>CM062929.1:19633291-22133291 GCA_031878705.1 Tapirus indicus
TGCTCTTGCTGCCTCCTTGGTAATGTGAGAGTCAGGGTCATGCTGCAAAGGATGTGATGTAGTTTCCTGTGCAGGAGAGATGCAGCTACTGCTCAGGCTCTAAGTCACAAGTGATGGCCACAAAGGTGTTTGCCACACTCTTTTCATCAGTTCAGCAGGTGGGAAACTCTGATTCCAAAGAGAAGACAATCACAGAGCATTCAGGGTAAGTAGAGTGCTCATTCATTCAATAAATGTCTGTTGAGCATCTTCCATGTGCCGAACACTATTACAAGGGCTGGCAGTATGAGGGTGTGGGAGGGCCCCAGACAATAAACCAAATAAATAAGTAAAATACATAACATGATGAATGGGAGAAGTGTTATACAGAAAAATAAAACAGAGAAAGGAGAAAAGGATTCTGTGGTCATGATAAATAGGATGGTCGGGATGGGCCTTGTTGAGAAGGGGTCTTTCAAGCAAAGACCCAAGGAGATGAGGAAGGAAGTCAGGCCTATATCTAAGGAATGTTCTTCTGGGTTGAGGAATGGCATGTGCAAAGGCCCTGTGATGAAAGCAAGCATGGCATGTTTGAGGACAGGCAAGGAGGCCAAGAGAACTGTTGGGGAGAGAGAGAAAAGGAAGGGTTTTTAAAGTCTTGGGGAGAATGATCAAAGAGAGCTTTGTCAGTCATTTTGAGGACTGGCTTCTGCTCTGCGTAAGATGGAAAATTTTAATTTTTTTTAAGTTAAGGAGAGATGTCATATGCTTTATGTTCTCAAAGAACCACTCAGTCTGCTGAGTTGAAAATAGGAGGCAACAAGGAGACTAGTTGGGAAGCTACTGCGGTAATCCAGCAAGAGAAAATGGTACTGTGGACCAGAATGAGAGCTGCAGAAGGGAAAGAAGTGAAATGATTCTGGATTAGCTGATGGATTAGAGGTGGGGGTGGAGGGATGGGGAATGGGTGAGAAAAAAGTGTCCAACACGACTCACAACAAAAGATTGCAACGGTCGTTTTCTGAGATGGGGAAGTGCAGGAGAGATTTGTTTGTTTGTGGAGGAGACACTAGTTTGGTTTTAGTCATCATAAATTTGGGATGCTGCTTGGACATCCATGTGGAGATGCTGATCAGGCAGTTGGTTGAGTACACAAGTCTGAAGGTGAGGAAACAGTTCTGGGCTGGAGAAATATGTTTGTGATTCATCAGCAGTAGGAATATTTTCCTCCCCTGCAAAATTGATCCTGGATGAGAAAAAGGTCCAAAGACTGAAACCTGGGCATTTCAATGTTAAGAGGTTCTAATTTAGGAGAAGTGAGCAAAGCAGACTGAGAAGATGTGAGCAGGAAGAACAGGAAAAGTAAGGAGAGTTTAATATTCTAGAAACAAGTGAAGAGGGACTTCAAGGGAACATCATTACAGGGTAGGGTGTTAGCAAGCTGGCCACAGCTTCTCACAAAAACACAGCTGGTTGCTTGGTCATTTAGGACCTCTCCAGAGAGGTTCCACATGGAACCACTGCATCTCAAAATAGCCTGTCAAAAGTAGAATGGAAACATGGAAAAAGGAATTTATCTACTGGCAGCCTTGCCACCTTCTCTTTTCCATTGACAAAAGTCCTCCCTGTAGGCATTACTTCTGGGTTGTACCACCAAGCCCATATATGGAGCCAGAGGCTCCCTGAATCCTATTGTAGCTGAAGCTCCTGTGGTGCTAACTATGGTGGGCCCAATGGAGATCATGGTCAAAGGCAAGCCCTCACCTGGGGAGAGGTGAAAGCTGGGCTTTGTAACCATAAGGATATTCTGAGCCATCAACAGGGCCACTCTGGCCAGGAAGCAAGGCAAGTGTCTGAGTTTCAAGAGGTATTCAGGATCGTGTTGATATGGGACCCGCATAAACTGGGTTAATCCATTTTGTGAAGGGATAGGAAGTCCTCCATTGCATTGCCGTGTCGTTCTCAGTTCCACCAAAACCAAACTCTTACTCATCTTTCATACTCAGTCCATATATCATGTTTTTCATAAAGCCTTCCTAAATTATTTCAGCCTTTCTTCCTCTCTTCTTTCTTAATGCCTACACTGGTAAATCAAGGACCTAATTACAGATTCAAACATTCTGAGATCCCAGGTTTGGTTTAGCAGCTACCAGCCAGGTGAACCAGATTAGAGCAATTTTCCTCTCTCAGTGTCAGTTTAACCATGAAGTTTCTATTTGCTCACAGTGTCACCTGAAAAGATTTAATTAGGTTACAGCGTGTGATAATATTTTGATAAACCATAACATTGTGTACATCTGAATCATCATCATCGTTATTATTATTATTCCGTCTTTATTTCATATGATGGAGACCTTGAGGCCAAGGATCACACTTTTATCTGTCTCCTAAATTTCCAGCACAATGATAAGCCTCTCAGCGAAAACTTTTGGCCTGACCAAACTTGGAAAAGAAAAAATTTCAAATCCTTTGCTTCAAATCCTTTTTGGAACTCAGCTAACCATAAATAAATAAATAAGCATATGAAAATAAATTACAAACCCAGCTGCGTGCCTTGCTCTGAACTATGTGTTTGATGTTAAAAACCGAGCCTTCCCCTCTTAAAATTGAAATACGAAACATTGTATGATTATTTTTTCCCCTTTTAAAAACAGAGCCACAGTTGCAGAAATAATTTAATATACTGCACTGCATTTCCCCTGCAGTTGTGCCAATTCTGATTACACGTTTCCAGATGCTGCTGTTTGTTGTGGTTCTTCCACTACTACCTGGCCAGGGAGCTGAATGTATTGTCTCTCTCAGCAACTCTGGCCAGGAACACTCAGCTGATATGTGCTGTAGGTAAAAAAAACACCTGGGTGATTGTTCGCCCTGGGGTCAGTGTTCTGGAGCTGCCTGGACTCCCAAGCTCAGCACCTGTACCTTACATACAAGAGCCAAGAGATTGAGGAAGATGTTGAACCGGCCAAGATAGGACAGCAGGCAACAAGCCTAAAACAGATTTAATAAAAGAGCTCATTCCTTTCCACTACGTTTTTGTGAGATATTTCATGGGAATTGCCTCTTGAGAGACATACCAAGCCAACCTGGGGCATGGCCAATCACAAGCAGGGAGCTTAGGGCCTTCCCAGGCTGACTTCTGGTCTATACGCAGAAAACCTTGATAAGTGGAGACCTTTTCCATGATGCTCCAGCTGTGGGCTTTCTGCAGAAGTATGGGAGTGGGTACCAGAAAGTACACTGAATACAGAGACTTGAATTCTAACTCTAATTCGGCCATCCATTTGCTACCACCTGAGATATTAATTTTTCTTTGTGGGGCTCAGTATTCCCAACTATAAATTGAGGAGCCTTAGGTTTCTAAGACATCTTTTAGTCCTATTCTTGTAATACTCCATTTTTACTCTCTGTGGAAGTGAACAACGGTGTGATATGGGAAAAACAGAATTCAATTTGGAGCCATCCACCATGGGTTATCATCTGCTATGGTCTTTATTGCCTTCTGGCTATATGATTTTACCCAAGTTGCCCTCTTCCTGAGCCTCAGTTTCCCCAAATGTAAAATGAAGAAGGAACTGAGCAAACTTGCTGGGCTCTGTTTTGATTCTCTGGCATCCTATTCCACTCTACCCTGTTGTTTTACAGGAACCCTACACCCCATCAGCTCCCACACCAAAGGAGAAAGAAGGCTGTGGAAATGTCCAAGGGGCATTCAGGGATGCTTTCTTTGAGGCTTTTCCCTCCCACTCTTTTCTGGTTAGAACTTCTACTCCAGAGAGAGGATTAGCTCGAAGTCCTAAGTAGAGGGATGGAGGGAAAAGGACTGCTTTGAGTTGAATCAAGATCTGCACCTTCTCCTATTTTTGGTTTTGCCTTTATTGGTGTAGGAGCGCAAGGTAGGGAGTGGGAACTGGAGGTGGGGTCCAGACTCAACATGGACTTTCTGATTCTTCCATTTATAAAGTGCTGTCAGCTCACACGTGTATTCAGGGCCACTCTCCCAATATTATACCTTGGGTTCCAGCCCAAACACATTTGCTCAGTTTGCTCCCATTATCTAGAAAATCTATGCACCATATCTGCCTCACTCCCTCCCATAACAAATAACTGTGATCATATTATTACTACTACTATACCAACAACAACAAAAAAAAGGCTGTCACTTATGAAGTAATATTATGGGCAAAACAGTGCAGCATGATTTACATACATATGTCATTTATTCCTCATAACTGTCCTGTGGATATGTCTTCTTTTCCCCACTTTATGGCTAAGGAAACTGAGGCAGATGGAAGCAACGTGATGATGTAACTTTTGGTCCCTGAGGACAGACTTTCATTCTGATGTGTCTGAATTTTCTATCCTACTGTGACTCTAACCACTTAATGCTTGCATCCCTTGTGTTGCTATTTACGCATGGAAATAGATCTTACCCCCACAATATCTCCTAAGGTTAGATTCCATGTACTTGGTAGATTTCTCTGTATCTCTCACCTTGCCTAGTGCATGGTAGGTACTCAAGAGACAGTAGATTCAGTTGTTTCATTTAATCATCACATGGAATTGGAGGAACAGATGTTAAGAGATGTTAAGAATCTTCTCAAGGTCACACAGCTGATGTAAATGGCAGAGCTGAGATTCAAACAGAAGTCTGTAAGACTATAAATTCCATGAGATTCTGTATTGACACAAGTACCTGTATACACTTCAAGCTTTTTGTTTTTTTCACCTTTGGGGAAAAAGCATCAGGCTGCAATGAGGGCATGACAAACTGGGAGTAGCAAGTGAAAGCAACCCGGATCCAGAAGTTTCTGGTGGCTTCTGTGCATGAGTTTTGTTTGCAAGATTGGAGGGAACAGTGTGTGTGGTGGTGGAATTGTTGCTGGCATAAGAATTCTTTTACCTTCCACTTGAAAGTCCTCTCTCTTTTAAGAACATATTGATTGGAGTCCAAATACCTCAATTCTATTCTTAGCCCAGCACTTGAATTACAATGGATTCTCAGTTAAGCCTGATGGTTCAGTTCTCCGCCACCCTCCACCCCAACCCTCTTTTTAACATTCACATCAGAATAATGCATTGGAATGGCTTTCTTAAAAGAAAAAAGAAAAAAAGATGATCTGCAAGCAAAATTTATTAACAATAGCATAGTCATGTTGAAATTGCAAACTTAATGACCCAGAGCCATTTTCCGCACAGGTTGATTTCCAGTGCCTAACTTGAAAAATATAGTTGTATAGGGGGCTGGCCCAGTGGTTAAGTTCATGTGCTCGGCTTTGGCAGCCAGGGTTTGCAGGTTCGGATCCCAGGCAGTGGACCTACGTACTGCTCATCAAGCCATGCTACGGTGGCTTCCCATATACAAAATAGAGGAAGATGGGCACAGATGTTAGCTCACGGCTAATCTTCCTCAGCAAAATGAGGAAGATTGGCAACAGACATTGGCTCAGGGCCAATCTTCCTCACCAAAAAAAAAATATATATATATATATACATATAGTTGTACAATAATTATAGTTATACAATAATATTAACAATAATAATAGTAATAATCAGCCTTGAGCACTTGCTAGGTGCCAGACACTATGCTAAAACAAGTATACACATTATTTCATTAAATCTAATCAACATTCTATTTAGAAAGTACTATGCAGTCACGTGCAGCATAATGATGTTTCGGTCAATGATGGACCACATACATGACAGTGGTCCCATAAGATTAGTACCCTATACCCTAGGTGTGTAGTAGGCTCTACCATCTAGGTTTGTGTAAGCACACTCTGTGATGTTTGCAAAATGATGAATCACTTAAGGCACGTTTTTCAGAATGTGTCCCCATCATTAAGCGACGCGTGACCATATTATTCCTCCTACTTTGCAGAATTTGCGTTTAGAGAAGTCAAGGAATTTGCCTAAGGTCACGCAGCTTTGAATGAAAGAGTCTGGAAACTTTCTGGCCCTGGAGGCTGAGTTTTTAATTATTAACATAAACTGATTCTCAGCAAAGAACAGGATGATGAGTCAAGAGCATAAGACATAGATTTGGGCCTCAGAGGGGTTAACCCCACACGAGGAAACACCCATCTTATTAGCAGAATAAGAAAATATGTACGTGAGTGCCTTTAATTTTCTTTTTCTGGGTTAGGGAAATTTAAGTGACTTTTGTAGATGTCATAGGACTTTACAGCAGAGAGCAGACCTCAGTGACCACCAGCAACAGATATTAATGCCCCTTTTGTTTCGATATCACTTCATAGTTGTGCTGCAGAGCTCATGTCCTGCCATAATATTTTGTGAGGTAGCTTGCTCACATGAGGAGATTTTAGCATAGAGAGTTGAAACGCCTTGCCTCAGGTCACAGAGTGAATAAGTAGCAGAGCCAGGAACCAGATCTTTGTCTTCATGTTCTGGGTACAGGACTCTCTTTTGCAGATGAGTCAAGAGTTTAAGGGATTTTAAGTCTTAGCCAAAATCATGATCATTTGGTAGCAGAGTCAAAGCTATTGTTAGAGGCACTAGGTAAAAATCAGAGCAAAAATGTGCTTTGGGTAGTTCATCAGAAATATAGTCATGTGCCACATAACGACGTTTCAGTCAACGATGGACCCCATGTACCACAGGGGTCCCATAAGATTAGTACCGTGTAGCCTAGGTGTGTAGTAGCTATACCACCTAGATTTGGGTAAGTATGCTCTATGATGTTTGCACATGGAAATCACCTAACGATGTGCTCCTCAGAACATAACCCTGTCGTTAAGCCACACGTGGTTGTGTTGTAACACCACTCGGACCTTTCAAGAGAAACTAAATGCTACTATATGTACCAAACCACAATCAGCAAAGATCTAGATTATGAAACTCTGGCTTTCAGGACTGATGTTGTGTAGCTCCTCCTGGACATAGGGAAAAGATCCAGAATTTTCCTTCCTATGAATACTCAGAAATGAGATCTCAGAATATATGAAAGTCAAGATTTTAGTCTTGCACAATTTTCTCTGCAAGATTCTGAGATTCATCACTAAATCCTTTCAGGATGTTAAAGCTGAGTTACAAGTATGAGTTTGAACAATGAGAACCACTCTGTGTGAGCACATCTACCAAAATTTTCAATCTAAATGGAATCCAGATCATAGGAGAAGATGTTTGAGTGGCAGTGTTATTTACACCAAAAATTAATTATTGTTTTTTCTTTCCATTTTCTAAATTCTACCCCAGAATGAAACATTCAAGTTGTGGAAATATAGGAAATCAGTTTCTTTTAGTGATTTCCATTGATAGGCTGAAACAAGATGAAGACCTAGCCCCGAGCTTTCTCATGGAAGGAAGCTCATTTGGGATGTCCATTCCAGGCTTGTTTGTAACTTAGATTTTATGTGTGTATGTTTTTTGTTTATCCTGGTGATTTTTTCCAGACTGAATCTACTATTGTGGTTTCTATAGAAAAAGAGAATAGCTGGAATAAAATGCCATGGTATGTGTAGTTTGCTGTTCTATGTAGGGAGTTGGAAAGTGAAGAGGGACATGGGGCTACCCCATCTGAGCAGAGGCTCAGGGGAGGGGAGGCTCTGCCTTGTGGGTTGGTAGAGAGGCTAAGACAGTCAAGATGCTACACCTTAATTACTTTCTCTACTAGTCTCACAGTCTGACTCCTTGCTGCTTCTCAAATATGACAGGCATGCTTCAGCCGTGGGACCTTTGCACTGGCTTGAGTTGAAACATTTTTCTGCTAAACGGGCTCCCACACCTTCTTCAACTCTCATTCAAAGGTCGTTTTCATTTTCTCAGTGAACCTTACCCTGACCATCCTATTTGAAAATACAACTTACATCCTTCCTCAAAATGTCTATGTTTTTCCCCATAACTTTCTAACATTATCTATCTAAATAATAAATAAAAGACACATGTATTTATTTATCAATTTAAATTGTTTAAATACATAAATACCTGTTAGAAGATGTACTCAGAAAGAGAGAATAGTGCCATCTACTTTGTTCACCAATGGATCCCAAGCACACAGAACAGGCTTGGCACAGGGTGTAGATATTCCAATATTTTTTAAAGAAATTATTGTTTATTTCATGTTGCTTCCTTCAATTACTTTTCACTATGTTTGTAAAACCTGTCAATAGATAGCTTTTAAAGTTTGTTTTTTCCAAGGGTACCAATTTTAAGAACATGCTCAGGGGATGCATCTTAACCCGCCCCCAAGTCATTTTAGTTTTACAGATATATAATTAGTCAAACCAACCCAAGTATGTTTGATGAATGAATGAAGGCTAAACTGATGTTATATAACCTTTAAGGGGAAAGGATGAGGAGGCAGAGGTGATTTGCATATATTATCTCCTGAGAGTCAGGCTTTATCAGTCACCATTTTGCAAAGGAAAACCTGAGGTTTGGAAAAATTAAGGGACTTATGCAGGTTATCCAGCCAGTAAAAGGTAGAAGCGTGATTCAGATTTGTTATTCCTGACCTCAAAGCCTATGGTTAAGTACAACACACCACACCATCTTCAAACAATGAGTTCTGTAGAGATGATAGATATAGATAATTGGTGTGTTGGATGCTGTGGTGTGCCACGCAGATACCCTCCATTAGGACTAAAGGACTCATTTGACCAGATCTTGAGATTGCTGGTCACTGTCGACTCTCCAGTTACCGATTGTCCTCCATGGAAAGGAGTCTCCTCAGCCAAGGTCTCAGGGTCAGCCCACATCCAATGACTCTTCAATGTGGAGTTCAAAGGCATGCCCACTTGCCTCAGGTGTAATGACTCTGCAAGGCTCCAGGGCTCCCCATGGGATCTGCTGAGACCTCTGTTGTGACTGCATTGCAACCCAATTCCTCCCTCTGCCCAGTTCTAGCACCTCCACTCCCCACGGGTATATCTCCCAAAAGCACTTCCTAATAAACTTCTGACATGCAAATCTATGCCAGAGTCTGTTTCCAAGGAATCTGATCAGAATCAATTTATTAGGTAGTGTTGAGTTCAGAGATTTGTGATAATGACACCAGTAGCATACTCCTTAAATCTGGTCTCAGACAGTAGGGAGTGGTGGAAACCTGTACTTCCACAAAGTTTGAGGCACTCTCTCTTAACTTCCAGAAGCATGTTGGAGAAAACAATTGTGATATACAATTTGACCCTTGTGGGATCATCTGTTTCTTTGATTAGCTTGGTTTGAAATGCCACCAGTTTGATAGTCATCACAGCTGGGAAGAAATTGCCACTGAAAACTCCTCCATTCAATCAGTAAAGTCCACTATGTGCTGGGCATTATTCTCATTACACTCAAGAGAATCAAAGATGCGTAAAACTACCCTGAAAGACCCATTATGTTATGTTCTGGGCATCACCTTGCATTACATTTGAGAGAAGCAAAGATGCTTAAACCTGGTTCCTTCCCTCAAGTAACTCTTGGTTTAGAAGGTGGTTCTCTAACTTCTGTGCATCAGAACCACCCATAGAACTTGTTAGAAATACCCATGATTGGTCTTGGAATGGGATCAGGAATTATTCCTACTTAATTTTTATATTCTGATACAAATGGTCCATGAACCACTTGTGGAGAGACTTGAATTCCAAAGATGATATGAAACATGCATTATTTGATCTACTGAGTACCAAGTGTCATGGTAGGCTCTGTGGAGAATATCTATGTCTAGATATATATACCTATAGATATATAGATATAGGCATTATATATATTCCATACTTATGGAATATAGTCTATAGCATATAGAGACATATATTCTATTAGGAGAGATAATGTTCCAGTTAATCTATATATATTTACTGGGAAACAATTGTGTGTCAGATACTATGATAGGCTCCATGGCAGCAAAAAGATGAAAAATGCATGGTTCCTTTCATCAAAAAGTTTAATTAGAACTAGATAAGAGTCATTCATTTCTGCCTTCATTTATTTACCTATTTATTTCATCAATTAATTCATTCCTTCAATAAATACTTACTGAATACCTACTAAGTGAAATGTGCTATCAAAATAACAAGGAAGTATGTGATAAGTACCTACACGGAAGTACCAATATCCTACTATGGGAGGGTTGACACCTTAGTTTCTATACACTTTTCAATATTTAAGACTTGGTTAATTTAAATGCTTCCTATGGCAATGAACAAGCAATCATCTCGAGGTGGAAATCACTGTTAAGATATTTGTCATTGGACCATCCTGATTCCTTTTAGTTCACAAATCAGGGCTGGGGTTGGGAGAGGCTGTATTAAGAGTTCCCTCTGATTTTCCTGACTCAAATGAACCATTTTTGAATTTGGAGAATTTCACAATCGTCAGTCTGACTGGCCCATGCAAGCAGTTTTCGGGATTTCTAGGAAAATCTCTGGTATGTGTCATGGTAAGGAAATGCTCAAACAAGGAAAAGGGGTAAATGAAGAATCATAATCATTTAGAAAGAATTCACCAAGAAATAGAGGTCTGTGTGGTGTAACTGAGAAATTGCACAATGTGGTTGCAGGAAATGCCAGATACACAAGGTGGGGCTGCTTTCTCCCCTCACCCACCCAAGGCAGACAGCATGAATGCAGTCTAGCTCTCTTTCCTTTGGAGACAGATGGGACCACAGAATACTTCCAAAAACACTGACTAGAGACATCCACTACCAGTTAATTATAATTGGTATGAAAAATGTTATCTAATTTCTATTCCTAGTGCAGTGAGTTGAATTTGAAAGTGTGGGGATTTGGAATTTAGTTCCAGTTCTTCTAGCAACCAGAGATTTTCATCAGACAGGTTCTCTGGGCATCAGTTTACCTGTCTTTTTAGTGGATTGCCTATCTTATTCATGTTTCTGTGTGATTATGAAAATCAAAGGTGAGAAATTACAGGAATCAGCATTGAGAAAAAAAAGTCTGAACTACTTATAAATATAGTTATACACCACATAGGGAAGTTTTGGTCAACAGTGGACTACATATACAAAGGTGGTCCCATAAGATTAGTACCATATAGCCTAGGTATACAGTAGACCATACTATCTAGGTTCGTGTAAGTACTGTAGGGGAGGAAGAGATTTTCCTCTACGTTTCTAGGTTCTTCTTGCTGGTCTAAGTATTAAATTGACATGAGACAGATTAACAGGAGAAAAACAAACTTAAGTTTAGCAACATGTATTCATGGGAGAAACCCAGGAAATGTGAGTAACTTCTCAAAATGGCTGAAGCCCTCACCTTAAATATCGTTCTCAGCTAAAGACAGAAGATGTCAGGGGTGGAGAGAGTCAGGGACTTCAAAAGGAAGGAAGGCAATTCACAAGTAGGTGAAAAGGAGCAACGTTTGGATAACAAGTGTTTGGCCACAGAGAAACAGAAGAATGCAGAGGGGAGCCCAACAAATGGGCTTTTCTAGGCTGCTTCCCATCCACCATCTAGTTCATGTCACACTAAGGTGACAGCTTGCTTCCTGAGACAGGAATTTTTATCTGAATTCTTTTAGGCAGTTAAGGGAGAGGCAATGAGAAAAACTTTCTGAGTCTTTTATTTCTTAAAAGTAATCAGCCTAATATAATCCTCACTTAAAAGATACATTTTGAGGTGGCAATTTTTGTTCCCCTTCAGTACACTCTACGATGTTCACACAATGACGAAATCGCCTGGTGAGGCACATCTCAGAACACACCCCTGTCATTAAGCGACACTTGACTGTAACAGGACTCTACTTGAGGTGCCTTCCTCAACCCTGGGCTCTCCCTCCTCCTGATGCCCCTGCCCACCACTAATCTACCTTTTTGGCCATTTTGAACTCTCGAGTTCCTGAATGTCCTTTCACTCTATTACTTACATGTTGTGATAAATGCTGTTCCCGCTGCCCGGGCAAACTTCTCTTTATCCTCCTCGCCTCTTTCTTTATCCCTTGCCCAGTCCCAGGCTACTTATCACTTGAATGCGTGATTTATTCCAACTCATTCTATAGCTTTACTGGTCCTTCCTCTGCGAGTTTTCTCTGATGACGTCAGTCTGGGTTGAACTATGTTCTTCCACAGCCCCCATTAATACCTTTATCTTGGCACTAGCCTTTGATTTCCTGGAGTGCAAAGACTATACCTCTTGATCTCCATTCTTTCTATAGTGCCTCGCATGGTGTCAACGTACAGTAGGAGATCAATAAATACTTTTGAATTGGTGAATATAGCAGCAAGTATTTGTTGCTGATAATGACAGACATGATGGTTATACCTCCCTTATTTTACACTGGTCTTTTTTTCAACTGTTCTCGGTTTTATCCCATATCTTATGGAATACATATTTATTTAATAAAATTGTATATTTTATTTAATAAAGTAGAAAATATTTTAAACGAGACTCATAAAAAATGAGAGAGATTTGGTTATATGTTTATCCCATTTACTGAGCACCTTCTAAGTGCCAGAAAATGAAGAAATCAAGGAGAAAATGGCACCATCTCTTCCATCAGAGAATTCACAGTTTAGTGATGGAGACAGACATAAAATATTTGACTAAGATGACCTTGAAATAGGTGCTAATTATGTGTTCATATTAATTGAATACCTACTATGTGCCAGGCACTGTAGTAGGCAGTGGGACATACAGGTGAGCAAAACAAAGTCTTGCCCTCAGTGAGCTTCTATTACAGAGTTCTAAGTGAGGGGAATCTGAAGAGATATGAAGCATGCAGGAGGAAGAGGCGGCTTCTATGAGGAGGTGACATTTTTGCTAACTTGAGTGGAGCCAATGCTATACTAACTTTTAAGATGAGGAGTGCTTATATTTAATTACATAACATCTAATGCATGATACACATGGTTGTAGGAGCAGAGTTCCTGGCACCAAGTGGACGCTTGATGCACATGTCATTCTGGATAAATAATCCAAATCCAAAAATGAGTAAAAGGTGGTCCTTTCCCTCAAGGATCATGCATTCTTGGGCGGAAGAGGGTGAACTACAAGATAGTGAGTGAGAGGAGAAGCCGAGAGAAGACAGAGTTGAAACTCTGAAACTCACACATTTCTCTCCTCCCACCACCCTCCCTAATACCCGCTGGTCCTTCTGTTCCCTCTTCTGAAAACTAATATTCTTCTTGGGAGTTCTAAGTTCTCTGGTGTATCTGTTTCCTTTGCTGGGTGCTCCAGATTGGCCTCCCCCCAAATGCCTCCTGCAAATGTTTATTTTTATAAATGTTGCATACACAGGGCAGGAGATAGGGAAAGGGGTGAGCCAGAGTCATTTACGAAAGCACTTTGGCACTCTGCTCCGGAAATCATTTCCGCAGGAGGCTGCCCTGGACAGAGTGCACTTATTCTCAGACCTTCTGTCCTCACTTCCAAGCAGAAGCCATTGCAATTTTTATTTACAGTCAGACGCTCCATGGAGTTCTGAACCAAAAGGCTTCTTTCCTGAAAAGCTGGTGGTGGCCTCCAGCATTCCTTCCTCACCTTTAACAAGAATGATTTCCTGTTTGATCCAAACAAATAACCAGGTACCTGGGCCAGAAGGAGAATTGTGGACCTAATTCATCCCCATCAGTGGGCATTTAATGGGTGCCTACTTGTGCCGATCCCATCCCAGTCTCTGAGGGCATGAGACAAAGGGCAGGAAGGACATGCCAGATATTGCCATGCTTTACATACATGACATCATAAAATCCTCGTGAAATACATATTATTACCCCACTTTATACATCGGGGAAGGAAGGTAAGAAGGGAGAGAGGGAAGGAGTAAAGGAGAGAGGGTGAGACGAAGGATTTGAGGTACTGTAACTTGTACAATGCCCTACAGCTGGTGAATAGACTCTCCACCCATTTTCCCTCCATCACCTCCAGTCAAGCTTTCACCTCCACCTCTCCACCAAAATTGTTCTTATCAGGGTTGTCATTGACATCCATGGTTAAACCAAATAGTCAATTCTCAGTCCTCATTTTGAGGTCCACCACCTATTAGCAACATATAATACAGTTCATCACCCCCTCCTCGAATCAGTTTCTTCACTTGGCTTCCAAGTCATCATAGACACTCTCCTAGTTTTGCTGCTCCTCACTGCCATCTCTTTCTCAGTCTCCTAGTTGACTTCTGCTCATCAACCTGATGTCTTGACATTGGAGTATCTCAGAACTCAGTCCTTGGGTCACCTTTTTTCTCTATCATCTGCATTCACTCCCTGGGTGATCTCATTCCTTCTCATTGCTTTGAATATCATCTGCACAGCAACAACTCGTTTTGCCTTCCATTCTGAACCATTTCTCTGAACTTCAGATTGGTATATACAACAGGGTACTTGATATCTCTTCTTGGATGTCTCAAGCTCACCATTTTCAAAATTAAACTCCCTATCTTTTCCCATCAAACCCACACCTATGATGGACTCCCCAGTCTCAGTTCATGGCAGCTCTGTCTTTCCCATTGCTCAGAACAACAACAACAAAATCTTCTGTTTTGCTCATCCTCACACCCAATCTTACAGGATATCTGGCTTGAGTCACCTTCAAAATATATCCTGAATTGAGTCATGCCTCGCCATCTCCACGGTTACAGTCTGATGCAAGCCTCCATCTTCTCTCACCCAGATTACTGCATGGTCTCCCTTCCTTTGCATTTGCCCCGTAAGCCTGGTCTCAACTAGGTGGCCAGAGTGATCCTGGAAAACCTGTCAGTTTGCTCCTGTATAACTCTCAAAGTCTTCTCATCTGACTTAGAGTAAAACCAAAGTCCTTAAAACAAATGACAAGTCCTACTCCATCTGGCCTCATATTCTCTCCCTGAACTCATCACCCACTCATCCCACCTCACCCCTGCTCACTCTGCCCTGGCCCCATAGGCCTCCTTGCTGTTCCCCCTGCCTGGTTTTCTATCCCCAGACATCTACATGGCTGATTTCCCCACTTCCTTTAGGTCTTCACCTAATTGTGACTTCTCAGGGAGGATGGAGCTGACCACTCTACTTAAAATTACAACCCTACTCCATCCCTTGCTTTATTTCCCTTCTTAGTACTTACCACCATCTTTTATTCTACATATCTTACTTGTTTTGTTTATTCCCTCTTTCTCACTCTCTGAACTGGAAAGTAAGCTCCTTGAGGGCAGGGCTTTCTCCTGGTTTTCCCACTGCTATATCTGCAGCACTTTAGAGAAGTGTGTAGAAAATATTTGACCTTCAATTAATATTTATTAAGTAAATAAATCCAAACAAGTAAGGAAAAAGGAGGCTTCAGTGAGATTTGGCATAGGCAAGGAAGACTTCAGGGAGAAGGAATAAATAATATTTGTTACTTACTGTGTGCCACATATGAAGTTAAACATCTTACATCTATTATCTCATTAAGTCCTCCTAACATCCCTGTGAAGTATTATTATCATTTTCATTTTACAAATTAGAAAACTGTAGTGTCAAAAGGCTAACTCACTTTCTCAACATCCCTACAACAATTTGCATAGAAACCCAGGAGCCAGCTCTTTTTCTCCTGGTTCCCAACCTGCGATACAATTTTAGAAATCTTTCATGGGGATGGAACTATCCTACTTGAATTAAAGGAAGAAAAAATCAAAGGAAGTCACATATGAAAAAGAGCAACTGTGTTTATTAATATATTTGTTTTTTCAATAATTGTTTTGACTTAATCCTTGTAATAATTCTATTATAGTATGTGCTATAGCCATAGGGGAGAAAAATGAATGGAACATTCCCTGCCCTCAATGAGTTCACAATCTAGCAAAGCTCACATTAATATAAAATTATAAGTGTTTTAATAGCTCCGTGCTTTAGGAGCACAGAGGAGGAAGCAACTGATTTCACGAGGGTGGAATTAGACAAGGAAGACCTCAGAGAGAGATGACATCTGAACTTAATCCTACAGGATGGGAAGACTTTGCATTCTAGTCAGGGCTGCAGCAGGAACAAAGGAGGGAGCCATAGCAGTGTGGGATCTACTCAGGGGAAAGAGCTTAGCAGGTACAATAAGGAAAGGAAGGTGGATCTGGGACTTTGCCCTAAGGACAATAGGAAGCCATGGCCAGATTTAATCTGGAAAGTGGCCTTGTCAGATCTGTGCTTCACTGAGATCATGCTGACTCTCATTGTGGAACATGGTCGTCAAAGGATAAAAAAGGAGGTACAGGGGGCCAGCCTGGTGGTGTGGTGATTAAGTTCACGTGCTCTACTTCAGTAGCCTGAAGTTCGTGGGTTTGGATCCTGGGCATGGACCTACACACTGCTCATCAAGCCATGCTGTGGTGGCATCCCATATACAAAATAAAGGAAGTTTGGCACAGATGTTAGCTCAGGTACACTCTTCTTCAAGCAAAAAGAGGAAGATTGGCAACAGGTGTTAGCTCAGGGCCACTCTCCCTCACCAAAAAAAATGGGGGACAGAATGCTGGGATAGGGGGACTTGTAACATCTGAGAAAAGATGATGAAACCAGTGCTGGGGCAGGGGAAGAGGGGATGATGGAGGATGATGTAGGTATACATACTTAGAGTGTTGAAGTCCATTTTTCTCAAACGTGGCTATCCATTAAATCACCTGGGTAGCTTTAAACAATTCTAATACTCAGGACACAGTCCAAACCAATTGAATCAGAATTTCTGGGGGCGGGGCAGGGTGTCAATACTTTGTAAAGCTCCCCAGGTGACTCCAATGTGTAGTCAAGTTTTGAGAACCATTCGTTTATGAATTACAGGTCTGGATGACTGATTGGATGTGATCAGGAAGGAAGAAGGAGGACTGAAAGATAAGGTTTTCCAGCCTGCATGACTTGGGGAAAGACTATTGTTTCAAAGTCTTTTCTTCAGAATCAGACTGGCTGCAACTGGTGGTTGGTGAGTAGCCCTGGGCAAATAACATACTTCTCAGCCATAGAAAATGGTGAACTTATAAAGTTATTGTGAGGATTCAATGAGATAATACATTTAAAACACAGAGCACAGTGCCAGGGACATGGTGAGTGCTCAGAATTTTTATTTGATTAATTATTTAATTCTGTTAGGCAAGAATGAGTCCACAGGAAAATAAATGGTTTCCAGATGAGGGGTACTAAGTTTGGTTCTCAACATATTGAATCTAGAGTGTTTGTAGGATATCTAGCAGTCATTTGGAAATAATACTTTAATAGTCAGGAGGTAGTTCAGAGCTGTAGGTGCAAATCCGGTACTGTTGAGTGCTGACATCACTGCTCAAACCACATGGATGTATTGTGTCATTCAGAGAGAGTACAGTAGGGGAGGGGATGAAAGACCAGTCTGTTGGGTAGATGTAGATCATTCTAAGCCTCAGTTTCCTCCTCTGTAAAGTGAAGATAATACTAAATCATGTTTCAGAGCATTTCTGGGAGAATTAAACATGATGATGCACGTAAAGCATATTAAAAATGTGGAATATAAGAGACATCAGAGGGCAAAAAGCCAGAAGAAAAGAAAGGGAAAGAATATTCAGAAGAGTCGTTTGTGAAGGAACAAAAGAGTTCCAGATTTGAGGGAAAGGCCAATAGTGTCAAATATATAAAATAAATCATTTTTGGCCACAGTGTTCTCAGAGGTATAATGAGCCCTTGAATAAAAGGATGTTTACATAAGTGCTAAGTTATTGTCCCCTTTAAATATGAGCTTCCTAGCATTGAAAACAAAGAGGGAAATGCAATCAGTTACATGATTCAAACACCACTTCTCAAGAGGAAACAGTTATTTGCTGGTTTTCAGGCTGAAATCAATTTTTTTCCTGGCTCCTCATTGAAAAGTTAACATGTGGATGTAATGGGAGGTGTCCTCTTCAATATCTCTAAAATGCTTTTAAAAATGAGTTTTATGAGGTTTCTTCTCATAAAGTCTCTCTGTTTACATTACTCCATAAATACATATTTACTAAGGACCAGATGATAATAATAGTGTCTAATATTGCCATAATAATGAAATCAGCCACATTTAGGGAGCATTTATTATGTGTCAAGCACTGTGCGAAATGCTTTATTTATATTGTTTTAATGCATCTCCAGAAGAAGTGAGAGGGCAAGTATTTTTATCCAAGGTTTCCATATGGTGAATCTGAGGTTCCAAGAGGCTGAGTGACAACGCAAGGTCAAACGACCAATGAGCGACATGAGACAGGATTTAAAACCAAGTCTACTTACCTCCAAGATCTGTGCTTTTAATGCTACTCTGCTCTAGAAATTAACCTACTATTTTGTAAACATGGTTTCCAACGTGAGTGGTTAAGGCAGAAATCAACTGATTTTATCAATGAGGGAAAAGAGGCTTTGAAAGGTGAAATGCATTTCCTAGGGTTTCACGAATCTTTTGACATGAGATGCGATGTGCTCAGCCTCTTCCAGCCAAAGCTGTACTGAGTTCTGCCCTGCCAGATATAACACTGGTTGACATGAACAGAGAAAGAGGTTCTTATTACGTTCCTGCCCTCTTATGAGCAGAGGATATTTTCAGAAAAGTATAGAAAATGTCAGGCAGTTTAGTTATAACTCTCGACCCCTAAGAGATCAAAAAAGATCTTGCTTTCTACTTATTCTTTCTGTACAAAGCACCAATTTTACTTTCAAGGTGAGTCAGTGGCCAGTGGAAGAAGACTTTGAGTGGAGGAGTTTTTACCCAGATCATCTGGTTCAATAACACATAATAAGGGCACACCCTCTCCAGGGGAGCATTGTCAACCAATCTCCTTGCTCTCACAATTTACATTCTCTGTCCTTCCTTAGCTACAAAGAAACCCTCTCCTGTACTTCAAACAGCAGAGCCCTGCCAAATACTCTGCCCTCATCCATCTCCACTCAAATGCCAGCAGAAAGATGCCACAGATAAAGGTAGTGAGTTAATAAATCAGTATCCTTTTAAAGAAGTTTCTTTTAACCGACACAGGAAATTGGAATGACCCCCTTAGAGAAAGAGGCAGTGATGTAATATAGTGTATTGTTTGGACATTTGGGACCTGCTGACAGTCCAGTTTTCAAATCTGGGCCCTGCTGTTTACTTAGCATGTGATCTAGAGAGGGTCCCTTACTCTCTGAGTCTCAGCCTTGTCATTTATAAAAAGGGCAAGTTAATTGCACCTATTCCATATGATAGTTGGGAATATTGTTAGGGAGTAGTTGTGTATTTCCATGTGTGGGGACGCCCATAGCAAACACTTCTAGGTTGTCTTCACCCCTTGTTTATCTAATTGGGACAAAGAACCAGGAATTCATAGCTCAGCCCTTTCCTCTTTGGAATCTTCCGCTCTTCTGAGAACCTGTGCTCTGGTCTGCCTTTTGTCATTCAATAGACTAGGCAGTAAAGGCCCTGGACATGCCCGAGAGGCCTGGGGATGTCCAGGGCTGCAGTGACGAGGTGGATACTTCTGTCTAATTCTGGAAGAACTCCCTGCACATTCTCAAACAGCTCTTTCAGTAAATGAAGTCAAAATTTTGCTCTCTATCTGCCCAGTTCCTTTGGAGACCCCCTAAAATCCCAAGAAGAGATTCAGAACTTGGAGACCCCCTAAAATCCCAAGAAGATTTAAATAAAATAATGTGGATCAAGTGATTAACACGGTGTTCTTAGAGCTGTTTAGGAGGTGTATTCTCAGGGGTGCTCCCTTTTAATGTGGACTTTATGTGGCCTGAGAGCCAGCATTCTATTCCCCATTATTAATAATCAATAACTATTGAGAGTTCATCAGGCGCAGAGTTCTGTGTTTGGGGCTATGTATAATGAAGTGGTGAAAAAGAGCGACCCTCATCCCCCAGGGATTCATTCACCAGGCTAGTGGTGAGGAAAAGAAAAATGTATGCATATTTATACAACCAGGTAGGAAAGAAATCTGCCTTGAGAGGGAGAATCAGAGGAACTTCTATGGGAAGTTGGCACACAGCAGGGGCAATTAATCATTTTTATTCAACAAGGAAGCAGTCTGTTTTACTTTTTTTATGATGAAATTGACATGAGGCCTTGAGTAAACTCCTTTTCTTTGCGCTTCAGGTTCCATATCTGAAAATAGAGAAGGGTCATTGAGTGACATGATCTTTTAGGGTCTTCCCAGGGCCTACATGATGTAATCCTTTTTCTTCTACTATCTCAGGGTGTTGTTAGGGCACAAAGGCAGGGAGGATCCTTAAAGAGATCTTGCTGTGCCTTAGAGGCTGACAGGCACCGTGAGGAAGAGCCCTGCTTCCCTGTGCCCACCTTAGCTCTTGTGATTTCATTTTGTCCCAGGGCATCCCCCAGAGGAGTGATTCATGTGTCTTCTTGACGACATGACACCATTCACATCCTCCTGAGTACTATCTTCATTCTGTCTTTAGTCAAAGCTAAAACCAGCTTCAAGAAGAACAAGTCTCTGGCCTTGCCTAGGCAAACCATAATGGAGCACCACCAAATTTTGTCTCCATCTCCATGTAAGCAAAGACTCCCCCAAAATCCAAGGGGAAGCCCCACCTGGTGGGGAAGTTGGCACTTCCACACTTCTCACCAGGAGAGGGGACAACAGTGGGATGGAAGGAGCGCACTGGATTCAAAATAGCCCAACTGTTCAGTTCAGTACTGCAAGTGCTCAACTCTAAGAAATTGGGGAATCCAGCCAATCTCTCTCCTTGGTTTTCTTAACTACAGAATGGAAATAAACAACCACCACCCACACTCCCACCCCTCATGTCAGAGGCCAGGTTAGGGGAAGAGAAGGAAAAGATATAATGATGAAAATAGTGATGATTTATTGAGTAACTACTATGTGCCAGGTACTGGTCTAAATGCTTTATATGCCATTCCATCGAATCCTTGAAACAACCCTATGAAGTAGTTACGTTATTGTCCTAATTTTACACATGAGGAAACAGACACACAGAGTTGCAGCCACTCACCCAAGGTCACACATATACTAGTAAGTGGCCAAGCTGAGATGGAATTCTTATCTATCTCTGCTCTGTACTGCGGTTCTATACGACATCCCTCCTATGAGATCCATGTATGACATGACAATTTTTCTTCATTGGCCTGTTTCCTTGTCTAAAAAAATAGCTTTTTTCCTCAAAAGAAACCCTTGTATATCTGCCTTCTCTCTATCCTGGTAACATTGCCCTGTTCCAAGGTATTTTTGCCTCTTATCTAAAGTGAATATTCTAAGGCTGCTTCTTATCCATCCATCTTCCACAGTGAAGCATTTGGGATATTTCTCAAAACCAACCCTGGTATCAGATCTAACCCTTACCTAAACTCTTCAATGGCATATCATCTTTAACATGTAAAACAAGTCTTTCACATTCTAATCCTGGGTACTCCTTCAGCCTGATTTCTTGCCACTTTTTTTTAACATACTGTGTTCTCTACTCAGATTAAATTTCTGCTGCTTCTGTTGAGTGGAATAATTTTCCCCTGATCCTGTAACTTCGCATGTGCTGGTCCTTCAATCTGATCATGCCGCATCCCCAACGCGCCTCCACCTTGATAATTCCCCTTTATCCCTCACCTGTATATAAGCTGTCATAGATGTCACCTCTACAGGATATCTCCGCTGCTTCTCCTTATCTGGGTTAAGTGTTCTTCCCACGTGCTTCTACTGCAAACTGCAAAGACTCTTGTAACATCTTCTCTCCTGTGTCCATATCTTTATTGCTTTATTTGCCTCACCGGATTGTATGCTCCATTAGAGCAAGGACTGTGTCTCCCTTGTGATTATATCCCCTGTCCCTAGCTTCTTTATATTTGTTGAATGAATCAGGTAATAAATAAAGGAACAGATGAGAGACATTCAGAGATTGGAAATCATGGAAATTAGAATCCAGTGCAGTTGTTTCCCTTGTGCTACAAAGGTTCTTGGAAGTTTGACATATAAAAGTGGCTAACAAAGAGGGGACTGAAGCTGGCATTAAAGTCACTAACATTCCCACCCTCCTGATTAGACTGTTGCTTCCTGAAGACAGAAGCCATGGTGCCTGAATTCAGTAGGACATTCAGTATATGAGCTCTAAGAAAGTCACACATCTCTCTGGAAGTATTAGAGCTGGGTGGATTAAGAGTGCATTAATAGCCCCACCGTAAAATACTGTAAGTATTTTAGATAACAGAAAATGAGCCTTTTGCCCTTGAATTCACTTTGATGTGCACTGAGGCAAGGAGAGTTTCTCAAAAGCAAAGGGAAAAAAAATCTTCAAAGTTTCTTATACCAGAGAAGATTGGAATTTTCAAACTTAATTTCATTGAGAATACTGTGCAGTTTTGAATCCTCTGAAGACCCTCAGTAAATATTAATTGAATGTGAATTGAATTAAGTAGAAAACCTGTTCATGACTCTTGTTTTTTTCCTCGGAGGACTTTAGGAAACACTAATAGCCACCTATTACCTTTGGATAATGGAAATTTCTAGATGTCAGCTATGGAAAGAGGTGAGATGGGAGAGAGGAGAGATTAGAATCAAACAGATCTGGGTTCAAATCCCAACTGTGCCATTAAATGGCTGTGTGTCCTCAAGGGACTTACTCAAATGAGCTTTGCTTTGCTTGGCTATAAACTGGAGATATTGATACTTACTTTTTCATATTATAGGGTTTTGTGAGGCTAAAATGTATGAGTATTTTTAACTCTAAATTAGGATCTACATTAAAGAAATCTCTCATCTATCCATATGAGTCACGTCAACATACTATCATGTCAACTTCTCAACATGGTCAGACTTATCCATCTCCTGAATCATCTTAGGTTGCTGTGGAAAGCTTACTGTGCTCTCTCTCTCTCTCTCTCTCTCTCTCTCTCTCTCTCTCTCTCTCTCTCTCTCTCTCTCTCTCTCTCATTCTCTGCATTTAAATACACTCTATTAAAAATAAGTGATTGCCCCTTCCTAGATTTCTCTTTCTGGGCTAATGTCAGGAAATTGATTGCTCTTTACCATTTTGAGGACTCTATTTTCACCTCCTAACTTCTCCAGGTTTCTGAGAGCATGACTCAGTTACACAGGGTATATAATTCCACCTCTGGACTGAGGGGTTCCTGGGATTGGGGACTTTCAGTACTAAAACCAGGAAAGTACCAGACAAACTAGGATAAGTTGGTCGCCCTAATGCCTAGGTTTGGCTCAGTTGAAAAATAGACTCATAGGGAACAAAATCCCTTTTAGAGCTTATCATATGGAGACAACAGCTGAGCAAAGCAAGCATATCCTAAGGGTAAGTTAGTCCAAAAGAGAGGGAATTGCCAGGCCAGATGGAAACAGTGATATTTAATTCCCAGTATTGAATCCTAATTGTCCAATAGCATATCAGGGCTCATTAGAAGTCAAGACTCTCACTGTCTCATTAGTCAGAGAAGAATGAGTAAGAGACAGAATGAATAAGAGAGGGGAAGAGGGTCTGGCATATTCTTCTCTTCCAGAAGTCCCTCCATAGATCTGTGAGGAACTAGGAGGTGGATTGCATGGTTAGGACACTGTGGCTCTTCCAAGTCCCTGACTGAGAGCACATAATACAGGGAGGCAGGATGAGCAGTGGCATTGGGAGGAATTTGGGGCAGCAGAAGACTGAGCTTGAATCCTGGCTTCTCTGATTCCCAGCTCTGTGATCTTGGGCAAGTCATATACTTTCTCAAAACCTTAGTTGTGGAAAATTTAATATATAACCTAGTTAAGAGAGCTTTGCAAGGCATTGCATGAAGGTGTTGGTTCATATTATTTAAAGCAGTAGTTCTCTACTGGGGGTAGTTTCACCCCCCACTCCCACCCCAGGAACACTTGGCAACATCCAGAGGCATTTTTGGTTGTCATACTTGGTGGGGGTGCTACTGGCATCCAGGAAGTAGAGGCCAGGAATGCTATTCAATGTCCCACAATGCACAGGCAGTCGCTTTTCACCTCTCAAAAAAGAATTATCCAGACCCAAATTGCAGAGGTTGAGAAATCCTCATTTAAAGGTTGATATATACTAATTATCTTCTGCATCAATGTTATTCAGTATCTGAATAAAAATATTCAGGACATTTGTTTTCTTCTTACGTGACCAATCAATAACAGCCATCTGTGGTTAGAGTCATCTCTTAGTCTCTTTAGATTCCTCCATATCAGGGGTGAAGGTATAAAGATTCTTTGATCTAATGGCTCTTCAAAGGAACATGTGTGCCTGTGCATGCATGTATGTGCACATGCATGAGTGTGTTCAACATCCCCTTTGAATATTTTCTGGTTTTACCTATAAAATAACGTTAGTGAAAGATCATAGCAGACCTATGAGTCCATTGAATAATATTTTATGCTGTGCTTCTCTTTCAGTAAATGACATTGTCCATAATCTTTTGCAACTCCCACACATTTACCAGGATTCACAGAATTTTCACTTTGCTGATCCTCAGAACACCTCTGCAAGGTAAGGAGAGCAGAAAGTATTATCCCCATTCAACAAGCAAGAAAACTGATATCTGGGAGTCCATGACTTGCCTAAAGTCACAAAGTTACTAAGTAGTGAAGAATTTTGGTGTCTCAATACTAGAAAATTAGCAGATATTAAGAAGCCAATACAGATATGCATTTGTACTAAGATTTAGTATTTGTTTTAGCTCATCATTTCAGTTAAAATCAATTTATTTGGCATCAACACTAAGTTTGAGGATAACTGAAAGACACAATTCCTGCCATCAAATTTTCAGAGACTAGTAGAAATTTTTATCTAAATATTGGGTCAGTATAATAATGTTAAGGAAAATTTTGTTGATTTTTAATTTACTTGAGGAAACAGACGTTCAAATGAATTTGCTAAGAAAACTGTGCCATCACATGAAAGTTAATTAAAAAGTTAACATAAATAATTAACTCTTTGCAACATAACACCTGTTATATACTCAAACATGCATATATACAGATATGTTTTATATTCTCAGTTGGATTTTAAACTCCTTGAAAGTAGTGACCTTTCTCATATCATGCATAGAATGTTTCCTAGCTCATATTTGGGTCCTAATTTAAAGAAAATGCTTGAGAGGGAGGGGTGGGGACAATGATTGAATATATTGAAAGGGTGGTCTAGAAAACCAAGGAAGGACTACAATGATAGAGTAAGAATTATATTTAAAATGTGTGGTGAATTATGATTTTTAAAGAGTTTTCAATGGTTAATATCATTTCTCCAAATAAGTAGGACTCTCTTCTCTGAACCAAATATATGTGAACTCATATAAAAATTAAATTATCTGTCAGCATGGAATGGAGAAGAGTAACAAGGCAGGCCTGGATTCTAACTGTGTACTTCATAGTTTAGGGTTTTCCCTAAACCTCTTGGAACTTCCTTCAAATTTCCCCTTGCTCATTGGTATTGATTCTTCTCTTTGCCTCACTTGTAGGACAAGGTTGCTCTGAAGATCAAATAAGAACATCTCTGTTAAAGCCAAACCGTGAGTTGACTATGAAGTATCCTAAACCGGCCTAACCTTTATTTAATTGCCAATGAGTTAAGAGTTCTCCAAGAACCAATGAACTCATAATCAACTGGGCAGAAAAGCAATTTTAAACAACCATCTTTTTAAGAAGGAGAAAAAAATAGAAAGAGAAGCCTGGTGGGAAGGGTGGGGACATAAAAACAGATCAGGAAAGGGGGTGGAAACACCCCTGATTCTTTGACCCCTCTAATTTCTCCCTATCAGTCATGCCCAGACTTCACTTCCTTCCCAAAGCTTAGATTCTGGGTGCCCACTTTAAAGGATTCCTTTATCAATAAAGTATTTTCATTTCCTTCACTTTGGAACATTCACTGAACTCTCTGGGATAACTATCCCAGATAAATGCAAAGATCTGCCTTATTGGTGTTGCCATCTGAACACTGCTGCTGAATGCTGGGAGAATGAAAAAATTGCCCTACACTGTGGATTGAAGCCACAACAGACTGATGGTCCCAAACCTCACTTGAGCCCTCAACACTGAGGGCAAACTTTCTTGATTCCCCCTACGCATGAGTACATTCAGTCTTCCTTCTTTGTAACTATTTTACCGCCTCCACTTGTGTCTGCAAGCTCCACCAATTCTTCCTTGCCTCTCCACAGATAAACTCTCCCTTATAACAGAAGCCAGCACAGGGGAATTCCTTCAGTGTTCTCCCACAAGTCTTCAAGATAAGCTGCATTTCCATACGTCTTTCCTCTGTTCCTCTTATCACACAAAAATTTTGCTTATGTCCCCTCCTTTCTATCTAAAGATAATTCCTTCGTCAGTGCTCTGGTGAACTTCTCCAGAACTTTGTCCTTTCAGCTGCCTCCTCCCTATTATGTCTCATCAACCCCATCCCTCTTTCTCCGATGACTAGTTCCCATTAGCACTAAATACAAATTCAGCCATGTTAAGATATTGAAATTTCTCCCAGATTAACAAACTGCAAACAAATCTAAAGTTAAGTCTCCTTCTGATTATTAACATATTTTTTTCCTGCCCTTTGCAGCCAAACTTCTATAAGGATTGTCTATACTGTCAGTCTTTCCTTTCTCATCCTCCATATTCAATTCCACCAATTACTGCTTGGCTTCCTTCCCTTCATTCATTCCTCATCCCAATGGCATATGCCAATGTGTAATATGCAACTCATTAATACTGGTTGATGAATCAAATTTGCTTTGCCCCACTTCTCCACTATCTTTAGCCAAGATCATCAAAGACCTCACTGTTGCTAAATCCCTAAGTCTTCCTCATTCCTTGTATAAATACATTTATTCCCAGCATATGACACTGTTGTCACCATGTCTCCTGATTTCTTTTTTTCTATAACAGCTCTATTGAGATATAATTCACACACCATAAAATTCACCTTTTCTTAAAGTGTCCAGTTCAATGGTTTTTAGTATATTTACAGAGTTGTGCAACACTAACCACTATCTCATTCCAGAACATTTACATCACTTCAAAGAAACCCCATATCCTATAGCAGTCACTCCCAATTCCCTTCCCCAACCCAGTCACTGGCAACCACTAATATATTTTATTTTGGCTATTCTGGACATTTTATGTAAATGAAGTCATTCACTGTGGTCTTTGGAGACTGAATTCTTTCACACAGGATGATGTTTTCAAGGTTCATTCATGTTGTAGTATTTATTAGTATATTATTCCTTTTATGGCTGAATAATATTCTACTGTATGGATATACCACATTTTGTTTATCCATTTATCTGTTGATGGATATTTGGGTTGCTTCTACTTTTGGGCTACTGTAAATAATACTACTATGAACATCTGTGTAAAACTTTTCGTGCAGCACATATTTACATTTTTCTTGGGTATATTCGTAAGAGTAGAATTGCTTGGTTGTATGGTAACTCTCTCCTTACTATTTTGGAAAACCGTCAAACTGATTTCCAAAGCAGCTGCACCATTTAACATTCCCACTAGCAATATCTGAGGGTTCTATTTTTCTCCACATCCTTGTCAAACTTATAATTATCTGTCTTAAATTTTAGCCATCCTAGTGAGTGTGAAGTGGTATATCATTGTGGTTTTGATTCACATTTTCCTCATGGCTGATAATGTTGAATATCTTTTCATGAGATTACTGGTCATTTCTATATCTTCTTTGGAAATAAGTGTCTATTCAGATCTTTAGCCTGTTTTTTAATTGTGTATGTCTTTTTACTGTTGAATATAATAGTTCTTTATATATTCTAAATATAAATCCTTTATCAGAGATATGATTTGCAAATATTTTTTCCTATTCTGTGGGTTATCTTTTAATTTTTTTAATGGTGTCCTTGAAGCAAAAATTTTTAAACTTGATAAAGTCCAGTTTATCTATTTATTCTCTTTTTATTTATAAGTTTGGTGTCATATATAAGAAAAATTTGCCTAACTTGAAGTCATGAAGACTTAATACTATGTTTACTTCTAAGAATTTTGTAGTTTTATCTCTAATATTCAATATTCATTGTCCCAGCACCATTTATTGAAAAGATTATTCTTTTCCTACTGGTTAGTCTGGGCAACCTTATCAAATATCAATTAACTGTAAATATAAGGATTTATTTCTGGACTCTCAGTTCTATTTCATTGATCTGTAGGCCTATCCTTATGCCAGTACCACATCGTCTTGAATACTGTTTCTTTGTTGTAAGTTATGAAATAAAAAAAATGTGAGTCTTTCAACTTTGTTCTTCTTTTTCAACGCTTTTATGGCAATTCTGGGTCCTTTGCATTTCTCTAGGAATTTCAGGATCAGCTTTTTTTCTGCAAAAAAAAAGGAAGCTGAGATTTTGATGGAGATTGCGTTGAATCTGTAGTTCAATTTGGGGAGTAATGCCACCTTACTGACATTAAGTCTTCCAATTCGTGAACATGGGATATATTTCTATTTAGTTAGGTCTTCTTTAATTTTTTTGAACAATGTTTTATAGTTTCAGTGTACAAATCTTACACTTAAAAAATTATTCGTTGATATTTTATTCTTTTTCATGTTATAGTAAGTGGAATTGTCTTCTTAATCTCATCTTTAAATTGTTCATTGCTAGTGTATAGAATACAATTGATTTTTGCATATTTATCTTGAATCCTGTAACCTTGCTGAACTTACTTATAAGTTTTAATACTTTTTTTGTGGCTTCCTTAGGATTTTCTATATAAATAATCATGTCATCTATAAATAGAGATAGTTTCAGATTATTCTCTCTAATCTGGATGACTTTTTTTTTCCTTTTTCTTAACTAATTGTCCTTATTAGAACCTACAGCAAAAGTCAAATGGAAATGATGAGAATAGGCATCCTTGTCTTGTTCCTGATCCTAAGATTTCAGTCTTTCACCATTAAGCATGATGTTAGCTGTGGGTTTTTCACAAATGCCTTTTATTAGGTTGAGGAAGTTCCCGTCTATTCATCAGTTGTGGAGCTGTTTTATTGTGGAAGAGTATTGGATTTTCTCAAGTCCTTTTTATGTGTGTACTGAGATGATCATGTGGGTTTTATCCTTTATTAATATGGTATATTATATTGACTGATTTTTAGATACTTAACCTTACGTTTCTGGAATCTTTGAGTCAGGTCCAATAAAAGCGAACCCTGTGAATGGGAGTATTCCAGAGAGTTGCCAGGCTGATCAAATAGTAATAATTCTCTGGGAATGGGGCTTTTCAGAGATCTCTAAACTCTGTCCTGGTTAGGCTGCTGGTTTTCACAGCTACCATGATTGTGAGGCTGCTGGTTTTCATGGCTACTGTTTTGGAGGAAGAAAATAGGAATAGGGCATGTTAAAATGCCACAAAGCCACTCCCTGTTCTTATCGAGATTCAGCTGATTTTCTTCAATAAATACTCTTCAGGTTATTTCAAGTTTTTGATTAATTTTTAGAATTCCAAAAAAGTTGAAAATTTTCCAGTGTTCTCCTTGCTTTGATGGAGGAGAAGATTTTCAGAGGTCCTTATTCTGCCATTCCAGAACTAATCCTTCTTCTAATTTCCTCTTATCTCTCTGGCTACTCTTGTAAAATTTGGAGGCATTCTTCTTAATGTGTCTGACTTAGTGTTCTGTGTTAGGCTCTCTTCCCTGTTCTTTCATCTTGTATCATCCTTTCAGATGTCCTGATCCATCTCTATAGCTTCAGTTAGCATCTCTGTGCTGGTGACTCTGTATTTGTAACTCTAGCCCAAATATTCCTTCTGAGCAACTCTCACACATCTAGGTGTCCATCGATATCTCTTGGAGGACCTACAGTCATCTCAAACCCATCAGTCCAAAATTAAATGCCTCATTCACCTTTTCCTCCTACCTCATATCTGTCATTTCTATGTTACCTATCACAGTTAACGAAACTACTACATTCATAGCCAAGAAACCAACAGTCACCCTTGACACTTTCCTTTCTCTAATCCATACAGCAGATTGAATGATCATTTTATCTGATCACCCCATTTTCCTGCTCCTTGACAATGTTACTTTTCCCTTTGTGGCTCCTTGTTGCATTTAGAATTGAATCTAAGTGCCTTACTGGGGTCTACAAAGAACTTTAGGATTTGGATTCTGTCATCCCCTCCAGCATCATCTCTCCCTACTCTCCCAGACATCTTGAATTTTCTTTCCCATACTTACGTTATCTTTTGCACATGCTATTTCAAGAGAAATCTCTATGTGCTTTTATTAGTTCTTACATTTTTTTGCTTATGCTACCTTAAATTGGATTCTGTTACTTGCAGCTGAAGGATCCTAAATAACACACTAAGCTTCACAGCGTAGCTGCAGCATCAGTAAGCTTAATTTACCCGTTACTCTAATTTTACTCACCAATGTATCTGTACTCCTAGCTGAACTGACCAGGCTGCTGTCACACCCAGTGTTGTCCATACTTTTCCAGTCCATCTTTTTGGTATGTCCTTGACAGATCTTATCAGCAAATTCTCATCTCTCCTCATACTATGCTAAGAGGTTGGTCACACTCATTATTTTAACCCCTAAAGAGAGTGTTTTCTTCTCTCTCACTCACTCTTCTCTTTGTTTTTTTTGGTTACTCTTCTCAAATAGATTTACCCCTTCTGATCACTTCTCTCAGGAAGGAAAAAAAAAAATGGATGTTTCCTCGCTAAAATTTACAGCTGGTATATGAAACGCCATTGTCCTAGAGGCAAAACCCTTTTTGGCACTTTTATCTCTTCTGCATCTAGTACATGTAGATTACATAGCCCCTTTGATAATTGTAAAATGGTGTATAAAGATTATTATTCATTCTAACTATGGAGGAATTGAGGTCCTGGATTTCTTCTTTGTTTAAATTTATGTTCACTGGTCTTGGGGCATCTCATGGTAACAGACCTCTTTGGATCTGACAGGCATGCATTACAACCCTGTTTCCTCATACTCGCTAGTTCCCGACCTTGAGATAGTTGTTTTACCACTGAATCTCAGTTTCCTTTTTTAAAATTTATTTATAAAATGGGGTAAATCTGGTCCACATTCAGGATGATTGGTAGAGTTAACTATGTGAATGAATGTAAAAAGCCTAACCAAGGATCTTGTTAATGGTTGCCATTCAATAGATGGCAGCTTAGTTTATTGTCATCATTGTGATTACCCACCCAGCAACCTCTGCTCTGTTAACAGATTTCAGCCCCATAATCTTTTGTTTCTTCATCCTAATCCTTTACTTCCTCTGACTGTTCCTTTTTGGTTCTGAGCAAGCAGGCTGCTTGTATCTGGATCTGGCAGATCCTGACATCTCTTCTTGGCTTTGTTAGACAAGTTCAGGCATGTACAGACATGTCCACGAGTTTCTCAGAAGGTTGACTTTGCCAAAGCCAGAACACCACTCCCCCCTCCCTTCCTACTGGGTCCTGTGCTCCAAGCTGTTGGACATAAGTTCATGCTTTCGAAACTTCAGTATTTACACAGAGTCTGTGCCTCTGATTTACCCAGTGTCCAGCTGCTGATACTTATCTTGAAATTTCTAAGTGCAAGACTGCAATCAAAGCGTCAGGGCACAGAAATGAACAAATAAAGATGTTTGGGGACTGCCTGCTTTTCTCATGCGATTTGCACATTTTTCTTGGCTTGCGTAATCCAAGGTGGCTGGGACCACGGGCCCCTTCATTCCTTGGCCCAGTGGTACAGCACATGGCAATGTTACAAATACAGGAGCTGGACATGCAGGAGGGGCCTCACCCCTGCTAGGAAAGCATCCACCTCTGTGCCTCCCAGACAGCGTTGACGCATTCAGACAAGCTGGACAAAGAACGTACAGTCTACATTCCCTGGCCTTTGGAGGGAAGATGTTGCAATGTACAGGCAATTGGAGTGTTTGCCTAATTCATCAAAACATTCACATTTGCTAGTAATACAATGCATCTATGATGAGAAGGACCCAGGGGGAGCTCTGTGGATTGAGGGTAAAATGGCTCGAGTCTCCTAATTTCTACCATTCGGCTAAGCTTTGAAGCAGCCGTCCCTTCATTCATGAAAGTGTTGCTGTGCTGTTTAAAATGCATGGACTTTGGAACCAGATGGATCTGAGGCTCAAACTTGCTAGCTGTGCGATCTTGGGCAATATACCCTTTCTGAAGCTTCTGCTGTCATCTGGAAAGTAAGGGTTGTAAAACTAAACTCTTAGAGTTTTTATGAGGATACATTGAGATAATGTATAGTGCTTAGCAGGGTAACAGACACAGTGAATGCTATAAATGAACTTTTATCATTCATCTACTTTTTAAGTGCCTACCATGTGCCAGGCACTCTACTGGGCACTTAGCATTCCTTTCCACCTGGCAGTTGGTTGAACATTTGAATGAGAATTGGGAGACTGGGAGAAGTATATTTTGAAAGGGGCAAAGAAGTCTTGAGCCCAGTCCCAGCATCACCTCTGACTAATCTACATGGTCTTGGATAAGTGATGTGTCTCTAAACCTCAGTTTCTTCAGCTGTAAAGCAGAGTAGTTATTCCAATTCCAAAGAGCAAATGGAAAGATCTAATTATAACTATTACTATAGTTATAACATCTAGCATTAACATAAAGCTTATTAGTTTCTGAGCGCTTTCTAAATGTTTAAAATTTACTGATTTATTTAACCTTTACAACATCTCTAGGGAGAATTATTATACCAATTTTACAAATAAAGAAAACAAGAGATAGAGAAGTTAAATGACTTGTCCACAGCTAGCAATCAGAAATCAACTAGTCTGGCTCCAGAGTCTATTCTCTCAGTCATCACACTTGGTGTTTCTGGACAATAAAACCCTGTATAAATATGGAGATTTATTGCTATTACCACTCTGGAAAATTCTACCTAATGAACTACATTTTACTCTGATGATTGTAGAATTCAATTATTCTTTTTAAGGGAACTGAAGCAGTTGCTCCACAATGCATTTTTTCCCAACATTTTAATGTGAAAATTTTCAAACATACTGAAAAATTGAAATGTTTCTTCAGTCAAAATATATTTACCTACCATCTGGATTCTACAATTAACACTTACTGTACTTGCCTTACCACATGTCTAGCCATCTCCAGACCTCTCTCCTTCTATTAATCCATCTTATTTGTGATGCATTTCAAAACAAGTTACAGTCATCAGCATGTTTCACCCAAATACTCCAGTATGCATGTCATTAATTAGAATTGAATATACTTTTATGATTCTTTTTTTTTCTTTTTTCTTTCCCAAAATGCATTTGAGTTTCCATATCCAGTATAAAGATTTGACAACCTCAGAAAATAATTAAACTAACATCAAACTACAGGATAGTCTACTTTTAATATCGTCATTTTATTATTATTGTTGTTGTTACTGCTGTTGTAGTTGATTTTCACACCTGATTTTTCAATTCCAAGAGCCAGTCTGCTCAGCTGCTTTCTGCCCTGCTCAGACCTTCCATTTCATCCCAGACATAATGACTCCTGCTCAATTTTTCCCACTCCCACCCGCACCCTCTTGTGCCCAGATCCAACCACAGTTTGCTCTCTGCCAGACCTCCATATACCCAGTGGCATTCCAATGCTGCCACAGAGTTCCACATGGGATCCAAGTATCTGTCTGACCCAGCCAATTATTACAATAACACCTTATATTTAGTTGGTACTGGTTCATTATTTCATTCAGTAAGTATTTATCAAAAGCCTATTTAACCAGGTGACCAGGAGTGGGCGGGGGTCACTGAGTAACAAAAGAATTAAGTCAATCAGCACACATTTATTGCATGACTTCTGTGTACACAGCATGGCCATCAAGGAGTTTATAATCAAGTTGAAGGAAGAAAACAAATGCACAAGAAACAATTGGAGACTAGCTGTAGAAGGAGAAGCCAACAAAAGGTCAATGTAGTCGTGTAGATATGTGTGTATGCATGTCTGCCAAAGAGATGTAGAATAAGGCTACTCATAGGATTTGACTGGGATTTCTGGAGAGCTTGTAAATAAATGTTGGATAGACGCAGGGCTATGCACTAGTGAAGGGATAGAAGATGGCTTTTTCCAAAGGAGGAAAGAATTATGTTGGGCAATTGTTAAAATGTCTTAGAATATGTGGAGGAATTGAATGATAGAGTCGAAGATTTAGAGCTGGAAGGGATTGCCACAGGATAGATTCTATAATATTATAAAGATGTCTATGTTGCAAAGTTGAGACCTTTGAAAAGATTGTCAGAGCTGAAATTGTTTGGCAACATGCTATGTGCCCCAAAAGACAAAGGTGAGTTGTGACATTCTATTTAATTGATGAACAAACAGTAAACAGGGAGTTAGAGAGGGGATACCAGTAAAGTAACCAACAAGAGATGGAACAGGAAGAATCCAACCATATAAAAGCCAAAAGAACTATCTGCAGCAAATCCAAGAAGCGGTATAAAATGAACACAAGTTGGTGACCCAATTTTGCTGCCTTCTAGGTGTAAGAACCACAGTTTTATGAGCCTCTGTTTTGTTTTTTTTTTTTTAGCTATAAAATTTACTCTTGAGAGATATTGTGTAGGTTAAATGAGATGCTAAATGAAACATGTTCATCCCAGAACCTGTTTCAAAGAGCTTGCTTACAATTTCCATTTGTTTTCTGCACTTGGGTCCTTTCAGCCTAAAGAGTATAGAATCGTGCAGACTGTCATTGCACCTGGACCTTTTCAGAAGTTTCAGAAGTACAAGTTCAGCACTGCCCTTGAGCACACATGGTGGCTTTCAGTGAATGATAAAAAAGTCATCCTTCAGGGAAAATTAATTTTTAAAATTGCTGTTTCTCGGCAGATTAAAGAAAAAAACCAACAAAGATCATCAATTCACCAAGCGCAGGCACACAGCTTGGTGAGTAGAGCACTGACTGGATTTCAGCCCCTGCTCATACTCATCTCAGCCATGATAGCCCTGCCCATGTTTCTAAACAACATTCCTGGGAGAGAAATGAGACTACCTTGATACACCAGAAAAAGAGTCAGTAGGTCCCATCAAAGGAGCCATTCAGGGGCCAAAACCATCTCTCTGGGTGGCTGTGGAGTTCAATGAAGGCAATAGAAAACCTTCAGTGTCCTCTCCGTTTCTAGGATTTGCAGTAAGATTCTTTATTCTATTATAACCTTAGCGCTCCCACATTACACTGCCCTTTGTATATAAACAGGGTCACATTAAAGATGATGACCCATATTTTCTTCTGCATAATAAAGAATTCCAACTCCAAATCTTTCCTTGTTAACTCTCTGAAGACTGCAGGAGATGCCATATGTGGGTTCACAAACAAGCCCATTCACTCCAGGTACTTTATGGTCACCATGCTCTTCCTTTACTACCCTGATCCCCTCTTTTATGTTGGATGATGATGAATCCACTTGGAGAGGGACTCTCAGCACTTCCAAGGGGACTATTGTATTAGGATGCTCCTAGAACTGGTACTTGCGGACTCTTTGCATTCTCAGGCATATTCAAAATGCCCAGGTTTAACATGTTCCCCCCAGAATGAAGAGGAGGTTATTTGCACCCATTCTGTGCCATGTTTCATCTCCTAGGCACCAAGGATGCCTTCTTTGTACTCTGTGTCCCACAAAACCTTTGAATAAATAGCTCCTTCAACTTCAGCTCCTGGACCATGCCAGACACATCATAGGCACCCAGTTGTTTCTACACCATTCTCCTTTCTTCTTTCTCTGTAGTCTTCCCCACTCTATCCCCTCCAACCAGTGCAAACTACACATATAAATAAACATGCCCCCGGCCAGCTCTCCAGACATGTATGAATCCCAATGTCAACCTCAATTTGGGCTCATATTGCTACACAGTAAATCTATCACGAGTATTTGTGAAGTCCTCACAGGATGTCCAACTGAATTGAGTTCTTGGGACACATTTTAAATGGAAAGTCAGTGGACCCTGCTGTGCAGAAGTGCAGTCAAATAAGGACAGGTTTACTTTTAAAACATAACTTTGACTTTTTTTTGTTTTACAAAAGAAAACAGTCTCATTTTAAGCAGATTTAAAAATTCAGACAACAAAAAAAGAAAGAAAAATAATGACTGAGAACTCTCACTAGACATACAAGATTTTTGATTTGTATCATCCCAGGACTTTTCGTACTTTATTTAAGTAGGTGGGAAGTTTCAGAAATACAAGTTATTTCTAAAATTTTGCCATTTTAAACTATGAACATTCTTATAATTGTATCTTTGAGGAGATCCATGATTATTAGCTTAGAATAAATTTCTAGAAGTGAAACCAATGCCACAGATCTCCACGGTACATCACCTGGCAAGTCATGCCAGCTCCAACTTCAAATTTATCCCAAATCCCGGAACTGCTCACCAGTTCCACCTCCATTACTGTACTCCATGTCCCCTTACACCATCACCCTGATCCATCTCCCCCAGTCCACCACCTTAGTTCATCTCCTCCTAGTCCATAACCCTAGAACTTCTCCCTCTAGTCTGTCATCACCCTAGAACATCTCCTCCTAGTCAATCACTCTAGTCCCCCTCCCCCCAGCCCATCACCCTAGTCCATCTCCCCCAAGTCCATCTACTTCCTATTCCATCACTCTAGAACATCTCTTCCTAGTCAGTCACCCTATTCTACCTCCCCCTAGTCCATCACTGTAGTCCACCTCTCCTCTTCACCGCTACAGCTTGACAATTGGTTTCCTTGTTTCTACATTGACTCCTTTAGGTTTTTTTCCACTTGACAGAGTGAGAAATTTTTTTTTAAAAAAGTCAGATTATGTCAATCTCCTACTCCTGGAACACTTAGAATTGATTCCACATACAACCTTCAGAGTGCTGTGTGATCTCACCCCTGACTACTTCTATGGCCCCCTCTTTCTACCACATCATCACCCAGGCACATTCTACTCCAGCTATGCTGGCCCTCCTACTGTTCCTTGAATGAAACAGGCTCATTTCTGCCTCAGGATCTCTGGCTTTTCCTCCTCCAGAAAACTCTTGATCCAGCTCTTCATATGAGCCCCTCCCTTCATTCATTCTAAAATACTTTACCATCCATCACTCTCTCTGCCCCTCTTATACTGTCAACACCCTGCTTTAATTTCATCATAGCATAAATCCTTTTATTATATTATAAATGTACTTTTCTGCCTCTCCTTACCAGAATTTAAGCTTCATAATCCTTAATCACTATGTCCCCAGAAGCTAGGAAAATATCTGCACTAGTAGATGCTCAATAGATAAATATCAATTGAAAGTATGGATGAAAGAATGAAGGTATTATTCTATTAAAGTGTATGCAGAATATTAAAGTTTTTGATGGCTATTGCCAAATTGGCCTTCAAAAAAGAATATCTTACCTATAGTCCCACTAGCAGAGAATTAAAGGGGATAGTTTTAACTTGACTTGTCCAGATTATTTTCATGTTTATTTTCTTTACATCACCACAAAATGATGACCTTAAAAGTGCCATTAATTAGGAAAGAAGTACAGTAGATGTTTTATCTGATTATAACTTTCCCTAAAAAATGACTCAATTTATGTGTGATATAAAACTCTCTGGAGGGTAAGCAGATTTTTTCCCCCATAAATGAGCTTCCTTCTCTACGTGTATAACTACGTGTGTAAAGAGGGCAAATACAAGATGAAAAAAGTCAAAGTAGGTAAAACTCAAAAGACAGTTTGGATTATGAGAAAAATCTTGATCTCTCAAAACAGACCTATCTGAATTCTAATTCTAGAACCACCATTTACTCCCTGAGCAATGGGGCACACTTTTTAACACCTCATTGAGAGGTGTTAAAAACTCAATACCCTCATATATACTATGGAGATGATCATTACTTCATTTTCTGAGTTGCAGTTAGGATTAAATAAAATACCAGGCAGTGTATTTTATTGAGCAGAAGTAGAACAGGATCCATAAGTGAAAGCTATCTTTATTTACATTCTTGTCACACTGTTGACTTCATTTGTTGATTCTGAAACCTTGTAAAGAAAGGACATCGTGGGATACAAGAACTGTCCTCCAACACGTCAGGAATCATTTTTGTGGAGGAAGGGGATGCGCTTAGGAAAGAACTAACGTTACAGTTTAACAGACCGTGGTCAATAAGGATCTTGGCTGTACAACATAGAACGGTCCAGCAAATATGAGATTCCTCATGAAGCAGTATACACCTACAATCATCAAGAAGAGGCTGGAAGGACAGTCATAGGTAAAATTTGACTCTGGATAATGTCCTCCCTGAACTGTTATTGATGCTTGAAGTTCCTCTGTCCATGTACCTGTTTTACTCGTCAGTGACAGAGATATTTATGGGAAGAATTTTCCTATGGCTTGTAAGACCATGCTTATTAAACAGTCTCCTTCTCCACTGATATAGAAACTCAGGCTTGGGTGTTCATCTGCAATTATGAGAGGAAATGAACCCCAACATTCCTTCCAAAGATCTTAGCAGTTGACTGGATGTGTGGAAATGCCAGTGTTCTGTGAAAACGCTTGTTTACTAATATAATTTTCAGCTCCCAAGTCCTTTGGTTGTTAGCAAATTACAGTAAGAATAAAATCACTTCTTTTATTCTGGTACTCAAAGGAAATCCAACCCATTGCCTTGTCTTTCCTCTTCTTTTAACACCTTCTGATCTTTAGTAGTGAAGTCAGTGGACTAGGCAGCTCATTGGCTGGAGACTTAATAAATAGAGGATTTCCTGGTACCTGCCCAGTGAATTGTACAGTTTTGCATTTTCTCCAAAATGGCTTGCATGTATCTATAGCATAAGTCCTATAATAGGACATCACCAAGGTTTACCTAGCCTTCTCAGCCAAAACATGTGGTATAAGAGAAAGAGGTAGCTCTAGTTCCTATGAAACCCTTGCCTAATAAGTGACTTGAGCAAATTGCTCTCTCTTAATCTCCAGGCATCATGATTAAGAGTGTAAGCTTTGAGTCACACTGACCTGGGTCCAAATCACTCACTAGTTTCGTGACCTTGGATGATTTTCTTAACCTTTTAGAGCCTGAGTTTCTTCATGCCTAAAATGACTATTACAATAATTGTTCATTCCTCACTGAGGCATCATGACTATTAATTGCAATACCATAATATATAGTGCTTAACCAAGTGCCTAGCACATTGTAAGAGCTCAATAAATGTTCCATTATTATAATAATTAGGTGAATATGCCCTAGTCCTAGAGAAGCCGTGTGGATATCTGCTAGTGTTCTCAATTCTGCATCATTAGTTGAATCCTGGCTGCAACATTTCTATTCTCCCAGTTTCCCAAGCCAGAAATGTTGATTTATTAAACAATGGGTCATCAGGGTCCTCTCATGAGTCAGGCACTGTGCAAATTGTTGGGAGATGTTCACCCCAGGACAGATGTGTTTCCTCCCCACATGGGTCTTACCATTTGCAGAGCCATCTTGGATTCCTTCCTCTCTGATGCCCTTTCCCCAGCCAACAATTTATTAATTTTGACTGATTCTGTTGCCTACATATCTCTCAATCCCACCCTCTCCTCTCACTCCATCTCACTCTCACCAACTTCTCAGTTCATCACCTCTTGCCTGTATCACCACAGCAACATCTTCACTATTTTCCTTGATTCCAGCTTCACAGTCCCCAGCTACTCTCCACAATCAGTCACAAGGGTCTTGCTCAAATACAAACCCCATCCTGCCCAGAACAAAACCCGAGTTCCTTGGCATTTCATATGAGGTCTTTCATCATCCGACTCTGTTGATGTCCAGCCTGATTTTGGCCCCTTTCCTTCAGGCTCTGACCACAAAAGCAACTTAAAATGACCTGAATATGCATTTGCCATTTCATGTTTCCTGCTTCTGTGCTTTTGCGTATGCAGTTTCCTCTTTTCAGAAGGCCCTTCCCCCTTGCCTACTGGGAAAACACACTCTTCAATATTTATTTCAAATGTCACCTCTGTTTTGATCCATTTTCAGAAAGGTGGTCACTTCATCTTCTGAACTATCTCTATATCTTGAACCTACTACTCTTGGTTTCTCTTGTTCATTAGTTATCAGCTGAAGTGTTATCCCCTCAGAGAAGGCTTTGTTGACCACTCCCTGCCCCCGAAGAACCCCCAAACCATGAATTTCTACACCAAATTATTTCTCCCACAACTTCCTGCTATTTACAAATATACTTCACTGAGTCTTATAAACAATATTTTGCAATACAACCACATAATTACGTAACTATAAAACAATTAACAATTTTTTCAGACTAAAAATTAAGGAAGAATTCATGTATTTCACTTTTCATGCAAAAAAAAAGAAAAGAAAATCTTTACCATCACGAGGAAAAGAGCATGCTAACTATTCAAACCTTAAAATTCTCCACATTTTATCCTTATGGTAAGCAGGATCAGGAAAAAAGTCATATCCCTAGACCATATTCTTTGGGCCCCCTAAAGAATTGTCTATTTGGAATTATAATTTAGCATTATTCTCTCAGTGTTCATCCAGGCTGCTGCTATTACAAAAAACAGATGTTTCCAGAATATCTTTTAGACTCATAATCAAAGTGCTACTGAGAACGTCTTCCAATGTATTGCTCAGTGTCTTTTGTGACATGTTCATCTCAGAAGTAAATTCCAGGACCACATGTGTATCTATTTACATTTTCTTCTACTAGATGCCAAGAGATGGATACCCATCATACTTCTCTCTTTGCTTAGGCTTCCAGGAAACTCAGTGCTAATTTTGGCACTCAATTGCTATAACTTTACTCAAACAAGAATTTCTTTAAATATACTTATATTTTCTCTTTCCATTACCAACTCCACTGCTTCTTTTCCAGCTTTTAATATGTGATTTTTTTCCACCTAATGATTAAAAGATTTGTGGCAGAGAGGATGAAGTGTGTGGTAGTAGAAGAAGTATGCATTTTGGAGTCACACGATATTGAGTTTCAAGGTCAACTCTGTCTGTCACTAGATGTATGACCTTAATTGCCTCTACTCTGTTATCCCAACTCAAAAACCAAACTGCATACTTACTGCAGTGCCTAAAATTTAAGAGGGTGTCCTTTTCCAATTTTATTTGTGCCTTCTCAAATCCTATTGGAAAATGGAGAATAAATGCGTGGACAGACAAATGATAAAAGGGTGAAACAACAATAAAAACAACAAGATTGTTCATGATTAAGTGTGTAACAGATAATAAGAATTTGATCTTGGATGAGTTCATAGAGAAGACGAAACGCTGGGCTTTAAAGAATGCACAGGATTTACGTATATGAAAAATACAAAGAGAAGATTCTGGATGGTGAAACTTTCGTGGAAAATAGTGAATTGAGAAAACCCAAAGCAGGCAGATGTCATAGCAAGTTTATCAACAAAAGCACAAGGGTATGTATTACAATGAAAAAATTAAAAATTCAGAAAGCTCTTGTTGATTTAATTGTGAGTCACTGAACCCACGATGAAAAGTTAATTTCTTAGACTATGAAAGGGAAAAACAAGGGTGATTTTAGAGCATTCCTCTCCCTCATCAAATTTTAAACAATTAAAGATACAGAAAATGTAAACAAAAGTAGCTCTAGGAACCCCAAGATTATCCATTCACCCTTCAGAAGCCAAGAAACAGATTCATGGACTCATAGAGTAGGGGAGCTGGATTGAGTGCTCAGCATCAACTAAGGCTGCCCATCTGAAGAAGAGAAAAGAGAAGTCTAGAATCTCATAACAAGGTAGGGGTGGAATGTGGACAAAAATTCATGTTCCCCAACTTTAAGTCCACCCTGGGACTCCTGCTTTGTCTGCACACCAGGTCTTCTCCATCTCCATCTCCTCCACTGCATTCTATCCTACCCTATCTGGATATCCGAAAGGGAAGCTTGCTTTTTAAAAAAAGTCTTTTTCCCTTCCACCTCTTGAATCTTAATCCATTTTAATGCCAACATTTATTGTGATCAATGAAGCTGAAAAGGTCTGCTTCATGTTTGGAGTGTGCTCCTTGTTCATTTGCATGGCTGGATCTGAAATTCCAGAAGAAAGGGTGTTTTGAGAGTCTGCTGAGAGGTTGCCAACTGAGTGTTTGGATTCAGACGGATCACACACAACACTTCAAATGGTTTTCGGCTCAGTGTCCAAATATTTGGTGTCTTATCAACACTAACTCCAAATTTTATAAAGCGGCTAAAAGTTTATTGTGGATAAATTCATACATGCCTGAAAAAGAGGCAGCTGAAGTAGGTTTCACTCATTGGGTGGGGTTGGAACTTGCCTTCCAAAAAAAAGTGTGTGAGTAGAATACGAAGAAAAATACTTCTTTCCTGGAAATAGAATTTTTTAAAAATCTAGAGAGGATATAAAAGATGATCCATTCTGGAGATGAACAATAGGTTTAGTAGACAATTGCTTTCTAGTGGAATATGTTGAGAATCCTGAAGCCAAACTTACATATCATGAGACAGGGTCACTGTAGATTGGTGATGTCTGCTGTAAGCATGGAAGGTGTTGGTGGCAGCACATGAGTCAGACATATGCTATTTCTGATCTGATCTAATGCAATCCTTTTCTAATGTCAGAGAGTTATAGTGACTAAACAGATGTTATCCAGGTGCAGAACCTAGATTTCCTGACTTCTCTTACATGGCTCTCATCATTCTGAGATATCTTCAGACTTGGTATCTTCCAGTTTGATAGAGAAGAGACACACTACCTGCCGAGTAGTTTCTCTATGTGTCTTATTCTTTGAAGCAAAAATAAAACTGTTAGTGAAATAAGCTCTCTTCCCATTCCAGAAGAAATGTCCCAGATGGGGCCCCTAGATCTCAGTGTGGCCTTGTCACAGCATCTCAATTCTACCAGTCTCCACTGGAAGAATTTGTGGATTCCTCATAGATGTTCTCAAGTTAGAAGGCAAAACCCAGCCCTTTTGGCCTTTTTCAAATTGATGCTTGTCTGCAAAAGGTAAACAAGGCCCAGATTTTTATTCATCTATGGGGATGTGGGCAGCTTTTTTCCCTTAAGCCTGCCAGTTCTATATTACATAAAGAAGAATTTTAGAAAGAGGAGCCCTGTCTTAATGCGGGGAGGAAGCAGCCAGGCCAACATATGGGAAGAGGCTAGAAGAGGCAGGGGCAGTGTTGGACAGATGTGCTGAGGAGGGACAGTGGAGAAACAGAATCCTCCCTCCATTTTCTAATTCCTCCAGCTGATACCACTCAAACAAACCCTTCTTAGTATTTCAGAGCCACAACTGAATCGAAGGCGGCCCATGCCTTCTGCTGCTCAGTCTGTCACCCTCTTTTTTTCCTTAGTAGGCTCTGAACCAATGTCTTTGAGCTTTCCTCTACTAATTCAGAGCATATTTCAGGCTTCTGGGGAGACACACCTCCCCACAAACATGCATGCACAGAAATAAACAACTAATGCAAAAAAAATATATGAAAAGTTGGGATTTGACTCCAACTTTTAGGATCCATTGTGTTTTCCAAGGAGGGGATACTGGTGGGCCTGTATGGAAACAACTCCTACGAGTTTAGAACATAAAATTCAAGTGGTGAAGAGTGAGCAACCCAATGATGTGCCACATGGGTAGGACTTAACTTTAGAAGATCTCAACACTAGCCCTGTCTCTGACATATACACAAACACATACATACACACACACAACAGCTGCATGTTCTTGGGGAAGTTATTGTCTCTTCTGGGCCTGAATTCCTCCTCTGTAAGTTCTCTCTGCCCACCACCCTCCTTGTCTCCCAATAGCAGTTGCTCCTACAGAATCTCGTACTCACTTCAGTTGTCCAATTCTTCTGGCTGCACTGGATTGTGATTATGAGCTTGGTCTACTAATGATAGATGACAGGTAAGAGAATCTCAGTTTTAGAGGCAGAGTTGGACTGAAATTCTGGCTCCATCCCCTCAAGTGGATGACATTGAGCAAAGCATTTAGCCATGCCTGATTAGTATAAACGGAGAGAAAAAAGGCGATGATAATGTCTACTAACCAAGCTTATTTTGAAGGTTAAAAATGAGAGCACATGTGACAATGCTTACCTGTGGATAACTTAAGATTCAATCAGTCTTATTTTCCCTCATATGTCCTTAATATCTAGCATGACGTGGCATATGGTTGGCATACCATAAATTCCTGTTGGAAAGAAAAAAGAAAGAGAGAGAGAAGGAGGGCAGAAGGGAGAGGGAGTGAGGGAAAGAAAAAGGAAGGAAGGAGAGAAGGAAGGAAGGAAGGAAGGGGGATAGGGAGAAAGGGAGGAAGAAATGATGGAAGGATAGAGGAAATGGTATTAACTGTGCCCTTTTCATTAGCCTATTGGTTCCTAAGGGGCCATCTGTGGCATACTCCTACCTATATTCTCAGTTCCTAGTACTGGCATTAGCATATCGTAACTACTCAGTTAATGTTTGCTGGCCAGATTTTATTCATCTTTAAAATGGGGATAATGATACATGCCATATTTTGTATAGTGTTTGGAAGAGCATCTGATAAAATGTGAAAGTGCTTTGTAAATATAGCAAGAGTGATGATGATTGTCCTAAGCTCTGGTATATGATATTAAGCCACACTGCTTGTCCCAAGTCCCTATTTCCCTAATCTAATAAACTGGGGACTGAGGAGCCTACTTAGAGAAGGTAGCACCCACAACTTAGGTATAAACATATACGGACAAATGACAGAGTAGTGTGTGTGTGGAAGGGATGAGCAGAGAAGAGAGCTGAAAACTGGGTTATAAGAAAGGATTGGACCATGAGTTTGCTGAGAAAGAATGCGTCATAAAAGAAGCAGCAGCTTGGAATGACAAGAGGACTTGGGGAGTAAAAGGATGGATAGACTGGAAAGAGTTGTCTAAATAAGCTCTATATCACTGAGGGACCCAAGCAGGAAAGAAGAAATTCCTCCCTTTTCAAGAAAGTGATGAGCTGCCATATAGGATTGGGAGCATGGCATGCCAGATAAATAAGTGCAGATCTGTGCCAAAGATGCCCATGTGGACAACTTTATGCAGACTGCACAGCACAGAGACTAGAGACAATGATATATCACAGGTTTTTACGGTAGACATCAGTGGTTCAGCCAACACGGATTGATAGATGTATAATACAGCCCTCGAGGATGCCAAAAATTATTGTGGTGGGGAAGGGTATACAAAGTAAAGCAACAGAAGAGACTGATACAGTTTTCTGATAAGCTTTGTTGTATTGGAAGACAGATTTCATGTAAATATGTCTTCTTTTCTATTCTGAGGATTCTAAAAAATGGGGACCTTCAGGTTTTGTAAAATAGCATGATATGTAAACAGGATTGCTGTGCTAGATAGTCTAAATTCTCTGACTCAGAGTTTATATACTTCTCTGGGTATAGGAGCCATACATAAAATTTTATATCTCAGCCAGACCAGCTGTCTTATTGGAGTGAGTAAAGGAGTGTGGATATAGAGATCTAAATCTTAAAACAGAAGGAAAATTATGCTAGGGCTGAAGGAGGATTCTCTTCCTAGAAGGGCAGTATATTCTTTATGGAACATGGATCCCAGAGCATTTTTGCATTCATTGGTGGCATTTGCCCAGATCAATAAATATATAGATTGTTAATATAGTTGTCTAGGTTGTCCCCATGGCACTGTAGAGTGCATATTTGGGGAAGAGTGAGTTTCTCTTCCTCACCTGCTCTTCCAGAACCAGGATGACCTCAGGAACTATGTCTCATAGGAGAAAATGCTTTTCAAGGTGCTGCTTACTGTCTGTGAAGCCCAGTCCAAGGGGGCGTGGGTATCTCCTAATGGTCAAGAGCACAAACTCTGGAGCATACACACCTGGGCCTCAGGCAATCCATGGATGACCTTAGATGGGCAGATACTTGTCTCTGAAATGAAGATGACTATCACTGTCCCAACAAGGAGCCAGTAAGGATATGTGAAATAAAAACGCAAAATTATTAGACCAGTACTTAGCAAGAGTAAGTAGTCAATAAATTATGAATATCAATACTATTGTTATTAGTATGGCTATTGCTGTCAGAGTTAGGATAGAAATTTGACAGCAGGACTTAAGGGATGATCCTACCCCACAGGAGGATGCCTCCATTCAATTCACTGCAATTTCTGAGCTCTTTAATAATGGCAAGGCATTACAAGGGTTATGAACATTATTGAGACTTTCTGGTTTTCTTAATCACAGAAGCTGCAAATTCATGAGATGAGAAAACAAAATAATAGTTGTGAGATAGAGCAAAGAGTAATTACACACTCATTAATGTTGAGAACCATTTTGGCCTTTCAAAGGAGGGAATTATTTTACTTAGTGGGAAGGTCAGGGAAGACTTTGTTAAAACAGGGAGGTTTTCGATAGCCCTAGAAGAAAGCATAGAATTTGGACAACACAGATATGAATGAGGAAGGACAGACATTTTAGTGTGAGGAAGAAGGAAGTGCAAAGATACACGGACTAGTTTATGCGTGACAGAAGGACTGAAAAATGAGGCCGAAAATGTAGGCTAGGAGCATATCTCATAAGGTCTTAGGAAATTCTTAATTCCATAGGCAATGGAGAAGCATTACACATCTTCCCTGAGTGAACTGTAAATTCTCTATGGACAGAATATTTAGCTTTGTATCTGAATTTCTAATGATCTTAATATAATGACTGGCAAATAGTACTCAATAATTGTTTGAATAACTATGGGTGGGTGGATAGATGTATGGGTGAACAAATTAATTAAATAACAGTTATGGAAGATAGGCACCTCAGCTGTCTTGCACAGATCTGCTTGTTCATTCATTCATTCAGTACTGAGCAAATATTAAATAAACTGATATTTCAGGACCTGTGTTGCACACTACTTATGCCTTGAAATTGACAGGAATTCTCCTCTTTACCATAATAAGCTCAGGTAAGACCTTCTTGCCCACACTGTGGAGAGATTAATTTTCCATGTAGTACACTCTACCTATTGGAAGTCAGAATTTTTTTTCCTTAGTCATTTGTGTTGAATCATTGAGTTGATTTTGAAAAGGAGGAGGACAGTTCTTTAAAAATTGGGACCCCCCAAAGCCAATTTTTATGTTTCCCCAAGCACTGCAACTGAGGCCACTCCGCCTGGCTATTAATACTCTAATGGAACAGTGTGCCCTCTTAGAGGGAAATCAGACATTGTGCTGAGCTGATTAGAAATGATGGCATGGGGCTTCTTCCTGAGAACGGAAGTCCTGTAACCTCAAATACCAAGGGCTATAAATCTCAGCAATATATAATGGTAATTGGTTTGAAAGGCTTAATCGACACAGAGAACGGAAGCCAAGTGCAGAATGCTCAGGACTGGAAGCTCGAGGCCTCCACCTCCTTCCAGAATGAGATGTGTCATTTTCTCCCTCAGTGCTGGGAACAGCAATAAAGGATTTCAGTAGCCGAGCCTCACTAAATGCCAGACTGGAAGCCCTGCTGGAAAGCGTAGGGTCTAAAATGGCAGTTCACCTGAAGCATGTTAATTTGTGAAGCTGGTAAGAACGTGGATTCCTAGTTATCATTTAAGACATATTGAATCAGAATCTCTGAATTTGGGCCCAGTAGTTAGTATTTTTGACAGGTTCCTAGTTGATTCTTATGCACAGTGATGCTGGAGGACCACTGCCGCAAACATCAATCCCCATCTCCTCCAGGTCTTCCTCAGTCCCCCGCCCTGACATTATAATGAAAAACCTCTGACCTTAAGTTAGCCAACCCACGTTCAAGTCTCAGCTCAGCTACCCACTCACTGAGTGGTTTCAGGCAAGTTCTGCTTTCTTTCTCCAAACTCCATTCTCTTCATTTGTAAAATAAAGGAAGCAGTCTGCCAGGCTATATTCTTATAAGATCCTGAAAGGTTAGACAGTATATAAAAACACTAGGCCATGGTAAAGAACCAATATTATTGGTCATGAACTTGAAACATGCATAACTTTAGGGAGTGCAAAAGAGGGATTTGATATTACGTATGCCTCAATTTGAGACCAACAAAGTCAAACCTTTTTGAGCTTAGAGGCAGGATGACTGAGATTCAAAGAGTTGGACAGACCTGGACTTGATGCTCACTCCCCTTGCTTATCAGCTACAGAGGCTTACGCAGGTCACTTAGCATTCCTCAGACTCTAATTTGTCATCTGTAAAATGAGCATAAACCATCTGCCTCTCGCAGTTACTGTGAGTATTAGAGATATTTATGTAATATACTTGGCACATATGAATACTGATACATGAAATCAGTAATGATGCCACAAGCTGGCTTAAGGTGGAACTGCTACAGTCTCTTATAACCTTCCTAGTCATATTTGATATTGGACAACTGAAGTTTCCTCTATCATATATAATGTGTTATGCAAGCTGAGCTACAAGTTCCTAAGCTACCCCTTTCCAAACAGATTATATGATGCCCTTTCCCACAGTTACATAAGTTCTCCCATCCCCAAGAAACTATGAAGTCACTACTGATGATAACTATCTATCATTTATCATCTATATAACTTTGAGGAGATTACTTAACCTTTCTAAGCCTCACCTTCCTCCTCTACACAATGGCCATACTAACTCTACCTCTATTGGTTAGGATCAGTAATGCTAAATATTGTAACAGATAAACTTTGAAATCTTACTGACATCCTTACCAAAGTGAAAGACTATTATTTACTCACATCCTAGTCAAATACGAATTCACGACATTTGGGAGATTTTTATCCATGCAGGTTTTCAGGGACCCAGTCTCCTTCCACCTTGTGACTCCCATCTTCAACACGCTCTCCTAGGTCATCTCAGAAGGAGAAGGGAGACCATGGGGACAGAACGTCAGAGTCACAAGTGCCTCAACCCAGAAGTGACACATCACTTCTGCTCATGTTTCATTGACCAAAGCTACTCATACTGCCCCACCTAGATGCAAGGAGGGCTGGAAAAAAGTCCCTGGCAAGCAGCCACTTCTGAACATCAACTTTACGTTATGGAAGGAGAAGCACAAATCTCTGTCTCAGCCACCGTTACTAACTCATGAAGTTGCTGTGAAGATTAAATGAGAAAATACATATCAAATGCTTAGCACAGAGCCTGGAACATAATCAATAAATGTTAACTGAAGCCACTGTTCTTAAAACCATAAGATTCATTTATTCTTTGTAAACACTAGTGGAATCCTTTGGATGCTAATGACTTATTTAAACACTAAATTGACTATCATGATGATTTATCCTGATTTTAGGCTAGTTTTCATTAATTCATTCAACTCACTCTTATTGAGTGCCTACTAAGACTGGGCACCATCGGTAAACCAGACTCTCCCTATGCCCAGGCATTACACAGAATAGTGGAAAGAATGGACATGAACACTATGCAAACAATTACATAAATGGTTATTTAAATTATAATTGTAATTTACAGAGTGCTAAAGTATAGAGTACTTTAAAGAAATACAGTGTACTAAAAATGTACATATCTAAAGGACCCACCTAGGCTGTAGAGGTCAGGAAAGACTTCTCCGAGACCTGAAGAATGAATGGAAATTGGCCAAACGAAAAAGTGGGGAATAGATTGTAGGCAGAGGGAACAGACAAGAGCCTCTTCTTCCAGATCCCACTAACTCATTCAGCTTGGATCATTCAGCTTGGACAGCAGACCTCACGGAATGTTCCAAAGCATCATCAGCTTAAAAATACAAATAAATAAAAGCATCCTGGTAAATATATTCACAAGGAACACTAGCAACTTACAAAGAACACACGACATCCAAACACTTTAGCAGCTCCAAGAATTTACAAATATTTTTATCCAATTACAAACATTCCTCTTCTCTTCTTTGGAATCTTCAACAAGTCTTTCTGTACATAACTTTTCTCGGCTTGATTCAAGTCACTGACGTGTTTGAAATAAAAATATTTCTGTGATTTATACTGCTCTTGGCTGAATATCCAGTCTTCACCAGTTCCTCCCACACGTCTCAAAGTGCAGAAATATGATCTTATGCTAAGTGTTCTTATCAGAAAATAATAATAATAATAAATAAGAAGCCAGGAGGAAACTTTTGGAGGTGATAGATAAGTTTATGGCATAGATTGTGGTAGTGGTTTCATGAGTATATACTTACCTCCAAACTTATCAAGTTGTATACATTAATTATGTACAGCTTTTTGTCTGTCAAAAATATAATAATTCTAAAAAGTGAAATAAAAACTGCAGAAATCGTGTGCACATGTGGACTCCTAAGCACACACATAACCACCACATGTACACACAGAGTGGGGATGTACCACTGGGAGTGACAGAACTACTAAGTAGATCTAAGGATTTCAGGCTCTGGCTCTGCCTTTTGCTGGTTGTGTGATCTAAACTCCTTAGCATGGTTTTCAAAGCCCCACATGGTTTGGAACATACCAAAATCTGCGAGCTGAGCACCTCCCACCATTCTTCCCTGCATATGCCCTCTGTTACAGCCAGAGAAAGCGTTTAAGGTTCCTGGCATGTCCCTCTTGCATCCCTTATTTCATCCATGATGTGAACATCTGCTACCTGAGATGCTCTCCGTAAGCATGGGCCTCATCTCCACCCTCTGCCACACACCCACTTCTACTCACCTCCTACTCAGTCTTAGCATGTATCTCAGTCTCTTTTATTAAACTTTTCTTGATCTTATTTTGCTTCATTCCCCGTGGTCCCATCACTGTGCTAGATAAAATATCTATATGTTTATTCCCAGCACCTAGAGCAGTGTCTGATACATAATAATTATTTAATGCATGTTTGTGAATCAAATGCCTTTTCTAATCGTTTATCCTCTCTGAGCCTCAGTTTTCTCAACTGTGGAAGTGAAAAATAATACTTGCCCTCTTAGTTCCTCCATCCTTCTATTAAATGACAAAATGCATGTACAGTGCTTAGCAAAGAGTCTGTCATATAGTAAGTGTGTGTGATTAAGTCAACAAACATACGAGTGACTACTATGTCCTGGATCATGAATGTAAAAACACTTTTCCAACAGTTAAGCACTCTGAAAATAGAGGCATACATTTAGTAATCATAATGTGATTGTTACAATATTAAGACAAATATGCGTATACATTTCTGCTTGTTTAATTACAATAAAGATAATAATATGAATAACCTGTTCATGTTCTTGAAGAATAATGAGAAGAGTAAGGAATGTGGAGTTTGCAAATGTGGGGGTTCAGAACAAGATGATAGTCCTTGATGCATAGCCAGTTATGAATTCCAGGGTTGGTGAATTTAATACATTTTATATCATTGCAAATGTTTGCTCTACTCCTAGGGAAGATTTAAAAAAAAATTCTGTGTTTGGCTCAGGAGCTTGCATCTCTCCTGGCAGTGTGCATCAGACTAAATGTCACAAGAACATTTCAGCATATGTGGGTAAATATTTACACTCATTTTAAACAGATATTCCAAATTCCTTGTTGTTTTTCAGCAGAGGCTGAAACCTGGTGGTAAAAGTCATGAATAGAACTTTTTCATTCTCACTAAGTGAGAAGGGACGTTTCAAGGATTCTTGCCTCCAGGGTGCTCTATTTTTCTCCTTCCATTCTCTTTGGGTTGAGCTGTTGGAAGGGGAAACTGGCCCTCTGCCATGGAACTCTCTACCAAGCCACTTCGAAATATTGCTCTGTGGTCCCTGAGAGCCAGTAGAGATTCAGCTGTGATCTCAGGGAAAAAAAAGGTATAAAGGAAAGAAATATAGAAGCTATAATATGAAGGAGTAACTCTTAGAAAAATGCAAAATGCACAGTGTTATGGCCTTGGGTTGCAAATGGGTGGACAAGGACTTAGACTAAATTTGTGATTCTAAGAGGAAGGAGAAATCATGGCTGGACTAAATCAAAGACTGCACTTGTTCTTTGGAGATGTAGAGAGCCAAAGGTACATCAATGGGAGGATACTGCTTGGTTGACAGGTTGATATTACACAAAGCTTGGGCGATAGACATTTTTGTTTGTGTTTGAGGTGCATTGAAATGCTCTGTGTGTAGGTATCTATGTGTGTTTGTATTCTCCTAGTAATTTCCCTTGCTTTCTAAAATCCCTCAATAGTAGAGGCCCTCCTTTGTGGAAAAGACATGAAGACCTTTGCTAAGAGAACAAAGGAAGAATCTAGGCAAAGCTTCAGCCTTGTCCAGTGGGCTACTCAACATCATTGGTGACGCAGAGTCGCCCCATCTAGAAGCAAAGGGATCCAGTTTTATGACCTTGTATTAGTTCTTGGCTGCAGGGTTTCCAAGAGGTTTGAAGGTGAGGACTACCTCCTAGGGTGAGTAAGGTAACTCACCCTCAGTCAAGGGGAATTCTCTAGCTGTGAGTGCTATGAGCTGTCAGCAACCAAGACTCTCAACTGCTGAAGGATAGAAAGGAATCTGTGTGGGCACCAACAGCAACTATATCTAGATTGAAATCTGCAGAGGGACAACTTAGAATCATAGAGTACTGTAGGTTCAGAGACAGAGGAACTGATTCTTTCACTCTACCTTATTGAGCGTCCACTCTGCTAGTAATACTGCTAGGCACCAGGGATGCAAAGACCAGAGGGAACCATTCTGTATTCTGTATCCTAGTATAATCAATACAAGAATTTTTGCCTTAGGACCCAATTAAGGGGGGAAAAGGAAAAAACACAGAAGGTCCTAATTACAAGACAGAATATACATATTGTGCATCTGCTAAGTGCTCAGTCCTATGCTTAGCATTATAGAGGCAACAAAGATGTGTAAGCCTGGCTTCCACATTTCAGAGGATAATGAATGAAAAGGACTTAATAAAATACAAGCCATGATGTACTCAGTGTCTCATATGAAGCACGAAGATTAAGCACAGGAGAGCCCAGAGGGGAGAGAGATCATCAACTGTAGGAATCATGGAAATCTGAGAATTGGCATTGGAGCTGACTCGTAAAGGATGGACAAAATACAAGCATACTTCAATGGGGGAAAATGTATTCCAAATAGAGGGAATGATTTAAGTAAAGATAAGGAAAAAATAAGATAGTTTCACATAAACTGTGCTGTGTGATTGCCAAATAGTGAAATTTTGCTAGAGTAGCAGGTAAAAAATGGGGAAGTCATAGGAGATGAACCTGGAGAAGTAGGAACTTCAAATCTAGGCAAATAAGGATTTGGGACTTGATCCTCAAAACAATGGGCAGCTATGAATGAATTCTGAAGAGTGAAAATTCATAGAGCAGTCCAGTGGGAGAGAAAATTTGGCAATGCATAACGCATACACTGAAGCAGGAAAAGCTAGAAGAGATTAAAGTAAACTACTTCATAATTCTGCATGACATGCGGGTTATCTGTCATGGGATTGTTAAAACAGAACATTTTACCACAAAGGGTGAACCCTAATGTAATCTATGGGCTTTAATTAATAATAATTTATAAATATTGGTTCATCAGTTGCAACAAATGTACCACAGGAATGCAAGATGTTAATAGAGGAAACTATAGGAGGAGGGAGAGGAAGAGGAGGTTTATGGGAATTTTCTGTGCTTTCTCCTCTATTTTTATGTAATCCTAAAACTGCTCTAAAAAAAACCCTGTTAATTTTAAGAAAACCTGAAAAAAAAAAATAACACTTTTACCCAGCCCTTTCCCCTGGCCAATTCCTATTCATTATTCAGAATCTCACTTTAAACATAGAGCATTTCTCTCTGTTCCTCTAATGGTCTAGACCCCTTCTATATGGTTTCATACCTGAACTTATCCTTGATTTCACTATTATTTTTATAAGGTTGATGACTAGGAATACTGTCCTTATACAGTGATACAAATGAAAAATACATTTTATTGTATTAAACCACTGAGATTATGGTGTTTGTTATAGCGATCAGTGTTACTTACCCCAATGTATGGATTCACAAAATATTAAGCATCTTATCGATCATGATTATGTTTGTTTTATTCACTCTTAATTTTCTAATGTCTAGAGGAGCACCTGACTCATAGGAGGTACTCAAGAAATATTTACTGGTTGCATGTTTCATTACAAATTATTTTATCATGGATACAGAATATTGGTTAAGAATGTTGGCTTGGATATAAGACAGTCCTTGGTTTAAGTGTTAACTCATCCTTTCACTTTGCTTTGCTTTTCACTTTTGCTTTTGCCACTTCCAGACTTGGATGTGGCAAGGAAAACTTGAAATTCAGGACACGTAGCTAGTCAGTCTGGCTTTGCATGGGCAACCAAGAGTTGAGAGGGTGACCCTCCTGGGGAAGCTGCTGGCCAGCTCCAAGAGGCAGGGACCATGCAGACCCAAGCAGAGGTGGTTGGCCATAGTGGCAAGCTTATGAACCACCCCTTGGAGAGGAGCTGTCATAGCTGAGGTGGTACCAGCATTTGAGGGCCGGAAGAAAGTAGCACTAAGAGAATCCAATATGGTGCAGAAGACGTGCTCAATACAACATGCAAAGAATTGATCACAGTGTGTGGAACATAGAAAGCTCTTAATAAATGTTAGCTTTCTCTTCCATTACGCAGTTAAGAACTTTATTTAAAATTATCACCTCTATGCCAGAGAAGATAGATTGAATAGAGGAGAATGAGACTCTCAGCAAACTTTAGAATAGAAGATAAAATATTTTTGGATTATAAATTGTACTGTTATGAGGACTACATGAGATAAGCTATGTCCATACACTACATGAACACATACAGTATATGGTAGACAGTAAGGGCTGAATAAACACTAAATTTTACTTGAAATATTTGTTGGATAAATGGATAAATGAACAATGAAAGTCAATCTTTGGTTAAGTCTAGAATTTTAAGCTATTAGATCACTAGAAATGATCTTAGAGATTGGCTATTTCAAATTCCTCTTCTATAGAAAACAGTATTGAAGCTCATGGAGGAAAATACTTTTATTAAGGTCTAAGAGCTAATAGGCAGACATTCAAGAATTATTTATAATTGCTTCATGCCTTACTCCAATAACTGTTGGTCATACTCCTGTAATACAAACGTATCTGATAATTATAATAATGAGCTATCATTTTTTCTGGTACTTAGAGTGTGTCAAGCAGTTTTTACCTGCCTGAGGTATTTACTATCCCTATTTCATACATAGGGAAACCATGGTTTCAAGTAAAGTATCTTGCCTCATTATTAAAAGGTAGAGTCAGGAATCAAGTACAAGTCTTGCTGTTTCCGTTGTTCTTACCTTCTATCACTGCTTCACACAACCTGTGGTGCTTGACAATGAATTTTCCCTCTTGTCATTCTTACAAGATTCATGTGAAAGGAGGAGATGGAAGTCCCATAACATATAACAAGAAACAGGGGCAAGGAGGGAAAGCAAGAGGAGTGAGCCGTGGACTAGCAGAAAATTTAAAACCGAGATCCCCCCTCCCTCCATCTGTTGAATTTGCCATTTTTTACAAGAAAAAGTCCCTTCTGGGAAAGACTCACTCAACTCCAGATACTTTTCCAAGACATTCTTGGAGCTGAGACTAGCACATCCAATTTGGCGGCCCGAGGTGTGATTTTAATTAGGCCATTTCCCTCTGGGGCTGGGGGCTCTGTTGGCTGAACTTCATAAAGGAGCCTGTGGGTGGGCAGTGCACAAGGAGCTCAGAGGTGAGGAGCATTCAGGACAAGCCTCCCAGAGGGGCCTGGCTGTCGTTTTGTGAAATTTCCCCTATTTCTTCTTCCTCCTAAAGTAACTGGAAATTGCTGCACCCAGGGAGAGATGTGGCCTCCCTCGGATAGGAAAGGGCTTTAGAGCTCTTGGATCAGAGCCAGCTAATATCCAGGGCATTTGTTTTTCAGCCACAAGGCCCCTGTATGAATCAGTCACTCAGTCCAGACAGGTGTCCACCTTCCTTACTCCATGGAATCACTTTGGGGCCTAGAAAGGCTGCTTGTGCCACTCCCCAAGTGAAAGTTCATGTTCCTCCTGTTCATGAAATAATATGGTCCCAACTGTCCCTCCTGGGGTGTGTCCAGTGATTTAAGACTTTTGACTTCTACACTGGAGAATGGGACAGAGATAAATTGTTGGCTGCCGACAACGTCTCTTCCATGCTGGAGAAAGCCAGGGCAGTGCAGCTGGGTTTGTGGGTGGGCCTGGTCACTTAGGAAGTGCTGGAAACCAGACAGCTCCCAGACAAACTGAGACTTGAAAGAGAACCCTGAAGGCACCTCCTGCAAGTCTTCCCTGATTCATTATCCTCTTTTGAAAAGTGGACACTCACCTCTGGCTTCCAGAGAATCAGAGGGAATTTTCTAAAATGCAATTCCAATCATGTCATGTGTCTGCTTTAAAACACCCTAATGGGTCCCTGGTACATGCACATGAAATTCCTTGCCACTGCATCACACTTTATCTATGTTCCTGTCCCCACATAGCTAGCCAGCTTCATTTGCTCTCCTTCCATGCCCATCCCCTACAGTTTGCAAACTAAATTATGCCCTTCTTTCATGCATAACCTTCCCTTTAACTGCAGTCATCTCTGAGGCTTCTCCCTTTCTGTCAGTGGGCTCCCCTTCCTCTTCACCCTGACCCCTCTTGCACTTGCTTGGCTAAATTTTGCTCATTCTTCCTATATCAGATTAACAGTTACCTTCTCTGGAAAGTCTTCCCTAAATATACCTCCCCCACTCATTGGCAAAACCCACCATGTCCTTCCAGAGAGACCCGTTTCAACATCTATTTTAGCACATAACATGCTCTATCGTAATTACCTGTTTAATTTGCCCTCCCTCCCCCATTCACTGTAAGCTCTGAAACTAAAGAACAGGTTTGGGTTTTGTTTATCATTATGTTCCTAGTTCAGTGTCAGGCATATTTTAGGCACTCAATGAATATTTGTTAAATTAATAAATGTGACCCCCAAAGAGCATCCTGTTAAACCTTTAATGATCTTCATCACTTCCTGGGTGTTAAATATTTAAATACTTCTCTTGAAAATCTGCAGAATCTGGGGGATTGGTTCAGCTTTCCACCAATAATTTATAAGCAGACTGTAAGGACTCTTGGCATTAAACACTGAGTTATTGTTAAATTTTTCATAAACACTGAGTTTTGGTAATAATACTTTAAAATATTGATATGAACTATGGCCAGAACAATTGTGGGCATGTTGTGTTAGGTCTGGAGTCCTGTCTATATAGTTGCTCACAGGGATATACATGAGCACATGAGTTAACCTGATTGAATTCTTTTGTGATCAAGATACACAACCAAGGGCCTATGACGTAGGAATGTTGGTAGAGAAGAACCTAGGCATAACCAGGAGGTCATGAGACCCTGCTTAGCAGGGGGTACCTTGCCTTCTGTGTTTTTGCCAGAGGGAGAGTGCTGAGCTGAGCCTAGAAAATGATTCAGGAAGGCTAAGGACCAGGAGACTGTTGAAAGGAGAATCTGGCTAGAGGAAAGCTTATTTGTAGTTGGAACAAGGCAATAAGAATAGCTGGGAGAAAGGAATTTTTCAGAAATAAATTTCACAAATGTTGTCTTTCCACTCTGGGCAGCATCCTATGCTTTATGGAGCATGGACAGACTCCAAAGTTCCCAGGTAACCTCAAAGTTGGTTCATGGCCAGATCTTCCTCAGTGTTAACTAGAGGGATGGCAGAATGTGCCATGTTCACGTGGAGATGGTTATAGAACTAAAGACCTCATGGAGGAATTTATAACCATCAGACAGAGCGCTGACAATTGACTTCCAAGTTCAAATGATCACTATGACCTAGGTTATCTCTATCACTTGCTTCTTTTCTGTTACATGAGTTTTACACCAGGAAGAGGAGTAGAATTGGCAGAAATCCCCCATCTCTTCTCTTCTTAGGTACCCGTCATGGCCCCTTAACTTAGCAGAAGTTAAGAACAGTTCCTCATAAAAAATAATGGGTATAAACCTTGCTATTTTCCAGTGTAAAAATTCCCAAAGTGGCTTCCTCAGAACATCTGTTCTAAGAGATGTTAATAGATGCTGAGTAAAAAATGATTCCAGGCCAAAAAGTTTGGGAGATGATACATATTATAGCCCCCTCTTAAAGAATCATATTGCACAAAAGGATATTTAAGACTTTGGTGAGTCCTTTTGAAGAAAACTATCAGATACCCCCACATTGATTAAACAATATAACTTCTCTTTTTCAACAAATACTAAATTAATATTCTGCTGAAAAAACCTATAGGGGAACTCTAGTACCTTATCTGAGTATTGTGATTCTATGCACCCAAATATCTTTACCCAGTATCCTGTTCATAAAAATAAATTAATTAATAATTTGTCTATTGAGTTACCAAATTTTCATGTTAATTATACAGTTGTCTATTATTATAAATGTTTGTGACCTATTTTGTATTGCCTCTGCTATTTTGGATAAAAATTATTTTCTGCTTTATTAGTAAATAGAAACTCAAATTGCACAAACATTTATATAGTGTCATCTATGTGCAAGATGCTAAGCTATACATTAGCATGGAAGACAGTAATAACAGTAATAATCTTATAAATAGTAATGGCTATCTTTTATTGAGCTCTTAAATATGGATCAGAAACTATGTTTGGTTCTTTTACAACTATTTTCTCATTTACACTCCCATTAGCCCTATAAAGACTGTTATTATTATTTCCATTTTACAGATGGAGAAACAGATGAAGAAAGTATAAGAAATTTGCCCAAAGTTATACATCTAGTAAGTAGCATAGTCTGTCTGATTGCATAATTGGTGTTCTTGACCCTCAAGGAACCAGTCATCTAGTGTAGAAGTGAAGGGGTTTATGCATACCTAGTCTGATTTTTGTAAATTCTGGGAAAAGGGTGTTTCTTATTTCATCTAAGATCACTGTGAATTCTCTACCTAGGCTAAGCCAAGCATTAGAGAACCTCACCTTCACTTAAGCAGTAACATTTAAGGGTAGGATGCAACAAATACAACCCAGCCTGGGGCACTAGCTCCATGGATGAACATTCCCTGGTAACACTCAAAAGAAGACTTTTTTGAATGTCTGAGAGTGAGCAAGTTCTAGCCAAGTGGCTTTGGATTCCCAAAATTAGAAGTTGTGCTTTGGGTGTAATAATGGACCATGAGTCATGCACAGTTGTAAATAATCTCCTGAAATTCATCTGAGAAAATGCATCAAAATTGAAGCAAAGTAAACAAAAGAACCCTTGGCCAACTTGGAATTCTGAAACAAATGAAAGAGATTTTTTTGGGTGCAGAAGCCCCACGTGGGATGTGAGAAAGCTTCCCTCTTTTTGACTAATGGAAAGTCTTTGTAAAAACATTTTCGGGCAGGAGAACTGCCTTCAAATAAACAATCCTGTCTTGAACATCTGCTGTGTGTTTCACTCTAAGTTGGGCAGAATCAATAACACTCCTATAATCTACACTCTCCTCTTCCCCTCCACCCCAGCAGCCAGACTTACTGCTCTAAAACTGAAGATGATCATGTCGTCCTCTTCTCAGAACACTCAGTGGCTTTCCATCACACGCATTGCCATGAATCCTTATTTGAGTTATGAGAGCTTACATCATAGGGCCTTACTTAAACTCTCCAGCCTTATCTACCATGGTATACCATGAAGAAATTTGTCAGCACAGTAGGCTTTGGGCTCTGTCAGGAATGGGAAGTACATTGAAGTTTTAAACAAAAGAGTCACCTGTTGAGATATTTGTTTACTTTGCTTTTCTTTCATTTGTCCTGATTGTTGTCTCAGTGACACCAATTATATGTATGTTTTATCCCCTTTGTCTGTAAAGGGGATAAACATTGTTTCCTAATTCTTTTTTAACTGCTTTTAATTTCTTTAGTTCACTTTCCTCAAGTCTGCAATACATAGCTTCCATAGCTATAACATTATTTCCAAACAATTGAGGAGGTGCTTTTAATGCAGGTTCCATGCTGGTTATATTTTTCACTTTCATTTTATTCCTAACCTTGCTGTTTGGTTCATTTATCTTATTGTCATTGTTCCTTAAGTCTCTAAATCTTTTTTGAGCTCTTCATTCATAAACATTTGTGTTTACATTTTATCAATGCAGCAAAATGGTAACAAATACCATTTCATCTGTAGTAAGATTTGGGGGAGTATTCTTCAATTGTGCTTCTTTTGTAAGGTTCCTTTTCCCCTTTCTTCTTGCTGGTGTTATTGTAGATTCTATGCTGACTTTTCTTGTATTATCATCATCTTTGAATAAGATTAGTTTTTCCTTTTTCCATTTTTGTGGGAAATTGGTGGTGGTGGGAGAGAACTGTCACTAGTAGGACGACTGGCCAACTCATGTCCAACACCTTCTAATATGCAATAATGTGTGTGTGTGTGTGTGTGTGTGTGTGCACATGCATGCATGTTGAGGGAGTGTAAAATGAGAGAGAAGCATACAGCTTATATTTCTTTTTCTTGTCTTCATTGAATTCCTGTTGGTTTTAAGGAGGAGAATAGGATCAGAGATATATTTACCTTTCCTTCTTAAAAATGAAAATGTAGCTATGTATTTTCAAAGATCATTCTGACTATGCTGAACAGGTTGAAGAGAGGCAAATGATGAGGTGAGAAAGTTGTAAGCAGACTTACAAAAGTGCGTATAAAATAGGGTGGCTGATGTCATTGGAGACAAAAGAGAATGGAGCTAAAATCAACAAGACATGTTGATTGTTCCAGGCTCTGCCCTCAATAGCTTTGATCTTTTCAAAGGCTGGAAATATGTTTATCCATCTATAAATTTCCCCAGGAACCTAGATTAGGCACCAAGTAAATAACAATAAATATTTATTGCAACCAAACAAGAATGCATATTTCAATTCCAATTAATCAAAATACTGTCTTGAATTAAATATTTCTATTTCTCCCTAGAAACTGCTTAGATCACAGCAGGGGAGATTTGTGCTAGATCTTTTTTGGGGGGTGGTGGTGTTGTAAGATATTTTATAGCTGTTTTTCTAAAAGCCCTTTGGTGCTTGAAATAATCAATGTGGATATCACTTCACTCTAAACATCTGTTTTCCACAGTTTAAAGATGGAAATAATAATAATAAAATACTATTACTGCTACTACTGGTAGTTACTTGATGGGTCTTTCTTGGGATTAGTGAGTAAATATTCAATGTGCCCCTCACATGCCTGTTTTGGGCTAGGCACTCCCTAAGGGAGCTCTCACTTAACCTTTCTCTCTCCTTTCTGCAAGAGACTCTCAGGCTTGGTTAGACTCTCATCTTAGTCTTCCCATTATAGTTTTCGTCTTTACTGTAGCTCTTGGCATAGAGTTTTACAATTACCTGCTTATGTGCTCATACCCCTAATAGGCCAGGGATCATAACCTTTTATCCTCGTATCTACCAGTACCCGAACATACAGGTCTTTGGTACATTTTTAAGGAATAAAATAATTGATTCCCATCATGGCTGAGGGGGAGGGGATGCAAATAACTCTCCCTATCCTCCTTCTTAGAAACCTAGGGATTAAAGCAAGGCCACCCACAGCAGTTGATTCTTGGGTTGAACAGAAAGGATTATCAGTAACAGAAACAACCCAAATATGTCATATTTGGAAGAGCACGTTTCTCAAACATACAGGCTCTCTGAGCAAAAGTCACAAGCTGTTATGTTTTGGTGAGTCATACATGGCTTCAGCATCAACCAGTTCCAGAAAAAAAAGGAGAAAATGGCTTTAATTCATGAAAGAATACATTCCATCAGAGAAGGTGCATATTTCTGAAGCAGAATACAGCATCTTAGGGAAACACAGTCTCTCTCTATAAATGTATAAAATAAAGCAAAATTGCATTATCGTTGAACAGCTGGATTTTTTTTTTCTTTTACTCCTTTGAAAGTGTCATTTGTTACTTAGTAAGCCCCTTATTTTTATTTGGGAAATTGAATAGTTGTAACTAACCCAATGGAATTGTGCTTTGTAAACGTTGGCCTCCTACAAATCAATTTCTCTTCCTTGTCTCTAGTGGTGCCATAGCTCATCCTTGCAAGACAGTCAGTTGGCAATTGTTTTCTGAACTCCTGCAGGGTTCTCAGCAGCACACTAAATGATGGATGGCTAGAAAGTTGACAACTGAGGATGGGGAGGGGAGTGTCTACTGTTAGTCTAGTCACCATTCTATTGAAGCTGGCAGAACTATTGCCATTCCTGAAGTCTAGTAATTCTTTTATGAAAACAAGCATTTTTCTAAACTAATCTGTTTTTATAACCAAAGTAAATGCTATTAACCAAACTAAAATTCCAACCTGGAATCTTACATCTTGTTTATTATGAGGGAATTAGCTATGTTTCTGTGAAGGTTTGTGATGCACTAGGTACTTTGCATGTTATATCACTTAATTTTTATTTAAAAAGAAAAGCTTGGGGGGAAGTGGGGAGAAATTCAGCCTGGTCCAGGAAACATCGGAATTATCTCATTTGAATGATAAATTTATTCTATTCTTCTTTAATTAATTTTAAAAAAAATTTTTATTAAAGCGATACATTATATATTTTACAAAGAGCAAAATATTTTTTTATAAAAAGGCAGTAGTTCCTTTTATACCCTACACTATCATTCTTGGAAAGGCAGCCACATTTTACCACTCTTATCTTTTTCTTTTTAATTTGGATTATTCTTTGGTTATAGGCATTTTCTTTTGACTTCTTACAAAAGATAAGAATTTATATTTATTCACCCACAAAGACATGCACATTCACACACATCCTCTAATCATGACCTTCCAAGTATAACTGTATCACAATAATACCCAAAACACTCTATTGGGTCCCTGGTATACTTATATTAAAGATCTTGCCACAAAAACTTTTCTGCATGAAACTTTCTTGATTCTATTGGCTAAAATTACATATATGCCCATAAAGTTATGTAGTTATGTAAACATTGTACCCAGTTGAGCCACCAGTTTTTACACTGTGATTACATTTCTGTTTTTGTATAGTTGTTTTGTTTTTTGTTTATTGCAGTTAATAATTGCCTTTATAAGAGAACCTCTTATAATTTGCTCAGTTTTTTAAAAGTGCATACCATTAAGTTAGCCTGCATTTTCAATAGAACTGCAAAGCTCCTTTCAATGTGAACAAAAACACTACTTTGTTCAACCAGTTCTAGTTTTTTAAACTTGAATATGAACCTTCTGGAATTCTCTGTCTTCTGGCTCCCATGTGGAATGGTTGTTCCCTAGGCCTGTCATTTACCTATCATCCTGAGATTTTTCATCTCCATCATCCTAGTGCTTCCATTTTCCTCTCTTCTCCTGCACTGGGTCCAAGTTTTCTTGAGCTTTTGTCTTCCTCTTTCTTGGTTTACTCCCTCAATTTTTTGGAGCATATCCTCCAATAGATTCTTTTAAAAAAGATGAATAGGAGGTAAATTCTTCAAAACCATGTATGTCTAAAAGTGTTTCCATGTCAAATAACATTAATTGATAACTTTCATGTAGAAATTCAGGTTGCAAGAAAAACATAATAGACCACAAGCCTAGAAAGGGGAGGAGAGGCCAGATCATTTAGGATCTTCTGAGCCTTGGTAAGAAGTTTGGAGTTTATTCTGAATGAGATGGAAAACCACTGGACAATATTGAGTAGCAAAATGTCAAAATGTAATTTTGATTTTTTGAAGTATCCTTTTGCCATCACATAAAGACTAGATTCTAGGGGGACTGGAGGGAAAGTAGAAAGGCCTGTTGAACGTGATTAAAATAATCCAAGTGGAAGAAGTTTTTTTCTTGAACTTACTGGGTAATGGCAGAAGGAGGTAGTGGGATGGGATTAGTCTGGTGAAGATAGTGATGCCGTTTGCTGATATAAAGAAGACTGAAAGAGAAATAGGTTGAGGGGGGAATAAATAGATAAAATTCAAGAATTTTCTTTTAGCACATGTTACTTTTGAGAGGAGATGTCAAGTGGCAACTTAGATAACTGAATCTGGAATTTAGGGATGTTAGACATGACATTTAAAGCTATGGGACCAGATGAGATAATCTAGAATAGGGGTTAACAAACTACAGCCTATGGGACAAATCTGGCCACTACTTGTTTTTATAAATAAGGTTTAATTGGAACACAACCACACTCATTTTTTAATGTAATGTCTGTGGCTATTTTTGTGCTATAGAGGCAGAGCTGAATAGCTGCAACAGAGACCATATGGCCCTAAGCCTAAAATATTTACTATGTGGCCCTTTACTGAAAAAACTTGCCAACTCCTGACCTAGGGAATAAGTATAGGCAAAGAAGAAAAGAAAGTCAAGGCTGACCTCTGGGGTTTCCCAACACTTAAAGATTGGGAAGATGAGTGTTGTCTAGCAAAAGACACTGAGAAGAAGCACTCAGTGAGGAGAGGAAAACCAGGTAAGTGTGATGTCCTAGAAACCAAGCAAAGACTGTCCTAAGAAGGAGTGTTCATTTATGACAGATGTTGCTGAGTGGCAAACTAAGATGAGGATTGAGATTTGATCACTGGATTTGGCAAGATGAATTGTAGTGATGTTGACAAGAGCAATTTTTGTGGAGTGTTAGTGACAAAGTCTAATTGGAATGGGTTCAATAGATAAAGGAAGGTGAAGAAGTGAAAATAACGAGTATGTGGTAAGAACACTTGAGATGAGATCTATCCTCTTAAATTTTTAAGTGTACAACGCAGTGTTGTTGAATAAAGGTTCAAGGTTGGTGTAAATGGTGCAGCCACTATAGAAAACTGTAGCAACTTCCTCAAAAAATTAAAAGTAGAAATACTATATGATCCAGCAACCCCACTTCTGGGTATTTATCCAAAAAGAATTGAAATCAGGATCTCAAAGAGATATTTACACTCTCGTGTTCATCGCAGCATGGTTCATAATAGGCAAGATGTGGAAACAATCTATATAAATGTCCACTGATGGATTAATAGATAAAGAATGTAAACAATCTTTTGAGCTTTGCTGTAAAGACAAGCAGAAAAAATGGGGTGATAACTGAAAGGAGTCAAAGAAGGTGGAGCAGGTTGGTTTGCCAGGAAGTAGACTTGGAGATGGAGATTGGCATGCAGGAAGTTACTAGGTTGTGCTTTCAGAGTCAACATCTTTGAAGGGGAAGGCAGGATTGAACAGAGGGAGAAGTTGGCTGAGATGAAGTCCAACAAAAGCTTCGACCAACTCCAGGGAGACCTTTGAAGTTGAGATGGCCCTTCAGAGACATCCCTTGGTGAAGGGAGGGGTCAGGCATATTTATACCCTCATTGATTAGTCACTGGATGAGGGCTGCCCCAGGATGGGAGGGCACTCTTCATCAAGGTGGCCCTGTTCCATGAAGGCAGTTCCTTAAGAGGCCTAACAACTGAGAGCTGTTGGTCAGCAGCATTCCCAGCAACTGGAAGAATAAATCTTTCATTCCCAAAGAGGGACCTGGATGACACATTCCAGAATTCACTTCAGAAGGCGCTTTTAAGTATAGGACTCCCTGTTTTCTTTGTTTGGTCTCTTCCATGCCTCTCCCAGATTGTCCTCCACAGTTCTGAAAATCATGAACTTTACCTTGTGACTGGACACCAATTGGTCTCTATCTTATACCTTATCTAAGAAAGATGGGAAGTAAAATCTATTTTACTAGTCTGGCTTGGCTCTCCTTCTATTAAAGGATGTTAACATGATGATTAGCTTTTACTTAAAGAATTAAAGATTATTGTTTTAATCCAGAAGTGTTTCTCAAAGACTTCTGGTCTTCCTTTATAAAAATCTAAATAAAAGAGATTGAGTGTAACATGAAATAAATGGCTGGTACCTTTAGCCTTTGGAAATAGAGTTGAGTTTAAAACTAGAGAGGAAGGAATTTTCATATTGCTTAATGTCTTTTCTTAAATAGTTTCTATTATGTTCCTTTCATCTAATAAACGTCCCTTATTTATGGCCTCTTTATCAGTTTGGAATCATAGAAGGAAAGAAACTCATCAAACCTCTAACCCAACCATCTCCCCAGTACAAAGACATCTTCCATAAATGATTTGTCTGATGCTATCCATCTCTGCTTGCAGGCCTCAAGGGGTGAGGACCTGAGCAAATGTTTCCTAGTATTGAGAAAAATGATTCTCCCTATGATTTCCATCTTCCAGTTCTGGTTCTACCCTTTCACAGTAGGTATAATTTCTCTTCTGAAGGAGAGCCTTTCGGAGATTTATAGGTAACTTTCAGTCCTCTTTCTTTACCTACTTAACCTTAATACTCCTCTTCTGGTGGCTAAAAGTGTCCTCCACGTTTATTCAATTTAGTCAGCAAACCCGTATTGAGTCACCTGCCCCAGGCAAGGCACAGGGCTAAATTCTTGGGATAAACATGCACCCTGGTGTTTAGGGTTAAACACCAGGAAATAATTTCTAGTATTTTCATCATCTCAGTTGCTCTCCTGTGTCATTTCTAACCTGAAACGGTGTGCTTCCTCTTGTTTAAGGATTTATTCATTGCTCCTCTTTCTTTCTCATGCTAGATTCTCTCCACAGAAAATGTTAGCTAACGGATACCATTTATTGAACACTTACCCTGTGGTAGACACTACACTAAGCACTTTACACTCATCCCCTCATTTAATATTTACAAGAAACCTACAGGTAAATACTTTTATTATCCTTATTTTACAGGTGAGGAAACTAAGTCTTTGAAAGGTTGGGCAACTTGTCCAAGGTTTTGCTAGTAGATGGTGGAGAGAAGAGTCAATCCTACATCTGTCTGACTCCAGAACTTGTGCTCTCAACCACTATGCTATAATTATCTCTATTACCATGGATCTAAATGGCATCCAATGCCAGTCACTCCCCAAGTGAATATCACCCTGGTTTGGGTTGAATTTTGTCACCCAAAAAGATATGTTGAAGCCTTAACCCAGGCTTTACATTCTCAGAATGTGAATTTATTTGGAAATAGGATTGTTGCAGATGTGATTAGTTAAGATGAGGTCATACTAGAGCAGGGTGGACCCTTAGTCCATCATGACTGGTGTCCTTATAAGAAGAGGGAAATTTGGGCACAGATAGAAGATGGCAATGAGAGGAAAGATTGGAGCTATGCTGCCACCAGCCACAGAACACCAGGGGCCACCAGAAGCTGGAAGTGGCAAAGAAGGATCCTCCCCTAGAGCGTCCCCAGGGAGCACAACCCTGCCAATACCTGGATTTTGGTCTTTCAGCCTCCAGAAACACGAGACTATAACTGTCTGCAGTTTTAAGCCACCCAGTTTGTAGCACTTCGTTATGGCAGCCATAAGAAACTAATACAACCCTCATTCAGGCCTCTAGTTCATGCTTCAGACTCACATTTCCAAATGCCCCTCAACATCTTTCTTTGACAGTCTCCTAGGCAGACACCACTTGCAATGTCGAACACTGACTTACACCCTTGCCTGCCCTCTTGACCAAGCTCACCTTCCAGTGCTCCCTCTGCTTAGTACTTAGTGCCAACATTCACATAGTTACTCATACCTGGAAGATTGTTGCTGACTTTTCATTCATTTTTAGATGTTTACTGAGTGCCTACTAGGTGCCAGACACTGGGAGATGTGGTGAGGACAAAGAAGAGAACAATTGAAGTAGCTGTCACTAAGCTAGTGCTTACTATAAGCGTGGAACTCTTCTAAGGGTTTTGCATATATTACCTAATTTATTCCTCACAACAGTCGCATGAGGTAGGACTAGTAGTCCACCCATTTAACAGATAAGAAAACTGAGGCACAGAGAAGTTGAATAATTTGTGTGGAATCACACAGCTGGCCAGTAGCAGGACCAAGATATGAACATAAGCAGTCTGGCTCCAGAGTCTGTGTACTTAACGACTGAGCTTTCCTGTCTCTCGGGAGGAAACAGCTCCTGCTTTCAGGGATGGTACAGAATTTTAGAGGAGCTAAAATATTAAAGAAATAATTATGTGAATGAATATAACGTTATAAACTGTGATAAGTGATATGAAGGAAAATTAAACAGCATTAGGAGAGAGGCTGGAGGATCAGGTTTCCCTGGAGAAGAGACACTCAGGCTGAGATCTGATGAGTGAGTAGCATTTTGCTAGGTAAAGAGAGCAGAGAAGGGAATTGTGGGGCACAGGGAACAACATACATAAGGCCTTGTGGTGGAATCAGACCAGACATTTCTTCCTCCTTCAGGCCCCAAGTCCAGCTGGTCACTGAGTGCTGTTGAATCCATTTCCAAAAATATTTCTCCACTTTAGAATCCATTTCTTAAATATTTCTCAATCTCGTACCTGTGCATCGTCACTTCTAGATGACTGTAATGGCGTCTTAACTGCTCTCTCTGCATCTACTCCTGACTCCCAAGTCAGAATGCCACATGGCAGCCATAGTTATCATTTAAATGCAGATTTGATTTGGCCTCTCACCTGCTGAAAACTCCTCAGTAGGTTCCCCTTGTTTTCAAACAGATTCCCAAATATTTGCCATGGTGCCAACGATATCTGCGATTTCAGTCTACCTGGTGTCCTTTCCTCCGCTCTGGTAACAGCAATCCACACTGCCCACTTTTGCCTTTGGAAAGCACCTCTATACCCAGTACCCAATGCTTCAGGAGATTATGGTGGCTCTGTCCATTACAGGACTTTGCCTTCCAGGCCACAGAGGTGAGCATATGACCAAGAACTGATCACTCTACCCCATCTCCTTAGTCACAATAACTTGTCTAAACAGTGGTTTTCAAACTTGAATGTGCATCAGAACCACCTGGAGAGCTTGTGAAAACATGGATGGCTGGGCCTCCCGTCAGAGTTTCTGATTCAGTTGGCCTAGGATGGGGCCTGAGAATTTGCATTCATAACAGGTTCCAAGGTGATGCTTCTGCTGACATTGATGCTGAAGGTCACATATAGGCCAGAGACAAGCCACAGAAGTTTATATGTACTCAAAAGAGGAGAGAAAAGTTCTCTCCTTCCTTTGGAATCTATTGCTAGGAAAATGTTTGGAGCCGTCGATGGCCAAAACCCTCTCAGTTCCTAACACCTGGAAAGAGTTTATCTGCAGGATGACATAATGTGGCTAAAATAAAGAAGAAAACAGACCTAAGAGTTAAGGGGAGTCTGTGCAGCATGATTTTATACCCTGGATCTAATTATCACCATAGTTAGTGTTACTCCTATTTTTCTTCTTTAATATGAGCAAATACATTCCTTGATACCTACCCCCACCTCTCACCCCCCCATCCCTCACCTGTGCCTATGCACACTTTCTTATTCAAATGAGAGTTAGGGTATTTTTTCAATCACTTACAACAGATTGGCCCTGATAATAAATGCGTGGCCTTCAATACCCCGTCTGATCGGTTCCCAGCCTATTTTACTCTGCTTCATCCAAATTTGGCAGCCTTTCCAATTTCCTTCACCTCCCTCAGGGCCTTTACACATCAATGTGTTTATTCCGGAAGGTTCTCCCCCTCCACTGCTGACATTCCTGCTCACCTAACTCCTGTTGATCCCACCTTCAGGTCTTCAGGAAGCCTTCTTTCACCAAATAGTCTAGATAAGCTTGGTCTATACACTCACAGAACTAGTTTTAATTATCACACAGAAGGTAAGGATTTGGGTAATTAATTGTTTAATTTATGTCTCCTCCACTAGAATGTAAATCCCATAAAGGCACCGAACTAAGTCTTATTTAAAACTCAATTGGAAGAATAGATAAGTTGGACTTAATCAAAATTAAAAACTTTTGTGCATCAAAGGACGCCTTCAACAGAGTGAAAGGGCATCCACAGATTGGGGGAAAATATTTGCAAATCATATATCTGATAAAGGATTAGTATCCAAAATATGTAAAGAACTCCTACAACTGAACCAAAAAATAAGCAACCCAATTAAAAAATGGGCAAAGGACTTGAATAGATATTTGTCCAAAGAAGGTATACAAATGGCCAATAAGCACAGAATGTTGAAAAGATGATCAACATTCCTAATCATTAGGGAAATGCAAATCAAAACTACAATGAGATACTACTTCATACCCATTAGGTTGGCTATTATCAAAAAGCCCCCAGAAAATAACAAGTGTTGGTTAGAATGTGGAAAAATTGTAGTCCTTGTGCACTGTTGGTGGGAATGTAAAATAGTACAGCTGATATGGAAAATAATATGGCAGTTCCTCAAAAACTTAGACATAGAATTACCTTATGATCCAGTAATTCTACTTCTGGGAGTATACCCAAAACAATTGAAAGCAGACTCAAATAGGTATTTGTATATTCAGGTACATAGCAGCATTATTCACCATAGCCAAAAGGTAGGAGCAACCCAAATGTCCATCAGGGAATGAATGGATAAACATGTGTGGTATATACATACAATGGAATATTACTCATCCTTAAAAAGGAAATTCCTACGCATGCTGCAACATGAATGAACCTTGAAGACATTAATCTATGTGAAACACGCCAGATTCAAAAGGACAAATATTGTATGATTTCACTTACTAGAGTAGTCAGATTCATGGAGACAGAGTAGAGATGGTTGCCAGGGGCCAGGGAGAGGGGGCATGGGGAGTTATTGTTTAATGGATACAAAGTTTCAGTGGGGAAAGATGAAAAAATCCTGGGGATTGAGGGTGGTGATGATTATACAACACTGTAAATGTAATTCATGCCACTGAACTGTTCACTTAAAAGTGATTACAACAGTAAATTTTATGTTAAATATGTTTTACTACAATAAAAAAAAAACCCTTGATCAGCAACCTTGGCAAATAACAGATGCTTAATAAGCATTGTTGAAAAATGAATAAATAGTGAATGAATCGAAAACTGATAGATCAATGAATCTATTTTAAAAAGTAAATTTATAAATATTGACATAGAAGGAAAAGCACAACCTCTTTGAAATACAAAAATAGTTTACAAGATATCAGATATACTAGTATAGTCTTGTTTTCCTAAGGAAAAAAAAATACAGTGAAACATACACACAGAAAAATGTCTTTAAGTTTGATCCATTAATCATGGTTATCTCTGGAGTAGAATTATGGGTGATCGACTTTTAGTTTCTACTTTATATACTTCAGTACTCCTTGAAGGTTTTAAAATAAGCACAAATTACATCTTATATTAAGAAGCAATCAATACATATACTTTCGTTTTGAAAAATAAATGCAGAGTTTGAAATGAAATGCAACACTTTCGATGTGGTCTGACCAGAGCAGGTTGCAGATGGTAATCACTTGCCGAGTTTGGGAGGCTGGACTTCTAATTTAAGAGGGATATATCATATGCCAGGCCCCCAACAAGGTGTTTTCTGGCCTCAGGTTAATTCTGGAAAGGTTAATTACTCCCACATTCTAGCAACCCACTCTCTACAGATTTTTCTGGACAGAGCATGGTTTTCAATGCAAAAGAATAATGAGATTGGGACTTCAGGAGACTAAGCTTAGAAGTAACCTTTTGTGGCTTGGCTATTTTAACCCTCCATCATCCATCCCACACATTGCATACAAGTTTGTCTAACCAGGAAACCCTACGCAGGAAAATCAGGCCTCAGGTGGAAAGTGAGGGGTGGCATTCAGCCTGGCAGGAAGGATGTTATTGTTGGTGAATCATGTCCAGTGGGAGCTTAAGGGGCAGCTGAGGCACCTCCCTGTCTTGATTTTGTCACCAATGGTACATGAAATTCACACTGAATTCATGGGTGAGAATCCAGGGGCTGTTCTGGGGAGAATGAGTATGCAGAAAAAGAAGTGGATTCTTCACTTATGCTGTTAGTGAATGGGAAGAGACCATGGTGAGCAAGTTGGATTCACTTTGGAGAGAACATGGCGGCTGGGAGAGGGTGTTGGATGGAAAGAGTCCTCACCTGTAAGTCACACACACCCGGCACTAGTTCCATGCCTGCCATTAATTAGCTCTGGGGTTTTGGGCAAATCATTTCATGTCTTTGAGCTTCTGTTTCCTCTGGGAAGTTAGGAGTTTGAACCAGGTGATTCCCTAGGTATATCTTAGTGTAGCTGCAACAGTTTGATTGGGCTTCATCTCCCAGCTGTGCTACTTACTAGTCATGTATCCTACGTTAGTCCTCTTGGCTAGCAAGGTAGGCAAAGTGTGTAGCCTTGTTCACTGCATGTGTAGGTGCTCATGACAGTACCCTTCATGTCACCATGAATGAGGTGGTATCCTACCTACCCCATTGGCTTTTTAGTGGCAATGATAATCATGCGTGTTTGTATATATGGACCACCCAAGCTGTGGCTAGTCATGGACATGGTGTGTGGACCTGATGGAATGTGCGTACTCCTTTCCTTAAAGGTCATTCTCACTCATCAGCTAATGGGGACACAGAAAGGTTAATGGATTTGTCCAAAGTCACATAGCTAGTCAGTATGACAGCTGAGATTTTAATCCAGATTTTGTATTTCCAGATCTCTTGGTCCTAACCTCCATATTACATAGCCCCTCCTGAGTAAAATGTCTCAGGAGCACCTCGTTCTTTTTTCCTGTGTTATCACAAATTCAAGGCAACACCTTTCAGGTGCCTTGGTATTTGCAATACTCCAGGCCTTTCTGGTAAATGTTCACACTCCAGCCACTGTGGAAGAATCCTTGCTTGGAGTTTGCATTTAAGAAGGATCTGCTTGATCCATGGCACACATTTAATGTGCATTTCTGAAAGTGTGGGAATTATCAAAATATTCTAAATCACTTCCCTAAGGAAAGAAGACAGAGGAAATGAATAAATCATGCTGATTAATATTTGAACATAAACAATTATTAGGAAAACCTGCAGAGAATGTGGGCTGGGAGAGTTCCTTTGCCCCCATACATGTGTTGGTAAGTTGTGGGGATTTGCCTTCCTCCAAATTTCCTGTGTACCCTTCACTCAATCTCCCTGCTGCTTCAGTCTCAGACCTGGATCAGGCCTCATCACAACAACCCCCGGACTGGTTTCTCTCTCCCTTACTAGACCAAAGTTGGTCGCAATTGATTCCTTGGCTTTGCCACTTACTGGTCCAGAACCATTTATGATTCTTCTTTCCCTGCTGATACTTGAACTTGGTTCTCAAGGTCTTTGTTATCTGGCCCCAAACCACAGCCTGTACATCATGTCTGCCTATTTCTCTCCTTTCCCTATCCTTTACTCCAGCAGTACTTGACTGTTCCATATTTGTAGGACATGTTCTCCATCCTTTGTGCTTTTGCGTATGTTATTTCTTTTCCCTGGGATGTCCCTCTCTTCAGCCTACGTTCCCATTCCCACTTGTCCTCCAAAGCCTAAGCTCAGTGTTAACTCTTAGGCGGCCCCTTGCACTGATTCCATCTCTCAGTCCTCTAAACCCTAGTCTGCTTGGCTGGTTCCTCTGTTATGGCTCTTAGAATGGAAAGTTAAGGCCTATGAGTGCCTTGACACTCGATCTAGCTGCAGCCCCCTCACCCACCCAGTACAAAAACAGATCATGCTCAATGTTAGGTGAACTGGATAGAGAATCCAGTTATTTTGACTCCTATTCCTGCATCAGGAATATGACTCAACATTCATTCAACACATATTTTTTGAGCACCAAGAGCTGTACCGTAACTGGGGGATCTCACTCAAAGTAAAACCCCTGGCTTTCAATGGCCTTTAAAGCCCCACGTGATCTGAGTCTTCATCTCTGCTCTGGCCCTCCCTCACTTCCATCCAGCCACACTGACCTCCTTTCCTTTCCCTGGACATGTTCCCACCTCCGTGTTTTGTACTTGCTCCTCCTCTTCCCAGAATAATCTCTCTCTAATACCAACCTACTCCTTCCTTTACCTACTTGAAATTTGTGCTTAAGTGCCCCTTCCTCTGTCAGGCCTTCTCTGACCACATAACATGAAATTGAAATCACTTCCCATGCTGACTCTTCCTATCCTTCGCTTGGTCCACTTTCCTCCATAAAACCTATGGTCCTCTGACTCTATTTATATATTGTCTGATTCTGCCATTAGAATATTACCTGCTCTATTCATTGCTGAATACTTCATGCCTAGAAAAGTACCTTACACATAATAAGAGTCCTATCACTATTTATTGAATAAATGAATGAATACAAAGTTGGACAAGACATGTTCGTTCTTCACCCTCTTGTTTCTCATAGACCACTGGGAGGATAGGGTGGACTCCACACCCAATTGGAGAAGTGTTCTAGTAGGGAAGTAGAGGCAGCCAGCTCCAACTAGGGCAGCCAGGGAAAATAAGCAAGTCATTGTCCTTGCCCTGAAAAAGTTATACCTTTCCAGAGGAATAAATAAATTAACAAGTAAATAGCAAACAATGTAAGAATGACTTTGCCAAAGGACAAAATTAACTCTCTCGTGCACATCTTATCCCTCCCACTTGTCTATAAAATCCTTGAGAACTTGATCTAGAGCTAATTCATCCTTTTCATCCCACACTCCCTCCTCCACCCAACTCCACCCCCGTACCATTCCCCAGGTATAGTGCCTGGAGGGAGGGAGAATGCAAGAAGCTTGATGGATGAATGAATGGGTCCTGAAACAATATGCAAGCATGTGGTCCCTCTCCCTCTTAAGCAATATAAATGCCAGTGGAGATTTGGCTGTGAGATGATTGTATTTTCCTGTTTATCCATTTGGCTGGCACAGTAAGGCAAGGATTTCACGGTCATTCACTTGCTGATATATAGCGTGATAAAAGCAGGCATCTGCCTGTGAGGAGCAGTTCTCCATAAAGCTATTCTGAGAAAAACAGGTCCAGTAAGCTGAGCTCACGCCCATTACTGGAGATATCTCCAAATTTATTACTGGAAGCCGTATTAGGAGGAGAGTTGACATAGCCTCCTCCTGGTCAATTTCATCAATGTGATTTGGAGGGCATGAGATCATCTAACCCTTGGAAACCTTGTTGACCTCATCCACCCACTGGAAGGCTAATGCAGGCAGCTGGAATCTGAGGGGACACTGCTTCCCTTAAGATGGCTTTCTTGTCTTCAGATTAAGAGATGAGAAAACTGGGACTCAGAAGGGGAAGTGATCTGTGTGAAACAACACAGCTACGTTGTGGCAGAGCCTGGACTAGAATTCACTTCTGATGCATATTCGTCACCTAATCATTGCTTACATACTTCCAATGACAGAACTTGATTACCCACTTGAAGCTTCCAGTTTTCATACTGATGTGACTAATAGAACCAATATTTGGTTGAAAGCAGTCTCTAATATGAGGCTGGAACAAAAGTAATAAAAGTCCAGGAAAACCAAATTAATTCATGGGAAGATATAGTGGCAATATTGGATACTGATCAATTTGTCGTTTCATCTCTTCAGCACATATTACATATCCACCAGTGACCTCTCTGGGGTACTAGGGATGCAGAACTGAATAAGGCATGGCTTCTGCCCTTCTACCAACGTGGTTTGGAAAAGTGGTTCTGAAGGTATTAGTAGCCAAAGTAAATAAGGAAGTTTGACTCGTACATTCGTAGTTTCTATAAGGACTGGAGAGTTGTGAGGAGGGAGGGGACCACAATTCAGGGCAAGAGAGATGCTCAAGGATCATGGATGGCTCCTCAGATGCCCAGTCTGGACACCCAATTTTAAACTCCCCCAAAGTGTGTTTGAGATAGTTTGACTAGTCAGGGTCAAGAACTAGAGTATAAACTCCCCCAAATCAAGGATTATGTTTGATTTATTCCTGTCTTTCAAATGATTGGCCAGACTAGACACTTAGATGATGCTTAGCACATGTACGCTGAGTTGTTGAGTGTGACAATTGACAAATTTCTCAAAGCAGCAGAGAATTAAGGGCCCAAAATATGTGGTTTAGACTCCAAGTGCCAATAAGATGCAAACTCAAGAAATCAGTGAGGGATGGAATATCAAAAGTAATGGGGTTGGGTTTATGCTAGATTTTGATTAATGATAATCCTTCTCATCTGTTTGGTGATTTAGAAGGCATTTCTATAGCCACAATATCAACCTAGTTCGCAATGAGCTGTCAGGTTGGCAGGGGTTATTTATTACCCCCACTATAATAGGGGCAACTGAAAGGATTCACCCATAGATGTGACTCACTGCGGTATTATTTGGACTTTACATCAGCATTTTGCCATTATTGGATTCTTAAGGTGTTTTCAATGTGAGCAAAAATTAGATAATGTGGTAAATTGTTTGCAAAGATGGTTTCAACAATCCTACCATCCCTGTATGTCCACCTTTGTCAATGTGTCTTTGCCGCACCTCCCATTAAGAAGTGGTTTATTTCTCCACCTGTCGCATTTGGGCTTGGTCATGTGAATTGTTTTGGACAACAAAACATTAGCATGTGTGACAAAAGCAGAGGCTTGAAAAGTGCTTCTGCATCAGAGCTTACATTCTTTGTCTCTGTTGGAATCCTGTGACCACAATACGTAAGATCTCAAGCTTACCTGCTGGAGATGTATCCCAGTTCACAGCCTACCGACTGCCGGACCTGAGTGAGGCTATATGAGACCCTCTAACTCTAATCAAATTTCCAGTTAACTGCAGTTGTTATAAGTGACCCCAAGTGATACCAGCAGAAGAAACACCCCACAAAAACCCAGCCCAAATTCCTGACCCATAGAAGTGTGAGCAAATGAAACAGGGTCCTAAGCCCCTGAATTTTAGAGTGGTTTTACAGTGAGAAATAACTGATGCAGAAGATATTAGTACAACATTAAGCAATTAAGGTGTAGACCCATCCTGGAATCCTTATGCCATGAATGTGAATGGAAGGAGAGCAAAACTTAAGTAATTGCCTTATGGTACAAATAGGAGGAAAGGCATGCAGTTTTCTGATGAAATGAAACAATACTCCACCAGGGACCCTTCCATCTCTCTGTTCATGGCCAGAGTAAGAAGGTGGATTAATCTGGAAAAGCACCTCCATCTCTGCTGTTAGGAAGTTCCCATAACAAGTTATTTATGGAGAACCACTCTAGCCAGCATCCACTGAGACCCTGATAATCCAGCAAGTCTCCAAATATAAGTAACTGTTGGAATGGGGTGAGAGACAGTATCTAGAATTGATCTGGGGAAAAACATCTTTCATTATACCCACATTTGTTAAAGCAGAGGGACCATAAATAAGTCTGGCCTCAAGACATAACCTACACTTGGTCAAAGAGATAGAAAAAAGGAAAAAGAGGCTTTAAAAAAATAACCACTTAATTCACAGTGCTCAGTAAGACACTAAAGGAACACCAAAAGTATTAAAACAGTTATGTAATTATTTTAATTATATAATTAATTTATATATATCTACTTAAAAGTATTTATTTTTATGAGGTTACACTGGTTTCTAACATCATATAAATTTCAGGTGTTTATCATTATATTTTGACTTCTGTATCAACTGCATCATGTTCACCACCAAAAGTCTTTTTATTGTACTTGTGGACCTAAAAAACAGTACTATACAACAGCTATTTTCAAAAGTTAAATTATTTTTTAAAAAACAGAAATTCATATACACTTTCAAGAAAGTTTTTTTAAATTCCATGTATTGATTATTGAAAACAAGGGAAGAATAATTTTTATCAGCCAATATTTATATAATGTAATTACTTTCTTTGTCATATCCATATCTGACTGGGTATCACTGATATTTTCTGAAGAGTGATTTTTGTTGTCAGTTTGGTCTTTTTAGTTTTGCTATCCTCACTAAATTGCTTGCAGTCTGTCTCAATATTATGGTTAAGAAATTTAAAATTGTTGACACTTTCTATCGACTCTTTTCAGGACACCATAATGTGGAGAAAATACTCTCTGAAGATACTGAGGTACCTGGGAAGCTCAGAGCAATTTTTACAAAGTAGAGGAAACTATCAACTCTATTTTTTTTCACATGAAAATGTGTAAATACTTCAGCTCAAATATTTTTTTACGGGTACTATCTTTTCCACTTAATTTAGCCAGACAGCTTTTTCAACAAATATTTTTATAAGACAAAAACTCATCAACTAAATGTATCAATTTATGATACTAAACTTAGCTGCTGCAAAATTGTACATCTTCTCAATTTCATTCCAATCCAGTACAGAATATAAATTTATCCAATTAACAATAGGAGCTCCTTCAAAAGATTGTCACTACAAATCTAGATCCTTCAAAATGACATTTAACGGTAATGTCTGCCCCTCTCCATGTTCAATCAATGACATCTAGCAATCTTCTCAAAATAACCTTTAAAAATCTTTTGAAGTAGATTCAGAAACTCAGTATTTAATTTTTGTTCTATTAAATATGCACTTTCCTTTTTTTGATTTTATTGATAATGAAAGGATTTAGTGCAAATTTAAAAATCGTTACCAAACAATTAAAGCAATATATAGTTGTAGATTTATACCATACAATAAATGGCAAGAACCCCTGTAGCAAGTTCATTTCGAACCACTCTCTATGGAAGGACCACTTAGTGTTTATTTCCCATACCTATTTCATGTATGCCTCCCCTCTTTATTTCTTTCCTTCTTTTTATTTTTTTATTGTGAGGAAGGCCAGCCCTGAGCTAACATCCGTTGCCAATCCTCCTCTTTTTGCTGAGGAAGATTGGCCCTAGGCTAACGTCCTTGCCCATCTTCCTTTACTTTATATGGGAGGCCGGCAGGGCATGGCTGACAAGCAGTGTGTCAGTGGGTGCCTGGGATCCGATCTCATGAACCCTGGGCTGCCAAAGTGCAAACTAAACTGCTGCACCACCGGGCTGGCCCTGCCCTCTTTCTCACTGACCTGCCTGGCCATTTCCTCCATCTCATAGCCTGAGGCAGGAGTCATGGCATTTCTGCATGGTTCATCAACTGGCCAACAGAGGCAGCACTGTTAAATTCTTTTCCCAACACCTCCGGACACAGGAAGGATGTGGCTTTTCCTAGCCAGTCCTGTCTATGTGCTGAGTCTAAAAGGGAAGTGTCACTTATTTTCAGTGTAGAGTCTGAAAAGAAAAATGGCTACAGATCATCGTCATTTAGACTTAACTCTAAGTCAAAGGAAGACCTCGGTGTACAGTGTGTCTCACACTCTATCAGACGAGGCTATGGTGAAATCTAGAACACAATGTGGAGGTCTTCCACCCCATCCCAGGTAATTTAAATGCAACTCTTAATAATAATACTTTACTAAAAGCGGAAAACCTTGCACAAATGGTAAACTCGGACAATATGACAATTTGTCCCAGGCAAATTGGGTTCTATGGTCACCTTACTTTAAGGTGTTGCCTTTCTGGCAGCCATATTCAAACACATGGTATTTGACTTAAAATCATGGTTGAAAATAATCTCATTTCATTGGCCTTGAATAGGTAAGGGGAAAAAAGGTAAAATTGGTATAAATATCAGGAACTATAAAATGTTTGTATTCAAAGCCAAAACCAGACCGTCTTTTATGCACATTCTACATGCGTAAAAAACATGTTCAGAAGGGAAAAGTGACTTCCCTCACGCTGCACAAGTGTGCAGCAGAGGAAGGCTGAGATACAGATCGCATGGCTCCTTCCAGTGTTTTTTCTTTCATTTATTGTTTCATTGTTGTTGTTGTTTTAAGCTGTTTTAAACTCTTCAATGGATGCTACATAGTCTTCAGGTCAACGTTCAACATCCTCAGCTTGGAATTCAAGACCCACTATGACCTGGTCCCCATCTACGTCTCTAGGCTTATCTTCCTTGAGCCTCTCCTTTATGTTCTTTCTTCCAGCCAAGTATGATTATTTTCATTTCTTATAACATGGTTCATGCCTCTGTGACTTTGCATATGCTGTTGCCTCTGCCTAAAACTTCCTTTAACCTATGTCTTTTTCACTTATTTAGTATTTGTTGAGTGTCTATGATACTTAAGACTCTGTGCTGGGCATAGTGGGTTGGCATGTTTTAAATGAGTAGATAAATAAATGAATGAATGAGACACCTTTATCAATTTGAAGAATAGGCGGGAACTGCAGTGGGATGAGGCATAACATTCCAGGTAAAAGGGGTCACATGAGCAAATGGCATAGAGACAGACCCAGAGATTCCTTCTTCCTTCCCCCTTACTCTGTCATTCTGTGTTTTGGTTTATCATAGGAGAAAAGGACACAAACAAGAGTGGGAAAGTGGTCCTGACCTCACACCGTTTAATTATTCTTCCATTCCAGCTGATGACACTAAATAACTCAATAGACAGTAAAAAAACAAACAATGAAATGGTTACAAATCACAGAAACATGGCTGGAAATATGACCCATATTCAAGGACAAGCTTAAATGCCACTTTCTCCAGAAAGCTTTCCTTCATGTGCAAACCCACTCCTAAAGGTGTGATCTCTCTCTCTTTTCTGTCCTCTGTAACGCTTTACGTCCACATTTTTTAGCATTTGTTTTTATCTTGTATTTATAGTGATTTATAGCTCCTTCTTGTGTCCTTACATCCTTTAGTGTATTGTGAGCTATCTGAGGACAAGTCACTAGGACTCATTCATTTTTGCAGCCCCTGCCAACATGTCCTTAGTGTTCTGTAATTTGATTGGAAAATTTAATCTATTATTTGGATGCATTTTAGCTTAACCCTTTTCATTCAGTTGCTTGCAAAACATAGAACTATTATTTCTTATATGTGGGTAACTCTTTCCAGCCCTTTCTTCATTGGCCTCCAGCCACACCAGTCCCCATTTGCTTCCTTAAGCACACCAAACTCTTTTCCACTTAATGTGCTTCACACAGATTGGTTCTTCTGTCTGAGACACCAGTCTCTCCCCCTGTTGCATGTGCACACATACACACACACACCACACCACACCACACACCATGCATATACCGTCTGCATGGCTGGGTCTTTCTCAGCCTTCAAGACTTAATGTAAATGTCAGCTGCTCTGAAAGGCCTTCCTAGACCAGTCTCCATATACTCTCCATGCCCCAGTATATTTTCCATGCCGTGATACTCCTGCATCTCCTTCCAGTGCATTTGTCAGTTTGTAACTATTTACTTATTTATATGCCTACTTGTTTATCATATATCTCCCCAACTATATTATAAGCCCCATAATGGCATGTAGGCTATTTTATTCAGCACTGAACATCGGGTGCTCAGCAGAGTATTTGACATACAGTTGGTGCCCATCAGATACTTGTGGAATATATGAGCTTCAAAGTGCTTTTATAAAACTTGCTTCTTCTTCCAAGTCTTCCTACAATCCTGGAAGTAGGAGATGGGTGATGGGAACACTTCTGTTTCACACAGAAGAATGCAGAGCCGTAAAGGAATTATTAACACCCTGCAATGAATCTGTGAAGAAGCTGTTCTAATCTCCTGATTTGTAGCCCATTATCTACAACCCCAGGCCAGCTATCCTGCTGTTTCCAAACTGGAAACAAAGTTAACAGTGTCTTTAGCATGACTTTCACCAAGGACTTCTCAGGAGACACTTTGAGGGATCTCAAATGCCCACTTGGGCAAGCGGCCTTCAATCAGAAGCAGGCACGTGTTGCAGGCTCTGAAAGGGGAAACCTTCTCTGTGTTGCAGCTGAAAGCACCACTCTGGATATTTAAAGCAAGCCCTCTTTTAAAAAATTAATGACCTGAAAGAGGAGAGAAGAAGCTGCCTATGTAATGCAGAAAGAGGAGCTGGATGACCAAAGCCCTGGTCCCTCTCCAGATGATGTCATCATCAGTCTAGATAATAAATTTGTAACAATGTGGCTGAAAGAGATGGGACACAGTTTCAGTATAAGCCAAAGGAGCTGGTGGCAGCAGAATCTAAAGGGAAGAATTTTAAAAAATCTGACTGACATACAGTTTTCTATTCCCCGGGTAATTAAGTTATCCGGAGAACAGAGCAGAAACCACAGTAAGCTCTGGCTCTGGGAGCCTGGATGTTCCCAGTCCATCAGAACAGGCAGAGTGTCAAGTGAGCCCTTTTCTGTTTTGTGTCTGCTAAGTGTGCCCTTCTAGCTTGAAAGAGGAGAAATGGGGGAACACTTGATTTGTTTTTTCCAGCCACTCACTCAATGTGTATCATAAGACATGATCCCAGAGCAGGTATTTCCCAACCATACAGGACCACACCATCTTTCTTTTTACTTCCAGAATCTGAGAATGGTGACTTTTCTCTGGATTTGGTCTAGAGTTTGCCATCCCTCACTATGTTTATGTTGATATTGGCTATTTCTCTGAATTACTCTAGGGTGTCTTGTTTTAAAATGTTTTCCATTTCATCTGTAGTGTTAGAATGGAATAGAGCTCAGTTATGATGACAAATCTAGTCCTAAGATCATATGTGATATATAATTTAGGGATTCTCATAGACCCTTGTAGCTATATATGTTTGATAAGGAAGCAAATGAATGAATGCATAGGGTTGCAAGATTGAGTGAGAGGATTTAATTAACTGTGATGCACATATCACCACCTCTTTCATACCAACTCTGATGCTTTCCCAGTCCAAAAGAGACTGGCAGACAGTGGGTCCATATGTTTATGATTCAGTCATCTCACTTGAGCACACTTACAAAGGGTATACTGGCAATGTCTACTTCTCTCTATCATCTTTATTTAAACCACTGTCGCTTCTCTCCTGGCCCACCTATAGCCTTGTAATGGCTTCCCTACAACCATACTTGCTCCCCTCCAATACATTTTCTGTAGCCAGCTCGGTATTTAAAAATATTAATTGGTTTTTGTTACTTCCTTGCTTAAACACTTAAATGGTTACCCATTGCTTCTTGGATGAGGACCAAGATCCTTCCATGAATGACCTACCAAGCCCTGTGTGGTCTGATGTCCCCCCACCTCTCCCATCTCTCTCTAAAAACCCATGACTTCTTCTTCACTTTTTCCAGCCATACTGTCTTTTAATTTTCTTGAACATGCATGATCCTTTCCAACTCTCAGACTTCACATTTACTGTTCCTTCCATCTGGAATGCCCATCTCCTCACTCACAGCTGGTTAATTCTAATTCGTGCTTTAAGTTTCAACGTAAGGTACTGCATCACTGAAGTCTCCTCTTAATCCATTCCTTCAGTCAAAATTGGGGTGCATGCACACACACGCGCATGATAGCCTGTCCCATAATAACTTGACATCTTTAGTAGAACATTTTCCACTTATAACTGTGTATTAGTTTTTATGACTAATTGCATAATTGATTTTAAGATGTGGAAGGGCAATATTCACTTTATGTACATTGCTTATTCCAAGAAACTAGGGAATAACATATGATAGTAAACATTTGTCAAATGAATAAAAAAAAATCTCAGGCTTCATGACCCTGGGATGTCAAAGATATGAGTTCAATTCTTGGGAGCCTCAGAGCATCACAGACCATATATCATAACAAAGATGATGATGATGATGATAATGATGATGTTGATCACCTACCATTTATTGAACCCCTACTGGGCCTTAGGCACTGAGCTAAGAGGTTTCTATATATTTCTCATTCAACTCCCCAAAAAAGTGCTAAGAAAACTGAGGTTCAGAGAGATTAAGTGCTTTGCCCAAGATCATATAGCTAGAAAATGCCAGAGGTTGGATTTAAAGCCAGATCTGCCCAGTTCAACAATCTGTTTCTTTTACAGTTCACCAGAGGGCCTCTTCTTCTGACTACAGTCATGCGCCGCATAATGACTTTTCAGTTGACGACAGACCACATGCACCATGGTGGCTCCAAAAGATTAGTACTGTACAGCCCAGATGTGTAATAGGCTGTACCATCCAGGCATGTGTAAGTACACTCTATGATGTTCACACAACGATGAATTCACCTAATTACGCATTTCTCAGAACATATCCCTGCCGTCAAGCGACACATGACTGTATTTAGAAGTAGTTTCCCTGCAGCCTGGAAATAAATCAACAATTCAGAGGACACACTCTGTGGTTGTAAGGCAGGGCATAATCCTGTGAACAAAGGAGAGAAAGTCACGAAGTAGGAGCATTTCACAGAAGAAAGAGGGTACTGTGTGATAGAGTGCGAGAGTTCCTTTCCTCCCTGGCTGAGGTATAAAAAATGAAGTTCACTGATGTTTTCTTGACAGTAAAAACAGAGTTATGTTTGTGTGTTAATATGTAGAAATATTAGAACATAGAATACAAGTTGTAAGAAAAAGTGAGATATCTGTCTTTTGAGGATCTTGCCAAATGGCTGGTAGAGAAGAGTTTATCTGCCATCAAACATGTGGTGAGACTTTCTCCACATCTGCAGCTTCCCCAACCCACCCCCACCCAGCCTCAATAAAGTGCTTCCTATGGAAATGTCTAAAATTGGTAAGAAATCAAATATTTAAAAAAGCAAATGATAGTCTTCCTTTTTTTAAATCTGTTTTTATTCTTCTAAAGCATCTTAAAGAGAATTTCCTGAACTTAGTTTCTTAATTTTTTAAATGTTTGAAAAATTGTACATAAATTGTGTGAATCATCAACACATATGAATGAATGAAGTTTACCACTGTGCTCTTCTGAAAGAAAGGACTTGCTTAGAAATAAATAACTTTGATATCGTTGGAAAGAATGTTTAAACACTATAAGAAAACAAGCTATTCTCAAGCACTTTACATACCAACTACTGATAAGCTTATTACAAATCACTTCTCTTTATTTACTAAGATATGTCCCTAGAGACACCTACTTGGGCAACTCTGGTTTAAATTAATAGATCTTCCTTAAAAGATAATCTGCACTTATTTTAAAACTTTGTGCAATTCAAAGCCTTACAGATTCATACCAATAGACACGTATTAGTCAGAATTAGGAAAGCTTCAGACTGTTTACATAATGTCTTCTATTTGGAAGTCTTTCAAGGGCCCCAGAATCTCAAGGTTCTTTTCTTTTTCTCTCTCTCTTTTTTTTTTTCTATGCCCCAGTTTCTCATGCATGACACTGCTTACTGTGACCGAATGCTTGGATCCACAAGAGAAGGTGTTCAGAGCAAAAACAACAACAAAAAACTAAGTTACATATTGGATCTTAGGGTTCAGTATTTTAGGTTCCAAAAAACCGACAAGCATTTAAAAAGTTTTATTCCAGTATAGTGGTAAAAGGTCTATTGTCCATGTACCACTGTGTAGGTACTGGAGAGATATAAAGAAGTATGTCCAAATCTTTAAGAGCTTACTCTTGTTAGGGAAACATCTCAAGATTAGATGTAGATACAGATATAGATATAGATATAGACATAGATAGAGATAGAGATATAGACATAGAGATATAGATAGATATAGATATGGATATAGATATAGATATAGATATAGATATAGATAGATAGAGATAGAGATATAGGTATAGGTGATATAAATATAGATATAGATAGAGAGAGATAGAGACAGAGAGATATAGAGATAGAGATAGATATAGATGATGATATAGATATAGATGATATAGATATACATATAGACATAGATAGATATAGATGTAGATATAGATATAGACATAGATGTAGATGACATAGATATAGACATAGATCGGTGGCGATTTTACACCCCCCAACCTGAGACAGTTGGCAATATTGGGAGACATTTTTGGCTTGTCATGCTTGAGAAGGGATGCTACCTAGCAGTTAGAGGCCAGGCATGCTGTTCAACACCCTACAGTTGCCAGGATAGCCCCTACAACGAAGAATTATCTGACTGAAAATTTCTATAGTGCCCAGACTGAGAAGCCCTGATACAGACATTGACACAAATTCATGAAAATATGAAATCCTTAAGGGGAAGGGTCTTGCTGTCTTCATCCCTGAAGCTCAAGCACTGAGCTAAGAGCCTTGCACATTTAAGCAGTTATTATATATTCGTTGTTGTATGAACCAATGACGAAAGGATGAGGACAATTGAGATGTGAAACAGAAGGACCACTAATTGGTATTTTATTTGTCATCAAAAAACTAGCTGCGGGGGGGTCAGAGTTTTTTTCACATTGAGGTTAATTTTCAGGCCACTAGTATTACTACTTCTTCCACAATAACTGCCTTTTGTTGGGAGACCGCTATTTGGCAGGCACTTTATATCATAAATGTCCAAAAATAAAGAAACCCCAGATATACAGAAATCTTTCATATTCACAATGAGAAGATTAAAACAAATTTGACCAACTTGAAAATATTAATTTTAGTAGTGTAGATTAAATAGTTAAATATCTACTTATATAGTTTACTCATTTAGTTAAATATTCTTTAAATTATATATTATATTAAATAATATACTTTTTTCCATACTCCTTTATTTCACAAAACAATTTTATTCAAAATTTTTGCATGCATTTTTCAATATTGTTTGGTCATTAGTAGATCATCTTTTTAAATTTCTTCCATTTAAGTTATTTCAGATATAGTAATTTTTTAAACCATGTATCATTCTGTTCACAGGGATTTTTTTCTCTAAGCCAAAAGCACTTATTCGTGCATGATTATGAAAGGTTATTATTTTTTCCTATAGATGATTATTTAAGACTTTCACAATGGAACCACTTAGGGTATTACTTTTTAAGGTGCTGTTTACAGGGCTTGCTTATTTGCAAATCTTGCCATTGTAAAGATATCTTCCCTCTCACCCCATTCTCCCACTCACCTATCCCCTCTACTTCCGCTTGACCACCAGGGTGGGGCAATTAATAAATTTACATTACATTCAATTACCTTTTTTGGGGTAACTACTTTTGTTAGATGATTTCTGTAAGCATCCGACTCTAGAACTAATTGAGACAGTTACAGTATGATGTGCCTTCCCCAAACAAAATTTATTATTCAAAATATAGTAATTGAGAGAGGATCATAAGCTCTCAAATGAAAGGTGACTCTACTTCATGAGACATAGTTTTGAGGGGAAAAACCTTACCCGGAATTGAGACAAGTACAGTGCATTTTCTCGTTGAACCTTAACAGCAATCCTATTAGTCGGCCTGGTTATTTGCATCCTGACGTTATGGAGCTTAATGTTGTGACTGTACAAGGCCAAGGGCATACAACTATTAGGACCTTGATCACAACCCACACCCAGGTCTCTCAAGCCACAAAAATTCCCATGACACTTCCTCTCCCAAGTTCAAGTTCCTTTCCAGTTGATGTCTAAGACACTTGCTGAAATAATATTTTTCTGATTTTGTACATAAGACTTGACTTGTTTAACAATCCTTAGAAGTTAAGCAAGATTCATAAAAAAGGTGAAATAAGATCTATGCATCGAATGTCATTAAAGTTAGGCAAAAATATTTAAGGTTTTCCTCTTAAAAGTAAATACACAAAAATAAATAGAATTTTAAAACAAATTCAAGAGACTACAATATTACTTTCACCAAAAGCCTTTGAGTAATTTCCTTTTTCCAAGGATAAACCTATTTGATATAGCCTTCCTAAATATGATTTGAGTTCTAGGTTTCCTCATCAATAAAATTCTTAAACCACGGTGCTGGTGTGAGATTGGAGGAAGTAAAGTATTTGAAGCACAGTGCTCTAGGCCTGGTTCACAGACAGCATTCAATCAAAGTTAGTTCCTCTGCCTTTGTTCTTTTTCTTCTATTCCCTTCAGCATTCAGACCAATAGTGATACCTGAGGGAGAGTAGCAGAGGATGAGGCTGAAAATGTTGTAAAGGTTCCAAATGGAAACAAACGTAACATGAATATCCTGGTGACCCGCAACATTTGCGTGAATGTTAGTTATCATTTAAAGAGGACCTTAGAGGCTGATCCAAAAGTCACACCTTACAGCCTCAGAGATTAGAAGTAACTTTCCTAAGGTCATCAGTTCTTAAGTGATAAAGCTAAGGAAAGCTTATTTCAAAGAGATCAGTGGTGCTATGACTTTTTTTAATTAACAAAAATTTCAAGGTCTAAATTGTCCAAAAACTTGATTCCAATCTAGGATCTGGAATTCAACTGTAGAGCTTCGCCATCTTCAAAACTCCGTTACACCCATTGGATCCTGGTTCCCAATGCCATGCTTCTTAAACCTGGCCATAGTCAACCAGCAGAAGGCAACACAACTTCCTTTCTAAACCCCGCTACCGACTGGCAAGAACGTTGAACTTTGATGAATTTCGGACCTGTTTGAGGCAGTGGTAATAAAAGACAAAACAAGACCATTGAGTTGCTAGCAAAAATGTCCTCAGAAGGATACATCAGCTCCTCAAATGCAGTAAAATAAATGTTTCCATTACTCTCCAATAATTAAGAGAACATAATTAAAGTTGCTGGAAGAGGTCTTAGAGATTGCATTTCCAACATCATCATGATGCATATGGAAGAACAGAGGTCCAAAAAAGAAGAGTGACTTACCCAAGGTTGCACAATGAATCATGACAGAGCAAGAACTAGCCTTCATATCTCTTGGCTCTCTAGTAACTAACTAGACATAAATACATGGATACTTATATACTTACATAACCATCCCCTAAGAAAGCACTCTTAGGGCATAATTTCACTTAGGCATCTTCACACGAAGCCTGTTGTGGAGTTGTGACCTGAATTAGGAAGAAAGTGACATCACTTCTAGGACATCTGCCCCTAGTAGGTAGCATCTAAGACCCTTGCCAAGGACAACTCCAATCTCCTTGGACATGCTGGGTCAGCTACTTGCTTGGCTGATGTCAGCCTGACTCACAGTTTCAGAAATGGCAAGATGTGCACAGTAAGGAACGAAACAAACTCGTGCCCAAAGCTAGGTCAAGTTTGCCAAAATCATCCCCAAATCCCTTTAGCTAATTGGAAATTGCTGCAGAGGGCCTACCTCCATTCTGCAGCTGAGCAACAAAAGTGACTCCATTGGAGATTTTACCTCCTAGAGGTGAGCTGAGATCATTTCTGGCAAGGTAGTTCTCCCTGTTTATTTTTAGATCAACAAAATGGAGCTCATTGGTTGACTGCTGGGCACTCAAATCATCTGGAAACTACACCTCTGAAAAGATGTCTTCCACATAAGTGTTCTTTAATTTGTTTCTGTCTGCATTAGTAAGAAAAGAGGTTGGTTATGATGTCCACCAAGCTCTGCTTTATTATTCTGTTCAGTATGTAAACACGGGTATGTGTAAATCTGTGTGCCTTCTTCTCTGTGTTGAGATGACATATGTAGGCCCTAGAGGCCACTTGGTAATTGTCACTTCTTTTTAATTCATACATTTATTCAGAGATGTTTAATAAATGACTAGTGTGTGTATTTCAGTACATGATGTTATCATGCATGAACTGTTGGCTAAAATAAAATAAGTGATAGAATAGTTCCCATCATTAATCAAACAAATATTTACTGAATGCCTTCTATGTGGTAGACTTTGTGCCAAAGGCTCAGGACATAATGCTAAATGAAATAGAGTCCCAGCGATGAAAGAGGACATAATCTAGTGAGGCAGGTAGCTGTGTAATGAAAAAAGCATAATATAACACGGTAAGTGATTGAAGAGAGGCTGTGTAAAGTGCTATGTGAGCAGAGACAAGTGGGGAATTAACTCTGCCCGGGGAAAGTAGAGAAGGTTCCTGGAGATGACAACAGACCTAGCGTTTCCCCCATGGTTACGAGGAACAAAAAGTTAACAAAAGAGTTTTTCAGGCATGGGAAACAGACCAAACAGACTTAACCTTCTTTCTCTGGAGGATTGAAGCTTCCTGGAAGAAGAAAGTCTGAGAAAGTCCCTGAAGATGCCCTCCCTGACCCATGGCCAGAAAGAGAACCTCTATGTCCCTAGCCCTTTCAATCTGGGCATCTCACACCAGTCCAAAAATTACTGCCATAGGAAAAAAAAATGAAGGAACCCATGCGGGTTTGGAAGGTGCTTTCCCTCTGAATCACTACTCTACAACACCCAAGCAGAACCTCAGGCAGAGGCAGAGTGGGTTTCCCCAGCCCTGGCCAAAATAAAGCCTTGTTCAAACCTAAGCTTTAGAAGAGAAAAATGAAGACTTTGTGTGTCTGATGCTGGAATAATCAACCTCACCTTTCTAAATTCAGTAATACTATTAGCATATAGACCCCAAAGGACTTGGAACAGTAACAAAGCTGTTGGGGTACCCAGGAGCAGGATTCCAGAATTAAGGAAGCTCTGGGTTGAGCTCTGGACTGAGATTTTGGAGGCCTTTGTTCTATTATCAGCTCTACCACTAACTGTCTGGTCTTGAGAAAATGACATTCCCTTCTTTAGGTCTCACTTTTCCTTATTAAAAATGGTAATCAGATTATACTTCCTGATGTGATCCTTAAATTTAGGATTCTAAGAGTTTGTTTAGGTGTCTTTTTAGTCTAATGGATCTCTATAGATATGGACCATTCATTAGGAAACCCAACCATTTTGGCCAGTGCATGATGGGACCTGTTTATGCTGGAGACTGGTGAGCCCACAACTTCACAGACATCGACACCTCTCAGTGACTGGGGCAGATTGTATTATTTATCTATAATTATTCCTTCTCTCCCTGCCTTTGCTATGTTTCTTCAGCACAGTGTTGTTCCTGGTCACAACGACTTGGGTTCAATTTTATGACTTACTCGGGACAATACAACGTAGGCAGAATTACGTGTGTCAGCTTCAATATGAGACCTTAGGAGGCAGGGCAAATTTATGCCAGCATTTGGAGCCTCTTTCCCCTGCCAGGGGATCAGCATGCCACAGACAACCACTGCTTCTTCAGCCTGTGTCCTGGAGAGAAAAGTTTGGAGCTGACCTGAGCCCATCCTTAAGTCTAGAGCCCAGCACAGCCCAGAACAACCCAGCATAGCCCAGTCAAGCTCAGTTAAGCCCAGCCACTGATGATTTATGGATTAATGTATATACTGCAAGTGAATTACTTCAACCTATCTACCTGTGAGCCTGGAATATATTTTTATTTCTTTAAGCCATAGACTTAGGGGTTGTTTGTCATGCAGCAGCTTTATTTCAGACAAAAGCTAACTAATGTGTTGATCCTCTTTGGATTTTACTCCATAGATTGCCCTGCAGTGCAGTGGAATAGGGCACTGTATTAGTTTCCCACAGCTGCTGTAACAAATTACCACAAATTTAGTAGCTTAAACAACACTAAGTTATTATTTCATGGCTCTTCAGGTCAGAAGCTTGAAATAAGTCTCACCGGGCTAAAATCAAGATGTTGGGAGGGCTGCATTCCTTCAGGAGGCTCTAATGAAGAATCCGTTTCCTTGTCTTTTCTAGCTTCCAGCAGCTGCCCATACTCCTTGGCTCATGGCCCCTTTCCTCCATCTTCAAGGACAGCAATGTCCTTGTCACACTACTATCTCTCTGATTCTCTTCTTCTTCCTCCTTCTTCAGATTATAAGGACCCTGATGATTATATTAGGCCTATCCAGATAATTCAGGATAATTTATTTATCTCAAGGCCAGCTGGTTAGCAACCTTAAGTCCATCTGCAGAAGTAATTCCTATTTGCCAATAACCTAACATACACACAGCTTCCAGAATTAGGAGGTGAACATCTTTGAGGGACCATTATCCTGCCTAACAGAGGAACCATGGCTAATCCTGTACTTATGGGAAGACCAGAGTGGAAGAACCGTTTGTCATGGGGCTCCTGCTCATTCTTCCAGACCTCATCGTATAAACCAAACCAAACCAAAGACTAGGTATATCAAGTGTTTTTGTGCTCCACATTATATACCTTCAGCCTTTCTCTTACCTTAGTGCAGCTGTGATGAGCAGTTCTGTGCATTTTGACTTCAACCTACCTCAAGGGTACACACCACCGATTTCTCTACATTTCTACCGTATAGCTTTTTCTGGAACTACAGAAGCCTGCTTAGCTCTTATGCAGGCACAGCCTTTACCAGTTAGGTGAAAGCTGATGAATAAACGCCTAGCCTTCTGGGAGGACATACATGGAGGCTCAGTTCACATAGTTCCTCAAAGGATCTCAGCAGGACCACAATAATCGTCAGCTCGATAACCTACCATTGATTAGCTTTTCCTCATTCCCTGTTACTGTCTCTTCTACTTCCTGGATCACCTCCCAAATAAACTGCCTAATACCTGGACCTTATGTCAGACTCTGCCTTTGGAGGAAACCAAGCTAAGCCAATATTTGGTATTGACGGAACAACTATGTCCCAAGGTTGAAAGAACCCTAAACAACATCCAGTTCAGCTTGCCTAGAAATATCTAGTCCAGCTATTGCAATTCAAGAAGTCCATCTAGTCTATAACATCTCTTACCAGAGGTTGTCCAGTCTCTGATTATGTACCTCCAGAGATGGATAAACCACTGTCTCATGAGGCAAACCCTCCTAATGTAGCACAGCTATCAATGAAAATTTGCTTCCTTGAGAAATGCTTTCATTACTCCTAGTTTAATCTTCTGAATCCTTCCATAATGTCATATATTCTTTCTTATAAAAATGCTCAGAGACTTAGAGACCAAAAACCAATGCAAACTAAAACCCCTTTTCTTTTTATTAAGCCCTAGGGCCTTCAACCATAACACACAAACTCAAACGTGCTTACCATTGATGGAATCCTCTTTGTCAATGTACTTAAAATTCATAGCTAAGCTGAACATAATGTTTCATGAGCAAGTAATTAGAATTGGTAGAAAAAGCTGAGTTCAAGAGTCATCTATGTCACATACTAGCTCTGTATGCATGGTGAAGTCTGTGTCACTCACCAAGCCTCAGTTTCTTCATCTGTAAAATGGGGATAATGATACTCCCCTCAGAGGGTTGTCACAAGGAGAAGATCTATTAACACCTGGACTACACAGAAAAGGCACTGAAATATTGTCATTGTTCAAATAAATGATTCATTTGTTCAATTTCAGTTCCACCTCTAACCAAGGAATGGAATATATTCATAATGAACATGGAAATAGAACCAGAATTACAATAAATTATGTCCTCACATTGAAATGATTTAGATATTCTATACTGAAGTGACAAAGGACATGGGGAATTAGAGAGCTAAATTTCTATTGTATCTTTAAGATTTTTGGTCACTGATAATAGAAATCAATTATGTTATATGGGATCAAATGCTGTCCCTTGTCCGGACACTTTGCAGTCTACAAATCGTGGTCCTCTCCACCCTTGCCCACATAGCACTTCCCTTATATAATAACAGCACAACAGATTTCCTTAGCGATCATCTTACAGGGTGGAGAAATGGAGGTTCAGAGAGGGAAAGGTACTTATTGACTGAGTTAACTGGTGGCAAAAAGCCAGTTGAGGATCTGAGGCAGAGCAGTACTAGCCAATGGTACAGCCAATGCCAAGGCCCTGAGGCCAACCTTGGCCTGTTCAGGGTAGTGCAGACACCAGTGTGTCACTAGGGAGGTAAGTAAGAGGGACAGTGGTAATAGATGAGGTCAGAGAGGTCAGCAGGGGTCAGATTATATGGGGCTTTTTAGGATATGGGGAAAAGTTCATCGTTTATTTTTAGTAAGATGAGAAATCATTGGAGGTTTTTGAAGGGGGAAGTAACATGATCTGAATTCTGTTTTTCAAATCATGCATTGATAAGTGACTATGGAGAATGGCAGTGTCCCAGGGAGGCTGGTTAGAAGGCGATCACAGTAGTTAGTCTACGTGAAAGATGATGATGGCTTGGAATAGCATAGTAGTGGTAACAACAGTCATATTCAGGACATAGTTTGAAGGTAATGCAGTTAAGACGTGGGTTTGAATTGGACATAGATTATTAAGGAATCAGAGGGATCAAGAATGACTCCTACATTTTGGGCTTGAGCAGTGGGGAAAACGGTGGTACCATTCATTGACAGTGGAAAACTATGTAGAAACCATGGGAAGGGAGTACAGAGGGAGAGAGTGGAAATCAGAAGTTCAGTTTTGGATGAATTACTTGTAAAATATCTATTAGATATTCAAAAGTAGAAGCCATTTATGTAATTAAAGGTATGAATCTGGAGATAATTGGTGAGGCCACAGTAAGAGAAAAGAAAATGTGGGAGTCATCAGCATATGCATGGTATTGAAGGCCCATCAAGTCAATGTGGCCACCCAATGAGTGAGTGTTCCCAAAGTAGGGTAGGGCCTGACACTGAGGTCCAGTCTCCCCAGATGTGGAAGAGGAAGAGGAAGCCTGTAAAAATGCTGAGAAAGAGAGGCCAATGAAACAGGGGGAAACAGAGAGGCAACCTGGATGCTGACTGGAGAAAGTATTTAAGAGAGTGGGCAAAGGTGTCAAATGATGCTGACAGAACAATTAACATTGTGACTGAGAGCCTGCATGATACACATTTAGCATATCACTGTGCCCTATAGGAAAAAGACCTCTTTAACTTTACTGAACACATTTCCCAAATTCATTTGTCCAAACAACATTTTTCTTGTTAATATCAATTACCATGCCTGGAGTACTCTGTTTATACAATAATGGTCTAGATACAAGAAAAGGAGGACTGATCACCTTTACCTCTCATTTCCACCTCTCTCTACCCTTCCTCAAGAGAGTTCCATGAAAATTGTAAAGAAGGACAAGATGGCATGCATTTTTGGAAGTGTGTGTGGCCTTTCTGTCTGATTTCAGTTAGGCAAGGCCCGGTTTCTTGAGCATGAGAAGACCTCACATATGAAAATTAAGCCACAAGCAAAATCCAAACCGCAGCATTCAGAGGTTTTCTTGTCACAAGCCAGGTCTGAACTTTGGCAGTGGTGCTCCCGAGAACCTTATGCAGTGTGGGCAAGACCTTGCCTGGCCTCAGTACCACCCTCCCTGCCCGGAGTCCCAAATTCCACTGTTACTTAAAGAGAAGTGTCAGGAAAGATTTTTTCTTTTCCAGATTGCTGGCAAATGTTTGCTCAGATCTATTTTGGGGGCATTAGCTCAACACTGCTGTCTTTTCTTCCCAAAGAATTAGAGGAGTATTTCAAAAACACATGGCTTTTCCCTCTCTCTCTCTTTTTTCCCCTCTCTGTTACCCCCTATTCTTTCTTTTTACTTCTCTCTTTCTGTCCTTCTTTCTTCCTTGACCTACTTGGATTCAACATGGATTTTATTATCTGCCATGGCATGGAAAAGGCCTATTATGGCCAGGGCAGAGTGGACTTGCTCTGCTGCAATACTGCCTTGGCTTTCTCAGCATCCTTTTACCTTGCAAATCGGAGCAAATGAAACTGATGTAGAAACTTCTGTCAGTCAAGTCAGCATCACGGATCTTTGTTCAATGCAAAGCTTGTGCTTACTATATGTTAGCACTATATATGGGACAGGATCTGTGTTGATCAAAGGGCAGAGGGATGGACAATTATTGAAAATATGAGGTGCACGTTTCTATGCTGGTTGCTGTCAAAACATTCCTACTGAATCCTTACAACCACGCTGTAAGATAAGCGTCATTATCCCCATGTTACAGTACAGGCACTGAGGCATATTGTGGTGAAGGGACCTGCCCAAGTTCAATCAGAACTGGTCTATCAGCCCAGGATTTCCTTTCTCAATGGCCCAGGGTTTGCACTTATACTGAGTCAATGAGGGGTGAAGAGAAAAACAGGAAAACAATTACTGTCTTCCAAGAGGAAGGGAAATTTACTTAACAAAGGTAATTTATTTAAGAACATAAATTAATATAAGATGCGACACCTATTCCATTTTGGTCAAAATGGACTCCGAGCATATCCTCTTGTTTTTCATTTGTTCATTTTTTAATATGGTTCCCATCTACCAGCCTGGGCACTTTGCACGATCCCTAAAAGTCAAAGCAACCTTGCCATATAATCCTTTTATGTAAATAGAAAATGTATAGTTTCTTCTTTTCTTCCTTGCTTTCTTCCTTTTGTTAAAATTCCCTTCCAATGTCTTTTTCAGTGACATAGAATATTTTAATGGTCATGCTAGCCATAGACACTTACCCTAGAATAAATCAGCATTTATTCCCAAATTCTTTTTCCTGGATGGGAAAAGCTTTCCACTGTTCAAATTTGACACCTTAAAAAATCATATATACTGAGAGTGGTATGAAAAGAAACTCTCTCTTCATTCTAAAACATCTTCAGTTTTTTTTTTCCCATTTCTGGGCCAAAAGTTCTCCCTAATTTGGCATCACAAAATGAATAAGAATGGAGGAGGAAGCTTTTATTTCTCCTAGCAAAATATGATCCACTCCTGTTTTGAATCACCTACAAAAAAACTAGACATTTGGTCCTACAAAGTCGTGTTTCAGCAGTAAAATATGAGGACATTGACATCTTGGTGAACTGCAGTAAATATTAGATTCTTTCGACTGGTTTGCTTCTCAGCTCGCACCAGCAGCCTCGGTACAAGGCCAGCCCATATTTTAATCCAAGACAGCTAGCCACTGTTCACTCCAGGGTCCCCACTCAGCCTACCCAGAGAAGGAGGGAGGTGGTCTTCTTTTACCCACCCCATCTCACAAAGGATAATGCCCTTAATGAGTGTATGGTGCATTCATTCCCTGCTGGCTTCAGAAATGAGACAGAGGGATCAGACATGACTGTGGAATGAATCTAAAGTGGCAAAAAAGAAAAATCAACAGCCCAAGTTCCTGATAAGTTTTTATAGTGTAGCCATTTAGCAAGACATTCGTTGTGCCCACAGCTAGAGAAGAATGAAAGTCATGGGCTTACTCCTTCCAGAGGCTGACTAATCCTTCTTTAATGGCTGGTACAAGGATTTGTTCCTCTCCCATCAGTTTTGGGCTCTGAAGGGCACTCACGTGTTCCACTGAATTACACTGGATATATCAAATTAATTCTATTAACCAGCTTATGCTCTCAATCTTTAACCAGGCGCTGATGCATATGTATTCACTGGTGTAAATGACTTCCAGCAATTTCAGAGACTGCTCATTGGAGCTGTAGCTACATTGAAAGGTGAGCCAGTCTCTGACCTTACTGCATTCCACAATGTTAAATAATCTGCTAAAGGGTTACAGCCCCTTTTCAAAACGGGGTACTGCATTCTCCTCTTACCCGCTCCCACTCCCTTGTGAGCTTGGAATTTGCCTCCAAACCAACTTCAGGACCCATGATCTGTAATGGGCAGAAGCAAGAGATGTGAGAGGCACACTCTCCACTGACGACTGAATGTGAGGGAAATCCAAGAAGGTTGTTTCTAAATCCTGCCCTTGTCCCTGTAGTCCCCTAACCCTGGCCCTCTACCTGGAGTATACTCACTTTCAGTCTGTTTTCTAGGAAGCTTTTCCTGCCCACCCACCACAGCTTTAGTCAAGTGCCTCTCTGTTTCCTTACAGCATCTTGCACTTATCTCCCTCAAAAGTAATCACAACAATGAGAGTCGTAGCTAAAATTGAGATGTGCCAGATATTTTTCTAAGTGCTTTACAAATATTAACTTATGTAATTCTTGTGGCCACCCTATGAGGCAGGTACTATTATTATCCCAATTTACATATAGGAAAACTGAGGCCTAGAGTGGTTCAATAACTTGCTCAGGGACACAAAGCCAGTAGGTGGTAGAGCTAGGACTGGAACCAGGCAGGTGGTCTAATTCAATCATAACAGCTAACACTGCTGAGTGCTAGTTAGGTACAAATACTAAGTTGTTCATGTGCTTTACCCCATTTCATTCTCCTGGTAGCCATGTGTAGAAGGGACTACACAGTGGCCCCATTTTACAGATGCAAAAGTAAAGTGATTTGCTTGAGTCCATATAATGAGTAAGCTTAGAACCAGGACTCAAATTCAGATCTCTCTGTTTCCAAAGCCCAAGCTCTTCATCACTATGCCTTAATATACAGTGTTATAGTTGCTTATTTATTTTTCCATGAGCTTTCCTTGTGTATAACCTCAATATGATTCCTTTCTCTGTGCTGACCCCCCCTACACAATATCTATGATGTGCCACTTTTTATAAATGCTTGCTATGCTCACCTGGACTGAATTTATTTTGAGACTTAGCCCTGTAAATTTGCTTCATCAGGGGAAAGAGAACTTCAAGGGACAGGAGACCATCTGTCTTAGCTTTGTCCATGTGTTTGCTCTGTTCCGCCTTCCTAAAAATGGATGGACATGTAGAAACCTGCATCCCCTCTATTACCGTGAAAGTGCACACACTGCATGTAGTGGAGTCCATCATACAATACAGGACCACGCTGGTGTGGTGTGACACAGATATCCCCAAACATCTGAGGGTGGTTCACTGTGTGTCATGCCCAAACTGCCCCAGTCAGCCTCAGGGGACTTAACGATCATCACAGGAGACTTCAGAAGAGCAAAAGTTGTAGAGTCAGAAGGTTGCACACTTGAGTCTATTTTTTGGATCTCTTACTTTGGGTTAATTACTTAACTTTGCTGTGCTTCAGTTGCTTGTATGAAAAACGGGGATTAGTACTTACCTTATAATATTCCACGGTGATTAAACGAGATAATATTCATGAAGTACTCGACACAGTGCCAGGCCCTTAATAAGCTCTCAATAAGAGGTAGCAATTATAATGATCATGCTAAGCAATCTTTGATTTGGACACTTTCTTCACTGCCATATGCCCCGATATACTTAGTGTATTTAATGTGTACTTGCAGAACATTTGATTAGTGAGAAGCAAGAAACTCAATAATAACCTTAGATTTATTGAGTCTTTGCTGTGTGCCAGTACCTTACTATGTGCTGAGCCCTTCAGATAGATTAACACATTTAATCTTCACCAAGCCCAATGAGGTAGGCATAGTTATTTTCTCCATTTTACAGATGAGGAAATAAAGGCTTAGGGAGGCTAAGCAGCTTGCCCAGGGTCATGCAGTTAGTAAGTAGCAAGAATGGGATTCCAACTGAGGCAGTCTAACTCCACTGCCCGATCCCTTAACCAACCTGGCATGCTAAAATTCCCTCCATATAATCCTGGGTTGGTTCTCTTCTCATTTAAAACGGGTGACAAAGAAGAGCAAACACTTGGAAGGTCAAATTTACCCAGCTGTAAGCAACATTTAGGACTTGGCTTGCCAACATGGAAATCTGTTTGTTTGCAAGCCTTTATGAGGAGCGTTGTTGAGTCCCTTCACTGTCTGTCTTCTGTGTGTTCTTTACAGATGATCTTCAGTGAACTTTTGGGTTCTGGGAAGCAGCTGGATGGTTTGCATAACTGCCTTGGACTTTTCTGGCACAGATGTCGAATGTTCTTAAATTTGACACAGATAAAACTTAGTGGCTATCGATTGGATTCTTGATACACCGCTCTCGGGTTTTCCTTCTGTCATAGTTTGCTACATCTCACAGTGATGTTGGTGACCTTCTAAGCTTTCTTTGAAATCTTATTGATCATGCAATTAAATGGTCTCTCAATGTGTGTCAGGAGTTCAGTTCAGATGAAGCTCTTTCTGCCTCGTTCTTACAGTTTCAATCCTCAATTCCAAATAGACGCCTTTCTCAGATCTTCAGCCACCATAATCAAAATGAATGCAGGGTTTGAAAGGGTAACTTCAGGATGGGTCAGAGCTTGAATTACAAGAAACACTGCCAGACTGCATCTTCTCACACGTTTCTCCCACTTCCAGGAAAGCAGGATTCTGATGTTTAATAGTTCCGTGTCCAGAAGGCAGTCCAACTGGAACAAGGAACACACATTCCAAAGCAGACTTGCAACTTCTAAAAGGCATTTGTATTTGCTCTACATGGCAAAATGGCTCAGTGAGGGACCAAACGAGTCATGAGGAAACCGTAATTTGAAAGATGATGAATGTATGTTGTTCTCGCGTTGATTAATTGGATGGGTTAGATGCTGCTGAGATCTGGGCCACAGTTAGGAGAAGGCATGGTTAGTCAATCCACAGATGACCTACCATTTGGAGTGATATCAAAGACTTTCATAAATGAGCTATATCAAAGTAAGGAAAAAAAACAACTCTAGCCTATGATTCAGAAGATATGAATGTAGTTTTCCATAAATTCTGGTATAACCTCAGCAAATCCTGTTACCTCTCTGGGACTCAACTTTACCATCTGTAAATTGAGAACACAGGCCCTGAGACCCCCTTCTGTATGAACAAGTTTCTTGTTCTGTGTAAAGCCTGCATGAGACAGTGTGTACTCCCCATCTCAGAGTAGTTCTCAGGATGCAAAGTCCGTAATAACTACAAGTGAGGAAGAGAGGAATGACTTTCAGTTCTATTTTCAAGGAGAAAAACCTCACCGCTGATTGGCCCAAGGGGGCAGCCAATGTTTCCAGAAGTCTGATGTTAACTGATCTCAAATCTGAATGCTTGTGAATTATAAAGCCAATTTTCCAATCAATTCTGGCTGAAATTCAGAATGCTTGTTGAGATTTAGGGGCTGGTGCGGGACTGTGCTGCAGTATTGCCGGAGATAATTCCTATTGCCATTCTGGACCCAGAACAAGTTCTAGTAATAATAATAATAAAAACACTGGCAGTATTACAGAATAAAAAGAAGAGTAATCCAATCTGGATGTAAGGAATGCATTCAAGCCCATTTTCAAATCAGCAACAGGCAGGGAAGATTTAATCCTTGATGTATTTTTAACATCTTACAAAAGGCTGTTGCATTTGGTGTTTTGTTTGTTCTTTAAAGGGGGGATACACACTCAACAGCAATGGCAAAATTTTCCTCCGACCTGGAAACAGGTCACAGAGAACTTTCTAACATTAGTCCACCCAACTAGAAGTTGGTGGTTTTGTATCTACTGCCACTATTTGACGTTAGTGTTTTGAAATTAGGGCTCACCCAACCTCACGTCGGTGTAGGGCTATTCAGTAGTTCCAAGAGAGAGGTCAGGATTCAATAATCATCTTTATGATGACTACCCATAATTAAACACCTGCCGTGTACCTGGAACAGTGATGACCTCTACACATAGAGCTCTAACTGCTTGGGACACCAGGAGGAGCTGTTATTACCCTGTTTCACAAAAGAGGAAACAGACTCTGAGCAGTTAAATTTATCCAAGGGCCTATAGTTGATAGCTTTAAGATTTGAACTCAGTTCTGTCTGATTCTGGAACTCATGTTGATTCTGGAATTCTCTGCCAACATTATAGGGTGCCTGTGACCTGTTTTCTGTGACTATGAATTTGACACACTGTACTATTTGAGGCATTTCCCGTGAAACTCACCCTTCACCCAGTCATGGTACAGAAATAAAGTGATTGGCTAATTGGCAAGACAGCAATTGAGTGTGAGAAGTTTTGCTTCATTTTAAATAACTTAAAAAGCAGTGTATAAATATTTTCCTAGTTATAAAAGCAATATGTATTCGTTGTCAAAATTTTGGAAAATCCAGAAAGTCATAAAGAAGAAAGTAAAAGTTATGCCTCAACCTACGGATAAGAGAAAACCATGACTAACATTTCTTTTCCTGAATTACATAATGGTTAGGTGCTCAAATTCTGGAGCCAGACAGAATTAGGTTCAAATCCCAGTTCAAGCAATTTTTAGCTGAATGGATTTGCATAGATATGATTCATCTTTTTGTTTGTTTATTTTAACTTAAAAAAATAACTTATGAATTACATCACTCAAAAAAAATGAAATAGCCAACACTTCTATAACATTTACTCTGTGTCAAGTACTATTCTAGAGCTTCGTATATAAACTCATTTTAATTTTCTACAAAAACCCTATGGGTGGGTACAAATGTTGTCCTCATTGAACTGATGAGGAAACTGAAACTGAGACAAAGAGAGGCAAGGTAATTTCCAAAATTACATAGCAAACAAGTGTTCAGGCTGAGATTCGAACCCTGGAGTTCTAACTCCAACGTTGATGTTGTCAATCATTAATGATACTACTGCTGGTATTATTTAACACTAGTATTGTTTCCTCCATAATTTTTATTCTATAAAATTGGAAACATACTGAACAAATTGTTTTGTTATCTGTTTTCTTCATTTAACAATATGCCTTGAACTTGTTTCCAAGTCATTAAATACTTCAAGGGAACACAATTTTTTTGATGTCTGCATAGTATTCAATTGAATGTCTGAAATGTAATTAACTTGGCCAAATCTCTGTTGTTAAGCATTTCAGATGTTTCTAATTTTTCACTGTAATAAACAATGCTGAGATGAACATCATTGTACATGCATTCTCTGGTTATTTCCTTTGGATAAATTCCTAGAAATAGGATTGCACAGTCAAAAGGGTATGACGCGTTTTATGTGGATATTGGTGTTTTTTGTTTGATTTTTGAGAAATTATGGACCTCTCTGTAACCTCACCACATCAGGCATACTACTGTGACAAGGGAACTATTAAAAGTCACAAAACTAGAGTTAGGACACACACATTATACAAACCCAATATTTATTATATATAAAACTAATGGTTCATCAGACCAGAACTCTTGCTAATTCATGGTTGGAAAAATATAATAGCTACTTAACCGTACACACTGGGACAACCCTACTCCAGATTCTGGAGGCAATCTGGTTCATGGTGTGGTGGAGGGAATAATGATTTACAGAGCAATTACTATGTGTCCGCACTGATTTCAGTCCTGTGATGACCTTGCACTGGGCAATGGGAAATGTACTTCACAGATAGGAAACTGAAAGGCTATATGACTTGCCCAATTTCATAGACATAGTGAGAGACAGTCAACGTGAAGCCCAGCCTGCCTGTTTTCACTTTGCCTCTTCCATATGCCACCACACTACCCCAAAAGTTCAACAATTCTTTGTCAGGAGTCGGAGGAAGAAATGCCACTGTGACCTTGGGTCCCTATTCCTGCATCTAGACTTCAATTTTGGTCCTGGGTCTATTATGCGGTTCTGTGCTTCTGCCTGTTAACCTTCACCTGAGACATCACCTAACCTAAGAAGCTCACTGTGTGTATCTCTCCATTTTGTCACTGTCAATCTCTTTTCTTTTGTTTTGAAGGCCACTGACTTTATTGATTTAAAAAACTTTACAGGGACAGTGACTATTCTGCCAAAAAAGGAGCCAAATGACATAAAACAGACTGGAGGTGAGGGCAGGGGTAAGGGAAGGGGCCAGGAATCCACTCAGAAAAGCTGGTAGTTGTGGACATGAAACTGGCAGGGGAAGGAGAAGGAAGATGCATGCAAGAGCAAGAATTCTAAAAAAGTTGAAATGGTGAGGGCAGAGAAGTCCCCAAAAGACCCTGGAGTCTATTGGAGGTGAGTACAACAACAGCAATCTTCTCCTTTGTAGAGGATAGGGGAGGAGTCCCCACTTGGCTGCAAAGTTGGGTGTGTAGAGGGTGACCAACTCATCCCAATTTGTGGGGGACTTTTCCAGTTGTAGCACTGAAAGTCCTTCATTCCAGGCAAACCAAGACAGATGACCACCCTAAGTGTAACTATACAATGAATCCTGGGTCAGACATTGAGGTACGTTTTCTTGAGAATCAACCAACTCATTCTTTCTTGTACATTCACCCACTCCTTCATTCATGAATGGTCACTGAACAGCCATGTTGCACTCACCTGTGTACTCCAGCTGAGATTGAGATAGAGGTAAAATTTACTTCCATTCTTCCTTTGGTTAACCGCTTCCAAGAGGAAAATGACAGGAAAGCATAATTCCATTGTGGGGTTGATGCTACAACACAAATATGGAGCAGGCACTGATGGAGCACTGGGAAACACTGCCATTTAGGAAGAGAAAAGGCTTCCTAAAGAAGGGGTATTTGTGCTGAGTACAGCATGGTTCTATGTGACTTGTGTGGCAGAAAGGATGGAGTGGCTACTGAGAGGACAGAATGGTCGAGGTAGAGGGAACAGCAAAAAGAAAGGCTCAGAGAGAAATGTATGGTGCCTTTGGGAAAGCTTAGGAGTCAGGAGTTACTGGAACATCGGATAAGGGACACACAATAATGCCAGGGCCCTAGTCAGAGACAGAAGGGAAGTAGAGGGGGAGTGTTTGTTGAGCAAATTATAATCCATTACAGAAAAGACTGAGATTGGGAGAAGGAGCAGAGATAGAAGACCATGGTAGGACCTAATGCAGAAAACAATAAAAAAAAATTGGGCCTGGTGTTTTGGGACTTTATTTACAAGGTAGCAGTCAATCATTGGTTCATTTCTTCTCTACTTTGTTCATAAAATAGATATTTATTAAACATCTACTATATACCATATTACTATATGTAATTGTTCTAGATGCTGGAAATACTACAGTGAATAAGAAAGAAGCAAAGTTCCTGCTCTCACAGAACTAACATTCTGAGAGGGTCTGACAAACAACAGACAAATGCATAAGTAAAGGAGCTCATTTCAGATAGGAACAGATACAGAGCAAAAATTAAAAAAAAATAACACAACAGCAAGTGGCTGGATAGCAAGTATGGATTAGGTCATCAGAGTAGACTTCTCTGAAGACACGTCATTTGAGATGGAACCATAAAAATGAGGAAGGCTAGCTGTGCCAAGATAGTAGAAGGTTGTTTCAAGCATGGAGAACAGCAAGGGCAAGACAAGAGCAAGCTCAGCACATTGGAGGGGTAGAAACAAAACCGATGAAACTGGAAGATGAGAAATGAAATGGAAAGGGGACAGGGATGAAGCTGGGGAGATCAACAGGACCAGGTAGAACAAGGCCTTGAAGACTGGAAAGTTATTGAAAGTTTATTAATTAAGGACTGATGTCATCCAAGCTAGGGCTCTTGATACACACACACACACACACACAGACACACATGCACACACACACACAGCATCACGTACACCCCATAGACCACCATTTGATTTCCTGTAACTTTCCAGCTTCATGACTGTGGGAAAGTCACTTAACATACTTCCTATACAGCAGGCTTATAGTGGTAAAGAAAACAGACATGGTTCTTATCTCCATGGAACCTTGTCTCTCTGACATTTGGATATCTGACCCAAAACTGTGGTGATAATAATTCTCATGTTGTAAAGATACTGTAGCGATCAAATAGGATTACAAGAGGTAAACACCTAGCCCAGTGCCTGGTACATGGACCGAGTCTAATAAATGTTGAGTGCTTTCCCCTCCCGTTATTAAACTATTACTCATGAGGCCAGCTCAAGGTCTTTTGCTATTTTTAGCTAGTGCTATCTTAGTTCAGCTTAGTTAAACTTTTCAATAACGGATCCTCCATTCGGAAAAGAAATGCATCCACACTTCAGTATTCCCATTGCTCCCTTAGACTTCCAAGGGCTGCTAACTCATTCTAAACCCCAGTTGTGATAACCCTGAGCCTTTTTCTTAAAGAGTCCATTACAAAGATAGAAAGACAGTGAGGATGACCAAAGGTCAGCATGTCACTAGATATCTCTGTACTGATGACCAGAAGCGATGGTTCAGAGCTATGTACAGAAGTTGAGGCTAGAGCGGATACCAGATGGAGAATCTGTTTGGCTATTAATTTTTGTTTATGTAGTATCTACTTATTTCACTCACTGGAACCAGCATTATGCAGGGTCATGCACTGTACACTAGCTAGCGGGAATGGTTACTTATTACCAGCTCCACGGGTGAACAGGGGCATGTCATTTCCGAAGGAAGTCATCTGAAGGCTTTTCTGACACTTACTTTCCCATGTTCAGGAGTTCGTAGAAAAGTGAATGATTGCTGATAGATTTCAGAATTCTTCTCCTTGAGCAAACTCCAAAGGATCTGGAAGTTTCTCCAGCCATGCAGGCTCCTAGATTTGGAAATCTAGGGTCATCAAGCAACCACTCCTCAACCCCTACTGTGTGCCAGATGCTACATGCTGGGAAGCGGCTCACAAAAAATGATGTGAACTAGAGTTCTGCCCTCGAGTCATTTATATTCCAGTAAGCATGGCTTCCTGCTGCCTTCAGCCGAAAACTTAAACGCTAAGTGAGGCCGAGGAGGCCCTTGGCAGGCTGCCTCTGCTCCACCTTCACACCTCCTCTGGCCAAGTAAAGGAGTTCTCTTTCCCTGGACACTTTTTGTCCTTTACAGCCGCTGCAATCATGCCTCTCTTTGAATTTGTCCCAGATAATTTCCCAGAAATAATTTGACGTAGTGACGAGATTGCAAATATCAAATCCAGGCTCTGCAACTCACTTGCTGTGTGTTCTTCAGCAGGTCAGTTTCCCTCTCTGAGCCTCAGTCTTCCTGTTAAATGAATGGGTAGGGCAATAGTCTCTCTACTCTTCCTTACATCACTGATATTCTAGGATTCTAGAGCTAAGTGTGGAATTAACAGTATATCTCAAGAAATGTTACAAGATGTCTTCTGAGACCAAGAAAGAAGAAACATCTTCCTTCTGCTCACTCAATTCTGTTTGCCCAGAATGGTGAAAATGAGGTCAGCGGAGCTAGTCCAGCATTCTATGCATGCTGTTTATCTGCTTCTGTTTCCTGATGAACCTCTAACAACACTGATTGAGGGCTCACTTGATGTCGTTCATCAGCTCTCACATCCTTACACCAATCCTGAAAAGTGTGGGTTGTTATTTCCATGTTACTTGTGGACATATGGAGGCTCAGGGAGGACACTTGTCTGAGGTTGCACAGTAAAGCCATGGAATCAGGATCCAAATCAAAGCTCAGTCTCCTTCTGAGACAGCACAAAGCCTTCCCTATTTAGCCCATGACCAGTCTCTAGTCGTTATGCCTGGGCTCCATGCAGAAGTGGCTGCATAAGAAGAGTCTTTGCTCCTGAGTGCTCTGCCAGCACATGTTTACGCTGACTGGTTCCCCTCTCCACGGGGGGGAGAGGCTAGCTCTGTATGTGATATAGGGAAACCACAACAAGGCAATCCCTGGAACAATAAAGTAAAATTAAATCAGGGGTTCTGGCTGGGGATTTAAATATCTTAGCCGCTGTGATTTCTCTAGAGAAGCTGGGAGACCCAGCCAACTCCCGTCATGCACTCTCTCCCCAGTCACAGCGTGTTTTTGCCCCAGGTTTTCAATCTGGTTTAAGTTGGGCATTTGGAGAGGAGAGAACTTCCCGGGCTCGAAGAAAAGAGAGATTTCTGGGCTTGGAGAGGACTTTTTTCTGCCACTCTGCTAACCATGCTGGGACAGCTGGGGATGCTGGTGGGCTCTCAGGGTGAATAAGGAGGATGGCTCCCGTTTAAGTGAGCATGGGCAGCACGCCAGGTGCTTCGCACCTGCTAATGCCCACAGCAATGCTGTCACAGCTATACATGTAGATATTGTCTTCATCCCTAACTTAAAGATAAGAGAACTGAAGATCAGAGAGCTAAAATAACTTGTCCACAGTTGTGCAGCTAGCAAAGATGGAGCCATGTTTCAAATTCTGGAACATATAATTTTAACAATTTTCCCTTTAAATCATATGGCTATATCACCTTCACACACACCACATCCTAGAATGTTGTCTGGATCCCTCAAGAAAAACTAAAAAAGAATAGTCTAACCTGCCCCAAAGAAGACCTGGACTTTTGCTAGTGGGGGGGGGGGACACACATGGGTACCTATGACAAGTTTTCAGAAGGACATTGACAGTCATATAAACAAACACTCCCACCACAAATCATTTGACAGGATGAAGTGCCCAACCAAAGCATCTTTGAAGAGGGGAGAAAGAGAAAAACAGAGTTATTATGTGTATTTTATAATTGATAAGAGGTGATATAACATAGTAATTAACCTTGGAGACTCTACAGCAGTCTACCAAGATTGGATTCTCATCCCCACCCCTTCTTGTATAATCCTGGGCAAATTATCTAACCTGTCATCCTTTCTCTTTATCTTTACAGAGAAAATAATAATATTACTTTCTAACAGGGTTGTAGTGAAGATTAAATGAGTTACTGTCTATAAAGAGCCTAGAAGAGTGCCTGAGACATATTTAATGAAATATATGTCTGCTGGTATTATTTTTAACAGGCTTATTGATATATAATTCATATACCATACAATTATCCTATTTAAGGTATAAAATTCAGTGGCTTTTAGTATATTCACAGAGTTGTTGAACCATCATCATGATTAATTTTAGAACATTTTTATCATCCTAGAAAGAAACTCTGTGCCGTTAGCAGTTACTGCTTATTTCCCCCCAACTCTCTTGCCCTAGACAACCACTAATTTAGTTTCTTTCTCTATAGATTGGCCTATTCTGGAGGTTTCATTAAGATAGAATCATATAGGGCCAGCCCCAGTGGCCTAGTGGTTAAGCTCAGTGTGCTCTGCTTCAGCAGCCTAGTTTGGTTCCCAGGCATGGACCTACACTGCTCTGTTAGTGGCCATGCTGTGCTGGTGGCTCACATACTGAAAAATAGAGGAAGATTGGCATGGATGTTAGCTCAGGGTGAATCTACCTCAGCAAAAAAAAAAAAAAAAAAAGTAGAATCATACAATATGTGGTCTTTTGTGACTGGCTTCTTTCATTTGGCACACTGTTTTCAAGGTTCATGTTGTAGAATATATCACTACTTCATTCCTTGTAATGGCTGAATAATGTTCCATTGCATAGATATACCATATTTTACTTATCCATTCATTAGCTGATGGACATTTGAGTTGTTTCCACTTTTTGGCTACTGTGAATAATGCTGCTATGAACATTTGTGTACAACGTTTTTGTGGCCAAATGTTTTCATTTTTCTTGCATATATAGCCAGAAAGGGAATTTCTGGGTCATACAGTAACTCTATGTTTAATTTCCTGAGGAGCTGCTGGACTATTTTTCAAAGCAGCCATACCATTTTGTATTCATACCAACAATGTATACAGCCTCCAATTTCTCCACATCCTTGACAGCACTTGGTATTGTCTACTTCTTTTATTTTAGCTATTTTAGTGGGAGTGAAGTGGTAACTAGTTGTGGTTTTGATTTGCTTTTCCCTAATGGCTAATGATGTTGAGCATCTTTTCCTGTGCTTACTTGCTATTTGTATATCGTCTTAGGTGAAATATTTATTCAGATCCTTTGTCTATTTTCTTAATTGGGTTGTCTTTTTACTATTGAGTTGTAAGAGCTCTTTATATATTATAGATGTAAGTCCCTTATCAGATTTATTATTTGCAAAATTCGTATTATCTAAGACCATGAGTTGCTGAAAGGAAAGGGCTTATTTTTCCTTTGGATCATAAGCTTTGGAGTCAATTCTGAGTTTGAATGCCTAAGATCACCAATTGCTAACTGACCTCGGATTGTTTACTTAACTTTGCCTCTATAAAATGAGACCACTAATTCTGAAGCTTCAGTTTGTGATGATTAAAAGAGCTAATATATGCGTTGCATATGTCACAGTGCCAAGCGTATAGGAGGCATAGAACAATCAAGATCTGTTATTATTGTACAGTGCATCAGAGACTTCAAAGCATTTTTGTGATAATTTACTTATTTTATTTTCAATACAATCAGGATACCTGATAAGATATTGATGATTATTATTATTTTATAAACTAGATGACTTGCTTCAAGAGGTTAAGTAATAAGCCCAAGAGAGAGAGACGTTACATGATAGATCCAGACCTCAAACTGCTTTCTTCTGATTTGAAGTCTAGTATTGTACTCAAAGGACTTGGTGGGATGCACGATCATTTTGTGCCTAACTGGAGAATGGACACTTCTGGACTATGAAGCAGTAATCCACACAGGCAGGGCACAAGCAAGTAAATTAATACATAATCAATCAATCAATCAGATCACCTCTGGCCACAACAATATCTCCCCTCTGAATTCTATCTTGTAATGTAACCTTGCCATTCCCTCATTCAGAGGTAATGTTCTTTTCTCTCCATTTAAATCTGAACTGGCCCTTTCATTTGACTTGACCAATAGAATGTGGCAGAATTGATGCTGTGTAATTGCTATGAAGAAGCCTAAGTGGCCACATATAGCAACCCACATGGAGAAGAACCATGACTCAGATAAGCTTCCAGCCAGCGGCCAACACCAACTGCTAGCCATGTGAGTGAGGCCATTCTGGACCAACCCCAGCCAATACCAAGTGCAATGAAAGACTCACTCAGCCAAACCAAGTCCAGCATCATGATCAAATCAAATATTTGTCGTTTTAAACCACTAAATTTTAGGATAAATTTGTACATAGTAATAGATAGACAAAACAACCTGAAATTCTCAGGTAGGAAATAATGTCAGAATATCATTTATTCACAATTTGATCTAGCCAAAGAAATACAAACAGGGGCCGCCCGGTGGCGTAGCGGTTTCGTCCGCGCTTGGCAGCCCGGGGTTCGCCGGTTCGGATCCCGGGCGCCCGCCGACGCACTGCATGTCAGCCATGCTGTGGCGGCGTCCCATATAAAGTAGAGGAAGATGGGCACGATGTTAGCCCAGGGCCAGTCTTCCTCAGCAAAAAGAGGAGGATTAGCAACGGATGTTAGCTCAGGGCTGGTCTTCCTCACCAAAAAAAAAAAAAAAAAAAAGAAATACAAACATTTTCTACTGTACTCAACTACTGTATAAGTAAGGTTTTGTTTTGCTGTATGTCCAGGAATTCCCAAAAAAGATAATCATTTTCAGCCAACTGTACCTCCTTGCGTCTATCTATCAATCCTACAAATATTTATTGAGCATTTACTAAGTGTCTGGCACTGTGTTAGATACTGAAGACGTAGAAATGAATGAGAAAACACAATCTGATCTTGTATACAACTAAGGAGAGGGAGGAGACATTGATTAAGTAACTGTAAGTTGACAAACTGGAAGGAATCAGGCAGGAGAAGCACTTATAAGAGAGAGTTCTAGACTCTGCTACAGGTCAGGACTAGTTCTCCTGTTAGGGGAGTACTGAGAAGGTGACTACTTCTATTTCAGTTACTATTACTGAATAATAACCACCTCCTCCCCCCCAGCCCCCTCCACAAAAATAGTAGCATAAAACAAAAATTTTATTATACTTATGAATTCTGTGAGGCTGGGCAAAGGAGAATGATCTGTGTCTGCTCTGTGATGTCTGGGGCATCAGCTGAGCAGACTCATAAGCCAGGGATCACTTGATAACTGGAGGCTGGAAAAATCTGGAGATACCCTTACTCAAATGTCTTGCATTTGGTGCTGGTAGTCAGCCAGGACTTCAGATGGGCTGTCAGGCACAACTCCTACTTGTGGCCTCTCCACATGCTCTCTCCACAGGAACTAGTTTGGGCTTCCTCATGTCATGGCATTGGGATACCAAGAGTAAATGTCTCAGAGGAGAACTAGGCAGAAGCTAGGGAATTTTCCTCCTATGTCATAGCCTCAGAAGTTACACATGTCACTTCTATCACAGTGACAAGTCCACTCAAATTCAAGGAGAGAGAACATAGATCTACCATTCGATCACAGAAGTATCAAAGTTATATTGTGAGAGCAACTTGCGGAATGGAAGAGATTGCTGCAACCATCTTTGGAAAATGCAATCTGCCTAAACATGTTTCAAAGCAATGCTGTTTTAGATATTCAAAGATGGGAAAAACATATTCACACTCCTTAATTCTTAACAGCTATCCATATGCAGAAGCCCCCGAAGGTTTGAGAGATTCTATGTCTCTAAGATTCAGAGTGCCTCTGCAGAAAATCCAAGCCCAGTCATTAACACAGCCCCTTCCTGAGAAAAGGACTAAAGCAATCTATTAATTCATGATGAGATGACAGAAAGGTGTAGATTCTTCTACATAACCGTAGCTCCTGAAATAAAGCAGCCACCTAAATTAAAAGAAAGAGGATCCATGAGGACATATACTTTAAAGAAACCTCAAACTTTGTTAGATCAGGAGGCCTAAAGGAGCTACCACGGATGTGATTTCCTCAATTCACTCATCAAGTTTGTCTCCAGGAAGATCTTCTCAGCCAGAATCAGATGACTCTCTTCCATACTCCTCTCTAATCCTGGGATTACCTACCCCCACCACAGCACTTGCTCAATGTACTGTGGTTGCCTGCTTATTTATTTGCCTCTTTCATTAGACTGTGAGCTCTCTGAGAGTAGGAACCAGGTCTCATAAACTGCAGTATCCTCAACATCTAATTATCTCATTGCTTGGAACATAGCAGTGTTTATAAATATTTACTGAACCAATGCAAGAGATTTTCAGCATTAAACAATGGAGATCATAATGATGTGTCCTATCTCTTGCAAACTGCTTTTCCTGGGCCCAAGTTCCACTATCCATGTCTACTGTATACACAGTGAGAACTTTCCCATTAGGAGTAGTCACGTCATATCAAAATTCCCAGGACAAAAATGGCTGATTCTAGGACAGGGGCAGGAAATATACAAGATGAGCCTGGAACATTTTGTAGTGCCAGAAAGTAAGGAAGTACTCAAAATATAAGCAAACAAACAAACAAATCCCACAATGATGAGTGTATGTCAAAGGGACACAGAGCCAACTGAAAGAACTCCTGATGGCCAAAGCTGGGACAATTTGAGCAACAAAATAAACAGAGCATACTGGATTACAACCCTAAGTATGAAATAAATATCCACAAGTCCATACTGATATATATAAATGGTTGAATGAATGAATAAATTAGGGCAAAGAGACAAATCTCCCATGCAGAAGAATTTCAAATAATTTATATAGATTACTTTGCCCTTAAGGAGGTGGAATGTAATTCCCAATCCTTAAGTGTGACCTGAACAGAGTGACTTCTTTCCAGTGATCCTGTACTCCAATAAGTACAGTATGGAAAGGGGGAAAACAAAGAGTAACTTTGCAGTGGAGAAACCTGACAAATGGGACCTTGGCCAGGTGATAAAGGTTAACGTCAACAGTGATGTCATGTTCATAGTATGTACCCTTAATACGATAGGATGAAAATGGAACTTTTGGGGCCAGCCCCGTGGCATTGTGGATAAGTCCAGTGCACTCTGTTTCAGCTGCCCGAGTTCGTGGGTTCGGATCCCAGGCGTGGACCTACACCACTTGTCAAGCCATGCTGTGGCATCATCCCACGTACAAAATAGAGGAAAATTGGCTCTGATGTTATCTCAGGGCTAATCTTCCTCAGGCAGAAGAAGAGGAAGATTTGCAACAGATGTTAGATCAGAGCAAATCTCCCTCACCAAAAAAAAGAAAAGAAAAATGTAACTTTACTTCTGTGATTTTCTTCCCCAAAATACACAACCCCAGTCTAATCATGAGAAAAAAACCTCAGACAAACCCAGTTGAGGGGCATTCTACAAAATATCTGACCAGAACTCCTCAAAACTGTCACAGTCATCAAAAACAGGGAAAGTCTGGGAAAGTATCACAGCCAAGAGGAGCCTATGGAGACATGATGACAAAATGTAACTCAATGTCCTGGATGGCATCCTGGCACAGAAAAGCACATTAGGTAAAAACTAAGGACATTTGAATAAAGTATGGACTTTTGTTAATAACAGTATATCAATATGGGTTCATTAATTATAAGAAATGTATGAAACCAGTGTGAGATGTTAATAATAGGGAGAACTGGGTGTAGGATATATGGCAGCTCTGCACTAACTTCACAATTTATCTGTAAATCTGAAATTAAAAACTTATTTTTAAAAAATTCCAAGGAAACACATATATTTTAAAACTCCAAGTTTCCCAGTTAAAAACAGAACTGATACACACCATGAACACAGCAAAGTCAATCAATAAAGGACTCAATCTTTCAACATGCTGATGCCCCGGCAGACTTCACGTTCTGATTGTCATCTTGTTCACTGAATGAATTACAGCAGGGGAGTATAGGAGGTGGGCATGAAATTGTCTGAACACGTTTGCCTTAAGGTCTGGTGCAAAAGATCTGAAGTCTGGAGCAAGAACAGTTTCAATCTATGTAAATATCAGGAAATTAAATTCCATATGTTGCGTGCCAGATGCTTTCAGTTGCCACAGCTGTGCACAGTGAGCAGACAGTTTGGATTGTCAAGCAGGAGAAGTGTCATTCTTTGCAAAGGAGAAGGCTATGGCTGCCAGTGGAGGTCAAGGGGTAATATGTATGAGTGACTTGATTCCAGCAATCTGACAAGTTAAATCACTGGACCGTTGGGAATTCCATGTGAGGCTTAAAAGTTGGAAGAACTTGTTAAGGGTGTCATAGTCTTTGGAACCAGGGATTGCCTTTGAAACATGTTGTTTATTCTAGAAACCATATTAAGAATGCACGTGTGTAATGAGGACAGGAGTGGGAGGAAGATTTCATTGTAATTAAATATGAATGGTCGTTGCAGAAAAAAAAAAGAATATCATCAACTATAAAAAGAAAAAGATAATAAAATGTGCTTATTAAAGATAAAATTGATACATATGGGATAACTTTTAAGCTTTCAACAGGTGTCCCAACTCTCTCTAATGCCTGTCCATTTGGTTTAAATGCTTTTTAAGTCTGAAGATAGCACAAAACCTGGAAGTGACTAATATTTCAGAAATGAGTAGTAGAGTATGAGCATTTAGGGATTAGATATAAGAAATGATGTATAAAACCTATAAGTCTAGCCATCTGTGAGAGGATGGGAAGCTAGGAGATCTAAGAAAGGAACTAAGTTTTCAGGAGGAGCTCTCAGAATCAAGAGATTTGAATTCCACTTTGAGCTCTTCCACTAGATTTCTAAACACATTGTTTCCTGGCTGTGGAGCATAAAACAGAGCTGAGGCACTGGTGATTAACTTCCTGAGTTTGAATCACAGCTCTGTAACTTGTTAAATCTGGGACACTTGACAAATATCTTCATCCCTCAGTACCTCGATTTCTGTATCTATAAAATGGGCACCGCATCTCTCTCAAGTGTTGTGTAGAGAATTCAGTTAGTGAGTGCATTTAAAGAACTTACCCCAGTGTTTGTCACTTGCTAAAAAAAGAAAAAGCACCTGTTTTCCTTTTCTGGTACTTAACATTCAAAGTGACCTTGACAGACTAGAATGATATTCTGAAACCAACAAAGAAGGGCTTTTAAAAGAGTTAGTGTGTGACTGAATTTAATCTGAAGCAAGTCAATGTCATAAGGTTGGATGGTTCTTTGGATTTTGGTATGGATTTGTGGAATGAGAAGACTAAGTCAAAATCACATTTCCAGGGGCTGGCTTAGTTGTTAAGCTCAGCTTGCTCCCCTTCACTGGCCCAGGTTCATGGGTTCGGATCCTGGGTGCGGACCTACACCACTCATCAAACCATGCAGTGGAGGCATCCCACATGCAAAATAGAGAAAGAGGGGTACAGATGTCATCTCGGGGCTAATCTACCTCAAGTAAAAAGAAAAAGATTGGCAACAGGTGTTAGCTCAGGACCAATCTTCCTCACCAAAAAAAAAAAAAGTCACGATTTCAAAATTAATGCCACTTGGTTAGTGCAATAGAGTATTTGATCATTTATATAGTCAGAACACACTTAGAGCAATGGCTTTAATTCAGAATGTCTCATTTCAAGAGCGTTATTGACAACCTAGAGTCCCAAAGAAAACTGAATAAGAGCATAAAATTTCTGAAAAATCTTGTTATATGGGACAGTTACTAGACAAGTTTTTAACCCTGGAGAACAGATGATTCATGAGATATATGATAGCTCTCTCCAAATATTTGGAAGTGCCTATATAGATAGCTATGAAAGCCACTGAGTGACATTTTGAATGACAGGTTTGGAGTCAATGCAAAAATTTCTCCATATCTTATTTTCTCCTCTCTTCTGAAATATCCAAACCTCTTTCTCCATCCTCACCCTCAGCTGGCAGCCTTGTTTGATATTTCACTAAGAAAATGGAACCAATCAGCAGATAATTTTCACAATCTCCCATCCTCACATTCACCTACCTCCCTACATCTATACCAATAATCTATATTCTGATCTACTATAGACTAGATGTTTTCAAATTTCTTAGCCAAGACAAAGATTTCCACCTCCTCAATAGACCTTACCCTTTCTCTCATCTAGTCAAAGACACTTCTCAAGCAGTTTCCTCCTCCTTTCTCCTGCATCATTAATTTTCCCTCTCTCCAGGATCTTTCCTTTGAGCTTGCAAAATTGTTATTATTTCTCCCATTAACCAAAAAAAATGTTTGACCCTATTTTTCCTTCCATCAACTACATTTGTCTCTTCTTTATGGAAAAACTTGAAAGATATTCCAATTTTTCTCCTCTCATTCTCTCTTGAACCCACCTTCAGTCAAACTTTTACCCCCACTACTCCACCCAAACCACTCATCAAAGTGATCAATGATTGCTATGTTGCTAACTGCAATGGTCAATTCTCCGTCGCCATCTTGCCTGACTTATCAGTAGCAATTGATAGTGCTGATCTCTTCTCTCTTTGAAACACTATTGTCTGGCAGGAAATTCCATTCATCTAGTTTTCTTCCTTCCTCTCTGGCCAGTCCTTCGTCTCCTTTGAAGATTCTTCCTAATCTTTTCCATTTTTAAGCATTGAATGCCTATGACTCAAGTCTGGGATGGTTTCTCTTTATCTATACTCACTCACTGGTTAAGCTTGACCCATTCTGGGCCTTTAAAATGCCATCTCTGTGATAAGTCTCAGATTTTACCTGCTGCCTGGTGATATAACTCCTGAACACCAGATTTTTATAACCAACTGTCAACCCAATATCTTCACATAAATGTCTCATTTGGTATTTAAAATTAACTGTCCAGAACTGAACTCTTAATATTGCCCACCACACCTGCACCAAACCTGCCCTACCCATAACATAATTTTCTACATTGTAGATCATGGAAATACCTTTTTTCTTTTTTCCCAAGGCCAAAGCATTTATAATCTTATGATCTCTGTCTCTCTCTCTCTCTCTCTCTCTCTCTCTCTCTCTCTCTCTCTCTCTCTCTCTCTCTCTCTCTCTCTCTCTCCCCCTCTCTCTCCCTCTCTCTCTCTCTCTCTCTCTCTCTCTCTCTCTCTCTCTCTCTCTCTCTCTCATCCATCAATCCTCTTGGCTTTATCTTTAAAATATACTTATGATGAGTTCACTTCTCACCACTTCCACTGCTAACTCCTTGGTACAAGCTTCCATATTCTTTCACCTGGATTATTTCAATAGTCCATGATCTGTTTAACCTGCCTACACCCTTATTCCCTTCAAAATGTTCTCAACATAGCAGCTAAATTAGTCTTTTTAAACTTAAGTCACATCATGACACTCCTTACTTAGGTCCCAAAGTGACTTCTCTCATTCAGAGAGTGAAAGCCAATGTCCAAACCATGGCCAATAGGGTCCTACATGCTCTGCCCACTTCCATTATCTCTTTGACCATCTAATACTCTTTTTCTCTCTCCACTTCAGCCACATTAGCCTCCTCAACAGGTGAAGCATCCTCTCACCTTTGAGTCCTTGTATTATTGTTCTGTCTACTTTGAATGCTCTTCCTCCAAATAGCTTCATGGTTCACTTTCTCCAGATATTAACACAATGACTTCATCTCAATTTGACCCTCTTTGGTCATTTACTTCCAGCACCTCCAACAATTACAGTTATAGCCCCTGGCATATAGTATGTATTCAATAAATATCTAATGAGTAAATGACTGATTGGAATGATGAATAGATAAACCAGACTTCTTAGGGAGGTTGTAAGCTCCCTGTCATCAGGCACACATCATTTAGGGATGTTGAAGATAAGACTATTGCATAGGATGGGTTATTTCTAACTCCATACTTATATTAATGAGTTACAACTTAAGCGATTTGGAGATTTGGATGTAACTATGTGATACTGACAATCATAGAGGATAAAGCAGCGTGACATAATGTTTACACCTTAAAATAATCAAGAAATCATAAGATGGGCATAATTTCTTCTTATGGATTAACCTCTGTGTACCAGAGGTTGCAAATAATCTGTTCCATGGTCATGTGGCTAGCAAGTGACTGCAGAGAGAACTAATGGAAGTAGCTTTCTCCAATAAACCACACTTAACTCTGGCTTGAAGACTGGATCTACATAAAATTTTACAGAAAATAATTAATTTTTCTACCTCTGCTCCCATGGGTGAAACTTAAGTAAAAGAAGACTCACTTTCCCTAATAATTAGTGATGTCTAATATCTTTCCATGTTGACCACCTGTATATCTTCTTTGGAAAAATGTCTGTTCATATCCTCTGTCCATTTTGTGTGTGTGTGTGTGTGGGGAAGACCAGCCCTGAGCTAACATCCATTGCCGATCCTCCTCTTTTTGCTGAGGAAGACTGGCCCTGGGCTAACGTCCACGCCCATCTTCCTCTACTTTATATGGGATGCCACCACGGCATGGCTGACAAGCAGTGCATTGGCGGGCACTCGGAATCCGAACTGGCGAACCCCGGGCTGCCAAGCGTGAACTAAGCCGCTGCGCCACTGGCGGCCCCCTCCTCTGTCCATTTTTTGATTGGGTTGTTCTTTTATTGTTGTTGTTGAGTTGTATGAGTTCTTTATATATTTTGGAAATTAATCTCTTATCAGATATATGATTTTCAAATATTTTCTCCCAGTTGGTGGATTGTCTGTTTTGTTGATGGTTTCCTTCACCATACAGAAACTTTTTAGTTTGATGTAGTCCCATTTATTTACTTTTTCTTTTGCTTCCCTTGCCTCAGGAGACATGATATTCAAAAAGATGTTGTTAAGATTGATGTCAAAGAGTGTACTGCCTATGTTTTCTGCTAGGAGTTTTACAGTTTCAGGTCCTACATTCAAATTTTTAATCCATTTTGAGTTAATTTTTGTGAACAGTGTAAGATAATGATCTGGTTTCATTCTTTTGCATGTGGCTGTCCAGTTTTCCCAGCACCATTTATTGAAGAGACTTTCCTTTCTCCATTGTATGTTCTTGGCTCCTTTGTTGAAAGTTAGCTGTCCTTAGATTTGTGGGCTTATTTCCAGGCTCTCAAGTCTGTTCCATTGATCTGTGTGTCTGTTTTTCTGCCAGTACTGTGCTGTTTTGATTACTATAGCTTTATAGTATATTTTGAATCCAGGGAGTGTGATACCTCCAGCTTTGTTCTTTTTTCTCAGGATTGCTTTGGCTATTTGGGGTCTTCTGTTGTTCCATAAAATTTTTAAGATTCTTTGTTCTATTTCCATGAAAAATATCATTGGGATTCTGATTGGGATTGCATTGAATCTATAGATTGCTTTAGGTAATATGGACATTTTAACCAATTATTAGGGAAGTGCAAATCAAAACTGCAATGAGATATCACCTCACATCCATCAGAATGGCTGTTATTAAAAAGACAGAAATAACAAGTGCTGGAGGGGATATGGAGAAAAGGGAACCTTCATACACCGCTGGTTGGAATACACACTGGTGCAGCTACTATGGAAAACAGTGTGCAGATTTCTCAAAAATTAAAAATAGAAATACCATATGATCCTGCTATTCTACTTCTGGGTATTTATCCAAAGAACACGAAAACACTAATTCAAACAGATATATGCACAGCTGTGTTCACTGCAGCATTATGCACAATAACCAAGACTTGGAAGCAGCCTAAGTGCCCACAACAGACGAATGGATAAAGAAGATGTGGTATAAATATATATACACAATGGAATACTACTCAGCCATAAAAAAGATAAAATTGTGCCATTTGTGACAACATGGATCAACCTTGAGGGTAATTATGCTAGTAAAAATAAGTCAGATAGAGAAAGACAAATACTGTATGATTTCTCTCATATGTGGAAGATAAAAAACAGACAAACACATAGATATGGAGAATAGATTGGTGGTTACAAGAGAGGAAGGAGGGGGGGCAAAAGGGATAAAGGTGCATGTATGTATGGTGACGGATGGAAACTAGAGTTTTGGTGGTGAACACGATGCAGTCTATACAGAAGTTGAAATACAATGATGTACACCTGAACTTTACATAAGGTATAAACCAACATAAGGTATAAACCAATATGACCTCAATAAAGTAAAACAAAGAAGACTCACTTTATATTATTCTTGAGGAAGTTTTTCTCACAGTAGGCACATGTGCTTTTTTACCTATGTAAATTATTTTTTTAAAGTTTTCATTTATTACTGTGAAAACAAGAGAAAACAAGAATCTAAAAGGAGTGTCATGCCTTATTGAAGTTATTTTATATATGAAAGTGAGAAGACAGAGCATTTGAAAACATTCTGCCTTATTGCCCTTAGCTAAGAGGTGAGAAGGTGGTCCCACGCAGTTCCGTTTACCAAAGGTTATAGATTTGATCACAGGAAAGTGAGGTAATGAGGCCCAAGGTGGTGATGATTCAGCAGCTGAATCACAAACAGAACCTTAAAAACTCCTGAATTGGAGATCAGAATGCTCACTTTCTTCTGTGGTGATGAGGCAGTGACCTGGGGTTTGGCTCATAAAACCCTTGTCTCTTGGGACCTTGTGAAGAGCACATGCAGCTGCAGTCTTGGGTAGCTGAACCCTGGAAGGAGCAGGAAGAACAGCTCAATCCTCCTGTGGTGGTTCCTCCCCTTAGGTACAAAAAAATACTTTGCTGATGCTTTGAAATGGAAAGAAAACCACATCTTCAGCTCCGGAGGAAAATCCAACATGCTCAGCATCAGGGATGGTCACATCCTGGGTGTTGCCCCCTAACTCTTTTTAGGATTCAGCCTAGCCACCTGGCCTCCACTCCGGCCCTCACTTCTGACTGGTGACATTGCTGGCCAAGCTGGACTCGTATCCTAATGATAATTTAAAAACCACATCTCCACCAACACAGTCCCTGCTGAGAGACTGGGCGACTACATCTTGCCCTGCTCTTTTTCCTATTACCTTTTTTTCAACCCACATGGAAAATTCTCTCTCTCAAAAAGGGAAAAATCATAGGCTTCTGACATCATTAGCGACAGTGTGGGGATCAGAGTGTAAGGACTGTGATGCTTTTGCTTACAGAAGGTTGGGAGGAACGAGGGGTGTGTATGTGAATCACTCAACACAAGGTGAAAATATTTGGTGGAAAAATCCAGCCACCTGATGACTCCGAAATTTATTTAAATATAGTATCCATGACCCACGTTTCCAGGGAATTTAAAACAGTGGTTTCCATTGACCACACAATCCAAATTCCAAAGAATCACATACTTAAGTGTTCTTTTATGGACTTGACACCAGAGGAGGAGAGAGGAGGGACCAAAATAGTTCAGAGATATGTAAATAGCTTAGGCATGCGGGCGTGTGTGTGTCCACATGTGTGCTTACATGTGCGTATATGTGTGTGTGTGTGTGTGTGTGTGTGTGTTTGCAGTAGTTTGTTGGCCTCAAGGGGAATACAAAATACTTGGGACCTGCCAAGGTATATGGTTTCTTTTACATTACTCTATCACATTGGGAAATCTCTCGGCCTCCTCCAAGACACAAAGAGCTTAAGACACAACTTTGCCAACAAAAACTACGGTTTCCAATCTCGCTCCTATGGGGCCCAACACAACACCACTTGTCAAAGTAGCTTCCTGCACCCATTGCTCACCAAACATCCTTTGTCTTTGTAATGTGCTTGTCTCATAGTTTAGAAGCCAACATTTTCTAAGTAGGGGCTTTCTGTTGATGCTGGAGGGGAAAAGGGCAATACAACAAGGGTAGGTTTCCTAAATGATTCTGAACTTTCAGTCTGCACTGGTCACAAAACCTGGGATTCTTCAGCTATTTTGTGCAAATTTGGAGTTTTGTAGAAACCTCTCTTGGCCCTCCTCCAATTTTATCTCTATCTTATTGGATGTGGGTGATCTGTTATGACACATGTTCCCAATTTCCTCTTCTCCCTCTTCTTTGATGAACATCCTAATACTATTTACCTTTTGTTTTCCCCTTGTACGCCATATTGGATTTATGAGATTTTTTGTTTTCTGAGTTCAACTTTTTAGAACCCATTTCTTTTTTCAATCAGATTTCATGCTCTGTTTTATGTCTGGATTTTTAAGAGCAACTGAGGTGGGGAGGTGTCGTTGATCTCTCTGAAAAACAGTCATGCTCTCCTGATCTACAGATCTTCATCTCATACCTTTCCTCTGTTCTGTTCAAATTTTTCTAAACAATTTGATCCTTGACATCTTTAACCTTGCTTTTACTATAACTTAAATTAATTATATACAAAGTTTTATTTGTTCATTCATTCAACCCCTATTATGAGTTTAATTATTATTTTCTCCTCCTGACTGTCCTTCTGCCTTGAACAATTTTCTCTCTCAAACCCACTGCATTTAATAAATATAAATCATTTTTCCTCTGGAGATGACCCGTATCCCTACAACAAATCAATATGATTCTCATCTAGAGTGCTCAAATGTGATAGTTCGGTTAGTCTTGGTGACCTGAGTAAAAATAAATGCCTTATTCCATAATGCTCTTTAGAACAATGAAAGTAGTCAGTCCATTCAATATAACCCTCAGTAATAGCTGGTTTTCCAGTTTGCCCAGGAATAGCCTCTTGCAATGTTCATATATTCAGTTTTATCACAAGAAAGATTTGAATATCTCAGTCCAAATTAAGTTCAGTGAAGCCTTGTATCATTTCAAGTCTAAATGTCTCACCCTGTTTTTTTTATGAGTTCCATAACTGCATATTACACGTTTACTAGATAGCTCTCACTTGGATTTCCATAGGAATTTCCTACTTGGCATGTCTGAAACTGAGCTCATCTTCCTCCCCCTCTATTTCCTATCCTAGTGGATGGTAGGACCATCTGTAAAACACTTAATCAGAAACCAGGAAGTTATTCTTGATGCACCATTATCCTTTATTCCGTGTGCCCTAGAGTCCTAGTAAGGATATTTCTTCAACCTTCCTCATATCTGACACCTTCACTCCATCTTGCAGAAGTTAGGCCTTTCTTACCACTCACCTTGATTGCAATGACCTCCTAACTGGTCCCTGTACTTACAGGTATGCCCTTTCTTCTCTACATAGTAGTCAGAGTGATCATTCTTAAGCATCAGTTTGACTCTGCCACTCTACAGCTTAAAAACCCTTCACTGAGAAGTCCCTCATTGTCCTCAAGACAATTTCAAGTGATTCTTTTTATTAGATACAGGTCCACCTCTCTCTTTTATCTCTTTGCCTACCATAAGCACTCTGCTACACATGTCCTAACCTCTTTTAATTCGTCTCACCAGGGATACTTTCTCACTCAAAGGTATCCATGTGTTTCTACACATCATTTCTTTTGCCTTGGGGTACTTTTCAGGAGCACCAACCCTGCCACTCCCTTAATACCTACTTGCTCCTCTCATTCATTAAATGATGATTTAGTCCCTCCTCCAGATCAAGCACTATGCTAGGTACGTGGATAAAGGATCAGACACTATCATTTTGCTTCAAGGGTCACAGTGTGGAAGAGAAATAAGAGAAAAGCATAAATAACCACAATGGATGGTAAGCTGGAAAGAAGAGGATGGCATAAAGGAAATTGTTCTAGCTGATGAAGAAATTTGGCTTTCTAACTAAACAAAGCCAAGAGGCACAGAGACAGAAACTGGTGTCAAAGCTTTTAAAGTTTGAATACACGTTGCGCAATACAGGTTGTACAGAATGAGTGCATCCTCACCATAGTGACAATTGGGAGCATTGGTCCATGATCAGAGTGCATGCATTTGTAGCAGGGGATATTGCTAAGGTTTTTTGACAATTACAAAAATAGGGAATGTTGAGATTAGACCAGAACTTGAAGTTCATCTATCTTATCACCCAACAAATGCTTTAATCTCCTTGATAAAATTCCCTACATGTGTTCTTCCAGTCTCTGCTTGAATATCTCCTATTATGAAGATCTTACTCCAACTTTGAAGATAAAAAGAGGGTGGGTTTAGAATGAAATGATATGTGTTCAAACCCTACTTCAATCATGCATTGATCATCAGAATACAGCCACTTCAATTTACTCTCTATTTGTTCTTCATCTCTATATTAGAAATGAACCCTAGGTTACAGGGCTGCTATCGAAAAGTAGAGAGGTAAGCATGTGAAAATTCTCATCACTGCAGCTAATACATAGTAGGTGCACAACAGATAGTAGTCCATTGCACTGTGAGATGCTCTCTCCTTCCTAAAATACCTGTTAAGACTTCACCCTTGCATGGCATTTCTGCTTTCATATGTGGCTGGTAGCTATTCAGCTTGCCATCTTGCTTATTAAATCTAACTAACACCCCCCTAGAGATGCATAATCGAGTGATTTTGGCATGTGAAATAAAATACAACAAATGTTCTTGCTATGATTATTCAGCTGCCAGGATGTTTTATAGCTATACTCAGAGGATGGGATACATAGGAAGCTCTGGAGTAAATAGAACGAGTTTATGCAAACTTGTAAATGGTTCATTTAACCTTACTCTTCAGGGAAAGAGAAGAAACTCTTCATCTTTCTCCCTCTTGAAAGAATAAATGTTAAAATACTCTGCCAAATTTTGCATTCCACAACTCAGGAAGTGTTTTTATATTTTATTTTTTGTGAAATATATTTCTTCTTAGCCTCTGGACACATTCATAGAGATAAGAGAATATAAAAATATTGAATTGTTTTCGTTGTCTTTTACAAACTCGCCGCTACTGGAATGTTAGTTCTGTAAAGATGAGAACTGTATGTATATTCTTCCAAGTACTGTTGCCAGCAACCTGAACAGTGCTTTGTCTAGAAGTAGTTGCTTGAGTGTCATTTAATAAAATAATTCTTGTGAAATAAACTGATATTCTCATGCCAAGTAAGTACTTTAACAAAGCAGTCTTCATTTCAAGAATGTTTTATATGTGTTGGGGAGTTGAAATCAGAGGAAAGGACAAGTATTCGGAAGCACACGTACAAGGCTTTCATCACAGCATCTTATAGGAAAAAAACAAAAACAAAAAAATTTAAAAAGTGAAGTAAAAATTGGAATGTCCAAAATAGAAACTCATAGTTACTCTATAAAATAGTTTTCAGCTTTTTAAGATGATGATATTGATACATCTGCTGACATGAAAGAATGCTAAAAATACAGTTTTGATTAAGGAAAGATGTTTATATAATCACACAGCACATTTTTTGTCTTGAGATGGTGGGATGGGGTAGTTTTATTTCCTTTCCTTTAGTTATTCTATCTATAAAGTTTATATTTTTAAAAAAATCCTTTTATGTAATATTGATTAGAGAAGGGCATTCCATCAGGAGAAGAATATCCTGTCTTTTTAATTTGTTATAAATATAGTTTTTGCAATTGACAACGTCCCATACCAACTTCCCCGAAAACATTTTATTGACATATACCTTATTAGACCATCCCACATGGCCAAGATCATCTCAAAAACTTCTGAATGGTTAACTATTAATAATCAGTTTTACTGGGTGTATTTAGTACGCTTCTCTTTGGAAAACTCAGTTTGAATATGTAAGGTGATGGCCTTGTATTGCCTGTCTAAAAACAATTCTCTAATTCCTTCCCTCTTCCCAACCCAAACCACCCCCATTCTATAGAATGGTGTTGACATAAAATCTACATTGCTTCTAATTTAAAAAAAGGAGAAATTCATTATTCTTCAGTAGAAAAAAACAATAAAGTATCATAAAAAGTGTCTTAAATCTGTGTTTTGACCATCAGAAGATACAGAAAAATAAACTTAGGCAAAAAAATTTTTTCTGGTGACAGAAATAAAATGTGACATTTATTGTTAATGATACTAATAAAAAAGTCAATTTGACTTGAGTGCTGGGAATTGTGGGGCACATAGGGACACATATATCATCATCCTTGCCTTTGATACACTCTTATACTCCCCTCAGCCATCGAAACCATCTTAGTCTCTGTTTCTATGAGTTTGACTATGTTAGATACCTCATATTAGTGGAGTCATGCAGCATTTGTCCTTCTGTGACTGGCTTATTTCACTTAGCATAGTGTCTTCCATGATGTTGCATGTGGCAGGATTTCCTACTTTTTTAGCACTGAATAATATTCCATTTTATGTATATTCCACATTTTCTTTATCGATCTATCTGTGGATGGACATGTAAGTAATTTCCGTGTATTGGCTATTGTGAATAATGCTGCAGTGAATATGAGTGCAGATATCTCTTTGAGATCCTAATTTCAATTATTTGGGGTATATAGCCAGGAATGGGCTTGCTGGATCATAGGATAGTTCTATTTTTCATATTTTGAGGAACTTCCCTACTATTTTCCATGGAAGCTGCACCATTTTACATTCCCACCAATAGGGCACAAGAGTTCTGATTTCTCCACATCCTCACTAACACTTATCTTTTCTTTTTGTTTTTTCTTTGCTAATAGCCATCCTAATATGTGTGAGGTGATACCTCATTGTGGTTTTGATTTGTCTTTTCCTGATGATTAGTGATGTTGACCATTTTTTCATATACCTGTTGGCCACTTGTATGTCTTCTTTGGAGAAATGTTCATTCAAGTTCTTTGTCCATTGTTTTATTTGGGTTGTTTGTTTCATTTGCTATCGAGTTGTTGGAGTTTGTTATATATTTTGGATATTACCCCCCTATCAGATACATGATTTGCAAATATTTTCTCCCATTCTGTAGGTTGCCTTTTATTTGTTTCCTTACTGTACAGAAGCTCTTTAGTTTGATGTAGTCCAACTTGTCCATTTTTGCTTTTGCTGCTTGTGCTTTTGGTATCAGATCCAAAAAATCACGGCCTAGACCAATGTCATGAGGTTTTCCCCCAACATTTTCTTCTAGGATAATCATGCTTTTACTCAATATATGTTAACTGAGTGGTTTGATTCCACCTCTGTCCTTAATGGGTCATTTATGGTAGGTGTGACCCTGTAGTCCTCTATTTGCACACCCAGGAAATGGAAGTTGCTATCTGACCCACACTTCTCAGGGTTATAGATAGGATTTAATGAGATGCTGTCTGCAAAACTGCTCTGTAAGCTGAAAAATGTTCACACAACAGTGAGACAGTACACCAATACAAAACTAAAGTGTTTGCTTTGTTGAAAGAGAAACAGCTTGGCTTGCGGGTGCTGTTAATGAGGATTAAATTAATGACAATATTTTGATAGCAAATTAAATCAGTCACCAGCTTCAAGAAGTGCCTCCCCTGAGTCACGTCCTATCACACCACTCATTGATTCTCATTGTCACACTTTTCATTATTTGATCTTTCTTGTTTATTCTTTTGATATGTCTGTTTCCCTGCATTATAATGTGGCTTCCACGTGAGTGGTGACCCTGTTGATCATACTCAGAGCCTGAAATAGTCATGGTCACAGAGTAGGCACCTCATGTGTGATTGTGGAATAAATAAACATGCATGAATAAATAGGCTTGAATTTTCAAGGCACTAAAAAAATCTGAAGGAAGAATTTCTTATTCATATTTTCCAGATAAGACTCACAGAGGTTGAGTTACTTGCCCAAGTAGTTAGAAAACTACTCTTAACACCAAATTCCATGTCTTCTTTTTCAACACATCATGACAACACATAGTTCTCCTCTTGGTGATATATTAGTCTGCTACAGTTGCCATGACAAAATACCACAGACTAAGTGGCTTCAAAAACAGAAATTTTATTTTCTCGCAGGTCTGGAAGCCAGAAGTCCAAGATCAAGGTGTTGACAGGTGGATTTTTTTCTGAGTCCTCTCTCTGGTTTCTGGATTGTCATCTTCTCTCTGTGTCTTCACATGGTCTTTTCTCTATAACTGTCTGTGTCCAAATTTCTTCTTCTTATAAGGATATCAGTCATGTTATAAGAGTCCACCCTAATAATGTCATTTTAACTTAATTACTCTTAATTACTCTTTCAAAGACCCTATCTCCAAATTCAGTCACTGGGAGTTAAGTCTTCAATATATGAATTCGGGGGGTGGGGGGAGGCAATTCAGTCCATAACAGGTGGTCCATACCTCAGTCTAGTCCTGGTCTGTCACTGATACATGTTACATAATAATTTCTAATCATTTTGAAAGACTGTCTATAAGCATTATCACCAGTGGTTCTCATACCTACCATCTGAAGTGTCCTGGGAAGATCTCCTTTTGAAAATGAAGACAACTCTTTCCTTCTTTTAAAAACCCTTACCAATCACCTACTTCATGCCACTCATTGTCCTAGTTAAGGGTCCAAGAGAATGAATAAGACAGGTAGACCACTTGGTCTCAAGGAGTATCCAGTCGAGTAAAGAAAGCAGACAAGTCAACAGAGAAGGACAATATAGGATGTTCTATGCTATACCAGAAAGAAACACAGTACACTATTGGAGCACAGAAGGGAAGCTAACATGAATTTATGGTGAGGTAAGCATTCCAAAAGGCAGACTTGAAAGAAACTTGAAAGTAATTCCTAAAGAGACTTGAAAGGCAAGTAGTGGGTAGGCAGGTCAGGGTAGAGAGGGGTAAGTATAGTGGATTGAATAGTGGCTACCCAAAAGATGTGTCCACTGGAACCTCAGAATTTGACTGTATTTGAAATAAGAATCTTTGCAGAAGTAATTAAGGCAAACATCCTGAGATGAGATTATCCTGGATTGGGTGGGCCCTCTAACCAATGGCAGTGTCCTTATAAGAGACAGAAAAGGAGAAGACAGAGACAACAGAGGGAAAGGCCAGGTAATGTCAATGTAGAGAGGTTAGAGTGATTTTTCTACAAGCCAAGGAACGTCAAGAATTGCTGGCAGTCACCAGAAGTTATGGGAGAAGCATGGAAAGGATTCTCCTTCAGAGCCTCTGAAAGGAACCAATCCTGCCAATACTTTGCTCTTAGATTTCTGGACTCCTAAACTATGAAAGAATATATGTCTGTTGTTTTAGGTGACACAATTTTTTGGTTATTTGTTACAACAGCCCTAAGAAACTAATACAATAAGTATCCAAGATGAGGAATAGCATTTCAAAGTCTTAGTGGCAGGAATCTTGGTAGGGAACTACAAGTAGTCCAGGTTGACTGAGCACAGTGTGAATCAGTGGTGATAAGTGAGTTCCCACAAAATAAGCAGGGGCCACATCTTGATGGGAAAGTCTCTTGCAATAAGTCATCTTCACATTTTGGGGTCTGAATTTACTTTTCAATAAAATGAGATGGTTGGACTCAATATTCTTTAAGAACTCTTTAAATTAAAATAATAGCACTTCTACAAAGTGCTATTGTATAATGAAAATGAATTTGGAGGTTTTTTACCCCAAGGAAGAACAGACCCAAAAGTCCAAAATAAGTTAAAATCTAAATTCTTGCTAAGAAAATAAAACAATATCTGAGGCCTCTTGCATTTCTTTCTTTGTCCTTCCATCTACTTCTTCCACTTCTGCTTAGTTCTTCATTAATCCAGGGACTGGACTATAACAAGATGAAGGGTGGAAGGCTGCTTGTGAACAGACCCTGCTGGAACCAGGACCCAGGATCAGATTTTCATTTTTACAATGCCTCTTGGGAACCATCTCAGTTCCCTCTCCATTTGTAGTCCTCTGCTGAATTCTCAAGCCCTGGGGAGGAATAAAACACCATTACTGGCTCAAAGGAGCTCAGAGTCTAGTGGGGAAGACAGGCAGGGAAGAAACAGTTGCAACAAAAAGGCATAAACATGGCATTGAGGAGCAACAGAGAAGGGGAAGGAGGAATCCAAGAAAGCTTCTCTGTAGGGATGACCCCTGAAAATGGAAACCACATGAGCAAAGGCACAGACGCTTGCAGCAGCAAGGTAAGTTCCAGCAGCATTCGAGCAAGTGCCTATGCCAAGAAGACACAGTCATAGGTGGGAAGTGGTGAGACAGAGAAAAGAGATGGATTTATCCTGACTTTGCTGGCCATTTGAGACTTTCTGACAACTATCTGATCTGGTTCTTGGATTTCTGTGAGACATCTTCTAAATATATTGCCCTTGTTAGTCCCATCCATCCTTCTATCTTTGTTCATGTAGAACTCATTGTACAACCACAGATTCTCCCCTCTCAATCCCCAGTTCAATCCTCCTACACCATTAATGAGAACACTTTTTGTTCCCAGGGCCAGAAAATCAACTTGAATTAACTTATGCAAAAAGAGAGAGGTGTTTGTTTGTTTGTTTTTGTCTGATGTAACTAAGAAGGACAGGAATTGAACTGGAAAAACTAGAAGAATGGCTTCTCCATGAAGCCACTAGCAGCTTTCAGAATCAAATCTTCCCAAGGAAAGAAAGGGAGAGTTTTTTCCTCATGGTTTCAGTTTAAAACAAAAAATCACAGTCAAGAACTGTGATTGGCTCAGCACAAGCCATGTCATTGTGTGGAGTGGCATTTTCTCTAGAGTACATGCTATTGAGGGGAGGGAAGGTGGAAGGTGGAGGAAGGGGGGATGGTTAGATAGTCACTCAAAGAAGGGAGGAGGACAGTGTAGACATGGACTCTGGAAAAATTTTTGTGAGCTGGGAAACCATCCTAATTTGTGCCATTGCACTGTCCCTTCCTACTCTGACCCACAGCAATCTTCTCTCTTCCCCCTTCTGATAGTGTGTCTCACAGACAGCAAACCCTGGATACTATCGTGAACATGGACCTTGAGATCAGGCTTAAACATAGTTACTAATCTAGAATGCTGAGGGAACAATGACTTTGTGGTCTGAAGCCCATGGACGTTTTAATAGCTTGAGTCCTCACACAGAGCCTATTGCCAAGTCTCAGAAGCTTTACTGCAACACAGTCTTATTGAACATGTAAAGCTAACTTTGTGACCCACAATGAATTAAGGGAAGACAACAAGAACTGTGGGTGAAGAAGTAGGAGAGGGCATTGCTTAGAGGCAGGCAGGGACAAGGGAAGAGAGGAGGAAACCACCACAAAAGTAGAACCATCCTATCCCCTTAATGGAAAGGTAAAGAACTCTGCACCCTTCAGTAAGGTCCTGAGATTATCATTACGGGGCCAGCAGACCTCAGATCTTCCTTCAAGATGGAACACTCAGTGATGCTGGCTTCATGGTTACAAAAGGAACACTTGGCAAGCCTCTTTTACCAGAGTGTAGGATCACTGGTGGCTCTGATGGTACCCATACCTACATGGCAGGTAATGAAAGTCAAGGATACCTTCTCTGGAGGGCAAAACAAGGTCAAACTGGTCCATTCTTGAGTTCCAACCAGGTTTCTGGAGTCAGGTGGGTGTGTGTAGATATTTTTAAGCTACAAGACTCAGTGTCACCAAAATTGCCGAACAGCTGAGCCTTTCTTCCAGTTTCCAGAAGACACACGTCAGTGTACAGGTTTGAGTGAGGAGTATGTTCCCTTGGCCCTCAGCCCAGGCCCCTCTATGGCTCTGCCAGAGGTGGGGATGCGTGGGAGGACACAGCTCATTGTGGCAAACCTCAGCTCCCCGGCATGTCTGGCTCTGGCAACCACCAAAGGTTAAAATAATTTTAATAAAGTCTTAATGAACAGCTCAAAGCCTCAGAGTTATTCCTAGGTCAATGGAGTTTAAAGCAAAATTCTGAGATCAGTGAATTTTGTTAGAGCCATTTACCGTCATGGTTCATGTCAACCACTCACCCAGGAAATATTTGCAGAGTACTAAAATTAATATTTATATTAAGTATAATGGCGTTCACCATGTGCCAAGGACCGTGCTAAGCACTTTGCAGACATTGTCTCATTTAGTCCTCAAAACAATGCTATGACATTGCTCTTATTCTTATTCTCTCTATTTTACAGATGCTCAAACTGAGTTTTGGAGAAGTTAAGTAACATTCCAACAGTGACCTAGAGAATAAATGGCAGTGACTGGACTTAAAACCAAGTTTATCCAACTCCAAGCCCATGTGCTTTTATTGCTGTGTAATATGGAGTCCTTACATATGAGTCAGACCCCATGTTAATTTGGGGGGACTCACAGAGAAATGAAATCATATTTGTATCCTCAAATAGCTCACAGTCCAATAGGATGGATCAATAAGTAAATAGTTACAATACAGTAGCATATGGATAATCCCCAAGGCGAACCTGGGGAAGCTGTGAAAATACCGAGGAAAAGCAATTAACCCCGTCTAGGAGATCAGAGAAGGTCTCCCAGCAGGGGTTTTGAGCTGGGTTTTGAAGGATGGGTTTCCCTGAGCTGGGTTTTGAAGGATGAGTAAGACTTAGCCTTTGGACAAAGCAACAATGGAGTGATCAAGGCATAAGGAATTGAGAATTTGGTGTATTTAGGGAACTTCCAAGAAGTGCAGTAAAGCTTGAATTTACGTTAAGCCTCAAGAAGCTGGTGAAGGAGTTTATTTGGGGAGAACTCAAAGCTGCATATTCGGAAGCTCATTCTGGAAGCACCTTGGGCCAGGGGTTGGCAGCGGTGAGCCAGGAGCTGGGACTCTGTCTCCTTTGGCATCAAGGGGCACACTACCTGTGTGAGAACTGACGCACATGGCCAGCACTTGGTTCACAACTCACCTGTGTTCCATCTGCTCATTTGCACCTTAGAGGGTCCGACTAGTCTCCTGTAGGTCCCTGCAAAGTTACTGAGGCATGGAAACTGAAAAAAAATACCCTGAAGTTTGGTTTTTTTTGTGGTTGCAGCTGATTAAAACCACATTTGACGGAGTGTAAGGAGGAAAACCCCCCTCTATTTGAAGGCAGAGTGTCAGAAGGGAGGTGAAAGATTAGGTGCCTTCGTCTGTACTATGATATCCTGTGCTGATCCAGAATTCTTCCTGATGCTGGGAATACAAGGAAAGATCATGGTGAGTCATGGGAAGTTCTCCTTAAAGCCCCTCCCACCTCTGATGGGACAGTTAAGCTCCTAATATCTTCCCTTGAGCCCACATCTTTCTTCTCCCACAACTCCTGTGAGTGTGGCAAAGTTTCATTCACATCCTGCTTTACGCCAGTAGGGGAAAAAATATTGTAAATCACTCTGTGGAGGAAAAGGGGCTGCTGTGATTGATTTACGAGAAAAGAAAGGTTAAAGGAGCTATGTAGTGCATAGTTGGACAAAAACTTAAGGAAAACAACATGAAAGTTTGCAGGTTTGGAGATCAGCTCTTGGGAGATGTTGGGGAAGGTAATATAGATGATTGGAGAGAGAATTCAGAGAAGAAAGGAGGAGAGAAACAAACAGACACTGCCTGTCTGCACATAAGGGGTTTTATGTACATTGATTCTCTGATTCCTCATAGTAATGTTGTAAGGTGAGTATGATTAACCCCCTTTATGGAAGAGAAACTGACACTCAGAGGGATTAAATTATTAGTCCCCCAAATAATGCAACTATTAAATGGTGCAGGTGAGTTTTTGAACTCAGGTCTGTTAGATTCCCAATCTCTTGTTGTTGAACTTCCCACATAAGTAGGGAATCTGTATTTTTGAGGTTGGTTAGTCAGATGTAGACCTGATTATTTGTTAAGTCCGATTTTAATACTCTAATATCATTCTGCTTGTGGAACAGGGATTTTAGTTTTCACTCCATAGTTCAAACGAAATAAAATAGAAATATCATTGAGAAATCAAGTCAGGAGGGAAGTAAAATCATCCTTCCCAAAGACTTTTTACCCTGCAAACAATGAAAAACAACCTAAAAATGAACAGTCTCATCTTTTGGAAGAGCAAGTGTGATACAGGGGAAAAAATGTTATATCTGCCTGAGTTTAAATTATATCTCTTCCCATTTTCAAGCTGGATGAACTTGATCATGTTACATTTTTTCTCTCTCAGCTCAGTGATTTCATCTGTAAAATGGAGATATTTCCTACCTCACATGTTGGTCACTAGAATTAAATGCAATCATTCTGTAAAAAAGAAATGCCTAGTACAGGGCCTGGCATACAGCAGGTACTCAATAGATGTCTAGTAACTTTGCATTGTTGTTGACAGGAGTAAATGATGATATTGTTGCTATTACTGTTTTTACTGCTCCTAATATTGTGCCTGCTTCTAAAGCCTTTTGCTGCTCGTAAAGAAATTCCCTTGATTACTTCTAATGGAAATTGAATGTCTAACTCTTTCTTTGATTCTCCCCTCCCCCACACCCCTTTGGCTTTTTTCCACAGAAACAGAAGGAGGCTGTCAGAGAAGAAATACACACACATGCACACAAATGCTTGACAGCCAGAATGGTGGAACGCATCTGCCAAAAATCTATGACTTTACGCCAGGGGCAAACATGTGACTTTATTTTCTCCCACCAGGATGGACTTGTCCTGTGGCAGCAAAAATTGATCTTCTGTTTGTGGGAAATTATACACAGTTCCCTCCTGTCTATGCTGGGGAAAATTCAAGTCCAAGTCCTTGCTCACAGATTCTGGTAAACATTTCCTGCTTTCTATCTTTTGACTTCCACCCCCCCCAAAAAAATTTATTGAGCATCTATTATGTACCAGGCACAGGGCTGGTCATGGGTAGTAGGACTTTGAGCAAAAGGATACGTGACCCCTGCCTTTGTAAAGCTTGTAGTCCAGGGTATGGGGAGAAGGGCAAGATAAATACGAATCAAATATTCGTAAAACATGTGATTGGAGCTGGGATGGAAAGGATAAGTAGGACTTGAATAGGTAATGAGAGAAGGAAAAATGTCTCAGTCCCAGTAAAATCATCTATTATCTTTCCTAATAATAAGAAGCTATAAATATAAGCTATAAATCCTAGAGAATAAAAGTTTGACAAATTAAGGAGAAGTAGTCTGAGTTAGAAAGAGTTTGGGGCTCTGATGTCTGACCTGGGGTCCAATCCTAACATTGCCGCTTATGGTTTAACTCAGTCCCTCTCAGTTTCCTGATCTACTAAATGGGAATAATCCTCACAAGGCCTAAAATGCATGATACATATAAGTCTGCTCTCTCTGTCTACACAGCTCTCCATTCCTCTGTTGCCTGGTTAACTCCTATACACCTTTAAGGTTTAATTTTAAGCGCCTCTTCCTCAGGAAAGTTTTCTTTGGCCCTCCCAGACTAGGCTAGATCCCCAGTAGCACCGTGAACTTGCTCTGTCTGCACTTACTACACTGACGATAAAATAGTTTCTTGTATATAACTGTTGAATATCTGTCTGCCCCACTCAATCTTATGAGAGCAGGGACCATGCCTGCCTTAGTCATCACTGTACCCCCAATTTCAGGCACATGGTTGGGGCTTAAATATGTTTGGAATGAAGTTGACTAAAGCCCCTAACACATGCCTGGCACAGAACAGGCTTTTAGTAAATGGAGCTTGTGGTTATTACATTGTTTGATGTCAGTGGCACAGAATAATTTTGCGTAATGAAAATCACCGTCAACAATAATAAAGGCTAACCAGACTTAGGTTTATGGTAATGGCTCCTGTGTTCTCTTGCAATTCCCAGCTTTTCTGCCTTCATCACTTTCTCGGAGGCAAACGCTACCTGAACTGCCACCATTTTTACCGTATTGTCCTGTCTATCCTCATGGCCCGATCTTACTCCACTGAGTAGACCCTGAGGTCCCTGAATGCAGAAACTTCCCTATTTATTCCAATACCCCAAATGCCCACTCAGTAAACTTGTGAGATGGAGTCTGAGTTACCTGAACTCGTCATCAGTTATAAACTATTATAACCTCGCACTGGCCCAGCGCTTATAGCTTCCAGAATACGCATACTCATCCTTTCACTTAGTCCTCACATTATACCTATTTTATTGATAAAAGATTCATTGAGGAAAGAGGAGTGTCCATACGCAAGGCCCACTGAAAATTATTTAAATTGGGGATTTCAAATTAAATGCTCTTGGGGGCCAGACAGGTAACTTAATGGAACACAGTGTGCTGGGAGGGGACTGGAGGATCCACGTTGGAAAAAGAGCAGTTCCCAGCAATCGCTGCAGGCAATGTTGCCAGATACTCCATTTTTAAAAAACAACAATGAGAAATTTGGATATTTTTTTTTTAACGAATTTCACCACTCTTCGATGTTGGCACCTGATTCAGATTCTTTCAAAACATGTTACAGTCCAAACAAAACACAGCCACGGGTCAAATTCAGCCCATGGACCACCAATTTACGAGCTGTGACATAAACTTTAGAATCTTCAAAAATAGTTTGCATTGCCCTTCCCAGAGAGTTGAATTCCAGAGCCGGGCAGCCCTTGGCCCCTGGGGGTGGCTCCTGGTCAGTGCAGTCCGCTGACTAGCAAAATGAGAAGAGAATGTAGTGGGTATTTTAATGTCATGATTTGGCAAAATTAGAAACATATTGCACTCCACTCTTGATTTTCTTAAAGTATAGTAGTCTGTGAAATCCAGAAGTCTGGAAACAAGTGGTTTAGCACAACCCCCACTTTTTATGGATGAGAAGACAAAGATCCATGGACGTTAATTTTATGAGCCCAAACATGAAGATTACCAGTGCTCACCTCCTGTGTGAGGCACCTCCATCTCCCTTCCACAGCTCTTAACGTATTCAGGACTATCTACCTCCCGCCTTTGCCAGCAAAACTGTCACCTCCCTAAGGGCAGGAGACCTCTCCTCCTTGCACATGTTGTCACACAGGGAAACACATCCAGCAGGTGCTCTTTCAGTGCCTGTAGCCCAGATTCCTTCCCCACTGTCTCCTGTGAAGTCCTGCTTAAATGTTTCCAGGTTGACTAAAAACCCACCTCTTCTACAAGATCTTCTCAAATCCCTTCAGTTAAAATTATGTGTTTTCCTTCTCTGTTATCTTATGAAATATTTCTGCTTCTCTCTCATAACCCTAGCCTTGTGCCTAGAGGTATCATGGATTTGTCTGCTTCCACAGAAATATTGCATGGCGTTGGTGGGCAGAGCCCGCATATCATTCAACCCTACAGCCCTCCTACGGAGATGAGCTCAGCATCTTGTCTGAGGGAGGCATTCAACAAAGATCTATTGAAATGCCTTCTTTGTTAGTGGGCTGGCAGTGTGATGGCACACAGTGGGTGCTTAATAAAGGTCTTTTGATTATTGTTCCCTTTTAGGAGCTAGCACAATGCCCGTAACTTGGTAGACACTCACAAAAATTTTTTGAATGGATGAATGGAAAAATAACCTGTCGGGCTAAACACAGGTCCCTTTCTTGAGAAACTCTAGGGAATTTCCAGGGACTTACAGTCTTAATCCAAATACCCCTATTGTGAGGTTTGAAGGGGAGTTTAGTGCTAGGCAGTCTCTGGACAGTTGTTTGAAGCAGGGCTGGGACCAGGGTGAGCCAATATGGAGCCTAAGGTGGAAACTTAAGGAGGCATTCATTCCTGGGGCTGTGCAAGCTCCATGATGCCCTTGTGATGATGGAGTGAGTGTCTCACCTGCCTTGAACTCCCTCATTCCGGCCATAGTCTAAGGTGTGTTGTTGGCCCCAATATTAGTCAGCTCAGGCTGCCATAAAAAGTACTGCAGACTGGATGACTTAATCAATGGAAATTTATTTTCTTATGGTTCTGGAGGCTAGAAGTCCAGCATCATGACGTCTGCAGGTCTGGTTTCTCCTGCGGCCTCTTGCCTGGGCTTGCAGCTGGTCGTCCTCTCGCGGTGTCTTCACACGATTGCCCCTCGGTCTCTGTGTGTGTGTCCTAATCTCCTCTTCCTACAAGAACACCAGTTATATTGGATTAGGGCCTACCTGTATGACCTCATTTTACTGTAATTACCTCTTTAAAGGCCTTATCTCCAAATACAGTCACAGTCTAAGATATTAGGGGGTTAGGACTTGAACATATGAATTTTGGGGGGAGGCACAGTTCAACCCATAACAGCCTCCCAAGCACCATAGCTAACAACTTATTTGTTCTCCTCAAGATGGTTTTTGCCTTGGGAAATAGGCAGTCATAATAAAATCATTAACAGTGTCCATAAAAAGCCAGTTACATGGACTTTTATGCAATTTAATAGTACTCGCTCCTGCAAGAGATAACAAAATTCCTTCTTCCTGCCATCCATCCTGTATCATGCCAGCACCTTCCTGTACTTCCATCCTCTGCCTGCAGCATCAGGCAAAGAAAATTTACTATGTGCTAGACATCTCTGGTTATGATATATGAATTTTTGTGATGCAAACAGACAGGGAAAGAAGAGAAAGGCCCAGAATCATTTATGTTGCCCATAAAGCATGGTTACAGACAGGACCTAGGTTTAAGTGCCCATAAATTCTTGTAAAAATGATTTAAATTATAACAACTCCAGAAATAACTTTAACTGAGGGATGACCCAATGTTTGATTCGCTGGTGGAGGTTGTCTGTGGATCCTGGCAGGTTGAAAGAGACAGAATATTTACTTGGATCATCTTTAACTTCGATAACTGCTAACTATGCTAAAAAATGTAATAATAATTTTCTAAGTATAAGGACTTGGGAAAACTTTGAAATTAAAGATTTACAACTCTATGCAGTTCAGAATATTCCGGAAACATGCTGGTGCACTTTTGTAGGACATACATTATTACTTAAATCATTCAAGTAGTTCTTAGAATCTCCCCTGTCTTTCCTAGCATGGGAATCACTGCCTCAGCTCCGGCGGGCCTGCCACTTTTTGGCAGGAAGGATGGATTAGGAGGGCAGTAAAGTTTGAGGTGAGAAGAATGGTAAGGAGTGGAATATATTAGTTGCATAAAGAAGGTTGTAGCATAATGAAGCTAGCTAGGCCTTATCACGCAATCCACCTTCAGAGTTAGGTCCGGTAATGAGAGCAGCGTGAAGACATGCTCTCCAAGTGACCAAACCGTGCAGACTCCCTGTCTCACAGCTTTACTTCCATATTTTCTAAATCTTTGAATTGCTGTCCTACATTTTGAGCAATTTTCTAAAATTTATTGTCTGTTTTACCATTTCTTTCTTTATTTTTGCCTAAACTACCGTTTAAAACTCTCCACTGGCTTTAAACATTTCAGATCATGTTTAATTTTGAGACTCTAAGTTGTCTTTTGAAAAATTATTTTGCTTTTGTAATGTCATATATAGTGTATATATATATATACACTATGATATATAATTATATAGTATGCATATACATACACATATATACACTATACATGATACATATTTATGTATATGTATACATTTATATCCGGACTGTTTTATTATCTCATGTACTTGGGGTTGTACCTCTTCTGTTTGCTGTCTTTTATAATGAGTATTTTCTGTACATGATTTTTAATACCTGTTTGACCTCATCCTCTGTGGAGGTTTTTTTGTGTGTCCAGGGAGAGAATTCTAATGGAGCACTCAGGCCACAAGGACAAGCCTAGACTTGAACAAAAATTTCAGCAACAGTTTAAAGGAGGATAATTCATAATGCTTATCAGGTTCTGAAATGGAGATTGGATAGGAAGCATAGTTAATACACTGGACTAGAGTGAGGATCTCAGAAGTTCCAATGGGTCAAGTTCAACAAGACTGGAACAACAGGAATCCACACTCTAGCTGTGAAAAGCTACCTGCAGTTTACTGAACTTGTTAATTGCTTTTCTCCATTTGGAGTTTGGCACGCACTTCCCTGCCTGGCCCTTCACCTTCCCCTGGTCAATTGCTGCTAACTCTCAAAGTCTATGTCTCAATGTCATTTCCTCTGCATAGTCTTCCCTCATCACTGTCTGCATGGCTGGAATGCATGTCCTTCCATTCCACCATAGTACAATGGTGCCCTACACTTGCCTCCATTGTGCTGTTCATTATACTCAATGATCCTTTCTATCTCTCCCATTATTCAGTAATTTCACTAAGTAAAATTCATAAGAATAGGATTATATTTTTAATAATGATTTAAAAATAATAAATGTTTTAAAAATACAGCATTGAGCACTCACTATATGCCAGAAAACTAAAATAAGCTTTTCGCATGTATTTTGTTTGTTACTACTCACAGCAAACTTACAAAGTTAGACATTTTTATCTCCTTATGAAAGATGATGAAAAGGAGACTCAGAGAAGTCAAGAAACTTTCTTAAGATGATTCAGCTGATAAGGCAGAGATGGGGCCAAATCAAGATCTGTCATCCAGGCTTGTGTTCTTAATAATGTGCTATATTTTTTTTCCCATATCAATATCCCCAGTACCTCTAGCATGGGTGTAAGATGCACGTTTAGTGAATAAACCCATGTGAACTCCTAGATGCTGAAATAAGAAAACTTCCCAAAGGGAAAGGAAAGTGTAGAAAATGCAACATTCTGGTTATATGTTGCTGCATAGGAAACTTCCCCTAAGCCTTAAATAACAGCTCTTCTTTTATATATCATGATGTTGTGGGTCAGAAATTTTGCAGGGCTCAGCTGGGCAGTCCTTCCACTCCATGTGACATCACCTGGGGTCACTTGATGGTATTCAGCTGATGCAGGTCTGGTCTGGAGGACTTCTTGGTGGGGAAGTCTGGAAGGTTAGGTTCAGCTACATTCCTCCCTCTCTCTCTTCATGAAGTCTCAGGGCTTCTCTGTGTAATCTCTCCAGCAGAGTAGTTAAACTTCTTACATGGCAGCTCAGGGCTCCAAGAGACCACGGTAGAATCTGCCAATCATCTTCAAGTCTAGGCTTGGAACTGACACAGCATTACTTCCACCATATTCCTTTGATCAAAGCTGTCACAGGCCAGCCCAGATTCCAGGATCAGGGAAACAGACACTGCATCTCGATGGGAGGAGTGTCAAAGAATTTGTGGTCATCTTTATTTCACTGCATATAATGAATTAAATGACAAAAAGTGGTGTTGTACAGTAAAAAGAAAATACTTTGAATAGGGGTACACAGTGCTTATCTCTGGGCTAAATCAGGTTCCTCATTATCCTCTCTTACAGCACCCTAATCTTTTTCCTCTGTCCTCATCACAGAGTGAAATTACATGTTTCACTTGAGATTACTTGACTAAAACCTGGTTCCTGCTCTAATCTGTTAGTTCCATGAGGGCAGAGAGCATTTCTGTTCTATATACCACTGCACACCCAGCGTTTAGCACAGGGACAATGGGCACTCAAGAAGTATTTGTTGGATGGGTAGAAGGATGGGAAGAAGGATGTGTGGATAGTTCTTCTATCTACTGGACTGAGTGACTAGACCTCAATTCTCCCTTTGTCAAAAATGATCTTTGAGGTTCCTTCCAGTCCTGACATCTTGTAATTCAGCAGATTAGGCATATAAGGTGACTAAAAGGAAAGCATTGGCCAGTGACAGGATAAGTCTGCCAAGAAAGCTAATGAGATTTTAGGCTCTTATGAATGAGAATGCTGAGTCCAGGACAGAGTCTGCTGGACAATGTTCTGACCTCTAACTGGAAACCACCTCCACTTCTGGGCACAGCACTTTTAGAAAAATAATGACAAATTGGAAACTGTCCAGAGGTCACCATACTGATGGGTGAAGGGCCCAGATATCATAGAGAAGTTGAAGAAACCAGGAATATTTTGCCAGAGAAGACAAGAATTAAGGTTTATCATAAGGTTTATCATTAAGGTTTAAATGTTCAAGTTGCAGCCTTGAGGCAGAAGAAGCAGCCTTGTTCTGTGTGAACCCAGAGGGCAAAACTATGACCAATGGATGAAAGTTATATGAAAGGAAATTTCTACCCAACGGAAAGAAATTTCTAACCAGGAAGCTGCCTGATAAATGCTGTAAGGTGTGGAGAGAGATGTGAGTTCTCTAACACCAGAAGTATTCAAAAAAAGACTCTCAGAGCAGGGCCGGCCCGGTGGCATAGCAGTTAAGTTTGCATGCTCTGCTTCAGCGGCCCAGGATTTGCAGGTTTGGGTCCTGGGCACAGACCGAAGCACCGCTTGTCAAGCCACGTGTGGCGGCATCCCATATAAAGTAAAGGAAGATGGGCATGGATGTTAGCCCAGGGCCAGTCTTCCTCACCAAAAAAAACCCAAAAAACAAAGAACAAAAACCACTCTGAGTGCCTAAATATAGATGTTGAAAAGAGAATCATAGTAATGATTGGAGCAGATGCCCTACTTCCAAAGTATGATGCTGGCTGATATTAGTGGATTTGCAAGCAGAGGACCAGGGTTCCAATTGCATCTTTACTATGATGCGATGTCAGACACGTGAGTTTACCTCTTCAAGAAGAGGCTAGTGACAATTAAATAGAATAATCCATAGAAGTACCTAGCACACCAAGGAGGGCATAGTAGACAAATGGCAGTATTTTTTTATTATTTCTATAGTATTACATGAGGGAAAGAAGACAATGAATATTTCCTGAACATCTGCCTTAAGCCAAACCATATGTATATGAAACCCTATATATAAACTTCTTTCCCTTTTCACGACCCTATGATGTAATTAGCTGTTAAAACTCCCCTTCTACCAATGAGGAAACTGGGACTCAGAGAGTGTAAACAACTCACCCAAAGTCACACACCCAGTAAGTGGAGTAAAAGAAAATTAATCCCAGATACTCTCACCCAGACCCTCATCTCTTAAAACCTAACTCAAGTTAGGTTACCTTCTGCAAGTATGTTCACTTATCCTAATGATGTCATTTTTGTTAAAAGTGTTTTGCAAAAATTTGTCTTATTTCCTCCACTAGGCCAAGACCTTTGGGGGCCAGGGAGTATATTCACGTGCTGTCTATACTCTGTATCTCTGGCTCAGTTCTAGGCACATAAAGGGTCTCGGTATTTCTCATACAATGTGATTTTGCTGTGAATTTACATCTGGAGAAGATGATTTCTTATGGCATTTATTTGGGGCTATGGGAGGCTAGACACAGAAAGCATACAGCCCTTAACCATCAATATTTTAATATTTCTTTGGGTGATCCTCACCCCATCTATCCAACCTGACCATGCAAATGGGCCTCTCCCAGTTCATCTGTCTGTGGTCCCAGTTCAAAGTGGGTAATTCAGGTTAATTTATGGGACACAATCTTGTTTGTTGCTAACTGTGTGACTTTGGGCAAGCGACTTAACAAAACTAAGCCTCAGTTATCCCATTTGTAAAGCCTGCATAGTAAGCCCTCTCTTGCAACAATTTTGCGAAGATTGAGATAATGTAGCAGAGGCAAAGCTATGTGTTCAGCAAAATGTTTCATTTTCTTTCTGGGAAGATAAGTAGCCTTCCCAGCCTCTTTATATGTAAATTCAGGCAGTGGTGCCTAAATCTAGCCAAAAGAATGAAGGCAATTGTGATACAGGCCATTTGCAGCTCTGGACCTCAGAATCTTCTATTCACTGATTCTTCTCTGCTTCTCAGCGGGATGTGAAAAGGGTCCAGTGCAGGACTCTGAGGTCCTAGAGGAGGCCTGAGATGGAAGGTGCCACTTAGAGGGAGAAATGCTGCTCCAGCCACATGGGACTGTGATAAGAGCAGTATATAAACATTTATTTGGGGATTGCTTATTACAGCAACTAGTATTACCTGCTCTGACTTCTACAACTAATAAATGCGCTGAGTATGGTGTCTGACACCTAATCATTCCTTAATTGCTTGTATCCTTATTTTTCTTCCCATTTATCTAACACCACAATATGCCAAAATAAGGACATTTTCAAACAGTAATATCATTTCAATTTACAAAGCTTCTCACTTACATACAAAAAATATATTCGTTTGAATTCTGCAACTCTATAATTAGCAGGGGATTATTGCCTTCATTTTTCAGAAATTCAGAAAAATTAGGAGGAAAGCAAAACTCTTCTTGTATGAGCATTGTCTGTGGGCCTGTTCGCCAAGTAAGGGCTTCATTCAAAGTGTCTCATATCTGGTAATGCAAACAGTTAATACTATGAAAACATTTCAGATGAGGACACTGATACTCAGTGCAGGCCCCAAGTTTGCATAGCTGGTAAGCAATAAAGTTAGAAATTTAACTTGAGCCAGCGTGTCTCCATAATCTGTGCCCCTTGGAAAAATCAGGCAGTCTAGCCTCTCAAAAGTCACCCAACCAGCCTGCTACTGAGTTCATAGAAAACTACAGAAGTGTTGACTCCTAGTTCAGTTCCTCTTTTACTTTCCTACACTGTCTTCCTCTGCAGATAAGTGATTTACTCAGTTGTAAGGGGTTTCCCAGCAATCCAAAAGATTAGGCGTCTCTTCTCAATGAAAACACTGAGCAGTGGTTGAGGGAATCAATCAGATTTCAAATATTTAGAATTAACTGTGATTGCTCCTTTATGAAATCAAATGAACCAAAAGAAATATGCTTTTTACATCTCAAGAAGTAAATATATTTTCCACTAAGGAAAATATGGGTGCCATTTGCCATTGAGTAATACGGCAACAGATGGAGCTCAGCGTGAGGCACAGAAATCCATGGGTGTTTCTTGGTGGAGATGCTATTTGCCAGAAGAAAGCTGAATCGTGAGGCTGTTTTATAGCAATAAAAATAAACAACGTTATTCAAACATAATTAATCTTCCTAAAAATATTCTTCCTTCCTTAATGTTGTTCTCACCAGTGTTTGAGGAATCTCTCCCTAGGTTTGAGTCACCAAACACCTATTTTGATTTTTTTTTTAATGTTTTATGTTTAGATGCAGACATGTCATTACCCACTGAGAGCTTAGTCATCCTTTCTCAGGGTCACATCAGTGCCTCCACCCATCCCCAAGTCTAGCTTTCCAGCTTCAATTACCCCTATATCTTCATATTCACCTTTGACTACAAGCCATCCAGCTGCCAACTGATCGCTGTATATGGCTTGACCATCCCTCCTTTGTATCTTTGTCTGTGGTCCCTCCCTTCGGGTTTTCTCACTTTCACAGCATCCTAAGAAAACTCCTCCATCTTCCCACATCCTCTCTCTTTTCTGAAAAAAGCTTTTATTTGTTTGTGTGTGTTTGTTTAATAATTCTTTGCCTGCAATGTTGCTACAGATGCTCATTTACCTTAATTTTTCCAATTCCATTAGTTTTTGACATGGGAAAAAAAGTGAAGGCATTTTTAAAGTTTGCTGAGTCAAAAGGCAAGAAACCAACATCTTTGGAGCACTTGCTTTGTGCCTGGCACTATGCCATACACTTTACAGATCTTACCTTATTGAATGCTCATGATGACCCTGTGAGGTAGACTGGCATGTTCCTATTTAACAAACAAAGAACATAAGACTCAATGAGTTTATGGAATTTCCCCAAAATTACCCAGTCATGAAATAAATGGTAGAGTGTGGGACTTGGGCCAAGATCTCTTTACATCTAAATCCCTTATACCTCCCAGGACACCATTATATTCAACTTCTTTCACTGAGTAAACCAAGAACATAAATACCGATAGGATTGTTCAAGAAAAGAGAAACATACATATTTATCTCTCTAAATTTCAATATGAATCGCATTATCTGTCCTCAGTTTAATGGAGACTTGGATTCTAAACAGTGCCTGTATGACATAACAGGGCTTGCTTGACAAGTAAAGCATCCCCTCGATTTCTTTATTGTCTCTCCCAATTTGAATAAAAAAACTGGAGAGGTTGGTTAATTTGATGCCACATAGGAGATGTGACCAACTTCTTCTATCTATTACTTTGGAGTCTATATTAGATTAAACTCCAAGTGAATTCTCAACATGCTACACTCAAGAAGAAGAAGGAGAAGGAGGAGGGGAGAAGAAAAGAAAGAGAGAAAGATGAAAAGAAGAAAAATTGCAAATGATTACTAATTTCCCTGCAAAATACTTTCCTATTCAGTTTTTTGTTGCTTGAAATGCTTCATCCATCATGAATGTGAAGGTGTCCTCCTTTGGAAAGTAGGAATATTTCTGAAGAAAGGAGTGTCTCATATACATATGAAGTTCTCAAGAAATATGTATGTGGTTTTTAAGTCACTGCTTTGTTCCCAAACTCTTATTTATTTATTACATGAGAGTGTTGTTGAGATGCTCATTGAAAATTCTAAGCTTCTCAATAACCTCTATTTCTTCAAACATTTAAAAATCTAATTAATCTCATCAAGTATATTTAAGTCCATGATGGATAGAATTCATTGGTCAATGTCAGAGTAAGATGGAAGTACAACCAATACAGCATCTTAAAAAAATGATAAAATGTGGGGAAAGACTCAAGCATTTATCCTGCCCTTCCTATATCACCTGTACCACTGGGTAACCAAATAGTAGGTAACGGAAAGTGTCTCATTATAAGAACATTCCAGTTGATAAATGGAAAAGAAATAATAGAATTAGAGCACCTCTCTCCTCCCCTCCCCAATGCATTAATGGATCTAGGCAGTGACCATCAACAGCTGTGGACATCACAAGAAAGACCAGCACTCATGATGCATCTTCTATTGGAAGAACTCACCACCGTTTACAGTGTCCCCAAAGGGACTGAACTCAGTCTGATCAAGCCCAAGTATCCTGCTGCATCTTGCACAAAATACAGAGGACAGAAGAACATGTTGTTTTGTGCCATGAGTGTGCAACCAACAAAATCCAGACTACAAGAAACTTCTCAAGTGCCCTAGGTTCTTCCACAGATGAGGTGCAAGAAAAAGCAAGGAATAAAAGGTGAACTTATAGAATAAAAGGCTCATCGATTTTTTTTAAATGATGGGAAAGACTAAATTATGGTCTCTAGGGATGCATACTTGGGTGACAAAACTATAAAGAAACAGAAGGAAGGGACTAGAAGGAAGTCAGGTTAGTTGTTAGTTCTGTAGGGGAGAGTGAGAGGGACAGAACACAAATTAGGGCTTCTGGAGCAGTAGGAAAAATCCATTTTCTTGACCTGGGCAGTAGTCACAAAGGCATTTGCTTTATAATAACTCATTAAGGTGTACATTTGTTGTGTGTGGTTTTCTGTATCTGCATTATATTTTACAATTAAAAGAGTAAAATATCCAATTAAGCAATTCCTTGGGACTCTAACTGTAAAATTGAAAATTCGTCTTAACCCTGTATTGAATGGAATAATGGAGAGATTTCCTCAATCTAGAGAACATTATAGAAAAAAAGTAAGGCAATAAAACATTTTCTCTCATGAAATTTGGAGTCATACATGCCTGGATTCAAGGCATTTTAGCTCTATGATTTTAGATGTTTCCCTCCACCTCCTGGCCCACCACTCTCTCAGAGCTTTAGTTTCTTCATATTTAAAATGGTGATAACTGTATCTTCTTCAAAGTCTTTTTGTGAGGATTAAATAAAATAGTGTAGAAAATAAATTCATTTAAAAATACCTAAAATAGTGCCCCCATGCAGGAAAGTCATATCTAATGGCGCCTCTACTTATTAGAGACAGATAAGTTTTAAAATATCGGCCTTTTGACTGTGAAACAATTTCAGACAGGACTTATGAATTAGAGTTGGAGAGTAGATTTACATCCTCGGCTGAGGATGTGGGTGAAGATCCAGTGCCCAGGTGCAGAATCACTGGGCAGCCAACAGGATCCCAAGACAGTTATCATCAATGGAAAACTGTATGAGAAGGCATTGTCCAGTAAAAATGATACAGACCTGGAGAATAAAACTAAATTTTCTCTTCTGAAGCAAAGGTTTGCCTCTCTATCTCAAAAAAAGAGTGCTACCAGATGCTACCTAGCATAGAGGTAGGTTGCTTCTCTTGGACTTCATGAAACAGTCAACTTCTTATCTGAGCTGTTGTTTCTGTAACTCTTACCCTGGCAAAGAGTTAGCCCAGATGGTCTACCGTTCTTTCAAGCTCTGATAGAGATGTGTGACGTGAAGATGTCCGTTTTTATTCCATATCTACTATAAGCCAGATATTGTGCTATATGTTAAACATGCATTGTCTATCCTAACACACACACACACACACACACACACACACACAGCCTAAGAATCAGATATCATGGTCCCATTTTAGATATGGAAAAAACTGAGGCTCAAGGGGTTTAGAATACTTATTCAAAGTCATGGGACTAGTGAACAGAGGATTGATACTAGATGATTGTGGTGATGATTTCTAGGCTATATCGTTTCACTTAACATTTCCAAAATACATAATGCCATTCTAGGTTATGACGCTATACAATGGTGCTATACTGCACCATTCTAGGCTATTCTGCTATACAACTTCTAGGCTATACTGCTTAACTTAACATCTCCAAAAATACGTAAGTACATATTTATATAACAATATATATACTATATTAAAATATAAATATATATGACACATATATTGACCCAAGGCCATGCAGCAACTAGATAACTATATGATGGAGATAGAAATTTGACTCAGGCAATGTGATTGAAGAGACCTACCCTATATTCATACTATGTGATGCCTCGAAACAGAACATCCTCTGGACCCCATTTTGTGTGGTTTTTTTGAAATCAGGGAAGCATAACTTTAAAATGAAGAATAAAGGTGACTAAGTAATGAAAAGAATATCTGGGAGTTAGGCCACCTCAGCTCTTGTTCTGGTTCAGAAACTAGATTTCTGCATAACTGGGGCGAGTCATTCTCTCCTGACTCTGTCTTGTCAGTGATTTTCAAACTGCGAAGAGAATACTAGGGGGCTCCTGAGCTTCCTTAGAGTCTCTGAAAGGGTGGGGGTGGAACTAGTTGGATAATGTCATGAGAGAGATGAAGAGGAACTAAAATAGACTTGGTGAGGTCCACCAAATCTTAACATTGCATGTGTCACATATATTATTTAATCTTTTCAGCAGCCCAGTGAGGTAGGTATCATTTTCCCACTCTACAGATTAGATAAGAAAGGCTTAGGGAAACTGAATAAGAGGATCTGGAATCCAAGTCTTGCTGGCTCCAAAGTCAATCATTGACACACTCCGCTAGTCTGAAAGCGGATCCTTTCTTTCTGAGGTGTCAGAGGTGGAACAGTTGCAGATGATGAGACGCTGGGCCCCTGACACTGCATCCATATCACCTGGAGTTTAGATTAACAGCACAATTCCTGGGTCCCACTACAGACCTACTGATTTGGAGTGTCCTGGCTTATGTCCCAGAGATCTGCATTTCAATGAGCTTTTTCAATGGTGCCTTTGAATACTGATCTTGTAAAAACCACTTTATGAAAGGAAGAGTGAATGGAGAACCGGTAGCCTCATGCTGTGAATGCAGAGGTAACCACGGAGTCAGAGGACGAAGGCAGGTGGGCACCTGTGCATGTATGTGTGCGTGTTTATGTGTGTGTAAAAGTGTGCAGGTGGGTGGGTGCCTGCATGCATGTGTAAGTGCTTGTGTGTGTGTGGTCCTAAAGGGCATTGAGGAGAGGAGAGAAAAGAGAATCCTGTGTCTCAAGGAATTAACTCAAGTGTTCACTCCAATGTCAGTTCCTCCAAGAGACTTCTTGGACCATTCTATTCAAAAGCTCATCTAGGGGCTGGCCTGGCGGTGTGGTGGTTAAGTTTGTGCACTCCTCTTTGGAGGTCCGGGATTCACAGGTTCGCATCCCTGGCGTGGACCTACACACTGCTCATCAAGCCATGCTTTGGCAGCGTCCCATATACAATACAGAGGAAGCTTGGCACAGATGTTAGCTCAGGGACCATCTTCCTCACCAAAAAAAAAACCAAAAAAAACCATGAAGCACATCTAGCATTATTCTCCATCCCCTGATCCTGCTTTATTTTTCTCTCTAGCCCTCACCTTATCTTACTTGTCTTATATTAATTCTTGATGCCTTTACCTATTATCTCTCCCCCTGTAGTATGTGAGCTGCCATGAGGGCAGGGACTTTGTTTTGGTCACTGGTCTACATCATGATCTAAACAGGGCCTGGTACCTAGTAGAATCGCAACAAATGCTCGTCAAGTAAGTGAATACTAGATGGACTTCTGAAGGAGCATAATTTTGTGAGTTTGGAAAATCACCTAGAGCTGGCCATAGAGAAGGATTAGACAAACTTCCTGCCAGATCAATAGGAAGGCGGGGAAGATTAGAGGACTCCAGAGAAAGCAGCCCAGTTAAAGAAATCAAAGAAGTCTCTACACCTGGGACACTTGAACAAGTTAATTCTTCTTTCTGAAAATGAGTTTTCCTGTGAATAAGCACATCTTCCTTCTAGGGCAGTTTTGGGGGGTTAATGTGAAAACGACACAAAGGACCTACAGAATGCTGAACATGAAGGAGAGACCTAGCACACGTTTATTTCTTGAGGAGACAGCATCACGAAGTAAGCAGTCTAGAGCACACCTCTGAAGCCCTGTTACATTCTTGTTCTGGCTCCACCACTTTACTGTGGGACCTCTGGAAAGTCACTAAATCTCTCTGAGCCTTCGCTCTTTTTTTCTGTAAAACTGGATAAAAATGATGCTCACCTCGTAGAGTGAATGGGAGGAGTAAACGACAAAAATCCATGGGAAACATTATCATTGTGCCTAGTCCAGTGGTAGCATTCTTTAAAGATTATCTTTAATTGAATGCTAATTTTAATCCTTCCTCTTCTCTTTTCGTTATGGGATTATTTAGGTAAATTCTCAGCTCCACACTTTATCTGTGTAGAAGAGAGTGCAAGCAATCTCCCATGTGAAAGGAATGATCTGTGTAACGTGCATGACACTGACAAGAATGAACTCAAGAGAAGAGGCTTTAATTACGCACCTTTCCAGCAGTGCGGTCTCCCCAAGAGAGAATGAGTTGCTCAGTACACGCATTGGGTGCACATGCCACTAGTAGTCAGGGTGACCTGGTTCTCCTTTGTGAGCTTTGTGGCCACATGGAAACCTTCAAACAGAACCCTGGATGAAAAATCTACCTCAAACTCGTCCACAGAGAGGGGAGTCACAGAGATTGATTGAGTCACAGGAAGAACTTTTGGAATCTGCCATATTGAATTTGAAATGCCAGAAGAACATTCTATGTGGGGATATCTAGAATGTAAAAGCTATACATTTAGAAATAAACTGTATATGTGTGGTGTCTGAGACCTTGAGAATAGATGGGTTTGCCAAAGGTAGAGTTAAGAAGAGTATATTCCAGTTTACTTCAAAGTGTTTACTGGGATTTTCTAAGATGAGAACAGAGAAGCCAGTGTTTCCCAGAGTTTGTTCTCTATAGAATCCTTTTAACAGAGAACCTGTCAGAACTGGTGTTCCAGAGAACACACTCTGAGAAATTCTGATCTAGACCGGCAAAGAGAAGGCTCCATTAATTAAGAAAAACTAAATTTTGCTCCAGCAAGGACTAACATCCAACTGTCAATGGTTTAAAATAACAAGGGTTTATTTATTGCTTACTCATCATCAGTTGGCAGGAGGACTATACTAATTGCTGTTACTCAGAGAGCCAGACTGGTGGAGCAGCCACCATTTTTAATGTTGTTGGTCTCTGCACTAGAGAGAAAGAGATGTCTGGTGTGTCTCAATTTCATCCATTAAATTCTCTGGCATGAAAGAGACACATACTATGTATCTTTACCACTCATTGGCCAGGACTGGTCTCATGTTGCACCTGACCACAAGAGAGACTGGAAGTGTGATCCTACTATGTGCCCAGAAAGTTTATCCTACCATGTGATCAGAGTTATTTGGTGGGCAGCAGTAACACTGATCCAAGGAGAAAACCTTGAGGAATTTCTCTACTTACAGAGCAAGATAAAGAATCTTGAAGAAAGAGATAATGAAAGAGGTGAATGAAGGATTTCAAAGTATAGTTCAAGACACAGATTTTCTTGGGCTCTGATAATTAAAACACTCTTCCTAGACTTCTCTTTCAAATTTCTTTCTCCTTGGAAGGGGTGACAGGGATTACTGGAAATTCTGAGCTGCACTAAGTTTGGCTACACTATTCTAATTTTTCACCATTTCCCCTCTTTCCCATTTAAGGTCACATATTTTTTGGATGGGGATGTTGATTCACCATGTCCCTAGCCCTCACCTGTGTCACTCTTTCTTCCTGAAATCCCTCCTGTTTCCTGACCTGTTTCTGGTTGGTGATCAACTTTTCCTTTCTCTAATGGTTTAAGGAGTTAGACAAGAATCATTCCATTTGACCTTTGTGGATTTCACTCCTGGTGTTCTCTTGCTCAGACTTTGGTGCATGCCTTCAAGGAGCCCCACCCCTGGGTGTTAGATGGCCTGTCCTCCTGTCTCAACTCTTATCCCAAAGCCAACCACCCTTATTATCCCATAAACCAACCTTTTCACCTTATTTAAGGTAATGTGACATAGTATAATGTACATAGGATTTGGATTCAGACACACTGGGTAAAATCCAGACTCTACCACTTCTAGCCCTGTGACCTTGGATGGGTTACTTCTCACCTCATTCAATCTTCGTTTCCTCATCTGTAAAATGGGGTCAATGACCCAAAAGCTCACAGACCAGTTGTGGCCATCATAGAAGAAGATGGTAGTACATGAATATCAATTCCTGTATCATTTATCTATTACTGCATACTAAACCACCCTAAAACTTAGTAACTTGGATCCACTGGGAAGTTCTGATCACGTCAGGCTTGGATAATCTCAGCTGGGCTCACACATGTGTTTATAGTCTGCTGGTGGGTCAACTGGGGTTGGCTAGTCTAGGATGGCCTCACTTGTTGATTGGCAATTGACTAACTGTCGACTTGGGCAACACGGGTGACTTGACCATGTGTCTTTCACCCTCTATCTGGCTAGCCTGGGATGGTCCCCATGGCAGCAGCAAGGATCCAATGGAGAAAGTAGAAGTGTGCAAGGCCTCTTGTGGCTAAGTTCAAAACTGGCACAAAGTCACTTCTTCCACATTCTATTGGCAAAGCAAGTCTCAAGACTAGCCCAAATTCAAGAGTTGGCAAGATAGATTCCACGTCTTGATGGGGGAAGCTGTCAAGTAGCATTACAAAAGGTGTTGATACAGGATGAGTGGGACACCAGAGCCATTTTTGCAAGCAATTTACCACAGTGTCCCATCTTCTTTCTTCCCCTCTCAAGTCTTTCTTCTCCTGCTCTAGCACTGGTCCAATTGTGAGATTCTTTTTTTTTTTGAGGAAGAGTTGTCCTGAGCTAACATCTGTTGCCAATCTTCCTCTTTTTTTTTCTTTTTTTCTCCCAAAGCCCCAGTACATACTTGCATATCCTAGCTATAGGTTCTTCTACCTCTTCTATGTGTGACTCCACCTCTGCATGGCTTGATGAGCGATGAGTAGGTCCTCGCCCAGGATCTGAACTGTTGAACCCCAGGCCACAGAAGTGGAACAGGAGAACTTGTGAGATTCTTGAAGGCGGGGAGTACATATTATACATCTCTATATTCCACGTTTCCTGAGCATTGAATGAATACCACCACTATCATCACTACCATTCATTAAATGCTGAATTTATTCCAGGCTCTGTTTTTAACCACTTTCCAACACATCCCTTTGTCCTTACAACTATTCTCTTTATAAATGCTACTCTTGAGCATCCTTCCATTCCCATGCACTTAGTAGGTGTCCAATAAAAATCTATTAAATGAACCTTTTTTTTTCTGCTTTAAGTTATTCTGTGGGGTTAACACCTGCTTTGTGGTTCCAGGAGATGGATCCAGAAGTGAGACAGTGAGTCAATCATTCCTATCTCTGACTTCTCCCAACACCCACTTCTGTGGCTCACCTGTCTCACCTTCAGTTCACCCCCCAGACTTGTTATCCTGGGTTGAATTCAGCCTCCTATGAACTCCTGTAATATTTCTCATGCCCCAAAGTGCCCATATTACTCATCTTGCTCACCCACATACCTCCTACTCCACTCCATTCATGTCTTTGCTTACAATCCTCCCAGCGTTTGCTTATGTGAGTTTATCGCAGTTATTTTTCAGAGAGAGAGAGAGAGACATCATAAACCCCTGTGATTAGTCATAAAAAGCAAATAATAATAGCAATGTCTTTCCATTGCCAAGTACTTGTCCTGACATCTCTTTTGATTTCTGGAACCATCCTGATAGATATGTGACACAGGTACAATCGTCTCTCTTTACAGGCATCAAAACAGAGGCTTGGAGGGGTAGAGTGGCTTGTTCAAGGTCGCACAATACAACAATGTTCAAGATGGGAAGAGAACTCAGGATTAATGATTTATAGGCCAGCAATGGCATTCTCTTATCATTCAACCTGATCTATTCTGAAGGTTCTCACATTTCTCCAGCTTTTCGGTCTATTGTGCAGCAACGTTAATTCAGGATGATCAAGGACCATCTACTGGTTGTTGACTATACTCCAGGCACAGTTCCAAAATGGAAGGCATGCGAAGTCTGTCCATCTAAAGAGAAACACTGCTGTGTTGTATATGGAAGTGTTTTGTACTTAGTCCTGGTTTCTAATCAAATTTCTATCCCCTGCTTGTTTTACAGTCTTGAGTAAATTGCATAATATGTTTGATCCTCAGTTTTTTCATCCCTTACAAGTGGATATTAACCTTCACACCACAGGTTTATTAGGAAGATTAAGTGAGATGAAGCAAATAAAGCTCTGACACATACGAGCCATTCCTCAGGCTATTATTATTGTTGTTGTTGTTGTTAATAAATATGAATGAGGTAAGAATGAGTCATGTGAGTCAATTGCTCAACCCTCTCCTGTTCAATCTTCATCGTATTTATGTCTCCATTATTCATTTCATGTTTCTCTGCCAAAGATACAAAACTTTTTTGGTTTACATGCCTAATTTCAGAATGACCCTTCTAGGTCAGAGGGGTAATTTGACACATGTGACATATCCAGTTCCCTGAAGTGTCTTTTTTCCCCTAATGCAAAGGCATATATGAGCTGGAAGGAACAGTAGCTTCAGGAAACATTGACATTCAAAAAATCTAGGGAGGTGAAACAGTGAGTCCTTGATCTCTGGACCTCTATGGGACTCTGTGAATAGTAAACACAGCAGCCTGGGCTGATACTAAGGAGAACGGTCAGTTCAAACCCTCATGATGTAAAATTCTTTGAAGTCAGTTTTACGTGTATTGTAGCTTTCTTATTTTTTGAGATGTACCAAAATCCACAAAAGTTAAAGACAAATCTAGGCAAATCATAAGACTTTCCCTCTATTGTTTCATCCTCCACAATACTGTAATAAAAAGGAAATCAACATCTTTCTTATATGCATTTTGTGCTTCTTTGTGTACAGCAGGTTTGCATTTATTTCTTTCAAATTAGCCCTCTCAGCTCCAATGTGAGTTAGTTCAAGGGATATTATGGCTCATTTGTAAAATTATAGGTGAAGAAATTGGACCCAGAGGGGTGAAGTGGCATGCCCAAATTTGTGGGGTTAATGTGTGAAAACTGTCAATCACACCTCAATAAAGTGGTTTAAAAAAAAACAACTGGAACTCAAATGTATGTTCCCTGACACCAGTGCTCTTCCATCCCAGCCCAGCCACCTCTCTACCACAATGGCTGTGCTGAAATAAGATAATATGGGACCAAAGCTGATCTCATCAAGGAATTTCCTTCCATACTCAGCTATGCAGGAAAGCTTGTAAAGCATGACTCTCTTCTTGAGGACTGGAGAGTTGGAAAGAGCTGAATGGAACCATAGAAGACAGATCACTCTGCGAAGGAGCAAGGAAGGGACTGAATAATTCAGTGAAATTTAATGGACTGTTCAGAGTATGCCAGCAATCTGTTACCATTCCCAAACCAGAGGCCAATGAGCCAGCACTCTTCCTCTCTGTCTGATCCATTTGGGCAGTCTCAGTGGGGAGCAAACTAGGGTTCTCCCAGAAGGTGGAGGCCTCTCTCCTTGGGAGAAAGGTAGTCTTCTGAGAAGCTCTCTGTAGAGGCTGAAGGATGATTTGCCTGGATGTTGGTGGGGCTCAGTGAAGCAGTAAGAATATTCAGGTTTTCCTTCCTTTTGGACCTACCATTATACACTGGAGCAGCAGAGATGTACTAGCTAGAGTTTCCTGGCCTCCCACAGCTGGCTCACATCTGTGATGTCATGATGTCAACCACCATTCTGGATGTCAGAGTCCCATCTGTAAAACAATGAGGTTGGACTCTTGTTCCTGAGTATCCTTTGCGTCACAAAAGTGAAGTGAATAGCTCTTATCAGAGTTCATTCTAGTGAGACAGTCTAGTTGTAACACCCACCTTGGGCAGATTAACCTAATTAAGCCTCAGTTTCTTCATCTGTAAAACGAGCATAAAAAGATGACTCTTGAGTCAGCCTTGATGGCCTAAAGGTTCAAATTTGGCTTGCTCCGCTTTGGGGGCCTGGTTTTGGTTCCCGGGGGCAGAACCACATTGCTTGTCTGTCAGTAGCCATGCTGTGGTGGCAGCTCACATAGAAGAACCAGAAGAACTTACAACCATACACAACTATGTACTGGGGCTTCGGGCAGGGGGCCGGGAGATAAAAAAGGAGGAAGATCAGCAACAAATGTTAGCTTAGGGTGAATCTTCCCCTGAAAAAAAAAAATGACGACACTTATCTCATAGACTATTGAAAGGATTGAATGAGTTCTTGCTCGTAAGACTCTTTGTTGTAGAGCTAGCACCTAGCACTCAAATATTAGCTGCTATTATCATCATTATTGTCTGTGTTCTGATTTTTATTCCTTTTCTGCTGCCCCATGAGCCTCTGAGGCCAGAGCAGGATACAAAGTGAAATAGCATCCCTGTGCACTTCTTGGGCCTCCACTTCACACCCTCAGGGCTATCAATTAGTAACATTTTCTATGGAAATCAACTCCCTGAAAGAAAGAGAAGCATTTAATTTCAAGCATGAGAAAAAGAAGACAACAAAGATTAGTCACAGCTCTAAAATGTTCAAACGCCATCAATGTTATTATCTCAGCAGCCAGGTATCCAGCACTTCCACAGCTATTTAGCATAATGGATAGTTGCTGACAAGCCGCTCAGCTCAGTTCTCACTTGCAGGTGTATAACCACAGTATTAGCTGCGACTTTATTTGAACAACATGCTCTTCTCGTGACTAAATTGTAGGGCTTTTGCTTTCAGGGCACAACATCTGCTTAATATAGAAATCCTGGTTTTCAGCTGCTCGTATGTCTCTGCTAGGATATCACCCAAGAAGATGCAAGCGCCCCTTCCCCAACACATGGGGTACAAAGTTCTGTCCGTTGGAACAGGGTCAAGTCTCCTTTGAGCTGGTCTCTCTGCTCACTCTGCAGCATTTCATCACCAAATGGACTGAATTTCTCGCTTGTCGCATGTTCTTCTATTCAGACAGTGAAAATAGTGAACTCAGACTGTATTTCTCCTTCATTTATTTGACTGGAAACATAAAACATATTTTGTAAGAAAATCAAGCAATAGAGAAATATGTTCATGAAAATGTAAAATTCCTAATTCAAACATGTACCCTAATCTCTACAGGCTCATACCCCAAAGATTGTGACTATTAATGGTGTAATGTATACCCTTCCATACTTTTGTCTATAAATTTATAATTGTAATTAGATGGGAAAAGCCATATTCAGTGGAATACATTGTATAAAGGGCATTTGTTTGAGAACGGGTTTGAGTTAGAAAATGAGCTCCTAAGTAAGAAAATAGGAGCCCCTAGTATGGCCAGAAGGACTTGGAGGGAAACAAACACAAGAGTTAGGTTGTTAACCCATTGGTGAAGGAGGGTAGAGGAGAGAGATGGAGGAAAGGGAAAGAAGTGATACTGAAGCCCCCAAGATGGCAGAATTCCATACTCGTTTCAATGCCACCCTATATGTTCAATAACAACTCTACGAGTTATGAGTTTTGCATCCCAAGTTCAAATGGGGTAGAATGGAAGCAGCATAAGTATATGTAGAAATACGTACATGGAGAAAAACATGATGGGAAAAGTCCTGGAACTTGTAGAAATCATGGGCAAGGCTTTTAATTCTTAAGACCTGAAATTTAGATCTGGGCCAAGGTTAACTATGCTTCAAGTGTCAAGTGTCAAGTGTTTTCAGCTGCTGATATACACACACATATACGTACGTTGTATTATTTTACATGTGTATATATGCATGCATATACAGGTCTACACATGTATATGTGCATATAACATATACACTCATACTTATGTGTTTGTATATGTGCATATAATATATATCACATATACACCTACAAAAATATATATGCTATTTTTTTTAAGAATTTCAACAGGTTTTTAAAATTTTTTTGTTTTTTGGGGGGAAGCTTGGCCCTGTGCTAACATCTGTTGCCAATCTGCCTCTTTTATTTTTCTCCCCAAAGCCCCAGTACATAGTTGTGTATCATAGTTGTAGACTTGTAGTTCTTCTATGTGGGACACCGCCTCAGCATGGCTTGATGAGTGGTGAGTAGCTCCATGCCCAGGATCTGAACAAGCAAACCCTGGGCCGCCACTTATATATGGTATTGTTTTGCAACTTACTTTTTTCACTCAGAAATATATCATGATATTGATTCACTGTATTTCAAAAATATTTAGTGAATCCTTCAATGAGCCAGGCACTATGCTACAGGCAGTGGAATACAGCCATGAAGACTCTTTTTCATGTCAGCTCCAACAGATCTATATCATTCTTTTTAATGACTACATCTAATTCCACAGTGAAAAGTTTTGTTTTGTTTTGTTCTGTTTCATTTTGGTAACAAGTCCCTAGTGATACACATTTGGGTTATTTTTAATCTTTTGATATTATACACAATGCTCTAGTGTACTGGTATATTTGTGCGTATGTGCAAACATTTTTGAAAGTAGCTTCCTTGAAGAGGATTGGAGGAGTCAGGGCACATGCATATTTTAAAATTAAATGGATACTGCCATATTCAACTCCAAAAAGCTGATGTCATGAAAATTTTACTCTATTAAATCCCAAGTAACTAAATATTATTGTAGAAGCAGAACCCCTATCAGATCCTGTCAAGAATATTGGTGATGATGGTGATGAGGATGATGAGGATGATGTTGAAGATGATAGTTAACATTTATCATATTCTTACAATGTACCAAGTATTATGCTCTATACCTTCCAAACCTTGTGATTGTTGCACATGAGATAAAGGAAGCTCAGTGAAATAAAAGTAACTTGTCCAAAGATACACGGCTGGTAAACGACAGAGTCAGAATTTGAGCCCCTTTCTTTCATTCTCCAAAGCCCACTCTACCCCTTCTTAAGGATTTGCCATGCACTAGTATTATGAGGTGTTCCACTAGGAAAAACTGCATAGTAAATGAAAGGGTTCTATGATCAAACAATTCAGGGAAACATTTTATATAATCTGTACATTTTTAGATATTCACGATATCCATTAACTGAATAAATCCTCTGGAAAAAAATTTTTAACCAAGCCAAATAAGCATTTCTCAACCTTATTTGACTGTGGAATCTTTAAATTAAGACACATCTATTCTGAGGAACACATTTTGAGAAATAAGCCAAATAAGCATTTCTCAAACTTATTTGACTGTGGAATCTTTAAATTAAGACACATCTCTTCTGAGGAACACATTTTGAGAAATACTGTCCTCATTGTACAGTATCTCTGTGACTGTTTCATACAATCTCAGGCATTTTTTAGTATCACCTATATTAAAAGATAGACATGGATAACATCCCTCCCTCCAGCCTTTGCTGGCAGATCTGCAGAAATGGAAGCTTACTACTCCATGGACCAGTCAATTCCACCTTAGGTTACCCCTGTTGTTAGAAAATTGTTTCTGATATATTCCACCCACCTACCCCAATTTAATGCCTGATTCTAATTTTACCCATTTGCAGTTTCATAGAGTATATTGAATCTCACTTTTCCCTTCAAATTTCTGAAGCCAATGACCACATCTTAGTCCGCCCTTCATTATCTTATCTTATCCCTTATCCCATTTCATGGTCCAAGTTTTTCACATGTTCTTATCTGGCTCCTTTTTTTTTTTCTCATCACCTCACTCTCAATTTTCTCTTTAATGTGCTACTATTGGTCTGTATTGGCCTCAAAATGTGACATTCAGAACTGGACACTCCACTCTGGCTATGGCATGACCAACCTGGATGAGGACACAACTAGACTTCCCTTTGCTCTAAAGATTCCATTTCTATCAACACACTCTAGTTTAAAACAATTTGGTTTTGCACCCACAGCACACTGGAAATTCCAATTGCATTTAATAACAATTCAACCTCCTAAATAGCTATGACTTTGGGGGTGGAGTTGTTGATAGTGGCAACTCTTGAAGAAACCAGACATATAAGTGGTTGTGAAGTTTCGGTCAGTATAGCTCTGACTCCAAAGGAATATGTAACTTTGTGGTCTCCTCGCTTAAAGAGCTATCTATACCTAGAGAAGTTGATAAGGGGCCAGGGTGGGGGGGGGCATAATGAAGAGTAAAGGATGAACTGCAGCAATTATTTTGGCAAATTTTGCAAGAAAGATAAAAATCTTAAAAGTAGAGACCAAAAGAAAAGAATTCAAAATAAGAGTAAGAAGACAGTACAATTATTATGACTTAATGTTTTGCATCTGTCTTCTCTTTTAATCCTTACAAGATAAAGGAGAATATGACCCTTATTTTAAAAGTGCAGAAACTAAGGATTTGAGATGTTAAAAGAATTATCTAGTTCTAATCAGCTGGTAGGTTATAGAGTCAAGATTTCTGCCTAGGTTTATTTGATCCTAAAACCATAGAATTCTATAATTCCAAGACTATTCCTTCAAAACCCGTAGATGAATCCCAGTGGTGCAGGGATGGAGCAGCAAAATCCAGTGAGCACTGCTTCTGGGATGTGCTAAGGAGGGAGGGCTGGGCAAGGAGCAACTTATAGGGACCTGAAATAGTCCTGAGTGATTTCCCAGTAAATCTGCCCCCTGCAAGGCTTGCCAAAAAGAGACTTTCTCTCAGTTCCCAGTATGAATTAATTCTGAAAACCAAAAGCCTTATAGAGAACATGTTGGAAGCTTCCTATTAGGCTGTCTGGATCTCCAGTTCTACCTCTAAAATTCTTAAGTCCTGTAAGTCCCTCAGATCCCAGGGATACCCCCGTACTAAAGGAGAAAGAGCTAAACAGGGATAGCTAGTCCCATTTTCCTCTGTAGTGGTTGGGGTTGGCCAAGTTATTCACCTATGAAATTGATACTGTCAATAATATTAACAGACACTCTTTACTGAACACTTATGATGTGCCATGCCCCGTGCTAAATGCTTTCTATATGACATCTCATCCAATTATCAAAAATCATATTTTGGAGCCAGCCCCAGTGACCTAGTGGTTAAGTTCAGCATGCTCCACTTCAGTGGCCCAAGTTTGGTTCCCAGGTGCAGACCACTCATCTATCAGTGGCTGTGCTGTGACGGTGACTCACATACAAAACAGAGGAAGACTGGCAACAGATGTTAGCTTGGGGCAAATATTCCTCAGCAAAAAAAAAAAAAATCATATTTTGAAGTAGGTATTATTATTGTTACTTTAAACAGCTTTAAAACAACAATAACAATAAGAAAAAGAGACAGGAGGAAACTTTTGGAGGTGGTGGATATGTTTACTGCCTCAACCGAAGTAAGTACTATTGTTATTATCCTCATTTTTATCAACAGGGGAACCATAAAGTCAACTTTCCTAGAGTCTCAGAGTGAATAAGGAGTGGAGCCAAAAATTCAAATATGTCTGAAATCAAAGCCTAGTTAACCCAATACTTAACCTGAAGCTTCTCAGACTTTGGAATGTATTGTAATCTCCTAGGCCTTAAACACATACCCTTGTCCAGATTCTGACTTAGTGGATCTAAGATTCCATGGTGGGCCATGGAATCTACATTTTGACAATCACCACCAGATAATTCTGAACACCATGTTTGCAAAGAAAACTTTTTGAGGCTATCAGTAGAGCCGTTTCCCAGTATGAATTGTCTCCTTTCCCCAAAATGTGAATATGGCGTCCTTCTAATCAGAAAATAGCTGAAATGCTGAAAAAAAAAAAAAAGATCCAAGTCTGAAGAGAGGAAAAGAGAGTGAGGTTGGGATACTGAAGGAGGATGAAATGATCCGCCCTGAAATCCTGACACTCAGTGATTTCTAGAAGTTTACTTACTCAGTGGGTTCTGATCATAGGGATCTTCCTTTGTTTTGTCCCACTGGCTTCATGCATTGCTGGTTGGAGCATTCCCCAGACCAGAGACATCACAGCAGCAAGAAGAGGCGAAAGTAGAGACTAGGCAGGGGCTCTTACAAATCAGTTGCCTCTCCCCTCCTGCTCTCCCCGGTTGCAGATTCCTGCAACCAAGAGGAGTGAAGAGAACTGGGAAATAAGGAGCCAGAAGATGAGCAGTTTCCTGTGGGATATGAAATGTATAACTTATGCATTGCCTGGAAATGCCATAAGAAATTAATATTTGTTACAGAAACAGTGGGGCTACATTAATATTTTAATGGTGAATGAATATTTAATCCAAAACTCTGGATGGAAAGCAGACAAGACAACCATGGCAGGAACAGTTATACCACCCGGTCAGAGATGCTAATGATTCATTGGCTCTGTCAGTAGTAATAACACCACACAGTGTATCCATTATATAATCCTTTGAAATATTGGTAAGTCACTCCTCAGAATCAAAATCAGGAGAAGTGTTGTTTGTCCTTTGAGAAGCGAGATGAAGCATTGGACAGAGCAAGTCTTTGGGATCAGGGGAGCCTAGAATTGAGTACCACGTATATGGTTCATTGGTTGTGCAACTGTAAATAAGTCCATTCACCTCCCTGACTCTTATCTTCATGAGATAAGCATCTACTTGATAGGATTGTTGACTGCATACATTATTCACTCAACTAATGTTTACCTTTTTGTTTCTCCTTATTTTTATAATATAATAGAAAAATTAAAGGTGACTGAAATGTCTGTTAATTTAGCCCCGAGCCTACTTCTCAAAGAAAGACAATGAAATTTTTATTTTCCTGTTTCTCCTGGATATTTGTGTCTGTCATTATTCTCGTTCAGTGGAAATTTCTGTACATTGTTCAGAGAAAAGTATTTCTGTAACTAAAAGTCCAGTTCTATCTGTGACCCTTAAAATGAAATTAAAATACCTTCTTGGTGGTACCTGGTTTCTTAAACGTGTCTCCTATGGTCCCACTGTTAATGGGCACATTTACAATATAATTGCAATGAATCAATAAGATTCTTCTGGCAGGTAATTCTCCCTTCTCCAAGGCTAGAGTAGACCTTACATGGTCTACCTTATCTCTCCTCTGTGGTCCCACTATACTTTACTAGCTTCTTTCTTCTGTCACTTGGGACTTTCTATAGTTTAACAGTAAAACACATGGGCTTTAGAGTCCAATAGCCCTTAGATGCAAGGCTCCACATGGCCTGTTATTTGTAGTGTGATCTTGAGCAAAGCAATCAGTCAACTTCCTAGGTCAGAGGGTCTTCACTTGTAAAATTGGCACAATGACATTTCCCTCATTGCATTACAAGGATCTATGAAATATACATATAATGAAATACTTTGGATCATTCCCACTTTTCAGATGGAAACTGAGATGCAGAGATGAGGTAACGTACTCAAGGTCATTATGGAAGGACTAAAACCAGGTCTTGAAACAAGGTGTTCTTGAATCCACCTCATGTGTAAGAAATCTCTATAATACACTAAGAAGACATATTTTTAAATGCAAGGTTGGCATTAAGAGTTAACAACAACACAGTACTGTGTGATGTGTTCTCTCTGAGAACAAAGGCTTTGGGTTGTAGTATTTAAATGCAGTGTGGGAGCTGCTTACCTCGTATGACCTTTTCTAGAAACCAGTGCATTGACTATAACGGGCCAATCATAAAAGCTAGAAAATTCCTTATATTACTTTTATTTCTTTTTTTTTTATGAATTGAGGTGTTACTGACCTTATTAGTCCTTTTCTTATATTCACTCTAAATAAAGGAGTATTCTAGTAGTTAGATGTTTCTCCCAATCCTAGATAGCTGTCTTTTTCTGCCATATGAACCCAAGACTCTGAATCTTATTTATCTGCTCCTTAAAGGGGATATACATAGTGATGGCATCAGGCTCTACTCAGTCCTCACTTCCCCAAGAAATTCACTAATACAGAACATTAAGAAAAGAATAAAAGAATTGTTTATGTGGAAAATCCCAATGATACTACATAAGAACTTCTAGAACTATTAGGTGAGTTTAGCAAGGTTGCAGGATCAAAGTCAACAGAAAAAAAAATAAATCATATTTCTATATTTTAGCAATGAACAATTAGAAACCCAAATTAAAAACACTAGTTCTAAAAAACTTGAAGTTTTAGGTATAAATCTTAGGTATAATAAATCTAAGAAAACATATACAGGATCTCTATTAGTAGCTGGAAAACAACCAAACACTTGTGAATTAATTTTTTAAAAAATATATTCAATGGAGAAACATACTATGTTCATGGATTGGAAAACTCAACAAAGTAAAAATGTCAGTTCTTCCCACATTGATCTATAGGTTAAATGCAATTCCTATCAAATCCCAGCAGGATTTTTCTAGATACAGACAAGCTGATTCTAAAGTTTATGTGGAACTAGAATAGCTAAAATAATTTTGAATAAGAAGAATGAAGGTGGAGAAATTACACTACTTCTTTTTAAAACGTAATTTATAGTTACAATAATCTGTACAGTGTAGCACTGATGGAGGGATAGACACCTAGATCAATGGAACAGAACAGAGAATCTGGAAATAGATCCACATAAATATGCTCAACTTACTTTGAACCAAAGTGCAAAAGCAATTCAAGAGAGAAAAGATATCCTTTTCAACAAATTGTTTTGGAACAACTGGACATTCATGAACCCCCCCCCCCAAAAAAATGAACCTTGAACTAAACCTCGCATTTTACACAAAAATTAACTCAAAATGGATCACAGATGTAAATGTAACACGTGCAACTATAAAACTCTTAAAAGAATACGTAGGAGCAGATCTTGGTGATCTAAAGTCGAGTGAAGAATTCTAAGATGTGACACCAAAAGCAGGATCCGTAAAAGAAAAACTTGTTAAATTGAGCTTTATAAAAATTAAAATGTTTGCTCTGTTAAAGACACTATTGAGAGAATAAAAGACAAGCCACAGACCAGACAAAATCACTTATCTGACAAAGAATTTGTACCCAGAATAAATAAATAATGCTCTAAACTCAACAGTAAGAAAACAGGCAATTGTATTAGAAAATGGCTAATGACTGTACAGGCACTTAACCAAATAGGATAGATAGAGGGCAAATAAACACATAAAAAAGATGTCCAACATCATTCACCATTAGAGGAATGCAAATTAAAGCCACAATGAGATGCCACTGCACACTTAATAAAACAACTAAAATTAAAAGGCTAGTAATACCAAGTGCTGGTGCGGATGCAAAGCAAGAAGATGTCTCCTACGTTGCTGGAGAGAATGTAAAATGTCACAATCACTCTGGAAAACAACTTAGCAAGTTTCTTATGAACATATGCTTGCCATGTGACCCAGTAATGGCACTTCTGGGTATTTGTTCTAGAGAAATCTTATGACACACACATAAAAACACTGTATATGAATGTTCATAGCACCTTATTTGCAATTTCAAAATATTGGAAACAACCCAAATGCCCTTCAACAGAACTGGTAAACAAACTGTAATACATCCACACAATGAAATACTACTCAACAGTAAAAAGGCACAGACTATTGATACAGCCAACAACTTGGATGAATCTCAAAGGCATTAGGCTCAGTTTTTTAAAAAATCTTAAAAGGTTACATATTCTATCATTCTATTTATGCAATATTCTCAAAATGACATGGTGATAGACAGCAGGTTAGTGGTTGCCAGCTTCCAGGTTGAGGGAGGATGTGACTACTAAGGGGAAGAATGAGGGAGTTTTGGGGAATTATGGAACAGTTTTTTTATCTTGATTGTGGTAGTGGTTATACAAATCTACACATATGATAAAATGTTCAAAAAAAATGTACACCCAAAAAAGGTGCGTGTAAAAGCTGGTGAAGTGTGAATAAGGTCAGTCATTTAGGAGTGTTTGTCAATGTCAATTTCTTAGTTATTTCAATGTGCTATGATGATGTGAGATGTTATCATTGGGGAAAGCAAGACAAATGGTATATTGGAACTCTCTGTACTATCTTTGTAACTCCTAAAATATAAGAATAAAAGAAACTTGAATATCCTACTCATTGTCATTTAACTCTAACTGATATTGTTTTTCTTTTTTCTCTGCTTCCATGAGAACACAAGCTACTGTCTTCCGATCATCTCACCAGTTGTCCTATCCACTTTGCTTGGGTGTTGTAAAGGAAGTTTTTAACAACAACAAAAAACTGCTACTTTGGATTAAAATTCACTAGCAACTGAGCTAAAAATAACAACACTGCTCCCTACCAACCACGGATCCTTTCCTTTGACAGATCTTCATTGAATGTCTACCATGTGCATACGTTTCAGCATGAGCAAAGATGGGAATGGAGGTAGAGAGGAGGTTATCCGGATGAAGAACTAAGGAAGTGGGATACACAGAGCACAAATTCTTATAATACAAAGCAGAAAGTCATTCTTGGAAAGTGGGAAGAAACTATTGCAAAGCAGAGACAAAGTAGCAACTTAACTTTTAATTCACACATTGGCATTCTATGTAGAATTTCACTGGGAGAAAAAAAAGTGTCCACTGGTAAGAAACAGAAAAAAAAAAGTCCAAAAACCACTATGATAGATGATGTCAATGAACTACAACCAAACTTGAAGCATTCGTCATTCAGTGCCTTCTTCTGGATAGAACTAAGTCACGGAACAAACCTCTATGAATGTTCACCTTTTTGTTTTTCCAGGAAGAATGTGGGAAAGAGGACATGATGGGTGGATGCAAGAAAGAGAAAGAGGTAAGAGTCTGCAGCTCTGTTTAAAAATTTCTGCTTCTCAAGGAGGGGAAAAAAACCATACGATTCCCTGCCAGAGGCTGTACAAAATGCCTTACATGTCTAATTTCATTTAATCCCCACAAGAATCCCAAGAGGCGGGAATTATATCAGCAGCAACAGAAGTCACCTCTGCCAGTCTTAAGCAAGATTGTTGCTGGGCAGCAGACACAGAGGCCTCTGTAGGCCTCCACCAACTATGGATGTAGTCTCTACCCCCAGACACATTTGCCCCAACTGAGAATCCCTTTCCCTCACTCCTTCATATCAGAACCACTCACTCAACTTCCAAAGTCCAAGGCGGGAGCACCCAATCAGCCAGATCCAATTTGTCCCTTCCAGACCAGGATACATAAAGGGATGCATATCCCCACATTGGCCTCCCTACTTCCCTCCAAAACTCACAACGAAGTCCCCCAAATTAACTAGTCGTTATTCATGGTGGACCAAAATGACAATTACCTACTGTAGGTACTCTCATCCCGGTTTTATAGATGCAGGCATCAAAGCTCACAGAAGTATAAATTTTGTCCTAAGATTGCATAGTCAGTTTTTTTTAAACCACTTTATTGAGGTATGATTGACATGTAGTAAGATGTACATATTTAATGTATACAATTCAATGAGTTTGAGGATAAGTATACATCCATGAAACCATCACCACCATCAAAGCCATAAACATCCATCACCTCCCAATGTTTCCTCCTGCCTCTGTTTATTATTATTATTATTATTGGTAAGAACACGCAACATAAGATCGACCCTCTTAGAAATGTTAAGTATGCAATACAATATTGTTACCTATAGGCACTGCTGTATAGTAGATCTCCAGAACTTATTTATCTTGCATAAATGAAATTTTGTACCCTTTGACCACTTTGCTGTTTTCCCCTCTCCCTAGCACCTGGCAACCACCATTCTACTCTCTGCTTCTATGAGTTTGACTATTTTAGATTCAACACATAAGTGAGATCATACAGACATGTCTTTCTATATTTGGCTTATTTCACTTACCATAATGTCTTCCATCTTCACCCATGTTGTCCCAAATGGCAGAATTTCCTTCTTTTTTAAGGCTGAATAATATTTCATTTTGTGTATATACCACATTTTCTTTACCCTTTATCTGTGGATGGATACTTGGGTTGCTTCTACTTTTTGGCTACTGTGAATAATGCTATTATGAATTCGAGTGTGCAGATATCTGTTTGGGTCCCTGTCTTTGTCTTAGGGTATGTACCCAGAAATAGAATTACCGAATCATATGGTAATTCTATGTTTAATTTTTTTAAAGAATTATCATACTATTTTCTATACGGTTGCACCATTTTTACATTCCCATTAACAGTACACAAGGGGTCCAACTTTTCTATTTCCTTGTTATTTTCTGTTTTGTTTTTGATAGTAGGATCTGAGTAAGTGTGAGATGGGTTCCATAGGATAATTTTTAGTGCATGTTCCTCACTGGCTCCCAGAGTTCCCAGGTGGGGTAAGAATTCCAGTTGCCCCCACACACTGGTAACTTGCTTTATTGGTTTCTTTCCCTTCCTTGTCATAATTCCCCATGCCTCTACGGGTATTTCCTCAGATTACCTCCCAAATAAACTACTTACACTCAAACTCTTGCCTCAGGGTCTGCTTTTGGGGATCTTGAACTGAGACATATATTTGAGATTATTCTTTAGCCCTCATAGTATTTATTGACAACACCTACCTTGATTAGTTATGTTAGATTAAGTTGCCTCTCAACCTTAGTTTTGCAAAAGATTATCTGTCCCCACAAGCATTATGAGCGTGGTAACTTCCTAAACACCAATTAGCTCCGTGAACATAATCCACACTCCTAAAGAAATACACAATTCATTCAGCCTATCCCATAGATAAGAAATCCCTCTATCTTTAGTAAACTCAAAACTGTACAACCTCAGAAGCAAGTGGGAGCTCACGGACCTATAGAGCAGTTTTAAAACAATGTTTCATGGATCCCCAGTGTTTTTGGGACTCTGCACATGTTTACTTTGTGCAATATGATACATAAATTTGTTCTACACTAAATATTAAGATATTTCAAATGGGCTAACTTGAGTTCTCAAGTTCATTGCTTTTGGTACAGAACTCTGATCACAATGTCTCCAATCATCTCTGTTAATTAAAAAATGTCCAGAGTCTCCAGGGCAAGGTCTTTTTTTAATGTTATTATAGACAGCCACATATCTTTGTCAATTAGGACTTTATCAATACTGTGTCATCATATCAGAACTCCAGATTTCTCATTTTTTATATTAATCAAGGCAATGAAAATATTAAATCATTTCCAGAAAAACATGCATTGCTGCTTTATATATATATATATATATGAAAGATGTATATATGAAATATAAATATAAATAGATGTAGATATAAAGATATGCTGGGAGTTCCAGTACAGTTTGCTTACACATAAACAAACAAACAGGAAGGTTTCCACAGCCATAAAAGTTGGTAAACTATAGCTCTAGGTCAAGACTTCATCCAATTCATAATTCCCCCCAGCAGCATCTTGACACGTGTGCTTAAACATGACAAGTTAAAGAAAGCTTCTAACTCCTGAGGAAGTCTGCTTTATTTTAGGATATTTCTAATTGCTATGAAGATTCCCATTTTTCTCCCCTCTTGAGCTGAAATCTGCCTCCCTTCAACTTCCCCTCTTCCATCCGGGAGAGATTTTGGTCTCCTTACTCTTTCCAGGCAACCTCCAGACCTTGTTGGGGTTTCCCAGTGTTCTGTACAAGCAGGCAAGAACCATTACAAGCATTTGAACTCCTGTGCCTTTTGGCACCCAGTGAGGAGACAGTCCTCCTTCTTCTCCATTGGCTGGCAGCAAGCCCTCCCTCTCCAGTCCATCTGTAACATATAGGAAAATGACGGCAAAGATATGGATTTCACCAAACTTAATCAGAGCCTTAAGTGAATCAACAGAGGTGGGGGTAGGAGGGAAGATGGGGGTACAGAGAAAGGGTGGGCAACTTTCCAGTCCCACAACATATGGCAATAGTTTCATTGAAAGCTCAAGACAGTATTTATTTCATACAGCAACATCGCCCCAAGTAGCACACAGGCCAAATTTCTAATACATGAACCTAAATCCAATTTTTCAGATCTCCTCCTCTTCCTCTGATTTTCCTTCCCCCACCCCCCTCAGTGCTAGTTCTTCCTCCTTATTTTTTTGAAGACTCCCTGTTCTCCTTGAAAGCTGGGGCAGTATGAATGGAATGTTTTGATTTACTTCAGCCCCCCTCAATTCTACTTTCCTGAATCAATTAATTTCCACACATTCTGACAACTGAGGGGTAGGAGCAAGGGCTGAAGGGGGCAATGGTTGGGTGGTGAGAGGTTGGGGTATAGCAGGGGGTGAGGCGAGTGGGAGATTGGAGCTCCCTGGAGGGGTTTAGCCAGGGGAAGATAAATTACCCCTGTGCTTGGTGTTGAGAGAAAAGGACTGGGGGAGAGCTTGGTATCTGAGATGAGTGCACATGAGCACTGGGGGCAGGGGGTTTGGCTGTCAATCAGAGGGTTAAAAAAAATAGAAAAAGAAAAAGGCAACTTCATTCCAAGAAGATAGGGAACTGGGGGACTAGAGGGGCTCCCCTCCCTCCCTGCCCTGGGTTGCCTGGGGCCATAATCACCTTTTGTTGCCTGCCCATCTACTCCTGCAGCTGTATCTCCATCTGAGGTGGGCAGCGGTCTCTCTCTAGAGCAAATAATCAAGAATTCTGGTGGGAAAGATGGAAAGAGGAGCCTTTACTTTTCCATCTTCCTTTGTTTCTTTCTTTCTCTCTTTGTCCTTTCTTTTATTTCTCCTCCTTCCTTCTTTCCTCCCTTCTTCTCTTCCTCCCATTCTCCCATTCTCTGTCCTTCCCTCCCTCCTTCCTCCTCTTCCTTCCTGCCTTCCTTCCTTCCTCCTTCCCTTCCTCTCTCCCTCCCTTCCTCCCTTCTTTTATTCCTTCCCCTTTTCCTTCCTCTTTTCTTCTCTTTGTTCTCTGTCTTGATCACTCAGCCATTCATTCCTCCAAAATGTACTGAACAGCTATTCTGTGTGAGACTCTATGTTAATTATGATAAGAAAGACCAGACTTCTAAGGTATGTTACAATTCAATTGAAAAGACATTGACTCATCAAGCTCTGTGCTAGATGCTGGAGATACTGGCTCAACAAAGAGGAACACAGCACTGACTGTGACCTCACGAAACACATGGCTATGTGGGGGGAGACAGACATATCACTACTCATTTGTTTATGCTCTGAATCCCTATGTGAAATGCTAGGACTCTTGACTATTTATGAATCTAAAGCATATGGGACAATGCCTGGCCTCTAGTTGACATGCAATAAATATTCAATGGTGAAAACAACTACATTTATTAGAACACCTGTGATGTGTCAGATATTTTGCATGCTTTATTGTTAATCCTTCCTGCAACCTCATAACAAGGATATGGCCATTCCCATTTTACAGATGAGAAACAGAGATGTAAAGGGATTTGGCAATTTTCCAACATCAAACACCACTTAAAGATAAAACTGAGATGCTGATTCAGGTCTGCCTGATGCCAATGCAGAATATTTTCTGACTCTTTCATGCCACTTTCTGAAAAAATATGTGAATTAAAAAACACTAGTTATTATTCATTTCAAGTTGATGAGATAATTCAAGAAAGAAATCTTATCCTAACTGGTAGGAAGTCTAGGTTGTAACATACTTTGCAGTGCATGAACCTTTACAAGTAAATAAGTAAATAAAGTGACATGTTCCATGTCCTGCCAGCCTGAGGTCTCCATGACATGAACGCCCGAATTTTACTGTTTCAAGCTCCCACGTGCTTGATTGTAGGACCTCAACACCATCCTGCTGAAGTCTCTTTCCAATTATTTTTGGTATCAACATATGCTCCATAGTAAGTTGACTCTTGACCTTCTATTCTGGTCGCTTTGTTGGTGTCTCCTACACAAAGTGACTTGGGGCAGTTGCTCACCATTACCATGGTACGCAGGACTGAGCGAGAATACTGTCATGTGCCGCATAACGATGCTTCAGTCAATGACAGACCATATATAGGACCACGGGTCCTATGAGATTAGCCTAAGTGTGTAGTAGGCTATACTATCTAGGTTTGTGTAAGTGCACTCTACGATGTTCGCACAATGACAAAAATCACCTAAGGACGCATTTCCCAGAACGTATCCCCCTCATTAAGCGACGCACGACTGTAATGTGCTCCTGCTGAGGATGATTCATCCCAGGGCCCCTCAAAATACACTCCTAGAGACTTATGTACTACTCCTACTACTTGCCCAAAGTGGATCATCAGGGAGGTTCTGCTCATGGAGTAACTGACTCATCACATGCTTCCCCCACCATCTCAGCAATGAGTAGACAGCTCCTTGAGCTGCCAAGCCCTGTTTTTTTCTACAGTACATATCGCAACAGAACCAAGCTGTGCTCCTTTCAGAAATGGGGAGAATGTTCCTCTCCTCAACTCTGCACAACTCTATCCCCTGAGCCTGAAGAAAGTTTGTTTATATGCAGTGGATAGACTGCACCACTTTTCACTCCTCCCAGAATCCATATCCTTTGATAGTAACCCCACTAACTCTGGGCTTGCTTGGGCTATGTGATCGACCTTGTGCAATGAGATAATAATAAACTTGATGTAAGCAGAGGCTTGAAAACATACTTGCAACAACATGCCTGGCCCACACTGCTAGAGAAGGAGACAAGTGAAGCAGAGGTATTGGCCCAGCTAAGACTATTGTGGATTCGTCAACACTCAGCTCATCACCTGAGTCACAGGAAGACCAGAAGAACTGCCTGACCAAGATCAGTCCAATTCAGCAGAACTGCCCAATCAACTCATAGACTTATGAAAAATAACACAGGATTGTTTAAAACCACTTCTTTCGGGGGAATAGTATGTTATATGGCTATAACTAACTGATATATTTATGATGAGTTGTCTCACAAATTATCTCATGAAAACAGATTTTTCTTCTCCTGCCATCAACATTTCTCTCCAAAGGATCAGCACCCATCTGAGAAAGCAGAAGCATCCTCTACTTTACATTTCCTGTATCCTCTTTCCTCCCTACCTTCTCCTCCCAAGATCTGCTTACAAAACTAACCTATGGCACCATCAAGAAGCAGATGACCTGCTCCCTGTTCTCATCTTCTACTCTTAACTCTTCTCCCTCTCCCCTCTCTCTGCATTCAGCAGGGTACCAACCTGCTCTCTCCTTCACTAAGAGAAAAAACTAAACATAAGGCTCTCATATAAATTAATTCATGCAAATAGATGCCTATGGGTCTACCAGATCTATCACTTCATTAGACATATGTAGACAAGGCTGAATTCCCTTCAGACTAAGCCAGGATCTCACTACAGAAAAAAAGAAATATATGTAAATGTGATTGACATATACTACTATATGATACATAGACACACACACTCAAATGTGGCTTGTATGAATTACACAGACACAGTAAGATTAAGTCAATGAGAAAAAGTAAAGGAGATTGTGAAGAGTCAAGCCAGAGAAGATTGCAGTATGCATTAATACACTGTTACCATCAAGAGCAGATGTCATTACTATTTTGGCCTCTATATACATTAGCATCACACATACCATCTCTCAATTACAGCAGATTCTAAACTAGCAAGACATGAATTACCAGTGTTTTTGTGCCTGCATCCTGCCTTATGATTTTGCCAAGGGCACATAGGAATTTTTGACCTTCCAGGAACCTATCGCTGGTACCTGGTAGGGGACCAGCCCCAGCTTTGCCAGGTAATCCTGGTGGCATCAGAGTAAATCAGTCCTGCTCTTGCTGGCATATTTCTAGGAAGCTCTTTCTTATCTCCCTGACACCCACAGACCGGCCCTCTTTTCCTTTGATCCATACTTTTATTTTCCCTGTTACAACCCTCGACATCAAGAACAGCACATCTTCCTTCTGTCAGCCAAAAAAAAAAAAGTAGCTGCATTTAATAAGCAATGCATTGCTTGTGAAATATTTGACGAGAACCAACTCTGAGTGTGTGAGTGCAGGAAAAGGAGCACTGGACTAGGAGTCAAGAGGCACAAGTTCTAATCACAGATCTGCCCCCAACTTACTTGGTGAACTTGGACAAGTTACTCCAGGCTGGATCTCAGTCTTCCTGTCTCTGAAATGCAGAGTTGTATTAAATATCCTTTAGTACTCTAGCTTCAAAAACTAAATGAATTGATCCTGAGGTGCTCAAACTGTGCCACAAAACTTGAAGCTGTACTTCTTGAGAGATTAGATCTTGGACTCCACCGCTGGGCTCCAGGACACCATGAACTTTTGCCTGGACCACTGCAATATATTCTGATTTAGTATTCCTGTTTTTACTCTCGTGTTACTATAATTCATTTCTCAGATAGAGTCCAGAGTGACGTCTGTGAACAAATTAGATCATGTCCCTTTTTTACGTAAGTCCTCCAATCATTTTCTGTTGAACATAGAATAGAATTCAAACACCCACAAGGCACAATCTGGCCCTTGGCTATGTCATCAACTTCATTTCCCACCACCCTCCCAGGACGAGAGCCTGCAAAGAAACCGGAACTTCAGTCTTATAACCACATGGAACCAAATTTTTCCAGCAACATCAATGAGCCTGGAAGTGGATCCTCACCCAAGAGACCCAAGAAGGAAGACAGTCCTGCTGACACCTGGGTTTCAGCATTGTGAGACCTTCAATGGAGCCCACTGGATGTTTTGTAAGACACAGCTAAGTCAAACTGGACTTCTGGCCTACAGAACTGTGGGATAATACATTTGTGTTTTTTTAAGCCGCTAATGGAGTAGTAATTTTTTTCACAGCAGCGCTAGAAAACTAATAAAACAAGTGACAGATCTCATCTGGGAGGACTCCATAAAGAAAAAGATCCCAAGTTTTCTTCCATCTCTTATGCCTGGTTTTCCTCTCTTAGAAACTTTTATCCTTCTCTCAAGTAACACAAATCCTAAGATTCAAATTACTCTCAGCTTCTGGATGAAATCTCAGCTGACATTACTGACCTGCCATTACACGTAGAGACATCAAAGTCAGGCTCGAGATATAGTGGGCTGATTTCCCCTGGAGTCCTGGGACTCACTCTTTGTACCACACTTGAAGATGGTAAGGACAGAGTGGGACACATCCAATATGGAAAAGGATCTGAAAATTATGAGATAGAAGAAATTGGGGGACATTTTGCCTAGAGAGAAGGGAGCTCAGAGAGACTAATGTCTGTGGGGTTCTCAGAGGGGTGAGGAAATAGACTTCTTTTCATGCCAGGAAAGAGAAATTAAACTGACGGGTACATATTCTAGACAGCTTAGTGCCAAGGAAAAAAAAGTGCTAACCATAAAGAGTGTTCACGATTGCCTTAGGAAGTGATTAAACTGAGAACGTTTTGTTCCAAATTGGCAGAAGTTGGAACACTTTAGAATATCTGGTCCAACATTCTCATTTTATCAATAAGTAAACCAAGACCCAGGGGCAAGACTTGGCCGATGACCTTTAGTCTTTTGCCACTATGAAATTCTGTTTAAATGGATTTAAAACATATTTTATAGAATTATGAAAGGCCCATGGAAAAGGCTATCTAAAGAGAGCATGTTGTAGCTCTTTAGGTCCCTTTCCTTGTCTCATTTCTTTCTAACACAGACTTGGGTTCGCAATACCCTTACAGTGACCTACTCCTGCTGCCCATGTACTGAAAAAAAAGATATGGGAATTCCAGTTCTTGTCCAACTCCTCAAATGAAAGTCCTTCAGATTTCAGTTGTTTCTGAACTCATATTTTCTCTTGCATTGTCTTGAAAAGAGATTTGTACAGCACAATAAGTGCTCAATGAAGATGTTCAAATCTTGCTTTACCTACTGAGAGACATTCAAAATTTCCTTCAGTCATTTATTTGAAAAACATTAGTTCCTTCCATGCTAAATACAAGTATTGTAGAAATGGATAAGATAAAATCCTCACCCTCTAGTAGCTCATAGGGAAATGACATGAGAAGAGACCACTATACCATACTATATCATAAGTGCTATAGTGAGGGAGTCCCTAAGGTGAAGGTGAAGGGATTAAGAAGTGCAGAGTCCTGAAGCATCATGGATAGGGTATGCCCCATGTGCAGTTTGATTGGCACAGCAGGAGTGTGGGCATGGGTGGACTGCCAGCAGATGAGACTGGGAGGGTTCTCTGAGACCATGCATGCCATGTTAAGGAACTTGTATTTTATTCTGAAACTAATGTACATTAGAGGATATATTTAAAGGAAGGAAAAGACGTGGTGATATTTTGTTTTTAGAAAAAGACTCCTGGTATAATGGGGAAGATCAATTTCCCATAATCCCCTTAGCAACATCCAATCTCTGGTTGGGCTAAAAATTGTTCTTTTCATTACAATATGTCCAGGGGGCTCCTCTTTTGGTTACGTAATGTTAGCTATTAATTCTTGCTTTCAAGGAATATGCATCAGCAGTGATTTTAAAATATTTCTGTAGTATTTGTACACCCACATTCACAGCAGCATTATTTACAATAGCCAAAAAGTGGAAGCAACCCAAGTATCCATCAACAGATAAATGGATAAACAAAATGTGGTATACACATACAATGGAATAATATTCAGCCTTAAAAAGGAAGGAAGTTCTGATATGTGCTACAATATAGATGAAGCTTGAAGACACTATGCTAAATGAAATAAGCCAGTCACAAAAGGACAAATATGGCATGATTCCATTTATGTGAGATACATAAAGTAGTCAAATTCATAGAGACAGAAAGAAAAATGGTGGTTGCCAGGGGCTCGGGGGAGCAGGGGGGAATGGAGAGGTAGTGTTTAATGGATACAGAGTTTCAGTTGGGGAATGTAAAAAAGTTCTGGAGATGGATAGTAGTGATGGTTGCACAACAATGTGAATGCACTTAATGCCACAGAACTGTACTTTTAAAAATGATTAAAATGGTAAATTTTGTATTGTGTATATTTTACCACAGTAAAAAAAAAATCTATAAAACGCAAGCAAGAGGTAAAATTCAAATCCATTTCTGACAGAGTCGGAGGGTAGCGTTCAGCACTATCCAGCTTATTGGTGATTGTACGGTCACTGTCTTCATTCTATCTTCCTCTGGATTCCTTCCCAGTTGCATTTCTCCCCTTAAAATGTGATAGACCCATCCTTTTCTGGCCCATGTAAAACAGAGACCAGTTCTACTGCTCATCAAACCCAAAATGACAAGATGGTTTGTGAAATCATTTCATACATCCCGCATCTTTATTTGTACCAGGAGACAAACTCAGGCCAACTCTTGTCCATTTCGTTCTGCTGAATCAGGGAAATTCCATCTCTCTTACTGTGTGTGATCAAACTACTAGGGCCTCAGGTAGAGGGAGAGTCTGCCAGAAATCGCTCTGCCTCTCACCTTCTCCCTCATATTTGGCATGAGACCAGGAGCTCAGATATTTTCAAAAAGAGGGAGAGAGAACACCTGCGAGTTGAGCCAGCATGGAGACCGGAGTTGACCATTTTTGGTCAGAAACCAGAGAGTGTGTTTGCTGCAGAGTAGGACTCCAGGAACCTACTACCTGCTGAGATGGCCCCAGAAGACAAACCACCTGAATAAATGGGAGGTGATGTCAGAAACATACATAATGAAGAATTAGAGGAAGGTAGAGCAGCCCAAGTGGGACAGAAAGAGTACTGAATGGAGCCAGGTGGCCTGGATTCAAGGCTTCCTCCACGACTTTAGAAAATTACCTTCACCTCTCTGAGCCAAAGGAGTCTTATTTGTAAAATAAACACATTACTCTATAGAGCTATGATGCATAGTAAATGGGATGACAAAATATAAGCTGTATGATATGCTATAGGTGCCCCCAAATGTTAGTACCCCTCCTTCTGGCGTGGTATCAAGAAGTGGTCCATCTGCACAGCAAAGGAAAGCATCACTGTAACAAAAAGACACCTCACCAACTAGGAGAAAATATTTGCAATTCACATATCCCACAAAGGGTTAATTTCCAAAATATATAAAGAACTCATACAAGTCAATAACAAAAAAAAAAATCAAAAAATGGGCAGAGGATATGAACAGACATTTTTCCAAAGAGGATATACTGATGACCAAAAGGCATATGAAAAGATGTTCAATGTCACTAATTATTAGGTAAATGCAAATCAAAACTACAATGAGATATCACTTCACACCCATCAGAATGGCTACAATTAACAAGACAAGAAATGACAAGTGTTGGAAAGGATGTAGAGAAAAGGGAACCCTCATACACTGCTGGTGGGAATGCAAACTGGTACAGCCACTATGAAAAACAGTACAGAGATTTCTCAAAAAATTAAAAATAAAAATACTGTATGATCCAGTTATTCCACTTCTGGGTTTTTGTCCAAAGAACATGAAAATACTAATTCAAAAAGATGTATGCACCCCTATGTTCACTGCAGCATTATTCACAATAGCCAAGACAGAAGCAATCCAAGTGCCCAACAATGGATGAATGGATAAAGGAGATGTGGTATATATACAGTGGAATACTACTCAGCTGTAAAAAAGACAAAATTGTGCCCTTTGTGACAACATGGATGGACCTTGAGGGTATTATGCTAAGTGAAATAAGTCAGACAGAGAAACACAAATACTCTATGATTTCACTCATATGTGGAAGATAAACAAACACATAGATAAGGAAAACAGATTGGTGGTTACCATAGAAGCAGGAAGTGGGGGAAGGGCAAAAGGGGTAAAGGGGCACTTATGTATGGTGATGGATGGAAACCAGACTTTTGGTGGTGAACACAAAGCAGTCTATACAGAAGCCAAAATATAATAATGTATACATGAAATTTATACAACGTTATAAACCAATATGACCTCAATAAAATAATTTTATAAAAAAGGGATGGTCCAGTTCTACATTACATACAGGTCTCTCCTCAACATGCATCTGTGCAGCTCTCTTGCAAAAGATGATAGCACACATTTTCCCCGTGTATGTCATCTAATTAAATGCCTACTGAGTGCTAGATGTTGTGTTGACTGCACGTCTTAGATGTCATTCTAGCCTTCACTTCTAATGCTTGAATTGCTTTTGAGATTTCACTCTGACTTCTTTCAAGTCCATCTTGTCTTGCAAGTTTCAGACCATATAGGGGAGTCTTGGCTAGGGCTAGGTGATACCAAAGGATGCTTTCTGGTCTCCTAGAGCTCTTCCTTTACTTACTCCTTACTCAAATGAGCTTACATTTCAAGTCTTCATGCTACTCACTACTCTCAATTATCTGCTGAGCAGGTTGTATGAAGTGGGGCAATAGCCAGGGCCTTAGCTGTCAGACGAAATGATCATTTAATTTCTCCACATTATTCCAATTCCCCCTTGAAGATTTTTTAAAGTGATAGCTTCACAGGATAATAAAAAAATGTACATGTAAAAAGTGTTTATTCTATTGGGGAAAAAAACATCAGTAGGTGATGTTAGCTCCCCACTAGGTCATGTAACCAGGGACTGGTCTTCATGGATTTTAAATACAGAGAGGATCTTTGAGATCATTTGGTCCAGCAGAAGTGAACTTTAATGTCCACCGAGGCCAGGAAGGGAAGATAAATGAGTGACACCAGCCGGGAGGGTGAACTGGGGAAGCCAGGCTTTGTCTAAAGGGGAAGTTGCTACTGAGATCCTAGGATTGATGCCCCTATGATCATACAGAGGCTCTAATATATCCAGATTTTGATGTGCTGGCAATTAATATCTTAAAAATATTAACATTGGCACTAAATGCCAGTGTTTTAAAAGATTATGTAGGCCAAACATAGTATGTTGGCACAGCCCATGGGCTACCAGTTTGCAATTAGTAACTTTGTCTACACCCCTCACTTTAAAGGGGTCCAGCAAATAGAAATGAACTGCCCAAAGTCACACCAAACACTCCTAGCAGATCTGGAATGAGAAGTCAGATCTGAGGCTGAGCCAGATCTTTCCATGACACACAATGGTGTGGCACCTCCTTCGCTCCATTTGGAAAGAAGGGTGAAAAGAAGAAGAAGAAGAAAGGCTGAAACATTTAGAAGGGGAGAGGAAAGCAGTCCCTATGATAGAAATGTGATATCGTTCTCAAAATTTTATCAACTCAACACATCTGTGCTGAACAGATGCAATTCTGCTGACCCTGTACTGAGCATTGGGGACTCAGTGAGGGACACGGTGGGAAAGTCCTCACCTTCATGGACATCTCTCTCTAAAGGGAAAGAAGGAAGCTTTCAGGCAGTTGTAAAACAATTGGATAAAGCTGGAATTGAAAAGTGAGGGGATTTGTGAGAATACAGAGATGGGGAACTTAACTCAGTCTGGTGGTCACAAAAATCTTCCAAGCCTGAGGAAGGGAGTTACAAGAGAGAGTGATGGATTGATAGATGACAAAGAAGACAGAATTCCAAGCAAGCCCTGATGGCCTAGTGGTTAAATTTCGGCACTCTCCTCTTTGGTGGCCTGGGTTCGGTTCCCAGGCACAGAACCACACCACCCGTCTGTCAGTAGCCATGCTGTGGTGGCAGCTCACACAGAAGAACTAGAAGGACCTACAACTAGAATATACAACTATACACTGGGGCTTTGGGGAGAAAAAAAAGAGGAAAATTGACAACAGATGTTAGCTCAGGCCGAATCTTTCCCAGCAAGAAAAAGAAAAAAAATTTTAAGGGAAAAAAAAGAGAAAAGAAGACAGAATTCTTTGGCATGTATAACCCAAACCAAACAATCCCAAGGGGAAGAGGAAAGTTATCATTCGACCATCCCGATGGGTGACATTTTAGTAAAGTCACAGTGAGTTGAGTTTTATATTTAAACTGTAATAGTTTCAAAATTATCAACACATGATACTCAGAAGTGAAAAAAAAATGCAATAGACACTGACTTTCTCATTTTAAAGATGGGCAAACAGATTGACAGTGTATACCTGATTTGGCCATTTCTGCCACAATCACTGCTGGAAACTGTGCCTGTTGATTCACAGTTATATGTGGTAAATTCCAGCTTTCTGTTTTGGTAAGAGGCATTCCTCCTCAATATATTTCCAGCTGCCTTGTCATTAAATACATTGAAGAAACTGAAAGCCCATTTGTTGGGGATGGTGATGAAGGACCTCAATCTCCAAATGGCATTCACGATGTTGTCATGGCTGACAAACTTTGGAGCTAAACTCTTGGTGTGTGATTCCTAGCTTTACCACTTACTAGCTGTGTGCTCCTGAGTAACATACTTATCTCCTCTGTGCTTTAGTTTTCTCCTTATAAAGTGGGAATCATAGTAGTACCTAACTGTAGGATTGTTGTGAGGATTAAATTGTAAATTCACAAAAAAAGCACTCAGAATTGTGCCTGGTACCTGGTAGGCATTTAACGTACTTATTATCACAACTATTAGGGAGATTGGATTCAGTGAGATTTAAAGTTTCTTCCAATGCTGGGATTATATGATTCCACAGGAAGGTAATTAAATCAGTAGGTCTCATTGTACATACCTTGCAGTGGGGATTAGGGGGATAGTAAAAGCAAATTTAAAAAGTTAAAAACAAATCTAGTGATTAGGAAGCCAATTGGTGGATATATGAGAAGTACAAGATATTACTCTTTCTGTTTTCAATGAGCTCCCAATTCTTTTGAGAGCTTGAGAATTGTTCGTATGAACAGAAGAGAGAAAGAAGAGAGAGAGAGAAGTCAAGTGACAAGAATTTCCAAGTTGGAGGACCAGAACAAGTTTGTTCATTTATTCAATGACCATTTTGTGAGCATCTCCTACATGGAGGGTTGTCCTAGACACAGGGACACATATAGGATTAAGATGCAGTGAAAGTGCTAGCACAGAAGCAATTGGGAGGGACCAAGGTGGAACAGAGAAGGGGCAATTAATGCCACCTGGGATATGTCCATGCCTCTCTCGTCTCTCGTTTGAATTCCTCTGACAGCCTCCTAACTGATCCCCCTGCCTCCCATCTTGTCCCTCCTAACCCGATCTCCTTCTTGCACAACAGAGGGCTTTAGACAATGCAAATCCATGTCACTCCACTGCTTGTTTAGCATTAACATGGCTTACAAGATCTTACAGCATCTGGCCGTGGTATACTTCTTCTGACACTTCTTGTCACTCCCTGCTCATCACCAAACTTCCTTCCATTTTTTGAACCTCTGATTATCTCATCTTCTGACTTTCACAATACTGTTCCCTTGATGGAAACAGGCTTCCCCTGACACTGTCCGGCTAAGTCCTACTCATCCTTCAAGACTCAGCTTAGATTTCACTCCAGGAAGACTTCTGGAATGCTCTCTGATGTGCACACATATATTTGCAGATCTGGATTAGGTGAATCTCCTCTGAGACCCCTCAGCACCCTGTTCTGCCCTACTGGAACACATCACAAGGCATCCTAATGTCCCTTGTTTCCACTAAACACATGGGCACATTCTGTGGCTGTCTTGTTCGCCACGTACTCCCAGCATGTCCCACAGTCTTAGCACAGAGCTCAGTAAATGTTTGGTGCCATGCCCCTCCTTCTAAGTATGACAACTGAAGACCATGTGAACTCTCTAATACCAGCCTCTCATGGAGTTCCAGCACTGTCCCCCAACCTTGGGCCCGAGAGTCTAATTCCCCTCCACTAGGACCCTCTCCTTCTGCCCAAATTGTTCTCCTTCTCCCTCTGTGTCACCTCCCATCAGTTCTGGAATCAGTCCTGGCTTTATTAGGTTTGTGTTCACTTTGAAGCAGTGGCTACACATGGCCACACAAACTGTGGCATCCAGGCCTCCAATCATCCAGATCCTTGGTGACCCGACAACAAAACATCTGGGCAACTGACTCATCTTGGTTTTCTTTTCATCCACATGGTTTGGCACCACTTAGGCACTGCCTGAAGGTCGGGCACTGAGTCCTGATGCCGTGACAATTTTCCTCTGGTCTCTTGAAATCATCAAGGGGTTGTATACATGGTCAAGGCTTTTTTAATCAGGGAACAGCTGGCTGCGGTGGGGGATCTATTTGTTGCACCCACTATTAATTAGTAACATTTTAGAAAGCAGAACGAGCAAAGGAAAAAAGGAAAGTTTATGACTGGGAGGGAGAATTGGAAGCCATATGTAGAAACTGTGGGCGAAGAATGTTGCATTCACGTGGCATGATTGAAGATTCTCAGGTGAAAGACAAATATTTCTTCTCTGTGACTTTAGAGAGTGAAGCCATGATCAAAAGTTTCAGGGAAGATGATTTTAGACTTTATCCTTTCAACAAAAAGGACCAAATCAGAAGATATTCTTTTGTTGTTTTTCAGCAAATGTTTATTAAACTCCTATGTATTCTCGGCCAGTCCCTGAGCAGGGCATGCGATGAGCAGTTATAAAACAGAGCTCTTACTCTCTAGGAGATTACATTTAAACGGAGGAAACTGACATAAAACCAGGAAGTTATGATGATGCAATGTTTAAGTGCAACGGCACACATATGCATCATGGGAGCAGAGGGGCAGGGCACCTATTTGGGGTTCCAGACCTGGTGATCTTGAGGAAATCTTGTGACCTACCTGGCATGATGGCAGTAACCCCGAAAGGATTTATTTAATATACGCAACAGGATTTTGTAAACTGAAAATTGATCTATGGGTGTTGATGTCTGCCATTAAACTTTCCAAAATTCACGCAGGACAATCTTTTAGGTTATTGAGCTTCTGGTAGTTGGAAGTATTTCAGGAGGTCAGGTGGCTTCCTGGATAAGGAACATTTAAAGGCGAATTCCTGTGCTGGGGAGAAGCCTGTAAATGCCTGAGGATCTCTTATTTACAGCACCTGTTGTAAATAAGACTAGTGAATTTGATTCTTGTTCTAGAACATAGGGAGTGTGCCAACGTCAGGAAGCTAGCCGCCATCTGGCACTGAAGAATAATCCATGTCTGCCAATGGTATAGAGAGGGCACCCCTGACTCTCTCCTGGCCTTGGTTTCTTGATTAAGACTATTTAATCTAGACCACCAGTAAGGATGAGGGTTGAGTCCCTCTTCATTCTCCAGTGCCCATTTATCGAGTTCCATAGTTTCTTTTTACAAAGTTTTGCAACTCCTCCTCTGTCTCACCCTTGTCCCATTGCCAAGTCCTATTGATTTTACTTCCTAAACATATTTTATCATCCTCCAGGCATTACCTTTCTTCAGGCCTTACCATGTTGCACATTAGTCCTTTGGCCTCTGGTCTTATGTCTTCATATCCAGCATCCATCATAGTCCCTTCTTCAAATAATAGCCAGAGTGATCCTTCAAAAATGCAAATCTTATAATATCAGTCCCTTATATAGAACCATTCTTTATCTCCCACTGGCCTCAGGATCAAATCCAAGCTTGCTGAATGTCTCATAGGGGCAATTCTCCAGCTTTTTGATCAATGTACACATTATGCTCTGGTCAGCCAAACCAACTATGCCTTTCAAATTGTCTGAGACCTTCCACAGGACCTTTGCACATGCTGTTCTCTCTGCTTAGAAATGTCAGTCCTCTTCCTGTATGATTAAACCTGTGTTTTATTTCTCTTTAAAACTTTCCCTAATCTTTGCCCTCTTCACCATTTATCTAAGTTTGAATTAACCATTTGTTCCTTGAGGCCCCACAATACTCCATGTACACCTCCGTCAGAGCAGTTTTAATGTTTTATTGAACACATTTCTTTACAAGAGTGTCTTCTTCCACTCCACACTGTGAAGTCTTTGAGAGCAAAGACTACATCCCAGCTGCCTGACATACAGTATTTTTAAATTAAGAAATTGAAACTGCCCAAACTACCTCTTGGTATTTAAAAAAAATCAGCAAATTTATCTATTCATTCTTAGGCTCTTTCATTCTATTAGAAGCTCCAAACACGGAGCACTGAGCCAAAGATAAAATCAAGCAAATTTCAAGATTTACCCTCATTCTTCAAGTAGCTCACAATCTCCGGACAGGAGCCTGCTAATTAGACTACATAATTAGTGTCATCGTGGAGATCTGAAGAATAATCAAGTGAGGTGAGATTTTTCATTTTCCTGTGCCACCTGAGGACATGGAAAGTGACTGTCAGAAGCCACATCATGAACAAATATTTCTTCAAGCAAGAGATCGTCCCAATGATGTTACTGTGGGACAAGGGCACAGATGTAAGATGAACGCTGATCTTTAACAAGATCTCAACTCTCCCCATCAAGGTTCAGATGATGGGCATGTGGGCAGTAACCAGTGCTTCCATCCTCCACTGTGGAAGCTGCAAACCAATGGCAGCCTGTCCCACCAGGGATTCCATCACATGAAGGAGGGTTCGAGGAGAGTATTCAGTCTTCGATGGGTCACCATCTGGAGCTGTCAGACTTCTTTCCCCTAGGAAATAAAGGTGTTGTTTGGAACTTATTAATCCAGAAAAACAGCAACAACAAAATATATAATTACCTCGAAATTTTATCTGAGTGGGATGGGAGTTGCAGTGCCCATGCATAACTTTCCTGAGAATGTGAGCATTCATTGAGAAAAATGTGAAGGGCATGATAGTCACTCCTCAAGGACAAGGAATACTAATGAGTACTTTAGAAATGGCATGTTAATCTGTGTGGCAACCTTTCTTCTGCATTGTAGAGATGTATAACTCCTTGGATTGGAACCACATCATTTGCAGGAGTCATGGAATTCCTAATAGTGTCATTATCATGATTGACAGCCAGTTGGGCGTATTCATTGTCCTAACAATATTTCTAGGCTTTAAAAGTGTTTCATTAGCATATGCCACCAAAAAGATTCAGCTGAACTCATGCTGTCCACAGGAATTATGATAGAGTGGATTGGGCACTTCTGTAAGATTCGGGAGACCTGGGATCTTATCCCAGGAAAGCCCAGAGTTAGTTGACATCCCACACTGTTCCTTCCTTTTCCCATCTCTGAATTACAGATGGGAACTGTTGGACAAGGTAAGCTTCTTTCTAGTTCTGCCTTTCTTGGCATCCATGTTTCCATGCGTTTTATTAACTCAGCTGCATCTCTCTCAACAATGGCACTGTAACAGAATATTGTAAGGAATCTTCCAATAAATTTCATTAGAACATCAAAATTTCCATACTTGGTGAGATCAGGAATATATAGCTCTGAGTTTTGTGGCACTTATAAAGAAGACCCTATAATGATTATCTTAGTGAGGGTTGATGTTCATCAAAGTACTTATAATGTCCCATAAAACAATGACAACCATGTTAACCAGATCATTGGAAATATTCATTACACTGTACTGTGTACTGTAAGGGATCAGATCAAATAATTGTACTTAAGTGGATCAGTGGCCCTTGTGGCCTAGATCAGTACTGTTAATACTGATAATAGGAGTTCCTATCTAGCTTCATATTATGTTAGGAAAACTTTTAAATTCGTACATGGTATTCCTTAGTGGATAAAGAGAGCAAGCTACTCAGGGTTGAGTCCTCATCTGACAGATAGTAGCTGTGCAACTTCAAGGGAGAATGGCTGTGACGTTTACAGCATGTGTCTGCCATAAAGTGAGGGCTCCATAAATGTGGAATTAGCAGTTGTCATTTACATGAGACCTGCGAGGTGGGCAGAAGGAGAAAGAGTTAGATCCATGTCCCAAGTTAGATCCATGTCCCCAGTAACTGAGTCTGCTTTGGAGGCCAGTTCTCCTCTCTTCTGAGCCTATATTTTGTTTCTATAATGACGTGCTACCTAAGAAGAAAGAAGGAGAGTCAGCGAGAGACAGAGATGAGAGAGTGAGTGGGGAAGGAAGAAAGGAAAGAAGGAAAGACTTGAGTCCAGTAGTATTCTTTGCTTGTAGTCCCAAGTAAGCAGTGCTTCCTTCTTCACATCTGAATGTCAGCATCTCCTGCAAAGGTTCTATTGCCATTATCAAACTAATATTTAGCCTCCCTGGTAACAGCGAAAAGGACAAACCTGTATTTATAGCAGAGTATGATGCCTGGGCAGGGAGTTTGGGAGCCATGGCAGTGAACAAAGCAAGGACACAAATCAAATACACTTGCTAAGGGGCTGTCTCAGTTTCTTTTCTGCTGGCCTGGCACGGCAGGCTCACATGATGTGGCATAGAGAAAATGACAGCTAGAAATCTAGCAATTATTTATTTATTTGCATCAAGTCCTTGCTTCCCAGGTTACCTTCCCTAGTCCCACAGGAGTCTGAAATTTAAAAAAAGGAAAAAGAGAGAGAGAAAAAGAAAAAGTTCCAATGAAAATAAAGAATGTCATTTCTCTTTTTCCCTCATGAAATATAGACTGAGGATGAATGAGTCCATTTGGACAGCATGGGATCCCTTGGAACAAATATCTGTGGTTGGAATTGCTCCTTTAAAAGTTGTGTAACTCCCTGTCTATCATTCCATGGGTTTTGAGCGTTGGCAATAGGCTGGGTGCAGCATGAGATACAGACACCTAAAGCAGACAGCCACGTCCCTGAGCACGTACTCTGGGCCAGGTGCTATGCCAGGGGCTTCAGTGCGCTATCTCATTTGTACCTCGCAATAACACTGCGAAGTAGCTAATTTCAAGCCTATTTACAGATGAGGAAACGGAGACCAAGAGACAAGTGAGGTAATTTGCCCAAGGGCATTCATCTTATAAGTGACAGAGCCAGGAATTAAACTCATACTTGTCGTGCTCCAAAGCCTATTTCCAAGACACAAACTTTCTCCAGATCCTTACATCCTACTTGGCCAGAGGGGGCATTTACACAAACTGCAAAGCTAGGGAGCTGCCTCATTTGTGTGGGAACTTTGGGTATTTCGGATCCTATCATTTTTATAACCACAGTCTGTGAAGTGAAGGAGGCATTGCTATTTCCATTTCTCAGATGGTAGAACTAAGGTGCAGATGGGTAGAGTGATGGTCAGAAGGATAATCGCGGGACAGCTCCTCAGGTGTTCAAGAAAGCTTTCCTCCAGAGTCGGCCTTGACATTGAGGTGGTGGGGGTCTATTTTCTCCTTCTGATGACTAACAGTACAAGCATTAGTGGAAAGTAGTTAACAGCAAAATCTCTTTAGTCCGATGGCTTTGGCTGAAATCCTCACACAACCTCCAGTGAGTTGGTTAGCCTCTCCTGGTAAGCCTCAGGCTCCCCATCTGGAAATTATGACTAAGAATTGTGCTTATTTCAAATGAGCACTGAGAACAGTTGATGAGTTAAAGTTTAGCAGAATGCATTGTCTCGGCAAGCACCCTAGAAATTTTAGTTATTACATCATCATCGTCGTCATCTTCATGGTCATGGTCATCATGTTTTATTGTCTAGCAGTGATGGGAACCTGTATTAGCCAGGTAAGATGGAGTAGGTTCATAAATCAAGGTGCACATGAGAAACCCAGCTCTTAGCTGTTTTACTCTAGGTCCCTCACTGGACCCCTCTGAGCTTCAATCTCCTCCTCTCTAGGTGGACCTAGTAAAGATTCCTTCTGTTTTCCCCCCACTGGCAGGAAGGTCCCGAATTTCAAATGAGATCATGAAAGACAAAAACCTTTTTGCAAACTCTAAAGTGGACTGGGTATAGAAAGAGTCTGTGTTGCTAATTCACCTTTAAGTATTTTCCTTTTCTTTTTAATATCTAAAATTCATGCACAGATATACCTCCATTGTAAATGTAGAAGCCAAACAATACAGACAAAGCAGAAGTCCCTTTGACTCATTCCTGTTTGCATGCTCTTAGCTCTCTTTATCTGTCCCCCCAGAGGTCAACCAGTCTGCCCATCCCAACCCATTTCTACTACGCTTGATTTTTTTCCAGTTATTAATGTTTTGCCCATCCAATGAGATATGTAGCTGAGTGGTTGAAGACTGGGTTCAGAGCCCAAACTGCCTGAGTTTGAATTGTGGCTCTATCATATTTTAACAACGTGGATAAGTTGTTTATCTTTTCTGGGTCTCAATTTCTTCCTCTGTAAAGTGAGGGCACTAATGGTACCTAACTCAGGACTTTCTTGTGAGAAGTGAATACAATAAATGAGCACACATGTAAACAGCACCCGACACTTGTGATTCTCAATGTGCGTTCATTGGTTTTCTTATTAGACAGGCAAGCTCATGGGTCACAGTTGAATCCTTGGCATGTAGCCTAGCATCTGGTACCCAATGGGCAACTGAAAAATAGTTCTTAAATTGGCAAGAGAATTCTACATTCATTTTTGTCTGGGGATGCTGCTAAGGATTGGGGAAAACTTAGGAGAAAGACCACTAAAATAAGACTAGCTTGCACTACTTGAGCATCTACTCTGCACTAGACAAGCCCTTTATGCATAATACTTATTGACTCATTTAATCTTCACAGAAACCTTTCTAAAGGATAGATCTTACTTTTACTGCCCTCATTTTACTGATGAGGGAACTGAGACACAGACAGGTTAAGTCTCCTGCACATGGTCACACAGCTGGGATTCAAACCAAGCCAGTGTGGGCCCAATGTGGGCACTCTTCATTTCTCTCCAGCTTTGCCTCTCTCTCCAAAGGATTTGTCATCTGGTTTCCCATAAAGGTGCTGAGTGACTTGGGCCAGTAACAGCCACCCAATGGTTTCCCCACTTATCTTTCTAGGCTCACAGTGCTTACTCCTCTCCCCTCTGAATGGTGAATACAATGATGGGGGACATGAAGATAAGTTAATATTGCCTTTGAGAACATATGTGCTGGAACAGCTCAGTTTCAGAAAGGTGTCGACACCCTTTGGTGGGTTGAAGCCTGGCTGGCTGGGTGAGACTGCTGTCCAGAGAACCACTCCTAGCCTTAGAGTCCATTTGACTTTGAGAGCTAGCCCACCATTCTGAACTGTGTTAAACAGTAATGCAGAGTGACTCCTGAGTGCTGATGAGAATCAGGGAAGAATTGAGTGGGAATGACTCTCAGGGGACACATCATCCAGGCGTCTTAACAGGACCCCATTGGAATCAGGATGATGATGATCAACCCTCCAAGACATGAATCATCAATATGGGGTAACAACCAGTAGGTCACAGACACCAACCAATCACAAAGAACATGGCCCTAGAGAATAGAATGGACAGTGGTCCTAGAACACAGCTCTGCCAGGGCATCTCTGTTGGCTATCAGACTAGGGGCCAGGTAGATTTTTACCTTCAAAATTTTGACAGATTCTCAAAGGGAAAGGGAAAAGACTTATCTCAGGCAACACAATAATTAAGCAGAAAAAGTGAGAACAGAGCCTGGACTCTTGGGTCCTATGGGAGCTCCTCAATCAGTCTAGTCTACCTCATGGTCCTTATTGAATGCTACAGGAACTGATCCAAGTGCAAATTGGTCATTTCTCAACATGACACTAGTCGGTAAGTTTACATGCCCCTTTCTTCTGAGGAGCACAAAGCTCTCCACATATACTAGGTCCATCATCTAAGGCTATTGTTGTTATTATTATTATTTAATAACTGTTTAAAATTAGTGCTTTCACATGTGGTCCAAGTCAGTAGATGGTCTATAGTCTCCCAGAATTGAGTGGCATTCTCTCTCAACATTCATTTAAAAAGTGTTGCCTGTGGTGCCGGCGTGGTGACATAACGGCATAGCGGTTAAGTTCGCATGCTCCACTTCGGCGGCCCAGGGCTTGCAGGTTTGGATCCTGGGCACGGACCGACACACCACTTGTCAAGCCATGCTGTGGTGGCATACCATACAAAGTAGAGGAAGATGGGCACAGATGTTGGCCCAGGGCCTATCTTCCTCAGCAAAAAAGAGGAGGATTGGCAATGGATGTTATCTTAGGGCTAGCCTTCCTCACATACACACACACACACACACACACACACACACACACACAAGTGTTGCCTGTAGACTTCACTGTGGAGGGCTGGCCACTGCTGGTTCTCTATATCCATGAATTTAAGGACAGGCTGTGGGCACTGCACAGTAAATCTCTAGGTGTCTAGAAGGAACTTTCAAATTTCTCAATGCAGTAGTTTATCCAAAAGGTTAAGAACATGGGCTTTGAAGACAGGCATACCTGGTTTTCGGTTGTTACAAATTCACACATTGTTCTAAAGCTCTTTGTCTCCTCCTACAAAATGGAGGTAGTCATATTACCTGCCTCTTAGAGTTGTTATACAGGTGAAATGGTACGACATATAAGCACTCATGACATATAAGCAAACAATAAATTTCAACTATTAGTGACAAAGATAATTTGAGAGTGCAAAGTCGTGCTAGACAGATCTTGGCACAATGCCAGGCATATAATTGATAATTGATGAATAATTGTTGAATGCCTATATGGATTAAGAAAGGCAGCATTATAGTAGAAATAATATTGGTTTGGAAAAGCAGAGAATTCTCACTCTGGAATGGTTTGAATGTGTGACTTTGGGAGAATCCTCTTCCCCTCTGTGAGTCTTCATCTGCAAAGTGAAAGTACCAGGTTTAATGGGCTGTAAAGCACTTTCTAATTAAAAAAATATATATATGACAATGGCCTGGTGCAGCACATACTAACATCATTCCCATATGCCATCTAGGTAGGGTTATGGCCATGTGACAACGTAAGTAGCAGTACAAGGAAGGTCATGCGTGACAGTGCTGACTGAATGCCTTGAAGTCAAGACACGAGAGAATTTCAGAGGAGGAGGGAGATTCATTCTGATTGGTGGAGAGCTTGAGTAAGGTTTCCTGAAAGAGCCAGGACTTTCATCGTCTGGGTTTTAAGAATTCGAAGGACTCAAGTGAAGGTAAGATGAAAGAAGCCGGGCATTATTCTGGAAGTCACACATATCTAGGAGTTAGGGAGGCCCCACAGTGCTCACCAAATGTTCTCTGAGCTCCCATTTAGCATGAGCCATAGAGGGTTAACCCAAGGGGGGATTTCAAAAGGCAGAGGACTCAAGACTCATCTTTGAGAAGCTTAAGGTCTGGCACAGACAGGAAGACAAGGACATAAATCCAACAATATGGGAGAGGAAAAAAGCTAAATAATCCTCTGGGGATGATTTATTTTAATGTTTAATAAAGAATAATGTTATGGAGAAGGTGACATTTGCACTAGATTGGAGAAAAGCACGTAGGTTAGAGTTTGGGTTTGGATATATATCTTCTAGCTAGGTGATTCGGGGTAAACTGCTCCCTCTTTCTGAATTTGAATTTACTCATCTTTTAAAACAAAGCAAAATCAACCTAATCGAGTTGTTGTGAGAATATGTGCCTGCTGGCCCATGCATGGCATACAGAAGGCACTCAACAAGTCGTGTTAATTGGTATAGATTGAGTTCATCAGAAAGCTTTGCTGGATTGATTTCCCATGGAAAAGTCTTCACTGAAGAGCAATTAATTGCATGTCTTCAGTCTCAGTTGATACAAAAAGTGGCCAATTGGACAGCGATTCTGCAATTTCTGGAAATACCAGAGTTGAAAGCATTGTCCATTATGTGACTCAAGGCCTCTTCTCAAATAAGCCACAAGATACATTTGTCCTGGAATTAAGCGGACGGGCTTATCAAACGCTTTATTTTCCGTTCAGCAAAACAACGTGAAACGTACCGAATGAAGAGAACACCCACTAACGCCCATTTCTGATTTCTCACAAAGCTTCCTTTCCCACAAGATTATGAAGATATTTTCCTGATTCCAGTTTAAAACAATAGAAAGATTAAAGGTAGATTAGAGGCAGGCCAGCCAGGGTGAAGAATGTGGACTTTGGAGTGAGATAGACTTGAGTTCAAATGTGTCACAGAATCCAACCAACTTTACTGAGTCTCATCTGAAAAAATAAAGAAATCTGGGGGCCGGCCCAGTGGCGCAGCGGTTTAGTCCGCGCTTGGCAGCCCGGGGTTCGCAGGTTCGGATCCCGGGTGCCTGCCGATGCACTGCTTGTCAGCCATGCAGTGGCAGCGTCCCATATAAAGTAGAGGAGGATGGGCACGGATGTTAGCCCAGGGCCAGTCTTCCTCAGCAAAAAGAAGAGGATTGGCGACGCATGTTAGCTCAGGGCTGGTCTTCCTCACAAAAAAAATTAAAAAATAAAGAAATCTGCAAAATAGGGCTTAGAAAAACTACACATTATACATATATTTTTGTGTGTGTGAGGAAGACCAGCCCTGAGCTAACATCCGTTGCTAATCCTCCTCTTTTTGCTGAGGAAGACTGGCCCTGAGCTAACATCCGTGCCCATCTTCCTCTACTTTATATGGGACGCCGCCACGGCGTGGCTGACAAGCAGTGCGTCGGCGGGCGCCCGGGATCCGAACCAGCGAACCCCGGGCTGCCAAGCGCGGACTAAACCGCTGCACCACTGGGCCGGCCCCTACACATTATAGTTTTGATTATTAAATGAAATAATATATGTAACCACTCAAGATAGTGTCTCTCATAACAAATTATAGCTAATTGCCATCATGCATTGCTTAATGACGGAGATACATTCTGAGAAATGCATCATCAGGCAATTTCCATCTTGCGAGAACATCACACAGTGTACTTATACAAACCTACTGCACACCTTGGCTCCATGGTACTACTCTTATGGGACCACCATTGTATATGCGGTCCATTGTTGACTGAAATGTCGTTATGCAGCACAGCACTTGACTGTATTATTATTACTAAAGAGAGTGAAAAAATAAAATAATAAATTCATAAAATTAAACGTTTTCTACAAATTAAAAAAATGCAGTGTCAAGCAGTTATCTTCATCTTCAACTAAAATTCTAAGCTTAAGAAATGCCTTGGGCACCTGAGATGAACACAAGGAGGCTTTTTGCAATGAGTCAAAGGACCAGGGTTGGAATGTAGAAGTTGCTGTTTCAGCTTCCTAGTCATCAGCCTGCAGGAAGACTGAGAGAGGACTCCAGTTCATCCCAGAGCTATCCACTTGTGGACACAAAAGCTTCAATAAATACAGAGGAAAACACTTGGAGCTCACCAGCTCCACCTCCAGCCAGAGTGGTCCCTAACCCCCATCGGCCAATGCCCACTTCAGACAAACAATGTGATCATTGGCTCTCTTTTCTTTGTGGCTTTGTAGACCAGACAATTATTACATCATGGAATTAATTTTTTTCAGAAGGAGCTTGAAGATGCTAAAAAAATACTCAAGGATGAAAATAAATGTATTTTTTAACATAATTTAAGAAGATAGAAGGACAGACAGAAAACCACTGAGCAATTCAGATAGATTGAGTTCAAACCTACTTCCTAATCTTGCGAAGAGAAACGTTAAAAACTTAGTACAGTGTCTAACACACAGTAGGTGCTCGATGCAGGCAAGCTGTTATTACTGCTGGCGTGATTCTTACAACTGTCAAGTCTAGTACATGCATTAAAATAATATAATTTAACTACTGTTGGGGAGAAAGTAAAGAAGCTAATATTTATCCAACACCCACTGACATATGTACTAGTCACTATGCAACATGATAGCCATCGTCTCACTTAATCTCCCAGATAACCCCATGAAATCTATAAAAATGAAAAACGAGATTCAAAAGGTTAAGTGATTCTTCCTAACACTCAGAGCTAGAGTAGAAAGTGCTAGATCCAGATTGGCTGGGCTCTCCACTATTTATTCAGTCTCTGTGATTCAATGTTTTTGTCCTCCTGTAAAATGGGATGATTATTGGATTTCCTCTGTAGGCTCGTTACGAGGACTGGATGGGGTCGTTCCTATAAAAAGTGTTTAAATATTGCATGTAATATAGTGTACACGCAATAAACATAAGCTGCTACTAGAGTTGTTATTTAGCAAAGATGGGATTTGAACCCCATTTCTTCTACTCCAAAGTCCAGTATATCTGTCTTAGTGTCCACAGACACATTATTTGGGAAGGGGAGGCTGACAAAACGAAGAAATTAAGTACTTATTAAGAACCTAATATGTTCATAGCACTGAACTTACTGGCATCACAGGAAAAACTAAAGAAGCAAAAATATATGTATATACACACATGTATATATCTATGTAGATTTACAAATATCTCTCTCTCTATTTTATATATATATATATTTTATATATATATATATATAAATATAATATATATATATATATAAAATTAACAGTTTTGAACCAGCAGCTATGTGCAAAGTGCTGGGCTAGGCATTTGGGGAAACACAAATACAAATGCAACAGAGTCTCTGTCCTACATGGAAAGGAGACACAAGCAGGTGTGTAATTAAGTATGATAGCTGGCTTTGGGGATGTGCCCAGAGAAATTCAGAGGAAGTTCTACGAGAGCCCAGAGGAGGGAGCCCTTCAGGGAGAGGGTGTGGTGACAGAACTGGCCCTTGAAGATCCTTGCCCTAGAAGGGTTCTAATCTTGGAGGAAAGGCATAAACAGGACACCAAGAACAATGGCAGATCCTATCTAATCGAGTTCCAGATTCTACTAGACGGACAATGCTTGCCCAGGAATTCTGAGATGAGCATAATCCTTCTGGTTTGGGGTAAGAAATAGGAGGGGCTTGGGCTCTACATGAAAGCTGACAGAAGTCCCGTGGGGCATGAAATTTAGATCCCTGGGAAGGGAGGGAGGGTGCTCATTCGTCGAGCACCTACTACGTGTCACACAGCACACAATCCTCAGGACATTTTCAAGGGAAGGTCACTGAGACTCAGAGAAATTAAGCAGCTTGCTGAAGGTCATAGGAACCCAGGTCAGGATGACTCTGAAATGTATACTTTGAACCACCCTTACTCCTTCAAACCTTTCCCAAACTTTAGGACTCCACTCAGATGTTACTCTCCTAACTTCAAGTAGACTCCTACACCCTCTCTGGCAAAATACCTTGCTTTTAGTTATTACCAAATAAAATGAATATTGAAGTAGTATATCCTAAGAGTGGAGGAACAGAACTATTTTTGTTCTAAAAATCCCCAGAAACAAAGGACACCTTGGGGGGTGGGGGGAATTGACCAAATACAAATGATTAGATGGGAATTGTTGCCATACTCCAGTAATTGGGGTCTCCACTACACTTCAGATTTGGAAGTGATCTTAGGAATCTTCAACTCTTGTCCTTTCACTTTATAGAAGAGCAAGCTGAGGTCAAAGGTCCCACACAGATCAGAATTAGAACCCAAGCCTTCTAACTCTCAGATGATTGTTCTTTGACTACAAGTGATGAAAGGAGAAGGGACAAATCCATGAAAGATCCAGGGATGGAGTAAAAGAGAGATAGCAGCATATATTACTTATTACATGTAAATAAATAAGAATGTCATGCATAAACCAATGATTAGAGTGGATCATGAACCAAGGGTTACAATTCATCCAGTTCTATTCACTCTATTAAAAACAAACACATACATACACACAGACCTAAAAATAAGAGTGGTTTCCAAGACAGGTGGGCTAGATTAATAAATGCATGTCCAATGAAAACACCAGTGAAAGGCTTTGCCAATTGCTCCCAACGCATCTAGGGACTGAGGTCAAGAAGCTCAAGTTGCTATGAGATTTGGATTGCTCTGTCCTTTCCTCTTGCCTGCCACTGGAGAGAAATGATAAGTTGGCCTCCTGAATTTTTGTCTGTCTTTAAGAACCTAAGGACCAGTTGGTCCTTGACAACAACAGTAGAATAAATGGTATTTATATAGCACTTTTAGAGTTTATATGATATTATACCTCAAAGTGTATTTTTTCCTCAGAATGAATTTGTGAAATAGATATTCCCATTTTAAAGGCAAGGGAGTGGAGGGCTAGTGAAGTGTCTCAGGGCACAGCACTGGTATGTGTTGGAGTGCCTGGGGACTTAGAACCATCACTCTTGTGTTCTGGCTCTTGGTGGGAGAGCTGAAAAAGTCCCAAATGTCTAGGGATATTCCAAACTATTGTATACAATGACTTAGAAGCCCCTGGAAGAAATATAGTTTCCAAATGCCTAACTGCCACCACCGAAGTGAGTTAGCAGTCATGCTCCAACCTCTATTGGGGAAAGAGGGGGATTTTGCAGGATATAATTTATGTAGTTCAACATAGGTCTTTTTCAGTTGAATGTCAACCTCACGACTTTTATAGGTGACTTGGAGTTTGCTTAGGCAAATTTCTTATCCAAGCCATTGTGCGCTGAAGGTTCTCTTCTTTCGGCTGATCTCTGGAACACATTTGGGATATACTGCCATTTCCATTTTATAACTGGAGAAACTGAGTTCAGACATTCTTGGCTTAAGACTATAAGGCAAGTTCCTCCCAAACCAAGAAGATCTGAATCTGGGATCTCCTGTTTTCACAATGGTGCCATAATCCCTGCATACCGCATTCTGGCTTTTATGGAGAAGATGTCTGAGTCATTTACTCATTCTGCAAATCTGCATACTTTCACCAACACATATTCTCCACTGGTGTTCACTCTTCCTGAAGTGTGCCGGAATGGTCCCAGTTCTCAGGAAAGATCTGGAGAAGCCCTGAGGACGGGGACACAAGGGGAGGAAAATCATACATCAGTGGAGTTAATTTCATCTCAGGCTTCGAGCATGCTACCCACATGCAAACCTCACACAGCATATTTTTATCACTACCTTACTTGAACAGACTGGTAACTCATACTTTGTAATCCACTACTGCTAACTCATTTTGACTTATTAAACACTTGGAGAAAAAAAAAAAAAAAAAAGAACTGTTTTGCCATAAGGGGGAGCTTTTGAGTTCTATAAAGAGGGGGAAAAAAGGACAAAAATATGTTACATATATGTCCCAGTTCAAAACAGATCTACAAAGCAGCAAATGATCAGATCCTTACCTGTGAATTGAACAATGTCAGAGGACCTGAACGTGTTAGGTTGAAAAAAGATGGCAAATTAATATTTTTCCCTCATTTTTTAAATATAAAACTAGAATAATTTCTAACAAACCACAGTATTTTTAAGAGTTTTCAGAGACCTAGTTGTGCTGAGCCTACAGCTTCGGAAAATGCCTTTCCTCTGGTTGCTTCTGATGATTCCGTGAGGACCTGGGAGACAACATTTGGACTAACTGAAGCCAGCAGCAACGGGGGCTCAGGAAGAGGGGGGATGTTCATCATTGCATAACTTTAAGGGAATTCTGAGAGGGAAAGGGAGAAAAGGCTAGGGAAGACAAGAGAGAGGGGAAAGGAGAAGGAAAAGAGGAAGAGGGAGAGAAAGGGGAGTGGAGGGAGAGAGAGAGACTGAGTGAGAAAGAGATTAGAGTGAAGAGAGAGAGAAAGAGACAGCATTACAAAAAAAAAATCTGAGAATCAAGTTTCAAGACTCTTTATGTGCTATAGAGAAGGATGAGGTTTACTAGCAAAGTGCAAAGGGGATCCTGAGAGAAGAGATAGATTTTTCTCCCGCCAGGAGGAGAAAAAAAAAATAGGGGAGCGGGGTAAAGGAGGGAAAAAAGCAAGGAAAACAAAACAAAAACAGGAATGTGTGTTTTGAGCAGGAATGAGGAGAGCTGGGAGGACCATAAGGGCGTGTGTACAGAATTTCATTAAATTGTTACTTTAAGATCGTCTTCTTAAAAAAGAGGGGGGGGGGGCGGGAGCGAAGAGGCAAACGGCAAAGTGGAAGAAGGCTGGGTAGCTCGGCCTCTCCAAACTGATTGATTAGTCATGATCCCCGCAGTTTTAACAGGGAGTCATTCAATTGGGAAGGTGGAGCGCTCGGGAGCAGATTAGCATACGCTTGTTTACTCATCTTCTGAGGGATTTTTCCCCCCTCTTTCCTTTCATTTTGTGAAGAAGGAGGGAGGGGAGGGGGGACTGGGGGGGGGGAGAAGGGGGCTGTGGCTTGTGTTATAAAGGACGCAAAAAATAAATAAATTAGAGCATCTTTTGGGGGGAGGGAATTCAGCGGATCAGTGTCTTAGAGGAGCTTTTTTTTTTTAAGAGCGAGAAATCATATAAAATAAAATGAAATAAAACAAGGAGGAAGGCAACCAGCTGTTAGAGGGGGAAAATAAGGCAGATAAAGGAGCGGGGAGAGAAATTAATTGCCAACCAGGAGGAGTTGGGCTGTATTTTTCAAAGGTGGGGGGAGTGGAGCACACACCTTGAGGAGGAAAGCGAGAAAGAAAAGAAAAAAGCAAGTGGAAGGGGGGGCTCGCCCAAGAAGGGTGAAGAAGCGAAGAAAGTCGAGGCGCCGAGGCTCCCAAAGCTGGCAGCTCCGGGCGGCGGTGCAGGGGCGAAGGGGGGGCGGGGGGGACCGTCGGACATGCGGCTCTGGAGTTGGGTGCTGCGCCTGGGGCTTCTGAGCGCCGCGCTGGGCTGCGGGCTGGCCGAGCGCCCCCGCCGGGCCCGGAGAGACCCGCGGGCCGGCCGCCCCCCGCGCCCCGCCGCCGGCCCGGCCACCTGCGCCACCCGGGCGGCCCGCGGCCGCCGCGCCTCGCCGCCGCCGCCGCCGCCGCCGCCGGGCGGTGCCTGGGAAGCCGTGCGCGTCCCCCGGCGGCGGCAGCAGCGGGAGGCGAGGGGCGCCGCCGAGGAGCCGAGCCCGCCGAGCCGGGCGCTCTATTTCAGCGGGCGAGGCGAGCAGCTGCGCCTCCGGGCCGACCTCGAGCTGCCCCGGGACGCGTTCACGCTGCAAGTGTGGCTACGAGCGGAGGGGGGCCAGAGGTCTCCGGCGGTGATCACAGGTAGGCGAGGGCGCCCGGGCGGGCGCCGCACCATCCCCGTGTCCCCAGGGGCGCGCGGGTGCCTGGGCGCGGGTGGCGGGCTGGTCGGGGGCTTGCGGGTGTGTCTGTGCGGGAGCCACTCCGCCGGCGGCTCGGCGGCACCCAGGGCGAGCTTCGAGCCTCGCTTTGCCCCATCTGCGGAATGGGCGCGCTCGGAAGGCGTCTCCGCCTAGCCCCCCGTGAGGAGCGCGGGGAGCGCTCCTGGCCTCCCCGAGACCCGCAGTCAGCGAAGGCTGGTACCCGGGGAGGCTAGTGGACGTAAACCGTGTTCGGGATGGTCAGACGTACTGTCTCGGTTTGGGATGGAGGGGTGGATGACCCAACTGGGATGCATGTGAAAAGAGGCTCGGGGACCGTTGCTTTCTTTGACTTTTTAATGGAGGTGACCCCCCTTCACTTGGCCCCGTTACCCTGAAAGCCTGCAAGGACAAGGTTGTTGTGATCTCCAGGACTTAGAAGTCCTCGAAGTGCCCCAAAGTTGCTCTCTGCTTGATGCTGCCTCTGGGATTCACCCCCTTTACCCCAGCCACACACACACACACACACCCCGCCAGCCCATGTCCTCGCTTTTAAAACCCATTGCCTGTCACTCGAGGCTGGGGCGAGACCTTCCTAACGCACACTCCGGCAGTCTTCCCCCGACTCGGCTGCGAAACGAGGCGCATTTCTTCTCAGTTGGGACTTTTATGAGCCCTAATGAATTTGAGTTCTCCCTCCTCACCCTCCCTCTCTCTCCCCTTTGCCGTTCCAACAGCAAAGCCCATAGTGAAACCGGACACTTTGCGAGGGTTGCAAACCTTAGAAATGCTCCAACATCCATTTTCCCCCCTCTAAATGAATCTGTGGCAATGCCTTTAATAAAACTGGGGGGCGGAGGGGGGCGGCGCTGGAGGAGAGAAGGAAAGTTTTGCCTCTTCTGGCTGGGAGATTCCCTTCCTGCACAAACAATCTTGCCATGTCCTAGGACTTCTTAAAGTGAGAGTAGGGGTTCCCCCATCGCTCCAGCCAGGAAACGTGTGGAGGCGTTTTGCGATCCCACCCCCTTACACACACATTTTCTTAGAAGGGAAAGCTCTGAGCTCTTCCGGCAGTTCTGCTTCTTTCTGTCTCGGCGTGGGCTTTCTCAGACGTTGCGCTGACTCCATCCTATTTACATGAAGCCCATTTCGGGGGACCCAAGCTCTGTCGCTTTACCAAGAACATGCCCCCAGAGCTCCCACTCAGGCGCTACCAGACAGAGAGCAAGAAAGTGACTTTCCCCCACATCTGACGTCATTGCATGCTATTTTTTTCTCTTTTTTTTCCCCTAGGAAGGAGAGGGAAACTGAGCCCATTTACTTTTAGCCCCCAAGTCCTAGTCACCTGAGGAGTGGGGGTGGGGGCATAATGTATAGAGGAGAGACGTTATTCTTAATAATAATGGTGATGGTGATAATTCAGGGCTGCGGAAGGTATGTTTACCTCTCTTTCGGAACGTAGGAAAAGCACAGAGCATGCTGCTTGGAGATGATTTAAAAAAATAAGTAGATCTGATTTTTCCTGGTCTTTACCTGTCATACCAATGATTTGGAAGGCTTGCCCTACAGAGGGGAGAGCCCAGGACTGTATAGGTATCATCAAAGAAGAGGTAGTAAATACATTTTTTTTAAATATGTAACACCTGGGATTCCACAGGAGCCTGCTTTATAAATGTCTGTAGTTCAGACAAGGAGCCCCTCTTCACACGCGTTCTCCTGAGCGCTCATTCACTCTCTCACACAAAGATTGTGCAGTAAAATACTTTAATTGGATGGGGGATGTTAGGTTATTATTGCTTGTATAAAATGCCTGGTCCATTTTATGTGTGGAAATAACATTCCTCTCAAAACGAAAAAAAAAAAAAAGGCACTGCCTGTCGTGTAGCACCAGAAAGCCAGGAGCTTTTCTCCCGAGGATTCTGGTGGATTTCTTTTCCCTCCCCTAGTTGAGTCTGAGCCAGATTTGGCGGTGTGTAAACACCTGGCCATGAGCCAGAAAAGACTCCTTCTGCGTATCCTCCACACCATACAGACTGTTGGACTAAAAAGAACCTGCTTCTTCTTGAATTAAAAAGCAAACAAACAGAGCTTCTTTGCAGAAGCACTTTTTCAGCTCGTTTCTTCGTGGAAGTTCGGGCTGGGAGAGGCAGGGCCGAGGTGGGCAGTTCAGGTGTCGGTACCAAGCCACGTCCTCCCGCAGCGACCTCGGGTGCCCAGTTTGCTGCCTGACCCCTGCTGGCTCTCTCTGGCTGGGCGTCGCCGCTTTCGTAGGAATCCCTAGTCACCTATCTTGAGAGAGAGAGCAGGCATCTCTCAGCAGGGACCACGCTGCTATTTCAGGCAGAGGGTTGCTGCGTTCCTGTCAGGCCAGGCTGCCTTACATCATTCTTTGCTGCAGGATTCAATTGGGTTTCCTAAAGGTCTAATTTTACGGTGCTGTTAACCGGGTCTGTCGTCTGGCAGAGGTAGGCCTTGCCGCTCCTGGTAGGCGGGCTGTGCTCCCAGATCCGACCGGGATGCTATTTCTGCCCTGGTTCAAACTTCACTGACACCAGTTCAGACGGGCGCGTGGAGAGGCAGAGGGAAGGAGTGAGGAGCAGTTTGCTTCTGAAGCTCAGAAAACATGCCTTTTATTTTTCTGAAAGGGAAGAAGACAAAAATATATGTATTAATAAATAAAAAAGGAAAGGCTTATGCAGACAAAAACACAGCCAAAGTTAGAAAGTGCCTGTGTGTGGGGTTATCCGGAGCGCCCACCAAGGATGGGTGGTCCTTAGGATTGAAAATCCTTTAAGGTTACTGTGAGAAGGGTCTTTGCAAGTTACCCAGGCCAGTTCTCACTGTCCGAATAGGAGACAGAGACACAGAGAGGGGAGGGGTGTGTGTTGGATGACATAGCTCCTCGGTGGTAGGAACTAGGATTTAATCCCAGGCATCCTGACTTCCAGGCCTTACCCCCTAGAACACTGAGAGAATGCATCTGATAAAACACTGTCACCCTCTCGCCCCTCGCAGACCCACCACCCAGGCACAGCCTTTAGCCTTCGTGCATGGCTATTTGGGCTCCCTTTCAAGTCCGGAGGTGGGGGGCTTTCTGACACAACCCTTTGCTCTTGTACCATACCAGGCAGGATCCAGACCCCTGCCCCTCATCCCCAACTGTTCCTCCCAGTTTGAAAGAAAGAGAAAGAAGAAGAAGAAAAAGAAAACAATAGACTCAATTTGCTCCATCAAGCAGAGGCCCTGAGCAGCAGTTAATCTTGTTAAAGTTTCTCCTGACCTGTTAGATAAGTGAAATGTGGACCCCACAAGTGCTGCCCTCTTCCCACCCCCATCCCTTAGTGATCCCGAATCCCTGCTCAGAAGGAGAAATGGATTTACCTGAATCCGGTCCAGCACCTCCGTTTGCCATGCTTTCTTCTTTTGTTCTAAATGTTGGACTGTTGAGTTTGCTGGCTCCTCAGAAGAATCTTTTTATTTCCACTCTTCTGCAGCCCCCACTTCCTGCTGCCCACCCAACCTCCAAAAAAGAGTGCCCACATTTTCCCAACTTTAAAATGACTGTAACAGGGGAAGGCTAGGTTTCAAGGAGTCCATATACTAACACAGCTCTCCTCCAACATTCATAGTCACCCCTGGGGTCTAGAATACTGCAGTGATTAAAAGCCAGTTTTAGTCATCAGCTTACCTAAGTGGGAATCCACCTCTGCCCCGCTTGGCTGTGTGACCTTCGGAAAGCTAGTTGACTCCTCCGGGGTTCAGGTTCCTCATCTATAAAGTGAGGATGGCATAAATACCTACCTCATTAAATGAGCTCACACGTGCAAAGTGCACAGAACTGGACTAGGTGTATAGTAAGCACTCGATAAACTTCTCTCATTACTGGACATGATTTTCCAAGGATCTCAGTCTTGGCTTTATGGACTGAACACACTTAAAGGCAGGAAGGAAACCAACACTGTGGCAGGCACTCACCTTGTGCCTACAAGTTTCACTGTCACAACTGTCCTGGGAGGTAGGCATCATCCATCACCTCTATTTTACAAATAAAGAAACTGAGTCTCAGACAGTTGGAGTGACTTAGTCCAAAGTCCCACAGGCTGTTGGGTCGACAGAGCCCAGATGTGAGCTCCAGTCCCAATGCCTGTTTCCTCTTCAGCTGTCTTGTTGGAGAAGAAATGACCTCCGTTCCCTTCTTTACTCCTGCTACAGAATGTTCCTATTCCTTCTGCCTCTCTGGGTACAGACCATATAACTACAGATTAAAGAGGATGCAAATAGGTGCAAACCTCATGTGGATCCCTGGATTTGACTTAGCAGATCTGTTTCCTCTTCACGTCAAATTGTCAGACTGACCGGGCTTGGCTTTTCTGTTGCCAGTTACTTGCTATGTGATTTGAATCAAATGACTTCATCTCTCCATCCCTTGGTTTCCTCGTACATAAAATGGGCATAATGATATCAGGACATGGCAGTGAAATAAGCATGCAGAAAGCGCCGGCATGCTGCCAGCTCAGATTAGGGATTCAGTCAAGGGGAGCTGGATCCAGTAAGTAGGCATGTTCCCTTTTCCGGTTTGCTAGCTTGGCCTTGAGAAAGTGGGGCCTGTCTATGCACTGTCAGGGCTTCCTCTCTCCAGTTGCTGGGAGAGTCTATCTAGAGTAGACAGTGTATCTCGGGGAACAATTAGACTCCCTCAAATCCCTTCCTTGCACTTTGATTTCCTTTTCTTTGACCTACTGGGATGACCCCTTGGTGGTAAGAGCCAGAGGAAGTCCAGAACCACTGGACCAGTGAATAGGAAAACCAGTTAGCATTGAGGGGGAGGGAGCCCCATCAGAAACAGAGGCTGCACAGTGGTCACAGTGGAGTCCAGGTCACAGATCTCCTGTCACATGCCTTTTGCTCCTTCCCCAGATGCCTTCCAACTTCTTCTTTTTCCCAGGCAGCATTCACGTGGACAGATGGGGTGACGGAGGCTGCATCACCCTTGCCCCTCTGCACAGAGGAAAGCAAACTTGAGGCTCAGAGGTATGGGGCTCAGGAATGTGAGTCACGCATGGTCAGCCCAGGCATGGACTGGGCCGTCACAGCAGCTCACTGTGGCACCGGGAAACTGAGGACCAGGGTCAGACAGGGGCTAAGAATTCAACTATATTCACAAACTGCCTCTTCCCAAAGTGGCTTGGGAGATCTTGTGGTGCAGTAGTTCCCATCTCTGGCAATGCTTGGAATCACCAGCTTTTAAAACATCCTGATGCCCAGGATGCATCCTGGGATCCTGATGTCATGGGTCTGGGGTTGGCCTGGGCACTGGTGTTTTTCAAAATCTCCTCAGGTAATGTGGAAGGACCACCAGTGAAGACAATCACTGATCTGGTCTGATGTCTCCCTGCTCTGCAGGTGGGGAAACTGAGTCCCAAAGGGGAAGGAGCGTTCCCTGCCGACTAAGCTGGTTAGTCACTGAGCCTTCAGAGAAATGTCGCTGTCCCAATTCTGAGCTTCCAATCACCAGGAAGGACCCTTCTTCCATTCTCAATTTCCCTGCTGACCCCAAACCCCTAGGTGGCCCTGGCTGTGGCCATGACATTCCATTTTTCCAGAGCCACTCTCGTGTGTGAAGCCACAGTCTCTCCTTCCGGTGCCTTCTTTAAAGTGCTAACACTCCTGTAGAGGAGTAAGCCATTGAATTCTATGCATCTGATTTTAAATGAGTCTTGCCAAGTGCTTAGGAGGGGAGCGTCTCTGAGCAGGAAGAAGAGAAGCTCAGCTCTGAGACATTCCACACTTTGTGCTGGGTTAGTCCTGCAGGAAGGGATGTGTTCCTATTCTTTCAAAACCCCCTCACCTTGAGATCCCTCTGAAACCAGTATTGGTTGCAGGTGTCTCAGATGAGGAAGAGAGAGGATCCCCAGGTACCCCAGGTGGGAGGGCTCCCTCTTCAGCCAGCTTGTGCCTTGTCTGCCTATGACCAAGGACTCAGGAATCCAGCAGGTGCCTATTTCTCCCCTCACCTGCTGCCCCTTCTCTGGAATTTAATTTCCTTTCCTTCAGTGTCCCTTTATCTGTCTTCTTACTGCAATGAGGGCTCTGCTTCATGCATTGATGCACTTACTGGAAATGCTCAACTGAGAACAGACTTGTGGATCTTGGCCCCTTGGCTCCTTTGAAGACCTGAAACTGGGACCCAGGAGCTCTGAGTTCAAGTACTGGCTTGGCCTCCTCTGAGCTGTGTGATCCGGGGCCTTAGGGGAGAGAGTCTCCAGTGTGGCTACATTCAACATCTCTATCTCACATGTTGTCATAGGAACCAGGTGAGACAGTGGCGGCAGAAGCTCTTGGCCACAATTAGAACCCAGTCCACATATCCACAGTGGTAGGAGGAGCCGGAAGGTGAGAAATGTGAGGGATTTGTGCAATCAAGGTCATTCCTGGAAAGGCGCCTTTATTATCATTATTCTCACTGCAGATGATAAATAGTGACCGAGTTAGCAAATCTTTTCATACCTGTGACCTCACTGGAGTCCTTTGATGTTGGGACTTCACAGGTCTGCCAAATCCTACCACTTACTTGCTGTGTGACCTTGACTGCTTCACTGTTCTTCTCTGGGCCTCAGTGTTGTCAGGGTGTAGAGTGAGGGGTAGGGATAGAATAGGGGCTTTCGAACTCTGCCCCACAATGTTGCGGATGGGCTGAAGGGCAGGTCTCTGCCTCCCCCCCCCCCACCTTACTCTGTTTAAATTGTGCGATTCTACAAGATTCCATTTGAAGGAATGTGCAAGGTCCTCAGTTACAGAGTTGGAATGGACATGGACTGACACTGAGGAATTATTGTTAACTTTGTTAAGATGTGATAATGGTATTGTTATTATGTATTTTTAAAGATCCTAATCTGCTAGAAATGAATACTGAAGTATTTATGAGTAAAATGATGTTATATCTATTTTATTTGTTTAAAATGCTCCAGAAAAAAAAAAAAAAAAGGATATTAGGGAGGAAGGTGGTAGATAAAAGAAGGTTGGCAGGCTGATAACAGTTGTTGAAAACAGATGTCAGAGACGATGGGCGTCAATACATTTTTGTCTGTCCCTCTGTGTATGATTGAAGATTTCCATAATAAAATGTTTTAAAAAATTAAAAGAGTTTGAGAGCCAGAGGAGGAGCTGAAGTCTTAGGTTCCTGCATATTCTGTGAGCTGATAGGTTTCCAAATACAGAGGCAACAACTTGGAGGGGGTTAGGGACTCCCCCAAGGTCACACAGAGATTAGCTGAGAATCAGGACACAGTCCAGGCTTCAGGCATTAAGATCTCCCTGTGCTGTCCTCTCTGCAGACCTGCAGAATCAGGTGACTGACCCTCCTGGGAGAGCTTGAGGGGAAGGAAAAAGGGAGGGGAGCCTTACGAGGGGCATGTAGGAGGGACAAGGGGAGCCTGGCTGGGCAATAAGAAACTTTTGAGTGAGGACTTTTGCTGTATGGAATCATCCCAGACAGTGTGAAGCATTTAGCATCCTTGATTCTGTGTATAGGAATCCCCTAGGACCTGCTAATCATTGTGACACTCTAAAACATATTGTGACAACATACACACACACACTCACATTTCCACACACCCCTATTTCTCATTTTTCTGGCTCCTTATTTCTCTCCAACTCCAATTGTTCTGGGAGCCTTCTAGAATCTTCTAGAGCCCTGATGGGATGACCTGCAGTTGCCTAGTCTCAGGAAGAGTTGACACCCTCAGGAAAGAGGGGAAAGGTGCATGTGTTTACTGAGGAAGTATTTTGTGGAGGTTGATCATAGGACTCAAGAGTCAGACTGCCTGAATTTAATTTCCTGACTCACTCACCTGCTAGTTGCATGACCTTGGGCAAGTTTCTTAATATCTCCAAGCTTCGCTATTCCCATTCGTAAAATGCAGATGATACTGGCTTCTACTTCATACAGTTGTTTTGAAGATTAACTGGGCCTCCATGTGGAAAATGCTTAGCGATGGAATCTAGACCACGAGTGAACACTCAGCAAACGTTAACTCGTACTGGTCTGCGTGTCCGGCCGTTGCCTCACTTTATTTCTAATTCTCTCAGTCACTCTATGAGTTAGACGTGCTTATCTCCTTTGGCAGGGCCAGGATTTAGCTTTTCCTCCCTTACCACTCAGGAAAGATATATTGCTGTCATCTTAATATAAAGCAAAAACTAAATGAGAGACAGAAATATAAACACTTTATTGTTTCATGTTCTAAAAGCAACGTGTGCTCATTGTAGAGAATCTAAGAAATATAGATAAAAACGAGGGACAAAGTAAAAATTTGTCCATCCTCTGCCTGGGCATTCAGCAAGTATTTATTCAGCAAGTTCCTACTGCATGCTGGGTACAGTCTTGGGATCTTAGTAGAGAGCAGTGAACAGAAGAGGAAAATAGCCCTGCCCTCAGGGAGTTATACTCTGGGGTCACATAATGTTAGGTGAATGTTTATGAAGCTAAATGGAGAAGGGAGCCTGGGGACCACTGTCCGGGGTGAGGTTGGAGGAGGAATGAGATTTAAATAGGATGCTCAGGGGATGCAGTGATGAGAAGTGGCACTGGAGGGACCTCAGAACAGACCCAAGGCCAGCCAGGGAAGGCCATGGTGTATTGGAGAAGGAGAACCATGGACTAGGAACTGGGAGATGTCAGTTTAGTCATCAGACTGCTGTGTGACTTTGGACGAGTCACTTTCCTCATCTGAGCAATGAGGCTAGGGAGCAGTTGTTCTATCTTTCTTCTGGCAGGAATCTCCTAGGATTCCATAATCCTAATCAGAATTGTCCTAAGACAAAATTGCAAAGTTGGCAGTTGTTCTAGTTTTCTTCCTTTTCTGGTGCATTTTCCACCACTAGGTGGTGCCTGTGCCTGTCCCCCTCAGGGGCCAAGAGCCCACACACTTTCTGCTTCCTCTCCCCCGGCAACACTTATTTTCGAAAAAGGACATGGTGTTCCTTCTTGCTAAGGTTTCACTGACTGATAACGTAGAGTGTTGCTCTTCCATAGACATATATACTTCAGTGTCTCCCCAAGAAGGTTTATATCAAATAGCAAAGTAACAATGGATAGAATTTCAAAGACTGACTGAAGACATTATTTAGGGAATATTGGTACTTCCCAATAGCTGGAAGCCATCTCATTAATAACATCGCTAATAATAGCTGCCATAAATATCAAAAAAATTCACAGAGTGACCCTCCCAGTGATCCCTTACTTGGCTAATGGTTAGAGTACTCAAATTTCATAATTTCTTACTATATAAAAGTTGTTCCAGGCAAGTTCCTGGACATTGCAGTAGGCCATTGGTCTTTTAGTCTTGCTTATCATTTTAATCAGATCATTTCATGAATGAAAATGCTAAAACTCTGGAGTCTGTAGCCACCTGTTAGCCTGTTTTCCTTCTGGACATCCCCAGTACTGTCATGGAGGAAGTACCTCTTGCTCCCGCTTGTCCCCTTCCCTTTTCTCTCTCTTCCTACTCCTTATATCTGGCACACTTACTTTGGTCACTTGGATTGTTTTTCAAACAAGAGAAGGAAAATTTGTTTTTCAGTATTATTTGCCACACACCCAGGGTCCACAGAACCTGGAAGAGTAGGAGAGGTGACCCTGTTTCAATTTTAGAGAATCTGAGAAGGTCCCAGGTTCCAGTTCATTTGGAGGAAACAAAGATAGAAAGTCTAGGAGGTAGGAGGTCACAGCCTGGGATCCAAGTATGTGTGTGTGGGGAGCATGTACCTAATACAGAGCCCTGTATTAGGCCTTTTGCCTTCAAGAAGCTTGTGGTCTAACCTGTACTTATCACCTTCGTAGTCAAGAAGTCATTCCTTTATCTGTCCCATATCCATCTTTCCTTAATTCCTGTTGTTCTATAAACATGAAATGTGGCTAGGCAGAATATGACCAAAGGTGTTTGTACAGAAAGGGTTATTTCCCCCAGTGAGGCTGGAGATATTTCAGCTACAGAGGCTGATGAGAAATAGAGACAGAGGTGATAACAGGCCAATCAGGAACAAGATGGCCTTGTTCTAAGAGATCCAAAGTAAACAGAGAGAGAACATAAGAAATGAATACTCTGTTTTGTGGAGTAACATGCATGAAAGTCCAAAAAACCAAGGTCTGTGAGAGTTGGAAGCACTCATCTAAGCCATTCATTCCATAGATGAAGAACTGAGGGTTGGTGAGGGAAGTGGCTTGTCCAAATCAGTGACCAAGCTGGGTAACATCCTCTGTCTTCTGAGTCTTAGGCCAGAGCTAGGTCTGCTTGTCTCCTGACTTTGCACCCTCTTCCATGGAGTGATTACCATCTCTTGGCGGATGAGCATCATTTATCTCCAGACTTTGCTGAACTCCAGACTCATAGATCCAGCTCTTCGCTGGAACTGTCAGCCTGCACGTCAAACTCAATGTGTCCAAGGCTGAATCATCTTTCCTCCAAAATTCCTTGTGTCCTCATCTAGTGTCACCCACTCTAGATATATTACCCACCCTATTCAATCAGTCATCAATTCCTGTCTATCCTGCCTCCTTACCATTTTTATAGCCAATCTTCCGTCTTCTTAGCTTAGGCCCTCTTCCTCTCTTGCTTTGACTACTTCACTGGTATTGCAATGCCCACTTCTCTGTGCCTCAGCCCCTGAATCCCCTTCAACCTATCCTCCAACATCCGACAGTTAGATCTTTCTAAAATGCAAATCTGACTCTATCACCTCCATAGAGGACCTTCACTAGCACTGGGATTATTTGCAGTTCCTCCAGATACCTTAGACTTTTTTCACATCATTTTCTTTACTTGGTGTGCCTCCCATATCCCCATGCACCATTTTACAGAACACTTAGGGCTCTACAGGATTCTGCTCAAGATTCCCCTCTTCTGGGAAGCCCTCCCTGACTCTTCCCCAAGTATGACTGGTTCCCCACCTCCCTTATCCACCTGTCTTCACTACACCCTCTGCTTGTGTATGTCAAAACACCTCGAATTCTTTATCACATTTAATTGTGTGTGTATTTGGGGTCATCTCAACTTCTCTACTGCCTAGAACAGTGCCTGGCTTATAAAGGAGCTATACGTATTTTTGTTTAGTGGATGCATGACTGGATAAGAGAACCAGCTACATAGCTAATGATTCTGGAAGAAAGAGCTTAGGAACCTCAGGCACGTTGCATTACGTAACCAGAGCACATGACCTACCCTGTGCGTCACACTCAAAACATTACACAGTGGTTAATTCCATTTCCCCTTGAGCAAAGAAGTCAGAAGGGAGAAGAAATCTGGCCTTCCAAAACAGAGTGGGGAGGGAGCAGTGTCTTTAAATGCCTCCGTAAGTCACATTGTGGCCTCTCTAATCCAAGCCACATCTCAGCCTTGGTCTTCCCCTCTCAGCCCCTTGCCTGTTTGCAAAGCATTTGTTTTGTGTGTGCCTTGCAGCACATAATCCTGAGCTTTACTCTCCTCTCAGATTTCCCCTTTCCCCCTTATCAGGTTCTTACTGGGCCTCGAGTGTCCTGGCATTCCTATCTGTTGCCTGGGTTTTCATCCATTTCCCTCCTTCCTGGTAGAGGGGTCTTTCCGTCTACTTCTCTTGATCTTGTGAGACCTTGTGGTGACCTTGGGATCTGGAATCCTCTATCTGCTGTTTATATACCCTTGGGGGAGAGTACATATTCTCAGCAGTAATAATAGTAATAAAAGCAGCTAGCTTATAATGAGCACTTACTGTGTGCTGGCACTGTGCTGAGTGCTATATTTTGAACCCTCTGAATTAGGTCTAGAAAGTTACAGGACTTGCTGAAGGCCCCACAGCTAAAGGGTGGTGGAACTGGGGTTCAAATAGAGGCCAATTTAATGTTATCTCTATCCACAGGGCCTAGTGCACTGCTTGGAACACATTGTTGTCGGGTAAATGTTCCATGAGAGGATGAATATATGAATGAATGAACAAATGAAAGGATAGATGGATGGATGGATGGATGGTGGTGTCCCCAATGGCTAATGCAAATATTTAGAGATTGTAGAAGGAGAAGAGAAGACAAGGAAGGGAGGGAAAGAGGAAGCAAGGAAGGGAGAAGTGGAAGAAAAATTTAAATGAACGTTGTAAGAGATTGGTTAAGAAATCTCTTTCATATGTAAAATATATTTTATTTGCAGGTGACTTTTGAACAAAAAGACCATTTACATCCACCAGAGTATTTCCCACCTTTAAGTAGTCTACTGGGAGATATATACTTATTTCAAAGATGCTCTCTGCCAAAGACATTTCTGGATTCCTTTTTTGGGAATCAGAGCCCGGGGCATGTTCCCCCAAATATGCTCCATGGAGACACATTGCTACCCTCTTAGGAGGCCCCTGATGCATTCTGAGCAAATATGGGACGTTTGTAGGTGATTGTGCTGCATGAACTGTGGGGTTCTGAGGAGGAACAAGGCTGATCTGTGATATACTCTCGTTAGAGCCGATTAAGCCTCTGTAGGGCCAGTATTAAGCTCTCAGGATGACTCCTTTACAGAACAGCCCTACTGGGCTGATTAGATCTCAGCTGCTAAAAACAAACAAACACAGTATCTTTTTCATCCCTTTCCAATGATGTTGGAGTCTGATTTATCAAATCTGCTCAGTTTACAGATGGAGAAACTGAAGTCCAGGCAAATTAACTTGTTAAATTAACCTAAGTTAAATTGTGTAAAGTTAAGCAGCAAGTTGACAGCAAAATTGAAACTAGAATTCAGGTCTCTTGACTCCCAAGTCAGTGCTCTTTCCACTGAATCACTTTGTTTTCCTTTACAGTATGGGATGATAATTACATCTGTGGGTTCACATTAGTGAGCTTATTAGAAAACATATGGTTGTTTAGTAACTTTTCTTAAGCACTTCTTATGTGACAAACTTCTGTCCCAGGCATTCTGTGAGGTTCAAAAGGAAATGGCAGTTTATTAGGAGTGATAAATCTTCCTTCTTTCTTTCCAACTTTCATTCCATCCATCCATCCGTCCGTTCATCCATCCATCCATCCATCCATTTAATAGATGGGTATTGAGCAATCTTTATGTCTTTGTGTATTATACATTGAGCTAGGTGATGGGGATTAAAAAGAACAGGGCACAGTTCCATCCCTTGAGGAGCTCCCAGTCCTAGTGGCGGAAGCAGACTGGTAAACAGACACATGACGTCATGGTAATTTCTATAACTAAGCAATTAATAGAGTCCTGGGGAAGCACAGAGGCAGAAACACCGTGTTGTTGAACGCTCATGTTTATTATGAGAGCTAGAAAGTGCTCTGAGATTTCAGAGGCATAAAAGGTCCCTTCCACCTGGAAGGGTTGGAGACTTGTTCATGAATTAGGTGGCATGTGTATGTATGTGGAGTGTGTGCCTTGTCTTGCATGTGGATATATCATGTATGCCATTTTAAATGTAGAACCATAAATCAAATTAGAACAATAAACACTTGTTGATTCCTGCCTCAGCTGAGGACATTGACCCAGATTAGCTTTTAGGAGCATGACACTAGGAAATAATTGGACAATTCAATCCATCACCAGCCAAATCAAGTCCAGCAGCCCCTTCTATTCTCTTCTGATTGCATTTATCACTCTGTAGTGGTGGCCTTCATACTTGTCTGTCTCTCCACACTTGTCTCCAAGCTCCTTAGGAGCAGAGACCATTTCTGTCTTCATCTCTGCTTCATTCCTACCTTTAATACATTACCAACACTGCCGGTTGGTGCTCAGTAAACTTTGTTAAATGAATTGGAGATGGCTCCAAATAAGGGAGAAGACAGGGTGAGTGAAAGTGGGTGTTTTGGGAAATGGTATCATGGGCCTTAGGAAAGGCCAAGCAATGAAGGCAAACATGTTGGGAATGGCATTAGCCAGTAGATATGGCCTTGGTCTCTCTGAGCTGACCAGTTACCTGTATATCTTCTTACCACCTTTCCCTATCATTCTGGCTTCCTTTCTTTCTGCTGAGCGAGTGTACAGTTCTGTTGGTTTTAAGTCCTTTCCCCCATGGTTTTCTCTCAGCTTTTCCAACTTCATCCCTGGAGAGAGCTGGTGAAGAACTCGGTGTAATTGTGTGGGATGCACCTATGCTCCTCCTGCAACCCTCGCCTGAGACTTGGAGACCTCCCAGAGGATAGCAGAGCAGAATGATGGCAGGAATTGCATCTGAATTGCTCAGTACACCTTCCCAGGGCCTGGCACATTGCAGGGGTTCTACAAATATTTGTGGGTGGGTTTCTAGATGAATAAATGGTGTAAATTTACAGTGTATCTGGTCCAGTCTCCTCAGTTCACAGATGGAGAATCTAATGTCCACAGGAGGCAAAAAAATTATCCCAAGTTCCATCCCAAATCAGGGACAGAGAAAGACTGAATCCCACTTCTCCTGATCATTCCTTCTATCCTGGCCATATTGTCTGAGATTTGGGCCCAGCTTTCTTGAACTTGGTCACAAAGATTTCAGATCATTGAATCCTGTAGTTGGATAGGATCCAAACTATCCTTTTACAGCTGGGAAGTCTGAAGTCCAAAGAGGGGGAGACATTTGTCCAGGGTCCCGCAGTAAGGTAGTGACAACACCAGCAAAACCTCTATGTGTCTCCATATAGTCAACAAATGTATAGTATGTGCCCAGCACTGTTAGAGATGCAGGAGTGAGCAAGACAGAGCAGGTCCCTGCCCTCGTGGACTTTATATTTTTGTGAGGAGAGAAAGCCAATAAACAAGTGAACAATTTTAAGGTGTTATATATTGATAGTGATAAGTGGTAAAAGTGAGTGCTGTAGAGAAGAACTGGAATAGACAGACATTGATTTAGATGATCAGGCTGAGGCTTGAGTGACAGATGAGAAGGAAGAAGCCATATGAAAAGACAAATGAAGAAAGTTCCAGAAAGAGAGAGAGAGAACAGCTAGCACATAGACCATGAGGCAGGGCAAGCCCAGGATGTTGAAGGAGCGGATGAGGAAGCCACTGGGAGACGTGTGTTTCTGGAGCCGAAGGCAGCCTAGGTCATGGAATCTGGATTTTAATCTAGATAAACTAGGAAGTTATTGGAGAGTTTCAAACAAGGAAGTTACAGGATCTGGTGTATGTTTTTCAAAGATCACTCTGACCTCTATGTGGAGAATAAATGTCATGAGCTCAAGAGTAGAATCTCAATTATACCATCATCATGACGTGAATTGAATGTTGATGTTATTATTTTAGTTAGGACTTCGTATTTTGATTAATAGCATTACCCTTCATTTCCTTGCTAACACCATTCCCAACTGAAATACCTGAACAGCACAAATATTTTAGATCAACAGAGGAGAGGGGAGTTTCTTGCACTTCGATCTAGGAGGACTTAAAGAGATTTGTGAACCCCAAGACATTTTCTGTAAAAATTTGAGACTGTGCACATTTTTCTGGGAAGAGGGTCCAAAGTTTCCATCAATTTCTTAAAGGGGTCTATGGCCCCCCAAATGATGACTTAAATGTCTAAAAGCAGGGGGCATCCGAGGTCATTTCCTGAAGCCTGTTCCCAGCTCTAAAATCTGAACACTTTAGGAGATCTGTGAAAACGAGAATGTTGATGTTGAGTTGTCATTTCAGACTGAGGAATTGCACTTTCCTTCATCTGTACCCTTGGTGGAGTAAATAGAATTTGGGACTTTTTTCCTCTGAGAAGAAGTTAGTTTATTCCTTAGAAACATAATCTATAACTTTGTTTATTCAAACTCTGGTCTCTGAGTTTCTCTGAGTTTTAAAGTAGGCAAGTTCACTTCAAATGTGGCCTGAGGTGGTCCTGACCATAATTATTCACTGTGGACTTTACCTGTGAATCTATGAATCCAAGTATCCAACCACTCTTCCATCCATCCAACCATTTTTCCTTCCTTCCTTCCTCCCCCTCTTCCTCCTATACCTCCATTCCTTCATCCCTCCATCCTTTCACGTCTCCACCCTTCCATCCATCCATGCCCTCATCCATCTACCCTTCTATCCATGCAATCTTCCATTTACCAGGCTCTATGCTAGAGCTGAGGTAAGAGTTAGGAGACTCCAATTCTTGTTCTTATGCCACTGTGAGTCCTTGAAAAAAATCCCGAGTCACCTCCACTAAACCTTTTGCTTCTACCAGAGTACAGTTTGAAAACCCCACTTCAGAAGTTGAAAACTACTTTGAAAAAATTAAAATTCTCTGCTTGTATAGTTATATAATTATAAGTATTCCTGGTAGTGCCCCAAGTCTGGGTCTGGACTACTAGATGCTCCTTTATCAACACTAATATTTTAGATCAATAACAGCTTTTACCCTGAGGTCAAGAGGTGGTAGGAAACCAATAGAGAATGGGAAATAGAGGCAGGGCTCTTTGGGCAAGGGCAGGCTTCATAAAGGGAGCAGAGGAGGGAGCTAAGTCTCTTAGCTCCTGGACTGTCTTTGCCTACAACCCCCAAAGCCCTTATGTAGTGATTCTGAGCCTTCCTGATCCGCGTGTGCCCCTGGATGCATGATGTAGCAGGAAGCCCTCGTGGCGTGGGGTTGTTTCAGTTTCCGAAGCATTTTCGACATGTACCTATCATATTCCCACTCGCCTTGTAAAACAAGCATTTTCATTTAATACAGTGAGGTCTTTGTATTCTCAACAACAAACACATGGTCTAAGGCTCGCGGACACAACCTGCCTCTTTTGCTAACACCCTCCTCCCCACCCCACTCTGTCTGCCCTTACAAAGCCCAATGTCAGCAGAAATACCTGTTTACAAACAAGGGCTCCGAAGGAACAGTATCAGTAGCTGCAACAAATCTCTAAGACATGCCCCCAACTCTGTCCTTGGAATCCCTGTGGACAGTGTGTATCACTGGCAGCAACTTTTGTGGAAGCCTTCCTGCCTTTCCATCTTTCCATCTGTCCTCATGTCTGGCTTCCTCTGTCTCATTCCACTTATTCACTAAAACCATGAGGAGCCTGGACAGGAGAGGCAGTCAGATGTTGGCTTGGGCCTCATGGATATCTGGAAAACAGAGCCCAGACAGGGAGTTGCTTGCAAACAACAAGACAGACCCAAATACATTCAGCCTGCAGTGTCATCTGAAGCAGACACTGACTGAAGAGGGATTATTAATGGGGTGGATGTAATAGTCACATGATGATCATGCAGCTCTAGATCATTTTTCTAGGATTATCAGCAACTGAAGGGATTCTTTTGCCACTCTCTCAAACTTGAGTCTCTTTTAGCTCCCTATTGTCCACACATGGCAATGATAATAGCTAACATATTTAGCGCATTGTATGTGCCAGGCACTGTTCTGAGTACTTTGCATGCATTAACTCTATAATCCTCACAATGACCCTCTGAAATAGGTACTACTATAATCCCAGTTTCCAAGATGAGAGAACTGAGGTACAGGAAGGTTAAGTGAATTGCCCAAGGTCACACAGCAAGTAAATGGTAGAATCAGTCTCCAGAGTTCGTATTCCAACCACTCCTCCACAAACCTCTCTAGATCTGGTCAGAATTCCTCAGACTCACATTCAGCTTCCTCCCTGAACATTGTTTTCTACCACAACTTTTCGTAGTTCCTTATATCAGGGTTTCTCCACTCTAACACTGTTGATGTTTTGGAGTGGATAATTCTTCGTCATGAAAGTTTGTCCTGTGCACTGCAGGAGGTTTAGCAGCATCCCCGGCCTCTGCCTACTAGATGCAGTAGCACCTCCTCACTAGTTGTGATGATCGAAAATATCTGCAGAAACATTGCCAAGTGTCCACTGGTTGAGAACCATTGACTGATGTGGATTCTGCTGATTAAACAGAATTACCTAGTGTTCCTAGAACACATATCTTCACTTCCACACTTTTTCACATTTGGTTTCCCCCTTGACCTTGCAGTGTCCTTGGCTTCCTTCCCATCAGTCTTCTCTATTCCAGAGTCGTTCAATTCCTCAACATCTTTTACAGCCAGTGAGGAAATACTAGCCTGTCTGGGTTGATCTGCTTGTTTTTATGCTTTCTTGTTTAAAAAATGGTCGTCAATCCCAAACTTTCCATTTAAAATCCCCTAAAGATTCCACAAGAGTGTTGAGTTAAAAATCTCAATTCATTCCATGCATTCAACAATCATTTATTGGGTCTACCTTGTGTCAGATCCCAGGCTAAGCACTCAGAGTATGGAGTCAAAGGAAATATAATGCCTGCACCTCAAGGGTTTATGTGATAGAGCGTCGGAGCTGGAGAGGAACTCGGAGATCTGCTCTGCACCCTTTTCTGGTTGAGTAGATGGGGAAACCAAGCCCCAAAAGGTAGCTGATCAAGGTCAACTGGAGACCAAGCTCAAGGCTGAGCTAGATCATCCTCTACCTTGTGGAATAAAATTAAAATTCTGAAGTCCCCATGAACATCTAAATACCGTTTATCCATCTGGATCCTTAAAGAGCTCCTTTGAGTGAAGTCATAACTCACTATTTTCTAGCAGATGTGAAAGCAATTGAAAATTAATATCCAAAAAGTCTATCAGCCCTCTCTCTTCAAAATTTTGCTTACATTCCATGCTTTTCATTATAGGTCTTCAGGCTGAATGATCCCAGATTGCCAGTGAGCACTGGGCAGGGAGTCCTGAGACACGAATGCTGGTTCTTTCAGCTCTGTGACCCTATTGATAAGAACACTATGAAATCCCTAGCTAATGATTCTCACTTCCCATGAGTCTTTTTCTGAAAAACTACCAAGGATCCCCTACCGTCTATGGAATAAATTTCAAATTTCTTGGCATGCCATTCACAGTCCTTTGTCATCTAGACTCAGACAGCCCTTGCTATTTCATTTCCTAATACTCTGCACCCTCAGTTCCATCAAAAGCAGATTTCTCCCCATCTCCAGAGTCACCTTCTGGTAATGTCACAGCTCTTACCTTTGCTCATACTTCACCTTCTGCTAGAAGGTCTTTGTCCAGCTTCCCCCCACCAAATTCCTATTTCTCATGCAAGACTCAGTTCTTGTGTCACTCATCCAGGAAAACTTCCATAAGCCTTCTTGTCTGAATCAAGTGTTCCTTCCTCTGAGCTCTGTTTGCTTGTCACTCTATTGGAACTTATTCTATTATGCTTAAATTGTTTATAATTAAAAACCACCCCTTGTCCTCATGTAGTTAGTTTTTCCCTGGCTGGGCAGCATAATTTAGAAGTTAAGAACATGAACTCTTGGATCTGATTGCCTGGGTTTGAATCCCACCTCGGTTGCTTGCCAGCTAGTTACTCAGGCTTGGACAAGTTATCTGGGCTTCTCTGAGTCTCAGTTTCCTTGTCTGTAAAATGGAGATAATAACGATACCTCCCTGCTTGGATTCCTGTGAAGGCTATCTGAGCTAATCCATGCAGAGAGGCAAGCATCAGCTATCATTGTTCTCCCTGCAGAGGAGAGTAATTCCGGATGGCACCAGCCCTGCGAAGCGGGGATCTGCCTGTCTGGCTGGATCCCTTCCTTATCTCCCTTTGCCATCTCTCTGCCTGAAAGGCTCACCCCTGTCTGTGTGGGCCAGAATGAGGTGATGGCAGGCTCACCCGAGAGACGAGCTTTTGTTTCCAGAGCTCAGCCCACACTGTTGGAGTGCATTTTTATATAACTTGCTGTGGGCCTGTGTCAGTTATGAAATTTACATCATTTGACTCTTCCACGTGGGAACCTTCCTCGTCCCTCTGGGCTCTTTGAGGTGCTCAGTGCCCCCTCCCAGTGCTATTTTGTAGATGAGGATCCAAAGTCCAGAGAGAGACCCAAGGCTGACCCATCCATTAGGTGTAGTTGGTGCAGTGCCTGAGATCCACAGTACATTCAGGGACCCATAAACATGGCTTAATTTCTTTCAAAATCAGAAGAAAAAAGTTAATATAACACTAATACGTATACAGTAATGAATCCAGCTTCTTGATTATATATATCTTTACACCAATGCAGTCATAAAATACAATTATATATATTTACGGAGAAAGGAAAAAGTGCCCCAGGCCCGTGAAAGTCATGATGTGACCCTGGGTGAAGAGCAATTTGCCCAAGATCAGTAGTACGTTCGTGGCAAATCAGGGCAAAAGTTCATGTCATCACCCTCAATTTAGAAATCTTTCCCTTACATTTTCAAGAAAATTCCTAGAAGTTATTTCCCCACAGCCTTCTCCTTTCACAGATGACAAAAGGGGGCCAGAGAGAGGGTGCGACTTGCCTCAGGTCACAGCTTAGTCATGCCAGCACACAGCTAAGTTGTGCTTTCCTGACTCCTTGTTACTCCTTTAGTATTTTACACAACAAAACTAATGACCACTCAATTGAGGGCCAGGAAGTAGAAGGGGCTTACCTAATGTCACAGAGATGCCCACTTCTGCCTCCAAGTCAGGGTTCTTGTTCCAGGACAGTAAAGATGATTTGTAACCTCAAAACCTACTCAAATTGGGTTTCCTCACAAGCCTTGGGCTTATATTTCATTCATTCATTCATCCATTCATCCATTCAACAGATGTTTATTGAGTACTTATGTCCTCGGCACCGTATGGAAGGCTCTCTATGCAGAGGAGTGAACACACACGTACTCTTTACCCTCTCAGAGCCTCGCTTTCCCCATTTGTGTGAACAGAATCATAATTTCTATTTTGCCTTCTTTAGAGAGTTATGGGAAAGGCAAATGAAATAATTAAGATGCTCTGTATGCTGTAAAACTTAAAGGAAACTTAAGAATGCTTCCTGTATCATTATAACCAGCGAGTGTATAATCAATATGGGGAAGATTTAAAAATTGACTTCATAAAGAAATAAATATTCAACTAATTTTAAAAGAACATTTGCTTATATTTATCCATAGAAAACATAAGGCATTGGTTAAGCACCTGGCTTTGGAGTCAGAAAGCTGAGTTCTAATCCTGTTTGTGTTATTACAAGTCACATGACCTTTGTCAAGTCAATGCACCTCTCTGGGTCTGTTTTCTCATCCATAAAATGGGACCAAGAGAACTTATCTCATAGATTAGTTGTAAGAATTCAGTGAGATGAGGCACATAAAGTTCTTGGCCTTGTACATGGCACGTCATGAATAGTGGCTCTATTTATTTCTCAACAGGTTCATGTGGCTCTGAGTGGCATTAGAACAAATCAGAATAGTGATCCTAGGGATAATGTTAGGAGGCAGGTATGGTAATAACAGGTCTTCCTAATTGTATGGTATCAACGCCTATTGTATCTATATTTCATCAACAGAGGACTGGCGCTAGCGTTAGGGAATAGCAGGTCTCTCACCAGAGGGTGTAACCTGTGTCTGGTCACGTTCCACACCCTGGATGTCCAGTGAGGACCTGATACAGTTGATGCGCCGTGAATGTGTGTTGAATGAATCAGTGAATGGATAAATGAAGCAGGACTTGGGCATATTCATTTGGGGAATAGACGAGCCAGGGATAACACAATCAAAAGCCTCAGACATCTCCAGAGCTGTCCTGGGGTAAACGGCATGGAATAACTCCGTGAGTTCCTGGAGACCAGATCCTGGACCACTTGGTGGAAAGGAAAGGGAAACGATTTGTGTTCACCCTAGGAGGGCACTGAGAAATGCCCAAAGGTGCAAAGGCCTTCTTCAGACGGCAAGGAGTTCTCTGATTCTGGAAATATGAACAGTCACTTGTTGAGATGTTGTACAGGTGATTCAAGCAGGAGGGTGGGTGGTAAAGGGGGTGATTTAATGACCTTTAAGGGAACCTCCAGCCCTGACTATGCCTGATTTCATGAATGGTGAAGGGTAAGGGCTTGGGGCAGCTGTGAAGAATGTGGATGGCAGGATGCACTGGTCTTCAACAATTTTCTGAGAAGAGGTATCATTGTTTCTGAGGTTCTGTGAGTGAGTGGGGAGAGCTTGTAGGTCCTCAAATCATCAAAATGACCAAAGGTAGGCTTTCTTCTCCAGGGCAGCTTCAGCATTAGCAGCAGTCAGTCTGCCAGAGTCTGGTTTGTGCTACAACAACATTTAAGAGTGAACAAAATGAAAATGCTTGGATCCTCCTCCTCTTTCACCTCCTTCTCCTCCTTCCCTCCTCCTCCTCCTCCTTTTCCTCTTCCTCCTCCCTCTTCTTTGTCTTTTTCTTCCTCTCCTCCTCCCACTTTCTTTTTTTTTGAGTTGATATGCGCCAATTTCATTGACAATGTGTGAAAAAGAGAGCAATGAACATGTCTCTCTATTTCAGAGAACAGTGTCAGAAAAGATAAAGTTTAACAGCATGGAAGAAGGAAAAAAATAGTGTCAATTTTGAAGAAAAGGAACAGACATTTATTATTAATATCAATAAAAAGTGTAGCTAACAGTTATCACGTGCTATGCAAATGAGTGTTTGCATTCTCTCACTAAATCCTCAAAATGGCACTATGCATTAAATACTATTATTATCAGTTTACAGTTGAGGAAACTATCAGGGCGGTGACGGGATTTTGCCCAAGGCAAATAGCTAACAAGAGGCAGAGCTGGGATTCCAACAGATCAGACTCCACAGTACACGTGCTTAATGCTTGTTATGTTGCCGTGACCATGGGCCAAGTCCTGGTACATTCATTATCTCATAAATTCCCCCTACTGCCGGCAGAGGTAGACAGTATCATCCCCATTTTACAGATGAGAAGTATTTACAGAATACTAGGAGAGGTGCCCTGACTTTCCCAAGTCACATCACTAGTGAATGGCAGAGCCAGCTTTTGAATGCACATTTGTTGGTCTGTAAGACCCTGACCTTTCTATGTCTGCACAATCCACTTACATATGAGCATAGGAGGCAGGCTGGAGGGTCAAGAGCCAGAGGGAAACACAGGTGCATCTTGAACCCTCAAGAGCACTTTGCCATCCCAAATGCACCACATAAGTCTGTGTATTAATAAAGCTTAGGCATACCTTTGTCAACCTTGCCTTACATCTGGATAGCCTTAAATAGTTTACAATGAAATATGCATACGTTTATCTCCCTTTTCTCACCAAAAAGGACTGTGAAGTATACAGGGTAAGACTTTTTAATCCCTGGAGTACTCGTGGGAAAACAGGCTTAGAGAGTTGAGTGAAGTCATCCAAGGTCACACAGCTAGTAAAGAAGGTAAGCAGACCCACGTAGTCAGAGGGCTTTTAGGCAATGGTTCCTAGCAGGAAAATGAATACAGGCAAAGCACAGACACAGATGCCACGGTGGATGCTTTTCCCACTGTTCCACACAGTCCTACAAAGGGAAATCTGGCCCTACATATTCACTTGCATGACCAGCACATGGAGACACCTGAGCTAATCTTGACTTTGTGAATTCCTCCAAAGGGTTACTTACTCTTGATGCACCTGCCTCTACACTAGGAGACAGGAATGTCCAGAACTCAGTATAGTTTGGGATACGACTCCACCCAGGTGTCATTTATTTCAGGCTTCCTTGAAAGATCAATCCTTTGAGCCAAGGTGGGCCAGGAGGGATGAGGAGGCTGAGGAGCTGTCCCTCAGGTACCCACTCAGTGACATCCAGCCTTCCTCTGAACGCCTCATGCTGCCGAGTCCTCCAGGGTCATTTTGGTAGTCCTCCCCCCTGACCGAACCAAGTGCAGGGACCATGGGTATACTTAACCCAAATCTGTCTGTTTTAATCACTCTCCTCTGGACAGATAAAAGCTTTGCATAGGATTGCTCTCTCAAGCATTCCTCTGTGGCTTTGATACCAGCCATTAAATCATGGAAGGGAAAACAAAACAAGACACAACAAAAAAGAGACCAGCTTCAACCTTTAGCTTTTAATTTTTTTAGCCTCTTGAAAGAAACCAGATTGTTGACCCAAATTCCCCCTTTAATCCCCGCATCCTCTCACCTCTGCTTGTATTCCCCTGGCAGACGTCCCATAGCTAGTGGACATCCTTAATTTGGAGGGCCTGAAATGGCCTTCCACTCCCTTTTCCCCCTCCTCTATGACCTTACATCTCCCACAGTGAGAACCAAGACTGGGATGTCTGAAGGACCCAGCATCTCAGAGTCAGGAAGAGTCGCAGAAGGGACATCTATGGCCATCTGGTATACCCCTCCTTTCTCATAGGTCAGGGCAGTGAGGGAGCCCAAAGAGGGGGACTGCTTTTCCAGTGACCCATGGCAGAGTAGTGACTGAGCTGGGACACAAGAAACTTGACCGTGGGCTAAGAGTTATTCCCACTGAAGGAAAGCATCCTGGAAGAGAGCTCTGGCTTTTGAGGCAATCTGGCTGTGATTCCACCACTCTCTAAGTGGGATCCTTGGGGGGAAATCACTTAGCTCCTCTACACCTTGGTTTCCTTCTCTGTCAAAGGAATATCAAGAAAGCCCACTTCACTATGAGCACTAACTGGGATGTTTGTGCTTAGCAGAGAGACTGCTACATAGAGGCTTTCAGCAACTGTTTATTATTATCATTATTTATTTGAAAATGCTATTTTGTCACCAGCAAAAACGACCTGGATCATTTTCTCTCCTCCCACATCCACTCTCCCAATAAGAGAAAGCAAATAAGAATACAAACTTGGCATACGTTTGTCATCCTTTGCTAATTGTCCTCCCTAGACAGTGATGAAAGAGAGTCAAATGTCATCAGAGCTAATTTTGTGTTAAACCATCTTGGGAAAACATCCTAGGGAAAAAAAAAACAGAGGATAGAGGTGTAGCTGAGGCTTTCCTCATCTGTTGGGGAACTGAACTTGAAATCAGGGTTCTTGAATTCCAGTCTTTGCTACTGCTTAGTGCTGTGTGACCTTGGGCAGGTGACCTCACCTTTCAGAGTCTTGGTTTTTTCATCTGTAAATAGCAGCTGTTATACAAAGTTGCTGTAAGGGTTATATGAGACACCTTGGCGTGGAAGCAGCCACCTACCTGCTCAACATGCAGCAGGGCCTTCAGAAATGCACATTTGAGGTGAAACATAGAAGCACCCCTCCCCTGGGAGGAATGTTTCCTGTGCGTGGTGACCACACCACCAGTCTTTGTATCCTCCTAATACACCTTGCTCTGCTCGCAATAGGAATTGAGTAAATTAAGCAATGTATCTTAAGCAAAGAAGGATCCTGAACTGTGCAAAAGGCAGTGAAATATGGCAGAGAAAGATTTGAGAGAAATTTCAGTTGTAGAGCTTAGAAAACTTGCTGAATGGTGGTGTTATAGTTTGCCAGGATTACCATAACCCAGACTGCGTGTCTTGAGCAACAGAAATTTGTTTTCTCACAATTCTAGCGGCTAGGCATCTGAGATCAAAGTGTCTTCAAGGTTGATTTCTCCTGAGGCCTCTCTCCTTCACTTATAAGTAGCTGTCCTTTCCTTGTCTCTTCATATCATCTTCCCTCTGTGTGTGTCTGTGTCCTAATCTCTTCTTCTTATAAGGGTACCACTCCTATTGGATTAGGGCCCACCATAAGGACCTGATTAGAGCTTGATTACCTCTGTAAATACCCTACCTCCAAATACACTCATATTTGGAGGTACTAGGGGTTACAACTTCAACTTATGAATTTTGAGGGGACACAATTCAGCCCATAACAAATGGAAAGGAAGAGGAGAGGCAGCCAAGAGTGTAACAACAACCTTGAAAAAACACATTTCAGTATAGACCTGGAAGTTAGAACAAACCTGGGTCAGAAACAAACAGGCAAGGGGACTGATGATGGAAATCCAGATGCTGAAAGACCAGGTTAGGAAGGCATTTCCAAACTCCAGATAGACAACCAGGCCAGGGCAAATCTTGGATCCCAGTGAAGTGGGGCGAGCCAAGTAGAACAGATTAAGCACTAGTAATAAAGAGCCATTGATCCTTAGTCAATTTTTTAGAACTGGGTAGAAGAATGACCTGGAAAGCTACCTACTGGCTTGCAGTTCAGTTCAACTTGCTTGTGTTGGTGCTATGGGACTTACAGAAATATTTTTGGATGGGGCCTTCAAACAGCCTACCATACAGTGTCTGGCACTTGGTGGTTAATGCAGTGACGTGATGAAGAACCTAGGCCTGAGAAGCCTATAGGGCTGGATTCCAGGCTGTGTTGCCTTGGACAAGCCAGTATCCCTTTGAGCCTCAGTTTTCTCTGAAGAATGGGCAATGCTGATAATTTTGTTGTGAAGATTAAGTGAGAAAATTAATGTAGAGCACACGGTGCATGGTAAGTTCTAAATAAAAGGCAACATGCTCTTATAAAGAGCACAGCAATAGGGAAGTGTCCCTCCCTCCCTTCCTTCCTCTATTTTTCACTCACAATGACAAACTCTATGGAGCACCTATAAGGTACCTGGCGCTGTGTTGGATGCTGGGCATTTAGAAATGAATCGAACAGACGCACATGTGGGAAACACAGACATTGGATGAGTAATTACAGGAATGATGAGTTTTCGGACAGGGAGGAGGATGATGAACGTACGGGAGGAAGATTTGTCTGTACCTGGGGTGGAACGGAAGGATCACGCAAAACTGCCCTGGGGTAGTGTCCTTAAAGTGATTCTTAGAAGGTGACCCCAAAACCTAGAAGATTCCCCCAGTACCACCCTGGACAAGGTTTTGGGAGACTTCTTACAAGCTTTGGACTTGCCTCCTTCATACAAGCTCTTCACCCCTGGGGTGAGGTTCAGTGGGTAGATGAGATGAAAAAGAGCCAGTGAAAAGAAATAAACATCAAACTTTGGGGTGTGGAGTGGGGGGGGATGTGAAGCCCTTTGCACAGCAAGCCTAAGTGCAGGAAGACAAGGACGCATTAGAAAGACCAGCTGACCATCGTTTGAGTGACCGGTGATTACCACGGGGCCCTTTCCTGGTCTGTGCCTCGACCTCTCCATCTGTGCAGCGTGCTCCAGACACCTCATCAGCCTGTGAATGGGCTCTCCCACACGTTCACTGTCTGTTTCCATGTGCCTATAGCCTTGAGGCAGGCTTAAGCTAATTAGATGTAGATTGCGTGCAGTATTGCCTGTGGCCTTCCATCTTGCCACATGGGGACGTGTCCCCCGGGATCAGCCTCTAGTACCACACAGATGGTGCCGACTTCAGACGGATGCTAACCGTTTCTTTCACTATGTCTCTATCTTCCTGGAGAATCTTGTGGAGGGACAGGGTGGAGGTGGGGAGGAGTACACATGGGTCCTCCAGGGAGCACTGCTTCATGTCCTGTATGGGGAGAGACAGAGGAGAGGGACCTAAGCATGCAAGAATTGGGAATGACATGAGGCGTCCCATTCAAATCAACATGTATTTTTGAGCACCTCCTACTTACAAGAGTGAACAAAAGAGCTCTTAAATTGTAGCGGGGGATCATTTAATCCAAACCCCTCCTTTTTCAGAGAAGGGAAATGAGGCCCAGCAGCATAAGAGGTGGTGTGACTTGTCCCAGGGAAGGTCATCAGGCAAGCTGAGCCCAGATCTGTGGTTCCAGATCCTGGTTCTGGGCTGGTGATACAGCAGTGCCCCCCTTCCAGCCCCCTGAAATGTGACTACTGTTGATTAAGTTATTGTCATGTAGAAATAAATCCCCATCACCACCATCCTCCCCCCATCCCTATTGAAGATCAGTGATTTCCTTTCGCCACTTACACTCCAGGTAAACATTTCCCTCCGAACTTCCGAAGCCACTGCTTCAAGGTTCTCATTTCCCTTAATGTGTTTCCTCTTGGTTCCACTGAAAACCCTCTTTGCCCTTCCTCTCTGCCTCCTGGGGCCAAGCTACCTCTTAGTCCTCGGCTCTGTGTCGCAGCGTCTGGCCTTCCTCACTGCTTCCCTCTTCTCTCTCAACTGCAAACAGAGGTGGCTTGAGCCTGGGTTCCAAGCCCCAGGAAGGTTCTGAACTGGGGGCACCCTACAGATGTGTAAACATTTTACCTTGCTAACCCAGCCAGCAGCCTTCCAAAGGCAACAGGAAAACCAGGGACTAAGAGCCCCTGGCAAAATAAAAACCTGCAGAGAGAGTGAGAGAGAAAGAGAGAGAGAGAAAGAGAGAGAGGGAAAAAGGATCCTATTTCAGACATTAATTTTCTCATCAGAAGAATTTTCTGTTTAAGGGAGAGGGAGCTAGCCAGAGGAGGAAGAGAAAGTGAGCTGAGAGGTGGGATAGGGGACACAAGGGTGGGAGCTCCAGGAACCTTTGCTCCTGCTGATTCCCTTGGTGACCAGCTACAGATAGATCTGGGGCAACTCATTACAAATCTGGAGGCAGAGCTTCCTCTTTGGAGGGGTCAGTGGGGAGGCAGCTCTTACCATGCAGCCTCCTAATAGCCACTAAGCCAATGGGGATTTATGATTTCTAAGCAGGGTTTGCCCGTAGGTTTGAGGAGGACACCTGCTTTCTCGAGCCTTCATCCTACCAGCTCTTGAAACATTGGTCAGGATGCCTTCGGGGTACCTTCTCTGTCTGGCCTTTCTATTTTATTTCTAGTCAGTTCCTACTTTTCATCCTTGACATCACTCCCAGACCTTCCAGCATCTTAAAAATGAACTCCCATTTGGACAGCCACTGTATGCCAAGCATGGTATATCCGCTACGTCTTTTATACTTAAAGAGAGATACAGACGGAACTTAGATCCACAGAGGTGAAGTGATTTGCCTCAGATGTACAGCTAGTAATTGCTGTTGTCAGAATTACCCTGAGTCCAAAGACCCTGCTCTTTCTATCCTACTGAGAATACACTCCATCTTCTGATTCTCTCTGTCCTTCAGCCACAGAGACGTAAACTAACGCCTTTGATTCTGTCTTTTTCTCCTCTCCAATTCTATTTGGACTCACTCCTGTGCTCATTCATGAGACACTTACTGCGTGCCCACTGTAGGCAAGGCATGGTGCAAGGTACAGGTGACCCAGACAGAGTCATCACTCTCTAGAAGCCTCCAATCTAAGAGGGACTCCAAAACTGGAGAGCAAATATCCAGTTTGCTCAAAGTAAAATGAGTTCAGAGGAGAGCAGGACCATTCCTCACAGGGCTATCAGACAGGGCTTCTTGGAAGAGGTGGTTTCAGTGTTAGCCATTGGGAAACCTGGAATCAGAGGAAAGCAGACTTGGACTGAGCATGTGAAGGGAACCTCAGTCAATCCCCTCCTTTACCAGGCAGAGGATCAAGACCCAAAGGAGGTACTTGGTGCTTCACCAAGGTTGTGCAGCCTGTGAGAGCAGGTTGACTTTGTGAGGAGACTGGCCATTACAACTGTAGGACAGGGAGATGGAGGAGAGATTTAGGTGGGCTTAGATGTTCAGCCAAAAGTGCCATCCACGTCAGCTGCTAACAGAGAGATTTACACAAATTCTAAGGCTCCAGTGCCCACAAAGGAGTAAAGACTGTGTGAGCCTCCTCTGTTGATTTTGCTGGAAGCTGTCCATGCCCATTTGATGAGCGCTAATGGCAGATGCACACTCAAAGTTATGGTGACCGCAACAATTCTCTAGCTGAAAGTAGGGACTGTCCTTCTACATGAGCATCTTCTATTCATTCTTGTATCCCTCTCTCTCCTCCCACCTGGCCTCATGCATCATCTGACACTTAAAATACTCTCTTAATTAGAAGTCCTCTTCCCCATCCAACAGCTTTGTCTGTGCCAAGGACACTGGGTATATTCCAGAAAGGCTGAGGAATGGGGGTTGGTGAATTTTAAAATAATTAGATCCAGAGAGAATCTGCTAAGCAACTTCCTGGGGTTCCCAGAGTAAGTCTAGAGACGTCTGGCTTAGAACTTTGCCAAACACCCAACTAAAACTTGTGACACCTCCAGGCACATGGTGTGATCCGGATCCCTAGTGGCACTGATGAGGGAGAGGGAAGTACTTTAGAGCTAGTGCATAGGACAGTGAATCCCAGAGTCTGATGGATCTGGGATCCACTTACCAAACAGTTGACCTTAAACCCACCCATCTCTTTATCTCCTTTAATTTCCATTTCCTCCTCTGATAGCTTAATACCACCACCTTGGGGGCGTTACATGGATTAAATGAATTAATGCATACACAAACCTTAGCACAATGCCTGACCTGCTATAGAGGCTTGGAAGATTTCAGTTAATGAAGGCATCCCCAACTTCTTTTTATGTTGAGGATGCTTTTATTTTATTTTTTTAATACTAGCCTTAGTGCTAGAGAAAAGCAAGCTGACTTGGGTCTTAGGAGATTTGTCAGGGACTCTGTATAACCTGACAAATGCCTTCCCTCCTCTGGGTCTCAACTCCCTCAACTGTCAGGTGAAGGAGTTGGAAGTGGCGATCTTTAAAAACCTTTCCAGCTCAGATATTCAGCGTGTCAGCCTTTCTTTGGGGATGGATGCCAGGGCTTGCCAGGACTCCTGTTGGAGATAGAAGCACTATCCTTGTGGTTCTTGACCCTCACTTCTCCAGGCCAACTTTCCCTACAGTGAACATTTGATGACTGCTAATGGCTGATGTTCACTCAAAGTTATGGTGACCATATAGGGGCTCTCCTTCTAAATGAGCATCTTCTGTTTGTTATTATCTCCCTCTGATTCTCTTTTCACTTCTTATATCATTCAACACTTAAAATATCCTCTTAATTAGAAAGTCCTCTTCCCCATCCAACAGCTTTGCAAAATCAGAGTTGTCCAGATTTTCATTATTATTATTGCTGTTATTATCATTGTTTTCTTTAGCTCAAGGACACCTTCAAACAAAAATCTTTCTTCTGTGTTCCATATTCAAAATCAATTAGTCAAACCCCTCAAAGCCAATTCACCTGTCCTCTCAGTTCCTCTAGCCCTCACCTTGCCCTTGGGTGATCCCAGAGGCACCAGAATGCCACAGAGCACAGTTTGCAAACCACTGGTCTAGGACACCCTGACATAAATTTTATCAGAAAGAAATAACTTACCCCGCTTCTTCCATCCTTTATTTATTCATCTTTCTCTTTTGGGGCCACATAGGGCTATATGACAAATGTTCTTATACCTCACGTGACCGAGGATGGGTCGTGGGCATTCACACCATCAGTGACCAAGGCAACAGAGACCCACGCTACTTCTTCTCCTTGAAGACAGACCGGGCCCGGCAAGTGACCACCATCAATGCCCACCGCAGCTACCTCCCAGGCCAGTGGGTATACCTTGCTGCTACCTACGATGGGCGGCTGATGAAGCTCTATTTGAATGGTGCTCAGGTGGCAACCTCTGGGGAGCAGGTTGGCGGCATATTCAGCCCATTGACCCAGAAGTGTAAAGTGCTCATGTTGGGAGGCAGTGCTCTGAATCACAACTACCGGGGCTATATCGAGCGCTTCAGTCTGTGGAAGGTGGCCAGGACTCAGCAGGAGGTACTGTTGGACATGGAAACCCATGGCCTCCACACTCCTCTACCTCAGCTGCTCCTCCAGGAGAACTGGGAAAATGTGAAGCGCACTTGGTCTCCCATGAAGGACGGTAACAGCCCCCAAGTGGAATTCAGTGGTGCCCACGGCTTCCTGCTGGACACAAGTTTGGAGCCTCCTCTGTGCGGGCAGACGTTGTGTGACAACGCAGAGGTCATCGCCAGCTACAACCAGCTCCCACGTTTCCGCCGGCCTAAGGTGGTGCGCTACCGTGTAGTCAACCTCCACGACGACGGCCATGAGAACCCCACGGTGAGCCGCCAGCAGATCGACTTCCAGCACCGGCAGCTTGCCGAGGCCTTCAAGCACTACAACATCTCCTGGGAGCTGGAGGTGCTGGAGGTGAGCAACTCCTCCCTGCGCCACCGCCTCATCCTGGCCAACTGTGACATCAGCAAGATCGGGGACGAGAACTGCGACCCCGAGTGCAACCACACGCTGACAGGCCATGATGGGGGGGATTGCCGCCACCTGCGCCACCCTGCCTTCGTGAAGAAGCAGCAGAACGGGGTGTGTGACATGGACTGCAACTATGAACGGTTCAACTTCGATGGCGGGGAGTGCTGTGACCCCGAAATCACCGATGTCACCAAGACGTGCTTCGATCCCGACTCTCCATACAGGTAAGACCTGCTGGGCAGACGATGCCCAGTTGAGAGCTGAACGTGCCCCCCATTTTTTAGGCAGGGCACCTGAGGCCCATAGGACTTATGGGAATTTTCCAGTTCGCACGAAAGCCTCGTGCAAAGGCCAGTCTATTGCTCAAGTAACCATGGGGACCATATGCAAGTATAGTCCAGCACAAAAATATTTATGGAGTGCCTGCTGTGGGCTGAGAAGGAAAACTCAGACTCCTGTCTTCTCAAAGAGCTCAGAGTCTAAACTGGGTGACATGAGCTGAGTACAAAAAGGGGTGGTAATGTATGTGGTAGAGTCGGTGAGAGCTGTCCTATCCAATGCAGTGGTCCCTAGTCACATGTGACTAGTTAAATTTAAATTAGTTAAGATGAAATAAAATTTAAAATCCAGTTCTTGAGCCACATTTCAAGTACTCAGTGACTTCATGGGGCTAGTAGCTACCATATTGGACAGAGCAATGTGGAATACTTCCATCGTAGCAGAACGTTCTATTGGACAGTGCTGGTGAAGCGGGGATCAGCTGGGATCAGACAGCCTGAGTTCAGATCTAAGTAATACTGCTTCTTCACTTTATGGCCTCTTAGAAGCTATTTCCTCATCTGTAAAATGGGAATAATTATAACTACTTTGTCAAGCTGCTCTGAGGATTGAGAGAGGGCGTAGAAAACACAGTCTCTTTTAGAGTGGCTAGCAGCGAGTTGACTCTCAATAAGTGTCTTTGTCATTACGTGTATAATGAAAGGTAACGTGTGCTGTGTTTAGGGAGTGTCGTAGGTGGTCCAAGAGAAAAAAACGGACCTGCAGCTTCACTATCTCAGGGAAGGCTTAGGTACAATGTAGACATTAGAGATTGCTTTGGGGGAGAAAGGAGGACACTTGAGGCAGGAGAACTTCATATACTGCTGAGAAGAGGCTGGAAAGAGGGGTCTTCTGTCTAATCCTCCCTTCGCCTCTGCCTTGTGCTATCAACTCTAACTAGCAACCCCAAAGAAAAACCCAAAGGTGAGCCCATGAGTGATCTATATTGAATGTGGGACCCGGAACAACTAGTTCCAACCCAGAGAGAGAGTCAGCCTCCACTTTCCTGATCTCCCAGATTCACGCTGAACTTTTCCATTCTGTCCAGCACACGGAACCCTGGACTTGCTGATAACTCCAGCACATCTGCCGACCTCGGCAGGTTTTCTGCTGACTCTTCTCTTTATGTCTCTCGAAAGAGCAAGGGCCTCCCATGCACAGACAAAATACCTATGTGCAAAGGAATGATGATGCTGGCTGGAGAATGTCGTACCTGGCAGCAAGCCAGGAAGCACGTCAGCTCAGCCTCCTGGCACCAGGCAGACCCCTGGACTCTCACCTTGGCTCAGAGGCATGAGCAGCCCGTGTGGGAAGAAGCCTTAGTGTGTGGCCAGTTCCTTCCAGGTCACAATGCACTTTCATCTCTGCTCTCATTTGGGCTTTGACAGAATTTGGTAGGGAAGCCAAGACAGGGATTAGCATATGCATTTGACTGATGGGGAAATAGAGGACCTTGGAGAGTTAAATGACTCGGCCAAGGTCACCGGTCAGGAAAGTCCATCAGCTAAGTCACAAATGCAAGTCTTCCGAGATTAATGCAGTGTGTGGTCTACTGAACTAGGCTGCCAGGAGTTACCTGTGTGCCCCAATACAGTGGGCAGGGGACAAGGTGAGGGGCCACAAATAGCTGGAAGTCATTCACCCATTTGTTCATTCATTCATTCATTTATTTGTTCATTAATGCAGCAAATGTTTATTCACCTACCAAGTGCCAGAAAGGTGGGTCCCCTTAGCCCTATTTTGCTGCAGGAAATGCAGGATTCAGAATAATGACAGCATTTACCCAAAGTCACTCAGCTAATTAATAGAGAGCTTGGATTCAAACCCAGGTCTATTGACTCGAAATCTCCCACTGAAGGGAGGTATTTTTAAGTCCAAGGAACAATAAGAGGCAGAGTTAAAGGACCCGGGTGATGGGCAGGGTAGCTTTACTGAAGCCTTGGGAGAAAACTGCTGAGTATGATTGGGTCAGGACTGAGGGCAGCTGACCTCTGTGGTGGACAGGCACGCTGTGCTGGTGCGGAGGGGCCATGGGGCCCCAGGTTCCAGATACCTCACAATCAGCAGACAGAGCTGGCAGGCTCCAACAGCCTCCCCTTTTCTAAGTCACAGGACAGCATGCCCAGAATGTCTGCGAGCAGCCATGTGCCAACACTGTGACCACTCACACCGGGGCCTATTTGTTTGCCGGCTGGGAAAGTCGTGTGCCCTGGGTGAGCCTGATGGGGCTCGGGGTGACAGCTTTCTGACCAAGTCAGCTCTCTTGTGTGCAGAGAGAAACCTGTGGAAGTTTGCAGAGAAATATTTGCTTTGTGACTTTGAAAAGAGAGAGAGGGAAGGAGGGAGGAAGAAATGAGGAAAGGAAAGATGGAAGGAAGACAGACACCTGTAATAGAAGCAGTGAAAATTAGATTGACATTATCTGGGTGATTTTTAATAAAGAGCTGAACTTAATTCTCACCCAGGCTGTGTGCTCTCTCTCTCTCTCTTTTTCTTTCTTAATGGGTAAAGACAATAAAGATAATATTTAAATTATTACTTCTCAAATCTATGCTGTTGTTTTTCTTTTCTATATGTTGCAAACCAGCACCTTTGTAATATACAGCAAAAATGAATTGATATGAAGTGAAATGCAGCAGAATGATAAAGCAGTGTCAGAGTTCTCTAAACGTTTCTAAATGCTTACTCTTCATTTCTGTACTCATTGTGCCATAGACTAGTAAAAAAGAGTTCATGCCCTACCCACTTTGAGTAGCACTGTTTAAAATTCATCATTCTGACAATTTATGGGGCAGTTCCCTGGAATAAAATAAGATCTATCAGTAATGCAGCTGGGCAGATTGGCAAACTCCATCAGAGAAGTACCAGTTCTTCTAAAACAATTAAACTCATTCTTTATGTAATAATCCTTGAGCCCCTTAGTCCATGTTCTCAGGAATTTATGTGTTACTGGGGAGCACCCAGTCCTAGCAGATGGCTGCAGAAGACATCAGAATAGTGCCAAGTGTCAGACCTTGAAACATCCTTAGAGATCATTGGGTGCAAACTCCTTATCCCCAATAGAGGGAAACTAAGGCCAAAGCTCACATAGTCCATTAGAGGTCAAACTGGGGTTAAAGTTGCTCTAAATTTCTGACTCCTGGTCATCTGCTATGGCACGGCTTCCCAGCACTACCCTGACATCCTTGCCGTCCTGGCACAAATACCTGCCCCTTCACGTTCTGTCCTTGCTCTCCTCATCTCCCCGACTATCCCCAAGAGCTTGAGATTATGAAGTGCTGAGTGAATGAGTTTGATTATGAAGTACCCAAAGAGAATTGGATAATAGCCTTGGGTTTCCATGAACCACTGCAGAACTGTTAGAGCTACATTGATGGTGAGTTTTCCTTGTTAAGAGACCATGATGAGAACAGCCAACTGAGGATGTGCACAAAGAAGGGGACTAGGACAGTGAGGGGCCAGGAGCCGTATCAGATACCACTTGAAGATGTTTGGCCTGGATGATAAAATTCTCACAAGGCCATGACCACAGGGCCATCACACATGCACTTCAAGTCTCTGAAGGCCTGTCCTATGGGAAAGGGAGCATTATTATTCTATATGGTTTCTAAGCCGTGGACTGGGACCAGAGTGTTGCAATTACAGGAGGCAGCTTTGAGCTGAGTAACAGATAACGTCATTCCCAAGCAGGATGGTCCTTCCAGGGAAATGCTTCTCTGTGGGTGAGTGAGCTCCCCATCACCTGAGGCATGCACAGTGAGGCGATAGCCAGGATTATGGCAACAGTGGAGAAGGTGGTGTTGATAGTCTTAGGGCTGAGCACTGCATAGCCCAACTTTTTGCAAATATCTTATTCCAAGTCATTTTAGGGAACCAAACAGTGACTATTTCTATCCTCTTATTGGGCGTGTCTAGCCCTGCTGGTCTCTCTGCTACTCACTGAGGATGTTGCAATGAGCGGGTCATGTTTCTCACCATTGAGGAGCTTCCACTTTAGTGGGGGAGTCATATTCAAACATAAGAAACTCTGATCCACGGTTTTAGAGACTCACAGTGGAGCAGGAGACCTAAAAAGCAGATATTTATTCTGACTAGGGAAAATAAGGCAAGTCTGCTGGAGGAGGCGTGATTCAAGGAGGCACCCAGGAACGGAATGAGAGATGCAGCCTGTATCCGTGAGCGTCCTGGCAAGAAACAGTGGGCACATTCGCACAGAATAATTAAGGAGCGTTGAAGGAGGGGCAATTTACAACAGTGTAGGCAGAGTTTAGGAACACCAGCAAGGCCAGGGTCTGCAACAGTGGGGAGCCATTTCCCTCCTTGGCCTGTAGGGGCAGGAGGAGGGAGTGGTTATGGAGAGGGGCTGTGTGGAGAGGGCTCCCTGGAGCAGCTATGACTCTCAATAGAGAGAAGTAGCCAACCTACAGCCCCCTGGCCAGAGCTGGGAGAGTAAATTCTACATTAACGTTTGCTTCTGCCTTCCAATTTCCTGCCAGTGATTCCCCCTGGGGGACCAAACTGAAAGTCACAAGGCAAAGGAACCTGTTGATGGAACCCAAAGAGGCCAGTCTCCCAATGGCACAGAGCAGGGTGGGGAGGGATTGGGAGTGGACGTGGATGAGCAAACAGAACGTGTCCAGGGCACAGAGAAAGCTAGCCCGTGCGGAGGGTACAGCGTAAACAAGGAGGAGAGGGAGGGATGGGGTGAGGAAAGGCTTGAACAATAAGGAGTCATTCAGTATGGGGGATCCAGACCATAAGCAGAGAAGGGTTGAGTTTGTCTCGTGAAAAACTCTAATATCAGGCCAAATCCTTCCTCCCTCCTTCACTCCCTTCTTCCTTCCTTCTTTCCTAACTTTCTCCCTCCTTCCTTCTTTTTTTTCTTCTTTTCTTCTCTCAGTAAATATCTGTTGAATGCTCCCTCTGTGCCAGTCTGTCCCTGCCCTTTTGGAGCTCACCATCTAGTGGATAAGACAGACAAGTAAAGACGCCATTGCAATCACTGGTGTGAAAGAAGCACCCCACGTTGGCCAGGAGGAGCAGTCTGTGTGAGCAGTCAAAGTCTTTCTATCAGACTGGCCAGTTAGAAAAAGACATTCTGATGAACCTTGGCCATTCTCTACAGTGGTGGAGATGAGCCAAGTAAGCAGAACTTCGTGTACAGGCATTAGAGATGTCTACAAACAAGTTGGAATGCACTTCACATGCCCTTTTATAAATATAATGGAAAACCTGAATGCTAATAGAATTCCCCAGTATCAGGAAATCCAGGGGCGGTTGACACTTTGGGCTGTATGCACCCCAGTGCATGAGGATATTTCAACAAACCCACCAAGTTCCTGTTTGGACCCCTCCAAACTGCAAGCTCTGGCACCATCAGGTGAACTTTGCCTTTGTCCATGAATATCTATTCATATGGAACAGGGCAGACAGAAAAAGAGAGCCTTCCCTTACACGCTGTTGGCTAACAGGGGACCATTTTCTTTGTCTTCTCATTATTATTATTATTATTATTATTAATGTAAAAAGGGCATTCCCCTAGGGCCATATTGCGTTTTGTTGGACCTCAGTTGACATTGCAGGAAGTCTTTGGAAAGGGCTGCAATAAGCCTTGAGGCAGCTCCCTTGACCCCTCTGCTGGCAGCTGTAGTTCTCCTCCATCTCTTCCCCTGCCCTTATCAGAAGCCATTAAACGCTCTACCTTCACTCTTTGGGGTCTCTCACTTCTTCTCTGGGATGATCTCATGGAATGTATACTTACTTCCCCCAAGTTCTCTCCAAATCTGAAAAAGTTGCATGGAATCAGGGACTTTCTGAGCTGAAAGGAGCAGTGGAGTGGTGCAGCCCCTCTTGCTGTAGATGGAGAGACTGAGCCAACAGGGACAAGCACTGACCCAGGCCTCACAGTAAGAGTGGGGCTGAGCTGAGAGCAAGACCCAGAGCCTCATCTCCTAGTCCCAAGGCCTTTTAACCACTGCTACATTGCCTTGGTATCTTAGAAGCTGGCGATTTAAAACTTGGAAAAATTCTATTTAGTATAGTCATATTCTTACCCATCACCCATATTTTGTTAAGATGCTTTAGTATCCAAGGCACTGTGATAAATTCCCTAGGAATCCAAGATGTAATCTCTGTCCTGAAGGTGTTTGTATGCTGTGGTTTAATGACATTTTGTTACAGTCATTCAGGAGATGGCAAGAAGGCAGATGATTAATTTCCAAATGAACCACACAGACGATAAGGCTTGCACGAGCTCTGAGAAAAGGCAGGATCATTGTGGTTCAGAGAAATTAGGAAAGGTTTTCTGGTGAAGAAGGTTTACAAACAGACTTCCAGCATTGGTAGGCTTCGTAATGATAGAAAAGAGCTGGGTGAGAGCAGAGACATTGAGGTGGGACGGTGCGGGGAGGGTGTAAGAAAGAGGTGAGTCTGCCTGGGACTTTATGCAGGTAGATGATGCCATGATTTATTCTTCAGGTTGTAGAGATCAAAGAATCAGACTGATATAGAATGAAAGAAGAATTCAGGGGAAATAGATTCCATCCCTGGTTCAGCAGTTTCCTAGCTATGCAATCTTGGACAAGTTTCTTAGTCTCCCTGAGCCTCCACTTCCACATCTATCGAAAGGAATAATATAATAACAATATCTGACTGCCTGGATCACACGATTGCCTTGAGGGTCACATAAAATAATATCCCAGAAAGAGTTCTGGGGAGAGTTAACCAGCATGCAGATGAAAGAGGGCATTGTTATTTTTTCATGAACTTTGTTCATTCTTTTCCAGTAATCATGTAAGAGAAATTGCTTGGAATTTTATAATCAGAATATCAGGGTTTATTTAATGTGACTAATATTCATTAAAGCAAGAGTCAGGCCTGCTGTAGTGGAAAAATGATGGGTGTTGGAGACTGACCAGGGTTTAAATCTTGGTTCCACTCTTCATTAGATGTCTGACCTTGGCTCATTTCTCAGTGAGTTGTTGGTTTCTCATCTTTAAAAATTGGGTGAGAACAGTTTATCCTGTGGCATGTCATGAAACTGAAATAGAGTCATTTGTGTGAAACACCTGGTACAACGAGTGGCACATAGTTGGTGCTGGGAAAAGTTCCCTCCCTTCTCTAGGGCACCCATGGACGCCTCCCTGTCAGCATCATTTTACAGAGCCTTCCTGCAGGCTCATAAGAAGACCTGGATGAAACTGCAGTACACACATTGAGGGCATTTACCCGGATTACCTTCGTTCTTAAAATACTAACTTTTTTTTTTAGGGCTGGCCCAGAATTGGTATTTTTAAATAAAGATCATGTCACTTCTATCAAACTCATTGAGTTTGCACACTAGCTTATTTTGAAAGTGACCCATGTCTAACTGTGTAAGAGGACATGTATCTGCATGGAACAATCCCAGGCAGTGTTGGGACTGGTCATAATGGGTGGTATGCCACTTTGGTTGAAGTTCTTAGATTTTTCAACCATCTCCAGCCCCCATGACTGCTTGAGTATAGATACACAAACACATATATCCAGGCCACCTTTTCCATGAGGTCCCATTTTGTCTGATTCAGTCTGAGTTTTCCTCATGCTTTTCTTCTGAACAAAGTCCACCTTTGCCCATTTGTGACCCTTGTGCACATGTGACTTTGGTCTTTGAGAGCAGAACAGAGGGGTGAACGGAGAGCAAGAGAAGAACTGTTTGTGGCCCCTAAAGATGTGGTTGATAAGGAGCTGCAATGGTGACCTATGAGATCAACAGTGGAGGATCAGTATAATCTAGCAAATAAATAAGAATACAAGTTTTGGAGACAGTGAGAGCATATTTGAATGAAGTCACTTAACATTTCTGTGACCTTGAGCAAGTCTCTTCATTTATCAAAGACTTAGTTGCTTCTTCTGTAAAATCGGGGATGAAAGTAACACAGTCTACTGCATTGGGTGGTTTAAAGGATTCAATGAAATAATACGTGGTCAACCCTTTAGGACAGTGCCTGGCACTTAGTGAACACTCAAAATAACAGTGGTTGTTGTTCGGGGATTTTTCCATCTCTGGGAAACCTTATGATCTCTTACACACTTATCCCCTAATACCCAGCCCCCTCTCAATCCTGAGCCCCCTCACTAGAACCTCTAGGCTGGAGTGGGAGCTGGAGACGACCTAATCACTCTTTACTACCAAAGGCCTTTGTATTTTCGCTCCTGCCGGTTGCAATTTTAAAAGATTTTCTTTACCCTGAAAGCCCTCTACATGCTAAATGCTAATGTTTTCATTTTCCCAAGAGATGAGCAGCATGCCACACTGAATATTTGCATTTCCAACAAAAAGCACAGGCATGTCTGGGATCCCATGATGGGGCTCACTGAGTAGTTCATGCACACACATCCTAGGTAAGGAGCTGGAAGCCAAGAGGGCACCCCTGATGCGATCAGGACCCCACTGAGCAGTGTAAGAGGTGGATCAAGCTGCCTCCTGGCCCAGGACCCTTGCCACAGCACAATCTATCTCTCAGAGTTTACAGGTGAAAGTTAGATCCCTTTTTCAGGGACACACAAGGGAGGCTCCCCAACATGGCAGGATCTGAGGTGCTCCCTCGCTCCCCCCTTTCCCAGATGTATATTTCCATCTCCAGTTCCCTGGACAGATGGGCGCTTGGTGCCCTTTCGAGGGACTCAGTGGGAGGCAGTTGGTTTTTTTTCCACCCTGGGTTTGGCATAGTAGGCACTCTCATTTTCCTTTCTCCATCCACTGGTGACACTGACCACTCATGACAGCCTCGGCGCTCAGTCAGACGCCCTTCCAGGTTAGGAAACAAAGCAGTGGGCTGTGAGGGAGGGTTGAACGGACAGACAACAGTACATTTTTAGTGACACACGTTTCCCTAAATTGGTGATAGCTCTGCTTGTACCTTCAAACTCACAGCTGGCCAATTTTCCACCTCTTGCGAGGGAACCTCCACACCTCTACTCTCACCTTCTGGAAACACAAACCTAATGTGTGAACAGCAGTACATTTGCTCACAGGTTTGTTTGCATAAGTCGAACAGGCTCCCATTTCCCTGGGTTTTTTTTTTTTTTTTTTTTTTTTTGGAGGAGAGTTTTTCTGTCTTTCTCCTTCCCTCCCTGCTTCTTTCTTTCTCTTCTCCGTGTTCTAGGCTGTTTTGGTGGTCTGGTGGTGAAGGGTGGAGGGTGAGGGGATTACTGTCTCCATGTCAAGCTTCTGATGTTTGTGATTCCAGCCTGTTTTGAGTTCCGACAGCCGCATGCAGCTCTTAGCCTTGAGTTTGACTGCTGAACTATTTTTATGGCCATAGAGGGCAATCGTGACTATAACTCCACAAAAGCATGGAGTACCTCAGAATTTTACAGAGGGTGGAAGAGAGACACAAGGGAGAGCTGTTTCTCAAGAGGATTCGTGGTAGAGAAACCTTTTTGCCTGTGGCTTGCATGACGAAGGAAATGACTAGATATTTCCAGTAACTTCTTAGCCAGCATGGAGTAAATCACTTCTCTTCTCTTACTTCATCTGTAAAATGGGAGGATATGGGTAGAATAGTTCTAAGATCTGTTCCTGTTCTAATCAGACATGGTAATCCTGGATCCAGGCTTGTGGGAGCTGGGGCTAGGCTACAAATGGTGGGGGGGAGAGGGAATTAATATTGAAATGGAACAGATAATGCCATGCATTGACACTGGGGACATCCAGGGAAATAAGAGACAGTCCCTGCCTTCAAAATATTTACCAGCCCCTATATCTTAATTGAGTACAATGTGTTCAGATTAGCAGTGAAGAAACAATTATACTGTATGACAAGTTGAAAAAATTCTTACTCCCATTACTCAAGTCCCAGTAGTAGCCTAATGATGGAACCCCAACTTGGGCAGTCTGCATGTCTACTATTTTATTTTCCCTCAGGCCCTGAATGTGGCATCCTCTTTCCAAAAATCAATTTGAATTTAATTCTACTTTCGACGGCCTGACATACAATGTCATGCTTTCCAGCGATATTTCTCCGTACTTGAACTCTTTGATTGTCACATGACCCTTTGAAAACTATCTCTTTTTTTAACCCCAGGAGAGACCCAAATTTAAGGAAGTTACTAGACTTGTTCAAGGTCATCCAGGGAGATCTGCATCTACTGTAACCACTGTATAGTTCTAACTTTAGATAATTCTATTTCTAACTTTAGATAATTTTATTTGCCTAAGGTTAGGTGATTTGTATGGGGCCACAGTCCAGACCAAAATCCAGAAATTGCCATATTGACACATATTGGTGATGATGATGTAATTCTTGCTCTATCCTAACCAAACATAATATTGTTCAGTCAATCTTCGCATCAGTTATATAGTTTACATGGCTAAACGTTAGAGCCAAACTACATAGTCTACTGAAATACAACCCACCTGTTCCTAGAACATCATGGCTGCTACAACTTATGAAATAGAGGTGGTATGTCTTTATTTAATTGTGCTTCAAGTGTAAGACAAACCACAGGACTGTCGGTGAGCTGTGTATGTTCTGCTCAATGTGGTCAGTGGTATTATTATCAATCGTGGTTTTGATCCTCCTAGAAGAAAGTGAGGTGGTGGGAAGAGATAGCTGTGGGCCCTGGGACTGCACATTTCTGTTGTGAAAGCAGAGGTTTGACCTGAGATAGTTGCGTTACTGTTCTGGTGTTTTGGAACACACCATCACACTTTAATTGTTGCTCCTCCTTACTTACCACGGTATTTTTCATGTTTAATGGCTTCCCTGAAAATAAGTAAACTCTGAGTCCCAGGGCTATCAAAGCAGAGATTGAAGAACCCCGGGGAAAGATCTTAGGGAAGTGACTGTTCATTCGTGTGTGTGACTGTGTGTGTGTGTGTATGTGTGTGTGTGTGTACATGTCTACTCTGAGCAGGAACAGTGCTACATGCTGGGGGTACAACAATGAGCCTTTCACAGGATAGGTGTGATTCTGCCCTCACGGAATTTCCTGCAAGTTCATAAGCAGCTAATTAGAAAAGTGCTGTTATGGAGAAGTCCAAGGTCTGAGGGAACACAGAGGATGGGTACTTGACTCATTAGGGGTCAGAATCACTTCTAGGCTAGTCCTGAAGGATAAGTCACGTTAATCAAGTGAGTATAGCTGAGATTGCCAGGAACCAGGTGTTCTGACACTTTGCCTTCTGCCCTAGCCTAGGTATCTAAAAATTATTCCAAAAAGGCAAATGAGAAAAAATAGGAGCTGAGTAGTTCCTAGTAAAAGGTATTCATTTTAAATTAGTGTTCTTGATTCTGAGGTTATTTTTTTCTCTGCTTTAGAGTACTACTCTAGTATCCTTTATTTCATTTTATGAGGGACATCATAAATAGTGGGGGTTTCACCTTTTGAAGGCTTTATTTGTTAAAATTAAAAATCACTACTTTCAACCCAATTTTTTTAAATGATCCAAGGGTTTGAGAAGTCTCCATTGGCTCACGCTGCCTCTTTCAATCAGCACTTTTTTCTCTTCCCCTCCAAATCCTTAGGATTCTTGATCCCACCAATGTCCTGGTCTCATCATAATCCTATCCCACAATTAGCAGCAGGCCAGTGATTCTCCTAAGGGTTGACCTTCCATGTGACTCAGCAAAGGGCACAACCCCAGGGAGACAGATTTCCTAAGGGGCCTAGAGTTTGGGGCAGCAATAAGGGATGTTTAGATGTATAGAGTCTGAGAATCATAAAGGTGAAATATTACAGTAGACCAAGTTAGAACTCAGACCCATCATTTTACCTCCTGTCACTCCCACCCAACTCAGCATCAAATTGCTCCCCATGCAGAAATACCTCTCCTTAGATCTTCTGATGTGCCTCCTTTTCTGCAAGCCACTGTCAATGCCTTCCTCTCCACTTTCATCCCTCCTCTAGTCCATCTTCCACATTCCTCCAGAAAGCTCTTTGGAAAACATGAACCATATCATCTTATTCTCTTCCATATATTTTGCCAGGGCCTGCTTACAGCTTTTGGGACACTGTCCATCCTTCATAACCTGGTGTACAAGACCCTTCTTGATGTGGCCATTGCTGACCCCTCCAGCCTCATCTCGTGAAATAGCTCCCATGTTCCCAACTCCGCAGCCATACCAGAAGACTTGCATTGTCTCGCTCTTCTCATGCTCTTTCAGGCCTCTAGGCTTTCTGGAGCTTCTACCATTTTCCCTGTCTCTCACATCTGGTCCAATGTCTAACCAAAGTTTATTCTTCATGTGAAAATCTCAATGATATCTTACCTACCTTCATCTGGGTAAGAGTCATTCCTCTGTGCTTCTATCATGTTCAGCACCCCCTCTATCATAACACATATCACAAAAGAAGGAAGAGACTAATGATTAAGGTTATAGTTTATAGTATTTAAAACTAGGGGCCGTAACCCACATCTGACACATGTGAGTGGGAAGGGGTGATCTTGGAAAAGTGGTGTCACCTCACTGAACCCTGGTCTCTTCCCCTATAAATTGGGGATACTCAGACTTAACACATAAGATTTTTGTAAAGCTTCAAAGAGATGATATTAAAAAGTACTTTAACGGTGCCAATGTGTAGTAAACTCCCCCAAATGGTAGGTTTTATTAGTCTTACCACATTATGTTGTGATCATTTGATAATTTGTCTCACTTCCTTCATAAAACTGCAAACTCTTTGATAATTAAAAGTGTTTCTCTTTCATATTTGTGTGCCCTGTTTCTAGCTTAAAGTATGATATATGATAGAATCTTAATAAATGTTGTTGAATAAAAGAGAAAAAGACTGAATGCATGATATGCAGGGAGGAAGGAAGTTAAGAAGGAAAGAATAAAGGCAGGCAGGCAGAGAGGGAGGGAGGGAGAGTGGAAGGGAGGTAATGAAAGAATGACTTATTCAATAAATGAGTGAAAGAATGATCAGTTTTTCAATTGATCTTTGATTGGTGCTATTACGTTTTTCTTAGATTGTGTGTCAAGCTTCCCATATAAAAGTCATTATTTTGGAAACCAATCATTCAGGATTTGGAGAATTTAATAAACTCTTCAAGCATTTTTTTTTTTCTGTGTCCCTTGTTACAGACAAGAGAGACAGATTTAGGCATTTCTGACAATGAAACTAAACAAGGGAATAAAATCCAGATCATTAGGGCCCTTGGGATAAAAGTACAAAATCCAGGTTTTAGAACTGGTCACAGCTTGGAGAAAGCTTGTTACTTGGAACAAGGATATGGATGCAATAAACATTCTGAGGTTTATCTTGCTTTAATGACTTGCCTTGAGTGGCTTTGATCTTTATATTTGATAATCACTTTCAAATGGCCTAGTGTGTTTTGAAAGTGGAATACTGGTTCATGGACTTGAGATCCTCCTTGGGAATGAGAGGCTGCAGTCAGAATTTGGAAATAGGCAATGTTACAGGACTTGCTCTATGAGTTGTAGAAACTGAGCAATCACCCATGAGGAGGAAAAACACATTGGTCCAGTGATGGGAACCAGGGTTCACTGATGGAAAGGAGACACAACAGGCATTGGGAGCTTAAAGCCAGTTTCCTCTAGTTCCATGAGCAAGCCAGAAAGAGAATTGTGCATCTTGGGGCCTTTTCATAAGTTGGGCACTCGTCTAGCACTTTCTCATGTATTACCTCCTTGAATTTTCATATTACCCTTTCTAAGTTGAATTTTATAATGCCCATTTTAAAGATGAGGCAATTGAGGTCCAGAGAGATTAAGTCAATTCTCCAAAGTCACAGGGGCAGTTGGTAGAAGAGGGACGATTTGAACCCTAATCTGTCTCTCTCTTAAGATGTGAATAAAAAAAAAAAAAAACAGTAAGGCCAAAGGTTACCACAACTAGATTTCTTGGTGTAGTAATGCCAGAAGGAAATAGTAAGTACAAAAATGAGTATAATAGGGGCTGGCCCGGTGCCATAGAGGTTAAATTCACATGCTTTGCTTCTGGAGCCCCAGGGTTCGCAGGTTCGGATCCCAGGAGAGGACTGATGCACTGCTTGTCAAGCCATCCTGTGGCGGCATCCCATATAAAGTAGAGGAAGATGGGCACGGACGTTAGCCCAGGGCCAATCTTGCTCAGCAAAAAGAGGAGGATTGGCAACAGATGTTAGCTCAGGGCTAATCTTACACACACAAAAATGTGTACAATAAATTTTGATATACTTATGCCCCACTTTCATAGCATTGAATGAAGAATAGACTTTAGTCCAGCAAAATTCTATCTAGAACTCTATCCAAGGATGTTTAATTATGAAAGTAACAGAGTCTTACTATATAAGACACTCCTCCACACGGACCACAAGTAGAGTAAGGATCTCAGGCACTCTATTTAAATGTTATGCTGTCATATTTAAATAAATTTCTATTTATAAAATGGTGTGGCTTTTTTCTATGGCACTGTGTTGCCTTTTACCTTAACCTGAAAGAACTGTCAACAACCTCTAGCTGGGAAGTGGCCGACTCTGAGCCAGGTTCAGCTCAGACAAACCCTCATCAAATTGAGGGCATCAGCACATGGCCAGCACCATCCCCGTAGCCAGCCTGCACCTATCAAGAGCCCAGGGAGCAGAACTTTGGCATGACGCTTCTCAAAGATCTCAGCTACCACTTCTGCAGTGGGGAAGTCAGTTTGCTTTGAGTGGGAATAGAAATAGACACTGGTCAGTCTTGATCTGGGCTCACTGTGAGCCATACTTCTGAGCAACCATCTTTTTTTTTGTGAGGAAGACCAGCCCTGAGCTAACATCCGTAGCTAATCTTCCTCTTTTTGCTGAGGAAGACTGGCCCTGGGCTAACATCCGTGCCCATCTTCCTCCACTTTATATGGGACGCCGCCACGGCACGGCTGACAGGCAGTGCGTCGGCGGGTGCCCGGGATCCGAACTCGCGAACCCCGGGCTGCCAAGAGCGGACTAAACCGCTGCGCCACTGGGCCGGCCCCCTGAGCAACCATCTTTAAAATGGGAAAGTCAGTGTATTATGCTTCTAGAGCCTTCCCTGATTTCACGTAAGGGATTTGTTGTTATTGTTCTGCATTTTGAATGTGGTTCCCTTTTGTTTCTCTTTCAATAAAACAGGCCCTGACAGCCCTCTCATTGAGATTATTACAGAGTTGTACCATCTCAGGCCAGTACATTTAGGAAATATGTTGGCACTCCCCAGCGAGTGAGATGCATAAAGAAAATATTCTAATGACAGTTGAGTTGGGAGAGCTTTGATCTCCCTCCAGAACTGCTCTCATGGCTTTGAAATGCAGTTCTGGCAGAGGGGTAAAGTCTGGGCGCCCTGGCACTCTGGGGCTGGGCCCCCTGAAACTGACATTCCAGGGGACCCGCAACCTTCGCAGTAGGATCCAGGTGCACGGGCTCTGCAGGTAGAATAGAGACACCGAGACACCTCTTTTGAGAGGCAGCTCGGGGAGAGGATCTAAGTTGGGAGGGACTTTTTGATTTATTCCAACATTTCTCAAGCTATGTTGGTTCTGCTGTTATTGGGTTTTTGGCAAAGGCAGAGGTTAGGGTAAGGGGAAAGGATTATGGTCAAACATGTTTGGGAATATGTCATACACCATCTTACCTACTCCCATTTTGCATATTAAAGGCTCTGAAAATTCTTACAATTAAAAAAATACGTGTATTTAACCTTGTTTAACAGAACATGCCCTAAACCTATTTGACTCAGAAACTCTTTTCCTGTAAATATGCCTCTACTTCTTGTGAATTTAGCCTTCTGTAGACTGTGATTTGGAAAACACTGATCTAGTTCTCAAGCTCACTGAACAGATGGGCACTCTGAGCTGCAGACCAGGCAGCAGAGTATAGTGGGAATAGGCTAGAAATTCAGGCAATGCAAGTCCTGCACAGGAGCGTCTGGCTGAAGGGGACCACGGAGGCTGCAATCCCTCCCGTGCTTGACTTTCCAAGCTATGCACCCTTGCAGGGAACTATGTCTACCTGAAGGAAGAGATGACTTTACTAATTGGCGCAAAAGTGCTGCCACACACAGGATAGTGAATAGAGGTTTGTTGTCAGGCCCTTTTGTGCCCCTGATTCGATACCTCGGGCAAGTCACTTCATGTCCCTGAGCCCTGGGCTTCCTCATCCTGTTTTGAAGTTATGCAGTTTAAGAGAGAGGTGCTCAGTGGCTGCCAATCAGTGGTAGCTCTCTCTCTTAAAGGGAAGTTTTAGGGAGCACAGAGATGATAAAGACTTAGCCCCCACCTGCCTGAAGTTCTAGCCTGAGGGAGAAGATAGGTGCTCATACAGTGAAATAACACAAAGCAGAGTGGAAAGTACTAGAATCAAAAGTGGGGGGCTCTGAGGAGGGAGAAATCATTTTCCACTATGTGAGTTTGGTGTTGCTAATAATTATCATTGTAATAATAATAATGCAACAAAAATAGCCTACGCTAATCAGTGAGTGCCTTCTTGTGCAAGACACTTTCTCTGTGTTGCCTCCCGACACCCGTGAGAGGAGGACATCATCATCCCATTCTACAGGTGAGGGTGGTCAGGAATGGACACATGGAGTACATTACATGTAAGCTGGACATGGCAGGGAGGGTAAGATTTTAAAAGTCTGAGATTTAGGAAGAAAGATTATGAGGCAGGGGAAGGAAACTAATGGACATGCTTAATGAATGGGCTTAATTGGGGAAAATCAGAGGTTCTCGGGATGAGGAAACCATGAGAACTTGAGTGGTTGGGGTTGCGGAAGGAAGAAGAAGGTTGGGTGGTGGGGATGAGATGATGAAAGTCGAGACTGAGAGAGCCTCCCAGAGGCAGGCTGTCGGTTGAGGTTTTTCCCAGTAGGAGAAAATAGGAGACCAGGATATGGAGGGCGGTGTATGTCAGGACTCTGCTGACCTGTCTCATGTAATCCATCTGGTATCCCCATGAGCTAACTGAGCCTCGGAGAGGTAAAGCAACTCGTCCGTGGACATCTGTCTGTCTCTCAGCAGTACTGGCACGTAATTTAATAAACACACAGAGTTCTGGATTTGGATCGATTTTCCTGGGGTAATGATTTTTTAAAAAATTAATTTGACCAATTTAGAATATACACAGAGGGCCAACCTTCCCACAGTGGCAAAATGGAAAGCCACATGGCCCTGAGCAAGTGCTTTTCCTTCTCCCATCATCAATCTCCCTAGAATCTAATGGTCCTTCTCAAGTTGACCTTCTGCGCTTTCTCCTCCATCCATTGACAGAGGGAATAAACATTGTCTTAAAGAGATGAGAGGAGGGAAGTAATACCCATATGGACTCCTGTCCCCAAGATTTTCCCCTGATACATTTGGGAGACAACCAGCTTGGCTTTTAATTGGTGGGAAGACCTCAGCCATCAAAAGGAAAACTTTTAACCAGAGAGCGGTTTTCCTTTCATTGGGTCCCCCCAAAAGAGATGGGGAGGAGAGGGCCCAGTGGGGCCAGGGGCCTGGATGGCTGCTGTGGATTCTTCCTCTTTTGGGAAATGGAGGCTTCTCAAAGTGTGAAAAAAAAAAAAACCCACATACAAACAAGCAAGTAAGGGAGAGGCTCCAACATCCCACATCTCTGCCTTGGGCCAGAATGAATACCACCCCCTGAAAAGATTGGTTTCTGCAATGACAACTGAATAAACAACCAATTAAAATGTCTCTCTCGCCTCTACCCCACCCATCTCTTCCTCTCCTGAAGCTTTCTCAGCCTAGAGCAATGGGGCAAAGAGGTGACGTTCTCTAATAACATTTGTGTTCTCTGCCTGGGAGAACGCTTGATGGAAATGGACAAATCAATTAGGAAATAATAAATAATGTGGAAAGGGCTGATCCAAGAAATTCTCGGCTTCTCTGTGTTTTCATTCTCCTCCCACGCATTGTTTCCCTTTTCACCGAGGCCCTGAGTGAGTTTGGAAATGAGGGTGAGGTTGTGGGAAGAGCTGGACACATCTCGATTTGCACTTGTCCTTGTCACTATTTATGTGATCTCTGAACCCCTGTTCCTTCATCTGTAGGATGGGGATAAATAGTAAAACAGCTAAACATTTATTGAAGTTTTCTACATGTCAAGGATCCCAAATCTTCTGAACAACTCTATGAGGTCAACACAGTTATCACCCTTGTTTTGTGTAGGAAGAAACAGGGGCACAGGAAACTAAGTAAATTGCCCAGGGTGACCCAGACATCAAGTGGAAGAGCTGGATTCAAACCCAGGACTCTGACGTGAGAACGAGCCATCTTACTCACTCTGCTACATGACTTCAAATAGTACACAGAGATGGGAAAACAAGTGTAGCTAACACAGGGGCTGGCGTACAGCAAGTGCTTAATAAATATTGGCTTTCTCCTTCCTCTTTCTTTCTCTGATCACTGGTTCAAACTCCTTATGACTCTTCCAGAATAAGAATCTGAAGGTGGGATGTTGGGGGAGGGAAGGCACAGCAGCAAGATTTCAGGTCAATATGTGAGCTTATGTGGTTGTCCTTAGAATTAGCCAGTTCAACCTAGACATAGATGTAACCTCTCCTGGCCCTGCCTATATCTCCAACTCATGTTAACCTTTTTTGGTAAAGCCAGAAAAATTATGGTGACATGACCAATTATGGGCTTTTGATGACGTGGGTGGCCAGGAGGGCTCTTTAGGTCTCAGGCATATCCTATTCCATCATAGTAAATGTGTAGGTTTGTGACCCACAGAAATGCTCTGTGAAGCACCAGGCAGCTGTTCTGAATCCCAGTGTAGTGATAAGGAAACAGGCTTCATAGGAAAGAAGTGTTGAAACTGAGACTGGGACCTAAATATTTTAGCTTTTCTCTTTCCCCATGTAAATTCATCTCCATCAACATCTACTGAGTGCTCACCCTGTGTCAAGCCCTGTGATGAGAAGTGGGTAAACAGAGATAAATAATGCACATTCCCTGTCCCCAGGGAGCCACAAACAGTGGTAGATACAGACAAGTGAAGTGATTATTTGGAATGGTGTGAGAGCATGTACTAATAGGAGGTAGATGACTACAGAGATGGTCAAGGGGGTGGAAGTGAGGTGGGAATCAGGAAAGTCTTCCTGGAGGAGTGGTGCCAGAATGGACTTTGGGTTTATTCACCAGAGGACAAAATGGGGAGCAGAGTCCCTGACAGAGGGAACAGCACGAGTAAAGGCACTGAGGACAATGCATCATGGTGAGTGCTGCCAATGTACAGTGGGAAATTCAAGAGAGGGAACAGAAAGAGATGATGCTAAGGGGGGAGGCAGAGTCTTGAGGCCATGCTGAGGAGCTTGGATTTTACTCTTCCCCATACGGAGAGGCCCTTATATGAGTCCAGGAGTGAAAGAGAAAGGAACCATCATTAGTGTTCTACCAGCCAGGCTCTGTGCCAACCCCCCATGGAGAGACAGCATTATGAAAAAGGAAAACACTTCCAAGTATGTGACCTTAGCAAGGTACGGAGGTTCTTTAAGCCTCTTTTTCCTCCTCTGGAAAATGGGGATAATAATACCAGCTACCTCAGTGTTATTAAGAAGATTAAAAGAGATAATCTATGTAAAGTCGGACCACATAGAAGGGCCTAACAAACATTAAATATCATTATTCATAGACTTTATCTCACCTACTACATCAAGCTGTCTGCTTGCTTATCTATGTATGTTTTTATTCATTGATTCATTTCCAACTTTACTCAAGAAGTGGTTATCAGCTGCTCACAAGGAACCCTAAGATACGAGATGGCAGACATAAAATGGGGCTGAAAGAAATGTAAGAGTGGAGCAAGATGCCTCTCTCTGTTTAGAAAATGATCCGTTGAATAATAAGCCTGTGACTACTCCAAAGCTTTAGCATTTCTGTTCTAATGGGAGAGCCATACTCCGCAATGGGAGAGTTCTTATTTATTGAGCACCTAGGATATGCCAGTCTCTTTCCAAAGACCATTTCTTTCTCCCTCCAGCACCTGTTTGTTCCACGTATTAAAGAGCTGACGATTGTACCAGGGGGAGTTAGTCCACTTTCCAGATATGTCAGTCTACAATGGCTGCCACCCCAAATACAATATCCCTTTCTACTCTAGTTTACAGACAAAGGAATAGAGGCTTCCAGAATGCAGAATCACCTATGGGAGACAGCGTGATGCCCCAGTGAAAAGAGCATAGGTTTCAAGCTAGACAGAATGGGCTTTGAAACCCAGTTCTGCAACTTTGGGCAACCTATTCAGTCACATTGGACCTCATGTTGCATATCTTGAAAACAGAGTAATAAAGCCTCCTTGCGAGGTTGGTATAGAGATGCAAAGCAAGCCTCCTAGTGCCGCTCTGTATTTGCCAAATAAATGGTCTGAGGTCCACAGTGAATGAGTGAAATAGAGAAGAAGCCAAGACTAGAATACATGTTGTCTCTTCCACTGTCTGTGTTCTTGATCTTTATCCACGTTACATGGCCCTGTCATCAGTCAACATAGCAGAGTCCTTAAGGGCACAAATGTTGACTTTGGATAAATGTAGGCTGAACTGAACTGTGGTATTGATAAGCTGAGCAACCTTATCAAGTCTCTTAAACTCACAAGGACTTAATTTTCTTATCTTCAAAATGGGATCATCTCTCTTACCTTATAACATTATTGAGGGAAGTCAAGGAGGTGATGCTTATAAAGTGCTTAGCCAAGTGCGTGGCACACAGTAGCTCTTAATTAATTGAGGAGTACCTATTATTTGAATGGTACCTTTCTTGGATGGTGATGACTGCCAAGGTTCTTTTTCTATTACAGAGCATACTTGGATGTTAATGAACTGAAGAACATTCTTAGACTGGATGGATCAACACACCTCAATATCTTCTTTGCAAACTCCTCGGAGGAGGAATTGGCGGGAGTAGCAACTTGGCCATGGGACAAGGAGGCCCTAATGCACTTAGGTGAGAATTGGAAACTGCTTCAGGAGGAAATTGGATTAGTACAGGAATAAATTTAGTACTGATGTTGATAATGATAGGGATCATAATTAGGATGGCGGTGGTAATAGTGGTGATGGTGAGAAACCCATTTATTTGTCATTTTTTAATTTTACAAAACTCTTTAGCATTCCTTATCTTTCAACCATCGAGCATTGCTTTGAAAAATAACACAATATTTTTAACTCTGTTCTACCAATGGGAAAACGGAGATCTAGAGAGGGAATGAGGATTATTCAATGTCACACACAAGTCAGTGTCAGAGTCACACTTGGAATTCAAGTTTCCAACTTTGTTCGTTGATTGCTTTCTCCTTATACCCCCTGCCTCTTAGTTCATTGCAAATATCTTTTCAGCCTGGTAACCACATTATGCTGGCACAGCCAGTCATGGGTTGGCTTGAAAGACACCAAAGAGGCAAGAGAAAGTGAGTTTGTAAGAACTCCTTGTTCCTCCATGTTCCACCCACCAACACCACCAGGAACTCTTCTTACATTCAAATTATGCATATCCATACACAAGACATATGTTTATACAAACCAATCACCCAAAGTCAGAAGTGACAATGATTTCTGAGCCAGGCCGTGTAAGCAAACATTGTAGTTCTTTAATTTTGATTTTTCCGTACTCTCTCCCAGCACACATCTATATGAAGACGCATCTTTTTTAACTTGTGCATATTTGAAATCATAGCACAGATGCAATTTTGTGTTCTTTTTTCACTTCATATTATGCTATCTACATTTTTCCATGTTACAGCAGTCTTCATAACTACTTCCCATCCAAACTTTTTCAGTTAACATCACAAGAGGAAAACATCACTCTGGGTTATTTCCATTTCTCTAAAGATGAGATTTTTTATGGCCACATAATATTCCATTGAGTGAGGGCACTACAATTTGTTTAATCATTTTCCCCTTGATAGAATGTTCCTATTATTTACACCAACAAATAGCGATGACTCAGTGAGCATCTCCATCTGAGAATGGCAGACTTCAGCAAAGTGACGTCACTGGATGTTTCCTTGTCTCACCTGGTGTCCCAGTGCTACACCCAGAGTCCAGTAGCTGCTCTAAATCTATGATATCTTGGAGATGAGGGACTCTGCAACTTCAAACAATGAAGTTGTGCTCAATCAAACTCTAAACTTAGTTTCCTCCAGACTGCTGTTTCTCAATCACTTTTAAGAGAATGAGACCAATTTGTGTGTGTGTGTGCACATGTGTATGGTTTTGTAAACAGAGATAGATACAAAGATAAATATCTAGTGGTTCTCAACTCAGGGGGGCGGAGTTATCCCCTAGGGGACATTTGGCAATGTCTAGAGATATTTTTGGATTTTACAAATGGGAGAAATGCTACTGTATCTAGTGGGTAGAGGCCAGTGATGCTGCTGAGTCTCCAACAACATCCACAAGAAAGAGTTATCCAGCCCAAAATATCAATAGTGCTGTGAAGCCCTGAGATAGATGACGGATGCATAGACAGACAGACAGGGGTTGGACAAGAAAGAGTGTGCAACTTCGACAAGCTTGGGGATGATGGGCTTACATCACATGCCTAGTGTGAAGTATGGGAATCATGCTGGCTTGGAGCCAGAACACATGGTCGTTCTCAGCTCTGACTTCACTTAGCAGCGTGACCTTAGGCAAGTCTCTTTCTTTCCCCAGGTCTCACTGTCCTCAGATTTTAAATGAATAGGTCAAACTAGATGACCTCCAAGGACCCTTCTCAGTGCTGAAATTCTGTCCCCTTGGAAAAGCAGCCTGAAGGGCCTTAATCAGAGTCTAAGAAGGGTTGAACAGCAGGCTTCTAGAGTTAGAGAAAGATACTCCTGATAATTCCACGAATTTCAGAAACTGGCTCAGGACCAGGAATACGGAAGGCTATAAATCCATAGCATGTTCTAGTGTTTCTGGATGATGTCAGCCTCAAGCTATTCCACCTTTTAAGAGAAGCAATGAAACAGGACTCGGGCCCTGTGCTGTCGCTCTGTGAAAAGGGGTGAGTTGGGAGGGGATGAGGTAAAACAAACAGAGCCAGCCTGGACATTAAGCCTGCAATCCTATCATGATCCCTGGAAATACCTGTGGGGTCCTACTCACCCCCTCTCCCCATTACTTCAATGTTGAAGCTTCATGGAGAGACAGAGAATCATTGGAACTGTTATAGCTGTTTATTTTGGAGCTCACCGGAGATGCAAAGTCACTTTCCCAAGATCACACAGCCAGTGTGAAGCAGAATGAGGATTGAAACCAGTGTCAGGCCAACTCCAGCTGGCCTCCAGGTCGCCACATGCCCATCCAGAGAGAAGTTGATCATAATCCATTCCTCTGCAAGTAGCCCCCATCAAACCCAATTTATTTGAACCATATATATATTTTTTTTACCCTCTTTTCCTGCTGTTCCACCATGATCCCTGGAAAAAGCCTTGGGTGGGAAGGGGATTATGTTTCATATTATGATTGACAGAAAATAATTGAGAGAGATTTCCTGTCTCAATTTCTCTTCCTCCCTGCCTCTGCCTGCCCCTTCTCACACACACATGCGCGTGCACACACACCCCCACACACCCTCTCATACATCTTTATCTTTGTGCTAGAAGGCTCTGAGCAGTTCAGAATTAATAGACTCCATGAGCCCCATGACTGAGCAAGCTCACCCTCCCAGCAGTTCAGTCTGAGATAAAACTCCCCCCACGCCTGCTCCAGGCTTGCCAGTACAAATCAACAAGGTCCTGCCTCCTCATCATTCTTTTATAAGTTGCTGCTCTGCACTTAAAGTCACTAGTTGCAGGGTGCTCAGACCTGAATTTTAACCTTCCTTTAAACACACTTGGATTTTAAAGTTTAAATATTGCTCTCTGCCAGCCTCTATGTATTTCTCCAGTGCCCAAAATGAACACAGAACAATGCTATCCATTGATTCTACTGAGATCTGTTCCCTCTATCTCCCCAAGCTAAGCAATGCTCGATCTTCTAAGACATGTGGAGTGGATCATTGCTTCTCAAACTAGAACATACAGACAAGTCATCTGGGGCTCTTGTCAAAATACAAATTCTGATTCTACAGGTCTGGAATGGGGCCTGAGGTTCTGCATTTCTAATCACCTTCCAGGTCACGCTCTTTGAAGCAAGTAGTTAGTAAGTAAGGTTCTCTCTGTTTGTCAGGTGCTATGCTGGCTGCTTACTTGTAATTAGTTAGACCTCATAAAATTTCTTTAGTTGGGTCAGCATTCAGCAAATATTCAACATACATTGAATGAGATGCCATATTCTGGGCCCTGTTGCAGGCATTAGCAGTTGAACTCTGATTATGAGCCCTGGCCTTGGAACCCAAGGATCTTGGTTTCTAATTCCAGCTCCACACTTACTAACTCTTGATCATGGGTCAGTTACTTCGCCTCTCTGCGAGTCAGTGGCTCTCTCACTGAGTTGTGAGATGATGAAGTGTGATTATACACACGAAGCACTCAGCACAAGCCCTGAGGATATGTAATAAATGCTCAAGAAACATTGGCTACTATGATCACTGTTATAATGGTGAACACACATGGTGCTGGACCCCATGGATGTTCACTCTTATTGAGTACAGAGGTGAAGAAATGTGATTCAGAGATGGTAATGGACTTGCTCAGTGTCCCGGAGTTAGTGAAGGCAAAATGAAAACTGGAACCAACTATGTCTGACTATGAGGTCTTCCTTTAAATGAAAGCAGGTAGAATGTTTATAAACCAGGGTGTGCCTTTTTAAGGAAGAGGTTGCAGCAGAAATGTTTACCAGCCTGGAAATCAAAGTCCTTGAATTCTAATCATGCCACTTCTTTTAAGTAGTTTAAAATCACCTTAGATAAGTTACCTCACTTCTTTAGGCATTGGTGCTTTCATCTGAAAAGTGAAAGGATTGCACAAAATGACTTTTGAGGGTCCTTCCTACTCCATCGATGATTCATATCACAAGTCGTAACAGCTCTCGGGTAGCAGAGTCATAGTGTGGAGAAGCCAGTGGTTACTTTGGGCAGCACCCATTTTTCCCCTGATTGATTTGGGGATTCCTACACCAGGAAACACAGTGCCCAGCTTGCTTAATGCTCTGATTTTCCCCTTGCAGGTGGCATTGTCTTGAACCCATCTTTCTATGGCATTCCTGGGCATACCCACACCATGATCCATGAGATCGGGCACAGCCTGGGCCTCTACCACATCTTCCGAGGCATCTCAGAAATCCAGTCTTGCAGTGACCCCTGCATGGAGACAGAACCCTCCTTTGAGACCGGAGATCTCTGCAGTGACACCAACCCAGCCCCGAAACACAAGTTCTGCGGTGACCCGGGGCCAGGAAATGACACGTGTGGCTTTCATAGCTTCTTCAACACTCCTTTCAACAACTTCATGAGCTATGCAGGTAGGGCCCTACACTCTGCAGGGTGCATGGGGCTGGATGTCAGATGTGAGTCCAGTCCTGGCTTGAGTAAGCTGCTTACCTTCTCTAAGACTTCTTCATCCCAACAATTCCTCATCCCAAACAATGGGGATAATATTCCTTCCATGAGCGCTTCAGGGGTACAAGGAAGATGTTGCATCTGAAACCTCCTCAGGACAGCACTTTAGGAAGTTGACTAGGACTGAAAATCAGGAAACTCACGTAGAAGCCCTGCCACTAGGTCCCTAATGCCTTGGAGTCTATCACATCTCCTCTCTGGGTCTTAACTTTTCTCAAGAAAATTTCCAAAGTTGGACTTGCTCTCCAAGGTTCCTCCTAGTTTGGCAGCTATATATTTCTAAGCCAGTGGTTGTTGTACCTTTTTTAAAAGCATAAAACTCTCACACCCTCCTTTACTGTTTTATTACCAAAAAAATGCTTTTGGTTTTGCAAATATGAAATTATTACATGAGATGAGTATGTTTTTTTCCCAACTGTGTATATCCTATCAAAGCTCTTTTTTAGGGGCCGCCTGGTGGTGCAGCGGTTTAGTTCGCGCTTGGCAGCACGGGGTTCGCGAGTTCGGATCCCGAGCGCCCGCTGACGCACTGCCTGTCAGCCATGCCGTGGTGGCGTCCCATATAAAGTGGAGGAAGATGGGCACGGATGGTAGCCCAGGGCCAGTCTTCCTCAGCAAAAAGGGGAGGATTGGCAACAGATGTTAGCTCAGGGCTGGTCTTCCCCACAAAAAAAAAGCTCCTTTTTAAGGACTCATTCTTTGGGTTCTAGGATGCTCTGCACTTTCTTTTAGCAAATATCAAGGCCATTTCTAACCATTATAGCATCTTTGGAAAATTAGAATAAGACGCCCCTTCCTCAGGGCAGTCACACCGCTCACCTCTGATCCCTTAAGCCAAGAGTCCTTGTGTAAGGCACGACCCACAAAATTGCACATGGTACCCCAGCATCAAGTTCTACTATAATATTCAATTTAGGTGTCTCTTTCCCCCACTAAATCAAGTGACTTCTGTGAAGGCAGAGATTGCCTCTAATACCTCACTGTATTCCCAGCACCTAGCATGGGGCCTGGTACTTAATAAATTTTATTAGGGAGAAAGGGAGGGAGGAAGAAAGAAAGGGAGGGAGAGTTGCAGGGAAGGAATAAAATGAATAAATTCTCTTAATACAGGCATATAAAATGGATTCTTATCACTAATAATATTTACACTTCTGTAAAAGTTTATTGTTTATAAAGGACTTTAATTCATACCATCTCATTTAATTCTCACCCAAATCTTTGGAGTAAGAACTATCCCCATTTTTAAAAGATGACAATGCTGAAGCTCACGGAAGCATTTTGCCCCGGGCTACACGTCTGATGCCAAGTAGTTTTTCCTCTTCTACTCTTATGCCACTCTTCAAAAGAGACCTAGCTGATGGTTGACTGGGATACTGAGCAATTTGGGTGGTTTTGGGACTCTGTCTCACAGAGATGCCTTGCGGGGCTGCCCTGAGTGTCTCTTTGAGGAGTTCTAGGCCTCGATCTCCACTTGAACCAGGGAAGCCCCCTTCTAACAGTCGTTCATTTCTGTTGGGGTTTTGGCTCAGATTGCATTTGAAGACAAGATTTCCCTCCTGAAACCCAATGAATTCGATGATCCCCAATGGGTCTTCCTGTTTTCCTGTTCGGGCCGATGACCTCTGGGGGCCTCTTCAGTTTAAGGTTCAGAGGGTTTGAGCCTGAGGTCTCTTGAAGTGTCGATAACCCATCCTCAGCACCATAAAGGGTCTGTACCTTTAGGTCTCTAAAAAGGACCAGAGTACTGGGTATTTCCTCAAAAGCAGATTCCCACTGGGCTCCCATTCCCAGCCAAGCCGACATCCCACATCCGGTGCTGTGTCCCCTCACACAGCCCTGCTTACGTTCCATTTCTGTAGCACCTTTCCTTGGCCAGCTCAACGCACATGGAAAATAAACAATAACATGAGTTTGGAAGTTTGCCGGCCTCTTAGAGGTCTAGGAGCCGCCACTAGCTACCAGACCCCCATAAACTAAATCTTTTTTGTTCCCTTTTGTACAGATCTAAGGGGTGATTGATTTACTGTTGTTTTTTTAAAGGAACCCCTCAGCTCAGTGACCCATTAACAGCAGAACTAATTCACTGAGCTACGATAACAAGCTTACACCCGCAAAAGCATATTCAAGGCGACCACGAGCTTTGAAATGTTTGTTTTCCTTAGGATCTCTGATAGATGAGGTGACAAAAGCAGCTGGATGAAATTCAAAATACAGAACGAGATTGGGTTCTCAGGGCCGAGAAGAGCAATGCACAGGGGCTCTGCAGTCAAGCCGAGAGGGCGGAGACCTTACTGGGTGCTTTAGATCCTTCCTTCCTGGGTGCTTCTTCCTCAGGCTTGATCACTAGTTGGGTAAAAAGTCTAGTGCAGTGCTACCTAATAGAGCTTTCTGCAAAAATGGACATGTTCTGTGTCTGTGCTGTCCAACATGGTAACCATTAGCCATATGTGGCTGTTGAGCCCTTGAAATATGGCTAGTAAGACTGAGGAGTTGAATTGTTAGTCTCAAGTAATTTTAATTAATTTAAATTGAAATAACCACACATGGCTGGTGGTTACCATATTGGACAGTGCAGGTCTACAACAATTATTGAGTGCCTATGATATGTTAGACACCAAGTGAAACACTTCTTAGGTTTGTCTCATAAAATCCTCAAAATAACTCAATGAGGTAAGTACTGTTATTATCGCACCCATTTTACAGATGCAGAAAGTGTGGTTTCAGTAGCCTCAATAGCTTGCCCAGGACACACAGCAACAAGGCAAGCCTTTCTTACTGCGGAGCCTGTGGTATTAATCAATAACTATCTGGCTCCCTTTCTGATACTGGGGAAGGTTGAGAGGGTCCCAAGCACTCAGATCAAGCAGGCACCAGGAGGGTGATGAGAGCAAGCCTAGTTGAGCACAGGCGAGTATGGTCACGTTGAGCTGTTGGATAAAACCTGTGCAGATAGAAACGCAGCAGCCTGGACTCCACTTCCTGAAGATAATAGGCCGTAGGGAGCCCACCAAGAGCATCCTCCGGTCAGGGCCTCCTCAAGAGTGTGGAAGCCAGGCCTTTTCCAGCCTATGGGAACAAGTGTCTTGTCATCATCTTTCTGTGTCAGGACCTTTTAATATGCACGTACACTTTGACCCAGCAATCCCACCTCTAAGGAATGTATCCTAAGGAAATAAATCAGTTGATGTGTTTAAAGATTTAGTCCTAAGAATGTTCTTAGCAATGTCCATTCTCCAAATGTTAATTAGGCATTTACTATCTGCCATGCACAGAAGGAAAATACTTCTATGTGCGAAATATTGGAAACTGCTTACAGCTCAAAGAGAATGGATTGCTGAAATAAGTCAGAGGCATCCATATGATAGAAAAATTTGTGGCCACTAAAGATGATGTAGAAGACGATTGAGGGGTACAAACAGAAGCAGAATAACATAGTGGTTCAGAGCATGAAGTTCGGAGGGTGGGGACCGAAATTGAATTCCTCGTGTGCTAGCCTTTGACCCTAAGCAAGTTATTGCTCCTCTCTGAACCTCAGTTACTTCGTCCATACCGTGGAGGAGAATCACACTTCATTAGTATCTGTAATCATACAGGTGAAGGACTTAGAACTGTCCTTGGTACCACAACTAGTGCTCAATAAATGACAATTAGTAGGATTATGTGTTAACTATTTAATGTGAAAACAGTCCAGAGCCTTTTATGTAGTGTTAGACCTGGCATATATATATATATATATATATATATATGAAAATAAATATTTATAAATATATATTAAATATAAATATTTTTATGATATATATGCTTGTGATGAGAATTATAGAAATTCACTGTAGATATTCACATATACATACACATACATATACATATACACTAAATAATAATTGTATTATCTCTAGGTAATGAGTTTAGGGTGATATTTATCTTTGTAACATTTTTGGCATATTCCAAATGTTCTACAGTGGATATAACCACTTATGGTTATTACTGTTATTATCATTATTTTTAAAACAACAGAAAAGCAGGGATTTTTACAAAGGACGACTCAGTTATTCATGTACTAGACATGGGTTAGCTCGTTAAATGCTCTCCTCAGCTTTAGGAGGCAGGCAGCATCATTATTCCCTATGTTGCAGTGGGTGAAGACGAGGCTGTCAGAGGTCAGCACTTTGCCCAGGTTCCAGAGAGAGTGGAGGCACCGAGTCCACGCCCTGAATCTCCGTGCTCTGTGGCCTCCCAGCTGCAGATGGAGATGTGTTCTGGAGAACAAAGTTCAGTTAGCAAACTCAGGACACAGTATCAATACCATGGGGACTGATTCAGGCTCCCAGGGTGCTGAAATCCCCCAAGTCCTTTCTGCTTAGGGACAAGATACAGGAGAACAGGATGGGGCTGGCTGGTCCTGGAAACCGGGATCAAGTGGCCATGGATGTCAAAAAGGGAAGGGTGTGGAGGCAGGAAGCCAAGAGGGGCTGGCTCGAGATATTAGCTAATCAAGACAGAGCATTTGTGATAAACGGAAAACCCTTTGGTACCTCACCCAAGATTCTGATAGCAGCTACGTCTCTTAGTGATGCACCCTGGGACAGACATTTTCTGACTTCAGCGTTAACATTCAGATGCATTCTTGTTCCCCTACCAGGTTCTATCACCTATCCGGTTTTCAAGCTCCTTTTTTATTGACGAAGATGGAAGTGGCTCATTTTTAAGTTACAAAAGGAAAATACACTTCTTTGGGAAAAGAAATGCAAACAAATCAGAGTGTGCAGAAGAAAAAAATACTTTTTCTTCTCCATCCATCTTGATAAATGCTTTATGGGCTTTAGTTCATCAAATCATCACAACTCTACGTAGTGGGGTTGATTTAATGTCCTCAGTTTATACATGAGGGACCTGAGTTTTACTTCCTTCTTTTGGAAATGACTGATTTGTGTTCTAGTCTATGCATGTGTCTGAATGTACACAGTGATTCACCTATTAATGTGTTATTTCTAATGTTTTACTATATAAATGATGCTTCAAAAAACATCCCTCTACATATATGTTTCCCATGTTTATTCATCAATATCTACTATTGCATTCCTAAATGTGATACTGCTAGATCAAAGAGAATGAATATTTTATGTTCCCTTTTTTTTCTGCTTCCAGTTTTCCAACACACACACACACACACACACACACAAGTGCATGCACGCACGCACACACACACAGGCACTAGTCCCAGTCCTGAGGTAGTGAGCATGTATTGAGCATGTATTATGGTTTTTGGTGCTCCTGTTCTGCTTCACCCTCAACCATGCTCTGAGATAAGCACCCATCATCATTTCCACTTTACAGATGGGCAAACTGAGGTACGGACAGCATGAAATCACTTGCCCATTTGACTCCAGATCCTTCATTGCACTAATATAACTATATAGCCCAGTTTCCTTAGCCGTCATGCCCTTCTTCTGTCTCTAAACTATTTAGTGGCTTTTCTGTGGCTTTCAGGATGAAGTGCAATGTTCATAGTAACAAAGAAAAACATACACAATGATCTGGCCCTTCTCAGACTGAGACATTTAGACTCTATTCTCCAGGAATGGGGAGCCATAGAATGTTTGGTATCCAAGGAGTTACATGGTGGCATCTGGGCTTGAGATAGATTTATGCAACTAGTGCTTGGAAAGGGACACCAGGCCCTTCCACTTCCTCCAGATATATGAAAGACTTCCCCAGGGTGCTGGAAGGGGGACTGTCAAAAATTACTAAGGGACTCAGAGGCAGCTTCTGTGTATAACCTCCTTGCACCCCTGTCCCTTCCCCAAGCCGGATTCTCAAGGTCACGTCCAACTGCCCAGCACTCGCCCAAACTTATTTTCTGTTTGTTTGATAAGAGGAAGTGAGTTTATGCTGCAGGATTCCCAGTGTTAGGTTTATTTTAAGATCTGGCGAGCCCGGGGCTCCTCTGTCTGGGGCCCAGCTGCGGAAACCCTGACCAGGCAGACACCTCTGGGAAGTGGTGTTTTTGGAAACCAAGCCAAAACAATGCCTTGCCCTGCCTCTGGGGCAGCTGAATAAAGCTGTTGAAGGGAGAGATGGGAGGCAAGCTTCTTCCTCGGGGGGCAAGTCTTGGGTCATGGCCTTTAGTTGGCATCATAGAAAAGAAAGAGTAGGACTGAAGGTCATTAGATTTTAAGACATTTAAGAGATTGTATTCCAGCCTCCTCAGACTCAGGCTCAACTCCTGTTTATCAAGCACCTGCAGGATAGTTTACCCATACAAGGTCTCATTTACACTCAGAAAGAAGTTCTCATGTTGGTTAGAAGACTGGCCTTGGAGTCATGACTGCCCAGGTTTGAATCTCAGATCTGTCCCTAGCTCTATGATGTCAAAAAGTTGTCTCTCTCAGCCTCAATGTCCTCCTCTGTAAAATGGAGAAAATAATAGTATTTAATCCAAAAATAGTGTGAGAGTTAAATGTGTCCAGAGCACAGTACATCATGCCTGTCTCGTACTAAGCACACGATCAATGTCCCAATGACAGTACTGTGCAGAAGGTGTCTTTGTCCTCATATTCCTAGCATAGACACTGACCCTGGATTCCTCCTAGGTCACCCTGACTCTCTGGCCTGCGCTCGCCACATAGGATACCATGACTCTGTGGTCCTCCAGCTCCCTCTCCTGCAATCCCTTAACCTTCTTTCCTAATCTTACCCATGCAATCTGGTTGACCTCAAGTATCTCCTTCTTCAGAAGCCTTTCTGGGTCACCCTCCTTCGGCAACACGCTGTCTTCTGTTCATCGGCAGTCAGCATCACAGACTTTAGTGACCTTGTAATAACATTGACTCATACAGCAAACTGGCCTTCACTCTGCAATAGACTGGTAACTCTTCAAGGGCAGGAATGTTTTAAGATTCATCTTTCCGTGGCCCTTTGCACTGAGCAGGGAATATGTAATAGATGCTCAGAAGCTTTGTTTGAAGGACAGCATTACTGCATCAGTAAATAATGGAATGAATGAATGAGTAGATGAAGGAATGAGTGAAGGAGCAAGTGAGCACATAAAAGAATGAGTGAATGAGTGAATAAACAAGTAAATGAGTAAATGAATGAGGGATGTTGAATGAGTGGTGAGGGAAGGAGGGAATAAGGGAATGTGTAACTTCCTGACCAGAGGATTCGGGACCCACGAAGAGCAGCTTGTCTTGCCCTTTTCGTTAGCCATGACCTCTGGGCTGCTCCCTCTCCAGTCTCAAATGGACTTTGTCAGTTCCATCCAGTCTCCCCTTCCTCCTGTTCCCTCTCACCTGCCTCCAGAAGTGATGACTACCCTAATTTGTTCACAGACCATTAACTTTTGAGCACTGGGAGAGGCCAGCTCAGAGTTGGCAGGGACTGGGGTGTTGGCTCTCTGGCCTCCTGGAGACGTCACAATTCTCTCGCATGCCCGCCCGTGCAGCCAGGTTCTTATCTCTGTCTCTCCGCTTGCAGATGATGACTGCACGGACTCCTTCACGCCCAATCAAGTTGCCAGAATGCACTGTTACCTGGACCTGGTGTACCAGAGCTGGCAGCCCTCCAGGAAGCCAGCACCTGTTGCTCTCGCCCCCCAGATCGTGGGCCACACGATTGACTCTGTGAGGCTGGAGTGGTTCCCGCCCATCGATGGCCACTTCTTTGAAAGGTGAGTGTGGCCTGTGAAGTGTTGATCCCTCTCTCTCTCTCCTGCCAAGAAGAGGGAAACTTGGAAGGGAAGCGGCCTTGGAGAGGGATTTTGCTGTGTTCTTTGTCCTAGCTCTTGTTCGACAGCTGCCCCCACTACCTAGCATGTGGACTGCTCCATCTAGGCAAATTGTAAATTTGGGAGTCAGGGAATAAATGAATGATGGCTAATGGAAATTAATAAGTAATAATACATATTTTAAGTGAGTGAATGTTTAGCTTTATTATTAAAAATCTGGAAACCTCTATTGCCCAGAACCTCCTCTGGGATGGAGGTACTGGTCTCGTCTCCATGAGCTCAGGAGTTGAAATTGCCTCTGGTTAATGAGAAAACACCTTTATATACATATTATATATGATATGAAGGTGTATATATGTGTGTACATGTATATATGTACATATGCACGTATTCATATATTATACATAAATGTACATGCATGTATATAATATATATAATTAGAATCTTTGTGCCCAGTGTTCTTTGTAGAACTGAAGGTAGAATTTTTAGAAGATCAGGGAAGGATAAACTGAGGCACAAAATACCTCAGTTCTACTCCCCTGTCTGTCACTCACTAGCTGTGTGACCTTGGGGAAGTCACTTTCCCTCCCTGAGTCTTATTCTCCTCCCCTGAAAAGTAAGTCTGATGATGCCCCAGTGGCTGGTAGATGGAGACCTGAATCAAATGGACTCTTTTGGTGCCTTTCAGCATCAAGAGACACCCTGAGGAGCTCAGGCTTTAAGGAAACCAGATTTTAAAGGGTTAAGAACATGGGCTAAGATGTTGACACCTCTTTTGGACCTTAGCTATTATTTAGGGCTTGTTGGTATATAATCCTCCTTGGCCCTTCTTGGGGATGTTTTATCCAGTAATGATGTTATAACATTGATGATGCTGAAAATAATAACCAACTAATGATTAATTAATAATACTCAATTGTTGTGGTGGTTGCCCTCGATCAAGTGCTTACTCTGTGTTGGATCCTCTACTAAATTCTTTGTATAGAGAGTCTCATTTAATCTTTCCAGTGACTCTGTAAAAGGGGAATCATCTTTTTCACTTGCCAGATAAGGTGGAAATTAGAGCTGAAAGAGGCTAAGAGATTTGACCAAGAGCCCGTAGAAGGTGCTGGGGGCTGGGCTCCAACTCGCATTTTGCAATATTGTGTCTGAGGCTCCCATGTGCCTTCATTAAGTCCTTCCAAAACTTGAATAATGAAGGAGGTGTTTCCCCTCCCCTCAAAACAGCCGCAACAGTTGGCAAGGTGCTCTCATTTACAAGTGTGTGTGTATGGATGTGTGTGTGTGTGTGTGTGTGTATTTTGTGTGTGTATAAAAATATATTAGACCGTGGCACCACATTAAATTCGGGCTCTAATTTCCCACAATACCATCAGTCCCTGAATCTAGAAGCTTCGTTTGGCAGCTGGGTGAATGTGATCAAGGGGAAAGGAAATGCTTTCCCTAGGCTCTCTATAGAAATCCCCTCCTACCCCTCCCCACCACCTTCACTGGGAGCTCAGAGCCGGGTTTGGGAAACCTCATGTGACACTTCAGAGCAGGCTTTCCAGCAGCCTGTAGATTTATTTATTTTTTCTGTGGCGATGAGAAGTATCAGACTCTTGGTCAAGTCTTGGCCTCGATTCCACTTAAAAATGGAAGTTTTGTAAATGAAGCTTCCTGTGTATGTATTCAATTTGTATTTCATAAAGCAGTTATTGTCCATTAAATAAATACCATCTGATTGTTGGAAACCTATTGGAGGGTTAATTGTTGTGTAATGAGATATGTCTCTATTACACAGTGCCCTCAGCTTCAATCAATATGTTTTTAATAACCTATAGTCAGTTGGTACTTGAGGCTCATACAATAGCTATTCTGTTCAGTCTAAGATTTCATAACGGAGTTATCATATGTTAAATTAAAACTGACATTTTAGAAACATGTCTAATTAGGGTTAACAGCTACATAGACCATAGTCTATGGCTAAAGAAAGTTGGTCCACAAGTTCAATAAATTGTTGTAAAGAAATGGAACTATCGCCCTCCCATACACAACAGAGTTTATACTCATGTCAATTGACCTAGTACGAAGTGCGCAAGCTTTGATGTCAGATCATCTGGGTTCTGTTTTCAGCTTCATCACTGCTAGTCTATGGGATCTTAGGAAAGCCGTCTCACCTCTCTGGTTCTCTAAGACCCTCTGAGTCTTCTTTCGTAAAAAAGGTGCTAATCATGCCCACTTCACCTGGCTTTTCTGGGGAATTCAACAAGATGACATCTGTGATATGCCTAGCATACACCCTCTATGTTCAAGAAATATTAGTTCCCATCTTGTACAAAGTATTCCAGGGCTGTTTAGCTACTTGAAAATTCTCTTTCCCTGCAAAATCTCTGGTGTTTTCTACTACATCCATCAATGCCAACCTCTCGCCCCTGGCCATCCTCGTGTCCTCCCGCTGTTCCTCACATCTGTGGTCTAAGAGAATACAAGGGTTTTCCTTAAAAAAACATATTCAGGTCCTCCCACAGCCTGTGTCCTCAGACAGGGGCAACTGAATAAATAATTCAAGGCCACCCCTGGATTTTCTAACTCCTTTATTTTTATCTGCCTTGCAAACATGTGTTGACTGAATGGTTTCAGTTGTCTGAACAATCGACGGTGGTGTATCGGAAAGAGCACTGGACTGGGACCCAAGAGACATGAGTCTAAAGTCTTTGTGATGTCATCCATTTCCTCTTCCTCTTCAGCCTCAGTTTTCTGATCTGTAAGCCAAGGGGGATCTAGCCTTTCTCAATCAAGATTCCTCAGCCAAATCTCAGAACACAGACTTGAGTGACTATTTTCTCAATTCTCCAAGGATGGTACATAACTAGTACCATTCTAGATGCATAGGAGAGAAGGTAATTCATCCGTGGATGCCTTACAGAAGCACTTTCTGCACTAATGGCAATGGCGTATGTCTGCACTGTCCAACATGGTAGCCATCAGCCAACTGTGGGTATGGAATGCTTGAAGTGTGACAAGTGTGACTGAGGAATTGACTTTCTAAATTTATTTAATTTTAATTGTTTTAAATTTCAATAGCCACATGTGGCTGGTGGCTGCTATATTGGACAGCACAGACTTGGAGCTTTAAGCTTTGATTCTCATGGAACTTGGGTAAGAAAGATGATCTCTTCCAGTGTTAGTATCCTGTACTTTTATGATTTCAGTGTGTGTGTGTGTGTGTGTGTGTGTGTGTGTAGATACAAGTGCCCATAAAAATCAAATAAATGCTGAGCCAGCCCTGATGGCCTAGCAGTTAAAGTTCAGCGTGCTCCACTTCAGTGGCCTGGGTTCAGTTCTCTGGGTGTAGAACTACACCACTCGTCTGTCAGTAGCCATGTTGTGGCGGTGGCTCATGTAGAAGAACTTACAACTATACACAACTATGTACTGGGGCTTTGGGGGGGGCAAGGAAGAAAAAAGGAGGAAGATTGGCAACAGATGTTAGCTTAGGGCGAATCTTCCCCTGCAAAAAAAAAAAAATCAAATAAATGCCAAAGGTAAGAAACACATAATATATACTCTCTGGATGTGGAGGATACTGCCTGATTTTGGTAAAGCCTGTGTTGACTCTATGACTTTCCTAGCTATGACCTTGGTGTGGTTTCTTGGTACTCTTGATCCTCGGTTTCCTAATCTGTAAAATGGGAACATCACCTACCATACCCAGAGTCACACCATTGCTTTTTAATTGCTGGCTTTGCTTTGACTTCTGTCCTTCTCTCCCCAATTCATCCTTCATTCAGTATTCAGCCTGGTCTTTTTAAAATGTGAATCAGATCATGTCACTTCGTGCCTTACAACCCTCCAGCAGCTTTCCATGACTTTTGTGTATAATCCATAGGTGGTCTGCAGGACCACCCCTGATCTGGCCCTTGCCTACTTATCCAACTGCCTCTCTTACTGGTCTTTCCTTCATTAGTGACTCCCGCCTCTCAGGCTTCTTTCAGCATTCCATGGACCAAGCCCTTTTTTCCTGCTTAGGTCCTTCCTCGAGACTGCACCTGGAATGCTTTACATCCACTCTTTTTGCCATCCTTTAGGTCTCACCATAAGTGGCATCCCCTCACTGAGGTCTTCCATGACTGCTCCAATCTTAATTAGCCCAGTGTGCCCTCCCATTATTCTCTCCTACATCATCCATCTACTTTCTTTCTAGAACTTATTGAATCTGTAATTTTATGTCTGTTTACCTATTTGTTTCTGGACTGTTGCCTCCACTGGACTGCAAGCTCTATGAGGCAGGTTCCACATCTAATTACTCACCCTTGATGGTCAATATCTAGTACTTATACAATGCTGTCAACCAGAGGCTGTTCGATGACTATCCTTTGAATGAATAGATGAAACAATGAATGAACACGTGAATCAATGATTGAACGTGAGGGAATACACTTTGTGGAGCTCTGTGCAAACAAGGCACATTTACTGTCAGGTGGATAATAGTTTATTTAGCCATCAAAGTATTTATTGAGAACCTAGGATGTGTTGAGAACTCAATGAAGTGCAGATGACTATGTGTGTGACATCCAAAACAAAGCATCTAAAGAAATAGAAAGAAAGGCTCAATGGCCATTAAGATGGTTGTGATCTGTAAGGGTGTTTGTAATCTCATTGTCATCATAAAGCCAGTCATGTCACTCAGAGTCATGCACAGATTGTTGTCACTGGAGTGGAACTCTGCCCTCCACAGTGGTGCTGAGGAAGTCTCTCTCTCCACTCCTTATTCCCTGCCTACAAGTATATTCATATAATTAATATTGTCACTAGTTCAGAAGTAACTCATATGTATTAAAAATACATAGAAAATTCAGAAAAGCAGAAGGAATAAAAATGGGGGGAAATCATCCTATGTTCTGCCACCCAGAAATTACTGCCAATAATATTTTGTCACATTAAGCTTATTTAAACAGCATTAAGATGCTGCTGTAGATTCAGTTTTGAATATGACTTTTTCACTTAATATTATAGCTCACACTTTTTACATGAAATTGCATAATCTTTATAAATATTTTTGTAATGATTGCTTGTTATTCCATTGAGAAGATTAACATTATGTTACTTAATCATTCTCCTATCGCTGAATATTAGTGTGCTTGCAAAATTTCTACCTGTGTATGGTTTCATATTTACAATACTGAAGCCCGAGGCTGTAAAATCTGCAATTTGAGGGCCTAGACTAGGTTAGTCATGAGTCTCAGCAATATGTCTGAGTGACTGGCATTTATCCATCCAGCCATCCATTCATCCATCCGTCCATCCATCCATCCATCCATCCATCCATCCTTCCTTCCATCCACTCATTCAGCTACATATGTTGACCACCAACAAAACAGAGAAGGAGAGGCATGACCTGCTCAGATTTAAGGTTGAGGATGAGCTCCCTGGCAGCTGTGTGGAGGAGGAATGGGGAGCACCAGTAGACTGTGATGCTCACAAGCATGCTCTTCCTTACCATGTGAGCCTAGGGGCTACAGAGCTTCTCTGTGAAGGGAAAGCCCTAAGGCTTTAGATAGGGCTCATCCATTGTGTCCTTTCAGGTAGCCAAAGGATAGAGATTCTTCTAGGAATGATGAAAGAAGTCTTGGCAGGACTGTTGCATTTTGAGAAATAATGGGTTGGGCTGGGACATTTCTTGACATCTTCCCTTTCTAGTCTCTCTGCAGAGGTTGCTTAGATTTGCAGGGTTTCAGGTCCGCAATAGTACAGGAAGAGAGGGCTCATTCCTCTCCCTTCCCCACAAGTGCCTCCTAAACAGATGCCAAGTCTGGATGACCAGTAGGATCCTAGAGGCTGTTGTGGCTAAAAGAAGATTGAATCCAGACACACAAGACACTAGATGGTGGAGGAGGCCACTGTAGTATTCCATTTCTGGGACTGGTCTCTTTGAAAGATTAGCTCCTCCTTTGGAAACTGCTAAAATGAATTAGACGGGATGGTAAGGAAACTGCTTTTGACTGTTCAATCAAGGAGTGACTCATCCATGTCCAGAATGTCAGGACTGGAAGGTTCTTTAGGCATCATCTAGTTCTGCCCACTCATTTTCAGATGAAGGAACTGAACCATGCCTTCTTCCTATTTAATACCTAGGACACAGATGGTGCCTGGCGCTTGGTAGGTACCTGATACATATCGTTAAAAGAATAAAATTTGAGATCAAATGGGGCAAAAGATGTTCTCACAACCACACATCAAATTCTCAGTGGAGCTTTGGATGCCCGATGAAATTAAGATTAGTGTGGGTTGTGAATCTTTGATCTGTTGATTCTGCACTGGTTGAAATTAAAGAAGTGTATCCTCCATCAGAACAGAAGCCACTTAGGCTCCAACAAGGTCCTTGCTGGGCAATGGGGAGGAATTTCATTTTCCGTCATATTCTAGAAGCTTTGGCATGGATAGGGAGGAAGGAGGGCAGCAGAGAATTGTGGTGTCCTCTGTTCTGTTGCCTTTGGCCTGGTCAAATCAGGGGCTCATTCAACTGTTCCTAAGTCGGTGCATTTTCCTTCTTTCCTTGGCCTCCTAGAGAATTGGGATCAGCATGTGACCTTTGCCTGGAAGGGAGAATTCTGGTGCAGTATGCCTTCAACGCCTCATCCCCAATGCCCTGTGGTCCATCCGGACACTGGAGTCCTCGGGAAGCAGAAGGTAAGCCCATATGGAGCCTCCTTTACAGGTTGGGTGAGTGAAGAACAACTCTCTCAAGGTATATGGAGTTTTATGATTTTAATGGTCTTTTCCACATACCATCTCATTTGATCTTCAAATCGCCCTGCAAGGCCAGTATTTATTTTAATTTTATTTTTGTCTTTTTTTCCAGGTTTATTGAGATATAATTGACACATAGCATTGCGGAAGTTTAAGGTGTACAACGTGATGATTTGATACATGTATATATTGCAAAGGGATTACCACAATATGATTGGTTAACACACCCTTCACCTCACATAATTACCTTTTTTTTCTTTTGAGAACATTTAAAATCAACTCTTTTGTCAACTTTTAAGTATACAATACAGTAGGGTTAACTGCAGTCACCATGCTGTATGTTAGAACTCCAGAATTTATTCATCGTGTAACTGGAAGTTCGTACCCTCTGCCCAGCATCAAGACCAGTATCCATGGGTTCATTCAACACATGTCCTTTGAGTGCCTGCACTGCCCTACGTATGTCATCCCACTTTACATATGAGGAAACAAAGGTGCTGAGATATCAAATAAGTGCCCCAGGCTACATACCTGATAGAGACACGGCATGTGTGTGTGTGTTTATAGATACCTCCAGACCCTGACAGAAGGTGGGTACAAACAAGGTCACCTTAGAATCAATACACATATTTGGGGGCTTCAAGCTATCAATAGTTTTTTATTCTTCTTCTGTTATTTCTGGGAATACCTAGGGCATTCTCACACGTGTCACAACTTATTCTTCTCAGTTTTCTGCCATTACCCTCCTTTTTGAGATCCATTTATCAGCTCCCTTTGAGGGAAGCATCTCATGATTGCCACTGTTGGGGGCTCCACTCATGACCACATCCCTCCCTGCTTGGTCTACTAGGCCTCCTGAGGGGCCAAAAATATCGTGCTCCCTCACAATACCATTCACTGCCAGATCCACTCGGTTTTTTACAGAAATGGGGAGAGTGCCTTTCGCCCAATGCTTTGTTGCACCGTCACTTGGCCCTGAAGCAAGGTTGCTTGGAACTTAGAGAATCTCATGGAAAATTGCCTATCCAGTCCCCTTCTGCAGTCTCTCTTTCTTTTGGGCTCAGATCTAGTCCCAAAAGCCAGGCTGACAGAGACCCCTTATTCTCCTCTCAGTTTTCTGTCTCACCCTCCATTGCCCTCAGACACTTACACTTGGAACTCCCCACCCCAGTCCCTCTTGCTCCTCTGCAGGTCAGCTAATGCCAACAGTCCCTGGGTGGGGACACCGCTCCATCAGAGGGAGCGGAATCTGGTTCCTCATTGAGGTTCAGTGAGAACTCCTCCGTTTTCCTGTATATTTTTAGAAAGAAAGCTGAAAAGAAAAAGCCAGAGATAGAATAAAGCAAGGGAGAGGGATCAGAGAGGAAAGTGAAGGAGAAAAATGACAGTGCTGTACTTTGTTGTCTTCTGAAGTAGCTTAAAATAAAAATGAGAGTCAAACTTGGGAACTCTAAACAAATTCATCTGGAATGTAAAGCAAGGGGGATGCCTGGGAGAAACCCTCAGTTCAGCCTCATAGAATCACAGGCTCTCAGACTCGGAAGGGATGCCTGGGGTCATCCAGCCCCAATTCCCACCCAGTGCAGAAATCCCCCTTGCACCCTCCCTCACTGGAGCTCTCCTAGCACCAGCTCATGTATCTCCTTGGCCTTCCCATTCTAGCTCCAGTTGTTAGTTCTTCCTGAAATCTGCAAGCATGACTTTTCTACCCAAACTGAACCCGCGTTGGGTTCTCACAGAAGAAGGGGTGTGTCTCTTGCACCTGACAACAATTTGTGTGCATGTAGAGGGTGACCTAGTCTCATCTATGACCACCATGGGAACTGTGTGCCAGGCACGGTGCTGGGCACATGGACAGGGCAGAGCTGACCATCTAATAGGGAGGTCAGATAAGTAAATGGACAGTTACTATTGGGTGTGAGGAGGCCCATATTAATAGAAGTACACAGTGCTGGGAGACCAGTAAGAAGGGGACCTCGCCCAGAACTGAGACTCAGACCACCCGGGAAATGTCACCACACCAGTGAACAAGGTGCATTGGAGAATGTGAAATTTGAGTTTGGTATGTTTAGAGTGGTGGTTTTCTCAATGTGATCTGGAAGCTTATGGGGTTCCTGGAGACTTTTTACGGGGTCCTCAAAGTCTGAAATTCTTTTCATAACAGTGCTATGACATCATTTACCTTTTTCACTCTCATTCTCTCCTGAGGGTATGGTGGAGCTTTCTAGTGGCTGCATGGATTGTGATGTCATTGCTGCTCTGATAGCCAGTGGAACACAGGCTTCTGTGCTTTTGGGTTTTAAAGTTTCTCAGCTTGAATTTACAATACAGTAACTATGAATAGATACAACCTACATAAACAAAAGCTCTTCGGTAATGCTTTAAGAACTTAAATGGGTTTGGAACGTGAAGAGCAAGGTGTGGAGTGGGGAGAGGTTGGACTGGGTGAGAGATATAGTGACCAGATGAGGATGGGTTTGGAGTTACACTGAGGGCAGGGAGGAGACACCAGGTGCCTTGGCAGGGGTCTGGGATATAGTGAGACGTGCATGTGATAAAGATTGTTTGGGTGACTCTGCAGAGAAGAGATTGGGGGAGGAACAGCTAGGTGGCTGTTGCAGGAATCCAGGAGAGGGATGGTGGTGGCCTGGATGATGTCAGTGGCTGTGAGAATGGGGAGAAGACAATGGAATTGAGAGATATTTGAGAGGTAGAACCAACAAGGCTCTGCCTGCGACTTCTCTGGCTAAGATCATCGTGGTTTGTGCTACCACTTGTGTGAATGAAATAATTTCCAGACATCTCCCCACACCTCCATAAAATCCAACTGTCAATTGGTTAAGTCTGTTCCTGGTTTGTCCCTGGCCCTTTTAAAGCATGATACGCAGAAGGGAGTTCAACTAGAAGTGCTAAGCCCCCGGGTTCCCTGAGCTGACTCAGGCCTCCAAGGAAACCCAGCTGCCCGGGTTTTCCTTCAGGATATGTAAATTTAGTACATGCAGGCCAGGAAAAGACACTGTTCTTTTTTTAGAGCATCCTATTACAGACTCTGTGATCCGTTTGGCTCAGACCCTTTTAATATCCTTGAAGAAATAAACTTTTCCATGAGCCAAACTCTGCAATTTATTTCTCAACTCATTTTCATCCTATTTATCTTTTCGTGTTTAAGTTTTTGGACTTCCCAAACTAACATAAAACTCCCAGATCCATGAGCGATGCCAGACGTATCTTTGGGGTTAGGGAGGAGCGTGGGGGAGAGGGATGAAGAGGACTGGAAATTGGTCCCAGCCAGGCCATCAACATGCTCTGTGCCCTTGAATGAGTCCCCTAGCTTCTCTGAAGATAGCATCTTATCCACAGAATGAATACCCTTCCCAGCTCTAATATTCCATGAAGTTGTAACTTCTTTACTGTAACTCCATATTAACAAGATAGAAGATTCTTCATTTAACATATATTTATTGAATATTCACTATTTTCCATTAACTCCATTTCATGAACTTTCAGTAAATATAGTCACAGAAATTCTCGCCTTTGTCCACAGAAAGTGGTTGTCATCAAAAGAAACCCTGTTTTCATATCTCTTTAGCAAAAACTATTTCACAGATGAATTTTTCCTGAGATATTTGATACCATGCCACACTTGTAGCCCAGTAATTAGACAGCCAGATCTGACCAACTGAAATCCCAATTAAGATCTCTTATGCAAGCATATAATATATGACAAGCATTGGGTTTTCCATAAGAGATTAACACATGGCACTAGCTGTTTTCATTTTTTCTTACTTGTGTGAGTCTTCTTCCCATTTTTCTGCCCACAATATTTCAGGTATGCTGAAGTATTCATCTGGAAAAAACTTGGCACCAAGTTTTCCTAATGATATTTGTGTCAACAGCTGCAATGTATAGACACAAAGATATGTCATAGAGGTCTGTATAGATCTTCATAAATGTAAATTTAAATCAACATAAGTATGTCTAAATATATTTCAGACACATATATGGCCCCATTTTTAATGGACAGCTTAGATAAACATGGAACTTTTCATGTAGTCGCCATATATACAAAAGGATATGTGTTAATAATGAAGCAACAGTACCTTTGCACTTTTCATTCTTCCTTTCTTTCTTCCTTCGTTCCTCTCTTCCTCCCTCCCTTCCCTTCTCCCTTCTTTCCTTCCTCTCATTCTTTCCTTCTTCCAGCCCTTCTCCCTGCCTCACCACCACACATCCCATCAATTTCCCAGCTCTGTCCATTTTTCCTCCTTGGAGAATCTGATTTGTCCTCATCTACCCTGATATTCTCTTTGTCCGCAAGTGTGTATCGTCCATGTTAGTACAGTAGTTTCCTAACTGGTTTCATTGGACTAGAAGTTCCATGTGGGCAGAGACTATATCTGTATAAACCTATTTCCCAGGAGTCTAGGCTAACACTAGACACAGACCAGGCAGTCAATAATTATTCTTTGGATGGATGGATGGAAGGATGAATGGATGGATGAATGGGGAGATAGAAAGAGATGGATGGATAGTGTTTGCAACTCTAAACAGTGGTTTTTCTAAAAGACAACTTCACTTATTTGCTTAAAATTCTTCAGTAGCTCCCCACCTCTCTCAGTATACAGTTCTGTTTCCTTAACATGACATATAAGACCCTTCATAATCTGGATTCTACTTAGCTTAGCTTGCCAGCCTCATCATTTGCTGCTCTCCTGTTGTACTCAAAACTGTAGTCATCTTAATTCACATTCTCTCTCGACTGTTCTCTTTGTTGAATACCTCCTCCTCCCAAGCTTTTCCTTGTTAGTTCCTCCTTATGTTTCAGAGCAGAGCTAATACATTTGTGAGCATCTATGAAATATCTCATCCCATTTGAGTTGTGCAGCACGCCTGTGAGGTAGGTATCACTACAGTAGGTGACACAATGAGAAGCTGTGTAGCTGATGTTTTAACCCAACTTTCATTGCTTCAAAGTTTGGCATGCTGCCTAAACCAACAGTATCACATAATATTCTACTCCCCACAAGGGAATTATTTAACCATCTGAGTCTCAGTTTCCTCTTCTGTAAAATGAGTTTCGTAAGACCTGTGTCATAGACTTATTGCCAGGATGAGAAGAACTGAGGCATGTAACGTGCTTGGCCCAGTGCCTAGCACTTGGAGGATGGTCAATTCATGACCTGGTATGATTCAAGGGATTGCTTGTTGGTGATGGGTTAGACTCAATGACTCTTGAGGCTCTTTTTTTACATCTACAAGTTTGTCTCTGATAACCGGACAAGCACAAGCTTTGCTAAGATTTCTGTTCCTGTTTACTTACTTGAGCATAATGACCAGGCTCACCTTCCTGTCCTTTGGAAAGCATTTGGTCGCTCTGTTGATTAACAAGAAACCAGGGAGAAAGCATGAGCCAAACAGATTTGTCATCTTTTCTCTCCTGTGGCTTCTCACCACTGACAGTCGTTTTCTCCAAGGAAGGGAGAAAGATTGCTCCATCCCTTGCCAATTCCAGGAAAAGCCCAGGAGGGGATGGGATGTTCACCTGGCACTCACCATAATGCAGCAGGATCTAATATTCCATGGAGCTTTAACTTCTTTTTTAGCTCCGTATTAACAAGATAGAATATTTGTCATTTAACAAATATGTATTGAATGTCCACTATGTTCACTATAATACAGACCAGGCACTGTATTAAGCAAAGGCGTATGGCATTGAGTGAAGCAGAGCTACAAAATAGAGACAAAATGATAACTACCTCACAAGAGTTGGATGACAATCAGATGAATAAATTAATGGCTAGAGAATATGTTTCATATATATTGAATTGCTGCCCTCAATAAAGCTTATTGAATGAATAAGTGATAAATATGTGCCAACAACCCAGAAAGTCAAGAGTCAAGAACTCATTGGGTTGGAGAGTTGACAGAAAGGAAGGCTTCAGCTTAGGTAGGGAGTCTTTGTGTCTTAAACTACTGGTCGCTTCTAGCCAGCATTTGCTGCAAGTAATGAATGAACCTAGCCAAGGAGAGGTGGAGGGAATCTTGTAGTTATATCCACCTCTTCCTGTTCTGATGTGTATATCTAAAAAGTCTTTTGAATTTTCTTTATCCTCCTCCTCTTCTCTTCTGCATCTGCACTTAGTGTCTTCTCTCTTTTCCCTTGGCTGGGCAGATGTGAGGAGATTGGAGACATTTACAGCCTTCACTGGAATAGCTTGTCCACCCAAAATGGCTTTTTAGTTTTCATATTGTGATGACTCCTGTTATGCTGTAACATTACCACAAATCCTTTTCGACAAAGATTGATTTTCCTCTTTTGCTTTAGAAATGTCCAGTATCCCCAACCCTGATCAACCACTGAGGCTAAAGAAAAAAAAGAATGTGGCTAATAGGACAACTTGAGATCAGATGCTCTATCCTACCCTCACCAGCTGAGCTGTATCTCTTGTTAGACTCCCTTAAACAAATTGCAGCCAATCACCACATTGAGTCCTGATTATTTTTTTCAGCAGTGCAAAGGAGAGCTCTCTGAGGGTCTAGGACTAATGATCTCAGCAGAGAAAAATTCAGAAGTCGCTGCAGGCTGATCAGTGGGGATGAGGCATCATCTCCCTGGGGAAAGAGTAGAAGAATCCCTCCTTCCTTCTCTCCCCTCCTCACCCAACCCTCCCCTTCCTGAGTCAGACTGGACAGAGCTCTGAGAAGCTCAGTGGTATGGAATGACCTCATGGGGAGAAGGGGAGGAGGAGAGATAAGATGGCTCCAGGGCTGCCTTCCAGCTCTGTCATTCATGGTTCTAGACGGTTTCCTCCCAGAATCCTCAGTCTAAGGGGCAGAAGCCATCTGTGCGCACCTCCTCTTTGGTGGAAGTTTCTGCCCCTCCTGTCATTCCAAGCAGGTTGTACCAAAGACAAGATGACAGGGATGCTAGTTTGTTTCAGTGGCCCCTACATCCAAAAGGGAGAACAAAGAGTATGAACTTCAGAATGAGACAAAACTGGTTCTAATGCTGACCTTTACACTTCAAGCTGTGAGACTGTGGTCAGTTCACTCCACATTTCTGAGCCTTAGTTGCCTCACCTCTGAAATGAGTCCTTGCAAGAATTAAACAAGTTCAGGGGACATAGCGGGGGTTTAGCAAATGTGTGACCCTTCTTTTCATCTGAGGCAGCAAAGCCTAGAAGTGGGAGATGAGGAAGGAAAATTTGGGCATGGACTCAATAGTAAGACACTTATTTGAATGTAGTTTTGACCAAATGTCTGGTGATTCATCTGAGATCTGGACTGCAGGGGTGGGGACAAGCTGAGTGCTGTGCATACAGTAGATTCACCAAGATACCAGGAATCTTTCCTCTTTTTTTCCCCTCTGAGTTTTAGTCAGGCCAAACTCCTCTAGGGTCTACAGGAACCTCTGAGGATCAGACTGAAGGTTTTTCGGGAACTCATATCCTCATCTCTTCTCTATAGGTCATCCAGATGTTGAACAGCCCTGTAAGTCCAGTGTCCGTACCTGGAGCCCAAATTCAGCTGTCAACCCACACACGGTCCCTCCAGCCTGCCCTGAGCCACAAGGCTGCTACCTTGAACTGGAATTCCGCTACCCCTTGGTCCCTGAGTCTTTGACCATCTGGGTGACCTTTGTCTCCACTGACTGGGACTCTAGTGGGGCTGTCAATGACATCAAACTGTTGACTATCAGTGGGAAGAACATCTCCCTGGGCCCTCAAAACGTCTTCTGCGATGTCCCGCTGACCATCAGACTCCAGGATGTGGGCGAGGAGGTGTATGGCATCCAGATCTACACGCTGGATGAGCACCTGGAGATTGATGCAGCCATGTTGACCTCCATCCCAGACAGCCCGCTCTGCCTGAAGTGTAAGCCCCTACAGTACAAGGTGGTTCGGGACCCTCCTCTCCAGGTGGAAGTGGCCTCCATCCTACACCTCAATAGAAGATTCATAGACATGTAAGTGCACTCTCTGGAGAGGGAGATGATCAAGTGGGTGGGCTATAGAGGGATGTAAAGAGGGCCAGACAGGCCTGGACCAGAAGAAGGTTCATCATAGTCAGACTCACTTCCAGGGATTTATAACCTGGCACTGTGTATAGAATTGTCTTAACAAGGCAGAGTTGATATGCTGGAAGGAGCGATGGACAAGGAACCAGGAGGCTTGGATTTTGGTGACAGCTCTAATGTCTGACTCTAAGTGTTCTGACCTCTCTGACCTCATTTTCCAACAGTAAAATGAAGGAGGTGGGATGAGATTAGCAATGAGAAAGTCATTTATTACTAATGAAAGTGGAAGCACTGAAGTTTGCTAATGATTTCCTTTTTATATTAAATTGAAGAAGATTCATGCATTGTGATTGCTTTTTCAGTGAGTGAGAAGGGGCAGGTAGGCATGTTTGTGGGTATTTGCATGAGAATGTTGCTGGGAGGTGAACATCACCAGTCATGGTTCTTGTTTTGATTTCCTTTCTGAGGTGGAAGAGAGGTTCAAACCCATTTGATCCTTAAGAGCCCTTACAGCTCTAGGTCTCCCTGATTCTTTTGAACACTCACTGCTTCTATGAGAGATAGTGCTTGTCCTTAACATTCATTTCTCAAGCCGCCTCTCTATCACCTCTTCCTCAAACATCCTCAGGATTTATATTTTATGAGAGAGGCTACCTTATAATGAAGTCATTACTGCTTTTCCTTTATGCCAGACAATGGGCTAAGGTCTTTGCATCTTTTACGCCCTTTACTCCACAACCACAGTCCTATTATTCTCTCATTTTACGTACTGCAGCTTGGAGTTGTGAAGTCACATGTCCAAGATCACACAGTTAGGAAGTCAGGATTAGAATTCCGTCCTGACTCCTAAGCCAGTGCACTTAACCAGTGTTCAATTAAAGATGTGATTCCAACTTCTGCTTTAAGCTAACAAATGAAGGAGTCTTAACCACCTAATTTGGGTGCCAAGAGTCTATAAAGTCAATCATGAAACATCTATTGAACATCTACTATATGCAAGAGAACACTTTGAGTATTGGAAACAACACTAGCTCAGAATCAGACATCTTGTGTCTAGTCTCAGCCAGTTCACTTACTAATGTTAAATCAATCAGTCAATCTCTTTGGGCCTCAATTTCCTCTTCTGTGTGCTGAAAATGTTGAAGTCAGTGGTTTCCATGGGCCTTTTGTGGCTCTTTTCTTTGGTTCAAAGACGATATAAGACACAATCTCTGCTCTGTTACTTGAAGATATTTACTAAGCCAATCATTAATAGAAACCAAGTTCTGGAGGAAACTTTTAATCTTTTTAAGAGACAGAACCACTTTCAAACACTTTACCAGCACTTCCTTTTACATGCCAGCAATTAACGTGTACATCACAAGCAAAGCCTTGCCCATTCATTGACGCAGAGATGAAGAACATCTGTTTAAGAACTCAGAGGGAGCACTTGGTTTGTATTTGAGAATGTACTTAAAATTTTAAGGATCATCTTACCTTGAAAATATTCCATAACCCTGTCTCTTCTATCTCCCCACTTGTCTAGAGGGGTAAAGTTCTATAAATATGCATCCACTTAAAATTTCTTTATAAAACAATGGGGAGAAGAAAGAATAGCTGTCTTAAAACCTCAGTTTAAACACAGCTTTCATTTTTTGCCTCAAGTTATGAGCCTGTGAGAACTGACATGGGTTGATAAGTGTGGAATGGTGGAAAGTAAACTGAAGAAGTAAAATCACTGTGGGTTCAAGTCTCAGTTAAATCCCTGATGAGCTCTATGATTTTAGGCTTGTTGTAGGGTAACTTAGGCCAGTTACCCTTCTGGTCTTCAGAGGCCTCAAATGTACAAGGAGGAGGTTTCACTACATTAGTGGTTCTCAAACTCAGTTGCTTATTATGAAAATTTGGGGCATTTTACAATCGCCTGTGCCTCACTTGCATCTCCTTCCTCTCCTCGCTCCTCCCCACCAGGTACTGATTTAATTAGTAAGGATAAGACCTGACCATCAGGACTTTTAAAATCTCACCAGGTAATTATAACGTGCAGCCAAGTTTAAGAACCACTGCACTAAATCAGGTTCTTAAAGTGGGGCCCCTGATCAGAAGCCTCAACATCAATTGGGTACGTCGAAAGGACAGGTTCTCAAGCCCCAGCCCAGATGACTGAATCAGAAACTCCGAGTACAGGGCCTCTCCAGATGACCCTGATGCTAGTTAAAGTTTAACAGCCACTGCTTTAAATGGTCTCTCAGGTCCAGGAATCTCCAAAGTCTCTTTCACTCATATGACTACTCATTCAGTTTACAAATTGAGAACATTCTATGTGCTAGAGTTTATACTGGGAACTGGAGACTTCAGGGATGACTCAGACCCAGTCCCTTTCCTGTAGACACACTTTACTGCTGAAGACATTAACCACTTGGTAAGAAAGCCAAGTCCTGTGCCAATTTGCTTCCAAAACCACCACTATTCCAGTCCACGCCCTCATGCACCATTTGTTCTTTCATTCACTCAATAAGTATTTCTTTAGAGCCCACTATAAGACAGGCACAAGGGGTAGACTGAGGCCTTCGTTGGCCTTCCTCTTGAGTCCTTTCTTGAGTCTCAAGGAGTTTATTGGAGACAGGGGCTGGGCTAGACTGTGCTTCCTGACCTGAATGTTTTCTGAGACTCTGAAAAAAGTAAAACATCATTCCAACTCAACCTACCATTTCAACTCCTTTATCTCTCGGTAATTCGAGTTCTGAACTCCAACACAAATACCTCTTTGTGTGTGTGTGTGTGTGTGTGTGTGTGTGTGTGTATTTTGCTACTTTCACATTTTTTCCATATCAAATAAATTGGCTCTTATACAAGTTCTAAATAAAGACTGTTTTGGAGAAAAAGAGGAGAGAGAGAAAATGCTTTCTTTTTCTTCCCTGACTCAACCCATTACATGATCCCCTTTGACCTTTGTCTTCATTTTTTTCTCTCAACAAAAATATTTCTTCTTTCTGTTATCTATACTGAGGATAGTTTTCCAAGGTATGACACTGATGAAGGGAGAGGCTTCTGTGCTTACCCCATAGACACTTCTAGTAGACTGATTGCTTTTGGCCAGGACCATGAAGGGATATGAAACATCTCCCGTAAGTGGAAACTCCTCCATTGAATGAGAACTGATACTAGCAGAGGAAAAGGGGACCAGTGCCGACTCTGCTACTAACTCACCATGTGACATGAAGACTCATTGTGTCACCTATTTGGGCTTTAGTTTCCATACCTGTATAATGACGGAGTGACACGTTTAGCTCTTCTCTGTGGTTAGACATTGCTTTTAGGTGACAAGTGTCTCATTCGCTTTTTTGTAGTAAAAGGGACTCACAGAGATTGTCTATAAGAACCAGTACCCAAAGGGGAGCGCACTGGTTCTGGATGCCCTAGTGAAATGTGTACTGTGTAGATAATAATAATAATAGCAACCATTTACGTACTGAATATTTACTCTGTTTTAAGTGCCTTACAAATACTTAAGAGGCGGATTAAGCTCAGAGAAAAAGCTGAAGCTCAGAGAAGTGACTTATATGAACTAATACACCTAGTAATTAGAGAGCCAGGTTCAAAACCCAGCTCTAATGCCAAATTCCACCTTCCTAACCATGACACCACACTACCTCCTGCTGCAATGATGCAAAGGCAGAATTTTAGAGCTCAGAAGTGCATCCAAGCTGGACAAAATTCTAGATAACACAAGTAGAAGACAGGATTACAACTCACAGGCCACTAGCCCACCATCAACTCCTGGGGCCCACTCTTGGGTCCAGCAACACAAATTACACAGCCAGTTCTTCATGCATCTTGCTGGGAACCCAGACTTGGAAGAATTGAGGTGTCACTGAGGAATATAATATAAACTTCCTGAGGACTGGGTTTTCTTTACCTGTTTGTCTTCTTGTGCATTCCAAGAGCCTAGAACAATTCCAGGCACAAAGTAGTCATTAATAAATATTTTTCAATGGCTCTGGAATGAAGAATGGGAAGGAGTTTAGCAATTGAAGAGAAATGGAGAAGCTATAATTTACTAAGCACCTACCCTGTGTTAAGCACTTACTAAGGGCTTTACTTAGATAATCCCATTGGATTTAACCTGCAAAACAACCCCACAAGGAAGGTGCCCTTATCCCCAGATTATAGATGAGGACCTGAAACTCAGAGTTTACACAGTTATCAAACAGCATAGCTGGCATTTGTACATAGATCCCAACGCCAAAGATGCTACTCTTAGTCATTCGTTCCCTAGTTGAACCAATAGGTTTCTGTTGCCTACTCTGTTTGTGCCTCTCTATTCTTAGAATCTTAGATTTAGAGCTGGAAATATTCTTAGAAGTCGTCTCTCCCAACTGGCTCATTTGTGTATCTCAATTAATTAATCTATTGATTCTTCTCTCACATCCAGACCTGTTCAGCTGTCAACACAATCTCTGTCTATTTTACCTCACCTCCTTGGTATTCTCAATATAATTCTTGGGGGAAATGAATAAACATAAGGAAAGAATACATTCATGTGATCTGGGTGGAAATTCCTGTGAATATGAGTCCAAGTATTACAAGTCAGATTCCATGTCTCTTCCTCTGGACTCCACACGCTCACAACCCCCATGAATCAGCTTACAAACTTGAGTTCATTCATCAGTTCATTCGCTCAGCTAACATTTGTTGATTCCCACCCTGAACCCAGTTACTTTCTAGACACTAAGGATGCCATAGTGAAACGAGCAGAAAAGGTCCTTGTTCTCATAGGTTCCTACAATGTAGTTGGGAGAGACAAACCAGAAACAATTGCTTAATATCCCAGTTGGGTAGGATTTGGTGATTTTAGATAGGTGTTTGAGAAGGCCTCTCTGATGAGGTGACATTTGAACAGAGACCAGAAGTATCTCCTAGTGACTCATAATAAAGGCTAGTTGAGCTGCCGTCATTGAGATCCTGGTCTATTTGGAACATAGGCGTCTTACAATGTGACCCTTGGTCCTTGTCTTATATTATCTTATATTTAATTGTGCTTGTGTTTTGTTTCTCTCACCTGCTTCAGATTAAGTACAAAATTTAGCATGCTCATATGTAACAGAATCAGGGATCAATGAATGCTTGTTGAATAAATGAATGAAGAATGAGTCAGCAGTAGCACAAAGTGGAACCTCTCAGAAGATGGGTCTCTTGCTTCTAGATCTTAGCCATACATTGACATGTGATGTTATATTAAGCCTCAGAGGATTGGGAGATTTTAGCCCAAATCAGGGTGAACTGAGGGCACAGGTGGCTCTGGCATGCTCTTTCCTATGGCTTTCAAGCTGAGTTACCACTTCATTTTTTTTTCTTAGCCACATTTCTTTTCCTGGCTCTTTCTATATGTCACCCAGTCATCCATTTTTTTCTTGTATGTCTTCATTTGTTAATTCACTTATCAACTAAATAGTGAAAATCTAATATATTTATGTTCAGTAATACTTGCTGTTTCATTTAACAAATATTTACTAAGTGTCTGTTCTGTGTCATCCACTATACTGGAACTAGGAATACAGCCCTGATTCCTGGCCTAATGAGCGCATAGTTTAAGGGGGAAACAGGCAAAGAATCAGGTGATTATCCTGCAGCATGAGAAGTGCTGTGGTGTGAGGAGCACAGGAGGCTGTGGGAAAACAGAAAGGGTGTCTAACCCAGCTTGAGGTGGTTAAGGAAGGTTTCTTGGAAGAAGTTATAACTCAGCTGCAATCTGAAGGATAAATAAGAGTTGATCATTGAAGAGGTTTGCCACAGTATGGGTGGTTGAAAGTGGATGCTCAGCAAATGTTGATAAATGAATGAACAATGAATGAATGAATGGATGAACCAATATACTATACGTCATGGCAGAAGTACATGTTCAGTTGCAGATCAAAGGTAGAGTTTAGAGGGGGAATGTATTAATCTAGGCGTCTATACACTTTGGTTCTTACATCTACTTTATTCCTTTTACCTGCTGTATAGTTTTCCAAAGTATGAATGTGCTACAGTTTATTTAGCCATACCTCAAATGCTGGGTGTTTAGGTTATTTCACACATTCTTCTACTGCTAACAAATGCTGCAGTGAGCAGTCTTGTATAAACCTCCTTGTGGGGACGTGTGAGCATTTCTCTAGGGTTGATACTGAGAAATAGAATTGCTGGTTCATAAGTTATGGGCCTTTTTCATTTTATTGGATACAACCTATGGCATTCAGAGAGGGTGAACTAGCTCACATCCCACCAGCAGGTGTGGCAGGACCTGCTGGTCCACATCATCACTACCCCTTGACACAGTGAAAGTGCTTTGTCTTTGCCCATTTGCTGGGTAAAACATGACTTCTCATTGATGTTCTTGTGACCGAACATGAGCGAGCATCTTTTCAAATATTTACTAGCTATTTATGTTTCCTCTTCTGTGACTTGTCTGTTACTATCTTTACATTATGTCTGGATGTTAATCTCTTCACACCTCAGTTTTTCCATCTGTTAAATTGGAATTTTAATGTCAGCCCTCCTGTGTACCCATCAATGTTATTAGAATCTAGAATGTAACAGGTAGTCAAGAGGGAAATAACGTTTGTGAAGAAGTTACTCTTGGTAATCATTTTTACATTGATATGTTTGTCAAATGCTAATTTAGTATGCTCCCTGGCACATGTGAACTATGCCACATTCTGAACATAAAGTGAATAATTAAAAACAACCCAATTTCTTCCTCAGGGAAGCCTAAATTTAGTCACGGTGTTAACCACCATCACATATGCAGGTAGCATCTACTATTAGTAGTATCCACACTACTACTAATAATAGCTACCACGTAGTGATTACTTCATATATGCTCAGTATTTTTTATAAGCCTATCGATGAGGTGCAGGTATCAGTTTGCCTTATTTTTAGACACGGAAGCTGAGACTCAAAGAGGTAAAGTCATTCATTTAAGGTCCCATACTGAGTAGATGCTAGAGGCAAGTTTTACATCTCCCTGCTTGACCCCCAAGGATGTGCCTGATACACTATACAGCATCATTATTGCTATGACAGGCAAAGATAAGGTGGCATCTTGATGGATGAAGAAAGTAGATGTTAAAACTAAATTTTCTTGTTTCCGAGAAGCAATAGAATAAACATACAGAAGAGAAGAGAACACATTTTTTATTTGTTTTTTTGAATATTTAAGTAGATGAGGAGGAAGATGCTTGACGAAGTGTGGATATTATCAGACCAGCGTGGTTTCCAGTAACCTGTTGCTGAAATGCATGCTCCAGGGTTGACCTTTTCCTGAGCAGGGCCTTCTCCCATGCCTGCCAAACGTGCCCGCATTCTGCTGTTCCCAACAGGAGAGATGAGTGGCATCAGGCGTGAGGGCTGTTTCTCCAAGCCCAGAATGAATATCTCTGTTCGTAGCCCGAGCTAGCAGGGTACATAGTCAGCACAATCTTACTCTATTTCTAGAAGCTAGACATCTCTGCCTACGACTTCCTCTCATCAGTCTTAGGCCAAGTACCTCTCAGAATGAAATACTGGTTCCAGGAATATTAGGGTAAGCAAAAGGGTTTAGCAAAATCAATAGATCTCCAGGGTCAGCAGCAGCCATAGAAGTGCCGATTGTCTCCGAGTACCTTCGCGATTTTGAAAGCTTGAAGGGCCCCTGTTTGGTACTAACACCACTGAAATCAGTTATCTAAATTTCTGTGGATCAGTCTGATGCACAACTGGACTTTAAAGCGAGTGGGGGATTACGGCATCTCTTCTACAGATGTTAAATAAAACTCACAGAAGATAAATGATGGACGCAAGGCTCCATTGATAAATTTATTCATTCATTCAGTCAGTCACTTAATAACAACTGCTGACCACATGTCAGTCTCCATACTGGCACTGTAATTCTGAATCTTATAATTGGATAGGAGGGCTGGGTTGGATAACAGCCCAAATAAAAATGTAATTATAAACTGAAGGTTATTATTATGGGAGTTTATAATAGAGCATAATTCCCCCTTAATTTAAGGGAGAATATATAGAAGACAAGATTAGAGAGGTAAGCAGGGGCCAGGTTTGAAGAGGTTGTAGCCCATGTTATATTGTTGGGATTTATTCATTGGAAGGTAGAAGACTAAACCAATCAGGTTTGTGTTTTTATAAAATTGCTCTGAGTGCTTTGTGAAGAAAGGACTGAGGAAGAGTGAGAAAGACCATTTAGGGGTTATTGCTAAAGTCCAGACCAGAGATTATGGTCATTTGCATAGAGAAGTGGATGAATTGGAGGTATGTTTCAAAGGAAGAATAAACGGGACTTGGCAATGTATTGGATGCAAGGGTTTTAAGAAGGAGCTGTCCAGTGACTCCGAAGTTTTGGATTTGAGTATTCGGAAGGAGAGGAATAGATTTTAATTCAGTGTTTTATTAGAGGGTGGGGAAGATCAAGAGTTCCTTTGGAAAACAATGAGTTAGTGAAATCAGGTTGCAGTGGGTGTCCTGATGTCACCTACTTCTTTGTTCTTTTGCTGTTCGCCCTGGGGATAGGTAGCATGGGCTGGACTTAGTTGTGGGGCTCCAATTCCTGATTTTTAAGAAAACAAATAAATGAATAGGAAAGAGAAGGAAAATAACAGCTGTCAGAGTAATTACAGATGTGGGAAGAATGGAGGAATTTATCTCACACTGGGCATTGGCAAGAGGAGTGGACAAAATCCATTCAGTCTGTGCTCAGAGATGATGAGAATCCTTAGGACAGGTCTTGGTGGGTGTATGTTGTGTCTGCCAAAACAGGAACCTCAGACATTACTTTAGAGATGCTGAATCCGGAATCAGGAGATCTGATTCCCAGGCCAGCACATGACTGCCTTGCTGTATGACCCTGACCAGGTCCTTCAGTGGTTTAAGCCTCAGTTCCTTCTCCTGGAGAAAGTGGGTGATGACTCCTGTCCATATAGTCTCACAAGGGGTGCCTAAAAAACTAATGAGATAATGGACTTGCAAGAATATGATGTAATCTGGAGGACTATAAAGATTTAAATGTTCAAGATTCTTTCTATTGTTTGGTTTTCATTAGGCTTGCTCTTGGCCAGGGCCAGGACAGAGAGTTTGTGTGAAAGGCAGACACAGACACGCAGACAACACACATGAAACAATTTCCCGTTAAACTCTAACCAGAGTTGCCATGGTTTGGTGTTGGATTAGAAGAAAGAAAAGATAAATTGTGTTTTAATTTCTTTAGCTGAGCTAAAGAAAAAATGAGAAAACCCAGCAAACTGCTGACCTTGGAATCAGGAGACAGATTCTAGTACTGATCTGAAATTTTGCTGTGTCCCTGGTCCATGATTCCCCATCTGTGGGCCCAAGTGCCCCTTCTATAAAATGAAGAGATAAGTAGATGACTCTAAAGGTCGTTTTCAGCTCTGACCTTCTCTTCAGACCATCCTTGAGCTCTTACCTGCACTGAGTGTGTCTAATTCTGTATGGGTGGAGGGAGCAGGTGGCATGCCACATTGGCAATAAGTCTGGACTCTAAAGAAAGCCTTCCTGGCAGACTGGGACTTGCAAATAATCTCCTTAATATACATTTTCTCTCTTAGGGCTTACCAAGCTCTCTCTATGGGATAATTTCAGAATGGATTGGTGCTTTTTTCCTGCTCAGTGGCATTTTCAAGTAACAGTGACATACTAGAGATGGGGACTAGGTAGTATTTGCCACGTTATCCTCAGCCTCTCACACAAGGCCAGGCATCAAGTAGCTAGTCAATAAATGTATTTCAATAAATGCACGCATGCATGAAGGAATGCATAAGTAAATCCTGTGGCAGATCAATAAGTGGTCAGAAATTCGTGATAATACACTGTCTTTTATTCATTCAACAGGAATTTATTTAGCACTGTCTTTGTAATGGGTGTGTTGTGCTAGGCAGTGGAGATAAATAAACCAGGTAGTAAGGGAGTCCCAGCCCTCTAGAAGCTTTGTCTAATTAATATAAGTGAACAAAGAAACAAGTGGTAACAAAACAGCGAGAAAGTGTTTCTGGACCAAGTGAGTTCACTCCTTGGCCAGTTAATCAAAGTACACCAGAAGTAGCTGTCACACAAAGCAGAAATTTTATTTGCAGCATGCAGCAAAAAAAAATGGAGACCATAGGGAATAATTTCACAAAGCTACAGCTCTCCAAATGTGGCGAGGTGGGTACCTTTATTTGGAGTTGGGGATGAGTATTCAAATATCGCATGTAGAGGTGGGCATAAGCTTGCACATGCGTGGTTTGAAAACATGTTTTTACATACATAGCGTGATCTAAAAATGGCTGCTCTGCCCCTCCCAGAGGAGGAGAATTTACAATGTTAATGAGGGCAGGTTACTTTAGTACAACTCTCTGCCTGTCTGCCCAGGTGCCATTCTTGTGTTTGCAGTCTGACCTGGTCTGGTCCCATTCAAAGTGGTTGGGTCCAGGGCAGTTGTCACTTAGAGCTTCTTCCTGGAACATAGCTGAAACTGCACAAGCTCAAGACCCCAAAGTCGTTAGAGAAATGAACATCTGTACCTTTCAACAAGACAAGAGAATTAGGTCAAACACACACAAAAAGGTTTGATTTAGGCAAGATGAGAGAAGCGGGTTAGAGTCCATGGCTGGTGGCATAAGGTGTTACGATAGGCAAAGCACGTGGGCTGGGAGCTCCTTACTCAGCTTCAAGAGTCATGACAACCTCCAGGAAAAGGCGGCCTCCACGCCAAGGCCAGGGTATTTAGCCGGGAAGGGTGGCGAGACTGTTTGCTCACGGTGGCTGAGTGGTAAAATTTGAGGAGGAGAGTTTGAGCAAAGAGGCCAGCGATGTTGAGAGGGGGCCAGTCATGATGCTTCTAGAGTGCCATGCCAAAGGGTCTGGACGTCCTCCTAAGGGTGGTGGGGAGCCACTGACTGTCTTTGGGTAAGAGAAGATCCTGATTAGGTTTGGTTTTAAGACAGCTCTTTGGCAGTGTGGCTACCTGGGAGGATGGAGGGATGGAGGCACAGATTGTAAATGGTAAGGGAACTAAGACGATGTGGCCAAAACTGAAGTAGGAGTTGATGGTGCTGGTCTAGGGTAGTCCAGGTGGAAATGCAGAGAACTGGATGGGACTGAGTAATACTAATGGGATGGAAGTACTTGATGACAGGTCAGAGGAAGGAGGCAGGTGAGTGGGTCGTGGAAGACGCCCAAGTTACTGGCATCACTGAAACAGAATGTGGCAGTGGAGGCATGTTTGAGTTAGGATGAGAGGAGAAGGATGAGTTTGAAAGTGCCTTCAGTAGCCAGCTGTGAATCAGTGGCAGGCTTACAGCTGCAGTGCACTTTGAACCACCACATTTCTTCCCTTGAGTAGAGATGTAGGAGCAATTGAGGTGTGCGTATGCACGTGTGTGCGTGTGCATGCATGTGTGTGTGCGTGCATGTGTATTTGTGTTGGGGGTGGGCACACAGGACCTATGAGACCACCTGTTTTCATCATCCATTGATCCTCAAAGTGTACTCCAATGTTCTGAAAAAGTCCCCCGGGGGGTCGTGGGGTTAATCTTCTGTAGCACTAATACCTATAACGTTACAAGGCACGATCTTTGTTTTCTTCCCAGGATTAATCATTCACTCATGGGCTTTAATACAAGCCAGACACCACCTCACTGTGCCTCCTGCAAAGCAATACTGGTCTCCCCTTCCATTCTGATGCTGGCTTTTGCCTTGTTGTTGCCAGAGTGGGAAGTAGGTTTTTGTCCCAGCTTCAATATCCTGTGAACTGAAAAGTTCGGAAACTTCCGTCCAAGGATGTTAATCAAAAATGCCAGGAAAGCTGGACTCTGCCATTAATTTTCTGTATGGCTTGGGGCAATTTATTCTCCTTCTCTGGCCTCTAGTATCCATCCCACAATGAGAAACTTGGAGTAAGTGATAGCCAAAGCCATCCAGCTCTGATTTCTACATTTTCCTGTTTTCCTTCTTGAGCTAACTTCCTTGTACACAAAGTCAGTCGCCAAAAGTTTTAAGTGGTGAGAGTTCTGAGGTGCTGAAACCTCCTACTGTTTAGGAATTAGAGTTAAAAAGTCTCAGACCTGGAGAGAGCATTGAAGCACTGATACTCTGCAAATGACAGAATTGGGCCCAGAGAGGGGAGGCCACTTCCTCAGAGTCACACAGCCCTTTGATCGCAGAAGAGGGAATTGAACCTAGGGCTCCTGATTCCCAATCCAGGTGCTCCTTCCCCCCACATAACAGAGCTCTGGAGTTTGGCCAGACCTTGGGATTTAAATTTGAGCTCGGCTCTCTCTGATCATGGAGAAGTCTCTGTCAGTTGCTCAGAGTGAAATCATAGAGATCTGACATCAGTAACGTCATGGCAGCTGGCGCTGGTGAGGGGGGTGGTATAGGAAATGAAAGAACACATTTGGCCAAGCTCAGGGTCCACGTGACCCTCCAAGAGCCCTCATTTCAAAACAAACTCAACCTTTTAGGTTCAAGTTCTCCGTCTCGTCAGAAACGTGACTTCCTGCTTCTAAGAAGCAAGGCTTACAAAAGGGCTCAGAAGACTTCGTGGACATCAAATAGCTCTTACAAAATAGCATTTTGATGAGTTAAGTGTAAATGAATCAGAAACATAAGGATTACATTTTCCCCAAGTGCACATGGGTTTCAAAATTTGAGGGGAAATGGAGTTTGCTAACTGCACGCGGGCTTTCACCGAACCCAAGCATTCATGGGGAGGGTGGGGGGAGAGAAGAAAGAGAAGCCCAGCCCCCAAATGGTTTTAGATGTGGTGCCAAATTCGAAAATGCTGTTGGGCTCGCCCTCTGCCAGTAATAAAATTGCTGGCCACCCAGAGAGGCCACAGGGAGGAGAAAGGAGATTGCTTTCCCCACTGGCCCCTGGTCCTCAAACAACTGTGTTCAGTTAGTGCCGCTCAATCACCAGCTGTCACTGGGTCCCCCCGCTCTGCTCAATGGCCCCAGCTTGGCCTCGATTTTCACACTGTGCTGCGTGCCTTGTTTACCTCCAACTATATCTGGTGTTTTGGCTCCCAGAGGCCTTGGCGACTGGTCAGCTTGTCACAAGCCCCTGCTCTGCAATCAAGAGACCTGTCCATCACCAGCAGGGGTGTTTGGGGAAGCTGTCACACATCGCCTTTGGTTGCATTCAGGAAAAACAAGAGTCCCTTGTAGATCTTTTCCTCTCTCCTTTCTTTAATGCTCTCCAGGTGTGGCGTTTCCCCCAAACTGGTAAATGTCTTCCCTTCAACTCTCAGCCTGACACAAATAGCCAGTTAACTCTCAGGGCTGCTGTTACCTTATCCCAGGATTGGAAACTCTGGATCTTTTATAATTTCCACATTGTCTCTCCATTCTTTCCCTTGTATTTTGTTTCATTGCACCAAGAAAGTAGAAAATCATTTCAATTGGTGGTAAAAGATGGTTAAAACGAAATAACAAAGGTCTTGGCTGCAAAATGTTAGTTTTATTAAATTTGCTACTGTGTTTTAAATTGGTACCAGGGCAACTCTTTGGACAATTATATCAAAGGCTGCTGGAATTAATCAGTTGCTTGTATACATCTGTTTCTTCCTGAGCCTTATACAGAGTGAGAGCAGCGTTGTCAGTATGAAAAAATGGAGTTTTGTGTTACCTGTGTGAGAGGCGTGGAACTTAGTCCCATTGGGAGGGATCCAAATGCCCAGTGGATTCTTAGATCCCTGTCATCTCATTCTTCATTCCTTTAATCCAGACCATGGCTTAAAGTTCACAGTGGTGACCAGAAAGAATAAGTGGATGGGTATTGCAAGACAAAAGTCCATTTTCCCAAACAAAGATTCTTTTTTGGCAATGACATCTCAGCATCACAGCTTTGCTTTAATGAAAGGACATGTGAAGTGGAAAGTGCTTCAATCTGCTGAGTGCTGGGCCCAGAAGGAGGGAAGATGGGAGTGGAGGGAGCCCTCTGTCTGAAGACGTGGATGCTGGTGCAGTAACTCGACTACTGTTGACACATCTACGTTTTGACTTCTACAGCTGAAGGCGGGGAGGGGGCTTAGAAAAGTCATTGCATCCAGTCCTCTGCTTTGACAACAGTGACTCTCCATCACTCAATGACCCAGCATCTTGCCTCAGAGCGTTCCGCCATCTACTGCACGCTCTCAACTGACCATTCTAGTAAAACTTGAGCATTTCCTTTGGCTTACTCTGAAGTTCAGTCTAAATGAACTGCTCTTTATCTAAAAAGGTTTTAAAACACACATAAACCTATGTCCTATTTTGTGCTGTTCCTACTGCTCAGAACACCATACTCATCATTTATGTCTTTTGACATTTTCCCCATGTGCATGGTCTCAAACTATTAATTCATTCAACAAATATTGTGGAAAACCTATTTTGTGCGAGCAGGATGCTAGGCACAGAGATACAGCAATGAATGGCCAAAGTGTTCTCCATCGTTGAGGTGCTTAACATACATGATGGAAGACAGGCATTCAACATCTGATTGCAGCAAAGTGGTCTGAGTTTTATAGCAAAGTATGGGGTGCTATGGACACCTGTAGAAGGAATCAACATAATCCAGTGTCAGAAGTCTCCCTAAGTCTTTCTCATTCTTCCAACCACTATCTGGCCCTCCTCTCTGCTGGTGCTCTTCAAACTCTACCTTGGATTACAACCATACTGCACCTGACTGATCCTCCCTTTGTCCTTTGAACTGTTTGAGACCCATGGTAATATCTTCTTCATCTTTGGGATGACTCCTACCAGAAACTCTATATATGCTTTTTCTTTAAATTTCACGAGGAAAGTGAGGTCCAGAGAGCAGAACTGATTAATCCAAAACCACAACCAAAGTTGATGGAAGAACTATAATCATTTTTCCTGACATGTGGTCCAGATAACATCCATAGTGATGACAAATTACATCTCATGTTATCCCTTCCCAAGGGCATATGATGCTCTCATTCCCAAATCCTTAATAGCCACCCTCCCCCAGTAAAAAATAGGACCAAAGTACCTCTCATCCTAGAACAAAAGTAAAGTATTCTCTTAGGAATTCAGGGTGATAACCCAGGCAAAATTAGAATTAAGGAGTATATCATTATCACATGTAGGAAAAAAACTGAGCATATGTAACCTTAACATGTTAATGTTAAGAATTAAATTCTTTTGAGAAGACTACACACAACTCCAGAGTCATTCAGTGAGGAAGGATATTTTGTTGCACGTTTTAGTTCTCTTTAAACAAAATAAAATATGAAAACATCTAGCCTAGTGCCAAAACTTGGTAGGTACTCAATTTATACCTGCATCTTCCATCCCACAGGGAATATTTGGTCTGGCTTTTTTTTTTTTTTTTTTTGTGAGGAACATTGGCTCTGAGCTAACACTTGTTGCCTACCTTCCTCTTTTTGCTTGAGGAAGAATGGCCCTGAGCCAACATCTGTGCCTATCTTCCTCTAATTTGTATGTGGGTTGCTGCCACAGTGTGGCTTGATGAGTGGTGTAGATCCATGCCCGGGATCTGAACCCACAAACCCAGGCCACCAAAGCAAAGTGAGCTGAACTTAACCACTACACCACCGGGCCAGCCTCTCCTTGCCTTTCTCTAGTCAAGCCAGTGTACCTCCTTAGGGAAGTCTTCTCAGACTCTCTCCTCCTCAGCCTGAGTCAGATATCTCTCCTCTGTGCTCCTACAAAGCCCTACACTTTCTAGATTGTGTTAAAGCCATCCATTTTAATGTCTTTTCTCCCCCACAAGCCTATGAGCATCCTAAAGGTACAACCATAGTTTATTGATCTTTGAATCCGAGAAACCTAGGAGAAGCTAGGACAACTCCATGAATGCTATTTGGATGAATGAATGGATAAACAAATGAAATGATACAAATATTTTATCCAGAATTTGAAAAAGTGGTCAAAGCCATAAATAAAATTAGCTAACATAAAGCTAACTGGCCTGATTTATTTCTCCTATCCACTTTTTTCATGAACACTAAAGATGAAGTGATATTACAGATCTGTGATCTTGTATTCATGAAAAATTGAGTGTATTTTGTGTAGAAAGGTACATGGAAGGATGCTGACCAGAATGTTCTTGACAGCTGCTTCAAGGTGATGGAATTTGAGATGATTTTACTTTATTTTTAAGTCTTTCATATAGTGCTCTAAGTTGTTAAAACCAGCATGGGTGATCTTTACAGTTAGAAAAAGAAAATAAAGCAATTGTGATACTATACTCTCACCTCTCAATTTTAAAAAGAGTCAGCTCTTATCCTAAAGATATGTTAGAGCTGAATCTATTTTCCTCTACAATTCCACATAAGAAATAAAATATAATTCAGTCTGAGTTGCAGCTTCAGAAAAGACTTTAGGACTATGAAGGGGAGCTTGCCTTATCTTTAAATAGTTTTAGTGTTTTGTATTTGGTCGGATTTTAGTACATTGCTCACCAGTGTGCGCTTATGCAAGGAGTCAGCTCAATGTCATGGGAAAGTCAAGGGTTCTAGAGTTAAACAGCATGGTTTAAATTCTGCTTTATAATATTATCTCCCTGACCTTGGGCAGATCACTGAACTACACTCAACCTCAACTGAACAAATGTGAATGATTTCTACCTTTCAGTTATATTAGACATGGTAGGTGGAAATTTGGTGGACAAGCTAATCTAAAAATATTTCCAATGTAAACATCTATCCAGACATTCTAGATAAAATATAAGTGATATAACTAGCATCCTTTAAAATGCATGAGTGAGATCAGAAAAACAGAAAAATATATTGTCAGGGGCAATAAATAAAATGGAATTGAGAACTAGACAGGTAGGCCTTGAATCTAATGTTTTACTGATGTAGTTTAGATGAGGGAGGGCCATCAGTTTTGGCACCTGAGTGGATTGAATATTCTTGCTTATTCCCGGAGAGGAGATCTAGCCCTGCCACTCTGTGAGGTGGGAAATTGCAACTTCAAAATAAGGTTAGAACCTTTGAAAGTCTATGTGCTTAGTGAAAGGGTGCCTAGGGAAAAAAATATACATATATATGTCCTATACCTCACAAAAATTTGAGGTTTGAGTTTATACTGCTGGGTATGGTCTAGGAATGCCAGAGCTAAGAAACTAACTGAAAAAGAAAGAAATGGTTCTAGGTTAGAAATGTTCCAGGAATACCTAGAAGTTAACATAAAATCACTCTGGGGGAGGATGTAGACTTGACCCAGGGGGCACATGATTCCCACAGATTAAAACCCAATGAACATGAGTTCATATGTCAAAATTAAAAAACACAAAAAAGTAAACAAGACATCAAGAGTAAGGGTCAGCAATCAACATCAGGGTTTTTATTAAATTTTTATTTTGATAACAAGGATGCATATTAGTATTCTAGGCTACAAAAGAAAGAGAAATTAAATTAGAAAATATAATTTCCAAAGGTTAGATGGACTAAGAAGGGAAAAAGAGTAGAAATTAGCAAATCCATTAAATCCAAATGAAATCAAGAAAGGGGGGAAATAAATAAGCCAAGAAAAAGGAATGATAAATGATGGAAAGCACAAACAAGATGGGAGAAATAAATCTAATATAACAGTCATTACACTAATCAGATTAAAGTCAGCTATGAAGATGGAAATTCTCAGGTTGGTTTTAAGTAAAGATAAGTTCACGGAAAGGTTAAAGGTAAAGGAATGACATTTACCTAGCCAATACTAACCAAAACAAGTTAATTTCACTATCAGACAAAGGAAACATTAAGGCAAAAAAATATTACTATTACAAAGAAGTACCATATAATGATAAAAGGAAGTTGTATAATGATTTTGAATGTGAATATACCAAATAACATGACCTGAAAATAAATAAATCAAATATGACTCTTACCTAAGAAAAGTGATAAATCCATCATGATATTATGATATTTTAGCACATCTTTCTCAATAATTAATAGATCAAACGAACTAAAATAGAATAATAAACTAGAAGATTTTGAACAACATAAAAAAGTGTTTCATCTGATAAAAATATGTAGAACCTTGCTACTGAATTAAAGTACAAATATTTTGTTCTAGGATATGTGGAACATTTTCTTCTAATTTACCATGTCCCAGGCCACAGAACAAACCTCAATGAATATCAAAGATCAGTATCACATAGAACATTATTTCTGTCTGTGATGCAACACATAAATAAATAAATAAACAAGCAAACAAATAAAAAATGAAACAGAGGAAACTTTTTGGTCAATGAAATATATGAACAAGAAGCAAAAATCTTATATATTAGCAGATAGAATTCAGCAATGTATTACAACCCACACATTCACACAAACGCACACATTATGCCAAAGCTGGATTATCCCAGAATGAGAGGAGACCCTAATGGTAGATGGTCTGTGAATTTCATGCACAATACTAGCATATTAAATGACTTTTTAAAACAAGATTCTCTTCCTAGATGCAGAATTTAAAAACTCTTGATAAAATCAAGTCCCTTCGTGATAAAAAAACAAAACAGAAAGTAACCTGGGAATAGAAAGGAACATTCTTAATCTAATTAAGGGTATGTAGTGAACACAGTAGGCATTATGCTTAATGGTAAAATATAAGAAGTATTCCTTCTGATCCAAAAGTCAAACCAAGAATGCCCAGTAACACCATTGGTCCCACCCAGCACAGCTAGACAAGAAATATAAACAAAAATCCTTCTTTATAAGAAGGAAACGAAACTATCATTATCTTCATCTGTAAGAGACTACATAGAAAGATTAATAGGAATCAACAAATAATTGGAACTAATAAAACATGTCCATGAGGACTTCTAAATAGAATATCCATTTATAAAACTCAATTATTTTTTATCATCCCCAAAATATGAGAACACTAATATAGATATACATGTACATGTGTGTGTATATGTGGGAGACTAGATAGATAAATAGATAGATAGACTAAAGCTACCATTTATTATAGTACTGACATCTATAAAATGCTGAGAGTTAGGAATATATTCCTAATAAAAACAATCATCACAATTTTTATGAAGAAGGCTTTAAAACTTTACTGAAACCATAAAAGAAGACATAAATAAATAAAAAGCTAAACTACGTGTATAAATGGAAGGATGCAATATCATAAAGATGTCTTTCCTCCTCAAATACATCTATAAATTTAATGAAATTGGAATCAGAATCCCAACAGGCATTTAAAAATTGAAACAAAGCTCACATGGAAGACCAAAGGGGTTTTTTGAAGGAGAAAACCAAAGTGTAGAATGGACTTGTAGCATAAATCAAGACTTTTATAAAACTATGGAAATTAAGACAAATTGCTATTGATAAGATGAAGGGAACAAATAGACCAATGAAACAAGATAACCCAGAAAGAAACCTATCAAGTACTGAATGATATGTAGCAAATGTGGTATTACCATTCAGTAGTGAAAGGATTAACTATTACATAAATAATGTGGGACAAATGGTTTATCCATATTTAGGGGGAAAACAGTCCTTGCCACACATCATTTTAAAAACTATATTGTAGATGATCGAAGCCATATATGTAAAAATAAAAACTTTAAAACTATTAAGAGGAAATAGAGGAGACTATGTTATGACCTTGGAATAGAAAGATATTTATTCTACAAGACATCAAAAGGACAAATCATGAGGGAAATGATTAAAAAGTTCTATTCAACAAGAAGCATAAACAGAATGAAAAAAAAACAGTCACAGACTTGGAAATGATATTTGCAGTACCATTAATTACAAAAGATCCAATGTATGTAAATACATTTACATGTCAATAAAGAAAAAGAACCCAATTTAAAATAGGCGAAAGTGATGAACAAGCAGTTAACAGAACAGGAAACCTACGTAGTCATCAAACATGGGAAATGATACTCAGGCTTGTTAATAATCAGAGAAAGGCAAAATGAGACAATAATTAAATATCATACAATACCCATCAGATTGGCAAAAAATTAAATGTTTAGCAGAATCAAGTGCTGGTAAGGACCTGGAGCAATGAGAAGTCGGTTGGTAGGCATGTTAATTATTCCCCAAAACCATTTTGGGGAATAATTTGGCAATATCTAATAAAGTTGAAGATGCAGTTACTTAGTGATACCACTTGAGATATATTTCCTTCAGAAAATTCTTGCTCTATGTACAAAGGAACATGAACACAAATGTTTAAAGCAACATTATTGGAAATAACGAACAAAAAAGATTAAATAATAATGATAGTAATAATAATAGAAACAACCTAAGTGTCTATCAAGAAAAGAATGGTCAAATGAAGTGTGATATATTCATACAGTAAAATACTTATGTCACTGAAAATAATGAACTAGATCTACATGTATCAATATATGTGTTCTCAAAAACAATGCTGGGCCAAAAAAAAGCCAGCTGCATAATGATATTTATAGTATGAAAACACATTCTGGCAAATATGCAAAACTGTGTTTATGTACAAAAAGTATAAAAACATTCATGGGAGAGAGAAAACTGGGATACAGGAAGGGCACTCACGTGGGTTGAAAACAAATATACAAATATATATATTGAATATATATATATTGAATTCAATATATATATTGAAAACAAATATACAAAATTTATTTCTTTTGCTTCAAAAATAAAAGGTGTGAGGGGCCGCCCGGTGGCACAGCGGTTTAGTTTGCGCTTTGGCACGCTGGGGTTCGCGGGTTCAGATCCCGGACACCCGTGGACGCACTGCTTGTCAGCCATGCCACAGTGTCCCATATAAAGTAGAGGAAGATGGGCATGGATGTTAGCCCAGGGCCAGTCTTCCTCAGCAAAAAGAGGAGGATTGGCAATGAATGTTAGCTCAGGGCTGGTCTTCCTCACAAAAAATAAAATAAAATAAAAAATAAAAGATATGAAGAAAATATGGAAAAATGTTATAACTTGACAAAGCTGAGTAGTAGGTCTAAGGACATTTGTTAGGGTGTTCTCTATGCTTTTCTCTATAATTGATATATTTTCTAATTGAAACAATAGTAATAGTGTACATAAAATCCTTTGGCACATCATCTCAGGTTCAAAAAGTGATTGTTTCCTTCTCTTCCCCTTCTTGGCTGGAAGCTAGTATACAAAATACCCAGGCATTACCCTCTGATTCTTAGCTGAAGGCAGAACTGGAATACTTGGGCTCTTCCTGAGCCAGAGGCATCCTAGGTGGTCCCCCCACCATGTCTTCCAGCTCAATCTGGGTGGTAGATCCTGAACTACACCCATTCTCAGTGCAGAATTTGAACTGCTGAGGCAGCTTCTAGCCCATTGAAAAGTTCATGAGGGAAAGCTGCAACACTATTCCTCAGTCTTTAAATTAGAACTATGGATTGCAGAACTGGTCATTACATTCTTCTCAGATTCCCATCCATAGATGAAGAAATGGATGGTCAGAGAGAGTAAATGTCTTGCCCACGGTCAATGAGTCACTGGTAGTGTTTAAGAGAATATATGTCCCTGATGACTTCTAGAACTTTTCAACTGGTCTTTGTAGGCAGACTCTGCTTGTTTCAAACCTAGGTCTCGTAACTTCTATTCTGCTGTATTTTCCAATTCATAACAGCTGGGGTCTTCTACCTCCAGAAAACACTGTCTTGGGATGGTCTTAGACCTGGCTCAAGTCCCCACCCCGTGAAAAAAGCAGTGTGACTATGGGCAGTAGCTTAACTTCCCTAAGTATTAGTTTCTTCAGCTGAAAAGGGAGAGAATAATTATTCAAGAAACTGTTGTTTTGATTAAATGAAATCGTTCATAGAAAGTACTAGGCATAATGCCTAGCTATATATGATAAATAGACAACAAAAATGGAAACTGCAATTGCTTTTATAATTGCAGAAGAAAGAGTTTGAAAGAAGTATAACACAGTTTAGTTACACAAACTATTTGGAGAGAGAGAGTATGATCAATGGATGCTATAACATGGAAATAATAGGAGGTCAATAACAAGTAATCAAGAGGCTCAGAGGGGGTTTCCTGGAAGAAGCAAAATGGGATATTTCCGTAGTGCAATGAGGCTCTCTCTCTCTTTTCTCTTATTGTACTTTCACAGTTCTCATTTTATCTTCACATTGGTGTGGGATGAGCATCATATAGCCTAATTAAAAGTGGAAAAACAGACCAAAAGAAGTGAAGTGACTTGCCTACAGATATAGGATGGGTTTTAGTTGACCTATCATGATACTAACTACACACGAACACTTTAAGAAATACGCAATTTTGCCAAAATCTATCACACGGTGCTTAGCCTCCTTATGTGTGTGTGTGTGTGTGTGTGTGTGTGTATGTAAATATTCTTAAGATAATTTCATAATCTATAACTAAATTTTACTATAAGACTGTGCTCCAAATCTGATACACCTTACCATCAATATGACACTTCTGAGGAGGACTACGGAAAAATCATACCAGTTAGAAATGCCAGTATTTTTGTTTCTAACTGCTAGAAATGCAAACCTAAGACAGACATGTCATTTGAGACATTTGTGAAAGAATGATGACTAAATGTTAAAAACATTTTTTTAAAAAGTCATACATAGAATTCACAAAACGACCCTCAAAACTAGCCAATCTCATCACATTTAAATACTACAATTTAAATGTATTAGCTAGAAACATGAAGTTAATCTGAGATGCAGTTTGAAGAATTAATGGTTAAATACTAATGGAGGCTAGCTTTTAAAAAAAATTTTAAGTGGCATTCAGAAGTCTATGAAGGAAGTCAGAGGTGGTAAAACTAATCATGTTTCAGATGAAGTGGTAAAATTCTATTTTCGAACAAAGAGTAAAAAGGAAGTTTCAGCTTGGTAGCATGCTCCCGTCACTGCAGTGAATGAGAAGATTTTGAGCTGGAGAGTGGCTTTGCATCTAAGAATATTCTGATTGTGTTGACAAGACTGGAAAAGGGAGATACTAGAGGCAGGAGGGCAAGTCAGAGGCTGCTTCAGTCGTCAAGGTTGAGATGCTGGTGGCAGCAGGGATGCAGAGGGAATGACGTGGAAGCTTTTGGGTGGGGAGAATTGACAGGGCTTAGGGTCTGCCTGGATGTGGGAGGTGCAGGAGAGGAAGGAGTTCGAGTGACAACATAAGACTTTCCAGACAGTTTTAGGAGTAGCTGAAAGGAACAACTTGACATAAATGTCCTGCTTTTAGACCAACCATGAAATAGGTCCTAACTTCCTGCACAGCCTTCAGAGGCCACCAGCTTCTATTCTATTCTACCTAGCTTCTTGAGAAAAGAGCCCTTGTTTAGCATTAATTTTGACTTTAGCTTGGAGAAAATGTAGTTTTATCACAGGAATTCTTCAGTGGAAAAACATAATCTTTTTACTAGCCGTGGTACCCTTTCCCCCTTCCCCACCTTTTTACAAAGGGAGTGACTTGGGCTTCTGCTTTCCTATCTGAAAACTTGGGATAACAATCCCTGCTCAAAGAGCAGCTGTCAGGCTTTCAGGCAATAATAATACATGAACCATGCACACACAGTTGGAAGAAGGAGGGTTATTAAGGTTTCTCTACCAATCAGATGTGTTCTATGTGATGATAGTGGGTAAGAAGTAGGACAGTGGGTGGATGTTATTGGGAGACAGATTTTTTTGCCCCAGGGTGAAGGCAAACCTTCTGGGATCCAGAATTTTCAGAAGCAGAAGAGCTACCTGGAGGGAGAGCAAGTTGCAGGCACTGTGAGTGTTCTAGTCAAATAAAGTGGTAGAAAAGAGACTTTTCATCAATCTGTGACACACATGATAGATGGTGGTCCCATCTTCATGGGTTTGCCTAACCAACATTATATGTAATTATCTGTCACTCCATCCCATCTAGTAAAGAAAGTATAGCATAGCTACAGTGAATGAGAATGTTGATAATTAAGCATTAATAGTAATGGGTTAGCATTTATTAACTATTTATCATAGGTGGGACACATATGTGCCTTATATATGTTCTCACATTCAATCTGCAGGAAAGCACTGTGAGGCTAGGTTTATGACTAATTTGAAATGGGCTTAGAGAAATGAACCACCTGCCTATGACCTCTCAGCTAGTAAGTGATGAAGCCAGGATGGAAACACATGTTTGCTTGTCTCAAAGTTGTGTTTATTGAGAAGGAGGAGGAGGAAGAGGGGAGGACGGAGGGCAAGGAAGGGGGGAGGAGAAAAACATTCACAAATAGCAGAGCACCTTAAATATTATCAGCCATAAATCATTTGTGACACACACCACAAATGAAAAACACAATGTAGAGAAGTACTTTTCACACTTTCACACTTTTTCACAGAAGTGCTCTATCTGCTTCAGACAGTGACCATATGCCCCCAGTGGCCTGGGATGTAGCCTGAAGAAAATTTCTTATTTTATTCCATAACATGGCCATATTTAATATAAAACATGCTTCCACATTTTAGAGCAAAATCAATGTACAATAGAATGCATGTCACCTTTATCTTGTGCCTTCATATATCTTCTGAGAAAACCACTCTTCCCCCTCCCAGAATATTCCAGTTTTAGAAGGCCCACTAGAAAAAGTATACATTCATTAGTTTAGAGATGGATAACGTATACAATAACAAAAAAAAGAGCCTATAATCGTATTAACAAATTAGCATTCCAGAGGTTTACAAGACAACAGTTATTCACACATTCATATACAATCTCAAGATTTTTATGCATGTCACTTATTTAGTTTTCATTGACAGAGCACTAATGGAATCCTCAAGGACTTCTGGTCTACCCCCAATATTACTATCTGCTGCAGCACTGCTGAAACAAACTCTCTTTTGGGTAATAAGCCCAACATTCTCGGAAAGGCTCTGTTCCTCACCAGTGCTTCCTTCAGTGCTCATTAATTCCAACTCATCCTTGCGTTGAGAGTCAGGAGATATTGTCTATCTATTGGCCTGGCACCTGTTATCTTATTGGCCTTATCCAAACAGCCCCAGCCCTAACAGCAGCTGAAACAACAGATCGGCAGGAGAACTTGAGATTTTTTGACATCGTCCTTTTGTTTATGAAATCCCCCCCAACTCTGGAATCTAATAGGAATTCTCTTCATTATCATTTTGTGTTTTTTCCCATGGCACTTTTTTTGTTATTAAAAAGTAAATTATTGATGTAGAGGGAGGTGAAAGAGAGGAATAACATCTCCCTTGGAATGGTCAAAAAAAGAAATGGGGATGGTGATTTGGTCATGTGGAAGAGACATAAATGTATCTTTGCCTTGGAGGATAATTGGCAGTAGCCAGGTTCGTTTGATGGCAGGATGGATTCAAGCAGGGAGCTGAGAGGGGCTAAGTAAGAGGAGGCAGGTAATCTGGTGTAAGGTTGAGTGTGAGGAAGTGAGAAAAGGCATTGCACTAGGAGGTCTTGAGAGCAGAGGAGCAATGCAATCTAGGCAAATTGGAAATCTGGCAGGAACCAGTGCCTGGAATTGCAATTCCAGGACAAGATCACCCTTTGCAAGGAATGAGATTGTTAAAAGAGGCCTAAGATAGGGATTAGGGAGGCAGAGAGCAAGATATTGTTTAATAGCATATGATTGTAAGCAAGTTACTTAACCTCTCTAGGTCTCAGATTCATCATCTGTAAAATAAACATGAAAATACTAGTACACATATAGGGTTGTTTTGATTCTCAAATGAGAAAATACATAGAAAGTGCTTAGCCTTGGGCCTGACATTTAATTAATGGATGCTGCTACTATTATTATTTTAGTCAAGAGTGAGAGGCCTAGGGAGGAATGAGAGTTGGGGAGAAGGAGAGTCACCAGAGGTGCTCATGTGTAATGAGGTTCCTGCTCAGGTCTTAACATGAGGAGAAAAGATCAGACGGCACCCACAGAATCTGGCATGGTACTTTCCGCCCTCCATGACTTTGCTCGTCCCATTTATTTTTTCTGGATGCATTCTCCCAAACACCTTCATTATGGGCCACATACTATCTGATTCTTATCCACCAGGATTATTGTAAATGTTAAATTAAAGATAAAAAGTACCTAGTAATATTCGTGTTCACATGTCAATTGATGCTAGCTATTATTGTTGTACATTTTGCTGTAGTCCGTCACGTGTAGGAGAGTGTCTTAGCCACGGTAGACAATAAAAATTATCGGATAACTGAATGTGCATGTGATTTCAGAAACAAAACTGGTAGAATGTACTCGAGGGGATCAATTTGTCTGCCCCCAGCGTTTTGTCTGTATAGCTAATAATCTTCTTTATGTTTTCCAGGGATCTAAATCTTGGCAGTGTGTACCAGTACCGGGTCATCACCATTTCAGGAGGTGAAGAGAGTGAGCCATCACCTGCTGCCATATACATCCATGGAAGTGGGTACTGTGGTGATGGCGTTATCCAGAAGTAAGTAGATCTAACTCAAGAAGGGGGAGGGGGTGATGCTAATCAGGCCAAGAGATGGTCAGGGTACTGAACAGAAGATCTTATGGGATACTCTTCAATCTGTGAGCTGTGAGTTACCAGCAATCCTTAGCAGTCTATCAATTTGTCTGCAACTAGTTTGCTGGCCTGCAAAGAAAAGCAATGATTCTTTCTGGAACACATGTATTTCTCACGTAGGTAATACAATCTATGATTTCAACAGAGCTACCATTCTGCACTGACTACCAATATGCCCTTGTTCTTAACGGTTTTATATATTTTACAAGGATTCTCTTAATCTTTTCCATCCCAGCCCACATTCAGTTAACAGGACACAGTGCCTGTAGGTCAAAACACTTTTACATTCTGCGCTGGTTACCATTTACATCTGTTAAAATTGCATATTTATGTGTTATTTCTTTTGTATCATGTTATATCAACAATTTACAAAGTGGGTTAAAGCCTCATAAAAATAGCAAAATATTCTAACTCACTATAATGTTGAAACCATAAATAGTAAACAGTACTGCAGAGTGAGTATTGAATGTGAATGTAAGTACAAGGGAACAAATGAATCAGTAAGTGTAAAGATTCCATGCCAGCAGCCAATAAGGAAAAGTGTGATTAGAAAATATAAAGTTGCATGTCTAAAAAATGGATTTCATTGGATCATCAGTCCATTCATCCCCTTGTCCACAGAGCAAGATGTTATGCAACTGCGAAATAGGAGCAAGAAGCCATCAAGACTTTTGCATTGTTAAAAAAAAACAGTAAACTTTCAAGTTTTTTCCTCCAGAATAAGCATAAAAATGTTTTCTGGCACAAAATTGAATAGTTTTGTCCCTAGAGGTGAAGAAGAAACCAAAAATCATTCACAGTTACGTTCATCATTGCTAAAATTGTGTTCCTTATTGCTAACATAGTTGCAAGTCACACTATTGCCAACAGACTTTTAAAACTATTGGCAGATTTAATGATAAACATTATATGTGGAGATGGCAAAACAAGCTATTGGCAACATTTCTTCATTAAATGGCACTATTGAGTGTCATGTAATATCTGTGCAACGTGGAATTGCAATGACTATTTCTGTAGGGGGATGGGTGCTATAAAAGAGGATTCGTTTCACAGTTGGATGAAACCATTGATGTGTAGAACATGAATCACTCATAGGCGTGGTACATATATGAAAGAGGCGTGCCAGATGATGATTTCTTTCAATTCATCATTGATGCTAGTGCTGGAAGGGAAGAGCAATTTAATTTGGTCCTGATGACTTTGGGGTATGTAATATCAACTGGGCACCTGCTTTGGGATGAAAGCACCAGCTAGGAGCACAGCAAGGATGACACAGTTATGCAAGTAAAGAGTTTGCACATGAATCCCCATCCACGCAGACATCAGTTATTGGCCAGCAGTTTGCTTTCTGATCATGACTTAGCGTGGAAGGGAAGAGGCAATGTTGCAAACGTGATCAAATGAGAGCCAGTGAGTTGCATCTTTTCAACTTGCTATGCAAAAAGATAGTAGTGTGTACAAGATTCTGCTCCCCCTACACATTGAGGGATACCAGCTGTTACAAGAAAGGTACTAATTCAAGATTTTGAAATAAGGAATGACATAAAAAATATTGACACTGATAAGGCCAATAATGATTATTTGCACGATTTCAAGTGGCTTACTGAAGTGGCGTATCTCAGGAATACATACTCATGTCTTAAGTGTCCTGCACCTGTAATTTCAAAGCTGAATTGTCAAGATTTTAATACTGAAGAGATAATATAAGAATTTTTACATGTTGAATTATGGTGTAAACCACCTGATTGCCAAGAATTTGACTCCTCAAGCATAGAAGACAAAGCTCCTCACTTGTCAGAGAATGAAATCCATGATATGCTATTGTGTATATTTAAGATTCATATCCAAATGCAACAACTGAACATGAAGATAGAGTTTGCAATGCTTAATGTAACAAAATTGGGTAAACGCAAGCCATTGGGTTCTCTGCCACATTAAGATATCAACTTCTAGCTTTTGATGCAACTGTTGTCACATGGTACACTGAGCAACTGAGCAGGACCATCGCCAGGGAAGGTGCCCCATCATTTGTGGGTCCAAGGTTGAGCTACATATCCAGAATATCCAGCAAATACTTGCTGCCATTGCTGACAATGCATAACTGCGATTTGGGATTTCCTAGTTTAGCACAAAGAATAAAGAAAGAAACTCACCAAATGTGGAACCTGATCTACATGTCAGTCTATCCATTTTGGAGCAAGATATAGATGTATTGGTAAAAAATGCAAACAACATCATTCTTCTCGCTGATCTAAAACTATTATTATTATTATTAATTTAAATAGTATTTTTAACTTAAAGTTTTTTAGTAGTTTTTCCTAGAACTGGTATCCTGCATAGACATCAAATACTTTTGTTACCTGGAGGTACCAAATAGTTGTTGACACGCTTTGTGGAAAATTGAACGCAGCTTATGGAAGATTCCCTAAGGGGGAAAAAAATTCTTTGAGGAAAAGGAGGGATGCACGAGGCACTGTGCTACACTATTACCTCCTTGGGTCCTTCCAACAACCATATGAGATAGGTCCCATTACCATACTTTACAAAAGAGACAATTAACACCCAAAGATTGAAGTAGTCCTCTCAAACTTACACATCTGGTAAGGAGCAGAACCAAGATGTGAACCCAGGGCCCAGGTTCTTATCTGGATTCATTATTGTCTTGCTGTGTGACTGACAGCCCTGCAAAACTATCGAGTGAAGGAGTAGCTACGTGCGATCTGCTATGTCCCAGGCACTGTGCCAGGCGTCAGGGTGCTAGAATGACAAAGACTCTGTCACTTCCTCTGGCATCTTAAAGCCTGGTCTAGGGGGCTCTCAAGTAACAGGCAAAGGCGTCAGTTTGACAAGTGCTGTGATAGATGGAGCCCAGTGTCTCTGGACACAGAGAAGAAGGCCACCCACTCCAGTCTGGGAGGTCAAAGAAGGTTTCTCAGAACCTCTCTATCTAATGAGAGATCTGTCATGCCTAGAAGATATTTGTGGTGACCCTAATGTTTTGCTTAAACCAATGGAACATACTGTTTGGGTGGTGAGGAAAGGCGGGTTTAGAAGTGTTCTTTGTGGCTTGGGGAAACCAGTCCAGGTTAAAAAAAAATCTGTCCCCAGATAACCCATGAAATAGCTAAGAAACACAAGGCCACCACCAAGTTCCAGCATGTGAGATTCACTGGCAGAGATTGAAATAGGGGCCCAGCTTGGAATAGGGACTTCTTTTCTCATGGGTTGCAGACAAGAGAGAACTTGGGTGGCTCTTCAGAGATCAATGCAATGCCCTAGGCATCTTAAAGTTTGATTGCAAGGCACCGTCCTGCTACTCTGACACCTCCTAAAAGCAACAAACATTTCCCAGTGCTAATTGCCCTGCCCGGGTGAAAGGAAAAGTCTGAGGCCTCTTCCATGCTGTGACAGGTCCCAGCTGGTCTCTGGGGAGGGAGGGATAGCTGCCACACACTCTGCAGAGACCTTCCAGGACAAAGTGGGAATGGGGACTGTGGTTCCCTGAGCGTCTACTGTGTGTCACACAACATGCCAGCCACTTTAAGGTACGTTCCGTTCTTGTGCCAACTCTAAGGAGTCGGTATAATTACCTCCATTTTAACCTGTGAGAAAACTGAGATTCAGCATCTAGAACAGCACTGTCCAACGGATTTTTCTGCAATCGTGGAAATACATTCTGTGCTGTCCAACACAGTGCTACACTAGCTATATCCAGCTCCTGAGGACTTGAAATGTGGCCAGTGTGGCTGAGGAATGGAATTTTAAATTACTTTAAATTTTAATTGATTCAAATTGTCAAAGATAGAAAGACAAAATAGAGAGATCAAGTGACTTGTCCAAGATCACACAACTGGTTTGGACATGGGATCCAAACCCAAGTATTCCATTTCTAAAAGGATGTGAATTTTCCAGTAAGCGGCAATCTATCCAGTCTTTCAGTTATCACTCCTTCTCTTCTCCTAGGTCCTATTTAGAAAGCATTGCTCATTTTCTGCCCATCCTAACGTCTGTAGAATCATCATAGGTGATGGAAATAATTCCTAAAAAGAACGAAAAACAAGAGGAAGCATTTTTATTTCCCGGCAGCATACTTCCACTGGTCTTGGAATTCTTAACATCATGAAATGACAACCCCAATGGAGAAGGCAAAACTTTCTGAGAAAAGGGAGACCAAACCTGAGCATGTGAATAGAAAAAGATCTTTACCTTTAAGTGCACTGGGGGAGTAGGGAGGGAGTTGAGGCAGAGCCTCATAGTAAAGAACAACATTTATATGTTTAGCAACTCCAAAATTTCCTTCAAATCCATCATTTTAAAGTGGCAGTGAGATTTCCCAGACACGATGGAGCAAGGTCTGTGCATCTATTTATTCATTCATTCATCCATTTCTTACTCTCATGTGACTTAACTAACTTGACTGACAAGATTTCAGAGAATGAGTTTGAAGCAAGAATTCTACTTTGTCATCAGAAACACAGAATAAGGCAAAGGTAATCGGATCTTACAAATTTACACCTTCTATGTATCTCATTTTCAAGACGGAGAAAAAGAGACTCTGACTGGGAAAGGGACTTGCCCGAGGCCCCACGGAAAGTTGATGGCCTGGGGAGGGACTTTTCCATGTCCAGTTGGGGTCCTGAAGCTGATGTGACAAGTTTCTCTTCTCTATCTGTTCTGCAGAAGCCAAGGTGAGGAATGCGATGACATGAATAAGATCAATGGTGACGGCTGCTCCCTTTTCTGCAAACAGGAAGTTTCCTTCAATTGCGTTGGTAAGTCTGTCAATTTTTGGGCTTTGCTGGAGAAGTGGACAGTGCAAAATTGTTAGTCAGTTACAATAACAGCAATAGTTATGACTAAATGATGAGTTACTCCTTTACATTGCAAATATTTATTGGTGCCTCCTTTGGGCCAGGCACTGTTTTAGGCACCAGAAAATACAGCAATGGAAAAAAAAAAAACAAAACGCAGATATTCCTGCCCTCATGGACCTTATGTTCTCATAGATGACAGCGATGACTAGTAACTTTTTTGATCAAGATTTACCTTACATATACTATCACTCTTCTTCAAGCCAACTACAGAGGATGGTTATTAGTATAGATTTTTAAGGCTTTTATTCTTACTTTAGAGATGAGAAAAATCAAAAGCCAGAGAGATTATAAAACGTGGCCAGAGTCACATGGGTTAGAAATGATTGGAGACAGAATCAGGACTTGAACGTGATTTTGTCTGATTCTCAGGCACGTCTCAGTTCATTTTGCTACACAACCACCCAGCCAGGATCCAGGAACTGCCGTGGTCCCCTCTGCACACTCAGAATCTTGGGCAGTCTCTCTGACTTGGAGGAGGAGGAATAGCAGACCAGCCTGTGTTTAGAAAGCAAATGTCTCTTCCCACCTTTCCCGAGTTGGATGGGAAATTTGTTCACTCCTGCTTTCTCTAGGAGTCTGGCTGATCTTGTTTCAGCCCCACTTGGGAGGCCCTGGCCAGCCCGGGGCTGGTAAACAGACAGGGGTTGGGGGGCAGGGATGGAATTTTGAGTTGGCCCAGATGAGATCATACTTCCTTTAAGATGCAAATCGATACCTGAAGATCAAAGGTCCCCAGGCTAATCCCCTGGGCTGGAGGTGAAAAGTAATCACAATTCATTTGCAAGTACAAAAGACAGAGGTGCTCTATCTGAAGAGGGTAGGGCAGCTACAGAGGGATGAAAACAGTGGTGGGAAGATTTCTCACTGAAAGGCAATTTTCTAGGAGGAGGAAAGGGGAGGAAATGTCATCGGGTCCTCACATTTGCAATGCATTACAGGAGTGTGTTTAGACCTTCCTTCTCCTAGTAGATTGTGAGTTCCTTGAGGTCTTTACCAGGCATCATTTACCTCTTACTCCATTCTCAGTATACATTTATTGAGCACCTACTGTCTCCTTGGGACCAAGTTGGGGCTGAGCAATACAATAGAGATGACCCTGCAACTGTGGATGGAATAAAGGAAGACGTGGAGGGAGGAAGAACAGAAGAGTTTCCAGGCAGGGCCTTGGGATTTTCAATGGCAGAAGATTTTTTTTTCTCTCCTCTGTTGATTTGAGTATGGCCCAGAATAAAAGCTTGATATTAACCTAGTGGTATGACAGACAGAGCCTTGGACTAAAATGAAGAAAACCAGGCTCTGGTCCCAGCTGTGCTGAGAACTTGCTGCATAAAACTGGCCAAGTCACTTCCCTGCTCTGGGCCTCAGTTTCCATTCTATAAATTGAAAGGATTGGGTTAGGTGGTTCTTAAGAGCTGCACTTCTGTTGTGTGGTTTCCAAGATGTGTGACTCTTCCTCTACTTGAACCAAACCCTCGACTTTGCTGTCACCCTCATGACACCCAATATTACTCTCAGATCATGCTGGAAAATATCTACCTATTTCATTCACACTAAGGTGGCATGCAACTTAAGTGCTTCTAGGAAAAAGGTAGGATGTGGTGAAGGTAGGACACAGTACCCTAAAAGAGATGCTTGGGCCCTGACATCCATGTTCTATATTGCTTTAGCACCATGCAGCAATAAACAAAAATAAGGGAGCCCCTTACAGGTAGAAGCTCATCATCCATTGAAGGGGTCTGCAAACTACAGTCCCTGGACCAGAACTGGCCTACTACCTATATTTGTAAATAAAGTCTTACTGGAATACAGCACACCCATTCCTTACATATTGTCCATGGCTGCTTTCCCACTACAACAATGGAGTTGAGTGGTTGCAACAAAGACCCAATGGCCCAAAGAGCCTAAAATATTTACTAGCTGGCCCTTTACAGACACCATTTGCTGACCCCTGGTCCATGAATTTGGAGTCGTTGATACTTTTGGCTATTGGACCCTGGTGCAGAGAGGTGGTGAACATTATAACATGGTTTTTCTCTTAGAAAAAGAACTGAATTTTAAGCATACAGTGGTGGGGGCTGGGAGACTATGTTAGAAATAGCACTGGACTGGGTGTCCAGTCTGAGCTTATCTTGCCTCTTTGAGCCTCACTCCCCCTCTGTATTTTGACCAAAATGAGTATTGTGAAGGAGATAGTGATTTTCAAGCTGTGTTCACTGAAATGCTTAAGAGGAAAGGAGTGAAGATGGGGGAGTTACCAAGAGGATGAGACTTGGACCCTCATGGATCCATTTTGTATACTGTCATTCTCTACTAGATTGTAAGTATTCTGCTGCTGGTGATGATATTTATTGAACATCTATTATATACCAAACACAGTTATAAACTCTCATTCTCATAACAACTCTTTTATTGTCTTGCTTTTACAAAAGAGGAAGCTGAGGTGTGGGGAGGTGAATTAAGGATATGCAGTTAGGTGGTAGAACTGGAACTCAAGCCCAGGGGGCCTGACTCCAGAGCTCACTGTGGTAAGCTACCTGCAAAAAAGCCTGCCCTTAGTCTAGTATGGCTTTGGGGCTGAATGAGGAACATACAGTTATAGAATAATTCGTGTAGTGAATTAATGAACTGAAATACAAAACTGGCAGTGGTGTGGACAGTGTCCAGGGAAGGCTCTCTATTACCCCTGTATACTGAGTGTGTTTTGTCTTAGAGGGAGGACCTCGGCTATGCCCCTCACCCTTGACATTTAGAATTTCATTAGAGACACAGGGCATTCCAGGCATTAATGAATCTATCCAGAGATCCCAGCTTCCAGGAACTACACTCCAAAGTCAAACTCCATGGTTTTGAGTCTAGAAAACCATCTTCCTCTAAGAAGAACAGCTGAAGAATAGACAATGAATCTTTGGCTCCCAGCGGATCCAGTTTTAATGAGTCAGAGAAATGGGACTGGAGTGTGGGAGGCTTTGCTGAGGTGGACACTGCTCTCATAATTACATTTGTCAAGACAGTGGTCAATATAGTGGCCAAGAGAACAGGCTTGAGTGAGACTGACTTGGGTTCATACCATGGCTTGGACATGTGACCTTGGCTAAGCTTCAGTGTTCTCATCCAGAAAATGGTGAAAGTCTGGGACTCAACTGTAGAAGATATTTACCAATATTTTTGGATACTTACTATCTGAATCCCCTTTCCTAGATTTAGGAAATAACTCTCCTTGTTATAATTATAACAAGGCAGAGCCCAATCCCCACTATGGAAGCTGAAAACCCAAGAGTCTCCTTCTCCCAGTCCCCCTCATGGCTTGAGTGTGGGCACAAGACCTATACTCTCCCCCAGTCAGATACACTGACCCAAGACATTGATTCAGGAGCTAGTGGTGGTAAAACATAGGGACTTGCAGAAACAATTTTGATAAGGGTGGTGGGGATGGCCACAACCTATGCATTTCCAAAGTACCAGTGACAACATGTAGCATTAGTGCTGAAGTGACAATGTGTAGCAAGAACTCTGAGATGTCTTCACAAGACGAGTCCTGGACCTAATCGTTACCTTGGAATTGGACCTCAGAGCAAGCAAGCCTGGAGAGCCAGCCCTCCCAGGGAGTATTCCATAAGTATCCAATATTCTTTGAATAGATTTTGTTTGTTTGCCTGTTTTACTTAAGTTAGCCAAAATTGGTTTCTGTTGATTGTCACTTAGAATCCTGAAGGAAAATTGTTGTCATAAGATACTATAAGGTTAAGCCCCATTCCTAGCAACTTGGATGTGCTTGATGTACCTTAACTGTTACTTTTCTCAGTGTGTGTTTGTGTGGGTGTGGGTGTGTGGGTATATGTGTGTGTTGGGGGGTATCAGCAACAACCACCACTTATGGATACCCATTAGGGGGTATGCCTTGTGTCATGCACCTTTGTTAAATGTGAGCCTATGTGAGGTCTCATATCCAGATGAAAGGTCTGAGACCTACTGTGATGTCTTAACTTGTCCAAGGTCACATAGCTTGTAGAGGTGTGATCCCATCTCCAGACTGACTGCAGAGTCGCTGCTTTTTCTACTCTTTCCCTCTGCCTCCCCATCTAAATGACTTCCTTCCCTCCTTCCTTCCTTCCTTCCTTGCTTGCTTCCTTCCTTCCTCCCTCCCTCCCTCACACCCTCCCTTCCTTCCTTTTTTCTTCCTTCTTTCCTTTCCTCCTTCCTTCCATTCCTCCTTTTTTCCTTCCTTCCTTCCTTCTTTCCTCCCTCCCTCCCTCCTTTCTTTCCTTCCTTTTTGTCATCAACCATTTAGTAGGGCTAATGTTTTCCCTGGGTTTGGGAACACCAGTGTGAGGGTGGGTGACAGATTTATGGTGGCATTCCCATTCACTTTTCAGAAGCCCACACATCCGGAAGTATTCCCAAGGTGCCAGTGCATTATTATGCAACACCCTGGGACTTCCCTTTCCCACTTTCCGGCCCCCAGCACCCTCATCCATAATAAGTTGCTTGTTAAAAGGAACACCGCCCACAAGACCTCTTAGGCAATGCACACTACATCCCCGACAATGTGGAAATTATCTTGTCCTTTTCCCTCCTTTTTAAAATATAACATACACCAGGCCTGAGGCTTCAGTGAAAAAATGTGGTATCAGTAAAATGATAACTCCCCCCCAGCAGGCACTGGCTGGAGGTATTGTTCAGCAGTGTTGGGAATTCTGTTTCTAAAGCACTGAGTCATAAACTACAGACAGGCTGCTGATAAAAGCTGAAGGAGGGAAGGTAATGGTCAAATTAGTCAGACAAAATGTGAAGCATCCCCAAAAGGGGTTATACTTAGTAATATATCTTGAGCCAGTGCTGGAAAGGTGCTACCTTCTGAGATGACATTTAATCCATTCCAGGAGATGCGATTGTGGATGGCTCCACATGGTCTGTTTTGATTCACCACCCTGTATCCTTCAGGATAGCTGGGTCCAGGTCTCAGATTAGACTTGAGAGCCTGGGCTGCTGCCTAGCATCAGGGAACCTCAGTTTCTCCTATTGTGAAATGAGAGCGATGGGCTAAGGGCCCTCAGGCTTCTTTCCCTGTCTGACATGGAAGAATCCTCGATTTGTCAAACATCCATTTAAAGGCTTTGGGGTTTCAAATCCTGCTTGCTGCTGATATATAGTTAGGAAAACAAAGCAAATGGACCCCCACGTTGTCTTTCCCAGACATACACACACTCTGTGTGTCTCATTCCCGCCCGCCTCCCCCCCGCCTCCTTTCCTCTCCCTCATCCCCTGTCATTAACATCACTTTGTCTCTGGTCCCTGACACAGCATCTCCAGCCCTGTCCCAGAGCCAGGGCCAGTAACTCAATTATCTGTGAGGCAGATAACGGGGAGGAAGACGGATCAATCTGCCTCCCCACCAGTCACTGGGAGGGGCGGGGGTCACCGAGCCTTGTGCCCCCTCTGTCAGGCCGCCCTGGCCTGCTCCGAGCCCAGGCGAGAAAGGAAAACAAGAAGATGAATCGCCATGTCTTCTTGGTGGATGTTCTGATGAGACTTTAAAACAACAGTGACTAAAAAGGAAAACAGCATCTGGTGGGGGGAGGAGGACTGGAAGGGAGAGGAAGACTGGGCTCTGCTGGGAGTTGCATGTATTACTATTTTTCTTTCTAACAACGTGAAATCATAATAGACAATCTACCTCTCACCTTACCAAAAAATTTAAATTAAAAAAAAAAGTAAAGCTTCTCCTGGCTGCATGTGTGCATTCAGACCTCCCTCTGTGGAAAACATAGGAACTTTCACCAAAATGCCTTCTTGAAATAAAGCTTCCCTTGACTTGAAGACAGGCCTTTAAAGAAGTGGCAGTCATGGTGGTGGTGACGAAGGTGATGATGGTGATGCTCCATCAGCTAGGCTGGGTGACACGCTTAGTACTGGCATAATGACATAGGGCATAATGACTAAGAACATGGATTCTGGGTGAAAAGTCTGTCATGGACACTTTTAATCTGTGCCTCAGTTTTCCCATCAATAAAATGGGTTAGTAGTAGTTCCTACTTCTTACAGTTGTTGTGAGGATGGAATGAGGTTATGTATGTACAGCATTTAAAAACAGTGGCCTCTAGTGAGTGTTTTATATATGTTTGTCACTGCTGTGATTATTATTGTTATTAATATCATTAATTAAGAAATTGCATCAAGGGGCCACCCAGTGGCGTAGCGGTTTCGTCCGCGCTTGGCAGCCCGGGGTTCGCCTGTTCGGATCCCGGGCGCCTGCCGACACACTGCCTGTCAGCCACACTGTGGCAGCGTCCCATATAAAGGGAGGAAGATGGGCATGGATGTTAGCCCAGGGCCAGTCTTCCTCAGCAAAAAGAGGAGGATTAGCAACGGATGTTAGCTCAGGGCTGGTCTTCCTCACAAAAAAAAAAAAAAAAAGAAATTGCATCAATCCCCTCAGGAATTTGATGAGATAAATAATGTTATTATCCCAGTTTTTTAGAGGAAGGAAGATGAGTTTCAGAAGGGTTAAATAACTGGCCGAAGGTCACACAGACAATGGCAGGGGTGGGGTTCCCAATACCTAGGCAGAGTCTGCACACTTAACCATGAAGTTATGTCATTTATCAGGCACCCAATTGTGCCAGCCTCCGTGCTAAGAACCCTTTTCTTCAAATGATTTCATTCATCCTCCCAGCAGCTCAGAATAATAATGCCCATTTTGCTGATAGGAAAACTGAGGTGCTGAGAGTTTAAATGAATTTCCCTAAGTCCTACAGCACGGGGGTCAGAGAAGGAGACTTCAAATATCCCATCTGCGGCCTCTAAAGACCATGTCTAATATCCAGACGAGCCTCCAAAAAAGCAGGAGAGAAATTCTCTTTTCCACTCTTCCTGCCCCGGTGCCATTGACTAACAGCAGGAGACGAAAGTGAACGCCTGTGTCCCTCTGTGCCTTTTTCATGAGTCATGAAAACGACAACTTTAAGTTATTATCACCCTATAAACGTTCCACTGCATAAACTCCATGCCCCCAACATAGGACCAGTCTGTGTTTTGGGCTGTATTTTCATTTTTAACAGCTCACCCTCCATTGACAGTAGCCGCATTGTTTTTTTAACATAGGAGGAGTTTGACACTTAATCCTGTTGTCATGGCGATGTGTTGGCAACAGAGGAGCCTGAGTTCAAATGTCTGTTGTGGTTACTACGTGGGTCATCCTGGGCATCTCCCATCCTCTCTCTGAGTCTCAGTGTCCTCTTCCGGGAAATGGATGTGATTATAACACCTACAGTTCTGTTCAGAGATAGATAGAAATAATGTCCATAGAGTGTTTAGCGCAATGGGCGACAGTTAGTGGGCCCTGAAGGATGTCAGTTAAGGCCACTTCATCTTCCCCTTCCTCACTCCCCATCTCAATTGTGAGAGATGCAAAGGCCACCAATCCACGTCTGGCAAAAGGGATCCAGAGCCGGATCCAGCCATTACAATGTGGTGGTCCCTTATGCAAAGTGACTGAACCCCCTTGATCTCTGTTTCCCCAGCTATAAAGTGATGGGGGTGAGCTAGATGAGCTCCCAGGGCCCTTTCAGCTCTGACTTCCAGAATTTAAATCCCAGGTCCTTATTGTTTTTAAACTGTGCATTTTAAAAGAAATGAGGGCTTGGGGAGGAGAAAGGAATTCCTTTAACCCAGAGGGTCAAAGGGGGTCACTGAGGGGACAAAGGAGCAGGAAAGGGAGGCAATGGGGGGAAGGCTGTGTGCGGGGCAGGACCAAAGATCTGAAGTCCTCCACCGGGAGGTCTGATGGACATATTCAAACACCCTTGAGTCAGCACCGCTTAGGATCAAGCTTGCCATCCAGCCTCAGACCAGGGCTTACCACCTCCTTTGGAAACCCGGGAGGCCTACCCCACAGAGAGGTTGGGCTGGAATGAAAAGAAACAGGAGGGCTCTGACGCCAGAAGGGAGGAATTCTAGCCCTCAGCCCAGGTCGGCTTCCTGACTCTCAGGGAGAGGTCAGGCTCAGGAGGGCTTGGAGGTTGCCTGAGTTCCAAGGATTGAGACCAAACCTTGATGTGAGCCTTTGAAAGGCAGTCCAAGTCCAAGGCAGGTGAATGTGGGCAGCCAGAACAAGGGCTTCTTTGTGGCATTTCAAGTGAGCAGAACCCTGCCTGCACACACATGTACCTTACTCTGCATCTGTGCAGTTATGACCCAGGCAGCCCGAGAGGGAAGAGAGGCCTAGGGGCCGGTCAGGGGCTTTTTTCTAGCTCCTGGCTCTCTGCTCTTTCTTGGGGACTCTGTTAGGCTGCAGCAGACATTTAATATTCATGAGCTGTGATCTCCATTTGAAGGGAGTGCCCTGGGGGAAATTGAAATATTAAGCAAGTGAGGGATACAGACCTAATTGTATCCTCCTTTTCTTTTTGGACAGAGAAGTAATGTGCTTAAAATAAAATGATGGATGGGCAGTCAGGATTGTGTGAAAACCGCACTGCTATAGGCTGCAGAATAAATCGGCTGTGTGCTCTAACATATGCAGTCAGAACCAGGCAGAAGATGGTGCAAATTGGCTACGGGGTCATGTATGTCATTCATTCATGCATTTATTGATGCCTGCTGTATGCCGAGCCCTGTGCTAGTTGCAAGAGAAACAGCAGTGAACAAGGAAGGCCAGGGAGGTCAGGGAAATGACGCTAATAATTATTTAAATGTAATTGTTGAAAATGCCACTCAGTAGAAATACTTGGAGGTGTATAACTGAAGGGCCTCCTTTACCTTGAAGGGTCAGGAAAGGCTTCCTTGAAGACACGACATTGAAGCTGAGACTTGAAGGGTGAATAGGAAGTGGACAAGTTAGGGAGACTGGGAGCAGGTTGACGGAGTGAGGGTGGCACAAAGTTCAGACTATTACATCTTCCAGGCAGGAAAGAGCTTTTGAAGAGGTCAAAGAAAGTCAGTATGGCCGGATGGTAGTGAAGAAGAAAGAGAGAGGTGGCCAGAGCCTTGCAAGCTCTAATCCTTCACGCCCTTGAAGGCCATGGTGAGGCTGTTGCTTATGGCGTGAAAGGAGAAGGCAACTTCATGTGCATTCTACATTCTGTGCCAAGCCCTGCACTTGGTGCAGTAGACGAGTGTATGCTTGCAAAGATCAGGGTCAGAAAACTACTGCCCAGGGCCAAACCCAGCCTGCTGCCTGTTTGGATAGACAAAATTTGATTGAAACACAACTCTGCCCCTTGGTTTAGATATTTGCCACTACAAAGACAGAGTTGAGTAGTTCCAACAGAGACCTTGTATGGCCTACAAAGCCAAAATATTTACTATCGGGCCATGTACAGAAAAAGGTGCCGACCAACCGCTGGCGTAGATGGATGAGTATTTAGGTGGGAGAAAGAATGGCCAGTTAGGGAGATCAAGGCAGATGAGAGAGAAGGAGGTGAGGCTGTCACCTCATCCATCTCATTCCTGGGCCTCCAGCAGCATAGCTGTGATTATATTGACTCCCACACATCAGTTTCCCTCACCCTGGAGGGAAGAAGTTGTGTGTCCATCCCTGTGCTCCCAGCATCTGGCTCAGTCCAGTCATTGTCTGATGCATTGAACCAAATGACACTTTGAAGCAGAAAAGAGTAGCCAGAGGAGCCCAAACATCTTACTGCCTAAAGCTTCAGGCAGCCTCTGGATCCTCCCTGGCTGTGGAAGGGGGCATGTTGATATTTACCGAGAACCTACTACGTTGTCTCATTTCAAAGCCACAGCGCCCCTGGCAACCAGGCATTATTGTCACCACTTTCCAGATGACACAACAGAGCCCCCAAATGTTTAAGTGACTTTTGAGAACGTGGCCTCCATTCAATAAATATTTATTGAGCTGGAAAACCGCCGCAAGAGGAAACAAACCTTCGTGAATGCCACATGCCATGCCGGCTGGCTGCCACACACGCGTGAGGCACTTAACTCTCTCTTGATCTTCGCCAGGCTGCAGGAAGGCAGGCCATTACTCCCGTTTCATACAAGAAGAAACTGAGGCTCAGGGAGATGAAGTGGCTTGTTCCAAGCAGGTGATTATTAAGTGGCAGAGCTGGGATTTGAACCAAGATCGGCCCAACTCCAGAACTAGCGGAGCTGGTGCCCTCCTCCAAAACACCAGACCTTCAGAACAAGGTCTATTCCAGTGCATCATCCCAGACAATAGTCGTGATAGTAGAAATAGCTCCTTATTAATTTAATGTTTTTTCTATGTTGACTCCCTTGATTAATTACATTGACACTGTGAGGCAGTTTTAATATTATGCCGGCTTTATAGATAAGGAAAAAGCCCAGAGATGTTAAGTCATTTACTCAAGGCTCCCAGTAAGGGATTCCTGCCCTGGAAGTCTGGCTCTTAAGCCCTCAGGCTAAACTACTAATTTATGCTACCTCTTGATCATTAGGGTTATCTAATGGAAAAATGTGTACTCTCAAGAGCTGAACAGCCTACCAGCAAACAGATAATGAGATGGGGAAACAATGCCCCTTGCAAAGGGAATTTTCCCATCACAAAAAGATCCCAGGGTCTCTTTAAGAAACACTGTCTGAAGTGTTTGTTTACAGATCATTAACTACTTAACAGAGGGAGAAACTAAAAGCGACTTTTTCTTGGCTGCCACTGATTAAGTACCAAGGACAATTAAGATAAAGCAAATCTGAAATTATAATAATTTTTAGGGGACTGGGTTTTCAATTTCAATTTGCCAGGCAGAAAGATTAAATACTCCCGGCTCCCCGTGTCTGCAGCGCTGCTCACAGGCACTGGGGTTGCCTTCTCTGTCCTCCAGGCAGCAGCCACGGGGTCCTACAGACAGCTGGAAGCTAACGTGACCGATCCCACACTGGTTTTTGTCTACATGTATTAAGTGCCTGCTGCATACAAAGCTCTGTGCTAGGCAGGATGCAGATGGGAGTGAAAAGCAGCAGCAGCAGCAGCAGCAATTCTTCATCGGAGGACTTCAGAGGACAGTGGTCGTTAAGGATATTCAGGGATTGGTGTGAGGGGCCCCAGGAGGAGTGGGAAAGCCCCTGTTGGGGGTGGCGAGTCTATGAAAGCTTCCAGGACAGCTGGGCTCAGTAAGACTGGGTGCACAGCTCTGTTACTATGAAGGCCCAGATTGGGGGTTCTTTGGGGGTACCGTGAGTAGACCGGTCCCAGAGAAAGCTATTCAGAGAAGTCACAAGATGGATGGGTGGGTAGGTGTGACCCTGTAGCCAGTAGTGGTTTCTGGGCAGGAGTGTGCCATGCTAGAACAGTGTTTTCACATCAGCCTCCCCTCCAGGGGATGCTCTTCAAGGCCAACAAAATACTCTTGGCAAACTGACCTGAAGAGAAATCAGAGTGATTTTGGCTTTCAACACCAGTCAGAAACCGGGCTCAAATTATCCATAAGGCTGAACTAAACTTTTAACCGCTGCTGTTGGCAGGGCTGTAAAAGGTCCTGGCTAGAGTTGGTCCCCCAGTTCAGGAGTCCAAAACCATGCATATAACGAGTTCAGCCTCATTACCAATAAGAGGCTGCATGAGCATCTTAAACCCCTCGACTTTCCCACTTGTCTTTGTGCCTTTTGCCAAAAGAACTCCTAAATGGAGAGAATGAGAGGAAAAGCCAATTGATCTGACCCAGAAGCACAGGGGACCATTTCTCTGCTCTAGGCTTGGTCCCCCTCTCTTTTTCCATCTGTGAAATGGGAGTGATGTTCCTTACTTATAGGGTAACTATGATACATTCTTTCATTCATTTATGAATTTATTCATCACATATTTACTGAGTACCTCTTACATGTCAGGTCCACGCTAGGCACTGAGGATGCCAGATCTGCTGTGCTTGGAGCAGTTCCTGTTCTTCAGAAAGTGATCAATAAGTATTGATTATTATAGTTATTAAAAATAATAATCTAGTCCTTACTCACAAGTAGAGAACGCACTGTCCCTGGAAGAGATAGAGGAGAAAATTGAGAATCATCACTCAGGGAAGCTGTGAAGGGGATTCTATTAAATAGCATGATTAAATAGTCATATTTAAGTATATTTCTCCCTCAACTTAAGTGACTCCTTCTTGAAGTTCTGAGCTCCTGGAGCCTCTGAAGTGTTACCCTCTTCCAGGTTTCCTTAACCTCTCTGGCCAACCCTACACAGACTTCTTCTGCCCTCCTTTAAATATTAGCACATTCGATAACAGGTCCAATTCCCACTCTGCACTCTCTCTCTGAGCCCATCATTCAAAACAGAAACTTCCAAAATCTCTATCTTCAGTCTGGGGCCTTTCTTCTGACCTATGGACTTGTCTATCTAATTACTCTATTGGATGCCCCACAGGCACCCAAAACTCAACATATTGAATACAAAGCTTACCATTTTTCCTTCCAGACCTACTGCAACTCCAGTTTTTCTCAATCTCAACTGGTGGCGCCACCAGCCAGCCAGAGATTTAAACTAGAAGCGTGGGAAACATCCCTGACTCTTCCCTGTCTGTCATTTCCCACCTCCAGACAATCGCCATTCTGCCCATTTTACTTTGCAAACTTTTCCCCCCAAATGAGTCCCTCCTTTCTCTCCCTACCTTCATTGCTCTCCCCGAATTCCACCCGCCCCTCTTCAGCTCCTGCTAGGACCATTGCAAGAGAACTCTAACAGGTCCTGGCTGTCCATCTTTGCTTGCCTCCATCGATCCTCCAGTATAGTGAGAGAAAGCTTCCGAAAATGCAGACATCACTTTGTCACTCTCCATTTGAGAGCGTCAGGTGGCTGTGCAGTGCCCTGGAGATAAATCTGAATTCCTTACTATGGCATTCAAGGCCCGGTGTGGTCTGATCTGATCATTTGCACTTTATGCACCAACATCTTGCCTTATATCTACGGCCTGTTCCCAGCTTCTCTTCATTTGCTCACAGAGTCCCCCTGCCTGGAATGTCTTTCCACTACCTCTTTCTCCTCTCAGAGATTTGACCCAGGTGTTATCTCCTAAGGGAAGCCTTCTCAAATCTGGGTAAGATTGGGGTTTCAATGCATGCAGCATCTCAAAGCTCAGAACAAAATACGGTGCAGTCAATAATTTACTTTCTTGCCCCTGTCACTAGAATGAGGTCCTGGAGGGCTGAAACCAGGTTGAATTCGTCTGACTTCCCAGGATTGAGTCCAAGACCTGGCAAATAATTTGCGGCTCAGTAAATATAGAATAAATGAGTGAAGGAAGGATATATGTCTTAAGAGACAGTTTTATTTTTCAGGCAACAAAGTGTAAGTAGAGCTCCATTGGTCTTTAGAGTCACACCAACCTCGGTTTGAATAGCAGGCTGTCTACTTTCTCGCTGCCGTCTTGGGCAGGGTATCTTAGTTCCGGCAGCTGGGAGTGGCGGTTTCATGCCCAGGTTCCCGGTCTTAGTTGCTTGTGTTGAAATCCCAGTTCTGCCACAAAAGGAGCGGGGGCCGCTTTCGCTTCCTCATCTAGAGACAGGCAGTTTTACTATACTGATATGCCACAGGGCTAGAAAGCACTGTGGACGTGTTTGCCATTAATGTTCTTTCAGCCTCCTTTGAGCTTTATGTAAAGGAGAGATGGGCTCCAGTGTAACTCTCCTTGTTTATCTTATTACTGACCATGGTCGTAACTGTTTGACAAGGTCCAGACGTTTTAGAACTTGAGAATAAGGGATGGATAGAACCAGTGACTTTGGTGGTTTCTTAGATCACTCCCCAGAACTCTCTGAGAATCCAACATGGGGCTGCTTTTCAAAACCAAGTCTCAGTACCAGCCCGCTTCCTTTCAGGGAGGGAGCCTAATTGACTAGTAGCTGGAAAGGACTGCAGGTAGGCCACCCCCCAGGCAGAGAATTCAAAAGGAAGTGGGTAACTGTGTAAATAACACTGCTTTAAGGGGCATTTAAGCCAATGCTCTTTGTTAAGGAAATTGATGGCTTTGTAAGTACTGCCTCTGAAGGGAGTACTTGAGTTGAAGGTTCCTGGTCTCCCCTCGTAAATTCCCTAATGGATTGTGGGCCCAGAGGCTGGGCCCCGGCGTGTGCAATCACTTGCCAACAAAAACTCAGATTCCGCTTTAAAAAAATTAAAAAGATTGAGCCAAAACATGAATTATTGAGCCCGTGCAGTTTAACTGGCACAAGGTAACAGAGACAGATTGCTTCCTTTAAGGAAAGGGAGACCCCTGCTCCTTCACAGAATCTTTTCTCATGGCAGACGCCATGCTAGGCATCTTCTATACAGCTTCTCATTTCATCCTCCTGACATCTGGGAAGATAGTCATTATTTCACCAATTTGCTGAAGAGGAAACTGGGACCCAGAGATGAAGTGTGCTGCTCATCGACACCCAGCTAATTAGGGAAGAGCAGGGATGTGACCGTAGCTCCATCAGGTGCCTGAGCCCCCAAGTACCACAGAATCATCCCAAGGCATCTCAGAGGGCATCAGATCAGCTTTCTCATTAGATCCTCCTCAGTATCCACACTCACACAAAAGACAAGAGTTTGGCAGCATGGGTGGACGGAAGGGCATGGATTTTTGAATCAAGCTAGTCAGGATTTCATTCTTGCTTCTGCAACCTGTGAAGCCTTATGAAGTTATGAAGGTCATAACTTAACCTCTTTACACATCAATTTCCTTCTCTGTTAAATGGGATAATAACACCACCAAAGATGTAGGGCTCTTCTAGGATTAAATGACGTTATATATTGAAAAATATTTAACATAGTGCCTGGCATATACCAAGTCATCCAGTTATTCATTTAACAAATACACTTGCTACATGATAGCTATCATTTTACTTGGAGAAGTAGATAATACCATAGCATCTTCCCATAGGAAGACAGAGAGGGGCAACTAATCCTTCTGGGGTAGACTGTCAGAGAGATTTTCCAGAGGAGTGTTTGGTTAAGCTATGGATAAAGGATGAATGGAGACTAGTCATAGGAAAAGCAGTCCTGGGAATTTGGGGGAAGCTTCTGCAAAGGTAGAGAGGTGAGAGGGAATGTGGTCCATTCAGGAAGCTGCCACATTTCAGTCAGTCTGAAGCTGAGACTAGAGTACCTCAGAGAAGAAATGAGAAGGCTGTAGAAGCAGGCAGGGACCAGATTATGCCTTATCAATTGTCATGAAGCCTCTGTCTAAAAATGAGGCATCAATAACTCACTATCTTCTGAGGCAGCCAATTTCAATTTCAGACCAACTCTAGTTTGTTAGAAGAGTTTTCTACTGTGTCCTCTCTGAGCAGCCGTCTCTTCTGCAGGTTAAGCATCTCCATACCTGTAAGAGCATTGCTGAGTGATGGGCCTGTCTTAAGCCCCAATTTCCAACCATATTGTAGGTCATCAGTGGCCCAGAATTGGTCTGTCCAGACATCTCTAGGGCCAGAGGGGACTTCTCTAACCTCCGTTCTGGAATCAGTAGCCTGTAATGCATCTGCAATCTCATGCTTCTGTTTGGACAAACACCTTCTCCAGTTGGTGGAAACTGACCTCAGAGTCGCTACTACTCCTTGGAACTTTTTCTAAACATGAATAGTTATGCAAACTCTTATCATCTCTGATCAAAAACAGCAGTGGTTTTGATTGACATTTTCAAATGTTCCAGGTTAACTCTTAAGATTTAGAACCAATTTTCCCTTCCTTCCTTCCTCCCTCCCTCTCTCTCTCCTTCCTCTTTCCCTCCTTCCTTCCTCCCTTCCTTCTTTCTTTTCCTTCTTCTTTCCTTATTGGGAGGAGAGAGAGACATATACCCACATTTCTGTAAGAACAAAACACAGTTCAAAGATACAATCAAAGAGCATGTAGATTCAAATTAACATAAAATCCTCTCCAAGGGCAGAAGAGTAGCCCACCCATCATGTAAGATAAAGAAAACTTACCTGAGTGCAATCCTGCCCATTGACTCGGCTTCTGCTCTTTAGAGCACCACAGCATGTCTCGCCAACTTGGAGATGAAGGGCACTGTGGCTTGAATGCCTCATCTTTTTGGACGTATCTGAACCATATGGCAGGAGGATGGTTTTAGAGGCGGGCCAGACCAATCAGGGCTCAGGGTGGGAGGGATCCACTTTAACAATCTTGTTTCTTGCATGGGAACCCCACCAAGAACCCAGCACACTGCAGTCCCTTTAGTCACGACCAGCTAAGCCACGCTGGGGTAACTGTCTTGGTTTTCATGTGGTGCCCTGATTCATCCTCTATTCCTTGGCTACTATTAACATAGCATCCACTTGTCCAAAAGTCTCTCTCTTCTGGAATCTTGAGGATGCCTTAACAGACTGATGGGCTGCTTGTTTTACTGGTTTGAAGAATAGATAAGCATAGGTGTGCATACTGACTTTTATTTGAATGCATTATTTTCTTTATGCTCACATACATGTATTTCTCACAGACCAATTTTTATTTGATGTTGCATATCCCCAATATTTATGTAATGAGCCTTAATTAGCCTATCAAAACCTTGGCCTGAAACAATTAATTGTGCAGCATTCAGCAAGTTACTTAACGTTTCTGAATCTCAGCTGCCACATTTGCAAAAGGAAGCACGTGAGCTAGATAATTTCTAAAGATGCTTGCAGTGCTAAAGTTTCATTCATTCAGCAAATATTTCCTGATTGTCTTCTATGTCCTGGAATTGGAATCCAAGAGTGGGCAAAACAGCTTAGGTTTCTGCTCTCATGGAAATGCCATTCTGTTTTAGAGAGAATGCAATTATCAATTATCAAAGAAGCAACATGTAGAAGGTAAAATAGACTAGTAGGGTAGAGAGAGACTGGAGTGAAGATAACATGGTTAGAAAAGCCCTCATGGGGCAGGTGATGGTGGAGCTGAGACTTCAACAATGAGTTTAAAAAGCCATTTGATGATTTGGGAGATGAGTTCTAGATTGTATCTGTGATAAGAAAATGTGAAAACAACAACACATTTGAGTATTTTCCATCATATTATTCTATCAGATCATTACAGCCACTTTCTAAAATGGGTAGAAAAAGTAATTTTGTCATTTTTTTTAATAGACGAAAAGAATGAAACCCAGAATGAGGATGTGTGTTACCCAGTACCAAAGAGTAAGTTAGTGACAGAGCCGAGCTTCAAATTTTGATTTCCTGTCGCTTACTCCACCTGCTTTTCATTATCGTCCTCGTCTATGTTTTTCAGAACAGGTTCATCTACACATTTTTTAGTTTTCATTGTGCTGGTCACAATTCTTCACCTTTTTTTGGAGGAAAATTTGCTCTGAGTTGACATCTGTGCCAGTCTTCCCCTATTTTGTATGTGGGACACCACCACAGCATGGCTTGATGAGTGGTGTAGGTCTGTGCCCAGGATCCAAACCTGCGAACCTGGGCCACTGAAGTGGAACGTGCTGGACTTAACCACTATGTCATGGGGCCAGCCCCCGATTCCCCATCTTTTGACTGAAAAACTGATTTAATGATTAAAGGAAAAAAAAACGAAAACCAAGAACCAAATACATTTTAGAGTGACTCAATTGAAAGGGATCATAAAGCAACATGACTTAATTGTCTTATTCTATAGAAGTGAAAATTGCAGCCCAGGGAGTGAAACGACTTGTCCAAAGCCATGGGTAGATTAGAGAGCATCTATTCTAGACACCAGCTCTCTTGATCAAGTTGCTGATTTTGAGAAACTGTCCCATTCCTTTTTCTTTCTTTCCTTTTTACCTATTTATTTATTTTTGGTATGGGGTGATGAGATCACATTAAAACCACTGAAAGTCCATTTATAGTTTACTATCTTTTATCACCCTTTTTTGCCACATAAAAAAATTCATTTATTTATTTATTTTGGGGAGGAAGATTAGCCCTGAGCTAACATCTGTGCCCATCTTCCTCCACTTTATATGTGGGACACTTGCCACAATATGGCTTGATACACGGTGCATAGGTCCACACTTTGAACCTAAGCCTGTGAACCCCGGGCCACCGAAGCAAAGCACACGAACTTAACCATTATATCCCCGGGCCGGCCCCCTTTTCTTGCCACTTTTTGCACACTCTCTGCATATGAATATTTTAGATTAATTTTCTCTGTTTATTATTAGCTTGTGTTATCCAAGACAAATCTCATTTTGTTATTTCCTGTTCATACTCTGAAAGGCCTTTGAGTGCTAGGTATCACTCTCCCTCCCATCTGTGCTCAGAATGCCTATCTATTCTGTGGCCATGAGAGAATTCACTGCGGTACTGAATTTAACTCCCTCGTCCATATCATGAGATAGCACTGGAGCCCAAAGGAAAAACCTGGCTGAAAATCCTTCAGGGCTTTGAACATTCTGTTCTATTGAATGTATTGTCATTTATTAGGATCGCTATCTATGCTTACAGTCTTTTTTAGGCCATTCAAATAACTAGACTAAATGCAAGGTGATGTAACTGTATCTTCAAGTTCCAATTCATAAGACTGTCAGATCTCTTTATTAAATTTCAGTTGAGTATGCACCACCTTTTCTATCTAGATAGTCCATTTCTTTGCAAATTCAATTAACAAAGAAAATCAAACAATATTTAGGACAGATGGTGAAGCATGATGTCTCACAGGAAAAAATATGATGGGATGGTTCACATAGAATTGGATTTTTCCCGCTAATGTGTGCTTGGATTTGTAATATGATCTCATTCTAATTAATATTTTCATAAAAATCTTTCTATAGTACAATCTGCCGGAACAGATTCAAACCGGGTTTGAGACCTCTTCAATAATAGAGTTCTGAAAGAACTTTGTTAATTCATCATTTCCTGAGCACCTGCTATGAGACTGGCATTGTCCTAAGAATTAGGGATGTAAATAGAAGTAAGAATGGGGCCAGCCCCAAAATATTTCACAATCCAAGAGCTGTACACATTCATTCATTCATTTATTCTTATATATCAATTACATAGTATGGCAAGGAAATTTTCTTGATCATAAAGAAAGAGGTCCACTTTGAGATATGCTTCCACGAAACATATCATGTGGGAGGAGGAAGAAACAATAAATAAAATTTATTTTTAGATAGTGAATAATACTGTGAAGGAGATTAAATAAGATGGTTTGCTACTCTCTAGTTGGGGTGGAAGAATAGGATGTGAGCTTACTGTAAGTAGATAGGGTTGTTATTTGAGGAAGTAATATTTGAACTGAACCCTAAATGGTGAAAAGGAAGAGACCATGAGAAAAGCTAGGAGGAAAGTATTCCAGGTAAAGTGAACAGCAAATTCAAGTTCCTGAAGCAATAACAAGTTTGACTTATTTAAGGATTAGATACTTGTTGAAGGGAGGGGTGTCTGGATAGATGGATGGATGAATGAATGAATGAATTAATGGAGGGTGGTGGACAAAGAAACAGTAGTAGGAGGCAGTGAGATAAAGTGGGGACTTGTAGATCATGATCCAGACTTTGGATTTTGTGAAATGGGAAAGCCACTGAGGAATTTTAAGTAGGGGAGTGGCCTGATATAGTTTATGTTTTTAAAAGAGCATTCTAGCTATACTCTAGAGGAGGGAGGATTGGGAAACACAACAGATTGGGAAACAGAAGAAGCAGAGAGACTGGTTAGAAGAGCATTGCAATAGTGACGGTGGCTTGGATCAGTGTAGCAGTGATGGAGCAAAGTAGATCTTTTTGGAATATCCTAAGATGAAAGAGTCTATAGGATGTGCTCATGGACTTTATGTGGTCTTGGAGGGTGGGCTGAAAAAATAGGAGAGAGGACTCAGAAGGTTTTGGTTTGGCCATTGTTGGACAATGTTGTTGTTATTTACTAAGATGGGGAAGAAAGGAATGCAGGGAGAAACCATTACTTCTCTTTTACACATGTTGATTTTGTGAAGCCTTTAAATAGATACTTAAATAGAGATGTCATTGTAGGCAGTTGGGACTCAGAGAAGAGGTCACATCTAAAGAAATGTTGAGTCATTGGCACATAGATGTTTTAAAATTTTTATTTCAAACTAGGACTGGATGACAGAATGTAGATAAACAAGAAAAGGAAGCCCAAGACCTGGCCCTGAAACCTGGCAACATTTAGTAGAGATTTAGGGAAGCAGAAGGCAGCAAATGAATCTATGTGAAAAGAGCTGAGGCAGAAGGGAATAAGATGGCATGGTGTCATGGAATATAAGAGAGGGTACTTCAAGAAAAAAGGAATGGACTACTTCTTTATATGCTTCAAAGTAGTCTAGCAAGATTACCATTTTGACATTATGGTTAATTTTAGCAACGTTGAGGTCAATGGTGATCTTGACAAGATTGATTTTAGTGGAGTGGTGAGTACAGAAGCTAGACTGGAGAGAACTGAAGAGTGAATTGTAGGAGAAAAAGTGGGTAATGTAAGTTTAGATAACTTTCAATAAATATTAGTGTGAATCATGGAAAGAGAAATGTTAAGCAGGAGACATAGTGGTAAGGAGATGTGGAATGAAAGGAGGTTTTATTTTTTTTAATTTTGAAAATTTGTATTACTTATTTTTTTAATTAAAATTTTTATATAGGCAATATCCTGTTTTGCTGGTTTAGAAGGAGAGAATAATGATCCAGGAAGTAAAGGGAATTGGTTTGTGCTGAACAAGTAGTAATGCAGAAGAGTTGACAGATGAGGCTTCGTGGAGCTGAAGATGCTAGAATTAAATTTTGATGGAGGACTTAAAGGCAGAGACTAGCCTTTCAGGCTAAAGAAATGAGGGCAGAAGCCCTGAGGTGAGAGTTCTCGGAAGGAACTGTGTGCATCTAAGAGTGAAGATGTGGTTGGAAATGAAAATAGGCAGGAAAGTTGGAGTTAGTCTGCAAAAGGACTTGAGTGCTAGGTGGGGAAGTTCGAATTTTGCAGGAGTCAATTAAGAGTTTCAAACATGGTCAGATTTACATTTTAGATTAATAATCAATGGCTGCGTTGTGAGAAGGGATTGAAGTGGGGAAGACCAAAAGCCAGTTATGAGAGTGTTGTCAGGGCCACGTGGACAGAGGATGAGGGTGTCCTCCATAAGTGTGGAGTTGGAGTGAAAACTTGAGGCTACCTTCAGATTCACTCTTCTTTTCCTGGTGCTCTTGGTTTGCTTGATGGTGCCTGGTTGTCACAGTGAAAGACAGGAAGGGATTTCTGGCCCACTTTGGTATGTGGCCAACCCTTGAAGGAACCAGAAACCAACTTCAGCTCCTCAGATTCAGTAGACTCACTCAGCGTCTGAAGCTTGTTAGCAGATTCCTGGTTCCTTAGAAGCCCTTCACTATCCTGTCTTTTGTACTCTGGACGAGCTGATCTGGTTGAGGAGGTTAAGAATAAACCCTGGTTTGAATAGAATTAAATGAGGTCAGCAGTGTGGGTTTGACGTGAAGCCTTTGAAAGATAGGCTATGTAAAGTTCAAATATTTCTGTTCCAGAGGACACATATGCCCATATAGCCACCACCTCCCCGAGCTTCCCCTTTGTAAACCTTTAGGGGTTAAGCACTCCAATTTCCCCTGTTCCAAGAAGCTATTATTTGGACACAAAGATTGTGCATTTTTTCGTCTTTTTTTCTTGTTGTTGTTTGGATGAATTGTTATGTGGCATGAAGCTTGTTGTGGTTGGACCCATCCCTAAATAAACAGCTGAACTTAAAAAATACTATTTTTTCTGCTGTTTAAAAAATAGGGAAAAATAGTAATCATTGGACTAAAAGAGAATATCCTTATGCCAATCACTGTTCCCTCAGCTGGAAATAGAAACAGATGCTAAAATCTCAAAAGCTGACCCATCTTCATAAATAGGAAATTTAGAAATACAGGTAAATCTACCTATCCTTTGGAAAGCAGCCCATCTAAGAAGAGTGTGCATTCAAATTCTTTGTTTCTTCCTTGAGTCCTAAACAAAATCCATTTGCTATTACTTATAACACTCATCTCTCCATCTACAGGTAGTTGTTTCTTTAGTTCTTTGTTTTTCTCAATGGGCTGGAGGCTTATTAACCCCAATAGCTTCTCAGACTAGTTATATTTAGTCCATAGCCATGGCTGTTGTGAAAAGTGAAATTAGAGATTCCCAAAAGTAATATTGAAACTTGGTAAAGGATAACAAGCTATTTTGTGGCTGGAATTATATACTGAAAACCCAGTCTGACAGGGGGCATGGTGCCATAGAAACGGCATTGCGTTATGAGTTCAAGACACAATGTTCTAGTCTTGTCTCTACTGGAAGTTATCTCTAAAGGCTTTGGCAAATCACTTCGACTTTATGAACCTCAGTGTTCCCATACTTAAAATGAAATAATTGCCTTCAGCTCCAAGATCATCATCATCATCATCATAGACCATTTATTGATGTTAGGTAATAAGTGCATTTACTACTAGACTACAAGTTCCATGATATAAAGATCCTGGATGATTTATTTACCACTCTATGTCTACAGTTTATCACAGTACCTGACACACAGGAGCAACTAAGTAAATATTTTTGTTATAGTGTAATTGAATTTAGTATTAAGTGATTGGGCATCATAGTATACATTCAAACATTCAACCATTATTCAGATGAGGAAACCAAGGTTTAGAAATTCTGAGTAATTTGGCCAAAGTCAAATCAATAGTAAATGGCACACCTGCTAAGAAAAATCAGATCTAATGCCTCATTGCCTCTAAGATTGTGAAAATTCCAGGTTTTCCTGCATTTCTAAAGGATAAAATTCAATACCTTGACATGGCATTGTAATCCTTCCTCAGTCCAGCCTCACGTCAGCTTTTCAATTTATCACTTCCAGGATCCACTGTACCCCTTCACTCTGACCTTGCCAGGTTACTCATATACACAAATATTGGTTGAGGTTCATCCATTGTTCATACTCTTCCCTTCACATGCTCAAATTCTGTCTTCCTCCAAGATGCTGTCCCTAAACCATCTTCTCAGGAAGTCTTTCTCTGTTTTTCCAAGTAGTATTGATTCCTCCTGCAAGGGGGGAGACCAGTCTGATTCATCAGTGTTTCCCCAGTACCAGCATAGACACAGAGCAGGTACTGAGTAGATATTGGTGAAATGAATTGATAATCTTCTCCAGTTCTTCTGGAAGTTAGAAGCTATCTTAGCTGAGAATCATGACATTCCTCACTCCTAAAACCTCCAGAAAGCTTTGGTACCTCTTATTTGTTGCCCATTCATTGATGAAATTATTGCAGATGAATTACCGGGTTCTCAGTCCAAGCTGGGCATCATGGAGATGTTTGAGAGACAACCACTTGGAGGTTTGTTTTAGAACAACAGCAATCAATCCCAAAGATGGAATACATTTTATAGTGAAGCTAGTAAATCTTGTAGGCAAAAATATGTCATGGCACTGGAAGAAGACACCTTTGTATTGATGAAATTTGGTTTCCAGTAATCAGATTATAAAAAAGCATACCAGCACCTGGTTAGTTTGGACTACACATAATTGGTAATAATTGAAATTAAATATTAGGCATTTGTTAGCTTTCATTTGTCATTCATTCATTGATATATCCCTAAGCCATTTATTAGGCACCTCCTTCACTCTAGGTACTGTGAGTTGGGAATACAGATGTGAAACACTCGGCAATTTTGTACCCAGAGATCCTCCCTGCCTGGTGAGGGAGACTGATCCATAGACAGACTGAAAAAAGCTACGATGGAGGAAATCTGGGAATTGTGAGAGCTCAGAGGAAGGATACTTAACCCAGCTAGGATGGGAGTCAGGGAAAGAGGAAGGGTAGAGAAGACTTGCTAGAGGAGACACTTTGAGCTGAATCTTTAAGAACAAGTGGCAGTTAGCAAAGTGAAAAATGAGAAATATATCCCAGGCAGAGGAAACAACCGACTGTGAGGGCATAGAAGAATGAAATGGAATGGCTGGTTTGGAAAACTGCAGGAAGAGTCCAGCTTGTGGAGGGTCTTGTCTGCCAAGCTAAGGACAAGTGATTTTCTCCTATAAGCAGTGGAGATCTATCAAAAGGTTATATGTGAAGAAGGGGCACAGTCAGATATGTACTGGGAGTAGAAGACTTATAGTCCAAATTCTCTAAACTATCCCACTATCATGAAGAATACTCATTATCTCAGGCCTTGTTTGAAGAACACATTGGCTGAAGTTAGTTTTTGCAGTGACCAGTAACTTATGACTATCTGTTGTCAAGGTCCTTAAACTGGTGAGGGTGTGTGGGCAGGTTGCCTCGTGGAAACCATCCCTAAGATCTTGTACTGAGCTGACGTGAGTAATTTAAGTCCCTCCCTTTTCCAACAATGAACTCTCTAGTTATTTCTTTCACTCAGTCACCTCAAGGTTTTCAGTGGTATCACAAATTACCAGAGTTTCTAAGCAAGTTAATTAGTGTCCCCCGACTGGGTTGAAATAGTTCCACTATAAATAAGTATATTCTTTTCATTAGATGGTTGCTTTTTTTCTTTTTGCTTGTTTACTTGTTTCCTTGCTATTCATATCGAAAATAGCCCACGTACACTCTTCAATCATTTCTATTCTTGAAGATTCCTTAGGATCTAAGGCTGAGGGAACAAAAGTAGAATCTCTAATTAAGAAGACTTATCCAACTCCTACCTCATCCCAGTATCGTCATTGTTAAGAATAGACCCTGTGCCTTTAAGACCTGTATCACTTTTCCATCTCTTAGTCTACTACGTTACTTGATTATATGCAGCACTTTATCGAGGCAGTCTAAAATGTAATCTTGTTTCCATTTTATAGATGGAAAAACTGAGGCTCTGGGAGGTAAAATAACACGCCCAAGCTTACTCAGTAATCGGACAGATAAGGAGCTTGAATCCAGGGCTTCTGACTTCAAGGATGAGAAGTCAACGATAACTCAAACCTTAGCCTTTGCTTATAGTTTAAGGTAAACTCGTCTCATTTTTCTAAGACTTGGGTTTCCAAGCTTTCAAATAGGGGTGACAATCCCTGCCTATCTCAAATAATGTCCTTCGGACATGCTTCAGGAATGCAGTGGCATGGCATTTCATCTTGATGCTCCAGACAGATGGAAATTGAAAAGTAAGTCAATGAGAAGTGGCATCAGCTGTGTCCGTCCACTTACAGAGAGTCCATCTGCCTCGGGCTCTTGGAGCTGAGCTCATTTCATCCAAAAGGAAAAGCAAGTATCTGGCAAATGAAAGCTCAGCCAGGGAAGACAGGCTTGGCAATTTCTCCCCACCACATCAAGTCTCCTAGCTGGATAGAGCAGATTTCTAAATGTGTCACTGTACGAAAGGGAGTGAATCTGAAATGAGGAGTTCCCTTATGTCAGAAAGGACATGTGAAATGGAGAAATCAGACTGCCCAGGGAAATCCCACTGTAAGCTGGTCACCACTGGTGTCTATCTCCTTCCCCTTCACCCCAAGATCTAAAGAAACTTTTCAGAGGGTGCAGAGTCTAAGCTGTATTTGTACAAAAGCGTGTGCATCCGGGGTGCCAAATTTTAGTCATTTATTCATTCAACAAATACTTGTTGAGAGTCTAATAGGTTTTCACAATATTCCTCCTAGTGAGATGTACTATTATCAATGCCACCTCACTACTACGTGGAAGTACTACGTGACCTTAGTATTGACTTCAAACTCTTTTCACTACAACCTGCTTAGGTCCCAGCATAAAGCATTCAAGAAACACCGAGTAAATTGATGTAAGGAAAACAGGAAGGACAGTTTTGTTTTGTTGCTGCTGTCTTTGTTTTTCCTGGCCACACATTTGTATTCCATTCCTGGTCCTGTTCCCTTCAGTGCTTGGGGCATGGGTGTAGAGAAGGAGAAAAAATTCCCTAGATGAAGACTGGCAGAAGTAGCTGAAGGACCCCTGGGACTCTGGTAGCAAGAGAAACTGAATGGTGGAGTCCAAGGATGCTATTCAAGAAAAAGGACTCACAGTAGCTTTGTCAGCAGAATCTTCAAGGAGAAGCCAGGTATCTTGTGTTTCTCTCATTCTCTCTTTCTTTCATCTCTTTAGCTCTATCTCCTATCTCTCTTTTAATTCTATCTCTGCCTATCTATCCATATATAATCTACCTATCTACGTACCTATTTATGTCTACCTCTACCTCCTCTCCAGAACCTCCAGGTTCTGCTAACTCTAAGCAGACAGATATTTTGAGGTCTTAAACATAATCAGGAAGAAATTGGCCTCCATGTGAACTCAACTCTAGTCCCAATTCCTGCCACTCTGAGAGGTTTCTTTGCTGAGGAAATGCATTAAGTCATCGTAGAGAATAGACCTTACATGATCTCATGATAATCTTAGCCTTTGTATCTTCATTTTGGAGGAGGAGAAAGGTGGTACCAAGAGTCAGGCAACCCAATGATCTTATCCTCAAGAGGATGTGCTTTCATCACGCTGTAGATATGGTGTGTAGGGGAGATTTTTCTTCTAGGTATAAAAAAAGCCAGGCTCATACTTCTAGCCCTACCACTAGCTCTGTCTGTGATCTGGAAGCAGACACCTTACCTCCTATGGCTCTTCGTTTTTCATTAGATAAAATGGGTGAAGGGGCTGGCATTATCACATCATCTCATGAAATCACTTCAACAATGCTGGATAAATATTATCTCCATTTTTTTTATGAAGGAAATGAAGTTCAGAGAGGTTAGGTTAGTTTATTTAAGTCCTACATAGCTTACATAAGGCAGAGTTAGGATTTGAACCTAGCTTTGCCTGATGCCAAAACCTATGCTCTTTGCAATTCCCTTTATTGGATTTCTAAAGAGTAAAGTCTGGATTGGTGGCTGGTCACTCTTGGATTGGGCCTAAGCTTTATTATATGTAATTTGGCCACACTCACCAAGAGATTGGAGCTACTGAGAAGTGCTGAGCCTGTATTCTTTCCACGCTTGAACTGCCAGGCATGCTACTGGTCACTGGAGTCTTCAGTTGGCTCAAACTCATCCTTAAATAATTGAATTATAATGAATTGATTTATTCTGGCTCTTTTGATAGTATTTCACTATGTAAACTGTTTGCAGAAATAAACAAGGGATTTTGGAGCTTGGAAGGGGTTCAACTTTCTGCTGCCCCTGAATTCAATGACTCCTTTTTCGGATAGTCAGCATCATAGAAATCCAACTCTTATTTCTACTTGACCCGGGCTCTTTCTATTTGGGGGAATGCTGCTTGAAAGTGGTTCAAGTGAGTACTGATTTCACAAGCTGATTCAATGCAGCCACTTAGAAATAAATTGACCCCTTAGAATAAGAAGAAGAGTATTTTCTCTCTTGACCATTATTTTAGAATGCATAAAGCATGTCTATGTCCATTTCCTATGAGAATTCTGAGGCTATCCTGAGAGGTTGTGCTGGCTGGGACCATCATTTTGTATCACAGATGGGAAGCCAAAGGCTGAGAAGTGAAGTTAATTGTGCAAAGTTATATAGCTCATATCAGGGACAGAAGTCCAGTCCCGGTTTGAAGTGGAGCTCCACTCCATTATTTTGGAGTAAATAGAGGAGAACACCCTAGATCAAGCAGTATCTGCCATATGTATACATTCTGATTTGCCTGAGACAGTCAGTTTTTTTTCCAGGATATGTGCCTATTGCCTGGACATAGTTTTTAATAGCAATTCTGTCACTCTCAAAGTGCACTAGTTTGGATGATAAATTATAAGGTCACCCTAAGACACTGGATAGGGACTAGATATCAAGGAGCTCACAGTTTTTCGGAGGAGCTATTGCATGTAGACATAATGGCAGCACAGTGTGGTAAGTGTTAAGGTGGGGATCTTTATAAAATAAGAACCCACACAGGAAGGGGTATTTAACTTTGCCTAGAAGAGTTGGGAAAATAGCACAGAATACCTGACATTCAAGTTATTAAAAGATAGGCAGGGTGATCTGTTTTGGATGGCTATATCCAGATCTCTCCTTGTATTGTTCTGTGTTGAAATACCAAGAAACATGTATAGGTCCTACCTACTTAGAAGGCACCCTGCTAGCTCTGTGCTTCTGTGATCTTTGTCCTTGCAGCTAAGTCAGGATCACCGCAGCATTAAATTGTCCCAGGTAGAAATCCTTGCAGTAATTTGATTTACTTGGGAGCTTGAGAACTCACTTGGCCTTTAATTGAAACTTCTAAGGTATCTGAGAAGCCAGGAAGGGCTCCTGGTGTCCCAGCAGCCTAACCTCCTTATCGATAGTGAAGATTGAACCCAAAGAGGGAAAGAGACTTGTCTAAAGTAACAGAGCAGTTTAGTTACAGAGCTGAGACTGAAGCCAACATCTCTTGTATATCAGTTCACTGTTTATGTGAAACTGAAATTCTCTTTGGAGTTAAACTTCAGTTTGCGACTATGAAGTTCCATGGTGTCAGATAATGTACCCAGAACTTGGAAAGTGAAAGCCTGAGTTTGAAACCAGGATCCAGCATTAACACACTGCATGACCTTGGGCAAGTTGTTAAAGACTTGTGGGATCTCAGTGTCCTAATCTGGAAGACTAAAATAATAATTAAAATAACAATACCTTCCTCACAATGTTGCTGTGGGGCTTACTTGGGGTAATGAAGGTGGAAATTGTTTGTGAACTTTCGTGTGTGTGTAGTTAAAAATATATAATACAAGATCTACCTTCTTAACATATTTTCCAGTGTATATATGCTTACTATAACTATATGTACAATGTTAACTATACGTACAATGTTTCACAGCAGACCTCTAGAACTTAATTATCTTGTATAACTGAATCTTTATACTCTTTGAGCAGTAACTCTCAACTCTTTTCCCCTCCCCATAGCCCCTGGCAACCACCATTCTACTCATTCCTTCTATGAGTTTGACTACTTTGTATACCTCATATAAGTGGAATCATGCAGTATTTGTCCTTCTGTGATTGGCTTATTTCACTTAGTACAATGTCCTGCAGGTTCATCCATGCTGCTACATATGGCAGAATTTCATCCTTTTGAAAGGGTGAATAATATTCCATCATGACTATTGATGATGAGTTGGAGAGTGCTGAGGGTTCTGCTGATCTGGTTTCACAGCTGCTGATGATAGCTGCGACCAAAGAACAAATATGTATCTGTTTTCTCCCTTATGTCCATCTTCTGCAGATGAACCCAGCCGGTGCTATTTCCATGATGGTGATGGGGTCTGTGAGGAGTTTGAACAAAAAACTAGCATCAAGGACTGTGGTGTCTACACCCCCCAGGGGTTCCTGGATCAATGGGCATCCAATGCTTCCGTATCCCATCAAGACCAGCAATGCCCAGGCTGGGTCATCATTGGCCAGCCAGCAGCATCCCAGGTAAGTTCCAGCCATGTGTGACATTTCCTACAGACATTCTGCACCTCTGCTCTGCCCCTCAAGACTGCCCACCTCTAAGGCAGTGTCAATGGATGTGGTTACTTGACCATATCTTTACCAAATACCTTTTCAGGGCCTTGTGAGTACCATTTGTCAGGGATTAGACATGGCATGTTTAAGAGCAGGGAACATCAGCATGGCAGGGATTCACCCATCACACTGAACTAATGGGAAAGCAGACTGTCTGCCTGCTTCCCTACCTATTATAATTCATATTTGGGGAAAGAATTCCATTTTGGATACACCACTGGGGTATTCAAATTCAATGGGGTAAGAACAAATTATTCTGAGAGGGTCCTGCTTTTTTTGGAGGAGGATGCCAAGTTGTGTGCTCCTTGAACACTCTCCTGAGAATTAACAGTAACTCTACCATGAATTTGCTGTGTGGCCTTGGACTAGTCTCCCCATCTGTCTGGGCCCCATTTTTTCCCATCTTTAAATTAGAGAGTAGTTGAGGTTGATGATCTCCAAGGACCTTCCCAACTTTAGAAAGCTGTGACTCATTCCTCAGTCCCCTAATGCACTATTTATCTTCCAGAGTTCTTCCCTAAGGACTGCCAGCTTAGTTGAGGAAGCAAGAGTGTTGGGGCCACCAGAGCTTGTGGGATTCTAGGGATGGCTGGGCTATCCCCAGAGCCCCCTTTCCAATTATCCTGCTGAGCAAGCACCTGCCTTCTTCCGAGACTACCATTTCCCAGAGACACGACTCAGTGCTTCCGACCGCCTGGTCCAGTGGCAGCCTCTGAGGCTAGCCTGCCTCCTGGCCTTGCAGATGAACCATTATTCCTAGCCATTCCTCTCTAATGTTGCTTCCCTGACTCAGGTTTGGAGGAGCAGGAGGCTGGTTTCTAGATGAAAGAGAGATGTGACCTTCTGGGGACCAGTGAAAATCATCGGATGAAGTACAAGATGGGTCCACCTCATTTATAAGTTATAGTGTTTATTTGATCATTTTTTTTCATTTATCTGTTTGCTTGTGCTCATATGCATTAGATTATTTATTCATTTGTGTTTGTTTCTGACTGCCCTGAGGAGAGTGGAAAAAATCATGTATAGTGCCAGCCTGCTGAATGAATGAATGAGTGAATGTCTTTCCCTGTGCCACCTCTGTACTTGCTGAATTCATCTTTGGTTACACGCATCACCCTGAACTCTAATTATGTGTTTGTATGTCTGGCTCCCTCATTAGGCTGCTAGTTCTTTGAAAACAGTTTTGAGTTTTATTCATCTTTGTTCTCCCATCTTCAAGCACAGGTCTAGAGAAGACGACGTGCTCAGGAAATGTGTGTTTAATTGGCTATAGATACACCCACATACACACACACAGACACACACGTACGTGCACATTGCTATGTGCAAATGAACGACGCTAAGAGAAAATGCTCAAGAATCCCCTCTCTATGACATAGAAAGTCCTGCGCTGGAACAGCAGGGCTGGCCGGCAAGAGAGCCAGGAATTCCAAATTCAACACTAGTATCCAGTTCCTAGAAATGTTTAAAAAACATCATTCAAACAAGGGGATTATTAACGCACTCCGAATCTCACATGAGCAAGAGTTGAGGTAGCAGCTGTGCTTAAAAAAAAAACGACCCAAAGGTTATTGCTACTAATGTGAGAAAAGGAGAGAAAGAATTTTTCAGTCTTAGCATCTGAAAAGAGATTTCATGGGGCAATTATCCCCATCTTGTAAGGAGGGGGCTGTCAGGAATTATGGGTGATTATCTCTTCCTAAACAAAAATCCAATTTAAAAAAATCATTATAAATACTAGCTCTTCGATCTACAAAGAGGAGACGAGGAAACAAAATCATCCTATTGAATTATTCATCGTAACCAATTTTATTTTAATGAAATCGACTAGGTTCCATTACTCTGGGCTCGGACATAATCTTTGTTACAAGGAGACTTCAGCTGTAACTAAATTTGCCATAATGAGATCAGCTCACTGGAGAATACCGGGTCAGAAGAGGCGATGTGTGTGCAGGCTGGATGCAGGGCCAGGCTGGGCGGCCCAGAGGGCGGCAGAACAAAAGTCTCCTGAATTCCCCGTCTGAAAGCAAATGCGTAGAAGTCATTCACACACACCCCCCACCACCACATCATGCACACATGCACGCGCGCACATACGCACACATTCAGAGCCTGCGTAATTCTGAGTAAGCCCCTTCCTGGAGTGTAAACGTAGCTCCCTTCTGACAACCGAGAAGAGGAGGAGGAAGTACAGCATGGCCTTCATTACCTCGTGCAGTGATTAGAGGAGGCTGGTAGCTAATTTTCACCTTGTCACGGCTTCCAGGGAAGAGGTTGATGACTTGAGAGAGGGAGTTGGAAGGTTCTTAGATGCACCGTGTGCCCCTCACCTTCTCCCAATGCAATTATAATCTCCTCCTCCTCTTTCTTCCTCTCTCTCTCTTACACACACACACGCACACATACACACATGAAAATTCCTACAGGAACAAGCCTGCATGAAGGAGGTGCATGAATGCAGAGAGTGAGCACCAAAGCAGATGGAGGAGAGCCGGGGAGGGAACCAGTGGTCATCAAGGGCCACCAGCCACTGTACTGGACACTCATACACACCATAGTCAATCCCCTGCCCATTCTTCAAGGTAAGAATTATTCTCTACCTTGGAGGAACTGAAGGGTGGAGTGGCTTCCGTAAAGTTACACAGCCCATAAGTGGAGAATCTAGGATTAGAAGGATCTCATGGAAGATGACAGTGGGAGCTTGGGAATATGCAGTCACATCGAAAAGTTGGAAATAACTGGATACCTGGAAAACATCACTGGGAAACAAGCAGAAAGAATCATCAACGGGCAGATCTTAGTGTTGGTGTCACTGCGCAGACCTCATAAGGTACTTGAATTCTCCTCTGGCAGATTCATGGGCACTGCCCACACCTTTGAGTTTAGGCTGCTCCCGCTCCCTGTCTCAGTGGCCCTATTTCGTGGTCCCCTGGTGTTCATTCACTAGGACACTCCATTAACTTGGGGACTGATGAAATGACCATAGGTGCTCCCATTTCCTCTTTACAACCCAGTTTTGTCCCACTCTCTGCCTTTCCCTGATGCTGTAAAAATGAGAAATGCAGGTGTTTATTGGACTTAGGTGCCTAGCTCTGTGCCGGAGCCTGTGGAAAGAAACCAAAGAAGTGAAGACCCAACCTCTGACCTTGTCAATGTGTAAGACTTAGGTGTGAGGATTCTGTCAACAGGTGTAGCCCCATAAGAATAAGTTGGCAGGTTCTCACTGTGACTGCTGCAAAGAAGCAGCACTCATTGTCCTAGATGAGTCTAGAAAATGGATCAAAACTTCAGTTTCAATTTTTGTATAAGCCTTCCACTTCTAATAGTTTCCAGTCTCTCTCATCCATTCTCCTCAAACAAGATTCCCAAATTTGGTTAGGGCTAAGCTACTCCACCCCGAATATTGAGTCTTATATCCAGACATTATCAGAAGTATCAGAACGCTCTGGTTGCACAAATTGGGCTGAACATCCTATAATAAGAGACATTCTTTTGATATTTTGGCCGTGCACCTTCCTGGCCCGGCTGGAATTCCAGAAGTTTCTGAGACAGAACGAAAATGGAAATGAACCGAAAGAATCGAGTTATCTCTCTTCTGGGAACCTCAGAATGGTTTGCTTTAAATTCTTGCAAAGATCTCGTCTTGTTCCTATTTTGTCTCCATGTTTCACATTTCTCTAGTGCTTTACACCAAAGGCTGCCAGAACGAGACGCAGATATTCCTTCATCCTGCCCCACACCCAGCGTTTCTACCGAAGCCCATTTCCTCCTGTCCAAACAGGCACCTCCCTCCTTCTGCAATGGCCTAGGGAGGAAATGGAAACCCTAAGCCCATCTGGAATGTGCAGTGCTCTCCCAGGGATCACAGACCTCCAGTCAACCAACCAATTTATTTGGTTAATCCTTTGAGGGTAAAACTTAGACTAAGCATTTCCAGGGCAGTCGTTTCAGGGCCAAAGTAAAGAAAACCTTTCTAAGAATGAGAATGATCCACGGTGGGATGGAGTGCCTTGTGATATAGTAAGCTCCCCCTCATGAGGCACTCGGGCTGAGCTGGTGATGGAACAAGGGATTTCTGCATTAGAAGGCAGATGAGACCGAGGCATCTCTCCTCCCTCTGTAACTGACCCTCTGGCTTCATATTCCGCCAGCCCATGATTGGGTACACCAGTCCTTTGCCACTTCATTTTGAATTGCTGCTACCTGTTCCTTGGCATGTCCATAATATGCCTCTAACAAAATACGAATCGTAGTTTGTCTTGTATTACAGTCATTTATTTATTAATACATTTATTCATTTGATCAGACAGAAATATGTTTGAATCCTCTACCAAGGAATGAGAGTAGGGAGAGAGCATGGGCATTAGTGGGGTGAAGTGGAAACCATACAGGTGTGGCTTTGCCCTCTTAACTTCTCTTCTTACTTGGGAACCTTGAGCAAATTACTCCTCTGGGAACATCAGTTTCTTCTTCTGGGAAGGAGGAATGATAGCATCTACTTGGTGGGGATTAAAGGAGTAAATGCAGAGAAAACACTTAGCACCAGGTTTCTTTCCACTCATAGGGTAGTGCAAACCTTTCCACTCATAAGGTAGTGCAAATGTTGGGCTCCTCCATACTCTCACCCCAGAAGTGGCCACAATGACCCACAAAGTACAGAAGCTCAGTCAACATTTGGCTGAATTAAGCATCATTGCATTAGCTGATGTTTCCTGCCTACTCAGGACTGTTATAGGCATTTTGAGAAAGTGGTGCTTTTGCTGCCCTCAAAGAGCTCACCATTTCATTGGAGGGGCGTGTCCAACTAGAAATAGCAGCCAAGACGCAAGAGTGTGAGATTCAGAGGGAGTTTCCCTGAAGAAGAAACCACACTGCTATCAGCTTACTCAGCCAACGGGGATAAGAGCCAGCATGTAGGGATGGAAAAGTCCTTTGCCCACTTTCAGAAGGTCCTGGACTAAATTATAAAAGTAACAGTTACCAAGTTCATGGAGGCTCTGCATCAAATTCTTTGAATCCTACTAAAACTGTTACAAAAATAGGAATCGCTGTTTTTAATTTACAGATAAGGACAGCAATGCTCAGAGGGCTAAGTGACTTTTTCTGGGGCTCACCCTTGTAAGGGGCCAAATGAGGATGTCCTGGTTCATAATAGAGCCCAGATGCAGGACGAGGCAGCTCACACCTGCTGCATTGACTGACCGGAGAACAAGCTAGGGGAGCTGGTGTCTTTTGCATATTTTCATTTGTAGGATGCATTCAAGGAACACCAAGAAAGTGGGAGTCCCTCCTCTTCAATACCCCATATATTGCCCCACTGTTTCTGCCATGCTGCCTAGATCTCTACCCATAGGCACTCATTCTTTCAGGTTAAGCATCACCCTCTCCAGAAAGTCTTCTAAAGAGTATATATGGAAATACGGGAGAAACACCGGAAAAATTTTAGGTTGCAACCCCTGAGTATAAAAAAGATTTTTTAGATTTTGGACTGTATGCCTAATTATCTCTGGGTTATGGGAGGAGAAGGAAGAAAAGCACAAACAGGACAATTGTAGATGGAAGAGGAAACTTTGCTCAGTTTATAGGTTTGTCACAAGCCATGGGCTACACACAAGACACTTTAGAATGTCAGTAAGAGAGCATTGCAAGACGTGTGCATTCCTTGATGGCTACCATGTGAGTCAGGAGACCGGGGACCATTTATCTGTGTCTCCTTCATCCTTTTGTTCAGAAGAAGCGACCAGATACCCCCTAGGTTCTCTGGACACAAGGGTAAAAGTTCTTTCCACAAGTACTTAGGATGCAGTGTAGGAAGTGCTTAGACAGGGGAACCTAGAGGAGGGTCGGGAGATATTTCCTGTGGAAGTGGTTGCTAAGCTATAACCAGAAGGATAAGCTGGGGGTAGGAGAAGGATGTGTATGGAAGAGCATGTCAGAAAGAGAGGGAAGGAGGGAGAGATAGAGAGACGTGGAGGAAGGGAGAAGGTGGGAGGGAGGGAGCAGGAGTGAAGGAGGGAAAGAGAGAGAGATAAGGAGGAAGAGAGAGGGAAGGAGAGAGAGAGACATGGAGGGAGGGAGGGAGAGGGAGATAGACAGACAGACATTCAAAAAAAGGCCAATAAGAAATAGAGGAGAAGTCTAGAGAGATCAGCTATGAAGATGTGTAGGAACATCCTTCATATGCTTGAAATTTAGACTTTATCCCAAGGGCAATGGGGAGCTTTTCAGAGGTTTTAAGCAAGGGGCTAACAGGATCAGATGTTCATTTGAGAAAGAGGAGTGACATCTATTGAATACCTCCTATACTAGGGGTTTGAAGCACATTATAAAACCTAGAAGTTTTACTTCTCTTCTCTCAAAAGGAAGAAACTGAGGCTCAGGGAGATGAACGACCTCACCTGTGGGACTCTTTCTTCTACTTCTTTCTTTTCTTACACCCGGCTACTGGTTTGACGTTGAAACAGCCTCACTCAGAAGTTTCGCATGGACAAGCAATTCTCTAATGCTATTTAGATGATATTATTTGCAAAGAGCAGAGAAAAATCTTGGACTCCACACCCAGTGCTGAGATCACTTCTAAGGGTTTTCTCTTCCTCGCATGGACCTTCACCCAAGCATGCGACTCTTCTCCCTGGTGAATTGGGACAGCATCTGCCCATGGTGGTGGAAGGAGGAGAGGCAAAGAGGACACACTGAAATGTCAGAGAAGATTCCAAGCAGTTTTCCCAAATACCCAGGGGATCTGCTTTCTCCTGGTGGTTTCTGAATAATTTTTCAAGAGCACATGTGTGAGTCATCTAAGGAGACAGAACAGAAAGTCCCATGGTCTATTACAGCCTGTCCCATTAGTGTGGGGCACCCAAAAATCCCTCCAGGACAGTAAAAAACAGTGCCTGCATCAGAAGGGAGCCCCCTGAGCTGGTTGCTGTAACAGCCTTGACTTTGTCATGGAAAAACCTTGGGCTGGAAGGGGCTTTAAACTGACTAAATTTTTCAGGATCCCAGCAAAAGGATCTAACAGACTCTCCTCTGAGCCCTCTCTTCTTCCATCCTTCCTTCACTCATTCAGTCTTTCAATATTCACTCAAACCTATGAAATGCCAGACACTATGATTGGCCCTGAAAAACTTTGAGTGATGAGAGTTTTAAAGGAAAAAATGAGATTTGGGATCAGATCGACCCAGTTTCATTTGTCGGGTCCACCACTTACTAGCTCTGTGACTTTGGACCAGCCCATTCTCTTTGCCTGTACCCAATTTCTTATCTATAAAATAGGAGTAATAACATCTATATGGCAAGTACCTGTCAAGGATGAGACAGCTCATCCAGAAACATGGTTTTCCTTCTGATAGCAACTGACAATTTTTTTGAAGGAACATTTCCTTCTGCCTGTGAAATTTTAGCAACTGAGGGATACAATTAGGAACAATTGGATTTTTTTTAAAGGAGTACTCTTTCGGGTACAGAAATCTAAGCAGAGAGAGACTTTGAGAGTCTCTTGGTCTTACTTCACTTAATTAAGATTTCACTTTGATTAAACAATTTCCCTGAGCCTCTCAATTGCCTATCTGTGAGGAAACGATTCTGATCTTTGGATTCAGAATCAACAGAACCATATTATGAACTACTGCGTCCAAAGCTTCATCCTCAGCGGTGGATTGAGGATGAGATGAACAATTCAACCTCTGACTCCAGCAGTTCGTAGTGTCCATGGAGGAAAGGGAACCCTGAAATAGGTACTTCTAATAAGGAAAGAGACGTATTAACAAACTGCTCTGATGCGTGGACAAATGGATTTAGACTTAGAGGGATGTACACTGAGGGGGAAGGGTAAACGTGACTAAAGAGAGAGGTTAGCTCTGAAATTATTTTTCTTTTCAGTTGGGCATTTTGGGGAAATACAAAGACTGTAGTGTGGCCACATTGTTTCACAGAGGAAGTTTTAGATCCAGAAAGACCTGGTTTGAGTGCTCTTCCTTAGTTGTATGATGCCTGGCAAATGACTTCACTTTTCTGAGCCTCAGTTTTCCTCGTCTATACCGTGGTCCTGCTGTCACTCTGGGATGGTCATGAGGATCCAATGAGCTAACAAATATAAAGTACATAGTTCCTTCCTACTTCTTACTAGCTATCCAATTCATCTCTGTTCACATCTCTACTAAAGCATGTTATCCTCCAGCAAACTGAGTCTGGAGGGGGAACAAATATTTGTGAGAGAGGAAAACAATGGAAGGGTGGGCCTAGCATTTGCAGGTATGCACAAACATGTATTGGATTGACCAGGGAAGGTGCCACGTGGAGCAAGGAGGGCCTGGTTTGAAGAACGAGTCTTCATTTCTCACTTGCCAGTTGACTCCTGACTTGAAGCCCAAGAACAAGCATGGCTTTGTGGTTTGGGACTGCTTCCACTGGTTCCCCACAGAGAGCAGACACCGCCCTGCCAACCCGCTCCACGGCTGCTCTAGGAAGATTCCTTGGACTTTATCTTCCCTCTTCTCCCCGCCTGATCCACTCCCATTCCACTGTCTTTGTTCTCCATGTCTTCTTTTCCTTCTCCTAGGTTCAGAACCAGACTCCGTCCTTCCTTCCCTGTCATTCACTCAGGCTCCCTTCAGACCCTTCTCCATTCTGGTCTTTCATTTTCTTCTTCTTCTTCTTCTTATTGTTGTTGTTTTAAGTGGGGGCACCGGTGTTTAGCCAGCATGGCCTTTGCAGTGTAATTTAGTTTCATGTTCTGTACCCAAGAAACATGTAAAAAATGTCAACAGCGTTCACTCTCTGAGGCTGTAATGCACTTAGGAAGCAATAGCCGGTCAAGCCTACTGAGCCCGCTCCTTCGGCATTATTGAATTCTGTCCCCAAAACCACATGCTCATTTCTCTAAGTCTGAAAGTAAACTTTCTCAAGCCAGGCCCAAAGGATGGGGTTCCGAGGGGAGTTGGGGTTTGGCTGTGCACAGGATTTTGTTTTTGTTTGCATGTGTGTTCATTTGTTTGGGTTTGTTTTTCAAGCCCCCTACCTCCACTCTCTATTCCCCCATCCTTGCTTTTTAAATTAGCCTGGATGGGTTATCTATAGAACCAGACCAAAAAGGGCTTTCTACTCTCTCTTCCCCCCCAGGCTTGGGTTTCTTAAAACTCTCCTAATTCTTCAGCCAGGCCCAAGTGCCAGGAGGCCCTGGATTCATTTGTGCATATTCCTTTTCCAGGGAGAGATGGACTCGATAGGCACTTGAGAGGCGCCCCTGCTGAGAGGCAAGCTTCTGTGCCAGGATGGTCCAACAAAGACTTCCCTGGGGCTCCTGCCCACCCTGGGCCCCTTTCCCAAACTGGACCCATATGTACAGCTGGTGGAAGGGGATGGTTGGCTGATGTCTGCATTTCTCTCCATCCTGGGACAGAGGCATAGGTTTGGGAGATCTGGTCTGCTGGAAGGAAACTGCTTTCAGGAATGTGGATGCTACCTGGGTGATGCCCAGGTCTGCAGTGCTTCCTGGGAGCAAGGGGTCCAGGGAGAGAATATCAATTCAGTGCAATTCGAGGAAGGAGGTGAAGTGACATGCAGCAGGGAGCTATGGTCAGGAGCGTATGTTCTAGAGAAGGCAGAACTGTGTCAATGTTGGGAGCCCAGGCTCTAAATCAGCTGTCCAATAGAACTGTCAGTGATGATGGAAGTGTTCTATGTCTGTACTGTGCTATAGAGTAGCCTCCAGCCACCTATTATATTGAGCCCTTGAAATGTGCCTCGTGAAACTGTGAGGAAGTGAACTTTTAATTTTAATTAATTTAAATAGCCACATAGGGATAGTGGGCTACCTATTGACAGAGCTGGTCTAGGGTATATCACATTCCAGTGCTTCCACTTACAGAAAGATCTCAGGCAGGTTACTTAGCCTCTCTGGGCCTCAGTCTCCTTATTTATAAAATAGGGAAATTAAGTGGTGATTGTGAGCATTCCAGAAAATAGCACACATAAAGCACTCAGAACAGTGCTTGGCATATAGTAACTGCTACCTAAATTCATTCAATTCAGTTATTGCATTAAATCCTTATACAACTTGTGTGGTAGGAACTCTGCTCCCATTTCACAGATAGGGAAGTGAAGGTGCACAAAGAATCCCCTACCCAAGTGGTGGAACAGGAGTAAATCTAGTTCTTTCAGGCTCCACAGTCCATGCACTTTCCAGTATAGCACATCGTCTCCCAAGAATTTTTCTTTTAAATAACATTTCTCTCTTTCCCAGAGTGAGATACAGCATACAAATCTTTTTGTGATACAATGACTTTTAAGTCTGCATATATCCTCATTGGAGGATTTTTCCATTTTGGAATACATTTTCCATAATTCACAAATATTGGTCTCAGTGATATCTCACCAGTGAAACTTTCTGTATTGTTCCCCATGGCCCTTAAAATCCTAAAGCCTTGGCAGGCAAGAGCTTGCACAATCTGTACCAGCTTTTCTTCACAGCCGTTGCCTAACAGACAGAATGGGCCAACTTGGGATTCCCCAGACATGCCTTGGGGTTTCCATTTCTCCTGCCGGGAAGAACCATCAATCGCTTCTCCACTTCTTTAAGGCTTAACCATCCTTCAAGGTCTAGCTCAAATGGCACCTCTTCCACATGGCCTCCTCTGACCCCCCTAGCCCATGTGCAGCCCTCACTCTTTTGATATCACGTAGCCCTTCTGGAACCATCCAGCGGCCCAGGGCACAAGCTGCCTCTTAGCTTGCATTTTCCTGTGTCCATGCCTTTTCATACTGCATGGCCTGTGAGCACCTAAGGAATTGGGCTTCATCTTATTCCTTTAGGTATTTCCAGTGCTTAGCCAGGGTTTGCTACCTAGAGAATACTCAGAGAATGTTTATGGATTCATTGAATGATGCTGTTTGGAAACAATATCTGCTGAGTGATGTCTCCTTTATGGTTGGTTTACATATACAAATGAGTATCTGTAAGTGATTCTCTTATATGGCCAGGTTACATTCCCCTGTTAATACAATAGGTGACCAGAGTGAGCAGGGCCTTCTTAAGTCTCTGGTTCATCCCTACAATACAGATGAGGTGAGGGCCACTGCATGAGTCAGGGAAGAAGTTCTGAAAGCCCATACTGAGCCCCAGCCTTCTGCTGCTCTGTGCCTCCATGATGCCCCATCCCCACAGAATATCAGCTGCATAAAGACAGGGGTTTCTGTTGTTGTTTTTGTGTGTTTGCCGCTGTGTGTTCCAGGATCAAGAACAGGGCCTGGCACATAGTAGGCATGTGATAAGTATTTACAACTAAGCCTGCACTTTGCTCTGTTAATAGCATTGCACAGAAAGTAGGAAACAGCTTCTGGAGGCTGGGCCCCAGGATCAAGGCTCTCTGTTTTTGCCTCTTATGATTTTGGGAAAGTTTAGCGTCTCAGTTATGTCCCTTTGGCTATATTTCTACAGACATGGATGGAAACATCAAGGGCTGTCTTTCTGGCTTGAGTGTGTGGCTCACCCTCTGAGAGGTCTCCCAATGAGAGGCCCAGCAAAGGAGGGTGTGAAAGAGCAAGAGAGAGAAAGAAGGGAGGAAGGAGAGGTGGAGGGAGAAGGGAAGAGGAATAAATAATTAAGGGAGAGAAGAAAAGAAATGGCAATAACATAATAGTAATAACAGTAGTTGAATATTAATGATGGGTGCAACATGAATGGCCTGGCTATCAGGGTAATTACTCTATGTTGTGAACTCTACCCAGAGTTTCACACTGTTTTAGCACATTGACACTGGCTAACCACTCTATGAGTTAGTAACTAACTTTCACCAGTTTACAGAGGAGTAAACTGAGACTCACAAAGCTTAAGTAGCTTATCCAAGTTTCTACAGCTGGCCCAGGGGTATGGCAGGGAAATCTAGAACTTGAACCCAGGACTGTCTTCCTCTAGAGCCAGGGAAAAAGAAGTAGGGAGGGATGAAGGAGGGAAATGTTAATTGTGTGTTTCTAGCATGTAGGGCTGTGTCTCAACACTTGCACGTACAAGAGCTCTTTGAATCTTTGCCACAAGCACCCAAAGTGGGTATCATCATCTCATTTTGCAGTGGAGGCATTTAGGCTCTGTGAAGAGTTCAAGGTCATGGTGTCAGTGAATGGCAGAAGCTGGGATTTCAACCCACATCTCTTTGCTGTAAAATGTGTGTGACTTCCACAGCTAAATGGAAGTTTCAGGAAAATGGCAGGTGTAGGGACTGTTGAAGAGTTCACATGGTGGATCCTGGATCATGCTGGAATTGTTCCCAGGGACTGCATCTCAGGACAGCTGCTTCAACACCCTACTTTTGTGCAGATGTGTGCTGCCTTGGCCAAGGGCACCACTGGGGAAAGCATCACTCTGGAAAGTCTCTGACCCTCAGAGGAATCTGCCGATGGGGTGGTGGACACATGAGCCGACAGTGTCCATTGGACATTCAGTGAGCAAAGCCCCTAGTTTGCATATCACCATCACTATTTCTACCTCTGAAATCTGGAGGAGCAGGCCAGAGAGAAATGGCACCCTTGTCCTTAAGAGTGATAGCCCTGTTTGAGCTGGAAGGTCGGCAGGACACTGTTAAAAGCATAAGCACTCCCTGTCCTCTTGTTCTTTACATACATTAGAGCATTGCATTCTTTGGAGCCTCTTCCTAGGAGAAATCAAGCTGGAGGCAGCCCTGGCAGGAGCACTGTCTGCTCTTCAAAAGCAAAGAGGAGAGAGCCAATCACTCGGTCGTTTCCAGCCCTTGCTCACCAAGGTTATAGGAGGGGTTCAGAGAACCCTGAGGTCTGCAGTGGAGAGCAGAACCCAGCGACAATGCAGTCTGCATGGTCATCTTGGCATCGAGTGGGGTCCTTTGCAGGTAACATGACTCATACTTCATCTTGGACACAACTTGGAACACACAGATCTTGTTAGGAAAGCTGGAGAAGAGGAAGAAGGGGGAGAAGGGAGGAAAAACAAAAAAACAACCTGGAAACTCCTAGTTTTATGAACTTGAGAAAGTCTTGTTCTTTTAACACACAGATGTTTTTAAGTGAAAAATCACTCCTCTGACCTTTCTTGAATGGGCCAGTGTGGTCAAGACTGCCATTAACAACTGCTCAACTATTCCTAACAAAGGGTTTCAGTGACCAGGCACTGAGTTTGGATGTGGTCACTGCCTTCCTCATTAACCCATGAACATCTCGGGGCTCCCAGAGGAAGGCCAAGAAAAGGTCTGGAGGCTTCTGAAGACAGTCTGCTTCACTCTGAGTGGCTCTGAGCTGAGTGGTGGAGATTTCCATGTTTCAGTACTTCACTCCAGAATTGGTTGTGATTCCTATTTCCACCCTGGAGCCAGTAGAGAGGGCGTTTTGGATTGAAGCTACCTGGATTTTTGTTCTCTATCTTTGGTATCTGATTCTCCACCCGGGCAGTTTTGGGGTGCTGGATTAGAGCAGACAACGTTGCCCAGCCCTGTTCTAGAATCACGGTATCTCGGTGTTGTGGTCTAGAACTAGAAGTGTTTCAGTGCCCAAAGCAGGGCTCTAGAACTGGCAGTGCTGGGCTCTGAAATAAAAATCACAATGCCTCAGGACTCATATCTAGAGCTGGCAATGCCTTAGGATTTTCATCTAATGCTGGCGCTATCTCTGTGTTCTGACCTAGAGTTGAGTGAATATTCGGGTTGAAATTAATAGCGCCCTCTTGATCTGATCCCGAGTCTACATGACTTTTATATCCTGATCTAGAATTCATGAAATTTCATTAATTGCTTTCAGCACAAATTAAAGAAAAAAAAAAGATTTGGAAACACAGAAAGTTAGCGATATGTTTTTTAAAAAAAACAATGTGCTGAGAATTGTGTTTGCAGCAAGATTCTGCATCTCGAACTTTATCCTTCATGCCTCTGCTGTTGACATCATCTGAGAAACTGGGTTTGTCATGGCTCAGCTGTGGCCCAGTTTTTCCCTTTCTCTCGCCTTTTTTTTTTTTTTTTTTTCTCCAGCCCCTGCTCTCCAGAGCCTACTTGACATTAAGATTTTGCATTTCAGACTGGCCCTCAGGCATAGATTGCCTCGGCTACTTCCTCCTCCCTGCCCCTGTCTCAGCCTGCGCATACCTTGAACACAGAACTTACTACATTGTTCTATGAGTGTTCGCTTGATAATCATTTACCCTCCACCCCTCCATGGGTCTGGGAGCTATTCAGGAGAAGGAGTTTTACCTCTATAGCTTCTTTTCTCTGGGACCCGTTTTCCTCATGCAGACCATGGGGAATGAAGGACCTAACACATAATAAGTCCTATGTAAATATACATTGAATGAGTGAATGAAGGAATGAAAGAGAAGTATAAGAGAAAAATTTGAACTTCGGCTTGAAAAAAACCTGTCTCCCCAAAGAAAACTGAGATCTCTGGGAGCCCCCCTACCTCTGCCTCTCACGCCTTAAGAATTTCAAGAAGGTCCCGCGATGCACTCTCCTGACCCCATCAGCATCTTACTGAGGAAAGAGGCACATGTGCCGTGAAGTCACCCACGGACCATCTGGCCGGGGATCCCGTGCTTCTCCTCTGCTACGGGAGATTACGTAAGCTGGACAGCAGCCTCCAGATGTTAGCCATTTCTGCTCATTTTTCTCCTCCCTTTTCAACAACAATAATAATAATTAAAACAAACACAGGCCTCATCCCCTGCCCGTACCCCTGAAATTACAAACAGGTGGGACCAGATGCCCTTCCCCGCCAAAGGCCTCCTAGTCTCCAAGCCCAGCCACCGACCCTCAGCAAGGCCTGCCCTGTGCTGAGCCGGACAGCCAGGCCCTGGGGCTCAGAGAGAGAACATGGCCATGTCATGAGAAGTCCCTGTGCTGGACTTTCCCTCTCCCCAGATCCCACCCCCAAAGCCTTGGCCTCCAACTTAAATGGATGTATTTTGGAGGACTAGGTGGCTTAAGAGATTAGTAATGAGATCCCAAGTCTTTCACTGCTGGGTCAGGAGTTCAGAGGCGGGCCTGGGTGACTAGTGAATGGCATAATTACAGAGACAGGGAGCAGGCCTGTGGAGGGCCCCGTGTGAAATGAGCCCAGCCAGGCCTTTAAAGGGAGGAGTTGTCAGCAGCACAAAAGCCAACCACCACATCCGACACTAATCACTCTCCCTTGTTAGAGGATTTACTAGCTGGAGGAGCCTGAGACCCCCTCCCAGCACCTCCTCAAAATGGGTGTCTGGGTTCTGATGATGGGCACAGCCCAGTGCCTGGCTCTACTGTCTGTAAGATGGGGAGATAATGCTGACCCCGTGGGGTGGAGTTGCAAGAACTAACATTTCATACAATGTAAATTGGTGACCAGTGTCATTACTTTCATTATTGCTACCACTGCTTTGGTGATTATTTCTTCCTCTCCCTTGACCTCAGTTTCCCCATCTGAAAATGGGTACTATGAATCTCCCCTTCACAATGACATAAGGATGGAGGTAATGGATGTGGAAGCAGCTGGATGCTCATCATCATCTGTTATTGTCGCCGTCCTCATTGTGGTTGCCATTCACACTGTGTCGGCCTCAGTTTCCTCATCTGTATAATAGGAGATAGACGTGGAGTAACACAGGCAGCGATCAGACTGAGACGTCACCACTCCTGCCAGGTGTGGCTCTTTATCCCCTCTGAACCTCAGGCTTTTTATCTGCAAAGTAAGTGAGGATATAATACCCTCCTCACGAGATTGTAGCATGGCACTTACAGCATAGTTACTGGTTTAAATGATGGCCAAGAAAATACTTCAGCTTTGCCACCATTATGGATGCTTTCTCAGGCCTCTTGCATAAACTTTTCCCTTAGGAGAAGGTTGGGACAACCAATTTCTGTCCCCTAGAAATGCTGAGCCTTTACCTGTGAAATTAATAGTATGCTGTAGCACAGTGATGTCTTAAATGATTTCTTTGCTCCCTAACCCATGAAAGCCTAGGCTTTTTCTCCAGGATCATTTGATCAGGCCAGGAGTTTGCACCCCAAACCACAGGATTCCAGACCTGTGGGGAGGTGCAGGCCTGGAGAATATTAGACTCCTAAGGAGTGTGAAATGCCTAATGTGTTAGGGACAGACCCCGGGGGCAATGAGGTGCTAATCACCCCAGAGCTGAGCCCCAAGGCTGGAGGGCATTGAATGCTGAGTTATCTTATCTGCAAGTGTCTCCTGGGTGGAGGCCCCCAAGGTCTGCTGCTATTTCCAGAACTCTGGGTGGGAGGAAGGAGGCATCTCACCGCCTTGTACACAGGAAATGCTTCTTTGCTTGATTGTCCATGCCGAATAATAAATCCTGAAATTGAAAGAAAGGCAGCCCACCCCTCCCCCTGCCTGTCTATCTCTTTAAGGCCAGCATCAAAGGGGAGAGCTGCTCTGGAGGCCTGGGGAAAGTGATAATTGTTTCTAATGATCAGGAAAAGAAAGCCTGTTTTTTTTTCCTCTCTTTCGCTCACTTTTTTTTCATTGCTATTAAGTGTGTAAAAAAGAGGTTGGAGGAGGGGATCGAAGGTGTGTGTGTATGTGTGCGCACATGTGTGTGTTGTGCTGTGTATCTGTTAACCCTCAGTTGCCCTTAAACTTTTCTGTGTTCAGGGGCTCAGTTTGGAATGAGGGGCGTAGGAAGGAGATCAGGATGGGCATAGGAGTGGGGAGAAGCAGCAGCCAGGTGGGAGAGGCCCACAGTACTCTGTGGACCTGGAATCAGAACATTTGGGTTGCACATGTCCATAGATGCATTAATTGAGAGAAGGCGTGTGAAGCACTTGTTAGAAAGCCTGATATAGAGTAAAGGATCAATAACACTTAATGGTGTTGTTGTTAGTTTATTCTTTTATTCAACTGATATTTGCATCGTGCTACTTTAAGCCTTCCTCTGCTCATAATACTAAAGATGTAACAAGCAAGACCTTCAGATGAACTAACAACCAAGTTCAAGGATTGCAAGCAGGTTCATCTCCCGGGCCAATCTTGATCAATTGTGAGTGGCTCGCCATAGTGTTTTGTTAAGATAGATGCAGAAGTCTACACTCAGGGGAGCAGCATGCACTACTGAATTAATGATGTCTGCCCTGGGCAAGAGATGGGAGAATGGCAGCTCTGATGCCACATTTGCCTCTTCTGGTCCAGTAGACTCAAGGGCCATTGTACATTGTTAGCTCTCAGCCTCAGTTTCCCATCTGGGAAGTAGAGGTAATACTAATACCTTTCTCATAGGGTGGTTTTAAGGATTAAATGAAATAATGGAATCAAACAAGCTCTGGAGTACCTTCTACTAATGAGAGAAATCACGGTGAATACCAGTTATTATTGTCATCATTATATTGATTGCATATCAACTCCTTGTGACCCTGGGTGGTGGACAAGTCTGGCTGCAAAACCTTCTCGTGCTTGTGAATGAATCCTGGTGTCCTGGTGCCTTCCCTGCACTACGTGGTTATTATTGTCTCTGCACATCGGTCCAGGCCTATGGAGACCTGGGCTTCGGGGTCAAATGCATCACTCCTGAACTGCGTGCATAGCCTTGGAAAAGCCACATCAGTTCAACATAGGCAACATTCCCTGACCCCTGCCCAGTGACCTGCATTAGACACCGATGAAAAGGAGAGATAAATCAGACACAGGCACTATCCTCAAAGCTAGTGCATGGAGACAGATGGACAGACAAGAAAGCACAATGCAGTGCATTACTCAAAGGGTATGGCCATGAGTTATCGGGAAGTCCAGTCACGGGGTGGGAAGAGAATGGACTGAGCAGATCACTTGGCTTTGACTCTTTTGTGTGTGTGTGTGTGTGTGTGTGTGTGTGTGTGTGTGTGAGGAAGATTAGCCCTGAGCTAACATCCATTGCCAATCCTCCTCTTTTTGTTGAGGAGGACTGGCCCTGGGCTAACATCATGCCCATCTTCCTCTACTTTATATGGGACACCACCACAGCATGGCTTGACAAGTGGTGCATAGGTCCGTGCCCGGGATCCGAACCTGTGAACCCCAGGCTGCTGAAGCAGAGCACACGAACTTAACCACTACACCACCGGGCCGGCCCCAGCTTTGACTCTTAAGCCATGGGGGAGTGATCAATGCCTTCCAAACCTCAGAGTCCTTATCTCTAACATAGGGACAAAAACACTTATTCCTCAGGGTTATGAGGAGGGGCAGATGAGATAACACACAGGCAGCACGCCCTGGTAGGCCATCTTTAAGACTTGGTGCCCTTTCCCTTCCCCACGGGAGCACTGAGGAGGGAGCAACATGTTCTGTAAGGAACAGCCTAGCCAGCTTTACAGAGGTGGCTTTATTTTACCTGGGTCACTCGGTGTCCTGGTTTCTCGAGGGCCTTTACAGCCCTGGCCTCATAAGGCTGCCTCCTGGCAGGCTTTCTTCCTGTAGTCTTCGAATCAAGGAACTCTGCCCCTCTTGCAACCTTGTGATTCTTGGAAAAATAACTTGGTCTTGGACCTGCCAGCCTGAGATTAAAATGTGGCTTAAGTAGAACTATTTGGAAACACTGGCTGGGGAGTGTGTGTGTGCATGTGAGGGTGCATGCATGTGCTTGCACATTTATGTGTATTGTCATTGTCAGCATGCACCCCACATCCTGCCTCCCTATTCCTTTTCCTCTCTTTTTCTATGAGGCCCATTCCCAGGTCCCTTTGGGTTGAAAGAGGAAATTGGAGAAGATGGGCTAGAGGTTTGACCAAGACTTCCTCTGTCCTGTGATTGACAAAGGACATATAAATCTGTAAAAGTGAAATTCAATAGAAACCTCATGCCATCTCCCCTGAGTTGGAAAAGACCAGAGTGTTCACTCCCCCATTCTCCCTCCATCTCCTTGCCTTTGTGTACATCGTGTGTGGGTGGAAGATAAACTGGATTTGAAAAACCCTTTGAAAGCAAGACATCGTTAACTCCCCTAATTGAAAGCAGTCTTTGGCAAAGCCAGGGGGTGGTTTGGAGGCGGGTGCTGGATGTAGTGGCTGGTAGTGCATGGAGTGGACAAGAGTCCCCCAGTCCTGGGGCTACAGGGGCATCTCCAGTAACCATCAGACATCCTGGCCCATCTCGGAGGAGCTTACAGTGTACCGTCAAGCCAGTCTCTCCCCTCCCCACTGGGCTCTGTTCTCCATCTATGAGATGTGATGGCTGGAAGCCTATCTCTAAGCACCCTCCCAGCTCAAACATCCAATGATCTCAAAGCTCTGGGGGAAGAACTTCCAGCTCTTTTGCAGCATGCACAAAAAGAAAAGAAAAAGTAAAACAAAACAGAAAACACATTGCTGGAATGGCTGCAGTAAACTTTTATGTTACCGCTCTGGTTGTCTTAGACAGAAAAGGTGGCTGTGAACCTAACCTTCTGCCTCAGAGTGTAGAGACATGGGACCCGTGAGTCGACTCAGATGCCGACAGGATGCTCACACTTCATGGCAGAGTCAACACTCTCTCAGCAGCATTCACTAGGAAGAGGCTGGAAATCAAAAGCTGGCAGAATGTCAGAACTCAAAAGCCCTTTGGGGATTCATCTTACTTTATCCTTCTACAAGTGGGAAGGATGAGTGCCAGAGGAAGTCAGTAATTGAGTGCGTTCTAGTCCCTTGCCCGGCAATCCAGGGCTCTTTCAACCACATCACCCCACCCCAGGGCAGACCTGTAAGGGCCTGCTTTGGTCTGCTGAAGGAACATCTATTCAGAGGTCCCGGGTGAAGGCACCAAGGAGAAATCCCGTCTGTCCTCCATCACAGCCCTGAGACGGATGTAGGCAGGCCCTCTCCAAGTTAATATCTACAATTAAGAGTGTGGGCTGAGTTTGTGCTTGGATTTGAATCTGGGTTCTATTAACTAGTTATGTGACCTTAGGCAAATTACTGGCCCTCAATTTCCTTATCTATAAAATGGGTATCTACCTCACAGAGTTGTGAGGACTGCATGATTCAGTATACGTGGAGTCCTTAAAACAGTGCCCACATAGAAAGGGCACTCTATATGCAGCAGCTGCTGCTGTTATTGTGCTTCACTGGGCACCTATTGTGTCCTGTGTGCTGGGCAATCTGGTAGGATTTATCTGAGGATAAATAAGACATGGTTCTCACCTTGGAAGTCTTCAGAGTTTAAAGGGAGTAGACTGGGCTCTAAATGACTATAATCCAACTTGACAAGGGCTGTAACTGAGGTATATATAAAGGACTATATGGACGCGTGAGAGAGAGCAATTAATTCTGCCTGGGGGGTGAGCAAAGGCTTTCAGAGGAGGGGTGACATTTGAGACTGGCTTTGAAGTGTGTGTAGTATTTCACAAAACGGGCAGTCCAGTGCAGTGGAGGGAAGTTGGGCGGGGAGAAGTCTGAGCACAGCATCCTGTGGCGGAGGCCACAGCATGTGGGAGAGAGAGTCATCCAGTGAGAAGGGAGCATGGCTTGGACATGTTTGGTCGCCTGCCTGCTGCATGGGGAGGGAGAGCAGCTGGCAGTGAAGGTGGGATGTGACTGAAAGCAGCTCCTGAAGGCCTTTGTAAGCTGGGCCTGGGAAACTTTCCATCCTGCGGTCCATGGACAGCCATGGAGCGGGTGATAAGTAGTGAGGCATTATGATCAGGTTTTCAGTTTGGAAAGTTAATTATGGGGGCCTTTGGAGCAATTGGTGCCCTCTTCCCCATCACAGGAAGCAGAGGTTTTGACCAAGACAAGCAGCAATCATGGTGCTTTATGGTTGAGCACCCTGAACATGGCCTCAGGGGGAACAGAGTCCGACTTCTGGCTGTCATACACAGCTGGATCTATGACCTTGAAAGAGCTGTTTAAAGCCTCTGTGCCTTACTTCCTCATCAGAAAAATGGGATGATGAGCGCAACCTCACAGAGTCATTGTGAGGATTAAATGATATTGTGACCGTGAGACCCTTGGTGGATACTATTACTATGGGTATCCTTAGCTCCTGAGGCACTTGGAGGTCACTGCATACAACCACTACATTTCATCGTTGGAGAGATGTCTAGCTAATCAGCGACACAGTCAGAGCTGACCCCGGTCTTCTATTTCCCATGGGTGGTATTTGAAGGAAGCACAGATATCTCTGAAGATGATGGAGAGTCTAAGGGATTGTGCTAAAGGTGAGAGGCTGCCCTCAAGGCCAAGGGGAGAAGTGGTCACTTGCCCCTTGGTTCCCACAGGTCTAAGATTGGGGTGATAGGCAGTGACCTGATCAGCTTCCGCCAAAGACCGAGAGCTGGGCTTCCTGGAGAAGAGGGTGGAATGGGCACCAGAATTCCTGCCTGCTATTTCTGCCATGAATTCTCAGGGGAAACAGGAGAAATCTCACTGGAGACAGTTCTAGACAACAAAGGTAGGATTAGAAGGTGCAGAACATAGGTGAGGAAAGGGCATCGGTTCTGGGAGCCAGAAAATTTTGCATTTTCATAATAATTTTGCCACTAACTTGCTGTCTTATATTGTGCAAGACATCTACCCTCCCTTGACCACTGAAAAAGGAATGGCCTCAGTAGATAATCTAGTCAAGTCCCTCTAACTCTAAAACTCTAAAATAAGAAAGCTTATAAGCATTGCTTCTCAGAGGAAAGAGGAGAAGAAAGTGCAGCCAGACTTCTTACCCTGACTGTTGGGAAAAGGTAAACTGGGCTGTCTATAAATGGAAGTGAGTTCTCTGTCCAAGGAGTAATCAAGAAGATGCTGGGTAATGCTTCCTCCACTCTGAGAAGACCTAAGTGAGGGTGCTTGCCAGCCCAACCACATCTGTTCTTTGCCTAGCGACATTATATGAATCTTTCTTTTTTACCTCCTTCACTAGATCATTTATTTATTAATGTATTCATTCATTTAGTGAATATCAATATTTTAGTCATTTGAAATAATATATTTTCTTCACTTTATTGTGATAAGAACACTTAACAAGAGATCTCCCCTCTTAACAACTTTTAGCGTGCACAATACAGGATTGTTGATTACGGGCACAATGTTGCACAGCAGATCTCTAGAACTTAATCATCTTGCTTAACTGAAACTTTTCCCCCACTGATTAGCAGCTCCCCATTCCACTCCCACCTTCAGCCCCTGGCAATCATCATTCCACCTCGATTCTATGAATTTGACTATTTTAGATACCTCATATAAGTGGAATCATGCAGTATGTGTCCTTCTGTGACTGTCTTATTTCATTAAGCGTAATGTCCTCAAGGTTCATCCATATTGTCACATATGGCAGGATTTCCATCTCTTTTAAGACTGAATAATATTCCATTGAATGTATATACCACATTTTGTTTATCCATTTATCTGTTGATGGACATTTAGTTTGTTCCCACATCTTGGCTATTGTGAGTAATGCTGCAATGAACATGGCAACGTAGAAAGATAGGTTTGAGCCATAGGAGACCCGCTCTTTACCTCTCTAGTGGAACCTGAAGCTTAGAGGCTGCTGATGTTTCTAGAGCCTTCTCAATGTGTTCCATAAGACAGTGAGTGATGTGAAGGGAGGGATCAGATCTTGTTAATACCAGTGTGACGGGGGGGGGAAACGTTACTATGTTCAACCCCCTGACATCTCTGGGGCTGGGGTAGAGCCCTTGGCATCATCAGAAGGATTTGTGTATGCAAGAGTAGAGAATCTAAGGGAGAGCAGAATGGCTCTGCAAGAGATTTGAGAGATATATAGGGAAGGGGGAGGAGGTTCAGAGAGACTGGGAAGGTCATTGGAGCCAGTGACACTGAAGAAGCTGGAGAAAGGGAGAAGATAGGTGAAGAGGAACTCAGGACCATGGTGGAAGAGCTTGAGTCCACATGGAGTGTGCAGTGTAACTCTCCTGCTTGTCCCCTTACAAAACGTTCAGTAAAATCTACATTGTTCAGTAACACTTTGTGGAGTTGGATTTTCTTTTTTGGAAGGTGCCAAAAAGTGAGTGGATCAGAACAGAGCATCCCCATAGAATCACACTTGTATCTGTAGTGACTAACTTTGTGGCCTTGGGCAAGGCTCTTTGGCTCTCAGGGCTTGGAGCCCGGTATGCCATCTTCTCTCGATAAATGGCCACCAGATGAGCAAATTCATGCAAGGTCTATAAAAGCAGACGGTTTGTAAGTGTTTGCTTCTCCTTTCCTCTGCAACCTCCTCCCACCTCCCCAGGAACATAGATGGTCTTAAGATCAACTGGGGCTTTGGGCAAAGGTTCAGCTGGATTTGTTTGTTCCTCTCTGATCTGCTTTGATTGTCCCTGCTCAGGATTGCAGCCAGCCTGAAACAAACACAAAACTAAATAGGAAAACAGAGAATAAAATAACAGCGGCCTGATCCTCTAAAGCCCTGTCTAGTGCTGATAGAGCTGACGAGATAAGAGGAAATTGTATTTAAGCAATAAGAGAGCTTTGTTCATGTCGGGGACTTCTCTGACCGTGACTGCTTTAGATGCAGAGATAAAGCCCCCACTCCACCATGATGTGCTCCCCCATCCAGAGATGTGCTTCACCATGCTCTGCTGGGGGACAGGCAGCTAAGGACACAAGGGGAAAGAATTCCAAAATGATACATGTCGAATTGCTGGCCTGAATTTGAAATGCCATGGATAATTTATGCAAAGTCTTGCACTGTTGTAAAATGTAACACAATCTACTGGCAGATCTGCCTAAGCTCTGTCCCAGTTGTTTTTGAGAAAAATAAATAAACTTGAAGACATCTTCTAGCCCATTAAAGTGGTTATGTTTTACTCGTGGTCTCCTGGGTATGGGGCTTCTAGATATTTGAATAACTAAAGCCATCACCTAATTCCTGGCCAATGAGATGGTAGATTCTTGGCACCTTTACTCTCCTTAAGAAGTTACCTGTGACATTTAGGAAATGACTACTGTATTCCCAGGACCCACTGATTCCTCTGGAAGGGGTAAGGGGAACTTTGGCAATGAGCAAGTTTCAATACAGTCATGCATCGTTTAATGACGGGGTTACGTTCTGAGAAATGTGTCGTCAGAGAAATGTGTGAACATCATAGAGTATACTTACACAAACCTAGATGGTATAGCCTACTACACACCTAGACTATGTGGTACTAATCTTATGGGACCACCATTGTATATGTGGTCCCTGTTGACTGAAACATCGTTATGTGATGCATGACAATACTTTTCAGTGTTTTTAAGCAGTGAAGCATTTTTCTTAAATGAAATTTACAAGGCAGCTTGATATATAAAATGAATGAGTGGAGATGCTCTGGTTGAAACAGTGGAGCAGAAACTAAGCAGACCTTCCCCAATCTTGACGCCCAGGATGACACCTCCAAGGGACCCTAGGAATTCATAAGCGATACCTTGAAAACCTGTGACCTAATCCAACATTCAAATATGAAAGATAAACCAAAGTCTAAAGAGGCAAGGTAACTAGTCCATTAATTACACATAAAATTTTGCGGGAGTTTGGAGCAGAATCAGGCCTCCTGAATCCAAGCCAGCTCACCATTGCAGAACTTCCTGGGTGACAATGTGTGATTCTCCAAAGCTGGTTAAGCAACTTATCTTCTCCTGATTGAGGCTGCAGGAATGAACTGATGAAGATGTTAACATTAAGGGAAACTGGATGGAGGGAACTCTGTATTATCTTTGCAACTTTTCTATACATATAAAATCACTCCAAAACAAAAAGTTTAAGAAAAAAGCATTGATGCTTGTAATTGTAGATTACAGTGCAGCCATGTGTTTAACTTGACTTTAATTAGTGAATTTGATGTATAACTTTTCTGCTCTATTTTTAATTCTTCCACACTCATCTATATGAATCCCTGGGCTTTGTGTGATTTTTATAAATGACGTCATAATGTACTTATCCACCTTCACCTTGTTCCCTTTTTAAAATCAGTGTTATGTTTTGCCATCTCTCCATGTTGACACCTATGAACTCATGAGTAGAGCTTCTCTTTTGATTGGCCAGGACCCATTCTGAACCAAGCGTTAAATATTTTTAGTATCATCTTTATATATGAATCTAGTTCAGTCCTATTAATATCCTTCTGCTGTATAGAATTCTATCACATGAATATATCATATTTTATGCATCCCTTCCCCAAGAGATGAACACATAAACTATCCCAATCTTTTGCTACTATAGATATTGCTGGAATGCATATCCTTGATCCTTGCATATAATTTTTCTTTTTTCTTTTCTTTTTTGTTTATTTGTTTTATGTGTGTATGTTTGTTTTGTATGACTGAGATTAGATTGTCTCTCTTTCTCTTTTCACCTTATAAGACCTTAGAATTCTCTAGGTCAGCGTTAGCATTACTTCTTAGGTGAGTAGATTGAGACCTGCAGATGTGGAATGACAAGCCCAAATTCACAGGGAAGTTGTGAGATAGAATCCACATTAGAGATCAGAGGGAAAGCATTAATTTGAGATGAACTTCTGCACAACGTCTGACCAATCTCAAGAACAACTCAGCTGTTCCTATCTTTTTCCATCCTAGCACTTTTCTATTTTCTACTCTACAGTTTAGGACTATGTATGCATATGTGATTACTTGATGAATATCTGCACATATTGTCATTCTAAGCTCCTCAGCACCTGTCTTGTCCACCATCTTGTCCCAGAGTGCTTGGCAAATAGTAGTTATTCAATAAATATTATTTGATTGAATGAATGAACCAATGAACTAAGGAACGAAATAACATTTGCATACACAGGAAACTCCTAAGTTTGAACAACTCTATTTGTCTATACCTGCTTCATGTTTCTTTTAACATCATTTGATATATCTATTATTGAGAATGAATCTGTGTTTATATATATATATACATATATTTCTTTTAACACCATTTTATATCTCTAGCATTGAGAATGAATGTGTGTATGTATATCAATACATATTAATATATATACATATATACACATACACACATATATATACACATATCAATATATATACATACATACACACACACATGCACACACACAGATAGATTTTCTTTGGAGGAAGCAAATGCTCATATTGTCATAGTGTTTGCTCTGCTCTGTCATTAATATAGCTCTGAGCACAATTTACAGATTTGTTCTAAAATAGTCTGCTTGATATTCAAGACTCTGTGAGATCCAACCCCTCAAACTTCCTTTTTGGCCACTTTCCCCAAGCTCGGAAAATACCAGGCAGCTTATCACAACCTAAGCATTCTGGGTTTCTGCTTTCCTCTGAGCCTTTGCTTCTGTTCCCCCTACCTGCAATACCTCTTATCTCTACCATACTCTTCCAGACCCAGATGTCAACTCCTCCAGGATTTGTCCCCACAGGAACTTCTCTGTCACCTCTACCACCAAAACATGTTATCTGTTCTTTACTTAACAGCATTAAGGTTTCCCTCTTTTACATTAGAATGTGGGCTTCTGATATAGGCTCTTGTCTACTCATCCCAGTTTCCTCCTGTGGTGCCAATAACAAAATAGATGGATGGTAAAGGTTTATCAAATTGAATTTAATTGAACCTTTGAGACCCTCTAAAATATTTTATTTTCTTTATCTTTTTCTAGGTGTGTCGAACCAAAGTGATAGATCTCAGTGAAGGGATTTCCCAGCACGCCTGGTACCCTTGCACCATCAGCTACCCATACTCCCAGGTGGCTCAGACCACTTTCTGGATCTGGGTAAGCGAAAGCTTTGAGAGCCCTAGAATCTCCAGCAGTGGCCCCCAGGAAGCACTGACTCCCATGACCCTTTCTCCAGATGGTTTATCTATCTATTGAGGGTGTTAATTGTAAGGACAAGGAACAAAACACTTAGCAGTGGGATACTTCCTGAAATGGAATCTCATAGTTGCTTGTGGAATGCCCCAAGTCACTCTAGTTTTGGCAATGAGTTCGGATACCTTTTGTCTGCTTGGAACCTCCTATTCATTGTTCAAGGCCTTTTAAATTGTTCTCTCCTCCTTGAAGTCTTCACTGATCTCCATAGAGAGAAGTGACTATTCTCTCCCTTCTAGTCCTGCACACATTTGGGCATATGTTGGATGGCACTTGTCACATGGTATTACATAGCTGTCTATGGGTCCATCCTCCTGACTAAGGATTGTGCATTGTACTGAATTTTAATTTGCATATCACTGATCTACTTTGAACTCCACAGTCCACAGAAATGCAAGGCCACGTCTTATTTAGCTTTTTCTCCTTGGTGCCTAGGACAGAGGTTAGCATGGAGAAGTGGTGAATGATAAAAGGGATCATTTTTTGTGGTTTTAGTATGTGCCAGACACTTCAGTCTCATTATCTTACTGGAGCCTCATAGCCATCCTGTGATGTGGCTGTTTACTTAATCCACCACTTAGAGGTGAGGGAACCCCATTCCAGAGCAGCACAGCCACCACTCAACATCACACAGCTTGGAAGGAGCAGAGCCAAGATTGGAACAGAGTTTCTGACCTCAGAGCCTGCACTCTTCACTGTAAGGTTTCACTGACTCCCTGTTCCCATCATGGGCCCATGATGAATAGTCCAGTTCCTGAAATGGAAGATTCTCCTTGAAACCCCCACCCTGTGTCTGCTTCCCCACCACGTGGCTGAGTGCACAAGGGAGCCTCCTATGTCCTGTGTCTTCTGCATTCCAGGCGTACTTTTCTCAGCCAATGGTTGCCACAGCTGTCATTGTCCACCTGGTGACCGATGGGACCTATTATGGGGACCAAAAGCAGGAGACCATCAGTGTCCAGCTGCTTGATACCAAAGATCAGAACCACGATCTAGGTGAGCATGTTCTCTTGGGGACGGCTTGCTCTTGGTACCACATTGGCCCGTGGGTGGTTGTAAGGATTGGCTGAGAATGAGTTCTTCCTTCCTTTTTCCCTTCTTGCTTCTATTTGGCATTCCAGTTGCCTTCAAATCAGGATGTGTTTGTGAATCAGAGAAGTCTGGATCTGGCAGATTTGGGGACAAGAGGTCAATGTCAAAGTCTTCCTTCAATAGTTTCCTTCTGCCAGACACCTTTAACCCCAAGTATCCCGTATGATCCTCAGAAGACCCTGGGAAGGAGACTGAGCAAAGACCGTTTCCCATTGTATGTGTCAGCACCTGAGACCCAAAGAAAGCCATTGAGGGAGCCCGGGTCGCATGGCAGTAGCCAGGAAGAGAGTGGAGTAGTCAGGTTTTTGGGATCACAGCCTACTGCTCTTTATCCTATAGCCAGAGGTGTCCGTGAATGCCCCCAAATTGGTACCTGTGTCTCCAGCACAACCTCTAGACTTTCCCATGGGAGTAGGAATAAGAAAAGGTCGGATTCACGAGTAGGAAGGCAAGTGAGGAATCAGGTCCTAGCTATTGAGAAGCTGCCCCAACACAAGGCCCGGGAGCAGGACAAGGGCCAGAGTGGCCCTTGTCCCACCCTCTGCATACCCATATATGCATGGCACAGAGGAAAGAGCCCCGACTCCAGAGCTGACAGCCAGGGTTTGAATGCCAACCCTGCTGTTCACTCACCTTAAGAACCTGAGTGATTTTCTTGACCTCACACTGCTTCACTCAAAGTCTCGCTTTCCTCTTCTGTACAACAGGGACAGCAATGCCACTTTATAGCCAGAGTGACATGCTAAATGAGATGTTACTGAGACTGTTGTGACTGTGTCTAGCACAAGACCTGGCACTAAGAAAGTCCTATTACCCCCTCGACATTTCCAGTACACCCTGACCAGTATACCTCTGGGCAGCCACTCCAGGTGTTTGGAATTCCAGGCCAGCACTGACGTCCAGGCTTCAAAGCTGTGCCCACACCATTCCACAGGGAGCTCATTTCAAAGACCATAGGAAGCAAGAAGACAAGGTCATTTCAGGGTCAAGCAGAAGCCAAGGGCACAAGGAGGGTTTTTTGTTTTGTTTTTATGTTTACTTATTTAGCTAGTTTTAAAGGCGAGGGGGACATGTTAATAAGGAAGAGAAAGAAAACCCCTCTGGACTTATCTGGATTCCTGGGAAATTTCCCTAAGTGAGAAACAAATATTTTCATAGCTGTCCTGGCATCGCAGAGGGCTCTGAGGAGAGGTTTTTCAGAGGAGTGGGGAAAAGTCTCATTCCAGGGAAGATACTTGGATCCTGCTACTTGAGGCCTGAGGCTTCCACATGTCCCTGTCCCTCCCCTCTGGGTCCCCTTTCCTGTGTCCTCACCATCCGGGCATCTCTGCAGACACTTTGCAGCTCTGGGAGAACGGACCACAGAAGGGGGAGCTTCACGTCCCCACTGAGCAGGCCAGCCAGGACATGGGTAGGATTATCCCACTTTTGAGATGCAGAAGCTGAGTTTTAAGGGCTTGCTGGAGTCACATAATTAGGAAGTGTCTAAACCAAGACTTGAACCGACGAGGACCACTGAACACCAAAACCAGCTTCCATTTCACCAACTCAATCCCATACCATCACTCCCTTCCCTCTATTTCTGTATGTGCCTTTTCTCTCTGCCCCTCTCCCTTCCTTTTCAAAGCCTCGGGACCTGTTCTCTCTACTAGAAAGAACTCAGGGCTTTTGAGCGAGGCAAGCTTAGATTCTACCTGGACTTTATATCGCTGGCCGTTCTGTGTCCCTCTGGGAAGCCAACCTCCTGCCCAGGATTCTCACTCTCATCTCTGCAGAATGGGCACAGAGGTCCCTACTTCACAGGGCTGCTCCCAGGTTCTGAGATTACCCAGGAGAGTAGGCTTTTCAGCCAGGGAACAGCCTGTTGCTGTGAACTATTTCCGTCATCTTAATGACTGACTGGGAAGGCAGCCTGAAAACTAGCAACTCAGACCATCAAGCTCTAATACAATGTGGGAGGGAGGTGAGGGCCAGTGATGCTTGGCAGGCCAAGGGGTGGCCCTTTAGGGGAGGGAGAGGGGCTGTGGGCACTAGGTGAGGGGAAAGCTTAGGGGGTAGGGAGGCAAGAGGATTGGAAAGATTTGGAACTCAGAGAAAAAGGCAGACAAAGAAACTTTCAATCAAACTCAATATCCCCACCGGCCACCCAATGGTGCTTTTGTGCAGTGACATGAAAGGGTCTGGGGGCTTCGGGAAGGGCCTGTTGGGGAGGGCGTGACTGGCCTTGAGTAATGAGCCCGGCCCCTCGGCCCTCTGTCTCCCCTGACAGGCCTGCATGTCCTGAGCTGCAGGAACAATCCCCTGATTATCCCTGTGGTCCATGACCTCAGCCAGCCCTTCTACCACAGCCAGGCGGTACGTGTGAGCTTCAGTTCACCCCTGGTCGCCATCTCGGGGGTGGCCCTCCGCTCCTTCGACAACTTTGACCCTGTCACCCTCAGCAGCTGCCAGAGAGGAGAGACCTACAGCTCTGCTGAGCAGAGGTAAGACACCCTGGGCTGCTCGTCCTGGGCTGTTTTGTAGTCAAGTGGAGACGGAGGCATTCTGGAACTGGGTAGCCAAGTGTGTTGCTGTAAAAAGTCTGTGTGTTTCTCCCTTCTCCATCCTCTGGCCTCTGGTTGGCTCTGCCTTTGGGCTTAGGAGGCCCACAGGTCTCTGAATTCCAGGGGTGAGGGAGGGAAGCAAGGATGTGTGGTGGAGATAGGACCTCCTTTCCCTGGCTTGCAGTCCCAGAACTGACAGTGGCTTGCAGGGGGGATCCTGGGAACATCACTTTCCCTCTCTGGGCCTCAGCATCCTCATTTGAACAAAAAGAGGATGGATGGATTAGCTTTCTTTCAGTTCTGAAATACTGGAAAATTCTGCTTCCTTAGTAGCACTGGCAGAATGTATACCCCTCCTAAATTTAGGGAGATGGTGGGAGACTGGTATTTGCTTCATCCCAGTTCACCGTGTATTTCAGTGATGGGTAAATCTCTATGTCCTCCCCAAACCTAAGCTCCTGAGATCCACCCAGTGGTCTAGGAGTCTGTCTGTTAACTGCATAACATCACTCTATCTGTGCTTTTGACCTGGTGTCTGTTAGTGCACCTAGTTTGGAGCTAAGAGAGGACGGTGTTTCCTGGGAAGAATATGAGGTTTGATGAGACTTTTACTTGGGTTTGAATCTGCCCCTTCCTGACCATGTGACCATGAACAAGCCAATTCCCTTTTCGGAGTCTCAGTATCCTATTTTGGAATAAGCAGATGATAATCTCAACTCCATAGGGTGGTCATGAGGTCAAATGGTGCGCTGTAGATGCAAGTGCTTTTGCAGATTGTTCAGTACTGTGCAAAGATAATGCATGAATAAAGAATACTTATCGCCATTTTCTGATATGATGGTGGTGCTTTTCTGCACAGAATTGTGCATGAAGTTCTTAGAGTTGAGCTGGAAGGAGCCTCAGAAATCATCTAGTATGCCCAAAGTGTCCAAACTTTGGTGTCACCCTCTAGAATCTCAGGGCCCCAAAAGGGGAAGGACTGGTCCAGGGTCACACAGCAGCTCTCAAGTTTGTTTAATGAGAGCCAGAAGGAGCAACAAAGAGTTGGGGTCTCGGTGGGCATCCCCAGAGTGAGGCCCTCTGAAAGGCCATTCAGCTCTGGCCTACCTGGGAGCAGGGAGAGGCAAGAGGAGTGGGGAGGGGGGACACCAGCCTTTCCCACGCCCCTGCTACCACAGAGCACACAAAAGGTGGTTGCAAAACCCACATTGTTTTGCACCCACTGTCTCTAGCTTCTGTTGTGCAAAGTCTGTCGCAATCATTCGGAGGCAAAAGAGCTCCTTAAATATCACTCATTGTTGTATTTCACCCTATGAGGGCTTTTTCATCCCTGGCTCTCCAGACTATAAAAATAAGTTAATTCTCAGAACCCAGGGAAACAATGTCAACGGAAAATGCAAATCCATCAGACCTTTTCTGCAATGCTTTCCCATCCTTCACCAGCAGCCTGGACCATCCACAAGTTGACTGAGGCCTGCCCTGACCTCTTTGAATTCTTAATTAACAGTTCCTGTGCCAGAAGTAAACAGTAAGAAGCATTTAACCTCAGAAACAAATTAATAAGCATTTGTTGAGTTCTTTCACTTGTTGTGGAAGAACATTGATCTGGGGCAAAGCATTGCCCTGACTTCCACTCATTGTATGATTGTGAGCTGCTACTCCTCTGTTTCCCCATCTATAAAATGACCAGGATGGATTGGATGTTTCTCCAATGGTTGGATTGGTGGTTCTTTCCAGTTCTAACAGTCTGAGATTCCCAAGAGCTAGGAGCGGTGAGAGGGAAGAGGAAGGGACCAAAGTTTATTTTATTGTTTTATTTCATTATCACACCTGTCCTGTGAGGTATGGACAGAGTGAGTGAGTCAAGGCCTTCTAGGCATTAAGAGGCAAAAATCCTGCTTTGTCTGTTCCTAAAACCCATGCTCTGCCCACCAGAGCCAGGCACATCTAGGAGACAAGGGGACGTTTCACTGCTGCTCACATGTGAGCATTTAGTCAGGGAAACTGAGTAAAGTGATGGAGACGCAGCCCTGAGGGCCTCAGCTGGCTTGATCCTGAGCTTGGACCTGGCTGGGACAGGTTTAGCCCCGAGGGCTGAGGCTGCAGGGCTGCAGGACCTCCTCTTGAATGCTCCAGGAGGAGAAAGGATGGCAGCTGCTCCTGGGGAGTTGAAGAGGCATTTACCCAAATAGTCAGGACTGTGCAAATGTGTAAATGCATTAAAACAAATAAACCAGGAGGAAAGAAAAGAAAAATAAGCAACAACTGTAAAAAGCCATGGGATGTTTTTCTTCATTCTCAAAACACCAAGGTAAATAGCATCACTTTTTATAGCACAGAGTCAGCTGGCTGTAGTAGAAACATCCCACATTACTCTCAGCTGTTTCCCAGGTAGCGAAAGGGCTGTTCCCCACCCCACGCACACCCCTTCCTCTCCTCCCTCCCACTCTCCCTCCCCTTCTCCTCCCCATCTCTTCTATTTCTTGCTTTCTCTCCTCCCTCCCCTCCTCTCCCTCTCCTCCATCTCCTAACCCCCTCCCTCCTCTCTCACCCCTTTCCTGTCCTTCTTTTCTTTCTCTTCTCCTGAGAGCAGTGTGATCTCTAGTGGGCTGCTGTGGGAGAAGCACCACTACAGCAAAATCAATTCAGGCCGTGTGTTCTGACCTAGATTCAAGGGTCCCCAGTCCTGGTGTGGTACGTGGAATAAATTCAGAGGCCCAAGAAAACAGGATCAGGTTTCCAATGAGAGGTCCAGTTGTGGAATTCTAGCCAAATCCCAGTTCCACACTGAGTTAGAGGAAGGGGGAAAGACAGGGAGGAAGGTATAGTGATGGTGGTGGGGGAAGTTAAGAGGCTTCTTCAATGAGAAAAGCAACTATCATGAATTGAGGCTCCAGTATGTCTAACACACACACAGACACACACACACACCATCTCTATCTACCCTATGGTTCTAAACAGAGATTGAGCAGTTTATTATAAAATGCAGTGGGCCATGTGTTTAGACAGTTAATTTCCTTCCTTTCATCTTTCCTTCTATCCTTCCATCCTTCCTTCCTTCCTTCCATCCTTACTTCCTCCATTCTTTCTTACCTTCCTTCCATCCATCCTTCCTACCTTCCTTCCTTCCATCCTTTCTTCCTTCCTCCATTATTTCCTTCCATCCTCCATTCTTTCCTTCCTTCCTCCCACTCCTTTTATTTTTTGCATTCTTTCTTTCTCTACCTCACTCTTCCCACTTTTCCAGCTCATCTAGAGAAATGCAGTTCTGATAGGGAGCTAACTTTTCGAAGGCCAGCTTTAGGAGGAGATGCTTTCTTCTTGTGACTAGATTAACTCCTTCCAGCTAGGGTGGACTTAGACTGTGGTTGGGGGGTGGGTGTGCCTAGAGGCTGGAGCCAAGAGTTCGGAGAGTCTATGCATGGATAGGAGCCCATGCAGGGAATATCCCATTAGATGAATAGATAGGAATTCATATATAAGATTTGGAGCCTATAATGAAGCTTCTCATGGCCAGAGACCAGAGGCCTCAGATTGCTGCCCACAGACTCAACCAGCATCTCCAACCCACAAAAGGATCAGCACTTTTTAGAATATCTGTTGGGAGTCGCTGGTCTGGGGGATATACCTGCAAATGGAACAGCTCTGCCTAAGCATATGTGGATCTTCAACTGTACTGGATACTGCCTGACTCCTCTCCAAAATGTTCTCCAACTCACACTCCCATGAGTGGTCTATCAGAGTTTCTGTTGTTCCATATCCTCGTCAATACTTGGAATTATCAACGTCTATTTTTTTCCCATTCCAGAGGGCTCTGAAATTGTATATCTCTGCAGTTTTGTCCTCATAAAACCATGATCCCTGAAAGCTGGAAGGGCTCCAAGAGATTCTCTGGTTCTGCATCCTCATTTGCGGATGAGGAACCTGAGGTCCAGGCAAGGAAAGTGGGTTTCCCAAAGTCAGCCAGCCCATTAGGGGCAGAACAGCTTTTGAATGCAGTTCTCAGGACATCCAAGGCAGAGTTCTTGCCACTTCATCAGAGATTCCAAGACTGCTGCCACATAGGCCAGACTAGGCCACAAACAGCTTGTGTTTGTATGGCCCTCATTAGTTATTTTCTTTAACTAGTTAGTTTAAACTAACATTTAAATATCAGGAGAGTTGATATTAAAAATCAGAATTCTCCCTCCCCTTAAAGACATCAGAAGACTTGGAAACACCAGGCCATCTGTCCCACCAGGCAACCTCGGACTGGAGTGAGAACTCCTCCCACTGGGCATGCCCCACAGCTCACCTTGCCATTAAGATCGTCTACCTCGCCCCTGCAGGCCGCTGGCTTTGTATCCCGACTCTACAAAATCACACCTCGGTCCCACCACATCACTGGCCTCTAGAATCCCAGAGTAGAAGAGCCTTTTAGAATCACTTCCCCCAGTCACCTCATTTCCGGGCAGAAAAAACAAGTCCTATCTTGATAACTCTTTCTCATTCTCACTTCCCAAGTGATCCTGCAGCATTTGTGTCACGAGCATTTTCCCCAGCCCAGAATGATTTATAAACAATCTGCTTGTCAATATCTCTACTTCCCCATGGCATAATTGCAGCTAAGTAACAGGCAACTGGAGTTAAGCCATGAGCCAAGGGACAGAATCAGGAGTGGAGCCCTCCCCAGCCTTTTAGCTCCTGGCCTTCTGTGTCGTGGTTGGAGTCCTACCCAGGGATCCTCTGCTGTGCATGATTGGGGGCCATTCCATTTGACAATGGAGGCAGCAGCTGGGAGCGCTGGCCATTGGATCACTTAAGGATCTACCTCTGTATGGAACTTGAGTCTGTAAGTAAATTAAAATATATATAAGAAGAAAAGAAAATCCCTAAGTATCTGATTAGCTCTGCATCTGGGGTGGGGGGGCTCCACCTTTGCCCACCTTGTAGCATCAATAAAATTACCTGTGTCCCTGCCCCCATCCCTCCTATCAGCCACCTTCCTCCTTCTGAAAAATGTCTTAATTTTTTCCTTCTTTTGTTATTTTTTTATTGACCGTCTATCACTGGTAATAAATCCTTCCCCCATTTTTTTTTAATGAAGCCAGAGGCTTTTGTTTTGTTTTGTTTTCCTTGTTTTGATTTTTGCTTGTGTGTTTCAGAAATGACAAGGTTGTGTCAGGGAGTTATTTAGGAGGGGTAGTTAGGGTAGTATTTATCATTTTTGGACAATGTGTTCACACAAGCCTTCCCAACTAACAGGAAGGCAAAGAGAAGAGCAGGGACTTAGGGGACTGACAGGCAGATCCACATTGGAATTCTGTCCATGCTGAGTGCCTTTGGGCGAGTGATTTAAAATCCCTTAGCCTCAGTCTCCTCTTCTTGAAAATGGGAATAATAATACTACCTCAAGGAGTTACCGTGAGAATGCAAATAAGATGATGCAGATAAAGCACAGCAGCCGATGCCTGGGACATATTACCTCCTCTCCTTCTTTCTTCCTGTTTTCAAGCCTGTAAGTCAGGTGCAGACAGGTGTGCTGAAAAAGCAGAGATGCCTCACTCCCCAAAGTGTGTTCTGGAGGACACTAGTCCTAAGAAATATCCTATGAGAAAAGGTTATCAGAGTTTGGAAAAGGATGCGCACCTTAGCCCCTTCTGGAAATCCACAGTGTGCTTTAGAACACTCAGGGTTCTGAGAAGTCCTGCAATAAAGAAAGCTGATTGGTCTCCTTAATCCAACGCTCCCCTATTCATTTGACCGTGGAACATTTTGGTCAGGTAATTCATGTGTCCAGGGAATATTTTCCTTTCACAGCAGAAAGTGCGAGAGTAGAGAGACCACCTTCTCATGGAGCTACGTGGTTTCCAAAGCATTTCTCAGGCGTTGACCTGTCTGTTCTGCAAACACTCTGGGCTCCATCCTGTCCTGGACCTTTGCATCTGCTCTTTCCTCTGCCTGGGTTTCGTGCTGCCCCAAACCTTTGTATGGCCGATCCCTTCATTTCCTCCAGGTCTTAGTTCAGATGTCCCCTCCTCATGGAGGCTCCACCTGATCCTGCTCTACATGGTGTCCTGCCCTGTCAACCTCTATAATTTCACCTTGTTTTAGTGCTCTTATTGCAAGTATCACTATCTGAAATGGGCCTATGTATTACTTTTCTTTGGCACGTGTCCTCCCTCCTCAAATACACAGGCGACAGGAATCTCTGCAATCTCAATGTTTAGAACAGTGTCTGCTACTCGGCAAGGCCCCCAAGCAAAGTCTGTTGAATAGATGAATGACTGGCTGACATGTCACCCTGTTGACAATCTTGAGAGACAAATCATTTCCTTACTTCCACTTTACAGATGGGGAAACTGAGGCTCAGAGTGTTATATAACTCTCCAAGGTCAAACAACTGGCAAATGGCAGAGCTGGGCTGGAGCCCAGACTTGCCTGACTGCTAAGCCCTGTGCTCTTTCTATTCTAGGAAATCAAGGTTTTCAGTATATCCTTTCCCTATGAAGAAGAACATTAATGCACACGGAATGGGGGCTTGGGGAGAGCACTGTTTTTACCCCAATGGCCTCACAGCCCAGAGAGGCCCAAAGCCCTTGTTTTTTGAAGGGGCTCCCAGAGCCCCCTGGGTCATCATCAGACGGGAACCCAGGGGCCTCCTGGCACTGCAGAGCGAGCATGGCCAAACTGGAAGGCATCGGTCAGAAGACCAGCCTGGAAGCTGGTAGCTTACAGAGTAAATCTATTTAAATTGGAACCATGTGGCTCTTTCCCCCAGTGCTTACACAATGTGAACAGATGCATTGTTTGGTGTCAAAGCCCTTGGGTTGACTCCACAGCTACAGTCTTCCCGAGGTCTCCATGGGGCACAGAGCCGAGGCTGTCAGGAGCAGGAGGGAGGGCAGAGAATCGGAATATCTCAATACGTGTCACCTATTCCTGCCCTCCCTGAATTTCAGAAGGGGGAGAATGTGGAGTGTGCAAAACCCACATCAGGGCAGGTCTCAGACCTCAATCAAAAACGTGCCCTTTTCCAAGTATTTTTAAAAGTGAATTTGTGTTGTGTTTTAGAGGCTTTTAGCTCCTCAGCTCCCCCTCCCCACTTTAATTCTCACCATCCTTCTGCGCAGGGGAGAGAGTGGGGATGAGTAACCAGGATCCTGTAAAACCATCAGAGGGGTATCCTGAAACTGGCATCAAGAAAAAAATTGGCAATTTCTTTGTCAGCTGGTTTGGCCATGAGTTGCTCCCTGTCTCCTAGATAAAAACGGGAAAATGAAAGTCTTGCGGCTCTGGATGCAAATCTAACTATTAGTGCACACTGCATGCCAGGTGTTGGGGTAGACAGAGAGACGAAAAAGTTAGAGAAAACCACCCCCTAGAAGCTTCCAGTGTCAGAATCAACATCTCAACCTCTGTAGAGTGCTGCAGAGCTACTGCAAGACACTGCACCATTTGTTTCCTGCTGTGTCCTACATGCAAGGCATTTTTATTGCAGTGAGAAGTATACCAAGATGAAACAGACTATCTCTACCCTCAGGGAAGTTCTAGTCCAGGTGTGGGGCAAGGTTAACAAGGACTTGGGAGTCACACATCTGGGTGGGGACTTCAAGTAACTTGATCTCAATGGTCCCGATTTTTCCAACTGTAAAATGAGTAACACTTAGCTCATAGGGTTGTTGTGAGGATGGAGTGAGCTCATGTATATAAGCAACTGGTGAATAGTCACTAATGTTACTGACTGTCTGTGTAACGATACCGTAAGGAGAAAGATCATCTAAGCATGGGGGTTTTATGTTGTTTCCATTTCCTTAAGGATTAACACACATTCGGCACATGGTGGACACCCAGGACCTGTGCTCTCAATGCATGAGGCATGAGGCAACAGCCTTAGAGAAAGGAGGGCAGAATGCCTGCAAGGGAGCTCACCTGGGGACCCCATAAAGCTTCCTGTAGAAACATACTTGTAACTCAGCCTTGAAGAATGGGTAGAATTCACATTGGCAGAAATATTGGAACAGCAGCTGTAGCAAGATGCAAGGCAGGATCTCTGTACAATATTACTAACAATTCATAAATCACTTTACAGTTTATAAAAGACTTCTACATTCAACACCTCAGTTGAGTCTCATGACCCTATGAGTTGGCCGAATTTGGGAGTACACTGAAGCTCAGAGAGGTGATATACCTTGCTCAGAGTTACACAGCTTCTAGGGCATAGAGCATAGATTTATTTATACCATTAGCTACCATTTACTGAGTGCCTTTATGTGCCAGGAATTCTGCTCTGTGCTTTTCCTGAACTATCTGGTTTAATTCTCACAACTACCCTTGGAAGAGAATACTATTATAAAATATGAAGAGGCTTTCACTCTTCTTGGTGCCTGGCAGATAAGAAACTCAGTAAATACTTGCTGTAATCATAGTGACTCCCATTTCACAGATGGAAAAACTGAAGTTCTGCAAGGTCTGAAGATTCATAACAGAGAACGCTTTCAAGTGGCAGGATTTGAACCCTGGTTTGTCTGTTTCCATAAGTTGTGCTCTTAATGATAAACATTAACCACTGCCTCCAAGAGTCTTCTTCACCAAAGTAGCACCTCTTCCTCTCCTCAGTCTTGGACTCCTGAAATTCTGGAGAGCGAAGTCATTAGCCTTTATCTTCCATCTGGAGTGCAGTGGTCCTACAAGAAAACTCCCTCTTACGCTCTGTTCCTTCCCTTTCCAGCTGTGTGCACTTTGCATGTGAGGCCACTGACTGCCCAGAGCTGGCCGTGGAGAATGCTTCTCTCAACTGCTCCAGCAGTGACCACTACCATGGTGCCCAGTGTACCGTGAGCTGCCGGACAGGCTACGTGCTCCAGATACAGCGGGATGATGAGCTGATCAAGAGCCAGGTGTGCACAGGTGCTGGGCTCAGAGCCCCTCTCCAGCCCAGGAAAGGCTGAGAGGGTGTTGGACATGTTCTCTGCTGAATCTCCAGCACTTAAAATAGTGCTGCCACATTGTAGATGCTCAGTAAATATGTGTTGATTGAATGAATGAATCAATCAATCTGGAATTTCTGAGACAATGGTGCCCTGGTAAAGTACTGTTCCACACAACAGATATCAGAGTCTTTGTGTAGGTTGCAAATCTGGAAAACTGTGGGCTGAGCATTTTGGAATGAAACCCTCACAGTCAGAACTCTGCTACAATTGAATGGGCTGCTTTAGGAAGAGGCAAGCCCTCTGTCAATGAGGTGTTCATTCATTCATTCATTGTAAAACATCTCTCCATTGGGAACTGGATGCTGTACTAGGTGCTAGAGAAAAAAGTCACTACAATAAACCTAGTTCCTCTTCTCAAGGAGCTTAGTGACTAGTGACAGGGAGCAGACAATGAATGAGTAATGACCTCACAGTGTGATAAACACCATAAAGGGAGTTGTAGGATGTTGTGGAAGCACAGGGGGATTCAAGGAAAGCACTCTGGAGGAAGTGATGTGAAAACTGAGAACTAGATAGATGGGCAAAGGGGTGTGTGTTGGGGAGAGGGAAGAAACATATGCTCTGGACACAGGCGGGAATGGAAGGTGAGAAAGAGCATGCTACAGACAGAGATTTTTCTTCTTCTGAACTCACCCAAGCAATTAGGCTGGAGGGACAAGGAAGGTCCACTGGTGCAAGGCCCTGTTAGCTTGGTCAGATAGTTTGAAGTTTATCTGTAGGGCAACAGAGGGCCGATATAGTCAGATCTTGGTTGATAAAGGTCCTTCTGGCTGCCTATTTGGGTGTGGCTTGGAGTCTGACAGTAAGACTGGCCACAGGGAGAGTCCTCAGGAAATCATCAGAAGAGCTCATGGAAGAGGGGTGTGTCCTTTGTGAGGGACTAGTGGCAGTGAGTGGATTTAAGATGTGGCAGAATGTTCCTTTAGCCAGATGTTATGGTGGGGTCTCAGGTGGGCATGAGGGAGGGGAGCAAAGTGGCAGTGAAGCCCTGAGATCTGAGGATTCCAGAGCTCTGTCACTGGATGCAACCTTTTCCAAGGCCCCGCCAGCGGATCTCACCTTCACGTTGGAAGCACACAGGTCACATTCCTTGTTGCTGGGAACACCTATTTGTCCAGAGCTTCTGGGCTTGAAAAGAGTCCCACTGGGGAGCTCTGGGGCCATCAATTGCATGTCTTTGACACCTACTTCCGTGTGTCAGACACAGCAGGTCTGAACTCCTGTGGAAATAATTAGGCTGTTTTGGCAGTGAGGACCTCTACTCCCTTTGATGTATGATTAAGAGGGGAAATATGCCCTTTGCTTTTAAAATCCCAGATCAACATTGGCATCCCCAATCCCCTAGGATTTGGCGGCTTCCTCCTTAAACAGAAGCCTCCGGGCTGCCGATGACTGTCCCTCCCTTGGCTCCATAGCATGGCCTCGCCCTTCCACCCGCACAGCCCTGCCACCTTCTAGTTTGATTCAAATCTTGGTTGACCCGTTCACTTTCCCCAGCCTGTTCCTTCTTCATGTCTACCTCTCTCAACTATTGAAACATCAAGTCTCAGAGGAGGGAGTAGCTCTTAGAGCAATCCTTGGGTTCAATGCCAATGGGAGAACTCAAATAAGGAAAGGGAATTACCCACGGTCTCATAGTACAGAGGACAAACATCAAGGTCTCTGATACCTCAGGGCGATGCCCACTCTGTGCCAAACACTACAAAAGGCTCCCTGTAACTTCCTCCAGAGCCAAGAAAAGAGACAAGGATCAACAGCAAAGTTCCCACTGTTGTGCCATGTTTCAGAAGCTATTTCATGAAAGAAGTCATCAGGCCCTGAGAGGCCTGAGTCTCAAGATTCTCATCAATGGAGATTGATGATCAGGCAGACTCTACAGATAGTAGTTAAGAGCATAGCCTTTGGGTTCAATTCCCACTTATCCTCTTTCCAGCTGTGTAGCTTGGAGCTAATCACAATGTCTCTGAGCCTCAATTTCTGCATCTGTAAAATGGGAACTGAAATACCTAATTCAAACAGTTGTTGGGATCATTAAAAGTGAACTAAAGGTAAACACTAAGCACTGGTCTCCTGGTGCCTGGACAAGATTCTGAGCCACACCTGGGGGAGATGGGTGTTTCCCCCCATTGGCATTAGGTCTGCCTCCTCGCTGAGCCTGCCCCTCTGTCTTTCAGATGGGACCCAGCGTCACAGTGACCTGTGCTGAAGGCAAGTGGAACAAGCAGGTGGTGTGTGAGCCGGTGGATTGTGGCATCCCGGACCAGCATCATGTCTATGCCGCCTCCTTCTCCTGCCTCGAGGGCACCACGTTTGGCAGCAAATGCTCCTTCCAGTGCCGTCACCCAGCGCAGTTGAAAGGTATCAGGGGCCCTTTGGCTTGGCTTGCCCTGCTTCTCCTGTGGGAACCCAGAGGCTGCTTTCAGGCTCTCCTTCTGGGTCTCAGACACCAAGGCTTGGATGGGGGTTTTATCTGTGCTCCTGATTTCTTTCCACCAATTGTGTTCATGTAAACTGCCCCACTGTGCAGCTAAGGAGAAAGTAGAGAGTGTATAAGTATGACAATGAAATCTCCTCCAAGATCTTGCAAATCTTGCAAAAAAGAAAAGAAAAGAGAGAGGAAGGAAGTGGGGGGAAGGAAGAAAAAGAAGATTCTAAGAAGGTAACATTTGGAACTGATGTGACTAGTTCATTGGATAGGATTAGGGCTCAGGAAGCCTAATAGGTAAGTAATATTATTCCCATTTTCACAGAGGAGGAAATTGAGTCTCAGAGACTTTAAAGAACTTGTCCAAGGCCACACTATTAATGGTGGGATTCACATTGAGGCTCAGGTCTGTCTTCCTCCAAAGCCAACTGCTGCTCCTTAGAAAGGGCTAGCTGAGAGAGGAGCAGATGTGGACAGGAAGCATTTACTGGGATCTCCTGGGTTTTAAGATGAGAAAGACATAGTCTGGCAAACTGGAGAAGAGGGCAGATTTGGAAATGCGTGAGAGGATGGCTTGAGTGTCCTAGAATGTCAGGACTAGAACAGCTCTTAGAGCTTATTAAGAATAACTGATTATTGGAAAGATGGTGAAACTGAGGTCCAGCGAGAGGAAGGAAGGAAGGACCTTGTACAAAATCACCGAGCAAGTTAGTGTCATTTTCAGAATGAATGCTCTTGGCTTCCAGTCGAGTATTGGATTTTGACATTATACATGATTCTTGAGGTGCCAGGACCCTCTCCTTGGCTTGGTTCATCAGAGGAAACATTGCACCCTTATTAGATACCCAGAATATCTCACTCAAGCATGGGTCCTACCTTGGGATCCATCATTCCATTGTATGGGAATGAGTGGACTTCGGTGGGGTATGGGAAGTTTGGAGGGAGGTCTGTAAATTCCCTGAAACATAGATGTAATATTATATGTTCATCAGTTTCAGGCATTTTGTTGATTGGAGAGAGTCACTAGTTTCCCCCAATTTTCAGGGGGTTACAGAACTTCAAAAGATTACTGGACTTGAAGGAGGGCAGTGACTGTGTCTAATCCCTTTTCACATTGCTGTCAGCAAACCCAGGACCTGCACATAGTAAGACTCAATAAAGTCTATTAACTGGATGGCTGGATAAATTGATGAAAGTAACACTCCAGGAAAAGTTTCTTTTAAGAGATGAATGGAAGACCCAGCAATCTCACTAAACTGCCCCTAAAGAAAAGCAAGAAGCAACTCTGGGATGTATCCCTTAGGTCTCCTCATTTTTAACCGAGGAAGATTTTAACTAAAATGCTATAGACATTTCATTTGAGCTACTGTAAAGATTTAGGTTGGAGAGAGGTGAAGAGATCAGTGGAAGTTTTAACCCCCTCCCCCACCTTTCAGGCTGTCTGAGCCCTTCCCTTGGCCCCATTTGCCCAGACGTGGGGAGTATTAATAACTCCAGACCAGGAAATCATACTTCTGTTCTCGATCCTAGGCCCTTGGGAAAGGGAGATATATAAATTAGCATTGATTATTACAACCCCCTTGGGGCTAATAATAATTCTTAAAGTGATTCAGACCCTTTTGCCATTGCTTCTCTGCTGACTATGAGGGAAGGGGGTGACCCCTCTGTAGAGATGAGATTCCAAGAGGACCACCATCTTGACAGTTGTTGGTCTCAAATTTGCTCTTCCCTTGAGAATACAGGGAAGCATCTCTCCAGTGGCCACATTGACCCACCAGGATCCACTGGCATTTAATGCACCTTGGTTCTCAACATTATCTGGTGCTCAAATTCCAGGTCTGATGCTTCTGCTTGGATCTGGTGGCAGCAAGGACTGGGTGATGGTCCTGAGACCTCTCTTCAGTTTGTTAGTGCCCCCCTTCTCAAGTCAGGGGGTGAAGAGATGATCAAAACAACTTGTTTCCCCTGTGTTTTGTTTGCTTCCCTTTCCTCCCATTTTCTCTTTGTTTTCCTTTCTCTGCAGCACGATTTAAGCAAGAAGAGCCCTAGTTTTAGAATCAGACAGACTGGGGTTCCACTCCTGGCTCTGCCCCAACTGTCTGATCTTAGGAGAGCAATTTCACGTCCCTGAGCCTCAATACTCTCATTTGTAAAATGGGCGCAGGAGTGCCCATGTTGAAGGGTCAGGTTGGGGATTAAAGGAGAGAGCATGTATAAAATGCCAGAGCCTGAGAAAATGCTTAGTAAATACTCATCTTTCCCAGGGGGCACCCTTGTGAGGACCTGTGCGGTGGCTGATCTCCTAGCCCCTGACCTCTTTGTCCCATAGAGGCCTTAGTTCTGGGAGCTATAGAGGCATGCTCCATCCTCCGTGCTCCTCCCAGGACCCAGGAGTTAGTATCCCGGGATGAGCAGCCACCACCCAGGACAAGCAGTCAAGTGTAGACCTGGAAACATGGGGTAACACAGGTAGCACCACAAGCGCACTTGCCCCCTAAATTCCAGGTGAATTTTTCCTGAATATCCTGACTTTCACTTAAATTGCAAGCCCTCTTCAAGATGTGAGCAAAATATGCTGCAAACTCACAGCCTTAGAATCACTTCTGCCAAGGTCCTTTATCAAATGAGCACTACACACACAGGCAGAGCCTACAAAAATGTACAAGGGAAAAAATACTTAAAAGTTCCAAAAAGAACAACTTCAATTTCAAAATCATTAATGTTTAATTAAATGGCTAAAAGTGCAACATTACTTACATCACCCAGTCAATCTCAACTCACCCATGTTGGCTGCCCTTCATATTGACTTTGGAGTGGGGCTTCTAAAGTAAGCGTGCCCTCATCATGCAAAGATCTTTCTTAAAGGCCCACTTTCTACTTCCGGCTCTTGTTGCCTTTCCTATCTCAGTTTTTCCTGTCTATCCTCAGATTTAAAACTCAGTCCATTCAGTAATTTCCAGAAGATAACCAATAACATTGCACACTTTCTGATCCCTTGCACTTCACTGAAGATAGGAACATGAGCTGGGTGGACACAGAGAGTGGTCACATCCTCCAGTGCCCAGCAATTAACCTTCTTACCTGCCCTCAGCTCTTTGCCTCACCTCTTACCCTCTCCCTACAGATCCTGTAACGACCTCCCTCTCTTTAGGAGGTCCATATTTTCTCTCCTCTCACAGGAACTCTTCCATCTTTCTCAGAAGCAGATAGCCCAGCCCTCGAGGGTTCAGCTTTATCCCAAGGGTCTCAGCATCTTCCCCACAAAAGCAGAGTCAGTCCCGTAAAAGGAATTCTTATACAACTCCTAAGAAAATGCTGCTTTCTTCATCTTTTCACTCTAGTGTTTTGGAGATACCAGGGTTTAGGATGTCATTGGGTCCAAACCACTACTTGGTGCTGATGGTAAACCACTACTCAAATTACGCCTGGAGGCTTGAGGGTCACAGTGGAGGAGGGACTTGTCCAAGATCACACAGCTGCTTATGAGGCCACTTTTTGATGTGAGCAATAGAGTAAGCACCAATTTCATTTCTTAAATAATTCTTCCAGTATCCCTCAGCCCTCACTCCACTCTGAATGGTTGCTCAAGCTTTAAGAGTCAAGCCTATTCTTACTTCAGGATTCTTACCTGCTGCCTCAGAAGCCCTTTGGCTTTTTCTAAAGCCTGTGCCTCAACCCCATCGAACCCTGGAATGTCAGAGCTGGGAGAAGCCTAGAGGTCATCAAGGCTAATCATTTCATTTTTCAATGGGGAAGCTGAGGCCCAAGAGAGGAAGACATTTACACAAGGACACGTATGAGTTGTCAGAAGCATCAAGGGTCCGTTCTAAAGCCAGTTACTGCTGTGCACAACCAGAGCTCAGTCCTTCTGGGGCACTATGGGAGATAGTGTAGACTATTCCTCAGGGTTATTGCAACTCTGGAAACTGACATGTTAATCCACCAACTTCATCACTGGTTGAATGCTACTTCCAGGGGCATTGACTCCTCAGTTCTGTGCGCTTGCCCTGCTTGCAGGCAGAGCATGCACGTGACCAGAACAAAAGGCCTCCTGCATAAGGTTGCAGGTACAGTAAGCATCCTTCAGACTACAGAGGTGAGTGCCAAGAGGATGAGGGCAGGGCATAGACAGCGTGTGTCATACCCTACTTTCTTCAAAGCCACGTGGTGGATGCTGGGTAGTGGCTACAGCCAGGGCATGGAAACACTGATTCTGCACAGTTCAGAGTCTGCGTCTCCTGGATTTTGTTTGTTGTGGGGTGAGGGCATGTCCATGGTCCTGAATCACCGGTTCCTGCTTTAGCATGTTTCTTCTCTTGACTGTGGTACACGGCTAACTCCCATTTACCCTTCCCCCAGAATTTACATTTCTGGTTTGCTTTTCTCTCTTGATTAACATTTTGCAATTTTTACGTTATCTTGCCACAAAAGAACCATGACTTCCACTTCACAGTTTACGAATTGCATAGCTGATATGATGTGCTTTTCAGTCCCAACCCTTTTTCCACAGACATTTTATCATTCTTGGGGAATTCAGAGACAGTTTGCTCCCAATATCTTTTATATCACCCCTTCCCTTTAAGCTCTTGCTGTGCCTGGGCACCCCCAAACACTGCCCTAATCAGAAAGGCAGTGAAAAGGCACTTCATAGTCTCTATGTTCTGGAAGCCTCTCTGCTTCTATGGAGGCCAAATGAATCCTTCTTCTGCACCCTCAACTCTTTTTACTTGATGGAGAAATATCTGCAGTTTTCAGTATCACAGTCTATCAACGTGGAATCTTCTGTGGGGTTTACAGACAATGCATCTTCTTGTGCTCACCAGAGGAATCACACTGGCACAGGAGGAGGAAGACAGCGAATGGGGAACAGAAGCAGAGGAGCCCACACAACTGCACAGTGCTCTCTCTTCCTTCCTTCTCCTGCTTTATTTCTCTCCATAGGACTCACCATCTTCTAGCACAGTAAATAGTTTACTTCTTAGCATAATTTATTGTGTTCCTCCCTATCCCACTAGAATATAAACTCCAAAGGGCAGGGTGTGAGGTTTTTGGTGTGTGTGTGTGTGTTTTGTTGTTCACTGCTTTGTCCCAACATATAAAAGAGTAGCTGCGGGGCCGCCCGGTGGCGCAGCAGTTTAGTCCGCGCTTGGCAGCCCGGGGTTCGCGAGTTCGGATCCCGGGCGCCCGCCGACGAACTGCCTGTCAGCCATGCCGTGGCGGCGTCCCATATAAAGTGGAGGAAGATGGGCACGGATGTTAGCCCAGGGCCAGTCTTCCTCAGCAAAAAGGGGAGGATTGGCAACGGATGTTAGCTCAGGGCTGGTCTTCCCCACAAAAAAAAAAAAAAAAAAAAGAGTAGCTGCACATAGTAAGTACTAACTAGATGCTTGTTGAATGAATGAAGGCTTCTGTGCAATTCATATGCTCCTTTCAGACCTGCTAATGAAGGCACGAGGGTAGGAGGAAGGGAGCGCGAAAGGAAGGAAGAAAAGAAGGGAAGGAGGGAGGGAAGAAGCAAATAAGGAATTTGATAGCACTTTTTTGGACATGTCTCTTAAACATTGTTTCATTTTGTCTTCTCATCTCCACATAAGGCAGGAGCAGTTGTGTTCTTTCTGTAGATGGGAGTGTTGGGGTCTGACTCTCTAAGAAGAGATAATAAGGACTCTGCTGAGCATATGTAGCCAACTTCCCATTCAAAACATCAGCCGTTTTTGCAGTTAGACAAAATTGATTTTAAAGTTCAGTTCTGTCTTTTACTAACTATGAGCACTTGGTCAAGTCACTTCCCTCTCTGACTCTCTATTTCCAAATGTGGATTGCCCCACTAGGAGCACTGTTGTGAGAATAAATGAGATCACTTGTCATAAAGCACTCAGTATGTAGTAAATGTCAGTCTCGTCCCTGTCATTCCACCCCTCCAACCTTCAAATCAGACCTTCCAGCCTCCAAGTGTCGGAGCCGCCCATGTGCCCTGCCCTGGTTCTCAACACCGCGCAGTGATAACCGGGAAGAGGAGAGTCTGGTTGAGAAACCCAAGTTCCAGGCTCATCTCTAATTGTCTTGGGGAGGTTTGGGGCAGGCTGTGTGTCGAAAATATACGACCTGGCAGTGAAAAGCCTAACTCCCCATGTTTTCTTTTATTTGTGACGTTCCCCATCAGGCCAGCTTCCCGGTGATGATCAGAACGTCTGCTGGAGCTGGCACAGGCTGCCGGGAAGTGCTGTTCTCTTAGCTGCTTTGGCAAAGCCTCACTGAGCACTGGGGACTGAAAGGAAAGCCAAACCTCCTGATACCACAATGGGCACAAGGGGGCTAGGATGAAGACGGGGCACAGGGCCCAGAGAGGAGCGGCAGCTTGCGGTCACACAGCCCACTGAAATCGGAGCTCAGAGTAGATGCTGTTAGGAGCTTACACCATCCATTGTTAGAAGGCAAGTCCTTTCAGCTCTGGGCTCAGATGCCCGTCTGGCAAAGCAAGGAGAATGGACAGAAGGAGCGTGAAGGTCTCTTTCTATGCAGTATAAGAGGTTCAGAGTCAGGAATTTTAATTCACTGTAGACTGGGGTAAGTCACTCCCCAAGTTGATCTCCTCTTCTTCATGGCAGCTCTCTTGATCTCCCTAGGCTCCTCAGTTGTAAGTGGAAGGGTCTGGAATTCCAAGAGGAACATCCTCTGGTTCTTCAAGTTGGCTTAAGTCCAGGCAGCCCGTGAATTAGCTTGGCTGTCAGAGGTCCCCCCTCAGCTAACCCTGCCTGTCTGTGTCCTCCAGGCAACAACAGCCTCCTGACCTGTATGGAGGACGGGCTGTGGTCCTTCCCAGAGGCCCTGTGCGAGCTCATGTGCCTAGCTCCACCCCCGGTGCCCAACGCAGACCTCCAGACAGCCCGTTGCCGAGAGAACAAGCACAAGGTGGGCTCTTTCTGCAAGTACAAGTGCAAACCTGGATACCATGTGCCCGGCTCGTCTCGGAAGTCAAAGAAGTAAGTGGGGCCAGAAACACCAACTCACAGGTTCTGGGGAGGAGGAGACCCGGGTCTGGATGTCTGATTAGACAGAAGCACTCATGTCTTTGCTGGAGGCGACACCCACCATTCACCACCTTCTGTCCCGTGGGAATCTAGAAGGACAGTGTTAATAACTGCCTGCTGACTGTGTGACCTCAGGCAAGCGACTTCACTCCTCTGGGCTTCTATTTTCCAGCAATAAGATGGAGATGATAATAACAGTTACCACATAGGATTGTTGTGAAGAATAAATGAGGATGTGTATGTAATGTGCTTGCAAAGTGCCTGACACATAGCAGTTGTTCAATAAATGGTGGGTATTCATATCATCTTGTGCCAGCACCCCTCAGAACACTCTGGAAGGAAGGGAAAGGACAAGGGTTCACAGGGCTTGAATTTAATTTCAAGCCACATGTAACTGAGAGAATGTCTGAAATTCTTGCTTGCCCCTGTGGAAGGAGTTCTGTGAATGGATTTTCCTTAATCCCTACATGTGGCCCCCACCACCCAATAGGACAGATGGGTCAAGAATGGGAAAGTGAAATGAGAGGCCAGCGGGCCCCAGAGAAACTTGGGTGTTGTGGTAGGGCATGGGTCTAGCCCTCTGGTCCTTGAGATGTCTCTTCTTTTATCTCTTCCTTGAAGACGGGCCTTCAAGACTCAGTGTACCCAAGATGGCAGCTGGCAGGACGGAGCTTGTGTTCCTGTGACTTGTGACCCACCTCCCCCGAAATTCCATGGACTCTACCAGTGCTCTAATGGTTTCCAGTTCAACAGCGAGTGTCGGATCAAGTGTGAAGACAGCGATGCTGCCCAGGTAAGACTCCTTGAACTTGAGGTCAACACTTTCGTCCTTCTCCTATCTGCTTACCAAAGACCAGCTTATATTTTACAGCTCTCCCTCCAGGAGACTCTCCACAGATGGCAGACTTGCATAATGGCGATATCACCCAGGCAGAAGTTAAGAACCTGGGTTTTAATTCTCTTCCTTTGTAATCTCTCTCAGCTTTGTTTTCTTCCCTATAACCCCATATTTTATTTGTTAAGAGATTCTTAGCTTTTAAAAATTTTTAGTATTGGAATCCTTACACAGGAAAGCATATGTATATGGAATCCCAAGGTATGAAATTGATCAAGTTGAGTTATTCTGATAGGAGTGACCAGGGCTGTTTTGCCAACTTTGTACCACCATCACCACCTGTGTTGGTCCCTGGAGTATTTAAAATCACAAGACTGCCGTGATCTGGAGACATCACTTGACTCTTAAGGCACAAAGAGAAAGGGAACCACATTTAGATTAGAAGAACAGTTTTGAGAACACTGTGGAAGAATGGGAGACCAGAAGGAGATGGCAAGGTTTGAATTTTATCTGAATCCACGTGTAACTGAGAGAAAGTCCAACACTCCTGCCTGCCTTGCTGAAGGAATTCTGTGAATGAATTATTCTTAATCCTTACACATATCCCCCAAACCCAATAAGAAGGGTAAGGAATCAAGAATGGAAAAGGGACATGAGAGGCCAGCTGACTCCAAAGAAGCCTTAAATCCACAGGGAGTTCCACCTTGATAGAACCGACAATTTAGGGTTGATACCCCAAGCCCCTTATTTCACAGGTGTACAAAGATCTTCAACCAGGTGAGGCCAGAGTTCAGCCAGCTGGGCTCCAGGGCAGGTTTTACCTTTAGTCAGTCCTTCTGGGTCTTTATTATTGCCCCCCAAATGTCAGGTACTGCCAAACCCCCATCCTCACCTCCTCTTACTCCCATTCCTCACATCCACACAATTACCAAGTCCTACCCATTCTCCCTCCAAGACATTCTCTGAAGCTGTCACCCTAACTCAGGCCACCATCATCTCTCTCCTGGGCTGCCATGTTGTTTCCTGATCATCTCCCTGCATTTACACCCCTGCCCCTCTCTAGTATATTCTCCACCTTTCAGCCAGAGTGATTTGTTTAGAAGATAAATCTTATCATGACAATTCCACTGCTTAAAGCCCCTTGTGAACCAGGACTCCCATACCCTTAGGATAAAATCCCAACTCCTCAGAGTGGCGTTCAAGTCCTCTCCTCCATCACCAGTGAGATGATCTCCCTCTCACCTCTGCATTCTGTACCTTAAAGAGCTCCTCTCACCCTTTTGAGCTGCCTCACTCCTAATCACCCTTCACAGTTCAGCCCTGGCACCCCCTTCTCCAGGACCCCTTTCTCAATGTCCCTTCTACTGTTGGGATCAGTGCCCTTCCTCAGGGTTCCCCCTGCACAGCATTGGCCACATTGCATTATAATTCATTTCACAGGCCCTGCCTAGGCTGTGAAATCTTTGACCACATCTGTAATCTTCCTTGAGTTTTCAGCACTTGGGACAGTGCCAAACACTTAGTAGGTGCTTAGGAAATGACAAGGTATGAGAAAGAGCCACGATGAGCATGCAGGCCAATTTTCCAAATGAGAAAACTAAGACTCAGAGAAGTCACTCAACCCCCCCCCCCCCCGAAGGCGACACAGCTGGTGGTGGTTGAGTCAGAATCAGAAATCCAGGTCCCCCAGCTGTGGGCAGACTTAATCCAATAGGCACTACCTGAAAATTCTTGATAGTGTACACTCACGAATGTTTGTGTACCCGACTCCTTCCCATCCTCAACTGCCAGGGAAGCAGAAGCCAGGGCCGGAAGAAGCAAAGGCCAGAGATTACCACGGCCTCACGCAGGCTGATCAACTTCCCTCTCACTCCCTTACAAAAAAGCTGTTGCTAACAGTTACCCGAACTGCTGAGCCAAATAATATTCTGGCCGTGGTCATGTTATCAAACTGAAACCCAGTCTGCCTGGGGCCTGCCAAGTACCTTTCATGGCCAGTTTGTATTTAAAGGAGAGGAAAATGTAAATTTATCAGACGAGTCAAGCCGTTCTGTTTGGCAAGTGGCGGAGAGGCTAGACGGAAAGGAGCAGGGTATTGCTTGTCGGCTCAAAGAATGAGGGAGCGCGTGCCAAATGGGCTCCTCATGCAATTGACGTTTCTAGTTTGTACTGCAAATGAATTTCCTCTACCCTCAGACCAGGGGCCCCAGAGCCAAATCTAGTATTCACCTCAGATCCCCTCTTGCTGCCTGTAAACACAGCAGAAATGTACGGCCCGGAGCGTCTTGAATCAAACAGCTTGTATGGAGCAGGAATTCTTCACTTTCCAAACAAGTTCCAGATCCTGGCAGGAGAGGACAGGGGCTATTGTAGGGGAAATGCACATACTCCCTTCTCGCTGCCACAAAAAGCAAATTGACAAATAAAACCTCCAGTTCGTTCCTTCCTTGGCAGTCAGTGTGACGCTGGATCTGGACTCTGAGTTCGAATCCTGGCTCCACCACTTACTAGCAGAAGGACTGAGGCATGTTATTTAACTCTTTAAGCTTCAGTTTCCTTGCGCATAAAATGAAAGGAGATGAAAATAAACTACCTTGTAGTTTATGTGTCAGGATTAAATGAGGTAATGAAAATAGAGTATGTCTATGAGTTCCCCCGGGAATTGTGCAGTGCACAACCTGTGCCGTCAGACATGGCAGCCCTGGGGAAGGCACAAATGAACGAGCCTGCCTTTAAGGTCACTTCTAGTGGAGAGAATCCCTGAAGCTCCATGTCGACTCCTACAGAACCTGGAAACAAAGGCAACAGTTTGAAACTCAGCCCTCTGTTGGCAGCTAGCCCCAGAAAGTCAGAGAAGGGGACACCTATCCTGCATGAGGCCAGGATGTGAGGTGGGGAGACCAGTATGAACCACAGAGACATCTGGTTTCTTACTTAAATAAACCTGTAGGATATATAGACTCTAGCATTGCCCAGTAGAATTTTCTGCTGTGATGAAAATTCTCCATATCTGTGCTGTGCAATATGGTAACCACCAGGCATGTGATTGAGCAACTGTGTTACATTTCATTTAATTTTAAGTAATTCAAATTTAAATGTAAACAGCCATACTTGGTTAGTGGCCACCATATTGGACAATTCCACTCTAGAACACGTAGTGTTAGGATCCCTGTAAACCAAGACAGAGAACCTTCATAACCACCACTTTGGTATTTTTAAGTGTTTCCTGGATGCCAACCTGGTGCCGCAGACTTTCCGTCATGTTGACAACTCACAACAACCATTTGAAAAAGAAATAATATCCCCATTTTACAGACGAGGATAGAAGGCTCGCGAGGCCAAGTTCTTGCCCGCAGTGATGAGTTAGTGGGTGGTGTTGACTGACTCCAAGACCCGCTCTTCCCGCTGCCTCCAGACATTTCCAGGGCAGGCTAGTGGCAAAGGCAGGAATTCCATCCCCAGCCGACTGGGGACAAGTGCTAATTGTGTCAGCATTTAATCCAGCTCTGGTGCTCCTGACCTGTCTGGAGTGATAACTCAGGCCCTGTTCTGCATGAGAAACGCTGTGGGGGCTTTGCAGGTGATTAGGGGGATGGGCCATCTTGGCATGAGGACAGAGGCTGTGGGAGATCCATGCACAGGGGCTGCAGCCGGAGAGGAAGAGGCTCAAGGTGCCCTGTGGACGGACTAATGCACTTAATGGTGGGCTTCAGCAGCTCAGCAGGAACAAGAAAGGAAGGGGTGGGTGTGGAATCAATAACGCCCCCAGTTCATTGCACAGATCACAGCGGGGGGGGGGGCTGTAAAAGCCTTTCTGCCACAAGTGGTGTGCATCTGGTCCCTGCCTTTAGAGGCTCTGCTGTGGACACAGCATAGCTCTCACATGTACAATCCCTCTGCGAGCAGGGGCAGCCTCTAGTTTCAGGGTTGTCAGATGCTTACCCAAGCACCCAGGGCTTCCTAGAGGAAGTCAGAAACATCACAGGCCCATGTGATGTTAGAGATGGACAGGAATCAGAGGGCCCCCACTGCAACCCACTTATTTTACAGTCTCAGATCTCCTAACCAAGTCATTGCACAAGTCAGATTTTCTGCCCATCCTTATTCCTAGGGCTGCATGTCACCCTTGTACCTTACACGGAGGAGCAAAATGCACGTAAGGGCATTGGTTGGGAACAGAGGCATGTAATTAATAGCAGCTGCAAATTATTGAGCGTTTACTTCATGCCGGTCACTCAGCTAAGTGCTTTATACAGGCTACTTCATTTAAGCCCCACAGTATCTGGCATTACTGTCCCATTTTGTAGATGAGGAAGCTGAGGTTCAGTGAGGTAAAGTGCTTTGCCCATTTACACAACACAGGAGTGGAGGAACTGAGACTCCTGTTATTAGGTCAGGCTGCCTCCAAAGCTTAACTATTTATATCCTGCTCTGCACTGCATGGTTCTGTCTTTCTCTGATGCTGCCACATTTCTCTCTGCCATTATCTCATTTATACTATGGAGAAGAAGTCTAATTTTCCCTCTCCTCTCATCTCCCCTCCCCTCTCTGCCTCTCCCCTCCCCTCCCTTCTCTCCCCTCCTCTCCCCCCCATTGTAGTGAAGGCACGGAGACTTACAGTCAAGAGCTGGCTCTGGCATTGGCAGCCTCCATGACTTGGGCACATTGCCTCCCCATTCTGGTTGCTGCCATTTCTGATGCGGGTGATGGTTGGGTTGATTCTGAAATTCCCCTGGAGACGGTACGGCAGAGCAGTTAAGAGCCTTAGCCAACACTTAAGAGAGCCTGGTGTGTGTGTTAAGCTCTAAATGCTTCACATAAACTAAGTCACTCAGTCCTCGTGATGACTTCCTCAGGTAGTGGACTCTGTGCCCATTTAACAGTTGAGAAAATTGAGGCATAGAGAAGTTAAGGAACTTCCCCAAGTCCACACAGCTAGGAAGTTGCAGAGCTGGATTATGAACCTAGAGAGTTTGGCCTAAGCCTAGGCTCTTAACCATTACAGTAGCATCATTTAAAAACTCACCTTTTCACTTCTTAGCTGAGCCTCAGTTTTTACAGATTTGGAAAATCTGTAAAGGGGATATAATTTCTACTCTATTACAGGTTAAAAGGATTTTTAAATGCCTGTAAAACACTTGGCACATAATAGGTATTTGATAATATGATTGTGATATGCCCTCAGCTCTTTGTGGACCTTGTAGCTAGAGAGAGTTCGAGAGAGCACCACATGCTCTTTTACGGACAGATGCACAGGCACAGAGAGGCAAAACGTTTTGCTGAGGGATGCTCAACCCTCTTGTGAGAGATTTCATCTTAGCATTCAGAATTGTGCATTCAGAGCCAAAAACACTTGCCAGTGGTCCTTGGTCTTTCCAGATTGGACCCTCAACATCAGGTCTTCTATGGTCAAACTAGACTGAACATCAAGGGTCTACTCTGAAGATCTGTACCAGGTTGTAGGCAAGCCCTAATGCACCAAGATCTAGTCCCAAAGGAGGATTTGAAAATCCAGAGAGGCTCCAGCAAGTCTGCTGTGCAGGGGCACAGCAAGAGCAAAGGTGTGGAGGTGCAAATCAAGAGAAGTGTGCAGGAGAGACAAGGTGACCACGGGATTAGAAGGAAGGACATGTGCACAGTGAGAGATGGGGCTAGACGTGCCATCTGGGTTCCACTGTGGAAGCCCTGGAGTGCCAGCCCAGGGTATGACTTGTTTAGAAGGCTAAGATGTCTTAGCAGAAGGGTGCCACGTTTTAAAAGCAGATTTAGTCAGCAGCAGAAAGTGCCAGATGAACTGGGCAGGAGGGAGAGAGACTGGAGGCAGCATGACCAGCGCCTTTTTGCTCCCACCTTCTATGGTGGAGCCTCCCCGGTTTGAAATTCCCTGAGCAGATTCTAGCTAGTTCTAATACATTCTCTGCTGCAAACAGAGCTTCCCAGCCAGCTCTGGCCCACGTAGTGCTGAGGTCTGCAGCCCTTCAGGGGCTGGAGGCCAAATGCATCATAGGCCCAGGCCAAGGTTCCAGGAAATTGGGGTCAATTTCTACTCCCCCGAGGGCCCTGCAGAATCATGAGGCCTGGGGCCTGGGGCTCCTGGAGGGAGAGTTGGGGCTCTCTGAAGCCACATGAAACTGCCTAAACTTTCCCTGAGCTCACACAGAACCTCTAGGGGTGGACTCTGGAAGTCATCTTGCAGCTGCATGCTTGGGATGGGCCACCCTTCTCCCATGGCCACAGAGGTTTTCCACTGCAATTGGACCCTCCTCGTGCTGGCCTATGAGAGGCCCAGAGAGGGGCCTCCTGTCTCTTCTAAGTCCTGTCTCCTTGCAGCTGTTTTCTCAGACAGGGGACCTTCAGCCTGCATTAGCCCTTTCAAAGAGTTTACTCATTTCCTCATGCATGCTCTCATTCATTTATTCCCTCATTCACTCATGTCTTCATTTATTTCCTCATCCATGTGTTCATTTATCTTCTTGTTAATTAAACAAATTCATTCCTTACCCCTCTACCTACTCACCCTATCTTTTGTTAAAAGAACAGTTCTTGAATGAACAGAAGTATTTATTGATGAATGAATGGACCAAGTGGCCAGGACTTATTAAACATCGTGAAAGGACCTGAGGACACAGGGATGAGCAGGGTACCTTGAGGAGCACATCATCTAGGTGGGAGCAGATGATGAACAAAGAGGCAGTGTGTGCCAGAGACCTTAAAATAGTACACTCTGCAGAATTGGGGTGGCATTAGGACAGGATGGGTTGTGCCAGGTAAGGTATTTGGGCATGGGGGTGGGGGGAACATAGGAGACAGAAGGAGCAGCGAGCACATGAGCATGGCGGCATGAAACAGCATATGGTGCATTAGAGAATGCAGGCGGTTTAAACCGAAGTTCAAGGCTGGTGGTGGTGCTGCAGGGGGCAACAAGCTGGAGAATTAGGCAGGGTTGAAGCTGTGAGGGCTGTAGAGGCCAGACATAGGAGTTTGAATGGAAGCTGAAGGGCAAAGGAGCCATTGCACAGATTTTTGCACTGGTGGAGCACGGTCAGCTCCTCTGGCCTCAGGTAGTTTCTCTTCCTATCATAAGCTTGAAAGAGGGACAGAATATACAGCTTGTTCTCAGATAGATAGACCCCCCCGCCCAGCCCGGAAGAAACCACCCATGGTTCTCCACTTCCAACGAGTAGGGTCCAAACTCTGTAAGCTGACATTTAAGGCCCCACACCTGATCTGCCTGACCAGCTCACTCTCCCTCATTTCCTCCCTTGGTTCACAAGACCGGAACCACACAGGGGGCTCTCTTTTGCTGCCCACTCTACTTCCTTGCATTTGCATATGTCCTTTGGCCTTCCAGAAATGTCCTTCCATCCCTGTTCTTCCAGTGAGTCTATGCATCCTTGAAAACCCTTTTCCATATATCATCTCCTCTAAGAGGCCTTCTCTGCTTGCTCCTTCACAACGGGTTGCTCTCCTCGTGTACTCACAGCACTGTCACCGAGCACAGTGGCACTCATGTGACTGGCCACTCACATGACTGTCTCCCTGCCCGGCTCACTGGGGTAGATACTGGCTCATTTTCTTTGTGGACCCCACATTGCTGGGCACAGAATGCGCACTGAGAAATGGCCCTTGAATTCAGGGGCAGTTCTTAAATTCCTACAGAGATGGACCTCTCATTGGAATCTTAGACATTGAAAGGGGTCTCGGAGAAAGGACCATGTCTGCAAGCTGCTGCAGGTCTCAGCTGGGCCAAGGTTGCCTGCTTAGCATATGGCGGAGCCCAGGCATGGAAGCCTTTCTCACTGGCTAAGAAGAAGCAAGTGTGGGTGTCTACCTACCTCCTAACAGCTCCAGGACCCATGCTCTTACTCAGGGTATGAATTGGGATGCCTTTGGGCCCCTACCTTCTCAGTTAAAAAAAACCAGCCGACAAAATAAATAACTCTGATTGAAATCTCTGAAAGACCACTAAGCTAGGATTTAGGAAACCTGGGAGTTAGGCGCTCTGGGAAGCTTTGAGCAATTTCTTCCCACACTGAGTCCTCAGTTTCCCCATCTGTAAAATGGAGATATTAACAATGCCTCTAGTTTAGGGTGATTGGGTTTCCACCATTGTTAAGAAATTGTTTTGGGACAATTTCAGAGCTCTGAGGAGATGAGAAATTGTTTCCTCTTTTATTTGGAGACGCTCATTATGTTGAGCATAGGGGTCTCTCTTGGTCCTGACTGTGTTTCCATGGTGTTCAGGGACGTGGGAGCAACATCATCCATTGCAGGAAGGATGGCACCTGGAGCGGCTCCTTCCACGTCTGCCAGGAGATGCAAGGCCAGTGCTCGGCCCCTGACCAGCTCAACAGCAACCTCAAACTGCAGTGCCCCCAAGGCTATGCCATAGGTATGATGGGCATGTGAGGGTGAGCAGTGGGAGGGGCAAGTCCTTCAGGGAACTCGGTGCTAGTGCCTTGCTGCGTAATTGGGCACCTCTACCACGTAAGGCTCTGCATGAAGCACTGGGGAAACGAAGATGAATGACACCAGACCCTGTCCTCCCAGAAGGAGAGTTAGGGCCATGAATGCTGGCAAAGCAATGGTGGGAGAGTGTACCTTGTTACACCTGAGTGCAGAAAAGCTGGCTAGTGGCTTTGGGGACACACAAGGCTTCCAGAGGAGGGGGTGCTTATTCAGGGATTTGAAAGAGCTTATTGGGCAAGACATGGCATTCCAGACAGAAGGAACCATGTGGCAAAGGGAAGGAGATGTGAAAGTACACATCATATTTTGGAAAGCAACAGTGGTTTGGTGTGACTGACTTTGTTATTAATCTTAAAATTTGCATAATACTAATCATTCATGAGTACCTACGGGGGTCAGGCCCTGACCAGGCACTCTAGAGGCATTATATCTTTTTTTTTTATTGATGTCTTAATAGTTTATAACACTGTGGGGTTTTAGTTGTACATTATTGTTTGTCTGTCACCGTGTGGATATAACCCTTCACCCCTTGTGCCCACCCCCCACCCCCCTTCCCCTTGGTAACCACCAATCAGTTCTCTCTGTCCGTGTGTTCATTTATATTCCATATATGAGTGAGTTCATACAGTGTCTGTCCTTCTCTCTCTGGCTTATTTCACTTAACAGAATACCCTCTAGGTCCATCCATGTTGTTGCAAATGGGACAATTCTGTCTTTGTTTATGGCCGAGTAGTACTCCATTGTATGTATATACCACATCTTCTTTAACCAATCATCAGTCGAGGGACACTTGGGTTGCTTCCACTTCTTGGCTATAGTGAATAATGCTGCAATGAACATAGGGGTGCATAAGTAGAGGCATTATATCTTATCCTCTCAATAACCTTGAACGGATGAGAAACTGAGACTTCAAGGGATAACAGAACATTCCCTGAATCCTGAGGTCTCTCCTACTCCGAAGCCCGAGTTCTTTCCGTGGCATGTCAGTGGTCTCCAAAGTGAGAATAAATAGCATTTTCAAAATATTATTTGTGTGGTGATAGGCCAGCTCGTAAACTGCTCACAGTGAGGGGAGACAACCTGGGGTTCGATGCCAGGGATTTGCCTGGTTGAAACCAGGCGTCTGGACAGATGCATTAATCATGGGCTCTGAGGCTTTCTGGGGAACTGGGCGTGCATTGAGTCTGACCTCAGTTGAGGGCAGTGATGCTGACCTCTTGGGCTGATTCCCTAATTGACCATGATGAAAAGCCCAGGGAATTGGACGTCCTTTCTCATGGCCAATGTGATTTATGGGACAATCACCAGGGATGTCTGGAGCAGAAGGTTATCTGTGCACACACTCAGTCCCAGTCACACAGAGCCAGCATGTTCTGCACCCAGCAAAACGAGAGTTATCACTTCATGTCCAGAAGCCAGGCCCGCAGTCAGAGAGTGGAGGTATGTGGGGTCTGACCACCTCCTTTTGAAGATGGAAACACATAGCCTCAGAGCGCAGAAGTTCTTCATCTAAACTTAGAGTAGGGATTAGCACTTCTGCATTCAGTCCAGAGCACTTGCTTCTTCATGGTCGGAAAACACCAACGTGCATGCTCTCTCTGATGATTCTGAAGGCACTTTAAGACCCTACAGAGACACCAATCCAAAGGACCCTGACCAGGAGGGTTGCAGAGAGGTGGGATCTTGTAGGGCCTGCCAGTAAAGGCATTCTAGAAGATTGGGGCAACAGGTATAGCAATGGTGAGTAGCATTGGCTGCTCCATCCCAAAGGCATGGCTTTCTCTGATGGGCGTGCATGACTCTGGACACTTAAGTCTGTGATGGGGTCCCTACCCCCAACTCAATCAACTCAATCAGGATATACAAGTGAAGATGCAGTCATGCTTATGACTGGCATTAAGCAGCCCTGGGAAAAAAATTCTGATTAACTGACTCTTATAAAAAAAAAACTAAAAAAAATAGACTTCTTGTATGTCTACATCCACTGACACATTCAAATATATCCACACATACATAACTAAACACCAGCACAAATGCTTAATAACCAAACATAGACCCAAACACACACATCATGCAGTAAACTCATGCCTAGCATGTACCCATCAGCCAAATACCACACATATACATCACTCACCCAAACACGTACACACAGAGCTACACAAAGCACACACACGTGACCCAAAAGGACACATATGTCACAGGTGCAAACAAGTGTTAAGCCCCGAAACATATCAAACACACAGAAGGATGTACATAAGGCATCTCAGACACATAGCTGACACACATATTCATAAATCCATTGCATGGCCACTTCGTATATGCATTGCATGCACATGTTACAAACACACACTAATGAGTCATAAGGCCTGGCTCTCTACTCGCCCTCAGAACAGTCTAGAGGTATGAAGGGGTGGGACAGGAGCATTCCTTTACCCACTGAGCTTTTTCATGGTTGACTCAGAAAGGGAAGGAAGTCTGTATGACGTTGGAACCTGAATCTCCTTCCCTTCCCCTGTACTCCCTGTTCCCACAGCCATGCAGCCTCTTTTATGACTATGGTAATCCAAGTGGGTAGGGACACATGGGGGAGAGCTGAGAGAGAAAAAGCCACTTGGGACACAGAGGGAGACAGCGAGAAGGAAGGAGGGAAAGCAGATTTCCCTCCCCAACTCCCAGCTCCCTCTGCATCCCAGGCTGAGCCCCTCCCTGGGGAGAGCCCACTTCACCAAGGAGAGGGATTTGCTCTAAGGCCTTGTAAAGGGGGGGTGAGATAGGTGTTGGCATGTTTCGGGCTTGGAGGCTGGAGGGCACCTTCTGGAACCACCCAGAGTGGCTCCCCCTTGGGCTTCTCCCCAAGCAGCATGGGGAGGCTCTATGGCAGTCAGGAGCCCTCAGAAAGTGGCTGCTGCCACCACGGCTGCCACCCTCCCTGCTCCTCCCGGGAAGGAGAGATGGGGGCCTGGTGAGATCACTGCTCTGTAATGATGCCAATTAGGGCTCACATATCACAACACAGCAGCCTGGTCCTGAAGCCCAAGAGCTGCGTGTGGGGGAGAGCAGTGCAGTGGAGGGAGATTCAGAGAAAGAAATTAAGACGTGATTGCTGCATAGGGCAGCAATGGCCTCCTGCGTTGACCATATTTTTTCCTTTTTCTCCCCTCTCGGGATAGGATAGCCTTTGTCTATTTCTCAGAGGCTGCATCTTCTTTTTTCAAAAGAATTTTATCATCGCAGCTTTGCTTCATCCTTGCTCCCTAAAAACTCCTTTAGAACTCATCTCAAGACACACATATGCCACTGGGTCTCTCCAGCTGCTTCGTGGTTTTCCCCCTTATTCTCACCACTCATCTTCTTTTGTCTTTTTTAATTCCCATTTCTTTTCTCTCCTCTGACCCTTCACCCCTCTCTGTCCCTTTCCACTACTGCCTTCCTTTCTCCTTCCTCTGTTTGGCTCCCCTATAGCCATCACTGGGCTTGGAAGGCAGAGAGACATGGGTTTTCATTCATGGTGCTCTACTCACCAGCTCTGTAACCTGAGCTCTCTCACCTGTGACAGGGCTGTGGGGACACCTGTCTCACAGGGCATTATATATATATATATATATATATATATATACATGTGTATGTGTATATATGTATTATATGTATGTATGTGTATATATATATACAAGTTATATATGTATAAACATTTGGAAGGGAGTCTTTAGAATGGCTAATAGAATAAAATATTTTAAAAAAAGAGTTGACTATCTCTTGTGAACCACTTAGTGTTTGAGGGTGGTCTTGGCACTAAGGCAGGGGAGAGACCTCCTTAGGGCTCTGGTCACATTCTGACACATCACTTCTTTGCCCACATGAATGAGCACCTTTTTGGAATCCTGGGGATATCTCATGGGATAGGCTTGATTTTCAGGAGACTTCAGAATGTGTGAAGTCAGAGCAGAGAATGAATGAGGCAAATTATGGTCCACTTGCCAAGCCACAGCTTGAAAGTCAACTATCTCCACCGAGAAGTCCCTGGACTGAGGGTTTCTGTGTACTAACCCTGCCCCTGTTAGTCATCCATGCCTTCATTGACTCATTACCTGATTCATTTTTTCATTCCTTTATCAATTTATTTATTCATTCACTCATCCATTTGCGTACCCACTTCCTCCTCCATAAGATACTTAAAAGCCTATTTATCATTCACTCATTGTGCCGTTCATTCATTCATTCATTCACTCACTCATTTCCCCATCCATCTGTGCATTCATTCACTCATTATCTCTTTCATTCATTTCACAAATACTTAGTATTTGCTAAGTACCTACCATCTGCCATGCAGAGTACTGGGCTGTGGGCATAGAACAGGGAACCTTCATGGAGTTTACAGTCTATCAGGGAAGAGAGCTATTGATATAACAGTCACCAATGGGAAGTGGTAATGTGACAAATGCTGTGATGGATGTGTGTGAGAGGATTTGGCCTATCAGGAAAGCATAGAGACCTTCTCTGAGCAAGTGGCACTTGGACTGAGGTCTGAAGGATCATTAGTAATGCACGAGTTGAAAAGGAGTGAGAAGGGTCTTGAGACACAGGGAGACATGAATGAAAGCCCTCTGCAAGGAGAAAGCATGGGGCTAAGAAGCTGGTGTCGCATTCATGTGCTCACCATTCACTCAGCTGATGCTTACTGATCAATCCCTGCATGTCAGGCACTGGTCAGGCTCAGAGATGAATGGACCTCACCCCTGTCCTCCCAGGGCATCACGGTAACTATGGAAAGGAGGCACAAGGGGGTAAGGCCAACACTGGAGCAAGACTCATCAGTGCCAAACACTGCTCTCCTTCAGCTGCAGAAATCAGGGCAGGCTTCTCAGAGGATTTGAACTGGGCCTTGAAGAACCCACAGGATTTGACCATGAGAAGGCAGATGGGGGGAATGATTTAGGAGAAGGGGTGAACAGGAGCAGAGGTACGGAGGCAAGGAATTGTGAGATGCAGATGGAAAACCAAGTGCAGTTCAATCTGGTTGGACCAACCAAAGCATGAAGATGGTTCATGGGAGATGAGATTGACCAGACTATGGGAGGCCTTGAATGCCAGGCAAAGAGGGTTGGACTTCATCCTGGATGTGGGGAAGCTTGAAAAGGTTTTCACGCATAGGAGGAGCATGACCAAACTGAGCTCAGGGCCAGTGAGTATGGCGGTGGGTGCCAGCGGGATTGGAGACAAGAGAAGGGAGTCAGGGAGACCAGAGGCAGCCCTGCCATGGAGTTCACTCCTTCCCACTGCCCTCGAGGCTGGGATGGCCCAGTTCACTGGGGACCAGGGAGCGGCAGGGCCTGCACTGTAGGAAGGCAGCCCATGGCCATCAGCAGAATGGGTCTGAGCCGCCATCTTGCTCTCTGCTTCCCCGCAGGGTCGGAGTGTGCCACCTCGTGCCTGGACCACAACAGCGAGTCCATCATCCTGCCGATGAACGTGACTGTGCGTGACATCCCCCACTGGCTGAACCCCACACGGGTGGAGGTGAGTGACTGGGGCTGCCTACCTGCGGCTAAGGGGAGGGAAATGACCTTCCTGGGCACTTACTGTGCCCTGGTCCTGCATCAGTCCCCTTACATATGTTAAATCATCACACCTGCTCTGTGGGGTGGGGACTTGTTCACAATCATTTCTCCAGTCCTTAAGGATTTAATACTTTCCCTCTGTCAGATCCTATACTAAGGACATTTTATTTACTGTCCCACTGAATCCTGATGACAGCCTAGGAATAAAAGGACTAATGTCCCTAGTTTACAGATGAGGAAACTGAGATACCAAGAACACATAGGTAGAAGGCACAGAGTCAGGTCACAACGCTGTGTCTGTCTGACTGTGGAGTGTGTACTCATGAGGATGGGGCTATGTGGCTTCTCTAGGATAAGCTCTTGGAAGGCCTTCCTTATCCCACAGCCTAGATTCCTGGTATCTTTCTCCATGCTTTACTTGTTTGGTGGAGAGCCATTAATATGTGATATGCGGAATGAATAACACCTATTGTTTATGAAGCACCTGCTGTGTTTGTGCACCCAGCACTTAGCACACAAGGCTGCATTTAAACCTCAGAATGGTTGTATGGAGTAGGGGGCATTGTCTGCATTCTCTACTGTGGATGCTGGGATCTCAGGAGTGGGTCATGGGCCCAGAGTGAGGCCTGGAACTCTTCCCACAGTGCCAGGCTGGCATTGCCCCTGCCAGACGACCACGTAGGCCCCTGGCAGCCAGTGTCATTGTCCAGTTTGCTTTGGGGCTGGCTACTCCCATTTTCTTTTGTGTCACCTGGATGAATCCGGGTCCCCAGAACTGAAGGGAGACCCCACTCTTGTCCTCCAGGGCAGTGCGGATCCTAGGCCTCATGTACTGGCTCTGGGCACTGGCTCCTCACTCTGGAGAAAATGAGAGAAGGAGGCAGGGGGTGCAGGGTGAGGTTCAGCTGTCTCTCTCCACCAGCCTTTCTGCCTGGCATGCTGGGAGGCCTTGCCACCGTCTGCCCTCCTGCTGTAGATCACACTCTGGATAGCCGGGCAGAACCCGATACTGGGTGTCCTGTTTCTCAAATGAGCTGAGGGCATGGCTGTGAGGGCTTACTCAGCACTCTGGGCATACGGACCTGGCGCTGAACCTGGCCAGCCCCCTCTACCCGGAGCACCCCAGCCTTCTCCTCCCCTCCTTTCTCCTTCCTCTTGAGCTTCTTCTACTGCTCTCTGCCCCTATCTCCAACTTTATTTCCTTTTTCCTGCTTCTATTTTCACTCTGTTTCTCTCTTCCCTCTCCCAACACCTCTGTCACCTTGTTCTGCCTCCCGCCTGCCCATGCTCTTTCCCCTCCATCTCCATCCTGTCTGTCTCTCTGTCCCTCTGCCTCTGCCTCTCGCAGGCATCCACGAGACAGCCCCATTTCCCTAACTCAGGCTTATTCATGTTTTCTCCACTCAACATGCCTTCCCTACTCCTCACCCAGAATCCCACATAGATTCACGCCTGATGCCCCAGTGAATGCTGATATGTAGTCCCACCGAGGAGCAAGCACAGAGCCCACATGTCAGAATCTCTAGAAGCTGGAGATCATCAAGTATAAGCCCTGCATGGTACAGATGGAGAACTGAGGAGCAGAGAGGGAGGGGACCAGGCCAGGGTCACGCAGGAAGCAGAGTTACAGCTCTGAGCTCTTCTTCCACAGCTCCCTCCCCTCCCTCTGCCCTACCCTCACTCCCACATGCCCAAAGGCAGGGGACCTCCAGTCCCACACAGAGCAGACACAGGAGACCTCCCTCACACTCCAGTCCCAGAGGTCTTGGCCTAGGACCCAGACTAGGTTCCCTTGGCCCAGTTCCTACTCACCCTTTTCTCTGCCCACCCCCCACCCCCCAGGTGAATTTCCACCCTTCCCTCTGTGAGCCCCGGGCACTAAAGAGTCAGTTATAATTCACTGTGAAATAAATCCAGGGATTTGAAAGCCTACAAGCCCCCCTCCCCAGTTGCCCACCCGCTGCCTGCCCGCCCCAGCCCCCACCCAGTTCCCTGGTCTGCCGGCCTTTATTGATGCCGGCCTATGGAGAGAGCTGTAACGAGGTTCAGACCTCCACTGGTCTCCGGAGGCCTCATTATCCGGGAGGAAAAAAATGTGGCAGAAAAAGGGAGGAGGGCGAAGGGCAGAGATTGATGATTTGCAGGAATAAGGCAGAAAAGCTGGCCTCCGCTGCACCCTTGCCCCTGGTGTGGTGAGAACTACAGAATAGGGTTGCTGGTGCAGGCCTCGCCAGGCCAGGGCAGGCCCTGGGTGGCTCTGCTTTCTGAGAGTCTGCCTCCAAGTGACAGTGCAAGGTAAATGGTTGGGGACAAGGCTCTGCTCCAACTCCTGTCTCCTTTGTCCCTGGGGTAAGAAAGTGAGAGGCGAGAACTGACATTTAGTGGATGTCTACTGTGAACTGGGCACTGGATCAGGCACTTTTCATCCTTTATTTGCACCCCCACACACACCCACATACACACACCCCACTATGAGGTGGGTGTTAGTCTCTCCACTTTTCCAGTGAAGGAAACAGAATCTCAGAGATGGAAGCTGCTTGCCTAAGAAACTGAAGAGGGACTCAGGTCTTGCTAATGCTGCAGTTGACTCCAGCTACCCATGGAGCCTCTGTTGAATGTACAGTGATAATAATAAAGGCCAAATATTTACTGATTGCTTACCAGGGATGTGCTGGTAAATGGTTACCAACTGGCTCTCCACAAAAAAATGAACTCTGATTTGTAGCATTTGCCATGTACTGTGGTGTAAATATGCCCACTGTGGCAGATGTCAAGTTCTCCAGGTTGCTGTCACTGCACACAAGGGTGGGAAGAGATGGGCACTATTGCCTGACATGAGACCATGCAAGCCGGCTGCAGCCCACCACAGGTGCTTATCCCATGACGGGCTCTGTGGTACACATGCTACATGTATTGGCACATATGAAGAGAGTGATGACCACTTAGATGAGTGGAATATCAACATTAGGTCATGTGTTATGACTAGTGACCTTTGTGAAGGCAGCCTGGGGTCATCTTATTTACCATGTGTGCCCCTCAATGCCTAGCAGATAGTAGATGCTCACTAAATATTTGCAGTTGCTGAGTCAGGTGACCAAGGTTCTAGTTCAAGCCCAGAGGCCTTCTCACTGTATGCCTTTGGACAAATCCTATCACTTTTTTGGGCTGCAGTTTCCCCATCTGTGAAACGAGGACAGGCCCAGATGGATTGTCACAAACTCAAACGCCTACAGGAAACAGGCAGGTGGAATAAGTGGATGAAGCAGGCCAAGTACATAATTTTGTATATTAAATATCTAGACAAATTATTAATAGTAGTGGTAATATTTACTATAAATATTTCAGACAGACAGAAAGACTTAAAGAAAATATAACAAACGCCCATGTACATACTCCCCAATGTAAGAAATAAGATTTTACAAATACAGTTGAAGTTCTTTTCTTCTTATTGAGATATAACTTACATGCTAATCTTAAGCATGAAAGCTTGATAAACTTCTGTTTGTGTCCACTCATGAAACCACTACCCAAGTCAGGATGGGGACCTTTTCAACTCCCCAGAGAGGCCTCCCCTCCCCGTACCAGGCAATGGCCCTCCCCCAAGGTAATCTCTATTGGTTTTGCTTATTTTTCTTTTTTATTGAGGTATAATTGACATAAAACATTATATTAGTTTCAGGTGTACTAAAACTTCTTAGTTTTACTTTCATAAAGAAAAACACTCTGTGCCTTTAGTTTTTAAAAAATTCTCCTCCTTTGAAGCTCCACCCACAGACGTACATATGCACTTTTGAAAGTGAGAGGGATATAGAGAAGTCTTCCTCTCATCTAATAAATGAGACAATACAAACGTAGTGATAGATGGAAATGCCCCTCAGGCTTGATGCTGGAGAGACTGCAAGGAATGGTGGAGACTGTGGTGAACTATGGAAAACACATGTTGCTTCCAAAGAAGGAGACTCTAGCCTAGTGTGAATGTGGAAATGTAGGTCTAGTGTGGCGAGATTTTCCATTTTTCCTGAGTATAAGAAATATGAAGTCTTTAAAATATGAAATTTCTTATTTTTTTAATATTGGCAAATAATTTTGACTTCTGTTAAGCACTTTGTGTGCCAAACCAAACATTTCTGTGGGTTGTGTAGCCTGGAAGCTGTTGGCTTGCAACCTTTGGATGAGATAGACTCTTCCAGCCCTGGACATCTAGAATTCAGGGTGGCAGCATCTCTCCTCCCAGCTCCTAAGAAGTACCTCCCATCTGCCCTGCACTTCCACTTGTTCAGGGGGTGCTGGGAGAGTTTCTCAATAGAAAATGCAGCTCACAACCTTAGAGGGTGATAATTCCTCTCAGTAGCTGGGACCTTGGATTTTATTATGGCTTCTGGAAAAAGGATGGAAGGAAGAAAGAGAAGAAGAGAAGAAGAAAGGGAGGGAAGAAAAAAAGGAGGGAAGGAAGGTGGGAGGCAATAGAGGAAAGAAAAGGGAAATCACAATTTATTTAATATCTATGATATGTAGGCACTGTTTGTTAGGCAATTCCATGTATGCCACCTCATTTTGTCTCCACCACCCCAATGAGACAAATTTTATCACCATTTTACAGATGAAGAAGCTGAGGTTCTGAGAGGTTGTCACCGACCAATCCACATGACTAATGTGGTTGAATCAGAATTTGAACCCAGGGCTAATTCTCCTGCATTCTATCCTGCAAGGCAACCACCTTACAGATTATAAATCATAAACATATGCAACAGTTGCAGACAAAGATGCCTTGAAGAGAAGGCAGCACTGTGGAAAACCCTGCCAAGAATCTAAAGGTCAGGGGTAGAATGGTTCTGAGGGAATATGAAGTCCAGTCTATCTGATGTATAGAAGGAGATATGTGCCATAGATGAAGAGATGTGTCCAGAATCCAGCGAGTTCTCATTCACGCATGGACACATTCATACATTCACTCATTTGGTCATTTGTTCATTCACTCATTCAAAAACATTGATTATGCACCTCCAAATGGCAGGTATTCTTCAAACACAAGGGACACAGAGTGGAAAATGCCTAGGCTTTTAAAAAGCTTACCCAGAAGAAAGCCAGAAGCTTGGTAACTGATAACAAAAGGCAAAAATAAGTTAAATGATTCACTCACAGAAGGTCCCATAAATCAAGGAAAAACTCAAGGAGAAAAGAGGGCTCATCTTAGAAGATATAAAGAGTGTCAGACATGGGCTTCAAGATGAGGAGGCTCTCTTAAGATGCTTTTTCACATGTCTTTGGCTCTGCCTGGAGCCCATCTTCTCTGGGCTTCATTTTTCAGATACTGCCCCCCTCCTACATTTCTCTGAAAGCCTCTCTACCTTTCTGAACCTTGGTCTTCCCGTTGGTCAAAAGGGTAAGCTATTTTATACTTAACAGCTTCAGGGACTAGGGGAATTTGAAGGAGAGTGTAGTGTTGAAAGTATAGACCTGGAAATCAGACAGATGTGAGTTTAATTCTTGACTGTCATTGCCTATGTATATGATTCACAGCAGGTTGTTTAACTTCTCTGTGCCTCAGTTTCCTCTTGTGTAAACCAGAGTGAAAAACAGTAGTTATCTCATAGTTATGGTAAGAATTAAATAGATGAAAGCTCTGAGCACAGTGCTGGGAAGATAATATTTGTTTAATAATTTTGTGTTGACGAGGATAAGGATAATGATGATGGGGTTGGTGATGGTGCTATGATGATGATGAAGGTGATGATAGTAGTGGTGATAGTGGAGGTGCTGGTGGTGGTGATGATGATGATGGTAGTGGTGGTGTTAATGGTGATGGTGGAGGTGCTGGTGATGTTGATGATGATGATGATGGTGGTGGTGGAAATGATGGTGGTAGTGCTGGTGTTATTGATGATGATAGTGGTAGTAGTGATGGTGATGATGATGGTGGTCGTGGTGGAGGCACTGATGGTGTTTATGATGGTGGTGGTGGTGGTGGAAGTGATGGTCGTGTTGGTGTTATTGATGATGATGGTCGTGTTGGTGTTATTGATGATGATAGTGGTGGTGGTGGTAGTGGTGGTAGAAGTGATGGTGGTAGTGCTGGTGGCATTGATGGTGGTGGGGTGATGGTGATAGTGCTGGTGTTACTGATGATGGTGCTGGTGGTGCTGGTGGAGGTGATGGTAGTAGTGCTGATGGTGGTGTTGATAATGAAGATGATAATAGTGGTAGTGGTGGAGGTAATGGTGGTGTTGATGATGATGGTACTGGTGGTGGTAGTGTGGCTGTTAATGATGATGATGTGGTGGTGGTGGTGGTGGAGGTAATGGTAGTAGTGTTGGTGTTGATGATGGTGGTAGTGCTGGTGTTGGTGAAGACGATGATGGTGGTGGTGGTGATGGTGTTTATGCTGATGGTCATTGCAGCCAGGAAGAAAAGACAGTCTATTCTTCCTATGCATCAAGACAGGAAATGAAAACTGTCTTATAAAACCTGGTCTGAAAGGACTTTGACTGAGCTAGAGGTCTCAGTGGCATCAAGAGGAACAAGGCCGACATTTGAGGGGCCCCATCTGGGATCTCCCAACTTGTGGTATAAACAGCCTAGCCTTTCCTTCAGCTCCTGTCCCCTTTCCCAGTTCTCCTCACATACAGAGGGGCCCTGTAGTGAGACAGGTGGGGCGTGCAGCCCTGAGGAATAGTGGAAAATCCAAAACTCTTGGAAAGATAAATAGGCTCATGCAGATAGTATAAAAGTCCTTTTTCTGAATGCGCGTCAGGTAAACCTCAACTGACAGAAACTTGTACAACCGCACCAAGACACTCCTACAGACAGATTAAATTAGCTCTCAAATAAACAGGGGGAGGGATGGGCATCAAATCCCTCGTGGATGCTAACCCTGCTGTTTTCTACCACTTGGACCATTACCAAATGCCCCTCCAACATCTCTGAATTTAGGCTGGGAACAGACTCTCAGACCCAGATATGAAAATCTGGTTAGATGAAAGCAGGTGATTCTCTTCACTTCTGGCCCCACAGCTGGGAAACCAAGGGCAAGAAAGGTGGCTAAGCTAGAAGGAAAGAACCCTGGAGCTACTCAGATTCCTTCATTTGGTCAACATGTATTTGTTTGCTGTGCTCCATGGCTGATCCTGGGGGGAGACAGAGATGTCTAAAACCCAGGCCCTGCCCTCAAGAACTTTAAGGAATTGGTCCTAGTAACCATTTCCACATCATTTATTTCAGTGCATCATCATAATAAGCCTATGACATTTTCAGTACCCATTTCACAGATGGAAGAATCAAGTCTCAGAGTGGAAATTTACAAAGCAATTTCAAGCCAGAATTGCAACCATATCTGTTGTACCTCAGTGTCCAAGGTCCTTCCCGTATATCACCTCATGTGTGTGTACAGGGAGAAGGTAGACAGTGTCAAGAGAGGCAGTAGGGGGTTAAATAGTAGATTTCACATTGCGAGACTGGTTGGCAGATCTTCAAGTTATGTTGTTTGTCCAAGATCTTTAGTTAAAGTCAGTCTATGCTAAACTGGTCCTCTAAACTAGACACTGTGCTAGCTAGGCATTGTAAATGCTCTTCTGATACTCTAGAAGAGAGAACGACAAGTAAAGAAAATATTGTCCATTGATAAAATCATGTATAACATAAATATTTACTGGGCATCCTCCATATGCCAGGCACCATTCCAGGCATAGAAGACCCAATGGTGAACTGGAGATGCTGGGAGGCAGAGAAGAAACGCACCCAACCCAGTCTTAGCCACAGCATCATGTAATTCCCTTTGTTCCAAGCTCACTAAGAAACCTAATTACAGTTTGGCTCCCATATAGGTCTGCCCTCAGGGAGAGAATGGGCTGTTCACAGGGATTTTCCACCTTCTGGCCCATGTGACTATTCATTTCTTAATCAAAGTTAAGCAATTGGCACTCAGCCAGGAGGGCAAGCCCTGATCATATAGACTTCCACAGCTGGTCTCTGACACTTACCTCTCATTGCAAATCTAAGCATTTGCCTCCATGTTATTTTTGTTTTATTTTGTTTTTTCAAAGAAATCATTGTAATCTGGCATGAAAAGTAAAATATCTATGGCAGACTAGACAATAGAGCTTCTGGAATTGTTATGTTAGCCCCAGTCTTGATGCTATTTTATCTTCCTAGCTTTGTTTATCTTTCTTTTTTCATCTACTTTAAGAATTATCATCACGTTCGATTTTATGTTATGAGCTGCCTAAATCATTTCCAAAACAATTGCTTGGTTTCAAATCCTGATTTCTCCACCTAAGAGCTATGGAGTTTGGGGAATTTATTTTCCTTGTGACATGAGATTAATGCCCACCTCACTGCTTGGCGGCAAGAAATAAATAAGATAATGCATAAAGTAATCGGCACCATGAATACACTCAATACATTTTAGTTGTCATTATCATAATCATCATAATTATTATTAGAGGAGGCTATAAATAAATGCATATATGCATACTTATGTGCATACCTTTTCTCTGCCCAAGGGGTTGAGTACAACACCGCAGAGGAAGTAAGTCTTGAGCAGAAATTTACAAGGTAACTAAGGATTCTCCAGGTGACAAGATGGGGAAGGGCATTTCAGTGAAGGAGAACAGCAAGAACAAAGTCACGGGGATAGGAAAGTGTGGACAATCTCAGGGAATTGTGAGCGGGCCCATATGGCATGGCGGCAGGTGGAGGCAGGAAGGATGCTCTGTCTGCAAGAGTTCTGAACCAAAGTTTAGTTCATTCATCCTCCAGCCCATGGCTCTCAAACTGTGATGTGTATCAGAATCATCTGGGAGGCTTGTTTTTAAAATGCAGAATCCCAGGCCCTGGCCCCAGAGATTGGATTCATTAGGTCCAAGGTGGTGCTGAAGAATCTGCCTTTTTAATGTGCTCATCACAGTGATTGTGATAAGAGTGGTCCTCAACGCATGCTTTCGGAAACCCTGCTCCACACCATTCCCCCATCTTCTTGCTGCTGCCACACACATGCATGCACACACACGTGTACACACACACATTCTACTCTTCCTCCTTTGCCTGCCTTATCCCCAACTCAGTCCATGGGTCAAACATCAGCCAAGAATTTTCTGAAGGGCTTTTCTGATCATATCTCCATCCCTCAGTTCTGCTTCTCTTCAGCCCTTATTCCTGCCAGGGAAATACAGAGTCATGACACCTACATGAACACAAATAGTATTTTAATCTTATGGCTCCCACTATTGCAAGTACCTGGGAAAATTCTCCATGTAAGTGCGAGGGTGAGGTCAGGACTTGGAAGATCCAAGAAGAGGTGGGGTGATTGAATGTGGTGCCAACAAAGAGATGGCTCCCTCCCAGCCCCAAACCCATCTGACCTCTCTCTCCCTCTCTCTGCAGAGAGTTGTCTGCACAGCTGGTCTCAAGTGGTATCCTCACCCTGCTCTGATTCACTGTGTCAAAGGCTGTGAGGTGAGTCCGGAGAAATGATCCTACTGTTATTATTGTTATTGTTATATTAACCATGGTTACCATATACTGTACCTACTAAGTGCTATAAATATCCCTTTAACAGATTTTTGGACAGGAATCTGCAATCCCATTTTACAGACCATAGAATTGAGGCACGGAGATCAGCAAACATACCCAAAAATGCATTTAATGGGTAACAGAGTTGGGATTCCAAGCCAGGTGTTTCTGGCTCCAAAGTGTGTTTTCAACGTACTACTGCATCTGTAAGGGAGATAAGAGGTGGCGGGAAGGCCATGTTGATTGAGCATCTATAATATGCCAGACAGCTTACCAACATTATCATATTTAACTTTTACAGAATTACATGAGGCAGTTTTTTCTAAATTTCCATTTTACTGATGACCATTGCTTATGGATCACTTCCTTCTCCCACATGTGTTTGTCATTCACTCGTTCTTCAACCCCAGAAGTAATATGGACACTATAGACCCAACCACTGAGCTGAAAGTGGAAGATCCTCTCTGACACTTCAATTCTCTGACTTCACAATTGAGCCATCCCCTGGAACTTGGCATTACGGAGATCAGTGACAAGCTTGGGGAGGGGCGGGGGCAGAGTACGTGGACTGTCATCTGTATTCTCAAGGCAGTGCTGCCCATGGAACTAAGAGACACTCTGTGCATCCCTATTCCCCTTGTGGTTCTTCTCAGCTGACAGTGAAAAGGAGGCCCCAAATCCCATCCAGGGGAATGTCCAAATCTCTGTGGTACCCCCAGAGTCCACTCAGGAAAATCCAGGTGAAAAGGACTAGCTCTAGAAAACTTTGATGGAATTCTTAGAATGTTACAACTGGAAATGCTCCTCTAGATGATCTAAACCAGACCTTTTATTTTAAAGATGGGGAAACTGAGACCTAGACAGTGGGCAGGTCTAGAATTTGATGGAATGACCAAAATCTGGAAGGATTCTTAGCGTGATCAAACCCTACTCATTTGTTGTACAGAGTGGAAAAAGAGGGCCAGAGAGGGGATGGACTAGCCCAAGTTTGCACAGCATAATAGACACAAATCCAAAGCATGAACCCAGGTCTCCTGACTTCCAGGCCAATGCTTTTTCTCCTCTACTAGGCCACCTCCCACCCATGAACCATCCCCTGACTTATAAGTGTCATAAGACAGCCCCTGTGTCACACATTTATTTCTGTGTATTGGTTAGGGATGCCCTGTGGTATCTTCTCAGGGCACTAGATACTGTAGTTTTTAAGAACTCCCATTCTCCCAAGATTTAGCCAAGAACGGCAGAACAAAGGCCAAGGCGCTGTGGCTGTTGCTTCCTTCCATCTCTCTTATCAGTCCAGCCTTTTGGGAAAAGGAAGCTTGGGTTACCTGGGCACTCATTCTGCTGAGTCGGCAGGCTGGGCAACCAGTGTGACAGCAGAATTCGATCCCTCTTTGACTCAGCACTGGGGCCTAAGAGAACCTCACCTGTCAGACTCTGAGCCCTGCCAATGATGCTTATCGCCTCTGCTCTTGCAGGTGCCCCCTCGTCTCCTTTCCTCCTTAGCTTAGAGCTAATAGTTCGTCTCCTGTCTGGGGTTGAAAAGTATGCTTAGAAGAGATGCAAATGCTGGGTCCAGGGAGGAGCCATCGACCTGGAGTGTCTAGAGGTAGCCAAGATTGAGAAAGGGTTTTGGGACCCCTGAGACCCATGCCCTCTGCCCCAAGCTGTGTCCACAGTGGTCATTCACTCACTTGTTCATCAAAGCTTCATTCGGTGCCTACTATGTGCCCAGCACTACTCTAGGTTGTGGGAATACAATGGTCTTAGTCAAGTGCAAACAGTAATTATGTTCTCCCTAAGTCATCCGTGGTATCTTCTTGCCCCTCATCCATCTATGCATCCATGTATCTACCGATGCATCCATCTATCCATCATCTTACTAAATAAATATTTAGGGAACATATATTTGATAAAGTTTTGCTCAAATTGCCAGGCATTTTACTTGGAAATCTAGGATACAAAAATAGATGACACACATTCCTGTCCACAAGGAACTCACAGACTAGTAAAGGAGATAGACAATTAAAGAGAGAATTCTGACATATGTACCAAGAGCTAAAACCAGGACAAGTTCAAGAAGCTGCAGAAGCACAGAACATCCTGGGGATATTAGGGAAGGCATTTTGGAAGGGTGATGGTTGAGCTAAATCTTGAAGGATGCATTGCTTGCCTGAACACATTATTAGTAGAAGTAGCAGCATGAGAAATGCCAGAGACACAGGAAATCTGTAAGTAGCCGAGCTTTTCACATGCTATTCCCTCTCTCTAGAAATTCTCTCTTCTCCGCCTCCATCTGATTAACTCCTACTCACCTTATGATCTCAGCTGAAATGTCATTTCCTAAAGGACGCCTTCAGAGAGCTCCCTGATTAGATCAAGTCCTCCTACTCGTTAACAGCATGATGGACCTTTCCTCCATAGCTCTTATCAGAGTTAAAATTGGTCAATTAGATGTGTGCTTATTTGATTAAAGTCTCACTCCTCATTAAGTGTAAGGTCTAGAGGAGTAGAAGCTATATCTATATTGACTTACTAATATATTCTTTTCTTTAGCACAATGTGTAACACATAGTAGGCATTAAATAAATAGGGCTGAATAGAATATGGATGGATAGATGGGTAGATGGATGAAAAGATGGGTGGATGGACACATGGGTAGATGGATGGATAGATGGGTAGATGGATGGATAGAGGGATGAATGTATGGATGTGGCTGTAGGAAAGGACACATAGAGGAGAGTGGCTAGTGATGAGACTGGAGATTTTTTTCAGAGGCCAAATAAAAAAAGAACCATTTTCATTTACTTTTTCTCTTCTTCCTCTTCTTCTTCCCCACTACTCCTTTACCAAGCCAGTTCCTTTCATCCTAAGGAACAGACTTTTGTTTTCCTTCATTAGTCTGTTCATATATTATATGAGCAAGAACAGAGCCCACAGGCAGATCTCCTAGGGCACAGAGAAGAGCAAAGGAATATTCTATGTTTGTTTTTTTGTGCCTCTCTGCTCCAATATGAATATAGTAATGTGTTCATTTTGGCCGTCACACAGCAGTCACACCTGTGCTCACAGACACACCCATGTGCACACACACCTGAGCACAGCTCTTGCTTGTTCTTGGCTCATCTTGCTAAGATATATTTAGACTCTAATAGGGTAGTGATCAAATGGAATCTGGCATTATGAGTTGGGGGCACAGAGGCTCTGAATTTGGAGCAGAGATGCAAAAGCCAGGAAAGCTGCATAGGAGGGACTCCTTGTGAGCTTGGTTCTCCCCAAAGCAGTCAGGATAGGAAGGAGAGACCATTGGATCACAGGGGCTGTGCTGGGAAGCAATGGTCTTAGCCAATTTGCTGACATCTTCTTTCCTATGAATCTGTCACTGAGCATTAGAGACCCCAACCCAAACTTTAATCAGAGTGATTTCACTTTCATCTGCTTTCTATATTAAAGGGTCACACAATATTGCCTTTGATCAGGGGAGGGGTATGTTCATTGCTTTGAGAAATCAATGGGCTGGTCCTGCTTCTTTATTTCACAACTGGGACTCCTGAGGCCGAGAGAAGATAAGACACTTAACCAAAATCAACAAGTAACAACCACTCAGTTGGCTGAGGTTTGGAAGACTAGAACTCAGGTTTTCTAAACCTCTGCCAACTGCCTTTCCACTATGCCAACACAATTACATTCCCTTTCAAAAACATCTCTAAGGGCCAAGTTCTGCACAGCATTAAATTAGGTGATTGGGAGACAGAGATGGACTGGATATTGCTCGTGCATCTGAGGAGCTCACAGTCTTGCACCAGCTACAGATATATAAACAGACCATGGAAGACACTGTGCTGAGTGCTCGGATGGGGAAATGCAAGTGCTAGGGGGGGTTGCAGAGACTCCTGACTTTCCCTGAAGATGGCTTTGGGTTCAGATGAGTAATGACTTAACTCTATCATCTTTTCCTCATCTTTGGAGCATCACAGAGTTGGAGAAACACAGGGAAGAAAATAAATAAGTCAATATGCGCTAGATAGAGCCTACAATGGTAAAGAAAAACTATGGAGCCAATCTAGATTTAAATCACTACTCTGCCTCTGCCAGTGTGATCTTGGCTGAGTCGCTTTTTTGCTCTTAGCCTCCGGGTCTTCATCTGTACAGTGGGCATAGTAATGCCGACCTCTCAGGTTATTCTGAGAACAAAAGAAGAAAACAGACAGTAAAGCATGTGACATCGAATACATCTATACACCTGTGTTATAGGAGAGGGAGCCCACAATCATACTCAGACCATTGTGTCAAATTCCTATGAATTCTTACATTTGATCTTTACAATTCTTGGGCAGTTTACATTCAGCTTCCTAATATATTAGCATGTATTTTATTATAAATTATGTTTAATTACCTACTATCAGGAAAAGTGGGGGAAGGAGGCTCAAATTTTCTTATCATTTCTTCAAGTAAAATGAGCCCCCTACTTCAGGAAGACATAGATGGTCTATCCTGTGGCTTTGCATACCCCAGCATACAAGAGTGTCTCTCCCAGCATAACCATACTTTAGTTGGGAAAAACTTGGCTAGATAAGAGTCTTTATAAATGGGAGAAGTGATAACTTGTCCAAAGGATGTTGGGATTTGAAGTCAGGTGCGCTGACTGTAGAGGTTTGTGAGAAGATGAGAGAGAGCTAAATGACTACAGAGGCCATCCCCCACTCATTCCAGGACGCTAACAACACCTCTTTTCCTTCCTGCCTCTTTCCCCTTTGTAGCCCTTCATGGGAGACAATTACTGTGATGCCATCAACAACAGAGCCTTCTGCAACTATGATGGCGGGGATTGCTGCGCTTCTACGGTGAAGACCAAAAAGGTAAGCCAGTGCGCCCTCCTCAACAGCCACCTCCTGCAGGCCTCCAGCTTACTGGCCAGGATCACCCCTACATGCTGGACAACTCATTGTCCTGGTTGCGTCAGCGCTTGCCTACAAGATTTATTGTATTGTCTTGTATTTTTTATTCTTTTAGTCAGTAGCTGAACAAATATCATGTGCTGAGCCCTGAGCTAGCTGTGGAGGCTCATGGATGATCTTTGCAGATGTGGTCCTTTACCCTCAAACCTTAGCGTCAGGCATGGGAGCAGACAAACAAAAGTGCAATAAATACTCTCAGAAGGGAAGGGCAGAGTGCTACGAGGGCCCAGGCAAGGGGTTGGAGAAGGTTCTGCAGAGGGATCAGTATTGATGCTGAAACTTGAGGGATGAGGGGAAAGGGTGGAGAAGGGGCCAGTAAAATAATGTCTGAGGCAAGAGACTGGCATGTAAAATCCTAGGGAGAACATGCATTTTTAAGGGATATGGCTAAAGTATAGGGGAAGAGAGAAGATGGGACATTTCCAACAAGGTCAGTCATGGTCTTTGAGCATTTTATAATCTCTTTTGTTGTTCACGTCTGTAGAATTAGCAGGTGTGGTCTTCATTGTGATTTTCTTCCTTCGTGTGTTAGGATTCAAGTGTTTATAGTAAAACTGGAACATTCAGAGCCTTTGATCTCAAAGATCATTTGACCTAATCTCTCATTTTAAAGAAGGTAACTATATTCTTGAGACAGGAAGGGCAAAGAATCATAGTTAGTTTGGCTGAAGAGCCCTCTGTGATTATCTGGTCCAAACTTTTCATTTCATTAATGAGGGCCCTGAGGCCCATAAAGGAGGAATGATTTGTCTAAGATGGAAGAGTAAGTGATAGAAACAGAATAAGGTTCCTGGCTTGCTATACAAGGCCCTTATATTGCAACATCCTTAAGAAAATTCGTTCTTTCAAGAAAGATGCTCTGACTTAAAATGCAGGGGATGGATAGTGTTAAGACCCAAGGGACACACTCAAATTGGAGGACTGTTACTGCATCTTTTGGTTGGGGAATAGGATGCTGGAGTTTTCTGGGATCACTTAGTCCTGTATGGGCAGCACTTTTCAGCTTGGCTACCCCTCTTTTTTTTTTTAATATAAAACATTGAAGGTATACGCTTCCTGCTCAAATACAGGAGACTACAATTCAATTTCTGATAATGAATTTCATTATTTTTGCCAATTATGAAACAATACATATTCTACTTTTTGGAAAATTCAGAAGGTAGAAGAGAACAAAAGAATTCACTGGTCATCTTACAACCCAAAGACAACCGTTGCTTTTCTTTTGGTGTATTTTATTGTGTGTATAAGTATGTGGGTATTTGTGTCTATGTATATATTACTGCATTTCTAGTTGGGATCTTGTTTTATTTTGTTTTGTTAGTGCAGGAAATCTTACACATAAGAATTATCTGATCTTAGTATAAACTTCTCAGGTGTATTTTTTTGCCATATTACTATTTATTATGTGTTTGTGATGTACGATAATTTGTATAACCATTTACCTCTGACTTTTATTTTTAACTTTTGAGTTATTTCAGTTTCTCACAATGATAATGATACTAATCATGTAATTTTGGCTTTCTGTGTTAAAAGATCCCCTTCTTCTACTTTAAATTATTGTTCCTTCTTGTTGGCCAAGGCTGCAAAATGCAGATGGCCAAGCTTCCTCCATGCAATGAGATGCGTGTTCATCGAGCATCTCTATGGGCTGAATACTGGACCAGGTTGTGTGCACATGGCAGAGTCCAGACAGACACGATGCTTGCCCTTGTGAAGTCTATTAGGGGAGCTGGACATTAGGCAGTGAAGTATACCACTATGCGTTGAATTACCTTTATGGAAGGGGCAATGACGGGAAGCTGCTTGACCTTACAGAGAACAGTGTGAAGGTCAGAGAAAGCTTCCCTGAGGAAGTGACATTTACATTGAGACCTGAAGAACGAGTAGGAGCTTTCCTGGTGAAGGTGAATAGTGGCTGGAGGCGGAATGGAGAGGGATATTACAACTATGTGTGACGTATGGATTAGACAGCTTAAAGGCCTCTCTCATGGTGCATATGGTTTTGCCATAGTTGTTAGTTGTTCAGAAGTGTTTGGGGGTTTCTTTAGGTTCAAGATTCCTGGAAGTCTGACTTCTAGAGAAGGTGTCTCAAGTTGAAGTCATATTTCTACAATTTAATTTTCCCAGTCTAACTTCTACATAAACTCCAACTTCTTGAAACCTTTGTACTCTCTTGTACCCACCCAACCATTCCCTGCAGTAGACTGGTTTAGAGAGATAATAGGTGGAGAAAACATATAATAATACAAAACACCCCAAAGTGAACTGCCCCATTTGTCAGACCCTGCCAGACCCTTTCCTCCATTATCTTCTTAAATTTAATCCTTAATGTCAACCCCGACAGGTCGCTATTATCTCCACTGTATAGGAGAACCAGTTTGGGCTCAGAGTACTTATGGGACTTGCTTGAGTTCAGCTGACTATGCGTGACGAGGCCCAAATTCAAACCCAGTTCTGTCTGACTCACAAGCCCAGCTCTTTCTGCTGCACAGGGCTGAGTCTCAAAAGAGGAAAGCAGGTGGGGCTAGGGCCTTGTCCTCAGCGCACCTGGGCAGGACCCTCCCTGTTCCAGTTGGAGACATTTCACTGTGAGCCCAGACTGCCAGGGAACCTTGGGTGTGGGACCCCTCTCCTTGGAAAAGGTGAAAGCAGCTTTTCCCAGCAGCAAAGACAGGGTGGAGAGGAGTCAAGGCTCCTAGCCTTGCCAATCATCCCAGACAGGAGTTTCCCCTGAGTGGAAAAAAGTCCTGGTTTCTGTCTCCAGTTTCCACAGCAGGAAGCCTTGCAGAGCAGGAGAGGGGCCAGAGGCTGGCTTCTTTTCACTCATCACCTTGCCCTTACTGCTGGTCCTGTTTAGTTCCCACCTGTTCTCTTGGCCCCTGTTCCATATCATGGGCAGTTAGTTCTCTGTCCATAAGCACCCAGCCTGGCACTCAGAAACTCATTAATAGGTCAGATTTGCTTCATGTATCTTCCTAAGTTACAGTAATTTTATTAATTGAGCACTTACTATGTGCTCAGCCATAGGTTAGAATCTCTGTGCATATTATCTCAGACTCCAGAACAACTCAGCACAGTGGATGGTTGAGGTTCAGAGAGGTGGAGTAATTTGTACAAGGTGACAGAGCTGTGTGTGTAGGATTTAGGATTTCCTGACTCCAAACAAATACTAGTAGCTCCTATTTATCAAGAGCTTGCTATTTACCAAGCATAGTGTTAACTGCTTTTACATGTGTCATTTCATCTCATCAGCACAGTAGCTCTGTTGTAGGTGTTGTCTTTTTATCCTCATTTTATAGATGATGCAACTGAGGCTGAGAAGGGTTAAGGCCATATGTGCAGTAAGTGGTAGAGCTGAGATGTAAACCTGGTGAGTCTAAGCCACACAGCACCTGCCTCTAACCTGTGTTCTGAACATCTAGTTGCAATGGGCTTGCATCTGGCCCTTCCCCTGGAGGGTGGGCTTCCTGTTTCACAGTCCTGGACTGGAGTCCTGGATATGAACTCTGGGCCCAGGGTTAAGCGCTCAACACCTTCTCCCAGACTTCCTTCTTGCCAACTCTCCACCTCAACCTCTTCCCGGTCCCCAGGGCTGGGGCCTCCCCGCCACTTGGCCCAGAATAATGTCTGTCTGCTCCCTCCATCCTTCCTCCTCTTGTTTGTCTGTGCAGACACCAGCTGTTCCCACATCTGCCTCATGGGGTGACCCGGGCCCGGCTGGCAGACAAGAACAAGACAGTGCAGGAAACTCCGTCTGACAAGGGTGACCAGTCTCCCACCCAGACACGTGTCTGCAGTGCGAGGCAGACAGGAAGGGGCAGGACTCAGCTTCTCAGCATGTCAGTTTATTATTTTCCTGTTGAAGCCTTGAGGAGTCTCGAATATGGAGCAGATTTCCAGAACAATTGCTTCAACAGTTTCCCCTCATAACAACAACAAAATATTCTTTTATAATTGGAATCATTCTATGGAAGCATGTGTTGGGGTTGTGAGGGAGGGAGGGAAACCACCTGAACACATTCAACATACCAAGGCTTCCTAAGGTGTGGTGGCCTGGAACACTAGTTATGGTCATGTTTCAGGCGGCTGCTAAGAGACTGATTCTGGAAGATGTCTGTGGAATCAGAGTGTAGCCCCAGTTCTGCAACTTAGCTCTGTGACCTTGGGCAGGCCAGGTTCACCTTACGTTTTTATCTCTTGCTATCTGGATTAGATTCATATCTCAGGACTCTCCATGTGGTTTCCTGAGTGAGGTGGTCATTAAGCGAGAACTGGAAGGCAGGTCTGGGACCAGGAGAGAGCAAGAAGAAGTTAATCCCAGAAGCACAGGATGGCATGCCCAACTGATGACATTAAGTGTAGGGTTGCCGTATTTATTTGCTAAATCTAACTGAAAACATGGTTTCTTAGGAAAGGACGTTATACCCAAATGTAGCCCATTGGGCTAAGCAGGCTAGTGATTCTAAAGATGAAGGAAGATAATCAAAATCATTGGATGGAAAGCAGCCTTCTTAGCAGAGTGGGCCATGACAAAGGGGTGGATGTTGGGTTTCAGAGTTAGGGATGTACATCAATGGCTCTTACATCTTGATTCAGCAATCAGAATGGTCCTTTTAAAACAAGTCAGACGGGATCACACCTCTATGCAAAGTCTTGCAGTGTCTCCCCCATTTCACTCAGAGTAAAACCAGTCTTCCCGATGGCCTGCAAGGCCCTATGTGCTATGCCCACTCCCATTCCCTCTCTGACCTCAACCCCCACTCTCAGTGATCCCTGTCACTTAACTCCATCCATCTGGACTCCTTGCTGTCCCTTGCACAGGCCAGGCAGCCTCCTACCTTACAGCCTCCAACACAGGCTGTTACTTTTGTGGAGAACATACTTCTCCATTCATCCTCATGACTCACCCCCTCACCTTCTCCAAGTCTTTGCCCAAGAGTCATGTTCTCAATGAGCCTCACCCTGACCACCCACCTTACATCACCCCTGACACTCCCACACCCACTTGCCTTGGCTTCCACTTTTTTTTTTTCCTTCCACAACATTTATCACTTTGGCACATACTATAAAATGTATTTATTACTTATTATCTGGCAACCCCTACCCCTCTTACTGCTAAAATGAATATTCCGTGAGGGCAAGAACATACATCTATTTTGTTCACTGATGTATCCCAAGTTTTGATGCTACGTGTAGATACTGCGCTAGGCCACGAGCAGGACGGATCCGGTCCCTGGTGCTGGGTTCATGTCTTGTGGACTAGTGGCCGGGCAGTTAGGGTATAATGAGTGCTAATGGAGACACAGTGAGTGAGGAAAGCCAATAAAACTTCCTAGAGAAGGCAATACCTTCTAGAAAGGTGAGACATGAATGGTGCAGTAGGTCTTACCAGGTGAAAGGAGTAGGAGCAGGACCAGAGATAAAGATGAGAGAAGAGTGTTTCTGGCAGAGGGCACAGTCTGTGCAAAGACCCAGACATAAGGGAGAGTATTAAGGAAATGATCATTCCCTGAGTGTGGCTAGCGCACTGTGCGAGAGAGGAAGGGCCTAGATGAGCCAAAAGCAGGCTTTTGTAAGCCAAACCAGGGAATTTGAACTTTATGCAGAGAGGAATGGGGGTGTTCAAAGATTTTACGTACTGAACCAGCCTAGAAGGTCCTAGAAGACTTCCTGGAAGAGGGCATAGATGTGCTTAACTTGGAAGATTAGTGAGAGATAACAGGCAAATTGCTAAGCAGACTAGACTAATTCCTCCTTGTCTAAAAATCACTGGCTTCTGAAGTGTTAGTATTTCCTCATTTGGGGTATAGCTTTCACTTTTTCATATGGGTAAATCAGACACTCATTTCAGCTTGTTCCTATGAAGGAATCAGATCCTTCTATCCTAAAAAGTTATCATCATCATAATCATTGTCAATATCATCATTACTACCATCATCACCACATCAACACTACCAGCACCATCAACCCCGACCCTACCAATATCATCATCACCATCATTTATTGAGCACATATTATATGCCATGCACTGTGCTAAGCGCTTTACTTGAATTTTATACTTTATCCAAAATAATTCTATGTGGCAAGACTATTTCCTCCATTTTACAGATAGAGAAACTGAAGCCCAAGAAAGGAAAGTAACTCGCCTAATTGCATACAGGAAGTCACTCACAGGGCAAGGAGTCAAACCCAAGTCTCCTTCTTGTCTAGGCTGGTGCTTTTCTCCACTTTACCCACATTTTTTCTCCATTTTCTCCTCCACTTATCCACATTTGAACAAGTCTCTGTATTCACCGACTACTCCATGCCCTGAGCCAGCATGTATCTACCCTACCCCCAAGGAGCTTACAGGGGAGTCCTCATACTTGACATCACGACTTGCTCTACTTGGTCTCATTCAGTCTTTCCTTCAACGCTTTGAACACCCTGACGCTCAGAGTGGTGAAGTGTCCTGCCCAGGGTCCCACAGTGGGTGGCTGGACAGTCAAAGCTTTCTGACCTTCAGCAGAGGATGCCTCTTGCTCCCCCCACTGCACACTCTCTGCTTGTGACTCCCTGTGGAGTCTGAGTCAGAATCCAGCCCCTGCCTGTCTCCCAGCCTCAGACAAGACTGCAGCCAGGGCCTTGCGGTGCACTTGCCTGGGCTGCATTCCTGAGCCGCTCACACACGTGGATGGAGGTGTTAGCTTGGGCAGCTCACCCAGAGGGAGAAACTCCTGTGCCTGAACACCATCTCCAGCCCAGAGAAAAAAGGAGAGAATCCTGGCCTTTAGTCATTGACCTGGGCTTGTTGACAGAATCCCAGAGTGGGTGGCCAAGCCATTTATGGGACAGCCTAGCCACATGGTGCTGGGAATCCCAAATGTAAACTGGCCACCACAGCATTCATGCTGTGGGTGGTAGGTTTTCTTGGGAGGCCGTGCGGGGGAGAAGGTGGGAGCTGCTTGGGGAGTCAGGGAATCTGGGAATTGTCTGTCTCAGAGCTGACTTTATCAGGATGTGACTCTTCTCTCTATGCCTCAGTTTCTTCCTCTGTGAAAAGGGGACCCTGACTCCTGCTTCGCCTGCCTCTTGGGGACTGTACTGGGGAGTGATTACAAACTGGGATGCAAATCCCAGGCCACCTGCCAGCCAAGTGACTCACGTTTTTGCATCTTAGTTTCCTCCAAGATGTAAAACAGGGATAGTAATAATAGCTGCCTTATTAGGGTTGCTGGGAAGAGTGACTGAGATAATGCACATTGAGTTAACTCAGTGCCAGGCATATAATAAGGGATAAAAGGCTATTGGCTATTAAAATGACAAAGCAGTAGTCAGCCTGGTCAGGTGGTGAAGAAAGTACCTTCCCCTTTCTCTCACTTGCAGAAAAGCTTCGGTGTTTGGAGTGGGGTTTAGAATCCTGCATCATCTATTTCTGACTGGTAATGAGGCCTAGGGCAAGTTTGTTTCGTTTTCAGCATTCCAAAACCTCTATTTTCTCATCTGCAAGATGGGTAGCTAATAACGATAGCCTCACAAGGTTGTGCAGAGTCAATGAGCTAGCATGTAGAAATCATCTGGCCCATGGAAGGCCCTCAGGAAGTGCCAGAGTGTGTGTGTAAAGTGGTGTTCACTGCTAGGAACCTGTATGAACAGGCTTCCTCTGCCTCTTCCAGGTCAGACTTAGGAACACCTGGGAAAGTGGATGGAGCTGGCAATCGCCACCCTTCTCTTCCCAGCTGTAGGTCCTTGATCAGTGAGGAAGCTTGTGATGAGAGGAGAGCCCAAGGCAGGCTCTGAAGAGGCAGCTCACAAAGAGGAGAGGAAGGGCAGGAGGAGGGAACAAGACACTGTGTATGTCCTCTGCACTGGTCACTCTGAGATCTGGTTCAGAGAGAGCATATTTCATTGACTCCTTACCAGAACCCTGTGAGGTCTTTATGAAGAACTCATCCTACAGATGGAGAGATGAAGTCCACTGGGTTCCAAAGACTTGCCAAAGTCATGCAGGGCCCGTGTGGAGCCCATGCCTAAACCCAGGCATGTCTGCCTCTCAAATTCCTAGGAGGTATCAGTAAATGAAGCTGCATTTACAAGCATGTGGTGGAGACAAGGAGACTCTGGATCTGCCTGCTGAGACCAAACCTTCTGGACTTTGTTGTATTCTGATCGGGGTTCCTTCTCTTAGTTTCCAGAAAATGCTGAAATGCCCGGGCTGACCCAGGGAGGAAAGAGAATGGTCCCACCACAGCCAGAGTGCTCAAACTAGCCTGAGAACGTAACTGGAGTCAGGGCCCTGCCAGCTGATGATTACAGAGAAGCTGATAGAACTGGGGATGGCAGAAAGGGAAACATTTAAGACGGGGTTTGTGGAGAAAGCCTATGTGTCTAGGTCCTTTCTGGCCAGGGCATTGCCTTCGACCTTTCTCAGACTGAGAAGGGTTTCCAGACAGATGGGAAGGTAGAGACCATTAAAATTGAATCTTAATGTACAGAGAGGGAAACTTCAGCCCAGAGAAGGTAAGTAACTTGTATAAAGTCATTTAACAAGTAAGTGCAAGAGCAGAGACTCTCTGACATATATTCTGCGTGTATATTCATGTATTCATTTGTCCCTCCATTCATGGGTTCACTGAATGCCTGTATGTGGTATATTAAGACTCAAGTCAACAAGGGACATGCTCCTTGCCCAGACTGAGCTGACGTACATGTGCAGAAGTGTTCGGTCCAAGAAGGGCATACAAATAGAATGCTGTGATATGGGATGAAGGTGATGGTGCCATCTTTGGTCAGGCCAATGAGGGAGGAGGTGGTACTTGAGATAAGACCTGAAGAATGAAGAGGAGCTGGCCAGGAGAGAGCAGGAGGTTGGAGGAACATTAGTGGCTAAAGACTTAAAAGTAGGAAAACTCTTGGAGTATTTGAGGAACCAATAAATACATAAATAAGCCACAGAGAGTGAGGGGAAGAAGGGGACCAGGTGAAATCCAAGAGCTGTGTGGAGATTAGATCATGCAAGGCCTTGAAATCATGGTAAGGACTTTGGGTCTTACTCTAAGAGATAGAATCTGTTGAATGTTGCCTGTATGAGGCGTAGCAGGAAGCAGGAGAGATAAATCAGATGCAAAACAGTCTCTAACAGAGCCCAATGGGAAAGAGTTATAGAGAGAATTGTGCAGAAGACATTAGAGGTAACTGAATCATTCTAATGTTAGGGTGTGGGCAAGGACAGGAGAAGGGGACAGATAAAGGGATGGGTGAGTTGAGGACAAAGAGACTGCCCAAGTCTGGGAGGTGGGAGAGAGGGGACAATAGTCAGGAAAGTTGTCACAGATGGTGAAATATGAGCTGGTGGGAAATTTGACTCAGCACACATGTACTCAGCATTGAGCATCTCCTGAGTGTTAAGCTACATGCTGGGGCTTTTGCATTTTTCTTCTTGTTTGATCCTCACAACCATATGAAATAAGGTATTTTTTTAGCTCCCTTTTTTGGATGTAGAAACTAAGGGTCATGGCAATGAAGGAATTTTCCCAAAATTGTTCAGTGAGTAAGAGGCGAGCAAGGATGCCAACCTTGGCCTTGTGGCTCTTGTGGCATTACTCTCCCCACTTGACCTCAGTCGTTAGATTTGGACTTGGCTCTGCCCTCAGTTTCCCACTTGGACTGGAAGGCTTTCTCTATGTCTCTTTCAATTCTAACGTTCTCTTCTTCTTGTGGAGGTGAAGAGGTTGCAGAAGAATATTATAAATTGGAAGTCACAGCCTCCACAAAGGCATGGAAGCTGGGAAGTAAATGTCCCAAACAGGGAACTGCAAGTAGTTGTAAGCAGAAAGACAGGCACTGCCTGGCAAAAGAAGCTGTGAAATGCTTACCACAGCGTCAGACACCTATGAATTTAAATGGAAAGGAGAAACAAAGAGATGTGCTAGCCGTGAGTCCAATCAAAGAGTCCGAGAGAGATGGAAAAATGAACAGACATTTGTTCATTCTATGGCTTGGGCTCTGGGAAAACAAGAATGGACAAGACCAGGCTCCTTCTTGGTAGGACTAGGTTAGGAAAAACACAGTCTCTGCCTCACTGAGTGAGAGAGAAAAGGATGTGTATAATTAGAGTTGAGCACTGAGCATATGCCAAGCACTGTGTGCTAGGTGTTTTCATCAGTTTGTTCACTTATCCTTCATCACAACCTCAGGAGTCTATGCTTTCATTATTCCCATTTGATGAATGAGTTAACTGAGGCTCAGAGAAACTGTCACCTGCTCAAGGTCACACCTCAATTAGGTAAGAGAGCTGGGGCTTATGTTTCAATCTTCCTGTTCATTCCTACTTTTTAAATTATTGCAAAATTGCAGGACATAGAGAGGTTGGGAGGGAGGGAGGGCAAGGAGGCAAATAGAAAAAAAGAGTTAGATATAGAGAATGAATCCACAAGCTAGAAAGACAAAGATGCTCTCTGAGACTGTGAGTACTTGGAGACCCTGCCTAGGCAGGAGGCGAATGAGGTCATTAAATCCATCTGCGCAGATGGGGGACCCTCTGGGGAAAGTCATATGCAAATGTCATGATGCAATGAGGTGAAATCCACTTGTGTTAGCCCGGGCTGGGGCTCAAGCAGGGACTGCACTGTGCTCTTTGGAAAGACAGATTATCCACGGCATGGGGAAGACATTCGCTCTGCTGGGCTCTTTCTCTGTATCTAGAAAGGAAAGCCAGCCCAAGGTCACAGAGCATGTGAAGGGATGGACCGAGAACCAAAACTCAGGCCTCTCACTTTTTCTTTTTAATGTCTATTTCTTTTTTTCCTAGTGTTCATAATATACACATATACCAAATCATCGTGTTGTGTGCCTCTCTTATGATAAAATCTGCTCCCAAGATCCCTCACCAAAATGTTATGCAAAATCTCTAAGTAAAATGTTCCCCACCAGGATTTCAGGCCCTCTAGAAGGTGGTCTGAGCTTGCTGAGACATGCTTTTGTTGTTTTCATCATTGCCTCCCAAAAGCAAAATTAGCAATATGTGCAGAGAGTTGTTTTCTTAAAAGACACTTTCACATCCTCTATTTCACTTGATCACCAAAACAGTCCTACAAGTTGAATATTCCATTGTACAATTCTATTAACCAATGCTGGTACAGTATATCACAATTTTTACCCAGGATTTCACTCAGGCCTTAGAGCTCACAGTGCAAGGGAAGTCTTATTATACCAGTTCTACAGGTAGGAACCTGAGGCTCAGAGAGAGGAAGCTTGCCCAACTTTCAATACCAGATTTGTCACTTATTACTTTGGGCAAATGACTCCCTCTTTCTGAGCCTCAGTTTCCCCATCTGCAAAAGGGTGATTGTTTTAGTACCTCTCTTACAGAATTGTCAAAGGATTTGGTGTTTTCCTCTTTGGAAAGTGTTTATCACATTGCCTGACCCATAGTAAATGCCCCTGAAAATGAAAGCTGCTGTGATAATGACCATGGTGATTTTGATAAAAGTTATCACAGAACTAGCAAGAAGCAGAGCCATGACTTGAACTTGAATCTGCTGCTCCCCCAATCAAGCGATTGTCCCTCTGCCCTGCACTGCCTCTCTGAAAATTACTGCTTCAGACCAAACCACCTGGCTCACCTCTTCTCTCTTTCTCTCTTCAGGTCACCCCCTTCCCTATGTCCTGTGACCTACAAGGTGACTGTGCTTGTCGGGACCCCCAGGCCCAAGAACACAGCCGGAAAGACCTCCGGGGATACAGCCATGGCTAAGGAAGGACAAGGAGTTGTCAAAGAAATCCCAACGCCAGGACCCGCATCCCTTTGGTATTGATTTCACAGTCAGCTGCTCAACGGAATGGCCTCTCCACACCAGGGATCCTTAGCACCCAACCGGTCTGCCTTTAATTTCATCCAGGAAGGACTCATAGTGGGGGCGCATGAAACAAGTCTCGCCATGTTGAATGATGGAATGGAATCCCATCCCAAAGTCTTAGATGGATTGCATATCCAGCATGCAGTCCCAGAGCCTCCTAAAAATCTAACCATTTGTCACACAACCACAGCAAGAAACATGTTCTGTATCTAGGAGTGTGCACATCTGTGGTTAGTACACATGCATGCATACGCACCCATACAAACATCTGTGTGAGGGCAGTTTTGGAGACTGAGCAGAGAGAGACTGGAACAAACTCAATCTTTCCTTTCCCAAGCTCCTAGCCAACACTGTCCTTGGGAGAAAGAGAGTTGCAGAAACCGCTAAGACTAAGTGTTGAGATGCCAAGATAGCTCACACCCCGAGGCTTGGAATATGTAGGTCATGCACAATTGTGTAGTCCTTTGGGATTGGAAGTGAAATGGTCTCTGATCACCTACCTTCTAGGGAAGTAGGACCCAGGAAGAAGTAAAGGATCCAAGGTATGCAAAGCCCCCAAATTCTTCTGCTGCCATGGGGGATTTTACCCCAACTCCAGGGTTCGAGGCCAAGCTGGAAATGGCTTAGGATTGCAATGTCAAGGTATTATAACAGCCCCCTGCTTGAGGCCATAATATCCCTCCAGAACCCACCCATTCCCCAAACCTTGCCTTGGGACCACATTTGCTGCTACTTTTCCTGCTGCTCTATCCTATACATTGAGTACCCCAAGATGGTAGGACTAGGTTAGGAAAAACCCCACACAACCAAACGGTCTGCCTTAAAAGTGACCCACATTTTTCCACAGCTCCTCACCTCCTGGCCCTCTTGCAACAGAAAAACTCTCATTGGCCCACATGGTGAGAAATTAAGTTCCCCATGGGTAGGCTTCTCATCCTGGAAGGGAGTTGAGGGACTTAAGATGCTGGAACCCTCACCGAGAGTCCAGAATGTCTAAACCAGTGTTAGATTTTATAATCAAGTGGAACAGTGTTAAATTTATATGATGTTGGAACCATTCAGAGACTGTTGGAATTGTAGGGACTCTTGAGTTATTATCCTTATCCCAGCCTTCCTGGCCCTCCAGGCTAGAGCAGGCTTTGGTCCTGAGGACCTCACTGTTACTCTGAGTAGCTACAATTCTGGAACAGAAAATCAATCTTGGATATGACCAATCTAGACTATGTTCTAGAGGGCGATCAGAGGGAAGCCAAAGAGTTCACAGCCTTAGTCCTCAACAACTCAACATGGTCATCATGTTCCCCACATAGTCTTCCAGCTACTGGGACTCCCATCCACACCCATGTTTGGGCAGCCCTTCCCTCTCTCCCACGTTCAGCCTCAAAAAGTTATGAGGAAGTCAGTCAAATGCAAGTGGAAGCCCCCTCATCTTTGGGGTCTTCTTGTTTCTTTTCAGCCAGTTACCTATCTATTCCTTTTGAATTAAAATGGAAACAGGTTAATACAGAATGAGGTGGAGAGAATGGTTAAGTTTGACATAATTTCTGAGACCTGGAACTGACAAAGTGAGGCAAGAGACGGGTCTAAACTAGATGTATCCCATAAAGGTTGCTGTAAATCAAGTCATCTCAAGTCTAGTGAAGACAACCAACAAAAACAAAGTCTAGCATAGGAGTGGAAAATACCAGGCACGTGTGCTGACCCTCCTCATTCCTGTATCTGAGGCAGGCATTGTTAATCAGTCATAACCCTTTTTCCTATGGGGACCAAAAATAACTTCTGAAACCTTCTTACTATATCACTTCCAACAGCAATTACCTGCTGATCAAGAACACTTGAGAAAACATCTATTGGCCATCTGTGGTCTGTTATATTAAGAAATATATCAAGGTGCTTTTTGCACAGGTGTCCACAAATAAGGACGCAGTGCTTGGATAGTTTTGTATGGCTTGTACCCTATTACAAACACTGAGATTGGCTTCCAGAATGGAGAGGCTGCCACCATTGTTAAGGTCAGGCTCAAATCCTTTATGTTTCATCCTTACAAACTCATATGTCATTTATATTCAGAGCACTTTTTTCTATAATTACCAGGGCCAATCCTTAGCAAAATAATAACAATAGATGAATTGATCTCATTTTGTACCCCTCTCCAGTATCTTAGAACTCTTGCCAACTCTTAAAACCCCCTTCTTGCCCTAGCTGAGTTATCAACCTGTGTGGTGTTAGCTTAGATATGAACTAAGAAAGATACAAACTAAGAAAGGTAACAGTGTCAGCCCTCCCAGTTGCTTTATTACACCAATAAGTAGTACAGAAATCCTTGGAAACCCAAAGACAACATTACTAATGGTGGGCTTGCAGGAACCACAGAGGAACCTCACCAGCTTCCCTTAAATAGACACTCATCCTCTTTCTTCCTCCAATCTCACCCTTGTCTCTCCATACACTCTCCAGCTGAGCAGAGTTTCCTGGAGGCTGACTTTTATCTTCAGACTCACAGATTGAGTTGAGCTCTTCTGAGCCAAGATCCACCCAGTCTCCTTCTTACCATCATTCAAAGCTGTTACTCACAAATTCATACTTGCCAAGGATATTAGGCAAGAGAGGCTACTTGATTGATGGACAGCCTCCCGCCCACATGGAAGGTGTAATTAACAGGCTCTTCTCAAAACTTAGTGAAGGAGGGTCAGCTCTATTCGTGCAATGCACTGATTGCCATTTTCATTTTCTTTTTGGGAATAAACTCGTTGTCTCGTCCCTTCAATCATCTCCTGTTCAGGATAATAGAGTACTCACAGGAGGCAGCTCTGAAGCACTGTTGTCCATCAGCAGCTCAGGGGCCCTAAAACACTTGGGGCTTCTGGATTGGAATAAGTGTTAGCCTCTTCGCAGCAAGAAAAAAAAAAAAAAAAGATAAGGTGGACAGTTCTCTAAGCCCTGTCTTGGGAAGCCTTCCCAAGCCACAACCCTAACTACCTGCCCAGAGGACTTGCATTACCCCCTAGAGTCTGCGCCAACCATCCCTTAAGGGAAGACAGTCCGTGGGAAGTCCATTTTGGTGGCTGAATTGAGGTATTAAGGAAGGGAGAAATCAATGGTCATAAATATTATGGCTTTGAAGATGGAGGGTATCAGCTGCTACTCTTGGCTTCAGCATGTTGAGTTGCTGCCTAGACAGTTCTCTTGGTCTTAGTCCCACCTTGGCCAATGCTTAAATGCTATTTGTCGAAAATAATTCTTTGAGACAGATTTCAGCTACCTCCCTTCCAGGTTCGATTTAACTTGCTTGTAACTGTCAATTTGTTATAGGTCTTACCTGTGTTTAAAAAAGAAAGAGAAAGGAAGGAAGGAAGGGAGGGAGGGAGAGAAGGATGGATGAAGAAAGGAAGGAAGGAAAGAAAGAAGAAAAGAAACCATGAATTCAAGTTAACAGTTTTGAGGTTTGTGTGTGTTTTTTTTTTTTCTGGAACTACTTCAAGTGGGGAAAATAGAAGAAATTGACAGTGACAAAGCTGTACAGATAGAGATTAATAGAAGACAAGGAGATTAAAAGGAAATAAAAGTGCATGATTAAAAATAAGAATTAAAGAAACCTATTTTTGTGCTTCCTAAAGGAAATTGTTTATTCTACAGACTGAGTAGGTAGACACAAGAATAAAGATTTCCCTAGAAGGAAACATAGAGCAGGATTTTATGACGCTGTTATTTTCTGTACATTGTAGTAGGTCCAGGAAATAAGGCATCTTCCCTCTTGATATGTAGTCTTGTTGTTGGGGGGGCATTTTATCTATTTGTTTGGTGGTAATTGGTGGTATTAGGAAGTGGGGAGGGCTTGAAATTGGTTTTACCAAATATTAAGGGGACATATTGTGTTGTGCTTTTCGCATAAAATGGTTGTATTTTCCAGTAGAGCACTGGGCTTTATAAAGACTGCACTTAGAATCACACTGCACAGTCCACTTTCCTAAAAAGCTGCTACATGACCAGACAGGTAATTCCCATGGTCTTTTGAGAAACAAAACAAAATAAGCAAACAGCAAACCTGAAAACTAAACTGAATACAGCCTATTCTTTGAATTTATTCAAGTTTTGCCAAATTCCTACCAATTGTTTGATCTTTAAAAGAGATGTATAATAGACAAGAGAGGAATTATGTCCCTACAGTAAGAACATAGAATTCTTGACTCCAGGCAGCAGTTTGCTCAGTGATCTTGACAAGTCATCAAGTTGCCTCTCCATTTGCCTCAGTTTCTCCAGCTGCAAAATGGGGATAATACTACTTACCTACCTCACAGTGGGAGGGCAGGGGATTGTGAGGCCCTGGGGTTTGAAAGGAGCTGTGGCAATCTGTGAGAGCCAAGGCTTGACACAAGTCTGTGGGTTATTTTTCAAGAAGGCACAGGCCCATTGGCCATTTAAGAAAGACAGGGAGTGCTCATTGGATATTTCAAGGAATAATGCTGGAGCTCCTGGATTATAATCCACTTTAAGAGAGAGGCTTGTATTTGGGAATATTTCATTCGTAGGTAAATTGGATTTCCCCCCCGCTTATTCTGGCCTTTCACTAGTTCTATAATTTGATTAAAAGCCAATTACATCCTACAGTGTAAAAGTCAGTTTGCTGTTATCTATTCAGTACTTCTGGGCCACTTCCAACTTTATAGAGGAAGGGACTCCCTAAATCTCTTCTTCTCATACTTAAAATTCTGCATCAAGTGTTCAATTAAAAGAAGATACGGCATTCTGTGTGCAAACAACTCTGGGCTTCTTAAATTATACACCAGCAGTCAGTGAGGAGAATTTTGAACAATTATTGAGTTGCTTTCTTGGGTCTCTATAATCAATAACCTGTCCGTAGATATCTATCTATATAAAGATATTATATATAAATATAAATTTACATATATATGCACATGTATATATAGTTGTACATATATGTGTGTATATATATACTTAAATGTAATATTTACACAATAAAACTGTGATCTCGTCTAGAGAAAATGTATTCATATTACAAACTGCTCTTCCATATTTATGTATATTATACCTTTTTATTATTGTTATAATTATTATGGGTATTTCTAATTATTATGATGTTGACATCTGTTTGGCACCTTCTGGAAACTACCAAAAAATGACTCTCCATTGAAGTGCTTAAACTCTGTTCTCATGAGAATTCTACTGGCCTACTATAAAAAAGAAAAAAAAAAAGAAAGAAAGAAAACAATCTAAACACCAAAAACAAAACACAATTCCAATCCTTTTTCTGTACCTCACGCGCATAAATTTGCTGCTCCTATTTTGGGTTTTATTTTTTTTCCTGTTTATGTGTTTTTATGGATCTAAGTTAAGTCTTTCAGCAATATATAAAAATGTAAATAGTAAACTTTATTTATTAAGAATGTCATCTTTTTTAATTTATATTTACACAATTGTTCATCTAATTTATTTTTTCTATACGGTTTTAAATACTCAGACATATTTTGCTGTTCCTGATATTTTTATCCTGTTCTCATGGATTTGTTTTTCCATACTGTTTTCTCTGGTCTCAATTACAGGTTGGATCTCACACACAAAAAAAATGATGTCAAAGACAGAAATATTTTGCCACTGTTGATTACTATACCTTAAAATTCTATATTATGAAAATATATAATAGCTTGTATGCTTCAATATGTGGTGGTGTGGTTTTTGTGTGTTGTGGAAATCTAAAGGATTCTCGTATAGACACGCTAATATGGAAGAGAACCCCAGGGCCTAGCATTAGAAGATCAAGGTAGCATGAGGTTGAATCCAGTACACACACAATCTTCTACAAAAATAATTCCTGGAAAGCATCTACATTTTACATATGCAAAAGCTGGAAAACATTTTTACATGTTATAAGAAAGTTCAGTTTTCAGGAAGCTGAAACAAATATCATTTCCAGTTATATCTAGCCTTTTGGATGCTATCTTTAATGACACACTGCCCTCATGTTCTTTATTTTCATTTTTTTCTTTATTATTGAACACTCAATCATCTAGTTCATCACATGAACATGCAGCTGAGACTGAAGTTTTGCTGTTTTCGATCTGCCTATTAGATCTCATTTTCATCTTATTGCCACTTAATAGCTATGTGATCTCCGGAAAGTTATTTAATTGCTTTAAGATTTGGTTTTCCCACTTGTAAAGTGGAAATAAAAAGTACCCACCTCATGAGGTTGCTGCTAGAATTAAATAAGATAACTATGCAAAGTTTTTAGAAGTGCACTAGACAGATTATATTAACTCTTGTTATGATTATTATGAGACAGGCACTGCCTATGACAAATATTAATAACACACGAATTTTTCTGACAGCTGCTTATTTTTTAAAAGAATAAAAACAAGATGCACTAAAGCATTCACTTGCCCAGGCATTGCCATGGAGTAGTCACTGGCACTGTGCACTGGGATTTTGGCTGGCAGTACCACCATAAGACAGGACAAAATATGTGTTTATCTGCTGATACTTGAAATGTTGAATTCTGCACAAAAGGGCAGCTTGGGAATATCAATGTGAACTGCATAAAAGGGCAGGAGTTGGGAAGTCAAGAACTACCCAGACAGATTTTTTGGACTCTTTACAAATACAACCCACTGAGTGACATGAGGGAAGGCACCAAAATAAATAAAATAAAAATCATCGCTAAATTCTGCCAAATAACTGGTTATTTCCAAAGTAAGATAAATGATTAATGGGAATGTTTACTCAGTTCTATTCAATTCACTGTGAAGACTGAAACAAGATTTAAAGAAGAGCTTCGTGAAAAGAGGCAAATAATTCCCAAATAGGAAGATAAAGACAGAAAGTCTTAATATGGCTTTTTGGACTCCTTGGTTTTGTCTGCAGAGACAGAAAGTCATGGGGAAAAGGGATTCCTCTTGGAAAGTAGGAGATATTAATTCTAGTGTCTTCTCCCCTCCTTCTCCAACACTAACACACACACACACAGAAACACAGAGAAACAGAAAAGTTCACTGGGCTTTAGTTGCTTAAACTGTCAAATGGGAAAACGATGCCTTTTTCACTTGAAAACAGGCAGAAACATTCAGTATTTAGATCTATTTATATTTGTCATCCAAGTTTTAGTTTGTCTAACTAAGGGAAATAGTCTTAAAGTTAAAAAAAAAGATAGGGGCAATGTTCTATCATGCTACGCTGGCATTGGTAAGTCTAACCAGTTCTCAACCGTTAGTGCCAGAAATAAGAACCTGGGACAAAAGTGTAGCCTCTCTAGCCTTCAACCCAGGAGAAGTCTTGCTTCTTTGGATGCATGTTTTAAACTCTTGAAAGGAACGTGATTTGAGGTGGAAAATAGCAGTGCTATACAGAAGCATAGGTTAGGAATCAGGGGAACCTGATTCAAGTACTGTCAACCCCTTGTAACCTGGGGCAAGTCACTTCCCTTTGCTAAGACAGGAAGAGTTGGCAGTGAGAAAAAGGCAGGTGATATGTTTAAGCAAATGGGACCAGCAGGTGTAGCATCCTAAGTAAGAAGAAACATGACACTATCGAGATACTGAATATAAGGCCAACACGCTTAGAAGGTAGAAAGAGAGGGTAATGGTGGACTGGTGAGAGGATGGAGAGAGTACCATGAGCTATATTGAGGATTCCAGGCTTTATCTTAACAGCCACGTGGAAAGACTGAATGGCTTTTCAGAAAGGGATTTACATGGTCAGATCTATGGTCGAGAAAGATCCCTCAGATGGCAGTATGAAAGAGAAAATTGAGGGAGGTAGGAGCAGAGGTAGGGAATCAGAGGACATTGTGCAGTCCAGGAAAGAAATGATGGCTGTTTGGAGGAAAGTGGTTGTAGTGGGTGGGCAGAGGATTTTTTTCCATTCTATTAAATGGTGACATTGGACAAAATGATCTTTAGTGTCTAACATTCTATGATTCTGGAAACTCATTGCACACCACTGCTATTCACTGATTTTAAATTTTTTTAAGTTAATATGCTTTATTTTTTAGAGATGTTTTGAGTTTACAGAAAAATTGAGCAGAAAGTAGATTTGCTATTAGATTTCTTTTTAAATAATTTCTTTTAAATAATGAAATTGGGACAGGGAAATCTAGCTATTTTCTAGGATCAGCTATCAGGAAAATATAAAAACCTACTAAAACCATGTGATCAGATGTGTAAGTTTGGAAATTCAGGTATTATTTCTAATGACTCCCGAGTGGTTTCATGATACTGAAATCTTAAGATGAGAGAGGAAGGCTTTGCGGAAGGGGTCAGGATGGAGTCAGATGGGATCTGAGATCAGTCATTTATACACTGTGTTATCCTGGGCAGCTCTCTACCTGCTTGAATTTCAGGAGCCTCATCTATATAGAATGGGATTCATCATTTCTGTCTTAAAGGGGCTGTCCTAAGGAAAATGTGTCATAATTTAAGTAAAGCCCCCATTAGGGGCTGTTATAGTAGATGCTCAGTAGATGTCTTGATTGTTATCCCTTTGGCCTCCCCCACTTCTTCACCCCATCCTTGGCTAAATTTGACTCCCATTGCAGGCTGCACTCTGCAGCAGTAATGGAGTGGTAGGGGGAGGGACTGCAGTACACCCAGCCCAGCTCCCAGTATTGACATGGAGAAAATGTGCATCACTTTTTACATCAGCAAGACTGAAGTTCTGCAGTGTATTAAACTTGCTTCTATCTCTGTGAAATGACAAATCTCAGTCACATGCCCAAGAGATTGAACAGGTCCAGAGTGAAGACAAATAAAAAATTAAACTCAGTATTATTCTACTTTCTAGCTTGTACTGCAAAAGGGGAACAGCAAGAGTGGGAGTGGGGAGTGCCTTTCTTTAAGACAAGGAAGAAGATTAGCTTTTATTTTCACTCTCACAAAAATATTGTGATATAGGGATCATGAGTCCCATTTTTACAGATGACAGAAACTGAGGCTCAGAGTTTGAGTAATTTTTCATGGCGAGTGGCCCCCAAAATCAAGTCCCAATCTTTCTGAAGTGTAAACACCACATTACACTGAATCTTTCTTCTCATCATTATCTTGTCTGTTTGAGCCAAAACGACTATTATTTAAATACTCCAAGGATGGCAATTGTTTCAACTTAACCTCAACACAGATTGACTGGTAGTGATTGCAATGCCAGATTGCGAAAGGTTTTACAATGCATCCAGGCTATAGGGGAAAGGATAATGTGACCTTGGGAAAGTCATCTCGTCTCTCTGAACTTGTTTCCTCATCCTTAGCTTCCTATCATAGAAATGGAAAAGTCAGTGGCAGTATAGATGTTATATTTGCTTTTCTGTGTTTAGTACAATTTCTTCATTTGTCAATGATAAATTAAAGATGGGTTGGGGAGGAGATTCTCCAGGGGTACATGTCATGCCAGCCACAGAGCCCCACTTCTGCCTCCCTGGCCAATACTCTTTCTCCTTGATCAGGATGACTCTTGCCTAACTTGATTAGAGACATCATCATCTTTGCACTATCCTGATCCCCTTGAACAGGCTATTAATTTGTACCACGGCTGATGCTACATGAGTATTTTTGCCAGAAGTTGCCTTCCATGACCAGCAGTGTTTTTGGAATGGTACTGATCATGTTCCAAACCTTTGAGGAAAACAGGTTGTGGACACTTGTCTACCTACCGTGTCCTCTAGTGACTGGTAAACTGGAAAAGACAACTCTTATCATAATCTTTAAAACTATATATCCATTTACAGAGAAATTACCCTTTATTCAGTCTTTAATTTAATCCTAACGGCAATGCTATAAACACATATCTTTAAGTCCATTTTGTGGATAAGGATATCAAGATCCAGAGAGATGAGGTACCTTGCCCAAAATTATACAGGTAATAAGTGGCAGAGCCAGGATTTTAGCCAGGCATGTCAGATTTCCAAACCCATCCTTTTTTTCCCCCTGTGCTATCCTTTCTCCTTTTCATAATAAAAATGCAAAAAGGGTTTATTCCAGTATTCCCACTAGCTGGAGCAAATTTCTTCTGGTCCCCAGACTCCCCATGTGTAAAATGACAGTGTGGAACTATAAGTTTTTAAGGACCTTTCCATTTCTTATGGGTAGTGATTCTGTGATGGATAATCTGGAAAGTTCTGGACATTAAGGTAGAGTTTATCTGAGGTAAGGGGAGGAGGGTGTTTGAACCATTCCAGTTTATCTGAAGAGCTGCTGTTTTTGAGAGCATCATTTTGCCATCTTTGGAAAGAAGCTGTGTTGGTTTGAACAATGAAGAAGTACAGTCTACAGTAAAGTGAACCTTTGGGCTAACAATTAAAGCACTTAGTATGAAAATGTTGTTTATTTCTAACTCACTCAATTTCCACATATCTGCCTTTTCCATTGGCTTATTCCCATATTCAACAAAAATAGGTAGAATACCTACTCATAAAGAGAGGTATTAAAATAAACCCTTTTAGTTTTTTCCTTATTAAAAAGATGCTATGACAGTATGTAATGCTGAAGATAAGCATGCCCTAAAACCTAGCAATTCCAATTCTAGGGGTACACACAACAGAAATGCATACATATGTTCACCAAAAGACAGGTTCTAGGATGTTTATAGCAGCACTATTCATGATAGCCCAAAGTTGGAAATTACCCAAATGCCAACAGTAGGATGGTCCATCAACTATCCATCAACAGTATGATGGACAAATTAATGGTATAAATTGACACATTGAAATACTATACATCAATAAGAACAAATGATCTACAACTTCATGCAACAATATGAGTGAATCCCAGAAAAATTATTTTGAGAAAAAGAAGTGAGACACAAAAAGCACATATTATATGATTTCCATTTTATGAAGTATAAAAATAAGCAAAGCACAATAAACGGTGCTGCAACAACTGAATATCCACAAGCAAAAGAATGAAGTTGGATCCTTACCTCACACTACATACACAAATTAACTCAAAATGGATCAATGACCTAAAAGCGATAACCATAAAACTCTTAGAAGAAAATAGAGGTAAATCTTCATGACCTTGGGTTTGGCAATGGATTCTTAGATATGACACCAAAAGAAAAAGCAACAAAAAGAAAAATAAGTTAGACTTCATCAAAATTAAAAACTCTTGTGCATCAAAGGACATTATCAAGAAATGGGAGAAAATATTTCCAAATAATTTACCAAGAGTATATAAAGAACTATTACAAAAAGACAAAGAACCCAATTTAAAAATGGGCAAATAATTTGAATAGACATTTCTCCAAAGATTAAAGACAAAGAATAATTATAATTAAAAAAACAAGTATTGGTGAAGATGTCAGGAAACTGCAATCCTTGTACATTGCTGGTGGTCGTGTAAAATGGTTCAGCCATTGTGGAAAACAGTTTGTTGGTTCCTCAAAAAATTAAACATAGAATAACCATATGACTCCATAATTCCACTCCAAAATAGATACTTAAAATAATTGAAAACAGATATTCAAACAAGTACATGTATACACATGTTTATAGCAGCACTATTCACAATAGGCAAACAGTGAAACAGACCAAGTGTCCATCGACAGATGAATGGATAAACAAATTGTGGTATATATATATATATATATATATATATATATATATACACACACACACACAAAGAGATATTATTCAACCATAAAAAAAGAATGAATTATTGATACATGCTGCAAAGTGGATGAACCTCCAAAACATTATGCTAAGTGAGAGAAGCCAGACACAAAAGGTTAGATTTAGTATGATTTCATTTATATTAAATATCCAGAATAGATAACTCCATAGAGACAGAACACAAATTGGTGGTTGCCAGGGACTGGGGGAGGGGTAAATGGGAAGAAGATGATTAATGAGTAAAGGGTTTTACTTTGGTGTGACGGAAATGTTTTGGAACTAGATAAAGGTGGTGGTTGCACAAGATTGTGAATACACTAAATGCCACTGAACTGTTCACTTTAAAGTGGTTAATTTATGTAAATTTAATCTCAGTAAATTATTTTTTAAAAAGAGACTGGAAGAAATCCAAACATGAATAGAAAAAAATTAATAATAATAAGCAAAACATCAATGCTGGTCATTAATAAGCAAAAAATCTGTTTGCTCTCTCTTGTCACGTAGTCAGGATAGTGGTACTGTTCAGAGGGGTAGAAAGGGCAGTCACTGGAAGTAGACAAAGAAGTCTTCTGGGACCCTGGCACTGTCCTATTTCTTGATTGAGTGCTGGTTACACAAGTCTGTTCAGTTATGAAAATTTATCAAGCACTTTTAATAAGTACACATACCTTTCTGTATGTATATGTCAATATAAAAGGTTTTTTTTTTTTTTTTTGTGGGGAAGACCAGCCCTGAGCTAACATCTGTTGCCAATCCTCCCCTTTTTGCTGAGGAAGACTGGCCCTGAGCTAACATCTGTGCCCATCTTCCTCCACTTTATATGGGGCGCCACCACGGCATGGCTAACAGGCAGTGCGTCTGCGGGCGCTCGGGATCCGAACTCGCAAACCCCGGGCTGCCAAGCGCAGACTAAACCGCTGCGCCACCGGGCGGCCCCTATAAAAGTTTTTTAAAGGAGTCATTGGCAAAAATTCTCCACAGAAAGAAGAAATTTTTCCAGAGCAATTGAAAGTGGAATAAGACCCCACTTCAGTTCATCACCAGGAATTGGCACCTACATTTTCCCCCAAATTAGCAACGGTTCTTTAAAATACAGCAAAGCTTGACTATACAACGGGTGGGAAGGGGAAGCAATGTGTGCTGGTATTGCAGAAGAACAAATAGCTAGGATTCCTGGGTTGCAGTTCTGCTAGTCTGCTTTATAACACCACAACCATGGGTGAGCCACCTCACCTCTGAGTGTCATGAATCCTCATCTGGGCATTGGGGATAATGATGACCAAGATGAAGATGAAATGAGCTGCACTAGGTCTATTGCTCTCAAACTGTGAACCATGATAGAACCATAAGAAATGCCATGGCAAAGTAGATGAAGAAGAAGCCAAAAGAATGAGGCTCATTCCCTGGGGAACGTCATTCTACCACAAACAGAGCTAGAACAGTTTTTAATCTGGCTTTACCCAAAGAGCCTCCATGTAATAATAATGCACCACGACACTATCTACCCCATTTTGATGCCTGCCTTTTCCTTCCCTGGGCTTCATATTCCTGGGAGGCTGGCTTAGGTATAATCAGGGCAAAGAGTCTCAAACACTTTGGTCATGTAATCTGTTCTTCAAGTGCAATATTATATGAAATGTCATCAAGTCAAAAGAGCTTCTCTAACCAAAGAGGGGATGAGGGACCTACCTAGTTAGCCGATCTCTGTCTTCTCTAATCAACCCAGGATCACCCCAGCGACAACTCCCTAGAGCTTTGAGTTCCAAACAGCATGATGTAAAAGCAGCTGATCTAACCTAATCTATTTTTACAGGTGGAGAAACTGACAGAGGCTCAGTCAGAACTTGAACTTGTCACTTGCCCGCAGCTCCTGAGTAGAGGACAGAGTAGCATTGCTGACTGACTTGCCCTTCTGCTACCTGGTACCTGGGCTCTCCCCAATGGGGTCTTGATGGGAGACAGTGATCTGTGGGATCTTAGAAGCCTAAACTCCATGCCCAGAGAGAAAATAAAAGGAGTTTGGAGGCAGCCAAGGCCCACAGTTTTTTGAGATTCTCTGTTCTCTCTCTCCTGTCATGCAGTCTGGCCATGGTCCACCCCTGGGAGTTGGGGGTGTTCTTATTCCCATATTGCTTTGAGGTTGCACCATTCACAGCCCAGCCTGGGCTGCCTGCCTGGGAGGACTCTCATTTCCCTCTTTAACCCATGGCTCTCCAAGCCAAGCAGATTTCTTCCCAGAGGCTGTAGAGATGGTGACCAAGTCCCTTGGGCAACATCTGGGTGTCAGCTTGCTGAAATCATAGTACAAATAGTTCCTTCTATATACACACCACTTTATACTTCACAAAATACATTTATTAACTTTTAGATATATTCTCTTCATCAATTATATGTTGAACAATTGTTTATCAGGCATTGCTATGTGCAGTGTATTAAACTAAGCACTGATAAGAGTGGTGGCCAAGACAAGACAGCCACAGTCATGACCGTCCAATAGAGTTTACCATCCAAATAGAGAGAGAGACATGCAACCAGCTCATTGCAGGGCAGTGTTGTAAGTGGGGAAGCCATCCCAGAGGGACAATGGCAAATGTAGGCATGGATAATTGCATGTGCAAAGACCAAGAGTGTGAAATAGGGCATGTATTCCAACAAAGGTTTGGGGAATGGCAAGTGTTCAGGCCACTGGGATCTAGACTGGAAATAAGGATAACTGAGGAACCATACTGGGGAAGAGAGGTGCCAGCTCGTGCCAGAGAGTTATGTATACACCAAATTGCCAAGAGTTTTATAAATGCTTGTCTTAGTTTGGGTTCCTTCAGAAGCAAACCCTGAGACCAAGGATTCAAGTGCAAGTAGTTTACCTGGATGGTGATTCCAGTGACTACCAGAAGAGAAGAGGGGACGTGAAACAATGATGAAAAGGTAGCCAAAAGAGGGTGTTGTTATATTATCAAACATGTTATATCATCAAACATGTTACTACTGTGAGTGATTGCAGCTTAATCCCCCATGGGGAACTCTGAGTCCATGGAGAACATCCTCTTCAGAGTTACTGCACCTGAGATGCTGGGGAGCTGAGGTATTTATCCAGTCACTCCCATCACTCACTGGTTGAGGGATTCCCCTGGGGTGTTAATCCTCCAGCATATTTTCATCTCATGCTGGTGGGAAGAATGGATTCAGACAATTAGAAAAGGCTCTCAGGTAAAGAGATGTGGCTACTGACTGTGGAAAGTCATACCAGCATACTCTACAGTGGCAAGGCTAAGGGATATGGGCAGGGATTCAGTGGGATCTGATACAGCACTAAAGTGTTGGACATTATTCTGAGGGTAACGGATTGACATGGATGTTTTTAGGGAAAGGGATGTCAGGAACAAATTTCAGTTTTGAGGGAGAGTCCTTTGTGTGGAACAAGGGCTGAGAACCGGGATGCAATGGGAACAAATGGGAGGCTGAAGCAGTGGCCCCGGTGAGAAATGACCTGGTAGTGATGAGACAATGGTGGAAAAAAAGCAGCTGGGGTCAAGAAAGTAGTAGGAAATAATAGGATACCATCAGTGATTAATTTGATATTGAGGACTGGGGGAAAAAGAGATGACATGATTTACTTAGAATGCACATACTTGCCATGGACAATTGTATACTCCAGGGTGTTTAGGGGCCAAAAAGTAGCCCAGAAAAGGAATAAAAAACATGAGGGGATAAATCCATAGCAATTCATTTTTCACAGCAAAGTGGAATTGAGTGCAGGGTATACAGATTATGACAGACATGGATAGTTTCATGAGTCTTTTTCACAGTTTAAATCCACAGAAAACTGCCCAGAGAGTCCCCAGGATTAACCTCCTAACAGAGTAAAGAATTTTTGTCCATAGCTCATGATGTTCTTGAGTTCTATTGAAGCTAGAGTCAGCAGAACCTCTTAGGAACGATGGCATTCTCATCCTAGTGGTCCAACCCCATCATCTAGACCAAGTGATGCTCAAACTTTAGCATGCATCTGAATCCCCTGAAAGGCTTGTTACGATTTCTGGGCTCCACCTCAGAGTTTCTGCTTCAGTAGTTCTAGAGTTGGGCCTGAGAGTTTGCATTTCTAAAAACTATCCACAAGATATAGTCACTGCTGATGCTGATGCGGGGGACAATCACAGGAGATGGGGCTGGAGAAGAACCCATGAGACTTCTTAGAGGAGATAGCACTTGAGATGAGCCTTGAAGAATAAGTAGGACTTCAGATAAGAGAAGGAAGGGAAGTTGGCTAAGAAAACCTCAGGTCCATCTGACTTCAGGATTCTATATTGTCTCCCTCATTTCCTCTTCCTCCTTCAAATGTATGAGAAAGCAGACAGGTGGTGTCCTTTGACAAGAGTTTGTCAAGGAGGTGGGGTCCTCCCCTGTGGCTCCTACCAGGAGCTTGTCTGGGCTTTGCACGGAAAAGGAGCAGCTCATTCTCCTTGATACCCTTGCACCATACGGAACACATTCCTTTCCAGGATTAAAAACACGTCAAGGTAACACAGACCACATGTAGGACAGGAAGTGACCAGACATCCCATTTTCTCCAGTCCCTGGGCAGACACAATGCATCTATCCATCCATTTATCTGCACATGCACACACACACACACACACACACCCTTTCTACCAGCACAGGACACGAAGGCACAATTCCTAAGGACCAATTTTAAAACCTTTTCCCAAGGAGCCAAAGAGAGAACTTAGTTTCCAGACATTTAGTGCACCATCCAAGACCTAAACCCAAACCTTGATATTTCTCTTCCGCTAGGAGCATGGATTTCCGTCAAGTTGTTACAAATTTTTCTCTTGTGTTGATATTTTTAAAATATTTTCCACGAAGCTCCCTGCCAGACGCTTTCATCTCAAACATCTGCAGTTCTCCTGTAACTCATGTTAACACATACAAAGCATCAGTTGTTGGGACTCCATTCACCTGTAAATTAAGGTTGTCTTCAGAGCCTGAGATTTGTAAACAGGCTCACTTCTCAAGAACACAGCTGCCCAAAGTTTTAGCTTGCCTAAACCCTTCACTGTGGATTCTGCCTACCTTCTTAGACTCGTCTTTTGCTACCATCCCCACCATCACCTACCCACCCCTCACTTTATGCTCCAGCCACACTGAACTTCCTTTAGTTATGGTAGCATGCCATGTTGTCTTAGTTCTGAGCTTTGGACTCAGCCTCTGCCCTTTACCTGGAACACCCTCGCTTAACTATGAATGGCTCACTCCTACTCATTCTTTAGGTCTCAGCTTAGATAAGCATATTGATAATTATTATTATAGCTTACATTGATTGCAGCCTCACTATATGCCTGATATGAAATTAAGTACTTTATACACACTTATTTAATATACACAATAGCCTAGTGAAATAGATATAATTATCAGTATTCCCATTTTATAAATGAAAAAATTGAGGCAAGAAATTTTGAACTTGCCTAAAGTCATATGGCTACTAAGGGGTGAAATCTGAACTGGAACCCAGGCAATCTGATTCTGAACTCCCAAACATAACTATGCCTAACAATGCTCCTCAAAGCCGTCTCTGAGCTCAGCCAAGCCTGGCAGGCCTGTGAGTTCCCACCAGCCCCTATTTCCTCCAAAATTGCCTTAACCATTCTACACTAATTGTCTGTTTACTTCTTCCATTCCACAAAAACACATAGAAGCTGCTTCTTATTCAACCTGTATCCCCTGGCTCACAGTAGGTCTTTTGTGATTGTGGAAGATAGGAATAAATTTGGACAGAGTCTGAGTCAAGAACCACTCATGAAGAAAACACATGCTAATCCAATTAGTGGTATAAACTCCAGGCTGTAACTAATCAATTAAGAAAACAAAATTTTTCAGCACTTTGGTAAAATCTGCTAACACAAAAGTCATACATCAATTGCCATTCTTTTTCATTTGTTCATTAAAGAAGGTACACCAAAGACTTTTCAATTGCCAAGGCTTCCCAAGATGAGCATGTGGTTAGAGATAGAAAGCTAATTAAAAAGATAAATAATCAGTAATTCCAACACTTAGTACTTCCCAATTGCCTGTGCTTGAATAAACAGAGTCAAATATGGATAAGAGTTTGGTTAATTGAGTAGAAAGCTATGTTTAAAGTTTTGATGCCAGGTGGGGAATTGGGCAAACAGAAGGACATCTGAGCACCTGAGAAGGGGTCGGTATAACCAAGACTAGCTCACCCAGCCATGAGGTCTCATGAGTTTCATTTGGAAGATGGGTCTCAGCCTTCATAGGCTCAGACATAAGAGAGTGCCAAAAGTCCTCTGCCTCAGGCTGGGATGGGTTCTACAAACTGAACCTCGAACTGGCAGCAAGGAAAATGAGGTAGCTCCTTGGACTGACCTCCTTCCCTTTCTTGACACCCTCAGGTTCTGAATGAGAGCATTGCCAATTACCACGTAGTTCACAGAGCTGATGATTAACAGGACTCTTAGGCCTAGACATCCTCATTGTGTGACCAGGATCACCCAGACATCTGATCACTTGACCATCCCCTGTCTAAGTCAGTTAGAAATTTGGTTCCATTATTTTCCATTTTCACAGGTTTTCTGGTAAAGCCACACATTCTCCTTCTCTTTCTTATCCAAAGTTGGCCATTCTCCCTTCTTTCTTTCTTCTGTTTTCTGCTTTTCTTCTTTGAGCTTCCTACCCCCAAGGGAATTGGCCAGAAGGAGACCACAAACTTGAAGGTAACAGGCTATCCTGCTGCCAAAATGATACAGAAAACCCCACTGCACGTATGCTAGGGCCCAGACTCCATTGATGGTCCATGTGGCTCTGAATGATCTAGCCTGGCACTGTCCAGTGCAGAAGCCACAAGCCACATGTGGCTATTGAGCACTCAAAACATGGGCAGTCTGCTTTGAGATGGGCTATAAATGAAAATACTCACTGGATATCATTTGTACAAAAAAAAAAAAAAAAAGAGTAAAATTTCATTAACAATTATTTACATTGATCACATGTTGAAGTGATAATATTTTGGAATTTGAGGTTAAATAAAATATATTATTAAGTTCAATTTCATTCATTTCTTTTTAATTTTTTAAATGTGGCTACTAGAAAATTTAAAATTACATGTGACTCACACTGTATTCCTATTGGGTGGCCTTGATCTAACAGATACTTAACATTCAGCCTCAATTCCTGCTGCTCTTCCTATCACAGTCTATGCTCCAGGGACACTGAATTCCTTCTAACCCTTCTAACCTTGCAAGTCTTCTCTCACTACCCAGCCTTCGTTTATCTGGAAAATTTTTTTCATATCATTTACTCTTACTCATCCTTTGGGCCAGAATTCAGATATTATTTGCTGGGAGTAGTGTGGTGTGTGGATACCCTTCCAAATTTGGGTCAGGGATGCTCCTTGAAGCCTTCTCTGAGCTCAGCCAAACTTGGCAGACTGTGAGTCCCCACAGACCCTATTTCCTCCAAAATTGCCTTAACCATACTACACTGTCCATTTACTTCTTCCATTCCTCAAAAACACAGAGAAGCTGCTTCTCATTCAACCTGTATCTCCTGGCTCACAGTAGGTCTTCTGTGATTGTTTGTGGGAGATAGGAATAAATTTTGACAGACCAAATTAATGTGGTCTTTATTTATCTGCTCTCTGTGACCTCACCACCCCCTCTGTTTCTATCCATCACGCACTTGTCAGGCTGCTGTAATTGACTCTTGCTGCCTCTCCACACTATATGCAACAAGGGTGAAGGAACTGCTACTGTACATGGCACATAGTAGGTGTTCAACAAATACTTATGAAAGAAGGAAGGAAAACTAATCTGATTGAACAACACCCCACAACAGGGATCGACAAACTACAGCCCCCAGGCCAAATCAGGCCCGCCGCCTATTTTTGTAAGTGAAATTTTACTGGAGCACAGCTATGCTTATTCAGTGACATACCATCTATGGCTGCTTTTGTCAAGCAGAGGTGAGTAGTTGCAACAGAGACCATATAGCCCACAAAGGCTAAAATATTTACTGTGGGACACTTTAAAGAAAAAGTTTACTGACCTCTGCCCTATAAGATAATGTCCAATTCTTCGGGACACGTCACTGCCGACCTCGCCAGCCTTTTCTGATGGTACTCCACCTAAAACACCTGTCTGTTTCAGGTGTGCTGAACTAGCAGCAGTACCAGAAAGCCTCTCACATTCATGCTTATCCATTCCATCTCCAGACCACACTATAGCTCTCAAAGCTTTCAACACTCTCTAATATACGTATATAAATAATATGTAATCATAATTATATAATATGTAATAAAAATGAATATATATCCACTTATAACTCTCTCTCCTCTACTCTGCGAAATGCTCCAGAGCAGGCACAATTCACTCACTCAACACTTATTTAGAACTGCCCAACATGGGCCATGCACTGTTTCCAGAGCTGGAGACAAAATGGTCACCATGCTCACGGCACTTACAACCAAATGGAATGGGCTGGTAAGACCACTCACCCCTGACCCCTGTACCCACTGTCCAACCGAGTGTCAGGCATGTCGTCACCACCCAGTGCACGTTTGAGTGAATGAACATCTCCTACCAGAATCACACTTCTATCTTTACATAATGCTACAAGCTGTGAAGTGACATTAGCAGTCAGACCTGTTTCTACTCCCAGCTTTGACAAGCAGGCAGGCATGAAATAATGGTTAAGAACATAGTTTTTGGAGGCAAAGTGCCTGTGCTTTAATCCTGGCTCTGATGCTGGCTTTCTGTGTGATCTTGGGCAAACTGCAAGACCCTTGTGTGACTCATTCTTCTTGTCTGTAAAGTGGGGAAAAAACACTCACTTTGTAGAAATGCCATGTAGATTCAATGACCAATATGATAAATGCAAAATACATAAATCAAGTGTCTGGCCCACGGGGAGCTCTCTGTGAGTGTTGGCTGTCATTACATTCATGCGTTGCTTGATGGGGATACATTTTGAGAAATGCGTCACTAGGTGATTCATCATTGTGCGAACATCATAAAGTGTACTTACACAAACCTCAATGGGATAGCCTACTACACACCTAGACTATATGGTACTAATCTTATGGGACCACTACCATATATGCAGTTCCTCGTTGACAGAAACATCATTATGCTGTGCATGACTGTATTATCACTGTCATTGTCATTGTTATCACTGCCTAAGCAAAGGCATGTGACAACTTTAGCAGCCTCATTGGTCAAAGGAGAAAGAGATCTGTTCTATCCACTTTGCTGAGGGAATCGCCATGTGAGAGGACGTCATAACATGTAAAGTGCTCTCCAGATGTGAGCCATGGTGATGATAATCTCCTAGAGGTGTGGGTCAAGCCACCATAGACACATCTGCAAGGAGCAAACATCTGGAAGCCTGGCATTCCATCATCCCACCCTCTGCCGCCCTTTCCCCTCCTGCTCTAGTTCCTTCCTCACACAGCCCCTTCTCCCACCCAGGGGCTGCTTGCCAGTCCCAGGGTAGCAGCAAGAGGAATAACATTCTTCTGTTCTCTGTCCAGCATGGAAATTCCATCTCTTGGCAGTTTCCATCATTTCAGAGTTGCACTGAGGGTCCATTAAGGCTTCTTATGGGAAGAGCGCAGGGTGTGGAGAGAGAGAGGGAATGGGAATCCCTTTCACTGGGATTTTTACTAGCACCCCTAGATGAAATCTTTCCATCTGGTCACCAAAGCCCTCAATGGGTCATGACTACTGCTAGAATGTGTTTTTTTAAAATAGGTCAACAGTGAAAGAATGCTTCATTGAATCGAAGCACACGTCCATTGCAATTTTTTTCCCAACCATTTTTTCCTTGTTGCTTTCTCAAACACAACACTGTCTGGGTTAGTCCTCAGAACAGCTTTGGATTTAAGGCTGAAGCTGCTTTGTAGGGAGTCTCCAAAAGTAAGTCAATTCTGTTCAATACACATTTATTTAGCACCAAGTATATGCCAGGCACCGTGTTGGGCCTTAGAGGCCTGGGGGTGAATGGAGCACAGCACTGTTGTTGGAGACGGCCCAGCCTTTTGGGGAAGACAGTCATGAAACCTAGAGCTTTCTGACATGCTACGGTAGGGCTACCATAGACGTGATCCCTGGCTCTTGGGGATCTCAGAGGAGGGGGCAGGGACCCAGCTTCGGTATTGCCAGACCCCAACACAGAACCAAACACATAATAGGTCTTCGATAGGAATATCATGATTAAATAAATGAGCCCTATATTTGAGAGTTCAAGGAAGGCTTCCCAAAGAAAAGTCTTGGATCTTGGTTGAATATTTGAGCCAGGGTTTATAGGTTGCTCGCGGCATTAACAGAATTTGGCACAAAGAGAACTCGTTGCAAACATTTGGGGAAACTTGGCCCACAGGTTTCAACCTGTGAGGGAAGATGGAGAGCAAGACTTAAAAGAGAAAGCCAGGTGGTTTCAGGGGCTCAGTAGCAAGAAGAGCTCAAAAATCTCATCCAGGCTCTACAGCTAAAGAAACCCCACTGTTCTTTCATACATCATTCTGCTCAAGATTCAGAGTCCTGGGAGTGAGTCTCTGGTTGGCACATGTAGGTCATACACCTGGGTAATGAGAGGAATCATTTGCAGTGGAGAATATAACACTTTAAGTTCTACCAAGACCATACCCAATGGGACAGAGGTGGTTCCTACCCTCTCCTTCCAAAAAAATTAGGGTATTTCTGAGAAGGAGTAACTGTTGCTGAACAGCAAGAGAAGACACTGCAATTGCCTGAAGAGTTAGGCAGAAGAAAAAAGATGGCAAGAGTATTCATATTCATGGAAGCAGGATGAGTAAAGTTACGGAGGTCTGGAAAAATAAGGAATGGGTAGGAAATTTCAAGCAACTTGGCATTACTTGGGTAGAAGGCATGAGACAAAAAGTTACTGGATATGAACAGGGGCACAACATGGCAATGCTTAAACTTGAAATTGCACTGTGGAGTGATTGGGAGAATGAAGGAGGCTATGGAATTCAATGCCACCCTTGCCTGTGTTCCTGCTGCTTAGAAATATTGTGTTGTTTTTGCCCAACGTCAAGGGCTGCAGCGTGTTCTGTGACTGTTATGTCCCACTGATACTGGGACAAATAGATTAAACAAATCCAAATACCATTAACCCAGTTACAGATGTGCTGAGCGGGCTCTGAGCTTGGCCCATCCCCAGCTGGAAGTTTCACTTGAAGACTTAAAAGGAACAAGGGCAGAAAATTCTCATCTGCAGCTCATGCCCCATGCCCCCAGCCAACCATGGAAACCTCTGCTGCTCGATAATCATCCTTTGTTCTGTTTTTGTTTGTAGATTTTGTTTTTAGCACAAGCCCCAATGTCTTATATAACAGAACATGTGGTTGAGTGAGAAGATCTTTCTCCCTGAATTTATGTTTTCCTGGAACTAATAATGATGCCAAAGGAATGGACAAGTGAAAACTCAAGAAAAAGTAAACCACAAGCCTTTATTGAGCACCTACTGTGTGCCAGGCCCCTTCTTGTTTATTTATAATGTCTTCCCTACAATGTCCCAGTGAGGTAGATTAATTTGGCAATTCCTATTTTTCTGGAGAGAAAATTGAGTTCCAGGTCCATAAAGTTCCCATGTCTGGGGAAGCTAGAATTTAAACCCAAGTTTGTCTGACTCCAAAGACCAATATTCACTCCTCAGAACTACTCTATCCCTTGACAGTTCTTTCTGTAGGTATTTTTCCCTGCCACAGAGAACTGAACCTCAACTTGGTTGACTCTCAATTTGTACTCCTCTAGTGATGGAAAACTCACCATCTCACAAAAAGTAGCCCTTTATATGGAGACAAAACCGGCCTTCCTGGGCCAACCTCTTGTCTCCCTCTGTTCTCTTGAACCTCAACAAAGGAGCCCCTTCCTTCGGCTGCATGCCTACTATTACAACATCTGAAGATGAGATTGGGCCTCAGTGTATTCTCCAGGTAAACTCACAAACTGTGCTCTGGTTGGAAAGGTTCTTGGAAATCATCTAGACCTGTGGTTCTTAAACATGGCAGGCATCAAAGTCACCCTGGAAAACTTGCAAAACTACAGATTCCCAGGTCTCTCCCAAGACTTACTTAATTGGAATCACAATGAGTGGGGCCTAGAAATCTGTATTTCCCCCAAACTCCCAGGTCCATTCAGATGTTTCAATCCAATTCTCCAAATTACATTGCATGGGAGATCAAGATCCAAAGAGGGGAAGAAATTTGCCCAATGCTGCACAGCCAGTCGGTCATGTTTTTACTTCCTGATGAGGCAAGGCCAGCCTTGCTGATCCCTGCAGACAGCCTCTCTAAACACACGCCTCTTGCTCTGCTCTGGAAGGCTGTTCGTTGACTGTGGAGTTGCATAGCTTGTAAGTGAGTGAAGAAACTACGTCATCCCTGATCATAAAACCTAGTGAACCGCAACCAGGCTGGTGTTTGTACTACAAAACCGCCTGGGGAGGGTGGCCCGACTTGGCACTGGCCTTGCTTCCTGAGCAGAGGTAAGGCTTTCTTCCCTGCCCCTCCCTACCTGCCCAGATGTCAGGAGAGGGGATGGGCTTGGGGTTACCAAGGGGTCAGGAAATCACTGGAGATAAAATCAGGGAATATTCCACTCTTGGTTCTGCCAGTGGCATGACCTCTGACATGGACGTTTTCCTTTCTGGCCTTCAGTCTTCCCATTTCTAAAATGGGAGCACTGGCCTCTGGGAAGTTATGAGAACAGGGCTGTAGAGTTACTGTGTCATAAGTCAGAACTGCATCCCAGCTCCTTACTAATGGTGTGGCCTTAGGCTCATCGCCTAGCCTCCCTGTGCCTCAGGACTTGTTCTGTAAAATGGGGATGTTGACAGCTACATCATGCAGTGTGACAACTAGATGAGATACGCAACTAATGCACTTGACACAGATGCTGGCCACAGAAAGTGCTTGACAAATGGTAATTATTGTTCTCATTTTAGAAATTTGTCATTCTAACCTGAATCCTCAACAGACCAGCCTCTCTGACCAAGGGGGAGAATGCTGGGGCCTTACGTTTGAACGGACTTTTCCAGTTCCTGTACAAATGGTTTTTCAGTCCCCCAGTGGTTCCTTGGCAATCCCATGAATGGACTTCTTGGCATACCCCAAAGTGGATTGCTCTGGGAGTCAGAAGAAAGAAGCCCAAAGGCCTGCTCTGGCCTGGAGACCCTGTGTGAACACAAATCCAGCCTAAGTTTCCTTGTCTAAAAAGTATAGATCGTGAGCCTTGTCCCAGAAGAATCAAATAAAAATGGGTTTGAGACTATGTGGAACTGCTTCAGCGCACATTTTCTGAGCTCCTACCACGTGACCTGTCCTGGGCACAGGTGACATAAAACAGGGCCCTACACAGGAGTTCACATGTTAGGGGAAAACAGAATCCTAAAGGCATAATTAGAACTCAGCAGACTAAGTAGAAACATCACAAACGTGTGGTGATTGTGAGAACCAAAAGGAGGAGCCCCTATCCTGAATTTGGGTTCAGAGTAGCTTTCTTGGAATAAGTAACACTTCCCCTGTGGGAGTCTGCTTTGTAAACATCAACATCCTCTACAAATATATAGGATTGTTTACTCTCTCCATTTCCAGTTGTGAGCCCTGAGGGCTTGAGAGTCCTGGAATATTAGAGCTGAAGCATTCTTCAGTGAAGTTCTAGTCTAATCAATCTGTTTATGAAAAGACACTTGAGGGCAAGACTAAGGAGAAACTGGCCCAGGGTCCCACAGCCTGTTAGTGTCAGAGCTGGGCCAAGAATTTCAGTTCTTAACTTCCTACTTGGGGCGCCCAATGCTACCTGAACTGACAACCTCCTCCCCCGCCTCCTTGTCTCTTTCACACACACACGCCTGCTTGTCCAGCAGAGCACACCTGTGGCACCCTGTCCTTCCCTGCTGCCAACTCCTGTAAAACAGAAAAGCAGAGCAGCTTGGCTTCGACTATAACATGTACAAACACATGCAGCAAAGTTTCCAAAGGGAGACAGACAGTGAGCGCCTTTCAGGATCTGGCAGTTTTATGGGCAGAGGGCAATTAAAAAGCACACCCCCACACAAAGCCATGGGTTTTGTTTGGCTGCGGCCTTCTCTCCAGGCCCCTCGTATGCTGCACTGATGGAGCAAATTGGAAGAACCACTGTTCTCAAGGGATTCTGGACATTCGTGTGCTGCCCAGGGATCCTCCCTCAGGATTCCCTCATTCTAGACATCAAGCTCAATTTTGCTGGATGCTAGCTAAGAGTTAGGTCCAGTGCAAGGCTCAGGATACAGCGAGAACCCTACCCAGTCCACGCCTTTGTGTTACTTCTAGTCCTACGGGGAAGAAGAACATTGAGTGACAAAAATGTTGGAAAGGTGATAGGGAGTCCCCAGTATAAGACCCCAGAGGAGAGAGTTAGCACCTCCTTCAGGGAGAGGCAAAAGGTCTCAGGGAGCCAGTGAAAGACATTTCAGCTGGATCTGCCAAAGCTGGAAGGACATTCACAGCAGAGGGAGCAGAACATGCAAAGGCTGAGGGAGAAGGCACGAGAGGGCATTTTTGAGCTACTTCAGTGTGGCTGCAGAGTAGGGTGTTGAGTACAAGAATGACAACCACAACTAACACTTTTACAGTACTTGTTACGTGCCAGATACTGTTCTAAGTGTCTGACACATCTTCACCCATTTCATTCACTAAAACCTTATGAGGGGTGCTACTCTTTCCCACAATTGACAGAGGAGAAAACCAAGGCACTGTTGTCACCTGTCCAAGGCTGTTGGACCCTTAGCAACCAGTGGGGTTTATATGACCACGAGTGGGACTGGGATTGTCTCTAGGGCAGTAGAGTTGGCTAGTGATCCAGTCTCTGCTCCAGCCTTGCTAAGACCTTAACCCTCTCTAGACTGGCCAAATGGAGCCATGCATTCTGCCGCTGTCAATCTCAAAGGGAGGTAGTGAAGACAAAAGAAAGAAAGAGGTGAAAACTGTTCTTTGTATTTCTTTATATATAATCCCTCATATCCATGGCATACACATCTTCCCCAGGGTGGTGGGGGCATGTAGAGGACCCAAGGCCCACAGAGGGTTAACAGCTTGCTCAAGGTCACCCAGCCACTGTACTCCAGAGGCAAGACTAGAACCCAAAGCTCCCCACCTCAGGAGGCAACAGAGTATAGTAGTTAAAATTCTGGGGCCAGATGACACCTAGACTGAAATTTTGTTCTGCCAGTTACGAGCTGTCTGAGACCAGGAAGTTTCTTAAATACTCTGGGGTTTAATTCCCTCATCTATAAAATGGGGATGATAATTTATACATCACAGAGTTGTGAGGAGTATATGAAATATACATGTAAAGAATCTGGCATATGATAAGCAATCAATCAACTAAATGATAATGGTGATGAGGATAGTAAAGAGGAGGAGGGGGGTGAAATGATGATGAAGAATTCAGCACTCTTTTCTTAAGTCCAGTACTTCACTCTTCCACAAGATTCTACATTGGCTTTACACAGCCTCTCACTATGGTTCACATACCTGCATTTGGAAGTCAAAACACATTTGTGCATAGTTACACCCAGGTCCACGCGTGGTTCCCACATAAAGTTAAATGATATTCTTAGCTCTCTTATGTTCCATTTACTGTAACTGCATGATGTAAATCATGTCTCATCCACGCACTGTCCATCGAGCCCATGTGATTTATCATCTACTTCATGCTCCAATCAGTTCTGCCCAGTCTAACACTCAGACATCAGAAGGGACAGGGAAGACCCAGTTTCTGACTCTTAGTTATCAAGTCCTATTGAATCAACCTTCTCAATACCACTCAGATCCAGCCTCGCCATTGCAATGGCCCTAGCTTAGGCATCCTCATCTCCCTCCTAAACATGACTTATTTAGTCTCCTATCTTATCCTACCCTATCTATCCTATCCTATCTAGGCCACTGGCTCTCTCCCTTCTCTCCACTCTCCAACTCTGCGGCCAGAGATTTCGTTTCAAAATGCTTATCTGCCCATGTAGATCCCTGCTTTCAATCCAATGCCTTCCAATAACCAATGGTTGGTCTGGCTCTACCAACCTTTCCAAACATACCCTCCATCTCGCAGCCCATATCAGTTGATCACCATCTCTTAAACATAGCACTCTTTCACTGATATGCTGGTCTCTTTGGCCGTAATGCCCTTTCTTTACTGCTCTGTTTACTGAACTCTTCTACATCCTTTGACTGTGAAGACTCTCCTGATGAATGCCTTCCAATGCGGAGTTAATTGCACCCATCCTTTCTCATGTAAATAAGCCATTGTAATAACCACTTATTGACAGTTTGTGTTTTCAAGGCCCCAATGGACTTATATATATTATCTAAATTAATCTTCCCAACAGTCCTTTGAGGTAGTGTATGCATCCCCTTTATAGACAAGAAAAGTGAGTCTTACAGAGGTTAAGTTAATGTTAACTAACCTGAGCCTCTTAATTAGCAAGACCTGTTGAGTTTGCCTTATACATTTCTCTCAGGGTCCAAACTCTCCTCACTGTAAATTGCATAGCCAATATTTAAGCCCAGATTGGCTTGACTCCAAACCATCTGATTTTATCACATTGTATTCAGTCAGCTAAGTTCTAGGAGTTCATTAAGGGCAAGATCTGGGTCCTGTTCATCTCAGTACCCCCAACCTGAAAATTAGTACTCAGGCATTGGTTGGAAGTTACAGAGACTTAGCTTCTGACTTAAGATAGAGAAGGGGGGCCCTGCACCCATTTGCCCTATGAGGAGTAAGTGCAGTGCTCACCAGTCTGAATTACTTAGTCTGCCCAAGTTTAGATCTCAGTATCTCAACATCATTACTTACTAAGTATAGGATTTAGAGCAGGTTATTCAACATGTCTAAATCTTACTTTGTTTAATTGGAAAATGGTAATCATACTAGCTCATGGCTGTTTTGCACATGGTTAAATGAGATAAGTGTGTAGGGTCATTGATATGATGAGGACTCCCTAAATGGCAGTTATCAGCATTCGTCTATGCAGTCCATTCTTTATCATGGAGCCTGTCTAGAGAAGACATTTCCTGACCATACAAAAGATGGGCGTCATCTATAGGCAATTTCCTGTGCATCCCTAACACACATCTCTGTGTGTTTACAACTTCTTTATTCAATGATGGAGACCACATGAAAAGCCCCGTCTTTGCCAGCATAGTGGGACATGAGCTCCCCTGGCATTTTCCACGGCAGCACATGAATCAATCTGGCCATGCAGAGGCCAGGGTGCTGGACCCAATAGCTTCATTCACACATCAAGAGTTTTTCTTTTTCTTTTTCCAGTGAAACATCTTAACAAATATTGGTCTAACCTCCTTTCCTGCCATGACAGGGCATAGATACACTTGTCTCATCAGGTTTCTGGAATCCCATTCCAGAGAGCCTTATGGTGGTTGGGCAGGGCAATAGTCTCCACAGTTCCAGGAAAAGGAGGTTGAAACCAGAGAGGGGCATGGACAGGAGAACGAGTTGGGAACAGCCTGATGGCGGATATTCTCAAGGGCCAGCTAACTTTGGCAAACTGGGCAGCTATCCAGAGGCCACAGCTGTCTGTGAGAGCCTCAGAGCAAACCACATCCTTCTCCTTGGGGCTCTTGCTATTGCATTAAGTTCCACCATCACGGCAACTTCTCTTTGAGATGAACTTTTGGTACTATCTACAATTCATACACCTCATATGACTTGCTAGTCATTAATTCCTTCTCTTAATCAGAATTCTCTGGGTGTTTCCCAGATAAAGTTTCTTAGCAATTTCTCCAAGATTAATAGCATTATGCATATTATCTACTGGGAGAAAAAAAAGACCCTACTATATATTGTTCTGGGTGCATTAGAGTTACTGTCTCACTCAAACCTACAAATAACCTCATGGGGACAAACTATCATTGACCCCATTTTGTTGATGAGGAAACTGGGGTTCAGATGTCAAATTACTCACCCAAGAGCAATGGCTGGTGAATGGCAGCAGAGTCAGATTCAAACTTAATCAAGCTCAAACCACAGCCCCAGCATGTTGGGGAGTTTAACTTTCTGCAACTGTTGAGCCAAATTTTTCCTCAGATTGTGTCAAGACAATGGAAAGCCACAAAAATGGAGTGACTTGGTGAAGGCCCCAGACCTAGGGTTCAGGAAAGTGTATACACAAAAGAATTTAGAACAGGGCTTGGCATGTGGCAATGCTATAGACTGAATGTGTCCTCCTAAAACTCATATGTTGAAACCTAACTCCCAATGTGGTGGTATTAGGAGGTGGGGCCTTTGGGAGGTGATTAGGTCACAAGGCTGGAGCCCTCATGAATGGAATTAGTGCTCTTATGAACACGAGACCCTAGAAATCTCCCTCTCCCCTTCCACCATGAGAGGACACAGCAAGAAGATGGCTGCCTATGAACTCACCAGCTCTCATCAGACATCAAATCTGCTGATGTCTTGATCTTGGACTTCCCAGCCTCCAGAACTGTGAGAAACAAATTTATGTTGTTTATAAGTCACCTAGTCTATGGTATTCTGTTATACCATAACTAAGACAGGCAACTGACAAAGACAGGCAAGTACTCAATGAATGGTAACTCCATTGCTTTTCTTTTCTTTTTTGTGAGATGTTGGTTCTTTTCTGAATATACTATCCCAGGGAGGAGAAAAGTCATCAATAGTGAAGGGAGAATTTATTCATCTAAATTCCACCTTGCAGAAATATAAATGCAACAATAATAAAACTTCTTAAAAGAGCACCTTTGAGCTTAGATTGTTGAAGCTGAGCAGATCTCTAGACATCTGAGTTGTCTGGAAGAATCTCCCTCTGCTTTGTTTCCCCATGTGGATTAGAGTCCTGGGGAAAAAAAACTCAGCATGTAGGTTTTCAGAAACGGGGGGGTTGATCTCATCAGCACAGGCCAAAATTGAGAAGTAGGCATATTTTTAACTGCTTACATTTTACTGATATTCAGTATCTTTCCCTCTCTGAATTCCCATGGTGCCCTAGTCTCTTCTCTTTAACAGCTGTCATCCTTGCATTATGAAATACCTGACCTACATCCCATTTCCTCTAGCAAGCTAGCTTCTCTGAGCTATTGCCAGGATGTGAAGATTCTATGATGCATCTTTATACTCATTACTCTCCCAGGTAACACACTGGAAGCAGCACAATAGCCATTTAAAAGGATACTCCAATGGTGGAATGTCTCCCCAATGACCTCAAGATCAAAAATGCTATCACTTCTTGCTTGGAAAATGTAATAGTCACCCTCTTTTGGGCTTTCTCCAGTCCCATCTCCACCCGTAGCTTGAATGGTTTTCCTTAAAGCGCAAGTTGGCTATTTCACTCCCTTGCTAACTTTCTGCAGTGGCTCTCAGTTACTTCAAACAGTGTCAAACTTTTTGTCCAAGGCTTCCTATGCTCTGCCTAGCTCCCAGCCTTACCTCTTGCTACTTCCTACTTTGATCTCTATACCCAATAAAAGTGCTTTCAGCCCTTGAATAAGTTATGTTTTCTTATCTCTGGGCTTTTGCTCATGGTGTCCCATCTGCCTGGAACAAATCTCATCCTTCCCCACTCTGTCTGACATATTCTTCCCCATTCTTTGGATTTAGGTATCACTTTTTCAAGAAAGCATTTCAGAACCCCTCCAGTTTGTCTCATGATCCAATGATTGAGTTCCAAGAACCTCCATTCTTCCCCTACCCCAGCCTGAAATCACCAGATTGCTTCTCTATAATTTCCATTAGACTGTAAGTTCCCTGAGGGAAGGGAACTTCTCTGTCTTTAGTTGCCTGCCCAGTGCCTGGCATATAGTATACAGTAAATATTTGTGGAGTGAATAATCAGAGGTCCCCCTTTGGTAAGAAACACTACCCAAGCAAAAAGAGAGACAATAGGAATTTTTAATGCATGGAAAGTCCTGCAGGGACTCTGGGCACACCCACAGGTAGCAGGAAGAGGCAGGGATCCTGCAAACTCAATAATGTCTGAAAAAAAAAAGTCCTAAAGACCCAAGTTTCCTCACTGCAACAATCCTCAGGGCCTCCTTCCTGATGCTGAAGAGGTCCAATTGTCTCCCCATAGGTCTCTTCTAGGGGTCCACGGTAGGAAGGAAGCTGAGTGTGGCAGGAGGAAGGAAGAAGAGCAAAGGCCGCTTGGTCTCCACCTGAAAGCTCCTGCCTCGAGATTGACCGCCATCCATAAGAAAACATTTAAAGGGAGAGACTTTGACAGAGTCAAATAATATCTTAGAAAAAATAAAAGGTAGAGAAAAATGGATAATTCCAGTGGTCACAAAGTTCTCTGTTGGCTATCCACAAGAGAAAGAGTTTGCTTTGGCCTTGCTGGCAAGCCTCATCTGCCAGGCCCATCCTCAGCTGTCCCCCAGCCCACCCAGGCCCCAGGATCCATGAGAGTACTGCTCCCCCTCCCACGGAGAGTCTCTGTGCTCATGGAGGGTGGCACCCTCCCTCACCGGCCCTTGGACTCGCCGTACGTGTTTCGGGCCATGGACACCATCTTCTCCTCGCATGTGATTTTGGTGTCCTTGAGAATGCTGTACCACACCATACCCGCAGGCCGGACCTCCTCGCTGCGGCAGAAGAGGTAGGGCACGGTGTCCACGCGGCTCTGGATGTAGGCGCTTCGCAGGAGGCTGGAGCAATGGCTGCTCACCCTCTCCAGCCGCCGCAGGATCAGGTGGGCCTTCCTGAAAGGTAGGAGGAGACAGTGATGAAGGAAGAAGCTCAGATCAAGGCTTAGGCCTTTGAGGTGTTGAATAAAGGTCAACAGACAAATGAAGACTTTCTGTCCTAACAATTTCCTATCCATTCTTGACCTGAGTGTGGATTTCAAACACCTATTCAAAAACCATCTTAGAACCTGTCCTCGTCAACTGTGCGTGCAATGTGTAAAAAATGAAAGAGGTATATCCTTTGACCTAGCATTTTCACTTCCAAGATATGAGAGTCTTAAGAGTTATAAGGTAAGCAGCCTTAGGACTCTGACCAAGTAGAAATTATTATAATAGTGATGAACAACAACTAAAATTTATCAACACTTACCATGTGCTAGACACTGGGTAAGGACCTTATATATGTTTCAAATCAAATTTTTTATTTAATCTTCACAATAGCCCTGAAAATATTGTTCTTTCCACTCACATTTAATGGATATGGAGCCCAAGGCTCAGAGAAATGACTTTACTTGACCAAGACCAAACGTCAAGTTGACCACTGGAGTTGGGCACTGGGATCTAAGCCTCAACACTCACAAAGTCCCTCTCCAATTGTCTCTTTCTTGCTTTTCAAATTCTCTAGTACTCAGAAGAAAATCTTGCCCTCTGTGCTTCTCCTTCCTCAAAGCCTTAATATATATGTCCCCAAGTTAGAACTTCTCTATCTCATTTTTCTCATCTCTAAAATAGTGATGGTCATCTTACCTGCATAAGTTGATTGTGAGATTAACTATGAGAAATGTCCCAAGCCTGGCACAGAGTAAGCTCCCAATAAATGATAGCTACTACTATAAAGAACTGTTACAATGGTGTCTCAGGATCAGGGTCATACTGAACAGTAGTCTAAGCAAGAATCACCCTGTACTGTGGTGATCATCATTAGGAATTTATCTAGAACTCTTTATCTACCACCAGAGAGAGGATCATTGAGGAGGTCTGATGGCTGCACAGAAAATGAAAGCTAGCAAGGATCTTCAAGATCACTTAGTCTGGGGTTTCTCAACAGTGGTACTACTGACATTTGGGCTGGATAATTCTTTGTGGTAGGGGCTGTCTTGTAGGAAGTTTAGCAGCATCCCCAGGCCTCTGCCCACCAGATGCCAATAGCATCCCCAACCCCAGTCATGACAATAAAATTATCTCCAGACATTGCCACATCACCCCCATTGAGAACCACCGATCTAGTCTGACTTAGTTTCATTAAAGATGTGGAAACTGAGGCTTAGAGAGAAAAAGGAACATCCCTTTCCCGGCTCATACCACAAGTCAGCTTCACTGTCAAGATGTCTGCCTCCATGTGGAATCCACTTTTCTCCATATCCCAGCATCTTCAAGATGCCCAGGAATCCTGAGGGGCTAAATGAGACGCTGTCTCCTGATGTCCTCTCCATGCCCCTCTGAGACCCAGGGAGGGAGGGCGTTTTACGACAACAGACCCCACAAATGGGAGACTGTGTTAGGCACCTGTGTGGCGCTGGAAAAGCGTTGAGCTTATGTGTGTATGTTTTGTGGGTACGATTTATGAGGTGCCTTTCAAAAAGTCCTCTTTGTATAGTTGACCACTTTGGTGGAATATTTCCTGAGGTGCCAAGAATTCACAGCCTCATAATCACCCTCGAGTAGCTGCTCGACCCACAGTCCTCTCTCCCCTCCGACAGGCGCCTCCCCAGGAGTCTGAGGAGTTTACTTCTCACCCCTCTGCATTTGAGTTCTTGCTCTCCTCCTCAACAGCTCCGTGTCCTTGGGAAATTTACTTCACTTCTCTAAACCTGTTTCTTCACTTGAAAAACGAGGTTGTTGTGAAGTTAAAAGAGATAAAGTCATTGGTTGCTCATTTATGGAGCATTTATTACATGGCAGAGCTCCCAATTCAGTGGGAAAGACAGACAAATGGAAAACTACAATACAGGTGGCAAGAACAATGATAAAAGGAGGCATGGGAGCTGTGGGGAGTCAGAAGAAGGTGCCTAGGTAGGATTGGGGATATCCAAGAAGACTTCCTCATAGAAGGGGATCTTGTGTTGTCTCATAAATGAGTAGGGGTTAGGTAAAGAAGAGGCAAAGGCATAACAGGAGGCATAGGTGAAGGCACAGAGATAAGGGATTAAATAGAAGTTCTGAGAATTTATGGCTGGAATACAGTGTTCAAGTGGGGACACAGTGGGCAACTGCAAAAGTGGCAGGAGCTCGGCCATTGGAGCTTAGAACCTGGGACATCAGTTATACAGAGCAATGGTGCACCATACAGGCTCTAGAGCCTGACCGCTTGGTTCAAATCCTGGTTCAGCCACTTACTAGCTCTATGATACTGAGGGAATTGTTTAACCAGTTGTGTCTCAGTTTCCTTACCCATAAAATGGGAATAATAACTGTATCTACCACAAAGCATTCTTTTAAAAATAAAAAAAAAGTGTTAATGAAGCTATAAGCCCTTAATAAATGATTTCTATGATTATGGTCTCAAGGGTATAAATGAAGGACTTATTGAAGGATTTCAAGAAGCATAGTAACAGGTTCAGTGCCAGACTGTTTAAAGACATTTCTGGGTGCCTTGAGGAGAACGGAATTGGGGGGGAGAAAGATTGGCAGCAGGTAGAGGGCACCTCCAGGTGTTAGGTGTTTCTCATCGTTGTACTTAGGGGTTTGGAAAAGCTGGTTTGCTTTTCTCTCTGTGCTTTTAAAAAGCTACTTACTCTTTCTGTTTCCTCATCTACAAGAAGGGAATAACATATCGCTAACCCTCATAGGGTTATAGTAGGATTAAATAAGTTCATACATGTAAAACACTTAGAAAAGTGTTTGGCACATAGCAAGCCCTGATACATGTTAGAAAGTATCATCACAATCATCACCACCACCACAATCATCACCATCATTATCATCACCATCATCATCACCACCACCATCATCATCATCATCCTCATCATTATTTGTGTGCCTTGAGCATGTTTATATGTTAGCAGCAGGAGAAGACAGACTGACCAAAATAGTAACAGCCTCTAATTTAGGGGGAGAGTGCTGAGTTGGAGAACATGTATGGTGCTATGGGAATACATAAAGTAGACACCCAATCATTAGTTTGGGTCCTCAGAGAAGTTTTCTCAGGGGATGTAACATCTGAGCTAGGTCTTCAAGGATGAAACAAATTTTTCAGGTAGATGGGGAGGCAGAGGAAATAGCCCATCCAAAGTTAGACTGGAGAGATCATAAACCACTAGTTGTCTGAAATGCTGCAAAGAATGGGTGAGAGACCAGTTAGTTTGGCAGACATCAGACCATCCAGACTTCAAAGCCACAGTGAAGTATTTTATTTTTGGGGCAATGGAGAGTCGTTGTCTGATCCAAATAGTCAAACAAAAAAAAAAAAAAGAAAAGAAAGAAAAATAAGCCACAAATACAAAATGAGATTGGAAAGGGCAATTCCCCCAACATACCCAAATGTTTTATCTCCAAAGGCCCACCATTTCCTCAGAGAGAATCTTGGAACTCAACTGGACCAAGCCTCCCCTTGTATGGATGGGAAAACTAAGGTTTGGAGTGAGAAAATAATTTGCCTAAAGGAACAACTTAAGTTAGTTACAAAGGCAAAGCTAGAACCAGGACTCCTGACAGCATACAGCTGAGATGAAATATTTGGCTCTGGAGTTCCAGATTCAAATCCTAGATCTAGACCTTACCAGCTATGTGGATCATGAGCAAGTTCTTCAATGCTACTGACTCTGTCACTGCATCAGAAAATAGGAATAATAACTGTGTTTTGGGGAGGATGAGACAACTTGGGTAATTTGCTTGGTCTCAGTAAATGTTAGCCAAGTCATTGTAGCATATTATAGTAGAAAGGACATAGCCCTAGGGCAAGTCACTTCTCCTCTATGAACCTCAGTTTCCTCATTTGTAAAATGGGAATAGAGATACTTATTTTGTAGGGCTCTTGTTAGGCTGAAATGAAGTGACTGCCATAGGCATTCAGCACAGGAATTTGTATGTAATAGGCAATAAACCTATGTCAATTTGCTTAACTGTCCCCTGCTCTTTCTCCACCATACACAATGCCTCAGCACCTTGGTTTGCTTTAGACAACAAAGACAGGAGAACTCAGAAGGTGAAGCCATGGAGAGAACGGTTGGTGGTGCTCAAAGTCTGGAGAGGAGGAGGGGGAGTGACAGACTAAAGGCAAGAGTGCTGGGTAATAAATTGTATTCAATGAAGACCCATAAATCAAAGGCCAGGCATGCTCCAAGCTTTCCCTGGAGGGGGAAATCATAGGTCAGAGTGACCACTTTTCTCAAATACCGGAAATGAAATCTTCCTTGTTGGAGACAGGACCCAGGCCCGCTGGGATAGAAGCAAGAGGTGAAAGAGGGACACCACACATTAATTTATCATTGTAGCAGCAGGCGAGATGGAGACAGAGATGGCTTGTGAAGGAGTCAGGGACTGGGCTCGGATGCCACGTCTCCGGGAATTGTAGAACCTTTGACCGGACATTCTATTCCCAGTACCATTACCCAATCAACTGTTGACACAGTTATCAGACAGAGACCTAACTTCTAAGAGGGCCTTGTAATGGAGAAAAAGTGGAAAGGCAGTAAGGAAACATTCCTGTTGGCCTCTCTCCCTCCTCCCCGCCTCCTTGAGTAGAGCTTAAACATCTCTATGTTCGCTGACCTCAAGCTTAATGAGAGTTGAGGGCATGACGTGGTTGCAAAAAACTGGAACAAAACCTCAGAGGTGGAGAGGGCAGATTAAGGGAAGTAATGACTTCATTCATGCTGCCCTGGCCAAGCCACATCTGGAGAACCCCGGTCACTTCTGGTAAGAGGGACATATGCAAGCTGCAGCCAGATCACGATGCTGAAGGTTATCTCAAAAGTGAGTCTTCCAGGGAAGTGCTGAAAGCAGGAATGGAAGGTGTCCACTGAAGGGCTGATTTAGGAAAATGGTTATATTGTTCTAGTAACTGAAGACAAGTGGGGGAAAACTGAGGGTCAGGGATGACAACGACTATAATTGATCGAGCACTTCCTATGTGCCAGAAACCTAGGCAACATCATCTTATACATAATCCTCACCACAACTGTAGAGTTTGTACTGTAGTCCCAGTCTTCAGGTGGTACAAGTGAGCCTCAGGCTGGTCATGTGACTTGACCGGGTTAACAGAGTAAGAATAGCATCTCACATCTCTGCCGCCAGGCAGTCAAGTGTTACCAATGAAGCCACTCGAAAATTAATAGAAGGCAGATTTTGACTCAATATAACAGAACCTTTAAACCAGAGTCCTCCAAACATAGAATGGGTCCTTCCATATCTCCAGTGGGTTCCCCTTCGCTGGAAGGAACCAGCGAACTAATCAACTATGTTTTAGAAAGGAGTCTGCCTTAGTCTGTTTGGGCAGCTATAAGAAAATACCACAGATTGTGTAGCTTATAAACAACAGAAATCTTTTTCTCACAGTTCTGGAGGCTGGGAAGTCCAGGATCTTGGCACTGGCAGATTGAGTATGGTGGTTGGTGAGGGCCCACTTCCTGGTTCATAGATGGCACTTTCTCAATGTGTCCTCAGATGGTGAAAGGGGCAAAGGATCTCTCTGGAGCCTCTTTTATAAGAGCACTAATCCCATTTTATAAGAGCTACCTAAGGCCCCATTTCCTAATACCATCACTTTGGGCATTAGGTTTGCAATATATAAATTTTGGGGAGACTCAAACATTTAGACCATAGCAGAGTCTAATGGTAGCTGGAGTAGATTTTTTTTGGTTTTGTTTGTTTGTTTTTAATCAAAAAGGAATTAGGGGCTTGATTCAAAGAGAAATACCATCTGATTGGCATCTGATGAGCAGTTTACAACAGAACCTAGTGTGGCACAATTGCCAAAGCCTTGAGTTCCTGAGATGAGAGGACCACATTCACTGAGGTTCTAGTCACGTGTCAAAGCCATGCTGAAATTTCATCTTCCAGAAGTCTTCCAGACCTTCCCAGCTATTATAAGTCATGTTTCCCCTTTGTTGCTGAAGCATTTTGATTATTTCTCGGTTGAGATTCTGAATCTCTGTTGAATGAGATTACATTCTCCCTTAGTTGTGTGCATATCTTGGGATGCAATATGTTATAATGGACAGGACACTGGTTTGCCATCAGAAGATAATATTTTGAATTTGGGCTCTGACACTTATTTGTTGTGTAAATTTGAACAATTTACTTAACTCCACTGACTCTCTGTTGCTTAATCTTCAAAATCGATTGTTCAGGAGATGAAATGAGATATAAATGACTAGCCCATAATAGGTACTCAAATAATATTTCCCTCCTGCTTCTTGGATAGTGTATAGTTCCCCTGGTGTCCAGCTCCTGATTGTGCAAGAAGAAGGTATTAATAAGGGTGAATTGACTTGAACTGAGGAAATTCTCAGTCCTTAGCTTTCAAAATATAGCAATTCTCTAGCAGGGGTTGATAAAGGGAATGAAATAGCACAAGAGCATCATGTAGACCTAAGGAAATAATCAGGTAAGTGGGCAAAATGTTTATACAGAAGCCACAGTTTTATGGCTTTCCAGTAATCCACTGGGGTTACATTCAGAATAAATCCACATCAAACTCAGCCTCACACCACTCCCACTGCAGAAAAAACAGAAGCTCAAGTAGGCCCACCTGGATATATATCCTCAACATCAGGTTTGAAATGTGACGTGTAAAGCGAATAGTGAAAATATGTACACTTAGCTTTATCTCCTCCATGTTGTCTCCCAAGAATCCATGAGACCTTTCCAAGAATTCATTCCTAAACTGATGGTAAGAATGACCCAATCTCAACTAACCCCAACTAGTTCAATTTGAAACTAATAGGAGACTTCAAGATTATAACCAACCTCGCTATATTATCAGTGGGATAACTGATCTATGGGACATTTATTCAAAGTCATAGTGCATTTTGTTTGTATTTATAATTGTCAATTATAAGAGATGCCATCAATTTAATAACAGAAAAGAAGAAAGAATAAACACTTAATGTGTACATCCATTGTGCACAATCCATCCTGATTTCAGAAATGTCAAAATATGCAGAAAAAAGTTAAAAGTACATCTGTAATTATAATAAGGCCCTAGAAGCCTAAGTTTGTTCTTGTTCCCAATGTCCTAGAAATTCCAAGAGAGTTAATCCAAGATATCTAAGGAAGGAGCTAATTTAATCTTGGACAAAGGAATGTACAGTGACATCCCAGGCTTGCTTATTTTTAGGAAGGTCACAGCAACTATGATTCACAGGATGTGCCAACTCTTCTCAGATGGGAAAGGCCTTCTTGTCATGCTATGTTGAGAAAGATCCCAGGCTGAACCAAGCCTGTGATGATTTCTGTGATCTATTAGCAATGTCTGCCATGGAAGCAAGAGGGCTGACATCATAAATATACCATTCTGTATCTCGACAGATCAATTTCACTGAAATAAAATCTCTTCAAGTGCTTGCTCTCTTTTCTCCCTACTCTATCATTTTAGCCAAACACAACTTAGAGGACCGAGAAGCCCAAGAGTGGTCAAGGATGTTCTGACTGGAGCAAATTCTGGTCCCTGGCCACCTATGAGCTCAACTTTTCAAATCTCCTAATAGAAACCGTATGGCTAGGGCAGCTGGGTGTCAGCGGGTCTTCTCTGAGCAGCTGTTTGCAGTAACCTGTGGTTGCCATGGGAACTAGGCTCTGGAGGACATTGGCCTGATAGATTTATTAGGCAAGGGTAAGAGACACCCTTTTGTCACGAAATTTTATGGGGGTATATGACTGCAGATCCATGTAGGAATGGAGAACATTTTGGAGAGAATCCTAACAGAGCTCATCCCATATTAGCCCTCAGGGTGCTCCTGGGAAAAGCTCTTATCACCCTAGCGACCCTAGGTCCCTGAGAGACAGGATGTGCTAGGCTGGAGGTGAAAGGACACTCATAGTGTGCCTGTTCTCTGGCCTCTACGACCTTCAGGGCTTGCTGGTTCCTAGGCTTCCCGGCTGGAAGGGACTTTGGAGTCCAGCCCTTTGAGGTTACAAATGAGGCTCAGAATAGGGATGGAATTTGTCCAAGCTCACACAGCAAGTGGGTGGCAAAGCTAGGACATGAACCCAAGGCTTCTGGCTCCAGGGCAGTGTCTTGCTCTCTCTCCTTTCCATTTTGATGTGCTGCATACTTGCTAACCCTTGAGAGGCAGAGCACATTTACCCAAATTGCTCCTCTGTTTAAAACCCTTGCCTGGCTTTTGGGAGAAAGAACAAACTTCTGAACAGGGCTCACAAGAGCCATCACAATCTGACCTCTGCTGAAATCTCCAGCCTTGTTTTTTTCCTTTTTCGTTTTCACCTTGAACTCTCTGCCTCAGTGAGATTTATACTTCTTGACTGAAGTATATTTTCTTATCTCACCCTCTCTTGTCTTTGTGCTGGTTGTTCCTTCTGATAAGAACATTCTCCCCCTTCCACTTGGAGGACTTCTGCCCATCCTTTAATTCTAAGCATACACTTCACTTTCTTCTCCAGGGATTCTTCCTTGAGCTCCAGGTCTGGATTGGCTGCACCAGCTATCCACATCCAGAACCTTGTCATTTAAAGTGTGCTTTGGGGACCATCAACATTGGCATCATCTTAAAGCTTGTTAGAAATGTAGAATCTCAGGCCCATCCTAGACCCCTGAGTCGATTTGAATTTTAACAAGGCTCTCAGGTGATTCAAAAGAACATTAAAGTTTGAGAAGCACTGCTCCAAAGCACACTTCCCACTCTCCTTTTTCTAGTATGCTTCTTGTGACATGTTGCACTGCAGTTGCCTGCTGATCAGTCCTTTCCTCACAAGATGCTGCTCCTTGTAAAGGGAGGATTCATCTTCTTCACGCACATATTTCCAGCCCACAGAACAGAGCTTGGCACACAGTAAGCACATTAAGTGAATCAATGAATTAATAAATTAGTGAAATGAGGTCTCCTCAAGTCTCAATATTTGCAAGGATAATGCACTTTTTAGAAAGTTATTTTTGAGCTAGATAGACCTTAGAGTTCATAGAATTCAATTGCTTCCAACCGTGATCTGTAGATCCTTGATAGCTCAGAGAGAACTAAGAGACCCTTGGGATCAGGGGGGATTTGAAATGGAGACCTAGCAGGTGGGACTCCAGGCCACCCACTCTACCAGAACAACTCTATAATCATCTGATCCACACATTCACTCATCCCATTATCCAATTATTCAACAAGTTAATTATTTAGTACCTACTTACAAGAGTGAATAGGACACAAAGAATCACTAACTATACAGAAGCTGACATTGTAGTGGGAGACAGAGACAACACACAAGTAAACACACCAGCAATGTAAGATACTAAAACTAGTAGGGCAAGATGCAGAAAATTAAGACATGAGGGTGTGATAGAGTGAATAGATAGACATTTCAGAGGATTCTCTGAGGAGGTGGCATTCTAGTTAAGACCTGGGGTTCTGTGTAAGATTTATTTAGGAAAAAATTTTCCACTGCTGAAACGAAAGAATACCACTGCACTAGTTCATCCTGATCACTTCACAGATGAAAAGACTGAAGGCCAGAGCAGGCCAGAGCCCAAGGTTGCACAGTAAGTTTATTAGCAGTGCTAGGATAGATTAGGATGCAGCTGTTTTGATTTCCTGCTGACATGCCAGTGTGGGATATTGGAGGCATCTCAGATCCCCTCCAGAGACTAGAAAGACCAAAGAAGAAGGAAGCTGGGTGACAAGGGTGGGAGTTGGCAGACAGTGGCTGGTGACTGGTTGGCTGGAGGTTAGTGGGTTATCACAGTCCATTACCGAGTGGGTTGTCCTGCCTCTGTGGGCGGCCAGGCAGCCTTTCCAGAAGATTTATATCCTGGAGGGTCACAAAGGATTCCAGACGGTTGTAAAGACAAAGTCAGGAGTGGAGCTCTGGTTTAGCTTCCACCCAAACTCCCTGAGCCCTGTGGGAAAGCCCAATAAAGTGGGATGCCTTTCCCTGTCCACTGGCAAGATGGCAGTCCAGACAACTCACACAGCAGCTTTCATCTGGAGTTCTGTGCTTCTGCCTGCCTGTCTGCCCTCTTTTAGCTTTTATCTAAAGAACCTTCCTTTCATGTGAAAGGGAGAAAGTTACAGTCCAGGACTCAACAGAACAGATAAGACCTGCCCCAGGGAAAGATCCCTTTTATCCCTCAACCAAGCTCTCATCCCTTCTCTTGAGGGCCCCAAATTCTTGGAGGATTATTGCAAGTGTTATAAGGGCTCGGGGTGAGGGCTCAGGGCAGAACCAGCCTCCAGATCAAACTCTGTGCAACTCTGCACAGCTTATTTAATTGGCTGGGGCCTCTAATTCCTTATCATCCATAAAATGGGGAGGATACTTTGCCCAGTTTACAGGGTAATTTTAAAGCTTTTTAAAGCATAAAGTGCTGCCCACTAAGTATTTCAGGAAGTCATGCAATTCTCTCCAATGCCACTGATACTGCCGTGGCCTAGAACACCACATTGTCTCCTGAATTACTGTCACAACAGCCTCCAGGGCCTCTCTGCCTCCCTCTTGTCTTGACCCCTCTAGTCCATGCTTCCAACTGCAGTCAGAGGGATCTTTCTCCCTTGAAGATCTGATAATATCACCCCCCTGTGAAAAACACTTGAAAAGCTTCCCATTACCCTAGGGAGATAATCCAAACTCTTTAACCCTACTTAAGGGGCATTCGGCACTGGCCCCTGCTGACCTCTCCCTCCTTATCTCTTACCACTCCTGCTGTTACACACTTTGCTCCAACTACACAGAAATTCTTTCAGTTCCTCCACACACAGTGTTTACCAAAGTGTGGAAGGAACTCCCCCAGGGCAGCGGAAAGGATTTCAGGTGGTACTTAAGATGATCGCAGACCCGGTATGAAACTACAAGAAATCACACTGGGAAAAGCAGTTAGATTCCCTTTTCCATTCTCTTCCCCTCCTCCAGATTACTTTTAAAAAGAAAGTTTTGGTTTGGGGCTGTGTCTTTAACACTTCCCTAACACTTGCTAATCTCCCTTTTGAAAGGGAGAGCCTCAGACTCTGCTAGGCTTGAACAACCTTTCTGTTCTGTCGTGTTTTTTTCTTCCATTGCATTGAATGTTTAGGTTTAATTTTCTGTTAAGGGCAGATGGTGCCAGTTTTCCCTTTACAAAATGATAGTGTTTTCTTTTCAAATATATTTTCAATAAGAAGTGACTCTAAGAAAGAAATATCAAATAAATAAAGTGCATATGGTATGGCGACATGGCAAAAATCATAAGGGTGGCAGGCAAATGATCAAAATTTGAGAGGAAAACTCTGCTCTAATGTAACACTATCTCCTCTGAGCATTTCCGAGGCTACTCCCTGTGCCCTCAACCCTCCAATCCTCCTCTCCCTCCACTTGCCTGACCCCTACTCACCCTTTAGGTCTCAGAGTCTCAGCCCTTGGGAAGCCTCCACTGGGTCACTTAGACCAAGTGTCTATGCATTGCCTCCCCAAAGGGCCCTATTCTTCTGCTATCAGGACATTTATTATTCCTATTCTTTGCAATTGTTTGTTTAGTTACCCGCAATGGTAAGCTATGTGTAGGTAGGGACCACTTCTATCATTTTACCATTGCATGGTCAACAACCAACCAAGTAGTAAAGGTGCTACTAAGTATGTGCTAAATAAATGAATGAATGAAGGAATGTTGTTGTTAGGTGCAAGGTATGAAAAGCTCTCAGCATTTCAGCTCCAGAAATAGTGACTGTGTCTTAGTTATATGTGAATCCTCCATAGCACCGAGCACAGTGGTTGGCATAGTCACTGCTGGTGACAAAAATCATGCCTTACTACGTGCTGAATTTATGAATGTATTTTGCATGGTCTCTAACGGACGTTACTCCAGAGAAACTCAGGTTTCTTATGGAAGACTGAGAAGAGTCCTAGATTAGGGGCCATGACCCTGCCTCTATGCTCTTATGATCTTGTTGGGACACATTCCCTCGAGAAGTCTAAGTCTCCCATCTCTAAAACTGAACGTGGAAGGTGGGCAAGGGGAGTCATTGCTCGAGAAAGCACTGATGTCTCTCAATTATTTGACATTCCAGGAGTCCAAGAAGCTAAAATTCCAAGGTTACTTCATTCTCCCTGTCCATTTCCCATCTCTAGCCCTGACATAACTAAGCTGACTGCCACCCTTATTTATTTGATAAAGCCCATTCTCAGTAAAGTCAAATGGGAGCAGGAAGAATTTACCACACGATTCATACTCATACGCCCCTACCTGGGCCCCAGCTCATCTTCACTCCTCCAGACAAAGTCGCCAAACTTCTCATAGTGAGAATTGTAGTGGTGCTGGACTCGAAACAGCATCGAGGCTGAGACCTCCATCAGCGTGTTGTAGGCAGTCTGCTGCTCCTTTCCACTTGTGTACCCATTGTACAGGTTGTAGATCTTGTCAGCTATCTCTGAGGGGGAAGAAGGGCAAGCAGAGATCACTGGACAGTTGGAAAAAGTGAGGATGGAGACATGCCTTGCAACAAGGAAGGCATGTTCGTGCAGGAGTTCACTTGCATGGTCTTTGAAGGCAGACAAAACCTTAATTCCATCCTGAATATGTCATTGCCTCATTGGGTTCAGTTTTCCTATCTGTCAGCTGGAGATAATGATGTCCACTCTGGAGGCACATTGGGAGGACTAAATCAAAAAGTGGATATAAAGCACTCAGCCTATGACTAGCAGCAGAGCATTGTCTGATATAGCATTGGAAGGTGAAAGGATGGTGCCAAAAGCTGGGCAAGGTTCTGCTCTGCTGTGCATAGGGTCACTAGGAGTCAGAATTGACTCAATAGCCACTAACAACAACAAAATAGCACTCAGCACAGGGCCAGGCACAAAGTTTGTGCTCATAATTTCAAGTTTAATTATTCACATAAGTGCCCATGATTCAACAGAAAATTCCAAACAAGTGCAGAGGTTTAAATAAACTGTCTTGGCTAATCTCAACAGCCTACTTCTATCTCCACACTGTAATAGTTCTAACACATTTCTGTAATCAGGTCTAATAGGTCTCTGTTCAAAAATCTTTCAAAGAAAATCCAGACTCTTCTGCTTGCCATTCATGACAATTTCTACTCCTTTAGTCATTCCTACTAATCAGTGTAACTTAAATCCATCATGAGCTGCTCTCTTGAATAGAAGTCACATTCTTTCATCTTTGAAGACTCTGATCAAAATTTATATATGTCCCCCAAGTCATTGCTAACAACAGTTGCCTCTAGGATAATCTGGGGCACTTGGGTTCAGGACGGGAGGAACACTTACTTTGCACTATTTTCTACTCTGATTTTTATTTTTCTTATTTTTTTAACCATGTGCATGTGTTATTTTAAAATAATAATAATAATAAATTATCAGGAAAACATCTCAAATCCCCTTGCCTTTGAGACTCAATAGCTCACCACCTCCTTTTGTCTAGTAGTACATAAAACGTTTATGATCCAGTTTGTTATTGAGCCCTTTGTAGAAACGTCTCTCTCTCCCTCTGGAATGGGAATTCCTAAAAGGAGGATCATATCCTTCCTGCATTGCTTATACCAGAGCTCTTAGAAAATATGTGCTCAACTTGAAGTGAATCACAAGGACTGATGACACACCATCACATTTTTGCCAGTCCTGATGTAGAAACTGCATCTATACATTGCTCAAGAACTAAGTGTATGGTGGATCTGATTGATTGGTTCTATTGTTTCAGGTGTTTTACCTGATGTTGACAGCTTCATGGACCAGGAGCAGCAAAGATTTAATCTTGCATGCTAACTCTGACTGATAGTCATTGTAGCTCTATGCTCCGGATTCTGAGGCTACCCCTGGGCTAGATGGGAAAGTGTGTTGTCATCAGCTAATGATGTCTGCCACAGGTGCAGCAAGGTGAAGTGGTCTTCTAGGTGCCACCGATTTGCCAGCTCAAGCATAGACTAAAGTGGAAAAAAGTCTCTGAGACAGGGCCGGCTTGGTGGTGTAGCAGTTAAGTTCACGCGCTCTGCTTCAGCCGCCTGGGGTTTGAAGGTTCAGATCCCAGGTGTGGACCAAAGCACTGCTTGTCAAGCCATGCTGTGGCAGCGTCCCATATAAAGTCAAGGAAGATGGGCATGTTAGTCCAGGGCCAATCTTCCTCAAGAAAAAGAGGAGGATTGGCAATGGATATTAGCTCAGGGCTAATCTTCCTCACACACACACACACACACACACACACACACAAAGTCTCTAAGAATTCTAGGCTAGGGGGCAGGATGCAGTCATGGGGTTCTGACTCTCCCCCACTCCTTGCCTCTAAATCAGAACATAGACAAACTCTATAAAAGAGGAGCAAGTCTTTCCTCTGGCCAATCTCAATTTCCTTCATGACTTTGATTAATTCAGCTTCATGTTCTTCCTGCTCTCTTAGTTCATTCACTTTCTTCTCCCTGTGCCAATATTTGTGTGGGGTAGGAAAGGGATGGTGGTTAGTGACTGCTGGGTACAGAACTTAGGAAGAGGAAATATGGAAGTTACCTGGGAAGTGAAGAAATGGGTCACCTACCTTCTGCCTTGTTGTCATCCACAAGTGGACAGGCTGTCCTCAGGGTCACCGTGCTGAGTTCAGAGTGCCTCCCTCGTGTATCCACAGCATACAGAGTGAACCTGTGGCACAGCAAGAAAACAGAACACCAGGCTGTAACTTCAGAGAAGGCCCTGGAAATTGTAAGGAGGAACACAAAATCATAGCACAGGAGTAGTGGTCAAAAGAACTCAGGGATGCTTAGGCTATATGAGAAATTATTTGGAAAAAAGTAATCATAATTATAAAGCATTTATTGAGCACCAACTGCCTGCTGGACATTTTGTACTTAATTTCTTAATTTACAAGTAAGCAAGCCTAGAAGGCAGGGTCTGTTACCACCTGCATTTCACCAAGGAGGAAACGGAGACTTAGATTGTGTGTCTTTCCACGGTCTCACAGTTACTGGAGGAAAGCAGTCTGAGCCCAGGGCTTGAGAAGTGAACCCCACTGCTATCTTGTATGGCTGGATATACTCATTTATATATTCTTTCATTCATTCACTTAACAAATACTTATTAAGCACTAACTAGGAATTATTTTAGGGACTAAGGTTATAAAGATGAGCAAGAGAGTCAAGGTCCCTGCTTGCATAAAGCTAACCCAAAAGTAAACAAAAAATTAGAGAATGGTAAATGTGAGAGAGAAGATAACAGGATAATGTGAAAAACAGTAAGGTGGAGAGGGGATGTAGGTGCTTTAGACAAGTTTGGCCACGAAGGCCTTCCCACAGATAGACGGTTTGAGCTGAGATTTGAATAATGAGAAGGAACCAGCGTATGAGAGGAAGACACGGGGGAGGAGCATTCCAGGCAGGTACAGCAGTAAATGCAAAGGCCCAGAGAAGGATCCCAGACTGTTGGAGGCAGAGACAGCCGGTGTGGCTGTAGCAAAGTGAGATGAGAGGGAAGATTGGCAGGGACCTTGTGGGCCATGATAAGGAGTCTGGAAGTTATTCCAGGCACGAGGCATGTTTCCACCTTTCTGTGTTGTCACCTGAAGATCTATGCTCTATTGGAAGGTGCAGATAGCCTGTGTGGCATTAGAAGGGAAGAACTGGAAAACCACAGACCTGGTGGATATGGTTTAATCCAGGGCACAGAATTCTTTCTAGAGCAGCCACTGTCCTCTGGCCTACCTCGAGGAGGCTGTCCGACCCCTCATATCTCCAAATCTCTGGGTTCTGTGGTTTAAACAAAGTCTAAGGAGTAAGTAGAGAAGATTTTCAAGAGGAGGTGAGCCTTGGAGGCCAGGAACAGTCTGAATAAAAAGACTTGAGCATCTGAGGGGCCTCCCGGTGGCGCAGTGGTTTAGTCCGCGCTTGGCAGCCCAGGGTTCGCAGGTTCAGATCCCGGGCGCCTGCCAATGCACTGCTCGTCAGCCACACCATGGAGGCGTCCCATATAAAGTAGAGGAAGATGGGCACAGATGTTAGCCCAGGGCCAGTCTTCCTCAGCAAAAAGAGGAGGATTGGCGACGGATGTTAGCTCAGGGCTGGTCTTCCTCACACACACACACAAAAAGACTTGAGCATCTGAGTGCCCTGTCCTTGTCATGCCATCCTCTTTCACCAGTCTTCAAGGGTAGAAGCCATTCCGTGGTGTGGGAAGAGGGTTCCCTGGGTCAAGTAGAAGAAACTGTGGTCCCAGAGGCCTTATTTCCTTTTCCTCCTTCCCCAACACCTCAACTTATCTCATGTTGTAAACTGGGCATAACACTATGACTGCCAAGTTGCAGAATGGTGATCCCTGATGGACTGCACATATTTGGCACTTAATGAATATGAGTTGGTTGTACAAGTTAATTTATACGTGCTAAAACCTTAATATGTGTCAAGCACTGAGCTAAGAGTTTTACCTGCATTATCATTATTAATTCCCCTAAACAATCCTAAAAGATAGCTACTATTACTCTATTTTACACATGAGGCTCAGAGAGGGGAAGTAGCTTGCCCAGAACCACATAGTAATTACGGCGACTGGGAAGTTAAGCTGAGGTTTGTCTGACTGCAAAGCCCATGTACTTAACCACTGTCAGCCACTGTCTTCTGGCCAAAGGTCTGTGGACATCGACTCTGTACAAATATAATTCTATTAGGTACACTTGCCGAACCTCAACTATGTTGAGACAGTGCCATTCTGTATGTTTTTCTAATCTTATGAAAACCTGCTAAAATAATCACCCTCATTACCTCCATCTTTCAGAAGAGGAAACTGAAGATCAAAAAGTTAGGCAAGTTGTCCAAAGTCACAGACTTAAAAAATGAAGTAGCTAAGACTTGTACCATGGTTTGTCTTACATTAAACCCCATACTCTCCATATTCAGCTGCCATTTTGCTGCTCCAGCTCCACCACTCACTGGCTTAGAGGGTCTGAACTGGGTAAACTACACAGGCCTTCCCGGCCTTGATACCTCATGACTGATGCCTGAAAGGTTGTCTTTATAAAAGCAACATGAATCAACTTCTTGGTACAAGGGTCACAGTGAGCAGAAGCCAGTGTCTTTCTGGAGAAAAGACCATTTGTGCCCCTACCTGTGTGAAATCTCCTTTTTAAAAATAACTCAAATAATTTACCTTTTAAAGAACTGGGAAACGTAGTCATGCCATCCCAAGAATGTGTTTCTAGCATATTCCTTGATATTGACTTTGAGTTGCATTGTAATTAAGACGGCACATTAGCACCATCCTGTCTTTTCTTCCCCAACTGGAGTAACGAGAAATAGGAAGTTGGTATTCTTGGTGCACAAAGGAATTCATCAATTGGTCATGCCAAGTCTGTGTTTACAGTGCCATGAGCCAGGCTGGTAGCAAGCTCCATAACCATATGTGCTCTATGTTCTTTGCTGCTATGGGAAATTGCCACTAAGCCTATGACAGACTCATAGAGATGCCTCCTAGAACTACAGGAATGTCAGCACTGAGCTGTCCCACCGGCCTACTGCAAAGGAAGCCTGGGTGAGGGGTCTAGCAAGGATCAGGTCATCCAAAGCACGGGTGGCAATGATGTGGGGAAGCAGAAGGAACCTTGTAACCCAAAGGGCTTCCATTCAAATCTTGGCTCCAGTGCTCACTAGCTGTATGACCTTGGGCTAGTTGATTATCCACTCTGATTCTTAGTCTCCCCATATGTGAAATAGGAGAAACAGCCCCTCCTTGCAGAATTGTCAGTTCAAGTACAGGGAACCCAGCGCTCTGCCTGGGTGTAACGATAGGCATGGCCACCATCTAACAAGTACTCACGAGGTGTTGGATCCTATATTTGCATTATTCCAGTTAATCCTCATCCTACATGGGTTGGGTATTATGACTGGTTGCATCTTACTGATTAGGGTTTTGATTTCCAAAAGGTCAAGTAATTGACCTATTATTATATATTAAGTAAGTAGCAACAGGGGACAAGAACTTAGGTCTGCCTGAATCCAAAGTTATGTTCTTAACCATACTATAGTACTATACTATCTTGTCAAGTCTAATTCCACCTTTTATCTTTCATCAGCTGCCCTAGAGTGCTGGTAAGAGTAAGGAAGTGTGGGCCTATACCTAATATCTATGTCTTAAAGGGCCAAATATGGGATATTTTGGCCCTATCTTCAGACAGAAGACAACCTATTCATCAGCTTTTTGGGGCTTTTGGCTTGTGCCTATGGTATGAGAACAAAAGCATTGGAATGTGGGCATTATCTCTCCCCTCCTGTCATATCTCAGTGCTGTGAATGGAGCTCAATTCTAATGCTTACTCTATCCAGCATTGTGGTGGTTAAGGGAAGCAGTGGGTGATAGAGGAAGGAGCCTGGTCTTGGAGATGGCCAGGCTTGGGTTCACATTCTGGTTCTATTCCTTTGCTCTGTGACCTCAGGCAAGTCACTTCACCCCTCTGGGCTTATTTCACCTCTCTGCATCAGGCATCTCTGATAGGGAGATTGCTGCCCCCCTCACAGGTCATTGTGGGTGGATGTGAAGTGTAAGTGCTATACAAGGTGAGTTATGATTGGGAAGCTGTGCAGAAGGGTTGGGAGCAAGATCACAAAGAAACTCCAGGATGTGAGAGTAAGCAAGTGGCAAGGTGGGGAGGTAAGGACGGTACTGGGTAACACTGTGCAAGCACTTACTATCTACCCAACAACTCATCTAGAAAGTGGCAGAGGCAGGATCCAAACCCTAGCCTGCAGCTCCCAGAGGCTGGACACTTCAGCTTGGGTTCAGCAACATCCCTGGCATTTAAGACAGTACGAGGCATAAACATTTGAGTAAATGAATGAACTTGAGGATATCACATCTCATTTCTCAATTTCAGTTTCTGCATCAACAATATGGGGATAACTGTAGAAACAGTGCACGGCTGTCTCTAGGATTACATGAAGTGATGAATGAAAAGTGGTTTGTAAATTGCAGATTTTTATAAACAGCACTTATTTGTGCGAGAGTACACATTTAAAAATGCTTTCTTGGAGTAGAAGAGAAGACAAATTTCAAACGAGGGAGGCATGGAAGGCTGCAGTGAATGGAATATGTGAATGAGCCTCAGAACACGAACAGTTGGAAAATTTTTTTAACACTGCATTCCCATTGGCCACTTGTGTTCCCACGGTGCTTCTGTAATACATTTCCTTCATCAAGAGGGTCCAGGGACACCTCTCTGCTTAGCCAAGCCCCATGAAAAATGGCATGCTGGGCAAGAAGTAGTCTTAGGTTTTCAAGTTATAAAACCTGGGTAGAATCCTTGCTTTCTCTAATTACTGGCTGAGCATTCTTTGGGGAATCACTTCACCTTTTCTAAGCCTCAGTTTCTGCATCTGTAAAATAGAATGAGGTTATCCATATCTCACAAGTTAGGGATCAATACTCAGTGATATAATAATTGTAACAGGCCTGGTTCAATCTTTGCTCCCTAAAAGGAAGCTTCTATTTGTGCTATTAGAGTAACCAAATGTGTCAATAGAGGTCTCAGGATGGAGGAGGCCTTAGGCCACCCTGCTGGTGGGGGCTGAGGGGTGGAGAAAAAGGAAGATGTCAGCCTCACAGGCCTGGGTCAAAAGTCACAAGGCCATGCGCTTTCTGCCTGTCTCAGCTGTAATTGTAGAACTGTTCCAGAGACACATCTGAAAGCTGTTAGGGGAGCAGGCAGGGCCTGGAGGGCTCTTTGTCAGGGGAAGAAAGTGGCAACCCCTGATGTGGAGAAGGAGAGGAGAGATGGAGACAGAGACCGAAAGATGGAGAGACACAGAGAGACTGAGAAACAGACACAGGTACACCCATAGAGCAGAGTGAAAAGGGGGAAGGGAGGGATTGAGAGAGAGTAGAGTCAGACCTCTGAGTTACTCAGGAGATCAAGAAGGGTGCCAACCACCTTCTGCTCAGTTCTTTTATCCTCTCGTTGCCCGCTGAGGCAGGCTGAGACACACTGACAACTTGAACTAGAACTTCTGAGCCACCACTAGACTCCACATCCTCAGTTTACAGGTGGGGAAACCAGGCCCCACTGCCAATAAGTTCAGAGTAAAGACACTGGCTTTTCTGACTCCTCCTCCAGTGCTCCTTCTGTACACTACGCTGCTTCTTGTATAATGGCTGACTTAGGTCCAACTGAACCTATGGGATACGTTTATGATAAAACATGTGGCTCCAAGGAGGAGTAGAATGGGCTATTGATGAACCTGGAGCTCCAGGCTCAAAGCTTTGCTATTCCTTCCTCTGACCTTGTTTGAGGGGAAAGAACACTGACCAAGGTGGCTGCAAATCTAAATTCGTGTCCCGGCTTTTCCCAGCTCAGACTATGGGCTGTGAGACTTAGGATACCTAAAGCAATATGGTCTTACCATATTGGGATTTTAATGCCTGGGGAAATGCATTGGGATTGATGACTCAAATGCAAAGTATTTTTCAATGTTTCTTCATCATCCTCAGGACAAAGTCCAATACTTTACCAGTGTGGCTCCTTGATGTTCTTCATTTGACAATACTCTATCACTGAATCTCAAATGAACCCTGGCCACAGATCCAGCCTTTTTGCTTCTTACTCTGTTTCATAGTAGAACTATATCCAACTGCCAATGGTTCCAGAATGTGGATTCTTCTTTTTCGCCTTTGCACATGCTGCACCCTCTGTCTGGGTCACCCTTCTCCTTCTCCACTTGATCCTCAGAGCATCAATCAAACCTCATCTCCTCCAAGAATCCTTTCTCCCTGCACGGTGCCCTATCACAGCATATGTCACATGACTAGGCAGTGCCTGTACATTTCTCTCTTGCCCCCATGAGAATGTGAGTGTCTTCATGACCAGAATATGGCTCTGCCCATCTCTATCCACCTACAGCTGGTGCTCTGACACCTAAATTATTTAGTGCTCAGCAAATACTTTCCAGAATGAATGACAGACTAAATGAATGACGATTTTAATCAACTATGAGGTAGTAGTTCCCTTGTCTGGAAATCAGTTTCCCCAGCTGTAAAATGAACACAGGTGATTAGACTGAAAGGTCATTAAAGGAGAAGGAATAACAGAATGGCTAAAAGCATGGCTTTGGAATCAGGCAAATTGGTTTTAAATTCTGGCTTCCTATTAACTGGCTGTGTAAGGCCTTGCCTCAGTTTACTCACATGTAAAATAGGAATCATAACATTAAAATCCACTGTATAGGGTAGTTGTTAGAATAAAATGAGATATGGTATGGAAGTGCCCACCATGATGCCTGGCACGTGCTAGCACTCAGTGAGAGATAGCTGTGGGTATTATGACCAATAGAATTATTATTATGCTACTGCCCAAGGCTCCAACTTCCCCTCACCCAGAGTAAGTTGTCCTAGTGCAGATCAGAGGAGGGTGGGTGGAGAGGAAGCTATGTTGGTCCCATCCAAGACCCCCAGACCCCTCACAGCAGGGGTGAGAGAATGAAACCGAGAAGTTAATTGGCGGTGAGAGCTTCTCACGGATCTGAGAGAGGGTAAAAGCAGGGACAGAGACGCAGAGGCCCGCGCCAGGACCAGGTCCCCGAGAGTACGGGAGAATGCGTTTGAAGTCTCCAGGCCAACGCCTGCTCTTCCCCAGCCGCCGCACGATTTAGGCATTCTGGGGAGGCAAAAGTCTCCTCGCTGATTTGAAGGGAAACAGATGTTTCCAGGCCAGAGGCCCTGGTCTTGTAAAATGCTCCTTCCCTCCACACAGCTTTTGCAAACAACTTCCCTTTAGTTCACCCCCTCCACCTGACTACCATCACTCCCCTCCCTGCCATTCCCAGCACAATGTGGCAGTCAGGGATGGTGGGAGAAACACCATCCCAGCTCCAGCTCTGGGTCTGGGCAGCTGGATGGCCAGGGACACCTAACTGCCCTTCTCTGGGTCTCAGTCTCCCATCTCTGCAGTGAGGGCACTAAACCAAGAATACCTGTGAGGGATAGGCTCCATCTGATATTCTAGGGGCTGAAGATTGTTTCCTCTGAAAGAGTTAGTGTTATCCATTCCAGACTTTTCTCCATTGGAGTCTATGACAAAGAACATGGGCTTGCATATCAGACTGTTTGGGGTTTGAATCTAGGCTTCATCAGCTACTGGGCAAGTAGCAACTTAACCATTGGGCCTTGGTTTCCTTATCTGTAAAATGGGGACAAATGTTCCATCTCATGGGGTTATGAGAATTAAATCAGAATTCAATCCCCTTACCTATATTTTCAGCTTCTTACGAACAAAATTGAAAATCATACCTCTTCCCTTGGACTACCCACGATGTATAGAACAGTCTGGACCCAGAGTAGGTGTGCAATAATGTTTGTAATTGATTGTTGACAGGAAGACTTGCTAGATACCTGGCAGTCCAAAAACTAGGGTTCTTAATCCGGCTCCGCTTGAGTAGTAGAAAGAGCATTCTAGTTTTCATGATCATAATGAAGCAGAGTGTGTCATGGTTAGAATAAACTTTGTAGTCCGACTACCTGAGTTCAAATGTCGGTTCTACAATCTACTGTCTTTATGATCTGGGGCAAGTTAATTAACCTCTCTGTTCTTCAGTGTTTCTTGTCTTTAAAGGGTGGATGGATTAATCTCTTCTATAATGGTTTTAAAATGAGGACCCCCAAATTCTTTGACATTGCTCCCATTGAGAGGCGGGGGGGGGGGGTCTATATTCCTTCACCTTTGGATGCTGGCAGGTTTATGAGTGCTTTGACTAATAGAGCACAGCAAAAGGGATGCTGTGTGACTTTTGAGTCTGTGTCATAAAAGGCTATGCAACTTCCACCTTGCTTGTTGAAACATTCTCACTTGGAGCCCTGAGCCATCATGCAAGACATCCAACTGCCCCGAGGCCTCTGTGGTGTGAGGAAGCCAGGCCACATGGAAAGGCTACATCAGGCATGCCAGCAGTCCTGGTGTTCAGGTCATCTCAGCCCAGGCTCCAGATAGATGAGTGAAGGAGCCTTCAGGTAATTTCTGTCCAAGCCGTGGAGTCACCCTCAGCGTTTGAATCCTTACAACTGAGGCTCCAGACTTCATGGAGCAAAGACAGTACAACCTGCTGTGCCCCGTCTGAGTGCCCAACCCACAGACTCCATTAGCACCATCAAATTGTTGTTTTAAGCCACTAAATTTTGGGGTCATTTGTTATGTCAGCAACAGTAACTATAACAACGTCAAAGCATCTAGAACAGGGGTCAGTAAACTACAGCCCGTAGGCCAAATCTGTCTGCCGCCTGTTTTTGTAAATAAATGGAAGACGGCCACACTCATTTTCTTAAAATGTACTTTCTGTGGATGATTTCACACTACAGCGGCAGAGTTGAGTACTCACAACAGAGACCATATGGCCCACAAAGCCTAAAATATTTACTATCTGGACCTCTAGAGAAAAGTTTACTGACCCTTGATCTGGAGCTTTGACAGTACTTAACATAAAATTGTTTGCTTATATTATTTCGTTTGATCCCAGGGTTAGAAATCATCATTGTTTTACAGATGGGCTCAGTGAGTTCAGGTGACTTGTTCAAGGTCACACAGCTCTTCTGACCCCAGCTGATAACTGCCTGCTGAAGATCTAGACTCCAGTTTGGGTTCAGACACCGTATGAGCAGTGTGGCCTTGGGTCAGTTCCACCATACTCTGTCCCTGGTTTCCCAGCCTGTGAAATGAGGGCACTGGGCAAGAAGGTGTGGACTGGCTCCAGAATTCAGATGTCCAAAGTTTCCCCCAGCTGGGTGCTGGCCACTAGCAAAATATCTCTGCTCTCCTTTAGTCCAGGAGTATCAAAGTGAGACTTGAGAATGAGCAGCCAGGGGCTGTTATGGATCCTTGCTCTGTTCCACATGCAGCCCACCTATTCCCCAGCACCAAAAACCAACTTTCTTATCTCCCTCAGGCTGACAACCCATGCTTTCTGCCAACATAAATATTTAATTCCATTGCCCAGCACAGAAAGACCGTCATGATATTCAGGACTCCAGTCCTGGTTTCTACTTTCAAAACAACCCAGTCTGAGGCATGATTGGGAGGCCCTGCCTGGGACTAAGGTGAGGCAGTCTGTGGTTGGACTCTAAACATCAGTTCCCCTCATTTGCACTCCCTTAAACCCCTCCAGCTGCATGAGCTAACAGGTAAAGAATCAGAGGAGGGGGGAGCCAGGAGAGAGAGTTCTGGGGGAAGGCCAAGTCTGGAAACCAATGCTTGTGCTAAGCTCAGGCAGAAGCAACAACAATCTAGAATCAGTGCTACACATCCACTGCTCTTCCTGCCAAGGCCCCCCAAATTCACTGGGATGTGAGCATTACCCTGAAATTCATTGTGCCAAGAACACCAGAACTCAGAAATGAATGATTATAGTATTGGCATTTAAAATTAAATAAATATAAATTGATTGACAAATAATGCATGTTGAGTACCTCTCCAGTACCCGACCGAGGAATGAGTGATTTTCACAGCAACTCTGCTCTGTGTGTGCCCACCACCAGTGGAACACCTGCTAGGTGCCCAGCACTCTGCTAAGTAAGGGCGAAACACTCATGGAGAAGAAGAGTGTGATCCTTGCTTTCAGGCAGCTCCCAGAACGAGCAGGGAAATGGTCAGGTGAACAAGAAATGGGATTCAGTGCTACACGTACTTCAATAAAAATTTATTCTTGCCTTTATATTTGTTTCAGATGTGTCCCTTCTTCCTTTTCTAAAACAGTGGACTAAGCCTTGGATACGCATTCAAGGGTCACTTGGATCCTCTGTCAGCTGCAACATACAGGGAATGTCAACCACCTACAAGAATCTCATTTTCTCCTACAAAAAAAAAATGGTGATAATCCTTACCCTCCCCACTCAGAAAGCCTTAGAGGAATGAACATAACAAGGAATTTTAATATACAAACACTATACAAATGGTCAGTCTGAACTCATTCATTCACCTATCAAGTACAACCTGATGCCTCTTGAAAGAGAAATTCAGGTTAGCACTTGACTTGGCAGTAGCAACAGGTCTTGTCCTTCCCCTACCTTTTCTTCTTTTTCTCTGTCCCTTCCCCTTCTCGTCCCCCCTTTTGTCCTCCCTCTCTTTGTTTAGGGAGTGGACTACATGATAACACATAATTGGACTGACCATAGTTCTTCATTGGAGGATGTTCATCTTTTAATAGATTGTTTTAGGGTAAAGCAGAAATTTTTTTGCAGGAAAGCATAACTTGGAAGTATGCCGAATTGAGAGACAGAGGACATGACTTATAGGTGTAACCTTGTCATTAACTAACTATGTGACTTTGGTCAGATTATGTTGCCTCAAGTACCTACTGATAACCCCACATGGATGCTGAGAGGATCAAATGGTCATTGTGGAGGTGAAAGTGCCTTAGAGATTCCACACACATTTCCTGGGCACCTATTCTGTATCAGACACAGTGCGGAAAGCTTTTAAACAGTTGTCTTCTATTCTCTTTACAACTGCCTAAGCAGTGTGTATTATTAAATCCATTTTACAAGGATGCAAGAGAGCCATGGAAATTTGAATTGACTTTCCCAAGGCTGTACAGATAGTAGTTCAGCCAGGCCCCAGCATAGGTCTCCTAACTCAAAGTCCAGTGCTGTTTCCAAATAGATAGAATTATTCAGTATTCATTGGTCCCAACTGGGTCTTAAGTCATAGTTCAGAGAAAGTTAGAGTTTATTAGGAGGACTTTTGACAAGGATTAAAGATCTTAGTATAGGAACACCATCGCCCGTCACCCCCTTTCCACACAGACATTACTTCTCTTTCCATGTCTGGCCCTAAAGTCTTTCCATGGTGCCTTTTGAGATTGCACTTTGCCAAAGACAAGCCTAGAGGAGAGGAGGCCAAGCAGAGGTCACCAGCTGGATTTACCCTTGGACATTAAGTTAGGCAACACTACAGGCAGGATGGTTCTTATCTACTTCAAGTTGAGCTCAGTTTCCACCTCATATGTAAGCTCTGCTTTCCCATGGAAAGACGAATGGGTGTAGAGAGAAGGAACAAGCCCTGTACTTGGAGTCTGAGGGCTAAATTTGTATCTTGGCTGTGTCTGCTTCATGTTCCTATCATCTCTGAAAGCCTCAGTTTCCATATCTGTAAAACGAAGTCGACAATATCTGCCTCACGAGATTGTTGTAAGAATGAAATAACATGGAAAACACTTAGAACAGTGCTTGGTACAGTAAATGTTATCTTGCTTGTCTTGCTTATTCATGATACACAAGTGAGATAAAGTGGGAACAATGCTTCTTGAAAATCAAACCCCCGGGCAAAGCAATGGTGCTGGAGGGTGTTGTAAGCAATAAGGCCATTGTTTTTCATACAGTTTGGTTAGGGCTCCAGCTCAGCCACTGGGTATGTAGGCAAGGCACACCATGTCTCTGAGCCTCAGTTTCCTCACTGGTTACAGAGCAACACGGATACCTGCCTTTAATAGTAGTATGAGCATTAGCGAAAATGCACACAGTGAGCTACTGGTTGAGCTGGGTCTGAACCCTGAGCTGCCCTGGTTTTGTCACTGATCAACACTGTGACCTTGGATGAAGTCCTTCCCCATGGACCATACTTTCTTCTCCTATAAAACAATGGGTCACCAGATGTCTTCACTGTTGAATTCTACCAAATGTTAACACCAATCCTTCATAAACTCTTCCAAAAAAAAAAATAAGAGGAGAGAACACTGTCAACTAATTGTCTGAAGCCAGTATTACTCTGATACCAAAACTAGACAAAGACATCACAAAGAAAGAAAGCTACAGTCCAATATCCCTTATAAATATAGACACAACAAAATACTAACCAAATCCAGCAATATATAAAAAGGGTTATACACCATCATCAAGTGGGTTTATCCCATGAAAGCGAGATTGATTCAGCATATGAAAATCAACCAATGTAATACATCATATTAATAGAATTAAAGACAAAAATTACATGATCATCTCAACGGACACAGAAAAAGCTTTCACAAAACCCAACACCCTTTCATGATAAAAACACTCAATAAACTATGAATGGAAGAATACTTCTCCAACCTGATAAACGGCATCTGTGGACAACCCACAGCTAACATCATACTTAATGGTAAAGACTAAAAGCGTTCCCCCTAAGATCAGGAACAACACAAGGATGTCCACTTTCATTGTTTCTATTCAACATTGTACTGAAGGCTCTAGACAGGGCAACTAGGCAAGAAAAAAATATAAAAGTCATCTAGATAGTAAAGGAAAATGTAAAACTATCTCTATTTGAAGATAACATGATCTTGGATATAGAAAAACAAATGAATCCACAAAAATATATATTTAAAAAATAAGTTCAGAAGGTTTCAGGTTAAACGTTTAATACATGAACAATCAGTTGTATTTCTATATACTAGATTGTATTTTTATATATTAGCAATGAATGATCAGAAAATAAAATTAAAAAACAATTCCATGTACAGTAGTACCAAAAAGAAAACACTTAAGAATAAATTTAACAAAAGGAGTATAAGACTTAGACACTGAAAACTACAAAACATCATTTAAAGAAATTAAAGAAGACCAAAATAAGCGGAAAGACATCCTGTGTTCACAGATTGGAAGACTTAACGCTGTTAAAATGGAAATAATCCTGAATTTATATCTAGATTCAATACAATTCCTATCAAAATCCCAGCTGATTTTTTTTGCAGAAATTGACGTTATTCCTAAAATTCACATAGAAATGCAAGGTACCCAAAGGAGTCAAAATAATCTTCAAAAATCAAACAAAGTTGGAAGACTCACATATCCCAATTTAAAAATTCACTACAAAATTACAGTAATCAAGACTGTCTGATACTAATATAAGGATAGATACAGATCAATGGAGTAAAATCGAGAGTCCAGAAATAAACTCATACATTTATGGTCAATTGATTTTCAACAAGAGTGACAAGACAATTCAACGAGGAAGGAGTAGTCTCTTTAAAAATAGTATCTTCAGGGGCCGCCCGGTGGCGCAGCGGTTTCGTCCGCGCTTGGCAGCCCGGGGTTCGCCGGTTCGGATCCCGGGCGCCCGCCGACGCACTGCCTGTCAGCCATGCTGTGGCGGCGTCCCATATAAAGTGGAGGAAGATGGGCACGGATGTTAGCCCAGGGCCAGTCTTCCTCAGCAAAAAGAGGAGATTAGCAACGGATGTTAGCTCAGGGCTGGTCTTCCCCACCAAAAAAAAAAAAAAAAAAATAGTATCTTCAGCAAATGATGCTGGGTCAACTGGATAGCCACATACAAGAGAATGAAAGTGGACCACTATCTCATGCCATATTAAAAAAATGAACTCAAAATGCATCAAAGACCTAAACGCAGAAGCAAAAACTATACAACTCTTAGTAAAAAACATCAGAGTAGGGGCCGCCCGGTGGCGCAGCGGTTTAGTCCGTGCTTGGCAGCCCAGGGTTCGCGAGTTCGGATCCCGGGCGCCCGCCAACGCACTGCCTGTCAGCCACGCTGTGGCGGCGTCCCATATAAAGTGGAGGAAGATGAGCACGGATGTTAGCCCAGGGCCAGTCTTCCTCAGCAAAAAAAAGGGGAGGATTGGCGACGGATGTTAGCTCAGGGCTGGTCTTCCCCACAAAAAAAAAAAAAAAAAAAAAAAAAACATCAGAGTAAATCTTCATGACCTTGGTTTAGGTGATGGTTTCTTAGATATGACACCAAAAGCACAAACAATCAAAGAAAAAAAATAGATAAACTGAACTTCAAGATTAAAAACTTTTGTGCTTTAATGGACACTATCCAGAAAGTGAAAAGACAACCCACAGAATAGGAGAAAGTATTTATAAATCATATATCTGATATGGGTCTAATATTCAGACTATATAAAGAAGTATTACAACTTGACAATAAAAAGACTAATAGCACAATTTAAAAATGGACAAAGGATTTGAATAGACATTTCTCCAGAGAAGATACATAAACGGCCAATAAGCATTTGAAAATATGCTCAACATCATTAATCAGGGAAATGCATATCAGAAGCATAATGAGATACCACCTCTTATCCAATAAGATGGTTACTGTAAAAAAGACAAAAAAGGACAAGTGTTGGCAAGGATGGGGCAAATGGGAACCCTCATATATCACTGGTGGGAATGTAAAATGGTGCAGCCTTATCAGAAGACAGTTTGACAGTTCCTCTCAAAGTTAAATGTAGAGTTAACATATGACCAAGCAATTCTATTCCTAGGTATATATCCAAGAGATTTGAAAACATATGTCCATGGAAAAACTTGTACACAAATTTTCATAGCTGCATTATTCTTAAGAGCCAAAAAGTGGAAAACAATTCAAATGTCTATCAACTGATGAATGGATAAGCAAAATGTTGTATATCCATACAAGAGAATATTATCCAACCATAAAAAAAATGAAGTCCTTATTCACACTCCAGTATGACTGAACTTTGAAAACATTATGCTAAGTGAAAGAATCCAGACTGAAAAGGCCATATATTACACGATTGCATTTACATGAAATGGTCTACAATAGGCAAATTCCTAGGGACAGAAAGTAGATTAGTGGTTGCTAGGGCTGGGAGAGAAGGCAATGGGAGTGACTGTTAATGGGTATGGGGTTTCTTTTTCAGATGACTAAAATGTTCTAGAATTAGTTGTGATGGTTGTACAACTTTGTGAATATCCTAAAATCCACTGAATTGTATAATTTAAAAGGGTGAATTTCATGGTATGTGAACTAGATCTAAAAAAAACCCACACCCAACTCTATTAAAAAACAAACAAAACCAATGGTGTCAGTCTAGAAGGATCCTGCCTTCTTAATGGTGGCCATGGCAGGAATTTGGGGCCTGAATCTCTTATATCTGTAGCTTTCTGATCTCTGAGTTAGGGCAAGCACCTCCCGCCCCAACCCTTGTCCCATATTGCTCGTGCAAGTAGAAAGGATTACTTAAAGGGAAAATAGGGGGCTTTCAATGAAACCTGAATTGGGTTGTTATGGCTTTGGTCTACTTGTAAAGGCAGGAGTCCGAGGCCTGCAGCAGAAGTGTTCAAAACCTCAGGACGATGCAGAGCTTAGGGGCATGCACTTGGAAGTGGGGAAGGTTCTGTGTTTAAATATCATCTCTTGCTCATGGGCTATGTGACACTGGGTAAGTTCTTTATCTCCTCCAGCCTCAGTTCCCTTGTCAATAAAATAAACACAGCTCCACCTGCCTCACAGGGTTGTTAGAGGAATTCCTCAGAGCGGATAAGATGCCCTTAGCCAAATTCTTGATAGATGACAACAGCTCAATTCATAGTTAGAATTACTATTTATTTATTTTTTCCTGAGGAAGATTTGCCCTGAGCTAACATCTGTGCCAATCTTCCTCTATTTTTTAGTATGTGGGCCACCAGCACAGCATGACTGCTAACAGAGCCGTGTAGGTCCACACGCGGGAACTGAACCCGGGTCACTGAAGTGGAGTGCGCTGAACTTAACCACTAGGCCATTGGGGCTGGCCCTAGAATTTTCAATGATCCTTATCTGTATTTCTTATTTCTTTGATAAACAAAAATAAACAACTGTTTTCAATCTAGTGGGGCTTCACCTTGAACCTTTGGCATGCTCCCAGCAACCTGCGCTGGCTCCTCTCTCTGCCTGGGATGCTCTCTCCCCTGTTCCTTCCCTTGCCTCCTTCAAATCGTTGTGCCAATGTCTCCTTTTCCATGAAGCTCCGTTTTAAATTTCAGCTGCATCCCAACTGCTACACTTAGAAGTGTGTTAGAATACCATTTACCTAGCTCTATGTTTTTCTTCATAGTTTTATGATCTTCTATGTTATATAATTTCCTAGTTTGTGATATTTATTGATTTTGTTTGTCATTCTCACTTGAATATAAAATTTACAAAAACAAGGATTTAATCTGTTTTACTCACTGATATAGCCCCTGTGCCAAAAACTGTGCTACATCACATGGTAGGACTTCAATAAATGTGTATTGAATAAATGAACATATGTATATAAGAATCTATATAAATATCCCTTACGTCTGTGCATGTGCTTGAGTGCACTGGGGGTAGAATGTGAGAAATTGCATGTACATTGCTCGGGGCAAGGGTGGATCCTTTTTCCCACACTCAGCATTGGAAAGCTGAGGAAAGGAGGAGGTGGAGAAAGAGGAGGAGAAGAAAGGATTACAGTTTTCACAAGTGCAAAGACTTAGGAAGGCTAGTCCCTCTGTGGCTGTTGCAACAGCTGTTTGCTCACTTCACAGTATTCTAGAAACCTATGCGCTCCAAAGCGCCTTGGCTTCAGCCATTATAAAAGCAGGTGCAGCCCAGCATCGTTATTCATCAGCGGCCACTACATGAGAAGAGATTAAAAAAATATGTAAAAACACAGTCCCTGCCCCTCAAGGGGCTCCCGATTTACTTGACTAGACAGATATATATGTCTCAGATATATATGTCTCATATATACATATCGCCTTTGCCAATCACTGGCTATATATTGTCTAATTTATTCTTTACAACAATCTGAAGTAGTAGGTCATATTATCTACATTTATCTATATTTACAGATGAAGAAACAGAGTCTCAGAGGGATGAAATGAGATTCCTGAATCACACCGGTAGTCAGTTTCAGTGCACGGTCCAATCCCAGAGCCCAGGTGACCCCAAGTCTGCATTCTTTGTCCTATACAGTAGTCCCACCACGAATTAACAATACTTTATTGCTGATCCAAAAGACACTTACAATCCTGCTTGAACAGAAAAGACATGTCCACAGACCAGTGGTGAACAAGACAGGATAGAAAGTTGGGCACTGGTCAACCTACTCAGGGAAGGCATAAGGGAGTTGGCAAAGTCTTTCCTTAGGTAAGAGCTGGGAGCTGTTACCCTCACTGATTCGGGGAGGCCAAAGCAATAGAGGGTACAGTTAGGTGGTGCAAACAATACAACTTAAAAGATCAACTATCCAATCTAGGCTGCCAATAAGAAGGCTAAAGACCATGAAAGCATGCTGGACTTGGACTTGTGAATCTCTCAGTAGGATTCTCAACAGAGGTGGGAACTGCTGAGCAGCTGCAAGCAGCTGCCCAGAAAGCCCTGGGGGAAGCCTTATCCATGTTATCCCTGAGTTCCTAAGAGGACTCAAAGCATTCTCACAAGCTGAGAAATTGTTTGCACCAGAATATAGTCTTGTCAAGTAGCTCATTCAACCCCTGCCTTTAACTGAGGCTCAGAGAGGGCAATCATTTTGTCCCAGGTCACACAGTAATTTCAAAGCAAATCCAGGATTTGAACCCAGGCCCTCTGCCTCCAAGGCAGGATGCTGTATAGACACTTAGCACGGGGAGCAGATTCACAGTGAGGACTAGGAACAGAGCAGGGTGCTCTTCCACAAATGTGTCACCCTGCCTCCACTCCACTTAGCAGGAGCTGTCAATGGGGTCTCCAGAGAGCCTATACACTGGGCAATTTTTGCTCTGTTTTGATTTTCGTTTTTGCTCCTCTCACTCCTTTGATGTTTGCTCTCTGGGCCACCCTGCCCTCTTCTCTGCTTGCCCATATGGTCCAACTTGCCATTTTTTCCCATCAGCCATTATGTCTGGTAAGTAAATGTCAGCCACTACAGGTGCCACATGCCTGATCCCTGTTTTCCCAAGAAACTTGCAAGGGAGGTGCCTCTCCCTTCCCCGTGTGCAGACAGTAGAGCCGTGCGGTTACTCTGGAAGGACACCTGCCCGAGATGCAGCAGAGTACAGGCCTGGAACCCAGGTCTGTCTGCCCCCACCACCAGGGCTGCATGCTCCCCACCACGCTGCCCTTCTTTGCTCCAGCCAGCCAGTCTGATCACTGCTGTGAACTCAGGCAACCCCACAGAGCCTTCATCTAATATCTCAGAGCCCCAGCCACCGTCCGGCTCCCTTTGCCCCATGAAGATAAGCCTCTCTGGTCGACTGGACACATCGGCCTTAGAAACCTTGAGCTACTAGAATAAGGGCGACAGGCTGGCTGGGCACGGTTGGGGCATCCGGCCCTGATAAGACCTCGCCACGGCTGGACAAGCTCTCAGAGACGTAAGGTTTTACGTAAGCATGAGATTAGAAGAATACATTATTAAAATATTTATTTATTTTCTTACAGGTATTGACATAAAAAGGAAAAAAAAAAAAAGGTTCCCAGGAGAGATAAGACCCAGTGGGACTTTCTGTGCCTTGGTTTTGAATATACAGTTGTTACAGAAATTAAATTAATATTAACAATAACAACAAAAGCTGCAAGTGTCAGCTGGAAGCAGCTGCAGTTTCAATTTGCTAACATATGAAACTAGGGGTGATGGTGGAAACTGAATAGCAAGCAAACAAATAAACAAACAAACATAAGCTCACTTTGCTGTTTGGACTAGACTGATACAAATTCAGGGCAGGGGCTCTGTCTTGGGAGGGAAGAAGGAACAGAATAAGACTGGTGATGGGGAGACAGAGTAATCGTCAAGTGTATCTTTAATTTTAATTTCTTTTAGGAGAAAAGAAAGAGCTCTGATGCAAATGTGACAGAGTCCTGACCTGTATTCATCCTGCCTGGTGGGCACACGGTGGCTTATTGTACTGTCTCCATACTTTCTGCATTTTATTTTCGTTTTCATGATTAAAGCAAGTGAATGCACGCATCCCTGACACCTATCAATTTACACTTTGCAAAGCGTATACACAAATAACCTTGAAAGCAAGACAAAGCAGGGTTTATTGCCCACATTTTACATTCAGGGAATTTGACGTTTGCAGGGAGGGCGAGGAGGGGGCTTTTTAATCAAGGACAGACACACAGTGGCAGAGTGACGGAGTTGGCACTTAATCAACTTCTGGCCGAGGGCTCCTTGTGCTGCATTCACCTTGACTTGGAAGACAAAACTGTTCTCTCTTGCGGAAAAATCTCCATGAGGTTTGGATTGGCCCAAGGACTAAGATGACACCAAGATACTTCTGTTCTCCAGCTTCCTGGCCAGTCCACCTACCTTCACATCACTCTGCTCTCCAACAACGAGCCATGGGTTCGGCAAATGTTTCCTGAAGCCTGGATATGAGGCTGGGGCTTCTAGACAGTTCCATATATAGCATCCTGCTTCACATTCACACCAGCCCATTCTTTCTGGGACCCTCCTCACCTGTCTCCTGTTTCTGAGTTTGGTTGCTGCACCTGAGTGGGGTTTTCCACCTTCCCACCTTCCTCAGACAGAACATCGAGTATGAGGTGAGGCAGTGCAGTGCAGTGGTTAAGGATCCGAGGTCTTGGCATCAGAAAGACCTCAATATGGACCCTGCTCTGTGCTTCACCCCCCGAGTCTCTATTTCCTCGTCTGTACAGTGGGGATGATAAAACTCTGAGGACAACAGTTTTTGCTTCCAGTTTTGTTTGTTTACCTTACCTGGCCTTTCTTAGTCGTTTTTCTGGGAGCACAGTGCCTATCCACTTAAGAACAATTTCTCTACCTCTTAACGTAATTTGGGCGGACCTGTCCATTTCATGTCCCTGCCTCCCTCCATAGAAGTGGTGACATCACCCCAGCAAGGCAACCAGAGTCCTTTCCTGGGGACTGATAGGGATGGTAGGAAAGGGGCATGCCCCTCTCTTTCTGAGAACATAGGCCTGCAGGACCATCAAAGCCTGTAGCTGCCAAGGTCCATCTTCATCCCCTAAAGGAAAACCTACCTCTGACTGCAGCCAACACACAGCAAAGTTGAGACAGAGGTACAGAGTCCATATCATATCATCTGAACTGGATTCCACTGGGGCTGAAATCAGCACACCTGGTGGACTTCCCAGTTACGGAAGTGGATAAATTCCATTTTTTCCATAAGCAACTTAGATTCGAGTTTTTGTCAGTTGTATCCAAGAGTCTAGACTCTCATATATCCTTCTGAAATATCCTTTAGAAAGTTATTGTGAAGATTAAACAAGATATTATTGTTTAATCACACACTTAAATAGTATCTGGTGCACTTCTAACTGTTCAAACAGTGGTGGGGGGAGAAAGCTGTCACCATTAATAGGACTGTACTGGACTCGTGTTCCAGGAGAGCTGCCCTCTGCTCAGCTCTGCAGCTCAGCCTAGTGACCAGCAAACAAAACCTCTACCACTGCCTGGTCATGCGACCTTGGTCAGATCTCTCGCCATCAGATCCAGAACCAAATTTCCAGGCTCTGGGGAAGACCCATACCTGTTCAGATGGGGCTAATTGCTTCTTCCTCTGAGTGTCTTAGTACCTAGGACAAGAAGCCATGAATGACACTGTCCTCATCCGTCCTTTACTTGCGGTCATCCCCACAGGCATGTGAGCTCTCTGGGAGAAAGAAACCACATCTCATTCTCCTTTCAACCCCATCAGCCCCTCACATGGTAGTGGCACCCCTAAAGAATTTCTTGCTGTTTCAGAAACTGGATGAGAACCAAGTACTCTTAAAAATTAGAAAGGGAATAATGGGGATTTTTGCCAACTCACATAGGCTTACTTATTTTTTATCTTCCAGAGGACAGCTTCAGCCTCATCACCCAAATTTGTCCCATTCCCCCATGATGACTTAAGTAAGGTCTGTAAATTGCTATATTGCCGTGCTCTTCACTAACTTTGCACTTATGACTCCCTCTCCCTGGAAAACCATTTTCCCTTCTCTCCCTCTCTTCATCTTACTGGTCCTGTTAATCCTTTAAAATTCAACTAAAATGTCACCCTTTCTGGCCAGCTTTCAATGGACTGAGAGGCATTTTCTCCTCTGAGCTCTCATATCACAGGCCACATTTTATCATGAGCTCCAAGGCAGCAGGAAAGATGTGTTGTTGATCTCTGGGGTCCCAGAATGTAGTGGAGAGTCCCACAGAAAAGCAGATACTCTAAAACGAATGGCATGAATGAATACCAATGCTAATAGGGAGGATGCTTCATCTGAGCGTCCCCTTAGAGAACAAGTGTATACTGGATAAGTAAAGACAGGCTCGAGGAGGTCATTCCTGGCTGTCAAAAACTTCCGTTTTTTCTCCACCTTTTCCCATAACTCATGATCTGTATGATGTTGTAGAACCTGTTCACCAATTTTAATTAGCTTGTGGTATGGTGGTTTGTGTACACATCTGGCTCCTCTCAATAGAATAGGGAGCTCTTTAGGACAGACACTCTGTCGCATTCCTCTGTGTGTCCCTTCTAGGGCTTTGCAGGAGGGAATGTGGTGCAGAGGTTCAGAGCATGAGCTCTAGGGTCAGAAATGACTTGCTGTCAAATACTATTCTGCTATTTACTCCCTCAGTGAATTTTCCCAATTTATTGAAACTCTGTGAGCCTTTATTTCCTTATTTCCAAAGTGAGGGGAAAAAAGTGTCTGCCTCATAGGATTATAGCTGTAATTAAATGTGATATTACATGTATTCATTTATTTATTCAATAAATATTTATTGAGTGCCTTCTGCATACGTGCAGTTCAGTACACGAAGACAAACAAAATAGACACTATCTTTACCCTCATAGGCTGTCAAATCTGATAGGGGACAGACATTAATACACACATAAATATGTAATTGCAAGTTTAATAATCTCAATAAAGGAAAGGGATGGGGTACATAATTTAGATTATGGGTTCTGGGGATGCTACTCTGAGTAACCAACATTTAGGTTGAGAACTGAAGGATGAATAAGAGACACAGCATGTGTCAAGGCCCTGTGATGGGTGACAGCACAAGATCTGGTGTGTAGTAGGCTCACTACATGCTAACGTGACTTCTGGGGAGGCTGGACTAGTTAATGATTAGGAACTTGGGCTCTGGAGCCAGCCTGTCTGAATTTAAATCCTGGCTCTGCTACTGACTAGTACATGACTTTAGGGAAATTTCTTAACTTCTCTGGGCTTTGGTTTTCTCATCTATAAAATGAGGATAATAAAATACTGTCCTCACTGGGTTATTGAGAAGACTGGATGAGTTAATTTATGTAAAACATTTAAAACAGAGCCTAGCATATCAAAAGCACTCTTTAAATAATAGCCTTTCATATCATTGATTCTTTTCTTTTTCCTCTGAAGCATTTACATGGATACTATTATGAAGGAGAAGGCAAAGTTCTTGCCTGAAGAAGACATATCCAGGCCAAGAACTGAAAAACAATAATGGGAAATTATGGGAGGTTGTTCAATAAAATACCAGCAACTTGGTTTGTCTCTCTGTAAATGGTATAATCCTTGCCTCTAGGGTCGACCCATTTCATGGTGCCAATGGCACTCCCAAGACGCCTCCAGGGGACTTCCTTTGGCCTGCCATTGGTTATCTGAATTTGGACAAAGTTATTGAGATTCCTGGAAGAAAGTATAACTCCAAGACAGCGTTTATCATTAAAAAAATTCACAGGATTAAAGCAAAAACAAACAAAAAAACTTTAGGGATTATGTCTTCTTTTTTTTCAAGATGCTTTTGTTGATTTAATATTCATCTAGAAGCCAGTAAAATTGCTATTTATTTATCCTGTAGCTTCTGAGTGTCTTCCTTGCCCCTGTGCTTTCTCTCTCCTCCCTGTTATAGATCATAGATAGGATTCAGAAAGATCTATTTATGGTCTTAAGTTACTACCCACGTTGAAGGGGAGATTTCTGGGGGAAGGCCTGTGATAAGGAAGAGAGGAGTTGGATACGGTCATGGGAGCCAGACAGGCAGCTCACCCACCCACCAACCTCTCCACAAGGGAGACAGCTCCCGGCTTTCCTTGTTTGTTTGAATCTGTGAATGTTTCCCAGAAAAAAATAGTAACTTCTCCTTTTTCTGGCAGGGGTGCAGGATGAAACTCCCTGAAAACAGGGCCTCTCCTTCCCCTTAATGCTGGCCTCACACATGCTAATGCAAATGAGTGCTGACCCAGCCAGGGGTCTGTGGGAAGGCTGCCAGGAGCTTTAGAACAAACATGCGAAGAATGTTATTTCATTTCTGGCATCCTGGGGAAAGAGGGACAGAGAGAGGGAAGTTGGGCAGTAAGGGGGTGGAGGGAGAGAGAGAATGAATATGAATGCTTACTGCAATAAGACTGAAGCAAATGGAAAGGATGAGAGGAAATTAATATGAATAAAGAGCCTACTAGGTGTCAGAAATTGACACATGGAATAATTTTTTTTTTAAATTTCACATGCACATTTTGAAGTAGAATTGATGACTCTCACTTTTTGGATGCAGGAAAAGGCTTGGTCTCAAAAGTTACACATTTTTTCAAAGGTTACTCAACTATAAAATTGTAGAGTCAGGATTTGAACCCAGATTTTTAACTCTCCAATCCCATGCTATGTCTTCTCAATGAGGCTGGCTTATTGGTTGTCAATTGATAGATTCCCAAAGAGAATTGTGAGCACAACAAGCCCACATCCTATGGCTCTCTTCCATCCCACTCTGCCATTGTTCTAATTCTAGATTCATTCTCTCTTACCAGGACTATTATGACAGCCCCTAAGTCTCCCTACTCCAACCCATACTCCACAGAGATCATTCTAAAACCCAAATTTAGCCTGCTCACTGCTGTTCAGAATCAATGGTTCCTTAGTTTGCATTACAAGGCCTCACAAGTCCTGCCTCTCCCACCTCAAATACCATATATCTCAACTATCCTTCTTTCTGTTCCCTTATGTGTTCTTTCAATATCCTATCGCCTTGTCTTTATTTCAGCTGTTCCCTCTAATGCAATAACTTCCCTAATTCTAAGTGGTCAATACTAGTTCTTCCAGACCAAGATCAAACACACCTGCCCCAAGGTACACTGGCTGATCACAGCCTCCTCAGAACTTCCATGCCTTTATTATGGAGCAAGTCACCCTCCACCCCAGAATAACTGGCTGCTTACAAGTTTGTCCCCAACACTGGGCAAAACTCTTTCAATCTGAGCCATAAGATTTCAAATTTCAGCTGCACCACTGCCTGCGAGAGGAATGCATAGGAATATACAAGTGGATACTGTAGCCAGATATCTTGTGTTAGGCTTACGGTTCTGCCATTGACTAATTACATGATCTGGAACAAGTCATTTAGCCTTTCTGTCTTAGTTTCTTTATATATAAAATGGGGATACTACAATACCTAGCTTAGAGGGAGGGTACCATATTGTGAAGGTTCAAAGAGTTAGTGAATGTAAAGATCTCACCATGATGTGTGGCAGGCAGGAAGAGCTTGATAAATGGTCGATGACGACAGTGAACAGCAGGCAGGAGCCATGTCATCATTATGTCCTTGGCTAATAGCTACAGATGTTTACATCACAGAAGTACTGGCTCCATCCATTCAACCTGAAGTACCTATTACTGACCTTTGGTGTTTGCTGAATTGAGTACCTAGTAAATGCCAGGCCATATGTTAGGGATTCACAGATGCCTAAAACATGATTTCTAAAACCTTTCCTACACTTGGATCACTGACAATCTTATTCTCTATGATTATGAGAACTTTATTAGAGATTGGTTCAAGGAACAGTAGAAGAGAAAAAGAAGGATGGAAGGCATCTCTTGTTATGTCAGATGTTTGGGGAAAACAATCTCAAATATGCTGCATCCCATGTCCAAAGAGTTCCTGGGAGATCCTCGGAGAAAAGAGAGAGATGTGAGCAACTTTACAGTGGGAAGGACAATTAGCCAATCATGAGTCCCCTTCAAGGTCATCCCTGATGAAGACCTACTCAAGAAACGTCTTGCATGTGTGTGGCATGTACTCGATATTGAGCACCTACTATGTGCTGGACATGCTATGCCTGGGAGCTTTGCATATGTTAACCACTTTACATTTGTTTCACAACAAAACTCTAATGTAGGAAGTAGAAATACCCTTAACTTACAGATGTAGAGATTAAGACCCAGGGAAAATAAGTATCTTGTGCAGCCAGGAAGTATTTGGGATTTGAATTGACCTTTGGATGGTTTGACTCAAAACCCCAGGCTCTTAGCCTCTCTGACACCCAGAACAATCAGGGGCACATGTATGCTTGAATCTAGGACATGAGAGCAGCAGGTGGGCTATAGTGGAGTCAAGAGCGCTGGTCCAGCCCAGCTCTGACACTGGTTCTCTGGGTGACCGAGGGCAAGGCCCGTGCCCTCCTGGAGCTTCAGTGTCTCCTATAAAGAAAGAAGGTTCGGGTCAATGATGTCTGAAGCCTCAAGTTCTATTATGCTGTGACAGCAGAATGGGGTTGTTGGTACATGGGGGAGTCTGTCCTTGGGGGAAAGGAGAACAGAGCAGATAGAAAAAAGCCAGAAATCTGGATTCTGCCTTGCCTCTGAGTTTCTACACATCATTCATGGTGATCTCCTGCAGTCTGCTAACACCTTTCCAGTGATGACCTCAAGACTGCTCATAGCAACAGCCTCCTTCACAGATGGAGGTGAAAGTCAGTGGGGTGGGAAGACCCTCAGTGTGCAGTGATGGAACCACAGACAAGACAATGGGAGCAGGCAAAAGTCACGAGGCCTGGCTTCCAGCCTGGGTCTGTTCCTATCTTCAGGAGCTCCTAGAATCCTAGAAGGTGAGAGAAAAAAGAGACTTCTCTATCCAATCATCTCATTGTAACAAGGAAGAAACTGAAGTTCAGAAAGAGGAAGCTCTTTGTCCAAGGCCCCTGGTGGATGGGCAGCAAAGCTGTGCACAGAGCCTAGTGTGGCTTATGACTCCATCTTGGGAACCTCTCCCCATGCTGGACTGTCTCTGCTTTCCCCCCAAAAGGTGACCTAAGATAGAAAGTGGGGGTCAAGGCCTGCTGGTAAGAGCTCTGGATTGAGTGTGAGGACCCCTATGTATTAATTCTGGCGCTGCCTTGACTGTGAAGCCTAGGGGTCTCTCAGGGCCTCAACTTCTTCATCTATATGCTGAGAGAGTTGACCTAGATTAGAGATTCCAAATTAATGACCTGCAGGCTAATTGTGGCCTATAAAATTGGTTTACGTGACCAATTTTAAATTGGTTGCCAGCAAGTACTCATTAAGAGATTTCACTTGAACACCTAAATTTACGGCTTGGAAGATTTTTCTACATTGGGTCTACATTCCCACATAGTAATGATTAGCTAGAGGTAAGTATTCTCTGCTCCATTTCTAGTTTACCACAGTCCCCACTGCTCCCTATTATCAAGCATCTGGCCATGTTGACCCACTGACGTCACTTGCAAGTTCTTCCTTACAAAGTTCAGCTGAGAGTTTGCCCCATCTCCTTCAGCTCCCTGCTATCCTGAGCATGGGGCTCTCACTACTCTCTGAGATTACCACTCCACAGAGGGCCAGTGTTGGAATGTATCCTAATAGTGACTTGAAATCCACCTCCCTCACAGCTTTTCACCCTGTCCTGCTCTCTGGGTCAGAACGAACACATTTGTGCTCTCTGACACCCGCATAGCCCTACAGAGGGTTGAAGACAGTGGGCCATCCTCCTGTGTCTTCTCTTAACTTGAATAAACAGTCCAGATCCCTCAAATGTTCCTCAGGGACATCACTTCTAGGGCCTTTGGTGACCTGCTTCCTCTTCTTTGGGCATTGTCCAGATGCTTGGTCTTTCTCATGCAAGTCAACTCTTTCCTGTAGCCATGAAGCTTGTTCATACCAATCCCCCCCTTGAATCCTTCCCATGCTCCTCTTGGGGCCCCAACACAGCTGACAAGGTCCTCACCTGCCTCTGTAGCCCCAGTTCTCCTACTTCTCCATTTGCCCTCCACACTCTAGCTACACTCTCTGCCACATCATGCTGTCTCTCATCCCCCAGGCTTCTCACAATCTGTCCTTTGCTTGAAACCCTCTTCACTCCTGTATTAGTTTCCTAGGGTGGCCAAATCAAATTACCACAAATGTGGTGGCTTAAAACAACAATAAAGTATTCTCTCACAGTTCTGGAGGCCAGAAGTCTGTAATCAAGGTGTCAGCAGGGCCATGCTCCTTCTGAAGGCTCTTGAGAAGAATCCTTCCTGCCTCATCCAGCTTCTGACGACCCCAGGCATTCCTTAGCTTGTGGCAGCATAATTCCCAACTCTGCCTCCGTCTTCACACGGGCTTCTCATCTCTGTGTGTCTTTCTGGGTCCTCCCTTCTTCTTATAATGACACCAGTCACTATATTAGATTTAAGGACCAACCTAATCCAGTATGATCTTATGTTGATCTTAGACTCACTATATTTGCAAAGACTCTATTTCCAAATAAGGTCACATTCTGAGGTTTCAAGTAGACATGAATTTTGGCAACACTTCCTCTTACTTCCACAGGAAGACTTCGCTGTAGATCTGCAAAGTAGACCTGCAGTAGAGCTGGCTGGGTTAGCAGCCCTTCTTCCATGCTCCCACAGCCCCTGGGCTTTCCCATCTGAGCATGAAGCGAAATGTCACATAACTGTCTGGTCTCTTCTGTCTCCCCACCATGACTGTGAGCTCTGTGGGGGCAGAGACCTGGTTTGGCTTGGTTAGTTCCACACCCCAAAGGCCTAGCTTACTGTGAAGCACACTGCAGATGTCCAACAAATATGTCCTTTTCCTGAGCACTCTGCATGCAGTCAGTTATTAAGAATAGGAAAAGCCATTTCCAGATGTTTCCAGAACTAAGCTGAGCCCATGCTGCTCTGCTTTGGCGCACTGCACGCCCTACTCAGGGTACCACTCACTGGATCCCCAAATGTGTGAGGACTCCCCCTGTGCCTTTACCTGCACCAAATGGCCTCCCTGACTCTCAACTCAACCCAGCCTGTTCTCCACACCATGGTCAGACTCATCACCACAAAACATAGGTTTAAATATAGCCTGCCCCTCCTCAAAAACCTTTTCTGGCTCCCCACTGCCTGCGGGATAAAGTCCAGATCCTCCACCCGGCATTCAAGGCCTAGTTCTCCAGCATGGCCTCGGCTCCCATCCCTCCACCCTCTGCAAGTTCATACGAACAGTGTGTGCCCGGTCCCTCCAGAATTCTGGCCGGTATCCTATTCCTGGATGAAATCCTGACGCAGTCTGAGGAAAGAAACAGCATGCCTGAGAGTCCCCAGCAGGTTTTAGGAGCCTCACTGTCTGTCGGCTGAAAAACAGCATTATTTTTCCTCTACAAGTCTCTCTTGGCTTGGGACGTACGGCTGTATTTGCTTCTGGCTTGAGGACAGCTCTTCCCCTCTCTGGGGCCCCAACTGTGCACTTTGGAGAGGTCAGTGTGACCTGACGCTAGATGGAATTGAGTCTTAAGTCGCTAGGCTGCCCCCCTCACCCCAGCCCCTAACCAACAGGACAGGGCACCACAGCCAGGGGAAATTCACATTCCATCCAGGTCTGGGGACATCAGAGGCCCCTGGCCCCTGCTGAGCTCTGGAACCCTTGGCCACACCCAACTGGCTTTTCACCCCGGAGTCATATAAGAGGGCGAGACCCTTGCACTTAGGCTGGGGTGGGAGGAGGATGGAAGAAGAAAGATCCTGGGACCAAGTAAGACAGAGGCTGAGGAGAGATAAGAGAAGGAGAAAGAGACAGAATATACATACAGATGCAGAAAGAGCAAGTGTAAGAGAAGCACACACAGACACAGAAAGACAGACAGACAGATGGGTAGTCAGGGTGACATTCAGAGAGAGGCAGCATCCATGACCAAGACAGAGAGAGAACAAGAAAGCAAAAGGGAAGAAAGAGAGGAAAAAGAAGAAAAGAGTCAGATAGAAACAATAAAGAAATGGACAGAAGGGGGAAGGAAAGGAGAGATGTTGGAAAAATGGGAGGGGATGCAGGGAGGGAGGGAGGAAGGAAGTAGGAGGGAAAGATGGGAGGGAGAAAGGGAGGGAGGGAGGAAGGAAGGAAGAAAAGAAGGAAAGAAGAAGGGAGGGAGCATTGAAGAGAAAAAAAGGGACTGAGGAAACTCCTCAGTGGGAAGAAAAAGCCAGTAAAGAGCAGGACAGGAATTGTCAGGCCAGTCCTGGCTTCTTTCCCTGGTGTGTCCTGGATCAACCTTGGGCTCAGCCTCAGCTCACATTGGTCCGGAGGCTGTGGCCCAGGCCCCTTGTCAGCATGGAAGACTTCCCCTGTGCATATCTCCTTTCTCCTAGGAGCTGAAAGTCCCCTCAGAAGCTGGCCCAGCCACGTGGGGACCTGGCTCAGGAGGCCCACCGAACACACTGGGTCACTGAAACTGAGGGGAGAAGGATCGAGCCTTAAGCTGAATGAAGCTCTTCCACCCGGACTCAAGGCCTGTCCTCTCCAGTTGCCAGGAGCTTTAAGTCTATCTCCTTGCCTCCATTGTCTCTTGAGATGCACAGCTGCACAGCCTGTGAATTCGGATTCATGAAACTGTCCTTTGGGATGGGCCCATTCAATCCCTCTTTTACAAATGGAGAAACAGAGCCCTCCAGAGTGGAAACTCCTTGCCCAAGGCCTCATAGCTGCTTAGGGCCAGAGGCAGGATGACCCTCAGGTCTCTCACCTCCCATCATCTAGGCAAGCACTTTTGAAAGCCAGCTCTGGAGGGCTCCTGATGACTTTCATGCTGTTTCCAGTAAATTCTGTGCTGATTCTTGGCACGAAGAGAGGAAATGAAGAGGGTAGGGAGGAATGTAAATAAAGGGAAACTTTGGGATTTCATCTAATATATAATTATAGTATCCATGGCGGTGGCCCTGGCTGCTTCTGCTACCCAGGCTGTGCCCAGGCAGGGGGAGTGTCCTGGGGATGATAAAGAGCCCAGCAATGCTCCATCCAAGGCTCTGAGCCCCCTGGGCTTTTGGAATAGCATCTTTGGGCTGGGAGCCTGGACTTATTTGCAGAAACACATGGCAGTCTGGAGATGCTGGGAAAAACTCAGCAAATGAGAGCTGGGATCCTGAGTATCTCGAAAAATGGCATTGGGGGTACAACCCTAGCAGGAGCAGGGGTCCTTGTAAAGATTCAGGGTTCAACTGTTTGTGCGGTACTGCCAGGATTGCAGAGGCAGGACGAAGCCTGGAGTTCAGCGGCAGCGATGTAGCTTTTGGTGTCAGGACTGAAAATGTGTTTTCCATATTGTTTCCAACCCCTCTGGCCATGGATCTTTGCATAAAAGAGCCCTTTAAACAGCTTCCACTCCCTGACCCCCGCCCCCCGACCCCGCCATCTCTACATGTTCAATTCTTCTCATATTCTAGTGTGGTCATTTCAAGTTCAGGCTCTGGAAATAAATTGGCTGAGTTCAAATCTTGGCTTCTCCACTTACTAGCTTTGAGGCCCTGGTCAAGTTATCTAACCACTCTGCACCTTAGTAGCCTAATCTTTTGGATAAGAATAATAGTAATTGCCTTAGAGAGTTGTTTTGAGGATTACACTAGATAAACTATATGACTGATGGATGGATAGAGAGAGAGAGAGATCGATAGATAGACTGACAGATAGATAGATAGATAGACAGATAGACAGACATAGAAACCTAGAGACAGATATAGAGATACAGATATATGGTACTAGACCACAGCCTGGCACATAATGGATGTCCTCAGAATATTTGTTGAGAAAGTAAGTTAGAGGTTGTGAGTGAGTGAAGGGGAGAAGTCAGCATCTCCAGGTTTCTGTACTGACTTGGAAATTTGTTCAAATCATTCAACAGCTATTTATTGGATTCTTTATTGGCATCAGGCACTGTTCTAGGCACCAGGGATAGAGGATGAAGAAGGTAGACACAGATCCTGATCTATGCCCTATGGACAGTCTAGTGAGAAAAGACAGACAACAAACAAGTAGAGACACTAAATCATCACAGCTTTATTGAGCACCATGGCTTTGTGTGTCTGTGCATGTGGTACGTAAGACCTACTGTAGATAATGTGGTCAAGGAAGGCCTGCCTAAGGAGATGACATTGCATCATGGACCTGAAAGAGCACAAGGAGCCAATCATAAGAAGAATCAGCAGAAGGCCATCCCAGGGAAAAGAAACAATGGAAGCAAAGACCTTGAGGAAGGAAGAGACTGGTACATTCTAGCAAGTGTGCCTGGGGAGTGATGTGTAAAGGGGCCAATGTCAGAGATGAAGGCTTACTATTCTCTCCCACTGGAATGCTGTGAACACAATGGTGTCAACAGTGGCGACCCCAGGCATGATTGCTTAGGTAAAGTGTGTAACCACAGAGAGTAGTGACACTGGTTACTCCTCCTCCTCTCACCATCTATTAAGTACTGAGAATGAGCTAGACACTATCTTGTACTCTTTACATGTTTTAGTTTATTGAATCTTCACAATCCTATGATAGAGGTCCTATTATGATTCCACTTTACAGATGAAAAAACTGAAACTCAGGGAGCTTAAGAAATTGACCCAAGGTCACACAGTGGGTAGGTGCTGGAGCCAAGGTAAAAACTCACCTCTGGCGGATTTCAAAGGCCCAATTTAAAAATATGTATGTGTGGTGGGAGTGGGGAGGAGCACGTGGATTCAAAACATCTATTGTCCTTCCCATTGCTATTCTTTGACAAAGTGAGTGTTCATGATAACCCTTCATGTGCACACGACCTTATGAAAAATTCAAGGCACTTTCTCATTCACTATCCAGTTTAATCTTTGCAACAACTTGGGGAGGTATAATTATTTATCTCATTTTCTGGATGAGATTAATTAGCTCCATTTTACAGATGAGAAAGATGAGGTGTGAAGTACCTTCCCTGGGGATGTGCAGGCTGCGATCTGGGTCTTCCCGTCCCCAATGTTCTTTCCATTGCAAACAGGGTTGCTTGCAGTTAGAAGGCCCTCTTCCACTCATATCCTCAGCAGGTACTTTTGACAATGCCACATGTGTGAGTGGACAAGGACAGGGACAACACATAGGGCGAGTGGAGCGGAGGGTGGGTGTTAGTCAGCTTGGGTATGCATCTCAGCTCTGTCTCTTTGCCATGTGACATTGGGAAAAATGTTTACTCCTTTAAACCCCAGTTTTGCCATCGATAAAATGAGAGATGATGATGATAATTAATAATAACAACAATGATACTACTAGATCTACAGGGTCATGGCAAGGATTAAATGAGACAGCACATGTAACATCTTAGCATGGTTCCTGGAACATAGTGAATGCCCAATAAACTATTATCATCACTATTACTACCATTAGCCAGGAAGTCCTGGAGGCACGGAGAATCAGGACTTTGGTGTGGACCCTCCATCCTTACCTCAGTGTGCAAGTCTTAGAGCTCATTGACTTTAACCTTTCCATTTCACAGAAGAGAACATCAGAGGAGAGGGAGGCACTGGCGCCAGGTCCCACTGTGAGCACGTGTGGGGAGTGCTGTCTGACTCCTGACCTCAGGCTCCTTCAGAATGCCTTCTCTTCTCCAGGGCCTTGATTTCCCTTTTACTGTTCTCCTCCAACTCCTCCCACCCCTGCTAAGAGGGAACGTTCTCCCTGAGCCTCTGGTCCCACCATGGATGTCGGCACATGGTTGCAGCACCCAGGCCTCCCTGGCATTCCTTTCATAAAGCTGAGGCCAGGGAGGTGAGGGTGGGCTTGGGGCAAGCGTCTGAATGGGAATGAGCCCCCCACCCCAGGAATCGGGCCTGGCCGCTGTTGCATGTTTGCTCAGGATCCTCTGGCAGTCATCCACGGTTCGAGGAAGGCAAAACAGCCAAGACAGGACAGAGGCTAATTACCTTGGGTAATAGGAAATTGGGGAGCAGTGACAAGAAGGGTGTCTAGGCCTCTGGCCAGGCAAGAGCAGGGATCATGGATGCCCAGTCTGGCCCGACTCATCCACCCTGAGTGGAGATTCCTGCTCAGGGACACCCTCGGACTCCAACAACCCAAGGGGGTAGAAGCTGGCCACACTGGTCAGACCTTTTGGGGACCCTCTCCCTCTGCTGCTCTTTGTTTTCATTCAAAAGCAAAGCAAATGAAACAAACAAGAAAATTCAATTGAAAAAGGGCCCAAGTGCTGATGTTTTTGTTTTGTTACACGAGGGTGAGCTTAGGACAGAAAATTAGCCTTGACTTTCACTCTTTCGATGGGTCTTAATCCTGTGGCGCTGTGTAAAATTACATGGATGGAGGGGCTGCAAAAGGAATTTGCCTTCCTAGTTGGCGTGGAGAGAGGGAGTGGGCATGGAGGGGGGCCAGATTTGGAGAGAAAGAGAGAGAGAGAGACAAGGAACAAAAACTCATAAGAAAAAGGACAGAGAGACTGAGATACACACCCACAAATAGAAATTAAGAGAATAACAAATAGAAAGCCAAAGAAGAAATGATTGGGAGAATGGCAGATGGACAAAGCAGTGAGCTATGCAGAAAATACACACACAAAGAGGGAATAAAAGGCAAGAAGAGATGGACAGAGATGCCAAGAGGCACGGTGGGGCAAAGCAAAAGTGAGAGAGGTAGAAATTGGAAGGGCAGGAGTCCGGGAGGAGGAGAAGGGAGAGAATTAGAAGAAATCCCAGGGCAAGAGCATGCATTCCCAGAACTCTCAAGCTGGGGTGAATCTACTGTATCTTCACCTTGAAGATGCTGAAATTGCAGAACAAGGAGAGGATAGGAACGTTTAACCCAAGGTTCCAGAGGCAGAAGTGGTGGCAGTGGGATGTGAACCCAGACTTCCTGCCTGAGAGACCGGTCCTCCACACCTGTGCCACCTGAATCCTTCCATCATGCCTTCTGGCAGCATGTATGGGGGATTTGGTGCCCAATGGTGCCTAATTAAAACTCAGAGGTATGTACCCATCCTCTCTTTTCATCCTATTTCTCCCCAAAGGATCCTGGATGGTCATTCTTTTCATGGTTAGTGGGACCCCAACATGTCTCACAGGGACTAGCTCCTCCAGGATCATCCTTGGAAGAAAGAGACACTGATAACCAGCAATTGAGTCAAGGAGAACAAAGCAGGATGAAGAAAGTAACTAATATTTCCTGCAGGCCTTCTATATGCGAGGCATTCTGCTAAACCCTGTTTGTGGAGTTTCTTACTTAATGCTCTTCCCTGTAACCCTATGAGACAGGAACAATTATCAGCCCCATTTTCCAGAAGAAGAAATTGTTGCAGAGAGCAGTGAAAAATGACTTTCCCCCGGGGAAGGTTATGAGTAAGGGGCAGAACCAGGATTTGTACCCAGCTCACCTTATCCCCAAAGCCTGCACTCTTTCCACTGCCACACATGCTCTTTTTGGCCCAAGAGGTAAAAAAAAACTAATTCTGGTAAGGAACAAGCAAGCAGAAAATGAGAAACCCCAAGAACTGACACTGGAACTATTTTAAAACTTGAGACTGAGTCAGTCAGACTTCATGGGAGGAGAGCCACCAGTTGGATAAGAGATCAGTCCAAACATCACTCTGGCTCCCTGTCAGAGAGGCCCAGATCCCAGAGCCATTAATAAAATCAATTTCCAAACTAAAATAAAGAAGTGTTCGGAGTTAGATATGACAAGGTCCTGACAAGCACATTTCCAGGACAGGATAAGAAAGGAGATTCCTACTTTAAGAGCTGGGAAGGGGGTAGGGGGTGTCACACAGTGAGGAAAAGAAGAGGCGAGGGACAACATTCATCACTTTTAAAGGATGGCAGTTGATTGTCAGCTCTCAGTGTTAAACATTGCTGTCTACATGATGGGCCTGTAGGATTCCAGCCTGGCTAATGCCAAGTCCCCACAATGTCACTCAGAGGCAGGGTTACTACTCGTGTCTCAGTGGATAGGCACCACCTACCAGGGCTCTGTCCCTCTCTGCTAGATGCATCTCTCCCAGCAGTTGGAGAATGGAGGGGGAGGGAGTTGAAATTCATTACTACTACAACGGGGACAACAAGAGCAACAGTGACAACAGCTAACACTTCTTATGTTCCTACTGGGAGCTCATCACCAAGTGGGGAGCTTCTGTGTGTTATCTCAACAAATCTTCCTGGGGTCCGAGTAAGAGGGACACCATATTACCCACACTTTCACAGAACAGGAAATGGAGGCTCAGAAGGCTGAGGCGCTCACTCAGTGTCACACAGCTGATAAAGTGCAGGGCAGAGATTTGACCAGAGATCTCTCTGTCTCTGGTTTATACCCTTAATGAGACACAGAGGAACCAGAAGCCAGCCATCAGGAAATCTTTCAAAAATGCTACCTTCTTCATACAATCATTGTTTTTATAGACCTTATAGCTCTTAATCTAGCCACATACCTGTATGTCACAGATGCAGTGACCCTAAAGCCCCAGAGGCTGGTGTCGGCACTAACTGATTCAGAGTCTATGCAGTCATGCTCTCAAGATCTGGATCCCAAGTCATCACTTGAGGCCTGAGGCAAATGCTGCCTCGTCTGTGAAGTTTGCCCAGATGTTCCACTGGAAGAGATCTGATAGCCTATTGTACTTGGGGATTCCATTCCTAGACCTCTCACCATCCCCAATTGATTTTGCCATTCACATAAAATAAAACTTGGGCCCAGACCTCTATGAGACAGTCATTGGCAGAGCCAGGGTCGGAAGCCCTGATTTCCAGGAGACAGTGATATTCCTGAGTTTGGTGCATGAATTCATTGGGTGTTACCAATGGGCCTGAATATGTCACATGTTCAAAAGAGCAACATGGTCTTCAGAAAAGTCATGGTCTTCCAGAGGAAGTGGAGATGGGATGTGTTTTGGAGGTGAGGGAGACTCACAGATTGTGGAGGGAGTAATATTTATTGAGCAGATATTTAGATACTGTGCTAGGATTTCTTGTTTAATTCTCATGTAACTCTGCAATCTAGGTTTTATTATTTCTGTTTTACTGAGGCTCATAGAGGTAAAGCAAATTACCTAAGGTCACATAATTAAAAACATCAAAGCTAGATTTGAATCCACAGTCTGTGGCCTTTCATACCACCTTTAGGTTATAAGTTATTTGAGGATAGTCTTAGTTACAATGATACCTGCATTCCCTAGTACAGTTCCAAGATATAGGAAATCCTCAGAAAATGCCTGCTGAATACGTAAATGAGTTATAAATGAGTAAAAAAAAATGTGAATGAATTAAAGAATTGACGAATAAATAAGTGAATGAATGATGGAGCATAAGAGTGGATGAATAGATAGGTGGGTGAATGGGATGGAAAGATGGTTGGATAGATAAATGGATGGACGGATGGATGGATGGATAAATGGATGGATGGATGGATGGATGGATGGATAAATGGATGGATGGATAGATAGATGGATGAATGGATGAATGATTGGGTACCTGGATGGATAAGGGAATGAATCATTGAGTGAGTGAAAGAAAAAAACGAATGAGTTGAATATTTGGTGAATAATGCTTACCTGGTTAACAACTGCAGCTTTCTAGGTTAGTAAGGGAGGTGGCCTATAGTTTCATAATTAGGGTACATGAAGAGAGTTGGTCTATATAACTCTACATTATAGATTATGATGGCTGCATCTAGATGGGGTAATACTCACTGAGATGGAAAATTTAAAAAAAATGAGCCTCTTTTGCCTCTGAGATCAACAGATGAATCTTAGAATGACTTCCTTTTGCATCTCCAGAAGTTTGGATGCAATGACTCCAATGTACTCTATGAAGCAGTGATAATGGCACTATTTCTAAGGGCTGGCTGGATCTATTAATAAAAAATTATATGCATATATGCTATATATATATATATTGCATATATATGTACTTCCGACATACCAATCTAATATTTTTCAGAGGAGATAACATGGAATTGAGGAAAGAACACCAGGCAGGGACTCCTGTCCCAGCCTTCCTTGCTACTTGCCACCTTCCCCTCTCTGGGGTGCAGATTCTTCATCAGTAGGAGAAATGGTTTGAATTTCTGGCCTCCTTGGGCCTTTCAGCACTAACCTTGCATGATTCTGTGACTCACTGTGGTTACACTTCTCCAACGGACACTTCTAGACCTTAGCATCTCAAGGTGCACACACAGGCTGGCCTATAAAATATTTGGCTGGTCTGGACAGATTACTCATGCCTTGCTGCCCAGACTTAAAATCATCCCATCTACTTCACATTTCCCACACACCCAGCATGTCTTACTTGTAGAGACCATCGGGCTCCAGACACTTGAAGATGACGGAGTAGATACTGACTTCAGGGACCTCTCCATGGCTTCGACCAGCTGCTACACAAGATGTGCCCAGGCCAGAGAGTAAGTCATCAGCAAAACTCAGGAATTCTCCTGGAGGGAGACAAAGAAAGATGAGCTCTGCAGCTCAGGTCTTGGTGAGTGGACATTCTTGCTGTTGTCCAAACCCATCAAATGTCTGAACACCATTATTAGGAGGATTAGTGGACAGAACAAGCACAGGATATGAAAATGACACAGATTAGTATCTAGCCCCGATGACTCTTTGTTTAAATTTATGCCTGAATTGTCTCATCTGTAAAGTGGGGGTACTAACACCTACCTTTTTAAGATTGTAGCAAGGCACAAATGATGTACATTATTGTACAATAAAAATGCATGAAAAGGCAACAGGGGGACAGAGCTTTCTATCCAGAGTAGTTATTCTGGTCTTGTTACTGCCATCAACTTCCTCTTAACTCCTTGAGCAAGGCCCTCCCTTCTTGGAATTGCATGTTTCTTCCTTGTATAATGAAAGAGTTGGACTAAGGATGTAGAACAGGTTTCATGTCATACGGTCACTTTCATGCACTGTTACTGGATTTATGGAGTGTTATGTTGAGATGGACAGAGACCCAGTCCAGCTAAGAGGGAAAAATTCCATGATTGGTTAGTGATGAAGGTCATGGGACAGGAAGGGACAGTGGCAGAACAAGTGCTCCCAACACCATGATTTCTAAAAGTCAATCTAGCCATTAGATTTTAGGAAGCAGCTGAAGTTTACTAGAAATGGACTAATAAAGAAGACTAGATGAAGACTAGGAAGACTAATTGAACATTTGGAATCTTGGGATCTAGTCTTAGCTCTGTGAAGAATTTCCTGTATAGCTTTCGGCAACTATATTCCTATCTCTGTGCCTTAGTTTTCTCCTCTGTAAGAAAAAGGTGCTAGATCACTATTAGAATTTTTGAAAAAATAAAATAAAAATATAGATGTGCACAAAGATTAAGTTATGAGGATAAATTGCAGTGCTATTTAAACTAGCAAGAATTTACAAACAGCTAAATGTTCAATAATGTCGAAACAGCAATATCAATCATAGTTTAATGATGCAATGAAATATTTATATTAAAATAATTAAAATAATATTGTGGAAGAATATGAAGTTATATGAAAGGATATTTGTGACAAGTTAAGTTAAAAAATAGGTTACACTATTACAGAATAATCTATTTTTTGGTGGAAATTTTACTTGTATATCTATTCAGAAAGAAAAGGAAAAAATATAGCAAATGCATAATAGTGGCTTTGTCTGGAAAGTGGGACAATGGGTATTTTTTCTCTCGTATTTTTCTTATCTCTATCTTAAAATTATCTACAATGACATATATTGCTTCTGTAATAAGGAAAAAAAATCAATAAAAATTACTTAAAAATAGATAAGGAAAATGAGCCAGACTAAATGGACTCTAAGTTCCTTTCCAATTCTAAAATTGGATGATTTAGGAGCAAAACGGGCATGTGAGATATTTTATACCACACAGTATGCAATGATATGAGGCCTCCCAACTGTTGAGTCCTGTTCTCCTTCATGCCTCCTATGGAGTATCTCCCACTCTCTACTCACACATATTCTCAGTAATAAACAAGAGGAGGACGTCCATCCAATCATATCCTCTCTACTCGGAATTAAGGACAATCCAATATAATGGAACCATCATGGAACAGTAATGTTGGCCACGTGTCTGAGAAGACTGAGACCCAGGGAGAGCAAATGGCACTTCTCTACCAGGGGACTGGATGGGCAGAATACACAGATCACTTCCTATTGGTCTTTCAAAGAGAAGTTTCATTCTTCACTCACAAGTGAATCATGGAACACTTGTCTGACTGAATTATCTGGATGGTCCTGGGATTCAGGTGAACAACAATTCTATGGTCCAATACAGAAGATCTGATGGGTAGTGTTTTTGTTCTCCACTTTTTACAAACACAACATAGAGTTCATAGACATGATAATAGATGCCAGAGCAAGTGTCTGAGTCATGCAAGTTTAGTTGCTATTGTCAGACAGACTTGGGACCATATTTTATTTCCACCATTTATTGCAAGTCCCTGAACCTCTCAAAGTCTCAGTTTTCCTTTCTGAACAAGGGGTCAATAACTCTTTTATGAGTTTGGAATCTAGAAAGAAAGGCTGAGTCTAGGAAGAAGTTCTTTGTCTAGTACCAAAGGATTTGCTGGAAAATAAAGAGGTAAATGAAACTTTTTTCATCACAGATTTTAGCATCCCCTATATCTTCTGTAGGCCTCTTATGTCAGCTTCTTCCATGGTAAAATAATAAACCAACAATGTCTCTCTTCTAATATGTACCAAAGCAGAGCAATGTATGGGGTGAAGAATCAAGAAAGGGGGAAAAAACATGGAATGATTCACTGGATGGAGTGAGGGCTTTGTTTCTCTTGGTTCCTCAGGATTTCACATCTGGCGGCTTACATTTGTTTTCTTTGAGCTTGGATCCATGTCTGTCTGCTTTTCAGTTTGTTTCCAGATAGCCATTGAAAGAGTTGGCCCTTCATGAGGGAATAATTCAGTATGCTTGTGGCCTGTATTTAACTGTCTTCAAGCCAAAAGATGGTTGACATTCATTTTCAAATGGGCATAGCTTTCCAGATATTTCCATGCATTTCAGAATAATTCAGACCATGAATAAAAGCCCCCAAAATAGGTCAGTAAGATTAGCACACAGTTCTAAGGTTTATAGGTTTAGTTCAAGTGAAGAAACTAGATAACAATATGCTTATGGTGTCCTATATATAGCTAGTCATATCAAAGACATTATAAGGGCCCAGTTCTATTTAGGACTATATATACATAATGACCTTCGAATGAAGAGTTAAAAAGAAGGAAACTGACATTTACTACCAACTTTTCTTTTTTCCTTTTAAATCTCACAACATTCAATCCTAATGAGGTAAAAATATGTTAGTACCTACCCTGTAAAGCTGACATTAAGCTCACAATTTTAGGAATGGACAGAGCTGAGATTTGAACCCATAGCCTCCTAACTCCAAAACCATACCTTTTCTTTTATACTATGCTGCCTCCTAGAGAAAATTTTAAAAAGACAGTGTTCGAAAGCATGCTGTTTTTTTGATTCTGTTCAATTTGCAATTGAATTCATGCCACTCTTAGCTCTAGGGGCTTGGGGAATGAGACAATAAAAGAAATGGTCCCTGACCTTCTACAGCTTGTAATCTGACAACAGGAAGGTTTGTTAAATAAAAGGACAGACCCATAACGTAAACTGTAAGATTGCTTTTCTTGGCACTCTATTCCAGAAGGTTTAAATGCAACCTAGATGGAGACAGGTAAACGGGCTATCCCTCACTGTCTTTCCTCACCCAGTGGGGCGGGGACTAAGAAAGGCCAGGGGGCTTCTCTATGCATAAATGTAAATCAGTGCAATTCGACATGTGTTGTGGTTCCACAATATACCATACTTTGTCTGGCAGCGGTTCAACTGAATGAACAATAATACAGTGCAGTGGTTAAGAGGTTGGGCTCTGAATTGACACTACCTAGGATTAAAACCTGGTACACTCCCACTTACAGCTTGCCCTGGACGTGTTCCTTGACTCTCTACATCTGTTTTCTCATATGTAAAATGGGTATAATAATAGTCTCTAACTTACAGTATTGTTGTGAATATCATATAAAATATTGTATATATCATTTACAAACCACTTAGGACAATGTCTTGCATTCAGTAAGAGCTCAAAAACTATATCAACTATCATTTTTGCTTTTGTTATTATTGTTGATGTCATAATAACAGAGGAGAGACATAAAGACTCTTAGAGATTATTTTTTATCCAACTTGCTCCTTTTCCAGCTGACTAAACTGAAGCCAGAGAAGGGAAGTGGCATATCCTTGGTTGTACACAAAGTGGGAAGTAGACTTGGAACAAAAACTTGATCTCTCGACTCCTATAGCCTTTGAGATAATTCATATCAGCCAGTTCGTGAGATAAAAATCACTGAGAATTGAAGGGCTTCCAAAGCTGCCCCAGGAGTCCTCCCTCCTTAATTTCTGGCCAACTTTATTCAACATGAATGTGAGCTATATTTACTGGGCATTTACTATGTGCCAGGCACACAGTTTCACCCCACCATCTTCTTAAACTTGGACTCTCCAAGAAATTCATTGAGTTCGAATATATAATATATTCTGACAGTTAGAATACAGTAGTCCCCCCTTATGCACGGTTTTGCTTTCCGTGGTTTCAGTTACCCGCTGTCAACCATGATCTGAAAATATGAAATGGAAAATTCTAGAAATAATTCACAAGTTTTGAATTATGTGCCATCCTAAGTAGCACGATGAAATCTAGCACTGCGAGATATGAATCATCCTTTTGTCCTGCGCATCCACGCTATACATACTACCCAGCATTAGTCACTTATTAGCCTTCCCGGTTATCAGATTTACTATTGTGGTATCACATTACTTGTGTTCAAGTAACCCTTATTTTCCTTAATAATGGCCCTAAAGCGCAAGAGTAGTGACGCCGGCAATTCAGATATGCCAAAGAGAAGTTGCTGTTAATCTCTTAAGGTGCCTAATTTATAATTAAACTTTATCATAGGTATGCATACACAGGAATAAACATAGTATATATAGGGTTTGGTACTACCTGAAGTTCCAGGCATCCCCTGGGGGTCTTGGAGCATATCCTCCGTGGATAAGGCGGGACTACTATATCTAGAAATCCAGGGGTAAGAAGGGACAGGAAATGCAAAGGGGGCTGAAGTCTGTCTCTCTATACCTACACTAACCTTCAACCAGATAAACTCCAGTTTGATCTATTTTATATAGTGATGGTCCATCAGGTTGGGGAAAAAAACTGTTTTAAAAACCTTGGCTTAAAAGTTTTATTGCTTAAAATGTTTGAATCCTAAAACCCTGCCATTCCCTGATAGAATACAGAGGCTCAGGAACGTTGCACCTCATTCAATGCTTCACAGCCACTCTGAGGCAGAGATCAGAATCAAATCCAGTTCTTTTGCCTCTGAGCTCCCTGTGCCCTCCACTAGGCTACCTCTGACCCTCCTCCCTGGTACGTTGATGGCCGTGTAGCAGAACCCTCCTAGACCCAGGCTGCTGCTGCCGCCGCCTAGCCCAGGCCTTTCCAAGACTCTAACATTCTTTTTCTGTTTTTCTTTCCTTGAAAACAGATAGGGAGTTGGGAGTCGCTGTACAGGAATGTGCCTGTTCCCCATTATGGCTCTTCTGGGGCTGTAACCCGAGTGGGCTCGGGCCAGACCCCCACACATTTCTTTATCCACTCAGACTCGAGCCTTGCTCTCATTACCATCCCCAGAAAAGGTCAATCAGGATTCTGCTGAAGCTTCAGAACCAACCCAACAAAGCACAGAGCAATTTTTCTGCAGGCCCCACCCCCTGCCTCAGTTCTCTCTCTCCGTCTCCTTTCATCACTCCCTCAACCCTCTTCCTCCTTGTTTCCCCTCTCCCTCTCTTCCTCCCCTCACTCTCTCGCTTCTGATTGAGTTGAGGTCACAGTCAAAGCCAGCCACAAGAGCAAATTGAAAACAGGTTGGGAGAAAAGCAGCAAAGAAATTCCAAAATGGAAGGGGCAGGAGCAGTGAGTTATTTAGCCCAGGTGGGGAGAAAGGTCTCCGCTCAGGATTCCACACTCTTTTCAGGAAACACCAAGGGGATTTAGAGGCCACTCTAGGTCTGGTCTCTCTCTAGCCTACAGATGCTCCTTGCCAGGGAGAAGCAGGGCTCTGCACTGCCCCACCTTTCCTTTCCTTGGGCAAATGCAAAAATTCATTCTGAGACCTTGTCAGTGACAAAATGCATCTTTGAGGGGCTCACACCTCTTGGCTGCAGTTGGTTCATTTCTTCCAAAACATGAGGTTATTTTAAATCTGCAGAACCAGTGTGTGAGGATCTTCTCCTTTATCACAAAGGCAGAAGGAGGCAGGGGAAAAAGAGTGGGTTTGGGGGGCAAGTGAGACCTGGTTTTCAAGCCAGGCTCCAACCACTTATGAACTATATTGTCTAGGGATGGATGATTAAACTCTCAGAGACTGCTTCTCCATCTGGAAAGGAGATGATCATTGGAGAATTGGGCAAGGAATAAATAAGATAATATATGCAGCATACCTGCTACAGGATGGTTTACCAATGTTAGTGCTTCCCCACCCCCATCAGGTCTCATTGGTTTGTCTGATGGCAAAATTTTTAGTGATCAAACTCAGCCACTTTTAGATACATTACATAATACCTAACTCCCTAGAACCTTTCCTTTTTGTGTAAAAGGAAGCAATTTTAAAAAGAAGGAAGGAATGGAGGAAGGAGGGATGGAAAGAAAATGTTTTAGCTCTTATTATGTGGCATCAGCAGTGCTACACATTTTTTACTTATATTGTCTTGATTAAACATTCAAAACAACCCTGTCTTGGCTAATATTCAACACAACATAATGAATTAGGTTAACTGTGTTTTTACAAATGAGGAAATAGGTTTAAAGAAGGTACAGTAACGGTTAGAAGCAGGACATTTGAGACCCAAATCTGTGCTTTTCCGACTGCACGTTTGCCTCCAGAACGTGAGATGCTTACAGCAGGAGCTGTGTTTCGGTCACCTCTGTGTCACCAGTTCCCAGCATGGGGCTAGCCATGCAGAGATTCGTGGAATTCTGTGAAACTAAATTTCAGTGGTTGATACCCAGATCCACCCCCATCTCCCCAACACCAGCACCTGGTGTTAGAACTCTCTTTTGGGAGAGCCAGGCTGCCTCCTGCGTGGCCTCTTTTAGGAGTGCATAGGACTCCCATGGTACAGGAGAGAAGGGACTGCCAAAAAAATAGGGGCTCCAAAAAAGGCAGTGGTGGCCTAGCAAATATCTGCCGAGAGCTCCTATGTGCCAGGCCTTGTGCTAAGGGACTTCTGGCTCATCCTCAGGCCAGCCCTCAAGTGGGCATCTGTTGGTTTGACTTGCTCTAAACCCATGCCTCCTCTTTCTGCCAATAGCACCCCAGTTTTCCATTGGGAAACCAGCTCTTCCCCGATTTCAGTCTATATGATTTAGGTGGAACTAAGTCCTATTCCCTCCTCCAGAGATGGGTATGTAATCAATGGTCTGATATCCCATGTCAGAGGCCAAAAAGAGATGAACGGGTGATTAGTTAGTCTGATCAATCAGACTAACACCTGGGACAGAGACCAAGTCCTGATGACATCATTTGAGGCCTTGGATCAGTCGTGTCTAAAGCGAGATATACCCTTGGATGTCTCAAATACATGAGTCAGTATTTTTCCTATTCTGCCAAAGCTAGTTTCCATTTGTTTTCTGTTACTTGCAACCAGGAATCCTACCACATAAAAAGTCCTATGAGGTAGGTTTTATGATTGCCATTTTATAAACGAAAAAAAAAATGTTCACAGGTCTTAAGCAAGTTGCCCAAGGTCACCCTCCATTGAAGTCCAAGGCTGGACTTCAAATCCAGAGCTGGTAGACTCCAAAACCTGAACCTTTCCCATCATACAACACTGCCTCAGGCAAGGGATACAAGGATTCCATTATTCAAAAAGAATCACTGAGTATTTCCAACGTCAAGCTTCCTCTAGCCCTGTTGACCTCATCACCTGTGCTCCCTCATTCACTCACTCCAGTCATGCAGGCATTCTTCCTCCTCCTTGAACCTACCACAGGGCCTTTGCATTTGTGGTCTCCATGCCTGGAGAGCTTTCCCCATATCTTTGCATGGCTCACTCCCTCTCCTTACCCAGATTGCTGCTTAAATGTTGCTTCCTTAGAAAGGCCTTCTCCAGCTACTTAATCTAATCTAATCCCTTTCTCTCCTCTTTCCCTACTTCTCTTCATAAAATTTACTGCTATGTTTCATGTATTGATGAATTACTCTATTGTATCTCCCAGTGTATGCCCCATGAAGAAAGGACTTTGTTCACTCATACGGTGCCTGTACGCAGCAGATTCTCCATAAATATTTGTCTAGGGAGTGAATGTATTTACTGTATACTGTAAACTGAGCTGATGGCTACGGACATGACATGAAGAAGAATGTTTTAGTTTGTGTTCCCTGGAAAGCAGAGCCTCAGAGAAGGGCTTGGGTGCAGATGGGTTATTTGGGAGGTGATCCCAGGAAGCAGGCATGGGGGAAAGGGAAGCATGAGATAGGGGAGAGGGGAAGTCAACAGAGAGGTGCGTCATGTCATTGGCTACTGTGAGTGACACGGACTCTATTCTTCAGGGACCTTCTAAGAAGTACATGGATGTCTCCCAGAATTGTTTGGCTGAAAGTCAGGGAGCTTGACCACTTATCCCCCAATTCCTCATGTCCATTGGTTGAGAGCCTCCCTGGGAATGTGAATTTCTCCACACTTGCACATGGGCCTAGGGAGCTCCCTCAGTCGTGCACAAGGCCGTAGGGCAGAAAGAGATATCGTGCATTTGAGGTCACTAGCAGCACAAGGTGAGCCTGGGTGTGGACAGAACTGCCCACCACAGCTGTGGCTGAAACAGCCGAGAGGATATGGCACAGCCCCAGAGGCGTCTGCAACAAAGACCCAATTTCTGCCTTTGAGGAATTTATAGAAAGAGCAACTGATGTGCCTTCCGCACTGAGGTCGAGGACAAATCTGTTCGCCCCACTGTTAAAACAGTCCACAGTTATCAAACACCTACTAGGTGCCAGGGAAAGGACTACCCACTGCAGATACAGCACTGAGACACAGGGGCAAACCCCTTCCCCATGGTGCTCACAGGTTAGCAAGGGGAAATTGCAGTGGTAGCTTCTATGAGCAACCCACCAAAGAGTCCTGCAACTTATTATTAATACAGAATTTAATATTAACTTCAGCATTAATATGCACTTGGCTAATAGAGCTTGCCCTTTTCTACAGTTGGATTAATTAGGACCACAAAAGCCTTCATCATTCCCAACATCTCTAGGACAAATGATGCTAATACATTTGGCTGGAGTGGGTATTGCTAACATGTGTGAGGAGAGGACCAGACTGCAGAGGAGGAGGAAGGGTGAAGGAAAGCCAAGCCCTGCACCCATCACTCTTCGAGAACCACGGTATGTGTCTATTGCCGTCCCAGCACTCGTCCACAGAGGGTTTTCTTTACTTCTTTCCTTTCTTAAATCACATTCCTAAATGTTACACTGTTGTGAAGTGGAAAGAACCAACTGTACAAAATGTGCTTCTCATCAGATTCTCAGTTCCTCTAACATTTCCAACTTTGTCTGGGCCGAACACTTCATTCGAAGTCTCCCTCTCTGTGCAAAAAGGCAGAAACCTTGTGTGTTGATGGTGGGCCCTAATAGCCCCTCTGACCACAAATGTGATGAAACAGCACATAATCTGGCAGAGCTGGGGTTATTATTCTCATTCTGTCGAGGAGAGAAGGGAGGCTCAGGAGCTGGGGCAAGCTGCCCAACCACACAGCTACTACATAGCGAAGCTAGGACTTGAACCCGGCTTGATCCAATTCCAGAGCCCGTGGTTTTTCCACCACAACACGCACTTCCTAATTGTTCTGTCTCTGCGAATGACTAGGTCTTCTTGCCTCTAAAATGAGGATGTCAGTATCTACTCTGCAAGGGAGTTGTGAGAAGTGAATTAAAAAGTCCATCAAAGTGATTTAAATCTGCAAACTGTGATGCATATGTAAGGGATTGTTGTTAAGGGAACTCCATAAAGTGCCAGGTAAGATGAGGAAAATGTCAGATGGGTGCTTTTGGAGTTAGAAAGAGGGAGAGGAGGCCATCCTTTGGGAGGTACTGAGGTATATCGGTATTCAGCCCCAAGGACACACCAGGACACAAAAAGTATGATGATGAAGGACTTTTACCAACCTGGAAACATGCCCACAGGTCACAAAGAGGAATTTCTGTGTCACAGGAAAAGAGAAAGGAGATGGGAGAATGAGGATGCTGTAATGCAGAGAAATTTAGGGCCAGCTTCTTGGGACTGCAGCTTCCGGAACTCTTCTCCTCCCAACTCTCTGAAAAGGTGTCTTCCTTTCCTTCATTTCAGCTGAAGTTCCATCCCCTCAAAGCCCTTTTCACCACCCTACATCTAAAGCAGACCCACACTGCCCACTCTCAATTATTCCTCATCAGACAACTCTTGTGACAACCTGGGGTTACCGTGTTTATTCATTCATCTCTTTTTTTATTCAACTACTAAAATGTTACCTCCATTTGTTCAGGAGCCTTGTCTGTCTTGTTCCATCTTGTTCCTGGTGTCCCCAGTGTCTAGCAGAGTGTGGGGGACACAGTAGCCATTCATTCAAGACCCATTGAATGAATCGGGGGAGGGGTGAGGCTGCAGAGGTAAGCAACTGAGGACTCAGTCAAGGCCGTGTAAACATGTTGAGACAACTCCTCGTATTCATCTCTTAAATTTTTGCTCATATCCGATATCTTTCCAAAAGATGTCCTTGGCCACCCCTCCATCCAGCAAAGGTCAGGCATCTCCTCTGGGTTCCCACATTGCCCTTGCCTCCCACCATTGTGGTCCTTAACCCACTGTTCTGCAATCACCCATTTAGTGTCCCCCTCCTCCATGGACCGGGACGACTTATGGAAAGAGACCTTGCCTGACTTATTCACCATCTGAGCCCTGCTCCTAGGCTTACAGAATGAGTGAGTCAATGAACAAGCATGGTTTCCATCCCAGCTGGAAGAAAGCCCACGAGGGGAGCAGTGGGCTAGGGTTTCTTTGTGCACCAGCCTTTGAACTGTGCAGGAAAGAACAATCCCATGAGGTCAGCAGATCTTGTGTAAAAGAGCTGAACCCAGAGTCAGGGAACAGGAGCTGTACCCCTGCCTCTCTGTGCAAATCAGCCCACCTCTCTCTGCCAAAGCAAATGGCCATGGTAGAAAGTGCATCAAGCACTCTCCCAGCCTTTACCTGACTTGATCTTGCAGCTAAGCCCAACGTCACCACTCTCTTTATTTTCCTCTATATTTGCTTATTGGTTCCTTGGTCTTAGCCTCCCTGGGCTCTCTATCTACCTGCCAGACTCCCACACCCCAGGAAATTTCCCTCATTAGTATTACTGCTTCTTGATCTCTGCCCAACCCTGGCATTTCTGCCCAGCCAAGCCCTCTACTGTATCATCTCAGCATCCACACTGGCTGCCCACGAGACACTTTGACTCTTGTCTCCACATCTCTTCCCATTCTACAGAAGGGGAACTGAAGCTCAGGAAAGGAATGTGCCTTCCTGAAGAGGTACTGGGGCTGCATCAAACACTTCCTAACTCCAGATCCAGGACTTTAGCAGCTGTACCATCTGCTCTTGTCTCCTCATCCAGACTGTGAGCCCAACCATGACCAACACAGCTTTACAGCCAGCCCCTGAAGTGCCTAACGAGGCATGCACCCTTACTGAGCCCTCCACACATTTAATGCTTTAGACAATTACATTTACCAAGACACAGATATCAAATCCCCTTTGAGGAAGAAAAAGTAGCAGAACATGCAATATTGTGCTCAGTCTTTGGTTTGAATCCTAGCTTTGCTAAATGACTCTTCTCAGCAAGTTACTCAATCTGTCTAAGCCTCATTTTCTTCATCTGTAAAATGGATGTAAAAATGCCCATCTCAACTGAATCAATAGAATCATACTGAGAATTAATTTAGACAATGTATGCAGCACTTAGTACAGTGCCCGGCACATGGTAAATGTGCAATAAATGGCAGCTTTATTGTTGTTATTACTGTTAGTATGAAAAATACTAATTCATGAAGCATTTCATATGGGGTAAGGAGAAGAGAAATTCAACAATCCAGGGAAAGTGAATTATCCTTGTGAATTAACCACCTTTTGCTCCTCCCAAACCAAGACTGCACAAACTATGTGCCCAGAGATTAAAAACTGCCTAAAGCTTCCCTCCCTTTTCTAAACATATACCTCAAAGCCTGCGGTTAGCAGATAGCTGGGATATCTTCAGTAGACAAGGGAGCTTCCTTTGTCTTTCTTTTTCCCTCCTAGGGTGGGACCAAGCTTCAAACCTAAATCTGACCAGGGCCCTCCAAAGGTAGCCTCAGGGATCTCCATCAAGGCACCAGGGAGGACTGAATTAGATCCTGAGGCCATTCCATTCCCCAACCCGCTTCCCCACCACATTCGCACGCACATACACAAATGCACATCCCCCTCCTCATCCCATCCCTGTGCCCTGGCCCTCTAGCAGGGAGCCTCCCGGAGGGTGGAGAAAAGGCTGGCAAAGATGAGTCAGGTTTTCTGGTCATGCAAGCAACACCATTCCACCGGGCTGAGGTGAATCATTGTGAAGGAGGTGGGACCTGGGAGGTGGCAGAGAGAGGTAGGTTTCCAACTGAGAGAGAGACTGAGACACAGAGAGAGAAAGAAATAGGAAGAATAGAGAAAGAGTCAGAGATAGAACCACAGCCAGGAAATATTCAGAGACAGAGAGACTGAAGTAGAAATAGACAGCAATAGAGAGAACAGAGAGAGAGAAAAAGATAGTCATACACAGATGAAGAAACTGAGAGAGAGAGACAGACAGAGACAGGTAGAGATCAAAACAGAGAGAAATTGAGACAGAAGGAGACCAAGACTAAGAGAAACAGGAAGAAGGAAGGAAGGAAGGAAGGAAGGAAGGAAGGAAGGAAGGATGCAAGAAAAGAAATAGGAGAGACAGAGAGAGAGAGAGAGAGAGAGAGAGAGAGAGAGAGAGAGCGAGAGCGAGAGAGATGGACGCTGAGAACGGTCCCTGCAAGATGAGGAATAGAGGATGACCCCTCGTTGTTGCCACTGCACACATCTTGGCTCTTCCAAGGGCTGGCTAGTCCTCCTTATTCCATTCTCCATGGCCTTACCCAGTGCCCTGGACGCAGGAGACAGGCCCTGGGCCCAGAGGGTGGATGCACTCCCTTCCCTCTTCAGCTTTGGACCAAAAACCAAGACAGCCAGAGGCTCTATGTCCCCACGGCCTGACTGGAGGAGGGCCTTGAAGTCCCACTTAAATCCCACAAGGAGAGGTGACTTTCCGGAGATCTCAGAGGCCAGAAGGGCCTCCACCAGAGATGGTCACCCTTGAGCATTTGACCAGGGAAACTTTAGTGACCTCTGGTCCCACCTATCCCAGGGGAAATGACCTAGGAGGTAAAGAAGGGAGAGTGAGTAGGTGACAGCCATTTTCATCCAAGTCCCCTCATCTATCCCTCCCACACACACAGATTTTTTTTCACTCTCTATTAAAATGACTCCCTGGCTTCCCCATTTATATTAAAATTTTCCTTTAAATAGAGATGGGGAAACAAGTTCTCTCTTCAATCCACAATGAAAGCTATAAAAGGGTTTTTAAGCTTGGAAAATTTGGCTGGTCAGTTTTTCCTACTGTTTAATACATGCCTTAGGCTACATTGAATGAGTAAACATGGTTTATAAGCTTCTAATTCATACCTAGCCCTGCGAGTTTATAGCTTTACGTATATATTTAGTATTATATAGTGTGTGTATATATATACAAAGTATAGTATACATATATAGTATTTGCATATATATACCATACATACATAAATATATCTGTATATATGTATTGAGTACGTGTATATATACACGTACTCAATACATATATATTTATATATACATACATAAACACACACACAATACTCACATATATGTGTGTGCGTGTATGTATAAGAAACCCCTCAAATTTGTACAGCTCATTAGGGTTTACCAAGCACTCTCTTTCTCTTGTTTGATCCTCACAATAACCCTGGGAGGTAGGCAGGGTACGATTTCTGCCTGTAGCTGACTGGAACCTGTGGTTTAAGGCAGAGGCTCCAGGGACCCACAGGTCTCCAAGGGGTCACAGCCCACACCACAGTCACACAGACTGATTTCATGAGCATAGGTTGGGCAGTGCCCACTTCTGGACCTGCCAGGACCCAAAGCCAAGGGGAGCCTGAGGCATCATCTGTTTCAGGGCTTAATTTTACAGACCAGAAGTTTAAAGCTCAGAGAGTCACTGCCAGCCTATATGGTGCCTCTGTGCAAATTATAAAAGGATAAAATCCCTTCCTCAAGACGTTTTCCCTCTACATTTCTGAAAATTGTCCTAACATTCTGATTGGCTAGAACAAGACACTTGATCAATGACTAATACATGTCTATGATGTCTACAATTGGAATGGTGAGCTTTCCGATATGGTAGCATTCTGCACTGCCATACTCGTGCTCTTGTACATGGCATTCCTGGGATGCAGCTCAGCCAAAGTCAGGACAGAGAGGAGGGCAAGAGAAAGGGTAGGGAAGGTCAGATGAGAGAGGGACCACCTGGATTGCTGGGGTTTAAGATGACAACTCATTTTACTTCAAGCATAACAGGAGAATAATAACAACTAGTGTTTTTCAAGCACTTAATGATGTCTGATGCTTACAGTAACCCTTGAGAGTGGGACATGTCTCTACTGCTTGCATGTCTGCCTTGCCTTCTCAACTAATAATATTAATAAGAATTTGAGCACTCACAACCTGTTAGGTACTGTGCCTAGTATTTCACGTACTTCATCTCATTTCAGCTTCATAAGAATTCTAAGAGCTATTTCCCCACATTGACAGATGAAGGTTTTGAGACTCACAGAGGTGTAAGACCTTGCCCAACGTCACACAGAAAATTGTGTAGATGAGATTTGAGTTTGATGAGGAAAGGGTGGAGGTCAGAGACACCTTCACATCCTCTGAAGAGGACTGAAATGCTCTACATACTCCATCACTACTGACTATCTCAGCACACCAGATCCTACTTTGCATATAGGGCATCAATACCCAGCAAGGTGAGGTGATTTGCTTCAAGTCACATCACATGAAGCAGCAGTCAAGAATGAAAGCAGCTGACTTCTCACTCTGTGTTTTCCTCTGTCCCACAGTCTACTCATTCCTTTAATCACATTAAGGCTGTTGATGAATGGAGCCATCTGGATGATGTATTCATGGAGTTTCTGCTCTGGGGACACCATGGTGGCTCCCGCCCAGCTTTTCCCTGATACCTAGCTTGCTTCCTTGTTTCCACCTCTCCCTTACTGGATGCCCAATGGATGCAAATGGACATGGACAGTCATCAAAAATTTAAACTAAAACAAAATTAAAGCCAGGAGTCTGACACAACAGGTGAAGCACCATCTTGAGATACCAATAGAACTGGGCTTTCTGCCTTCAGCATCCTCTTGTGTAAATGGGAATAAGAACTCCCATTCTGATGAAATGTTTAAGGATTTAATGTGACATAAAATGTCTGGTCCAATGCTTGCCCTTGATGCATAAAATATGTTTCCAAAGCAAGGGGCAGTGGATATTGGACAGGGATGCTCACATTGGGATAGAACTGTACAATGTACATGGCATGTCATATCTATCAATTCCTTATTGTGGTCTCTAAGACCTAAGTGATCCAGGGCCCCACTCGCGCTGCACTAGAGCCCCTTCCTCTCTCCCCTGGCTGACTCCACTTCAGTGGCTCTGAAGTCACATCATCAGAGAGGTATTCCCTGATCATCTTAAGTAAAATGCCATCCCCCAGCCTCTGTCCCCATCCTCTGCTTTATTTGTCTTTCAAGCACATCTTACTCTTTGACATTATATTGTACATCCATTATTTTATCATCACCCCCCAGACACACACACTGGAACGTAATCTCCATGATAGGAGGGACTTTGTTTGGTCCATGCTGGATCTAGAATAGTGTTTGGTGCATAGTAGGTGCTCAATAAGTATATATTGAACGAGTTAACTCGTAGTTCCTCACAAAACACCCAGGAGCTAGTCAGGCTGGACTTCTGATTCCCATTTCACACATGAACAAACTGAGGTCTGGCAAGGTAAAGAAACTTCTCCAAAGCCCTTTAGCTGCTAAGTGACAGAGGTGGGCCTGGCAAGCTGAGCTGTCAGACTCAAATCCAAAGTTCTTTCTGTCCCACCAAGTTGAATTTCCTGTTATTGCTCCCCTTCACCTCCAAGTACACCCTGGGGAGTGGGTGTTACTTGGCATTCTGTTGCTTAGGTGAGAAGTCACAGGAGATGGAGGCATTAGGAGTGACTTCCCCTGTGTCTCAACCCGGACACAGGCCTTGCTGGGGCCATCCTGCAGACAACCCAGAGCACTGGTTCTCGGCTGGGAGCAGGCAGCAGATCAACCATGTTCCAGACCAGCCACCAGCAGCCAAAAGGAAGAAGGGATTGGTATCAAGTCAGGAGGACGTGGGAAGTGGCCAGGAAGGGATTGCTGTAGCCATCTCCAAGGCGCCAGAGAGCCAGGCGGGAGAAGTCCAATTACCCTTTCAGAGCAATTTCCGCTCTATAAAGAGGTGATGACTTACTTCATTGCCTGGAGGTTTCCACTTGCCTCCTGGGGATGGCCAAGTCCTGCAGGGGAGGGAGGGACTCAGGGACTCCCTGGAAACCAAAGGAACCTGGGTTTGGACTTGGGCTGTGTTCTGACTTCCTTTGTGACTCACCTGCCCCCTCTGGATGTAGGTTCTCTCATCTATTAAAAGAATTCTTGGGCCTAGAAGAACTCTGGGGATTGGTTTGGGTGAGAAGGTGTTGAGAAAAACATGTGCCATGCCATGTGCACACACTATAGGCCAGGCACTGTGATTGGTGCTCTACATACATGATCTCTTTACAGAAATATGTGAAGTCGGCATTATTATGCTTACTTTTTAGTTGAAGAAATGGAGGTGTAAGATCAATGATCATGTTCAAACTCACACAGATGGTGAACAAGTGTTGGGATTAGAACTGAGAGCTATCCAGGCTCTGAATAATTTGTCCCCCTCAAATGCAGAGTTGGAGTACGTCACCCGACATCCTCAGAGTCAAGAGTCGGGGCCCTTAGAGACCACTGAAGTGAATCTTCTGTTTCCCAGATGGAGAGATAGGCACAGAAAGCAAAGTGACTTGTCTGAGGTCACACAGCAGGATAAAAGCAGAGTCTAACTAGAACCAAGCCAGACTTTTCTACTAAACGAAAGAGTGAACAAACATGCTAGTGCTCGTCCACTTTCCATCAGTACTGGTCACGGGAGAAGGCAGTGGGGGCCTGTTGGTCTGAAGAGCAAGAGTTCCTAGGAAAAGTGGCCCTCTCAGCCTCCCACTTTGGACCACAATATTCAATATTCCCAGGGCCTACACAGTGCTGGCACCTAGTTAATATTCAAGATATTTTTGAATGAATGAGTGAATGAATGAATTCCCAGGCCAGATTCACTCCTCTCTTACTATTCTTGGCACCTTCCCACAGCAGCACTTTTGTTTATACTTGTCTCCTTGTCTGATATGTTCTTTCTGTCCTTCTGCAAACTCAACCCTCAGGCCCTGGCTGAAGGCTCACAGCCATCCCCACCACCTTCCTGCTCCACCTTCACTTCAGTTCACAGGGACCTTACTCGTTTATGAACCTGGGCAAGTTTCACAGCTTTCCTGAGGCTCAGTTTTCTCACCTACACGATAGGGATGGCAGCAGAGGGTCCAAGGAGGTGCTGTGAGGATTCCTGATGTCAGGTGAGTTCAGTGAGGCAGGCGTTACACACTCGCTACATGGTGGCAGTACTGTCATGGTCATCATCTCAGGTCTTCATGATCCTAACCCAGTTCTACAGCCTGTAGGAGTTTCAGTATGCTCCACTCACTCTTCTAGAAATTCAATTCCCTTTCAGTGCATCCTTTCAACAGGACCAGTCAACAGCCTGTGAGGTAGGTGCATGGGTGTGTGTGTGTGTGTATACGTGCATGCTAAAGACCCCCCCCCCCCACCATTGGGAAGCCCTGATCCATGAAGGCATCATGGACATCCCTGCCCACATGCACGGCACTTGACAGTTTACAGGGCACTTTCCTTTTCTTTCTTTCTTTTGATCCTTACAGCAACACTTCTGAGCAGATGATCTTACTTTCAACTTTATAGATGAGGAAAGTTGAGGATCTGAAGGGGAGTTGACTTGCCACAGTGATAAGTGTGAGATGTAGGATTATTGTGAAGGACCTAGGATCCAGAACCAGCTCTGCTAACTTCCTGTTAAGTGACCTTTCCTCAGCATCTCCATACACAAGATAAGGGGATGATTAGGGAGCAAAGAAAGGAGTGCTTCCCCAGAAGGATGCACTGGGAAGAAAACAAAAGGCAGGGATATGGAACAAGGAAGAGTTATTTGGAAGACTTGAGCAAGAAGGAGTTGAGAAGAACCCCCAGGTGCAGTTTTCCACGTAGCAGTGGGAGTGTGGGGCTCAGCCTCTGCAGCATCTTTTCCATCCCACACCACTTCTCCATCTCTGAATTTTTAAACAAATTCCCTGTGAAGCTGAATTTTCAAACAGTTCCCATTTGGATATCAATACGAATCTTGATTTTCCCCCTTTTCCCTGGTGACAGCATGCTGATTTTGATTAGTTGACCCCTCATAAAACAGCAAAGCCTACATTGTAAGCCAACTGTTGTTCGGCAATGATCGCTTTAGTGGTGGGCACATGAGCCAGATGTAAGGAAAGTGTTCTGGAGGGCTTCTGAGAAAGGTTTCCTCTCTGTCTTAAGAGGGAAACACAGAAAGAGTCCATTTCCCGGGGTCTGCCCGGTGGCATAGTGGTTAAGTTTGCATGCTACACTTCGGCAGCCTGGGGTTTGCAGGTTCGGATCCCAGGCACGGACTGAAGCACTGCTTGTCAAGCCATGCTTTGGCAGCTCCCATATAAAGTAGAGGAAGATAGGCACGGATGTTAGCCCAGGGCCAGTCTCCCTCAACAAACAGAGGAGGATTGGCAACGTATGTTAGCTCACGGCTAATCTTCCTCACACACACACACAAAAGAAAGAGTCCATTTCCTCTTTTGAACATGTCTGAAGATAATGTTTTGAAACCTTGCAGCCATCTTGTGATCAGTACCAGGCACCCATCTTGCTATCAGCCTGAGGAAGGAACCAGCAAACGGGGGCAGAAAAAAGAGCATTACAGAGAACTACAGCTGGATCTCTGAGGTGCCACATTTGGATCCACTCCACCTCAAGATTTCTGGTGACACGAGACAATACATTTCTTTATTGTTTAAATTGATTCGAGTTGAAGTTACTGTTACTTGCAGCCAAAGGCCACCTGACTCCTCCTGGTGGCTCTTATGTGCAGCCTGCATTGTGACCAGTGCATTTCTCACTAACGGTGCTATGACCTACTGAGTCAGGTAGTCAGAAGTTACTAGTCACACATAATACAGATACAATATTTAAGAATGTTTGGCTTTTTAAATAATCTAAACCAATGGTCCTCAAACTTTGGCATGCATCAGTCACCTGGTGGGAGGTTCTTCTTAGAACAGATTGCTGGGCCCCACCCCCAGAGTGACTAATTCAGTAGGTCTATTGTGGGGCTAGAGAATTTAAATTTCTAACAAGTTCCCAGACACTGCTGTTGCTGCTGGTTTGAGGACCACATTTTGAGAACAAGTAATTTGGACAATTTTATAATAATGTCCCTCATACTTATTTGCATACAACTATGATTTCTTAGGCAGGAGAAAAAGGAAGTGGAACTATAGCTAGTAGCCACGCACCTGGAAACTTCTAGGGGAGTGCGTCTTGCATTGACCATTGACACTATTCATGTGTGTCATGTAGAAATAAAGGTTGATATCCAAGGCTCCAACGCCTATTGCTCAGACTCAGGGAGCCTAGGACACAGGTACAGTGATTGAGTGATAACCCAGAATGAGGCTCCTGTTCTCATCCTTCGCCTTGAGGCAGCAGTTGATATGTTTGTGAGATCAAAAGGTACTAACTATTGTCATTATTAATGTCACCCTTGTTATCACTTAGACTTTATAAATTCCTTCCACATCTATCATCTCATTTAGTCTTCATAACAATACTATGAGGAAGATCATTATGATTATAAATAGGATGAGAAAGAGGAGAAGCAGAGAGAAGAGGAGGAAGGGGACAAGAAGGGGAAGGAAGAGGATGACTCCATTGTACAGATGTGGAAACTGAGGCTGAATGACTTGTCCCTGTCATACAACAAGTAAATTCCTGAGCTAAGACTCATATCCAGGTTTGTCTGCCACTAAATTCTGTGTTCTCTCTATTAAACCATCTTTTTGGTGAGTTGGCATAGGTATTAACTATGGATAAGAAAAAGAAAATTCAGGAAAATTCAGTGCTATCTCACCTTCCCAAAGAAGGCTAACTTCTCGCTTCAGAAACACCTCAGGCACCCTAATAACCCACCAAGCATCTTCGTTCATCCAGAAACATCAAAGACCCAAAAAGTAAGGCAGAATAACTATCATAAAGTTGCAGGAGACTCTCTTATAATGATAGCTATAAGCTATTATTTAAGATGGAGTTCTAATGAGCTTGACTTTCTGATTACTGTGTCCACTGTATAATTTAGAGGCCAATTTTTTTTAAATGATCGCTAGTAAGTGACACAAGGCAGGGTGATAGCAAATGAAAAGACAAAAAGACTATCAAAAGCAGATGTAGGAACTCAAACTTGCTCTCAAGATGATTTAAACACTTTGAAATGGAGATGTTGATCAAAAAGAAAAGACAAGAGAAGACGAGATTAAGCCTGCCTATATCCCTGAGCAACCCAAAAGTATTTGGTCACCAGCAGAGCTGTCTCAGCCTAGTGAGATGGCAGGGTATAGAAAGAGAGCATGGTGATCTTGGGTGGGTTACTAAACCTCTCTGAGCATCTGTCTCCTTGGCTTTAAAATTGAAGGTCATAACTCCTTCCTTACAGAATTGTGAAGGCTGGCCATATTATATAGAAAGACCCTAACAGTCTTGGCCTAAAGTAGGCCCTAAATAATAGTAGGCTCTTGAGATTTTGATATTGATGATTATTCAAGAAGGTTTTAAGAATGAACATAAATGATGCAGGGGGTGCAGAAGACGCTTAGATGGGATGGCTAGCAGGTTTGGCTTGGGTAGACATGGGCACTTCTGATTTCACCGGGCCCTTGACACCAGCTTCACACATTATTTTCTAGAGTCATAATTTGCTAAACCAAGCAGTTCACAGGCGTTACTTCACAAATTATTACTTGCCTGTTTCAAAAGACTTCCATAACTAGAACCAGCCCTCCATGAAGCAGGCAGAGAGTCAGAGCTGAGTTCCAGGAGGAAAGAATTGTCTCAGGGGCTGCAGATGCATGGAATATATTTTTTGGCCAGTGCTAGTTGGATTTTTTAGCAAGGAGAGAAAAGCCAAAATGTTTTTAAAAAAAATCACATAGCCTAGATGCTCAGATTTGGACTAAGGTCTGTCTCCCTCTAAAACTGTGACCATTATGGATGCTGCCTCCCTGTATCATTGACAGAATATTTCTAACATGGGTTGGACACCCTGGTGAAAGGCAAAGAAAAGTGATTCTTGGTGGGAGAAAGATTGAGGCTCTTATTTTTGAGCGGCTTCTACAAATGTCTACATTCTTCACCACAGTAAGAAAAATGTCTTTTTTAATTTTGTAATATAGTCCTACCTGTAGGTGCTACGTGGAATGCGACTGGAAGGCAAGTGGATTGCTGAAACACAGTGCTTTACTATTTGAGCCATAGATCTTAACCACCACAGGGAAATATGTTTCCATGGGAAAATGTGGTCAGAGTTCCCTTCCATGCTCGGGTTCCAGAAACACCTTTCCTTTGCAGCTTTTCCCTGATTTCTGTGAAGCAGCATGGTGTAATGGAAAGAGTTCTATATTTAGAACAAGATGACATGAGTTCCAGTCCATTTTCCTGCTCTATTAGTTGAATGACCCTTAGACCCTCTGATTCTCAGTTGCTTTATCTGTCAAACAGGCCTGAGAACTCCTGCTTTTTTGGAGTTTTCCATGCTTAAAGGAAATAACGTTTGCAGCATCACTTTGAAAACTGTAAAGCTCCTGTACAATGTTGAAGAGTTGTTAGTAACTCTCCAATCTGTTAGGATGTGAGCCCCCCTACACAACTTCTACATGAAAGCAGGCATTCACTTCTCAGGGCTCCATGGCTGAGGTCCAGGCCACTCTGTGGAGATGCGCCTGCTTCTGTCTCTAAGCTTCCCTGGTGTCTCTGCTCCAAATGCTTCAACTTCCAAAATGCACAAGTTCCAAGATAAAGAGAACTAAAAGGGAGCAATGATTGCAACATATGTGGGCAAAATGTGGTGTAGATTCTGCTCCTGCTTGGGGTCCTCCTGACAGAGTAGAGAGTAGAGGGTGAAAGGTGTGACTTTGAAGGAAGCAATAGAGCACAAGGACAGGTGACTTCCCAGATCAGAGGAAGGGATCTCCAGACTTCCTCTATCCTCATACAGCCTGAGAGCATAAATATCATGGATGGCTTCTGCCCTCTATGGCCACTGTAACATGTTAATAAATCAAGCATCAAATTAAAATCTGCATCCAAAAACTATCCATTTCATGTCTACCGTTGGTCCTTGGATTTGAGTGATAATGTTAGCCCAGGGCAGTAAGCACAGGAGATTTATTAAAGCAAGCCACATGCCTTCACCAGCAGTGACAGAAGGAAGTACTGAGAATTCCCAGTGTGCCAAGGGAGCCTTCTTGCTCCTTTATCCTGCAGGTGCCAGCCCTAAGCAAAGCTCTTACCATACTGTTCTCCTACTGAAAGGTCCTTAATTATTCACCATGGGCCCGAGAAAAAGGTCAAAGCTTTTCAGAGTGACCCTAAACAATGCAGTCCCAACTCCCATTCTAGACCCACTCTCTCCACATACCCCAGGATTCATCCCCAAACAGCTCACAATTTCATACCTCCATGATTTTGTGTTGGCTGTTCCCTCAAGTTGGTAGGCCACTCCACCCCATCCCTTTGCCTGTCACCAGCACACACCCTCTTACTGAAATCCTACTCATATCCAAGGCCCAGTTCAAATGCCATCCGCTCTAGGAAGCCCCTTTTGATCCCAAACCCACTCCACAGCCCTCTCCATTTCTTCTCTAATCCACAGTTGACCTCTATTATTTGGTGCTAATTTCTTTTGCACAAAGGACGAGACATCAGAAGGCTCAGGTTTTTGTACATGTTCCAGCATCTCCCACATGCGTGCCACATCATGGAAACCTCTAAAAGCCTCTCCTCGATTATCTGTAATATAGGGATAATCATAATACCTGCCTTTTGGGGTTGGTGTGAGTAGCAAATGTGACAAGAGATATGAAAATAAATTTTAATTTTGGAAACACGATGAATTTGTCATTGTGATTTTTAGTATGCCTCCCTAGCTAGGTTTTTAAATTTCCTGGTGAGCCCAGTCTGATATCTATATCCCAGGTGCCCAGATCCAGTTCTGACCAAGTGATTAGAAAATGTATGATGGATGAATTAACGAAAAAAAAGAATGAGTCAAACAAAAGTTAGGAAATAGGACAGAAGACTCCTTTTGACATGAGACTGACGCCTTCTCCATCAACTAAATTAGGGTTCTCCTGATATTCCTTTTCATAACACCTAATTATTCCCTTCATAGAACCTACCATAATGTGAACTGTCTATGTAAGTATTTTGGTTTAATATCTCTCAGCTGCCTCTGACAAGCCCTCCAATGAAAGGGACCATTTCTCTTTCGTCCATTGAATACTCAGCACCTAGGACAGTACATGGCATGCAACAGCCACTAAATACATATCTTTTAAATGAATGAATACACAGATATTTTCATTTTATTTATAAAAACACAACATCAGGCTCAGATGAAAGGTGAAGTCAAAGTGTAGCCTTTTATTCAATAACTATTTATTAAAGTAAGCAGAAACAACTTCTTGCCCCGATCTCATCCCCTAGTCTCCGTTAGGGACACAGTCTTTGATCTCATTGCCTCTTTCACTTTCCCCCATGGAAACACTTATGCTGCACTGCATTTTTCCATGTCCTTGTCTGCTTGCCTACCAGACTATGAGCTCCAAAACAGAACCATCTTTCACTTGCCTTTATGTCCTAAATGAACAGCCGTGGGTGCTGAAACATAGTGATAGGGCGCAACCCCAATTGTGAATTTCTCTTTGACATGCACTTCAAGGTCTCTCTGCTTGCAGAGGTGCTTTTTTCTTTTAATTGACCTCCTTGTTCACCAAAATTTCTCCATCTTTATACAACGGTAGAACAAATAGAACTGAAATTTTGGTTTCACAATTTACACTGGTAAACTGCAGATTTTCTCTCCATCCGGGACCTATGGACATCATATGAGATGGAGTGGCATGTGTAATGTGTATGTGCGGTAGGAACATTGGGAACTGCAAACACACAGAAGCTCTGGGAGGTGAATAATTGAACTTTGATGGAAGCTGACTGCTCTTGACTTTCCAAAAGCAGAAAACCCAGCAGAGCATCTTGGAGAAAAGTTTTGAAGACAGCTCAGGCTTTGGAAATGGGTGAAATCAAAGAACTCCATTGACTATCACAGAATCAGAAGAGCTTGGGCAGCTGCCACATGGGGAAGAGGATACTAGCACAGAATCAAAAAATCAAATTTCAAGTCATAGGTAGTGAGGGGGTAGTGGTAATGATTCAAGCCAGAGAAGAAGACTTGAGCCAGGGCAGCTGGAATTGGGAGAATCTGTAAACACGAGGCATGTGCATGTGTGTTTCACATAGTTATCACAACAACCCTTCTAGGCCGCTATGATCTTATAGAGGATGGAACCGAGGCCCAGAGAGGCTTAATAATTTACCCAAGGTCACACTACTCCTAAGTGGCCATGTCAGGATTTGAAACCACATCTGCATGCTCCAAATTCCCTATTGACCCCACTCTATGACAATGCCTCCTCGTTGATGCAAGAATGAGCTGGAGCTGTGGTTCCCAGTCCTGGATTAGCTTCTAAGGAAAAGAAAGAAAGATGATAGATAAGACAGATAGACAGACAGACAGATAGATAGATAATAGATAGATTCTGGTTCTACACCAGCCCTACTGAAAACGGATCTTTAACCCTACTGTAACTTCATATGTAAAAACACTCTCCAGGTGATTCCTGTAGCCAAGGGCAGTGAACCACAAATCTGGAGGGGACTCTTGTTCTGGCTGTGGTATCTGACTTATGACTTCTAATATCCCTTCAAGCTACTGGACTATGTGTCCTAAGTCTCTCTGCTGTTGGTGCTCAGAGTGAACTCTCTTCATATCAATCTAAGGACAAGTATTAAAGACATATTCCATGATTTATGAATTTTAAAATACATAGCTTTTTGTCTTTCAATATGTCTGAAACTGAGATGTGTCCTACAAGGGATGACGACGTACAGTTTCCCTCAGCCAGGCAGCAGATGTCACAGCATGTGCCCACGTGAACTTGCTGTCATTCCTAGTGGTACAATTGGATAGGACAACCCTCGACGTTTCAGGCCACAAACTACTTAAGAACTAATTGTGGAAGAAACATGAATCCCGCCTGCTGCCTGACAGCCTTTGTTGACAACTGCTGGTAAGATCAAAAAAGTACCAGCACAAAAACTTGACGGAAAATCCCAGAAATAATAATGGAGTCTTCTTCTGAGAAATGCAATAATAAAAATGAGTGATGTACTGACATGTGCTACAACATGGATGAACCTTGGAAACATTATGTTAAGTGAAAGAAGCAAGTCACAAAAGATCACATACTGTAAGATTCCATTTCTATGAAACACCCAGAATAGACAAATTCACAGTGGCATAAAGCAGATTAGTGGTTGTGTAGAAATGAGGAAATGAGAGGAATACAGGAAGTCACTGCTAAAGGGCATGGGGTTTATTTTGGGGTTGTTGAAAAAGTCCTAAAATTGATTGTGGTGATAGTCACACAACTCTGAGAATGCACTAAAAATTATTAAATTGGACGCTTTAAATGGGTGAATTTTACGGTATATAAATTATATCTCAAAAAGGCTGTTAAAAAATGATGGGGGAGGGGAAGAGAAATGTAGCATAACCAATCTTCTGGCTGGCAAAGAGGACAACAGTATATGGGAAAACCCAGAATTCAATGACTCTGAGTCAAAAAGTGATTCAGAAAAGGAAGAAGCTGAATGTAAAGAAGTTTTATGAATACTTGAACATTTATTTTACTTTTATATTACAAGAGTGATGTATTATACAAATATAATCAGAGTAAATGAGCTCTTTCTACAAGTCTAAAAATTTAATTGATAAGATAGCATTGGGTTATAATTCAGTTGGCAGCAGTTTCTTTTCTTTCTTAATGGCACCTAAAATAAAGTGGCTCTTAAAATCAATGGCATCTCGATGTGATGCAATAGCATTTGAGTCTCTGCTACTTGAGGCTGGTTTTTCCAAACAATGACTAGCTGTCAAATACTGAATATAGACCTTACTTTCTCCATTCCTAAGCTTTCATGTCTCTACAGTAGATTTATTTCTAAGGATCCTCTTGGCTCTGAGATGTTCTAGTTCTAATTTAAATTTCTATTCACGTCTGGTAGAAAATTCATCATTCATTAGATCCTGTACCCCAACACAGGTTTGAAAAATAAGGAAAAGAGGAAAATATCACATCTGTCTAAAAGTTATGTGCTGGAAGAGAAAGGTAAAATGGTTTCTTGTACTTTTTCCTTGATTATCTGCAGAATTTCATTTCTTAATCCTCTCTGAATCCCAGATCCCCAGAGATCTGATCGTGAATGGAATAACACATTAAGAGGGGGAAACTCGGCCTGTGGTCAAAATGTGTTCACCATGGCAGCCAACAGCTCAGGTGGCCTCTCTGGCCCCTGGATGAGTTCTCCTTGGTGGATAGTTGTCCAGCCTGTAGGCCGCTTCCTGATGATCTGTGTGCAGGGCACCAACCAGGACATCTAAAGCACTAACCCCAGAGGGAGCTCAAATGGAGACAGGACTTTCAAAAAGAAAAGAAACACAATGGAAGAAGAGAATGGTTTGTAAGCACCATCACAGAAGTAATTTGTTTTTAGGAGGTTTGAGAATTCCTTTTGGTTACCAGATTTCATAAAAGATTATTTTTGTCTAAAATGTAAAGGCACATGTTTATTTTAGCAGTCTTCAAAATAAACAAGAAATTGGAAATGCCTAAATGTCCAACACTGGAGAAATGTTAAATAAAATCTGGAACATTCATATTATGAAACAGTATATGGACATTAAAATGTTTGCATAAGGTTTGTGATACTATGAGAAAAAGTTTGGATTCTACCATCTAATGAAAAAAGTAGAAACATTTTAAAAACACATTATATTCTCTATATAAAGAATACGCATTGACTGGGAAGGAACTATGCCAAAATTCTGATCATCACAGACTGGTATATCTGAGTGATTTCCTACTGTTTCTGCATTCCCATTCTACAATGAATGAGCAATACCCTTTTCCATCATGAAAACCGATTCTGTACAACTTTAAACATTTTCTTATAAAAAATAAAATATGCTCATTATAGAAAATTTAGGGAAAAAGAGGAAAATATAAATTTGTCAGACCCAACACAAAGAAAACAACTGGTAACATGATAGCGTTTTGGTATATACTCTTCCAGTCATTGTTGCTTGAATAAATACACAACACACACACACACACACACACACACACACACACACACAGAAGATCCATAATAGTATGAGCCACTGTGGGTCCACCCAGCCTATAACTGCTTTCTCAGAACTGGTTGCAACACACATGGCACTGGGCTGTTTTAGCCAGGTTTTCCAAGGTAACCCTATCCCTTTAATCATAGCTGATTGGACCAAGAGTAAAAACTTAATCCAGGGTGGCCCAATTATATTTTTTCCCCAGGGAGTTAAAGCTGGCAATACCAAGATACTAGGAAGATATGCAGCTGATTAAAAACACTGGACTGAGGCAGTGATTCTACTCCATGAGCAGAGAGGCAAGAGGTGATGGGCTCAGAAAGATCAAGGGAAAAGCACCTGTGGTTCCTAATAACTCCCCGGTTCCTGTGTCTTCTTGATTTAGGAGATTTCCCCTTTAGCTCTCAGTCAAGACACCCATACCCCTGTAGACAGAAGTGCTTTAATTAAAACATTTCATATACTATTTGTAACTGGATTTCTTCAATGGTAATATTTAAATGATTTTCTTTTATTTCCTATATAGTTAACATTGGCCGTGAACATTCCTATGTGTAAATCTTTTATGAACAATTTTTCCTAAAATAAGTTGTCCTTTCTTATATATTGATAGTTTGTCTTTAAGAAAGTTTTATTAATTTACATTACAATCAACAAATTATAATAGAGTCTAATGAACATTATTATATGACTTTTAGTTAAATAGAAAGGTGATGTAGGGGCCGGCCTGGTGGCATACAAGTTCATGTGCTCTGCTTCGGCGGCCTGGGGTTTGCAGGTGTAGATCCCGGGCACAGACTTATGCACCACTTATCAAGCCATACTGTGGCAGGCATCACACATAATATAAAGGAAGATGGGCACAGATGTCAGCTCAGGGCCAATCTTCCTCAGCAAAAAGAGGAGGATTGGCAACAGATGTTAGCTCAGGGCTAGTCGTCCTCACACACACACACAAAAGGTGACGTAAACTTTCAGTGGTTTATAAGATCTTCTAAGATCCATTGTCTATAAGGAAGCCTAATAAATCCTGTCACTTCAACTGAATAAGTTGTTTTAACATCAGATGAATTCAAGTTAATATGTTTATTACTTTTGGTCAAAGATCATTACAAGGGTGTCCAAAAAAAAAAAAAAAAAGTGAGTTTGTTGTGAACTTTAAAAATAACTTAGAAAAATCTGAACAAAGCCAAGTTATAGATTCTGGGAGAAACAGATAACATTTTGGAGTTATTAAAGACTATCATCTGTCCCATTCATCAAAGTGTTGTTTTAAGAGTATTATTTTTGGAATAACCTTGATGTTCATCTTTTGAATCATTCAGTCCAGAAAAACAAGTCACATAGTGTCTGTGTTGGATAGCAATATAGCTTTTTTGGAACTATTTTAAATTGGGTATTATCTCTACTAAATCTGCATCCTAAGGACCATCTGGCAAGTTTTTCGATGGATAGAAAAGATTTGAAGGAAATGAGGGGAATTCTTCACTCTCATGGGTTTCAGGATTATAGCATAAAGGAAGACTGACACACTCTTGTTGGTTATGACATAGTATTGAAACAGATTGTCTCAAAGAAAAAGAAGTTTAAGTGAACACAGGAATGTTATCTCTTCAAGATCCTGATTTCAATTCTTTTAAATATATACCCAGAAGTGAGACTGCTGGATCACATAGTATTTCTGTTTTTGATTTTTTGAAGAAACTCCATACTGTTTTCCATGGTGGCTGCACCATTTTACATTCCCACCAACGGTACACAAGGGTTCCAATTTCTCCACATCTTGGCAACATTCATCTTTTGTTCTTCTGATAATAGCTATCCTTACAGGTGTGAGGTGATATCTCATTGTGGTTTTGAGTCAAAATAGCCAAAATGTGGAAACAACCTAAATGTCCATCACTGAATGAATGGATAAAGAAAATATGGAATATACATACAATGGAATAGTATTCAATCTTAAAAAAGAAGGAAATTCTGCAACATGTGACAACATGGGTGAAACTTGAGGATCTCATGCCAAGTGAAATAAGCCAGTCACAGAAGGACAAATACTGCATGATTCCACTTATATGAGATCTCTAAAATAGTCAAACTCATAGAACCAGAGAATGGAATGACAGTTTCCAGGGACTGAGGGAAAGAGAAATGAGGAGTTGCTAATCAATGGGTCTAAAGTTTCAATTTTGCAAGATGAGTAAGTTCTAGAGATCTACTCTACAACATTGTAGCTATAGTTAATAATACTATATTGTACTCTTAAAAATTTGCTAAGAGGTTAGAGCTCATGTTAAGTGTTCCTACCATAATAAAATAATTTTTTTAAAGGAAAGAAGCTTAAAATTGCTTAAAAAACAGAAGCTTGGCAAGGCAGAATAACATACTGCTATGCCATATCCTATGTTGCTTAGCTGAACAAGTGATCCCTTTCAAATCATGTTCTCTTAAGACAATAGTCCTTATTTTTCTCTTCCCCCTCTCCAGTGGCCTCTCTTGAAAAATCATCCTCATTCACAGATGGTCAACATTATGATGGAATTTTGTTTTCCTCTCATGTGAATTTGGAGCTGAGAGAAGCGTTCAGCTCCTTGCTGGGACCTGCTGACAAACTCACTGGCCCCAGAACTATATGTGACATCAAGATGATGCTTCTGAGGTTCCTGTTGGTACCTCTGCTGAGCCACAGGGGCCCAGTGGACAAGCACTGATGAGGACTTGGAGTTCAGACTTTGTCACTGCCCCTCACAAAGCCAACGGGACCTGGCGTGTACAACTGAACACTCCGCTGTCTTTTCCCCCATTAGAAAACTAGACAGTCTAGCTCTGACAGAGAGAACGGGGAATGGGTTAGCAATATCAAATTCCCTGCAGAAATACTTGGGAAGGAGCTGCCAAAAAGGACCTCTTTTGTAAACTAAGGGGGTTGCACTCAAAAATCTCCAAGGGAATTTTATGGCTGACATTCTAGTATTCCATGATGACTCAACCCTGAAACTTGCACTGAGACGGTCATACTAAAGAATATGCAGTGTCTGGGGAGAAGTGAGATATCTGCATGAAAAATGGAGTGTCCGCAGATAGTTACGGAGGCAACCCACAAAGCTTCCATGTCTTATCAAGTGGCTAACTTTATGACAGCATCCCTCTCCCTGCCAAAATGTTTATCATCAAAAATTGTCATTAACAAAGGACACAGGTATCTTAGACATGATAATGGTAGGTCTTTCCCTGAAACGGTTCACCTTCCCCCCCGCCCCATTTTTATGGGTGATTTGTTATATTTACACATCTCAGAAAAAAAAAAAAAGGAAAGGATGACTTGGGCTCCTCTATTTACATAGATTTTGTGTGCTTTTGATGGTTCTATCACATTTCTGACAGTTGTACATCTTTGGTCCTGGGTTGTTTAGTTGATAAGTTTTTAGGGGTAGCAGAAGTTTACACTGGAACAGGGTAAGGGCACACAGACCTTATACTTTTGACACCAAAGGTCACACTTTGGATTAGGCGCTGGAGGCCAGGCCTCTAGACCACAGGAGCAAACACAACAGCAATTTTCCAGGAGCCAAATCAGTGGGAAACATGGCAAAGAAGATGAAGCCGAGAGACATTTTTGTGGCTGTCTTAAGGACATAAAAAGTCATGAAGCATAAAAAGGCCTCAGAGGGATTCCCCCATCTTTTTTCCCAGCTGCAGAAACATTCTCCCTAGCTTGTTTTGGAATCTGAGCCAGAAGACCCTTGGTGAGAATGCCAGTGGCCTGCTCCTGGCCCAGCTACCTGCTCCCTGTAAGCCTGAGAAAACACGGATGGGCCCTGCTCCTCTGCAGCCCCTGGGACAGTTCCCTCCAGCTTCCCGGTGATGTTCTTGGACTGCCCCAGCAGTTCCTGGCCCAGAGTTAGGCCAAGCTCCCAGATGTGCCAACTCGCAGCCAGGGATGCCAGACCTGGCACAGGGGGCCGCCTGCCTGGGGCCATGGGCTATCCTCAAGAAAACAGAGTTTGAGAGGGGCTGGAGTTTCGGCCCTGGCTGTGGCTAGATGCCAGTGGCTTTCTGTAACTTTTACACATGTTCCTGTGGAAGTGCCCTAAAGATTTATATAGAAAGTGTTGCTCCCAAAATTGGAGAGTGAACTGTGGATTGGACTCTACATGTACTCCACCCTCAATACTCAGTGCCTAATTTGGAATATCCCAATCCTTCTTATCACCTTAACTCAATCATTTTTCAAACCTTTCAAAGCAGTAGAATCCACCTTTCCAGAAAACCTTACACACAATCCTATATGACAACAGATGAGAGTGGGGCCCATCAGACTGTATCCAACATTCCCCACCATTAGCTATTCCGTTGCACAGCTTGTTGTCCCCTGAGGTCTAGCCACAGATCCCTTAAGCTCTGAAAAACATATTTGAAAACCATGGTTGAAGGATTTTTATAAACAACTTAAATCTTTCTTAAAATCCAATTTCAAAATCACCCATTTTTAGCAGGAAAAAAATTTTAAGCAAATTCACATGTACTCAGTGTCAGAATGCGTTCAACAAACATTTTCTGAATACAGGGTGCGGGCCAGGCACCGTGCTAGGCAGTGGGGATGAAGAGATAAATAAGACACAATTCTAACACCAAACAGACCTATTGCCGAGTGGCCTTGGAAAAGCCACTTACATCTCACTGAGTCTTTGAACAACAATATGAGAGCTGATGATTATCGTCATCTGGAATCTCTTCAGTTTCCACTAAAAGAAGCTGAGTTCCAGAGTGAGATATCAAACTCCAGGCCCAGACTCAACTTCTGGTCTCTTGGCTTCCCAATGAGCAGTGTTTCAGACTCCCTGACTGCGGAGTATTGGAGAAGTTGGTCAGGAGACACTGACAAGAACGACTTGGGACTAGCAGCGATGGTGGTGAGCCCGAGTCTTCCCACAGAAAGGTGAAGTGCTGAAGATACTGAGTCTTAGATGACGATGTGAAAGAACTCCAGAGGTAGGGTACCCAGAGCCTAGCAGAAATGACATTGTCAAATCGAATATACAGGTCTGGCAGACAATGGGTTCCCATTACAGATGACATTCCCTTCTACTTTCCAAATGCTTCACAGTTTGCAAAGCATTTTTCAATGCCAGTATCATATTTGATCCCCCTAGCAAGGACCTAGGTGGGTAGAAGGGACATTGCCCCCATTTCAGAGACGGAGAAACTGTGTCTCAGAGATGTGAGTTGACTTGCCCAAGGTCAGAAAATAAGTAACTAGCAGAGCCTGGACATCTCAACAAGTCAGGAGTCTCGAGCACCACACTTCCTATGCTAGTGGAGTAATATACTGAGTTAGGGATACATGTGGGTCTGAACTTTGGCCTGGGAGTGTGAAGATGGAGTGACTTTAAGAGAATTAAAGAAGAAAGGGAATTGACATTTATTGAGTATATACCATCCCACCAAAATGAAGCACAGTTATTGCTTTTTGCAACTTCATAGTAGAATGGGGAAGCTAAGCATGTCAAAAGGTAAAAGTACCTATTGTGATGAGTCCCATACCAGCAATAGATACAGATGCTTACATAATTGTTGTAGCAACCAGGTGATAGATATGTTGTATTCTCAACTCTCTGATGAGGAAACTGAGGCTCAGAGAGGCTAAGTAACCAGCCCCCAGGTCATGCACAGGAGCAGGAGTTGAACACCAGTCATTCTGACTCCAAAGTCCTTGCTCTTAGGACTTCACCCAGCTGCCCTTGGCTTCAATGAGAGCATCTGCAGGCATGCTGGCTGGAGGGGGTAGGAATAATATTATTTCATTTATGTTTTATTTATGTGGTGCCGTGATATTTATCTAGAAGCTTTCATCTGGGAGATGTGAAGTGTTTTATAAACAGGTTCTTATTATTCCCTCCCTCCCCTTCCACTCCTCCACCTGAGTCCTTGGGAACCAAAGAGGTTGCCAACGATGGCCAAGGTCACAAGCGTGGACAGGTGGATGTGTGATGGTGGTTCCTCGTGTGTGGACACAGCTGTGTTTGGCGATAACAGCAATAATCTCTTACTTTGTATATCTCTCTGTTGTTTACTAACCTCTTTCATTTCCAACTTTCATTTGATCCTCACACCGGTCATGTGAAATAGGCAGAGCAAGCATCAATTTACAGAGGATGCAACTGAGGTCCAGAGAGGTCAATTCACTTGCCTAAAGACACACAGCCTGTCATCAGAGGAGTGGAGATTCAAACTCAGGTCTGCTGATTCATACAAAAGCAGTGTGGCATAGTGGCTGAGAGGCTGAGCTTTGGAATCAGGCAGACCTGAGCTTGAGTTTTGTATCTACTATGTACCTTCAGGGCTATATGCCTGGATTGGTGGACTTCATCTCTCCAATCCTGTTTCTTCATCTGTGAAGCGAGCAAACTAATTATTCCTACCCTAGTGAGCTGTGAAGAACCCAATCAGAAATATATATAAAGTATAAAGAACTCATCATAATGCCTGGCATGTAGGGAGCTTTCAATAAACAGCAGCTACAATGAAGATCCCAAGGAAAATCTCCTTCCACTACAACCACTGTCTGGGAGGATGAAGTGGAGCTTGCACACAACTGAGAGGGTCTTCTTGGAGGCAGGTCAAGGTGTGGGGTTTACCTGCAGCTGCCACCCAAGCTGAGGTTCCGAGCCCCCATTCCCTCCCCCTCAAACATCAGCCCCCCCCCCCGCCCCCCGCATGAGGTGTGCTGGCAGGCAGCCATTTGGCATCAGCGGGAGGCATGCACTCCCAGCTCGCCCCCACAAGTGGCCCTACCCACCTGTCTCCAGCCCTCCCCATCTGGCAGCCCCACTTTGCCTGGGAGAAGAGCAGCAAACCTGCGTCCTCAGGTGCTCTCCTCCTAGTTCCCCCACCACGGGATACAGCCAAAGAAAACCAAAGCACTCTGTTTGTTTTCTAAGCCGGAGCCAGGAGCGATTCCCGTAAGGCACGCCTGGCTTAATGGGGCTGTGTCTGGGCCTTGCCTCTCAGCCAGGCTCTGGCAGAGTCAGAAGGCTCTCTCCTCCCTGGCCCCACTGCGGGTGGTGGCATTTGCTTAAGGTGATTCAAAGTCAAGGCCAGGGGGCGGAGACGGCAGGAGGCTTGGTTCTGGGTCTGTCTGCACTGACTAATCATGTGACCCTGGATATGTCCCTTTCCCCACTCTGGGTCTCAGTTTCTCCAACTTTACCAAAAGGCAGCTTTTTCTAAATCAGTAATTCTCCACCCTGGCTGCACAGGAGAACCACCTGGGGAGCTTTTAAAAAATGAATGCTTGAGCCCCACCCCCATAAATTCTCATCAAATTGGTCTGGTACGGGGTTTGGGCAGCAACAATTTTTAGAAGCTCAATAGGTGGTTCTAGCAGGCAGCCAGGGTCTAGATCCATGGCTCTAAATGAGTTCTGAGAGCCCTGTGAGCTCTGTCATTTAATGATTCTATGAAAGAGGTGAAGGAGCAGAAGCAGAGATTCTAGAAGGAGAAATCCGATGGCTCTGTCTTTAAACTATCATCTGATCACACTGCCTCATTGGACAGATGGGCAAATCGAGGCCCAGAGAGAAGGGGGAGTCTACAGCCTTCCAGTGAGTCACTGGCAGTCTGGTCTGAACCTGGGACTCCTGAGTCACATTACAAATAGCAGAATATCGATGATACAGGAATTCAAAGAAGGGAAAGGAAGAAGCTGAAAGTAAAGAAAGAAGGAAAGGCAGAGGAAGGCAAATGTTAAAAGGAAGAAGAAGTAAAAGGGAAGAAGAGGAGGTGAGGGAAGCGAAGGGGGATGTGTAGCGGAGGGAGAAGATGAGAACTAAAAGCCAGGCAGGGGCACGAGCCGCGCGAATAGTTCCCAGGGAGTGAGGGCAGCTTGGAGCCAGTCTTGGCTGTACAGCGCGTATTCGGCAAATGCAGTCCGGGCAAGAGCTCCTGTCCCAGCTGGGGCCCCCGGCCGGGCTGGAGCCTGCGTGGGGGCGGTCTGACTCACAGCTGCTGCTTCCTCACCCGGCTTCCAGCCTCTTGCTCAATCCAGGCGGCAGGCGGGATGCATGCTCTTTTGCAAGGTGATGCCAAGCAGACAGGGCCCTGCAAACTTTATGAAAGGATTCCGACTACAGGTCAGGAACAGATGGGGCAGGAGACGCTGTGGTCTACCATGCTGAACAGCTGGGCGACTCTGAAAGAGGCCCACCCTTTCCTGCCTCCAGGCCCCTGTTTGATGCCCACTTCCACTGAGTGCTCTCCCCCACAGATACCCTACCTAGCCTGGCATCCAAGGCCTCCCACATCTGGTCCGGTAATGTCTCTTTACTCACCATTCCCCCCACCATGATTTTTATGCTACCTGTAAGACCACTTACTTCCCCAAATGTGAGAAGCCTCCACACCTTTGGTTATGATGTGCTTACTCTCCCATCCAATTGAACCCATAGTCATCATTCAAAATCCCACTTTTAAACATCCCACATGAAATGTCCCTGTTTTAATCCCACTCCTGCCAAATGGCTCTCTCAGATCTCCACAGTCAGAATTATTCCCTTCATCTTCTATAATTCCACATCAAGCATCCTGTCTCTCCTCTGCAATACTTAGCACCCTGGACTTTTGTATCAGATCACAAAATTGAAAGTTCCTAGGTGACCTGATTTCGCTCACATAATGCCTCCGGGCATAAGCTGTGGACTGGACAGACCTGGGTTTCAGTCTAGGCCCTACCACTTGCTATACATGTGCTTTGAGGCACAGCACCTTCGTCTGTGAAACAAGATTGTCAGTTCTTACCTCCTAGGGTAGTTGTGGGCATCACCATCAGCATGTGGGCGAGGAGGAGATCAGGAGAGGAGAAGGAAGAGAGAACAAGAATTAACCCTGCAAAGCTGCAGCTACAAGGATGCTGTTATGCTCTTGTACTAATGAGGAAACTGAGGTGGGCAGATCTGGAGAGCTCACGACTCAAGAGGTCATTCCCTCCTCCTATTAGCCCTGTGAGACAGGCAGGAGTTCCGTTCCTAAACATGGAGAAAGATCCTACCCGACATAGGGAAACTTGGGACAAGGACAAGGCCGGATCAGAACTCAGACTGTCCTGACCTCTAAGATGCCTGGTCTTGCTCTAGGGCCTGCTGCCTGCCAGGAAGAGAAGCAGGCTTGGCCCCAGCTCAGCAAATGTCAGCCTTTGGGCACAATGGGGAAGGGGAATGCCCTCAGGGAAACCCTGCCTGCTCTGCCTTTCACAGGAAGCCAGGATGTGGAGTGGAGAGAGAAGGTGCATTCCAAGGGCTTGTAGAACCCTTTGGGAAAACATTTATTTAGTTTCATCATCCCAAGGAGATTCTCAATCATGGTGACTCTCAAACATCAGTAGACATGGAATCACTTGGGGAACATGTGAAAAATAAAGATTCCCAGAAATTCTGATTCAGTAGCTTTGGGGTCAGCCCAGTAATTTGCATTATTAAAATGCTCTCCCGGGTGATTGTGATATAAATGGACCACACACTGCAAAACACTTTAGCCCATTCCCTGATCTAAATCATCTCTCCTTCCTCCCAGCATAGCCTGCTCCTCCCTCAAAATTATCTTTTACTAAGAACACTGACTAAATCAATGAGAATACTCCCTTCCCTTTCTTCTGCCCTTACCCATCATTTCTTCCTGTCCTGTTTGGTCTGGGACCTAGACATGGGGAGGAGTATCAGAGAGGGTGACAGCATCCTTCCAGCTCTAAAAGGCCAGCCCTTGCCCATGGGTTTCAGGTTCTTGAAGGCCCCTTCTTGACTCTTTTGAGACTTGGTTCTATCAGTTACTGTAGTTCCTTTCCTCCAGAATTGCTTCTTCTCCTGCATTCCTTTCCATCCAGGGGACTGGCCCCAACATCCACGTAGTCAGTGGTCTCAGCTCAACCTTCTGTATCACTCTGCCTGTTCAGTCTTCTCCTCCAGCAACCCTCCACCAAAACACACACACACACACCACACACATATACACACACCACACACCCATACACACACCACATACATACATACACATACCACACACATATATATAAACATACCACACACACATATACACAAACATATACATACCACACAGACACACACACACATATACACACACCACACATATACCACCACCACTGTTCTGTGGATTCTACCTCTCAGCATCCCTCCCCGCTCCATCCTCACTGCCATCACTCTAGTCCTCATTTCTCTCTGGAGTACTGTAATTCAGTGAGACTGGAAAGTAGAGTGTGAGGGGTAAGAAATCAGTCTGGAGAGCAAGGAAGCAGGATCCTCCAGTCTCAGATTCTCAGGAAATAGAAAGAGCTGTAGAGAATTAGGGGAAGTCCAAGAAAAGGAAGATGATGTCTAATCAAGTTCATAGCTCTATCCATAAAGATACAGTCAACAGATTTTGGAATAGCTTGCCATATACATATACATACACATACACATGCAGATATACATGCATGTATATATACATATATAGATGCACATGCATATATACATGTGCATGCACACATATACATATATACATGTACATATATATACACATACATATACATACATAAGTACTTGAATGTAATAAATCTCAGAGAAACAAAAGCTTCCATGAAGATTTTGCTCTCTTGTCCCAGCAGCTCCCCAAAGCCAAAGTTGGCCCACTGGGCTCTTGTAACACCAAAGATTCTCAGATTCTTCCCTCATGGGATGTGCGAAGGTGTGGGTGAGTGAGCAGAGCATTTCATCGTCAACTTCCTTCCCATGCCTCAGTTAATCGATCATCTAAAGTAGGCATATAACTGGGAAAATAATCGCTGGTGTCATGAAGGGAATGGGAAAGATTCTGGGAGTGAGGGGTCAGTAGGGTTGAAGGCGATGCGTCCAGCACAGAGAAGACTGGGGCAGTGTCAGAGGATGGGACCAGGTAAGACAGAGAGAGCGGAGGGTTTCCCCTGGCTGAGAGTCTTACGAGATGTTCCTTGCTTCATTTTAGTTTCCAAATTAAAAATAAATTTAATAGATGCTACTTTAGATGTTTACAACATTCACCTCCAAGGAGCCCTATGTGAGGGAGTGAAGTCCAGAGAGCACTGGGGCAGAGGCAGTGCTTATTTTCCTTCACTCTTCTCTTCTGGAGCTTGGTTTCTCCCATCTGTTACATTACCATTATCCTCAGCAGATATTTGCTGTGTAGCATCTATGTGCAGGGCACATGGCTAGACCCTGAGATGGAATGGAAAGCATGCACGAGTAAAATTGTCTACTCTCAAAACACTTACAAGCATGTAGCTCTGAGATGCAGTGGAAAGAGTCCTGGCTTTGGAATCAGAAAGAGTTGAGTCCAAGTCAAATGTCCACCTGTCCAGGCTGGTGCAACTTGGGCAAAGCACTTCAGCTGAGTCTCTGGGCTCTGTGAGCCAGGTCGGGATAATAGCACTCACCTAGCACTGGGCACACTGTCGGCGCTCAACAAAAGATACTGCCTCTCTTCCCTCCCTTAGAAAATCTGGGGAAGTCAAATTTGAGATGAGCCTGTTTTTTGATTCTTTGACCTTGAGCAAAAGTTGAAGTTTGAAAATCACCATGGAAGAACAGGATATTAGGCTCCAAAGGGTCTTCTATGACCTGTAGGTGGATGTATCTAAAGGTACATGTTGCTAAATGAATATTGAATGAATGAATGAATGATTAAATTATTAATTTAATAGTCAAAGTTCAGCATGCCTGTGACTGATTGACTTTTAAATTTGTAGTTTAGCACAGGTTGCCTTATCATTATAATAGTCACTTAATTCCAATGTACTTCTTAAGTAGGGTATAAAAATATAAAGTGGTAATTAGAATGGTGAAAATACAATATCTATCCTAACAGTACCATAGACACAGAGTGTCATGGTGGAAAAAAATCATACAACCTTTTTTTCAACAAAATCCTTACCCAATGAGACCCCACTTGTGAAAAGTAAATTGTTTCCTTCAAAGAGGTAACTTGGCGTGTGTTTAGGGGGCAGGGGGAACCCACTCTGGAGTCCATTGTCCTGGGTCTAGTCCCATCATTGTCACAGATGTACTGTGAGACAGGAGCCAGTCCCTTCTCTGGTAAAAACCATTCTATTGGGTTATATGGTGTTTACCAAAGTGTGGGACACATCAGAATTAAATCATTTAATGAAAAAAGAAAAAAAGGACTTTCTAGTTTTCTTTCAGTCCTTCAAATTCAGTCACAGAGAATGGCTTGGTTTAGTGCTGATATGCTCTTGACAATTCTGAAACATTTGCCTACTTTCCTTCTTTAAAAGAGATGGGACAAGGCTCCAGCTCAGAACTCTCCAGAGGCAATAGCATCTGTCTAGAATTATATAAAATTGTTTTGTTTTCATTGTATTGATTTTTTTCTTCTATTTGTAGCAAGTAATCCTGGTTTTCCACTTACGGGTAGTGATATAAATTTCCATTTTGAAATCATTGATTTAGCCAAAAACAAAAATAATAAAAAAGAAATGAGTCGATTTCAAGAAGAACACATTAAGTTAATAATATCCCAGGTATGACAAAATTGTGAAAGTGATGCTTAAATGAGGCATAGGAGAAAATGTGCTTGATGATTTTTCCAGGGTCCTTCAAGGAGAGAAACTCTGAGATTATCTGTGCTCTTCAAACTCTGAAACTGCCAGCCAGAACATTCTAAACGGGATCAAATGAACTTTGGTTTTCAGGGAAACCAGGTTTTGGTTTCCGGGAAAACTAATTTGTATAAAATGATACCCGGATGTTCAGGAGCATCTGTTCTTTTCAACTAGTTGCCCATAAAGCAGATAAGCAGGTCTACAGAGGCCCTGGGAAAAGTATAGTGCCCTTTAACTTTACCACAGAAAACAGCCCACAGCTGCCCAGAGGCCACCCTAGCAAGAGGCTGAGGCCCTCTGACTTTTCTGATTTCCCCAGCCTGGGCCTCTCTGCTCCCTGGCCAAGAAGAGAGGCAACGCCAGCTGCACAGGCCAGCCCACTCATGCACAGCTGGACTCTCTGAGCCAAAGCGAGTCAGGGGCCCGGACACAGGCCCCTTCTCCTGTATCCTCCCCCACTCCACCCCAGCTTAAAATATAGCAGAGCAAGAGGGTGAAACCAGGACAACCCAAACTGCAGAGAATGGGTTTAAGTGGGATGGGGGTGGGCTTCCCCTTCCCCACTCAGTACACTCCACCTCCCTCCCCACCCCCACCCTCCAGACCACCAGAACTCACCAAGACCTCTGGCCCAAGCTGACCCCAGGGAAAGCTATTGGATAGCGCTCTGAAGACACTGAGGGGGAGGAGGAGAGGAATGGAGATGGATTTCTCCATGGATTTAACATTCACTGAACAATAACTGGGATCAGCTGAATTAAAAAAAAAAAAATTCCAACCCTAGCCCTGACAGCTGAATGACAGGAGCTGCTAGCTGGGGAATGAGGAGAGGCCTCGGGGTGTAAGAGTGTAGGGAGGGATGGATTATTACTGAGGATATTTAGTATCTTGAGTTAGGGGCTGCTAGTTCTGAGTATACTGACCCATAGTGTGGATGTGTCCTAGACTCACAGCAAGGCAGCACCCGGCTGGGCAAAAAGGATCTACTCCATTCATCCATCCAATCATCCATTCAGCAACATTGTATCCCACATCTACCAGGTGCGTGGCTCAGAGCTAGGTACTGAGCGTGGCTCAGAGCTAGGTACTGAGCATACAGAGGAGAATAGTCCAGATGCGGCCTCTGCCCTCCAAGTACTTTACCTTCCAGCAGGAAAAATAGAAAATTTGAATAAATAATTGCAATTAAGTGTGAAGAGAGCTCTTAGGTGAGTGAATGCTGGAGTCTCACTTCACCTCTGCGAAGAAGTTTCTGAGAGACTTGGAGAAGTGTCTTCACATCCTTCGTCTTGAGTTTCTTCATTGGTGACAAGCATAGCAGTCTAGATTCATGATTTTTAAGTCTTAGGGCTCTTTAGAAGTGCCCAGGGGCTGCTGAGAAGGACGCTTCAGCCTAGATCCCTAAGCCACCTGGTTTTATTTTGCTTTGTACATTGGGCCTTTCTAAATTGTGTTTGAACAAAGAGTTCTGCAGATATTCAGAGAAGGAGGAGGAGATGAGGAAAAGGACAAGAAGGAGAAAAGGAAGAGAGGGAGGAAGGGAGAGAGAGAGAGACCAAGAAAGAAAGAAAGAAATCAAGGAGGTTGATAACCAGATGATCACAAAGATTCCTTCCAGTTTTGGCTTTCTAGGACTATGATGTCCCCAAATTTAACTCAGTAACTCTGGATCCTGAGAAAATGTATATCTATGATCATATTCACTTTTTGAAGTAATTTTCTACACACTTTATCCATTTGTTTTCCTGTAAGCACCTAGAAAGCTGCAGTCATTAGTGTATATGATATGTACACACACATATACATGTGCCTATTATAGTTATAGTGTATGCACAATATATATACACAGAGAAATGTAGATGAAGAGATAGGTAAATATATGCACTACTGGGCGTGACAAAGTGTTGTGGAATTCAGTGATCAGTGGTTAAAAGCACAGTGTTTTGAGTCTAAATGACTACTACTTCCTGGAGATGTGATTTGGGGAACTGACTTAACTTCTCTAAGTCTCAGTCTCTTTTTCTGTGAAAGGGGAAGAGTAATGCCTCACTCTGCAGTATCCTTGGGTGGATTAAACAAGAGAGTATAATTACAGCACTCAGCAAGGCAGGTACCAAGTAGTAGAAGCCCATAAATGATATGTCCCTTTTATGCCTCTTCCTAAATGTCTAGGCATTTAGGATGCCACCATTTTTTCCCTGTGCTCTTCTTGGTCTTAATTCAGACAGTGGCATTGCCACTTGGAAATTGTCCTTAAAGAAACCACAGGTTGGCACAGAAGTGAAAGGACTGTAATTAGGAGGATCTGAGGTTGAGTCCCTTCAAGTTCCTACATAAATTACCTAAGTAATGCATGGTCCTCCACTGGAATAGTGGAAAGTATATATAAGCAAAGAGAAAAAAAAATAAAATTACCTGCAATCACTCCACTTCAAAATAACTACTGTTGGCATCTTGGTGTGTATTTCCCATACTTTTTTCTAAGTATATATAAACAAATGTAATATTTTCTATGTCTCTGAGCAATTATAAACCCCAGGATGAAAGAGGCACAGTGATAATACAGACAAATAAAACACTCTCACAAACAAACACACACCCCCCTCTCATTTTGTTCTTTGGTTCCTTAACAGCTCTGAACTTGCATTTGCTTCAAGCACCATCCACATTGCAAGAGACTATGACTATACGTTGTTGGATTTTCAATTTTGCAGAAGTCCCACTACGGACCTGTAAGCATAGAAATAGAATGACCATGTCCACCCTGCTGATAATCAGTCTTTCAGCAAATGAGTCCTCACTAAGAGCCACATCCTATGTGATGGGAACTGAGATGAAGGACACCGTCCCCGTCCTCCCAGGGCTCTCAGACCACTCCCAGCACATAGCTCTCACCCTGTCTTGGGTCCCAAATTCAGCCGGTGACATGGTGAAGCAGCTGGAGACCTTCAGATAAAATAACAATACAAATAGGAGCAGTAGTGGCAGCTACCACTTAGGAAGGTTTATTACTACAACAGACACTATGCTAAACACCTTACATTCATTGTCTCTGATTCTCTCTATACCTCTGCAAGGTAAATACAGTCACCTTTTTTAAACAGTACTGAAGAGAAAAGCAAAACGTGACTTGCCTAAGGTCATGCAGTCAGCGAGTGGTTGAGACCAGATTAGATAATAAGGCTCCCTCCACCTCTTCCTCTGTGGAACAAGAAAGCTTATAGAAGGACAGGGACCATTTCTCGGCAGGATCAGAGCCCACAGTCACAGGCCAATGACTTGGCATTTCTTTGGCCCAGGGTGTTCAGCTCAGGGAGGTAGACCCAAGCAGCCCAGGAATATTAGATCTGAGGAAGTCATACCTGCTCGACTCAGTGGAGCCCAGGGTTCTAATTGGGCTGGACGCTCTTAGACCACCCAGCTCAGCCGACATCTCAATCTTGAGCCCAACTGCCCCACCCTGGTCTGCTCTGGCTGACAGGACACACCTGCCAGAGACCAGGTTAGCCTGTGATTCACAAGGCACCTGATATGGTAGGACACACAAGAATGAGCCACGGCTGAGCCTGGATGTGGGTCCTGAAGATGTGAGCCTGTCCGAGCCTCAGTTTCCTCAGATGTAAAACAGAGATGAGAATATTACCTGCTGCATAAGACTGATAGGAGGATCAAAGCAATTATGCAAAATTGCCTGGCACATGGTAGATATTTAATAACGCTCATTCTTACTAATTTTTTCATTCATTCAGTTAACATTTATTGAGAATCTACTATGAGCCAGTCATTCTTGTAGGTGCTTAGAACAGACCAATCAACAAAACAACACAACAAACAATAGGTTGTTGCCTTTGTGGAGGTTGCATTTGGGGAGTAGGGAAAGCAGTTCTCACTCTACTGGAGGAGACCTCCACTCCTCTTCTCTCAAGTCTAAAATGTTGCACTCAGAAGGACCCTTGGCAACTCCACGCTGGGCCTTTGTTTCAGTGTATATCCCTTGCCCTAACCTTACTCCATCCCCCAGACCAATGCATAAGGCTGAGACCTTGGAAATCTCATCAGACCAGATGGACAAGAAAATAATTTAGGGAAGGGAAATTCAACAGATGCATGCTGAATACAACTCTAGGCTGGGCCCAATGCTACTGTGCTGAGAAACAAGATAAAGCACACCCCCAGTTTTTTCCACAAGTTATTTAGAGGCAAATTCTGCTCTGAATTACTTGTGAGCTGTCTATGGTCTTTTTTCTTTAATTTCTCTTAAAGTGTTTGTTTAAATATATGTATAGCTGCAGAAAAAAGAAGTTTGATTATGGGGATGCTGTCCAAGAATCCAATGAGAACATTACAAAACATATGGTATGTGCACTACATTACCTTCCTGAAAAGCCCAAAAAAAAAAATCTGAATCCAGAAACACATCTAGTACCAAGGATTTTGGCTAAGGGATTGTGGATCTGTAGTATTATTTTCTGAGCTGAGCTGCAGGGAACCTAAGGAACTTGTCCAAGATTACGCAGCTAGTAACAGAATCAGGATTTGAACCTTGGAAGCCTGACTTAAGAACCTGTATACTTGGCCTCTATATTATTCTGTTTTTCTTACTCACTGAACTATTTATATATGCCAGGCACTTTACATTCTTTTTTTCCCTTTAAACCTCACAACAATCAAACAGGTAGTTACTACTATTGTCCCTATTTTGTTGATAAAGAAACAATTGCTGAAATCAACATATTTAAGGTCACGTTGTTTAATAGGTAGTAGGACTGCGATTTGAACCCAGGACTGTCTAGCTTCAATGCTCTTACTCTTAGTCACTGTACTATATACTACCATAGCCCAGTGAGGCCCAAAATGGGTTGCAATTACACATGATTTACATGTTTCTTTGGCTTATGTACATCCCCTCTCTTGACTCCTTGCTATTCATTTTCCACATAATGGCACAGAGATATTTGTAAAATAAAATCTTACTGTATCACTAATTCACTAACTCATTCATTCATTCAATAAACATTGATTGAGCATCTTTATGCCAGCCATTTTTCTGGTCACCAAGAAGACAGTGATAAATAAAAGGAAGTCTAGCCCCTCATGGAGCATCAATTTCCATTATATTTAGAATAAAATCCAAAAGCCTTAATATTAGACCCAGATGATCTGAATCTCCTCACCCTTCTTCCTCCTTTCTTCCCATTCTTCCCCCTCACTTTCTCCTCCATCCACAGTAGCCTTCGCTGAGTTCATCCATCATTCCAGCTTCCCTCCAGCCTCAAGTCCTTAGCACATGAGAGTTCTTTCATGAGTTCTTTTTTCCAGAATGTTTTTTCTTATACATTCATTACCTTTCCAGTTCAACAAATGTGTTTGTCTCCCACTAGCCTGTAAGTGCCATGTGGGCAGGGCTATGCCTTTTCTTGTCAACATATGTATCTCCAACCGCTGGCAATATGTCTCTGGAACCCAGGAGGCATTCAATAAATACTTTTTGAATAAGCGAAGATACAAATACTATGTTAGAGGCACAGATGTTTTTTTAATGCTGAGCCAAGCGGTGTACTATTATGACATTTATTTTCTTGTATCACTTTTTTAGTTTCCTGGGGCTAATTACTGATCATGTTTCCCTCCAGCTTTATTGAGACATTATTGACATATAACATATGAAGGTTTAAGGCATACAATGTGATGATTTGATATATGTATATATTGTGAAATGATTACCACAATAAAGTTAGTTAACACCTCCATCTCCTCTCATAATTACCGTTTTTGTGTGTGTGGTGATAACTATTAAGATCTACTCTCTTAATAACTTTCCAGTATCTCATATGGTATTAATTATAGTCACCATGCTGTACATTAGATCCCCAGAATTTATTCATCATTGAGCTGGAAGTTTGTATCCTTCAACCAACATCTTCCCATTTCCCCCACCCCCCCAGCCCCTGGCAACCACCATTCTACTCTCTAATTCTTTGAATTCATCTTTTTTAGATTCCACATATTAGTAAGAACACACAATAGTTGTCTTTCTCTGTCTGACTTATTTCACTTAGCATAATGCCCTCAAGGTCCATCCATGTTGTTGCAAAAGGCAAGATTTCCTCCTTTTTTATGACTGAATAATATTCCATTATATCTATATCTCTGTCTATCCCTCACATTTTCTTTATCCATACATCCATTGCTGGAAATTTAAGTTGTTGTAGAGGAACAGAACTTAAGTATTACTACTTGGGCCTGGTTAGATGGCAGAGAAAGAAGATAGTAAGAAAGCTTCTCAGAGAAAGTGAAAGTTATTTCAGCTAGGAATCATGACTGGTGTTTGACAGGCAAAGGAACAGGGAAAGGTACAACAAGAGCAAAGAACAATATGTGCATGTACTAGGAGGGCTGACCATAGAAGTGTCTAGCTGAACCCTGGATTGTTTATAAAAATGAAGCTGGGAGAGTTTGTGAGAAAGAAGTCTGGAAACATCATATATGTTGAAAACCAATGCTCTGAAAAAGAAAGAGAGAGAGAGTCTCTGTTGCAAACTCATCCCTTGAGCACAAATCCTCTAAACACTCCCATCTCATACCCTCTATTCCAACGTGTATCATGGTGCATTCAGTCACCTTCTATGTCTCCCCTACTGGGCTGGAAAGTTCTTGTGAACAAGGGCTATGACTTATTCATCTTAGTCTCCCCAATGCCTATTATAGGGGCCCTGGTAGAAGTTCAAGAAATGTTTATTGACTTAAACTGAATTGAAGTAAAATAAAATAAGATGAGGCAAAACCAGCTGCATTTTTCTCATCTCTCTACTGTACCAGTTGTCATTTTCCACTTTCTAAAGTTTAGCTGGATCATCAGGTTCCAGAACAGAAAAAGTCATTCCAACTTTATGAAACAAAGGAGATCCCCAAAGACAAAAACAGAAATAGAAAACGACTTTGAGAAAGACAGACAACATGAGACTGAAGAAAAACAAGAGCCTCCTTGTCAAAATCTGGAGGGGCCTATTGGCGTCTCCCACAAGCCCCAGGGAGCAAAGATAAAGATCCCATCCCTATGGGTATCAAGATGCCTCTATTACATACCACCACTAATTTAATTTTTACAGCATGAACTGACCTGCCAAACTTTTATTGTTGAGACTACTTGAGAAGGTAGATGTGGAGGGTAAGAAGGAAAAAGCCATGCCCTCTTCTTCCAAAGGCCTGGGGCATTGGTTTCCCCTTTTCATTTCCTTGGCTTTCTCCCAATTCTCATAATTGTGACTCTTTACATTTCATTAAGGGTTCCATACTGGCCAGGAAATTTTTAAAGTCTGAGGTCATTTTTCTTTCCTGAGCAGCCTTTTTCTCAGCAGGCAAGTAGGAGGTAGAAACCAAAACCAAGGTGGCTGCCCTGGACCATGAAGCTAGAGTGACAGAAGTTGGCTGAGGATAAACCAAAGAATATCCTAAAAGCTAGGACAGTCCCAACCAAGTTTCAACCCAGTATTTCCCAGAGTGGGTTCCTAAAGATTGGTCCTTTGGGAAAAGGTGCATCATAGTCAAATATATTTAGGAAACATTCCCCAACAATCCCTTTCTTGGAGACTGATGACATTCTTTATCATATTAAAGTCTCTGAGAAGTCATTGAATAAAGAAACCCACTTAGATTTGATTAACCAACAAATTTCCAAGCTAATTGATCCCAGAACTCTTTTTATGTTCCAAGGCTCACTGACTAGAATCCCATAGGACTAATGTTCTCCTGCGTAGACTTTGGAATTCAGGTCAAGGAGAGGTAAGCATGACCTTGACAATGTAAAGAATGTTTCTTGGAGAATGCAAGGCTCACGAAGGACCTTGAAGGATAAAGGATAAGGAGGCACTGATTAGGCAGAAGGGAGAGGGAAGGTTCAGAAGGCTCATCTGTTTATTTAATAATGCATTTGGTAAATCTTCATTCAGTGCCTATTCTGATCCAGGGAGTATTTTGGTGTTGAAGACACAGAGATGATCAAGAGAGGCATGAACCTTGACCTCATGGAACCTGCATTTTGCAGTGTGAGGAAAGATGGAAGCAGACCATCACAGAGCAATTCCTCTGCCCAGATGGCCAAGGAAAAGGAGCTAGGGCCTGAAGGTTAATTAAGAATTGTCCCAAGCCAGCCCTGATGCCCTAGTGGTTAAAGTTTGGTGAGCTCCACTTCGGTGGCCTGGGTTCAGTTCCCAGGTGAGGAGCCACACCACTCGTCTGTCAGTAGCCATGCTGTGGCGGTGGCTCACACAGAAGAACCAGAAGAACTTACAACTATACACAACTATGTACTGGGGCTTTGGGGGATGGGGGGAGGAATAAAATGGAGGAAGATTAGCAACAGATGTTAGCACAGGGCGAATCTTCCCCTGCCAAAAAAAAAAAAAAAAAACAACAAAAAAAGAATTCTCCCTGAAGAGTGGCAGGGAAAGGAATTTGAAATAGACAGCAATATGAACAATGGTTCCCTTGCCATCCCTCAGATACAGCAGGCACACTCCTCCCACCTCAGGGCCTTTGTACTTGCCCTTCCCTGTTCCAGGGACACTCTTCCTCTAGCTCTCTCCTCTCCTTCAGGTCTTTCCTCAAATGTTTCCCTTTTCTGACCATCTTCTTTAAAATTATGCAGCCCTCCCCAACTTCTAACAATTTTTCTTTTTCTTCTGTATCAATTATCAACATCTGATAAATGGTTTGCTTTCTTATTTTATTTTAACTCTCTGTCTCCCTCTCCTTCGAGAGAGCTGTGTGAGGGTGACCCCAGAGTTATGTTATCTGCAACAACCCTTCCCCCTCATACACACTCATACTTTCCAGAATGTTAGCTCTATGAAGGCAAAGATGTTTGTCTCTTTGGTTCACTGCTGTATCCCCAGCACCTAGTGCATGGCACACAGTGAGCATTCAATAGGTATTTGTTGAATAAATGAATGAATGAATGGATAGAAAGTATGGGAAACTTGAAGGACAAAGAAGGGAGGGAGAAAACAAACGTTTATTTAGCGTAAACTCTTTGCAAAGCACATGGATCACAGAAATATTATAAGATCAATATTATGTCCATTTTATAGATGAGTAAGCTAAAGCTCAGATAGGTAAAGCAATTCACCCGGTGCCAAACAGCAAATAAGCAGAGAAGCCCAGATTTGAACCTAGATCTGATTCAAATAATAATTAAAATGACTTAGGCTGGGTTAATTTTTAGTGATCTCAGGTGGCTCTCTGGGTTCTTACTCTTCACCTTAGTGTACTTCTCTCCTGAACTAAATGTGCAGTTTTCTGAAGTGGCCCAGAGTGAATGGATCTGGTTGGCTCCTGGTCATGGGACTGATGAATAATGGCATGGCAGCCCTTGGGGCTGGGGATGACTCAGCAGACCAGAGCTGGAGAGAAGAATCCATCTCTCCCCACCCTAAACACCTCATTCATTCTCTGATGGCAGGCGCCTGACTACCCCCATGCTGGGCCAGTTAATAGCTCACCCTATAAACGGGTGCGTAACAAAGTCTACTGCAAGGCCGTCATCACTCGGTCAAGTTTGGCTGATCTCTGTGCTGACCACATGATTAATTCCAACTGGTTGTGGTGCCGTGCCTGGGGTCATTCAGAAATCCTTCCCTCCTTGGGTAGTAGGCTACAGACTCATAGTGTTTGTGGGGGGATTTGAGAGTTTCCTCCCCCCGCCCCATATTCCCTCTCACCTTTCTTTCCTTCTTTTGTTAATTTGTCCACCCAGTTTTTCATACAATTATATATTCATCTAGTCATTCATTCATGAATTTACCTATTCAGTCATTCATTATCCATGTATTGCTACTATATTAATTTATAATCTGTATTCATTCATAAAGTCATACATTGATCCACTCATTAACTTAATCAAACTAGATATTGTAAATTATAATAGAAGAATTATCTGATCTTAGAGAAATCACTTAACCTCTCCAAGCATAATTTTCCAACTAAAAGAGGTAAAGCGGAGGGTTTTGATGGCCCAAAACTTCCAAGCCAGTTAGAACCAAAGGCTTCCTCCAATTCTATAACTCCTTGAGTTTAAGGTGTGTAAGATACAACCCTGCCCTATAAGAGTTCATAGCCTAGAAAAGTGTCTTTCAAACTTTTTTACTGATTCATAAATTTTACCTCCCAACCTAGTATACCTATGCATGTATATATGATTGAAACAAAGCTTTATGAAATAATACTGACTCTTGCTACATGCAACATAATCTAATATACTATATTATATATACATTATTAATGTTGGCTGCAAGCCAGTAAGGCGATTTCATGACTCACTAATGAGTTATGACCTAAAGTTTGAAAACTATGGTCTAGAAGGTCTAGAGAGAGACTTCATTATAAGTATGTACAATACAAGCCAGCTATTTGGACACCATCATAGACTTTCTACTCTCATAATCTCCCAAATCCAATAACCATCTATCTACTTGTGTAGGCTCCATCTCTTAAATGCCTCTTGACTGACTTTCCTTCTCTACACTTACTGTCCCTGCCATCTGCCTCCTGTCTTACCTCTCTAGTCCATCTTCCAAACAGTACCTCATGATCATTTTAAAATACGCATTTGATGAAAAGCCTGTAATACTCCTCACTTATCTACAGTCTACAAAATAAATAAATGTATCCAATTCCTTAGCCTTGTCTGGCCTTGATTCCTCCTCCAGGGTCATTTCTCACTAATTCTACTCTTGTATCTTATACTGAATCCATGTTGAGTCGTTCACAAGTCCTTGAATCTCCTGTGCTCTTTCATGTCTCTGGGCCTTTGCTTGTAAAGATTTTTCTGTCTAGAATTTCCATTCCACTAAATACTGGGCTTGTTCAAGGATCATCAAATCACCTATTTTCTATGCAGGCTTTACTGACAGACCTCCTAACCATCCTCTTACTTTTCACACTATCCTGAATGTGTCTATTGACTTGTCAATTTCCCCTACATGGGCCCCATAAGGTCAAGGACCATGTTTCAAATCTCTCTTCATACCCTAGACCCAGTGCAGTGTCTGGCACAGATCAGATGCTTAGAAAATATTTTTAAAGATGTATGATGTGATCTGGATAAGATCCATCCAATAGGATTTGATGTGTTAATATGTGTGGCAGCCACGAGAACACATGTTGGAAATTCAGTTATAGGGGGCTCAATGAAACAACAGCCCTAGTCGAAGTCTCACAAATTCCATCACCACATTTACACTGAGGCCACACTTCCCACAGGCTGCTTGCAGCCAGTGCCTGGACATGGCAGGGATACTGAGGCAGGCCCATTCCTGGGAGACTACAAGACTCCTCCTCAGATGGTAGACTGTCTTGAGGACTCCTCGATGGCCTTGCCAAACATTCCTTAAACCTTCCTTCTCTCTCCCCTTCACATAGGGTCAGATTTGCATCCCAGTCTGATGGCTCTCCCAGCCTTTGCAGCAACTGCCCATCTTCTCTCACACAGGTGTTTCCCCCTAATAAAATCCTTGGCCGTTTCATCCCATCTCCACGTCTGCTTCTCGGAGGACCTGAGCTAATGCACTATCCTCATGTATATATGTATGAGGGAACTGGGGGTCAGAGAGGCTACATGGCTTGTGAACAACTGATGCGACTAAGGTTCAGTAGTGTGCTGGAAAATGTTTAACAACTAGCTCTCTGGAGGACAAAAAGGTGCTGATTTGTAGCCTTGGCTGATTGCCATGGTGTAAATACCACTACCACAGCCAATGTCACACTGCCAATGTGACATCACTGAACATGGAGCTGGGAAGAGATGTGCACAGTGGTCCTCCAGACCCAGTGCAAACCGGCTCTGGCACACCTCTGCAAGGCTACCAGCCTAGGGCCACATCTCTCTGCTGGGCACCATTTGATAGCCCTCCCCAGTTCTGCTTCACTCCTGAGTGTTCTTCTCAGGAGAGGCCCTGGAGCCAGCCTGTCCCTGAAAGTCAGGTCACTAGGCTGGAAACCTTGTGCACCTGCAGCTTCTCCATGGGTCCAGGAGGTGGATGGGGGGGGGTGTCTCACATTCCTAGAAATGCAGGCTCTGCTGGGGGGAGCAGTCATTTTCTGTATTCTTGGAGAAGACCTGTGACACCAAAATGGCCTTGGATGGCCTTTCTGGCTATGATGTGGAAGACGGATTGAAAGAGAAGGCAGAAGACAGCAAGACCAATAAGAGGTGGTTTAAATAAGAGATGTCAAGTCTGAATGAAAGATGGTGTTGTGGCGACTGTTTCACAAAGGAAATCTTCGAAGGAATGGAAGGAAGAAAGGAGGGAGAGAGGAAGGGAGGGGGAAAGAAGGGGGGGGGAAAGAGAGAGGAAGGGAGGGAAGGAGGGAGTAAAGACCACAGTTACTAGTTAATTGAGCCTTTACTACCTGCCAAGCTCTATACTAACCACTTTCTTGTTTCACACCCTCTCCCCCAGTACCTCAAAGAGACTGTGCCTTGAATAATAACAAAAATAGTATCTAACATTCATGTAGACTTTACTATATATAATATCTTCCAGCAACCCTATGAGGTATTATCATCCCATTTTAAAGATGTGATTAAACTATTAACAAATGGTGGAGCTGAAACTATAATCTAGGCACTTTGTCTCTTGACCAAGATCTAAGCATCCTGCTCTAGATGCCATTAATAACTCTGATTAAGTCCCCAAAGGCAAGACACACACTTTTTCATTTCTCCTTCCCAAAAGAGGACAGAGATTAGGAAATGCACAAAGTAAAAAGGAGTGATTCTGAGATCCGTCCTGCAGATGGAAAACCTGGGCTGCCCTCCCTGTGGGGACAAGGATGCTTGGAATTCCAGCCCAGGACTATACCAGTGGACCAGCCTACAGTGAACTCATCACATGGAAGGAATTTTGGAGATGCTTTATGCTAAGTAGACTAAAGACCAAGAATAGTTAGGGAGAAAATTAAATATATTTGAGAACAAAGGCAGCCATTGACCTCCCCATCCTGGGAATCCGAGTCTGTAGCCAAATCTCAGCAGACACAGCTGGATAATTCCAGCGTAAATCCCCTTGCTGAGTAAGGGACAGATCCCACCAGAATACACAACGATATTTGAACACTGTGGCCTCCTGGCTTTATCAGCCAGCCCTCCATTCTCAACACATACAGCCTTTATGGGAAGACTCGTGGCCAGTTATTTCACCCAGCCTGAGTCTGGTCCTTCTCTGAGTCCAGGGCCAACCATCACACAGCACTTGCACATGGGCAGGGCCAGGCCTGAAATAAACAGAGCTACTGCCACTAAGATGGAGCAGGAGTTTGACCAGACAGCCAGGCGAGATTCAAGGGGTGGAGGGGCAGAGGGTCCCCCTTCCCAAAGGAACCAAGTTAGAAGATAGTTAGCAACTGGGTGATGGGCTAATGAGGCCCAGGACAGGGAGAACATCAACTTCTAGTAAGACGGTCCCCGATTTACGATGGTTCGACTTACAATTTTTCAACTTTACAATGGTGCGAAAGCCAGACGCATTCAATAGAAACCATACTTTGAATTTTGAAATTTGATCTTTTCCTGGTCTAGTGATATGTGGTAGCATCCTCTCTTGTGATGCTGGATAGTGGCGGCGAGCCACAGCTCCTGGTCAGCCACGCAATCATGAGGGTCACCAACCAATACACTTCCAACCATTCTGTACCCAGACAACCATTCTGTTTACACCTTCAATAAATTACATGAGCTAGTCAACACTTTATTACACAATAGGCTTTGAGTTAGATGATTTTTCCCAACTGTAGGCTAATGTAAGTGTTCTGAGCATGTTTAAGGTAGGCTACGCTAAGCTAGGATGTTCGGTAGGTTAGATGTATTAAACACTTTTTGACTTAACGATATTTTCAACTTACCAGGTCTATCAGGGCATAACCCCATTGTAAGTCGAGGAAGATGTGTATTCTGAAAGGATCCTTTCTAGACAAGGTGAGGCCTTTTTTGACCCTGACATCAACTGCTTTACCAACCCAGAAAGAAAAGTGATAGGGCCAAGCTTGGTCCAGGGCACAGTAGGAAGAGAAGGAAAGAAGTTAAAAGCTCTGGGTCTTGGTAATAGGCTCTGTGACCTTGAACAAGATACTCTTCTTCTCTGACCTGAGTTCTCTTCTCTCTAAATTGGGGGTGACTGCCCCTGCCCATGTCTCCAGGTTGGTCAGCGAGGCAACAGACCACAGCAGTTAGGAGTGACTGCTGAGAGTCAGACAGGGCTGGTTTGCATCTCAATGCATCGCTGGCTAGCTGCGCAACCCATGGCAAGCCACCAAGCGTCTTTGAGCCTTGGTTTGCTCATGTGTGAAAATGACAAATATAGTGCCTGCATTGTGAACATTTGATGAGACAACACACACAAAGCACTTAGTGGAGTTCCTGGCGCAATATTAAGTAGTTAATAAATAGTTGCTAATATAATTAGTAATCAAAACACAGCAGTAATAAATTAAGGCATGTTATTAGACCTCAGCTTTCCTACCTGTAAAAGGACTAGATGATCCTAAATATTCCTTCCACCTCTGCTGTTATCTGATAATCCACAACAGACACTTAGTGATACAGAAAAGAAAGACGTGCTCCAGATTGTGTGAACTGGAGAACAGAACTCAGATCTCTTCAACCTCAGTCCACATGTGGGCTCACTGTTTTTCTGCCTTTTCTTCTTTTCTCGACCTATAGACACCTAGGGAAACCCAAGACGCCAGAGATCCATCCCTGACATCCAGCTCACACAGTAGGCAGCATGACGGTGGAGTCATGGGCTGAACCACACAAGGACAGAGGGCCTCACCTCGAACTTGAGGAACCAGCATGTCAGCACCTAAGTTGAGACCTGATGCCAGGTCCAGAAACTGGAGGACATAGGCTCTTAGGGAATGACCAGCAACTTCGCAACCCAAGGTTTCCTCTAACTAGTGGAATAGTCCATGCCCTCATGTCATCTAACTCAGAGTCTCTTTGCTGTGACTGTCTCTCTCCCCTTTCTGTTGGCTCTCACTCAAGATCTGAAAAGGCAGAGGTAATTCTTAATTATTACCATATAGTGGAAAAGAGAAGGGACTTTGAAGTCAGACTGCTTGGTTTGAACCTCCTGACCCTGCTGCCTTGGGCAGGTGGCTTCATCTTTTCAGCCTTCGTTTCTGCATCTGTGGCATGGAGCTGTTAATCACTATTCTCCCGATTCTGTTTTATGAGCTTTAACTGAGACAATGGATATATAGTGCCCAGTACAGTACATGAAGTTGGCTTTCAATTAAAGTTCACCCTCTTGGTCCCCTCTTTCCTTACCAATATAAAAAGAACCAAATAGTATGTATTTACTTAACCCCTTTCCCCTCATTTTATAAGTTTTGCATTCTATATCTCCATCCCGCTTTAGACCGTATTTTGGAAGGTGGATGTTGAGTCTCTTAGTTCTATATCCCAGCATTCTGCATTGGTCTGAACTAGTATGGTTGCTTGAGAAGGTTTGCTGATCTGAATCTCTTTCACTGAAAATCTTGTGATTTCAAGAAGTGAGTTTTATTTGCTTAGTTACATAATAAGCAAGCTTTGCCGAGTCCTTCACCATCCTGACCTGTCCTGTCTTCTCTGGAGGGACAACCTTTCTTAGGATCACTCAAGTTTTCCCTTTCTGCTTTTCCTTTTTGGTGAGGAAGACCAGCCCTGAGCTAACATCTTTTGCCAATCCTCTTCTTTTTTGCTGGGCTAACATCTGTGCCCGTCTTCCTCTACTTTATATGGGACACTGCCACAGCATGGCTGACAAGCAGTGCGTCGGCCTGCGCCCGGGATCCGAACCCACAAACCCTGGGCTGCCAAAGTGTGAACTAAACCACTGCACCACCAGGCCAGCCCCCCTTTTTATTTTTAAAAAGGGGGAATGGAATATATTCTGCAAGTTTGGGTAACAGATTCTTTGTGATACTGATGCCTGGGGAAGGTCAGACTGTTGATCATAAGCAACTCAGAAATTAGCATTAAATGAGATGGAGTGAGTCGGGGCAGGTCTCCCTGGAGATGGACCGGAGATGCAGGGACCCAGGAAGATGGAGCTATGGTTTGGTGCCTCTGCCCCTGCTGAGACTGAGGCCCAAGTCCTGGTCTCAAACTGATGGCTCAGTCTCCTGGGGGCACCATCCACACTAGCTGTAGCCACCAAGTCTGTGTGGCCTCCTTAAGGGCTCCACCCAAAACCAGCTTGCTCTCTGCTACAGTGACTGGGGCAGAGAGGGGAGAAGAGACCGAGATGAGTACCAGGTCTGGTCTCCAGCCCTCCTCCCCTGGTCTGTTTCTCACTCTCCCACGTATCTCCAACCTCTTCTCCATCTTTCCCAACTCTCTCTCTCACCCCATTTCTGGCCTCCCTTTGTTTTCTCTTATAGAAACATTTACTGACTTACAAGTGCTTCTGATGCACGTGGACCTGTGCCCATAGAGTGAGTGTGAGCATTGTGTGGTGTGCACTGTGCAAATGCATGACATCTAATGTGTTAGGTGTGCCTGTTTGTGTTGGGTGGATCGACACGGCATATGGTATAGAACATATGTCTTTACGGAATGCCTGTAGGGAGCTGGCTATGTTTCTGTACCTTGTGTGCTTCTGTTGCTTGTCTATGATATACCTCTGGGGGTGTCTGTTGTGTGCGGCGTGTTAGCCCCACACTGTGTGTCTCTGAATGTGTTGTGGGTCTACCGTGTGTGTCTGTGTGCTTACCATGTGTATGTCTTTGTTGTCTGCCTTTTGTGTGTTGTACATGGCTTGAATGTCCCTGTGAGGTGATGTGTTAACATATGTGTGTGTGTCTGTGTGTTGTCTTTGTTGTTGCTTAGCTGGGCGGGATGACCGTGCCGCATGTATCTGTGTGCGATGGATTGCACCCATGTTGTGGTACTGCATCCTACGTGATTTTTTAAAATCTTTTGGTTGTATGCTGTGTCTGTGTGGGGTGTATTGCATTTGTTGTCTGTAGGTTCAGTGCACATATGCTGCATGTTTCCCTGTGTCCCTGTCTCAGTGAAATGTGCATCTGTGTTTCCCCTGCCAGCTCTTCCTCCCTTTCGGGTGCCCCAGCCTCCCTCCCTCCCCTCTCCTCGCTAGGCTGTGACCGTTCTCAGCTGACACCTCTGCTGCTCTGGCAACCCAAGAACAGCCTGGAGAAAGGTCAGCTGGCCACCTTCTCCCTGGGCCTGCCCAGAACCCGAGACTCCAGTCTTGTGTGGTGTGGGAGCGCCCTCTGTTGGCCACGTGGACCACGAATGGCCCTCGCATCTGGGGCTTCCTCTTCCCTTTCCAGATTACCCCTGAGACTTCCAGCCCGGTTAATAAAAGGCCTTAGAAGGGGGAATGACCATATAATTTCTTGTTCAAAGTGAGATGCTTTTGAGAATGATAGAGGGCATTTTTGAGTGTGCTGAGACACTGGGTCCACACCAGATGCATCCTGAGTAGAAGGTAAGGAAGACTTCCCTGACTACCTACTCAGATCACAGCCCCAAGGAAATGAGACTGCAAAATGTGTGCTGGCCCTCGTGGGTGAAAGCAACAGCTCCTCCCAATATTATGTTCAAGCAAGTTAGAATCGCAAACCCATCCTTACTCGATGACTTCGTGTTTTCCCCCCCAGGAATAATTTCCCAAGGCCTCAGTTTCCCCTTTGCAACTGGGAGCCAAGGTTGAGACCGAAGGGTTCCAGTTCCAGAAAGAGGGAGGGGTCAACTGTGCAATGAACACTCACAAGTTTCCAGTGGATTGAACATAAGGAGGTCAAAGGCACCTTTGTGAGAAAAGGGGATGGTCATGGATGTATGTACCCAGGACTTGCAATGCCCCAGGTATGTGATTCTAAGAGCCCCAACAGGAGGAGAAAGGAGCCACGTGCTCACATGTGGGCATGCGCACACACACACACCAAAATGCAGAACCCTCAAACGGCCTTTGTGGCAAATATTCCTGGGGTTTGGGGGCATTCACACTTACTATTTCTTGACTTAGAGAACAAACAGACCTAAACGGCACTATTTTATGCAAAAACGTGGATTTTCATTGCATTCCTCCTGCTGGTGATTAAAGAGGAGGCTGATAAGCCATGGCTGTTTCGGTCAACTCAGCATGACAGGGTTGCAATGGGACCCAAGGACCACCTGGCCCAATCAGTCTAAAGTGTGTTTTCCAGAATATTACCTCTCAAGAGACAGCAATAGTTATTTCAAGGTGTGGCCAAATAAATTTGAAAAATATAGGATTAAAGTTAAACATATTTCTTTCCCACAGGATATCTCAGCCTTTAATATGATAATAAGTCATGAATTTCCCAGAAAAGGGGAGACTGCACACAGTGTTTCTCAGAGTACATGGATAATAAAATTTTTGTCTCTCTCAGAAATTTATAGGAGAAAATTTTAAATTTACACATTGGCAAGGCAAGATCCCCAGTAGCAGAAGTCAATTACTATTAAAATCCAACTTTACAACAATCATGTGTTTTGTTTTTGCTTTTGTGTGTTTGTTTTATCTCTTTGGATCTTATAATGACCTGGGTAGGTAGGTGCCACGTTATCATGCTAAATTACAGATGAGAACAGAGGCTCAGGGAGGTGAGGTGACTTGTCCCAAGTCATGACAGTGGTCAGTGACAGAGCAAGACTTGACACCAGGTGTAAATTCGTGTACTTCTACTTTGCTAACTACTGCTGAGCATAACTTGACAGAAGGTTTAAAATGTGGTCCCTGCCCACAAGAGCTGTACACTGTACTTAGAGAGAACTTTTTAAAAATACACATAAAAAGAGGAGAAAATATGGTACTGAAAATTAGCAGATAATAAGTGGAGGTATGAGCACTCAGTGAGAACTGGCAGGTCAGGGAAAGCTTCCTGGAGGAGGTGAACTTAAGCTTTATTTTGAAGGACGGAAAAGGCTATAAGATCAGGCATCAGCAACTTTTTAACGTAAAGGGCCAGATAGTAGACATTTTCTGCATGTGAGCCATGCAGTCTCTGTTGCAAGTACTTGACATTGCCATTGTAGTGCGAAAACAGCCACAGACAATATGTAAATGAATGGACATGGTTGTGTTCCAATAAAACTTTATTGACAGCCAGTCCATGGGCCCTAGTTTGCCAACCTTAGAGGAGATGGAGGGAGGAGGGGAACGAGGCCTTTCTGAGCTGGGAGAATCTCTTATACAAATGCAATGAGCAGTGCACTTAAAGGTCAGTGCCAGGCACCAGGCCTGCTCATAACTGTTCCCTTTCTGCCTTCCACTCCACCGCAACCCCACCTCAGTTGTGTTCTAAGCCCTGAGGGTGAGCTTACTGCAGCTATGCAAAGAGAAAGCTGCCTGCATTTGAGATAAGCTGAACAAACAGCTCACTGATCCCAGGGAAGGTGCTTGCGAACATGTGCCTGGGTTTGGTCTGTTGGAAAGGCAGAGAAAGACAACAAATCTAGTTCCCTCTTGAAAAAGGAACTGGTCTTTTCTCCTTCCAAGAAATCAAGGCCAATGCTAAAATGCCTGCCTGTTTCTATATACTGGGTGTGGACCACCTGCCCCTTTGCAGATAGCCAAGCCAATCTGCAGAAGTCCCAGTATTCATCAAACACAATATATCAGAGCAACAGCTCTGTTCTTACATCTCTAGCTCAGGCCCAGTGGTGTTACTCCTTGCACACTAAACTTCAGTAGCTCTCCTCTGGTACAGGATCAAAAATCAAGTGCTCCAGCCTGGCATTCAAGGCACTGTACCTCTGATCTAAATCTAAGACACAAGACTTATTCTCTTCAGCATCCACTCCAGCTAAACCACATTTGTCTCTGTGTCCCTGTGCGTGATTTACAAGTTCCAACCTTCAAGCCTTTCCACTTGCACTTGGAATGCCCTCCTCCTTCCTTCCTTTCATCAAAGTCCTATCATGACCTTCAAGGCTCTACTCTTAATTCCTTCTGCTTGGTAAAGACACCCTGTTCTCCCCTCCCAATTGCCACGACCCAGATATTGTGTTTCTTAGGAGCAGTATCACTTCCCTTGACTTGTTTTTTTCTTTGTTTTCCAAAATGAAGCTAACTTTTTAATGACTATAAAAAATACAGACTTACTGTCAAAAACCCAAGCAGTCTAGAAACTATAATGCAAAAAAAGAGAGAAATTCAGAAGGATGATAAAGTCCAAGAAGATGAAAAAAACAACAGTAATATGGCAGTCTTTCAGGGAATGCAGCTGCTTTGGTGTGGCTGAGTAAAGGGTCCCTACAGAGGAGTGAAGAGAGACGAGGCTGGGGAGATGGCAGGGGACAGAGCACCCTAAATTCTGTAGGTTTCATTGAGTCTTCATTTATAGATTGCCAGAGAAAAACCAAGAAAACAGATGCCCTATCCCCACTAAGCGTCTAGCCTGACACATAGTAGGCGATCAATAAATATTTGTTAAATTAATATAAGGTTGGTCTTGGGGTCTTAGGCTGAGAAGGCATCTCTAAGTGGATTTCCTAACCTTGTTCATACAGGAAAGGCATTGTGTGTGAGAGAGAGTCTGCAGCAGAGAGCTCAGGGGGACCGGCTCCTGCAGATGGTCCCATAAACTAATTCCTTAATCATTTCCCCCTCAAAACATTGACTGAGTGCCTCTCACTCTATAAGGTACATGTGCTGAAGCTAGGCAGGAGAATGTGAGTGGAGAAGTTCACAGGCAGCTGCTGAGGGAAAGGGATGATGGGAGTTATCCATTTAAAAGGCAACTCTGGAGCTGCACTAGAAGGAAGGAAGCTAAGCGCACAGCGGGAGGAGGGGGAAACCGGAAGGCAGGGAAGAGCAGGAGCAGCCCCCCTGTCTGCCCACTGCCCTTCTCAAACTGGGAACTATTTGACAGAGTAGAAGTATCTCAAATCTGGAGGAACCCAAAAGATCACTGAGCCCGACCCCTCTGTCCAAACTTGGGCACCATTTGGCCCCACCTTGAACACTCCCAGTTACAGGAAACTAACTCATCCTATGTCCAGGAGGCTGGCGCAGAGCTGTATTCAGGCAGCGAGTGTAGACAATGAAGAGGAAGAGGACTAATCTCTTAAGAAGCACTCACTCTACCTCAGGCACTGACTCGGAGGCGTGCTAACCCTCATGACAACCTTGTGAATGAGGATTAATATCCCTGTTTTACAGGCAAGGAAACTGGGACTATTGCGTCACTGGCCCTAATTACAAATCTGATAAATACAGAAGCTGGAATTCAAACTCAGGGTGGTCTACCACCCGGGCCCATGGTGTTTTAGCCAAAAAAGAGCTTCTGATCAGACCCAGAAAAGGCAAGAGGCCTGGGTAGGAGATGACCCTGCTGGCTGGCATGGCTGCAGGGGGAGCGTGAGAGGATGCCAGGCTGGGGCGGGAATGCAGGAAATGCTTCGGGACAGGATTAGGGCACACTGGCAAGGAGGCCCTGCCAGCTCACGTGTTTTTGGTTCTCTGTGTGCCTGAGCCTGTGCCTGCCCCACGATGAACATTTGGGCACTCTCCCCTTCTCATCCTCTCCCAAGTCTCAAAGAAAGAAAGAGTAGGGCTTGGGGGAAGAGGAGTGCCCTGACCTGATCCCATAATCACGCAAAGTAAGCCCCACCCTGGATCTGTTACTAACTCCCCTTTGAAAACCATCAGAAAACTCATCCTACACTCCCTGTTGCTTATAAAGCACCTTCATCCTTTCAACAATCATCACATCGTCTCTGGGCCAGGCACTAGGAATACAGAAGCAACAGTAACAGCAAACATGTATTGAGTTCTTTCAATGTGCTGGCACCCCTGCTAAGTGTTTTATGTGCATTTTCTTACTTTATCCTCACAACAACCTGTGAGATAGATGTTGTCATTGTTCCCATTTTACAGGTGAGGCATTGAGACTCAGACTAATTCATCCAAAGTGATACACACTAAGTGATGGAGCTGGGATTTCAAATCGGAACCCAAGTGCAGAACCACAAGGACTCTCAAGGAACTAACTCACAGTCCGGTGAAAGAAGAAGACATGGGAGAGGGCTGCGTGCTGCGCACTGAGTCTGTGAGAACACAGAGTCTGAGTCTGAAGTGGTGTCCAGCAGGCAAGTGATGAGAATAAAAAGAAGGAAGACTAACCCTGTGAAAAGTACTTATGACATGTGCTAAACAAGGTTAGTTATGTTGGTTGTCTCATTTAATTCCTCCTTCAGCCCCATGGAGAGGGGATGAACATGCCCATTTTATGAATGAGCAATGTGGGGCTTAGAGAAGTTGAGTCACTTGACCTAAGTTATAAATCCAATAATTAGGGGGTTTGTAGGCAAAGCGCCCAAGAAAGTCTCAAGTTGAGGGTGGGCTCTTGAACAGGGGTAGGTACACAAGGGCATTTCAGCTGAGGGACTACAGTGTGCAGTGACCAGAGGTGAGGGTGGAAGGTCAGGACCAGGGGAGGTGAGGAGAGAAGAGGCTGGAGAGGCAAGAAGGGGTAAGAGTTTGGAGAACCTTAGAAACCACACTAAGAAACGAGGACCTTATCCTAAAGGCAAAAGAAAATTAGGATGGGTTTTAGAATCCTCTCACTGACTGCAAAGTGAAAATCAGAGGGGTACCAGGGGAAGGATGGATAGAGACAGGGAGAGTAGTTAGGAAAATATTACAATAACCCAGGAGAGCAATGATGAGGACAGGGGCCAAGGCTAAGGGGCAATGTGCTCAGAGATGACAATATTAATTTTTTCCCAACTTTATTATTGGGAAATTGAGGCTCAGAAAGGTAAGTTCTGGTCATTGTTAGAACTGAGACCTGAATTATGGTCTTCTGACTCTGAGGGCCCTTTGTGGAACTGTTTACATCCTTTCTTCTAGAATTCTCTCCCTCACTCACTTTTATGATATAACAGTGAATGCATTTTTGGGTGAGTACATGTGTGAGTACGTTTTTAATTCTCCACATTTGACATTTACAATTCTCATTTTGAAATTATGAAATCACAAGTTCAGAAAAGTGGAAAACAATTGTGTCTGAAATCATGTAAATAGAAAGTAGCAGAGGCAGGATTTGAACCCCAAGCTTGTGTTTTTCCTACTCTAACACACTGATCCTGAGACAACACCATTGCTGCTGCTTCCCCACACCCTACCTCCCCATCAATATTATTTTTTTAAAGTTTGGTTTTTCAAATGGAAATGTACAGGCCGAGGAAACAAAGTATGTAATAAACTCTTGGATACAGTTATTTTTGTCCACGATGCTTTCTCCCCTTCGGAAGAATTACAGAAGGTTCGGATCAGCAGAAAAGCAGTCCGGAAATTTCATGCTTTAACAAGTTCCAAATATTTTTGTATTATTATTTACTTATTTTCTTAGGAAGCAAATTCCACACTTGGAGGAAGGGGAAGCCAAGCACAAAGTTGCCACATACACAGGTTTCTTCACGCTCAAGAAGGAAGGCACCTGGAAAAACCAGAAGCTTCCAACTGATTCTCTACTATGGGTCTGTTATACCTACTAGCTCATTTAATTATCCCAACAAGCTCAGGAGAGTGGTACTATTATCCCTATTTTATATATGGGTAACTGATACCTAGAAAGGTGAAGTCACTTGTTCATGATCACCCAGATGGAAATGGAAGGAGCTAAGATTTGAATATAGGATCTGTCACAAAGGTTTTTCTCTTCCTACTGCAATTTATCACATTCACCTCGATAGTTAGCCCAGCTCATCTCTTTCTTTTCCCATGACTGATTTGATGAGGAAATAGCAGATGCAAGCACTGCCAGGGTATAATGTGAGGAGCAGATCACATGCCACCCCCCATGCCTACAACTTTTTCTCCCACCATCGTGCTGTCTGAAATTGCACTGTTAGAGAGTCATCTTTATGAAGGACTGGAAAGGGCACTGGACTGGGAGTCTGGCCCTGAGGTCTAACCCTGGCTCTGCTAGGCCATAGGTGTGGGTCCATGGATGAACCATCCCCCTAACTGGCCCTAAGTGTCACCATCTGTAAAATGAGGATGTTAGAAGGCAATGAGGGGACCCTTTGTAGTACCACATTCTAGGATGTTAACACCTCAGAGGAAATGCAGGGGGTCAGTTTTCAGAGCAAAAGGGAACATATACAGGAAAGAAGAGGCAGAGATGGGGAGGGGAAGGAACAAGAGGGGCTGAAATAGGGAGTAAGTCTCTAATAGAGGGGGCAAGAACACCCCAAGGTGACAACTTGGCCTTCTTTTCCAGAGCCTTGCTGACACACTTCATCCCAGATCAAGGACCCATGATCCTGGGATGAACATCAATTGGAGGTTGATTGTAATTTGGAACAGGAGAAGGGGAGCAGAAGACGGCCAGTGACAGATCTTTCATTCACTCTAGAGGCCCTGAGAGAGCAGACTGTATTCTAAATCTGCTCTTTGCTGTAAGACAGCCGAGTTGGTAGCACAGGAGGGCCAGATGTAGTTGCAGAGCCAGTCTGGTCTTCCCTCTCTTTTTTCCCTGGCTTCCATTTTCACATGAAAACCATAAAAGATCCCAGAAATGGGAGGTGCACTTAATGGGTTTCTTTGGCACCAAGAAATTAATCTTTTTTAAACCAAAGGGAATTTTTTTCTTTCCTAAAGATCTTTGGCAAACAGAAGCTAAATTGCTTCCAGACCTCATGAAAGGTATTTTGTGCAAACGAGGTGTGATTTACACTTCCTTTAATTAGTCTGAACCCTGGAAAAAGAGAGAAATAATAGAAAACAAGAGCTATGTAGAAAACAAGTCCAAACAGCCCTAAAATAACAGTTTTGTAAAAGCGTCAGTTGAGGGTGTTAGAAGGAGACCAATAACAAAAAAAAGAAAAAAAAATCCTTCTAATTCTGGGAGTGGAGCAATTACAAGTGAATTGAAGTTTTGTTGGACTCCTTTCCCTGGGGATGGGGGTGGGGAGAAAGTTTGGCAGAAAGGAGCCTTAGTGTTCTCAGAGTGAGTTTCAAGTTCTGGTTGACCTTCCTTCCGTTAAGCCTCAGTCTGTTTCTAAGGGCATTTGGGGTCTAGGGAGCCAGAGTTGGGGAGGCAGAGGACAGTTCTGCTTGCAATCATGGACATCCAGTTTGTCTCAAAGCTGGGTCGCAACATAGCATTTTGGAAAGAGCATGGCTTTTGGAATCACAGACCTGGGTTCAAGTTTTGGCTCTGCCATTTGGTACCAGAGTGACTCTGGGCAATTCAAGTCTGCAATCTGTTGACCATTCCTTTACTCTTGGAAGCTCTCTTTTCCTGGTTTCTTGACCCCTCCAATTTTCCTATTGTCCTATCAGGTTGCTCCTGCTTAGCCTCTTTTGAAGGTTCAGGCTCATCTACCTAGAATTTAGTTGCTGGAGTTGCTCAAGGCTCAGTCCTAAGCCTACTTCTCCTCTTGGTCAACTGACCTTATGAAGACAATGTATCCACATGCATCGTTCCACCTTTCATCTGATTAACTCTCAAAGTTCTACTGCCTGGCCACATCTTCTCCCTTGGTTCCAGTCCTCATATCCAACCGTGTTGCTACATCTTTACTTGAATGGTTCCAGGCACCTCAGATAAAACATATCCAAAACTAAACTCAGGATTTTCCACTTTAATTAGGTCCACTTCCCAGAGAAGAACATCCTCATCCATGCACATATCTTTGACCCTCATTCTCTTGCCCCTTCCATATCTGATCCAACACCAAGATCAATTGATTTTTATCTTTGCAGCAACATTGCATGATCTAAACCAATCTTGCCGCCTCTCTGTGCAAAATGGGAAAGTTGAGTGAGATGATCTCTGAGCACATCCTTGCTCTGACATTGTGTGATGACTCAGTGGTGATCAGCTTCCTTCACCCACTCTCCTCTTCTTGCTCTCTTACTTAGCTCACTTTAGAGTCTCTTACAATCTGTGGATCCATCCACAGCCTGGGCCCATGAGCCCTTGGAGGAGTTTAAGTTTATTGAGACAATACAGGACCCAACAAGAGCAGCCTATGGTGTGAATCTTATCTTTATCTTTGCTAATCCCATCCTTTCTCATCTCCCTCAGGAAAAAAAAAAAAAGAAAGAAAGAAACCAAAAACTATCACAATATCTCTTGGGTAAAAGGAATGTAATGGGCAAGGTGATGTACTACATTAGCTAAAAGAACAGTTTAATTTGACCTTGAGAATGTTTAAGGGCATAGGGCTCCATTCTACTTCTAGAATACTGGAAATCATAAGGTAGTTTCACTGATAACTGTACTGTCCATACATGAATGAAGAGTAATGAACCAGCGGACGTGGGCTCAAGTCCTGGCTCTGCCTCTAACTCGCTGGAGGACCTGGGATCAGCCCTTCCACTCTCCAGGGGCTCTATCTTCTCATCTATACAACAAAGGGGTAGTACTGGGTGATTTACATGGGCTCTGGCAGCTCAAAGGTTTGCAGAACTTTGCTATAAACTATGCAGAGAATGAGAGAGGGGTCCAGGGATTCCCCTTTGCAACTTTCCTAGAAAATCATGCATCTTCCCCATGAAAGGAAGAATACAGATAACAACACCTGAAATTTATTGAGCACCCATTATGTGCCACACACCAATCTCCACAGTTAAGAGATAAACCAAGAGAGAGAAAAAAAGTTGAGTATTGTACCCAGTGTCACATGGCTAATCAATGATATAACTGAGATTTTAAACTTCATGCCAACTAATTTCAAGGCTCTGTTGGACACTACACTCTCCATCTATCCAGCCATTTCTGTTGTGTTGTGCCTTTGTTCATGCATCCACTCATTCACGCTACACTTGTTCCCTGAGCACCTTCTCTGTGCATGGAACTGTGCTAAACACAAGGAAGCATGAGAGATCCATCAGGAAGCTCACAGATTGGCTAAGGAAACAAGGAACCATGATGAGGAGGTTTAGAGAAGTTATCTTTCTTTCCAAAGAGCCACTCTGATCACGTCTATGATCTTCCTCAAAAGGCTTCCAAGGCTCCCCTTTGCCTACAGGATGAAGTTCAAACAGCTTAGCCTGTTTTCTAATCCCTCTGTGATCTGGCTCCTGTCTCATCTCCTCTCATTCACATTCATTCAACAATATTTGCTGAGTATTAACCATGTGCCAAATGCTGTATTAGAGTATTGGGATGCAATGGTTGAGTGACAACTTAGGCCCTGCTCCCCTGGAGCTTACAGATATTAATCAAATGGTCACAATAATACAGAATTAGACATTCTCTTAAGCTTTCAGTGGTCCAGCCCCACTGGATGCAGGGTCTGCCATTCCATCAGGTGTTCCCAGCCCAGTAAGCCTACTGCAGTTCTCCTTGGATTCATTCGATGATCAGTTGACTTTTTAGCAATGTGATTTGTTCTAATAGTCATGCAGAAATATCTGCTTCTAAGGAGAGATTTTTTTTTTTGGTGCCATAAATAAAATTTTATTTTATTTCAAAATAGTTTTTCAATAATAGGTTAAAACTTCTTGCCATGTACTACCATAGAATGTCATGCTCCCCTCCACAGGAGTCACTGTGCTTAAAGTCAATTGCTTATTGTCTATCTCCCCAGTCAACTCTAAATTTCAAGAAGGCAAAGTTCTTGCCTATTCTTGTTCACCAATGAATTCCCAGCACTTAGCCCAGTGCTTGGCACACCGCTGACATTCAGAACACATGTTGGTTAGACTGAGTCATCCTTAATGATCCTTAAAACCTTAATTCAAAAACAGACTATGGCAGACATAGAATCTTACCCATGTTTTTTTTTTTTTTTTTCAGATGGGGAAACAGAGCCTGAAAGGAGAAGTCGCTTTCCAAAGGCTGCAGAGAAATTTGGTAGCTTAATTGAAGTCAGAACTAAAGAGAATCTGATGTCCAGAATTCCTGTTATACCACACCCACTCATAAAACTGGAATCTGAAATGACCAGGAAGATGTGGCCTCAGGAGAAGAAAGTGCATAACCAAAGGCAGACACAGTCTCCCCAGCTTCTGCTATCCATGCATTTATCTCAGAGAGAGTCATTGAGTGGGCTGTTTCAGAGTTGGAGGAGCCCACCTGCATGGGAGAAACCCTAGCCTGCCCCAAAACAAGGCCTCTGACTGAGAAAAAGATTCAGTCATTCCCTCTAACCCAAACTCTCCAAAACGCTATTTCCTATTATGTCTCATAACCAACTTTAACCCGCCCGCATCTCGAGATTAGATCTGTGAGCTCACAAAGGCTCAATCACTCAATTAAGAGGAGGGAAAATCTTATCCTTTCCAAACAAAGTGAAATGTGACATAAGCCAGTTGCTAGGATTACGTCTCATTCAGGAAGAAGGAGAGGTACAGGGAGAGAATGGGTGGGTCGTTCATTACAGGAAATTTTCCAGGGAAATGTGAGTGATGTGGCCCTCTAAATTTGAATGATCCAGTCCCCAAAACGATGCTGAAGGCAAGGTCCCTGCTTTAGGAGAGCCATGCGGGTGAAGATGGCTCTTCTCCCCTTGCCCTGAATCCCTAGGTAATCTCCAGATTCATTCCAATTCCTCCCTGGATGCCTGGCCTGGTATCAATGATGAACCTTATGCCTAGGGCCCAGAGAATCCTAGAAGAAAGTGCCAGTCTCCAAAACCTACTTGATTAGGCTAACGCAGAGTATGAGAAAATTCCTCTTAACAAATAATCTTTTTCCTCCTCTGGGCCTTAATTTGTACATCCTTAAAATGGAAGTTGATAGGAAGCTGACTTGGATAATATCTGAAGTTCCTTCCAACATGTAAGGTCGATGGTTCAGTAACTGAAAGAAAATTTGGCAAACCAAAAAGGGCAGGGACTCTGATAGACCTTGGCCAAATCCCATTTCTGCACTGGACAAGTCATTTCACCTGACTCAGCACCCGTTTTTTCTTTTTTAAAAAGTGAATAACAATTTGTAGCTCACAGAATTGCTGTAAGGATTTGGGAAGGTATATTTGATGTCCTTAGCACAGTGACTGGCATATAGACATATGCAGTAAATGGTAGTGATCACTCTGAGAAGGTCTTTGGACTTTGGCTAGTTAATGACTAATTTCAAGAATGAGCCCTTTATAGATAAAATCTTAACAGAAAGTTTTGAGTTCAGAAAGGAGCCAGGTTCTCAAGTAAAGATTCTGCTAATTTATCAGCAACTGCCTGTCTACTAGAGGCCACTGATTCACAGCTGGTGAAACCCACTTTCCTAAAATCAACTGGCCATGTTAAAAAGCCCTACAGTTACAGAAAATCCAGATCTCAGGCCAGCTTTGGAGGGAACTATTCTTTCCACGTGGAGGGTAACTAAGAGAGATCTTGGTATGGACTCAAGTTTAGACAATCTGGGAAAACTTCCGCTGGGGACTGAGCCATGTAATTAATTTTGGGCCACCCACATTACCATCGCCAGGTTTCAGTTTTCCCATTTATACAGTAGGGATGATGATATAGCATTTAGGAGTTGCTCAAAGGATTGACTGTGATAACTCCAATTCCTTACAGGGTAGCTGGTTGGCAGTAAGAGCAGAAGTCCTCAGTACTCCTGCACTTCTTACTAGCTAGGAGTCCTTGGTTAAATCAATTTCCCTCTCTGAGCCTCCATTTTCATATCTGGAAAATGAGTCCATGGATACTCTACATTATAGGATTGTTGTAAGCAATCGATGAGACAGTGTATGCAAAGGGTTTTATAAAGTAGAAGACATTACCCAAAGGCAGGGGATGCTTATGTCTGCACCCAGACCCTTCAGAGAAGCATTCCAGCATCTCCATCTTATTCTTCCAGTCTTAAAGTGATTGTACTTCCATGTAGACAAGAGCCTGAAGGTCTTATTTTCATCTCTGCCCCGTAAAAAGGTTACCAGTATTTTTCTTGTCGTTTAGAGTGACCTGAGGGGAAATTGGCCAGACTGTTGTCCTAGGTCCAGAGTCTTACTACAAAACTGAAACTCCACCCAGAAACCTGAGTCAACTGAAGAATGAGGCACTGGGCATAAACCATGCCAAAAATATCCACCCTCTGCTTTCCAGGATCCCAAATAACACTGGTCATTGAAAACCCATCCCTCTAATCCAGAGGGAAAATTCAGCTCTGCTTAAGATGAATTTAGTGCCCAGCATTAGTGTTAAAACCAAAAAAGGCCCTTCCAAAGCTGTGACCTTCTGTTCAAAGACTTGCTTTTGTTTGGCTGTATCTTGTAAAACATTTCAGCAGCAAATTTAGTACTTGTAAAATAGGGCCAATTGACAGCCTTGGGAACCAAAAGTCTCTGTTTATTCCTTGAGTAGAGACAGTGGGGGCGGTAGCAGCAGATGAGATGGTGTCTACGCCAGGGTTTCTGGAGCAAAGATATCTCAGAACCCAGAATTGTAATGGGTCCTGGAGTGGGAATCAGGAAAGACTTCATGGAGAAGGTAGAGCCAGTGATAATTGCAGTAGGCTTTGGAATAATGATGGGTTAAAATTGAATACCACTTGACCTTGGATGTTACTTAGCACCTCAGAATATGAGTGTTTTCATCAATAAACTGGGATGATCCACTTCCTACTTCATTATTACTATTGAATATTTTATGCCAAGAGGCTCAATAAATGGTAGTTTTCTTCTCTGACATATCACAGTGATTTTTTTTTTTTAGTTTAGGAATATTATTTACATACAATAAAATGCACAGATCTTAAGTACATGGTTTATACCTCAATCTTTTTGAAAAATGACTGGGTTCTCCATTTTTACATGGGTGGCTAACTCATGTCATAGAGACCTAGGCAAGATAAATAAAGGAAAAGAGATTATCCCTCTAGGACCTAGGAAACACAGACCCATAAGGGTACTTATACATGAACTAGTACATCAATTTTCTTTTTATCTTTCAGTGGGAAAACTGAGGTCTACAGAATTGATTTGGGGAGGTGAATGTGGGGGAAGGTTATATAATTCTACAGTAATTAAAATGACCCCAATAATTAGCAAATGTCTATTCAGTGCTTAATATGTCCTGGAAAGATAACTCTCCCCACTAAACACTGCATCATCAACCATATAAAGGGGTGCAGCCATAAGGAGCTTACTAACCATAGGTCAACATACCGGTTAAATTAAGAAAGATAGGAGGAATGAAAGAATGCTGAAGGAGGAACAGATTGCAGTTGAAGATGTATTACTTCTAAAAGTGCCAAGCATATTGAATAGATAGTTAACAGAAACTCCATAAATAATTGTTGAATGGGTAGAATGAATGAATGAATGTATGTTCTATAGACAACTTCATCAACTTGGACTGCAAACGCTTCTTTTAATGTTTGAAATAATTGCTCTCTTAGTTCTACATGTACACATTGCTGAGAAGTCCAGGGTCTCTCTTGAAGCTAACCCCTCTCCCTTTGGATTGTAAAAGAATTCTAGAGGTTTTCTAAGTCAAGGCTTCCTAGTGCCTTGTGGAGAGAGAAGGGAGAATAACTTCAGGTCTCCAGTGGGTCTTCTTTCCTTCTTTGCCTGTAATTCCTACCACTGCCACATGATGTCACTTTGGAAAACAGGAGTTCTATATGGTTCTATGCCAGGTCATGGTGGAGGAGGCACCATTAGAAAGTTGCCTTACAGGGACTACAGTGGTTCTCCAAGAGAGGACAATCCACAGTCACAAGAGGCCCAGGCATAGGCTCCCTAGTCTGCAACTCTTTAGATTATGTTTCACTCCTTATTCTCATGCCTACTAGACCAAGGTGGCTGTGCATACTGTGGCTTTGAACCTGATACACCAATCAGACATCTTCCTCCTTCATGCTGAGTTCCACTACATGATGGGACACTCTTCACCTACCCAAGAGGTTCTACACTTCACAAGGGAAGGCAATCAGGATCTTCTACACATTTGTTTCCAGCAGTTCCTTGATTTAAACTCAAACGTTCATAGGTACTCCCCTTGAGCTCTATGTACCAAATGTCACTGAGAGGGTAGCCTTTTCCAGGCCACACAATGTCCCCATTGAATACTTTCCCCAGAGTAATCAATGGTTACCTACTTGCCTTACCTTTATATATCTAAGAGAGGCCATTCACAAGAACTTTCTAGGACAAAAAAGTTCAGCTTCAAGCTAACTTGCTATCTCTAGATATAAAAACTGCTGCCAGCTTTTTACATGGCAGCTCCCCTTGAGAACAAGAGAAATAATGATAATAATAAATAAATAAACTACAACTCTATCTAATAATATGAATGAATCTCACAATATGGTAAGCAAAAGAACCCAGATACAAGAGAATGCATACTGTACGATTTTTTCTTTACATATAGCTTGAAAACATGCAAAATTAATCTATATTAATAGAACTCACATTAGTGATTTACTCTTGAGGAACGGGCTATGCCTGAATGGGAGTACACGGTAGGCTTCTGGGAGGCTGGCAATGTTCTGTTTCTTGATCTGGGCACTGGTCACAGGGCTGTATTCACTTTGTGAAAATTCATGAAGATGTACACTTATGATTAGTGTACTTGTGCGTATGACTGTTACACTTCCATAGAGATTTCAAAAAATAAAGGCACTCTGCCAAAAATGAATGAAAGAAGAGAGGATAGTTTATGCATTTAATATCCTAGAGGCTTGAGATCATAAAACCTGAAAGACAGAGAGGCCTCAGAGGTGATCAGTTTCAACCACCTCATTTCAGAGATAGGGAAAATGAGGCCCATACAGGAGAGTCCCACGATCACACAGGGACTCAGGGTCAGATCAGGTCTCCTGCAACCCAGTCCTTCATAATGTTGCCTTCCTTCTTCAGATGATAAAGGGGAGATGTGGGTGAAGTCTAAAGATGAGCCATGCATCAGGATATCAATGTACAAAATTTTTCCAATGCCAATTAATATAAGCTATAAAATGCAAATGGCTTCAGCAGCTGGGACAAAGCAGATGTGGTCACACAAATGTGTTGCCCATGACATGTGGGTTGGAAGAGTGAGGCAGAGGCAGCTCAAAAGGAACAACAGGAGAGCTTGTCTGCCCGGAATGTATTGAGAATGAGGATTCCAAAGAGGTCATCCAGGGAGAAGCTGTTCCTGAACCCAGAGAAGGCTGGGTACATTTACTGACATTCCAAACATCTGTGCTTTTGCAAGGGAGATAAAAGGGAAACCGCTTCCCTGCCTTGAGGCATGATATATGGGCTTCCGAGGCACTGGGTGTGGGCCGCTGTTGAAGGCATGATGCCGTGTTTGATGGATGAAGGCGGAGGAAACTCACTGGGCCACACATTAATAAAAATTATCAAACTGTCCTGGCTGGTGGAACAGAATGCGAATGCCATTCTCCACGTGGACGTCAAAGGTGGAGAATGTCTGGAGGAAGCTAATCTGCTTTAAGTCTCTATCTTGATCCCACTTGTCCGAATTAGCGCCTCTGTTCTGCTGCCAAGACCCTATGTAAGCCAAGACTAGCGGGGCCCATTCTACATTATAACCACCCATGACACATCACCTGCACCTAGTCATTCTTACCTGAGAATGAGAAGGTGTATTGTAATCACAACTTAGGACCATAAACACCTTCTATCACTCTCCATAACGCAGAGAATAGAGTTCAAATATCTTAGCCTGGTCTTCCAGGCAATCATCCTCTCGACCAGAAACTCTAGTCTCTCTCATGCCATGTTCCTCAATGCACCTTTCTTTTTCTATCTTCATCTCTTTCTTGGTTTATGCTCTTTCTTCTGTCTGAACTTCCTCTTACTCATTTCTACTATTGAAATTCTTCTCATCCTTCCAGGCTGAGGCCAAAAGCCACTTTCTTCACAAAGGCCTCCTTGATCACCAGTTCCCCAATCGAAACCAATCTCTCTTCCATTCTAAGTTTTTGTATCTATTTAGTCATATTTCATTTTTATTATATTATCCTGTAGTTGTCTACTTTTCATTTCTCTCTCCCCAGATTAAGTGCTCCCAGAAAGAAGGGATAATATTTACCATGTTCTCCATGGATTTCCAAGAACACAGCAATATGCTTGGCATGTATAGTTTTTCAATATACACATTTTCTGAATGAGTATGTATGAGAATCCTTGGAGTCACTGCACATCCCTAGTCTCTGATTTCAGTCTCAATTGCAGTGGACAGTTCCAGTGTGAACTCAGACTCACCTTGTGCTGCTCCAATAACTTCCACCTGGAGCACATGCCAGGTGTGTCTTTCTGCTCTCTGCTCCGAGGCCTTCCCTGATGCTATGGGAGCTCTCAGCTCAACCAGGCAATCACAGCCCAGAAGTGTAAGGAACAACGATCTTCAAACACCACGGGTAGGGAGCCAGAGCAGACACACTCTAGGTTTGCATCCTCAGACAGCAGTTCTGGGAGGCATTTGTCTCCTTCTCAGGAGGTGACAGTGAAATAAAGCCCATATTACCTCAATAATAACCTTTGAAAACATCCCTGTATTGGCTTTCCTTCTGGTGTCACTGTCCAAGCTCCCTCACAACTGTTGCCTGTGTGTACCTACCAAGTAAACTACCTGCTCCCAATCCTTGCTCAGGCTCTGTTTTTAGGCTAATCAAAATGAAAAACAAGGGGCCGGCCCGGGGGCACAGTGGTTTAGTTGGCGCTTTGGCAGCCCAGGGTTCGCCGGTTCGGATCCAGGGTGCCCACCGACGCACTGTTTATCAGCCATGCTGTGGCAGTGTCCCATATAAAGTAGAGGAAGATGGGCATGGATGTTAGCCCAGGGCCAGTCTTCCTCAGCAAAAAGAGGAGGGTTGGCAACGGATGTTAGCTCAGGGCCGGTCTTCCTCACAAAAAAAAGAAAGAAAAACAAAACAAAAAACAGGATGAATGCATGTCCTCTACTACGAATTACAGTTAGATAATTCAACTCACTGTCCCTAGCATTTCCCCAGTGCCTGGAACCAACTTTGGCACACAGTAGAGAGCCCATAATTGTTTGTCAGCTAGAAATGAATTAAAAAAATATGAGCCACTAGTATCAACTTGGCATGCAGAGAAAAGCCCCACTTATAAACTACATAATCATTAAGATAGTTGTCCATGTAGCTAATTCTAGGTGAGAAACATTAGGAGATTCCAGTCTCACTGACATTTGATTTTGCTCTGTCACTTTAAGTTCAGCCAGTTGAGCGTACTCTTGGGATCTCATTTTCATCACCCTTTGTCTCCTTGTGCTACAGGCCCAGAACTCCCCTGGGAAGCTCAGCTGCTGCAGAATAGTGAGATCTGAACTTCCTAAGGTGTGCTTCATCACGTGCATGATGACAGCACATCTCTACCCAATGTGTGAAACATGGAGACCTGCGGTCCCTGGCACAGGATATGACCCAAGTGGCTCAGAGCTTAAGTTTCCCCATAATTTCTACCTTGAAAACAATGCCCAGTCCCTCCTCCACACTCCCAGTCAAAACACACCCCTTGAAATTTTATAACTTTTCATTATATAATCCTCTCCTCTTTACATTAAAAAATTTTTTTTTAATTATTCCTCTTTCAAGGATTCCTTGGAAGCCATCAAGATTAGGGATAAAGAGTATGGACTTCTGACTGAGAAAGAACTGGGTTCAAATCCTAACTCTGTCACTTAATAACTACATGGCCCCTAGGCAAGTGACTGTATCCCTCTGAATCTCGGTTTTCCCACCTGGGAAATAAAGATAATAATAACCAGTTTTCAGAATAATTCTGATGATTAAAGATTATATAGAAGCACCTGGTATACAAATGCTCAATAAATGCGGTTGTCTTACCTTTGCCTTTAATTAACTTGCATTTTCTATAATGCTTACAAAGTTCCTGGTATGGAGTAGGTGCTTAACAAATGCACCTCCTCTTACTTCCTTCTTCCTGTGACTCTTTTTATATTGGATATCTTTCTGCTTCTTCACTGTGGTTTGACTGCTCAGTTTCATGACCTCTGATGATAGCATAATTTGTATTTTTGGTAGTAGGGATTACCATGGAATGAGAGAGACAGTTGAGGCCTCAATCTTATAGAGCTTACATTCAAGAGCAGGGGGCCCAAAAGTAAATAGGCAAAAACACAATAAATGAAATTATTTCATAGAATGATAAGTGATGTGAGGGGCAGTAATACTGGGGGATGTGACAAGGAGTGACAGAGAAGCAACCTTATATTTGAGTAGTCAGGGAGGCTTCTAAGTGAAGACAACAATGGGATGAAGCAACCAAATGCTATGAAGGAGCTAACAATCCAAACAATGAGGGGAAGAAAGTTCTAGGCAGAGGGAAGTAGATGTGAAGTAACCAGCTTGGTGTGTCCGAGGATGAGACAGAAGACTAGTGTTGTTACTGCCCTTGCACGTTAAGTTAGTCATCAGCTTCCTGAAAGCCAATTCAAGAAGGGAAAGAGTTTGGCTTGTCTTGTTCTCTTTTCCAAATATAAAGAAAATATTTCAAGAATGGTTATATAAAGGAATTTATTTTCTTTCTGGCCTACTAGAACGTATGGCTTCCATCTTTTCTGGCCTTTGAAAATGGCTCCTTTCTTAGAAGTTATTCTACCCAGAACTCAGACTCCCCCAAAGGATGACTGCTGCCCAGGGGTCTGGAATAATAAGTGAGTGAAGCCAAATCCAAAGGTATTGTGACCCAACCCTTTGGCACTTGAATGGTTAGTATTGAGGGCAGGAATTATTCCAGAACTCTTTTTTTTTTTTTTTTTTTTTTTTTGTGGGGAAGACCAGCCCTGAGCTAACATCTGTTGCCAATCCTCCCCTTTTTGCTGAGGAAGACTGGCCCTGAGCTAACATCTGTGCCCATCTTCCTCCACTTTATATGGGACGCCGCCACGGAATGGCTGACAGGCAGTGCGTCAGCGGGCGCCCGGGATCTGAACTCGCGAACCCTGGGCTGCCAAGCGCGAACTTAACTGCTGCGCCACTGGGCGGCCCCTATTCCAGGACTCTTGATATGTCCTCTATGACCCACAGAATTATATTCATGAGCTTTGAATGACCTTACTTAAGTCACTTATCTTCTCTGAGTATTATTCCTCATCTGTATTATTGAGTGAGAGGTGAGGGGTCGGTGGGGGACTTTGGGTAGAGGTTTGTCTATGATCTCTATGGTTCCTCCAAGATTTCCTGTGTTTCTAAAGGCACTTGGGAATCACGGGGTGAATACTCCCAGTGATTTAACTCTTATGTGTTAAAAAGTTCTCCTACATCACTGATGTCACCTGTACCTGAGGCTTTTAAATGGGTCAATAGTCTCCAAAGATGAGCTGGAGAGAAACTTGTCAATTATGTATTAAAGAGCAATTACAACAGGGCCCATAATTGTTCTTTATAAGCCTGTCTTCATTGTTGGTTAATAACCAAATTCCTTCTTTCCAGGGTACTCCACCCTCACCTTTTCCCCCTGGGGTAGGTGAGGCCGGATCAGGGCAGGGTAATTGAGTTCTCCCTGGGGGGTATGGGGTCAAGTGAACACAACTCCTTGCTCTCATCACATATGGCTCCAGGGATGTATCCAGAATCTTTCCCTTGGGAGGTAGGACAGGATGACTCAGGTAGAAGGAAGTCAATTGCAGGAAGTTTATGAAGACTGGAAATGGAATTGGTGAAGAAATCCAAGCCTGGATACTCCCAAGGGCACACAGTATGGGAATCAAGGCTGAGCTGGGAGCCAGGAGATCCTGCCTATGTGCTAGCCTGAACTTACTCACCAGGAGACTGAGGGCAAATTCCTTGACTTCTGAGATTCAGTTTCTTCATCTGAATTGAGGGGATCATCTTAACTGATCTGTAAGGATCTTGTAAGTATGATATTTTAGGATTCTAGAAGCATGTGACCTGGTGGCCTACTTCTGAGCCTCAGCTTCTGCTTTTGTGAAAATGAAAATAACAATAGTAACTTCATCACAGAATTATTGTGAGGATTAAATGACTTTACTACAGCATCTCTACTTTGTTCATTCAGTGTACTCCTCTAATGGTTACCCATTAGGCTTCTACTGTACACCATACTCTGTGCTAGGAAAGGATGAACAAAATGAATACAGTGATGAACTAGAGATACCCTTGATACTGGCTCAACACAAGGTTGACATAAGGGAAGCCATATTGTAGAAAAGAAACCATATTGTAAGTTTGGATGACCTGTGATTAACTAGCTTAGACATGCTCTGTGGTTTTTGTGTCCCCTCCCAGCTGTGATAAATTGGTAACTTTGTTCTCTTGAGTTCCTTAGAAATGTGATGACCCCTGTGCAGAGAATTGATGCTGATAGCCATCATCAATGACAACTGAAAGATCAGGGTATAGGGCATTGCTCTGGTCTTTGATGCATATCAAGTAAAGCAAAAGACTGTCAGGAACTAAGATTAGATGGATGCCCCCACTCTGAGACCAGATGCTTTCCCCATCAGGAGACCAGCCCCCTATATAACTGGCCTGTAGTCTTTGTTCTGTAAGATGGTTCTTTGAGACATTAGTTGGCCATCTTCCCCCTTGCTAGCAAGCTGTAATAAACCCTTTCCTTTCCACCATCTTGCCTCTTGATGATTGGCTTTTATCATGTGGCAAGCAGATAGTCCCCTTTGTGTAGTAACACCCTCACAGAGCTAGAAGGCCTGTAGGGCACAGACTAAACACTCGAAAGTGGAAGGAATTTTAATAAGACATTTCTTTTATTATTCGATAGTCAGCTCAAACCCCCTTGCCCATGTTATGCGCAAACAGGCAAAAATATTCCAACACATGGTGAGTACAAAACTCTCAGGGGAAGATGTTCTCTGTCGCTGGCCTAAGTTAGAGATGACACATTCAAATATCTGCAGGGGCAAAGTAGATAATACAAATTAATGTAGTGGGTTGGATGTCAGACAACCTGGAAGAAGTGGATTATGGCAAACTAGAGTTTACATGCATTCCCTAAAGTGGGCGGCTGCTACTCAACTCTCCTGTCTACTGCTGCCATGTTGTAATGTGAGCCCAAGTTTGCCAGAACCTACTCTATTTCCACAGAAGCCAGGAATCCAGATTTTCATGTAAAAATCTTCCAGATTTCAAATGATGGCAACTTAATCAAATATTAAAAATACGCTATGTAACCACTGGTTTGCTACTTCCACTTTAAGGCCAATTATTTCAGCTAAGTAAGAGCATTATATATATTTCAAAGAGGATGGTAAGGACAAAAGAAAGAGGATGAGTGATTATTGTAGATCTCTATGCACCAGGCATCTCACACACATCATATATCATTCCATTTGTTGCTCACAACAATGCTGAGAAGTATTGGTGTTTAGTTCTGATTTTTTCATTAATACTTTCACATATAGGGAATGTGCTTTGGGAAACACTGGTATAGACAGATAAGACTCTGGCAACATGAGGAAGACTGAATATAGGGGCAAAACTAGAGGAAGGAGAGCCTGGTGAGGAAGTTCTATTAGAAGTATGTAGAGTGGCCCTAGTAGGGAAGAAAACAAGGACAGAGTCAAAGTACAGTGGAGAAGTAATTAACTCACATTTTAAACAGTTAATCAATAATGTCTTAGAGAGAAATTCTACTTCCCTCCCACCTCTCCATGTCCAATGGAGGAGGGAGGGATCTTACATCTGTACCCCTTTTCTTATTTTCTCTTTTCACCTTCAGGCTATCTCTTTGATGCCTCTGCTCAGTTCCATGTCAGCCAACCCTCCAGTGGGCAACAGAAACTGAACATTAATCCTACAAATTGGGGTCACCTAGTCCACCCCTCAATGTGACACACCTCCTTTCTTAGGGCAAAGAAGTTCTGTAGAAAAGACCATTCAGCCATTCTTCTTGATCCCCAGATTCAGGGGCTTCATGCCTCTGGATGGAATTACACTGGCAGTGAGAAATGGAAAGAAATGTGGATTAAACAGTCAGGAGACCCAAATTCAATTCTTGACCCCACTCTTCTTAGTTTGACCTTCAACTGTCAACTTCACAAGCCTGATCTTCAACTCCCTCACGTGTAAATGGAGATAATAATTCCCTCCTACTTGGAAGGATTAATTTGTGGATAAAATGAGATAATGGATTCAAAAGTCCTTCAATGTATCTTCCAAAGAGCATCTTCACAGAGCAGCCAGGGTGATAAAACTTTCATTCTTCAGCATGCCTTAAACAATTTGCCATAATGTCACCTCTTCTGTAGTCTCTTCTCTTTTAATTCCACCACTCAAAATTTATACTCCAGTCATACCACCCTTTTATTGCTTAAGGCCACTCATTGCATATGCTTTTCTCTCTGCCTGGAATCCTCTCCATCTGCATCCACCCCTCAACCTTCACTCATCTCACTACTTCCTGCTCTCACCTCAGGTCTTACTGGGTGCCTACTATATGCTGGGCATTTTACTAGGCACTGGGGATAGAGTGATGAAAAAGATGAACATAACTTCACCTTGGAGGAGCTACTATTCTAGTCAGAAAGCAAATGCTAAACCCCTCTCCCCGCAAAATCAAAACGCATTCATTATAATTGTAATAAATGCTACCAAAGGAGTACTCAAAGCTAAAAGTTCACATAATCGATGAGGGGGGCCAAATATAATGTAAGGATTCAGATAAGTGACATTTAAGCTGAGACCTGGGTGTATAGATCCAACTGGGAAAGATAATTTGTGATATCAAGAGTAGAGAGAAGACTGGAGAAGTAAGCAAGAACAATTATTCATAATCTTGTAGGCCATGTCAAAATTTTTTTCATTCAGTTAGAAGAGTTACAGAAAGCTCTTAAAAGATTTAAATCAGGAGAGTGATACTTATAAATCAGATATCTATTCATAAAATATTTATTGAGTATCCATGGTATGTCAGGGACTGTGCTAGGCACTGGATATGATTAGAAGTTGTATTTGGGTACAACTGGTAACTCTGGAATTAGAATTGAGAACTGAAAGGGATAAAAAGTGGCTAATATGAAGATCAATTAGAAAGTGATTACAAGAGATGATGGGTGGCTTAGATTAGGCAATGAGAATAGAAAGAAGTAGATTCAAGAAATAATGTTATATGTCAATTACATCTCAATAAAGCTAGAAAAAAAGGAGATAATAGAGATAAAAGAAAAATAACTTGGTTATGAATTAAATATTAGGATGAACAAGAAAAAAAGTGTTAAGCCTTGGGGTTTTGCTTCAAGGTACTAAACTTATAGTGGTGCCAGTTATAGAAAGAGTAAATGAACACTTGGACAGAAACACCATTGTGGAGAGATGGTAACAAGTTTAGTTTTGGATGAGTTGAGTTTGAACTGCTTCTGAGACACCAAATTGCAAATGCTTTTGACCTAATCACTGCCCAAGGGCCCCACCTCTTAATACCACAACCTTGGGGGTTAGTATTTTAACATATGAATTTTGGAGGGACAAAAACATTCAGTCCATTGCACATGGATAGGGAGATGACTAAGAAAAGTTGGAACTAATAGATGGAGATAGAGTAGTGATACTAAGGGACAGTAAGTCCTATTGAATTAAAAGACAGGCATGGTAGGAGTGGGAAATCAAAAAACTGACAGGACAAAGATTATGTTCAGGAAGCGGGATATTGGAACTAATGATTTTTGATGGGAAAACGTCATGGGAGGACAAACTCCAGGGTGTGACCTAGAAGTGGGTGGCTGCCATAGAATGGTGGAAAGTTCACTGGAGATGAGCAGGCTAAGGAAGTGAGAGACTAGATTGTTGGACAGGGCATCCAGGAGGACTTGAACTCATCTATTGTAATGATAGATGGAGAGAAAGCTCCAAACCAGCAGCTTAAATACTTAGAGAGTCAGTTTCAGTTGAGGCCAGAAGATGAAGACTGGTTCCTATTTCACTTTACCTTTTGGGAAATGACTGAGTTTCATGGACATAAGGCAGGATGGATTTAGTCTTGACAAAGTCTTTGGATGGAAGATAGGCACCTACCTACCATAATTCATCCCTGGCCTGGAAGGTGGTTCTGGGGAGTGCAGATGGAAAGGTAACTTTTCTTCTCTTGGCATCTATAATGGGAAGCTGCTACCAAGGTCAAGTATGGCAACAGGTCATAGCAGGGAGAAAGTAAGACCCGAAAAGCAGTCTCTTCAGCCAGAGGGTGAGCTCCACAGTGGGGGCTGGTAGTCTTGAGTATGATGGGTTGATAAGTGTGATTAATTACTGGGACCAGAATCTCAAACAATTGCCTCACTTCTTCTAGGTAGACTTTACTGATCCCACTGGACTGAGTTAGAAGCCCTTATTCTGTGCTCTTACAGCATCTGAATTATCTTAACACCTATCATGCTATAGGGTAATTTCTTCCTAAGTTGTATGTCTCTCCTGGTAGACTATAAGCTCCATGAGGGCAGGAATCATGCCTGTCTTGTTACTATTCCACACCCAATATGTTCTGCAATGTCTGGGCCATAGTAAGACCTCCACATATATTAATGGGATGAATGAGTGTGCTTTGTGAACTGTAAAAAACTCTGTGATACAGAAGGCAGGCTGGGTGGCATGGAGGGATGGAGAGAATTAAGACCCTCCAAGTACCTTTTCCCTTTGGAGGTCCTTGACTTTAGAAACCTCTCACCCGAAGAGCAGCTGGAGTGGCAGAAATATTTTCTGAGGACCTAATATCAGTTCCAGATGTTTGCAGTCATGCCGGTTTGTACCTCACCCTGTAAAACATATTTCCCTCACCACACCCCCTCCACTCTAGCTGATGGAGTGGGGCCCGGTCTCCAATGACATCACCTCCCTCAAGCTGGTCCAGGGCAGGCAGAAGGCAGGCGGGTGAGGGCCCCTCTAGCTTCTCAGACAAAGGGTATGGCTCAGCCGTGGCCCATGCTGCTTGAGGAGCTATGAGTAATGTCCACAGTATTTCATAAACAACTCCAATGCAATTGCCCCATCACAGCCGCTGCTGCCACCGTCCTCTTAGCTACTGGAGGAAGTGGGGCCTTGCTGCCCCTTGCCTTGAGTTTTCCCCACACAAATTCACTTATAACAAATTCACTTAGAACGTCTTTGGTCTAAATTCTGTGGTGTGGGAAGGTCGAGGGGGAGTGCTTTTAGTTGTAGATTAGACTTAACAGAAACAGGGAGGGAGAGGATATAGAACGAGGTTGGGGGTGGATGGAGATATCTTCTGACCATTCTGGACATTATCCTTGACCCAGATCTAGATGAATCTAGACAAGCAGCTCATACCCAAGCCAGCTCAGAGAGACAAAGACAAGAAAAGATAGGCTGAGACATAGGTAGAAGGGGAGATGAAGTGAAAAAGACAAAAGAAGAGGCAGAGAGAAAGACATCAAGAGGAGACATACGTAGAGAGAGAAAAAGAAGGAACGATAGAGAGAGAGTCGGGAAAAAATAGACAAAGGAAGAAAGAGAGACTAGAGTTGAGAGTTGGCAGGAGGGGAGACTGGTCCTGATCAGCTGGGGAGTGGCCCAGCAGGCTCCCAGATGCCAGGACAGAAGGGGCACAGACCAGCTCCAGATGTTGCTGCCTTTCGTGAGAAGGTGTAGGGGGATGGTGGAGACATCTGCTGCCTCTGTGGGGGCCAAGGGAGCCAGCTGGTCTTTCCCTGAACCAAACAAGCTGAAGCTGGGAATCCCATGGTGAAAGAGAGAAGTCTCTGATTTTTAAAAGGTTAAAAAAAAAAATTCCATCAGATGCCCAAAAAACACAGGGGAGTGTGGTGTGAGATTATGACGTTGGGTCATAATCCCCTTCTTGTCTTCACTCTTCTGATCCTTACATTGAGGAAGCTGGACTCAATGCTTAAGGTCCTTCTACTCTGAACTTTTGGGATTCTCAGAAGCTGGGATAATGGAAAGCAGATAAAGAAGCAACAAGTCTAAGGGGCTACGTTCCCTGTAAGGTGAGAGTCCTCCATCAGGTGTCTAGAGATTCCATCCTGCCCAGACACAGATATCCTCTATCCCCTAATTTCCATCTGCTTCTTGGTTTATTCTCAACAAAAGCAAAGCACACCAGAGGTAATATGGACTGTTGGAAAGATGTTTGGACTTCGCGGGGAGGTCAGGTAAAGAAACCAGAGCCCCCGTTCTAGCTCCAACTCTACTACTAACTCATGTGTGTAACCTCCAGATGAGTCCCTCCCCTTCCTCAGCTTTTTCTCCATAAGTCAAACAGGGGATTTGGAGTCGTTAAATCTGCTTGTGCCTCAGTCCCCCTTCTCATTCCCACCCCCCGTGCCTACTCCTGCCCATGAGGCTGAAACCCATGCCAACTGCTCTGATGAGGCCATGCCGGAGAACCAGATGTCTGTTTTTAATATTGATGACAGATTAGCGTGCGGGGAATTCAGCCACCCCCCAAGACAAGCCCCGTTTCTGCTCAAAACAACTGGAACAGGAGCCTACTTATGCCTGGCTTTCCCAATGGAGTCCCAGAACCCACAGAGCAATGCCCTCTCTGAAGGAAACAAAGAGGGCACCAAACCCAGGGGTGAGGGGCAGGGGAAGGAGACAGGGAGGGAGAGTGAGCATTTCATTTCGATGGCTAGTTCAAAAGGGTGTCAAGCAGATGGCAGCCACAAAGTGTGCATGTGTCTGTGTTTGTGCATGTCTGCATGTGTATGTGAGAGAGAAAAAGAATGTGTGTGTGCATGTATATCTGTACACATGCACGTGTGAGCTCATGAATAAATAAACAATTCCAGCACTGGACTTGGCTGCTGGGAAATCTCCAGAGAGATCAAAGGAGAAAGCCCACATCTCCCTATTCTGGCCTCACCTGGCCAAATGTGTGAGTAATCCTAACTCTCTATCCAAAATAAATCTTAAACTGTATTTTGTTGTTTTCTTCCTAACATTTAATTTTCTCTTTCATTTTTTTAATTCATGGAAATAAGAAGCAACTAAAATTTATTAGAACCTACTATGTCCCAAGAACTGTGTTATATTTGACCCTCAAAGTAACTTGCAAAGTAGGTGTTATTTTCCCCATTCCACAGACAGGAAAACTGAGGCCTAGAAAAGATGTTGACTGGTCCTAGCTTTCTCACCGAGAAGGGGTGGAAACTGAAAGCAGAAGCCAGGTTTTCCAAAGCCCATACTTCTTCATTAGGCTTGTAGCCTCTAAGATAAAACTTGATAAAGTGAGCTGAAATCTTCAAATTTGGGCCAAGTTCACTTTCCAGGTGGTTGAGACCTCGTAAATGTGGAATGAAGGCAAAGAGATGTGGTTTTTGTTTCAGAGATCCACCCCCAATCGTCTACAGCATCAATTGATCATGACACATTTTAGAAGGCCTACTATGTACTCAGCTAGTCTCCAGGATTACATAACACCCCATAAGACCACACAACATTCAAAGAGTTAATGTCAGAGTTGAAAAATTAAGACATGTATATGTCTACCCATAAACAATTCAATTCAGTGAACACTGAACATCTATGTCTGTCACACACTATGGCAGAATTCCAGATTATAAAGACACAAGATTCATTATCTTGTTTCTTTAAAGATGACTGCTCACTGAAAAATTCAAGAATTGGATAGCGGGGAGAATGAAAGTCAAGTTGCACAAGGAAGGATGAAAGGAACCTGTAAAGATGGAGGCAGATATGTCATTATCTTCAAAGTTCTAAATGGCAGCAGGAAGAAGAAGGAGCAGTATCTGTGTGGGATGACCCCAGACCATATAACTAAAAAGAAGCAAGTTTTAACTCTAACAAAAAAAGGAACTCTTAGATTAGAGCACTAGTTCCTGGACAAAGAAGGAAGAATCTTGGATTTCCATTTCTGGACTAGATGGAGAAACAGGGACTAGATTTATGTATCCCACTGCTGGAAACGTTAAGAAATTTTAAAGAAAAGTATATAAAACAGATTTTCAAACTGGAAATCAGGCAACAAAGGACAGAGATCCTGAAAGATGGAAAATAAATTATGTGAGCCCTAAAATTTCCCCAGCTTACTGTCTTCAGAGAGTTTCCAAGTCATAGTGCAGAGACAGGGATGCCTGGCAGATTCCCTAAATTGAGACAACAGAGTTTTCGGTCTGGGGAGACCAAAGTGACTAGAGTTTATAGGACAGAGTGATGGAGAAGAGAGAGCTGTACAAAGAGAAAATTGAAGAGATCTATGGAGGATACCCTTTCAATATTCAGCAGAGTACTGACTGATAAATGCATGTGAGGAGGCTACCAACCCAAGAGGATTAGACAGAACAGTGCCCAGTGCTTATACAAGGGCCAGAAATAGTGCCCATTCCTATCAGTCACACTGGAAAACCTCATAATTCATGGACCATTGTGTAGAGCACATAGAAGCATCTTGCCTCAGTAGTAGGGAATAATTAGCCCTAGACTAAACACTGCTCTAGTTCTACCTAACAAATCTTAAAAGCAAGACCCCAAAGAATCAAACTGTTTCCAAGTAATTTAACTGTGTCCCAGAACAGAACTGAAAAATATTCATGGAAATACAAAAACATCCAAGACCCAACAAGGCAAAAATCACAATGCCTGGCATTCAATCAAAAATAACCTGGCATGAAAAAGAAGCAGGAAAATGCAACTCATAATGAAGAGAAAAATCAATCCATTTAAACTGACCCAGAATGGACAGAGATGTTAGAATTAGCAAACAAGGACATTAAAACAGTTATTAGAACTCTATTCAATATGTCAAAAAAGTTAAGACATGTAATATATTAACAAGACCCAAATTAAAATTCTAAAGATGAAAATTACAATATCTGAGATGAAAAATTCACTGGGTGGGATTAATAAGTGATAGACTATGAAGAAGGTATTGAAGACACAGCACTAGAAACTATCCAAAGTGAAACAAAGAGAGAAGAAAGAATTTTTAAAAATGAAAAGATCACCAGTGAGATGAAGGACAACTTCAAGTGGCCAAATACACATGTAATGAATCACTGAAGGAGAAGAAGGATGGGCAGAGAGAAAAAAATATTTTAAAAAATAATGGCCCCAAATTTTCCAAATGCAACAAAACTACAAACCTACAGATCCAAGAAGCTCAGTGAACCTTGAGCACAACAAATAATAAAATTGCTCAAAACCAGTAATAAAGAGAAAAAACTTAGAAGCAGCCAGAGAAAAAAATGATATGTATATATAGGGGAACAAATATAGGAATAAAGGCAGATTTCTCAATGCAAACAAAGCAAGCAAGACAGAGGAGCAACATCTTTAAATTACTAAAAGAAAAATCCATCAATCTAGAATTCTGTACCCAGCAATAATAGCTTATAAAAACAAAAGCAGAAAGAATTCATCATTAACAGATCTGAAATATAAGAAATAGCAAAAGATATCCTTCAAGCAGAAAAACAGTGAAACAGATGAAAATATGGATGTATTTGAAAGAATGAAGAGCACTAAAAATGGTAACTATGTGGGTAAATATACAAAATTATTTCTCTTATTATATCTTTAAAAGATAATTTACTATGTAAGGAAAAATAATAACAATGAATTATAGAACTTATAACACATATATGAGTAGAATGTATGACAATACAGCATAAAGGCTTGGAGGGGAGAAATAAAAATATACTACTATAAGTTTCTTATACTGTATGTGAAGTGGCATAATATCAGTTAGAGGTACACTGTGATATGTTAAATATGCATATGTAAATCCTAAAGTAACCACTAAAATAACAACAACAAAAAGAATAATAGCTAATAAGTCAACAAAAGAAGTAAAATGGAATCATAAAAACACTCAATCCAAAAAAAGATAGAGAGAAGAAAAGGAACAAAGAAAAATGGGACAATAGAAAACAAATAGCAAGATGACAAACTTAAACCTAACCACTACAATATCACACTAAATATAAATAGTCTAAACACCCCAATTTAAAAGTAACAATGTCAAATTGAATAAAAAAAGAAAAAGGACCTAAATATATGTCATCTACAAGAAACACATTTTAAATATAAAGGCAGAAATAATATAAAAGTAAAAGAATGGGAAATGGTAGACCATTCTAACATTAATCAGAAGAAAGCTGGTGTAGTTATATTATTGGACAAAGTAGATTTTAGAGCAAAAAATATAAGAGGGATATAGATAACCATTTTGTAACAATAAGGGATCAGTTCATCAAGAGGATATAACCATTCTCAATGTTTATGCACTTAATAACAGAGCTTCAAAATACATGAAGTAAAACCTGATAGAACTATGCAGAGAAATAGATAAATCCACAATTATCATCACAAGTTTCAATACCATTCTCTCAAGTATCGATACAAGAAGAAGATAGAAAATCAGAAAGGATTTAGAAGACTGGAATAACACAATCAACCAATTTGATCTAACTGGCATTTATAGAACACCCCATCCATAAAAAGAAGAATGTACATTCTTTTAAAGTGGACACTGAAAACAATGATAGACCATATGTGAGCCATAAAACCAGTCTCAATAAATTTAAAATGATTAAAGGCATAAAAATTATATTCTCTGATATGGTGGGATCAAATTAAAGTTCAATAACAGAAAGATATCTGAAAAATCCCCGAATACTTAGAAACTAGTCACATGCTTCTAAAGAACCCATGGGTCAAAGAAGAAAACAAAAAAGGAAATTAGAAAATACTTTGAACTGAATGAAAATGAAAACACAATTTATCAAAAGTCTGTGTAAGCCACTACAGCAGTAGTTAGGGGAAATACTTATATTACAAGAAAAATCTCAAATCAATAACTTCAGCTACCACCTTAAAAATCCAAAAAACAAAAAAGAGGAGCAAACTAAATTCAAAGCACACCAAAGAAAAGAAACAACAAAGATCAGAATAGAAATTAATGAAATAGAAAACAAGAGCAAAAACAAGATGAAACCAAAGATGATCCTTTCAGAAGATAAATAAATTACATAATTTTTTAGTCAGCTTGATCAGAACAAAAAGACATGAGACAAATTACCAATATCAAGAATGAGAGAGTGATACCACTATAAATTCCATGGATATTAGAATAATAATAACAGAATATCATTAACAACTTTTTGCCAATAAGTTTTATAACTTACATGAAACGGGCAAATTCCTTGAAACACGCAAGCTACCAAAGATCACTCGAGAAGCAATAGACAACCCAAATAGCCCTGTAACTATTAGAGAATTAAATTAGTAGTTAAACTCTTCTTATAAGAAAGGCTCCAAAGCCAGATCACTTCACCGGTGAATTCTATTAAACAAATTAAGGAAGAAATATTACCAATTCGAACCAAATTCTTTGAGAAAACTGAAAAGGAGGAAATATTTTGCAATTCATTTTGTGAGGTCAGAATTACCCCGATAGCAAAACAGCCAAAAACATTACAAGAAAAGAAAACTACAGATCAAAATCCCTCATGGAAGTGGATGCAAAAATTCTAAATAAAATTTCAACACATCAAATCCAAAAATATATAAAAAAGATAATGCATCATGACCATGTGGGATTTACTTATTCCATGAATGCAAGGTTGTTTTATCATTTGAAAATCCATCAATGTAATTCACCATATTAACAAACTAAGAAACGTAAACTATATGATCACTTCAATAGACAAACAGCAAATTCAATGTCCATTTGTAATTAAAACAAAACAAAACAAAAATCTCTCAGCTAACTAGCATTCAGTCTTTCACCGTTCAGTATGATGTCACATGAAGAACGAGCACTGTGTTGGGAGTAAGAAAGACCTGGTGGTAGAGCCTGGCTCTACCATGTACTGGGTGTGGGACTGGGAAAGTCACATATCTCTCTGGGATTCACTTACGTGATCTGTAAAACAAGGCTGGTAATCATTCTGGGACTCATGTTAGAAAAATGGTGGCATAGGAGTTTCTAGCACTTGTCCCTCACCCCACCCACCACAGAAAAATCAATTTGAACAACTATCCATGCACAAAAATACCTTCACAAAAACCAAGGTTTCTAGGTAAGGGATTATAGCACCCGGGTGGGGCACAAAAATAAGAAAAGGTGCATTGAGGAGGGTAGGAAAGATAGATTCACTCCCATAAACCCTCCTCCAAGCCTGGGCAGCCCAGTGCAGAGAGAGAAATCCTCCCCGTGGAAGGAGAGAGAGAAGTGAGTGCCTGACTTCACAGTGGACCCCAGAGCTCCAAGCCCAAGCACCAGGCTGACTCCCATGGCTGTAGGTGGCTCCCAGCAAGCTCTGTGAACCTAGGCTCCTGGCTCACCCCAGAGGCTGCTGGCTCCAGGGTCCAGAAGCTCTCACAGCCCCAGCACCTTCCATGGCACCAGGCAATCGGTGGGCTCCCACAAACCCAGGCCCCCAACCCACCCTGGCACCTGCCACCTCCCATGGCCCCAGATGGCCCCTGTGGCCCAGGCTCCCAATAGCCCCCGTGAACCCAGGCTCTAGGCAAGCACCCTTGAACCCAGGCTCCCAGCTGGGCCCAGTGCAAGGTCAACTAACACAGACCTAGGTTTTTGACCCACCCCAGCACCAGGCCAACTCCCATGGCCCCAGGCCCCAGACACCCCAGCACCAGGCCTGTCCCCATAGCTCCAGCCTCAAGCCCAGCTCCCATGGACGCAAGCTCCCAGCCTGCCCTAGAGCCAGATGGGTCCCCAGAGACCCAACCTCCAGGATGACACAGACTCTTGGCTATGTCAGACAGATAGAAGGACTCAGAGACAGCACTCTGAGTTACAACCAAATGCAGCACTCTTAACAGCCACTTTTCTCATATTCTCCTGCATGCCTGAATCATTTCCAAATCCCTCTTCCCCAGCACTAGTTAAAGACGACTATCTCAGTACATCTTGCTAGAAAAGGCAATTCCTTGAATTTCTTCCTCAGTCCCAGAGATAATATATTTACAGACCAAGGTCTTCAAACATGTGACCTGTAGACCTTCCCAAGCAGAAAAAGGTCAAATCCTCTTCTGAATTAACGATTCCTTTGACATATGACTTTGAAGATACAACTCAGAGAATCAAAAATTCTTTCCGAGTACAATTTGCTATCTTTCCCTGCTGAAAATCATACAAAAAAGCACACAGGTGTGGGCACCAAATGACGATCACTAAACACTGAAACTTTCCAATGCCTTCCCAGGTCAGATGACATCAAGTCTCCAAAGGCATTAGAAAACCCTAGTTTCCCTCCTCTGTCACGCTATCCCAACAAGCTGGGAAGTCATGGACTATCTACTTACCTGTGTAGAGGTCCGTATCTGTGTATTCATCTACTTTCTTGTGCTGCAGAATGTAGTCCGAGACCTTGGTTCCAATAGCTGGCTGAACATCCACCCACTCCAAGGAAACCACAGTGCTGGAGGGCTCTACTGTTGGGGAGAGCCGCAATCTACAGGGGGTGACAGGAAAGGTTGTTTATTTGCCAGCCAGCATAGTCTGGGTCCCCAAAGATTCTGCACATGTCAAGATTAAAAGCACAGGATTCAGCCTGGGCTCAAATCCTCATTCAACCCACCACCAACCTCTTGTATGGGCTTAGGCATACACCTCTTTCAGGTTCTGTTTCCTGGTCCATAAAATGGGGAGAAGAAGAGCTACCTTTCAAGATCAACGCAGAATCCAGTAAATTAATCCAAGCACACAATACGTGCTCACAGAAAGTTGATCAGCTTTCCATTTGTTTAGACTATATTCTCAATGATGCTTCATTGTCAATTACATTGGCAATGCCTTCAAACAGTAGCTTTCAGCCTTTCTGCCATTCTCTCCGATTCCCTAATAGATCAGTCAACCCTTTAATATCCTTAAATCAGTGCTCCCTAACAGAGGGCAGGAATAAAGCAAGAAATAACAGAACGATTGAAGGTTAGAACTGGAAGGGTCCCTAGAGAAAGGGAGGTACAAGCCCCTCATTTCACAGATGGGGAAAGCAAGGCCCAGAACAGGGAAGTGATTTTTACAAAGTCCCATAGCAAGTTGGGGACAGACCATGATGGTAACATAGCCAGTCCCCAGCCCAGATTCTTTCCATCTTTCCACTACACCACACTCTCTCTTCACGGACTGTCTTACAATGTAATTCTTCTCACCCTAGAGAGGTGTTGTGGGACCCTGGTCCCCCAGTATTGGCTCCTGCCCAGCTCTCCAATGCTCCTCACACCACTCCCCCTCTGGATCACACACCTCCCAACAAGATGACCTTCCTCTACTTCCTCAAATGGTGAATTTCACCATTTCACATGTGCTCATCCCTTTTGCCTGAAACATGACTGTTGCCTACTTGAATTCAAGCCTTTTCAGAGAAGCTTCTCTCTCCCCTCTCCCCTTATCATCACATAAGTCTCTTCATTAGCAACTCTCTGTTTTTTTTCATATTTTTATTATGTACATTTTTAAACTGTATCTTATTTTCTCATTTTTGCTTTGACATCTGTCCTCCTCACTAAACAGTCAGCTTCCTAAGTGCATAGACCATGCCTATCTTGTTCAGTGATGAATTCTCCACTGTCTGACACACAGCAGGTGTTCAAATATTATTTGTTGAATGAAAGAATAAAATGAAGTTTCTAAGAAAAGGTTCTACACTTTCTTTATCTCGGTCACCCCAGTGGCCAACGCAGAAGCTGACAAAGTCATAGTCAGTGCTCAGTAAACTTTGGCTGAATGGATGAGTGAAGGAAGTAATGACGGACTGAATGGCATCATGAAATGGTACACACTGTGATATCAGTGTCTACCCTGAGCCATGTTTCTCTTCTGCCAATGCTCCCTGCTTTCTTGAAGAAGGAGGTAGGCCCCAGAGACTTCGGGGATCTGGTGAGGAATCCTGGGAGCAGAAGCAAGTCATGGCCTGGGCTGGCAGGACAGGAGTGTGAGTCCATGGAAAGGGGGGCATACATACGTACACTGGCTGCGGGAGGGGGCTGCAGTTGGGGAGCCCACTGGCATCAAAGGCGCTGAGGTCACACCTGCACCAGTCATCGATGACATCCCCTTTCCCTGAACACCAGTAGGAGCTCATCAGCGCACTCTTGAAGGCCTGGAATAAAGGAGGGCAGAAGAGATGATGACAACAATGGTGGAGAGATTGAATGTGAAGGTGCCTGTGGCCATGATCATAGCCGACCAAAGCTTCAGAGTAGACCTCCTAGACACAGGACATCATCTCTTGCCTAAATCTCTAGCACTCTACTACCAGGTTCTCCCATTCTGAGCCATTCTTTACCCAGCAGCCAGAATGGTCATTGAGACAGGATAGTAACAGCATCTATTGAGAAACTCCTCTGGACCCAGCATTCTACTTGTATTAACTTATTTCATCTTCATCATGCCACACAATAGATATTATTATAATTATTATTATTATCCTTTTCCATTCTACAAATTGGAACTGAGGCACACAGAAGGTAAATAACTTGCCCGAGGTTTATGGCAGGTGAGTGATGGAGCTGGGATCCGATTCAAGGCAGTCTGGCTCCAGACTCTGACTTCTTAACTTGTTACACTGCTTCTTGTAGAATTTTGACCATCTCACCTCCCTGCTTAGAAACCTTCAAAGGCACCCCATGGCCCTCAGGATAAAGTCTAAACTCCTTGCTCTAGCTCCTGACTACCTCCCGAGTCTCATCTCTCACCACTCCTCTGATTTTCTTTTCCTGCTACTATCCATTCTCATGCAACCACTAACATTTCCACCAGCAGTGAATTCCTACTTATGAAAAGTGTGCTCGAAATCAGGAGACAGCAAAGTGTTTCTGTGAAGGGCTAGATAGTAAATATTATTGGCTTTGTGGCCAAGCAGTCTCTGCCACAATTACTTAACTCTCCTTGTGTAGAGTGAAAGTGACAGAGATGACACTTTAAATGAATGGGCATAATTGTGTTCTGATAAAACTTTATTTACAAAGACAGGCAGAAGGCTACATTTGGTCTGAGGGCCACAGTTAGCTGACCCTAGCTCTAACTGATGATCAATGTTCTATTTAATTGCAATGTGCTTCACTGTATATATATATATTTTTAAACACCTTCTGTCCTCTCTGCTGGAATATTTCCCCCACCGAGTATTCCAGTTCATTCTTTTGGTCTCAAATGAAACATTCCTTCCTCTGGGAACCCTACCTTGACTTTATAAAGCCTGGGATCATCTCTTCTGGACACCATAACACACTAGACCGCACCTACCATCACATTGCCTTGCCTGTCTCATCCAACAGATCTTGATCCCACCAAGGGCACAGGCCATGCCTTATTCATATCAGTATTCTCACAGGACTGAGCCCAGTTATTCAGTCAATATTTATTGAATAAATGAACGGACACCAAAAAACCGATCATTAGGCTCAGGCTCAGATGTGCTTTGTGATTTAGTCACTCCTTTTACACTGACATTTCAAAGCACTGGGGATTCAGAATGTTTGATAGCTCTTTTTAAAACTTAGGGATTCCAGAGAACGTTGCTTTCTTAGACCTTGGCCAGGTAACAGACTCTATGTGCTTTCTTTCTTTCTTTCTTTTTTTTTTTTTTTTTTACATTCTGTGCACTTTTTAAATGAAAGCTTCACACTGTCTATAACCAAGGACACCTGATTACCCAGGTGTCACTTTTTCCATCCTGCATTGTTCAAAAGATTCAAATACAGAATGTTTGTGTAAAGTGGGTCTGGGTCTGCCTCCTTAGCTACCCAGAACACAGATCTAGAAGGAGAAGGTGTGTATCAAGAATGCTATTATGTAAGCCTCCATCACATTTCTCCTGGTACCTCTGATGAGAAGGCTCCAATTGTACCCTCCATATGTTCTTACGCATACTCTCTCCTAGGGGATGAACAAATGATCTAATTCCTCCTGAATTAAGAGTAGTGACTCAAAGAAATAAAAGAGAATTATAATAAAAGTTAATGTCCATGAGGTACCTAATTACACAGAGTAAGGTGCTTTGAGGGCATTAAAAAATGTAATCCTCACAATAGTCCTGAGATACAGATACTACGATCTTTATTTACAGATGAAAGAACTAGGAATCAGAGCAGTGAAGCAATTTTTCCAAGATCACACAGCAAGTAAATGGTGGAAGAAAGCAGAATCCCAATCCAGATCTCTGTGACTCCCAAGTGAAAGTCTTTTCTGTTTAACCACGCAGGGCAGTGGGGTTAACCGAAAGTATGGTAGCCAATTCAGGAAATAAAAATACAGGATGCCCAGTTAAATTCGAATTTCAGATAAACAATCATTTTTTTAGCATAAGTATATCCCACTCAATGTTTACATGTAGAGTATGTGGGCCAGGGTCTGGCACACAGTCATGGCACTGTTCCTACTACATGTCAGAACCTATGTTGGGAATAAATGCCTGTTCTCCTGCCAGCACCAGAGAGGGCACTCTCTTGAGGATGGCAACCAGATGGGACAGCATGAGGTCATACTGACTGATAGACCATCTTTTCCCTCCATTTGTAGGTGCCCCCTTACTGAAATTAACGTGCACCACTGCTTATGGCTTAAGATTCCTTAACATCTCCAGCCAGTGCTACGGGCTTAATTATCATAATGGTGAAATCCAGGGCCACGGGTGAAAGTGACACAGATGGTAAGAGATGGTCTTGGACTTCAGCAAGGGGAGGACAAGGAACATCCTGTTTTGTTTGTGTATGTGTTTTTATTTTTGCATGCATGCATGTTTGAGTGTGTGTGTGTGTGTTCGGGGGGGTTTGTAATCAATAGTCGCTTGAGTTTGTGGAAAACAAAACAGGAAATCTCTCTGGACTTTGTGAGTTTCACCATCCAAGCAGCTCTTGGGAAGAAATCTTGCGTGTGAGTCTCCACAGTCATTGGCTCTTTCCCAAACCCTGAGGAACAGAACCGGGACCGGTGCAGTGGCCAGGCAAACCCTGGATAGCACACAAATACGCCCTGATAGAAGACCTACATCAAACAGGGAGCCCTCGCAAGGCAGCAGAAGCCAGCACTGTGTCAGCACAGGATCACTCTTTCCTTACTTCTTCAGTCCTTGCAACACTCCATCCTCAATCCAGTTAGATCCCAGGAGGGAAGAATCAACGAACGTTCCAGCTTTAAGGGACTCTGTAAATCATCTAATCTAATCCCTTCCACAGATGCAGACACAGCTAGCCAGAAAGGCTAGCTGGCTAGTCCAAGTTGATAGAGCAACTTTGTGATGAAATGACTCTATTCCTCCATTTAATCTCAAAATTACCCTTCGAGATGGGTGTCCTATCCCCATTCACAGAGACATGGAGGAGTAGGAACTTTAACTGAAGTCCCTCTGAATTCTGGCACTCTTGACTTTCTCAGGTCGCATCAGAACAATAAATGCCAAGATTTCATCCAAAACATCCTTTTCAGCTGCTCTGCTTGGATCACGCGCTTCTGTGTTGTTTGTGTGTGTGTGTGTGTGTGTCTGTGTGTGTCCTCAGAGGAAAATGAAACCTTACACTGGAGGCATTGTTGACTCCTGGCTTTTGAATAAGTGAAGGGATTTAAGAAACAAATCCTGTACTTAATACAAGGGCTAAGGGCTAGATTTGCATGGCCATTGGTTTTCATAACAAAGAAGGTTTCCATTTCCACTACTTGTAAATGCTTCCAACTTCTGGCTAATTAGCTAGCAAACCAAGCTGGGCAGGAGGAGAAAACAGCCACAAAAATGTTAAGCAATCAAAACAAACCAGGATTTATTCCCAACTCTGTTGTTACTTTCCTATTTGAACTTGCATAAGTTATTCCTCTCTTCGAGTCCCACTTTCCCCATGTGTAAAATGCAGAAGATATATTTTTGAAGGTTTAATTAAGTTCAATAAACATTTACTGAACTTTCTACTCCATACCATGTGCCATCTAGATGCTAAGAAAGGAGATGATCAAGACCCAGTCGCTAACTTCAAAGGACTCATAGTTTAATGGTGAAGACACACACAAACAATAACAATTAATACAGTTCAAGTGCTATGAAGTAATATACATAGGAGTCGGTGGGAATACAAAGAAAGGGGCCCTTAGAGCTCTAAAAATTTTGACAATGTCTCAAGAATCTTAAAGTTTAAGTAAACACTCCATATTTGATTAAGATATTTGGGACCATCCATATAGAATGTCACTAACCCTTGAATTAAATTCTATACTTACAATGGCTGCATTGTTTTTCCACTGAAAATTTTACTCAGGGGCTGATATCAAGTCTGTTATTGTTGATGTTAAGATGTGTCTGGTTTGTATAACAAAAAAGATGCCCTGAAGTCCTCCCTCAAAACTTACTGGATGTTGTTATCTTCACAGTGATAATAAACTTGGTCATGTGGTTGCCCATCACATACCAACTGAGGAGGTGAAAGGCCTTCTAGAGACAAAATAATAGATTACCTTTTACCCCCAGCTCCCTTTTAATGCCTAATACAGTACCTAGCAAGTAACATGTCAGCCAATGTTTGTTGAATTAAAAGTTCACACAGAATGAGGAATGAAACAAACCAGTTTATAAATGACAAAAGCAAAGAAAATGTATGTGTGATGTTCTTCTTCCCCAAGACTATTTGAATCTGCCATGTCAGTGAACAGCACCCCCATCAATTTAGTGCCTCGAGCCAGAAACAAGGAGTCAACCTGGGCTCTTCCCTCTATCTCATAACACATCTCAAAACCAACTTCTCTTCCTTGGTCCAACTGCTGTCTCCCTGGTGCAAATCAGTAATGTCTCTTTTCTAGGCAATTGTCACAGCCTCTGGACTGGCCTTCCAGCTCCAATGTCACCTTTTCTAGCACATCTTTCACAGCTTTCTAGAACATCACTGCTTATTCCACCCCCTTGCTAGGACCCCTTCAAAAGTTCCACCACCTTCTGGTTAAAACCTCCACTTCTTAACCTGACATTCAAAGTCCTTTGTTCACCTGTGGCTATTCTCTCACCTTCTCCCCACTGCTCCCACTCTATGATCCAGCACCCACTAACTTCTTAGAGTGGTTCACTGTTTCCTACCAAGCCTTTTCTCATGCTGTGCTTTTGGTCTGAAATTCCCTTTTCCCACTTCTTTCTTGTGCTGAACTCCTAGAAACTTCCCCTGTCCATCAGGAATCTGCTACACTTGAGAGATTTTGTCTTCCCCTCCCTCCTCTCATTCAATTTTTGCAAATTTCACATTTCCATGCAATTTGTATGTTTATGTGTCCTTCTTGCTTATCAGACTGTGAACTCCTCCAGGCCAAGGTAATATATATCACTCATCTCTGTGTTTCCAGCTCCAAGCAAAAGAATCAACACATAGTAGGGTCCCAAAAATATGTGTTAAAGTCCATAGATGTGTAATAGGATGATCTGCCAGGGATTAAACTTGTACACTTGCTATTGTTTTTCACTTCTAGCAAAAGAGATGACAGAAATGCAATTGGTCATCATAAAAAGACTAAATTTCCTTGAATCCATTGAAAGGGGATTGGGGTGGGTACGGAAGTAGAATCCGTTTTGGACACATTTGGGATTACTGTTTGGAGGAGAGTGGATTGATAGCTTTTTGCCCAGGAAGTGCTTGGGTCTAAACTAAGAAGCTTCTAGGTCCCTAGAGAGAGATGGGAAGAAGGGACAGTAGTTGATGTCCTAGCTTTGTAGGGAGACTAATTTCAGAGCCCAAGCTGACCACATGTTTCATTGGTCAGGAGGGACTAGGATTGATGATCATAGGAAGGATTGAAGAGGGCATAATAGCAGTGCTTGTGCAGAGGCAGAAATGGTGATTTCTAGCCCAGCCTGGACCTCTGGGATAGGACCTACCTGGGCCATCTACCATTCAGTCATCTGCACACCCCTAGCAGTGGCTGCAGGAGATGCCAATCACTCATTTCCCTGATAGTTATAGGAGTTGGAGACTAGGAACTGGAAACCCCATGTTTTTGGGAATGGAGTAAGAAATGCCTGTGTGTCCTGACAGGAGATTAACAGGTGATCTTGTTACAAATCAATGATTGCATAATTAAGTGGCATGTATGAGAACACATGTGGGGAGAGAAGTGGGTGATGTTAGTTGACTTAACAGAGCAGGAAGCAGGTGTGGTGACTTTAAAACATCACCCTAAATATCTGTGACATTTCCTTCATCACGGAGTGGGATCTAGGTTTCTTCCTTTTGAGACTGGGCTCTTTGATTGCCTGGCCAAAAGAAGCACTGCTACTTCAATTTCTGGGCTCAGGCCTTAAGAAACTGTCAGCTTTCACATCATGTCTTTTGGGATACTCACTCTTGGAACCCGACCACCATGCTGTGAGGAAGCCCAGACCACACGGAGAGGCCACGTGTAGGTATTCTAGCAATAGATGGAGATGAGGTCCCAGCCAACAGCCAGGGTCATCTGCCAGACATGTGAGTAGGGAAGCCTTTGAAATGACTCCAGCCATAGCTACCAGCTGACTGCAGCTACAGGAGAAAGCCCCAGTAAGAACTGCCCAGCTCAGCCCAGTCAACCCAAAGAACCAGTAGAGAGAATAGCAAAATGATCGATGTTGTTTTAAGTCACCAATTTTGGGGATTACATAACAATAAATAACTAGAACAGCAGATTATTCACCCCTGAACAATCCTGAAAGATTGCTCGGTGGAGGTAGCAACTGGGGAGCAGCTGAGCAAACCTCAAAGAAGAGAAACCTCAAAGTACATCCATACCCCAGGAGCTGGGGGGTCTGAAGTACATACGTGTACTCATTGCCACAGGTCCCAAGCATTTCAGATCTAGAAGAGTTCTGAATGTGATACTGGCCCTCACAATTCTGCAGACTAAGAGACCAAAAGAGGGGACAGGACTTGTCCAAGTTTACAGTACAAGAATCTGGCGGAAAATAAACCAAGTTTTTTATATCAACTATTATTCACTACACAAGGCACCTACCTTTGGACCTGCATCCAGGCCACTAACCTGCTATGCTGTTGGGCAGGAAACAAGCATATTAATAACATTTACTGAGAGTGTGCTAAGCATTTTAATACACATTATCTCATTCAATCCTCTCCATAGCCTTATGAGGCAGATTCTGCTGTTACCATCCCCATTTTACAGATGAGGAAACTGAGGTTTGAAGGGTGAAAGAGCCTGTTCAAAGTCATCCAGCTAAAAAGAGGTAGAAAAAGGACTTGAACTCAGGTAATTTGACCCTGAAGTCCATTCTCTCAGCCACTACCATCATGAGCAATAGTCTCACTAATTGGAGGATATGAGTAATAGTGCTTAACATTTCTTGAGAGCTTCCCACAAGCCAGGCACTGTTCCAAATGTCTCACCTCTCACAAGAACCCTAAGTACTTTAGATATACTAACTCATTTAATTTTCACAAAAACCTGTGAGGCAGGTATGGTTATTGTGTCCATTTTACATTTGTGCCCAAGGTCATAGAGCTGGTAAGTGGCACAGCCAAGATTTGAACCCAGGAAGTTCGGCTGCAGAGCTTGTGCTCTTAAATATAAAGCCCCCAAATAAACACTCTGATGGACACAACCCATTTTTTTTAAATGTTATTTACACTCCTGGTCCCCCTCACCTTTAGCATATATTGAGATTTCTCACTGTACTCATGGAAATGAGCCAATGAAAATGCCATAGGTAATTGCCATTTTTGCAAGTCAAATGCCAGCAACTTCATATGGTTCAATGTAATAGAAACCACAGAAGTGAATAAAACTCTACAGGAAGAGGATACAGAGCATGAAAAGAGTAGAGCGCCTAAGTCAGGAGAAGTCCAGGGAACTGCAACATTTTCTAGCTAACTTGCTGTGTGACCTCAGTAAGTCCCTTATCTCTGGGCCTTATTGTCACCTGTAATTTCTTCAACTTGGACATTCTGACCACAGCATTGCTGCTTCTGATCATTTTCTGATTTGTGTCCTGGATTTCGCTTTTTCTCAAAGCTGCCCACAATTTTCCCACTCCCTTTAAAATTTCCCATCCTAGATATACTGCCTGGAATCCTTTAAAAATTCCCACCAGCAGGCAAAACTACAGAGATAGTAAAAAGATCAGTGGTTGGTAGGGGTTGGGGGAAGGGAGGGATGAATAGGTAGAGCACAGAGGATTTTAGCATAGTGAAACTAATATGTATGATGCTATAATGGCGGATATGTGTCATTATACGTTTGTCAAAACTCAGAGAACACACACCAAGAGTGAACCCTAATGTAAACTCTGGACTTTGGGCGATGATGATGTGTCAGTGTGGGCCCATCGACTGTTAACACACACACACCACTCTGGGGTGGGATGTTGACAGTGAAGGAGGCTCTGCACATGGTCAGGGGGCATGTGGGAACTCTTTGTACTTTACATTGGGATGAAAATTTTGATGGGACCCTAAGACTGCTCTAACAATTAAAGTCTATTTAAAAAACTCCTGCCAGCTAACATCCTCTCTGTAGAGGCAGTCACACAGTCAATGAGCACACCACTGATGGTTTGTGAAGAAAGTAGGATGAGAGTAGGATGAAGAGAAGATACACCTATTAAGCATCTCCTCATTCCAGGCCTGGGGTTAGGGTATCTGTCTGTTAGCTCCTATAAGCCTCCCAACAACCGGTGGATGCAGTGGCTCTTACTGTACCCAAGAATCCTTACAGACCAGCAAGTGCAGGGTCAGAATAGAGAAGATACTAGCCCAGGTCCCCCAGACAGAAAACAGTAGAGAAGAGGGTCTCTTAACTCCAAATCCCAAGCTTTGTCCCCTGACCTCCCTTGCCCCACCCCTCTTTTTCAGCCTCTGAGTCGGACCCCCCCCCCCCATTCACAAGGCCACACAGTGAAGGAATACTAACTGGCATGGACCCATTTCCTATATGAGGAATTGTGCAGCTCAATCTGTGGCTCTATAAATCACAGAAACCACATCTAACTTCCCCTGTCAGGATAAGCTTTTCAAGCCATTGTCCCTGAATGATGAGAGCCCAACAGAACAGCTTGTTAATCCGGGTGACAGGAGGAAGACATTTAGAGCTGGCCGAACCTCCCTCTTGTCACACTTATCTCCACTAATGAGAAAATATTAGACAAACAAATATACAACCCACTGAGACACTCCTGCATGGGGATCTGTCAGCTGTCTGTTCCCCAAGATGTACACAGACAAGATGATAGGGTTATATGATCCTCAGGCAAGGGGCTATTTTTCTTGTCAGTTCACCCCATCTTTCAGCTCCCATCCATCTCATGTAGAGGATGAAGTGCTAGGTTTTAATGTGTTAAAAACAACAGCAAGGGGCCAGCCCAGTGGCGCAGCAGTTAAGTTCACGCATTCTGGTTTGGTGGCCTGGGGTTTGCCGGTTCAGATCCTGGGCACGGACCTACTCACCGCTCATCAAGGCATGCTGAGGCAGCGTCCCACATAGAAGAACTATAAGGACCTACAACTATGACATACAACTATGTACTGGGGGCTTTGGGGAGAAAAAGAAGAAAAAGAGAGGAAGATTGGCAATAGATGTTAGCTCAGGGCCAAACTTCGACAAAAGAAAAAGCTCACTCATTACTTTTCTGAAAAAAAAAAAAAATTAACAGCGAGCATCTGAGCATTTCTATATGCCAGACACAGTGCTCAGTGTTTGACATACGAGACATTTAATTTGCACAGCAACACCATGAATTGGGTACTCCTATCACTCCCATTATATAGAGGATGAAACTGAGGCCCCAGGGAGTCTGGATTCCTTTCCTACATCACATAGCCAGTATTTGCCAGAGCAAAATTCAAACTAAAGTTCCTCAAATCCCAAAGCCTAAATGCTTAACCACTATGAGCCAACTCAATCCTCATCATAAGCTTGCATATTAGGTTGCATTATCTCCATGCACTCTTTGTAAAAGTTGAATCTTAAAAAAGTTTGGGGCTTGTGTGATCAGGTGACTTGAACAAGGTCACAAAGCTAGGATGATTTGAAGTTAGGATTCAAACAGGCTTGATTCCAAAGACTGAATCCTCTTCTCTGCCCCAGTCATTTTTCATAAATACTGAAGACAAGTGGAGTTGAGGTGCATGACATATTCTCAGGAGGGGACGAGGGACCAGTTAACTTTGTTCTGGTCAGTCCTAAGTCCTTACTGGCCAGAACAACATTCCAAAGTGTGTTTCCAGGGACACAAGTTCAATGGGATACTAAATGACTTTGAGTTCAGAAAGATTGGGGTGTTGGGGGAAGTCGTCTCTGTGATCAAATAAATTTGGAAAAGACTACATCAAACAAAACCAACTAGACTGCTCTACATAGAACTTTTCAGAGCTATTAATAGGCTGATGGTCACTGGGAAGCCCAAAGAAGGTAATATATAAAACGCAGCATTTTCCAAACATATTTGTCCATGGAACTTTTTTTTCCCACGTGGCATCTGAGGATCTGGCACTCTGCAGAGTCTTCTCCACGTTGTGCTAATCTAGATTCTAGTTGGACACAAAGCCCTCTGCCAGCCAAGAGCTACTCAGAAAAGAGGGCTTGTCTCAGCTCTGCCAGTAACTGTGCAACTTTGGACAAGTCTGTCTCCCTCTTTGGGACTTGGTTATCTCGTTTATTATATATAGGTATTGAATGTTCTTATTTCTGAGGTCCTGACTTTCTGGCAACATTATGAGTGCAAGAAGTATGTGTAGCTCCCACTGATGCTGCCCCAGCTCCTGCTGAATATTCCCCAGGTGTCCAGCTCAGGTGCCTGCTCTGGCTTCCAGACCAGGCCCTGGGCCTCCCTGATGACCTAAACCCACCATGTTGGCCTCCCTGGCCACAGATTCTGCCATATCCCCCTGGAGAGCTGTGAGTTGTGCAGATGCCTTTGTGCTGATGTCAGGCCTCCCAAATCTCTGCTTCTCCCTCCAGCATCACCTCTTGCCACCACCCTTTTCAGATGCTATTCTCCAGCCATGTTTTTTCACCTCCAGCCTTTCACATGCTATTTTTCTCCTTGGAACACTCTTCCCCATCTGATAATTTCCCCACTGACTAATCCATCAACTCTCAGCTTAGAGAACACCTCTTGCAGGCAGCATTTCCTGACCTCCTAAAAGCTGGAATACCTCTTCCTTTGTAACACATCTTCCCCCATATTCTCCTATAATAAAACTTATTTTACAGTGTTTTATTTTATTGTCTATTTCATCGCTTATCTGTCTCTCCTAATAGACTGTGTACAAATTGAGGTTGGGGCCTTGTCTCCTTTGTTTACTATTAAATCCCTACTGCCAGAGAGTAAGGGCTCAGTCATTGATTAATCAATCAGCCTATCATAAATTAATTAATGTTAAGAATGCTAATGCTGTCATATCTCTGTCCCTCCATGCCCTGTTGGCCTTAGCTTAGAAAATATCTCCTCTGCCCGGGGCCTGTGGATAACTCTGTGCTCTTAACCTCTGCCATGCTCCTACCAGATGCTAACTTTACTTCTCAGACCAGCCCAGGAAATCTAGGAGCCAAAGTTCTTGACTTAAAAACCTTTCACATCCTCCACTAAAATATGGAAGGGTTTTTGAGCTCTTTTTACAAAGCATCCTGAATATCAGAAGGGACAAGAAAAATATTTCTTTGAAGTCTCTTTCTTAAATGTTTATGCAAATTGTATATTCTACTCCACAACAGACTTGGGTTGGTTTTAATATTAAAATAATGGGTTTTTTCCCAAAATGTTTCTCATAGTGTGATCACTGGTCCTCTCGTCTCATGAATGACTTGAAACACTTGTTAGAAATTCAGATTCCCAGGCCAAACTCAGACCTGCTGAATCAGAATCCTGGGAGAGGTGCTTTATAATCTATGATTTAATACACAGCCAGGTGATTCTTATGGACTACCAAGTTCAAGAATCTCTGCTCTCTTTGTCCTGTGGCTTTGGATATATCCTAGCATATCACCGTGTATCCCCCTGGGTTAGGGTACTCCAGTTTGAGAATAAAATCTACAGGGCTTTAATAGATATCTGTCAGGCATCAGATAAAGGGAAAGTTTGGTGGTCATATTTAAACAAAATAACCGTGTTGCTTCGGCCAGGTGTAGTTTGACCAAAATTGATTACTTGGCACAAACCAGACCAATCAGATTCTTCCCTGGGAATTTAGATTCAAACATTCATTGGTCTCTCTGAGAGCTTGAACTGGTATGAGATACAAAGCTGGACTTGGCTAGGCTGTGCTTGTGTTGAGCTACATGCATGGAGACCAGAAATGGGGTGGGAGAGAGAGAGAGCAAGAGTCAAGTGCAGAGAGATGATAGATTCCAGGATTATTGCTGAGAGTGGCTTTCTGGATGCTGGTAGCTCAGTTGTGCTCTCTGACCTTGAGTTACATGGGAAATCACTATATCATTATAATAATTTCTCTCTCTTTTTGCTTAGAAAGTTTCACTGGGTTTCTGTTTCTTAACACTAAAAGAGCTTTGACTAAGACAAGTACAAATATTCTACTTCTTAGCCTGGCACACAAGGCCATTCATACACTGATGCCAAACAATCTCTCTAGCCTCATATCCTACCACCACAGCCTGCCCCAGTCCTACATTCCAGCTACATTAAACCACTTGTCAGGAACCAGAAGGGCAACAAACTTTTATGCCACTGTGTCTTTGCATGTGGCTTTCCTCAGCCTATAATGCCTTTACTCTATCCTACCTCTGATCCATCATACTCATTATTTAAGACCCACTACAACTGCAGTCTTCCCTGGAAACCCTTTTCTGATTTTGCAGCAGAATCGAAAGCCCCCATTGCACCTTGGACAACACATGTGTTAGTAAACTACAATATTTTATCACATTATTTATTTGTATGCTCTCTCCACTGAACTTTGAGTTCTTTGCCTTATTTTATCAAAAGCTCCTTTACAAGGCCTGGCCCAAAGTAGGTACTCCATAAACATGTGTTGCATGAATAAGGGTTGCATGAATAAGTGATAAATTCTGAGGAATGGAAGACGGGGAGCTCTTTGGATGTCTAATCTATATTATCCTAGTAGACCTGCTCAGTCATCAGGGCAATAGATTGTGCTTACATTGTTCCAAACTATCTCCAGACCATTTGTCCTGACTGTCACTGAGCTGATAGCAATTGTGAAAGTGATGAATAGCAGACCAATTATGAGCAATAGGAAACATCAGTTATAACTCCAGGGAGAAGACGCAGCCATATCAGTAGCCTCATCCATCTAATCGTGAGTCATCTTCCCAAGGCATCTTGCCCTGTGACCTTGAACTGCCAAGGGCTTCTTAGTCTTGTACAAATCCAAGTTCTTCAGAGGACGGCTCCTCCTCTCTGCCTGTCTCCTACAAGGCGTTGCTCCTGGCCCATTCAGTCCTGGAAGGGGAAACCTGGATGGAACTCACACACTTCTCCTAAGGGAAGCCTTTAGCCAAGGATCCCAGCCCCACCCAACAGACAAGACTTGCCTTCTAAGGCCTGCTGTCCTTTGACAGATAGTAACTCCTCTTCCCTGTGGTGAGAACATCTGGAGATGAGAGGCGGGTGGGAAGATTTCAAGTGGAGGATTTATCCAAGGCTGTGGAGTTTATGTCGCTAAATGCTAGCTTAAGTTAATGGTGAGTTCCTGAGTAAAGGACTGCAAAATTTCCCTTTTGTGGCCACCGGTGACCTCATTTTTCCAGTACGCCCATTTTCCCTTAGGAGGCATCTGGGGGAGGCAGTCTCTCCAGCTGGTGGGGCTTCCATGGTTGGGCCTGTGGGTGGGGGTAGGGAAAGAAAGGTCAGAGGACAGAAGGGGACATGCTTAGTCTAGACCCGTATTGAGCTTATCTTTGCCTTTGAAAGGGAACCTTAGAAATCTGGCTAAGGAAGTTATGAGAAGGAAGATTTCTACCAGGCTTATTGTAGCCACATTTCCCTCATGGCAAGTTGGAGTCTGAGAAGTCATGATCTCTTAAATCAGCAAAGAATGTTACACATGCTGGAGGGAGGGCAGAATATGGAATTTAAGAACCAAACCCCTGGATTCAAATCTTAGTGTTATCACTAAGCAAACTGATAGAAGTAACTTCAACTCTCTATGCTTCACTTTCTGCATGTGTAAAATGGGGATATAGTAATACCTACTTCAATAAGGAATGTTATAAGGATCATTTATAAGCTGCCTAAAATAATGCCAGATATATATATATGTATCCACACATACACATATATTTGATAATTAAATGAATATTGACAAAGTCCTGAACTCGGATATTCTCAAGATGGAAGCAACATAATTATTATGAATTACTATTATTTATTACAAACATAATAAAGTTGTTACTTACAATTTTTTACAGACAAAAGTGACTAGGTATTAGGTACCTAGACATAGACTAGGTAAATCTATGCATAGAATTAATTTTATTCTTTTAAATATTTTTCCAATGGGGAAAAATATGTCACTAGAATCAACCATCAGAGACATTAAGGTTATCTTTACCTTTGGGGAAGTAGGCCTTTCCTAGTTTCTGTGAACTGACTACCCTTCTGTTTTTTTAATCAGTGGATGCCCGAGGGTAAGGCAATTACTATTTATTGTACATCTACTCTGTGCTGGATGCTTTAATCAGAAGCAAGAGCAGAAGCAGAAGAGAGAAGGAGGAAAAAAGAGGAGCAGGGGGAAAGATGAAAAAGATGAAGGAAAGGGAAACACATTGTAGTTAATATTGATGAAGGTTTTTTTCCCCTCCCCAAAGCTCCAGTACATAGTTGTATATTCTAGTTGTAAGTTCTTCTAGTTCTTCTATGTGAGCCACAGCTACAGCACGGCTACTGACAGACGGGTGCTGTGGTTCCACACCTGGGAACCGAACCTGGGCCACTGAAGCAGAGTGCACCGAACTTTACCTGCTAGGCTATCAGGGCTGGCTCTGATGAAGTTTTTAATCTTACTAGGTATTGCTAAGTGCTTTACATACATGATATTATTTAACCTAACAAAAATTCTGTGAGATAAATCATCCTTATGCCATCCTCATTGAGATTCTGAGCAATTAAGTTACATCTCCATAGTATATGGCAAAATGAGAACGTAAGCCTAGGTCTATCTGATTCTCATACCTCCTTTTCTTTACCTCTATCATCTTATACAATACCCAGAACCATCCTAGGAAGCAGGTCTTATTATTTCCATCTTACACACAAGAAAATGGAGCTTAGGGAGGCCAAGTTACCTGTACAATGCCATCCAACAAGTAAGCATAAAATCTGGAATTCCAATCTAGATTTGGTTGACTGCAAAACTTGTCCCCTCTCAATGACATCTCATTAAAACTCCTAAAATTTCACTGTCTGTCTACCTTGAATGTAACTAATACCCTGCTGAAAATGAAAACAATAATAAATCTATCTTTCTATCTATATATAAATACACATAAGTATATATCTACCTAGAGGTAGATATCTATATCTCCATTTTCTCCAGCTTCATTCAAATGGGTATGCACATTTGAGAAACAACTGTTAGAGAGCATTAGGGAGGGATGGACTGAGCCTCCCTAATGTATTCTCCCCACTCACAAGCAGGTACCACACTTCCATTTCCTGGTATTCCCTCTGATTTTGGGGAGGGAAGCAATAATTTCTGGAAAAAATTCAGGTGGGGCAAGCTAAAGTTGAAGGAGCCATGCTCAAGTTCTTTTAAGAGTGAATTGATGCTTCTAAAAAAAGGATTGGGCCAGCCCCAGTGGCCTAGTGGCTGGGTTCGGTGTGCTCTGCTTTGGTGGCCGGGTTTCGTTCCCAGGCACGAACCTACACCACTCGTCTGTCACTGCCCGTGCTGTGGTGGCAGCTCTCATACGAAAAGAGGAAGATTTGCAGCAGATGTTAGCTCAGGGCTAATCTTCCTCAGCTAAAAAATAAATAAATAAAATAAAAATTTTAAAAGGGTTGAGAAGAGGGTTTTGGATTGAGTTAACAGAAGGTCTTTGTTGAGTTTTGAGACAAGAGCTTTGACTAGATGGTGGAACAGACCCAGCTTCCAAGGGGCTGAGAAGTGAGTAGTAGTTGAGAAAGGGGCGAGATGTTTCACCATCAAGGAAAGGTGAAGAAAACGGTGACAGGAGGGACTCTAGAATCCAAGAGAGGCTACTTGATGACAGAACAGGCTTGCCCATGTCAAAGTGTATAGGAAGGAGCCAATGATGAGATGATCTCTATAGCTTCTGTGTTGAGACCACAGGTTATGGAACCAGACAAACGTGTTTAACCTGGTTCCATAACTACTGGCTGTGTGAATTGATAAGAGACTTTTCTTTCTGAGCTTCAGTTTCCTTTAGCTACCTAAAAGGTATGTTTTGAATACCAAATATATGCATGGCACTAAAGATACAAACTATTGTGACCCAGGACAAATCCAAACATCTGGAAGCAAGAGACTTGGATTCTACCCTTAATTCTGTAGGTGAGTGAAGCAGGCTCTGTGTGTTCTAACTTCTTCATAAATCATACATCATCAAGAAGGACACAGACATGCTGGGGTTCTTTCAGAGGCTAATAATCAGGATGGTTGAGATAAGACTGAATCCGAGGTAAGAACCCAACTCATGTGATGAAAAACTATTGAAGGAACCAGGGATGTTTACCAGGAGAGAAGAAAAGTCCAACCAAGACCTAAGATATCTTCAAGTATCTGAAAGACTGTCACTTAGACCCAGGAAAAAGGACTAACTTTTATTGAGCTGCTTCTGTGTGCCAAGCATGGTTGCTGCTAAGCACCTTACATGGATTATCGTTGTCAATTTGCAAAACAATTCTATAAGGTAGCCACTATTAATCCCATTTTATTGATGAGAAAACAGAAGCTTAAAAACTTAAGTAATATGCCCAAAGGAACATAAAAATTTTGTGGCAAAGCTGATATTTGGACCCTCATTTCTCTGATTCGGAAACATATGCTCTGTCTAGTAAGTCAATAGATACAATTATTTCAGTATAGTGTTGATGGATGGAACTAGAAACAATGAGGACAGGAAATGTATAGGAAAATATTTGACTCAATACAAAGAAAGATGTTCTAGTAGTGAGAGAATAGGCTGCTTAGGGGTCACTGAGCATGCTGTTACTGGGAGAATTCAAACACAGGCTCTTGCAGGGTATGATATAGAGGAATTGTTAATTTGGACGTTAACATTTACACATAAAATTATATAATGTTTGAGGTGGGAGAGCAGGTAATGCAGGCTTGGTGTGAGTTGATCTCTATTGAAACTAGAAGGTGATAGGTACATGGAGGTTCATTACAGTGTTCTCCCTAACTTCATATATGTTATACTTTTCTAAACTAAATTGGTTTGGGGTTGGGTAGCAGAAGATACAGGGATTTAACAGTGCTCCCCCAAATGGGAAAATTTGGAGATGAAGCTAAAAATGAAAAGAAATACATAGTCCAAGGAGAAGCCACCTTCCTCGAGGGTTTCCCCTTCTCCCAGGACTTGAATTTATGGCCTGGAACCCTTCTGCTCAGAAATGCTAGGAATGGCGTTTGACTAGCTGTGTGATGGTACAAGCTCATGCTGCTTTCCACTGCATCTGCCTGGTGAATTGTGAGGCACATCTGGAATGACTTTTTTTTTTCTTAGAAATGGAAAGAGAGAGGAATTGTTTGTGAATTCTCTCAGGGCCCTTAGCACCACTGCTGACTGAAGTTGCCTAATGACCCAAGAAGAGCCCCCTGTGAACAGGGCTAAGCTCCAACAGGGATGGGGCCTGCAGCTTGCTCTGCTCCTGGAAGGCCAACATTGCACTGGCTGGGGCAGTCTCCGCATGGCACCCTCCGATAAATGATGGTTGTGTGGTGAATGAGGGGTTGTGGGACAGCTGGAAAAGGGATTCCAGCCCTGGCTCTGACATTTGTTGGCTCTGTGGGGCTCCAGGGGGAGGTACCTGCCCTTTCTGAGCCCCAGTTTCCTTATCTGTGAAACAAAGGTAAACATGGAAACCTTCATAGGCCTATTTCGAGAGGAATAAGGGAGCCAGTGTATGTGAACACACTATGCAAGCATACCGTTGCAAGTTGGTGACATTAATTTTTCACTCATTCATTCATTTATTCTCATTAAAAATATATTTATTGAATTTCTACTATGCCTCAGGCACCACACTAGAAGGTGTTAGCACAATGCTGAGCAACAGTCTGTCCCAGTCCCTGGTCTCATGGAGTTTACCCCCTAATGTATAGGAATATATTTTGACTCCATATAAGAAATGATATTCTAGAAGTGAGGGAAACAGGGTGCTTAGGGTTCACTGTAGAAGCTGTTATTGGGACTGGTCAAACATAGTCTCTGTACTTGTAAGGTGTGGTAGACAGGAATCAAGAAGTAGACTAAGGTTGGACTAGATACCATAACGCCTTCCTTCCTAAATTTGCCTGCTCTTTCTTCCTCATCGGTACTGTTGTGATCATAAAACAAAGAGGAGGAGACACAGACATTAATTAAACAATTACAAAACATAACAGCATAATTAGAAACTATGGTAACTGTTATGGAAGAAAGTAAGACTCAAGAAAGTAGGTAAACAAATAAACAGGGGGATCTTACCAAATCTGGGAGCCCCGGCAATCTGGTGAGTGAGAAACAGTTAACTCAGTGGAAAGAAGGAAGGGGAGGGGTGAAACGCATTCCATGCAGAGGGAACAGCATGTGCAAAGGCTCTGTGACATGACAAAGCATAGTATTTCCAGAACCTGGAAGATCACTGTGACTAGAGCACAGAAAGCCAGGAGTGCAGGGATACAAGATGAGCTTTAAGAAGCTGGAAGGGGCAGTCCAAGCAGCCCCTGGTAGGCTATTGTAAGCACCTTGGTTTTGATCCTAAGAGTAACTGGAAGATAGTTAAGGGTTTTAACGAGGAAAGTGATGTGAGCAAGTTTTTGGCTACAAGGAAGAGAATGGATTAGAGGGGGCAAGGGTCACTGTTAGCCAGTTAGGAGGCTACTGCAATAGTCTAGGCAAGACTTGGACCAGATTGAGTGAAAGTGAACATATCTGAGAAATTCTTAAGAAGAAAAATCAATGGAATTTGCTAACAGGCTGTAGTTTTAGGGGGGTGGGTATAGGCAGGAAGGAAAGAAAGGCATCAAGGATATCTCATTGGTTTCAGGATTACAAGAACCGAGATAAAAAACACTACCAAAAAGACAGGCAAAGTCATTTATGACAAATGTAGTGTCTGCAAGACTTACAAATGAGGAGAAGCCACTATATTTCTATTGGATGGAGGGAGCCAACCCTGGAATGAATGGGGTGAATCATTGTAGATGACGTAAGAAGTCTATATTTTCAAAAATGTTGACCATTAAGTAAAGAAATGAAGACACAGTAGCTGGAGAAGGTGACATAATGCAGTGATAATGTCTTTAGTACACATTAGACTTCCACTTATGCTTTATTTAAAAAGTTGCAGGAAGGTAGCTAGTAGAGAGAGAGTATAGCAAAGTGAAAAAAGGCTCAGGTCCCAGGTCAAACCCAAGCTCCACCAGTTCCTATTTGTATGACCTTGGGGCAAGTGATCTAACTTCTCCGTGCCTCAGTTTTCATAACAGGAAAAGAAAGATAGTAATGGTACCCACAATGTGCGGTTGATGACAGGGTTCAGTGAGCTCTGTGCACAAAGTGCTTGAGCTGAGCTCCTGGCACAAATGAAGTGATCAGTCAATGGCTGATATTAAAAGTACAAGGGAAAGGCATTCTGCCATTCTCCTTTTTGTTACATTTGCGAACTGAATTCAATGTCCCAAGCGGTGGGGGAAATGCTCTAATCTCTGACATGCAAAAATGTTTGCATTTGCTAAGCTTGTACGTCTTGTCTATCTTATTGAATCCATTAGTCTTCTTTCTGGTCCCATGAAATAGCTACGTTTTCCAGTTCTCTAAGTAGGCAAGCCAAGCATTAAGTTCCTCCTTTGTAATTGACCATGAGCGTGTTGAGTAATATGTGGATTATTTTCTCCGCTTTTCTTTGATCTTCCCTCTTGCCAAGGATTTCCTGACAGTCTGGATCCTGGCCGGTTCACCTCCTTCTCAGAATGCACAGAGATGGAGAGGAAGTGGCCCACAATAGCAGAGAAGATTTACGCCAGATTATAAGAAGTGCTTGACTTTCTTAATCCCTAAGCAAGGAATTCCCTAAAGGAATTTCAGAATGAGAAAGATGCATGAACTATGGTTTGGGGTAGCGATTCTCAAGCTCAGTGTACATCAGAATCACCTGGGAAGCTTGTGAAAATGAAGATTCCCAGCCTCACCCCCCAGAGAAACAGAATCAGTAGGAGGAAGCCAAGAATGTGCATTTTTAACAAATGCTTCCCCCATCCCTATCCCAAGTGATTCTGATTGACCTTGAGACACTCTGTGATCCAGATCTCCGCATTCCACTAGATACTCATGGCCTCTCTTATTCTGCTTTCCCTTTTTCCCCCTTCACCTTCTAATATATCATATTCTTTATTATTCTGATTGTTTACTTTATATCTTTCACACACTACTCAGTAGAAATTAAGTCTCTAGACGATGGACATATATGCCTACTTTGCTCCTTGATGAATCTCAAATGCCCAGAACAGTGCCTGGCCCATAGGAGACCCTTCATAAATATTTGTTAAAATGATTTGAATTGAGTTTCCTCTCTCCCAGCCATCTCATAGATAGACTTCTGCAGTGGACAGCCCAACCAACTGGTCCTCTTATTTTAGCATTCTACAATATTCAGGTCAAGAATATGTAGAAAATTTGCTGATGTCATACATCTTTATCCCAGAAAAAAAATTACAACAATATATAATTCTGCATCAACTTTCTGGGGATGGATAGCCAAAGACTCTTCGAAATCAGGGATCTGCAGACTCCAAATTAGTAACCCTTGTCATAAAACCAGCCTTGGTCCCTGCAATTCATGCTTCAACTGTTGCTATAGTTACTGGCCTAAAACTCATATCTAGTCATATCTTTCTCTTGATCTAATATCTTGAAGGGTTCCCTAGAGTTTACATTTACATGGTAGCCAAATCCTTCAGCAGAGCATTCAAAGTTGCCTACAACTCAGCCTTCTGGATATCACTTTTCCAGTTTTCTCTCTCCCAAATCTTTCAGACCTGTTGCAAGGGTGACTAAACACATAAGCTTTGGACACAGACACCCTGGGTTTGAATTCTGACCCCACAGGTCACTAGCCATGTGATCTTTGGTAAATTATTTACCTCTCCAAAGCTTCAAGGTTTTGTTTTCTAACTTGTGAAATGGACATAAATAGTGCACACTTCAAATGTGTTGGGGGAATAAAGTGAGAGAACACGTATTAGTATACATAAAGCACTTTAAAAATGCCAGGCATACAGTTGGCACTCAATAATTGTTGGGCTTTATTCTTCTAGTCTCGACATTTGGCACATTGTATTTGACATAATTTTTTTGCTCGTTCTTTTCCAGTATACCTTAGTCTAGACCCAGGTTTGTCAAACTTTTTTTCTAAGGGACTAGAGAGTAAACATTGTTGGCTTTGCACATCCTAGAGTCTTCTGTGGCTACTACTCAACTCTGCCATTGTGGCAGGAAAGCAGCCATAGATGATATGTAAACAAATGAGTGTGGCTACGTTTCATAAACTTTATTTATAAAAACAGATGGCAGGCTGGAGTTCATCCATCGGCCATAGTTTTCCAACTCTGAACTAGAATAGCTTTGGAATCTTACAGATCTGAATTCAAGCTTCTCTGAGCCTCAATCTCTTCCTCTATTAAACAGAAATACTACTAGTACTTCCCTCATTAGTTGTTGGATGATTAAATGAGATAAAGCATGTATAGCCCTTGGCACAGTTTTTGGCATATAATATACATCTGGTAGACACTAGTATCTTCATCATCAACAGACTTGCCTGAAGCTGTTCCACTATCTGCCCATATCCACCTTCCCTGCCCCAAGAATCTTTTCCAGACTCTCCCTCCCCTGTCAGTTTCTTTCTCCCTCTTTTCTAACACTGTTGGAATGTCTCTTGTATTATTTGAAAATAAATCATGCATTAATGTAGCATATGCAAGTAATTATAGTTACTTATGTTGCTCTTCTGCCTCATCCACTAGACTGTGAGCTCCTTGAAGGCACAATCTGTTATCTTACCTCCTTCTGTATCATCTTTCCCAGCACAGGGTCTGGCCCACACTAAGCACCCAATGCAAAGTGATGGTGCCACAGTGATGGTGATACCAGTTATGATAATCGTGGTGGTCACAGTGGTGGTGGTGGTGGTAACAATGGTGGGGGGACGATCTTGGCTGTTAATTTCTTTTCAAAGAGCAGTCATTTGGAATTCTTTTCTCAGTTTGAGCCAAGAAGTGTAAATAGAGCAAACAAGTCTTTCTGGCAGAGAGAGAGGATCTGCTGGAAGGTCAGACAACCACAACAAGACCAAAATTATACATGGCTCTTCCTAGAGCAGCATGAAAAGAAAAAAAAGCTAACACTATTGGAAGTCAGGGGACCCAAGCACTGGAAAAGAATCATCCGGATCTATAGAGTATTTCAGTCTTCAAAACACTAGCAAATGGTCTCTTAATTCTTCTACATGAGAGCCCTGTGGGGAAAGTCACCACTAACCACTTCACAGATGAGGAAACTGAGTCTCAGAGAGGAGAAAGACATTTCTGAGGTCAAAAGCCATGCCTGACTCCAGACTTGTCTGTGTGATCTACAGCGAGTCATTCCTCATCTCTAGGTCTCAGCTTTACTATTGGTAAAATAAAGAGGTTGATCTGTAAAATAAACAGGATATAATTTTAATATCCCTGTCTACTCATAAATGCTGGGATGGAGAACAAAATACGTATATCCTTCTTTTCCCAGTATTAATTTAAGGAGTAAAACTGGTAACATCTCTGGATGGGAAATAAATTGCAGGTCACAGGATGCCTTTTCCAACCTCAAAATATTTCCCTTATTTTCGGGGTAGAAGTTAGAACTGACCCTATCACAGTGCCCAAGGGGACCGTGGACAAATTTAGCCCGTACTTCTCATTGTACAAATAAAGAAATAAGAGTCCAAAACAGTAAAGCCTTCATGTCCTTCAATGCCATGCAACAATCAAGGACAGAACCTAGTTCAGACTCCAGGTGTCCCAATTCTCTGGTTCTTCCGAAGAAAACTCCCAATCCCCAAATGGATAGGGATAGCTACTATAATGCCTACTTTACAAATGAGTAAGAGTAAGATAACCCAGACAGTCAATGGCAGAGATGGGGTTCAAATCCAGCTGTCTGGCTCTTCACCATAGCACTACTCTGTCTCCCTCATTTGGAGCCTCCTTTTCTTCTTCACCCAAAGGCTAAATTAACAGCCATACAAAGTCTTAAACATTAAGCACCAGTTATGCTTAGCCAAGCTCTTTGGCTTTGGGCTGTGAAAGGGTCATTTAACAGGTGGAGGGAAGAGATTTATGTACTAATCAAACTCTCCATCAAAAAGACATTTTATTGCTTTGCTTATTCAAAACCACAGTGCAAAGTGTAATGAAGGGCTCCTTTCCAGCTGAAGCAGAAGGCATCAACCTTTCCCCTGCATCCACAGAGATGGACCCAAGGAGACCCCAATCACCAAAGGAACTAGTGTCCAATGGCACCCAAGACTATCCAGAGCACATCCTGACCCTGGTCCAGAATCAGAGACCAGAACTCCTCTGCAAACCTCACGCAAATCATACCTCCTCCCTAATACTTCCTGACCATGCCATACAATAGGACTCAGGGATTGACTCAGAACCCCCAAATAACTCAAGAAGTCAGGGGTTCTCACATAGAAGAATGGTTCCATTCTACTTTGGAAGGTCTACAGGAGAAGGAAATCCTTTTACTCATGTTTAATTCCACCTACGGTATTTCTTACCTACAGAATATGAGGTCTAGCAATGTTTACAAACTGAGGAAATGCTCCTACAATCCCTCCATTTGTGATCCACCCTTTTGGGTTAACCAGTGATCTGTCTCATACAAAATATAGATCCTATTCTAAAATGTCATGTTTCTAGCACTTTGGGCATCTGCAAAGTTATTGAGTATCACCTAGAAGAGGAGGTGCCAAAGAAAGCATAAACAAGTTTAGACCAATATCATTTTTATCATCATCATAGAAAATGTTTGTCCATTACATCCTCTGTGCCAGGCATCATGCACAGGGGTTTATCTCATTTGACTCCCATAAGGAACACATTTTACAGATGTGGAAACTGAGGTTGGAGAGGTCATTCAGCATCACACAGTGAATGGAAGATTGAGGCAGGATTCCAACCCAAACTGAATGGCACACAGAGCCTACACCAACATATTCCACTTAAACAAAGTCTCTTGCAGGAAACTCAGAAAGAAACTCACTCAGACTCTCTGTTTTCTCAGGTAGGAAAAAAAGATGCAGAAAGGAAAAAGGACTTGTCCCAGCATTGCTATGACCCAGTGTCAGAGCCCAGGCCAAGGCCCTTTTGTGTTTTATCCGTGTACCCTCTGCCTCTGGCTGCAGAGAAAGGCTGAGAGATGGAGAAGCGATGAGAGAAGGAGTGATGGGGGTTTGGGGAAAAGGTAGAAAAACAAATGATGGACACAGTGAGAATGGCTGCATTCTCGTCACACCAGCCTCGCTCACTGTCATATTCCACTCCTCCAGGATCATTTCCAGACCTACAGTGGGCCTGTTCTACCCACTCCTACCACAGCCTGGCTCCTTTGGAAATGCCTAATGCACCGCAGCCCTTAGGCTGCTATGCAACTTTAAAAAGGCTTGTCACTGGGGTCTGGGGAGAGGGAGAACAGACTGGAGCCTCGGAGGAAGCCAGCTCTAGTCAACCATTACTAACGTTTCTGTGCAGGGAAGACTAAGAGGAGAAGAGCTTGGACCTGAGAAGACAGCCCCCATGCCTGTCTGTCTGCCCTAGCACCTCCATGGCTCCTCACCATCAGGGGCCAAAGTCCCCACCACCACAGCCTCCTCAGCTCTGCCTGGCCCTGCCACCTCTCCTCAGCGTTGCCCGTGGAGCTGCCCCTTAGTCTCTGCCCCTGACACACTGGTTCTCACTCAGTTCCTCAGGGAAATGGACCACACTTGCTCCTTCTTCAGGCCTTTGCAAGAGCTGGGTCTTCGACCTGGAGATGCTCTCAGGCTGCTCCTCTTCCCCCAAACCAGTCCTCCACATTCACTTTATGCACCTGGCCCCCAAAGACTCAGTTTCAATGTCACTTCCTCAGGGAAGTCTTCCCTGACTCCACAAGGCCCCCTGTCACACACTTTCAACTAGCTGGCCCGACTTCTCTTGGTACTTTGCACAGTCTGTCTTTACTGATTTGTGTAATTGTTTCATTAATATCTATCTTGTCCACAAGTCTGTAAACTCCATGAAGATACAGACCATGTCCACCTGTCATATCTTTCACTTCTCAGGGTGTGACACAGTACTTGGCTTATAGTAGGTGCTCAAAAATACTTACTGAATTAATGAATGACTGACTAGTGCTTCAAGAGCTCTTGGTCTCCTGTAAGGAGAACAGTGACATCTAGTGACCACTTTCATACTCTGGGGCTTCTCTGATAACACACCATGAATTGGCCTCAGAAAGCACTTGCTGGATTTCCAAAGAATTGAATATTTTGACAATGGTGAGGGAAACTGGCATAGAATCCAGACATGCGGGAATCTGACTCCTAAGCAAAGAGGAGAGGAACCACCAGTGTTCTTTCCACCACACATGTGTGAAGAACACATCACAAAAGTCCTATGACTTAGCTAGTAACCTGCCACATTACAGATGAGGAGAGTGTTGTCCAGAAAGTTGTTGGGGCAAGTTCACAGAGCAGTAAATGGGGATATTCATAGCCTCACTCGCTGAGTCCTGGAGAGCTCAGCCCTAAACAGCTACCCATGCTGCTTGACTGTCCTCACTGATACAACACCGGTAGGACCACCCCTGGAATTCACCGGAAGCTTCCACAGCCTCCTCATGGGTCTCCCTGCTTCCACTCTTACATAATTGACTCCCACTCTAAAGCCAGAAGTGTGAAGATATATACATATTTGGCTTTTCTCTTGTTAATTTGGGGACCTCTCACACACAGAATTAGATTATTTGTGATCCTTGGCTGATGACTCAAGCCCATTGCTGCACCACTCATGGTTAGGCTTTATGTATTCATGCAGTTAGTGTTACTTAGCTAGTTTTAATACTTTAATAAACTCCCACTAATCCACTACCCAAAAGACCCACTAGGAACTTGATACCTACAGGTAACAATGCTTCCTCACACCACCACCCTGCCTCCCTTGACTCAAGATTACCATCATCCTGAATCCTATGTTCGTCACTTCCTTGATTCCCTTTTTAAGTAGTTTATTGTACCTGTATGTATTCCTAAAAGGTAGTGTTTTTGGTGTGTGTATGTATCTGTTCGACTTAAAATAGAGGAAAGGGTATCCTGCTCTATAAAATGTATCGTTGGGGGTTATTTTGTTCATTTCATAGGATGTTCATTCATCTCATACTAGGTGTCACTATAGTTCATTCATTTGTCTGTTGCCAGGTAGCCCACTGTATGCATACTCCATTGTAAGCTTATTTAACTGCTCTACTGGTAACGGTCTTCTGGGTTGTTTCCAGAGGGCTCCTGCCACACAAACCTAATCCTATCAGCCTCCTGCTAAGCATCTCATTGCCCTCCAGATAGGCTCTAAACTCCATGACCTAGCTTATAATATCCTATATGATCAGACTCCTTCTGACCTCTCTAGCCTCATTTCAGCTTTCCCTCAATCTCTTGGTCTTAGTCATGGGGAATTTCTTTCAGTCTTTGAACAGATCATGTTCTTCCCTGCCTCAGGGCATCAACTTGACACTCTCCCCATCTCCTTACTCTCATCCCCTCTCAGTCCTCTATGAAGCCCTACCTGGCCACTTACCACCCTCCAGCATTTACTCAGTCCAACAGATGCTACAAGAGGGGTGTGTAATCCAGAGCATCCTATTGGACTTGGTCAGGGGTCTGCCAGATTGTCTTCTTTGGACACCCAGGGCTATCTAGAAGTTGCTGCAGAGGGAAGAGTGGGGACCAAGTAGAGATGCTTTATCCACCTCCCCCTTCCTAACTGAAGGAGTGGCATCACTATTCCTGGTTTTATAGATCGGGATTCCTGAAAGTCTGCATTTGAAAAAAATGTTCCACGAACACATTTGCAAACTAGTGAACCAAATAATTTATATGGTCCCCTCAAGCCCTGATGTGCTGTAATTGAAAATGAGATACACAGAAAGAGGTAAAACAGGAGATATAATTTCACAATCAAGCATGCAGGCTCTGGAGCAGACCAACTTTGAACAAATCACTAAACATCTTTGAGGTTTCATCACCTGTAAAGTGGGCATGACATTAGGATGAACCACATGGAATTGCCAATTTTATAAATAAAAAATGGTCAGATGTCAGCAATTTCATATGAATCAAACCAATATTTATAAGTGAATAATAGGTCTGGAGGGCAGATTAAACAAGATTATCCAAGTATAGCGCTGAGAACGAGACTGTTAGGTTATTACCAAACCCCTATCTTCTCCTAGGCAAACAGATAGAATACATTTCCCTATGTTCATTTGCAGACAGGTGTACCCCAATGGCTGAGTTCTAGCCAACGGAATGGGAGCTGAAATGACATTTGCCACTTTCAGTCTTGGCCCATTTAAACTTCTCACGTGCAATCCTCCGTGTTCTTTCTTCTTCCACAGCAACCGTGGAAGCCTCAGATGGAGGGAGCACAAGATGGAACAGGCTGGGTCTCTGCAACGCTTCTCAGAGTAAAGCCACCCACCAATTAAAAACATTTATTTGGGACTCTGCACAAACAAGAATAACCTCTATTGTATTAAGCCATTGAGATTTGAGGATTCATTGGTTATAGCAGCTATATATGTACTTTAAGCATGGTAAGGAATCAATAAATGCCAGTCAGTGCCATGACGATGGTGATGATGACAATCCCAATAGATAAAGGGCCCACAGGGGCAGGAGGTAAGAGGGTTGGTACTTAGATTTCACTTAGTGGCTGTGTCAGGGGAGCTCACCTCCTTGGTGCCATTGTCTTGGATGAGGGTGTAAAGTGGTACCACGCGGTTGATTTCCAACAGCACTGGTGTGGGGCTCAGCTGCTCCTTGCCTGGTCGGCGGCAAAGGTGGCAGGTAGATGGACAGCGGCCTTTCTCCTCACAGTGGATCTCCACACCTGAGATGAGCTGGTCATCCGACAGCATCTGGGCCGTCAGCAGACCTGAGAGGTAGGTGATGAAGGGCATGGACTTGAGTTCCTTCTTGCTGCCCAGCTCTGTGGTCTCTGGAGAGGGAGAGATAAATTTAGTAATGTTCAAAAGGTCGGACCTGGGACCCACAATGAGTCTGATGTGCTAAGGAGGTTGTATTCATTGGAAAGAAAAAAAGGTGATAGATAGAGTGGTTTGTTCATGATGCCTAGGGAAGAGCACTGGCCTGAGGGTTCAGGGACTAGAATGGTGTCTTGTTTTACTATTCACATTAAATAGCCCCTTGCTTTCTCTAGGCCTCACTTTCTCCATATTTAACATCGGTAGGTTGGACTAGAGGATTCTCCAAGGATCTCGCAAGACGTAAATATCAAGGATACTTTTCCCAACAAGAAATTCCTTTCTGTCTACTATAAATTCCTTTCTGTCTACAGATAGTTGACGCACATTCTACTTTTCTTTTAAAATCTTGCTCCAGTCCTATACTTTCCATAAAGTTCCATGTAATGGGGCAAACACAAGCTTCAGAGTCAAGTCAATATCAGTTTAAATCTCAATCCTGCTTGATAACAGCTATGCAACTTTGAGAAAGTCTCAACATCCCAGAGCCTGTACTGATTAATTCTGTAAAATGGGGTTAATAATACCAACTGAAACAGTTATGAGTGGTAAATGAGACAGAAGGGGGTGAACCTATCTGGAAAAGACATTATTTCCCCTTTCTTTCCTTGCTCATCTGTTCCCTTGTTCAAACTTCCTTTCCTGCCTTTTTTTTTTTTTAAGAGAAGTTACATCTTTTTTTTTTTTTTAGAGGAAGATTAGCCCTGAGCTAACATCTGTTGCCAATCTTTCTCTGTTTTTTTTTTCTTTTTTCTCCCCAAAGCCCCAGTACATAGTTATGTATCATAGTTGTAGAGTTGTAGCTCTTCTATGTGGGATGCCGCCTCAGCACGGCTTGATGAGTGGTGAGTAGGTCCATGCCCAGGATCCGAACCGGCGAACCCCGGGCCCGAAAGCAGCACATGTGAACTTAACCTCTATGCCACTGGGCCAGCTGCCTTTCCTGCCTTTTTTTTCATGTGCACACTGAGATCTGATTCATGAATGCTCCATTCTGTGCTGTCTCTCTTGACGCATACAGCAAGCATTTCCCACCTCTCTGCCTTTGCTCACCTGTCCTACTTTTCCCCTCTGCCTCTCCAAATTTTTACCACCCATCAATGCTCCATTCCAGTGTGACCCTCTTCAGGAAGTCTTTCCTCCTTGCCTCAGCCTTCTTCTCTGGGTAAGTATTTCTGCCTATAAGACCTTATCCTGTTAAGTTCACTTTCTCGTCCCATTTTCTGCTTACCTCTCCAACCATATTATCAGCTCTTGGAGACCAGGGGGCATGTCTCCCACTCCTGTTCCCTCCAACCTTCAGTGCCTAGCATGGTGCTAGGGATGTACTTGAGACTTAATCAAAGAGGGAGATTATAGAAATCTGAGTGGCTAGAATGACATTCATGATCTAGTCTAGAGGCTCCAAAATTCTGAGGAATTCTAGGGATCCCAAAAGCATCTCGGCAGCTGCTTGCAGAGAGCAAGAGGGAAAATGAGCAGGCAGGACTCTAAACCCACATCTCAGCTTCAAATAGAACAGTTCCACTTGTATCTCTCTTATAGACTGCCCTTCTACTTAAGATTTCATAAGAAGGAAAGGCTCTGTGGTTATATCAAAAGTTTGAAGAACCAAAGTGATCTGCATAACCCAAAGGGTTCCAATTACATCAGACTACATGAATGGTGTCCTCAAAGTTGTGCAGTGTACAAGTGGCAAAACAGGGTGGCCCTGTACTAAGGGGCAAAGCTTGGTCCAGATGGCAGCTTCTTCCAAGCCTGGTGAAGTCAAAGCAAGCTCCTGCCTTGGTGGAAAAAGGGACCAGCAAATAGGGGCACGGAGGCCTGGGAGAAAACTGAGGCTGTCTCCTGTTCTTGCTCTCGGCCTGCAGTGACATGCAGCTGATCTGGAAATGGGCTTGCCAATTAGAAATACAAATAAATGTAGGCTTCATTCATTACCCTCTGGGCCCTGGGGCCTGGGATCTGGACTCCACCTTTTCTGTCTGGCTGTCAGCAAATGCTTATGAGCAACAGATCAAAGGCTCTGGGGGAGGAAGACAAGACAAATTCCAGCTAACCAATCCTTCAGAGGGATTAAAGAAGGGTAGTTACTAAGATAAACAAAACAAAGCTGTGAAGAAGGCATCTCAGCAGCTGGGGAGACTGAGACAGTCTTATATACAGACACATCGAAAGAAGAAGATGATGATGACCTTTGGAAGTGCAGGCCAGAGGGATAGTTTTGGAGAAGGGTGACTTCAAACTTGGGAGAGAGAACCATACAGGGGAGAAGGTCAGGGGGAGACAGAGCTGTGAGGACATTAGGGAGCAGTTAGCCCACACTCTGATACACACTCTGTCAATTATGGTCCATAGGTCAAATCTGGCCCTCTGCCTGTTTTCGTAAATAAAGTTTTATTGGAACATAGCCATCCTCATTCATTTATGTAAAGTTATGGCTACAGTGGCAGAACTGAGCAGCTGTAACAAAAGCTCTATGGCCCACAAAGCCTAAAATATTTACTATTTGATGCTTTATAGAAAAAGTTTGTAAACCTCTGCTATAGCTTTAGGTTACAGATGGGGAAGTCTCAGAGAGAGGATCCACCTATAGCCACACAAAAATGTGGCAGTATGATGGATTAGTTAAAGCGAAAGCTTGGGAATCAATTAGACCATCAATATACTTAGAGTGAATCTCCAAGGAGGGGGTGGGGCATCTTTTCTCCATAGAATATCTTTCAAAAACTATTGAAAAAGCATACCTTTGAAAATGCTAATCTGGTACAACCCTCACACTTTAAACAAGGGGAAATTGTGTCCCAAAGAAGGAAAATGACTTTCCAAGGTCACATGGTGAGTTAGTGATCCTTTCAGCATATGACCCCACTCTTTTGTTAACCAATTCATCACTTAAAGTACTCTTTTTATCTCATATTTTAAAATGCAGATGACCTGCCCCTCCTAGCACCTTGCCATATGCACATAATTTAATCAGGAAGGAATATAATGTGGTGCTGGGAGTAAAAATTCCCTTGATCAAACAAACAAACATTCATAGCCATTGCGTTAGAGATATAACTATTCATTTAACAACAAAACAAGCTATAGATTTTTGCTGGTCTGCTTTTGTCCAAAAAATCTTTTTTTCAACCTATCAGTCCAACAAGTGGGGCTAAAAGCCCATAGTCCAGGCTGAAAACGGCCCTGCAGTGGCAGCATAGAATTCACAGCTGAACTAAAGGGCTGGTTTTGTTACTTGGGTAACATCTGGTCCAATCCCATCACTTAACAAGTGAGGAACCTGAGAACTAAACGGAGAAAGGGATTTACCTTTAAGTCCCATGCACATTTATTAACGATGGTCCTCTTCGTAAAGATTGTGTCATGTCTAAGTTATGATCTAGATGAGAGTTACAACAGGAAAGACCGTTAGCCATTCCATTAATTATTCCTCTGTAGACATTATGATTGCGAAAGCTAATTGCTTCTGATCCAACATCACTGTGTGGTTAAAGTCATCTTTTCAAAAGGCAAACTGTTCTCTTCTCCTGCTTAAAATTCTTCCATGGCACTTCACTGATCTTAGGATAAAGACCAAATTCCTTAACATGGCACATAGGTAATATGGGATCTAGACAATCTGTCTGCCTCTTCAGTCTGATCTCTTATGCTATTCCTCCTAATTCTCTTTCAGCTCCATTGGCCTTTAAGTTCCTTGCATACACCCTATGCCTTTCTCTCTCAGTCTTGGCACATGCTCTTCTCTCTGCACAGAATGCTTTTCCCCATCCCACCCTTAGCCCCTGCTTTCTCCTGGCTAACTCCTACTCATCCTTCAGATCTCAGTTCAAGTGCCAATTCCAGAAAAGCCTTCCCTGAACTCCATCCCCTGTCACCAACCTATATTAGGGTTTCATATTAAAGATTCTCATAGCTTCCTGCTCTATGTATCGCCTGTTAATATCTCCAGACTATAAGTTTCATGAGAGCAAAGACAGTATTTGTTTTTCTGATTTCCATATCCACTTTACACAGCACCTGGAACACAGTAGGCTTTCAATAATATTTTCAGCAAATATTTGTTGAATATACAGTATATTTATATATTCTGATCACTGTGCTATCTTATCAAAGCGTTGATGAGTCTAAGAGCCAAGATTAAGGAATTTCATGATTGACAATTAATTGATGGCTTGTAATCAAGTGACAATCTCTTCCCAAAGTAAAATTAGCTCTCTCAGTGGAAAGGTTAACAGATGAATAGCTGATCAACGTGCCAGTTGTTCTGACCTCCTCTAGGTTTTCACATAGGCCCTTGCCATTGAGGGGATGGGAGAGTTCAGTTAAAACAGGCTGTCTTTAACAGGCCAAGGATAAAGAGCATTTTTGAAGAGACTTATCCTCTGTTCACATTTCCCATCCCTCTGAACAATGCTTCCAAAATAGGATCATGTCTGGTTTCAAGCCCAATTCAGTTCCAATGACACTACAACCCATTCATTTGAGAACCTGCCAACTGAACTCTCTTTTTTCTCCTCCCAAATTCCTGCTGGGTATTATTTTGTTGCCACAAAAAAAAAAAAAAAAAGGCTCCGTTGAAGTGACAACTCCTTGTTGGGAGGGCAGCCAGGGCTTTTCGGCAGGAGGTGATGGCACTGCTTGCCCTCTTCCAGAAAACAAAACAAAGGCATCAGACTAAGGGCTTCTGGGAGAGCCAAAGCTGCGCGAATGTTTGTTCAATATTCAGCAACAGCGCAGGGCGCTGCCTCCGAGTCAGACAGGCTTGCTTTGGCAATAGACTTGCACTTGAAGCATTTAAAGGCTCCACAGGGACCAGAGGGGCTCAAATTAGAAACGTTAAGGGTGGGGGAGAGAGGGTGAGACTTTTATATCATAAAGAATAGCCTTTATTACAGCAATGGCCTCCCAGGAATTGCTGAAATGGGATCATTTCTTAGGCGGAGTTACTGTCTCCCGTTGGAGGAGAGCAATTGCTCTGAGTCCTGACTCAAGGACCCACACAAATATCCTTAAGGAAGGGAAGGTAGCCAGCTGAAATGCCACCAGCCAGGACTGCACTTCCGTGTTGTGCAATCTGGACTTCTCAGCCTAACCAGTCAAAATCCAGCATCGTCAGTGTACCCTTTCTAATGGGACCAACCTAAATGAGTTCTTGTGAGGATTAAATAAGGTGGCTGGCAAAGCTTAAGCACTCAGTCGGTATTAGTTGTTATTATTGTGGTTGTTATTAATTATTATGGCTGTTGTTGTAACAGGCTGTTAAAGTCAAAATTTCTACTGAGACACCAAGACAGAATAGAAGTGATTCCCAAAGCCAGGCCCCTATAAGCAGAATTTACAAAGGAGATGAATCCTAACTAGTTTCGTAACTCTCGAAATCTCAGCCAGAACACGGGACTAAAACAAGGCCAGAGAGTAGACAGGAAGGATTTGGGAAAAAATTGCATTGGAGAGAGTTATTACCTAATGTTTAAGGTCCCCAGCACCCCAGGTGGGACATATAGAGAACCCCACCTTCTAATCCTAAGTTTTGTGAGCAGGGGTCTCAAGAGTGCCCTTGGAGAACTTGCTGTATGTTCTCTGCACACTATCCGGGAAGATAGTAGACTGGGGTCTTACTCCTCCTGCACAAGCTCTAGTGGCCTGTGGAAGCAGAACAGAAGGGGCCACATGGGGATTGGCCCAAAATCCCAGAGGTGGCCAGTGTGAAAAATGCTTGAGTATTTCTCCTAGACCAGATGTGGGTCACATAGGAGAAAGGGACCTGGACTTGTTTTGAGTCCTAACCTAGAGGAATTATAACAGAGGTTGAGGCATCCCCCACAGTGAGAGTCTCCATGAAGTGGGCAGCCAGAGAAACAGAAGGTGGAGAGGAATCAGTAGCAGCCAGCCAAAGAGAAATCATAACATCCCAGGTCTTGGGAGAAGCCACTAGCAATGGGGACCACTGAAAAGCTCCTGAAAAAGCCTCCAAGAGAAAGGGTCGGCTTTAAGAATCTGTCAGGACCAGAGAAAGCAGAGTCAGGTACAAGGGTACCAGGGCAAGTATGGCCTTTCTAATTCTTACCACTCCTCCTTCCTTCTTCTTTGACCGTAAGAGGGAGAGGAAGAAGAAGGGCCAAGGTAGAGAAACAGAACGAAGGCCAAGCTTGCCCTACCTCGTAATGCCCCCACGGGGGAGGGCAAGAAGGTTTGATTTGTCAAATTTAAAGATTTGATTAAAATCTTGGACTGGACATTCTAACTCCTGATTTCAAACTGTTAGCAACTTAAAATGTCTATAGCACTGTCTAGACCATAAAAGTGATGATAGACTAGATGTGGCCTGCTATGATTTTCATCTGGGAGCAGAGGAAGATTATCCCAGTGAATACATTATAGGGAGTGTGGGAACCCACACACATATATACTTTTGAACATACATATATTCATAAACTATATTTTGATTATTCTCAATTTGTACTATCAACTGAACCATTTACATCATCATCATTATAGTGCTTATCACATTTTCAATTTTAGTTAACATCCTAGTTAAATTAGTATCTGTCTTCCGGTTAAACTACAAGATCCATAAGAGCAAGGACTGTGGCCAGTTTCAATGACCATTTGTATCCCCAGCACAGAGTTCACTGTCTGATGTAGTGTAGGCTATTTGCAGGTAAATATCTAAATAAATTAATAGATGAATGTGTGATCTGATCCCTCATTCCTTTAGTGCCTTCCATTCATGTAACACTTATCAGATTTCAAACCCACTATCTCAGTTTATCACCAGAGCCTCAAAGGCAGATGGTCTTAACCTTACTTTATTGTACAAATGGTAGTTCAAAGAGGTAAAGCAATTTGCCCCAGGCCACCCTGCTAATAACTAGTCTAGCTTTTTGTACCCGGTTCTGCTGCTCCTTCCATTGTCCATATTTCCTCTCCGAAAAAATTTCAGCACTAATTCTCACTCCTGCACGAGTCATCTCTGTTCCAAACACCTGGGCCTTCCCTATTCCTGCTGCCCCGAGACAACACTCCCAGGCTCCCCACCCTTTCCATGGGCTAAAGGATCTCATAGGTAAAGGGCGTTTTAAAGGTCACCTGGTCAGAAATCCCATCTAATGTTTCATTCAGCACCAAATCATCCTCCAATTTCTTTTTGGAGATTTCTAATGATGCAGGACTCATTACCTTTTTAGGCCTCCTGGTTCATGATGCAACAAGCTCTGTTAAACCTAGATGGCTTCCCGTCCAGGAAATGCATTTCACATCCTAAGCATCAGACCCAGAGTTATGCACTTTATGCTATTCGGATGCCCTTTCTGAAGTACTCAAGCCTGCTCCCTACATGGGGGGTCATGCTAAGATTAGCCAACTAACTAGGTGGATGAACTCCCCATCCCAGGAACTGTGCGGCATTCTTGCGTGGCTTCTGATAAAGTGTATATGTCTAAGTGTATATGTGTGTGTATGTGAGTGTGCTTATTTGAGGAATAGAAGGGGAAGCAGCAGTGTAACTTGTCTAAAAAGAAGACAAGTTACAAAACTGTCAAATCCTAGGACAACTGATCTCCTGATCTAACCTAATTTGCAGACTCTTTAAATACACAAGCAATAAGCCCAATCACAAGGGGGCACCTATAGCACAGTTACTTGCTTGGACTTGAATTCTAGCTCTTCCATTTCCAGCTGGGTGACCTTGGACAAGCCACTTAACCTCTCTGAGCCTCCGTTTTCTCACCTATAAAATGTCAATAATGTGAGTGCCTAAATCTTGGAATATTTGGAGGATCAATGAGAAACAGAACCCAATGAGGAACTTACAAATTCTAGGGTGTCAAGAGTATCATCAGAGGTCATTTTTTCCAGCCATTGGCCTATACCTCAGCATTATTCACTTCTTGTACGTGTGTGAATCTGTAAATCTTCCCTGTGACCTGCTGGTACTTTGGCCACGCTGTCAGGAATTTCTGCTTAAACTACCTGCTTCCTACCTAGTGGAACACAGTAGACAAGGGTAGAATTGAACGCTTAAGTCCAAAGCTATTGAGTCAGACTACCCAGTTCAGATCCTGGGCAAGTCACTTCACCTTTCCAACCTCAGTTTCCTCATTTGTACGATGGGGATACTAATTCCTCATTGAACTGCTCTGAGCATCAACTGAGAGATGCAGCCCTAGCTGATTTACACCTATAATCTCACATAGTCCTTACTATCATCCTACAAAGTAGGGATTGTTGCCCCTTTTAAAGATATGGAAACAGAGGCTCAGAGTGACATTGTATAACCTACAAGAGGATACAGTACTTGTTTCCAGTGAAAGCAGTTAAATCTCTGAAGAAGGTCACAGAGCCTGCAGGGCAGGGAGAGGGACCCCTGGACACTGCCCAGTCACCCAGTAATGGCTGATGTCTTTTGTTTGTTTGTAAATTGCAATTCTTTTGATCGATATTTTTAAAAAGTACTAAAATAGCCACATGGTTCTGTGTTATTTGTCCTAAATAAAGTAAGGGGCAGAGTGAAGAATCCCAGTGCAGCTCAATGGTCCCAAAAATGGGTCTCCCCACAGACTAAGGCGTGCTCAGGCACCTACGCCCGACTCTCGACTTTGACCCCTCTTACTGTTCAAGGAGCAGTGAGCATTGAAGTGTATCATTTATTCCTGCCTTGGAGACAAGGTGTGCTGTGGCCAGTAATGGGAGGCTGAAAATAGGCCATGTGTGATCTCCTGCTGCCCTCTAGTGACTGCTTAAGATGACTGCTCTTGGGAAAATTCTTCCATACCCAAGAGTGATTACCATGTGCAGAGTAACTTGCTAGGCGCTAAAGGCAGAAGGGAAGACAGTCAAGGCTTGGCTATGATACAAGGAAGCCTGGCGTAATGACTACAAGGATTCCGAACAAGCATTGCTTAGAAGGCCTATTCACTGACAGGTTTGGAGCCCGGCACTGGCGCGGGTAGGGGGTGGTGGTAGTGAAATTATAAATAATGATTTGTTCCAATCCTAGTGGTACTCAAGGGTAGAGATCTGATCAAGTGTATCAGCTAGGAAGGAAAAGCCAAACAAAAAGGAGAGGGGAGACACTTGAGAAAAGGCAGAGAGATGAGATAATCAATGAAGCAGGACCTTGAAGGAAATAGGAAGAGATGAACTCCCAGGTAGCAGTGGAAAGATGTGATCTGAATGTCAGACAGATTTGGGTTTGAATTTCAGTTTGATCAAAACTATGCATTCAACCAGGGCCTCTGTGTACAGTTATGCAAGTTGTGTACTGCACAACAGTGACAAGGCAAGGGGGTGAGTGGGGACTGAACCCAGCCCTACCTCTACTCGCCATGCCTGTGCCCATGGGATTGAATCCAAGTGAAGGAATGCCATTTCCGGATTCATACAAAAGGTGACTTATGGGCTAGCTGAAGCCCCGCATGTGACCATGGACAAGCTACTTCCTCTCTCGAAGCCTCTGCTTTTTTATATATAAAATATGGCTAATATCATGGACAAAACAAAGTTGTTAGAATTTAAGATAATGCATGCCCATGCCACTTAAGAGATTTCAGGTCTTATTATTACTAGTATTATTATAACAACTTAGTTTCATTTTTAAGATGTGGTGGAGTAAGTGCTTGAAAAAGGGAGAAGGTAGGGGCCAGTCCAGTGGTGTATTGGTTAAGTTCGCACACTCCACTTTGGTGACCTGGGGTTTGCTGGTTCAGATCCCGGGTGCAGACCTACATACCACTCATCAAGCCATGCTGCGACAGCATCCCATATACTAAATGGAGGAAGATTGGCACAGACGTCAGCTCAGGCACGATCTTCCTAAAGCAAAAAGAGGAAGATTGGCAACAGATGTTAGCTCAGGGCCAATTTTCCTCACCAAAAAGAAAGGAAGAAAGGAAAAGAAGGGAAGAGAAGGGAGGGGAGGGAGGGATGGAGGGAGGAAGGGAGGAAGAGAGGAAGGAAGGAAGGAAGAGAAAGGGAGAGGCTAGAAACGAAATTCATATTTCCTGAACTTCTATTCTATCCTTTGCCAAGCACAAGACACGGTGGATCTCACTGAATCCTCACAAAAGTGCTTTGGACTAGCAATATTACAATTTTTACAGCCATATGTTACAACTGAGGCAGAGGTTGTGAGAGGCGTCAGATGGCAGCCAAAGACCATTAGACATTCAGGGTCTGGGTCCAAAGCCCTTTTCTGTCCAATGGAGCACAGATGCACCATGAATAGGAGGCCTGCCTTCTCCTCCCTGGGATCCCATTCCTCTGCTTTCTTAAGAACTCTGCTCAAAACATATCCCCTCAAGGAAAGATTCCAAGATTCATTCTTCCTCAATTTCTTCCTCCTCCTTCCAGTAGCTTCTTAGGCTAGGAGTCAAGGAGGAAATGCCCACAAGGACTCATTCCTGGGCAAGGCTTAGGGAACTGGACGCCTCTGAGATGCTAATGATCCGCTTTAGATGAAGACTCCCAGATCGTCCTGCTTGGACATGACCTTGAGGCAGCAGGGCAGGCCAACAAGGCATACCAGACCCCCCTGGGGCCAGTGTGAGGCTGCCAGGTTCAAACATTAGGAGGGTGTGAACCTGGGGTACGTCATTCAGAGGCTTTGTGTGAAGAACCATCAGAACACAAACTGGTACCCTCTCATCGCTTTCCTAGGGGCTCACAACCTTGCTTTCACACTTCTAAGTCTTTATCTTCATCAAAATCTTAAACAATACTCGGGTTAAACGATCACCTTTAAACAAGATGACAGGCAAAACTTTGGAGAACATGCGCAAGATGAGTTACTTCTCATATTAGCTCCCCTCTTTCTCATAGCTGTGCTGGTGGGGACCAGGAGAGAGACTAATGAGCCCAACCATCAACAAATAAAACAAAAATAAAGGGCTGAAACCCAACAGGGATTCCCTGTCTTATCAATGAGGAAATGAGCGAAATTAATACTAATGATAGCTACAATTTTACAGGCACACATTCCAGGCCAAATGTTCTGCTGTTTGCTTTGCAGACAGTATCTCATGTGGTCTGTATAAATCCTAACAACAACGAGAGGCAGTTTTCATTATTGCTTTTTAAACATGAGGAAATGGATGCTCGTAGAGGTGAAATCAGGGGCCGGGAAAACTGGATTTCCACTCTGACCTGTCTTATTCCTAAGCACTTTTCCACTATCTTTAGCTGCCTCCATTCTGCCATATTGCTGAGGGGAGATTCAGGTCTAGGCTAGTATTAAATTCTGGAAATCGAATGTGCAATTTCTATTACTTCTGCCCACTGCATCATAGTAATTAGCAATAAAACACTTAAAATAGAATCAATGGACATTCAATAGGGAATTGGTGGAAAAACTATGGTGCATCCACAGAATGGAGTCTTAAAAAGGAATTAAGACAATCTTTATATTTGATTTGGAATAATCACAAATACGTTTTATCAAATGGAAAAAACAAAGTGTAGAACAGTGTTTAGAGTGCTTTCTTTTGTGTAAGAAGGGAGTATAAATATATAGATAAACATATTATATCAATATATATGGGATTTATATATAGTATGTCTATATACAGATTATACAGATAGATAAGCAGATATAATTTTTCACTAAAAAACACTGAAACAATTAAAAAACTAAGAAAATGTTACCCATAGGGGTAAGTGAGGAAACAGGGTCAAGGGAACAAGGATAGAAGCCAGAGTTTTTTGAGTGAATCGAAAAAGAAAGACAAAAACAATCTCTACAAACTATATGCAAACTAAAACAAAAAACTAGCTATATATCAATTTGTGGGCATAACCACACAGAGAAAATAATTATGTCAAGCGGCTTTAAAATGCAACATTTTGATTTTACACGCTTAGTGAGAAATATTCCAAAGAAAAACTAATCTGCAAATAAATCTTAAACTAGATGTAATGACTTATTGCTAGTTCTGAACCTGGCATTGCTCTTTTGAAGCTATTATGTGTATATTGTGGGCTACAGCAAACAAGCCATTACAGCACTATGATTAGGAATCAAGATTATCAAGATAAGAGGCACCTGATCCAGGAATAAAGTCAAAGAAGTTGAAAAAAATTCTGTATACTGAAATTTCAACTGGAAATCATATAAACTGATGATTTGTTTTTCTCTTTTAAAAAATAAACATTTCATAGCTTTGTCCACTGAAAAAGCCTAGAAGTAATGGCAACCTAATAGCAATGAATACCCTTAACACCCAGACTCTTGTTTTTAAATACCATTTCCCACTAAAAGGAACAAAAGATTCTTGGAAAGATTCCTTGTTCCAAGTCTGGAATAGGTATAGTACAAACCAAGCCTGGGGTATCTTGCTGTGCCACAAAGCAAGATAGCTGCCAAAGAATAATGTGGTCATTCCAAAAGGACATAGAAGCCAATTTAGAGGGGCTCACACTGGCCTAACTTTGAACAAATGGAAGATCAAAGTGAATAATGACTGCAATTGATTGAAATAGATCAAATAAATAGATTTCCTGTAATTCATAATGTTCCTTAAACCAATGTCCCTCACCACTGAAAGTGGCAAAGAGACCAGCTCATTAGTCTGAAAATTGAAAGAAGAATCAAGTATTAGTCAAGCTTTTATCATATGAACTGGATTTCAGGGTAACCACATTCTTCTTTACGGAAATATAATAAAGGCAGGAAGAATGACAGAATTAGAAAACTACCATTTTGCAATCTCTAATAAAATAACAGATCTAGACAGCTATCATCAATGGATCCTAAAAACATTAGGAGAAAGGCTAAGGGGAAAATTTCAAATCAATGGATCAGACTTACAGCACCTGACCTGCTGTTCAATCTTAACATCACTAAACGTTGACAATCAGACATTAAGTGTCTTTGATCTGATGTCCTAGGAGGTACACAGCACAGCCTGTGTACTTCAGCTGCCACTCCTTGGACCCATGGATAGAATTCAAGGGTCTGTGAATATGTATAGGGAAAAAATACATCTTTATTTTCAGTATCCTCTAAATGTAATTTAGCATTTCTTTAAATTATGAGTGCAGGCAACAAACAATAGTAGTATAGCACTTCCTATGACTTTGACACAAATTCGCATGTATTTCTATCACATTACAGTTGTTACAAATTTTTCTAAATATTTATGTTTAACACTACTTATAAATTATGATTGTTATTAAGACTCTCCACTAGATCTTGTCATTAATAAAGGAGCACATATAACACTACATTACAAATTTGTTTTTTTCATATTTTGCTAACTATCTCTTGACATAATTTCTTTCTTATGTAGTCTCCACGTATTTAATTTTATGCATTTAAAAACATTATTCTGATAAGGAAGTCTATGGTCTTCATCATTCTACAAAAGAGGTCCATGGAACAAAAAAAAAGTGATGAATCTCTAGGAGAGAGGAACAAGTTTAAAAAACACCAAGAGGAAGCAATTGGCTAAATCTGAAAAGTGGAAAATTCTAAAGAACAAATGAGTCAACGTCTTTAACCAATAACGATACAGGCAGAATTATAGGTGTAGCTATTACAGATTAAAAGAGACCTAATACAACATGTAGACATTTTGATCCTTATTTAAACACACCTACTATAAAAGAAGATATTCTGAAGCAATTAAGGAAATTTGAATATGAACTGTTAGATGTGATAATGATGTTGAGATGTGTTAAAAAATAATTATGTTAGAGATACATACTGAGCTATTTATAGGAGGAAGGATAGGATATCTGGGATTTGCTTTGGAAGACTGCAGCAACAACAACAAAAAAAACCAAATTGGGGGTGAGGAATAGCTGAAGCAAATTTTGCAAAATATTGACAACAATTATTGCAGGGTGATGGGCACAGAGGGATTCATATGCCATTTTCTCTCCTTGTATCTGTACTTTTCTCAATAAAACACTGAGAAAAGAGGGCTGCCAGAAGGATTACACAAAATCAGTACAGGCAATCGTTGTTGAATGAGGAGGGATTTTCCACATTTATATTATGTACTGTTTTGATGCTTTCTTCTAAATGCATTTTCCCTTGCATTATGTTTAAAACAAACAAAAAAATAGCAATACAATTTTCCTACTTTTAGAAAAATAAATCAGAATAATAGATAGCATTGGCATGAGAAGAATATGTGGGGTAGATTTTGGGGGGTTTGGGGAAAGGAGACAGTCAGTCCACTGCCACCCAGTCTTACAGATACCAGTTGATGGAGAGAGTAATGGTAGTCACCAGAAAGAGAAAGCTGGCTGAAATCCTGGACCCAAGAGGAAAGGAAATTTGGACCAGGCTTGAGGTGTAGGCTTAGCAGAAATAAGGCCCATGGGAAAATTTCCACCAGCCCTCATTTAGCATTGAGTTGAGTTGAAGTTGACGACACTACACAGGGAATGTTCTCTGGGCAAGCCTTCAATGCTACCAACATTTATCAAGCATCTACTCAGCCAGTGTTTGATTACTGCTGACCTTTGACAATTCACACTAGTTCAAACCACTGCAAACTGGGCGTGGCCAATGCACATAAATGGGTATGATATTAAAATAAAGCTTCAAAATTTTGAACCAGCTGTTTTCATATCAGCTCAAGGAAATAAATCAGAAAGAAAAAAAAATCTCTTTGCACAGGGACATTTATGTAGTCTTATTTGTGATGGTTAAATGTTCAAAAGATGGGCATGTGAACTTGACAAACTCTTATGTAGACAGTTTGACAAGCATGAAGGCCAGAAAAAAAGTGATTTTAAATATTTTCTCATATTAAGTAAACAAAATGCAAAAACTTATATTTATTGGAAAAATACTTGTTGGGTACCCGGCATGATCATAAGTATGTATGAACAGATTAAAAGGAAACTTTGTAAATGTTTATATTTATACAAATATAACCAATATAATGGTTATATTAAGGTGGTGGAGAACGTTGACTCTTTTTAAATGCTCTTTTATGCTGTAAATTTAAATTGAATTCAAGCATCGACTGAGCACTTATCATGTACCAGCTGTAGGCTAGACTGAGAAACACACAGGGACAGAGTATGGCACATGGAGATGAGTCAGAGTTTCAGCAGAAAGTAGACTAATGACAGACAGATAGATGGGTAGATACATAAATAGAATAAGAGAGGGAGGGAGGGAGAAGGGGGAGAGGGAAAAGGAGGGGGGTAGGAGGGAGGAAGCCAGCCTCTGAAATGGCCTACAATGATCTCACCTCCTGATACGCACTGCCTGTTATAATTTCTTCCATTTGAGTAACTTGCTTTTAACCAACAGAATATGGCCACAATGAGGGGATGTCACTTCTGTGATTAGGTTACAAAAGGTTGTAACGTCTGTCTTGCTCGCAGACTTTCTGCTGCTGGCTTTGATGAAACAAGCTGTCACAGAGCGCCTCACGTGGCAAGGAATTGAGGGCAGTTTCCAGCCAAAAGCCAGCAAGGAACTGAGGCGCTTCGTCCAATAAGCTTTAAAGAACTGGGCCCGGCCCCGTGGCATAGTTGTTAAGTTTGCCATGCTCCACTTTGGTGGCCTGGGTTCTTGGGTTTGGATCCTGGGTGCGGACCTACACCACTTGTCAGCCATGCTGTGGCGGTGACCCACATACAAAATAGAGGAAGATGGGCACAGATGTCAGCTCAGGGTGACTCTTCCTCAAGAATGAATGAATGAATGAAAGAATACATAAATAAAGGATGTTATAGAAAAAAGAACTGAAACCCTCAACAACCCCATAAGTGACCTCGGAAACCCATCCTTCCCCAAACCTTCAGACGAGACCCAGACCTGGCCAATAACTTGAGTGCAGCCTTGTGAGAGACCATGAAGCAGAAGCTCTAGCTGAGATGTGCTTAGATTCCTGACTCACAGAAACTGTGAGATGAGAAATGAGTGTTGTTTAAAAACATCAAGTTTGGGGATAATTTATTATCCAACAATAGGTAAGTAATACAGATGGATATAATTTTATATTATTTCATGAAAATTCTAGCAATGATACACCTCTAGAATCAGACAAATTTGGCTAGGATACATTAGAGTTTTAACTCTTTACATTTTCTTCCCTACATGCTATAAGCAAGAAATTTCTCTTCCTCCTCAGAATTCAGTTGCCAATAAGGGGAAAAAGGGAGAATATTTTGCCAAGAATAGTAATAACAATAATAATAATAATGACAACAGTAGCTAATATTCATAGAGCACTGATTCTTTACCAGGCAGTGCTCTAATAGTTTTAGATTTATTAAGCCATCTGACATACCAGTGTGGTAGATAACTACTATTATTCCCATTTTGCAGAGGTAGAAAGTAAAGTACAGAGAGGCTAAGTAAGTTGTCCAAGGTTACACAGTTTGTCAGCTGCAACAAGTTACCAAGCATTACTTCAAATCATCTTCTAATCTATTCCCCAAAATAACCTTCCAGGTGGGTGGAACTGGGATTCCCAGCCCAGGTCTTACTTCAAAGTCCTTGCTCTTTCTACTACACAGTGGTAGACTTAATAAACTTATTTATAATAATAGTAAATGCAATACAATGAACATTACTACATGTTAGGCAACAACCTAATATGTAAATGCTTAACATCCAATATCTCATTTTCTCCCAACAATCCTGTGAGTTAGGTATTGTTATCCCCATTTTAAAGAGAATGAAAGAGAGGTTAAACTAGAGATCTTCTTTGTAAATGCAGAAAATAAAAGTTAGCTCATAGGGAGATGTTATTGGTTGAAGGTTGAACTGTGTCCCCTAAAAACATACGTTGAACTCCTAACCCCCAGTATGTCAGAATATGACTTTATTTGGAAATACGGTCGTTGTGGATGTAATGAGTTAGGATGAGGTCATATGGGGGATTTAATTAGGCATGATGGAGTTCATACTTAATCTGATGTGACTGGCGCCCTTATAAGAAGATAGAGACACACAGAGGAGAATGCCACATGAAGATGGAGCCACACAGGCAGAAACGACCACAAGAAGAAGGAGGCAGAGACTGGAGTTATGCTACCACAAGCCAAGGAACGCCTTGGGCCACCAGAAGCTGGAAGAGGCAAGGAAGGATCCTCCCTTAGAGACTTCAGAGAAAGCACGGCCCTGCTGACACTTGGATTTCAGACTTCTAGCCTCCAGAACTGTGAGAGAATAAATTTCTCTTGTTTTCAGCCACCCAATTTGTGATACTTGTTATGAAAGGAAACTGACACAGGTGGTTTAAGTGGTAAATAGTAACTGTGGTTTTCAGCAAACAGGGTGCTAACTCCCCACCTGGTCTGAGAAGGGGGTAATAAGCGAGGTCTCAAACTATTTGACAGCAACTAACCCATCTGTCCCACCTGCAACACAGGGACTGGTAGAAGTACCCAGGGCCCTGCCTGGAGAAGCTCCTTGGCCATTCTGGTGAAACAGGCCACTGTGAGTCTCCAACATGGCAGAAACCCAGGGCAGAGGGCAATTCCTGCTCTTCTCTGGTGACCCTGATCAGACCAGCTCATGAGTGTCGTTGCCTTAACAGGATCATGCTCTGTGGTCATAATGATGGCCAGGATTTGCCCCATATTCCTTGACTTCCTAAGCATCATCATCTCTCCTTCTTTCTTTTGAGTCTTACAAACAAACCCTTCTCAATAAAATAGAAAGATAGCTGGCGTCATAAAATGTAGCTAAGTCTTTGGATGCTGGTGCAGAGTGTGTCATGGGCCTGACTGGCCTGGGTTTGTACTCCAGCCCTACCGCTTCCCAGGAGGTGACTGTAGGCAAGATACTTAATTTTGCCTCTTTTGTAAGATGCAGCTACTGATATCTACCTGAGTCATTGTTGAGGGGATTAATTGTGACATGCGATAATATCTATGAAGCGCCTGGTATATTGCTGGTGTTCAAAAAATGGTCTGCTCTTTCCCAACTGACCCCACTGAGTCATTTTGCAGCTAGAATCACTCTAGGTCAGACAGGGAATATGATTTGCCTAAGGTCACATTTCTAAGTCGGACTCACTTACTCAGCAACTCTTATGTGCTGGGCACTGTGCTAACAGATGTGATGACAAACGGGCATTGTCCTTCAGCCCACTAGGGAAGACTGCAGGGAAGTTGATAATTAAAGCCCAACCTGGTATGTGCTTTGTGAAAAATCATCAAATTACAAGTCCCGGTACTTGCTGAGCATGCAGCGAGCACCTCGGAGTTCCCAGGAGCTCAGGAAGGTGGGAGAAGCAAGCACCTCTCTTCCTCTGACCCTGCAAGGTTCTGTTTGCATCCACTGGCTGCCGATTTTGAGCAAAACCTGCTCCAGGGCCCTTCAGTCCCTGACTGGGCCCCCTCTTCAGCCCACTCCTGACTCAACCTATCCCTGGCCTGTCTGGTCACACCCTGGCTGGCCCTGGACTGCAAGTATATCCTTGGGGTCTCATATCTGAGACCCAGAGGTCTATGCTAACCCAGGTGTCCAGAGCCCCCAGGCCTGTTCAAAGGATGCCATGAAGTACACCAACCCAGCCTCCTGTTGCCTTCAGTATATGAAATGCTGGGCCTTCTGGAATCAGCAGTCTGGAGAGTATAAGAGCTAACTGCAATTTTAAAAAAAGAAAATACTTACCATTAATTAAGTGCAAACCACTATATATTCATGGTCTCTGTTAACCTTCATAGCAAACATCATCTCCATTGAGAGATAAAGAAATGGGTAGAGAGATTAAACAAGGTTAAGAGAGTGGGTTCTCATATAGAATTGGGTTCCAATCTGGGCTCCATACTTATGAACATGTGGCCCTGCTGTTTAACCAGCTGGGCATCAGTTGTTTATCTAACAGGGTCATTATGAGGATGAAGTGAACTATGCATGTGAATTCCTCACCAGCAGCCAGACACTAAGTGCTCAGATGATAGTTTTGCTATTGTTTTTGTTTGTTGTTTTATCATTGTGCAGGGTCACATACCTAAGTGAGATTCCAAGTCCAAGCCCATCTTACTCCTCAGCTGAAGTATGTGGTCACCTGCAAGAGCTGGTAATTGGCCTCAAACGACCTAAACGGCCACAGGTTCTCGCCAGCCAGGAGGCCAGATCACCTCCCACCTCGGAAGACTCTACCCTTTCCTGGCTCGCTGGAAGCTAGACTTGGGTTTGGGTTCCTGGGTACCTTCAATCTGCAGGGACAGGAGCTGCGGACTGTATTCTCATATCTACCTCTGCTGTGGGCCTGGCAGTTGAGTAGGCGTAAGACTCCTTCAGCAGAGCAATTTCTTCATCAGATAAACTTGACTCTAGGCGGCGGTGGATCACGGGGAGAAACATGGGGCCCGAAGAACTACCTTTCTAAGCGAGTCCACGTTCTGTGCTCGCCCCAGAGAAGACGTTGTATTCCCTTGGCCCATTTCTCAGATGGGAAAGCTGAGGTTGAGAGAGGACTTTCTGCGAGGCGCCAGGCTTTGCTGAGGACCACTCCCGGAGGTCGCGGTTTAGCAACGAGGTTGACACAGATTCCGGTCAGACACATGACTTGTGGTTTAGCTCCCGAATCTGAGTGAACTTGGGCAGGCCCCTTTCGCCTCGGTTTCTTTATTTGTACGACGGCCCTCAGTTTTTTTATCTATACAACGGGGACAGGAACCTGAACGACACGTTCCTAAAACCCCACAGACCTCAGCTGAGAGCTCGCCACTACGCGGTCGCTCGCACCCGCTGGACTACAAGCCCCAGCATGCATCGGGGGGGCGGGGCTCAGTGACAGACAGGCGGCTCTGCGAATTGGCGCCAGCCAAGGGCCGCGTGTTGGCGCGTGCGCAGAGGGCAGAGGGCGGCGGGCGGGTGGGCTGGCGACGGTGGACGCGTCGGAGCCGCGGGCGGTCAGGTAGGGGGCGGGAAGGAGGGTCGGGGACAAGGGGTCTCGGCCCGAGTCGCGGGCGGTGGCTGAACGGCGGGGCAGGGGCTGTGCCGGCGTGCAGCGGCCGGCCCACGCCCGAATGGCAGGGTCTGGGGACCGGATCTGAGGGGCAGGGCCGGGGTGGGGGTGGGGCTGGAGGGGTGCAGGCTCGGGAGGGCTTCGAGGGGGCCGAGGAGCTCGGAGGAGATGCAGCTCCGGGAGGGGAGCGAGGGGCTCTGAGAAGATTCGCGGTGCAGCATCTCGGGAGGTATGAGGTAATGTGGGGGCTGAGGAGAGACGGTATGCAGCATCTGGGAGATGGGAGGGGATCTGAAGGCCCTGGAGGGATCAGGGGTGCAGAATTTCGGAAATATGGAGGAATTTGGGAGCCATGATGAAATTTGGGGTGCAGAATGTCAGGAGATTTGAGGGAATGCGGGGGCACTAGGCCTGGGGGAGGGAGGGGCGCAAGATCTGAGATCAGAGGGAGCAGGGTCTCGGGTTATCCTATTTGCTAAGGAGGCAGCATTTTCCCAGGTGGAATCTGGGGAAAATGGAGATGCTGAGTTCTTAGGGGATCAGTGGGAAGCAGTATCTTGTTAGCAAAAAGAAGGGACCTGGTTAAGGTTTGAAGGCAAGTCGTGCCATGACACGGGATGGGTAAAAGAGAAAGGAGCAGGGTTGGAGGGCGGCACAATGCCTGATGGAATGCAGGGGTGGGGGCTCGGATTGAGGTGTGGGATTGGGGTGTTAAGCTGGGATGCAGGGTTGACGGCTGCAGAGATTTGGAAACAGGAATTAAAGGATCTATGTCAGAGGGATTTGGGGCGCACGAGTGAAGAATTGGTGAAGGTTGCAATATAGAGCCCAAAGGCTGGAATTCTATATTGTAGGAGAGTTAGGGACAGGATTTGGGGAGAGTTGAATGGTGGGGTGGGGATGTACCAAATGAGCTGTAGAATTAAAGGACTCCGAATAGATTTGTGGATTGGTGTCATGGGTTGCTAAAGGAATTTTCTTGAAGTCTCTGCATGGGAGGTAAAGGGAGTTCTGGGGACCCAAGGACCTATATGGTAGCAAACCATATATAAGTGTATGAACTTTAGCAGAGTTCAGGGGTTCAGCAACAAAGTCATGAGTCTTCAGAGATCAGGCTCCTTCAGGAGCCTGACTTTCCCTGTGAGGGGCAGAATCTCCCTGACTCATGAACCACAGATCCCTTATCATGAGGCAGCCGTGGTACTGCCACTAACTCTTCTCTGAACCCAGGCCTGCTGAAAGTGGTAGGCCGGAGAGGAGAAGAAAGTTGTCAAAGGGAGCGTGAAGCAGGAACTATTCAAGGTCATCTGCCTAAGCTCCCCTTTCCCTGTCCCTCTAAGCTGTGATGGCAGATAGTATGTGAGACTTCCAAGGGATGAGTGGAACATGATCTCAGGCCTTATTTTCCTCATCAGCTAAATAAGTAGATGAAATTAATCCTATATAAGGTCCATTACAGCTTGAAGAGGCAGTTGCTCTGTGAATGAGGTGTTTCGGCTCGAAGAGAGACACAAAAAGGGGAACTCACGTGAATTGAGCATTTAGTCCTGTGCCAGTTCTAAAGCAGTGGTTCTTAACAAGGGGTGTTGTCCCCCAGGAGACATTTGGCAATGTCTGAAGACATTTTTGGTTGTCATAGTTGTGGTGTAGGGCACTACTGGCCTCTAGTGAGTAGACATCAGGGATGCTGTTAAACATTCCAAAGTGCCAAAGCTGAGGAACCCTGCTCTAGAGTCAGATGTACTGGATTCAAATGCTAACTCTATCTCTTTCTGATTTTGTGAACTTGAATGAGTTACTTAACCTCCCTGTGCTTGGCTCTTCATCTGTAAAATGGGGTTAATAACAGGACTTAGATCGTAGGATTATTGTGAAGATTCAGTGAAGTAAATCAGAGTGCCTAGTGTCTGGTGCATAGTTAGTGTTCAAAACTTAGTAAGTTTCCATTTTTTTACCTACTTTCTTACTCAGTTTTTATAATAGCCCTCCCTCCTAAGTAGGCTCTAGTATATCCAGTTTTACATATAAGGAAACGAAGGCTTAGGAAGTGACTTGTCTAAGGTTCCATAGCTGAGAATGGCAGAGTGAGGCTCAAATCCAGATCTCTGTAACCCTGTATATTTCCTCTCTCTTGTTTTTTCCTTGCGCGGGCCTGCTTAGCCTTATTATCTCAGCCCATTCCCCTCTAATGAAAGGATTGCCCAGTGAGTATTTCTGAATATCAAATTACGCTCTAAAGGGGATAAATCTATCTGATTAGGTAGGGAGTAGCCCTGGACTTTGTTCTTGATTTGCTCTTAGACCAGTGGGTAGATAAGGGGAGGAACTTGAGGTTAATAGGAGGATGAGGTGAAAGGGCCTAGACTGTGAGGTATGGAGGCCACTGGCCTGAAAAAACACCTCATACCAAGGATTGAAGCTGAAGCCAGTCATACTGTAGAGGGTAACTGCTATTCTCAATGATCTCTTCTGGGCATCCTTCCCCGGGACGGAATAACAGCATCTGCTATATCAGCTCCAGGACTAGCTACCGCCTTGCTGAAGCCAGCTCAGAAACATAGTAGGACTGGGGGTCAGAAGGCAAGAGACTTAGCTGGAATATCCACACGCACACCCCTAAGGAAAATTATGTAATGGGAATCAATCAGCCTGGGAATCAGAGGCTTGAAATCCAAAACTCCTTCCTCTGCTGCTAAGTTGGTAGGTGATCTTGGATCACTTGTCCTTGTCATCTTCTGTGCAGTAAAAATATGAATAGCTAACCATTTATTGAGTGCTCACTATGTGCATTATCTCTCCTGCCGGTGATCCTGCCCACAATTCTAGGTGTTACTCCCCAATTTACAGAAGAGAAAATAAACAGGTTCAGTGATTTACCCAAGGCTACGGAGCAAGTGGCGAAGGAGGGATGCAAGCCCAGTCAGTTCTGTCTGACCCCTGAATTACATTACACTAGCTTTATTAGAAAGGCTTTTCCAACACTTAAGAGCCCATACGCCTATGTCTAGAGAGTGTCTGGTAGTCAGAAGGTTACAAGGCCCTTGAAGTTGTCCGTGCACACTGATGCTGCCTCTGTGACACTCCCTCCATTATGTCCTGGTAGAACAATCACGTTTAAAAATCATTCCTAGGTGCCTTTGCCAGCCTCAGCCAGAGTCTGCATGGAGCTAATGGTATCCTAATCAGCTTGGGAACTGTAACAAGTCTTTGGAGTGGGTGTGGTTTTACGGCTGTGAGTTGACACACCTGGATTTGAATCTCAGTTCTACTACTTTCCAGCTTTGAGACCTTGGACAGACTGCTTTTCTCTGAGCCTTGGTTTCCTTATTTATAAAGAGGAATACCACATACTTCACATAGTTATTATGAGAATATTCCATTCAAATGCCGGAGGAGTAAATACAGTTTGGAGATCTGTCGTAAAAAGCGCCTGACACTCAATAAATGGTAGTTTTATGAGAAGAAGGCAATGCTAGAAGGGGACTGAATGTTGCTTTGCCAGATTTCAATGACCGTAAGGAGCCTCCGTGAGTATCCCGCAAATTCTCATCCCTTCTTGTACCTTTCCCAGGATTTGCTTCCTGATCCTTTAATCAAAATCTCATGATTAAATAACATGTGTTGTACGCAGAAAAAGGAACTGAAAGAGAGTTGAGTGGGTCGAGATGAGTCGGAGGTCCCCTGAGAAAAGCTGTTGATTTTTCCCTTGTCCTATATTCTTTGAGTCACATTGGCGGCATTGATGTTACCCAAATGTTTGTGGAAGATGCAAGATAATCTTTCTAGGTCCTGCAGTGTTAGAGGAAGACAGAACCAACAAGCGTTTTTCCAGAAAACTCCATTATTGATTTAACCTATCCTTGATATATTTTAACTAGTTTCTTTTCCCACAAACACTTCCTTTGGGTTGTTTTATGTGTCCCAGATTGGTACAGCTTTGGGGTCATGTCTGTGTTTACCTTTAAGCCCCCACCTGTTGAGTTTATCTTAGTTCTTTGCAGGGACCTTAAATGCCCTGAGTAATCTAAACTTCGGAATCCTCTCCCATGCATAGGACTCGGTGAGTGTCAGGTGGGGACCTCACCGACTTTCTTAAAATCAGTCCTGCTAGCCACTCCCAGAGAGTGACCATTGGTGGCACGGGGATGGTTATGTACTTGATAAGCATTCTGTTCAAATGTAGGAGGAATAAATGCAGTTTAGAGAGCTGTCATGAAAGGAAATGTGATAAACCTTGCAGAAAACTGAGTCAAACCAGGGGAACGTGTGAATAGTAGGATAGACCTTTATGTCTTGTAAAAGGAAATGCAGTTCTATTTTACATGTTTTCTGGTTTTTAGGTGAAGAGCCCTGTTCATATCTGTTTTTGCTCAAAATTATATCTCCAGTGTTTTCATGGGGCTGGACTCATAGTAGGTGCTCAGTAAAGATTTGCTTAATTAACTGCTTCAAGTTCTCCAATTTTGCTCATGGCCTAAGCCACCAAGGGGCTGATAGAGGTAGATAGGAAGTAGAGATATATAGAGAACTACCCCATGGTGGGGCCCCAAGCACTGGATGGAGATTTGAAACCTTAGGTCATCTCTGTTCCTTTGATTCTGAGATCAGGTAAATCAATCTCCTGGGAAGGCTCAGAATTTTTATTTTTGAAATGTATATATCTGATGTCTTGGGTACCATCTGCCTGTTGAAAAGTGCCTGTTGTTTTCTTTCCGTAGGCTGGGTGGTGGCTGCTGTCACTGCTGCCGCTGCTACTCCTAAAAACTATTATTTACCGCACTGTTAACTGTATGCCTGGCTTGGTACTGTACTAAGCACTTTATGCACATAATCTCATTTAATCTTTACAGTAACCTGGTGAGGAAGATGCTATTTTACAGCCATTTTTCTTAGATAAACTGAGAACTAGAGAGGTTAGGTAACTTGCCCAAGTCTCCACAGTAAGTGGTAGAACTGGGATTCACATCTGGAAAGCCTGATTCCTAAGCCCACTTTGTTAATCTATACAATACTGCCCACCCCCGGTTCTTGCCTTTGAGTCCTAATTCTGTCATGTGATTTATGAGGTCTTGATTCTCTCTCCTGATCTTAGTTTACTCATCTATATTAATCCTTGAGACACTACTAATTCTTGCATTCTATTTTCAGTCTTTGCTAGAAGGAGCTGAAGCAGCTTATTTTCTGGGCAAGAGAAGTTGTGAATTCCTTTGCCCATCAGTTTCTAGCATGGATATCTAGTGTCCCCAGTCAGATTCCTTCAAAGCTGACCAGTCCTTTTATTAATCTTTATGTGCCTTTATATGCCATGAAAGGAAAGATTCTTCATCCTTTCAAAATGCAGTTTGTAAACTGAATGCTTTGCTAATACTAGTACTAGCTATTATTATTGATACTGTTCCTGATTGTCACAAAAATTATGATAAATAGCAATCTTTCATTGCATACCTACCAGTTTCCAGGCTAAGCACCTTATATGCATTATCCCTAGTTATCACAGTAACCTTTTTATAAAGTAAGAAAACAGATCCAGTGAAGTTAAATAACTTGCCTGCTGTCCCGCATCTTGGAAGTGACAGTGCCGATTTGATCCCAGTTCTGTCTGACTTCAAGGTTCATGGGTTTTTGTTTTTTCCTGCTATGCTGGTTATTTATATCAGGGACTGGGGAAAGCTTGGTGGTGCAGAAGCGACTAGATCAGGCCAGGGTGTGACTATAGAATTTTCCTGAGTCTTAGGGCAGCAGGGGCAAACACAGCTTAGGGGTAGATTCTCATCTGGAACTGAAGAGCTGGGCTAGTATCAGTATGAGAGGTACAGTACTAATCATGAGATCAAAGGAGTGGGGAGGGGGTAAGCTGAGGTGAGAACAAGGTGAGGGGTCAAGAGTTGACGGTACAAAGTACACAACAGAAAACATGTTCTGGGTATCATGAAGGCAGCCAAGATGATAAAGAACACGATGGGGTTTCATCTGTTTGGTTTTAGATTTTAGAGCTGGCAGAAAATGGGCAGCTAACTTAAAGACTTGGGATGTTACGACAATTTCTTTCACCCATATAGTCTTTTCAGGGAAACTGAGTTCCAACTGACCTTCCATCAGAGTCATTCTCAGTATTAACAATAATTACCAGATGTGTCTTCTGGATGATAGGGGCTGTATTTGCCTTAGCTCCAAATCAGGCTAGGATCCTGCTGAAAGCTGGGTTCCGAGGTCATGGAAATGGGAGACCTGGTTTAGGGTTTTTCCAGGTCTGAGGCTATCTCCATGCCTGATGTTTTAGAGATGGGAATTCATGTTTCCCTGGCAAAGCACGGTGGCCTCGGGGCAAGAATCCTTTACATTCTCTTCTGCCTCAAGAGAGCCAGTGAAGCTGCAGACAGCTGAGATAATTTGGGGTATGGATGTGGGCATAGTAAATTGAGTTTTAAAGTGGATAGCTTAGGCAGGGAGGCAGGAAGCTTTTTAACTGAAGGAGGTGATATGATATTTCAGAAAGCTGAGGAACGAATTTGCTGGTACTTTTACAAGTTGGCAGACTTGTTTAATTAGCTGATCTGCAGTGCCAGCTCTGGGAAGAACAGATGTCCCTGTGCATTGTAAGGTAACATGCTCTGGATCCAAACACCAAATGTTGCCCTCAGTCTGTTGTCCCAGATGATGGAAGAGAGCACTGAAGCTATTTTATTGGTTTAGAATAAAGGAGGTTTGCTTGGATCCTGAGCTGAAGTTTCTGTCAGTATTTCTATATTATTGCCCCCAGACCTATGGCATTTAAGAATGCAGCATTCACAGTTTCCAATATTCACATGAGCTCTTATAGGTTCATGATATGTGGTAATGTGTCATTTTGTTGAGGCATGGATTTGAGTTATAATAGATTGCAAGGCTGGTCTGTGGGAGTAGGTCACTCAGCTAATAAATCAATCTAACCCAGTCTATAGCAGCTAAATCTCATAACTGTATTACTGTTCCTTCTTCCTTTTGGAGAAAATTATATACTATAAGGCTGCATTTCCCAGAGTATGGTCTAGAGAGCACTTATTGATAAGTGTTATATGACAGTAAAAAAAAAATATATATATATATATATAGCTTGAAGTATTGTTGGGTTAAACAAAGTTAAATGTAACTGTTTTGCAGGTTCCACCATGTTTGAGCTATATGACCTTGAGAGAGTTTTTCTGAGCCTTAGTTTTCTCTCTGTAAAATGGGATAATAAAAATAGTACCTACTTCAAAGGATCACTATGAGGATTAAATGTGATTATATGAAGCATTTGGCATGGTATCTAGCACATAATAGGTTCTAGATGTATACTGTTTCCCTTCCAGTAAAAGAGAAGTGGAATTTCAGGGAGGTGGGATTGACTTTAGATAAATTGCGTATGTCTGCTGCTGAATATTTGTCAGATTGCATTCCAAGGCGAAATATGGGGGAAATTTGTAATATGTATCTCTGCATTGATTCCCATTCTTCTGTTTGGCTGCAGAAAGAGTCAGTGACATTTGCAAAGCTTTCCTCAGCTTGCTGCATTGTCCTTAAAGCCAAGCAAACTTGTCCTCCATCTCTTTGATGGTTGACCATGTGCATGTCATGAGCCTGCACAGGTGCGGCTGTAGGATTTGCATTGAAGAAGAGCTAAATTTATCCATGTGCCTCACCTTGCTAGATCTAGTCATTCTAATTTGGGGTATACATTGACATGATGTAAGGCTGCAGAGGACTGAGCTCTCTGTGGTCCTACTTCATGAGCATATGTGGGTTGAGGAGGGTGGGAGTATTCATGGCATGTACTGTGTGAAGCAGGGGGTGTTCCAGGTGCAACATAAACTGTCTTGATAAGGCGCTATATTTTTTAAATCATCTGGGCTTGAGTCTTTTGGCTATCTGAGCTCCACCACTTCCCCACCCTGACCCACTCAGTTTACAAACTTTAGTGATTACACGTCTGGAATATTGCTCAAATGCGTCTTCTTTCCATTTCCACCACCTGCTACCTAGTTCAGGCTCCCTATTACTCCCCCAGGCAGTTTTGCGGTAGCTTCCAAACTAGTTTCTCTGCCTTTCCCTCTGCTCCTTTCAAGCTTTGATCACATCAGTTCCCTGCTCCAAAACATGCCTTGCTTCACTATGCCCATCAAAATGAAGTTCACAGGTCTCACTTTGACTCTGAAGACTTTTATCATCATTCTCCAAATTCCAAACCAGTTACTATAATCTCCGTGTTCTCCCACAGTTGTAACCTAAGGATAAGAGAAAAGAGAACTAAAATTTAAGATTTTTTTGGTGCTGAGCCAAATCTTAGCATTTTATGCACTACATATACTATCTCATTTAATCCTTACACTGACTTTGTGAAGGTTGCATTATCCTCACAAATGAGGAAACAAACCCAGAGAGGCTATGTGTTCTCTGTTCTCTTTCTACTACACAGAAGTTCTTGTCCTTTCCTTTGCTTTCTAACTTTTTTAAGACTGTGCCCTTCACCTGGTACTCCCTCTCCCCCATCTCCACATATCTATGCATCCTTCCAGGTGCCTATCAAGTGCCATCCCCCTCAGAAAATTCTGTTTCCCTTCACGTTAGAGTGAATCCCTTTTAGCCCCCATCAAACTTAGTTTATATCTCATTTATGATACTACTTCTGCCTTGATTATTATTTACCTACATGTCTTGTCTCCTTTCCTAAACTTTGAGCATCTGAAGGGCAGAATTTGTGTCGTGGAAACCTTAGTATCAGTATAGTACATGGTATCTAGTCTTAAATGGGTGGATAGGTGAGTAGATGGGAGGATAAATGAATGGAAAATACATGTATTTTCTGATCTAATGTTTTGCTGATCACCTAAAGCTAATCATCATCATCATTTTCTGTTTCTCTGGATGATCCCTAGGCCCCCAAACGTGACACAATAAACTGTACAACACGATAAAGAAGGCTCCATGCTTTTGCTCACTCAGTTTTCTTAGCTTAAAAGGCCTTTATCTACTTCGTTTCCTTGTTTCTTTCAAGAGGTATCTCAGGAGTGTCATTGCTTCTGGGAAGCCTTTCCCAGTTCCTCTAGGCAGAATCCATTCCTTACTCCACCCACTGTGCTCCTGCAGAACTTTTAATGTAATCCCTTCCTGTATGTAAGTTTTCTATGCTTTTCTCCTAATATAAACTATGAGTTGTATACTTCACAAATATAAAAATAATCATGAACATTTATCCAGCATACTACTTTCCAGGGGCTATACTTAATGCATCATATTTATCATGCTGTTGAACCCTTCCCCAAACCATATAAAGTAGAAACCATTATTATTTCAATTTTACAGATGGGTGATGGGGAAACTGAGCTTTGGGAAGTTTAGGTTACTTCTTTAAGGTCACACAACTAAGTAAGTATCAGAGACTCCAGAACTTGAATTTTTATCCATTATGCAATGCCTTGTCTGTTTCCCTGTGTATCACCATCACCTAACACAATAAATATTTGTTAAATAAGTCAATGCCCAAATCAGTGATGGTAGCTGTTCTCTAAATGTTTCAGGAGTGAATTAATTCATACAGGCAATAGAATAATGGCTTCTTTTTCTTTTTAGCAGGATTTGACTTTCTGGAGCATGAATGCTAAGCTATTCAGTTCTGGGCTGTGCTAGCAGGACCCTTCAAAGGAAGAGCAATGGCCGCAGCAGCTTCTCACCTGAACCTGGATGCCCTCCGGGAAGTGCTGGAATGCCCCATCTGCATGGAGTCCTTCTCAGAGGAGCAGCTGCGGCCCAAGCTCCTGCACTGTGGCCACACCATCTGCCGCCAGTGCCTGGAGAAGCTGCTGGCCAGTAGCATCAATGGTGTCCGCTGTCCCTTTTGCAGCAAGATTACCCGCATAACCAGCTTGACCCAGCTGACGGACAACCTGACAGTGCTGAAGATCATTGACACAGCTGGGCTCAGTGAGGCCGTGGGGCTGCTCATGTGCCGGTCCTGTGGGCGGCGGCTGCCCCGGCAGTTCTGCCGGAGCTGTGGCGTGGTGTTGTGTGAGCCCTGCCGGGAGGCGGACCACCAACCTCCTGGCCACTGTACGCTGCCTGTGAAAGAGGCAGCCGAGGAGCGGCGTCGGGACTTTGGCGAGAAGTTGGCCCGCCTGCGGGAGCTTATGGGGGAGCTGCAGCGGCGGAAGGTGGCCTTGGAAGGTGTCTCCAAGGACCTTCAGGCGAGGTATAAAGCAGTTCTCCAGGAGTACGGGCACGAGGAGCGCAGGGTTCAGGAAGAGCTGGCTCGCTCCCGGAAGTTCTTCACAGGCTCCTTGGCTGAAGTTGAGAAGTCCAATAGTCAAGTGATAGAGGAGCAGAGTTACCTGCTTAACATTGCAGAGGTGCAGGCTGTGTCTCGCTGTGACTACTTCCTGGCCAAGATCAAGCAGGCAGATGTAGCACTACTGGAGGAGACAGCTGATGAGGAGGAGCCAGAGCTGACTGCCAGCCTGCCCCGGGAGCTGACGCTGCAGGATGTGGAGCTCCTTAAGGTCGGCCACGTGGGCCCCCTCCAAATCGGGCAGGCTGCTAAGAAGCCTCGGACAGTCAACATGGAAGATTCCTGGGCCATGGAGGCTGCAGCCTCTGCTGCCTCTACCTCTGTGACATTTAGAGAGATGGACTTGAGCCCCGAAGAAGTGGTTGCCAGCCCTAAGGCCTCGCCTGCTAAGCAGCGGGGTTCTGAGACAGCCACCAGTATCCAGCAGTGTCTCTTTCTCAAGAAGATGGGAGCCAAAGGAAGCACTCCAGGCATGTTCAACCTTCCAGTCAGTCTCTACGTGACCAGTCAAGGCGAGGTGCTGGTTGCTGACCGTGGAAACTACCGTATACAAGTCTTTACCCGCAAAGGCTTTTTGAAGGAGATCCGCCGCAGCCCCAGTGGCATTGATAGCTTTGTGCTGAGCTTCCTTGGGGCTGATTTGCCCAATCTCACTCCTCTCTCAGTGGCCATGAACTGCCATGGGCTGATTGGTGTGACTGACAGCTATGACAACTCCCTCAAGGTATACACCTTGGATGGCCACTGCGTGGCATGTCACAGGAGCCAGCTGAGCAAACCCTGGGGCATCACAGCCCTTCCGTCTGGCCAGTTCGTGGTAACTGACGTGGAAGGTGGAAAGCTCTGGTGCTTCACTGTGGACGGAGGAGCAGGGGTGGTCAAATACAACTGCCTCTGCAGTGCTGTGCGGCCCAAATTTGTCACCTGTGATGCTGAGGGCACCGTCTACTTCACCCAGGGCTTGGGGCTCAATTTGGAGAATCGGCAGAATGAGCACCACCTGGAGGGTGGCTTCTCCATTGGCTCTGTGGGCCCTGATGGGCAGCTGGGTCGCCAGATTAGCCACTTCTTCTCGGAGAATGAGGATTTCCGCTGCATTGCTGGCATGTGTGTGGATGCTCGTGGTGATCTCATCGTGGCTGATAGTAGTCGCAAGGAAATTCTCCACTTTCCTAAGGGGGGGGGCTACAGTGTCCTTATTCGAGAGGGGCTCACCTGTCCAGTGGGCATCGCCCTCACTCCTAAGGGGCAGCTGCTGGTCTTGGACTGTTGGGATCATTGCATCAAGATTTACAGCTACCACCTGAGAAGATATTCCACCCCTTAGGGCATGAGAAATATCAATTTCTTCTGTTCCCCAGCCAACTTCCCTTCCCTTATTCCTTGGTTGTTGGTGGTACCGTAGAGTATACCCAGCCTGTGTCCTGATTCCAGCTGGCTAGTCTTAGAATTTTAGAAGCTCTGTCTCTTAGTTTTTTTTATTTGCATTATTTCCCCCCTAAATATAGAGCTTTAACAGATGCATTGCCCCAAATAGGACACATGATGGGGCTAGCTCAAGTTTGATTAGAACTTAGGCACTTCTAAGGCCTCAGTAGAGAGCCTTTTGCCCCAGTATTTGAACTTTGCCCTTGTAGTGAATCTTTGTTGATTTTCCTTTCTTCTGGCTTTAATGACCCTGGTCCATTATTTCCTTCCTATTATAATGTGCTTCATCTGTGACACTTTCCCTTCAAGTCTGCTGCATTCAGTGTGCATGCTCCAGTGGGATCTGCTCCACCTTTCAGTAACATTTCGGACATCATATCCTTGTGGCATGATGTCTCAGATCTGATCACCTTTACCAGTGTGAAAGCTCATTCATTTAGCACCACCAAGAAAGAGATTACAGTCCCTTTGGGAAGCAGTACCTCTCGGCTCTGGGAGTTTTGTGCCATCTTGGATTGGTCTCTAAGTGCAGATGTGACAAAATGGTTTGACCCTAGTCGGTTGGTGTTGAAGACGTTAGCCTGGACATTGCTTGCCTTTTAAAGGAACATATGGATTGGAATTATGCCAAAGCATAGGACGATGAGAATAAACAAACAGAAATGCTAATATAGTCAGCAAACACTCTTGGATAGTCTCTAGGGCTCCTTATTTTTCATGTTCCCTCTCTCCACTGACCTGTGTGAAGAGTTGTCTACAGAATTGTACAAAAATAGGCCAGGGCCAACAAAGTGGGGAGGTGGGCATGTCTCATTTTCATTACTAAAACACAAAACCATTGGATCCTTATTCTGTATTTTCCTCAAGTGAGTGCATAATATTTGGTTTCGGGATTTATTTCCGTTCCTCTATCAAGCATTAAATAATTGATAACTTTCTTCATCACTGGTGTTCATGTCTTTAAATAAGGGATTTGGGAGGTGAGGAGAGGGATAAGTTGTACTATGCTGTTTTGCTTCCATATCTGACGCTGCATTCTTTGGAAGCATTAAGGATTTACCCAGGTCAAAATTCAGCCAAAAGGACCATTATGTAAAGATAATCCAAATCTTACTCCCACATACATATGTACAGAGTCAGTCCCCAAGGTCTAGAGTCACCAGCACCCTGTTCTAAATTGAGCCTCCACCATCTGCTTTATCCTTACAGTTACAGTTCAAAAAAGGAAGACACTATGTGCTTTTAAGACCAGAAGTGGTTGAGGGAATTTGTGACAAGATTCCTTGGGCTTTGGTGTTTACTAAGCAACATATCTTGCTCTTTAGGTGTAGGACTGATGGCAAACCAAAAATCTATTACCTTGCTTTCACGGAAGCAAAATTTGCTAAGCTGAGCCACTCAGAATTGTTTTTTTTGGTGGTGGCGTTGTTTTTCTGGCTTCTGTTGTGATAGCTGCCAGAGGCTAGGAAAGAAGATGATAATTAAAGTGATGTTAAACTAGTTTGTCTTGTGCTTTTCACCTGGAGAAAGCCCCATGTTCTGATCATGAAATTATATCTGATTTTCAAAGATTGTATAATTGAGAGGACATTGAACCAATTAAAAGTGCATCACAAATGACTCCATAGTTATTAGAGCCACTTTATCTGTGGTAGCAGCTGGCAGCAGGAGATCTGTCTTTGCTGTCAGTGGGGGACTTGCTAAGGCAGTAACAGTGGCCGAAGCCTATGGCACACGGTGTGCAGCAGAGAAATGAATATAATATTGTGGGCTGGCTTGATGTAAACGAGGCCCGGAATCCTCTATCTGCCGCTGCTTTTGGGAGGAGGTGCTATCACTATTGGCATTCAGCACTTAGGTCTGCCCCATCTCTGAGCTGCACTCCCTCCTGGGCCATCAAGTACAGCAGGTATCTGCTGGCTCAAGTGGAAATGATTGTGGTCTGAATGTTTTTGTTTCTTTGATGTGACTATTTTAGTCTGTGTTTAATACAGTCAATTTTCAATTATCTACCATGTTGACTAAATTGCAGAGTATAGCCCCAAGAAACCAATTTGCTCAGTTGCAACGTTTTTTTGTTTTTGTTTTTTTTTAAGCAGCAGTACCCTTATTCGAATAGTCTTACATGCAAGTCTATCATGTAAAATAGATCAAAGAGCAGCTGCTCTGGCTGAGGCAGGTCTGTGGGCCTGCAGAACAGACTTTATCTCCTCACCTAACCTCCTGTGTACCACTGCAAAACTTGTGAATCTACAGATCACTTTCTAAAAACCAGTGAACTACAGCACAGCTTAAGATGGAGCCACATGGCCATGGGCAAGTCATTTAACTCTTCCTCATCTGGAAAATGGTGAAAACAACCCCTGCTTCCAGGAAGGGCGTAAGATGTGAGATCACGGATGTGAAAATACCCTGTCCAGTCTTGGCATCCTCAATAAGTGATGGTTATTATCATCTTCTTTCATTGAGTTGTTCCAAAGAATGGTGTGAAGCTATCCAACCACTCCAAACAATACCTTCCCTCTTTCCTGTTTTACTGGTTCCTTTGTAGCAACCAAAACCTTTCTCAGGCATTTCCTTGCCTAGCCTCAAGCCTCCAGATAAATCTGGTCACCTGTTCCTTTTTACTATCACTCTACCTATTTCATATTTCTATTACTGTATAAATCACTATGTTGTAATTATTTGTCCATATATTATATCTGAGCTTACTTCAGTCTCTAGCTACGAGCACATAACATGGTGCCTAATACAGAGTATGTCCTCAGTTTCCAATTGGCTGTGATTGACTTGACTTGATGTGATGATGGGCCTTCCAGTAACCTGAGTCTTGCTAACACAGCCCCCTTAACATTGCATAAAACAGGTATCCTCGGGCAAGCCCTTTTATAAGGTATATGAAGAACGAAAGGCAAACAGATGACTTACAGGTTGGTTAAGCCCCTGCTTTCCTTTATCACTCTTGAGTAATTATATAGAATTAAAGGTTTTAGAGCAGTGATTCATTGAATATTTATTGAGTACCTACTGTGGGCCAGGCACAATGCCAAGTGTTCAGAAAAGAATGTGTCTACTTTCTCATAAATTATTTCAGTCTTTCCTGCCTGAAGTGTTGGAAATCTAGTGTTCCATTGCCCTGAGCTTCCTCTAAGGCCAGATACAGGTGGTGTCAGTGAGGGTCAATCCCAATGTACACTCCAGTCTGAGACAGGCCACAGAGGGCCACTCCACTATTCCAATCAGTAGGATAAACTCGGGTTGAGTCTTACATTGTTCCTGTGGGGAAGGCAAGTAATGCTTAAGTAGTTGTACTTTTAATCTAGTACTAATTAATGGCCTCTTAAAAGTGAAGTGTTATCCAGCTCTGGAGGAGGGAAATGGAAGGCAGAGCCTAGTGCAAAACTCAGGGCTCTACCTTGCACCTGACTAGGCTGCTGATTTGCACTCACGGCGTGCAGCCTCTCAAGGGATCTCAAAACAGATTACAGACATGAAACAGCAGGTGCCTGGATGAATTTTACAAGCAGGGCAGTGGTGAGGTAGGAGGCTATTTAGCAAAATACACACTTATACTCCAGACCTATGGCTATATCTTGTCAATATCATTATTATTCATGGTACCCTGGCTAAGTCTGAAGTTAGCGAGGCAGCTGTGGGACTGGCAGTGTATTCTAGGGGGAAAGTCACTGGACTTGGTCTGGGTCTGAATCACAGCTCTTCCTCTCAAGTAGCTATGTGGCCTCAGGTGATCGCAATACCTCTGCATCAGTTTCCCTTTCTCTAAGGAGGTTGGACTGGATCATCACTAAAATCCCTTCTGGCGCTATGATTTTAATTAATTTTTTAACCAGCTAGAATTGTGGTTGAGTTGTCCCCCAATGTTTTTGCATAATTCTTGCTATAATTTTATTGTGTTTACATTAGAGTAGTAGAAAGAACCTGCACTTGGTAGTGAGTTCCACCTCGGTCCAACTGCTTATTCTACCCCAACTGTTGTGACCTTGGGTCACTTAGCTATTGTCGCTTTATTGAGCTGTAGTTTCCTCATCTGGTAAAAGGAAATGACAGTTTATGTCTTAAAGGGCTATTGTGAGAATTAAAAGCTATTAACGGGATAGTGTAAGTATCTAATTCAGAAAATGTGACTCCATTGTAGGGTGCAAAGTCTTCCTTCCCCTCATGGTGAACTGGTGCAGATTTTTCAAGTGAACGCTGGGCGAGATTTTAGACCCATATTGGTGATGCAACAGCACTGCTCAGCTTCTTAATTTAAAAGCCTCTTGGAAGAAGAGTGGGATTCCTGGAGGGGCAGCGGCAAAACTCATTCACAACAATGTATCCCACTAGGAAAGCTGCACATAAAACCTAAAGGCTAATTATTTGAGTAAAGTAATTAGGATGGCATCTTGACTCTTTGAGAGGTTAAATGGAATCAAGGAAAAAAAATATATACACACATATATATATTTTGACGCAGAAACATGCATGTTTATCTATTCCTGTAGATGGCTAGCATAAGAGGATTTTTGTCTTCCAGGTCAACATTCATTAACTCAAATTATTACAGAAATTAAAATAAGCCATAAATCTCACTATTAATTGGAGGTAATACAAGGTATGGTAGTTAAAACTTGGGCTTTGTAAGCATGGAGGCCTGAGTTCAGTCCTGGTTTCCCCACTTACTAGCTCTCTGACCACTAAGTCAGTGTCTCAGCCTCAGTTTCCTCATTAGTAATAAATTATATTGTTTAATACATTATTCTGAAGAAATTATGAATGTAAAACACTTAGCAAACTACCAGACATTTCATAAACCTTCAATAGTGGTAAATATTTTAAAATTATAGTCAACTAAATGTATTTGAAGGTTGCCCTTGTTTTTGTAATATGATTATATGGAATCGGTGAGGATAAAGTCTATTTCCCCCAAAGGAAAATTATTTCATAACTCATTGAAATCCTAATTGAAAACAGGAAGAGTGTGTATGAGTGTCTTTCCGATACAAATAAAACCAGGATTTTCTTTTGGTGATTTACTCAGTTTACCTGGTTATAACTATAATGCCATTGTATATTTTCACAGAATATTAGGATCTAAGAGTCCTTTCATTTATTTATTCATTCACTCATTCAACATATATGACATCTACTGTTTATTGTTATTAGCAATAATTATATGAGTAATGAATGCAAAGATAAATCAATCATGAATCCTACAGTCAGGTAGCTTGTGGTCTGGCTGGAGAGAGAAGCTATGTAAAAAATAATACAAATGTATTGAAGAATAAGACAAATGGTACAAGATAGAAATGGAGGGCCAAATGTTTGAGAAAAGACTAGTTGAGAGGATCTGTTTGCTGAAGGGCCTTGCGGGTGGAGGGAACATCCTAAACAAAGGTACAACATTACAGGGAAGAGTGAGAAGTTGGTACCAGCAGCAAGTTCAAACCACACAAGAGTGAGGGGGCAGTAGAGAAGTGCAAAGGTCTAAAGTGATCCATTTGTCCTTGACCCTTCCTTGAAGTAATAATGCAAGTGGTTCTCTTTTTCCTGCCCTAAGCCGTACCACTTACTCCTATCAGTAACCATGGCTCAGTGAGGTTTCATTTTTATGGAGGTGGTAGGGTGTGGACCAGAGTCTCCTTGGAGACCTGAGGGGGTGCTGGGGTGGAGGGAGAAGGTGTAGTTTGAAAATGCACCCCCTCCCCATATTCTAATATTTCTCCTTACTGGGAATCCCTGATGACATTGTCTCAGAAATTTTCTACCTTTTTAAAATCCTGAAATAATATCAAATTGTTCCCCCTCAAAAGCCTAACTAAGCCAAATGAGTCTTGCAGTCTCAATATAACTTTGTAATAGAGTCTTACTCCCTTTTTGATGTTTGATGCTGAAGCTTTTGAAACCTACCACTCCCCTTCATCTTCTGCCCCCACATCTGGACATGTGGATAAGAAAGCTCAAGTATTTCCACCACTGGTGCCAGTGGAAAATTCAAACCACACAAGCTCCAGCCCATGCATGGGAAGCCTCACCCCAACCCTACCTCCAAACCACCATAAAAAACAAGCTGGTCTCCTTTCCTTGCTCTCTCAAGCCATATGTGGACCTGCTTGGGAGCCCACATTGCTTTCCCCAGAAAGCTTCATTATGTGAGTTATAAACCTTTTTATACCCATTTGGTACATGCCGAGCATCATCAGTCTCAACATCCGAACCAAGTTTTGGATGAGTCCTCCTCTTCTCTGCGGGATGACCACAATAATTGGCACAACAAGCAGAGTGGTTAGGCAATGACCACCATCACTGGGGGGTCTTTCTTCTCTTGCTTTGGTTTGCTAACTGGCTCTTTTGCTGGCTAGCTTGTTTTTTGAGCCACAGCCTGCTGGCAAACTTGTGCCTTGAGCTGTACTTCTTGTGCTGCATTTGCTGAGCCCTGCCAAGCCTCGGTTATAGATTTAACTAAATTAAGTTGAAAGTTTTGATAATTGGCATTTAGGGACAGGGATAAAGTGGCCCTGGATCATATGTCTTGGTCCAGACCTATCTGTGTGTCTCAAGTTGACTCATGTATCTAGATTCCAGCATAAGCTGTGACTAATACTAGTGGGCTCCGGGGAATGACTCTTGCCCGTGACTATTGCTTGTTGGTCTCAACCAGGCATTGCCCCCATTCTATAGAGTGCTGAGGGGAAATACTGATATGTTGTGCAATATGTGGGTCTGTTGGTGGTTGCTCATGTGCAGGGAGAGCAGTTACCATGTGGAATGCTGCGGTCCACCCTCTAAAAGTAGATAGCTCACTAGGATTCTACGAAATACCTTGGGTGCTGCTATGTCACTGTCGGCCAAAAAAATATCCCGATCTTCAGGGTTATAGGGAAAAGCATCCGTGGTTCCCTCGTGGCATAGCCAAGGGGTTAATTCAAATTTGATTTAAACCCAGGATCCTTAAACCCTATAAAGAAACCATTGCCACGAGGCAGACCCTAATCCTGATGATAACAGATTTGCAACTCTCTGGGGGAGGAAACTTTTCAATACAAGCAGGGCAGAGAAGACTCCACTCCCACCCACCCAACTATATACAGTAATCACCAAAAGAAAGAAAACATGAATACAGGAGGAGGAAACAAACAAAAAAACTGAAACAAAGGTCTACAGTTTGACCCAATTAGGAGTCCAAAATTTACTAAAAGAATTTATACAGAAAACAAAATAGATAAAAGGTTGCTAGTTGGCTTTTGTGTCTCTATAACCGGGGTTCTGAATTAACTTTTAACATCTGCTGAAATGCACCAAACTTTCATGGCCTTCATCAATACTGGTGCTCAAATTAGAGTTACATGTGGGAATGCCCCTAAATTTAAACACGGTACCTCCTATAATCTTAGGGGAGTTACTGAGGACATTTCAGGACATGTAAGGAAGACAAATAGGTATGCCTTACCTTAATCATCAGAGCTGTTGCCTTGTGTAAATTCCCCATAGCCATAGCACCCATTACCCTAACATAGCTCATACTGGGCATGGGCATTCTGACCCAATGAGTAATAAAATTGAATTAAGTTTTTGGCACTTAAAATTGGTTTGCCAAAAATGGGACCACATGGATTTTCCCCTCCTCCATTAGTTAAAATAGTTAATACAGCCCAGTTTAAACAAGGCCTTCGAGGTTTGAAACCCATACACAAGGCCTATTTAGAAAAAGAGTGATTATCCCCACTGCATCATCATTTAACAGCCCAATTTAGCCTGTTCTTAAACCTGAGAAGAATGAATGGCACCTCACGATGGATTCCTGCAGCCTTAATGCTGAGCCCCGCCCCCAGTAAAGCTCCCATACCAAATACTGGAATTACTAATTCCAACCAATCAACAACTAGAAAATACTTTGCAGTCATCGATTTGGCTAATATGTTATGTTCAGTGCCTATTTCAACAGCCTCTCAGCCAGTTTTCCTTCTTCTTCAAAGGGACACAATACCCCTTGACCTGGCTGCCCATGAGGTACCTCAGCAGCCGTGACACACATGATCTTTACAGACAGGATCTTAATGGCCAGTAATGACATCACACTGATCACATCCTCTTCCAAAGAGATTCATTTGACACACTTCTTGTGGACACGCAAACATTCACTGAAATGCTCATAAAAAGATAGGGGTCATTGCCCTACATGTCGTACAAGGTCCTGCCACCTTGGTTAAATCCCTGAAAGTTATTTAGCTGAGGACCATTCCATCCCTGACACCGTCAAAAACAGCATCTACAATGTTAAAATAAGCCCAACTTCTTTTAGGCCTTTTGGGTTCTAGAGATAACATAGTCCTCATTTACAAATTTACAAATTACTCAAGCCCATTTATGCTGTTATTCACAAATTGGCCCACCTTGACTGGGATCCAGTGCAATAAAAGGCTCTGGAATCTGCCCAGATTGCAATACAGCAAGCAGTCCGATTAGTGCCCCCAGAGACTCCTTCACTGTAGAAGCTTTAGCAATCTCACACCTCTTAGAGTCTCTGGACCACACACGATAGCCCTAATTTATCCATGGACCACCATGGATACCCATAATTTACACATAGTGGCCCATGGACTTCTGGTACCGTTTCTCCTGGAAACAGACCCTGTGACCCTCTATACCCAGCTGTTCATTATGCCTTTGATCATAGAAGCAGCACCCTGAAACCTTGGTGCAGCCACTAAAGCCCCCTTGCTCCAGCAAAAAGCCAAACCTGGGCCCTCTGACATATCCCATTTGTAGGAGGGTGTGTCCTCCCCATCCTCAGTCCTTTGCAAGATGCCATGGTGCTGGAGAAGAACATCCTCTCCCTTTCCTAGACCCTGTGGCTATCTGGGGGAGTCCCTTGGGATCAACTGAGTGAACAGCAAAGGGAGTTTATATACTTTATAGATGGCATCACCAACCATCATATGAGATGTAGTTTGCTGGGAAGCTGCTGCTTTTCAGTCCTTAACTGAGATGTTCCTGATAATGGGACAGGACCCAAGAGTAGCACAACTGGTCAAACTTCATGCAGTCCTCTTTGCATTGGATGCCCTGGCCAACAGTCAGCCCCATTTTCACATTTCTCCAGACTCTTGGGCCATTGCCAATGATCTGCTCATCTGGTCTAGCCAATGGCAGCAAAAATTTCCTATCCAAGGTTGCCTCTTTGGGGTAAAGAAATCTTGGGATCCCTTGTTTTGCAGATACCCAAAATGTAAATCAACGTCACACATGTCTCTACACATTGTAAATTCACAATCAAAGCCCTCACTAAGACATTTCTTATCCCCTTCGGAGTTCCAGACATTAGTGATAGTGACCAAAGCACTCATTTCACTTCTCAAAATATACAATATTGGGTTCTTATACAAGGCATTTAGTGGAACTTGCATTTCCCTTACCACCCTTAGACTGCAGGCCTCATAGAATGCCATAATGGGTTACTTAAACAAGTTCAAGTGCAATTAAATGAACATGGCACATTTCAGTCATCAGTCAAACATCCAGGGTGAACTGTAATAAAGATTCTGACTCCATATTTGATGATTGACTTCTGACAGCTTTCAAGCCCCACTACTCCCCCTTCCCCATCAGCCCCTCATCTGGGCAAGCCTTGGTGCTCCCACCAAGTTAAAACCATGCAAGTCCCAGCCAGGACATGGGAATCCACTCCAACCCCACTCCACCCCCCTCTAGCCATTATATAAAAGCCAAGCCAGTCACTTTTCCTTGCTCTCTCAAGCCATTTTTGGACCTGCTTGTGAGCTGTCTCTGCTCTCCCCAGAGAGCCTCATAATATGAGCGATACATCTTTTTATATCCTCTTGGTATGTGTGTAGCATCATCAGTTTCATCATCTGAACCAAATATCGGCTGGAGGTCCACCACACTACTTCAGAGTGACAACACATATTTAGAGTTAAATATTAAAAACAACATAATATGATGAATAAAAAATTTTATAAGTTTAATTTCTGAGCAACTGCATGAATAAAACCACATGTTTTTGTGAAATGACATTTAATATTTAAACTAAAAGAACAAAAATAACTCTCTAAATCTCTCAGGCCCATGGATCTGAAACTTGTTTTGACAAATTTAATGATTCTGTAAAAGTGTTAGAAATAAAGTTAAATTAAAAATATCATGGTTCAAAGGATGGAGTGGCAGGCGGCATGCATCTTACCTCACCCGATCCATGGCTCAGAGGAGAATAAAACTTGCACTGACTGATATGTTGGAAGAAATGTATGATACATGTAGAAATGGGCACATATACCCTGGGCCCCCTTCATAAAGGCCAATTAGTTGTTAGCTCAATGAAAGGTGCAAATGACGAAGCCAAAATCCTAAAAGTATGTATTCTTCCCTTCTGCTCTGTGACTATGGCCACATATGCCTGTTTTTCTCCTCGATGAAATGGGAATGTTAACTCCCATTTGACTTAATATGTACTAGGACTATTCTGAATGCCCCATAACATTTCACACAAGTAAAACCTGGCCAAAAATGAGCATCATGGGAAGCCTCTCTGAATGAAATAAAGCCTCTCTAAATAAAACACCAGAAACGATACTGGGTGTAGCAGAGGAAAACCAGCTTCCTAAGGAAATAAGTTGTGAAAGGGAAACTTTATTTTTTTTGCCAGAAGATACTGTCCTCTCCTATGATTTCAATTACCTACCACTAGGTCCCAAACCTGCATTTTTTTGGGTCTTACCTTCTTTTGGTCACCAGATTGGTATATATCTAATTGACCCCTTTATACTGCCAATCGGTGTGCCAACTGTGGGCTGGTGTGTTAGATGGAGATATCTCTTTGAAAACTTAGACTCAGCAAATTTAGAACTGAGCTCAGCTCTCTAATACCTGCTGTTCTTCTTTTGTTCCACTTACGGAACACCGGCATCGACTCACGTACTTATGCCAGAAACCCCGGCACCATCTCTAATCGTTTCCCTCACATCCCACCTCCCGCCTCCCACTATTCAATCATAAAGTTCTCATCATACCAGCAGCTTAATATTTTTCACACCCTTTATTCTCTTCTTCATCCTCATGATTACTAAAATTTAAGCTCCTATTACTTTTCTCCTGAAACGCTGCTACAACCTCCTAACTGATCTTCCCAACTCTGATCTAGCATCCCATATACACTTCCTCCCCTCCCAAGTCAAGCCCTAGCCCACACCAGCCAGTCATATTTTAAAATGCAAAAGCTAATAACAATACATAAAACCTTTAAATGGCCTTAAATTGCTCTTAGTAAAAGGACACATTCCTTAACACAGTCTATCTGGTGGGATTTTGTTCTTGCCTGTCTGTCTTTCTAGGTTTATATCATCACTGCTTCCATCCCTCCCTAGGCCTTTTGTGTACATGCTTTTCTGCTACCTGAAACACCTTCCCTCTCCCTACCCATCTATGTCACCTAAATCTTACCTTCTCCAGGTCTTCTGGGTGCCATTCCTGACCCACCACACACTGTATTTCCTCCTTGCAGCACTGACACATTGCATCGTGATTTCCTTGTTACCTATCTCTCTCCAAGACCAGACTGAGCTCTGGGAAGGCAGAGTGACTGTTAATTTACTGCTACATCTGCAGCTTCTAGCACAGTACCCAAAACACAGTAGGCACTAAAATTGTTGCTGGATAAAACCAGGGCAGGGGGTCAGCTTAGCTCATCTGTTGATATATATGAACACTTTGGGTCACATTAGCACCAGCTGGTTATGCCACCTCCTGCCCTTTCCACCAGCTGCCTCCCTGAATCACAGACTGTAGCTGCAACAGAAAACAGGGTTTGGATGAAAGGTGGGAGGAGTGGTTCCCTCAGATTTGCTTTTCCTTGGAGAATCTTCTCAACCACAAAATAATTAAAAGTTGTGCTCCCTTCTGAAAACTCAACCTGAACTTTGTCTTGGTGCAAAGTCATCACTGGAAGAGAAGGCTTAAAAAGATATCTTCGATTGTATGGTATGTAAAACTATATCTCAGAAAGGCTGTTATAAACAAAAGAGATCCCTTTGGACACATGGTCTGTTGAATTGCATCTCAACACACTTTCTTGGATGGGGGAGGGAGAAGAGGGAGCTAGTTCGAGTCCTAATCCTGTCACTAATTTATAGTTCCTTTTGAGCAAATTGCTTATTCTTCCTGGGACTCCATTTCACCATCTATATTAATAGATTTATTCACTTAAGGATATCTGGATATAAATTTCAATGATTCTGGTGCCCTAGACCTCAGGGACTTCTCGGGTCAAGATCTCCAAAAGGAGCCTGCCATCTCCCTGGGTACCTGTGGAGTGGGAGGGAACACAAGTGTGGACCCCGAGGACCCTAATGAGGAACTCCTGGGGTCTAGGGCTGATGTGTCAGATGAAGACAACCAAGGCCAGCTCCAACCCAATGGGTCAATGGTCACGGCAGTCTCTAAGGCCTGGCTGAAAGCCTGCACCCTGACCCAGAGCCGAGGTGTTGCTAGGAAACAAGGATCTGGAACCAGCTGGCTGACACCATGCAGGCTGGAATCACGCTGGTGTGTCTGCCTCTTTTCTCACTCTTCCAACCAAGTACTTCTCATTGTTGCAGAAGGAAGAGAAATGCCTCTCAGAGCGGACACTCTTTCTGGAGTGCCCACTGTGAGTAATAGCAAAATGTAAATGGTGAGAGGATCGGAGCAAGAAAAGACGGAAGAAGGAGAAGGCAAGAGAGAATACCTTTTACCAGCTGTGTGCCTTTGGATTATATATCTTATCCCCCTTAGGTCTCAGTTTCCTACTCATAAAGATACCAGCCTTCGAGGGTTGTTGTGAGATTAAATGAGATCGTGTATGTGAAGTGCCCAGCATACCTCCTGGCATGCAGTGGTTCTCAGTACATAGCATCTGTGGTTCCAGGGAGGCAGTAGGGCATGTGGCCTTCGGAGTCCGACAGTCCTGGGATAGAATCCTGCCTCTGCCTATGTGACCTTAAGCAGATGAGTTTTCTCATTTGGAAGATGGGCATAGTAATCTGGACCTCACAGGGTGGTTATGAAGACAATTGGGGTCATGCAATTAATGGCCCATAGTGGGAACTCAACACAAGTCAGTCGTGATTGCCTGCTCCTCTGTCACCCCCTCCCCAACACACACACACCCCTACACATTCTTCCTGACCACTATAAGCTTGGTATTCAGCTATGCAAACCTGCTCCGCTGTGCCCTACTGCTGGGATCCAGGCTGTGCTTTCTGATAACTCTGCCTTCTACTCCTACCTCCAGGTTCAGGCAGGGCTCAAATTCACTAGCTGGTGGGTCAGCTGAGGAGAAACAGCCATGGTTTTAGCAGATCTGGCAGGAAGAGGGCTTATGTCTTAGGCTGCTGTACCCAGGACTGGAAAGAGCTACATCATGCTTTTTGTTTTGGAAAACGAATAGTAATAATAATCATCACTGACTTGATTGTGTCTGACAACAATAAATGATGATAATAATAGCTAGCCTTTCCTGAGCATTTCTTATAGACCAGATGCAGTGATAATCACTTTACAGACATTGTTTCATTTAGTTTCATAACAATACTGTGGGGCAAGCATTATTATGCCCATTTTAAAGATAAAGAAATTGAGGCTCAGAAAACCAAAAATGCCTTACCCTAAGTCACACATCTGGCAAATGGGACAGATGACTCACACACAGGCTGATTTGCATGTTGTTACTTGCTGAAAGGTACACCTTTGGTAAAGGAGCAGGCAACCATGACTGGTCTGTGTTGACTTCCAACTACGGGCCAATTAATCCCATGATCTCATAGCATCTTCATAACAACGCTGAAAAGTCCGGATGTTTTTCTAACAATTTTCCTGATACCTCCCAAACCAGCCCCTTGTTTTCACTTAATTTTAGGCATTGGGAGATCCAGCCTCTCCTATTTGTGAGAGTTCTCAGCTGCAGAGAGAGGCAATGGCAGTTTCTCTAACTACTTGGAAGACTGAGGCACAAAGGCATTCAAAGTTCTAGCAACGAAGCAAAGGTATCAGTCAGAAGCACCTGAGGGGATTCAGACACTATTGTTCCCAACTGGTCTCAGAGGACTCAGTTTCCACACACCCAGCTTTGCATCTTGTCCCCTGCAGTCCTTCTCCACCTCTCCAGTTGGCAAATGTCCACTCACCCTCCAGGGCTCTGCTTAGACATAAGCACTATTTCTTACTCTCACATCCGTGACAGACATCGCTAAGTGATGGCTGCATTCTTTCCTGCTGAGCCCAGTCCTGACCAGAATCTCTTTCAATGCAGCATTCCAGGCAGTCGCTACCATTTGATCATAAACTGGCACATAAAGAGAAACTGAGGCCTGGCTAGGTGATTGCTGAGGCCTCTTCCAGCTCCGACATTTGAGGGTTTGGCTTTACCTTATAATGCTGCCCCTAAGTTATGATAGAGAAGCAAGCTGTACAGAGGGGTACTGGTGAGTAAAAAGAGTATTTCCACCCCTGCCCAAGCTGAGGGCCTAAACTCGGGGTCTTTCCTCAGTTCTTTCAACTGTGGATAAGAGAAACAGAACAGGAGCGCAAATGGTTCCCTTGGGGCTGATGCCAACATCTAAAGAGTTCCTGAGGCTGCTGTGGTCTAGATGGATGAACAGGGTCTTCGTGATTAAAGCAGCCTGGGTTCAGATCCCCGCTCTGCCACGTCCCCTGGTGTGAACTCCCGCAAGTCGGCTCACCCTTCCGAGCCCCAGCTTCCTCAAGCGTGAAGCGCAGATAACAACGCCTACTTTACAGGCTTGTTGTGAGGAGGAAATTGGATGAAATAATGTACGTGAAAGTGCTTTGTGCTCTGCACGGCGTGGAGCACATGCGAAGGATTGTTATTCTTGGTACGCACCAATAGGAAAAAGACTAGGGTGTTCCGTTCCAGATGGACTCAATCTAAACCAGGGAACAAATGCTTTTTTTTTGGTAATTTCATCTGGTGGAAACGGTAGTCTCATGGGCCTATTTGTGTTTAATGAACCACATCCTGTATCGTCTTTTTGCATGATTCTGAGGAGGAATAAGGTGGCTCTCTCCTTTAGCGTGCTGCAGGCTAGAAAGTGTCCAGCTTATATTTAACCTCCTCTGCCTCCCTGCTCTCTCCAAGAAAAAACACAACCCCAGAGCTAGGCCGATCCTACAAAGAGCTGCACAGAAGCCAAGAGGTGAGGGGTGGGGAGATGGGTCCCAGCCACCTCACACCGCCACACTGGGACCCCAGCATAGAAGAACGTGGCCAGGCTGGGGTCTTTGACCCATGTTATAGTTAAGGAGTGTGAAGCTCAATGTGACTGAAAGGCAGAGAGCATGGGAGCAGATGGGGCTGAAGACATTGGCTGGGGACACGTCAGATCTGAGAGGGCCCTGAGGCCACGAGGGCTTGGAAATTAGCCTCCGGGCAGTGACAAGGACTCAGGAGTTTGAATCCAAGGGATGGCATGAGGGGATCTCCATTTTAGAAACATCTTGTGATGGTTAATTTTATGTGTCAAGTTGACTGGACCACAGACTGTCCAGACATGGGGTTAAACACTATTCTGGATGTGTCTGTGAAGGTGTCACTGAGGCCGTTTTAGATGAGGTAATCAGGATCCTGAGTAAAGCAGACTGTCCTCCCTAATCCGGATGGGCCGCATCTAATCAGTTGAAGACCTGAATAGAACAAAAAGGCTGACTCTCCAGCAAGTAAGAGGGAACTCCTCCTGCCTGATTGCTTGAGCTGGATGTCGGACTTTTCCTGCCTTCAGACGTGAACTGAAACAGCAGTTCTTCTTGGGTCTTGAGCCTGCCAGCTGTGGAACCAGAACTTACACCATCGGCTCTCCTGGATCTCCAGTCTGCTAAGCAGATTTTGGCTTGGAACTTTTCAGTCTCCATAATCACATGAGCCAATTCCTCATTTTATATATATATATTTTATATATATATATTATATATATATAATCTTCAAAGAGACAGAACCAATAGTATATAGATATCTTTCATATATATGAATATTATGTATATAAAGAGATTTTTGTCTATCTATCCATCCATCCATCCATCCATCCATCCTTCTATCCTCTTGGTGCTGTCTCTCTGGAGAACCGTGACTGTTCCGTGTCCTCAGACCTGTATAGTTTGGATTGATGGGGGACAAGAGTGGATGTAGGAAGACCAGGTAGGATACCGATGCTGGAGTCCAGAGAGCCTCATGCTTGGGACAGGGCAGCAGCAGTAAGATGGAAAAAAGTGGGCAAATTCCAGAGCTATTTGAGGATTAAAATTGGTAAGACTTGGGATGGTTTGGAAATGGGGGCATGAGTGGGAGTGAGATGTTGAGAAGGAATTCTAGGTTTCTAGCTCTGCCTCTAAACAAATACTGGTGCTTTTCAGAACACCAGAAAAAGACTGGGTTGTGGGGCCAGGGTTTGAGCAGGTGGGGAGCTAGCAGGATAGCAAATATCAGAGGAAAGTTTGGGGGCGGAGGTACAAAGTGGGAGTCATGGATGTAGGGATGGTAACTGAGCATGGCCGAGGTTCCCTACAGGGAGAATGGCAGTCCAGGAAGGGGGGCCGATAGGACAGGGCCCTGTGGAATCACAGTGACGGGTTTGGCAGAGGAGGATAAGCCTACAAAGGAGATGGAGAAGGAACAGGCAGGAAGGGAGGTGGGTAACCAGGAAGATCCGGTTCCACAGAAGCAATCACAGAAAGTGCCCCAAGTAGGAAGTGGTCAGCTCTGTCAAATACTAACGAAAGGTCAAGCAGTGGAAACTGAAAACTGCTCCCAGATGATTAAGGCACCAGGGAAGTAAACTGGTACCCATGCAGGTCTCAGCTCTGAGAATGACTCCCTTCACGTCTGGTTGCCATCTTTGAAGCAAGTTCCCCAAGGAAACTGAACACCTGGGAGAATTCTCCAGCTCACATCAGCCCCTTGGCCACACCTGTCCTCACAAAAGGAGGTGACATTTGACTATCTTTTCCCTTTCCTCCCCCCACCTCAAGCCCTGGGCTGCCTTTCAAACAGCCAAAACTCCTGTAGAAAGTAGTCTAGGAATATTTCAGCTGACATTCAAAAGTGCATTGTAATTCAAATGGAAATGCAGAAATTCATTCCCTCGGACAGTCTTGGGAAATTATAACAGAGATAAAACATCGTTTAAAGGTGGCGACAGGCACTTCTCTGCAGGGACATCTCTATGCCATGGGCTCTCCCAATCTAAACTCAAGGGCAGGACGAACCTCACATGGACAATGCCTGTTCACGGGTCACCTAGTCTCTAGACTTGGAAAAGGCATATTAATTGCATACATTTTCTCTTCCGCATTTTCTCTGTCTCTCCATTTCTCTTTGCGGATTTCAGTTTGCCTTTGTCTCTCTTTGTTTTTCTGTCTCCTCCTCCCTCAGTTGATCTCTCTGTCTCTCTCTGTCTCTGTCTGTGTATCTGTCTGTCTGTCTGTCTGTCTCTCTCTCTCTCTCACACACACAGACTGAATAATTCCTTCACATATGCACACCTTTCTCCTTCTAGAGTCACTTTCTCCATGAAAAAAAAGGCAGCTGAAAATTCAGGAAACCTATCAGACTGGTAATTTCTGCATCCATCACCATCCTCCCAGAGTAGAGAATGACAAGGGATGACAAAAGTGGAGGGTCACAGAGCCCTCTGGACACCTCCCTAGTCCAGCTCCCTCCCTCCACTGGCTCCACCCAGCTCTATCACCAAGGCCCCTCCCCACCCCAGGCCAGTCTACCCTTGTACTTGGTCCTGAGTCAAATGACAAGGGATGGGAGTCAATTAGCAGCTATTTCTTCCCCCACTCCCATACACACATGCGGACGTACGTGCACGCGCACACACACACATCTGGGAACATGGTTACCTGAGTGGATGTGGCAGCCATCGGTGGAGGTAATGGTTTGGATCAAGACAATAATTAAGTGTCCAGCTCAGTGCTAGATGGGTCCATCACTGATCTATCTATTCTCTCCTTGGATCCACAAAATGACCTTGCGTTTCGCATACCGGGAAATTGATTTTACAGATTTGCCCAAGATCACACAGCTGGTAAGCGGTAGAGCTGGGATTTGAACCAGAGTCCATCTGCCTGCAGAAGCTGTGCTTTACTTCCAAACAAGGAAGTCTTTATTCAAAGTAGCCAGAGGAAGGGTAACTTTATGCAGAGAGTCTTAATCATGATATAAGATCATGTATCAAGGTCACAGCTAGGGAGAGCATGAGAATACCAAGTCAGGGAGTGACATGGGGCCCCAAATGGGAGAAAGGTAGCTTGTTAAAATACAGGAGTATCAAGAACACAGCAGCTTATCGTGAAAGTATTAAGCTGGGGCAAGAGACTCAAAACTTCACACGGTGGAGGGAGCACAGCCTGGGGCACAGGTGATGTTTAAAGGAAACTGATAAGCTGAGTAACTTCCATGCTAATCATGCCTGGGCCTGGAGTGTCCAAGGATGATTTCAGCTGCTCTAGTTGCCTCCTAACGCCCAGTTCTTCCTGGCTTCCATCAGGTACCATCTAGTTGACCTGTCCAGTGCTCCAGTCCCCTCTAGGCTGGAGGACTGCCCAGAATACCCACTTAGTGGTAGAAAACCCCACCTCCCTGCCAGGATCTTTCTAGTCCTTCTTGGCATGCCCAGTGCCGGTCTAGGATTATTGTCAGAAGCTGGGTCTATTATTCTAGCTTTCATTTTTCCCTATTACAAGGAAAACAATATGTACAGTACCCTACATATGTAGGGTATTGACTACCACCCCCCCCTTTCTACATCTAGAGCAGATATTGCTAACTGGTCAGAGCTTTCTTCCCCAATGATCCCAGTGACCTCCATCCAGTGGTCTAGACAAGCCACTCCCCAATTGTTCAGAGTTGACACATGAAACGAAAGCTATGAACCGTCACATGATAGTGACAGGGTTCCCTCCCATGGGCCAGCCCCCTCTGTCTTTCCAAATGTCTATCGGTGGATTAAAAAAAAAGACTATGACAAAAATGATGAAATACTGGAAAGCTAAGACAGGCTGGTAATGCACAACGTGGGGACAGTCCCCATCTGTGGGCACTGTCTACTGTGGTGCCCCAGCACCTGGCACAAGATCTGCACAGAAGAAGCACTTAGGAAATATCAGTGGAGCAGAGAATTAATGAATGATGAATGTGACTTTTCCCCCCTGTGGAATGCACACTCAGAAGCACTTAGGAGAATGAGGGTAAAATAAATCTCTCTTGGGAGGTATTTTAATCAAGCACATGCACCCCAACTCCCTTGGCTTTCCAATGATTTCCAGTGGCTGCCCTGGATCACACCAGTGGCCAGAGCCCCATCAGTAGCAAACCTGGAAAGGCTAGGACATTTGTTTCTAATGCCTGGGGACACCAGATCTGGGCTCAGGTTGGAATTCAAACACCTTGTTACGAACTGTACGGCCCTGAAAGGCTGTTTATCTTCTCTTAGCTTCAGGTTCCCCTTCTCATAGATGAGGGGTGAGTACCCTCGCCTTCTTTGCCTCAAGGGGTAAGTGGGACGACCAAAGGAAGGCCACCTGTAAACTGTAAAGTGCTGTGCAAATGTCCCTGGTTGTTATCCATGCCCTGTTTGGTCTCTTCTTCCAACCTCCTCTTCTAGCCTTGGCCATCCCAGCCAAGGAGCAGCCACTGCCTGGGGCTAAACACAGATTTCAAAGAATCCTGGAACCCCTCCAGCCCCACCCTCACTGGGTGGAAAGGACATGTGCAGGGATTGTCCTTTTCCAGTGACATAGGTGCTTCACAGGGAGAAATGAGAGCTGAGGTCAAACATTAGCAAGAGCCGCGGCCAGAACTAGAATCTTCAGCTGATGCCCACAGTTTTTGCTTTATTTTAAGCTATTGTTTCTCATGTATCTACTAAATGCCAGGCATTTTACCTATATTGTCCCATTTCATTCTCCCAAAAGCCAGGCAAGGAAATTAATCTACCCTTCATTTAACACACAAAGAAACAAAAACTTAGAAGTGACTTTGCCCAAGGTTACCTGGCAGGGATATAAGAAGAGGCATCGGGACTTGAAATCCTGTCTGTCCCCCTTCAACACTGCTCTATCCGTCCTCTGCCCATAAGCTCTGCCCCCAGAGCAATCAGCCTCCACACCCAGATTCATCCTGACCTGGTTCCCAGTGGAACCTGGTTTAGCCAATGTCAGTGACACACAGTTGATGGCTGGGGAGAGAAGGGTCACCAACCATCTCTGAGTACAGAGTTCTTTCAATTCTTCAGGGGAAAATTCCCAGCCTCTCATCCACCTACCCCCAAGCATCACTCTCAAATTTAAAAAATAAAACCATGGTGTTTGACGTACCATCTAGGTGGTCACAGCAGATGGAGAGAGAGAGGAAGAAACACACTCAGAGTGGCCCGCTGGGCTCAGTGCACCCCTATGCTCTTCTTGGGAGCAAGCATGGATGACGGAAGAAAGACAAGTGCCTTTGCACTGGAAGCTCAGAAAGAAAAGCTACCACACCAAGTTCACCCAGCAGTTTGTGGCAAACTTGAAGACTCTTCGAGTCTTGAAGCGGGGCCCCCAGCTGCTGTTTCAGCAAAATCTTTCCGCTCCCCTCCAAATCTTACTTGCAACAGATTCCATGCATCTATTGTACAAGGGATGGGATTTTCTGGAGGGAAAAAGCCCAAGGTCTGGAAGCAGCCAAGGATGGAGATGGGGTGGAATTTAGCATCCGAGTGGTGTCCCGGCCCTAGATGCGGGATGAGGCAAATGAGTTGAGTGGCCAGAGTGAGTGCAGGTTTTTATAAACATAACCTAATTGTATTACTTCAAAGTCCTCAAGCTTATTGCTCTGCTTAATGATGTGTCACGTTATTTATAGGGTAGCACGACGAGACTTCTATTGATTTAATGCACTTCCTTAAAGACCGTCATTGTCACAGCCATAAAACAGCTATTCCCAGACAACTCAATTATGTCCCCTGTGCCTATAAACCACCCCGTGCCCCACACAGTTGCAGACAGGAGGCGGGGATGTGAAACCACAACGGGGGGTGCAAAACCCCCAGAAACAAAAGGGAAGGGTTCCAGATATGGCAAAAGCAGGTAGACTGCGGCTTCACCCAGTTGGGGACGAGGGGAAGCATGAGAAGTATAGACAGGGGGTGTGGAGCACCCCACTCCATCTTGGCCCTGCGTGTAGAGCTGTGTGACTCTGAGCAAGCTCCCTCCCCTCTCTGGGCCTTAATTTACCCAACTGCAAAACTAGAGTGCGGAGCCCAGTGAGAGCTGTAAGTCCCTTCTGGTTCCACATTCTGTGCTTTTATGAGTTATCGTTGATTTGGTTCTTGGAGATAGGGTGGCTGAGCCATATGAAGAAGGTGCAAACACATTTTTAACATTGTTCCTCATCCTTTCTATCGACAGAGAGTGTTTTTAATCAATAATATAGTAATAATGATAACAGGAAGCAATCCTCACCCTGCTACTTATTTGCTGTGTGTCTATGGGCACTTGACTTTGCATACCTGAGACTCATTTTCTCATCTGTGAGATGGGGATATGAATACACGGACCTATTAAAATACTTAATGCGGGTATGCAATATTTCTGTCCTTCTCAACATTTTATATGTATATAAATATATATAAATAAACATATATAAATATATATAAATAAATATACATATATATATATATATATATATATATATAATACCACTTTCCCTTTAATGAGAGGTAGATGAGAATAGCTATTTAAGTGCCCATTTCGCAGGAAGGGGAAACTGAGGTGGGAACGGAATGAATTTCCCAAGGTGAGTGGCAGAGACGGTTCTCCTGCACCTGGTCTGGGAAATTCTAATTCTGATAATAGCTGAGAATTGAAGGGAAATAAGATCTCGTGACCTTCCCTAAGGATAAAGTCTTCTCCATGGGAGAAACCTGAAAGTGTTGTTTCAAGGAGAGAGAGTGGGAAACAAGGAGCCTGTAGTAAAAGGCCAGAGTTCTGGAGTTCAGAACACCACCTTGGGGCCTCAGAAAATGCCTGAACTGAAAGAATCCTGAGAAATTGTCATATGCGCCCCTCATTCTGTCCCTGGTGAAACTGAAGCCCAGAGAGAGGCAGGAACTTGCCTAAGGTCACACAGTATATAGTGGCGGAGCTAGGATTTAGCTCCAAGGAGCTCAGTTATCTCCTCGATACCCCACCTGGCTGCCAACTCCATCAAGCACTCCAGGCTTACCTTTCTGGTACTGGAGCCACAGCTGCTGCTGGACCTTCTTGCTGGGGAAGTGGATGATGCAGGTGAGCTCGGAGCCATAGAGGGCCTCTGCAATGTAGTGGGAGCCGTAGTGCTGGATGAAGGACAGCAGCTCCTCCCGACTGCTCTCCTTGGTCAGGATCTTGAGGACGTTGGTGAAGCCTGGACAGAGGAGGAGCACATGGAGGTAGTCAGACTTGGGAGGCTGGTGGCCGGCAAATTAGAAGCAGCAAGGGGCTCTTCCCAGAGTGGATTTGGTGGCTTATCCCTCACCATAGCGTCAGCCTGGTGGCTGCACTAGTCCAGATGTGCTCAGCATTCCCTCACCGACAGAGCAAAGATTGCTCTCTCTGGTGGACACACCAGACACTACGACCAAGAGGGAATCAACAGCAGAGGAAGGCCTAACGCTTGGCGACCGAGACCACGGGCCCTGAAAGTCACAATCAGGAAACCAAAGTGATGCCTACCAGGCACGCTGCTAGGTGTTTCCCCCACTTTGTCTAATTTAACCATAGCCCAACACTGCAAGCCTGAGCACAACCACCCCCAGCTGTGCAGACAAGTCAGCGATGTAAATGGCTTGCCTTGGTCCTCCAGCCAGAGCAGCTAGGATGCCAGCCCACCTCTGTCCTCCCTCCAAAGTGCACGCACTTCCCACTGCACCCAGAAATCCAGGGCTTGAACTGTCATAGCTGGGGTCCTGGGGCTGTGCCGGCTCAGGCTCAACAGTCTGTGTCCTCAGACCTGATCCCTGGCTTAGATTCCTGGAACAACGCTCCCCTTTCCATCTCTGCTGTTGCCTCCCTGAAACAGCTGTATGTTTTCTCTTCCTACATTGCCAAGGGCCTCTTTGCTGCTCTATTGTCCTTGGTCCTATGCCAAGGACACCTAAGTCCTCAGTGCCTAGCATGGGGCCTGCACAGCAATCCCTCAGTAACCACTGCTCCCCTTCCCTCTCTTTCCTCCAACAGGCAGGTCACCAAGCTCCCCTCCAGGAGACTTAAGACCTTCTTGGGCTCCTCCCTGCTACTGCTAAAGCCCAATGACCTTATCTGAACATCCCAGGCCTCCAAGGTCATCTCCCAGGAGTCACCTACATCACGCTTGACCTCCAGCAGTGTCAATTTTCTTATTTCTCCTTACCTGGGATTTCCACCATCCTTTCTTCAATACGCGCCCCCTCACAACTCATAACACATGCACACGCACATACACCCCCACCTTTCACCTGAAATGGCCTCCCCACCCATGCTTCCAGGCCCCAGGAAGTCACTGCACCCCTAAGAGGCCTTTCACACCATGCCGGCCAGGGGCACCAGGACTCTGAACCTCCGACACGCGCCACTTTGAAAGCAGAAGCTCCGTCCCATTTGTCTCTGAGTCTGCACATCAGGTGCACCCTTCCCCACCTCCACCCAGCCAGGCACACGGCGCAGCTCGTGGGGCACGGCAGACACACCAACCACAACGATTACAGGAACGACCGATTCTGCACCGCATCAAAGTCAAGTCTAAAAGAGCAAGCTCCTCTCCAGCAGTAAAGAGGAGCTCCAATTTGCCAACAGTTGATTTTCAAGGGGATTCTCCAGAACATCATTGCTGATTAATTAAAGCAGATACACCTTTGTAGTTCTAACAGGAACATCGCAGTCTTATTCACAAGTGCGGTGTGAGGGTGGAGGTTGCGGAGAAAACAGACACAAGGCTCAAAGAACAGGTGCTTGATTAGAAGAACTCTCCATCAGCCTGCTAACTCATGCAACTGGGTAATTAATACAGCAGCGTTAATGACGAGATGGTTTCTGTTAATAAATAACAGCACCGTGGAGATGCCCTGTGGCTCTTCATCCAGGCAGACAAAACTGCAATCAAATCCCTGCTCTGCTCCTGTTCTGCCACTTCTTATTAGCTGTGTGACCTTGAGCAAGTTACTTAACCTCTCTGACCCTTCATTTCCTTATCTGAAAAAAAAATGGGATAAATAATGCCTTCTTCGCAGGACTGATGTAAGTCATAAGATATAAAACATTATAAAGTGCTTGGCCGATGTCAGCAATAGTGACTATTTGTACTTCCCAGAGGGTGAAGTCTTCCAATTCCCAGGCTAAAAGAGCTCCATGTTGCTCAAGAGCAAAGTGATATTGAAAAAGAAAAGAGCTGGCGGATAATTAGGAGACACTCGGACAATAACCCAGTGGCAGAGCCAAGTAAGGATAGAAAACCGGAGGCCAGGCCCCATCTCTCCAGGGTCCTTGACTCATTCCTTACTTTTCAGTTTTCATTTGTGTTTTTAATTCCTTCATCAAACATGAGCACCAACAACGCACTGATTCTCTGTTAGTTACAGAGAATACAGGAATATGGGATCCAGGAATAAATAGGACTCAGGCCCTACCCACAGTTCTCAGGTCAGTGGGGGCGACAAACGGGATTCAGATGAGAATCAAGCACTTGTCAGGGCTTTAATATAGGTGGTGGAGCACAGGGAATTCCTTGAGGATGCTGAGGGGAATGGAGCATGCGGGAGGCGTCTCTGAGTATTGCAGGGTATGTTCCCTGGGCAAGGAGATGCAGGCAGAGGGAACAGCATGTGCAAAGTCACAGACACATGAAAGAACACCTCCCCTTTTGAGAACTACAAATAGCCCCCATCAGCCGGAGCGCTGAGTTTATGAGGGTAAAGCGTGGACAACACGTGTGTGTGTGTTGAGGGGGGAGGGTATGTGTTGTTCTACATGAAATGGGCAGGAGAAGAAACCAGCTCAGAGAGATCAGAGGAACCACCGCCTGAGAACTTACAATCCACAAGCATGGATACTTTGAGAACATAAATGTGACATAGATTGTCATCTACCCCCTCTCTCCTATTCATGCCTCCCCACCTGCTCAGATACCCCTTCCTCCAGGAACCCTCTCTGACCCCCCAGAACGGATACCTCCCTCTCCTGGGCCACCACTACCCTGTTATCATTGACCTACTGCAGTGTGTGGACATCACCGTCTGTCCGCTGGCCCATCTGCCCTCCCTGTGAGCTCCTTGAGGGCAGGAAGGGTGTGGCCTCGTTCCCTCAATATCCCCAGTGCCAGCACAGGGCCTGGCACACCCGAGGTCCTTGGACACGTGTGCTGAGTTATGCCAAGTCAGTCCCCTGGCTGCCCGGGTGACGGTCCTCACCTGCTGAGAGGGTGATGGTACTGAGCTTCACGCGGTAGAGGTTGCTCCGGACCCGCCACTGCTGCACCATGGGGTAACCCACGGCCTCATCATACCTGACGTCTCCTGGGGAGGAAAGAAGAAGGTCATGTGCACCCGGCACTTACAGGCCCCTCAACACAACTCCACGCTGCAGCCCCAGGCTCTGGGCAATGGTCACCCCTTCCAGGTAGACAGAGACTGGGCCTTGGAGAGCGGGCTGTCACTGGAGCCGACAGCTTTCTCTAAACTCCACCTCCAGGCCTCTGCTCTCAGTCCCAGCCCTGCTTTTTCTCTCTGCCCAACAGCTTGAAGACCTCTTTACCCCACATGCAAGAGCAGGTTTATGATTCCACCTAACCCTGTTGGCAACTTGTCATGGAGCACTAGGCATCTCGGTGCCTCAGTTTCCCCATCTGATACTATGACTACCTATGCTGACCTTACTTCATAGGCAGATTGTGAGATTCAAATAAGGTAACAGAAGTGGAAGCCCTCCGGTAACCTAGAAATACTATCCACATAGACCAGGGTCAGCAAACTCCAGCCTGTTCATCACACATTGCCAATGGCTGCTTTCGCATGATGAAAGCAGAGCTGAGCAGTTGCAATAAAGACCATGTGCAAAGCCTAACACATTTACTATTTGACTCTAAATGTCAGCCAACCCCGGTGTAGATCATTGCTTCCTAACGTGGAAACATGGGGTATCCATACACACCATGTAAAATACACCCGCACATACATAACAGGTTCCCGTTTCAAGTAAGACTGAGAAACACTGGCTAAACACAGTTAAACAAGATTTTTCAAAAACTGTGTAATTTCTCGGCACCTTGAATAGATTAATAGGCATTTTAAAGATCCATGAAGGAGGCATGCAGCATTTCTCAAACTTCTTTGACCAAGGAACCCCGTTTTTGTAGAGTTCACTGGAGCTCAGGTTACATAGAAGGCACTTCGGGAAACAGAGGGATAGATAAAAAATAAACAAAGAATAAAAAACACTACACAATGTTAGCAAGTGCTTAACTGTGGGTGGTGGTTGTCTAAAAGATTCCTGTTTTCTGATTTATATTCATCTCCACTTTCCACATTTTCTGCTCTAAACATTGCAGACCCTCTTTTTTACAATCAGGAACAAAATATATGAAAAAGAGACGCCAGTCACATCAGCAGTTATTATTATTATTGTTATGGATCCTCTTCAAATGGCAGGCACATCTTCTAACCTCTTGTCCCCTGGTGAGGAGGCACTTAGAGGGATATTTGATATAAGATTAAAATGAGAATCTCATTGGAACAAATGATTTCTTCCTGGACATTACTGCAGTATTAAAGTTGTCCATTACTGTCAACTTCTTTTTTTTTTTTCCTCCTTATCCTTTTCAGCAATAATATAATTTTTTAGAGGCTTTCATTTTAAAGTAAAATATTCATGATCCCCAAAGATATGTCTACTGGAGCGAGGTTGTTTTGTTATAAATACGTCCTCTCTGTTTATCTGTTCTGCCTGTCCTGTCCTCTCTCCACAGAGGCTGGGGAGGGAAGGACAGTGGGTGGGAGAGGAGGGAGAGGACCATGTTTCAAGTCAGAGCAGAGCAAACAGCCGGCACGAAAAGACTAGACACCAGGGCGTGGGCAGCCTCTGCCCCATCTATCTGTGCTTGTCCTAATTCAGAGTAGGCTTGGCCCATCCACAAGAGAGGCAGGCAGAACATTGTCATGCAGCCCATTCACTTGGTGGCATGACATCCAAAAGAAAAAAAAACAAAAAAACAAAACACTACCTCTCCTGATTTCAAGAAATTTATAAAACCATCTTCTCTGCCCCTCATTCCATCCCTGGGCCTCCCCATAAGTGGTCATCCTCCACTTCCCCCCAACTCTGGTCCTTCGTGGGTTCCAGCCTGGACTATAAGCTCCTCCAGTGGAATGTGAGCTTCTTGAGGTGGAGGCCATGGTCTGTATGAGCCCCACTCCTGCAGAGCCTGGAGCAGAGCCCGGCACACAGTATGCTCTCAGCAAATACCTATTTACTGGCTCACTCCCTCGCTTGCATCTCATTCCTGATCATAAACCCACCCCTGGTCCTTACTTGATCCCTGACTCCCATCTTACCGACTCTATCCCAGATCCCCGCCCAAGGGGTAAAATAAAGCTCTGGGATGGGAAGAGGTATTTTTCCTGATTATTAAAAAAAAATTTTAAACTCTTGAAATGTAACAGTTCCTTTATTAGGATGCCTCCCAAGATCCCCGAATCAAAACAAATAATCCTAACAATTTGTACCACTAACCCAGAACCACACTGTGCCAAGCGTTTTATATCCATGATCTCCAATTCTCACCACAACTGAAAAATAATTGTTATACCCATTTTTCAGAAGGAGAAATTGAAGCTCAGAGAGGGAATCTGCCCAAGGACACACAATGATCAGTGACAGATACAAGATCCTTTCCATTAGAGCACAGCACCTCCCGAGGGACCATGGCTATGTCTCCTTGAAGCGGTGGTGAACTCCCCATCACTGGGGGTATCCAAGAGGGGTAATCACTTAGCAGGGATATTGTAGACCTGATTTCCTCATCACCTTATGAAAAATGAAAATTAAAGAAGGCACAGCAGTTTTTAGACACATTTTACAAAGCATCTTTACATCCATGCCTTCATTTGATTTACATATGGGCCTCTCTTTGAAGTAGGATAGGTCAGGAAGGTGATGTAGGATAGTGGATATGGCATCAGCTTTGAAGTCCAGACCCACTGGGCTTAAATCCTGACTTGACTGTAGACTAGCCGTGTGGCCTTGGACTAGTTAAACAATTTCTTGAACCAGTTTAAAAGGGGAGATAATAATGCCCTTGCAGCGTTATGTGAATTAAGACATGCGCAGTGGGCCCCAGGAGACCCTCAACACATATGAGTTCTCTCCCCTGTCCGTGTCGCTTTACAGGAAATGCTCACAGAGGTTAGCAGACTGCATGCGGTCCCCAAGAGCTTGCAATGAATAGAGAGGGATTGAAACCTAAGTCTGTCACGTTGCAGGGTGTTCCCTGGGGGACAACTTTCCTCTCATCAAGATGGCTCCATCATCGGTCAGGGAGACTATTCTCCCGGATGGAGGTGGGGCTCTGCAACTCCTGTATCACAGAGGCAGAGGCAGGGTCCTTACATCTTAGGGAAGTCCCAGAGAAAAGGGTAGGAGAGAAACTGGGTGAGGGCAAGGAGCAGAAGGGCATCCTGGTGTTGGACAGAAAATCTGGAGCCTCAAAAGGGCCTGCAAAAGGTAGCTTCTCAGTAAAGGAGAGACAGGTCGGGAGGGCGGGGAGCTGCAGAGTGGAGCGAAAAGGGCAGGGACCTGGAGCCACGGCACCTGGTACTAGTCCTGACAGATTTGCTGTGTGACCTTGGGCTGGTCCCTTCACCTCTCTGAGTCTAGATTGCTCATCTATAAAATGGGAAAAATAAAACCCACCCTACAGGGTGGCTCAGCACCCACGTGCAAAAACAAGCTGTGTAACTGAACTGCTTTGAAGCGAGGGAGGCTCCTGGTTGGGGGATCCACTGATTTTACTTTAGAATGATTTAAAAATAAACCAAGTGAAATAAGCTAGACAGAGAAAGACAAATACTGCATGATCTCACTTGTATGTGGAATCTAAAAAAGTTGAACTCATAAAGGCCGAGAGTGGAATGGTTGGGGGGTGGGGGAAATGGGGAGATTTGGACCCAGGCAACAAAGGTTCAGTTATGCAGGATGAATAAGTTCTGGGGGTCTAACGCACAGCATGGTGTCTATAGTTAACAACACTGTATCGACTAGTTGAAATTTGCTAAGAGAGTAGATCTGGCCTCAGCTCGGAGTCTGGAGCCTCAGGGAAGCCCCTCGTTCTGCACAGCCCGTAGAGGGGGGCCAAGAAATGGCAGGTCCCTTCGCATCCCGCCCCTCACGAAGGAGGAGGCCTGGGGGGCCCGTCTTGGACGTGCTGAGCACGGATATGTGCCTAGAGGCCAGGTGTGTGGTCAGGGGGCTGGGGGGCGGGGGGTCCGGCATGTGTGTCTTACCAGTGAGCAGCTGGAGGTCCGGGAGGGGCTCGGAGAGGACCCCCCGGCACTGCTCCTCCACCGGCAGGGGGATCACCAACAGCCCGTCGGCCAGCTGCGGGAAGTCCTTGATGAAGTTGTTTTCCCTGTGGAGAGGAGCAGAGAGACTGCCAAATCAAGGGAGTGGAGCCGCGGGGGTTGCAGGGCAGGAGGGCGGGAAGCTTGTAGTCAGAAAAGAGACTGAGTGGGTGGGTGGCCTTGCTGCGATGCCTCTGGCTCCCTGAATCTCAGCTCTGAGAACATGGTCTAATGACAGGCTCTAGAATCTGGCAGGCTGGAGCTCGAATCCTGGCCCACCACTTACTGGCTGCATGATCTCAAGCAACCTACTGGCCCACTCAGAACCTCGGTTTCCTTGTCTATGAAGTGAGATCTCAGGGTAGTTGTAAACACGTAATGGGATAAAGCTGCCAATTGCTTAAGCCACAGTCTGATGCTCTATAAGCTGTATATTTGGCTGCTAAATATCCCCTTGTGTAAGCAAGGACAAGGGTGAGCCAGGATGTGAGGGAATTGAGAAAAGCCTGGAGTGCTTGAACAAAGAGGGGGCGAGGTTAAGCTGGAGAAAGAAGGCTTGAAAGAATGGGTGTGTGTTTCTTTAAGTGGAAGGACCCTAAGAGATCTTTCAGATCAAATTCCTCCTTGTACAGATAGGGAAACCGAGGCCTGGAGAAGGGGAATGACTTGCTCACAGACAACCAGTGGGTGAGACTCAGACTCAGGTCCCCAGCTCCAGGCTGGTGCTCTTTTCCTGCCCTAACTTCTACAGGTGCCTCTAGCCCTTCCCTGCAGGACCATCCCAGGAAACAGAAGACAGGCTTCTGTGTGACCTCAGGGGACTGAATCCTCAACAAAGATAGTCATAGGGATGGTGGGGTGGTGATAGCGCATGCCAGGGAGGCAGGCTTCAATCTTCTAGACAGTAGACCTGCCAGAGAGGTAGTGAGCTTCCTGTTACTAGGAGTGTGCAAGCAGGAAACTCGACAACCACTTGGCGTGGATGGTGTCGAGGGCATTTCTGTACCAAAATCTGACTTTTGAGGTCCCTTCGTATTCAGAGATCCTCAGAGTTAGAGACATTGATTACAATCTGGAGAGGAGGAGGAGAGGGAGGAGAAGAACAAAGGGAGGAGGATGTTTATCACTTTGTTTTGCCACCTGGAATGGGCAACCTTGAAATGAAAATCAGAAAAAAGAAAACAAAAATACGCAATGCCAAGCAATGCCTTCGGAGCCTGGCCCTCAGGCAGTTCCAAAGCAGCTGTACAAGCCTCCGGTGGCCTGGGTCACCTCCTTGTCTGTGCTCCACGTCCCCACGCACTCCCCCAGGCACCTGCGAAGCTCACCACTGATTCATCCATTTAGGGAACCCCTGCGCGAGGTCAGAGTCCAGAGGAGGAGACATTATCCCCATCTTCAACATCACCAACATCACCAGCATCTTTGTCATCATCTTCATCATCATCTCTGACAATTTATTTACTGAAGCCTTATAATTTGCTAGGATCTGGCTAAGCACTTTACATCCACTTTATCATTTAACCTTCACAGCAACCTGCAAGATAGTTATTATTATCTTCATTTTACAGATGAGAAAAAATGAGTGGGGATTTGAACCCAGGTTTCTGACTGCAAATCTGGGGAGGTGAGCTGCTGGGCCTGGGACTGTCTGCCTGGGCACGCGTGTGCTTGATGGTGAGGTTCTAGGTGCACTCTTGCACAATTAAGCATGCTATTGTGTGTGTCTGTGTGGGTGTGTCCCTGTCTGTCTGTGGAGTTGCACCCATTTGTATCTATGTGTGTGCCTGTGACCACGGCTTCTGCCTAGGTGTTTGTGGTTGGCCTTGGATGTGTCTGCAAACCTGGGCATGTGGAACAGCAAGGTGAATAGAAAAAGACAGCCTGCCAGGGGCAATGGAAGTGCCCCCCAAGTAGCACGTAACACTCGCCAGGGTCTAAGGGACTAAGTTCCCTCCTGTCTCCCTTGTGAGGTGGGCTCTGGTGATACAGATCTGCTCTCAAAGATATAGTGGGGTGGAGAGGTGTCCCCACGCCCTACTCATTCAACTAACACATGCTGAGCACACACTCGAGGTGGGGCCCTGAGCTGGGTGCTAGGGATGCAGACACAGATTGGATTCTCCCCTTGTTCTCTGCATCTTCCCAGCCTGACTGGGGAGACAACGAATTAGCCATTCAGAATAGTCAGTGGGGCTGGCCATCAGGAATTCTGGGTGGGCTGGATGCTTCCAGAACCCTTCTCCCATGAGACCCAAGCACTTGTTTTATGATTAAGTGAGGGCAAGACTGAGAAGTGATGATGGCTCTGAAGACTGGGCACCAGTTCTGCCCACCCGCATCTTAGCAAACCATTCAAGCCTCAATTTTTCTCATCTGTAAAATGGAGGCCATAAAAGCTATTCAGCCTGCCTTAGTGAAATAGTAATCATAATGAGAACAATAGCCTTTATTGAGCACCTGATGAGTACGAGGCACTGTTCCAAGGACTTTACATTAGTCCTCGCCCAACTCTTTGAAGTAGGTTCCATTAAGACCCCCCAGCTTAGAGATTGAAAAGATGAAACAGAAAGCAACCAGAGATCCCAGGCGGTGTGGCCACAGAGCCCAGGCTCCTCATCACTGCCCAGGTGCAGAGCGCTGAAGGCCCTGCCTGTGACATACAGGGGCTGTCAGAGCTGGAAGAGCCGCAGTGCCCATGGGTGCACTGAGCCCAGAGAGGCTGTGGCTGGGAAAAGGGCCCTGCTGCTCATGATGACTTGACCACCAAGCAGGTGCTCTGTCCTCCACGTGGCCTCGCCAATCCTCACTCCAGCGCCACCAGGTGGACACGACTGTACCCGCTGTTCAACCATTGGGGAAATGGGGGCTCTGAGACGTGAAGTAACTTCCCTGGACTTACACACCTGCTGCATTTGGGAAGAGGGAGTTGAAGGCAAGCTTGTCTTTCTTCACTTTACTACCTGGGGGGTCTCCATTTCAAATATTCTCTGGCAATGATTTTATAATTGCCGAGGAGGGGAGACAGTGCCGCACTTTCCATCCCCGCGTCCCTCTCCTCCAGTCTCTCTGCCTTCTGGTTAAGCCGTGATTGGATCTGTAGGCAAATCTGATCCCAAAGGGACAGTGGGAGGCAGCACAGTGGGCAACCTCAGGATGGCCAGAGGCCTGGCTCAGGACCCCCCTTCTTGGAGGAAGGTTTTCCCCAGAGCTTCCAGAAAGCAGGGAGGATCTTGAGGAAGTATATGAGAAGGAGGGAGAAGATGGGAGGGTGGGAATTCGCAGGCCAGTATGGAGGGCTGGGAGGGAGGGAGGCAAGGATGAAGCAGGGAATGACAAGACAGCAACAGCAAAGGCCAAGGACTGTCCCCTCAGGACTGGCCCCTTTCACGGCCACTTGGGCGACGGCCACAAGTTCTGCGTGGCCTCTGCCAGCAGAGGGCGCCCAGGGCCTTTGCATCAATCAGCTCTCACGGGAGGCAAAACACATAGGAACAGCAGCTGCTGGGAAAGTTCCGCTGGCTGAGAACCTCACTTGGAACCCAGACAGCAGCTTCAGAATCCACCGACTTGGGTAAGGTGATGGGGAGGCTGGCAGGGTGCTGGCTTAAACTCGGTCAGAAACCAAACTCAGATTCTCAGAGCTTATGTGGGCACATGTGTGCGTGCATGTGCGGTAAAAACTACCAGGTAACCAACTAATCCTAATAATAGGAAGATAGGAAGAAGAATAGTAATAGTTATTGATCATATTTGTTGGTCATCAGCTATGTTCTGAGTAGTGTGCCGAGATACACCTGTGTGTGTGTGTGTGTGTGTGTGTGTGTGTGTGTGTGTCATTTTAACCGCACAAGAACTTTTTGAGACAACTACTGCTATTATTCCCATTTCATAGATGAAGAAATGGATGCTCAGAGAGAGTAAGGAACTTGTCCAATCAGGTCCAGAGCTGGGAAGTGGCAGTGGCCAAGACCACTTGCAGCTGACCAGGCTTCTAGCTTAGTGCCCGGCACTCTGTAGAAACACATTAATGGATCAATACAAAGCCCGTGCTCTTGATCACTGGGATGACCTGAGACCAGGCAGTTCTGTTGTTTACCACCAGAGAGGGGTGTGCTTTTGTGCCCACGGATGTGGCTGTATGCACGTGTCTGTGTGTGTGTGTGCATAAGTGGACGTTGTGTTTCAAATAGCAACAGGGCCACAGTTTCTTTAGACAAACATCTCCCCCCAAATATCTATGAAACCAGTTCAATCTTGGTTGACAGTATGTGGAAACAATTCATCAAATTTTGAAACTAGTAGATCCTGGGCTCTGGGGACTCAGGGGAACTCTGGGAATGAGAGGTCTCATTCATTCCACAACCATTTATTGGGGTCTCCCTGTGCCGGGGACTGTTCTGCACACTAGGGACACAGCAGTGTGAAATCAGAGGAGGTGCTTCCATTCATGAGGACCAGGAGAGAATGCAAGCACTGGATGAAGGTCTAAAGGCCTTCACGGTTCAGCCCCTGCTACTCCTGCCTCATTTTTTGAGCCACTGCCTCCTGCCCACTGTCCTCCAGCTGTAATGATTCGCCTTAAGTTCCTCTTATAGCACATACTCGCTTCCTACGAAGGAGCCCACTTAGGATTTGCCCTCTCTCTGGAATGCTCTTGCCCCCCAACCCCCGACCCTGGCCAACTCCTACTTATCATTCAGACTGCACATTGTGTCACTGCCGTTGAGAAATCTTCCCAGGATCAGTTCTCCTGTTACACTGCCTCATAGTATTTTGCTCTTTTCTTCCATGAAGAGCGTGCGTCACCATTCCTACCATAGATGTGCTCATGGAGACCTTGTTTGAAACCTCTCTCTCCCACAAGACCGTGAACTCCATGTCCCATTTACCACTGCCTCCCTGGGGCCTAGCACAGAGCAAATTGTGTACAAAGTAGGTGCTCAACGAACATTTGCTGAAGAAATAAAGAAACCCGGAGACAAAGGTGTGTATAACCTACATCCTTTGATAGAGTCCTTTCTGATATTTTGTCACAGGCCCCATTATGCGTCAGAATCCTAGAGACATTGGGAATTTGAGTCTTAAATTTCAGCTCTTCAAAACCTTACTTTCTTCCCCTAACTTTCTAAGTGTGCAGACACCCTGGCTCCCGTGGAGGTCAGACAGGGGCCAGGGGCCCTCCTGAGCTAGCGGGGACCAGATGGGAAAGGTCATCTCCCTAAGCAGGAGTAGGTCAGACTTCCCACTCTTGGTGAGCACGTGTGCACGTGTGTGCATCCATGTTGGGGTGGAGGTGCGGGGGATGGGGTGGGCTGAGGAATGCCAGCAGGAAGCAAGAGTCCTAGTTAAAAACCACCAATTTGATGAAACCATTTCAATTTTCCTCACTTGGAATTCATCTTTCCCATCACTTTCCCCTAATGCATCTTATTTGTGAATAGATTCCAGAAGTGGCCTTCGGATCTGGTAGTGGAAAGGGCACGGGCTCAGAAGTCATATAGACACGGATCCAAATTCTGGCTGTGTGACCTTGGGGAGGTCGCTTACATTTCACGAGCCTTAGTGACTTCATCTGTAAAATGGGAGTAATGAGTTTAACTTCAAGGAGTCAGGGGGAGGATTCATGTAAAGTTATCCTTAATGCTAGTCCCTTCTCCTGAATCCTGCACTAGATTCCAAATCTCCTCAAGAGCCTCAGAGAGCCCCGCACAGTGCCTGCTCACAGTGTAAACTCCCGAAGCATCTGTTCAATTGTGTGCAGAAGGGAGGGGCAGGCCTCTTCACCCCCCAGGCCCCCTGCACGTAACCTCTAAGTGATGCCAACCTACAGAGCATTTCCACGGAGGATGTCCCCGGTCCAGCTTCCCTGTGATCAGCCATGCTGACAAGAATGACAAGCAAAGGAAGCTGGCCTCCACCCTCCCCCTCCCCCTCATCTCCCCCCACTACCTCCACCCCTGCCTTCCACCCCCATTTAAGAATATGTGTGAGTGTTTTGGATACATTAATATACAGCCACCAGCATGCAAGAGCCGATCACCCCTCAGTTCTGGGGAAATTAGCATTTAAATTGAGGTATTTCAGGGAAGTAAATCATCCGGGAGCCAGCCAGCACTGTCTGCAGCCTTTACTTAGTGGAGGGAAGGCTAGGAGCCTTGTTCTGCAAGCTGTTGAGTTTGCAGGGAGGCGTCCACTCTCTGTGGCTCTGCCTGGGCTGCCCACAGCCTCCTCAAACGGGGCCATCAAATTCACAATGCCAAGGAAGACATCTCCCCCTGGTTTAAACCATCCCCATCCCTCGCCTCCTACTAAACTGAGGCTTTCTGCCAAGTGAGAGGTGACTTCGGCTGAGATGTGGTTTCCTCTGTGATCAAGGAGTTGGAGGCCTGGTCCCTCTTGGCTCTGTCACAGCCTGGCTGGATTTGGAGAAGCCACTCCTTACCCTCTGGAGCTGGGAGGGGTGGGTGACTGCTACAAAATGTTTGTTTCTTCTCACCCCAGATTGAAAGGCACTGGGCTAGATTTTGTAGCCACCTTGTAGGCACTGGAGTCTATAGGGTCTGGTGGTAATTAAACGGATGCTGACGCTTGCCCACGCCTACCCTCAAGCTCTGCCCTTCTTGGGGAACAGAAACTTTGTCCTCTCATGTGATCTGCTTCATTTTTTTTTTTTTTTTTTTTGCTGAGGAAGACTGGCCCTGGGCTAACATCTGTGCCCATCTTCCTCTACTTTATATGGGACGCCACCATGGCATGGCTGACAAGCAGTGCTTCAGCCGGTGCCCGGGAACCGAACCCGCGCGTCCCGGGCTGCCAAAGCACGAACTAAACTGCTGCACCACTGGGCCGGTCCCCGTGATCTGCTTCCTAATTATGGGTCTTTGTTTAAATTCACTGCTCAAGCACTCCAGACTTAGTCATTTTTTCATTCAACCTCTCATCAATTCATTGAACAAATTTTTACTATTATGTATCAGGGATTGGGAATACAATGATAAAATTGACATTTTCAGGTTGCCCACAGCATAGCAGGAGACACGTGTCCAAATGCTCCCCACATATGTGTGCAAGATATGCAAATGTGTGCAAGGTGAATAATGGTTTCGAAAATGAAGCATTTTTCCATTCCCCATAAATCCTATTTGTCTATGGCACCCCAACTGCTCCATCAAAGTCATCCATCCCTTGGGTAGGAGAGCAGATACCGTTCAGAAAAGAAAGAGGGTCATTGCTCAGCTTTGCATCTCAAAGCTGACTTTGTAGTGTCTTGAGCTACACAATAGTTTCGAAAGCCAGTCTGTGCTGGGAGTGAAGGTTCCCTCCTATATCAAAGCCAGGCCTGGCCGACTCAGATCATAGTGTCTTATTTTAATCTACAGATGGTGCAGGCTATGACCTCAGGGGAGTTCCCACCAGACAGGAAAAGGAAGGAGAAAATCCTTCTTTGTGCCGCTAGTGCTGGGAGGGATTGCAGAAGAGAGAATTTGGGATGATGAGTTCAGGCCTGAAAGTCAACAACCCTCTTTCTGGCCTTTTGGAAGTTAACCTCCCTTCTCCACTCACCCCAACCTCGAGGGTGGTGTCAACAAATGCTTAAGAGATTAACAAGGGTTTGTGGAAAATCCCAGCACAGGTGCACAAGCAATGGGGTTTGCTCCTCTACATCAGGGCATAGTTGGGGGGTTTGTGAGCCGCTTTATCCAACAAGCCAACAGGAGCTCCCAAAAGAGGGCAGCAGTAGGTGAGCAAGAGGCCAGGGGAAGTCAGCTCCCCAAGTCCTGCACTCACAGGGTGGAGAGACTAAAGCTGACAAGACTTCCTGGCATATCCCCCCTGCTCCCATGGAGGCAGGGATGGGGAAGGAGGCCTGAGATTAGAACAAGGGGCTTCAGAGTGTGGGGACCTCGTGACTCTGGACTTTGGCAGTGGATTCGACACGTTGACCTTCTCAAAAGACTGCCCAAGACCATTCATATCACAATGAACGCCAGCGCATGGGCCCAGAGCCAAGCTCAAACAAGAAATCCCACAGTGACTACCAGCAGGGACCCAGCAGACAATGTCTGTGCCAACATCATCAGCACCCGCCTGCACCCTGCGGCCAGGTGGAGGTGGCAGAGACTACCTGGGAAGGGAAAGACAGGGTTGGTTAGTGGGGACTTCACCTCCAAATGGACTAAATAGTTACCCTAAAGAGGTTGTTCTGTATCCTTAATTGACAAAATGAAATACTTGTTTGCTCTCAGTAGAATAGAAACTCGACGAAAAGATTGTCAGCTGTAGAAAATAAAGAAGACTACAGTGTTTTGCATAACCGAGTTATAGTGAAAATATGTTTGAACGTTTACTGTGTAAAGAGAGGTTTACAAGTTAGAGTGATAAAGTTGAAGGTTCGGAGGTTCAGAGACCAAGGGAGTAGAGGAGAGGGGCACTTAACACAGACGGGAAGTCAGGAAGGCTCCCTGGAGAAATAAGTCTTGACAGATTGGGAGGGTTATCCAGGGAGAGAGCAGGGAAGGGAGGTGGGGGTGGGGTCCAGGCAGAAAGAATAGTATGTGAAAAAGTCCAAAGGGGTGTGTGTGTGTGTGTAACAGAGAGGGAGAAAGAGAGAAATTGAAGATGGTATGCTCACACAGCACATTCTGGAAATTGAAAGAAGCTAAGATTCAAGATATAAAAGCAATTAGTAAAAAGCAAAGAGGGGCTGGAGAGGGGCAAGTATGGATCAGATCTCACAAGCATTCTAAGAGATGCTGAGAAATGTGGGCTTTATTCTGAGGGCAAGGGGACTCATTCTAGGGTTTTAAGCTGGAGAGCAATACTATCTGACAACAGAGCCTTAGAAAGATTGACTGGATACAGGGTGGAGGATGGACTGGAAGAGGAACGTGGCTGGAGGAAGGGAGACCAGTTACAAGGTTTGGCAGCAACCCAACCAAGGATGGAGTGGTTGTGTGACAGAATATATGGAGTGTAAGAAAGAGTGTTGGGATATGTCAGGCAGTGCTGACTCCAAGGGCCTGTCTCCCCCAGATTCCCTTATTACTAAGCACCAGAGCCCTCTAGTCCTTAGTCTCCTTTCTGCCTCTGCCAGCTGCAAGCCCATCTCAGTTAAACTGCTATGCATGAGACCCACAGTAAGATGGTCAGATCTCAAACAAAACCCCCAGCATTTCGTGCAAGCTCGACCACCTCCCAGACAGGGGCTCCCAGGGCTGCCATCTCTTCAGCTGCAGAAGGTACTCGTGACCCCTATCTTCCCGGCTGTTTCAAGAATCATGGATGCAAAGTTGCCTCATTGGCTATACAGTGGCCCATGCATACGGGGCCATTCTTATCTCAGCCAATGGTCAAAGAAATGCTGAGAGAGGAGACAGAGGCAGGGCAGAGAAGTGACATTTAAAGGCTCCTGGATTTTGTTTATTTGTTTGTTTGCAGGACCAGGACTGGCTACCAATCCACATTCTTGATTTCCAACCCAGAGCTGCTCCCACATGCATGTTCTCAAAGTTAGTAAGAATGACCACTTCACCTGCCTGGCCTTGCCTCTAAACAGTGGACTCCTTCAAAGCAGAGGATGCATCTGATTCTTCTCTGCAACCTCCTCCGAGCCCTCTTGGACAGATCTCATGGCGTCATCTCCTCCAGGAAGCCATCCCTGATCCCCTTCTTTGGAAGGAATGTCCTTCTGCTTCCACAGCACTTGACTTTGACTCTGATCTCAGGATCACCAGACTCTGCCAGGTATGTCGTTCTCTGCATGTCTGTCTCCCATCCAGACTCTGTAGTTCTTGGTTACAGTGATCCATTTAGCTAATTCCCCTCAGAGCCCTCCTCATCTACACACCCTGATTCCAGGGTCTGGTACAGACACAGCATATAACAGCTGTCTCTTCTGGTTTAGGCCACCATCCCCTCTTCCAGGGACTACAACAGCCTGTTAACCATGTTCTCTGCATTCGGCCTTGCCCCTCCAATTTGTTTACCAACCTGCAGCCAGAATGATTTTCCAAAATGATAGTCCTAACTCAAATATATCATTGGCTCCATGTATTAGTGTTCTGTTGCTGCCGTAACAAATCACCGCAGAATTAGTGGTTTAAGACAACATGAACGTATCTTACAGTTCTGTAGGTCAGAAGTCTGACATGGTTTCTGGGCTAGAATCAAGGTGTCAGCAGGGTTGCAGGCTTTCTGGAGCCTCTAGAGGAGAATTCATTCCCTTGCCTTTTCCAGCTTTCTGAGGTTGCTCACATTCCTTGGCTCCATCTTCAAAGCTAGCCAAGGCAAGTCAAGTCCTTCTCGAATCACATCACTCTGACCTCCTCTCCCGCCTCCCTCTTCCAGATTAACGACCCTTGGGATTACATTGGGCCAACCGGAATAATCCAGGCTCACTCTGTATTTCAAATTCAGCTGATTAGCAATCTTACTTCCATCTGCACCCTTAATCGTCTTTGCCAAGTAAGGTAATTTATTCACAGGGTCCAGGAATTAAAATGTAGATATCTTGGGGGCCGTTATTCTACCTACCACACCACAGTTTTCTGTTTTTTTTTTTTTCTAGGAGGGCTTTGTTGATGCATCTCCCTTCATTTGGAGGTTCAATGCCCCTCCTCTGGGTTTACAGCACCTATCCTAGCATTTTCACACTGAGCTGTTGGTCCTGGTCACTCACTGTCTCTCCCACTGGACCAAGAGAACTAGAGGGCAAGAACCATGTCTGTCTTATTCACTCCTGTGCCCCTAGCCTCAACACAGTGGCTGAAGCACACACTCGGGGCTTAATAAGTGCTTACTGAGTGCATGAATGATTGCCTCCTGGCTGAATGGAAATGTAGGGGAGACAACCTGCTGAGCTGTGGCACTGCCATCTCTCTCCTGGCGGGCCTGGGTCATTGCCTTATACATCCTCACCTCCCTTCCCATCTCTTCCTTTCTCCCCCAGACATCTAGCACACAGAATAACAGGTATCATTTTTAAAGCTAATATCTATTGATTGTTTACAATGTGCTAGACATTATTCTAAGGGCTTTGCACATATCTCATTTCACACACACAACGACTCTGCCAGGTAAGTACTCTAATCTTTTTTTTTTAACGAGGGATCAGAAGTATAAGGAGGTCAAGTGCACAGAAGTAGTACTGGACTTGGAACAGTCTAAATCCATGTTCTTAAAAACTATGCAAAAACATGCCAGTGATGTTTAATTTTATCCCTAAATGAAATGCTAAAAAGTGAAGTTGACTCATTCGAAAGACCAGTGCTGGTTGAATGTCCCAGATGGACGCCCCCATTAATAACAGTAATCACCCTTCATTGAATGCCTACAATGTATTAGGTGCTCCCCAGGTTTTCTTTCTAACCTTCTTGCTATAGACTGAATGTTTGGGTCCCCCCAGAATTCATATGTTGAAACCTAATTCCCAACATGATGGTATTTGGAGGTGGGGCCTTTGGGGGGTGCTTAGGTCATGAGGGTGGAGTCCTTATGAATGGGATTAGCACCCTTATAAAAGAGACCCAGAGAACTCCTTGTCCCTTCACCGCACGAGGAAAGGTGCCATCTATGAACCAGGCAGCAGATCCTCACCAGACACTGAATCTGCCAGAGTCTTGATCTTGGACTTTCTGGCCTCCAGAACCGTGAGAAATAAGTAACACTTCTAACAATCTTGCAAAGTAGGTATTATTATCTTGATGATGGAAATGAGGAAACTGGGGCTCAGTGAGGTAAGATCGCTTTCCCAGGGTCACCTAACAATTGAATCAGGGCCGTCAGCCCCACTCCACCATCCACCTCTCTGACCACGCTCACACCTGTCTTTCTCTCTCCTGCCCCACCCTCATGCATACATAGGTGTGCATGAACACACGCACGCACGCACATGATGTGATGCCTGGGTTACACACTGCACACGCTTTCCCTCTCTAAATGCAAAACAGCTTTCACCAGTGGCACCAAAACTCACTTAGGCATTCCAGGCATGGCCGGTACTAACTCCTGCCCCAGTAATTGCGATCCCTGAAATTGAAAGAAATTGCAGGCTAGAGAAACATTATCTTCTCCGCAGCCACTTCGCCCTCCATCTCCTGCCTGTGTGTGTCAGCATGGGGATTCCTCGTCCTGTCATAACACTGGGAACAAGCCGAGTTGCTGTCACTGGGGCCTCTGGAGCATCTTCCTGAACTTTTCCCTCCAGTTCTCAAGGGAAGAAATCAAAGGCCCTGATACCTTGACATAAAACTTTAGAGCTGGGGCTGGGGAGAGTTCAACATCACTAGGTCCAACGTCTGCATTTTTTTGACCAGGCAGTATCATTATCTCTGTTTTTCAGATGCTATAAATGAGATTTGATGAGGAAAATTAGCCTTGCCCTAGATCACACAGCCCAGATGCAGCCGAACAGAGATTCAAGCCTAAAGTCTGACTCTTCCCACAGCTCTGCAGAGTCTAAGTGAAGAATTCCCTGGTCCGAGGTGACGGCTGAGCCTCTGATGCAGGGGCACCTTTAGCCTGGATATCTCTCTCCAGCCTGAGACCCCTACTGCAGGCTCCAGTTTACCTCCCTCAATCCCTGAAGGGTCCAGCTGCTTATTCTATCACAGTCAAGGGCAGAAGCCAATATCCCTGTACCTTCAAAAATGTTTCAAGTTCAATCAGGATCTTCATATTCTGGTGTTCAGGGCATTCTCTGTTCTCAGGGACCCTACACCCCACACCGCCATCCATGTCTGTGACTCAAGGGTCCAGCATAACAGCAGACACACAGTAGAGGCACAAGAGCACTTCTCGAATGAGTCCAAGGACTGAGGCTATTGGCTCCCTAGATCCTAGTGCGTGCTCCCACCATTCTGCATGCACCCTCAGTCCTGCCATGGATGCGGAGCCAGTTCTGCAAAGCTGTGCCACTAACTTGCTGTGTGGCCTTGAGCAAGTCACTTTCCATCTCTACGGACCATTTCAGCCCTGGGGTCATTTCTTTGACTAGTACCGGTGTCCCCAAATGGCTTTAGCATAGAGGGCTAAGAGGAAGTTTCCGAGATGGGGAACCCTGTTCCCATGGGGCACTTGTGTCTTCTTTCTTACCTTTTTTGAAGCTATCTTTGCAGCCAGACACACCTGGATTTGCATCCTGGTTCCACCTCCCATCCCCTGTGTGGCTCTGGTTGGACAGATCATTGAACTTTTTCTGGGCCTGGGTTTGCTCATCAGAAAAATGGGAATAATCATCATCCTTGCCTCACCTACCTGCTGTAAAGATGAAAAGAGCCCATAATATGAATTGCTTGACAGAACGCCTGGGAATAACAGGCTCTCAATCAATGCCAACCATTGCTGCTGCAGAGAGCACTGCTCTAGCACGGTTTTATTTAACATTGTCAAAAAGCCTGTCTTGATTAGGAATAAGAAAGATGCAAATTTTAGAGCTGGAATGGACCTCAAATTCTTTTCTTTCCCCCCTTTCCAGGCAGCATACACAGCCTGTCCAAGTCACATGACAGAGCTATAATGAGAACCCAGGACAGGTGGTGACTAATTCAGAGTTCTTTTCTTTATATCATGGGATTTTTTTTTTTTTTGCTGGTGGATTTGATTCTTTCCTAACTTCATACCCTACTCCTGACCTCTAGGAGGGTCGTCAACACTAAAGGCAATGCCCCCAGCACCATATGTTGACTTCCTCTCCTCCCACCACAGTGTGCACTGAAATTGTTGTGGAAGTGTCTATTTCTCCCACGTTGGGAGCAGGAACTGTGTCTTCTCTCTCCTTTTCCAGCTCCCAACAAAGCATTAGGTACATCGAAGATGCTCAAAAATGTTTGTGAAATTGAACCTCCAGTAGGTGGGACTCCAAATTAAAGGAAAAAGATGTTTCCAAACTCCTAACAGACAGGAAAAATCAAAGCCATATTTTAACTGACCACACAACATCAGTGCATTTATAACTTCATTCCTGGGAGTAGTTAGAGACGGGGAACACTTCTTTTAATGTTAACATTTAAAACCAAGTCATGAGGTGCACTTTAGAATCTGAATACGCATGTGGCCTAGGGACAGCTGGTTCTGGTGTGAATTTGTGGCTGGGGTCACATCTCTGAAAGTTTTTTCTTCCCTTTTGTCTTTCCCACTCTTCCCAGGGCACCATGGAAGTCTTTCCATATAGCTACCTCTAATGAGCTTTGCAAAATGAGAAGCCTGCTGCCATAGAAGAAAATCTAATAGCAATTGCTTTCTTGTTGGCTCTCTCTCTCCTCTTTCTCTTGCTTTTTTTATTAGTCATTAGCAGTGGAGGAAGAAAACACCCAAAGGCAGTAGAAAGGCAGTGATATTTGCACGTGCTTTCTGCAACACTGAGCTAATGAGGAGCCCTGACCATCTCTCACATCCCTTCTTTCTCAGTTCCAACATCTCTGACACCAGTTGCAGTCAACTCCAGAACCCAGCAAACCAAGGTGAAGCATGCACCCTGTTAAATGACAGTGGGAAATGGTTTTTAAGTCTCCTTAAAACGAGTGGATGCCAAGACTTAAAAGGGGCCTAGGAAAACAAAAAATCCAACTAATGAACACAAGTCTTGGTCTTTTCAAATGGGATACCAAAATGTAATTTAAGCCAGTTTCTAAGACCCAGGGTCTAGCTTCCAACCTTGTCAGTTACTGGTCATGTTGTCACATGCAATCACATGGTCATGTGGAGTCTCGGGCCTACCTGTGACAACCCTAATCACACGCCTCCAGAATGCACCTTACACTCCACTCTTCCTAGGTGTGTGACCCTGAGCAAGTTATTTAATTTCTGGAGCTTCAGTTGCCTCATTTGTAAAATAAGGATCATAATAGTACCTCCTTTTATAGACTCAGTTATGAGGACCAAAAGGGCCACGAATATAAACACCCTGGTGTATATTTAACTGTGTGGTGGTTATGGTTACTATGGTTATTATTTATTTCCTAGTTAGAAGGATCAGGTTTAAGTCTTACCTCTGCCTTTTGCAACTTTGGATAAACGGTCACACCTTACTAAACTTCAGGTTCCTCATTTGTAATAGGGAATAAGTAACTGTACTGGTGATTCTAAGTTGTTGAGGAATTAAATGAGACGATGCATGCAGTGTAGCACACATCATAGTATACACTCTGTAATGATAACTACTGTTATTATTATTATTGATAGGAATGTGATTTGGGTTTTTTAAAAGTAATATATAGTAGAAAATACCAAAGAATCAATAGCACCAACAAAAAAAACCCTGGAACTATAAAATATTACAGGATACAAGGTTAATATATGAAAGTCAGATTTTTTCCTATATGCCAGTAATGAACAATTGGAATTTGAAATTAAAAACATAACACCAGGAGCTGACCCCATGGCCTAGTGGGTAAGTTCAGTGTCTTCTGCTTCAGCGGCCTGGGTTTGGTTCCTGGGGATGGACCTACACCACTCATCAGCAGCCATGCTGTGGCCGTGACCCACATACAAAATAGAGGAAGACTGGCAATGGATGTTAGCTCAGGGCAAATCTTCCTCAAGCAAAAAGAGGAAAATTGGTGACAGATGTTAGCTCAGGCAAATCTTCCTCAGCAACACCAACAAACAAAAAAACACCATTTACATTGGCACCAAACAAAAAAATACTTTGGTATAAATCTAACAAAATATGTACAAGAGCTATATGAAGAAAACTATAAAACTCTGATGAAAGAAATCAAAGAGGATCTAAAAAAATGGAAAGACATTTCATGTTCATGTTCATATGGTTAAAATGTCAGTTCTTCTCAAGTTGATCTATAGATTCAATGCAATCCCAATCAAAATCCCAGTAAATTATTTTGTAGAGAGAGACAAACTAATTCTAAAGTTTATATGGAAAGATCAAAGACCCAAAAGAGCCAACACAAAATTGAAGGAGAAAAATAAAGTCAGAGAACTGGCATTACCCAACTTTAAGACTTATGACAAAGCTACAGTAATCAAGACAGTGTGGTACTGGAATAATAGACAAATAGACCAGGGAACAGAGAGCCCAGAAACAGACTCTCACAAATCTAGCCAACTGATTTTTGACAAAGGAACAAAGGCAATTCAATGGAGAAAGGATAGTCTTTTCAAGAAATGGTACTAGAACAGACACCCACATGCAAAAAGAAAAAAAAAATCCAGACACAGACCCTATACTTTTCACAAGAATTGATCCAAAATGGATCATAGATGCCAAGGTAAAGCACAAAATTAGAAAACTTCTAGAAGATAATATAGGAGAAATCTTAGCGATCTTGGGTTTGTTGATGTGTTTTGAGATACAACACCAAAAGCATGATCCATTAAGGAAAAAAAAAGTTAAGTTGGATTTTATTAAAATTAAAAACTCGTGCTCTATGAAAAACATTGTTAAGAGGATGAAAAGCCACAGATTGAAAGAAAATATTTGCAAAACACTTATCTGCTAAAAGACTTGTATCCAAATTATACAGAGAATGCTTAAAATTCCACAATAAGAAAACAAACAACCAGATTTAAAGAGGGGCAGAAGAGTTGAACAGACACTTCAGCACAAAAGATACACAGATAGTAAATAAGTATATGAATAGATGCTCAACACATGTCATTCTTGAGTTGCAAATTAAACAACAATGAAATACCACTACAACTAGTAGAATGGCTAAAACCCCAAACACTACCACCACCACGTGCTGGTGAAGATGTGGAACGAGGGGAAGAGTCCATTGCTGGTGGTAATGCAAAACGCTACAGCCACTTTGGAAGATAGTTTGGCAGTTTCTTTCAAAGCTAAACACAGTCTTACCACACAACCCAGCAATTGCGTTCCTTGATATTTACCCAAATGAATGGAAAACATGTCTATACAAAACCCCGCACATGAATGTTTATGCAACCTTATCCATACGTGACAAAACTTGGAAACACCCAAGTTATCCTTCACCAGGTGATTGGATAAAGAAACTGTGGTACATCCATATCATGGGATAGTCTTCAGCAATAAAAATAAATGAACTATCAAGCCATAAAAAGACATGAAAGAACTTTATACATATTGTTACATGAAAGAAGCCAGTCTGAAAAGGCTTCATACTGTATGATTCCAACTACATGACATTCTGGAAAAGTCAAAGTTATGGAGGCAGTGAAAAGACCAATGGTTGCCAGTTCAGGGAAGGAGATGGAGGGATGAATAGGTGGCACAGAAGATTTTTAGGACAGTGAAACTATTCTGTATGATACTGTAATGGTGGATATATGACATTATGCATTTGTCAAAACCCATAGACCTGTACAACATCAAGCAAACTATAGACTTTAGTTAATAATATTCTATCAATATTGGCTCATCAGTTGTAACAAATAGACCACACTAAAGCAAGATGTTAATAACAGGAGGAAGAGGATATTGACAGTAACGGAAACTCTATACTTTCTGCTTAACTTTTCTGTAAATCTAAAACTGCTCTAAAAATAGTCTATTAATTAAAACGATAATAATAATATGCATAAGCAAGATAGTTGTTGCATTAAATTTTATTGTTATAGAGCAGAGGTTGACAACCTATAGCCTTCCAGTCAATCTGGCCCCCACCTATTTTTGTAAATAACGTTTAACTGGAACACAGTCATAACCATTTATTTACATATAGTCTGTGGCTGCTTTTATATTACAGTGGTGCAGTTGTGTAGTTGTGATAGATCCTGTGTGGCCCACAAAGCTGAAAATATTTGCCATCTGGCCCTTTATAGAAAGTTTTCTGACCCTGTTTAGAGTATAGCTTTTTAGGCTAGGAAGTGCATTTAGAAGTTGTTCAGTTCAATTACCTAATAAAGGCTACTATTGTATCCTCCCAGAAGGAACACTTCCCTAGTCTAACCTCTACAGCTAGTGGGGACTTCTGCACATTAATTCTGACTTTAAAAATCAGCCTCTCTTCCTCTATCTGCTATTCCTTTGATTCACCAAGCCCACTCTTTCTAGAAATACCATGTCAGAGTAGAACCTGGGCAAGTACTCATCACTCAGAGTGCCCATTCTGAACCACAATTCTTGACCCAATCTCATCCTGCTTCTGAACTTCCTGGTTATTGACCTACTGTTCACACCCGCACCCCCAGCCCCTGCTTCTGATTGTCAGTTTCAGTGCCAGACCCAGGTGCCCCAGCCATGGCCCGGGCTCCTTTGGCTCCATTTAAATTGAAAAGTGGCGCGGGAGGCTAGATAATGGCCCCCAGAGAGATCCAGGTCCTAATTCCTGGAACTTGTGAATGTTATAGACTAAACTGTGTCTACCCCAAAATTCATATATTGAAGTCTTCACAGTAGCTTCCAGCACCTCAGAATATGTCTGTATTTGGAGACAGGACCTTTAAAGAAGGGATTAAGTTCAAATGGGGGCATTAGGGTGGGCCCTAATCCAATATGACTGGTGTCCTTATAAGAAGAGGAATTTTGGACACACGGAGACACCAGGGATGCACGAGGAAGACCATATCAGTACACAGTGAGAAGTTGGCCATCTGCAAGCCAAGGAGAAAGGCCCCAGAAAAAAACCAAACCTGCTGACACCTTGATCTTGGACTTCCAGTCTCCAGAACTTTGAGAATATAAGTATCTAATGTTTAAGCTACCCGGTCTATGGTATTTTGTTATGGCAGCCCTAGCAAACGAATGCACCTCATATGGCAAAAGGGACTTTTCAGAGGAACCGTTCTCTAGTCTAACCTCTCCATCCACATTAAATTAAGGATCTAAAAATGGGGAGATTATCCTGGATTATCTGGGTGGGCCCTAAGTGTCATCACGTGTCTCCGTAAGGGAAGCAGAGAGATATGCCTACAGCAGGAGCAGAAGGTGATGTGAAGATGGGAGAGATTCGAGTGATGTGGCCACAAGCCAAGGAATGCTAGCAGCTGGAAGACACAAGCAACAGATTCTCCCCAGAAGCCTCTAGAAGGAAGTCCTCCTATGATCAAACACCTTGCTTTGAGACCCATAAGACTCAGTTTGCACTTCTGGCCCCCAGAAGGGTGAGAGAATAAATGTATGGTATTTTAATCACTAAATTTGTGGTATTTGTGACAGCAGCCATATGAAACTAATATATGCACTTTCTCAGAGAAATACTATTTTTGATTTAGTTTGGTCTCCAGACCGTCCTCCGCCATGGTCACTCGGCTCTCACACAGGAGCCAGACAGCCATGTGACCACTGCCCTGTCCACATAAGAGCAGCATGTTATACAACCTTCATTCCCAGGAGCTCTGAGGAGCACAGGCCTTGGCGTCGGCCAGGACTAAGTCTGAATCCCCACTCCAAAATGTATTAGTCCACGTGATCTTGGGGACATTACTTAATCCGCCGGAGCCTCAATTTCCTAATCAATGAATGGGGATCAAATTATCAACCCTCTAGGGTTGTTGTGAGGATTTTAAATGATAGGTAAAGTGAAGAACACATTTTCTGGAATAAAGTAGGTTTGTAATGTTCTCGATAAATAATTGCAACGACTGCTACCACTAACTGTGTTAGGCTTTCCAGTCATTCTGAGTCTCCCTGATTTCCTTTTTTCAAAGCCAGTGAGGGACTCTGTAAACCAAGGTTTGAGGCTTAGCTCTGACACCAAGTCCATGAATTTGTATGAGCTACTTCCTCTCTCGTTCATTGGTATCTCTGGCTCTTTGTGAGATGCTTAGAATCGAAAAAGCATGGTCATCATTGACTCCAGTTCTGTTATTTGGCACTTAAGAGAGACTGAGTGGCTTAACTCCAGAGAGGCTAAGCAACTTACTCGAGGTCACACAGCTAATAAGTGACTACTCTGGGATTTAAGTCCAGGTTTGCCATGTGCTAGGCCTGTCTCTCCAAATTCTACACCCAAAAATAGAGTGCTCCCACCTATAGCACCTTCTGAATTAGGTGCGGGGGTTTCCTGTCCATAGGACCAGACTCCCTCATTCTGCCTTTTGGGGACTTCCTTCCCCAGGGCAGTTCCGAGTGAGGAGACAGATGGGAGGACTCCAGGCAGGTGGTGGGAAGCCCTGAGTCTCTGTGTCCTTGTGTTGGAGAATGTGGTGACTCACCTAATAGTCCTCCCTCGCCCCAGGAAACCAGGAAACCACCACTGACCCAGAGTGCCTTCCTGCTCTGTCAGCAATCCAGACCATATGGTTAATTAGCTAAAATTTGTGACCACATCTGTGATGTTATTTCTCTTTTTGGCATGTGTGAACTTAATTACTGAAGCCATGGGAAGCTCCTGGCCACTGGGAGTGTGGTGGGCATGGGAGTCACGGAGCATGCCCATGGTTCAGGGAGTGGGGTGTATGGGTGGTTGAGGGTCTGAGAAATGGAGGATGGAGAGGGTCATCCGACCAGCTGAGGATGCGCTTTTTACGGTGTTTGCATCGAGGCTGGGACATAATGTCACAAGGCCTCCATCTGTGTGTGTTGGCAAGCATCCTCAACAAGAGGCCAACCTCCCTGCATGGCAGAATGTAAGGTTCATTCTCTGGTCACTCATTGCCCTTCAAATTCTATCCTTGGGTACTCCACAGAATATCTGTCTCCCCAGCATACACCATGTCCCCCTAGAACACGGGACAGAGCAGAAGGTGTCCAATAAAGAAGGCTGATTGGTCCAATGAATGAATATACTCCTCTGAGCCTTTGTTTCTTCCTCTGTAGAATGGATCATAGAAGGTATATTCTACCATTTTTTTTAGGAGTAAATGTCAAACTACACACAGCACCTATCACAGTCCCTGACATAGTGACAGGTGTTCAATAAGAGTTTGGTGAATGAATGAATGAATGAATGAATAGCAGAATCAAATAGGCACTGAATGTCAGGACTGGAAGAAACCTGAGAGATCAGAATCTAGTCTAGTCCTCCCACTGTGCCTCAGTTTCCTCACCTGTACAATGAGGACAATAAAATCACCTCCCTTATGAGATTGCTTGAAGATTAAAAGAAAGAACCTATGTAGGGCTTTCAGAAGAGTGCCTGGACTGTAGTAAACACTCAATAAATACTGGTGCTGCTGTTATGGATGATAATGAAATGGGCAAACTAACTGCTAGCGAAGGACAAGGCCTTGTCCAATAACAGGCGTTAATGTATATCCTTGACTGTAACTCAGGGCTCCTCCTCTCATGGGCTGGCACCCCATGAGAGGTTGGTGCCATGCTCAGAGTTCCAGGCTCATAGGACAGACATGTGCCAGCTCTCAGGGGTCATTGGTATAATGAGGAAGAGAGAGCCCCCACTTTGAGGAACACCCAGACTAAGAAGTAAGTCAGGGTCCAAGGATGCTTTGATCACTGTTGACGGAAGAGTCTTGTCCATTGGGGGGAGCTCTCGGAGGCTCCCCCATACAGTTTTGCAGACTGTACCACTGCTGAGAGGGCAGACAGAGGCTGAAATTCAGCCTTGCTCGGATTTTCAAGCCAAGTTCAATGCCCACGAAAGGGTGTGTCTGCCCAGAGAAGGCTCCTTTTTCCCATTCATACGCACGTGCTCTATTAGCAGCTGTGGCCCTGGAGTTTTTCGGGGTCAGTGGACAGCTTGGGGGCAGAACTGGAAGTTTCAGAACACTGGGGCAGATGTTCATAAGAGCAGACCAATGTCTCTCTTATTCATCTCTCTAGTGCCTGGTACAGGGGCTGGCCTAGTGGACACTCAGTCAAATACATGCTGACTAAATGAACCATCATATTCTTAATATCTATCATAGACCCGACTGTGTGGAATGGGATCAGTGTGTGCGGGATAATGTATGACTGAAGTAGCAGGGGAAGTGAGTGCGATGCTGTTCTAGACCTTTAGTCCTATACAGTAATAGTGACTAATTTACTGAGCAATGACTCCGTCTACAGCATAAAGAGCTGTATGTGCATTATCCCCTAAAATCTCGCAGCGGCCTTATGAGGAAGGTACTATGATTGTGTGTAATGTACAAACGAGGGCGCTGAGGCTCAATGAGGCTAAGGGACTTGCTTATGGTCACACGGCTCCAAAGGAGGAATGTTGACATTAGAACTGGTGTTTCGTTGCCTCCAATGCCCTTTTAACCCACCATGCTCTTCTCTACTGTGCCACTGAGTTGGCTAGTGACATATCAAGAGACCTACCATTCCCTCTGTCTGGTATGCTATTTCCCTCCACTTGCAAAGTGCTCACCTTTCACCTCATTCAGGCCTCTGGTCTACCGTCACCTCCTCCGAGAAGCCTGCCATGACCACCCTGTATAAAGTTAAAACTTTCCAGTTCCTTATCCTGCTTTATTCCCCTTACGATCACCAGAAATATACATCAATTTTCTCTTGGCTGCCTCCACATCTCCATCCCTTCCTAGAAGGTTAACTCAATGAGGACAAGGACCTAACCCTGCTAACCACTATTTTACCAACACCCAGAACAGTACCTGACATATGACATGTATTTATGACTAGAAGGATGGTTGGATAACCTCACGTCTGTTATTTAAATGTCTGTTTAACGTCTGACATTCTCTTTCTCTTGCTGGGCTCTGGTTTCCTCATCAGTCAGACAAGATACAGATACCAGACCTGATGCCTGCCTGAATGTAATGAGAAGGGCCACCGGGACAAGTTTAGGAGCGAGCCAAAATGGAAGACATTGTTAATATTATCAAGCACCTGTGAACACACTTGGTGGACACAGATCTTTCGCCCTGTCCAAGTGGAAAATCTCAGGTCATTGCCAAAGGCTCCCTGCCTTGCCAGGACTCAACGTCCCAGCTTTCACCATGCCCAGGACAAGGGCCTCCATGAAGATAAGTCAGTATAAGGTAAAGACTCATTTCACCTTGGCTGCCTCTTACACAAAATCAAAGTTAAGGATAACACCAATCTTAGAGGTTCATTTGCTAGAATGGATTCAGCTAATGATTTTGAAAGCACTTTGTGAAGTATAAAGCTTAACACAGATAGAAAGCCCTAACCTTAGGGGGTAAAAGCCAGGCTGGGCAGTTCAGACCTGAGTGTGAGTCGGGAGCCATGGGAGGATTTGGAGCAGGGAAGAGACACATCAAGAAAGCATCTGTGGGGAGCGAATGTGGTCCTGTGTACAGACAGGCTGGGCCTCCAAGGCTCCTTTATCCCCTTCCAGATTGTGGTTGGGGAAGGGGGAGGGGAGAGAGGGAGAGTCTGCAGGGTGGGGGATTCCCCTTCCACACACACAGAAGGGGGTGGGGGTGGCGGGGAACGGGCCTGGGTGACAGGCACCACTTGTGCCACCCTGATTAGCTGGGAAAATGCAAATCCGTACTTCCTTCCCCGCCGCAGCTAACAAGATAATGAATATTTTCATCAGCTGCAGAGAATACAAACATCTGTAGGAACACCAAACCTACTCTCAGGGGTGGGGGAGGAGGGGAGCACGCGGAGGAGGGAAATGCAGCTTCTTGGCAGTTTTAGAGACAGGAGATGTGCTGAGATGCAGGGAGGGTGGCTGGGAACTCGGAGATCTGGCTGGTGCCCACTGTACACGCACAGTGGGAAATAGGTAGGTACCCACTGCAACCTATGCCCGCGGCTCATTCCGGGTTGATGCGTGGTCCTGGGTGGACTCCGTTCATCCCCCGTCTGTCTATCCACCTGCACCCGCGTCCACCCCGCCACCCACCCACTTACCTATTCAACCGACATTTACTGAATCCCACTGTGTGCCAGGCATGAAACTAGGCTCTAGCGGATAGAGGTAAATAAGACATCCTAGCCCTCATGAAGCTCATTCATCCACGTGTTCATTTAATTATTAAATGCCTATTCATGAAGTACCTACTGTGTGCTGGGTACGCACAATGTAGTTGGGGAGACAGATGTGAACCGGCCCCCTATTGAAGGAGGGCTCTGATAAAGAAGAGAGCCGAGAAGGACCACCTAACCCTTCTGGGGAAGAGGTGTTCAAGGAAGGCGGCAGGAGGAGGCGACAGGTCCCTGATATAAATCAAGGATGAATTAGAATATTTTAGGTAGAGAAACTGGAAGAGTATTATAGGTAGAGGGAACAGTGTGTGCAAAGTCTAGGAAACAAGAGGAACCCTAGGGCCCTCAGGGAATCACAGAAGCTCAGTAGAAATGGACCGTAGGAGGCGAGGCAAGGGCCAGGAGCAGTGAGAGAGGAAGTCTGGGAGATGGGCTGGAGCCCAGTTATGTGGAGTCTTGTCCGCTAAGCTAAGGAGGCTGGACTTTATCTTGGGCACAACGGGGAACTGCGGGCGAGTTTGAGCAAAGGAGTGACGTGACCAGATCTGCATTTTAGGAAACTTACTTTGGCTGCGGCACGGAGGATGGATTCAGAATGGAGCCTGGGAGGTCAGGAAGGGGGCTGTTGAGGATTCTGGTTTGAGGCAGCCTAGCCCTTAGGCAATATTCAGACGGGCTTATTCTCTGGGGCCTGGCAGACACCTGCAGGTGCAGACATGCGACTTTGCCATGCAGCCGGCTCTGTGACTGCGGAGCATCAGAGGCAACTACTAACACATCTTTCATGGAGTTTCAGTGAAGAACAAATGAGATAATGTGTGCCAAAGTGACCTACAAGGTCTATGGCACTATAGAAATATTAGTTAGTGATTTAATTATAACAGTACTATTGGGTCTAAACAATACTTCATTCTGCCATCTTTCATTCCCATCGCTGACATCCAGAAACAGAAAATGGTACAAAATGGGAGCCTCCAACCTCCAGTTTTGCCACTTACTGTCTGTGAACTTGGAAAGTCCCCTGAATCTCCGGGCTTCCGTTTCTGCATCTCTGAAATGGGGATAATATTCTTCTCCTTGCCTGTACTCTGAATGGCTGACATTCAAGTGCTTTGAAAAACATAAATCTTTAGCAACTTGCAGGGAAAGCGAGTGTGAACTCAAATCCACTGGTCCCCTCCCTGGGCTCCATATTTTAGATTCCTGGTTGACAGACTACCATCTGCAAGCCACTTCTAGCCCTCTGCCTGGTTTTTGAACAGACGAGCTAAGAATGGTTCTCACATTCTTAAATGGCTGAGGAAAAATACCAAAAAGAGAATGCTAGTTTGTGCGACATGTAAAAATTATATGAAATTCAAAACTTAGTGTTCATAAATAAAGTTTTATTGGAAGACACCCACGACACCCTAAGTGGAGGGGTGGAGGGATGGATTCATTTACATATTGCTTGTGGCCGCTTTCCCACTACAATAGCAGAGCGGGTTATTTGAAACAAAGATCACAAGGCTGCAAAACTCAAGATATTTACTGTCTGGCCCTTTATAGAAAAATTTGCTGACCTCTACTTTAGCTATATTGACTTATTTAATTATTGCAATCCTATGAGATAAGGAATTATTTTTCTCTTTCCATTTACACATGAAGAAACTGAGGTTCAGAGAAACTGGATCAGTTGCCCAAAGAGACATAGAATGAAAGTTGCCTCAATTTCATGATAACTTTATTTCACAGTCCATTCTCTTTTTACCTAAACCTGATCCCCCCATAAGGGGCCAATTTTCCTCCTTCTCTGAAGACACCCAATAATCAGGGGTTCAGTGGCTGTCTTCTCCATCAGACTATAAACTAGGTGAGGGGAGAGTCAAGCCAGCCTTGTTCAACACTGTGCAATGTCTACCATGGTGATTGACACTCAGTGGGTCCTTGATAAATAATTGTTACTACTTTGGATATATATGGCTGGGGGTAGCCATTTTGTTCTCACATCCCCCCCACCCAGCATTCAGAGCTCTCAGCCGTAATTTATAAGATATACTCTTTTTCTCCTCTTCTGCTTTGAAACTGAGTATAAGTTGGCCCCCGAGGGCAGCAATTTGGAAATGTTCGCACAGCCTCTGTTCACAGTTTCTTGACAGAAGCCCAGCACTCAGCGTCTGCTATGTTTCATTGCACGCAGCTCCTGTGATCAATACCGACCCACCTTTACACGGCAGCTCAGGGCCCCTGAAGGTCACCTTCAAATACCCCGAATTTCAACTTCTCCAGGCAACCTCATCACTCAGACTTCCTGAAAACAGACAAGAGAATACCCACCGAGGACAGAGCACGGAGAGAAAACAATGCCTGTGTGTGTTTGGGGATGTGGAGACAGGCAAGTGGACCTGAATTCTTATCTCATCCCAGCTCTAGCAGTGATTTGCTGTGTGACCTAGGGCAAGATCCTTCACCTTTCTGAGTTTCAGTTTCCTTATATGTAAAGCAGGGTTGCTAAAGCCCAGCTGTTAGGGTTATAGAGAGGACTGAACAGGACGTAATAAGCAGAGAAAGTGCCTAACAGTGTCACAGTAGATACTCAGTAAGCTCTACTATAGTTCCCTTTTCTACAACATGCAAAGCACAGTGGCAGGCCCTTGGGACTGGGGGCTGGGGTGGGGGTGAAGGAAAGAAATAAGCCAGACAACCCCAGCACCAAGCATAGTAAGAGGCTACAGAGGGAACTCAGAGGAAGAGAAATGAGAAGGCAACTTTTACTGAGGATCCCTTGGCCAGAATATTGTGCTGGGCGCATCATTTACAGAACGTCTTAATCTTTCCAGCATTCCTGTTGGATGAGGAGTATCTTCACTACATGGATAAGAAAGCTGATCACAGAAATTACGGGACTGGACCAAGGTCATACAGCTGGTGTGGCAGACACTGTGATGCTCCACCCAGATCCCTCTTCAGGTAAGGACTTGTCGTCCCAGACCCTGGGTATGATGTCAGTATGCAGCCCTAAGCTGTCAGCCCCTTCAGGATCTGCCTTGGCTGCAGAGAGACACTTTGCCCAAGATCCTGCCTGTGCCTGGGGTGGCCTGCACCCATAACTGCTCATTGCAAGGGTATAAAGACCCAGACATCTCAGCCCAACCTGGGCCAATGCTGAAGGGCCATTTTAGCCCGGAGCTCCCCATGGAGTCAGCTGAGTCTGTCGCTGAACTTGCTGGGCAACATGACTACTTCTTCCCAGTCCTGCTCCCACGTGTGTCAACCCCTAAGCCATATCCTAATACACATCCCTCCTGTTCAACTCAGTTTCTCCTTCCTTAGCAAACCCAACTTCTAGGGACAGCTGGTGAGGGATGGAGCTAACATTTGAACCACTTTTATTCAGTTCTCAATCGTAACCTCTTTCTGTGGATAACTTCACAACTAAAGTCATTCATTCACTCATTTCTTCAACTATTCACTGAATCTTCCAAGAACTGTGATCCCCTTCTTCATCCTTGCCTTCAAGGAGCTTGGAGTACAATAAACTTACATTTACTATTTCTGATATCATTATCTCCCCAACTTTATGTGAGTTCTGGGCATTTTAACTGCCCCATTATTTTATTTTATTATTTTGTGTGTGTGTGTGAGGAAGACCATCCCTGAGCTAACATCCGTTGCCAATCCTCCTCTTTTTTGCTGAGGAAGACTGGCCCTGGGCTAACATCCGTGCCCATCTTCCTCTACTTTATATGGGAGGCCGCCACGGCATGGCTGACAAGCAGTGCGTCGGCAGGCGCCTGGGATCCGAACCGGCGAACCCCGGGCTGCCAAGCGCGAACTAAACTGCTGTGCCACTGGGCCGGCCCAACTGCCCCATTATTTTAATTGGAAGTTGAGGGCAGTGTAAATTTTAAAAAATAATAATGGTCTAATGCAGGCATCAATTGGATCCTCAATTCTTCCAAAAGGCCCTGCTGTACCTTTGTACCTGCATGCTCACCCCTGGTATACCACTGCATACCACTCCAGCTTTGTCTACTTTCCCCCTCATTTAGTTCTGTAATGACCCTCTATATCTTTGAGAGACGCTGTGTGAAATGCAGATGTCTCTACAGCAAGCTTGCTAATGACAAATTTGAAGACCAGGACAGCATGGGGCTGAATTAGGGTAATCCAGCCCAAGAGGGTTCCTTCCGAGTGGAGGCCAAGTTCTACCTGAGAGCATTGTCTGATGTGGCAGAGCAGCTTAATGAACCTTTCTGTGCAGAGAAAGCCCACTCCACTGCTTTCCCTGCATTCATCTTCCAGGTGCCCTGCAAAGGAACCTACAGATGACTCCTGGCCCCCAGTCTTGGATCTGCTAAGGTCCTGAGGCTATGCAAAGGGCCCTCCCCACAACAGTGTTTGGAGTTGAATCAGGACCCGGGACAACACCAGCTGCATCCCCTCTGGCTGGCTGAGCACCTGGCAAAGCCACTACATCAGGGACTTGAAAAGTAAACTGGTTCAACCTTTCTGAAGGCTACGTGGCATTGGGAATCAACAGTTAAATGTGCACATCTCTTGCCCAAGAGGTTTTGCTGCCTGGATTTATCCTAAGGAGACAATCAGTCAAATGTGCACAGCTGCATTTGCAAAGATGCTTATCACAATATAGTTTATGACAGTGAAAAGCTGGAAAATATCTCAATGTCTACCAAGAGGGGATTGATTAAATGAATTATAAGCCTGGATAATGGAATACTGTGCAGGCATTAAAAAACATATAGCTGATCTTCATAAATTGGAGGAGAAAGATCTCCAGGGAATATTTTTCAGTGCAAAAATGACAAGCATGTACTGTGCCATCCTGGTTATACAAATTTTTCTATATATGATATGCGGCTACAAGCATGGGGGGACATTTTGTAAGGAGGTTCACCAACATGTGAAGGTGGTTACACGCAGAGGAAACTTCAGGTGATTTTTAACTTCCTATTTCTTTTGAAACATTGCTTGCATTTTCTACAGAAATATATACATTAACTCAATGAGGTTGGGGAATAGAGGCTGTGTGGCCTTGGGCAAATAATTTTCCCTTTTGATCCTTAGTGAAAAACGGGACTAATATGACCTATTAATAAGGCTATTAAATATGAAATAAAAACTTATCTAAAGCACCTAAAACAGAGCCTGAGACATGGCAAACCTCAAAAAATAGTCACTGGTATTAGTTATTATTACCAAGAAGCAGGGATAAAGTAGACATCTTGGACAAATGGCCTAGGGCTATGAAAAGAGATATTAGCTCACTGGGCCATACTCATCCCTCCTAGTCCACAGGCACATGCTCATATACACACAAATATACACACTCACATACTCGTAAATACACACACAAACACACATTCACACCCAGAGACACATCAACACACACCAATACACATTCACACCCACAGACACTTAGGCACATGCAGGCATACACATATACTTAGGACACATGCAGACATACACATATACACACACAAATACACTCACACACACACAGTGGTGTGCATGGCCCAGAGATGGAGAAGACCAAGCCTGCAGAACTGACCAAGCTGGCACCCACCCCTCTCACTGCCCCTCAGCCCATTCACACCCCTTCCCCTCTGCACAGACTCAGCAGCCCTGTGCGGCTCCCAGAGCTGATCTCCTGCAAGGAGAGGGAGGGGTGGCTTGGGAGAGGCAGGACAATTGTTTGGGTTTAATTAAGCATGACACCCAGAGACAGGCTTGGAGGATGCACTGTAAGAGACATTCTGCTGAACTCGGAACCCCTGTTCTCTAGGCAAACACAGGCCTGACAAAACATTTCAAAGCGGAGGAGAGCATTAGGAAAGGAGGAGCTGACAGCTTCTAATAGCACAGTAACAAGGAGACACTAATAAAGAGTGCGTCTGTGAGCTGAGCAGCTCCAGAGACAGAGACTGTGAGCCTTCTTCAAAGGCATGTCGGCAACACACAGACCTTTCTTCTGTCCCCCCATGCATCACAGCAGAACAGAAACCCCTGGTGAATTGTGCTCAGACCCCCTCCGTAAGCAGGGGGCCCTGCAGCCAGCACCATCAGATCTGTGCTTGAGAGCCCTCTGGGGTTAAAATGTGGGGTGCACAGTGCAACGGAGTCATGCTACCCCAGGAGGAAGAGAGGAAGTAAGAAAGGGGAAGAGAGAGAGGGAGAGAAGGAAGAAAATCCTCCATTTCCTGACTGCAGATCCACAGTAGAAGAGAGCTCATTACCTCCATAAACAACCTGTGCAATTGCCGATGGGTCTAGTTCTCTTTTCAAGATCAAAGTTACTAAACACCTACTTTGTGCCAAACCCTATGCATTGATGATCAAACCAAAACAAAACAAAGCCAAGCAGGAAAGCAATGACCCTGTCTTCAAGCATGTAGCAGTCTAGGAGGGGTGTCACACAAGTAAAAAGACAATTATAACATGGTGCTAAATAAAGAAAAGTTTGTGTGAGATGAAATGTGAACCACGTGTATTGGATATAACCATGGATGGGTGACCTTTTGGCCTTGGGGGAAGCAGTTCCTGTGGGCGGTAGGTGCAGAAGCCAGGCTGTGGTGGGTGGGCAAGCAACTGGGAAGTGAGGAAGTGGAGACCATTTGCACAGACTTCTCTTTCTAGAAAGCTGGATGTGAATGGAAGACATACGGTGGTAGCTGAAGGCAACTCCAACAGTGGGGAGGGGATGAGATGGGAGAAATAAACACGTTTATGGGCTGAGGGAAAAGGATCAGGAGAGAGGGAGACATTTAAGAAAAAAGGGGGCGTTACTGATGACATCAAGTTTCTTAAAAGATTGGAGGGGATGAGATAAGTCTTAGGCAGTAAAAGAAACACCTCTTCCCCTAAGACAGGAGTGGGTGTGTATGTAGGTATCTGTGAAGGAGGTTTGGAAGTTATGCCCTTTCTTGCATGATGGTCTCACATTTTTTCTTTGAAATAGTAGAAGAGAAAGGAAGGTTGTGCTGAGGTTGTGTTGGAGGCTTAAACAAGGGCTCTGAAGAGAGGCTTAAACAAGGGCTCAAAAGCCACTGCAGGGATGGGGAGAAGGAGGCGAACAGCAAGAGAAGTGCCTAGTAGTACTGAGGACCCAGCTGACATGGGAGACCATGGACGAGTATTGGTGCCAATCTGCACTGTAGTGTGGATTATGCAGACTACATGTGCTGTCCCTCGGTTGGAAAGAAGAGGGCTGATTGGGTGGATTCAGGGCTGGGATTTAGATAAGACTATCCTTTCCTCACCTGCATCTTCTACAGGACAACAATCATAGCAACAGCAGCCACCATTTTGTTAAGTGTTGGGTTATGTGCCAAGTGCCTTACAGACAGTATTTCTAATTCTCAGGATAGTGCCACAACCCGCTAAATATCTCCCCTTTTATCCTGAGGAACTCAGGTCCCAGAGAGCTGATGTCATTTTCCCAAGGTTTCCCAGGTCTGTCTGTCTCCAAAGCCCTGGCTCATTCCCCTTGTCTACACCTTGTCACAACCTTTGAGACTTGACTTAGGCTCTCATTTTCCCCCTGAGTATTATTACTTCTCTGGGATAAACAACTCCACAGTTCCTCACAAGACCTTGTTTCCAGTCCCCTCACTCTCCTGTCTTCCCCTCCATTGTGTTGGTTTCCCATTCCCAGACACAAGGGTACTCACATGCACATTTCTCATGGTGGTAGTGAGCTCCCTATGGGAAAGCCAAGAGTCTTCAGTAAAAAGTTCTTGAGAAGGAGTCTCTGGAATGTTTTCCCAAGGACACTTTCACATGCTTCAATATAGTTTCCTCTGTAAACCAATTTGCCAACTAAGATGTCCTTCAAGGAGCCAAGGGTGTAGAGCCCAGCATTCTATGGCTTTGATCACCTCTCTCCCTCTCCCTCCAAAGATTGACCCCCATGCTCCAGACAGACCAAACCATTTGGAGTCTTATGTGCTTTCTTCCCACGATGAATGCTCCCTCACTTGCTGATCTCTCCACTGTCCTTTCCTAACAACCGCTCACCCTACAAAATTCAACTCAGGCATCGCCTTTTAGAAACCTTCTCAGGTGGCCTGGCTACATCAGGTGACCCTGGTTTTCATGCTTCATCTATCAGAACACAGAACAAGCAGAGGACAATGATTAAGTGAGCGGGTTAGTAGGCTTGTCAGTCAAACTAGACAAGACCTGGTTCAAGGCACTTACTACTTGTGTCACTTAACCTTTTGATGTCCCCATTTTCTCAGCTGTAGAAGGTGGATAGTGTATACCTACCTCATAGGATTGTTGTGAGGAAGAAATGAGCTGATCCACATGAAGCACTTGGCATAGTGCTCAGCACATGATAGATAATAGTTACTCCTGTAACACTTGTCAAACAGCATTGTAGTTAGTTCATATTTATATCTTCCCCACCAGCCATGAGCAACAAGAGGGCATCTGATTCATGTTTCCATCTCCAGCACTTTGCTCAGAGTCTAGTACACAGTAGGGGCTCCTGAACAAATGAATGGATGGATCTAAGTCACCTCAGTGTATACTGTCTTGTAATCATATTATCTGTAATCATCTGTTTTGTTTCCATATATTTTGAGAGAAGATGAGGGATAATATATATCTTCTTCATTTGAAGGGCAAAAGGCCTTCCCAAGGACTGCCTGGATGATGGGGAGACTTATGGGTCCAGTGCCAGGCTCCATACAGGACCATGGACAGTGGTGGTGGCCATGCCCGTGCCCAGTTGGAATACAGCCATATCCATTTAGAAGTGGTAAAGACCAAGAGACCTGGCAGCCAAGAGTGTTGCAGGCAAGGGAAGATCTAAGTCACATGGAGTGGTGGGGCTTTGCATTGTGGCTAACATGCCACTGGTACTCATGCATACAACCTTTCTTGTTGTTGATGGCTGACAGTCAATCTGATATCTCCAGGGTCCATTCTGATTGTTTGTACTCCATGCAATTACCTTTACAAAATATATTAAATATTACCCTTTCTCTGAAACATTGGCATCCTAGGTTCCCAGCAGGGCTGGGGAAAGTGATGAAGAACACAATTAGTGGATTGTAAACCCAAAGACTAGATTTCAAGTGGCCACAAGCTAAGAGCAAAGAAGCAGAGTTCAGGTCAGGCAAAGGCCAGTCATCTAGTTGAGTCAATGAATTAGCAATCTGAGCCCTGCCATGTAAGCTACCCCTTAGAAGACTCTGTCAGCCAGAGGTTCACTATGGGTTAAAATGGTCAGCCCCATTCCCAGGACTGCCTTCCTCCTGATTCACCATCCCCCAGCTCTCTTCTCCCTGCACCAGAGCCATGTGACTCCAGCCAGCTGCCTCATCTTGGCTGCAGTCACCAGGACCAGTCAAAGGAAATTTATGAACCTCCAGGTCAGAGTTCAGGGGACTCAGCCTCACGTTAGCAGTTGGTACTCACGTCGGTTAAGCATGCACCGAGTGGTACAGTCATTATTTCTTTACAGATGTGTCCTTCCTGCTAGCCTGAGGCTTTCTAGAAGCAGTAAGATTAAAAAAACAAAAAAGAAAAGAAAAAGAAAAAAGGGAGAGAGAAATAAAGAAAGGAATGGGTGGGGAAGAAATTAGGCTAGCTTTTGGTTTTACTCTCATTTTAGGAAGCAGTTTTAGACACTGGGGCTCCATTGTATTTTCCCAATACCTGTCTTGATAACTTGCCCAATAAGTCATGTTCTTTTCATCCTTAATGCTTTCCCTCTAGAAGACAGAACTCAATCCCTAAATTCCTGCCCCATATCAGGGGCCTTTAGTCTTTGGAACATACCTAGTTCACACTGCAAAGTCCTGGGCCCCAACTCTGAGCCAATATATACTTGCAGTGCCCAAGGGGTCCTGTATAGGACTTTCCAACCTGCTGCAATAAAGTTCTTCCCTTTCTAGAAGTCTCCTGCCAAGGCTCTGTCCCAAAGGTCTGTGGATTCGAGGGAGGAAATGCTGCAGCTGAGTGAGGAGGTCATGAGGAAGAATAGGGGTCACAGAGAAGATAGCTAATGACAGGGAAGGTAAGCGGGATCATGTCTCCTTCATAAGGGAGTACTTCACTCAAGCACAAGCCTTGACTAGTAGGAATAAACACAGAATTCAGAATTCAGGTGGAGAAGATGGGGAGAGAAAACATGCACTGAGTAGACACCACAGACAAAGCCCTGCGAGAATATATTATCTCACTTAATGTCCTCATCACCAGATTGCAGTAGGAGCCATTGCCCCCATTTTACAGATGAGAAAACTCAGGTTCAGAGAGGTTAAGAATCTTGCTCAATACCACCAAGCAAGTTAGGTGTACAACCGGGAACTGAATCAGCTCTGTCTGACTGTACAACCATTTCTCACTCCTACAGAACCAGATATCCAGCCTAGATAGACAGATGCAGGATGCCCCCCCACTTTTATGACATGCCTTTTCCCCAAACTAGCCCTACATCAATACCATAACTATCTTTTATAGTTTAAGAGAGCGGTCACTGTCCCCTCTGCTTGTCTGGCTCCTTCTACCAGGAAGCTGTAGAAATCATGGGCCATCAAAACGATAAGCACATCAGTGATGTGCTGGAGCAGTGGTTTTCAAATTCATTTATTTTTTTTGTAGCAGAATCTATGTTTGGAACTCCCATACACAAAACAGGTATTAGATGGAGAACTCTCCAGGCCCCCATCTGTGCCCCTCTGGAAGGGTCTCCGAGGCTCTTCTGAAGGCCCCTCCAAGAAATGCAGTCTGATCTACTCTGACCCTCATTTGTGGACGAGAAGACTGGGGACCAAGGTCAGGAAGGGGCTTGCCCAAGGTTACCCAGTGACCTTGAAACAAAAATCTGCATCTGTTGCTTCTAGTCCTCTCTATTCTACACAGTGGCCAAGTCACATCCATCAGCGTGGAGGAGGTGTCCTGGTCTATGCAAGCAGCTTGTGTGGGAGTGGGATCCAGATAGAAATTTCCTTCTGGCAGTGCAGGGGAGGGGGAGGTAATCACTAATGCTAGTGGCCAACATTAACTGAGCACCTTCTGTGGTGCTGGCGCAGGGCAAAGAGCTTTGCTTGCATTATTCCATTTAATTCCCTCAGCCGATTATGATCCCATTATGGAGATAAAGAAGCTGAGTCTTAATTCCTCAGAAGTAGGCTGCCCAGCTAGTTTACAGCTGCGGTAGGATTAGATCCTCAGAGCCCAGGTCCTAACCAGTCTGCTGTACTGTCTTCCTAGCGAAGGCTAGAAGCTCATTCCTATTTACCAACATAGCCTTCCCTCCCCACCTGCCAATCTCCCAGCAAACGCTCTGCACGACCAGACATCGCATTTTCCTCACCGTGACCGCCAATATGCAGGGTCTTGGGTATAAATGCGCACCCCCTACCCTCCCCAGCGACAGAGCCACACGTACCCGTACACACAGGCGGGCGCGCACTCATGCATAATGCATGACGCAGCGGGCTCAAATCCTGCTAAATTGAGATTCAGCCGGCTGTTGGGTCTGGAGACACCTCAGTGCCTGCGTCATTAGCTGAGCTCTGAAAGCCATCATTACTGCAGCCAGTGTGGCTGAGTCACTGAGACCGCTAGCAGGTAATAGACTTGCGGGGACACGTAATAAAAGGGATTGGAATGGGATGGGACTCAGGCCGGAAACCAGGACTATCTGTTACCCGGCTCTGAAGGGTGATATGTAAACAAGCAGCTCCAGGCCCCCGAGATGCCGGTTCCGCCGAGTCTCTCAGCAGAGGATAATAAACGGCCCAATTATAACCTCCACACTCTGAGGTTTCAAAGGAGAGGAAGAAAAAAAAATCAATGAAATTAATTTAATGTGGACCCATTCTTTATGTGTTATGCTACAGCAGTTGTATGAGATACCCCAATAGACCTGCTCATCTTTCCTCCACCCACAGTCTTTACCCACAAGAGCAAAGTGAAAAAAAGCCAGGACTTCAGGCATATTTGTCCATGATATCTCAAAGAAGGGGGGCAGATCAGAGAATCCTAGGGCTGAAGAAGCTTTAAAATCTTATGTTTTGAGGCATAGGGGAAGATGCAGGGTCTCCACGTACACTTGTGCAGGTTGTGCACTGTACAAGGGTGCCCCTTGAGGGGTGAGTGGGGACTGAGATGTAGCCCGTGCTCCATTGGACAAACTGTGATCTTTGCCCTGGGTTGTATCCCCCTCTACATGATTAAGAGGGAGGAGCCAAAGATAGATCTAGGTAGTTACACTGAACAGGGAGTCAGAGATGTGCCCTCCGTGGGGTTCGCATTCAATGCAATCTTTCATATATCTCCTCCCTAGATCTGTTCCCTCATTTGTAAAAGGAGGGCATTAGATAAGGTGCAGGTGAAGGGGGCTACCATTAATAAGGCACCAAGTTCCCGGCAGGCTGGGAGCATGAAGCATTTGTCTTATTTAATCCTTCTGGTAACCTCTCTTGAGGTTTACCCAGTCCCATTTTACAGATGGGGTGGGGGGGGGGAAGCAAGCATCAGAATGATGTGGTCACCTGCCCCAAGTCACAAAGCACTTGAGTGGAGAAGCCGGGTTTGCAATCCACGTATGTCTGGGCTCTTTCCCATGGCATGCCTCCTCGTTAAGGCTGTTTCCACCTCTAGTTTTCTGTGATTCTATATGTAAAATGGCCTTGGTTATTGGAGCATCCGGGGGTGCGGGACTCGGGAATACTGTTGCTACCCACGTCAAATAACAGGGAACACCACCCGACAGAAGCTGAGGGGTCCATGCAGAAAGAGGCAGGAGGTCAGGGAGCAGTGGCAGTGAATCTGACCAGACGCAGAACTGGTCTTCCAAGGAGGTTAATGAGAGGTAATCCTGAAAATCACTGTTCGGTAAGCCTGGTGCCAATATTTAGTAAAATAATTGGATGAATGTGCCCAGAAAAAATCTGTAAGCATTCGAGAGATAATGGAATAGTGAGTGATAAGGAGCACCGGAGGTTCAGGCAGAACAAATCTTCCTGGACAACTTGATAGCTTTTCCTGACGAAATTACGAAATTAGTGGATGAAGGAGATGTAGTAAAGGTTATGGATTTGAGCTCCAGCAAAATATTGAATAGTGTCACATGTGATGTTCAACTTGCCAAATTAATTCAAATTGTCTCTGATTCAGGCCGTGTTATGTGGATTAGTGCTATTATTGAATCTGGTTGAAGAACAGGGCCATCAGGTGCTGATATATGGTACTGCTCCAAGGTCCGGGGCCAGAGACCTTCTCACCCCCATCTGTGGTCTGGAAGGGAGAGTAAGAAGTGCCATTGGATCCCAGGCAAGAAATGCAGACATCTTTAAAGTGGTGGAAGAACCAGGGGAAGACCCCCTCCTGGGGCATTAGGAGGGAAGAGATGTTTTATAGATCATTTGATTATCACAGTCTCCATATGAGGCAGGTATCATTCCATCATCCTCTTCACCAGTCGTCATCATCATAATTTTACTTATAAGGAACTGAGGGTCAGAGAGGGAGTGGCTGACCACATAGACAGGAAGTGGAGGCACTTGGGTTCCAAACCAGGTGTTTCTGATTCTCATGACTGGCGTACTTTCCTCTATGCCCAGTTGTTCTCAAACTTTGTATCCATCAGAATTGCCAGGGGTGGGGGTGGGATGGGGGAGGAATTTTACGGCACAGATCTCTCAGCCCACTCGGAGTTTCTGATTCAATAGTTTGGAGTGGGGCCTGAGAATTTGCATTTCCACCATGTTCCCAGGTGATGCTGATGTTCCAAGTCCAAGGACCATGCTTCAAGAACCACTGTTCTATTCCAGTTCGTCCTGGATATTAATTTGCATATGACTCACCTGGAGATCTTGTTAAAATGCAGATTCTGACTCAGTGGATCTTCTGGGGAATGGGGGAGTCTGCATTTCTAAGAAGCTCTCAGGTGATGTCCATGCTGCTGGTTTGTGACCACACCTTGAGCAGCAAACAACTATGGCCATGATGTTGGGAAATGAGAAATCTAGAAAGACAGCACCACGACTTAAGAACCTCCTCTGGAATCCAAAGAAGAGGAACTAGATCTTAAAACATAGACAAAAATGAGCTGTAGAAAGGACATAATTTAGGAGATCTGAGTTCAAATTTGGCCTTGCCTTCCTTTTATTTGCTTCACGATGGGAGGAATTTCTTGAACTTCTTTAGGCATCAGTTTGCTTATTTTCAAAGTAATACTTATTTTTCTTATAATGATTACTATTCTTTAATGCCAAGACTTTTATTTGACAATCAATTTAAAAAACGTCCATAGACAAAATATTTGGGGACTTCTCAAAATAATTGCTGAAGACATGCTGCATGGTAGTGCCCAACATTCTAGTGTGGGGAGCCATGAATAAAACTGTGCTCAGGATGCACTGCTAACTCATTTCTCTCCCCAGTGACTGATTCCACACAGAAGCAGAACTCAGTGTATTCCCCGGACCCTTTTATAGTGATTTCATTAGAGTTCTAGAGTCACTCCATTATCAAAGTTAAAATAAAATATACCCCTCTGCTTTAAATATCTCAATATATGTATGCAATTTATTGCCACTTGTCTAAAGTCCTTTAGGGGAGCAGAAAGTGCCTAAATCTAAACTATTGATACAGTGAATGCAAATGGAAGGATTAAAGGCTCCTGCTCAGCCTTCCCTTGAGGCATTTGGGAAACTCAAGAGAGAAATCAAAGAGGGACTGTGGTGGACTGTTAGGTACAGTAGGAATGAAATGGCTGACTAATGTTGTGATGGTTATTATTACAAACAAAAAAAGTTGTTTTTTAAACTTGGTATTTAAGGACCTTGTAACAAATAGACCCTCACCCCACACAATTTCCCAGCCTCAGTTCATTTCTATCATTCTCCCCATAATCTCTGTGTGCCTTCCCCACCTTCTTCTCACATGCCCTCCAGCATCCCCTGACCACGGTACGGTGCCTATCACAATAGCAAATTCTAAATACCAATTTATTTCTCACTGTGCCTCAAACTCCAGGGAGGACATCGCTAGTTTTGCTCACCTCCCAGCCTCTTTTGTCTATTTTCCCCGAGTAACACAAATTTCCCCCAAAGCCATGTGCCTTGTATGGTTGTCCTTGGCCAACTTCAGGTCCAGGTTCCTCCCATGTCCATCTGGGGTCAATAATTAGTTTATTCATTCATTTATCTCTTCACTCAGCCATTTTTTCATTCCCTCAACATTCCTACCCTCAGCCATTCCTTCATCTATCCCACCATTCATTCTTTTATCACTTCACTAATCCATTCATAGGCTCATTCATTCATGCATTTATTCTCATACATACATTCATCTATATATTAATCATATATGAATATATATTCGTGTATATGTTCATCCACTTAGTAATGCATTCCATTTTACATTCACGTCAGTTCTTTCATTCAGACATTCATTCATTCACTCATTCATTCATTGAACAGCGACAATGCTCACTGGGTGCTCACTCAGTGAGGATCTGCCTTAGACACTGATTTGTAGAAGGTGCTGCTCTTGAGATATTCACAAGCCAGTCAAGAAGCCAAAGAAACAAACATACAATTGCAAATGCTCTGTGGTTGGGGTGGAGCAGAGGAGGACAGGAAGTTGAAAAGTAAGTAATAATAACTGATGCTACTGTGTCCCCAGTATTTTACATGCCTTATCTGATTTAAATGCTCCCTTCCTTTTAATAGAAGATGAAACGAAATTTACTTAGTAAATAGACTCAGTTGAGGTCTGAGCCCAGGCATTCTCTTTCCACTCCCTAAGCTCTTAACCACTCTGCTGTATTCACCGGTAATGTTTGGTAACCTTAGTTTTAGACCAGCATTTCTGGGGAATGATGTGGGAGAAATCAAATTATAAAGGTGTGAGAAGCAATTGGATAGTGAGGAAGTGGAGACTGTAAGTTTCTGTCAAGGAGTGTGTTCTTTGAAGGGAGGAAAGAGAAGGTAGTAACTGAAAAGGGGCTTAGGATTGAATCTTAGGCAGGGCATCAGAAGAATTTCATGAGTAAGGACAAGCATGTTCATCATTGCAGATTCTTCCATTCACTTCCCTTAGTTGTCTTCATTCCTGTTGCCCCCACCATGACTGTGAGCGGTTTTATTTACTTCTGTAAATAGTAGGACTTAACACAGAGCCTTCCATAAAGTAGTTGCTAAATTAATACCTGCAGAGTGAATGTCAAAAGCTCTGCAATGGATTCACACATTGCCAGGACTGCACCTTTATAGAGAGTAGTTTGGCTGAGCAGGGCTGCTCACCAAGGAGTCAGTGTAACCAGTCGGATCCTCAAGGCTGGCAATACAGAAGGAGTGACTGTGATAGCCAGAAAAATAAGTGAAGCCAAAGTTGATAAGGAAAATACAGATTCAAACACAGGGTAAAATTTAATTCATGTATAAGGAGGGGGCAGGGTCCAAGTTGGGGACTTAAGTAGGTTTGTAGCATTGTCTTAGAGTAGATGGGACATTGGCCATAGAAAACAGACCTAGGGAGCAATGTCACGTGCCTATATTGTTTGGATGTTTGCACAGTTTCCTGGCAATTTGTATTGGTTCAGGAGCCCCAGCAGAGAAAACAGTCTCACGGGTATGGAGAAATGAAGGTTTTAGCTTCAGTGGGGTGGGTTTTATTAGAACTGTTATTAGTCTGTTATGCAAAAGGCTCACTAGAAACTCACTGGGGCTCTCAAAAGTGTTGCACACTTTTTACAATTACATTCTTTCCGATTCCTCCATGGGTTTCTTGATGCTCTCTCAGCTTCGGATCTATTAAAGGTGTGTAGGGAGGGATAGCTTCCGGCTCACTTCTCATTTGAGTCCAGGGCCACATATCTGCCGTTCATGTCTGCATATTGTTGAAAGTAAGAAAGGGACCTGGCAGGTGGTGAATTGTAGCAGGTGCTTTGACATGTATTATTTTATATCACAACAAGCAGAGGAACCAGAATATCAGATACCTCAAGTGGCTTTCATAAGGTCACACAGCTGGTTAGTGGCAGAATTAGCATTCAAACACCAATTGGTCTAACTGCAAATCCTATACCCTTCTCCAGGGCCCCATGCTGCCTCCAACAATAAGATTGCTTTCATTAGAGGAGGGATTTCTCACTTAAGGTTGACAACCTAAGATTTGAGGGAAGGAGAAGAAGAGGGGAGCAGGAGGAGATAGGGAGAGGAGAAAGAATCATTCCATACCAGTTTCACACTCAAAGATCACTCTCCAGCTGTCAGCTGAGCCCACAATCACTGTGGAGTTTTATAGAGTTTTAAGGAGCAAGAGTCGTCAAAGAGTGAAGTGACAGATTTAAAATTAACTTGCCATACTCCCCATCAATATTGTGACAGTCCCCAAGTACCAGTTCAGTGACCCAGTGGCACCAACTTGACAATATTAACATAACTTTGTCAGAACAAAAGTGTCCCCTCTGTCTTTTCAAGAGAAGCTAATTTTGGGGAGACAGGCATTCTTCTCTCTGTCTTTTCTTGGCACCTCTGTGACGGGTCCCTTTGAGCCAACCCAAGAGTGCATGTTTCATAAACTTCCATGCTTCTTCCATCTCCCTGGGGATTGCCACCCAAGGCGGGATGGCCAAGTCAATCAAGGAGGAGCTTCCCCACTTTAGGGACCTACTGAGTGAATGAAGACCAGGACATACTTGAAGACCCCCACATACTTGCCACTTTCTGAACACCGACTGGACCCCCCTTTAGTCTTTATATTTGGAGCAACATGCTCAACCAACTCTTATCAGTTCACCATAGTCTGTCCCCTTTTTTCTCTTCACCTAATAACCTCTTATTCTTCACATCTCAGCTTAAGATTACTTCCTGAGGGTCACCTCTGTGGACTCCTAACCCCCATGTGGGTCCCTGATGTTTGCTCCCAGAGCGCCATGACTTCCACATGTCACACCGCACAGCTCACTTGACTGAATTTCACTTGAATAACCATCTTTTGTTATCTAGGAGCTCAGTAGGTAGAGTGACTATATAATTTACCACCTAATCCAGGCAACTTTTGTCTGGGATAAATGCTGAAGTAGACAGGACTCTGGGACAACAGGCATAAACTAGAACTGTCCTAGTCAAACGGCCATCTATGGTCACCCTACAAATATGGGCATATTCTGTGACTGTCTGGCTCTCTTTATATCTCCATCACTTTGCACAGTGATTAAAATTTGGTAAATGCAGGATATTTGTTCAATGAATGAATGACATGTTTCTTTTACTAGTCCTAAAGACAAGCTCACAGAACCTTTTCTGACTTCCTTCCTTCCTTCCTTCCTCTCCTCCCTCCCTCCCTCTCTGTCTTCCTTCCTTCCTTTCCTCCTGCCTTCCAACTTATTAATCACCATCTATTCATCAAGCCCTGTTTATTTTTATCACTGGGCATATAAATAAACACAGTTTCTGTCTTGAGGGTGAGAAGGGGAAATAAGTAGCATGTACTGAGCATCTACCATGGGTCAAGTGATTTAAACACTGAATATTATTTAACCAGCTGATCAATGAGGTAGTTAATATATACACCTTGTACAAATGAGGACAATGAAGTTCAGAGAGATCAGGTGACTTGACCAAGGTCACATAGCTAATAGCAGCAGAGGTTGAATTCAATTCCAGGTCTGCCTGAGTCCAAAGCCATTGTCTCATCATTAAGCTATGCTACTGTCTCAGGATCATAGAATAAAACTGAATATAAAGTAGTACAGGGTATAAAGGCTGTGACTGAGGGAGGTTCTCAGTGGGTGGGTGGGCAAAAAAGCTTCTCTGACCCACCCATCTCATTCACTTTATCCACAGACTCTAAAAACAAAATCAGTGTCTAACTTGGAGCTCCCATTTATTGAGACCTTAGTTGTGTAGACACTTTGCTAGATCTTGGGGATTTACAACGAACAGTCAAAGATGGTCCTGGGTCTCATTTCAGTAGGGAAAGTAGACATTAAATAAAGAATCACACAAATATTAATTTAATTTAGCTTTTTACAAGTATTTCAGAGGAAAAATAGTATGAGGACCATATATAGTTTTTTTCATCATTATTTTCACAAATAAGGAAACTGAGGCTGGATGGATAAATCATCAAAATCACATTGCAGAGAGCTAGGATTTCAACCCACATCCTCTTGACCCTAAAGCCTATGTTGCTCTTCCTTCCCCTCCTTTCCTTCTGAATAATGGGATCATAAAGCCATTAGTGGAACAGAGCAAATCCGTCGCCACCGCTTTCTAAGCTGTGTAACCTCAATGTCTTTATATGTGGAATGGATATAACGTTGGCTCATCTACATAAGCTTGTGGTGAGGATTAAAGAAGATATGACACTTGAAGCACTTAGCAAAGTGCCTGGCCCATAGAAACGTGCTCAGTAAATAGCAATTATTAACATCATTAATTTTATTAGGTAGCATTGAATTATTGACTAAGGTAATTTGGTGGTCCATCACACGCATAATGTCCTGTGTTGTTAGTTAACTTTTAATGTGGGTTATTTTTATAACATTCCCCCACTCCCCTACTACCACCAGCCTCAAGTCCCTCAGATTAACACAGGGGTACGAATAGAGTTGGACATGTGACTGTGTGGTGGAAGGGATGGGGGGAGATGGACATTTGAGTATGGGTTTGTAGCCAGACTGCCTACATTCCAATCCTGGCTCCACCATTTACAAGCTGAATGACACTGAGAAAATTAGCGTCACACCTCTACATCAAAATTGTTGTAACAATGGAATGGGTTTCAACAGGTGGAGCTACTCCTTGGGTTCTCCTCTTCTGTCACTGGGAGCTCCTTCTCAGCCTCCAGTGATGGTGGCTCTTCATCATGGTGCAAGTATAGGAGCACCTGGGCTCAGGGCACTGGCTCTCTTCTTCTCTATTCTCTGGTCAGTTCATCTCCTCTCATTTATTTTATGTCATCTATATGCTAAATAATCTGAAATCTGCACTTCGAGTCTGGTCTCTCTTCTGGATTGTATATCCAACTGGCTTCCTGACATCTCCATGAGAATATATATTAGATATGACCAGATGATGGTTACTGAAGCAAAGTGATGAGTACCTGGGGTTTTATTACATTAGTGTCTACTTTTATAAATGACTGGAATTTTCCACAATCAAGTTCATTTGTTAACATGGTCACAACTGAATTTCTATTTCTATTCCCTTCCCTTATGCCTGCTCCTCCCGTGGTCTTTCCTGTCTCCATCAATGGCATTTGCATCTGTTGAACTGCTCAGGCTAAAAGCACAGAGCCAACCTTGCCTCCCTCCTTCCACTCCCTCATCAGTAAATTCTGTTGCCCTACCTTGAGAATAACCCAGAATCCGCCCACCTCTCACCACGATGACGCCTACGACCAGACTCAATTGTCTTTCACCTGGGCCATTGCAAAAGCCTTGGAGCTGCTTTCCTTGCTTCCACCCTGCTCACTAATGTCTATTCTTCACACCCCAGATGGAGTGGTCTTTTAAAAATATGAGTGAGATCATAGCCCTCTTCTGCTCAAACTGTGCACTGGCTTCTTTCTCTTCTCTCTCAGAGTAAAATCCAAAGGACTATACTTAGGTGACTCACAGGACTCTACACAAATTGCCACACTGCCCCACTCAACATCCATGACCTTTTTATTTATAGCCTTTGCTCCTGCCGCTCACTCTCTCTTTCAATATGTTCTGTCCACCCGGGCTCCTTTTTGTTCAGGGAACATGCCAAGAGTCTGTGAACTTGCTGTGTCCTCTGCCTGGAAGCTCTTCTCCAGTTATCTGCAAGGGTGACTGCCTCACCTAAGGTCTTTGCACAAATGTCACCTCATCAAAGAGGCCTTCCCTGTCCAGCCTGTATTAAATAGAATCTCCTGCCTAGCACGTCCTGGCCCCCTTATCCTGCTTTCCTCCATGATGTACACTTGACATAGTATATATTTATCTGTTGATGGTCTCCTACACTAGACTATAACTCAGGAGGGCAGAGTTTTTATCAGTTTTGCTCATAAAAATATTGGTGTCCTAGAACAGTGAGTGGTGTATAACAGGTGCTCAATAAATGTTTTTGATTGAATGAAGATACAACGGTGTCTGGTGGGGGTAAGTAGTATATGTTTGTCATTGCTGTTATTACTATTGTTGCTACTACCACTATTGTTACTTTTGCTGGGACTAGCCTCCTTACATTTCTTATCTTAGTTTTCTCACAACAACATAGGAGACGGAAGGATCGTTATGTTACCTATGAGGAGACTAGGCTGAGAAAGGTGAGCTCATCTGTATGAGGCCCAACAACCCAAGAGGCGAATCACTAATCTCCAAAACCTAACTGTCTTCTCTTCCCTGGGGCCCCTATGTTCTCCATGTTGGCATGGTACTCACCAATGGGATCCCCATGTTAGAATGTTCTCTGTATTGTTATTAAGAAGTTCATCATCTATGCAAGGATGTCACTAAGTGGGGGAAAAAAGTGAAAAGTGATATATTTTATGTACCTTTTGGGAAAGAAAAGGGGGAATAATATTTAATCTCATTTGCTTGGAATTACATAAACACTGGAGAGATATCTAAGAAACTAACAAAAGTGTGTGTGGCAGGGGCTGGGGGGAGGCAGGGGGAAAGGAGTAATGCTCCTCATTGGATGTCTTTTATACTTTTTTTGTTCTTGAACTTTGTGAATTTAAGGCCTATAAAAATATCAATGAAAAAATAAGCCTACCAGACTGTCACAGCCAAGAGGAGCCCAAGGATTCAGACAACTAAATGTAAGGTAGTGACCAAGCTGACCTTAAAGTTCCCTCAGCTTGACCAAACTCCAGACAGGCTGCTTCCAGACTCTAGGTCCCTGACCTTCCTTTTCTTAGAGCATTTCCTTTAGACAGCTTGTCACTGTAAGTTCTCTCTCTGCCCCTTTAACATGTAAACCTTCTAATAGCCTCTTGCCAGTTTTACAACTCAGGAATGTCTTTCGCAAGGACCTGGGAGCCATCTCTTTGAAATGTAATCAACAAGGAAGAAAGCAGAGAAAGACATTTGCAAATTCAGGAATAACTACAATGTCAGGGACATATCCCATTGGTCAACCTCCCCCTGAAGACTTCTGGTACTTTTCCACTTGCTCACTCCAGCCTTAAAAATCCTCCTGTCCTTTGTTTTAATGGACTTGAGTTCAGACCTCTCTCCTCAATTGCAATAGCCTTAAATAAAGTCTTCCTTGCCTGTCTGACACTATCTGGTGCAATTTTTTTCTTTGACAGTCATAGCCCTGAATAAGATCCTGGATCAGAAGAAAGAACATTAGGTAAAACTAAGGTCCTCTGAATAAAGTATGAACTTGAGTTAACAATAATGTATCAATATTGGTTCATTAATTATAACGAATGTACTGTACTAATGTAAGGGGATACTAAGGGAAATGGGGGTAGGATATATGGGAACTCTCTCTACCATCTTTGCAATTCATCTATAAATCGAAAACTGTTTAAAATAAAAGCATTATTTAAAAAATAATCCTCTCATAAGTGGAGAAGCCTCATTTGGGAGGGAGAAAGAACAAAGAAGTATCTGCCTCCAGTTCTCTCTCTGTCTCCTGTGCATGGCCAAATGAGTCTTTATGCCCAGCCAGAAAACACTTGCTGTCACTCTTGTGGGAATTAATAAAAGAAACCTCAAATAATTGGGGTCAGGAAGGCCTGTAGGGGAGCTCTCTCTCCCATAAATCATTAATTACACCAAACAGGAGCAGAGCATGGCTTGCTTCTTGGACAGGAAGTAAAACAACTTCACTGCTGAAGGAAGACTTCTCTACCCACCCGGCAACAGCCCAGCCAATGAGAAATGCTGCAGCTCAGCCAATGAGAAGCTGTTGCCATCCTGAACTGCCATGTTCCTCCCATGGACTTACAACAGCCTCTCCCTTTTTCTCTATAAAGGCAGCTCTCCTCCTTTGTTTGCTGGATTTGCCTATGGTTTGCCATGCATGCACATCCCTAATTGCAATTCTTTTAGCTATTCCCAGATAAACTCATTTTGAGATAAAATAACAGGTAAATTTGCTTTTTAAGTTGACACTCTCAAGCACCAAACCGAAGTGAGCCCAGTTCTCAGCCAGGGTGTTTTCTTGCAACTGCTGGATCAGAGTGGGGTGTGGGAAGGGCATTCGTTTTGACATACAAACATGCATGCTATCCAAGTGTCAGGTAGACCCAGATAAGCAGGGCTGACACTAGCTGTGTGACTGCAGGCAAGTCATCAGACCTCTCTGAGCCCATCCACTTACATCATGCATTCTCCTGGTGGCAAAAATTGTTCCTGGGTGGGCAAAAACATCTTAGACATTACAACAGTGTTTGGCTCACCAAAGTTTAACCTTCCTCAATAACATTGTATCCCATATTATTTAATTTCTCTCATTAGGGAGAATTCAACCTTAATTTAATTTTTCTCCTCGGGGAGGGGGTAATAATGAAAAAAAGTTAAGAAACGTAGACTTAGATAATACCAAAAAGAAGTCATTCTTTCCCCTTTACATCAGTGTTCAACTCTATGAGTCTTGTTCAGCTTGCAACTCCAGAACCCAGAACATGATAAGCACTGAATGTATATTTATTGGTGGAATCACAAGACTGAAGGAGAATTTAATTGCAATTTAGTTTAATTTTCAAGCTAGGTTTCTACTTCCTTTGCAAATACAGCTGTAAGATGCCTGTATGGCCTCTGGGCTTGAATATTCCCATTGGCTGGATCCTCAATAACTCCTCAGAAGTAGTTTGAAAATTAACAGAAACTTGGAGGGGTATCCCTTGGTGTAACTTGAGTTCTCTAAACTATGAAATGGCAAGGAAGACCAATCCCTTTATCCTATTTCTTTCTTCCTACTCTAGAAAGCATCCAAAACAAGCTGAAGCAGTTTCAAGTTCACAGCAAGAGCCTGTACCCTCATGGAGAATGGAGAGCTGGCTGGCTCATTCAGGGGTTAAGGTTCTTTCAAAGTAGTCAGGAATACACTGAATTAACCAGGCCTGAGCTACTCAAATACTTGCAGCTTCGGCTCCTGGCTTGTGCCTGCTAATTAATTGCCCACTTGATGGGCTCCTCTGAGGATCTTATGAGACATAAAAATAAATGCTCATTTTGACTCTTAAGAGCCACCTTTGAGGTGTTCCACTAGATTATCATTAATAGCAATTATTCAGTGGCGATGTTACATAAAACTCCAGCCACTGCCCTTGGAGCTTTCTGTATTAATTCACATCCAATAAACCGTGATCATATCTTTCATTAGAAGTGTTACTAAATACATTTCTATTCAGGGCATCTCCCTGAAATGGAAATATTTCCCTAAAAATTAATTTTCTTGATACACATGTGTAGGCTTATTAATGTGAGCTTAGAATAGACTTACTTTTTCATTTCTCTGGAAGGAATACAAAGAAAGTCATCCTGGTGAATTTACATCTCACATGATCGCAAGTGTGCCAGGATGCACACTCCAGCACAAAATTTCCGAGTAAGTGGTATCTCATGGATCCTCAGATTCGTGTTAGAAAAATGTCACTAATGTTTGCACATGTCTTTACACTTTACAAGGCACTTTGACCTGACTTTTCTCATCACCTCTCCCTCCCCACCATAATTCGCCTGTGGGGTTGGTATTATTATGTTCCCTGATTTAGTGTTGAGCAAACTGGGCTCAGAAAGGTTATACGGGCAAAGTCTTATAGCCAGTAACGGTCCCATTACTGTGGTGCTTAAATAACCCTTCCTGATTGAATGCCCATCCTTCACCGTGGTTTATCTCTACAATCCCATCTCCTCACCCTCTTCATGATCCACCTTGATGTTCATGTCTGCAGATGCTCTGTGCTCGTACTTTTCTGGAGCACACTTCCACTTGGCTAACTGTTAATCATATCCTCCAGACTTCAGCTGGCATCTTTCAGGAAGTCTTCCCTGCGCTTACCCACACCAAGGCTGGGCCAGTGGTCCATGTGCACAAGAATGGGGACCTTGACTGTCTCCTTCATCTTTTCATCCCCATTGCTTAATACAGTCCCTTACATCACAGGTGCTCAACAAAAACTTGTGAAATAACAAATGAGAACAAGTGGTAAAGCCAGGACTGGAATCTCTGACCTCAGGTTCAGTCCTTGGGTGTCTTCTCACTCCCTCCTGTAATTAACAAAACGACAACAACAACAACAAATGATTTCTGAGGTGTGATTTCTTCTAGGAGTCATACACCAGAAATATATGCTAAGCTGCCTTAGCATAATGCAAATATAGTTAAAATTTCAGCCCTGTGGACTCCATTAAGGATGTATAACGCTTGGCCAGGGGATGGGCTGGTTTGTACCTTTTGGAGTGTTTATTTATAAAAGAGATGGCTAAGCACATTAGTACATTAGCGGGGTAAACAGGATCACCAGGGAAATGGCAGAAGATACTTAAGAGAACAAACTGCCTGGAGTCACTTTAGAAGCACCCATTATGAACAAACAATCACTGTGCTAATTACAATTGCTCTGCTAATTACAATGACTGTGCTAATTACAGTGTATCCTTATCCATTCAGAAGGTTCCCTAGGGACTTTTCCTTCTGAGTGCTTTGACCAGCCTGAGTCACTGCCTGCTTTGGAGTGTGATGAAACTGTGGTACTTTAAAAATCTTCTCCGCTTCGGATGCCTCAATGACTCTGATAGGCTCCCTCCTCCTAGAAAAAGAATGTAGTCAGGGATTTTGAAGCCAGAAAATTAAAAACAAAAAGAAGGAGAGGAGAACGGGGAAGAGAAGTGAAATGAACCTGGTTGCTTCTGTTTTAGCACCTTTTGCACAATAAAGACACATTTTTAGGTTAGCTGGAGAACATTCAAAATATGCCATGTCTAAGTTGCTTTCCTCATAAAATGACCATGTTTGGTATGTTTAGAGATGTGAACATTGAGAATAAAATTAAAAAAAAATAAAGCGGCTCTTTTACTTTCTCCTCTTACTATAATTAGGGAGAAAGATTAGAGAGGGCTTGTTTTAAAATGGATTGCAATTCCCTGCTCCTCACAAAAAAAAGAAAAAAAAAAAAGAAAAAAGAAAAGGCATCTTTCATTAGGTCTTAAGTTTACTACTTTCTTTCTGTCCTCAATTAAACTAATAAGTGTTGATAGTATGAGATTTTTGTCTCAGTGCTTAGGAATAATAAAGCTTCCCCCAGGTCAGTGTCCCCTCCCAAATGGATTTCTCACTACTTTTCTGGGAGTTTGTCTTCTACCTTTGACCTGAAGCCAACTACAACCCAGTTCTCCGCTGGAAAGAACTTCTGCTGCATCCAGTGATGGCTGAAACTGCAGCGTGGGCACATTCAGGAGGCTCTGATCTGGGCACATAACAGTGGCTTCGGGACACTGGAGTCAGGTAAGTGCCTCTCCCATTGGATGCTCAGAGCATCCCCATACCCATCATTGAGCAGAGCAGATGGTCAGATGAATGCAGAGAATCAATTGTGCTACATGATGCACTAGGGGCCTGTTGGATTACAGGACAGGAATGTCTGCCCTGGCTACTGTAGATCCGAAACAGAGTCTCCATACTTGGTCACTCTGGAGGGAGACTCCTTTGGGGCTCCATGACCTTCTACTGCCATTGGCCTTGGGACTTTGTTCCTGCTTTCAAACAGGCAAATGGTGGAGCAACAATTCTTCTGCATTCTCGGGCATAACCTGGGCTCACGTCTAACATAAAGTTCATTTTAATACCTTGTTATTCAAAGCTGATCCTCAGACCCAGGAGCTCATTTGAAATGCAGAGTCTCAGGCATTACTGCAACCCACGGAACCAGAACCTGTATTTTAAATCCCTTCGTGATTTGTATGGGTATTAGAGTTTAAGAAGTACTGGTGTATTTTATGTGTATTGTATTCTGGCTATAAGCAGACATATAGAAAATTTCTACCTTTAGATAGGGTTTTTGTGTCTAAGAATGATGATGAGCTATTATTTGCTCTTCTGCTCTTTGAGGGTCCTATGGTTTGAGACCATACGCACATTATCTGGAGGCTATATAGTGGTGAAGAGGGCGGGCCTTGACCCCTGGCTCCATCACTTACCAGCTGTATGACTGTGGATGCTACAGCTTACCTCTCTGAACTTAAGTTTTCTCATGTAAAAAGTATGACAGTCACCCTGTGCTTGTCCACATGTGTCATGAGAAAAACATCTGCCTCTGCCCCTCAAAGACAGGCTTTGAAAATGAAAGAAAAAATGGTTTTACAATCTCAATCATGCATAAGGATATTGAGAAATGCACCAGAGGATGTGATGAATTGATAAGAGGGAAAGGTAGGAGGTGAGGAAGATTGACATGCAGACCACCAGGGCTTACTGGTCAACCTTCATTCTGCCCATCTGGATGGCATCCTTTCCTATTGATCAGTACCACGTATAAGCTAATCATTAAATATTTTGAATATCACCCCAGGGGTGGGAGATTAACACACTTCTGGAACTTTTGGACCTAGGCCCAGGCCCGCTATTCTACACAGCACACATGAATATCAAATCCCACATTCCTAATTAGATGTACTTCACTACAGGCCATTCAGACAGAAACAAAGCTGTGTGTGTGTGTGGGGGTACCCTATAGGACACAGGTGATACAGCACTTCGGAGAGATTACGTCTTTCCAAAGGCTGGGATAAACACCCCCACAAGCAGGTGACCCTGGGCTACTGCCCATCCCAGGTTGCTGGCTGAGCTGCCCACATCCCACAGACCCAAAGGGCATGAAGGGCTGCATTTCTGCCCCTACCCTGGGCATTTCACCAGAGCCACATATTCACCAAAATATGTGTTGGTTGGAGGAAGTTGGGAGGATGACCATGGCTCCAGTCCAGAGATGAGATTTGAGGGAATGCAACAAAAAACATCTTCATCTGCTATATGGTTTCTGGAATTGGGGGGAAATAAATACAATTAAAGGAGAGAAAACAGTGTTTACTGAAAGCCTGCTGTGACCAGTACTTTTGCTTATTAGCCTGTTAATAAATCCTCAGCACAGCCGTTTGAGGATATTTTGAGGTAAAACCAAACTTTACATTTGAAGATCTTGAGGGTCATAGAGGTGAAGAGATTTGTCCAAAGCCACACAGCTAGGAAATAGCAGATGTGGGACTTGGACCCTGTTATTTCGCATGGCAGCACCCTGACACCCTGAGTTGTGTCCCCGCCAGGAAAGGGATCAAGTTCCTAGAGAATCGTGCACATGAAGGTGGGCTTTGCCTAAGACTTCTCCCTAGTTATTGATTTGGCAGCCTCCTGTGATACCTGGGCCCTTCCTGTCTGCTGAGAACAGGGATGGAACAGGAGCCAATCTCATTTCATCATCACAACGCCACCGGGAATTGGATATTATTGTTGTTATAATTCCTAATCTAGAGATGAGAAAACTGAGGCTTAATGAACTCATGTTCCTAAGGTCACACAACTGACAAGTGGCAAGCTAGGACTCAAATTCTAGAGCCTGGCATCTTAGACACCAGGCCAATACAACCCAAAATGGCTAGATAATGTGAACCACCTGGGAATATGGTGAAAATTCACTTTCCCAGGCCCCTTATCTGGAAAAAAAAATGATTGGTAGGTCTTGGGGTAGCGTTAGGTGATTCTTATGATCAGGTGAGTAGGAAAGGCTTCTAGTAAGCCCCTGGCCATGGGGTTGAGTAGAAAGAGTGCAGCATCCTGGGTAGAAGCCCTCAATCTCCGTCTGAGTTCTGCCCTGTCTCAGTTCTATAGTTTACAGAAAAGGCAACAGACACCCAAAGGGGGAGAATGGCCAAGGGTGATACAGCAGGAAGTGGCAGAACAGGAATGGAAACTGAGCTTTCTGATTCCAGGGCCCATGGTACACCGGACACATCGCCCTTGACTCTGGCAGAAGATGTCAGGAAACCTTGGAAAAATGGAGACCCAGAAGAGAGATTCCTCTGAGCCAGCCCAAGAGTCAGGACCCAGGAAAACTGCCCCTTAACTCCTATGATCCAGCCCCCAACTTCTATCATCCATCCACTTCCAAGGTCTCGCCATTGATCTCCACAAAAGGTGGTACACATCTGTGTCTCTAGGTGGCAAGTTGAGGATTTTGCCAAAAGCTGGAATCTTTCTTCATAAGAAAACTCAGGAATGGCCTTGAGAGTCAAAAGCTAATGCCACTTCTAATTAATAATCTCTCCACCACCGGCCTTCTTTGCTTCCTCTTACAATAAGATCGTGACAATAAGATCTTGGTATATTACAGAACACCCAGGCCTGAAAGTGCAGAAAAACAGCTTCCGGGCCTGGGTGTGCTGTTAATTCCTTATGCAACCTTGGCCTTGGAGTTGCTATCTGTACAGTGTGAGAGTTGGATTCTATGTCTCTGAGCCTTCAGAGTGGATATTAGTGCAGCTCAACAGAATGGGAGTTGGAATCCCTGCTTATTCATTTACAAGTTATATGATTTTAGGTAATTCACTTAAACACTGTGAGTCTCAGGCATCTCGACTACAAAATGGTTGGTGGGGGGCATTGTACGAACTGTTCTCCAAGGTTCTTCCACCTACAGAGTCTATGGTTCTTTGGGAATGGAAAGAAGGAAATGGACAAGAAGAGAATAGAAGGTCTATTACAGTTCTCAGAGGCGGTGATATGAAGTGGGAGAATGATGGGAGCCTGGGAGCACTACTGCTCAGTGGGCTTTGTTGTTAGACCACGTGCTATCAGTTTTCAGCTGTGTGACTGTTAGGCTGGTTAATCTAACATCTCTGAGCCTCTGTGCAGTAGAGAGTATTGATGTCCCCCATATTTCTGGGTCTCTGCTTCCCAGCACACAACAGGACTGCATGTTCTTGTTCAACCTTTAGAGGGGCGCTGTGACCTTGGGACTTGATTAGATGAATGGAACAGGAGCAAAACATCAGCTCCAGGAGAAGGTAATGAGAGCCAAGCTTCTTTCCCACGACTATAGCGTTCACGGAAGCACATGAAGATGACACTTCTGTCAGCCCTGACTCCCAAAGACCAGAATGAGTGGGACCTCTGCAATTCTGTGCGGGGTATGTGGTATGAGCAATACATACTCACATTGCCTGTGAGGCCACTGAGATTTTGAAGTTGTTTGTTGTCACGGTACAACCTAACACATTTCTGCTTGATACAGTTGCTTCCTTTTTTGTAAAACCAAGTTAAGGGCTACTTTGCAATAGGCTTTGGAAAGATTAAACAAGAAAATATATAAAGTATGTGGTATAGGACCTAGCACATAAAAAAATACACACGTGGTTAAAGGAGGGAAAAAGGGAAAGAGGAGGAAGAGGAAAAGGAAGGATCCAGAAGCAGCATGCACAGTTAACCATTTCCCAGGAAGGTACTAGAAAAACCATAGCTTTGGAAGCCACTTAATAAGCTGTGACTCAGGACCCTCAGCTGGAGAACAAGTGAGTAAAGCTAGTTTTCCTGAAATCCTTAAAGACAGCCCCTCTGTCTTGCCAGGCAGGCGTGGGTTGGTGGTGCCTCATCCTGAAATCCCACATCTTACCCAGAACTGTCCTCTTATGCTATGCAATATGCACATCTGATAAGCAGAGCAGATTGAAAATCAGCACCTTTCTAGCAAATCTCTCATAAGCTCCCCACTCTCTGTAGGTCATTCTTGAAGGCCTGTGAGCAAATGTCTGCTGCTGGCAGAACTGCCTTATTTTTTATGAGACTTCTGCAAAATCGACCACTGTAATTTGCTCAGCCTCCATTCTCAAGCAACTTCTCCTCACTGCAATTTCTGAGACTCCAGGCTCACTAATAGTTCTTGACTGATGTTTATCTAAATCCCTGCCATCTACAACCAAAGTTGACCTTTCTTTCTTATAAGAATGAGGCAGGATGGATGAGGATGGGCAAGGGAGGGAAGTAAAATACAAACAAAATGTCAAATATCACCAACCTTCGATGAGTTTATCTCACTCCAAGAGTCTTTGTCAATTCCCTCATTGATCAAGAGCTAAGGGAAGGAATTCGGATAGCGACCCTGCCTGGGCCATTAAGACCAACACAGTTCACTGAAAAGGATTAGAAATAGCAAAGCTTGACATCACTTACTGGGTTCAGGAGCTATTCAGAAATGAGATTTTGTGTGTGTGTGTGTGTGTGTGAGGAAGACCAGCCCTGAGCTAACATCCATTGCTAATCTTCCTCTTTTTTGGCTGAGGAAGCCTGGCCCTGGGCTAACATCCGTGCCCATCTTCCTCCACTTTATATGGGATGCCGCCACGGCATGGCTGACAAGCAGTGCGTTGGCGGGCGCCCGGGATCCGAACCTGCGAAACCAGGGCTGCCAAGCGCGAACTAAACCACAGCACCACTGGGCGGCCCCAGAAATGAGATTTTTGACTCCATGTTTCCATAAAACTTGGCACTTTCCCAAAAGCTTTTATGTCTGTTCATGTCCAGCTGAACCTGATTCCTAATCTCGACCTCTCTCTGGGCACCACCCAGTCTTTTAAAACAACCCTTATTCCCTCCTGGGAAGACATCCTACGATGACCTTAGTATGAACTCTGTGTCCTTTCTCTATCACTTTAGGTCTCCACCCTTCACTTCTTCCCAACTCCCCCACCTTCGCCATCTGTCTCCTAATCTCTCTCTTTTTTTTTTTTTTTTTGTGAGGAATACCAGGCCTGAGCTAACATCCGTTGCTAATCCTCCTCTTTTTTGCTGAGGAAGACTGGCCCTGGGCTAACATCCTGCCCATCTTCCTCTACTTTTTATATGGGACGCCGCCACGGCGTGGCTGACAAGCAGTGCGTCGGCGGGTGCCCGGGATCCGAACCTGCGAACCCCGGGCTGCCAAGCGCGGACTAAACTGCTGCGCCACCGGGCGGCCCCCTCCTTATCTCTTTAACCCTTGTCACTGCTCTACATCTGTCTAATTCTTTCTGTATTTGTCCTCCCCTCCTTCTGTCACTTAGCCTCTCCTGAATGTCTCCTCCATCTTTGTCTCTCTGTGTGTGTCTCTGCTTTGTCTCTCTGACTGCTTCCCTCTATCACTCTCATCCTTCTCTATCTTTCTGTGGGAGTCTCTTAGTGTGTGCCACACTTAATCTTCACACACGGTGGATGACTCCTGGGCTTGTCAGGAGTCCTAACCATCTCCACATGCTCATCTCCCAGAGACAGGCTGAAGCCTACAACTGGCAGCCTGAGGAGGCAGCCAGGAATGGGATCAAGCTCCCACAGAATCATGTACATGGGGGTGGGCTTTGCCTCAGATCCCTCCTTAGTTATGAATTTGTCATCCACGCTATGGCACTAGGTCCTCCCTCTCTGCTGAGAGCAGGGATGGAACAGGTGGCTTTTCTCACCACATGCTAATAGGGGATACACAGAAGTTACCTATGTCCCTTACAACAGAACTAGAAGCCAGAAGATCACTGGATTGGGAGTCACAAACTCTAACTTTCAGTCTCAGAAAGGCCTCAAATCATGGTGAGCATTGGGCAGGTTATATCCTTTCCTGGGCCTCAGTTTCTCCATCTGTACCACAAGGCGTTAAGTCTGCACTAATTAATCTTTAAGTGCTTGTCTAGTTTGGCGACTTGAAATGTGAGGCTTTTTTGTAAAGCAGAAATCCAGGATTCTCTTTCAGAGATTCAAGAGAGAACACGAGAATGCAGACCTGTCTTCTATCAGCAGTTGCTAGGTTGGGAATCTGGGCAGGGCCGGGGAAGAGAACAGAGCAGAGTCATAGCTGTCACAAGGAGACTCTAACTGGTAGAGAGTTTGAAATCCCAGGCCAGGCAGTTGTCAGGAAGGGAGGCATATGGCAGGATGGCTGGTGGGGGGCCTGCTGGCTACTCTGGAGGGCTGGACCAGAGACTGCTTGGAGGAGGGACGGAAGGATGGAGGAGGAAGTGAGAAGTGACAACTGCTTTTGATGCTGAAAAATTTGCAGGCCTGCCTTCTGGAACTTGGAGGACAAAGGAGCCGCAACCTCTCCCCTGTCTGGGGCTCAGCAAGGGAGACTTGAAAAAGATAAATTTAGACTCATCAGAAGATGCTCGCCTTCCCACGGTGGGAAGTCAACTGCCTTAGCATGTGGCTCCAAGAGGTGACACGGTTTGAGGATGGAAATGATTGCAAACAAAGTTTAACTGAAGCCAAGGGTGAGAGAGTCAGTTTAAGTGAAATGGGCTACTCTAATATAATGGTAGCCTGGGGAGTTCCCTAAATCTTGAGGCTTTTGTCAAAAGAGAAAGTGTGGTCTATTCACTATATTCCCCTCCATGAGCAAATCAGGGCAGACACAGATCCTGGCTATTTAGAGACAACTGAAGATTGAAGGGCTGGGAACAATGACCAGAGTGTTTGAGGCAGAATGAGGATTCCTGATGGAGTTAAAATTATGTCTGAGCCTGGAGACTCCCAGGCCAGCCTTTAAGGCACCGTGCTCTCTCCAACTGACCAGTCTGTTGGTAGTGGGAAGGCAAGCAATAAAAATAAAGACTTGGCCTTCAAGACCCCTATGAGCGGCCACTGCTTATGGTTCCAGCTTCACCTACCACCATTCTCCCCTTTCTTATTCAGCTTCAACCACACCAGATTTCTTCATTTCCTGAAGCCAACCAAGTTCTTTTCCTTTTTAGAACATCTGTCTCTGCTTGAAACCTTTTCCAATGCTAACTCCCACTCATCTTCCAGGTATTAAATAATGCTTCATCTGAACAGTCAACTCCAAAGACTTACTGTTGCGGTCTAATCTAATAGATGCACCCCCACCACTCTGCTCCAACTAAATTAGATCCCATTGTTAATTGCTTTCCTGGAACCCTGTATCTTTACTTCATAGTATCTATCACAAATTAAGTAAATACATAAGATTACACACACACACACACACACACACACACACACACTATACCTAAACACCACAGGGTCGGGGCCATTTTTGTCTAGTTTCCCATTGGATCCCAAGTAACCAGAATGGCACCTGGGATGTAGTAGGTGCTCAAAGAGCATGTGATAACTACAAAGATGAATGGTTTTAGTAAATTCACATTTCCATTCTAGTTCTATAAAATGGTAAGTGATGCAGTATGTTAGATGAGAAGAAAACAGCAAGGATTGGGAGTCAGCCAGACTTCCATCTGAATCCTTACTCTCCCTCTCACTAGATGGTGACCTTGGGAGAGTGACACTTTACCTCTCTGGTATTGACTTTTCAATTGTAAAATGGAGGCCAAGGTGCCTCAAAGAGTCTGAATAATGAAGCTAAAATGGTACTATCCTGGCTCTCTCACTTTCTACAAGGGGGATTTGGGAAAAGTCACTGAACATTTCTATTTCATCTGTATAAAGAGGTAATCCTAATAATAGTCCCTGCTTCACAGGGCTATTGGGAGGATTACATAAATCAGTGGATGGAAAGTGCTTAGATGCCTTCGGCATGGGCTGAATTAATGTTAGCGGCCATTATAATTATTATTGTCATTATTATCATTATTAAAAATACTTAGTAAAGAGCTTTACATAGAGTAATTCTAAATAAATAGTAGCCATTATTACTACTCCTACTACAATCACCACTATTATTAATTAGACGATAGGATGGGGATGATGATGATTATAATGGTGATGTTTCTTACCGGTTCTGACTTGTTGACATGACCTCAAATGGCAGAACCCTGCTTTGTGATAATATCCTATTACATTTTCATGCAAAACTGTCTAAAAGTATAGTTTTTTTTTCCCCCAAAGATAATCATTTCTTATACATGGAACAATTCTTCTCACTATACCATCTTAGGGTTCTGCAGATTTTGAGGCATGAATAAATTCCACCTAACGCCTCTCTCCTCCAGTTACAGCAGCCCCAGTTCCTTCAACTCTCCCAGGAAGTCTTTCACAATTAGACTGTATGTCTAATCTTCATGTGATTTGGTCAACCCAGTCCCTGTTCTGTTCGCTTTCATATAAGAGTAATCTCTTCTTTTAATTTCTCATGTACCACTGCATTTATAAACAGGTAAAGAGGTCTTTGACATACTGTTGAGCAAAAAAAAAAGCAATTTCTAAACAGCTTTATGAGATTTGGGGTGTATGTGTGTGTGCGCAGATAGATAGAGGGAGAGGGAGAGACAGAGAGAGGCGTTTTAAGAATGTTCAAGAAAATGTTAATTCTGGGCATTTCTAGGTGACAGGAATTATATTTTCTACTTCATTACATGTCTTTATTTTTGAACTGCCTGAATAGCTTACATAGGGTACTTATTTTTTAATAGACTGAAAGATTAATTTAAAAAATTTTAAAATTCCATTAACTGTACTTACAGGATGATTTAAGGCTGAATTTAAAATATGTGGATAGAGTTTTAAAAAAATGGGATGGCGGGATAAATAAGGGCTAGGTTAGCGGAAAAGGAACCTCATGGAATGAGTTTTGCTGACTTCTGACACTTCATGGAGAGGCAGCAGTGAGCTTGGGGAGATGCTGGCCAGTATAACAGGATTCTAGTCCATGGTGCCCATGGCTTCCTCCCCATACCCAGATTTTGGGTCAGTGACTCGATCAGTGAAGTGCAGGTGTCTGCCCCATACCTAAAGGTCATCTGGAAGACTTGGCCTTGGTTCACATGCTGGGTCCGGTTGTTGTAACCATGTAGCATCTCTCCAAAGAGGGTGTCGTTGAATTTGGAGTCAGGTTTGAGGCACTTGGGACCCTCGCAGACATCTGAGAGCATTAGGCAGGATTTTCCATCAGGAGCCAGCTTGTACTCCTCCACACAACTGTATGATAAAACAGAGCCGAGAGTTAGCTCCGCATGCTGGATGCCCCCACCGGGGGTGACCTAAAACCAAGGCCTCCTTTGCCTGCAAAACAGGTCAGAGTTTAGGAATGGAGACAGCTATTCTGGCTGGACTCTATCTACGGCACAGGTGTCTAGAGAGAAGCATATTAATCCTGCAAATTGGTAAATTCAAGGAAAGTCATTTGTGACATTTTGGAGGAGTCGAGGGGGAAACCAGAGTGCACATCCACGCACAAAGCAAATTTAAAAACTGTTTTCCGTGAACACACAGACTTTAAAAAGCATGACAGGCCAATTCACAGGGAATTATCAAGTAGTTTCTCAAACCAGAATCTATTCCCAGTGTATCTGTCGACCAAGGTTGAAGACTGTAGCAAAAACAAGGTTTTTATTGCCCTTGTAGCTCAGAGGTGATCCTTCCAGGACCATGGACGGCGCATGGAGCAGCAAACACTGCTTCTGTTCAATTAGCAAGGTTAGCAGCCTCTGTTGGGCTCTAAGTACCCAATCCTGACAGCAGAAGGGCCCTTGACATGCCTTTGAGGCAGGGACAGGCTCCTCTACGGACCAACCAAACATCCAAATGGGGTGTGGAAATAATATTTGCAATATTGGGATGTTTGCAGTGGGAGAGGAATCTCATAGAGAGGCATAGTGGGAGGGGAGGAGGCAGAGGTCTCAGCCCCTGAAAAATCAATCCAGAAACTGGAATTTTTTGAGTGTCCACCTGTTCATGGTCCTTTGCTAGGTGCTGGGGATAGGGCGTGCATAATAAATAAGACACACAAAAGAATAGGCTGCACAACTGGAGAGACCTGTGTAAATGGCGTCTTTGCTCCTTTGGACGTATGTGAACCCCAGCAAGTAACTTCTTTGATCTCCAGTTTCCTCATCTGTAAAGTGGGGTAGACATTCCTATTCAACCTTAATTCACTAGGCTGCTATGAGGTCCCAAGATATACTGGGGCTGCAAAAACAGGAATTGCAAGGTACTTAACAAAATAGCTATATTAATGGTAGTAATGGTAGTGTTTCTATTTATTGAGCAAATACTATTCACTGGGCACTTTGAATATTTATTTTCTAACCATGAAGATAAGGTAGTATCATCATTCCTGCTTGACATAGAAGAAAAATGAGGAGCTCAGAAATAAAGCATGTCACCCCAGGAGTAAATGGCAATGCTGGCATTCAAATTCAGGTCTGTTTAGCAACAAAGGCATATTTTTCTACTCTTGTCTCCTTCAAATCCAGTTGTTTCTATTTGCATGGTATGGCCCTGGTTAGGCTGTTCCGGTTGGATGCAGCAGAAATCGGACAGTGTCTTATTTGCCTTTCCTCCATGGGGTGGAGTGAAAATTTATTAAATCTGACTACAAAGAGACTCAGAAACTCATATGGGAGAAGGACAAAGCTCTGTGAGATGGTTTGGGAAGACTATGCACCCAGGTTGCAGGAATCAGTAGCTGATGCTAGAGACAGAGGACCCGACTGTAGGCAGGAAGTAGACAGGCAGAGCTTAAAACTTGACCCAAGATCACTCCAGGGAAAATCTAGGAATGGATCATGCATGAAGCAAGCAGTCACTCTTTCCTCTAACCCTCGGTGTACTGCACTGATGCACTGATCGTCTTTCTAATATTTATATGCTCCTGCCCAAAATACAGTGGAAAGTTTCTTGGAAGGAGGCCTGTCATGGAGACTTGGTCAAGTCTATCCCCCTTTCTTTTTGCATCTGTTAAATATAAGTAACTCCCTTAATAAAATTGCACTACAGATGAAGTGAGTATATATGAATGTGCAAACTCGCAGTACAGATGAAGTGAGCATATGAATGTGCAGAGTACGTGGTAAGTGCTCGATGAAGTCTAGTTCCATTCATCTATCCCAGGAGTTTCCCAGCAAATATGGAGATATGATTTATTGGGTAGAGCGCTTGATCGCTCGCTCTCTCTCTCTCTCTTGCTCTCTCTCTCCACACACACACAGACACGTACATGCACCTGTGAACAAATACATTTTTGTTATAAATCATTAAACATTTTTAACATTATCAAAGTCTATAGAGCACAACGTGCATGCTGCTCATTTCCCACTCCGCATATATTCTTACTTCCTGTTCCAGTGGCCATCACTGTTAACTATTATATATATACATAATATATAATAATATATATTATATATTATTATTAATATATATTATTATTTTCATAATAAACTCATAAACAGAATTACACTATACATTGTTGGGAGATATGCATTTGTACCTAATATTATTTCTTAGAGAGCTTTTCAAATCTGTATTCATATAGATCTATCTTTTTAATGGTTATTGGGCATTGCACAGTATAAATGTACCATAATGCTTTTAGCTAATCTTTATTGATGGGCATTTTGGTTGTTTATAGCTGTTTGTTATTACAAACGGTGCCATAATGAAGATCTTTGTACATATATCACTGTGCACATGTGTGTGTTTCTATAAAACAGATTCTTAGAAGAGGGATTGCTGGGTAGATGTTTTATGAATTTTTAAATCTTGATAGATCTACTAAATGGCTGGCTGTAGAGGCTCTACCAGTTTACAATCCTGTCATTGATGAATGAGAGCCCATTTTCCACATCTTTCATATTCATTATTGCCAATCTGGGATGGGAAAAAATAACTCATTTTTGTTTGGATTTGCATTTCCCTGATGCCTGGTGAGGTTCACCATCTTTTCATGTCGTGGTCATTTGTATTTCTCTTTCTGCAGATGGTCCGTCCATGTGCTTTGACCATTTTTCTATAGTTGTCTGTTTCTTTATTGGCTTGTACATGCTTTGCATATTTTCTGAATAGTTGTCCTTCACCCTCCATATATACTAAAATTTTCTTCCAGTCTGTACTTGTATTTTAATCTTGCTTTTGATATCTTATAACCTCTCTATCCTGGTCTTTCATTGCTTCTGAATTTTGTGGCAAGCTTAGGATGTCACAAGATGATAGAACATCTTTCTATATATTCTTCTAGAATGTTTTTAGTTTTTTATCCTTGGTTATTTAATCTGTATGGAATTATTTTTGTGCTTATTGGGAGTAGTTATTTTAACTTAATTATTTTTAAAATGAGTAGACAATTATCTGAAGGGTCCATCCTTTCACTAACTAATTCAAAATGCCATTTTGTCATATACTAAATCCCTATGTATAACATGTGTATACATGGTTGGAGTTTTTATTTTCTTATCTCTATATTCCTGAAATAATTCTACACTACTTTAATTACTATAGGTTTATACTACATTTCAGATATAAAGTAAGTCTCCTCCCCATCATGAATGCTAATTTACTCTTTCAAAATTTCCTCACTTTTCTTACTCATTTTTCCCTTCAGATAAATTTTAGAGTTGGAATTCCATGTAAAACCCTGTGAAATTTGGGGTGGTATTGCATTGAATTTGTAGATTGCATTGGGGGGAGGTTTAATTGTTTTTTTCCTTTCAGAAATATGTATTGAGAGTCAACTCTGTGTTGGGTGCTGTTGACAACTGTGGCAGAGATGATGTCTTGTCTTCATCACACTGGGTCCTCTTCCTGGACACACACTATAAACAATGCATCTAAGCTCCCTCGCAGTTGGGTTTGAAGGAACACGTGATGGGATTCTGAAGGATGGAATCTGTGTTGACGTGATATGTCACTACCAGACCCAGCCCTTTCAAACATCCTGTGATTCCCAAGCCCTCTCTTCTCTTGCTATGGCAAGCTTGGAGACCACATATTCCAGAAGCATACTGCAGATGCAAGAGGGCTACCTCAATCACAGCAGACCTTTCATGAACAAGAAATAAACTTTTGTTTGCCAGCTTCTGGTTTGGGAGGCTTCCTTTCTTATAGTGACATAGATGATCTCAGCCTGGCTGACTGATACAGCATCTTTACAGTTGGGGTCTTCTAGCTCATAAACAGAGTCTGCATCTCCATTTATGAAATGTTCTTTTAAAACCTTCACTGAGACTTTAGATTTTTGGTCATAAAAGTCTGCATTTATCTTGTGGGGGGAGGGTTATTCATAGGTATTTATGTGATGCACTATGTTCCAGAGGATATAAGCATGAATTTTGGATCCAGACCAACAGAGTCCAAATCCGAATTTCACCACTTATTGGCTGTGTGACCTTGGACAAAATGCTTAACTTCTCTGTACTTCCTTTGCTTATCTATAGAAGTTCCCATCTCACAGAGCCACTATGAGGATTAAATGAGTTATGTCTGGAATATAGTGTACCCAAACATATAGTAGAGTGAGCTTCTATTATTAGTCTTTTCTATTTCAAGAATAAGATCAATTTTTCACTTATGTTTTCCCTTATATTTTCTAGTTAGCTATTGCTGATATTGAGGAAAGCCATTACTGATTTTTGTAAGTTGATTTTTCATCCTACCCATAAGGAGCTCATCACTTCTAATACATCTACCAGATTTTTCTGGATGGATGAGTATATATTTGCCCAGTTTGATATTAAGATTATGCTAGGACTATGGAATAAATTAGAAAACTGTCCTTTTATTTTCTTTCTCTGGATTAGTTTACATAAGATAGAGGTTATCCATTCCTTGATGATTTGATAGGACCTAGCTATAAATCCCCTGGTCTTGATGTCTTCTTTTCAGTGGTAGATATTTAGCTCTCTTACCATTTTATTTTATGTTACCAGTCTATTTGGATTTTCTTCAGCATCATGAGTCAAACTTGATCATTTATATTTTCTAAGAAAATAATGTGTTTTATCAAGACTTGCAAATTTATTGGTATAAAGTTGTGCATAGTATTCTCATTAAATTTGTTTTATCTTCTGTGCTTCTGTGTTTATGTCTCTAGCTCATTCCTAATGTATTTATTTGTGTCCTCTCTCTCTCTTCTTTGAATAGGCTTTTGCATTTTATTGATGAGGCTCCTTTTTTTTTTCTATTTCATTTATTTCAGCTTTTATTTGGATTAATTCCTTCTTGCTGCTTTCTTTGACTTTGTTTCATAATTCTTTTTCGGGCTTCTTGAGTTGAATGCTTCATTTGTTTATTTTCAATCTCTCTTGCTTTTAAAATAAATGCCATGGGGATTCTGACTCCTGCTTTGCCTAGGTGCCACGAATTTGATATGCAGTCTTCCTGTCCCTGCTCATTTCTAAAAAGGTGGTGATTTGTGTTTGACTTTTTCCTACCGAAGAGTTACTTAGAAGGTTGTTCTTTTGTAATTCCCAAGTAGATAGATTCATTTGCTAGATAGATTGTTGTTAATATCTAATACTGTTGCATTCTAGTCTGAGAATGCAACTTGAATAATTTCTACTTTGGAGAATTATTAAGATTTCATGCTCCCTTACTTAAGGGAGACACAAGGTGGAAAGTTCAGATTTTGGATCTAATTTAACCTGATTCAAGTCGGCTCTGTACCACCTCCCAGCTCTACAACGCTGATCAAGTCTGTTAGCTCCCCAAGGCCTCAGTGTCCTCATCTATTAAATGGGATAATAATAATCCTTATCATAGGGCTGATGTGAGAATTAGAGATAATTTATGTAAAGGATAAAATAGTATCTATTATGTAGTAGCTAATTACTCCATCAGCTGTTGTGATGATGATTATTAATGTTATTACATCTATGCTATTATTATCTATGATTGTTATTTGATCTATTAGCCCATTTGCACTTCCCAGGGAATGTAAATTTATTTCAGTGGTTCTCAGATCTTAGTTGCTGGCTTCTATCTAGATCCAGATTTCTTACAGCCAACAAAGTTACACTTCTTTGACTCTTTTTTTTTTTTGCTTCAAAGTACACATAACTGGGAGCTTCTATGTGCCATTCACTGGAAATAAGTTACACATATATACATATATTATACATATGTTTTAAATATATATTTATACATATGTAGTTGTTACATATAAGTTAAATATATGCATTAATACATAAATAGATGCATATATGTAACACATATATGTTGTAGACACACACATACACACATGCATGCAAAGCTCAGTCCCGCATTCAAGATTCCACAGTCTAGTGGAATTTTTTTTCTATATATGACCTAATTTGCTCCTTATTACAATGTGTAGTACGAAGAATAACGTCCCCCCAAAATGTCCACGTCCTAATTCCCAGAACCTGTAAATACGTTTACCTTGCATGGCAAAAGGGACTTTGCAGATGTGATTAAGTGAAGAATTTAGAGACGGGAAGATTCTTCTGGATTATCTAGATGGGCTCAATGTAGACATAAGGGTCCTTGTAAGAGTATAAGAGGTAGAGAAGAGTGTCAGAGCCAGAGGAGACACAGCTTGGAAGCAGAGGAGAGAGAGACAGGCTGTGCTTCTGGACTTGAGTCTTGCCAGTGCTTAGATCGTAGGAATTCTGACCTAAATCCTACAGATCTACAACTGTAAAATAATAAATCTATGTTGTTTTAAACCACTAAGTTTGTGTAATTCATTGCAGAAGCTCTAGGAAACTAATGCATAACCCTCACAGGGAGGTATTGCTCCCATTTTCAGATGAGAAAACTGAGGTTTAGATAAGTTAAGCAACTTGCCCATGGAGATACATCTGTCAGTAGTGGTGCTAGGAATTAAACCCAGAAGTTCACATTTCAAGGAGCATGTATATGAGTGTGTGTGTGTGTGTGTGTGTGTGTGTGTGTGTGTGTGTGATTTTAGCCATATCACAACTGCAGGTTCATGGTGATTTTCTTTTGCCTGGGGGAGGAAAAGGATTGTGGCTCAGCAGGAGAGGAAGGAAGGGAGATAAAAGGCCTGGGGTATGCTTAGTGAGACCCTTAGAGACCCAGGGAGAAAAAAAAGATAAGGACTCATGAAGGCAAACGGTCCTCTGAGTTTGAAACATGAGCAACTCTCTACCCCAAGCCACCTCAGGGCACAGGATGATTTATGAAAAGGTCTGTTTAGTTGTTGGTTTCTTTTTTTTAATTTTATTTTTGTACCATGCGACATAATTATACAGCTCCTTTAGAACATTCTGTCGTCTGGGAGATTTTCTTACAGAAATTCTAAAGAGTGTAGGCTCTGAGGAAACCAGCCAAGATCTGCATGAAACTATATTTATACATATGCCAAAATGAAAAACATAAAATAAAAGATACAAACTGGGCATTTTAGCTGAAGGCAAGAAATGTGTTACCCTTAACACACCCATCACATTATAGAGAATACTAGAAATAGATGGAACTTAGAGATTGTACCATAAAACCTTGTATGTGTGTAGCCAAGAGCATATTTTGTAAAATCGTTATAGCAACACGATGAGATGAGTCCTTTCATTCCAACATTGCCACCGAGGACCCCGAGGCTTGCACTTTAAATTCCTTGACCAAGATCACACGTGTACTTTGGAAAAGCTAGGACCTCGACTTAGATCTTCTTACTCTCAACCTAGGGCTCATTCCATGCTAGCACAAGTGACTTCTTCCAATCTGCTTGCTTTTCAAAAGAGGAAACTGGGACCTAAGAGAAATGGCATTTATACAAATTCTCAAAGCAGAGTACTTGCTTATTTATTCATGTGTTTACTCGCCCAGTCATGCATGCATTCTTCAATGATTTATGGAATCAATAAAATTGTTTATTGAAATGCAGAGACAAGAAACTATTCTTTAAAATAGGGAAAGGACTGAAACCATAGAAAAAATTAAGAAGAGAGAAAAGGAGAAGAAGAGTTCAAGGAACTGCATTTCGTCTAGACTTGGACCAATGTCAGGGATGAAGGAAAGCATCCTACTGCCAAGGGCAAGAGACAGACAAATGCCTTCTCAGCTTTCCGGATCCTGACACCTGTGAGAAATCCCATCCTGGGGTCATGAGGACCAGGACCCTCTGTGACCTAGCAGCTAGGGCCCTCAACCTCATGAACCCTGCTGACCAATGTCATAGGAGTCCTTCTCATGAAGATCTTCAGGATTGTCCTGACAGTAACCAAAATGAAGATCAGTAGAACTGTTCTCTGAGTGGTCTCCATCTGAAGGGTTCACTCAAAGGAAAAATGTAGTGTTTCTAGAAAAGCCATTTCGAAGGTAACGTACCCAAGGGTATTCTTTAGAAAGGAAGGAATGAAGGAAAACAAAGAAAACAAAATTCCACAGGGAACTCTGTGATATAACATACTGGATCTACTCTAAGACCCCCAACACTTGTAAGAAACATTAGCATTCCACCCAACACTAAGGAAAAAAAAAAAAAAACTCTGTCAAACCATTGATAGTAAAATACATCCTAATTTCAGAAATGTTAAAGTATGGAACATACGGGCACTTTAGAACCAAGGAAATCTGACATATTTCACCACTGCAGGACTTGTCAGCGCCTTTACTAACCCCAGGTGCTCTGTGACCTTCAAAGGCAGTTGAGTGCAGAATTTCCCACGTGGGCTTGACCACAGAACTTCCCTTTTTTGTCTTTGAGAATCTTATAGAACTAATGTTCCACAGAAAATAGGGAACCTGAAAATATCTACCAGAACAAATGGATGGACTTGTGTGCTTCCATCAATTGTCTGTGAATATGTCTTACACCTGAGTTTTTACAAATGTTTCAAACAGCAAAGAGCACTAGGTGTGATGTTTGACAAGCAGGTAGCATGTGGATGTCCTGTGTTAACTACAAGAGGTAAATTCCACATCCTTCAATCAAAAGTCAGACGGGGAGAGCTCGGGCCCTAGCCCAAAAGTTGGAAACCTCAACAAAACAAGTGCTCGAATGAATGCCCCCCGCCCCATCCCTCTGCATAGTTACTGACAGTCAAATGAAAATCTCCGTCTGAATTCTCTGGGTCAGCGTTTTCCACTATTAGAGCAGACTTCAGCTTTGACGATGAAAACAAGAGGCTTCCAGTTAACGACGGATATGAGACACATGTACTTACTTCCTCTCCCTCCTAAAATCACATTAAAATGACATTAAACAGATAGGCTAGTAAGGACTATTTGAGGCTGGATGTGCTCTTTGAGCCCATATTTTTAAATACATTTCCATTGCATTTTAAATTGTTATATTTAAATACATTAAATATAGTCAAATTAGAAGAGAGAAGCTTCGGGCATCTCCGATCCCAATTTCATCTCCTAACTGGCTGTGGGTCCCTTTGGGGCCTCAGTTTCCTCCTCTAAATAATCTGAGCAATAGTGAAACTTCAAAAATGTTGACGACATTGCTCACTATTTCTTATATAAGAAACATCTCTCTTTGCAAGTTATGTCAGGACAAGGTGTATATCCTCTAGAAAACAAAACAAAACAGGGGAAAAAAGACCCCAAAACTGCAGCCTTTTTTCCTCAAGCAAGGACAAGTATATAACCCACCTTGTTTTTTTCTGTTTCCTTTGTTGCCAAGAAGCACAGAGCTAAATTTATCTCATGTTGAGTAACTCTCCCATTTCAGGCTCCAGAAACCATTTTTTCTCTTTCCCTTTGTCTCCTTACAAATGGCTCTGATCAGTCTATCTTTATATTATCCATTTTTTATAGGTTGGATTTATGCGGATAATATTAAGTTCTCTTGGAAGAATGCACGGTATACATTGTAAACACACACACACAAATGAAACAACTTGGTTGCTAGGTAACTTGCCAATGTCTTCCAGGGAAGTAATGCTCCCTCGTCTATAAGATCCTTTCTAAACGCTTCATCTTACTATCGGATGACCTCCTCGACCAGTCTCAAATCCACCTGCTTCCCTCTACCATACTGGTACCTGTGTCCTAGCAACATCAATCAGGGCCAACCGAGACTCAGCCACCTCTTCTCAGTGTCCTCTTTGCCCCTGGTGGGCAAGGACTTGTACGCAATGCTTCTTTGCACTCTCAGCACCCTACAAAAGACTGGGAACAGAGAAGATGCCACAGATCTTAGGGAGACGAATTCCTTAATTCAACAATTATGGTTTTGAAGAAGTCTTTGGACGAAGCGGTGGGGGATGACAATGGGAACACACAGGTGACTAAGACCCAGTCCCTGCTCATGAGGAGTTCACAGTGTGACAGGGGCCAGACAGGAAAGCAGGTAAGTCAACAAAGCTATGGGGCTACCAGGGAGAAGCACTGGGGGGCTGTGGGACCCCAGAGAAAGTACACTCTACTCGGTTTGGGGGAACTTGTCCTGACTAGGGGCTGACAGCCAGGGCAGCTAGCCAGAGGTCCAATCTGCAAGAGCTGTCACGATTTCACAGGGACAAATTACAATTTGAGGACAAATGTAAATGGCCCTCTTCCTTGTAAGAGGGTCTTGTGGGGAGAAAAATACAAACCAAAATAAGACAAGAAAAAAAGTCCTTTCTTTTTTTTTTTTTTTGTGAGGAAGACCAGCCCTGAGCTAACATCCGTTGCTAATCCTCCTCATTTTGCTGAGGGAGACTGGCCCTGGGCTAACATCGTGCCCATCTTCCTCCACTTTATATGGGACGCTGCCACGGCGTGGCTGAGGAGCAGTGCGTCGGCGGGCGCCCGGGATCTGAACCTGCGAACCCTGGGCTGCCAAGCGCGGATTAAACCGCTGCGCCACCAGGCGGCCCCCCAAAAAAGTCCTTTCTATGCATGCCCTAACCCCACTCGATAAATTTTGAGTCAATATGTAAATAGTATCCACTTGAAAGGGTGAGGTATTATATTACCCAACTCCATGGTAACTGCACCTCCCACTCCTGCACCCCTGTGGGGCTCAGAGAAGACTTGCTGGAGAAGATGACGTCTGCACCGAGACTTGAGGATGAAATGGAGCTGTCCCAGCTAAAGAGCTATGGGCAAGTGGGGAGTGGCGGGGGTACAGGGGAGGAGGAATGGAGAGGCAGAGGGAACAATGTTGTCAAAACTCCAAAGGCTGAAGCCAAGAGGCCTAATTCAGGAAGAGGGATGTAGCTGGAAATGCAGCTGGAAAGGCCGGACTGGGAACAACTTTCTTAGCCATGTTAATGGAGGAACTTCGCTGAACAATTATTCACTGAGCACTTACTGTGTGACAGCCGCTGTTCCAGGTGCTGAAAATAAAGCAGTAAACAAGACCTCCAATTCAGCCATTGTATGAGTAAATGAGATGGCTTTATACCTATTAGACTAATTTAACTCCCATTTACTGAGTGCTTAAGTGTGCCAGCCCCTGTGCATGTATAATTTTATTTAATCCCCACAATGGTGCTACAGTCACATCTGATTCTACATGAAAGAAGAGGCTCAGAGAAGTTTAGTGACTTGCCCAAAACCATATAGCTAGAAGTGGCCAGAGGCCAGAAGTGACATCAGATCTGTCTTGACTGAGACTGGAGCCCCATGGCCTGGGTTTGAATCCAGATGCCCCTACTTAACCAGTTGTGTGACCATGGGCAAGTCACTGAGCCACTCTGTGCCTGGGTTTCTCGACAGTAAATGGGGATCATAATAGTACCTTCCTTGTGGAGTTGTTATGAGAATTCAGTGGGCTAACGTGCACAGAGCACTCAGCACAGTCATGGCATACAGGAAGTGCTGAATACACGTGACTGGTTGCAAATGGGTTATGAAACCTGCACCTACTCAGAAAACTCGTAGAAAGGCCACAGAGCTTTGAGCCAGTTGGGAAGGTCCCCTTGAGCATGGGTTTGTTTTCCTTGCTTATTTCAATAGCTTGCCACTTCTCTACCTGCTAATGGCCTTCACTGTTTCATTTAGAGAGCTTCCAGCAAGTGCGGGTAATTTCTTATTTGCATCCTTAAAAGACAATTTTCAAAGCGTGTTGACACTGCAGTTGGTTTTAGGAGACCTCGGTTTTATTTCCTTTTTTGGCCTGTTTATCAGCATTTGGATGGACTTCAACAGCCCCCAGCACACTCCTGCCCATGCAATCTTATTGAGGACTTTGAGAGACCTAGCCCGTAGGGAAGGTTAGCTGTCCCATCTCACAGACCCAGAAACCAAAAGGTTGAGCACCTCAGGGCACTGAGCAAGTTGGGGGGCCATTGTCATTACTATTGGTCACTTTAGTTATTTTATTTAAGAAATACACATAGTGCTAACTCTTATGCAGGGCACTGTTCCAAAGCATTTTATTTTTTAAATTTAATTATTTAAAAGCATTAAATTAAATTAATTAATTAATTTAAATTAATTAATTAATTAAAAGCATTTAATTATTAAAGTAAATCATGATGTAATTAATGTAACACATTTAGTCCTCATAACAGCTCCATAGAGAGATACTATTATTATCCCTATTTTACAGGTGAGGTAACTGAGGCACAGAGATGTTAAGTTACGTGCTCAAGGTCACACAGCAAGGAGGCAGTGAGCTGCATTACACGCCATAAGACCTTGGGCACACTACTTAACCATAATGGAGGAATACACATTAAGTACTTTGCACTTTTCACAAACATCATTATATTGAAGTAGATACTATTAAAATTTTAGAGCTGAGGAAAGTGAAGGTCAGGGGTCCCGAGAGACTTGCCTAATGTCTAACAGAGAGTTAGAGGTAGATCTAGGATTAGAACCCAAGTCTACTCACGCCCTTTGATGGAAGGTGGTGATAGTTTCTGTGTTTCTGCTGTTGCTGCAGCTGTTACTGTTATTTACAACAGAAGGCCCCCCCCCAGTACACAGGGAGAAAAATAACAATAATAACACAGCTGATTCCATATTCAAGCCTCAGATCCAAGCCCATGAATAATTTACTCAACACTGCCCTGCAGTCACTTAAGCCGAGGAGAGACCTATAAATTCAGGTCTGCATACACTAATTTATTTCTTATTTGTTTTACTGACACACATCTAGGTCCTCCAGGAGCTGCTCCAACACCTGCTCAAAGGCACCTGCAGCCCCAAGTGTCACTGGGGTGGGGGGAGACCCTGAAATAAGCCTCGGAAGGAAAACTGAACCCCATGGACTAGAACTAGGCAGGTAAAATTAATTTTCTGTTAAACTGAGTTTAAACCCGTACGCATTCCCCTGCCCCCTTTTTCATAATATGGAGGACTGAAAAGGTTGTTAAATGCCTTATTCTGCTTGTCTATCTTAGGAAAGCACTGAGCACACTCCAGTGACTGACATCCGTGCACAAGCACGGGATGATTGTTCCAAGTCACAAAATGTCAAAAGATGAGCACATTTTCTAATACAAAGACATCATCAGAAAGGGAATGAAGAGGAGAAAAAAAAATGCTGCCATTTTCTTAAGTGCCGAGGACCAAATACTATGCTAGATGCTCTCCACGACAGAGGGAACCCCACTGCGGTCCTCAACACGGAAAATGAGGACAATTGGAAGATACGTTAGGCATCATTGTCCAAAGATCTCATTTTGCAGGTGGTGAAACTGCGGGCCAGAGAGGGAAAGTGACTTGTCCCAGGTCACTCAGCAAGTTGGGCCCACATGCCCGTCTCTTTCAGTCTCGACTAATTTTAAAACTCAGTTGAGGGGGCCAGCCCGGTGGCGTAGCGGTTAAGTTCACGCACTCTGCTTCAGCAGCCTGGGGTTCACAGGTTCCGATCCCGGGTGCAGACCAACACACCACTTGTCAAGCCATGCTGTGGCAGTGTTCCATATAAAGTAGAGAAAGATGGGCACTGATGTCAGCCCAGGGCCAGTCTTCCTCACACACACACACACACACACACACACACACACACACACAACCCAAAACACATCAGTTGGGTTCTTAGCCTGAGGGAGATCTTTGAGCTGCACCTGCACAGTTTTCTTTATACCTCCCCTCTCCCACTGAATTATCCCTACAGATAAGGGCATTAGGGCACAGAGGGGCTAGACTCTGACCCTGCACTGTTAAATTCCTGCAGATACAGAGCCGAAAGGCTGGCCTAAGCCTGTATTCTTAAGCACCACACCTGCTGCTTTCTTGGTGACACCGTCAAGGTACCTGCTTTTGTCTCCAAATGACAGTGGCCAGGACGGCAGGGGAGAGGCAGAAGGAGCAGGAGGCTTCCGCAGAAAAAATCCTGATCCGAGGACACAGCCTGAGCGTGGATTCCATTTATTTTAATTATTAATCGATTATTTGATTCTCTTCTTCCATTCTTCTTCCCAATACCCAACAGAGGGTTTATAATCTTGCCTTTTGCCTCTTGGGCTGAAACAGCAGAGGCGGAAAGGCCATTTTGTCAAAGGTCAGGCCCAGCCTGGCCGGGCTGTAGCTCCTGACCTTCCTTCTGCGTCTCCCGCTGCTGTCAGGGGAGTGGCTGGGCCTCGGGGACAGAGACTCACCCGCAGAACATGAAGATGGTGCTGGAGGTGGTGTCGTAGGGCAGAGGCAGCGTCTGCTGCAGGCAGAGCTGCTCACAGCCACCGTTGAAGCCGTCTGAGCAGTCGATGCCTTTGGACTGGTCGTAGCAGCCGGAGCCATCCTTCATGGGCCTCAGCTCCTCGGGGCACTGCTCAGAGAGAGAGCAAGAGGGGAGTTATGGCTGAGGAGATGACGGGTCCCATCACACCCTCCCCTTCCACCTTCTGGAAAGGTGAGTGTGTTGGGTACCGATGAGACAGGTTCAAAGTTTCCTTTGGCCAACTAATCGCTGTGCGGCCTTGGACAAGTCTCTTTACCTCTCTGAACCTCAGTGTGCCCATCTGTAAAATGGGACTTTTGTCAGTATCTACCTCACAGACTTGTGAGAATGAAGGGAAATAATGTCTGCAAAGTGCTTGAATGCTGTGGCTCATATAGCAACTACATAGCAAATGTTAGCTGCTATTCATATAGGCATTTCTGGGATTATTGTTATTATTATTGTCCTAATAGGGTCTGCTGCTATAAAGGTCACTTTGGGAGGCAGCCAGATATATTTTTAAAGAGGTCTTACCAATATGCGTTTAAATGCCAGGTCGTCTTCTTCTCATTGTGTGATCCAGGGAAAGTGACTCACCCTCTCTGGGCCTCAACTTCCTTATCTGTCCACAGGCATAGCATCTACACCCATGGATTTGTTGTGAGGCTTAAATTGGATCATGGGACTGCATAGCTTACTTCAAAATGTGGCGCACAATTTGGTGCTCGTCAATGTGCGTTCTCTTCCTTCCTGTCTTGAATTTGTCTCTTCTTCCCCATCCTTGTGCCCGGGGTCTTAAATGAGATTCCAGCATACCCACGACAGGAGGGTGCAAAGGCCTCCTAACCAGTCCTCTGGCCTCCAGTCTGGCCTCCTCCATACCATCCTCCTAATGGCCACTAGAGTGGTATTTCTAAATTCACTCCCCAGCTTAAATAAACAAATGCATTTTCAACAACAACTTGAATCTTCCTTAAACTGACAGTCAAGGTCTTCTGCTAATAATTTCCAGTCCTCTACCTGGCCGTGTGCACATCCCTCTAAGTGACCAAACGGGCTGCCCTCTGGTCCCCAAAAAACTCCAACGATTCCAACCTCCAGTGACCTCAGCCAAAAGCTCTTGTGGGTGTGCCTGGCATCTGCTAAGTGCTCCGTGAATGGAAGATCGTATACAGTAGGGACAAGTGGCTATTTATGGAATTTAGTTTTCCATCACTTGATGAGACTGAGCTCATCGTGTCCAGTCCAGCAGATGGAGAAGCAGTTCCAACTCTCCTTCGTTCCGGAGAGAAAATGAGGTACTAGGTTTTAATTTCAGTCGCCCTGCTGGCATTTCCTGTCCACAAAGATTAACACCCGGAGCTCAGCCCTCCTCATCCATCACAGGACATCACTGATTAAAATGCCCTCCTCATGTACCTCCCCTCCCAGCCGGCTCCCTGGTCCCCTCTCCAAGCCGTCATCCCGAATGACATCAATAACGAAACACACACACAATTTAATTTACAAAAAACCACAATAACAACAACAAAAAAAGGTCAGCCCTCTTGGAAATTAAATTTTGCCTCAGAAGAATTCATAATTACCAATGCACGAGAGAGTCCTTCGAGACATTTGAGACTGGCGCCGGGAAGGGTGACGGAGAAAGTAGGTTATAAATGGCTTTTGTCAAGCTGCAGAAAGGTTATAAAACTGGCTACATTTTGTGCTTAAAAAGAAAAATCAATTTTCCATGTGAGTGAAGTGCTGTACATATTAATATAAGCTCAGAGGAGGCCCCTGCTTGTCCCTGAACATTCACTGTCACACAAGAGGGCACCTGGTCACGGGGTCCTTTGGGGCCATTTGCTGGTACCAGGGGCTGGTCTGTCTGTCTGCAGAGGCTTGGGGATGAGCATTGGAAAGAATGGCTGACCTTTTCATCAGGAAACAATAGATATCTGGGCCAGGGTGTTACTCATAGTTGATTCTTTACCACTTTTGTTCTTTAAAAGAGTATGTTCTATAATCCAGGCATGATCTAAACACTTTACCTGTTTTTACTTAGTTAATCCTTAGAGCAAACATATGAGATAGTGTGGTAGGCTGATGATGGCTCCCGAAGATATGCCCCCATCCTAACCCCTGGAACATGTGAATATCACCTTCCATAGTAAAAGTTTTTGCAGATGTGATTAAATTGAAGCTCTTGAGACAAGCAGACTAGCCTGGATTATCCAGGTAAGTTTAAATGCTGTCATAAATGTCCTTAAAAGAGAGAGGCATGGAGAGATTACACATGCAGAGGAGAAGGCCATGTGGAGGCAGAACAAAGACTGGAATGATGTGGCCACAAGCCCACAAACGCTGCAGCCACCAGAAGCTGCAGAGAAAAGGAAGGATTCTTCTCTAGAGCCCTTGGAGGGAGCACGACCCTGCTGACATCTTGATTTCAGACTTCTGACCTCCAGAACTGTGAGAGAATAAATTTCGGTCTTCTTAAGCCACTCAGTTTGCTAAGCCACTCTTGAATTTCTAACCCTCAAAAACTGTGAGAGACAATAAATGCTTTTTGTTTTAAGCCTCTCGATTTGGGGATAATTTGTTACGCAGCAACAGATAACTAATACAGTGAGATAAATGTATCAAGTGTTTAGCATGGTGCTCAGCAAATGGTAGCCACTGTTATGGGTATGTTTAAGGAGCTTAGAACCCAATTTGAGAGATGAGAAATATACATATTGGTCAGACAGAGAACTAGTTATAGAAGAAACACAAAGAAGCACAGTATAATTTGAATAGGAAAATGAACACCCTGCAAATGGGAGTGACTGGGGAATATTGAAGTAGGGAGGCCCTGGTCAGGGCAGTCTTCTTAGAGGGAGCAGATGTCACTGGAGCAAAAGGGAGACATCCTGGAAGAGGAAGATCAGACCTCTTGCCCGGGCACTACCACTCACTTGCCTTGTGACCTTGGGCGAGTCCTTGAACCTAATTAAGTCTCAGTTTCCTTTCTTAAATGGAGGAGGTAGCTTGGAGACAAGAATCTGGGACTGGATTCCATATGGGCTTTGCGGCACTGAGCTTCTAGGCAAGTGCTTTGTAGCAGAGACAGCCTCAGTTTCCTCATCTGTAAAATGGACACGATAATGCCTCTCTGGGAGGCATTTCTGGAGACTCTCTGAGAAAACAACCTAAAGTGCCTGGCTCAGAATTTCCACATAATAAGCACTCAATAAATGAAGGATAAATGAATGGATGCAAGAAAAAAATGATAAATGAATGAGCCCAACCCCCACCCCATCAATAAAACCTAACTGGAGCTATTAGTTGATTTTTTATCTAATCCATATAAGTCCTTCATTGGATCATTTAACAAATATTTATTGAACATCTGCTCGGTGCTGAACAAATGTGCTGGGTGCTGGAAATGTGGTAGCAAACGAGACAGACAAGACCCTGCTGTCATGGAGTTTAAATTCTACAGAGGAGACGAATGACTAAGAAGTAAACAAATAAATGATTATTTCATAGAGTAAAGAGTGTGATGAAGAAAAAAAAAGTGAATGGAGTCTCCTGGGTGGGAGGGTTATGCAAGAAGGAACAGCAAGTATGAGAGTCCTGAGGAAGGAACAGTGTTTGCCTATCCATGGAACAGAGGAGGCTAATTCAGTTGAAGTTCTGTGAGACAGGGGAAAACAAGGTTAGCACAAGGCCAGGTGTGAGAGGTAGATGGGAACCAAATCACTTAAGCCAGGGGTTGGCACACTGTGGTCTGCAGGCCAAATCCAGTCTGAGGCCTATTTGTTTTTTTTTTTTTTAATTTTGAGATAATTATAGATTCATATGAAGTTGTAAGACATAATATAATATGTATACCCTTTGACCAATTTCCCCAATGGTAATATCTCGCAAAACTGTAGTAAAAATATCACAACCAGAATATATACATGGATGATCAAGACACAGAACATTTCCATCATTACAAAGAGTCCTCTTTTGGCCCCTTTAAATCCACACCCACTGCCCACCTGACTTCCTTCCTTGATGCCTGGCAACCACTAAAATGTTCTCCATTTCTATAAGGTTTGCCATTTCAAGAATGTTACATAAATAAAATCATACAGTTGTGACCTTTTGGAGATTGGCTTTTCTTTTCTCGTTCAGCGTAATTCTCATATTCATCCAGGTTGCTGCAGGTATCAATATCTAGTCCCTTTTTTATTGCAGGGTAATATTCCATGGTATGGATGTACTACAGTTTGTTTAACTATTCACTTGTTGAAGGGCATGTGGATTGTTTCCAGTTCTTGGCTATTATGAATAAAGCTGCTGCTCATACACAAGTTTTCGTATGAACATAAGTTTTCATTTCTCTAGAGAAACAAGGAGAGTAATTTCTGGGTCATATGGTAGTTGCATATTTAATTTTTTTAGGAAGCTGCCAAATTTTCCAGGGTGGTTGTACTATTTTAAATCCCCACTAGCAACAAATGAGCAATCCAGTTTTTGCACATCTTCATCAGCATTTGAGGTTGTCACTATTTTTTATTTTAGCCATCCAGATAGGTGTGTAGCAATATCTCACTGTGGTTTTAATTTGCATTTCCCTAATAGTTAATGATCCTGAACATCTTTTGTGTTTACTTTCCATCTGTATATCCTTTTCAGTGAGATGTCTCTTGACGTCTTTTGCCCATTTTCTAATTGGATTGTTTGGGTTTTGTACTGTTAAGGTTTGAGAGTTCTTTATATATTCTAGACGCTAGACTTTTGTCAGATATGTGGTTTGCAAATATTTTCTCTCTTACTCTGTAACTTGTCTTCTCATCTTCAAATGAGCTTTCACAGAGCAAATGTTTTTAATTTTGATGAAATCCAAGTTATCATTTTCTCTTTTATGGATCATACTTTTGGAATCTAAGAACTCTTTGCCAAGCCCAACTCTCAAAGATTTTCCTCCTTGTGTGTGTGTTTTCTACAAGTGTTATAGCTTTATGTTTTACAGTTAATTCTGTGATACATTTCAAGTTAATTTTTGTACGAGGTGTGAGACTTATATGGAGGTTTATTTTCTTGCCTATGAGTGTGCAATTGCTGTAGGACCCTTGGTTGCAAAGGCTCCCTTTCCTCCATTAAACTCCTTTTGCACCTTTGTAAAGAAACAAATTGAGCTTATTTTTGTGGGCCATTTCTTGGTTTTCTATTCTGTTCCATTGATCTATATGTCTGTTCTTCCACTAACATCACACAGTCTTGACCACTGGAGCTATGTAAGTCTAGAAATAGGGTAGACCGACTTCTTCCATTTTGTTCTTCTTTTTCAAAAGAAGTTAGGCTTATTCTAGTTTCTTTGCCCTTAAATCTAAATTTCAGAAAATCTTGTCTGTATCTATAAAAAAATCATGCTGAGGTTTTGATGGAATTATATGAAACCTTTATATCAATTTGAAGAGAATGGAGATCTTTACTTAATTTTGAGTCTTCCAATCCACGAATACAGTATGTCTCTCCATCTATTTAGATCTTTTTTGAGTTCTTTCATCAGCATTTTGTAGTTTCCAGCATACATGTCCCATACATGTTTTGTCAGACTTACATGTAAGTATTTCTTTATCTTTCAGGGATTGCAAATGGTATTGTATATTTCATTTCAGTGTTCACATGTTCATTGCCGGTATATACGAATACAATTGATGTTGCACATGTTTTCTGTATTTGGAGACCTTGCTGAACTCACTGACTACTTCTAGGAGTTTTTATGTAAATTCTTTGGGATTTTCAATGTAGACAATCATGTGATCTGCCAACAGGTGCAGTTTTATTTCTTCCTTTCTGATGTGTATGCCTTGCATTTCCTTTTCTTGTCTTATTGCACTGGCTAGAACTGCCAGCACTATGTTGGATAACAGTGGTGAGAGTGGACATCCTTGCCTTGTTCCTGATTTTAGGGAGAAACCATTCAGTCTTTCACCATAATTATATTAGTTGTAGGTTTTTTTACTGATGTTCTTTATCAAGTTGGGGAAGTTCTCTTCTATTCCTATTTTTCTGAGAGTTTTTTCATTAATGAGTGTTGAATTTTGTCAAATGCTTTTCCTGTATCAATTGATATGATCCTGTGATTTTTCTTCTTTTGCCTGTTAATACACTGATAAATTTTCAACTGCAGAATCAGTCTTACATCCCTGGAATAAGCCTGACTTAATTGTGGTTCTTTTTTATTTATTGTTGAATTCTATTTGCTAATATTTTGTCAAGGATTTTTGGAACTATATACATGAGGGCTATTGGTCTTACTCTGTAGTTTTCAGTTTTTGTACTCTCTTTGTCTGGTTTGGGCATCAGGGTAATGCTACTGTTATAAATAAATTGGGAAGTATTTCCTGCTCTTTGATTTTCTGGAAGATATTTTGTAGAATTGGTGTTAAATCTTCTTTAAACATTTGATATACTTCTCCAGTGAAACTATCCAGGCCTAGAGATTTCTTTTGGGAGAGTTTTTAAGTTGCAATTTCAATTTCCATAATGGTTATAGGGCTATTCAAATATCTATTTCATTTTGGATGAGTTATGGTATTTTGCATTTTTCAAGGAATTGGTCCATTTCATCTAGGTTGTCAAATATATGTGTGTAGCATTATTTGTAACAGTCCTTTATCAATCCTTTAAATGTCTGCAGGGTCTGGGGTGACATCACCTGTTTAATGCTAGATATTATTAACTTTTGTCTTCTCTTCTTTTTTCTTTATCAGTCTTGCTAAAGTTTTATTTTTTTCAATTTTCTTGAAGTTGTCAAAGAATCATTTTTTGTTTCATTGATTTTTGTCTATTGTTTTTCTGTTTTCAATGCATTGATTTCCTTTCTTCTGCTTGCTTTGGTTTTATTTTGCTCTCTTTTTTGTAGGTTCTTAAGGTGGGAGCTTACATTATTGATTTGAAACTTCTTTTTAAGATTGTATGCATTTATGGCTATAAATTTCCTTCTCATTAAATGTAAAGACACAGATAAGTTAAAAGTGAAAGGATAGATCACTGTGCTAGCTGTGTCTCACAAATTTTGATTTATTGTATTTTTATTTCATTCAGTTCAGTGTATTTTTTAATTTCCCTTGAGAGACTTCCTCTTTGACCCATGGATTGTTTGCAGTGTGTTGTGTAGTTTCCAAGTATTTAGAGATTTTTCTGTTATCTGTTATCGTTTTCTAGTTTGAGTCTATAGTGGCAGGAGAACACATTCTGTATGACTTGAATTCTTTAAATTTGTTGAGACTTGTTTCATGGCCCAGGATATGGTCTATCTTGGGACATGTTCCATAGGTACCTAAAAAGAATGTTCATTGTGTTGCTGCTGGGCAGTGTGTTCTATAAATGTTAACTAGATCCTTTTGACTGATAATGTTATTGAGTTATTCTATACCATTGCTAATTTTTGGTCTAATTGTTCTATCGGTTGTTGAGGGAGGAGTGTTAAAGTACCCAACTATAATTGTGGATTTATCTATTTTTCCTTTCCATTCTATTAGTTTTTGCTTCACACATTTTGCAGCTCTGTTGTTTGCTGCATAAATATTTAGGATTGCTATGTCTTCTTGGTGGATGACCCTTTCATTGATATATGATGTCTCTCTATGGCAATTTTCTTTTCTCAATTATTAATAATAATTAGTATATTAATATTAATTAGCTACAATTATTATAATAGCTACAATATTAATATAGCTACTCCTGCTTTTGTTTGATTTGCATATGTCTTCTTCTATCTGTTGACTTTCAACTTGCCCAAATCATTATATGTTAACTGAATTTCTTGTAGACAGAGAATAATTGGGTCATGTTTTTTAATCCACTCTGCCACGTTCTGTCTTTTAACTTATATATTTAGATCATTTACACTTAACGCGATTATTGATGCTTTGGAGCTTAAGTCTGCTGTTTTATTTTCTCATCTCTGTTTTTCACTTCTCTGCTTTTTTTTTGTTTGCCTTCCTGTGGGGTACTTAAACATTTTTTAGAATTACATTTTAATTTATCTATAGTGTTTCTGAGTACATCTCTTTATATAGTTTTTAGTGGTTGCTCTAGGTATGTATAACTTTTCACAGTCCACTGGCGTCATCATTACCAATTTAAGTGATGTATAGAAACCTTATTTCTCTTTATATCCCTTTATCTTCTCCCATTTATAACATAATTTTTCTTAAATATTCCTCTAACTACATTTACAACCACATCAGACAGTGTAATCATTTTTGTTTTAACCATCAAACATAATGTACAAAACTCAAGAGGGGAAGAAAAGTCTATTGCATTTCCCCACATTTTTGCTGTGCTCCTTCTTCCTTTGCAATGTTCCAAAATATCACTTCCTTTCTGTTTGGAGAACTCTTTTAAGGCTTTTTTTTTTTTTTTTTTTTTAAGAGTAAGTTTGCTGGCAACAAATTGTTTTAGTTTTCCTTCATATGGGAATGTTGATTTCTCCTTCATTCCTAAAAAAATATTTCACTGGACATAGGATTCTTGGTTGACATTTCTTTCTTATTCATTAGTTGAAAAATGTTGTGGCACTTCCTTCTTGCCCCCATGGTTTCTCATGATAATTCCACCATCATTCAAATTGTGTTTCCCCTATAGATAAGATGTTATTTCTCTCTCATTGGTTTCAATATTTTTTTCTTGAAAAACTAAAGATAGTTTCAGAAATTTGACTATGATGTGTTGGTATGGATTTCTTTGTGTTTATCCTGGTTGGGATTTATTCTGCTTTTTGAATCTGTAGACTTATGCATTTTGCCAAATTTGAGAAGTTTTTACCATTATTTCTTTGAGTACTTTTTGAGTTCCACTCTCTTTCTTCTCTCCTTTTGGGACTCCAATGACATAAATATGAGATCTTTATTTTTATAGTTCCACAGGATCTTGAAACTGTGTTCATTTTCTTATTCAGTCTGCTTTCTCTTGATGTTCAGAGTGGGTAATTTCTATTGTTCTACCTTTAAGTTCACTAATTATTTCCTCTGTCCCTCCATTCTGCTTTGAGTGAGTCCAGAGTATTTTTTTTTAATTTCAATTATTGCATTTTTCAGATCTATAATTTCCATCTGCTTCTTCTTTATATCTTCTACTTCTTTGCTGAGACTTTCTATTTTTTTCATTTGTGCTTATAATTGCTTGTTTAAGCACATTTATGATGGCTAATTTAACATATTGGTCAGATAATTCTAATATCTGTTATCTTGTTGGTGACATCTGTTGGTTGTCTTTTTTCAATCTGTTTGAGATCTCCCTGGTCCTTGATATAACAAGTGATTCTTGATGGAAACCTGGACATTTGCAGTGTTATGTTTTAACTCTGGATCTTATTTAAACCTTTTATTTTGTCTGGTTTCATCTGACATTGCTCCAGCAGGAGAAAGGGGAGGCACACCTTGTTATTGCCAGGGGGAGGTAGAATTCCAGTTTCCCCACTTGGCCTCCATTGACATCCCAGAGAAAAGGCTCCTCATTACTGCTGGAGGGTGATGGGAATCTGACTTCCCACTAGGACTCCACTGATGCTTTCCCAGATGGGAGCAGTAGGCGTACCTGGTTACTGTTCTCCACTGGTCCTCCATTAACACCATGCAGAGTTGGGGGTGGCTTCATTATTGCTGATCAGTGTCAATGGTCCTGACTTTCTACTAGGCCTCTTCTGGCAATACCTCAGCAGGGAGGTATGACTGCAGGTTGTGGGTGGAAGTCCAGGCTCTTTATGCAGTTCCCACTGACACTGGATGGGCCTGGAGTGGAGGTGGGAGGGCTGCTCCTTACTCTCAGTGGAGGTTGAAGTCCTGGCTCCTTACTTGGGCTTCTCTGACACCACCCCAATGGGGAGCAGGCGGGAAGGGGGGCTGGATTGTCAGAATATCTCATTACAGCCTGGTGAGGATGGAAATCTAGTTTCCTACTGGCCTTTGTTAGCATGGGGGGAGGGGGACAGCCATGTTTATTTTTTGTTTGTTTGGCTGGAATAGAATGGTTAGTGCGTAAAATCTTTTGTCTTGTTAGGTGACCCTTTTTCCTGCTCCTTTGCCTGAAGAGAGCAGGCTTTGGTGGTTTTGGGTTTTTTTTTGTTTGTTTGTTTTGGTTTTGACCTATAGGAGTTTCAGAGTTGCTGGCTCCTTCAGCTCCAAGTTTGGGACATATGGAGCAGAAAGAAAACCCAGGGAAATGACCACCATGTCTTTCCTTGGGTCCCAAAATCCCTGGCTCATCTGCCTTCTTCTCTTCACCTTTCACAGTCTTACATTGGTTTTATATATAACCACCAGGGCTTTTAGTTGTATTTAGTGGGAGGAATGGGGAAAAGACACCCACTCCCCAACAGCCTGTTTTTGCACAGCCCTAGAGCTAAGAATGTGTTTTACACTTCTAAAGGTTTTTATTTTTTTTTTTATGGAAGCATATGAGACCAAAAAAAAAAAAAGGCCACATGTGGCTTGCAAAGCCTAAAATATTTACTACATGGTCTTTTATTCAAAAACGTTGCTGACCCCTGCGTTCAGCCATGGGAAGGCATCTTGAGTTGATTCTAAGTACAACTGGAAGGCGCTGGAGGGTTGTCGGCAGAAGAGTGAAGTGATTTGATTTGCTGCTTTGAAGAGATTACTGACGTTAGTGAATTCAATTATCTGTAAGCACTTTCTTAGAGCTCACAAAAGGAGCCTTGGGAGGAAGGCTCTGTGGGACTAGGAGTGGGCAGGAGAAAGGAGGCAGATCCATCTGATAAAGACCCCATTCCTTGGAGGGCTGCTCCTTTGCCGGAAGGTTGACAGCAAGTAGGTGAGAGAGCTGGGGGTCTGACCCAGGTCAGCTGGGTTGCAGAGCTTCACAGCCCCCAGTCTGCTCCACCTCAGATCAGCACACGCAGGAGGACCCTGGGCCTAGGTCCCTGAGCCTTAAGGCCTTGAGGATCTGAACGGGAAAGAGGGGCTCCTGGGGGATTCCCAGCTGTTCCCATCACAGGCTGGCCCTGCCCTGCTCCTCCCAGTCTCCTCCTCCATCCCCTGCGCCTGCTCTTACTCCCTCCCAGTTTGACTTTTCATCAGCACCAAGTCATTTGTTTCTGTTTGTAATTATGCATTTTAATGTTCATTAATTATGGAATGCAAAGTGCTCCGAGTACAAAATTTGTAATGAGCTGCTCCTCCCGCCCCCCCCCCTCCCCCAGGTCTAGAAGGTGGACAAGCTGTTCTGAGCCAAAGGAAAAACAACCAACTTACCAAACAATAACTTTTCCTGGGGCCTGAGTGACTCATGTAGTAAATAAGGCTGCGGGATTTCCTGGTGGTGCTGGAGGAAGAGCCGGGCCCTCCCCCAGGCCTTGGGGGACATTAGTGAGGCACTCTCCTTTTCTACAACCTGGGGCCTGAGAGGCAGGTGGGGTCAGGGAAAGAACTCCAGCCTTGGACCAGCCTCTTACTGGCTGTCACCTGAGCTAATCATGCTTCTCTGAGCCTCAGTTTCTTCATCTGGAAGACGATGATAACGAGGAAACCATCCTCACAGTGGGCAGGTAAATGGGATGCTGGAAACAGAGCCAGACCCTAGCAAGCCCTCAATAAATGCACGTGCATGGCTCTCCAGAGAGCTGAGTCCCAGCTTGGTCCGGCCTCGTCTCTAACTGGCTGGGCAGCTTCGGGCAAGCGCACCATGCTCTCTGAGTCTCTCTGAGTCTATTTCCCCTACTACAAAATGAAGGAATCGAACAACAGGACTTTGGAGAAGCCTTTTAGCTCTGAGCTGCTTGGGTTTTATCAAAGCAACTGTGAACTGTGAAAGGGGGAGAAGTAGCTCTAAAGTATTTCAGAAGAAAATGGAGAATTTCCTATGAATGGGCTGAGCACGTCTTGAGAAATCACAAGGATGCCTCCAAACCCACCTGACTATGGGCAAAGACTTGTCCTCCTTCAAGGGCTCAGCGAGTATCTGACTTCTCTCCCATGGCCATTGCCAGCGTAATAAGCGCACTGCTTCCTATGAAGAGTCCTGCCTCCTAACAATAGTGCTGCCCCATAAGACCGTCGTCAAGATTCCATGAGATCACATGACAATAATGAGATTAACTGTAAATGAAAGGCCAAGCACACTGTCATCCACGCGGGATCCACAACTGTGAGTAAAGTCTGCCCACTTGCTCTGTGTGTGCCCTTGCTTCTGAGCCTCAGTTTCCACGTCTCTACACTGGAGAGAGTAACTCCTACCTCCCTGGGCTTGTGAGAGAACCCAACCAGATCATGTACCTACCCATGCCTGCCATAATGGCAGGTGTTCAAAAAATGGTAACTGTTGTTATGGATACCTTGTTACTTTTCCCCCAATAGGAAACACATTTAGGGAGCAATGAAAGGGGACTGCATACACGCAGAGGGTAGGCAGAATACTGCCCCAGGCAGCTGTGCTCTTCCAAGCAATGCTAAGGCAGGACGAGTATCATCACTCTGCAGATGAGGAACTAAAGCCCAGAGAGGCCAAATGACTTGACTGAGGTCACACAGCAAGTGAGAGGCAGACTGTGGCCACCACAGAAGGTACCCTGATTGCAAAGGAGGTGCTCCCTTTCCTGATCCACATGGAGGTGGCCTGTCTGTGATGTCACAAGTGGTTCACACTGGCTAGGGCTACACAAGGATTCTGAGAACCTGGTGGAAGGTCACTATGATGGGTCATGAGGGTACTCAGAAAGGTTGCTGGCAGCATAGTCTTGGATGTACAGCATCCTAGGAAGAAGAGGCAGGGAAGAAAGCAAGGAAGGAAATGCAATGGATATTTCTTGAGTACCTACCATGTGCTGGACATTTTCCCATATGTTATCTCTTCAAATTCTGAAAGCAAAATTCAGAGGCGCCTCTAAGATACATCTGTTTTGTAGGCAAGGTTATTGAGGATCACATAAGCTAAGTAAGGGCTGCAGAGTCCTCAGCATGAACCATTGCTTCGATTATTGAGTGGGCCTGGCTCTCTCGGTCCCAGGAGGCCTCTGGAGTAAGTTCTGCCTGGAAGGGGAGTGAGTGGGGAAGGCCCTGCCAGTCCCCCAGCCCCCGCCCCCTCCCTCCTCAGCCTCAATCTGTCAACAAGGCCAGCCAGCTCGTCTATTACTGCCGACATTGATCTGGACAACCAGGCCAGTCAAGAGCCCATAATTACTGGGAGTTTTAATCAACTCATGCCAATTCAGCTGCTGCTCAATTTTTGTTGGGCTGCCATGCTGACCTGGAGGGGAGGGGTGGGCATGCAAAAAAGGATTACAGGGATCAATAGTCATGGGTAATGGAGGACTGTAGCTGCAGGCACCACCAGGGGGCCTTGGACCTCAGAGTGGAGACAGCAGAGACTGTGCAGAGCCCCTCAGAGGGCTCCCAGGCTCCCAGCCCCAAACCACTCTGCCTCATCTGTCCATCCGCCTGGTTCTGGAACCACAGAGGGAAACACCCAGCAGCAGGGTCTATCCCAGTAGCTTTGTCCATGCTCTGCCCTCTTCTTCCTTAAGGATCCTATGTATCCTATAAGTCACAGCTCACACCGCCCCCTCCGAAGAACCCTTCCTGACCTCCAGAAGTAGGGGGATACTGAGGAGACAGAAAGAAAAGAAGTCTAATGCAGATGCAACTACCTTTTTGCTGTGTGACTTTGGGCAAGTCAGCACACCTTTCTGATCTTGGGGTCCCACGTTAAAATGAACTTGATAATAAATACTGCCTCCTGGGGGTTGCTGGGAACATCCTGCCCCATCCAGGACAAAGAATCCTTGTGTGGAAGTTCCTACTTCCTTTTGATGCCCAGAGTCAGCAAGAATCATTTTTCCTCTCCCATGTTAATTATTCTTCTAGCACAAACTTCGTTCTGCCAGGCGGGATGGTTTCATGTTCACAGCTGTCTCCTCATGAATCTGTGGGCTGTTTGAGGAGAGAGAATACACACACAGCTTCCTCTTCTCAGCACCATCCCAGTGCCCAGGGCAGAGAGACACCTGGTGTGTCCTCTGCGGTCATGCAGGCCTGGGCTCGAATCCCACCTGGCTTTGCCACTTACTAGCCATGTAATGTTAGCCAGTCACTTCATTAACACTTGAGCCTCAATTTTCTCGATGTAAAATGAGCCAAATTTTACCTACCCAGTAGAATTGCTGTGGGGTAAAATAAATAGACATTTGATGCTCCTAGCATAGTGCCTGGTCCATGGTAAAATGTCAACTGTTATAAAAGTTTAGTTACTATGAATATTATCCCTCAATATTTGAAGCTTGGTAAAGATTTTTGAAATGTAATGAAATATCTGGTTATGTTGCTTAGTTTTGGCTTGAGTTCCAGTGAAATACCAACAGGCCACTCTCTGCACACGCCAGCCATCTGTGCAGGCTTCAACACACACTTACTGAAGACACGAGAAGGGAAATTCAAATGCTCTGAGCACCCACAGGGCCAGACATAAACTAGATGTCTTCCTTATGCAGCTCTGCAGAAGGCCCACAATGCTATGAGCTTGCTATGATTAGTCCAGTTTTGCAGAAGGGGAAACAGTCTTTGAGGCCAGAAGTGCTTTTCCATGTCACTCAGCTTTTGAGGAGCAGAGCCGGGTGCAGACACTGGTGTGTCTGGCTCCAAACCCGTGCTCTCTCCACCACACCACACTACCCCTTTCCTACAGAGACACAAAGAAGTAGAAGGTGTGGTGGTCCCTGACCTCCAGGAGAATCTAGACCAACTGGAGGGGCTAGGTAAACCCTGAGAGGGAAGTACCTCATGGTTCAAGATGGCTTATGCTCAAGAATCATGCTGAAATGGAAACAGGGCTGAAATGCATGGCTGGGTTTGCTCACACACATGGTGATCGTGGCTAGCTATCTGAATGCATGGTGTCCCGTCTTTCCCATTAGAGGAGCCCAGGAAGCATCCCATTAGGAGACTCAGGTTATGATCCCTGCCTTGGGTGCTTTCTTTCCCTTCTCTGGCCATCAGTCTTCCTATCTGTTCAATGAGACAGGTGGCAGCTGATCTCCAAGGGCCTTCCAGCTTGGACATCCTACGGTTCTCTGCAAGAGACTGGCAGGAAGTCCAAGGGAGGTCAGGTGGTAGGTTCTGGTGGTAGGTGGCACCTGAGCTGGGGAATCATGGAAAAGGTTGTTCTATTGGGAGTAACCTGAGAACACTGCTTGCAGCTCACCTCTGCAGCCTCTTCAGATGGCTGGTCATCCTTCTGGTGGGAGTCATCAAGCCTTCTGCAACTCTCTCTGGAGCTCCCCAGGGCCCTGCATGGAGTGGGTGTTCAGTAAGCAATTACCTTGCTTACTGTTCTCCAGGCCACCAAGTTTAGGAAGATCTAGCCCCAGCCTTCAAGGAGCATCTATTCCAAAGTGGGGGGCTGGATGTGGGGAGAAAAATAAGTATGCATATTCTTGTAGTCCTTGAGGTTTTTTTATATGGTACAAGTAAGCAACAAGGGCTGAGAGAAGGGCGGCCAGGGAACACTTTCGCAAGAAAAGCTGCCAGGAGCCCTGAAGAATGTCTATTCAATAAGTGTCTGCTGATGATAATAAATAGCCTTTGTATAGCTCATTAATAATAATAATAGCTAACATTTAACAGTGCTTACCGTGTGCCAGGCACTGTTCTAAATGTGTAATGAGTATTAACTCATAATATTAGCCACAGCCTGATGGTATAGGTATGACTATTCTTTTAATTTTTCAGAGAAGGAAACTGAGGCACAGGCAGCTTTAGTAACCTGTCCCAAGGCCAGAGGGCAAGTAAGTGGCAGAGCTGGGCTATCAAGTCATGCTCCGCTGCCTTTTACATGCATGTAAAGGCGTCTAAAGTACTTCTCCGCCTGCTTCACGTGACTGCAGGATAGAAACTCAGATTCCATCTGGACGAAGAGGACCCTGAGCTGTAAGGGGACTTCCCTAGGTCACACAGTGAGTTGGTGTGGGGTGGAGCTGAGGCTCGGCTCAGGTCTGTACCACCCCAAAGCTGTGCCCTCTGGGCTGATGGAAAGGCTCAGTGAAGCAGCCCTCTGCTGCCAAGATGAGGGCTCTAACCACCTTCCACCTGGTTTCAGGAACTTTGTGGTTTCAGGGTGCTGGGAGGGAAACAGACATCGATTGTGCACCCCCCATAAGCCAGACCCATTGTTAGGCTACATTATTTTATTCGATCATCCCAACGACTCAGAAAAGGGGGTACTATTATTTTCACCATTTACAGACAGGAAACTGAGGTTTGGAGAGGGGAGATGACTTGCTTCAGGTCAACACTATAGAGGCTTGGATTTCTTTTAGTTTCCAGGAGCCTCATGTCCTATTCCCTCTGTGAGTGGCACAGAGCCAAGGGCATTTTGACAAGGTATGCATGCCACAGACCTGTGTGCAAGGAGGTGCTGGGGGAACATGGCTTTCTGACATTATCTGAGCACTTACTATGAAGCCGGGTCCTATTCTAAGCACTGAATGTGCATTAACTCATCCCTTCCTCACAGCAACCCTAGGTGGTAGGTACTATTAGCATGCCCACTTAACAGTGGGGAATCTGAGGCACAGAGAGGTTCATTAACTTGCCCAGGGTCACACAGCCAGTAAGTGGCAGAGCCAGAGTCTGTTTCCTTAACCCTTAGGCTATATTTCTTCATACAACAACGATACAAGGTGGGCACTATTATTTTACCCCCTTTTTGATACTAGGAGACTAAGATACACAATGCTTTAAGGCAACCTGTCCCAATATTATGTAGTAAGTGGCAGAGCCAGGATTTGAACCTACACAGCTTGATTCCAAAGAACTCCCTCTCATCTACTACTGTGCCTAGTCGGGAGCTAGACATCCAGGCCACAGCTGGGCCTTTATCAGGACAGGCTAGAGAAGTGGACTTTTCAACCCCTGCTGGGTTTCACTGGCAGTTTCCCCTCTCCATCCTTTGTAACTAAAAACTCAATTTGCAGCTTGAAGCTGCGTCCTCACGCTGCCCCTTCTCATTGATCACCCGGCCTCTGCGTGAGAAATGATTTTATAAGCTAGTTGGCTTTGAAAAGCATGGAGCAGCAGCCATTGAACATATGCTTCTGTGGGTATATATTTATTCAGTGTATGTTGAGTGTAATTTTGGGCGGTTTGCATATTTTATTTTTTGTCGCAGAGAGCAATTTAGGAGAACAAAGAAAAAAAAATCCATCCCTGAATGGAGACAGATATCATATATGTTGGATCTTGAGGGTCCCCAAGTTCACTGTTTTGGGAATGGAGGTGGGTGGAAGGAAATTCACAAGCACCAACTCTGACACTAACATTCCTGCCACCACAGTAGAGCACGAACCATCCAGCCCCAGGGCAGGGTGTGAGTCTTTCTTTTCAAGGTTTCCCCTTGAAAAGACAGCCTGTCTGACTGTCCTCTAGCTGCTATTTACTGAGTACTAAATGTTGGGCAGACCCTGGGCTAAGCGCTCACCATCCCACTTAACTCTCAAAGCAACCCGGGGTTGAGGTGCTGTCACACATATGAGAACATTGACACATCATCACCCAATGTCATCCAGTAGCACAAGAGGGATTCTGCCCCCAGACCAGTGCTCTCAACTTTCCCATCAAGGTTACTGGAGTCCTTCAGATTTGGCTTCTGATCCCGATGCTGCCAATCCCGATCTGAGTGACACTTGGGCACACTACTTTCCTTCACACTTGCAGAATGGGGATGGAGATACCATTTGGCTGGGGTGCTGTGAGGATTTCCAAGATCCAAAGTTACACTTAAAAGCAGCTCAAGAGACATTTGTTCTCTTTCTCTCTCTACTCCCACCCCCTGCCTAAAAGGTTTTCCTCTCACCCAGGATGAACTCAGGATGTAACATTTTAAAATATGCCTTAGAAAAAGCCCACACAATTTTGTACCAGCTGGGAAAAAAAAAATAATACACTGGCGTGGGTGTCGAAGATTCAAAAGACGGGAAGCACAGGCCCAGGTCAGAGTCTACAGCAGAGGGAATCATTAGGAAAAAAGAAAGTTTGTCCTGTGTATGTGCCGAAAGGGGGCATCCACATGTGATTCATGGTGGTAGGATCGAAGCATCATTTTCTGGCTATGTAAATAGACTGTGAGTTTTTGGCTAGTGTCGGGGGGGGGAAGAAATACTCCTCTACTCTTCTAGGTTCTTCTGGCTGGTCTAAAAATTAAATTGACATGAGACAGAATGACAGGAGAAAATCAAAAAAGTTTAATAACATGTATACCTGGGAGAAACCCAGGAAAACTATCTCACCAAAGCGGCCAAAGTCACCACTTTAAATACTACCTTCAGCTAAAGACAAAGAAGGATTTTGGGGGCATGGTTTGGGACTTCAAAGGAGAGGAAAGCAATTCACATGAAGATGAGAAAGCAAATGTTTGGTAAACAAATGTTTGCCAGGCTTTGCAAAGAGAATGGGACATGGGGAGGGCTTTGACCAAATAGGTCTTGCTAGGTTCCTCTCTGTATACCACACCTAGTTCTATTCATACTATAGTTATCTATGGTGACAGCTCCTTCCTGGAACAGGTCTTCTATCTAAAATTCTTTTAGACAGTTAGAGGGAAGGTCAAAGTTTCTTCCTGAGTCTTTTGTTCTTAAAAAATAATCAAGCCAAAGACATACATTTTGGAATGACAAATTCTGCTCCCCTACACTCGCCAGGACACAGCACATCACTGTAACTCTGGTGCCTAGGAGAGTGTCTGACAAATAGTAGGTACTTAGGGGTTGCATTCTGAATGCAGCTAAAATTTGAATCGAACTGTGGACCAGCTGATAACCAACTTTTATTTCAAACAAAGGAGAAGATCAGTTTTATCTAGCTTAGTGAGATGTTCTAAATACTGGAGAACCCACCACCAACAATCAAAAAAAAAAATTGTTCTATGTATACAGAGGTGGGGAAACTACAAAGAAAAGATAACAGACATGATTAGCATAAAAGTCAGGGCCGTAGCTGCTTCTACACGGAAAGAAGGGGCTAAAATGGGAAATGGAGGCACAGTGGGTGTGTTGGGGGAGGGCTTCCAGAATGCAGGCGATATTCTAATTCTGACTTGGGTGATGGTTAGATGGGTATCACTTAATTACTATTGATGAAATTGTATGTAATGTTTTATACCTTTTTCTATATGTACATTATATTTCACAATAAAATTGCTAAATCTATATCGTGTATAAAAACTACTTAAAGGAAATATCAAAATGCTAATGGTGATTACTGAAGGCAGTATAACTATGGGTGATATTTTTCTTCATTCTTCTCTCTCTGTATTCTAAACACTTATATATGCATACAATAATTCTGTAATGGAAAAAATAAGTTTTTATTTGAAATGCTCATTATCTAAACAAGGCAACAACAAAATCATGGAGGTTGGTTACAATGCTCCTGCCTGAAATTCTGCCATATGGAGAACCCTGTCTTCTCCCTTAGGTTTACTGTGCATGAAAGAACTCCAGGGAAGTTGAGAGGGGAGATGGCCCAAATCCCACTGGCCGTCAGACAGGCTAACCTTCAGGGGCTTCCCTCTACAGACCCAAGTATAGCTTTGACTTATGGACTATTAGGGGGAAGGAAGGAGCCCCAGAGAGAATCAAGTTCAACTCTCTGAATGTGTAGAAAGGATAAGGGGCTTAGCTAAGGATGCACAATAAGCAGAGCCATGTTGAGAAACGGGGTGATTTTATTACCTACGTCTATATCATCCTCCTGACATGGGCTTCTAAACTCACCTTTCCTTTCAATGATAGTGAGAAAAATTCTTAAAGATCAATGAAAGCCAGAAAAGGATCCATGTGTGATATTGTAATTTATAATAAGAAATAGATATTTTGTCTTCATCCTCATTTCCAGACAGAGCCGCTAAAACTCTTGGAATTTCCTAAGTGATAAGAGCAAATAATGTGTCTTGATATTTATAAGAAACCCATTTTAACCAGACCTGAGTTTATGTTAATGAGGAGACTTTTGGAAAGCATCTAAGGAGGGGGGCTGGTTGCCAGGGGAACCATGTGATTAGAGGGTTGGAACTTTCAGTCCCATCCCCTGACCTCTGGAAGGAGGAGAGGGGCTGGAAGTTGAATCAATCACTAATGGCCAATGATTTAATCAACCATGCCTGTGTAATGAAGCCTCCATAAAAAGCCCAAAGGACAGGGTTCAGAGAGCTTCCAGGTTGGTGAACAGGTGGAGGTGTGGAGAGGGCATGGAAGTTCCCTGCTCCTTTCCCCAGACCTCACCCTATGTACCTCTTCATCCGGCTGTTCATCAGTATCCTTTATAAGATCCTTTATAATAAACTGGTAAACAAAAGTAAATGTTTCTCTAAGTTCTGTGAGCCGCTCTAGCAAATTAATGGAACCCAACAAGGGAGTCATGGGAACCTCTGATCTGTAGCCGGTCGGTCAAAAGCACTAGTGACTTGACTTGTGATTGGCATCCGAACTTGGGGGGTAGGTGCAGTCTTGTAGGACTGAGCTCTGTGGATCAGATACTATCTCCAAGTGGGTAATTTCCAAATTGAGTTGGATTGTAAGACACATGGTCACTGTTTGCTGAGAATTGTTTGGTGGTGTTGAAATTGTTTGGTGGTGTTGAAAAGAAAACACACAGTGGACCTTGTTTCCTAGCTCACCAAGCTCTTTTCTATCCAACAAGAACTGGCCCTGGGAAGGGAGGTTATGGAACTGAGTCCAGCTGGTGCTGGGCTATTCACACTGGGCTCAGCCAACAGCATTATAAGGTGCAGGGTTCATTCCCAGTTTATGGACAAGATAACAGAGCCTCAGATACCTTCAGGAACTTGCCCAAAGTTACAGAGCTTCTCAGGGACAGGGATGGGATTTGAACCCAACTCTGTATCACAGCCAAGTCTGCTCTTTCCACTGGACCGGAATTCTGGATTATCTAGCCCTCCTCCACAGGAATGTATATGACTCTCTCCAGGTACTATTTTCCCAGTGAGAAGAAAGGCTAGCAAGTATTTATGAAACCTTCTCACTGTTTGCTACCTCAAGGCTAAAAGGTTTCAAGATTGTGGCTGGTGGCGGGAGCCCAATTATTCTTTTTCCTGTGCTTCAAACTAGCTCTGCTACCTCTGGACAACTATGGTCCCCAGGAATATCTGGGCTGGTAGATGAAGACTTATTAAGGCAGGGTTCCTTGAGAAGCTGGAGAATACATGGAAAAGGATTACTTTTCAAATTAATAATAGTAATGATGACGACATCATTTCTCATCTACTTATCCTCAAGACCCATTATAGAAGACAAAAGAAGGATGCTACGCTGTGTGGGAGAGAGAGTCCTAGGCTGTAATTTAGGACACCAGGGTTCAAGTCAAGAAGAGCTCTTGTGCTTTTTGGCCTCAATTTGCTCATCTTTATTTTGACATAAAGAAAAATGTTAACATATGGTTAAGAACAAGTTAGGGAACCATTTGTCTTACAAAGAAAAAATGGAAAATGCTCTTTGAAAAGCATGTATAAAGACACACAGTTGTGACACAGAAAGTTGCCCCAAAGAAATACAACTCTGTGTTTTTTATGCTTCCATTTTTAAACTTACATATATAAATTCTTAATTTATATTTGCATATGCATAGGGAAAATATGTATAGAAAGACACACACACATATATATATACACACATATATATAGACCAAAGTGTGATACAGTTGTCTCTAAAGTGAACGAGTGATCGAGAAAGAGGACCTTCTTTTTTCTTTATATATTTCAGCAGTGTTTGAAATAGTTTTATCTTATTTTGCAATGAGCATGAGCTACTTAAGAAAAAAAACTAAGAAAAAAAGAAGACTGAAGACTGGACAGGGAAAATACCTTATAAATGCAAAAATCCTCTTACTATAATTAAGATGAACACAGCAGTTCCAGGTTTTCATTTCAGAGCTAAGTAAAAGGTGTCTAATTGATCAGCATCCCGACAGCTATGGAGTCCGTCTTCACAGGCGCTCAGCACAGCCACTAAGAACTTTGCGATCACTGCCTCTGACCCTCTCACGTCCTCAAGGAGATGACAGCCCCACTGCCTCATTTGCCCTTCCCTGTACCATTCCTCTGCATGAGGACTCTCTCCCACACACATCCTGCACACTTCACCAGGCTCTGCTCTCTAAAGTACTGCTTTTATTTTATGACTCCTCTGCTCAAGGCCCCTTTAGGCCTTGAACCACATCCTGAAAGAAAACCAGCCCTCTAAACAGGGATAGTCCAAAAAACCAGGGGCAGTGTTGCTTCTTTTTATTTTAATCCACCCCATGCCTTCACCCAAACCATGGAACACTAATGCAATTGGAAAACTGTCCTTACAGATTCCTGGGAATCTATTCTAAAGAAATAACTCAAGGCACAGGAGGAGGCTTCTGCCCAAAGATCCTCAGAGCAACATTGTTTATAATAGACTGAAGTTGGAAACTCTCAAAATGTCCACCAATAAGACAGTGTCAATGATGGTATACTCCCCTCCATGCACTGTCAAGAAACCAACACAAAGGATGTTAATCAAGAATTTGCCCTGGGTAAGGATGAGGATTAGGCGGCTTGGCTGACATTCCCTGCTCTAGAACTTAGGAGCTGTGTAAAGCTGAGTGAGTTACTTAAGTGTTCTCTGCCTCAGTTTTCCCATCTGTAAGAAAAGGGATAATAATGAGACGCATCTCAGAGGCTTTGAACATAGCAAGCTCTCAGGCCATTTTGGCTCTCATCATCCCCACCCCCATCATCGTCAAAATCCCTGCAGGAAACAACATCATGATAATAGCAACCATGTTTCACGCCTGCTTAGAGCCAGGTGCCAGCCCATTGTGTATGCATTAGCTCAGTGAGTCCTCACAGCAGCTTGGTGAGGTATTATTATCCCCATTTTACTCAACAGGAGCCTGAGACTCAGAGGCCTTAAGTGATTTATCCCAAGGTCACATGGCTAGTGAGTGACAGAGGGAATTTTTGGCCCAGGTTTCTCCGATGCCAGAAACTGTGCTCTGTACACTAACCTCCTGAAAATGGGGGTGATGGTGGGAGAAAAGACATTCTGTCGTAGGGGCACCTTTCCAAAGCCAAAAAGGTATCTGAGGCAGGTGCATGAAACACACAATTAAAATGTCATCCATCACTCCAGAGATGCTCACAGAAGGGAGCAAAGCAATGGAGATTTTTCCCCTTGTATATTTACTTTTTCATCAACCAACAAGTTAAGCATCACCCTCCACCCATGCTGCTTTTTATACCCTCAGGTCCTTCCAATGTTAGAACTGCTGCCCTATATGAAATGAATCTTAGCAATTCATTGGTCCCTCTCCAGGCTGCTCCCAAGCTGCCTCTCCTGGTTCCATGGTACAGTCTACACAGATGGCCATCACCTTCCCTGAAGTGATTTATTCCGCGCTTGCAGCCAACAGGTGGCAGAACCAGGACTGCAGCTCCCATTCTCCGCCTCCAATTTGGGGCTCCTTTCCCCCATGCCATTCTTCCAGGAATCAAAGGGTAAAATCCATCACTTTGGAAGGGCGGAGGCTGCTTCCTGACTTGAACAGATAATGACTTCCATACAATAAAACCAGCTTACCAGAAATACCATCAGACCCAGCAAATCCTGGTCCCAAAGAAATAAAATGAGGGGAAAAAATAGAGAAGGCTTCAAATGTCACGGGAAGAATAAAATATTGAATGTCATAAAAGGGTGCATAGGTTTTATGAGAATGCCACACATTACAATCTTGGAAACCCCATACCTCACCGCGCCCCCCTCCCCAGAGGGAGGAGGGCTCTACTCTATTTGAAATTCACCAAGGACAGATGCAAATGCACAGCTCTCAAATGAGGGGCAACTCCTTCTTTTTCACCCCCAAAGTTTGAGCCTCATGTGCAGGCGTTGAGTCAGTAAGCACAGTTCTAATTCCCTTCTTTTCTGATCACTCTGAGTCCTGCGCAATACTCATTCTCTTTCATCTTCCTCCAGATCTCTTGGATGCAGAGGAGGAAGAAGGAACCCTGGACATTGAAGGAGGGTGAGGAGAAGGAAGCGTCCCCTCCCTTTATGCTCCATGACTTTGGGGACATTCACTTTATCCCTGGGAACTACCCTCAGCCTCTAGAAGGTGCCATCTGATGAGTTAAGAGAACAGGCTTTGGAGTTAAGCAGACGGATTTGAGTTTCTGCTCTGCCCCCACCCGACTGGCTGGACTTGGGTGAGTTTCTCATGCTTTCTGACTCTGTTTCCTCATGGACAAAACAGGAGTAATAACAGCGCCCGCTTTGCAAGGCAGCTGTGAGGATTCAATGTGATGATGTATTTCAAGCATTTATCCAAGGGCCTGGCACATAACCAGCATTCAAAAATTCTCTATATGTATCTCAGTACTCTACTGAGATTATTGATAGCGTTAATTTGTTTATCAGTAGCTTCAACTAATTAATGCTATCAATAGTAATGTCAGTACTAGTATTACTGATGAAGGTGCATAGAGAAAATTCTCTGTCTCTGGACCTGTCTGATCAGAGGGCACATTGATGAGGACACAAAAAAGGAGATGCTCCACCCTTTAAATACTGTTTTCTAACCCAAGAGTCCCTGAAAGAGTTTCCATAAAGACGCTTTGCCTCCTGACTTTGCATCTTTCTAAAGATATTTAAGAAGAAAAATGTGGCAAGCATCATTCCTTCTATTTTGGACTCTGGCCCCCTGTCACTGATCTGCAGGGATGCATTAAGCCTCGAGAGTCCGTTTCTGGGGAGGAAGAACCACTTCCCGAGGGCCAGACCCACGGGGGCTCAGCCCTGCTCCACCCATCCAGGAGGGCAGGATGCCAAGCCACCAGGCAGATGGACAGGGTCAGGCTTCCCCTGGTCAGCAATGCCTGGGCTGTGCTCCAAAGTGATTTCTCACTCTGCCGATTCTCCTTGCGTGTCTTCCCTGCCCTTCTTGGGTGTTGTTTCCTTTAATTACAGTCCAGTTGAGTCATTTAAGGGGGAAAGGATGAGGAATGGAGACAAGCATCCTCTCTCTCTCTAACTGAACCAGATTCCATTTGTGTCTCCCTCTGAGTGGAGCCAAAGAGGTGCCTGACCTATAACAAATGAAAATGCGTATCTTTAGTCATCTTGACTTTAAAAAGGCAGCTTTTTTCTGTTCCCTCTCAGCATCTCAGGGCAATCAGGGGTCCTATGGTCCTTCCTGAGATCTGGACAGCCAGATGGCTTTTTAGGTCAAAATGAAAAAAATAAAGAGAGAGAGAAGAGAAGGTGGGGATGTGGCTGGAGATTTGTAGGGGGTGGGGCAGAGTACGATTGGTTTGGGATTGGTCTGGAATTCAGAGGCAGGGCTGGGAACTGACACTAGACACACCTCCTAAAAGATACCATGACTTCCTAGGACCCAGCAAGCATGCAGATCCCTCAGTCGCAACTTCCTACTTCCCTACTTCCCAGCCTCCTCTGTCTATGCCTTCACATACTCCCGTTTCCCACCAGACAGTTCCACTTTTCTCAAGTGTGAAGTGGACAGCATCATACAACCTAGCCCAGAGGATGACTGTGAGAATTAAATTGGTTAAAATAAGCAAAGCACTCAGAATCACACCTGGCACACAGTCACTGTGTGGATGGTGCTCTTCTATTATGAGCTTTACTCTTTCTTAAAATGAGTATAATACCCATCTGGGGGATAGTTGTAGGCATTAACTGTCATGAACTGGCACACAGTAGGTGGTTTGTGAGTATTAGGTCTCTCCTAGCACCACCTCCCTTCTCTCTTGTCCTCACATCAGCCCTGTGAGATATTCTTGTGCAGAGATACAAAGCGACTTGTTCAAGGTCACGCTGCAGCCCTGCTAAGACCATCTTGTCTTCAGAACTAGCTTAGAAAACAAGTTGGGGCTCTTGTTTTGTATCTCCTGTTCCAGTCATAGTGCTGGATACCGGAAGGTTGCTAAATAAATATTTGGACTGCCGCAGTGGCAAAGCTGAAGCTATAAGGCCATTATTGTAGGATGGTGCAACTGGGAGGAAGACATTTTGGGATCATATCTTGACTCTATCACTGCTTCCCTACATGAATGTGAGCAATTCTTGCATCTTTCCAGGCCTTTGTTTTTCTGTCTGTATAATGGGAGAGGTGTTGGCCTGGTTAGAAGATCTCCGGTGTCCCTTCCTGCCCTGGTAGCCGTGTTCTGCAAGTTCATGAAAGTTCATGCATAGGTAAATGGGTAGACTAGAGATGGCCACACATTCTTCGCTGCTCCCCTCACTGACAGGTGAAGTCCAGTTCCCTCCCCTTGAATCTGCGCTGATCTTAATGACCTGCTTGACACATAGAATACGGTAGAAATGATGTCTGGGACTTCTGAGGCTAGATGCTAAGAAGCCTTGGTAGATGTCAGGCAAGATGCCAAGGAACACTTGACCTTGGGATGTTCCCTTTGCAAATCCAGACTCCATGGCCTGAAAAGCCCAAGCCAAATGGAGGGGCCATGGTCAAGTGCTCTAGTCGACAGTCCCAGCTGAGGTCTAGCACAGCCAGGATCAACTGATGGCTATTTCAGCCCCAGCACCAGACAGGTAAGTGAAGGGGTCCCCTTGAAAGTGAATCTTCCAAGCCCAGATACCCCATCTGTCATGGATCAGAGACAAATCACCCAGCTGAGCTCTTCCCATATTCCTGATCCACAAAACTGTGAGCAAAACAAAACAGTTGTTTCAAGCCTCTGAGTTTGGGGAAGTTTGTTATGCAATAATAGATCACTGCAAAAATAAAGGTGAACCGGGAATTGACATTTCAAAAAGGGCTAAGAAGGATGGATTTTGATCACAGGTTGTCTGGGGTTGAGTCCATCAAAGGAGTCCCATCCTTCCAATGCTGGGAAATCCAGGATAACACAAAGGACCAGGAGGAGTGAAATGCTTCAGGGGGCAGCAGTTACTCAGAGATGGTGGAAGTGTCCTCCACACAATATCATGATTAAGTGCTTACAGTTTCCTTTGGTTTTTGTCCTCTATCTTGATTAAAATTTTGCAATGTTCATACTGCCACACAGAGTAAATAGAGCCATAGCTTACTTTTCAAACTGTGCCTTGATGGCATAATTACGTTTGCTAGATTTATACCATTTCTAACAGATAACAATTATTTTACTCTTTAGCACATTGAAGGGGAACCCAAGGCTCTTTCCCTCTTCTGATGCTTCACTCATTGTGAATTCCTCCAGCCCTGGTCAGGAGGTGAGAGTTTCCCTGGAAATAACTGAAAATCAAAATAACAGGAGAATTCTTTCCATGGCATCTCCTAGCTCATCTTCCCTCCCCATATTATTGTTCACCCTGCATTAGTTTTCTATTGCTGTTGTAACAAATGGCCACGAACTTGGTGGTTTAAAACAATACAAATTTGTTATCTTACAATTCTACAGGTTAGAAGGCCAACAAAGGTCTCCCTGGGTTAAGTTCAAGTTTCCTGGAGGGCTGTACTCCTTTCTGGAGGCTCCAGGCAGGATTCCATTCCCCTGCCTTTTCCAATTTCTAGAGCCTTTCCTTAGCTTGCAGTCCCCTTCCTTCATCTTCAAAGCTAGCAACATTGCCTCACTCTGAATTCCTCTGCTGCCTCCCTCTTCCATGTTTAAGGACTCTGATTACATTGGGCTGACTCTGACAATTCAGGATAATCTCCATCTTTAAAAGCCAGTTTATTAGCAACCTTAATTCCATATGTGAATTTAATTTTCCCTTTGTCAAGTAAGGTAACATATTCACAGGCTCCAGGCATTAGGATGTGGACATCCTTGGCGGGGGCGCATTATTCTGCCTACCACACACCCTGTGACCACGCCCGCCCCCCCCACCCCCGCCAATATAGGCAACTACATACCTAAGGACCATATTATCCCAGGGGAAGATTACCACAACAGAACCAGAAAACCAAGCAAAATGAAGTCAAATTTTTTACTCTGGGTTTCAGAAGTTGAGGTCTAGATGGATGGTAAAATAATACTAATGATAATAATAATAAAACAATGGAAGAATCTGTGATCTGTTAGAGAATTAGCCTCCCTCCAACCCACAAGGAAGTCAAGATCATTTGAGCTCGGGAAAGGAGGAATGTTGGAAATCAAACAAGATGGCCTTGCCAATGCTAAGGTATTTCCTTAAAAGAGGCCCTGTGCTCTAGTCCCAGCAGGCTAATTGCATGGGGTGGTTGAAGAGGATGAGGGGCTACAGAAAATCATGTGGGCTTGAGGGATCTGAAGGCAAAGAGGGTTTCTGCCTCACTTACTAGGTAGCATATGGTGGATGGCAAGCATGAGCAAGTGATCTTCCTTCGCAAGAAAGCAAAAGCCGTCACGGTATGTCTAGATGAAGAGGGCTTCAGCCAGCTTCCCACAGAGCCTCATGGCCTCAGGGTGGTAGAAAAGAGCTGCTGGACATTCCTCATACCCTCAGTAGGGCGGGGAAGCTACCTGATGGATAGAGCCAGCTGGCCTCAAATAACCTTGTGGTAAGGATAAAGAGTGCAAGACCGATGCCAAGATGGACCACACGCCTGTAAATCAGGTGCGAACGGAGAGGTCCTGGCATATACCAGAAAGGAAAGAGAGTGGTGGACAAGGACCAGCTGAGACAGCAGTTACCAGAATTAAGACATGATGGTCCAGCACCAAACATCCCTTACTTGAACTTAGATATTAGAAGTGGGAGGCAGAAAACCTAAATTGACTAGAATTAAATTTCCACTACCAATGGATGGAGCAGAACAGAAATGAAATTCAGTTACAGACACATAGAAATTAGGTATGCTGTGCTCCTGAATTTGTGTGGCCCCAAATATCATATCCGGTACATAAAAACATCAGTAGTTGTGGTCTCATCATCTCACACATAAAAGGCACTTTGTAAATCCCAAATTACAGTTACATTCTTTGATTTTTCAGAAAACCTGTGAGTTCAAGAGCTGTTGTTTTCCCTTGAAAGACAAAGAAATTGAGGCGAATGAGGTCAACATGGATTCCAATGTTCACCAATGACAAGTCAGGGCTTAAGTCCAATTTTCTCAGACCAGCCTTCTTTCCAAGGTTCTTTGCTGCCATCTCCTCTCAGCTCCACAGGCAAGAAACCCAAAGTGGCCCTGGCACGAGAAAAATATTGAAGACTTGGTCTTGGGCCGCCATCCTGCCACCTGGTGGTGGGACCATGGAAAGTCACTCTGCTTCCTAAACTTTGTTTCCACATAGGAAGGCAGCCTACTGTCCAGGATTACTGTGAGGATGAATTATTGGACGTAGACATGTTTTGCGAACTCTAAAATGTTCTAAAAATATAAGGTATTACTATTTTTTTTGCCAGATGGAGTTTTTCAGAAGAAGGTCTGTAAGAAAGTTTCTCTTTGCAGGCAAGACAGAGAGTCTACAGGGAAATGAGAAGGATTTTAAATTCCAGTGTAAAAGTGGGTATTTCCCTGTCTATTCTGAAAGCATGGAGAAGAGCTTGCCTTACATCCACTGAGCCCTGAAGTTGCAGCTTTAACATTAGATCTTTAATCTAGGGAGGAAGGTCTTTGACAACCTCATCAGACTGTTCAATTTTCCCTTAACCTCCAGGGAACAAATGTTCTTTCTCTCTTCTTGTTTTTCCAGTCTACATTAATGAGAAGGAAAGACACACACACACACACACACACACACACACACACACACACACCCCTCTGCATTCTGAGGTTTCATTCTTCTGGGACATCTATCCTCAAGAAGAAGGAGCTTAATTAGTTCAGGAAAGAGAACTGATGGGGAAAGGAGAAAGAGGCATAAATGTCAGCCTCCTGTTTTGGAGACAACACGGAGGATTTGGAACATCATGAATTGTTTGTCCACTGACAAGCTCTAAGACTGGGGCAAAGCCTGCTCTCCCTCACTGGGCCTCACTTTTCCAGTATGCAAAATGAAAGGTTGGGTTGCAATGCTCTAAAGTCAACAGCTGCTGATGCACACTGACGTAGCATCCACAACACAACCCAAGAGTCTGTGCCTGCCCCCAATTCACTACCACACGTTTTAGGTGCAGATGTCACTTGGCCCAAGCTTCAGGTATGACTGGTTCTGGGTTGAGCCCAGTCCTTCTCCCTGAACACAGTGCTTGGTACAGGGATGGGCGTGAGAACCAAGATGGCCCAATGAGATAGAATCCTGTGACGTTAGTTGGAGGGACTAGGAAAGAGATGTTCTTGTCCCACAGGACTCACTGAGTGGAGAGGATGTCGCGGGTCCAAGAATGGTGTGGTGCTGAGGAACACAGAGCTAAGAGAAAGAGATGGATCCTAATGACATTATTTGAGACTCTCAACTGTTGTGCCTAGACTCCCATTTGAGCCAATATATTTTCTCTTTTTGCCTAAGTAGTTTGAATTGAGCTTCTGTCACTTACAATCCTAAGAATTCCAATCAATAAAATCTCCAATTGCCCATCCACCTCTGAAGATCTGTTGATCTTTGAGTCTAAAATACAGCTTCACTGCATCATCCATTCTCTGGAAGCTTCTTCTTTGTATTGGTCTTCTGGGCATTGTCTATTTCCCCAGCTGTTGTGTAGGTGCATGAAGAGCCAACTGTGTATTCTATTTCTCGCAGTCTTTTCCAGAGAGCCTAGTCCAGAGCAGGTATTCCCACCCCTGGCCCCATCCCTCCCTTCCTGCCCTTCTTTCTTTCTTCCTTATTTACTGAGATGAGCACTTTGCGAGTGCTGAGCTGAAGCAACAGATTCCCTAGCTTCTCTCTCAGCTTATTGGGTGAGATAAACTTGAAAAAAGCCCGTCTGTGCTATAAATTATTGCAGGTGATATAATAGATGTAGGTACAGAAAACAGTAATGATCCTTAGAAGAGCACACTCACTTCTCCAAGAGCAGGGGGAAAGGCTTCATAAAGGAAATGAATCTGGAAAGAGGTCCACTGGTTTGCTACATGGTCTGGGGGAGCAATTCACCCTAGGAAGTAGATTGGCATGAGCAAAGACTCTGGGGAATTAAACAGGCAAGTATGTTCTGAGAACTACATCTAATTAGCTCCATCTGACTCTAGTATAGAGTGAAGTAAAGTGATGGAGAGGCTGGAAAGGGGCCAAATCAGCAAGAGCATTGAATCCCAGGCTAAGGAGTTTAGCGTGAAGGGCAATGTTTCTCAAGTATCCAAGACACCCCTTGCCTCCCCCACACATAAATACACTCATTAAACTGTTACAAATCCAGGTTCCTGAGCTCTAATCCCCTCTATAGAATCAAAATTTCTGGTGTGGAACCCTGGAAACTGCATTTTAAACAAGCACCCTAGGTCATTCCTATAAAACAACTCATCCAGTTTGGGGCCCTCTTCTATAGGCAACAAGGATTCCCATGCATATTCTTCCATGTCCTTATCCCACATTAGACACTGAAGATCCTTGGAAATAAGGCCTCCTTCACCCTCCACACCTTTGCCTTGGTTGTCCCCACTCTTTTCCTAGTGTGAGCTGACCCGTGTGTTGAGGCCAGTTCTAGCACTAACTTCCCCAGGAAGGCTCTACAACCCTGAGGTCTCAGCTGGAACTTTCTCTTCTGGACATCTCAGTGACATGCCCCCCATTGTGTTCACAAAGATAAGACGTACCCTACCTCACTCCCGAATGGACTGTACGCATCCTGAGGACCCACTGTATGTCAGGCACTAAAGTTCTAACATCTCATTTCATTCTTCCAACAATTTCACAAGCTAAGCTTAATTATCCCACTCAACAGATGAGGAAACCAAGGCAACCTGGTGTGCCAAAGGCCACAGAGGCAGGAGCTATCAGCAGTGTGGTCCTCCATGACGAGCTCCCCCTCACAGGGAGGGGCCTCCAGCAAGTAGCCTTGGCATGTGGGCCACTGCCATGTTCCAGAGCCAATGGGTACTTACCACACACCCCGAGGAGTCCACCTGGCGGTCAGACACGCACTTGAAGTTTCGAGTGCAGCCACCGTTGTTCCGAGAGCAATCACGAACTGGCCCAAAGGAAGACAGCAGGTCATTGATGGTTTCAAAATATGTAGACAGCATCGCTTCTTCCCTTGGAGAGAAAGGGGATGGTTAAACCCCAGAGACGTCTGCATCATTAGATTAAAAACAATTCAATGTGAATTCATTACATTTTAGATCATCATTTATTATATTTGTAATCAAGAAAATGATACAAATACATATTTAAAGACAAAAGAAGAAGAAAAGAAAAAACCCAATAGGTAAATCATCATATGGCATAGTATCTAAGTCTAGTTGTGATGAAAAGGAATGTACTTGGAACTCTGTACCCTTTATTTCATTAATCCTCATAATTTTGGAAGGTAGGTAGATTTCCATTTTACCAAAAAGTGAACTGTGGCTCAGAATGGTGAAGTGTCTTACTGTAGGCCACCCAGCTTGTAATGTGGCAGAACTGAAGTTTATGCCAAGCTCCACCTGCATCCAAAGAGAAACCTCTTCCCACAACACAACTCTTGACCTGTACTGTATACATGTCCACAGATTCCAGAGCTCCCCATAGCAAATCTGCAAAATGGGCACATTCTTGTTATTCCAACTTTATGGCTATAAACTGAAACTATGAAAGGTGTAGGACTTACCCTAAATCATATACCCTATGAACAGCAGAGCCAAGACATCAAAGATGTCTGACCCTAGAACCGTAGAACTTCATTGTTCAGACTATTGCATACAAGTCACACCATCAAGACTGGTAGCAACTGCTGTTGGAAAGATCATCGGATTCTAGGCAAATGCACAATTCCTCCCAAATGAGGCTCCCGAGAGATAAGACTGGACGAGATGCCATAATCCATGGATCTGCCAAAATTCTATAAGATGGGAGATACACATGAAAGTGTCTGGATGCTGTTTTCTGGAGAAAGGGCCCCAAATAAGGAATTCTAGCACTGGAGTATCCAGAACTGTGAAAGAAGGGAGGTACCTGTGTATGCACATGCAGCAAGAAGAGGCCAATTAGAAGAGCACTATTAGTGATGTCTCTGGACCCTCCTTAATCCCTTTTCCCTTTCCCTCTTCAGGCCTGGAGCTCCAGGTTTCCGTCTCCTAGCTTATTCCCCGTCTCCAGTCTTATCCCCTCTGCCCCGTCTTTCACACTGACTGCCAGTGAACTTGGTAAATTCCAGCTCTAATTAGATACCCCATTGATCAATAGCTCTTCATTACTTATACAAGAAAATCTAAATTAGTTTCCTTGTCATTCAAGGCTCTTCATAATCTGGTTCCTGGGTCAGTCCTGAAGAGGGGATCTGAGTGCAGTATACACCTTCACTTCTCTGAATTCTTAATCATGGTCTTGCTTCTGTCTAGGATGCACATCTCGAACTTTTCTGCCTGACAAAATCCTAAAAATTCTTCAAAACTGTTCAAATTCGTTCATTCATTCATATAGTGTACTGCTTATTGAGTGCTTACTATGTACCAGGCACTATTCTAGGTACTGGGGATGCAACAGTGACATTAAATAAAGTCTTTACCTCGACAGAGCTTACCGTGATCTCCTTTATGAAAACTTCTCTACTTCCCCCAACCAGAATTAATTCCTTTTCCCTTTGAGTATGTTGTTTAAATCTATTATCTTATTGATCTTAATCATCAGTTCCATGGTTTCCCAGAGAGACTGTATGCTTTTTGAGTGAGGGACTCAAGATTTGCTCATCCCTCTTTAGCCCCCAGCACAAGGCCTGGTGAGCACTTGAGCTAAGTAAACATTTTTCAAGTTAAACAAAGAAAACACCAGATGCATGGATGTGGCATCGACCAATCAGTAGTTTTGCCAAGAGTCTCTCCAAAAGGACACTCCCCTGCCCACCTCCGACTCTGGGTTCCCATTCCAAACCCTCATGCTCAGGGCTGTGGTGTAGGGACAAAGGAGACCATGTGAGGAGAGCTGCCAGGCCAGCCCTCGCTTCCCAACTTGTATAGAGTGAGGTCAGGGTGACAGGTGGATGGGGGAAGAGAACGAACAGTTCCTGAACTGAAGCTCTTGGGAGACTTGCCACTTTTGAATCATGGAAAAGGTTGAGGGTCCTGGGAAGACATTAAGGCTATTAAAATATTAACGTCCTTAGAGGAAGAAGAAGTAGGAAACAAGCAGAGGAGGTAAAAACACAGGGAGAGACAATCTGAGAAACTGTGAGAGCAAGAAAAGAGATAAACATGTAGAGAAACTGCTAGAAAGAAAGAAGAGAAACTGAGAGGCAGAAACACAGTCATCCAGAAGATGGATGGATGGATGGATGGATGGATAGGTAGATAGATAGATAGATAGATAGATAGATAGATAGATAGATAGATAGATAGATAGATAGATAGATAGATAGATAGATAGATAGAGATGCATGAATGCATGGATGGATGGATGGCTAGACAGATGGATAGATAGAGAAAGAGAGACAGAGAGAGATAGAAATACACACTCAAAGGAGTGTCATATAGAGAGAGAATAAAAGGAAGACAGAGAAAATGTGTGAAAAGAGACTTAAAATGAAGAGCTAGATTAGGAGAAAGAGGAAGACAGGTGTAATAAACACAGAGATTCAACAAGGAGAAAACATCAAGGTGAACAAACAAATGTGTAGTGCATGGAAGAGAGGGAGGGGAGGAGAGGGAGAGGAGGAGAGGAGGTAGAGAAGGGAGGAAGAGGAGGAGAGGGAAGGGGATGGGGAAGGAGACAGACTCAGAAAGACAGGGAATGTGAGTAAAGAGAAAGACACTGCATGAGTGGAAAAGAACACACTCAGAGAAAAAGAGAGCTGAGACAGAGAACGACAGAGGGAAACAAAGAAAGAGAAGAGGAAAACAAGCAAAAAATGTCACCTTCCCATGGCACCTAGAGACAGCTCAGGCTATACAAACAAGGTGGCTGTTAGCTTTTAAAAGGATGGATCCTGCATAAACATCAGTTCCATGAGGGGAACATTATTTAAAACACAAAGACCTGACATGGGGGCTGTTACTGAGTCTAGAAAGTGACTGTGCCAGACTGGGAAAATGAAGAATCTGGGTGCAAGTGAGAAAAGGACCTCAAGGCAGACGCTGACATTTTCTTAACTCAGGACTCAATCCCTCATCCCAGGTGCAGAATCCAGGGTCTGGAGTCTGTTGGAGCTTAGAAGTGCCCCAAGAACAGGGGGCAAAGGGACAAGAGAATAGCACTGGGGGTGGAGGTGGGCTGGAGTGACAGTCCCATCTTTGCCAGAAATCACCATCATCACCAACATCTTCTTAATCACCTGTGATTTCCTGAGTACCTGCTATGTGCTGAGATCTGTGCTAGGTTCCTTCCCTGATCTACCTCCTTTGAGTTCCACCATATGAGGTACACCTTTTTACTTCCATTGTGCAGCTGGAGAAACTGGGCCTTGGGGAGATATGTCCCTTGTCCTGCTTCACACGGACAGGGTGTGCATGCGAGTCCAACTGATGTCAGGTCCCGAGTTTTCTCCATGCCGTGGTTAAGCTTGCTCATTTGCTCTATGCCCTTGGGCAAGTCAGAGCTCTCATAACAGTAAAGCAGATAGAAATCTGTATCCAGCATCTCTGTGTCTTAGGGGAGGAAGAACTGGAAAGGCAGAGCCTGTGCAACCTTTATAAACCAGCCAGCGCTGTCTACTAGGCTGTGCACCTGCCACAACAGCCTCAATCCACATTGGAACCAAAGGGGAAAACATGGCGTATTCATTTCCTAGAGCTGCCATAATGAGTACCACACACTGGGGGACTCAAAAGAACAGAAACTTATTCCCCCACAATTCTGGAGGTTGGAAGTCCAAAATCAACATGTCAGCAAGGTCATGCTTCCTCTGTAGGCTCTAAGGGGAGAATCCTTTCTTGCCTCTTCATAGCTCCCCATGCCTCCTGGCAACCCTTGGCATTCCTTGGCTTATACCTGCATCACTCCAATCTCTGCTTCCATCATCACATGATCTTCTTCCTTGTGTATGTCATTTCCTCTTCTTATAGGGATATCATCCACTGGATTTAGGGCCCACCCTAATCATTATGACTTCCCCTTAATTCCACCTGCAAAGACCCTATTTCCAAATAAAGTCACATTCTGAGGTTCTGCATGGATATGAATTTGGGGGGGCACAATCCACTACTCACAGCTCAAAGGGAAGTGCCCAAGCTCACACAGTAGGATAGAGCCAGGACTGGAACACCCCGGTCCTTGGCTCTCACTCCAGTGCTCCTAACACCACCCCAGCCCTTCCAGCTCCAGACTCTGTATGTTACAGTGTGGTTCTTACAAGGCCTGCAAAGTCTTACAAAAAGGGCTATGATGAAGTCACTTTCCATGTGATCTGTGCCTTCACTTGCAGGGAGAAAAGGCCAACAATCACTGAGTACCTGCCACATCCCAGGCATTGTGTGGAGGGCATCTCACACACATTCTCTCAACCACCCTACGGAACAGGGGTTGGCAAACTTTTCATACTGGAATCCATAGTAAATATCTTAGGCTTTGCAAGCCCTAGTCTCTGTCCCAACTACTCTACCCTGCTTTTGGAGCGCACCAGCAGCCACAGGCAATATGCAATGACAACATGCAAAATGCAATGAATGAGCACGGCTGTGTTCCAACAAAACAGTATGCACAAAAAGACACAGCAGGCTGGATGGCTATTTCCTGTTTTACATGAGAAAACCCGCAGGTCAGTGTGGGAGCTAGCATTTGAACCCAAGTATGTCCAACTCCAGAATCTATATTCCTTCTCCTACATGAAGTTTCTTCTGAACCTCGGTCTTCTCAGGTATAAAATGGGAACAGCATCTGTCTGGCTCCCAACCATGCAGGTCTATTGTGAGAATGCAATGACACGATGCATAGAAATGTGTTTTCCAAACTCTAAAACCCAATGCAACTCTATTCAGCGTTTGTGCATTCAACAATTTTTGAGCGCCTGCTGCATGCCAGGTGCTGAGCTGATTATCATGATGGCTCTCCACTGGCCTCTCTATGCCTCTGTTTCTGCATCTCTTGAGTCCAGAAGCGATCCAACATGTTTCCAAGCACCTCTCCAGCTGACATCCTAATTCTGCATCAGCCAGACCCCAGGGGACTGGGTGAGGCTGCCATCCCTTCCCTACCTGATTGCTCAAGTGTAAACGCAACGCCTAGGTTCCATTTGGCCGAGTCAGCTGAGCCCCACCAAGGTGAGCATTAGGAAGGGCAGCTGGGAACAGATGCTGACATGGCCCACTGTTAATAAACAGCGGGAAAGGTCCGTGTCACTCACTCAGAGGTGTGAATGGATGACTCAGGTCCTAGACAGTGACAGCCCCCCATGGGTGCAGACTAATCGTTCTCTGATAACAACTGGCAGCCTTGTTTCCTGAGCTCCCCAGGAGAGAGGAACCTCCCTGGATTCCTTGACAGGAATCCAGCTGCCCTCCCGCCCCGCTCGTGATGGGGTTGGGGAGGTTTCTCGGCCCCCAGCAGCATGAGCAGCAGTGGAGAAGAGTGGATACAAGGCAGGTTTGTCTCTCAGCTTCACTCATGATGAGACCTTGGGCAAGTTCCCTTAAACTCTGAGCCTCCATTTTCTCATCTGAAAAAATGGGCATATTATTACTTCACTGGAGAGTTAGCACGAGAAATAAATTAGATAATAGATATAAAATGTTCTGCATGCAGAAAGTGCCCAACAACTGGTAGTAATTAGGACAATCTGAGTGTCCCTCAAAGTCGCAAGAACCGTGACCTCAGAATGTACAGAGCTCAATGCAGGAGAAGGGAAGGAGGACCTGGGATCCCATGTAGTCCATTGACTTTTTAAAATTTTTCCACTGATGGCTAATTTGTCCTGGGTTCTGGGCTGGTTCCTGGGGGACATAGGAATAGACGTGACATAGCATGTACTAGGGAGAGAGAAAAAAACAGCAACAAAAATGAACCTAGCAATATAACTGGGGTCCCAGGACCATAACGAGGCTCCCAACCCAGACCTTGGAAGTGGGGGGTCAGAGAAGGCCTTTTGGAAGAGGCGATATTGACCCTGAGGCATAAAGATGAGTAGAAATTAGCCAAATGAAGGAAGGTGTTATGGGATAAGGGTATTCCATCAGAAGGAACAGAATATGCTAAGGCCTGGAGGTAGGAGAGGGTAACCCCTGATTAGGGGAACTTTAAGCGATGCAAGGAAGCTGCAGTGTTGATGAGGAGGTGGAGGTGGCAAAAGACGGAGCAGCAGGGGCTGTTGGAAGCCAGGCTAGAAAAGGCTGTGTGCCAGGCCTTGGCAATTCTGGATTTCACCCTGAGAGCTGCAGTCAGCCACCAAAGAGTTCTAAAAGCACATCCTGCTTTTATTTAGACTAATAATATAGATTTGTATTTTATAAAAATCATTATGGCAATAATAATACCACCAACAACAATAGTTAATGCTTCTTGAGCATTCATAATATGCCACAAAATGTTTCAAGCATTACTTGCTTCACAATACTTAATCCTCATAAAAACACACTGATGTAAATGATATGATCATTCCCATTTTACAGAAGAAGAAACTGAGGCACCATTTTGAGGATTCGGCTGTTTTGAGACCAGCTGAAGATAATGTAGGTATAGTGTTAGGACAGTGGCTGGCACACAGCAAATGCTTTATAAAGATGAGTTGGTAAAAGGCTTCCGGGCAGGGGTGAGCTGGCACAAGCCACGGGGAGGCAGATTTGGGCTTTTGTAAAGTCAGAGCTATTGAGCAATGGACCACCCTCTCCCAAGGTCCTGTTGCTCCTGGCCACTGCAGGAATGCAAACTGGGGAGGGATGGCCATGTTCTGGGATGGTTGCAGAGGAGACCCAGGAGAGCGCTGTACAATGTCATGGCGATAGTAACAACAATGCCTAATATCTATTGAGAAATTCCAACACGAGAACTTTGACTTAACGTGGACTCTCTCATTTAATTCTTGCCACAGCCCTATGGGATGGTACTATTCTTATCCCCATTTTGTTGATTAAAAAAATGCACACACCCACATGCAGGGCCTGGCACTTACAGAGGTGAGGGGCCTTGCCCTGTGTCACACAGTGAGTCACAGTGGCAGAGCCAGGGCCCTACTCTGTGTGTGTCTGACTCCAATCCCCATAGTGTCCTGTCTTCCTCTTTAAGATCCCTTCCCACCCGGAGATTCTGGGACCGGTGTTCCAGCTGACACTTGTCATTCCCCTTCCTGCAGCAATTACGGTTTGCATTAATTTAGGTCAAGAATATACATTGCTGTGCAGAATGGTCACATAGCTTCCTGGAGTGTCTGTGCCTCTGAGTAGCTTGTAAGCATCCTGCATGCTGAGATTTCTCCTCTCGCACTTCCCCCAGCCCACGGGGCATGAGGCAGCTGTTCACTGAATAAGCACAGGCTGGGGAGGAAGAGGAGGAGGAACTAATGAGGCCCAGCAACTGTGTGGTCTTGGGGACAAAGAGAAAATGATTGTGGGTATCCATTGCCCATCTGTGAAATGGAACAATAGTATTCAGCACACAGGGTCATGGTTAGGACTCAGTGAGATAAGAGATGCAAAAGCCCCTCATTGTCACCAGGCCCAAACTGGGCCCTCAATAAGGGGTGCTGTCTTTTGGAAATGCATTTGTTCATTTCACAAATATTTACCCAGCACTCACCATGGGGGCTGGAGGTTAGGTCTATGGAAAAGAGCAAAATAGACAGGGACTTTGTTCTCCTGGAATTTAGAGTCCAGTTAAAGGAACAGAGTCACCCAGCAAGTTCCTGAGTCTATATCTATGCCTATGTCTATATCTATATCCTTCTCTATCTCTTATCTCTCTATCTATATCTATATCTATATCTATGTCTATATCTATATCTATGTGTATATCTATGTCTATGTCTATGTCTATGTCTATCTCTCTCTCTCTGTCTATACTATATATCTATATTTGTATCTATATCTGTATTTATGTCTATATATACATCTATGTCTATATCTATCTATCTATATCTATATCTATGTCTATGTCTATATATCTATATCTACATCTATGCCTATGTCTATATCTATATCTATATGTCTATATCTCTATGTCTATATATATCTCTATGTCTATATTTATGCCTATATCTACGCCTATATCTATAACTATGTCTATATCTATAATTACAAACTATGATAAATGCTTAAAAAATACAGGGTACTATGAGAGCATACGGGAGAGGGGCCAATCTAATCCAGGGAGTGGGAGTGGAAGTTGGGCAGAGGGGGAAGCAGATTCCCGTGGAGAGTGCTAGGCCCTGAAGCCAAACCAGCCAGTGGCCTGGTGAAGTTTTGTCACACCAGGGCTCTCCCCAGGAGTGCCGAGATAAAGTGTGTCCCCTCTCCCCCATCCCCACATGCACAATGACCGTGGAGTCCATCTGATCACCGAGGCCATGGTTCCTCTGGCAAAAAGCCATCATCTCCTCCCTGGACTTGTTCTGACTGCTCAGTCATAGAAATTCTCCTCTGCTCCCCTCCTTTCTCCTGCCCCTTCCAACTCCCATCATTATTTTAAAAAGGAAACAAAAAAAGGTTCAGTGACAAAAGCTAAGGCTTGAGGATTATTCATTCATGGAGTGCCCACATGGAGTCACTGAGAACTCCTCACAGACAAGCTCATTGAGATGGGCTCCAGAGGCGGGAGGGCACTGGGTTTTCAGGAGCAGTTGCTCAGAAAGCCCAGCTGGGAGTGTGCCCTGCAGCCCAGGGAGGGTGGGGGACCCCGGTGATCTGGGGCACCCAGACCCAGGAGAGCCCACCGTTAGAGTGTAAGTGGGGCTGTGTCCTCTAGCAGGAAGGGCACTGGCCTGGCAGCTCCATGCGTGAGATCTGGGTCCAGCTCTGCCTCACTCTGCTGTTTGTCTCTGGGTGAGCCTCTACCCTCTCTGGGCCTCAGGTTCCACATTTATACAACGATGGGATGAACCCTAAGCGTCCTTCCAGCTCAGATTTCTAATAACAGTAAGGTGGAAATGTAAGTATGGAGGGGGTAGAGAGATGGAGAGAGAATATATTTTATTTCCATTATTTTGCAGCTAAGGAAATCAAGGGATACAATCAGCAGAGATATCAGAAATAAATAAAGCTGTGTTACCACAAGGAAGCTCTGGGCTCAAACCCAGCCCCTGCCACTTATTAGCTGAGAAAACTTTAATAACTCATTCACCTTCTCTGAGCCTCAGCATCCACGTGCATAGATCAAGGATAATAACCCCTAACTCTCAGGTCACCATGAGGATCACATGAGATAACAAAAGCTCTGTGAAGGCAGGGGCTCTGTCATGCTCACTGCTGTCCAGTGCCTTGAACAGTGCCTCAGATGTTATACAGGCACCCAGATTTTTATTGGATGGATGAAGGAATGAATGAATGAGTGAATGAATGAATGCAAACTTATGTGAACCACTCCACCAAGCACCGATCGCATAGCAAAGACCATTATACTCGCCTATATTGTTCTGGTCGTTGTCACTAACAACAGCCTGCTTTTCATCAATCCTGATAATCACTCAAGCCCAGAGAACAGAGATTCTCAACTCGGTGCCTGGGACCCCTTTGTCAGTTTGCAGAAGCATATGGGCCACATCTTAGAATAATATTTTTAAATGCATAAAATCAAATGCCAAAAGCATTACAAAAGAAACCACTTATCAAAATATTTTTTAAAAAGCCAATGTAATGTAATAATATATGTGTTTCTTCATTGTCACATTAACTAAAAAGAGCTAGTAACAGATGTAATAACAGCCATAAATTCGAAGTAGCGAAGAACATAAACTATATTTTAAGACATCTGCACCAAATGAAACAACAAATGAAATATGATATAAAACTACTTGCGATTTCTATCAGTGACAAAATCCCAGGAGCTGGTGACACACCCATGTTTGTCAGAGAGGAAAACGCTAAATTTCAATGAGCTGTTGGTGAAAGTAAAAATGCATTCTTTTCCCATGTAATTTCATGGACCTCCGGCATGGACCCCAGGTTGAGGGCCTCTGCCTAGACCGACACTTTGATGGAGAAAGTTTCTCCCTGGATATCTGTCAACATAATCAGAAGCTTGGGTCTAGATAAGAAGAGAGAGGAAATTAAAACTCAGCACTGAGCACGCCAAAATCATCCCTTCCTGGAGGGGCAAATGTGATGTGATGAAAGGAGGACAGACTTTGGCTTCAGAGATAAAAAATTTAAAAGCTCCCAAGGATGTGTCCTTCCATGGGTGACCACCCTCTCTGAGCTTCAGTTTCCTCACCTAGAAATGCATCATTGTAATATTTCCTGGCAGGGTGGATGGGGACTGGGTGAAATAAATGAGGCATTCACCTTGTGCAATTATGCAAATGCTGGCCCCTTTCTGTCCCCCGTTCCGTTCCCTCTAGGGTGAGACTAGTTTATTGCAGCCACACTTAGAGCTGTGGAATGTACCATGGTGGGGATGCATTTCCACATTCCTCAGTACCTGCTGAGTACCAGGCCCTCTGCTAGATACTCAGCACTCAGAGGTGCCCGGACAAAGCCACTGCTCTGAAGAAGTGCACAGGCTGGGGTCAGAGGCAACAAATAAATATGTATAATATGAAGCAGAGCAAACACTTGTAGTGTAGATGCATAAAAATACATCATGAGATCCCCAAGAGGAAGCAATGAATTCTTCCTGGGCTGGCTGGGGAAAAGTTCCTGGAGGAGGTAGCAATACATTGGCTCTTGAAGGAAGATGAGGACCATGATGAGGAGGAGGAGAGAAAGGAGGAGAAGAAAGGCAGGACAGGTGTTAGAGGATAGCACAGAGTGGATAAAATGTGGAAGAGAGGGAGAAGTGCTGGAGAAATAGGAGTGAGCCCATTATATAGGGGAGAGGTGGCAGGAGGAAAGGAAGCTCACCAGGCTCTGTTGACCATTTTCTAGTTCAATCCCATAAGGCAGACGTTATTGATGCCAGCCCTGATATCAGTTCCCCATGTTAAACCCAGCAGATATGGAGTTAAAACCAAAAGCACTCATCCCCTTTCCCTACTTCTCTAAGTTATATTCATATGTAAATATTGTTTTTTTAAACCTTTGTATTTGAACTTCACAAGGCAAACAGAATTTACAAATTGTTAAAAGTCCAGGTGGCCTCACACTGGGCTCACACAGAAGTTTTGGCTAGTTATGGGTCTTTTGAAGTTTTGTTACAGGGAAACTGATATCCAGGGAATATCAAGAAGCTGAAGCTTCCCAGACCCCAACTCCTTGGATTCCTGGCACCAGAATCCACCATCCACCACGGAGGCAGACAACCGAGGACACCCACCTGCGGATTCTCTCATCTCGCCATCCTCCTTCCTGCAAGCAGCTACACTCCTCGCAACCTTTAAAACCCCTGGCCTCCCATCTTTCAGGGAGAAAGGATGAATTTGAGAGCTGCCATCTCCCGGCTGGCACCACTCAAAATAAAATAAAAGGGCACCACCCTTTCCTTGCCATAAGCATGGCATTCCAGTTTTTATTTGGCCCCTCTTTGTGGCAGGTAAAGAACCAGTAACATTATTAGCCCATTTTTAGAGATGAGAAAACTGAGGCTCAAGTGGTGATGTCATGTACAATCCCACAGTTCCTTCAAAGGGGAGCCACAACAGGAAACCAATTGTGCTCTCAAGTTGACATTCTCCCCTCAGTGTGGCACCGAATGCCACTTGTAGAAGACTGTGCTCACTGGATTTTCACCCAAAGTCAGAATCAGGAACCAAAAAGCTTTAGGAACAGGACTTTGCAATCAGGGAAGCACTGCTTTTTCCCCCTCAAAGGCAGCCCTCCTCCTGTTTTCCTTGCCTTGCACATTCCATCTCCTCCTCCTCTGATGCTGGCAGTTCCAGTCACCAGCCTGGGTGATCGTGAACATAGGGAGTGTGTGGTGACAACAGTGACTCTGGCCTGCTCACCAGACAGCTGTCACCCAGCAGCCAGGCTGAGTTGGGCCCTGGGGGCTTCTCTCCTCCCCGTCTCACCCCCACACTGTCAGGACCTCTGCTTCTGGCTCCTGTCCCCGCGAGGCTGGCCTCTGCCACCTGCTGGCGGGCAGTTCTCAGGGCCAGCATAGGGGTGGGGGTGAGCCAGTCCCTGCCTCCCTCCCAGGGGCCTGGCCAGTAGCCTGTAGTGAATCCTAGAGCTTAAAACTTGCTGGCTATGGCTGAGATATGGGGAGAAGTTTCTGGAAAGTGTTTGGAGGAACAGGGGCAGGCAGCAACTTTGTTTTCCAACCTCACAAGCTTCTTCTTAGCCAGTGAATAGCAGACTCACTCTGCTGATTAATCTCCATCGTTTTTGAAGACTTTCTTCATTCGTCCAAGCCAAATTAATCACATTCTCCATGGTCTCACTGAATGCTGAGTATGTTTCATTATTACCAAATATAGAGTGATAGTCAAGATACTGAGTTCCCCACCTGCATTATCTCATGCCAGACTCACAGCAACTCTGTAAAGAGGCATGTGAAAACCCACTGTACAGATGCAGAAACTGAGGCTCAGGGAGGTGCAGAGATTTGCTTCAGGTCACATAGCTAATCAATTTCAAACCTAGCTCCGTCTGACTTCAAAGCCGGAGGCATTTTAAACTTCCATGCCATCCCTCCACTGATTTCAACCCCTTTCATGAAGTAAGTCTTTACAGCCTACCTCCTCTGTGAGCAACCCAATGGGAAGCCTAAGGTTTGGCCGGGAGAAGGGTATGGTAGATGTTTGAGCAGAGAAGAAAAAGGAAGGAAAGGAGGGCTTGAGGAGAGAGAGGAAGGAGGAGCAGCCACGAGTTTATTTTCCTCACTAGATTGTGAGCTTCTAAAAGCAGGAATCTCTGCACCTCCAGGGCCTAGCACAATGACATTGCATGGGGGGTGGCACATCTTTATTGAATATTTAAATGAATGGATGGATGCATAAACAAACAAGAGAACTCACTGAGGAATTAATGAAAGAATGAATGCTGTAGGCCCAATTTCCTGGTAAATTGGTCTTTAAATGAATTTGAGCTTTCAAGACCTGAGGCCCCATATCCTTGATGCTTCCCCTTGTGGGAATTACAGTAATGCAGTTTTAGGGGGAGATGAGAAGATAAAAATGAAAATCAATGTGAAACTCTCCGCCCTCTAAGACCCTGTGAAATGTGGAGTTGTTGGCCAATGGATATAAAGTTTCAGTTATGCAAGATGAGTTTGTTCATGAGACCTGCTGTATAACGTAGTGCCTAGACTTAACAAAATGGTATTGTGCACTTAATAAATTTGTGAAGTGGGTAGATCTCATGTTAAGTGTTCTTACCACAGACAAACCAACAAACCAAAAAGCCAAGGGTCAGGAGGAAATTTTGGAGGCGACGGATCTGTTTATTATCTTCATTGTGGTGATTGCTTGGAGGAGACGGATCTGTTTATTATCTTCATTGTGGTGATTGCTTCCCGGGTATACGCATGTGTCCAAACTCATTGTATGCAATGTATACATTGTATACATACAAACTCAAATTGTATACATTAAATATGTTCAGTTTTGTGGATAGCAAGTATACCTCAATACAGCTGTTGATCACTAAAATAAAAAGACCCCTTGGAATCCCAAGCCACTGAAAAGGTCACGGTGTTCCCCAGACTTCACATTCACAAAAGCAGCCCCCAGCCTGGAAATTCCCTCTCCACGTGTGTCCTTTCAAGAAGCTTCCTTGTATCATGCATTGTCTCCTGACCGTAGACAGCCACAGCCCTGTGCTCTCCGGGCCTCTGGACATGGCCAGGTTCCATGCGGCAGGCAGGGGTACAGGGAGAAAGTCATCAAAGTTCCAGGAAGGGAGTGGGCTGAATGTGGGAAATGTGAGTACCAGGGACACCATCAGAACCAGACAATCCTGTGTAACCTGTAAATGCTTCCTGACTAAGCTGGCCAAGAGCTGGAATAACGGGAAGAGCACTCGATTGAGAGTCCGGAGACTTGGATTCCAAGTTGGTTCTGCCACTAGCTTACTATGATTATGGGCAAGTCCCTTCTACTCTCTGGGCCTCAGTTTCCCCATCTGTGAAGAGAGGGCTGGACTTAATGCTCCCTCAGATTGCTTTCAATGTGAACGGCTTCAGAAGTCACCAAGTGCCCTGTACTTCTTTAGAGCCTGGGGAAGTGTCCCAATTCTCTACGCTGGTGGAAGATTCCTGCTGAGCCTCAGAACCAGGGCCTGGAAGGTTTCTGAAGACGTGTCCAGGAGGCAGAGGCCTCCTTCCCACAGCTCAGCTGGCCCCACCCCTGGCCCCATGCCCCTCCCTCATTCAGGCCACATTTGTGGAGCACCCACTGTGTACCAGGCACTGTATGAGGTCTGTGGAGGTGTGAAGGGATGGCCCTTATCCTCAAAGACCTTGCATTTCAGACACAGAAACGAACCGATGGCAGCACAGCCTGTGAGGAACGACCAAATTAGTGTCAGCAAGCACAGCACTCCTCAGTTTAATGATCCCTTGCAGGTGTGCAGGGCTGCACCATTTTCAAAGTGATGTCACACACATCATTTCATTGGGCTGTCACACTTGTCCCTGGTCTTGCTGTTTCCATTTGATAGATGAACAAACTGAGTCCCTGAGAGGTAGAATGCCTTGCTTATAATGATACCCCTGATATTTTGGGCAGTGTCCATGGTCTGCAGTGATCAGGGAGGGCTTCCTGGAGGAGACAGGCTTTTGAGAGGTTTGGAGTGTGGCTGAAGAATGATAAGTATGCACCCAGGGTAGTGTGTAAGAGGAGGGAGGCGACCATATGACAGCAAAGGGAAAGGAACCCTGGAGAATGGAATTCTATTCCAGAATGTAGGGAAATCTATCCTATAATATAGGTGTAGGGAGGAGAGAAAATTCCAAGTGTTGTTAGAACAAATGAAAGAAAGAAATATGGAAAGAGAACAGTTTGGAACACTGGAAAGCATTCAAGGTCCCAGTGAGAGGAATCTGAGTTGGAACCCCCGCTCTGCCTGGAAACTTAGTATGACGTCAAGAGGGTCACTTGGTCTCTCTGACCTCAGCTTCCTTATTTGCCAAATGGACATTACAGCACCTACCTCTCAGGAGAGATATGAATACAAAATGAGATAAGCCACCTAAAGCACTCCCATTGCCCAGCACAGAGAAAGAGTCCAGTCAGTGTAAATTCCCTTTTACTGTACTTCTCAGTCAGCACATGGGATGGCTGCTGTCCTTGCATGGTGTTGATAGGTTAGAAGAAAATGCAATTTCCCAAGAGATTCCAGCTCACGTAGAACACAAGCTACCTCTACTTGCCTACAAAGAATTACTTTACTCTATAAAATGGAAATTCCAGGCAGGAAAAGCCTGTGTCCAATCTATCAGCTACTTGCAAAAAAATATGGTAGTAGATGGTGAGTTATGGTAATTAAACACTAGTTAATTCATTTGCTGAAAAGAACTATTGCTACTTTGAAGCATCAGGGTTATCTGCAGCACGATTTAAAGAACAGGGTTTTTATGTGGTAAAAATCACCAGATAATTGCTCCCTGATCATCAGTAACTACAAGACTGTTAGGTATTCTAAGCCTGGACCGATGGTTCCTAATTTCTTTAGGAACGACAAAATAATTATCCATCCATCTATCCATCCATCCATCCACCCATCATTCCACCAATCCATTCATTACAAAGATACCTACTGAGCACCTGTTGTGCCTGTTCCTGTGCTATGAATTGTCAGGAATACAAATAAGACTAAGCCATCATCTCTGCCCCCAACAAAGCCAGCAACCTTGAAGAGCAGAGAAGACATGGCACAAGGTCATTGGGAGGTCAGAAAAGGAAGAGGTTACCTCCAACCTGGGATTAGGGGAGTGGGTGGGAGTTGAGTGTGTGAACCAAGAAAGACTTCAACCTTCTCGTATCTTTGGAATTTTGAGCTGTGTACATATATTGCTTATTCAAATATAAATAAATATTTTATTAAAAAAAAATCAATGATGGCACTGGAGAAAGAGGAAGAGGAGGAAAAAGGAAGAGGAGGAGGAGAAGATTATGAACTGAAAATAGGTCATTACAGTTGAGCTTGTGTCATGGCAAAAGGCAAAAAGTAAGAAGACCGGATCCAAAGAAAGTGGAGGCAAAGAAATGAAAACCTGAAGTGCCAGCTACTCTCCAGAATGCCTATGTCTTCATTTGCATTTATTTGACAAGAGGTGATAGTTTCCACCAATCAGGTTGGCAAATATTTTTGTCAAGTGATAATTCTCATTGCCGATGAAGGTAGAGTGAAATGCTCTTTTTTCTATTCTACTTGTGCTGGCATAAATTGACAAAATTTATGGAAAGCCATTTGGCAAAATATATCAAAACTCCTGAAGTATTTCTACAGTTTGACCTAGTGATCATAATAGTACATTCTAAAGGAAAAAATGAGCAATGCAGGTAAAGTTGTACACACAAAAATGTTTATGACAGCATCGTCTACAAAAGGGTGAGAATTGGAAATGATCTAAATATCCAACAGTGACAATATGGTGACAAACATTACGGTTCTTTCATATAATGTTATGTGATGATTAAAAATTATGATTTCCAAGTATAGTTAAGTGCATGGAAATTTTTATAATATTAAGTTCTTTTCAAAAAAAGCAAGAAAAAATTACATATACACACACATACATTAATATATAATAGGAAAAAAAAAGACTTCATAGAGAAGGTGGTATTTTACTGGGTTGGATGTGTGGTGATGGGGGGGTGAGACTATGCAGCAGAGAGCCCTTAGATTTGTTTATATACTGTCTATGTCCCCTTCTGGTAAGAGCACCCGCTTTGAGTTGGTGGAAATTAACACCACTCTCCCCATACACACATACACACTGGATACAGCCTTGTAGATTTATCAGTCAAGGTGCCTTCGTTCCTCTGGCCTACAGGTGAGCAAGTGAACTGACAGCTAGGCCAATCAGATATTTACTCCTGGGAATCGGAATCTTAAGCAGAATGACATGAAGGATGAGGATATGGAAATCAATTGCTCGTAAACTATCCATGCTTGGTACCCTTTGGAAATGCTTCAAGGTACCCCTATGTGGTGGGTCTACTTTGGTTTGCTGAGTGTTGCCAAAAGCAATGGCCAGCCACTGGAAGTTTCTGAACAGGGCAGTGACATAAATAGTGGCACGTCTCCAAGCAGTTAAGGAATACTTCAGAGCTTCTGGGTTTGGTTCAGTGTGTCCTGAGTTTTGCCAGCAGAAGAGTCAGATGAAGATTCAGGGTTTTCAGAGAAGGGTGTTGAGAGAGGATACCAAGTTTCAGGCACTCCTGACCAGAAGGAGATGCCTGTCTTGTGCCTTCTGAGAGAAACCAGTGTTGGGCAGAGGGTGAGGGAAGAAAGGCCCCCACATGGCCCTGTCTCCACTGAAGAGCCTAGAAGAAGTAGGAGGGAAGGAGGAAAAGCAGAAAATGCACGTTGAGGCCCATGCTAATACTCGAGCTGCTTGGTAAATTCAGCCTCACAGCCTGTCAGGCAGGCAGGCTTTATCTAGAAGCCTTGTCTCTTAGAAATTCGGGGCCTAAGTGTGGGGACCTGGGAGGCCTTGGAGGACAGGAGAAAGCCACTGATGCTGGAATCTAGGAGAAGCAGCTCCAAGTGTCTGCGCTGCTGCTAACGTGAGAGATCTTGGGCAGCCACTTCCCTTTTCTGAGCCTCAGTTGCCCTATTTTCAACAGAGTTGTTTACTCATTCATTCATTCATTCATTTAACAAATGTCTATTGAGCGCCTACTGACATTTACTGCTAGTTTAGGCCTGTGCAGGAAAATTGGTTCTTTCCTTATGTCAACAGGATGGATAGGTTCTCTGTGGTCCTGTCCAGTGAGGACAGGGAGCTGTGGGCTCCTCACTTCTGGACTAACCCCTTGTCTCCACCTCTTAAGGATCTGGGCAGACCTGCAATAACAGGCAGCAGAGTCTGGTCCTGGCCACAGACTCGCTGTCAGAGATCCACAGCACAGGGAAAGATGCAATTATCTGCCTACAAGCCTGCTCTGCCACCATGTTCTAGACAAGGACCCTGCTGGGGGGGTCAGAAAAGAAAGAGTGTGGGAGAGGAAGCAGGTTGAGACAGTATTTATGAGCCAGTCACAGGGTCTGCAAAGTACGCAAGTGCAGACTGCACACAAGCAAGAGAACTGACCTCTTCTGCAAACAGATTTTCTTTTTGGGTGGGGGAAAAGAATTTGACATTTTAGAAACATTAAAAGATATTTCTCGAGCATCTATTACATGCTAAGCATTATTCTAGGTGTAGCAAAGATGGTGATGTATAAAACAGAGTCCATTCCCTCATGTTGTTTATATTCTAGCGGGGAGAGAAACTTCAAACAAATGAACCAAGGATTAAAGAGTTAAATGGCTGAAATGTTAAACAGTTACTAGGACAGAAGGGGGCTAGGGACTGCTAGGGTGGGCTGAGGGGTGGTGTGCCCGTTTGTAAGGTGGTCAGGGAAGGCCTGTAGGGTCATCGAGATAATCAAATGGGACATTGAATGCAGAGTGATTAACACAGCATCTGGTGTAGAGCAAGTGCTCAATACATGGCTGCTGATGTTGTTATTGTTAATTATGTTCTGAATTCCATATCCGGATATGCAGACATTAATGCCTATTTCATAGAATTACTGAATAGATTAAATTTGGAAACACATAAAAATACATTTATAAGACAAACTTAGCAAGCGATCTTTGAGAGCCAGCCATGTTCCAGGGAAGATAGGCATAAACAAACATATAAATATATAGTATAAAGTCAGAGCAATAAACGAAGGAAGAAAAAGTAGGCAGGGGCTGAGTTAAGATTCCTAGAGGAAGAGGAAAGGATCTCCAAGGCCTGAAGAGATGACCTTTGAGCAGATGCAGGAAGTGCTGGAAGGAACCAGGCTGGGGAAAACTTGTTACAAACAGAGGGAATGGCAGGTGCAAAGGCCCAGAGGCAGGGATGGGGTTGGCCCTGCAAGGAGCAGCAGGGGCCAGAGAGTCTTGGAGGTGACAGTGTTGACTCTGGGTTTTATTATAGGTATAAAGCAAAGGCATTGTAGGGTTTAGAACAAGGAGAACAACTATCTGATTTACAATTTAAAAGCAGAACTCTGACCACTCTGTGTAGTTAACAGCATATACCATCTTATTCATCTTCGATGTGTCATAAAATCAGAGGTAACATATGCAAAGTGTCTGATACTCATTCTAAAATAAATAGATTCATTACACGCCTACTATGTGTAGGCTGCTAGGTACAGCAGTGTAGATGGAAACAGCCACTACTTCTTGCCCTCGGGGACTTTCTGATGGTTTTACTGGCACAGTGTAGACACTCGATAAATTATTACCACTTGATATAAATTGATATATTATATGAATAACATTGCATTCATATTTTTATCTCTCTTGCCCCCAAAGTGACAGTGTTAAAACCTACGAGAGGCAGTAAAAGGAAGGAAAAAAAAGGTGGAGGAGGAAATAATGCAAGACAAAGCAGGGACATGCCATTTCTCACCACCGTATCTCTGAATACAGGGATATGACCTTTCTCTCATATGACTATCTGGTGGACTCCTATTCACACTCCGGAGCCCAGCTCACTTATCCCGTCCTCCCTGAAGCCAGCAGCCCTCCCTCCATGGCACCACTCAGGCCGGATTGCTGTCACCTGCCTGTCCACCTTCCTGGATCCTGGATCCATCTCTCCTGAGGCACGTCGAGGGGCACCTAAGTATGCTGTTTGCTCGCGACCTTCATTCTTCTCATTTACTTGTGTATCCTCAGTGAGCAGCACAGCATCTGACACATGGCTGGTGTAATAAACGTTTGCAGAAGAAAGAGAGGAAGAGAAGAAGAGAGGAAGGAATGGAAGGAAGCAGAGAGAGAGGGAGAATAATCTAATTCTTTCCTCCTCCTTTTCCAGGTAACGCTAAAGCTCATTGCAACCAGCAAGTGCTGAGTTTATTGATCAACACTTCTGAGGTATTGAACCGAATTTCTATTGACAGAAATAACACCGACCAGGCTGGGGGAGAGAGAAGTGTGCTGACAGCCAGCAAATCATACCCCCCGGTATTGGAGCGTCTGCCTGTGCCAAAAGAGACGATCATTAATTTCCTGTTCCTTCACAGTTACATTTCTCGGGTTGACTGACAAGTTAATTTTGAGGATTCATCAGGCCCTTTATAAATAAACTCCTTTCTTATTCCATATTTCTAACTGCACCTGCCACCCGGATGATTGGCCGCTCGAGACTCACACAAACATTTCAAATTGCTAGTGACAGCTCAACATGGTAGTTAAAGGAGATCTTCTGGTGACTGTACGATATAATCAAGAGAACCCACTTCCCCTGGCGTCTCAGGCTTCTCAATCTCACACACAGAACCAAAGAGGATTTCATTCATTGCCGCTCCCACCACCTTTAAATAAATGATACCCATGCATTTGGCTATAAAACGGTTTCTTGGCATGTGGAACTTGAAATTAAGTCCCCTGCAAAAGCTCTGTGAGTCTGAGTAAGTCACTTAACCTCTCTGAGCTTCAATTTTCTTGCCTGTAAAAGGTGGATACATTGTGAATGGCGCTGTTGACAAGGAAGACACGAGGTAACAGAAGTGAACATGTTTCAAGCTCCAAACAGAGGATAGAAACTTGTAATAGTGTCTCATTAAGTCTCATAATGAGTCTCGTGATTGCTACCTCCATGTTACAGACAGGCAAACAGCATCTCCAGGAAGGGAAGTCACCTGTTGCAGGCTGGTAAGTGGCAGAGGTGTGATAGGAACCCGGCTCTGCCTGAAGCAGCCACTCACAGAAAGATGATTTCTCATTAATCTTATTAGCAATTTTACTCCTGTGCCTGGTCTAAAATTCTGTTTGGCGCCGGGAGCCTTGAGATTAGCCAAGGAAGAACTCGGCTCTCTGACAGCCTTCACATGAAGCAATTCCAGTCCATCTAGAAATAATTCTGCAGGCTCCAAGAGTCCCTCAAGCAAACTTCTTGGAACCTAAACGCCTGGAATTGATGGAGCTAATGTACTCATCCTTCAGTTTATTTTGCTGACGTAACCAGAGGTACCTTCACATTTGCATTAGTAAACAATTTCTCTGAAAGACTGTTTCTATTTTGAAAAGGGTTTGTGTGGTGCTATTAACTCAGGCAGGAAAACTTCTCTGCTGAAAGACAAGGAAGGAGCCACGTGTGGTGGAGCTTTTGGGCTGAAGTACAAGATATTTCTCTTTCATTGACTCGCAGACATTTACTGAACACCTCCTATTCGGTGGTGTTCAGCCGCCCTGGCTCTTTCGCAGCTTCTGTTAGAGTGGGGAAGATGAAATTAATCCGATAATACTATGTTTCCTTTGCATCTGACAGTGAACGGGGCACTTAACAAGGGCTATCTTAACACAAACCTGTGCAGTAGCAACTGTGCTACTTAGCCCCATTTGATAGATGAGGAAACTGAGGCACAGCAAAGCACAGGGACAGGCACAATGACCCACAGCTTGCAAGTGGGGGACCTAGGATTTGAATGTGGGCTGTGATGAGCCAGATGACGTCTTGTGGTTGATAGTTGGGCTCTGGCTGTGAGGTGAGGTTATTACAGCTGGGGGATGGGTGCATGGGGATCTGTTGCACTATTCTATTTTTGTATATGTTTGACATTTTCCATGATAAAAAAAATTTTTTTTAAAGTACAGGCTCTGGAGCCCGACTGCCTAAGGTCTTAACTGTGAAACAGTAGTAACGCTACCACCTTGGACCTGGGGTTGCTGTGAAGAGAAAACGAATTAATACAAAGTATTTAGATCGGGTCGCATAGTAAGTATTCAAGACATGTTAGCTATGATTTACTGTAACAGCTGAGTTGGCAAAGCCCTCAGTGCTCTGCTAGCACGCCCTGCCCCACGTATTCCCAAATACAAGCCAAGCCACCCCTCATTTTCCTGAGAGGACATTAAGAATTAGTTGATCTGCCTGAATATATAAACTTTGCTTAAAAATGTAAATGAACCAGCCATAGATCTATTTATCGTATTTCATTGATTACTTTAGTAATACCTCACACAATAATACTCACACCATAATGAATAAATTTAGAAATACTGCTCTTGCCCACTCTTCCGTTTGAACAAAACTACTTTATTTCAGCCCTTCACCTACAATTCCTGATCTAGTCTCATGCATCTTCCCCAAGCAATTGTTTAAAACAGATCAGTTGAGAAAATACCCTTCATGTGTAATAAAGTCACACTCAAGGTGACAGCCTCTTTTCTGAAGGGCGGCTTTGCGGACAAACATTTACAGTTATATGGTCACAAGGTGAATGATTTGTTAATGAGGCAAAGGGGCAGGGGCTGGTTAAACTGGGTGGGGTGGCTGGGAGCCCAGTTTGCTAGAAGCAAAAAAGAGATAATGGATGAAGCTGAATCTCAGTCCTGGTCAGACCACACTTCACCATAACCAGCTCACCAACTTTCAATCTATATATTTTTTTTATTAGAGAAGTCATACGTTGCTGTTGTAAGATGTTTAGACAACACCGAAAAAGAAAAACAAATCCATGAGTCGCACTGCCCAGAGAGAGCTGCAATTGTTATTTTGCTCTTTGATCCAAGCATGAATGCTCTTTCTCCAGATAGCTTCATGGCTCAAATGTCACTGCTCACTGTCATTGGATGACCGCCTAATATTAGGTTTGGCAGTTTTAGCAAATAAAAATACAGGACACCCAATTAAGTTTGAATTTCAAATAAACAGCAAATATTTTTTAGTATAAACATGCCCTAAACATTGCAATTATTTATTGTTTGCCAGAAATTCACACTTCTCACTCGCATCTCCAGGGGGGCAACAACCAGACTTCCCTTCTTCCCTTCCAGGAGATACTGACCCAAAGCCTCCTCCGGCGGACTCTGGGCTGGTAGCGGGTTCCAACACCCAAACAGACATTTATTTACCTAGCAGTTCTAAACAGAGAGCACGTGGGATCCTTTCTGCCCTGGACCTGGGGCTAAAATTGGACTGTATTCTCTATCTTCAAAAGTAAGTGGTGGGTAAAGACAAGGGGGTGAATGATAACTGATATTTGAAGGTGACCAAAAGAATTGTAAATAGTTCTTTTTAAAAATACAATGAATTCCATTACAATTAAAAAAAGAAAAGAAGAAGGCCAAATTGTAGCAATTACATAACAACAGGAGCCTGGCGCCCTGCAGAGAGTTTCACTGGCATTATCTGTAATTCTGACAACAATCCTGAATCCTCCTTTTACAGGAGAGTAAACAGAAGTTCAGAGAGGGAAGGTAATTTGCCCAAGGTCTCAGTTAATATGGGAGGAGCTGGGATCAGAGTGTGAGGTCTGTTTGACAGGAAAACTCCCGCAGCAAGTACAGACTTGAGGGTCTCCAGCAGTTGCTAGGATGTGAAAGACACTGGCTTTTCAAAAGTGTTCCTGGTCATGTTATTTATTTATTGCAAAGGCACTTTACCTCCCTGTGCACTTATGAAAATGGCCCTGTGAGAGGGAGTGTTTGAGCAGAGCTCTTGGAGACCCAGCATGTTCTGAAAGCAAACTTAATACATTATGTGTGCTTACTAAGCACAGGAATCAAATCTTGGCAGCTTCTGTTCTTAAAGGGGTGGGAGTGGAAGCAGGAGGGAGGAGGAGGGAGGTCAATTACCACTGGACCCTGGAAGGCTTTCTGGAGTTGGTGGTATCCTATGGAGGCCTTAGTAACTTGGGCAGAGTTTCCACAGAATCAAATTCTCCCGAATTAAACAGGATGGCAAATGAAGATTATATTGATTTTCTGCTCAGGTCAATAAATAAGATAAATTGACCAGAAGAGCTACATACTGATCAGGGTGAACCGAACATCAACATTTACTAAGAGCAGAGGGAGGAGAAATAGATATATCAGAAAAATAGGGATGCCAATAGAACATCAAGGCAGATGCCTGGTTTCCAGTTAAAGTTTGTGTTTAAGGATTAATATGTTAGTCAGGTTTTTACAAAAAAAAAAAAAAAAAAGCATTGGAATTAAGTTATTACAATAAAACTTCATTTAGTCATACTGATTGCTGGGAAGATCGATTGAGATTTTTTTTTAAGAATATCATTGAATTAAAATGCATAGAGATGATACAGCAGAAAGAGCAGTCCATTGGGAGTCAGAAGACCCGGGTCACTGGTCTGTGACTTCTTAAGAGCACAAAATCATATATTATTCTTTTTTTGTGTCCCCTTTGCCTAGCACAGACCTTACCATGCAGATAGAGTCTTTGAGTTCTGTGAAGAAGAGAATTTGAGTCAAGGATTTGGGTACCAGGAGTTGATTTGGGAGGTGATCCCAGGAAGCAGGCGAGGGACTGAGAAATGGCACAAGGAAGGAAGGAAGACCAGCAAGGGTGTGTTTATGAATGGGCCACCATGTGGGAAACAGGGGCTCAGTCTTGCTGGCGAGATGCACCCAGAATCTTTCCACCAACAGGCACGGAACCTGGTTATTTTTCCACCAACTGTCCATCATTTGTTGAAGGTTGTGGCAATTGTTGAGGGTATTAATTCTATCCCCCTCCTCTCAATTTTTTTTAAACCCCAAGGCAGGGAGATTCAGGTGCAGCCCACTCCTGAAGCTGCAGGTGACCTCTGCCAAGAGCCAAGTGGAGATGGGAAGGACACAGGCAAGCAGTGATGCTGGCTGAGGACTGCAAGGAGGAGCTCTGGGCACTGTGACCACGGTCAAGTCCCTGTGCCTCCCTGGGCATCAGAATCTAACTCTAAAAAGTGAGGTCTGAATCTTCACATTCCCTCCAAGACTGAGTGTCAGCAACTCTGTAAACCAGATGGTCAAACAAGGAACCAAGAATTAGAGGCCCTTAAGGAAACGGCTTCTCACACAGATAAAAACGATCTATAATATGCATTCCACTTGTTAGCTTTTAAGTGTGAGCATTTCAAGTGCTCGAACGTGCACACAGAGATACATATGTACAAGGTGATCACCGAGGCATTGTTTGTAATCGCAAAAGATTGGTAACAGCTTAAATATCCTTCAGTCAGGGCATGGCTGAATAAAACTGGTATATTCATATGCTGGAATGTTCTCCTGCAGTTAAAAGGAATAAACTGAATCTATATGTGTCAACATGGGTAGAGCTCACAAAATGTTTCTGAGGGAAAAAAGCAAGTTCCAGAATGTTATACATAGCATGACACCATTTAAGAAAACACGCGCACATTATAGCTTTCCTGCGGGTAGGTTACATATATGGAAAAGTATTTTTAAAGGACTGAGAAGTGGCAACAAAAACTCATTTAAAGTTATTTTGGAAAGACCTGGAAAGATTAAAACCATATTTACATGAGAAGCTAATTTTGGGGAGGGGAAAGCAGAGATAAGGGAAGAATAGACTAGTTTAGGGGAGGAAGACAATTCCTCTACCCTCTAGGTCCTTCTGGCTGGTCTAAGAATTAAATTGACAAGAGACAGAATAACAGGAGAAAATCAAACAAAGTTTAATAACATGTATACATGGGAGAAACCCAGGAAAACTGAGTGACTCGCCAGAATGGCTGAAGCCACCACCTTAAAAACCATCTTCAGCTAAAGACAAAGGATGATGTTGGGGTAGTGATTTGGGATTTCAAAGGGAAGGAAGGCAATTTATATGGAGATGGAAAGGGAAATGTTTGATAAATGAGTGTTTGCTGGGCACATCTATAGACAATGTGACCCAAGAGACAGAACTTTGATAAAAATGGGCTTAGCAAAGACCCTCCAGTCTACCAACACCCAGTGTTATCTATGGTGATGGCCTTCTATCTTAAATTATTTTAGGCAGTTAGGAGGAGGAAGGCCCAAGTTTCCTTCAGAGTCTTTGGTCTTTAAAAATAATCAAGCCAAAGAGACACATTTTGGGGTGGCCAATTCTGATCCCCCACACTAGCAAGGATGAATGCATGAAGGAAAGTCAGAGTGATTTTAGCTTTAGTGGTATTGTTCTAATTTATAAAAGCAAAACTGATTCATGCATTTTTAAGTAAACTCAAAAAATAAGAGATGTCTAGTACATAGCCAGGCATCACAGAAGACTACGTGATAATGTGGCAAGAGTTCAGAAGATGGGATCAGACCTAGCAATCCTAGCAATAACTTCTCTGCTAAGACTCTCTGACTCCCCGATTGCAAAATAGACATGAGATAAGGACTTCACAAAGCTGAGCACGAATAAAGTGACCTGTGGTGTCCTCTGTCTGGGGCACAATTTGCATTTACCTGTGTGTTCCCTGCTCTCTCCAAATCAGGACACACATTGCCTTGCTGCATTTCTTATACTCCAAAAAAAAAAAAAAAAAAAAATCATTCTTTTGTTGAGTTGAGAGGTGAGATTCCTACCTAATCTCCATGGAATCAGGAATCTGATTTAACGGACTCAGAAGTAATGAGATTTTTAATGTTTTCTTAATTGTCAGAGTGTCAGCATTGGAACTGAGCAAGGTTTCAGCTGAACTTGAACGTGCCCTTCGCCTCACTTTGGGGATATCAGTGAGTATGAAGGAGGAGCCACTCCACAATGACAATACCAGGGGGTGGCACCCAAGTCAAAGGGTCACTGGATGCTCCTGAGTTGGAACTGCTGGGAGAAGCGGTCCGGGCAGAGGAGCATCTTCTGCAATGACACGCTAAGCTTTCAGGACCTCATGCTTTTACTAGGTTAGTCCTCCACCTGGATTTCTATCTTCTCCCCCAGTGTTCACATGCCCACATCCTATTTTTCTTTATGTCATTTTCTTCACACAGCCTTCCTAGATAACGCCCCCTCCCATAGTAATGACCATGATAATCACCATGACGATAACAGCTACCATTTATAGAGAGCAACTTTAGGTACCAGGGACCAGGCTGGGTTCTCATCTAATCCTCACGGCAACCATGAGAACTAAGCATCCACATTCCCATTTTACAGATGAAGAAACCAAGGCTCAGTGAGTGTGTAAAGACTTGACTGGTTGCCATCTTCCAGGGGTTCTGCTTTTTGACATCTTCTCCCCCTTGTGTTCATGGCTTCCTGGGGTCTATGGTTTCGGTCTTAGGTGATTTGTAGACAGAAATCATTTTCAGAGATTTTCCTTGTTGAGGGCTTAACTCCTTGGGCTTATCCCTCAGAAACAGAAAGTGTTAAAGTTAAAGCACAAGTCAGAGCAAAAAAGTAGAGCTCTGCGAAATGATCTAAAGTCAGATCTATTCTTCTAGGTAGGAGACCAGGAACATAGACAAGGCAGGAGACTCACGGTTCATATTAGCTCATCCTACAAGAAGGATGAGAAGGAAGACCAGACATCTGGTCACCAAGGCAACCCGCCAGGGCTACACCCAGCAGAGGAGGGCAGGAGCCTCCAGTGGTCCACCCTACAACGTGGCAGTTTCCAGAACAGTTTCCATCACAAAGTCCCAAGGGGCACTTGGTCTGCCTGGGTGAGTTCTCCAGTAGGAAAGGTCTCCCACCACCAACCTAAGGGGCTTCTCACCTGCTCCCTCCGCTTTCTCGACCCGCCTCTCTCCTTCCTTCTTCCTTTCCCTCTGCCCTCTCCTTTTGGTTCTCAGGTTTCCCAGGAAGGAAGTGAGAGGGGACAATAAATTTACTTTGTGAGGCAACCAGGGGCCTGGTTCTTAAGATTTACTTTCCCTTAGGTTTGCTCCTGGCTTGCCAGGAGGTAAAACGATTTACCACATCAAACTAAGATTCTTTTTACTAGACTTCACTACTAGAAGTGTGAAGAAATGTGTCCAACATCAAACATAGCGGCCATGGCTGCAATTTGAACCAAGTTTTGAATCCAAAACCCCCTTCTGGCTACTGATATTGTGTGTAGGTATGCGTGTGTGTGTGTGTGTGTGTTTAGAGCTGCATTGTCCTCACGTAACTTTTACTTTATCTCCCCTTAGATGACCATATTTATGTGCATGAACCACACTGACAGCGGGACCCAATATGGATTCATCTCCATATCTTCTAGCATGCTTAGCATCATGACAGGCATAGAATGAGTGCCAGTAAATGATGGTGGAACAAATGGGGGAGCAAGGGACAACTGTGGCATGCTGACTGCTAAGCTTTCCCTCACATGACATCTCAGTGCAGACAGCCACAAGGATGGGGCCCCACTATCCAAGCATCTGCAGGATCTTGAAGGCAAGGAGATGGCGTCCAGAAGGCCAGAAAGGCCAGAGAAGCCCCCCAACACAGGTTGACATAGAAGACTTCAAATCACGTGGAAACTGAGACACGGCCTCTTTGGTGATCTCCTCCTGGGGAGAAGGTCACTGAAATAAGATCAACGTTTTCCAAATTGTTCTGAGGACGTATGCTAGCGAAAAAGTTCCTGGAGTCAGATATATTTGAGAAACGCCGTGTTGAACTAAGTTAAGCAAGGCCCCTTTATTTCAGGATTTTTCTGAGCAAGTGCACATGATAAATATTCAAAAGGGAAAAACTGAATATAGCATTTTCCCCATTTATATGACCACAGAAACCGCAGTCCCAGAGCATGGCACAGGGCTACCATCCCAGGTAAATGGATATGACAGTCCATCCAGTTTCTTTAACTACAAGTGACAGAAAAAAAGAGAGTCCGGTGAACTTATCTCAAAGCATAAGAAAGAATCATTTCTCAAGGACGAGGACGAGGGTACAGCCAAGACAAGAAGCTCCCCTTCTTTCCTCCATGAAGACCAGCCAATTTCACAGGACAGATGAGGGGGTGCCATGGAGTCATGCCTGACACCTCGCTTGTTCTCTTTAAACTCTATTGAGACCTGAACCTCAAACTGCTTCCTGACTCTAAACCCTTCCCCCCGTCCCACTGCCCCCACCCTGATCCAGGCCACCATCATCTGTCACCTGGATTACTGCAGTCTTCCCTTACCTGTCCTCCTTGCTTCCGTCCTTGCTCCCCTATAATCTGTTCTCAACAAAACAGCCAGTGTTCACTCTGAAACTTAGATCAGGTCCTGCGTCTCTTTCTTTCAGAGCCCTCTAATAGCCTCCAATTTCTCCCAGAGTAAAAGCTAAAGCTCTTCCATCCTCTGGCCACCTCTTACTACTCTCCCCACTTCCCTCCTCAGGAACACTCATCTCATCATTCTTCCAACACCCCAGGTATTCTGTGCCTCAGGGCCTTTGCACTGGTGGTTCCTTCTTCTTGGAATGCTTTTTTCCCAGATATGCACATGCTCATCCTCTCTTCTTCTTCAATTTTTTTGCTCAAATGCCATATACTTGGGGAAGCCTCCCTGATTATCTTATTTAAACTTTCAACTCTCATCCCACTCTCCAAACTCTAGACCCCCTTGCTTTGCCTTGTTTTTTACAGCACTTATCACCTATAACTTACTACAAAATTTACTTATTTGTCAGATTATTGTCTGCCCCCATCTCCCCACTGGAATGCAAGCTCCATGCAGGCAGAGGTCTTTGTTTTATTTTCTGAAGTATACTTTGCCCTCAGAACAGTGCCTAGCCCATGGTAGATATTTGTGATAGATTGTATTTTCCAAAGATAGCCACGACAATATCTCCTATCCCACATGTACTTCTTACAATGTGACCCTGACATTCCTCCTAATGAGTGTTAGGGTCTCTGTCCCTTTTCCTTGAAACTGGCCTGACCTGTATGCCTGTTTCAACCAACAGAGTAGAATAGAAGGGATGCTCTGTGGTTTCCAAGGCTAGGTCATAAAAAGGCCAGGCACATCCACCTTGCTCTCTTCGTACTCAGCCATCCTACTGTGTGGGAGCCCAAGCAGTCCATGGGGAGGCCCATTTGAAAAGTTAATGGGGCCCTCAGCCCAACCTGGGTTCCCAGTCAGCAGCTAGCATCAGCCATTTTGAGTGCGGCATCTTGAAAGTTGACCCTCAAGCCCCAGGTAAGCCACTCGAGCTGACTTGCATAGAACTGAAATGACCCATCCTTGTTGAACTTCTGCCAAACTTGGCTCAAATTGTAGATGTATGAACAAAGTAAATGATCAATAGAACGGTGTTGCCTCAGCCGGACCACCAGGCCTAAATTGGAGCTCCACGGTCAGGGCTTTGCTGGCAGCATTTAAATCATTCCCCGTAGGCTGGTCTGATGTCAGGGTGCTGGTGTGAGACACCCAGGTTTGGAAACATCCTGACCCTGGTGTCAAGCCCACCTCCTTCCCTTTGTGGACATGGGACAAATTCCATCTCTGGATCTCAGGTGCCCTGTGAGAAGGATTAAATGAGATGACACAGGTAAAGAGACCAGCCTGGGGGGTGGTATGTGACAGACTGTGGTTTGATGTTCTTTTCCTTCCACGCAGAGGCCTGGGGCCCGGAGGAAACACACCTGGAAAGACCTCGTTACCTCCAGGGCCAGGCAGGCACCCCCGGGGATGTGCTCACAGGGACTGGAGCAGCTGGTGGTCGAGGATGGACCAGCTCTCACTTGCCTCCAGCTCTCTGCCAGGAACACTGGGCGCCCCTCGCCCTCTGCTTTTGGCTTCACTAGTGCCGGCTAATTGTTTGAGTCTCAGATTAATTATTACTTGTATCTAGAAGCCTCTGTCAGCCTCCCATGGTTGGGATTTCTACTGTGTGCCCTGGGGCACCCATCCCTCTGCCATCTTGGCGAGCATCACACCAGAGTGTGAGTCTGTCTCTCTCATTTGCCTGCACATGGTGAGCACAGGAGCAAGAACTCTCCGACTTTTTTGCGGCTCCAGTGCCTACCACAGGGCCTGGCATACAGTTGACATGAATAACTCTGGGAAATGTGTGTCTTTCCAGGATGCAAGGGCATCAAGTGTTAAGGTTGTATGAGGCTCACGTGTCCTAGGGGCAGACACTCTCATTAGGCCGCAAAATGGTTTCTTCTTAGGACCCAGACAGTCTGGGGTACAACCATGAGGTGACAGGTGAGACTGCAGGACTCCACTCAGAGTCCAGTCAGGCTGTTCATCTCCAAGAGGCCGTACCACGTTGTGGTTAAGATCTCGTCCTGGGAGCAGGACTGCCTGCTCTCCAATCTTGGCTATGTCACTGACTAGCTGTAGGATCTCCAACAATTTACTTAAGCCCTCCAGGCCTTAGTTTCTTCATCTGTAAAATGGGAATAATGACATCGCCTCTCCCAGAGGGTCGGAATTGCAGGGATTAAATGAATTACTGTGTGTAAAGCACTAAGAACAGCATCTGGCATAGTTTACGTGCCACAGAAGTGTCTATTAATCCATCTGTTGAATAGGATCTATATCTGTTCTCTACAGTAGACAGGCCTGTGCCACTTCCATCTCTTCAAAAATTCACAAACAGGATTACAAAAATAAATTGAAGATTAAGGCTGTGTGATGAACATCTTTCAGTCCTCCAGTGCATTTCTGTGGTATGCTCTAGCACTTCATTTGGTGGTAATGTCAAAGCTCTGTGTTTGCAGTTTGTGAATATGAGGTCCAGGCCAAGCACCTCCAGCACCCCACTCCCCATACACAAACTCCCCAAGCCCCCTAAAGGCTCCTCTATGGTCCTACCTTTTGCAGAGAATTGGGGGCACGCCCAGCCTTCTGAAACCCTCCCCATCTTGGAAGCCTCCTGGCACCACCTCCTTCCTCGGAGTCTTGGCTATTTCAGGAAACTGAAAAGACCACCCAGGGAGCTAATATCCGGCTTCACTTCTGGGTGGGGGGAGGCAGATTTTCTCGTACAGAAGAGCGCGGGTTCCTTCTGAAAAGTCCTAGTGGAAATAAATGTACAACCTATTGTAGGCTGCGAGGAGCCAGCAGCAGGAGCTGGTGTGATACAAAAGGGGCATCTGTAACGGCACAAAACACTTAGCACTTTACCAAGACATGCACAGGATATAAAAGGAGATGAAGGACTTCACGAATCCGCCAGGAAAGCAACGTGCTCTGAATGCAGGACAGCCCATCACTGCACCCCAACACAGAGTCTGTCTCCTCTCAAAGATGCCACGGGCTCCAGCAGCGTGGAAGGGAGCACCTGAATCTAAGCAGATGCAAAAGGCCAGGTCTGGCTTCCTTCTGGGCCTCCCACTCAGGCGCTCGCCTTTGTCTTCCTAAGCAGACAGGCCGGCCCTCACATTCACAGTGCCCAGAGCAAGAGCACAAATAGATACAATACAAATACATTAGATATAATACAAATAGATATAATATAATACGACTAAGTATTAAAATGTTATATGTGAAAGCAATAGGACACTCAATAAACATGTTTTATCCTCCTAAATTGTCAAGTATCCCTTCATAACAACCTGGAAGGCGAGGCTCAAGTTTAGTCTCCTTGGATTTCCTTGGAAGGGTAGGTGGACTTGGGGCGGCCCCCCACCATTCACAGTGCACGGGCACAGGAAGCATAGGACGAAGTGAGTCCCCAGTTTTTTAGCTTTAAGAGCCTTGGAATCACACACCCTCATGAGACATGTAGGGAATGCTTTCTGATCTTGAACCCAAACCTGTCTTTCTAGAACTTTCTTTCACCCTTTTCTCCTTTTCTCTCTGGCCCTTCACAGCCACTCAGAAGAAGCAGATCTCTGGTCTCCACTGACCAGCCAAGCCCCAGATTTCTGACCAAGTCCAGAGAGAGACCTCCTGTGTGCTAAGCTCTGTGCTGGAGGCTGGAGATAACCAGGGAAGGCTGCAGGAACCCAGCCCCCGGGGAGCTCCCAGGCTAATGGAGAGACGGGACAGCCAGGCGACGTGAGCTCACTAAATAACACACGTGATAAGGATCCAAGTGGATGATGCGTAAAGCAGACACATCTGGGGAGCAAATCCTGGGATGGCAGCCTAGAAAGGGACCAGAAGACACTTTTTGTTCAATGTTAGAAAAAAATAGCAGCAGAACCTTCTATTCAAACATACTTTATGTGGGATCTGGGCATAGGAAAGCAAAGAAGGCAGAGCTGCTCTTTTGGGTTGAAGCAGGTGGGGGTGGGGCATGGAGCTCCAGCCCTCCAGACTCCCCCTCTTCTCCCTCCCCTGGGCAGAGGACCCGTCCCCTGACAGAATGCCAGGTGTCTGGGCAGCCCTATTTTTAGTACCGTTGCTCTAGTCCAATCTCTTCCTTTAGAGGGAGAATGATTTGCTTATGTGCCCATCACCCCCTGTAGACTGTCAGCTTCCAGGAGATGCAGCCTAGACCTTGTCCCCTTTTGTACACACAGTGCCACTCAAGGAGTGTGAGTCGAAATGGATCAAAGGAGAGATGCCAGCCCACAGTCAGGATGTGGAGGGACTTGCGTGAGGTCATTCAGTTAGTGGGATGCTTGAAATCCTTCTTAGAAAAGCAAAAAAAAATAAAATATATATATATGGGTGAGAGGTCTCAGAAAGACAAAAATCAGAGATAAAAGGTTCAGAAGTAAGTTAACAATACCTTGATGTAAGAGCCTTATATTATTATTATATCAATAAATATAACAAATATCTATAAACTTTTAAAATTTATGTTTAGTGTTTTTCAATTTCATTTCTCTATCAGCATTTCTCCATTAATCCTCTTACTGACTTACAGTAACAATTGTTAACATTTATTGAGCAACTATTATGTAGTCTTTACTAAGAGCATTGCTTGCATTTTCTCGTCTAATGCAGAATAACCCTTTCAGGGAGGACTATGAGTCCCTTCATGCGAATGAGAAAACTGAGAACTCAGAGAGGTTAGAGATTTGTTCAAGATCACTAGCCCCGAAGTGGTGAAATGTGCACTGGAATCCACAGTATGTATTTACTGATTACTTAACAAGAGTAGGTGACGGATTCAGTAATTTGGAGGACCGGTTTCCTTTTCCCTTGGCCTGTGGTCATAGAGCAGGGTAATGCATTTCTCTCACTGCAGCTTAGAAGCCGGGAAGTTGGGGTGACCTGGGCTCTAGGCTCTCCCTGGGGTCAAGACACCTCAGTCGTCAGTCTGGATCTAGAAGGGGACCAGAGAGTGAGCTGCAGCCCCATAGAAATGTCTTTGAGCAGGCTCCAAGAAGTGACAGCTCGCCCAAATCCCAGATACAGGAAAATCTTCCAATTTCTGTTTTGGAATTTGCTGCACCTTCTGGAAAAAGCAGGCCTGCCTTCATGGGCTCTCTCATTGGTGTTATGCATGGCTAAATGGGGGCCATATTTCACCCCAGAAGTGGCTGCATTTCAGGAGCAGAGTGTGATTAAGAAAGACGGATGGCGGGTAATATCCGTTACCAACACCTGTACTGTGCACAGGGATCCATTTGGCAGAAAGGGGTTATGTAAGAGCAAGATCATTACCATTTGAACTAGAAAACAAAATGTGGTGAAGAATGGGAGTGGAGGGGAGGGAGGGCGGGCGACACAGAGGTGCAGAAGTAAGGCACTGCAGGAAAACACTGGGCTGTAGGAGGAGCTTGGTCCCTGGAAGCACAGGACTAAGTCCTCAGACCCAGCTCTGCCATTAATTGACTGAGAAGGCTGGGGCAAGTGGCCCCCTGACTGGGCCTCAGGCTCCCCCTCAATAAGATGATAATAGCCTTGGAAGTCTTATCTTGCTCAGATACCCAAGGCTGCAGGAGGCATCTTTGGGAGGCAACCACACCCAACAATAAGACTAGATCAGCCTCCAAGAATGCCTGGAACTGAGTATTTAGCCCAGTGCTGATGGCATCAGCCCCCCAGTCCCCCCACCCCAACACACCTACATGCATTTTGAGAGGCAGGGACCTCTGGGTGTAGAACCTCAAAACAGAAGCATGAAGGCTGAGGCATGTGGGACAATGAAAACGACACAGGCTGTGGGGATGGATGGACCTCTGTCTCAATGCTTCTACTGATCCTGAAGGTTAATTAATCAGGAGCCAACATGTTCAGAAAGGGAAAGAAAGATGAAAGGACCTAGGATCAGGCAAAAACAGACTTCAGGGTTAAACAGACCAGGGCAGGGGTACCCGCTGTGCCACTGGCTTGCTTGGTAAACTCAGGAAAGTCACAGTCCCTTCTGAGGCAGGCTTCATCCTCATCTGTAAAACGGGGATGAAGACCCCCCTCGTTAAGCTCCTGAGTATTAAATGGAATAATGTTTTGTAAATTCTTAGCACAGAGCCTGGCATATGATGGACTCAACAAATAGAGGCTATCGTGGACATACTCCTCTTCACCACCCAAAACGTCATCACCATCACCATCATCATCACCTCCATCTTCAGCCTGGATAAGGGAGCTTTCTTTCTTTCTTTTTTTTTTTTTCAGTTGTTTCATTCCTCCCAATGCTCTCACACAGCAGAAGGAGAGCCCTGTTCCACGTGGCCTCAGGGGGAAGCTGGGATCAACAGGCATAAACTACAGAAACGAGGTGGGGAAGAGGCAGGTGACAACCAGCATGCACTTGGCACGTCGGTTTTGTTTGTTCAAAGCAGCCACTGTTGAGCCACCCCTGATGGTCTAGTGGTTAACATTCTGCACTCTCACCCCCACGGCGTGGGTTCGTTTCCTGGTCATGGAACCACACCGTCCGTCTGTCAGCTGCCATGCCGTGGAGGTGGCTCACATAGAAGAACTAGAAGGACTTGCAACTATGACATACAACCATGTACTGGGGCTTTGGGGAGAAGGAAAAAAAAGGAGGAAGATTGGCAACAGATGTTAGTCAGGGAAAATCCTTCCCTGAAAAAAAAAAAAAAAAAAGCAGCCACTATTTATTGTTTTAGGAGCTGGGTATATAGAATTGAATACAATACAAATATACAATGTGTAACATTATAATAACATATACATCATACATTAATAGCACATGCATGTGTGAAGTGGATTCAAGGGACCTGGGTGAAGTGATGGAGCCAGCTGCTTAAACACTTGGGAGACGCACACTGCCTGAAGAAGGAACAGAGAGGACAAAGGCCCTGCTGCAGACTGGGCTTGGAGAACTAGAAGGACAACAAATGGGCCAGGGGTTAGAAGGGAGTTAGTGAGAAGGTGGTAGGAAATAGTAGAGATACACGGGGGCCAGATCAGAAAGGGTCTAAGTGGTGGAGAGGATGCTGGATTCATACTAAGTATGCTGGAAAAGCCAGTGCAGGGAGTATTTGGGCAGGGTGTGACACGATCTGATTTTTAATTTAAAACTGATAATTCCAGCTGTTGTGTGGAGAATAGACAGTGATGGGGATGCGTAGAAGGGGAAGCAGAGACCAGTCTTGAGGCCATTGCCATCTCCCAGGTGAGGGATGGTGCTGGCTTGAACTAGCAGGTCAATTGAGGGTGTTGAGACATTTCTGAATAACGGATACATTTTCAAGGGGGAACTGCCAGAATCTGCTGACAGTTCGGATGTGGAGATGAGAGGCAGAACTAGTCAAGGATAACTCCAAGTGTTTTGGCCTGAGTAATAGTCCACACATTGGTGCCGTTTTCAGGATGGGACAGACTGTGGGAGGAGCAGGTTGAGGGAATAATGAGTTCGGTTTCAGACATGGAACGTTTGAGATGCCCATTAGCCATTCAAATGGAGGCATTTATGAAGTTGGGGCTGCAGCTATTTGGCATTTAAAACCACGGCACTGAATGAAATCGCTGTCGGAGCGAGAGATCTGAGGACTGCGTCTTAGTGCCCTCTAACATTTAGAGGTCGAGCAGTAGAGAGGATCCAGCAGGGGAGAACAACCTATGTGATAGGCAGAGAATCAGGAGACAGTGTTGTCTTAGGAGCCAAACAAAGAAAATGTTTCTAGCAGGAAGGAGTGACTAGTTTTGTTACATATGATAAAGGGTCCACCAAATGGAGATTGAGAAATGGTCACTGGATTTGGTAAGATGGAGGTCATCGGGGACACTGACAATGAGATTTTAGTGTGTTACTGGGAGGGGGGCTGAGAGCCTGGTGGAAGTGGATTCAAGAGACAAGGAAGGTGAGGGACTGGAGGAGGTGAACACAGGTAACTCTTTGGAGGGATTATGTTATCAAGGAGGACAATGAATTGGAATGGAGGCCAATTCACTCAGAGGGATCGAAGAAAGGATTCTGTTTTGTAAGATGAGAGATCTTAACACATGTTTATATTGATGGGCATGATCCAGTAGAGGGAGAAATTGCAAGAGCAAAGTTTGTGAGGGGGGAGAGGGAATCCAGTGCCTGAGTGCAAGGGCAGTCCAAATTTTCTGGGGCCTGAGCTGATGCAATTTGGAGAGCCTTCTCTGAGAAAAAGAATTCAAAGTCATGAACTCAAAATTAGGTATGGAAATGAATATTACTTAGCATGAGATAAGAAATCATAACAAATCAACAGCACTTTATGGATGCACGTATCTTTCTTCTGAGATTTCTTTAGGCCAGGATTTTCCCGTCTCTGCAAGCTTGACATTTTGGGTCAGATAATCCTTTGTTGTGAGAGGCTGTCCTGTGCATTGCAGAGTTTTTAGCAGAATCCTTGGCATTTACCCACTAGATGCCTGTAGCACCCATCCCCTGAATTGTGAAAACCAAAAATACCTTGAGACATTGCTCACCATCACCTTGAGAACCATGCTTTAGGTAATTTACTGGAAATGCTTACATACAAACGTTCTTGGTTACAATCCCCACCTCAAACATTTTACAATCCCCAGAAACCACTAGCACTGAGAGGGGCCAGCCAAATGAAGGCTTCCTTTGCCTCTGATAAATCCACCTCTGCTCAGGTTGAGGGCTTACTCTTAGATTGGAGCAGGAAGAACGCCCAACATAAAAGACAGAAGGTGGAGTATGGGGTGTAGATACCAGTGAACTAACAGACTTGAATCTTCTCGTTACTTGTGTTTCTCAGTGCAATAAAAAGCAAGGGAATCCATCGAGAGGGTGATAGAGGGAGGCTGTGTTAGAGTTTTGTAGGGAGGGAAGCAATGCACTAGTCATTCTGTAGGGTAAGAGTGAGTGGACTAGGATTGGTCTGAGTCTCACAATGGACCAGAAGTGGGACAGAGAAAGAAGACCAGTCCCAGTGGTCCAAGGATGGCATGGGTGCCTTATAAAACAGTGTACGTTTCATTGCTGGAGCAATCTGCCCTGTAACAGGCATTCAAGCAGCAATGGCAGGTCAGACCAAATGATCCTACTAGTCCTTCTCGTTCTGGGAGTCTGTGATTTCACAGCAAAGCAACCTGTTGCCTTGGAGTACACCAGGCAGAATAACTCCAAAGCATCTTCACTCACAAGAGAGTAAGATCAATTCCACAGAATAATCATTATGATGGTTGAGAGCATCGGCCCTGGATGGGGACTTTCCACGCTTCATCTCATTTAATACTTACAACAAGATAAGAGAATATAAGAGAGTTTTAAGTCACTTGTCCATTGTCACACAGCTGGTAGAAATGGTATGACCTACATTAAGGAATTTTCTACAAGATGCCTGAGCAGTATTCCTTGTAACTGTCAAGGTCATGAAAAATAAGTAAAGATTGAGAAATCAACTCACAACCAGAGACTGCGGAGACATAATAACTAAATGTAATGCCGTATCTTGATTGGATGATGAAACAGAAAGAGGCTATTACTGGAAGAACTGGTGAAATTCAAATAAAGTCTAGAGTTTAGTTAACAGCAATGTACCAATGTTAGTTCTTAGTTTTGACAAACGTGCCCCATGGTAAGGCAAGATGTTAACAGTAGAGGAAAATGGGTGAGGTGCTCATGGAAACTCTCTGCATTATCTTTGCAATTTTTCTGTAAATCAAAAATGAGTTCAAAATAAGAACTTACCTAGAAATAACATTAACGGCAGTAGCAGCAGCACCAATAATAGCATGACTAAACCCCCAGCATTCTAACTCCCAGACCCTTGCTTCTCTGCGATGCTCAGGGCACTGGGATCTGTAGGTCATTATCCTGTATTCAGTGTGACCTTTCTAAGGCCTCTGCTTTCTGCTTCTGTACCTGCATGTGTCCTCCAGCCAAGAGGCAGCCTGGTGCATTGGAAAGAGACGGCTTTGACTCCAGGCAAATCTTGACTGAGTCTCGGCTCTCCTATTAACTACCTGTGAGTCCATAGAGACATCACTTTCTGGCTCAAACCTTTGGTTTCCTGCACGTGTAAAACACAACCCATCAGCTCTCCTTCTCCTAGGCTTCCTGTGAGCGTCCAAACGGAAGCAGAGAAACGCAGAACACTTGCACACAGTAGGTGCTCAGTAAACACGAGGTCAGGCTTCTTCCCTCTTAAGGGCTAACAGCCAAGAGCAAACCCAGCCTCTTTCTTTCTGACAACTACCCTTCATGTTTAATTTATAGGCTGGTTTAGGTAGTTGAATTTTAAATAATTCATAGCCTTGCTGTTAATATTTGTAGTTGTTGAATTCCTCTAATAAAACATTTAGGGATTTCTTTCCCCCTCGAAGTGTATTTCACCCAAAGAATGATTTGTTTTCTGAAACCTAGGACTTGGCTGGCCTTTTTTTCTTTTCCTTTCTGCATCTAATCCTGTCTATTGCTGTGGCAGGGGTGAGAGACACCAGCTTGGGTTTTGCTCCGTAGGTCTGGACGTGCAAAGGGGGATGGCAATTCACCTGCGGCTGGGGCTGGGCAGGTGGGTTCACTTTATTAGGGTCTGTCTGGTGGTAAAGAACACCGGCTTCCTTATCAGAACAGAATTTGAACTCAGGTCTGCCATTTCCTTGCTGTGTGAGCTCATACAGGTAGCCTAACCTTTCTGAGCCTTTGTTTTCTTGTGTACAAAAATAGGAATGATAAGGGTCCAGCCACGTGACACAGTGGTTAAGTTCGGTGTGCTCCACTTTGGCAGCCCCGGTTCGTGGTTTCAGATCCTGGGTGAAGACCTACACCACTTGTCAGCCATGCTGTGGCAGTGATCCATATACAAAATTGAGGAAGACTGGCACAGATGTTAGCTCAACGTGAATCATTCTCAGCAAAAAAAAAAAAAAAAAAAAGTAGGAATGATAACACTCTCAGTTTACTTTGATTGACATGCTTCTGGACCTTTAAAATCTGCTGATAGGCATGGAACCACTTTATCTAATCTCTCCCAGCCTCTTTCCCTACCTTGTGCATTTGATGTGGCAAATGGACTCCCATTTACTCTGTTTTCTTCCCACCTTGGTTTGGGCCACTTCCACAAGCACTCCAGGATCTTTCTTGGACAAAACCCCACTGGCTTTATCATTTCTCAGTAGCCCTGGGTTTGGGGGAAGGGGAAGGATGATTCGGGTGTGTTGTGGTGTTTTCTTGAAGCAGGTTCTGGCTCCCTCTTGGCGGTGCAGGAGAGTCTGAATCACAAGGCGATCTTCCCAGGTGCCAACTGTATTGTTCAAAGAATATACTCCCTTTTATAGCACTTACATGTCATTTTCTACTGCCAAAATGGAGACACATGCTGGGTTTCTGCATTCGTAATTGGGAAGAACAGATGGGAGAGACGCAGTTGGAAGTAATACTGTCATTAAAATAATCTATACTGCTCGTAACTCTCGGGCGTGTGTGAGAAGGTGAGTGGAGCCACGTGGACCAAGTTTCTTCCTATGCATTCTTCTTGGAAACTATGGGGGGGCTCATGCCTCGGTAAGATCTGAAAATTCACATTCTTTCATGGCATACCTCGGCGGGTGTATCTCTAACTCCAGGGCCCTGAAGACAAGAAAAGGCCCAGATTGGTGGAAATATTTCTTTAGGTAAAAGGTGGGATGGGCATTCTGGAGAGGAAGAATAGCATAGGCAAAGGTGCAGAGTCTGGAAAATATGGGGTGCTTGCAATTAACAGTAAGTTGAGCAGCCTGGCTGGGGCAGAGTTCTTGCTAGGTAAGGAGTGCGGGATACAGCTGGAAGAACTCAGGCCATGTTGATGAGATTCCTGAACACCAGGGAAGCTGTTGAATGAGAGTTGCTATGGGATGACAGAAAGAGCACTGGATGCTGCAAGTCGGCTTTGGTTCAGGCTGTTACTAACTAGCTATGTCAACATGGGAAAGACACTTCTCTTTCCTAGGCCTCAGTTCTTCATCTGCAAAATGGGATAAAATGATCCAAGTAAATCTTTAGTAGCTTGAAGGACAACAGCTCTGAACTTCAGTAGAACACATCTAATTCCTGAGTCTTTTTCTCTTCCAGCCATGCAGGTCAAGATTAAACTAAGCTTATCCCAATCCCTTTTGTTTGATTAATAATGATAATGTCATTTGTAAAACAATATAGTTGCCCTTCACTGAGGGCATACCTTGTGCCAGGTACTGTAAAGTGCCTTATTGACATATCTTGATGCTGATATGGGCATCAGAAGCCCATTGTGCAGAGATAGTCACTCCCTTCACATCTGAGGCTCAGAGAGGTAAGAGGATGTGCTTGTGTCACCCAGTGCTGAGCAGCAGGGCCAAGAGTCATGGTTGCCTTCATTAGCAGCTGCCCTCCTCTCACTGGCCCCATTGCCACAGCAATAATGGCACCTCCAAAGGCTGAGCACTGTGGAGATGTTTGATGTCCACTGGATGGTTAGATGTTTGATGTCCTTTCCACTGCCCTTCAGGGTGGATCCTGAGATGTCCATTTTATAGATGAGTAAACAAAGGTTCTGCAAGGAGAAATCACCAGCCCAGAGTCATAACACCAGCATGTGACCTAGCCGGGCTATGGCCTCAGATCTGCTTGGTATCAAAGCCCCAGATGCTGCTCTTGCTTATTTCTGTGCTCACATTTGCACAGGTGGAGCCCAGGATTGGGGGCAGCCCCACAACTGCTTCCCTCAAAGTATAGGATGCTCTTTGCAAACTTTCTTCTCAAGGTTGTCTCATTTTGCCAGACTTCCAGACTGCCCTCTGCTGCCATTTGGAGCACTGTTGGCACAGACATGTCAATGCCATTGTTACAAAGTGAATAACTGGGCTCACATCTTAACATGTCTGTAGTAGCAGTCTTAGACTTGCTAGAGGGCCATGGAGTTCCTATGGCTGTGACCAGCCTTATCTTCAGGGAAAAGGCTTTGGACCAGCAGATCAGCATATACACAAGCTGTAGAGGTTGATTTTTCACCATTTACTCTTCAGAGGGTCATCTTATTTGTACACATCAGGGTTTCAGACTGTTGCCTTCCCACAACACTGATGGCCAACTATCAATGAAAAGTGCTGGCGAAGCCCTTTGCACATCACTTTGGGGTGTCTGAGGTTGGAAGGCCAGGAGGGAGGAAGGGAAATTAACTGAGTGGCTGCTTCATACAAATGAGCTCAAAAATGTCCAATCACAGCCCTGCAAGGTAGGTACTGCATTATTATCTATTTTTACAAAATGAGAAAGCTGTTTACAATTTTACAAATGAGGAAGCTAAGTATGGAAAGACTTAAATGACTTGCCCAAGATATGCAGTTAAGTGATAGAAGCAAGATTTGAATGCAGGTCTTTGGTCTTTTTGACATCAAAATCCCGCACCCTTTTTGGCTACAGCACATCTCCCATACTAGGGAAAAAGTAGATTTGGCTCTCCCCTGTCTCAGTTTCATCCTCACCTTTCTCACTGATCAAAGATTGCTCAATACTTTAGGAAACACTATTGTTCCAGCCATTTGGGCAACAAAAGTGCTAATTTCTCTAGAGAGATTTTTGTTTCCTGACATTTTTTTTTTTGCTCAAGTCACAAGGAATTCTTGTGGGCTCCTGTGGATTGCAAAGACCCCAGTAACATTAACCATGTTCTTGCTACCTACAGAGTCTTTGCACATGGTGTTCTCTCTGTCTGAAATGCTTTTCCCTCACTCCTTTCCCTCTTTAACCCTGTTCATCCTTTAGATCTTAGATCAATTGTGATTTTCTCAGAGAAGCTGCCCTAACTCTCTGTTGAGGTCACCCTCCCCCATTCCAATGAACTCTCATTGCACTACTGCCCTCTGACACAAAGCTCAGTTTGCAAGTATTGATTGATTGGTGAATTGTTGGATTAATGCCAGCCTCTCCCACTAGACCAAGAGCTCTGAGAGCGTAGGGACCACATCTACCTGGATCATGATTGAGTCCACAGTTCCAAGCACAGGGCTTAGAATATAGTAGATGCTCGGTCAGTATTTATTGAATGAATTAATGATGAATGAATGCATTAAAGTACAGGATGCTAAAACGCTTGGGTCTAGAGAAACAGAATTTCCTAACTCATGCTTTCAAGTGGCATAGGTTTCTCCCTGGAGCTTGTTAGAAATGCAGAATCTCAGGCTCCATCCCAAACCCTCTGAATCAGAATCTGCATTTTAACATGGTCCCCGGATGATTCCTATACACGTGAATGACTGAGCAGCATCACAAAGGAGAGGGGAAGGTGGAAGGAAAGGGTAAGGCAGCCCATGCTAATTAGTTAATATTATCTGAGCACCATGTGCCTGGTACTGTGCTGGGCCCCGAGACTCTGGCATGAACATGGCAGATATGGTGCCTGCCTTAAGGGGGCGTCCCATACCTGCTTGGATGGGCAAGGCACCCAGAGCTACTGGAGTAGAGGGAGGGGATGCTCATGGGCCTGAGGGGCACAGAGGGCTTCCTGCAGGCGGTGACTGGGAGTGGTGGGTAGACAGGGACAGCCTCATACTCAGTGGAACTTCCTGTCACATGTCACCAGCCTAGAGGCTTTCAGATGGGTCAGGAGGTTGTTGCAATAATCCAGGCTAGAAATGCAAGCAGTTCTTCAGTCCTCTGTTAGAGTTTCTCTTCCGGCTCTCTCCTGCATGCCAATCCTTCCTACAAAACCTGCCTAAAATACCCTGTGAATCACATAATGGCCAAATCCCATGGGCTTCTCCCAGTCTCCCTGGCTCTTTCTTTATTTACATTCTGCCTCCAAATGTCAATTTTCCACCTTCTTCTTGTCTCCCTCTGTGTTTTCTTCCCCCTTCCTGGCATCTCTCTGGCACATCCATTACGTGGACTATTATGCAGCCATTGGAAATGATGTTTACAAAGACAGTGTAATAACACAGAACACACTTAGGTTATAACCAGAAGTGGAGTGCAATGTGATTACAGTCTTATAAAAACAAAACCACAATGTTGAGTTAAAAATAACAAAAAACAAAGCAAAACTCCAGAAAATATCAACCAACATTTACGTTTGCATGGGGCCTTAAAAATAAATTTAAAAATTTCTTGGGGCTGGCCTGGTGGCCTGGTGGTTAAGTTCAGCACACTCTACTTTGGGCTCAGTTCCCAAGCATGGACCTACACCACTCATCAGCCATGCTGTGGCGGTGACCCACATACAAAATAGAGGAAGACTGGCACAGATGTTAGCTCAGGGCAAATGTTCCTCAAGCAAAAAGAGGAAGGTTGGTGACAGATGTTAGCTCACAGCGAATCTTCCTCAGCAAAAAGAAAAAAACGTTCTCTATTTTCCATTTTTTAATGACTAGGGATTTCTTTTATAAATGGGAAAATAAATACTACAAATTAAAAATTGCTGCCATTTATTTATGTGTGTCATTTTGGGCAAGTTTGTTAATTTTCCTGAGCCTTGGTTTCCTCATCTCTAAAATGGGGCCAAGAGTGTGCATCCCACACAGGATGTTTTGAGAGTGTGTCCACTGAATGCTTGGCATATAGCCTGACACAAGAATAAAGGCTAATCCCATATCAATTATGACCATTGTCGGTGATCAGTTCCCAGCTGACCTGTTCAGTGGAGATTTAGATGAAAGAATGGGGCAAGTTTGAGGTGATTGGGATGGAGGTTGGAGACACTGGTTACAAGTCCTGAACTTTGGTATTAATTTTGCTCCTAACCAGCTGGGTGACCTTGGTAAGTCTTCTCTCGTCTCTGAACTTTTGTTTCCCCAAATTTTGAAGAGGAACTCAGCCTCCATAATCAACAGAACTTCCTGTCACATGTCTAAAAGATAATATCTCAGCTCTCCTGGAATTCATACTGCAAATGCCTTAACGGTCCTCAAAGTTCTACTGGATGATACCTTGACCTCTTTCAAATGTCTCTTAGTCCTCTGAGATGTGCTGACCTGGGAATACAGGTCCATCTCTGTTAAGGTCAGGAGGTCTCATACTTGTTTTCTGAGAGCTACAAGGCCCCTCCTCCCCTGCTGACCACAGAGCAATTCTTGGATTTTCTTAGATTGTGTCAGTTGTTTTAAGAAAAAAAAAATGATGTGTTAGATATTAGAGTGTGGTGGTCCCCAGTTTGTGGCTGGCAAGCAAACCCCTCCTTGCTCTTTGCAATTCACTTCTTAAAATTGACAAGCCTTGTTTCAGATACTGCCTTCTATTCCTCCCAACACCACCCAGTGGAGGTGGGGGTTGGATCAGAGGCTCCCTAAAGAGGCTTTGAGCTCCAACAGTCTTCTCCTCCCGGGGAAAGCAGCAGCACCAGTGGATGGAGGAGGACCTTTGTGCTGAGCACGTTGGTCCATCTCAGAAGCAGCCCCTCTCCCCTTTCCCCCAGTTGATCTGCCAGGTTTAGAGAAGGCAGGCCATGTGGCTTTGCTCTACATGGAAGCTCTAAATAATCTTAATGGCATAAAGGCCAGAAAGGTGTTCTCCAGCTCTGGTAAGAGGCAACATTAACAGGGAATAATTTAAAGGGAGCACATGAATGAGGCAGACGGAAAGAAAAAAGGAAAGGGAAGAATGAGAACAACCAAATTTCAGGATCCCTTAAAAAATCCTGGGTCAACATACTGGTCTTGAAAGTCCTTTTCATTCTTATAATGCCTTGTTGTCTTAACAGCTTAAATGAAAATGCTTTACTATGTTCTAGGCACTATGGTAAGCTCTTGACAATGCATTGCCTCATTTTACCCAGAACTAGAATGTCAGCTCCACACGGGCAGGGAGGTTTATGTGGTTTGTTCACTGTTGCACCCCCATTTTCTACAATAACGCCAAGCCCCTTGTATGTGCTCATTACATATTTGGCGATAGAATGAACAGTGACTCTGAGGTGACTACCTCCATTTTACAGATGAAAATGGGAATTCTTGGAGATTAAGTTACTTGCCCAGGGTCATGCAACTAGTAGGGAGTGGATCCAGGATTCAGGTCTATCTGACCACAAACCCTGCCTTATTTCCGACTCCATTTCCATGGACAACGCCCATCCCTCTCAACTTCCCTATTCAAGTCTCCTTCCTCTTTTGTATTGACAATCTAGGACCACCTCTTTTTGGAAGTCTTCCTTGATCACTTCTTTGGAAGGTGGGACTCCCCTAAGAATGACATAACCCAAAACCCTCCTATCCTTTCCCAAGTTCAAAGCCACCTTCCCCAGAAGGCCCCTTATTATCTACCCAGAGCTGAACACATTATACCTGGAATTGTTATTGTTTACAATGTACGTGCCCATAACAAATTATAAGCTTCTCAAGGAAGGCCCTGTGCCCGATTCCTTTTGTGTGTTGCCAGAACACCTGACTCATAGTGGTTTTTAATCAATATATTTTCAATAATGACTAGTTTCATGCTTGGAATCATAGTTTCAGGGAGCAATTTGGCAGTGCCTATCAAACTTTACAGTAACTTTCCTTTTACCATATAATACCACTTGAAGGAACTTAAAAATACTCAAACATAGGCACAACGATACTGCATGAGGCTGTTTCTGGAAGCACTGTTTATAATACTAAAAAAACCCCAATAACTTAAAGGCCCATTGTTGGTGGGTAGTTAAGCAGATCATGATGCATCTGTACTAGGGAATATTACTCAGCTGTGATAAAGAATATTGTAGATTTGTGTGAGCTGACATGGAGACATCTTTAAACCTTTGCACTAAGTAGAAAAAGCAAGATGCAGAAAAAATATACAGTGTGATCCCATTTGGAGTAAAATTCATCTATGTAAATGCATGTCAACAGTTCTGGAAGTGTGTGCATCAAATTGCCAAGCAGTGGGTACTTTTGGGGTGGGCTCTAAGTTTGGTGAGTGAAGGATGTTTACGTTTTTGCTATAAAAATGCTTCTTTAAAAGAAATTGGTGACTTCAAACAATAGACTCACAGGACAGGAAGACTGGAAGGGGCCTTACAGGTACAGAGGCAGTGTAGGAAGGGGTTTACATCATTGACTATTCATTGTCCACCAGAGTGGACCTAGGTTCTTTGCAAATATTCCTCACTTACACCTCAAAAAAAAAAAAAAAACCCTAACAGGTTAGGATCAGCAGTGTCACTTTATAGATGGGGACATTAAAGTCAAGACTCAAACACAGCCCGTCTAAATCTCAAGCTTGTCTTCTTCAAGAGCACAGCACTAAGATTCTAATCAAAGCCCATTTTGTGGTTGAAGATGTGGCGACCTCTGCAGGCTCACCCAGCTGGAGGTCAACAGCCAGGAAGCTCTCTCCTGTACTGTTTCTCCCTCTAATTGCTTCCCACATCTGGAGGTTACCACCTCCACCAGCCAATTTGCTCTTTGGAGGGCAGGGGCTCTGCACTTTATTTCTCTGCCCCCAGGTCTGGGCTGACCATGTTCCCACGATGAGCTATTCACTCCTTGATGGTCCAAGTCAGCATCAACATGGCTTCTCTTGACCCTTGTGTCTCTAGAGATGGAGTTGTCCTTGCAAAATCAGACTTCTGCCTAGGGGAGAATGGTGCCATCTGCACTCTTTGAGAAGAGGTGAGCCAGCAGGAAGGAGTTGCAGGAAATAGCTCCTGTTTTGTGATTTGACCCAGTGTTCATCGACGAGGTTTGGCAAAGCCATCCACCAGTTTTCACCCCTGGGGAGGGCGAATGCTTCAGATGCCTGGCTGGTCTGCACTGGGGGTGGGGCAATCTTAGAAGGAGCCAGAGGGTGGGAACAAAGAATTCAAATTAGAATCCTTAAATCTCAGACTTGGGAGGAACCATAGCATTAGTGATTTAATCCAACTTTGGATACATGTGAGGCTCTGAATCGTCCCTGTAGAGTGGCCAGCAGGCTCTGCTCCAGTCACAAGGAGCTCACCACCTCACAAAGGAGCATGCTCCACTGTTGAACAGGCCTCACTAGGAGCATATACTTGCTGGTGTGGCCGAGACCTGCCTCCCCTAAAACCTCATCCACAGGACTGTGAGGCGAAAGGACAGGAAGCTTCACCCCTGACTAGTGTATGACTCGGCATACGTCACCCAAAGTATTTAGGATCCTTAGAATCTAATCCCTCATTCTACAGAAAGGAAAAATGAGGTCCAGACAGTGGGTGTTTTATTGAAATCCAAGTGTCTTGGCCCTCTTAACCCTAAAAGAATATGCCCATATTTGCTTCCTCAAAATAAACAAATAGAATCATTTCCTCAATCCCAATCACCAAAATATCAGACATTTCTTTTTCAGTATGCTGCTCAGAGCTACAGCCCCTGCTTAAGCACCACCATCACCACCATCACCATCATCACCACCATCACCATCATCATCATCACCATCACCACCATCACCATCGTCATCATCACCATCACCACGATCATCATCATCACCATCACCACCATCACCATCACCATCATCATCACCATCACCACCATCATCATCACCATCACCACCATCATCATCATCACCATCACCACCATCATCATCATCACCATCATCATCATCACCATCACCACCATCACCATCATCACCATCATGGTAATAGTGATTATACATTGAGGGTCGACTATGTGCTAGGCATTCTGTTAAGTGTTTAACATTTAATAGCTGCTTCTTAGGACGAAAGCCCACCTATCATGACAGTTGTCTTTCAGGTAGTTTTTTTTTTTTTTTAGGCTATTTTATTATTTACTTATTTATTTATATTTTGCTGGGAAGGATTTGCCCTGAGCTAACATCTTTTGCCAAACTTCCTCTCTCTCTCTCTTTTTTTTCCTCCCCAAAGCCCAGTATATAGCTGCATATTCTAGTTGTAGGTCCTTCTAGTTCTTCTATGTGAGCCACCTCCACAGCATGGCTACTGACAGAAGGGTGGTGAGGTTCCATGGCTGGGAATGGAACCTGGGCTGCTGAAGCTGAGTGTGCCGAACTTGAACTGCTAAGCCATGAGAGCTGGCTCTCAAGTAGGCTTTTAAGGAAGCAGAAGATGTGCTTCTTCCTGCCAGATCTCATCCTCTGAGGCTCGTGGTCTCAGAGCAATAGAAAAGTCAGGCTGCTTTTCCTATGCCTAAAAGGAAATGTAGATGTATGAGTGTGCACACAAACACACATGTGCTCATACAGGCTTCCTGATACACAGGTACATTAAAGGGAGCTCAGGGCTGGCTCCAGGAACTGCCTTCTCATTTGGAATCATCTATGATCCCTGACACTTCTTCCAGTTTCTCAAACAGACTCAAACCTGGCCCTGCTGTTCACACATTTGTAGACCATGTAGACCATTAAGGATTAAGGAAGACCAAGCTTCCTAATGCCCAGTGTGGATCATATGTTCTTCTCTTTCCCTGCATCATCCTCTTTTCTCCATCCATATACAAGGATACACACACACTCTCATGTATGCACACACTCAGGCATGTTCAAAAGTGTCCAATGTCCTCTCATTGTCCATTGAGTCAAGTGAAAACACTCTAGCCTGGAAATAAAGTCCTTTATGATTAAGTCCCACTCCATCTTTCAAAACTTACTTCTTCCATTCTTTGTCATTCTCCATCCAAAGTAGTCTACTGTCCTTTGTCCCCTGGCTGGAATGCCATGCCCTGTCCCGTCCCCAAGGCCTAGGTCTAATACCACAATATCCATAAAACCAGCAACGATGTTCCTAGGCCTCCTGCTGTAAAAGATCTGCCTCTCATCAGAGTTCTTAAGATCATTTTCAAAAATTGCCTCAAAACACATATTGATCCCAACAATTTATGCAGGTGCCTGAAGTGTTTCCACCCATCCCCCACCCTCCAACTCAGAGATTTCTCTTTGGTGCATATTTCTCTTTGGTACATCCTTTGGCCTTGGTAGCTTCATCTCTCTTGTAGGAACCTATTTTTCTTCTTTCTTCTTTTTGTTCCCTGTCTTAGTGTCATCAGGTCCCATTTCAACACCTTTGCCTTCATAAAACAAATGCAGGTAACTTGGCATTGCTATTATTTTTCACTGGTGTTATAAGAAATGCTTGACCAACTCTCATAATGATATGCCTGGCCATGCTGATAACAGTAAGTTAAATAAGGCATTTGATTATTGAGTTCCAGGCACTATCCTAAGAGTTTTATAAGCACTGCCTTATTTAAATAAATGTTTCACAGAACTGATGATCTGGGTACCTTTTTTATTTCCATTTTAAAGATGAGAAAACCGAGACTTGGAGAAGTTAATTCACTCATGCAAGGTCATGCAAGGTCACCCATAGAGTAACAGAGCTGGGATTTGAACACGGCTTGTCACTGATGCCAAAGCCCAAGATTTTCATCAGAGAATAACCCACAGATATTTAGTTAGTTACACGAAGTTTAGTATATAAGAGGGAGACAGCCATGAGACCATTATTTGGGGAGAAAAAAGCAAAAACAGGATTTACAGGAGAGCAGGAAGAAAAGAAAACAGTCTGAGCAGGTAGGTTGAGAATAGTGAATTGTGGTTTATAAGTTATAGATAAACTGATCAGTTGGGATATAGCAAAGAAGCCAGCCTGCACAGTCTATCCTCTAGTGGGCTGAACATGAGTACCAAAGAAACTAATTTTCATTGTCTGTGGATAGGTCAGAAAACCTTGAGCATTTAGCTGAGAAGCATGGGTGACAGGGTATGTCCTTTCATCAGCATCTCTGCTTTCACTGGGCCAGGTCTCCACCACTTCCTTCATCAGAACTCTCCTTAGGGTGCACAGCTTATCTCCCAAAAGATTAATTTCTCTGGTTAAAGAACATAAGGCACGCGGAGCCCTTAGCGTGGGGACCTGTCACGTGGTCATACTGCAATAAATGTAGAGCTGTGTTAAGCCTTACCATCATGGGGCTTCTTATTATTTTTATATTTATTGTTACCAGTGGGAACCTGATGGGTTTTGTTTTCCTGGCTTCTGCTGGTGTTCAGGTTCCTTCCTCAGCCAGTTCCAGTAACTCACTTGAGTAGCAACACAATCATGAGTATTCATAGAGCATACTGCTTGGGATGGATCAGCTCCATATATTAGAATTGTCTTGGCCACAGTGAATATATAGTTACGACAGAAATCTGTACCAGATAGTCCTCCCTTTGATGCTCGTGGGCTCCCACAGAAAGGTGCCTGGACTCTATCAACCGCTTGTTGACTCGTTGTCTGAGCATAAGCATCTCAGGATGGGGGTCTTCTCTGAGCATCTTTGTTTCCCACATAGCCCCTACTCCAGGATCATGTCTGTGGCAGATGCTTAGGGGGTGTTGGAATAAATGATTGAGTGATTGAAAATGCCATTTTACTGCCCTTTGCTACAGACACAACCGGCTGTCAGTGCTGATGGCCCCTGCGGTGTGTTTTTCTTCCCTGGGAAACCACACCAGTTTAGCTTTGGCCACAGTTCTTTCCACACACCCTTTCATGTGTGGGCAACAACCCACCAGATCTCCTTCTTACTTTCAACTTCATGCAGTTCAGCATCTCCCATGACACTCCACAGCCCGTCTCAGCTTCCTCCCCCATCACTATCCCTGGTGTCCCAATATCCCTGGTCTCCCTGGATTCCATTATTTGGAATCTCTCTTCCAAATAATGCTTAAAAAGCTACCATTTACTGAGTACCTACTATGTGGCAGATGCTTTATGTGCAAAACCTCACTGGATCCTCACATCAGCCCAATTAGTAGATCTATTACTACCTATTTTATAGATGAGAAAACTGAGACTCAGAAAGGGGACTTTACAAGCCTAAGACAAATAGCTGAAATGCAAACTCGGCTGTGACTGACATCCACGTCTAGCAGTTTAACCATTACACTATAGTGTATCTTCATATAGAAACACCAATTAACTTTTTCTGATATTCAAGGAAAATTGTACATATGGATTTGAATGCTGGTTTAGGGCAGTCACACACCCCTGAACTCACATTTCTCACAAATCTTCATGGGAACAGCTCTTCCTCCTTTAACCTTATACATACTTCCAGTTTCTGCAGGAGATACTCAAGCTTCCCATGTGCAAGGAAGAAAGCTGGGCACTGCTTGGGGTGCAAAGCGTATATGATATATATCATAGTTTCCACGAGTTTACAAAGGAAAAGGGAGATGAGGAAAAAAAGAAAGAAAGAAAAGAAAAAGAAAATTATATTCAAAGAGTTGACTACTAGAATACTCCTAGAGACAAAGACTGGTGGAGATGCAAAGGAATGTGTCGGGAAGGGTAAAGAAACCAATATTTACTGTGAGGCTGACACTGTAGTAAGTGCATTAAAGTACCAGTGACCATTTTAAAGTACCTACTAAGTATACAGACTTTTCATACATTCTCCGTCATGCTCACAAGAAGTCAGCAAAGTGGGAAAACTTATCTCTATTTTACAAAGGAAGAAATTAAGGTACAGAGAGGTGGAACAAATTACATAAGGGCACACAGCCATTAAGTGGCAGAACCGAAATTAGAATCCAAGTCTGTCTGGGTCCAAAGGCTGGTTTCTTTCTGCTGGACCCGCTGCCTGCATTTCTGACATTCCTCACCTGAGCCTCCTCTTCGCCCTCCAGTTGGGTCCACCATATTGTCCACATTAACAGGTAAAGAGGAAGTGCAGAACCTGGCACCTAGAATGCTGGTTTGAGGGAAAGAAGGCTATATGCTAATGAGATCTGAGCTGGCCCTGGATGGACTGACATGATTCAGTGCACAGACGCCAGGAAGGAATTCTCAAGAGAAAGGTCTTCAAGCGCACAGGCATGGACATGTGGTAGTACAGCATATGCTGCAGAAAAGAAAAAGCCACTGGCCAGTGTGGCTGCAGTGTCAGGTTGCCAGAAGGAGACATGGCCAGAATCCTGTTAAGCCGAGCCGGGATTCTTGACTTTGGCAGACTGTTTGCTTTGAATCAAGGGTGTTGATGCTGTGGAGTTGAGTCTGCAGGAAGTCAATCCCGAGGATCCTGGAAAAGCAAGGCCACTTGCTCCAACCACTAGGCACACTTGCTCCCCAGACACCACCTGTGTGCAGAGTCTTGAAGTGTTTTGTAGGGATCTCACCCAAACCTAGGGAAATAAATTCCACAGGGCCTTCGGAAGACGAAATGGCACTTGCTCCCCACCGTCTAATCTGAACAGCCCTTTGCTGACTAATTGAATTACTCTGGCCCACAAACTGATAGACAGCTGCTAAAAATGGTTATTGCATTATTAATTCGCTCCAGCAAGTTCACATTAAACCTATACTGTTAATAATTTTTCCCCTTCTATTTCTTCCCTCTTAATTAGACTATTTAAAACTTTGAAGGAATAGTCTTCTCTTGCTAAATGGAGGCATCGGGCAAATTACATTTTTGATTGAATACTTCTCTGATAGGCCAGCAAATGAGACTGTTGAGTTGTTAATTATTGTCAGAGTTCCACACGGTGCCTGCTAACGAGGCAGTCAATCTTAGCTGTCCCTGAATATTAATGGAGGCCAATGGGATGTACTGGGAAGGATGCCTCCTGGAGGTGCAGGGTGTCCAGTTTGCTGGCTGTACATGGAAGGGGGGTGACTTCTTGTTGCTAGAGCTAATGAGAACTTGTGATGAGTGTAGAAAGGAGTGGGGAGTGAAAAAGAGGTGGGGACAGCCAGAATGGCTCGTGGCACCAGGTGGGCACCACTGGGATGGCCCACTTAGTTGAGTTCAGCTTTAATCACTGCTTGCCTGGCCTCGGAGTCCTTACTAGCAAGGCTGTGTGTTTGTATTTTTGGGGGGAGCTGCTGGGTATGAAGACGTGGCTGTTGAGCAGTCAGGAAAAGGTACACATCTTAAGACTGCTGATGTGGGCTCAGAATGACCCACCCTCGGGCTCCAGTGCTGGCTGATGCCTTGGGATTTAGTCCTAACTTCAGCACCAGTTATGCTGTGGGGCAAGAGAGGTGTCAGGTTCCATTCAGCAAGACTAGGGGTGACAAAGAGGGGATGTCATCCAAGACTGGGCATCAGAGAGCCCTATATTTAGTCTGGGACACAGTGAAAGCTCAGTAGAAGGGCAGAGAAGGGACAGAAATTGGATTTGATTCAATAAATATTTACTGAGCACTTTGTATGCATGACAAAGACTTAAGTTCCCTGTGCAAACTCCCAGGGCAGATATTTTTGGGGAATCATCCTTGACCTTTACTTCTATTTCACAACTGCCCACTCCTCCCTCCCCTCCATTAGATGGCTTCCCGAGGCTCTGATTCTCCTTCACCAATGTTTCGGGAATTCATTTTCTTTTCCATCGCCATTTCTCCTTCCCTAGTCCATCGCTTGCTGGGTTACTGCCTCAATCTAATTATTACTGGGTCTCCACTCTCCCACCCTCCCCACTGCAACCTCTTTGACCTCATCTCTTGCTACTCCCTGCAGTATATTCTGTTCCTCAAACACACCAGCCAGGCTCCCTGCCTCCCCTCTAAGTTTCTGTTTCACCATCTCTGAGTCAGGGTGTTAACCTACTGTGACATATCTGGCAAGATAGCTGGTCAACACATGCTGTTTCCCATCTCCCTGAGCCTCTCTCTTCTCTAAGCCACATCATTCCAACTGACGTTTAATCTTTACACTTGGGTCCATCTGCCTATCCCTCTGATCCTATTCATTTTATGACAATGTAGACATGGGTTGTGGATGGGGATCAGGAAGGTTGGCCTGGCCAGGCTACAGCATCCTGGCAACGGGTGGGGAGTCGACCCCCTAGAATAGAGACATCCCTCCCATCTCACAGGATAGGGCATGAAGGCAGATTCCTAACCCAGGAGGGGTAGCAGGCAACAAGTTTGTGAATCCATATAGGTTTCCAGGCTGATTTCTAGGTTTTACTTTGCAACTTTGTGGGGGAATACAATTAACAAAAAGAAAAAAGAATGGAATTAAACTTCTGAAGATATAATCTCGCCCCTTTGCTAACTGAACAATTGATGCCACAAATGCTTATTGACAGCTTGCTGGGTAGTAGACACTGTTTTAGGATCCCACTGTCTAAGATACCACAGATGACAAAAACAGGCAAGATTCTCTGCCCACCGGCAGCTTATATTCTAACTTGGGAGGTAATGAGCCAGTAAGTAAAGCGATCAATCAATACATACATACATACATACATACAATGATTTCAGATAATGATAAGGAATAGGAAGACCATATCTCTTATGGCATAAGGAGGCATGAGAGTAATTGTGGGACAGGTGTATGTGGGGTTGGGCAATGTTAGGGAAATATCAAGAGGGAGACTTGAGCCAAGATCTCAGTGAAAAGAAGTACGCCAAATGAACATCAGTCGGGGGAGAGCTTTCCAGGCAGAGGTAACAGCACAGACAAGGGCCTGAGAAGAAACAGCTTGGCAAGGTGCAGGAACAGAAATAACGCTGTTTGACTGAACTGTGATAACGAGGGGCGGGGAGTACAGAGCGTGTGAGTTGAGAGAGGAAGGGCCTTACAGACCTTGGTAATAAGTTAGATTTGGCGCCAAGGTCAATGGGAAGCTGTTGTGGGATTTAAGCTATGGAAAGACAGGATTGGATGGAGGTGCTTTTTAAAGAGTCTCATCAAGCACTATTTACAGGTGAAACCTAGTACCAAGTGGCGGGTATACAACAATGAAGTAGATCCAGCCACTGCCTTCTTAGAATGCTAATGGTCAAGGCAGACACACAGCTAGGTATCTGATACAACATAAGGACCAACGGACTGAGGATGGACCCCAATGGTGGCTCTTTTCTTCCTCTATAGCAATAGACATTTTAGTTTGGTTTCTGGCTCCCCAGAACAAATATCACATTTCCCAACCTTCTTCAAAGGTGGGTGTGGCCATGAGATTCCTTAGTGACTAACAGAATATTTGTGGAGGTAAATTATGGCAGCTTCAGTGTTCCTCCTTGGGAGACAGCTGGGTCTACATTCTGCAGCCTTCCCCCTGCCTCCATCCTACTGCTCAGAACGTGGGTGCGATGGCTGCAGTACCATCTTGGAGCACACCAATGAGAGCTAGACCTTAGGGACACAGAAAGCTGGCAGGAGCTTCTCTAAACACTCCTGGAGTAAAGAGCTACCATTTCAGCCCTGGATTCCCACCTCTGAAATTTGACCCAAGAGACAAATACACCTGCATCTCCTGTAGAAGTGGGTTTTATTTTGGGTTTCTGTGATTGCAGACTAACTGAATCCTAAGAGTTACAAGTGCTAATAAAGGGGGGAGGAATTTTTTATGGGCATTCAGAGAGGGAGAAACTAATTCCAACTCCTTTAAAACAAATTGCCTACATTTACTCTGAGTTTCCCTCTTAGTTTCTTCTCATTACCTGCTCTCCACTCAGTCCCAGCTCACTGCTGCAGGGAGGGGTAAGACTGGCTCTCTCTGAGACCTCAGGATGGTTTCGTTCGTCCCTCCTTGCCTCCCCTCTGGCCCACTTCAAGCAGACAGGAGAGGAGCCAGAGCAAAGGTGGGTGTCACGCAGTTCCTTCCCGCAGAGAATTGGCTGATTCTGTCTCATGTAATGAGACAGGCAGGCCAAGACAAGTTTGCATTAGAAACAAGAACACTTAAGCAATTAAACCAGAACATTCATTTCACAAGGTGGGAGGGAAACTAGATGAAAACACAACCTAACAAACGGGAGATGGCAACTCTTTTGAAGCTATCACTTATTGGCAAAGGTCATTCCTGAATTTTATTAAAAAAAAAAAAAAGAAAAAGCATTGACTAGAATACTACCATTGAAACACAATAGATGGAACAGACCAATTATGCTGGAATCCATGTCAATCTGTACAAGATGTTAGACAAGGCAAAAAATAATACCAAGAGGATGATATGGATGGTCTGACTGATCTGGACTGCTCTATCTTCTAGCTAAATAATGTCTTCAGGCAGAGAAGAGTCAACGAACTGAATGATGGGTACATGGAGGGTACCACCAATCAACCAATCTGAATATGGTGGGGTCTGGAGCCCTCTGTTGTGTCAAGTGTTAGTCCTTTATTTTCTGGATCAAGGAGACATCTGGGGAGTCCTAACAGAATGGTTGGGATGGTCAGGGGGACTCGGGGGCTCAGGAAGCAGCTATTGAAAAACTGGTCCAGATGCACTCCAATATTTTAACAGTCACCACAGCGTGCTGTTGCATATCTGCCGAATATCAGCTCAGCTTCCACAAAGGAGAAGCTATTGCTCCAAAGAGGCACCTGATGCCTCGGATCAAAGAAGCCCCATTTCTTTTCTCAACAGCCGCAGAGGTGCCAATGGTCTGCAAGTTTTCTTCCAAGCCCCCTAAAGGGCCCTGGAGTGCCCATCAAGAGGAGTGCCAGCTGCAGCTAACGCACGCAGAACACTTTGCAATTAACGGAGCCGAGTGTGCCATTAAGAGAAACTTCCGAGGGAGGCAATACCCCCAAGTACGCCTTGGAGCGTAATGAAGTTAGTCAGGCCGGTAAACACCTAAGTGATGGCCTTGTAAAACAAATGGCTTTTGAATTCATTTAGCTCTGCAGACTGAGGCATGGTGCAAATGATGACTGTTCCGTTATTTTCTGTTGATATTTATATGAACCCCTGTATATGTGGCTGTAGGAGAAATAGGTTTAGTTTCCTAGAGTCAGGCTGTTATGTGTCTACATTCCAGCTCTTTTCCTGTTCGAGCTGTGCAAACTTGGGGAAGTTACTTAACTTCTCTGAGCCTTTATTTTTCTCATTAGTAAAGAAGTTAGGGGAATAATACTCAGCCTGCCAGGTTGTTGTGAAGACTCACTACAAAAGGTGCCAATTAATGGGGATTTCCTTAGCAATTTTCATGTCTGTGCTGGTGGAACATACATTTCTAGGTCTCACACTTTAAATAAAACAATATACTGTACTGAATTCCGAGAAGGGCATCCCACCGTTCAACATATTGGAGGATTAAGGCTGAGAGAGCCCAGTGCTTAAGAGCATGGGTTTTAGAGTTTCATATACCTGAATTTGAGTCCTGCCCCTGCTATTTTAGAATAGCTGTGTAAGACTATACTTTCAGGGATCATTTCTATAGTTCGTTACAATAGCTGTGTGATCTTGGACAAGTAACTTAGCCTCTCTGAGCCTCATTGTCTTCACCTTTAACGTGGGAATGATACTGCCCAGCTCATAGGATTGTTGTGAGGATTAAAAAAGTTAATGTGTGGACCTAGCAAAGAGAAGACACTCAGTAAACGTGAGCTTTTTAAGAGATTTCCATTATTCCAGAAGCACATTCCTCCTCAGGTTGCAGCTGGACTTTGGGATCAGCCCAGAAAAGAATAAGGCTTCCAGTCATATGGTCTAACGTACCAGTCTTGCCGGCTGGCAGAACAGGATTCAAATTCCACTTCCACCCTTTACTGTCTGTGTGACAGGTAACGTAGGTTACCTCTCTGTTTCAGTTTCCTCCTCTGCAAGATAAAGAAGCAATTCTTTCTCTAATTGGGGGTATACACTCTCTACCTTGTTGTTTTGACCATTAATTAGCTTATAATATTTATTTATATATTTATATAGCTTACATATTTATATTAGCTTATATACATTAACTTATATACTTTAACACTTACTTATTTAATGCAGGAACTGTCTTCAGATTTTACAGTTATAACTCCTTAAATTTAATCTTCATATTAACCGTTTGAGGTAAGTACTATTATTATCCCCATTTTACAGATGAGAAATTGAGAAAGAAATGTGGAGTAACGTGACCAAGATCACATCCTAGTGAGGTGGCAGACCTGGGGTTTGACCCCAATAGATTCTAGCTTTGGGGTGGGTACCCCTAATCCCCAAGCTGTGGGGCCACACCACCACCACTGATAGAACCATCACAACTGCCATCATGGCCATAAGTGCATTTATTGTGCGCTGATTGGGTTCCAAGCACCTTACACACATGGCCTCATTTTATTCTCAGGACAACCCTATGGGGTGGGTTAAATGACTTGCCCAAGGTCATTCAGTTAGCACGTGCCAGTGCTTGCATATGATTTTGCTCCCCCTGGCCCCAAAGCCCATGCTCTATGGCACTTTACTACACTGTTGAAACTGGGAGAGCACCCAGCACACCACTGGGCACATAACTGATGTTCTCCACCAGGCGTTTCTCTCTTCCGGGAATTTTCAAGCCGTAAAGGTGGGATTTTCTGACAGCCCCTGAGCACGTCAGAATCAATCTTTTCCCCGTGTCTAATTTGAAGTGTGAATCTGGTGGCTTCAGATAACAAATGAACCCACACACATCTCCACCTTGCTCTCATTTAGCACAGCTCTGCTCAAGGCCTGGCACCTTGTTTATGTTTTTGGAAAAGAAGAATGATCAGCAAAGGTGGGTGGTGGAGCCCTGCCTATCTCCTTAGGGGCTGGACAAATCGTTGGATATGAGAACACATTTGTAAGACTCTACAGACCTTGAACATGAGAGAAGGCGTGAATGGCTCATCATTGTTTGGATGATATCTGTCGGATTTCTTATTTGGTTTAATTTGATAAGCATTGGCCTCGTATCTCAGAGGAGAATATTAGACTCAACCACTTCTAATACAGCGACCTTGCTTTCCCTCTCTATCCATCTTCCACGCTGAGCCAGAATAATGGTTCTAGAATGGAAATCCAGTAATTCTCTCTCCTCCTTAAAATCCTTTCACGGGTTCCGATTGCTCTAGGGAAAAAAGACAAGACCCTTGAATATAATCTACAAGGCTCTTCATGGGTGGCCCCTGGACCAACCACTCTCTCCTCACCTCCTTCTCCCCCAGCAACTTTTACTCCAGTCATCCAGAACAACGTGCATCTCCCTGAATGTCTAGGTATCATTTCCCTTTGCCTTCTTCCGACTCCAACTTTTCCTATGGATCTCGGCTGGGACTCTACTTTTCTCTGGGAAGTCAGCCTGGACAGCTCAAATGTGCCCACCCTCAAGCCCTCATTTGCTGGTATTATCTATTTTCTCTCCAACAAGGTCAGGAACTGGATGTAGTTTTCCACCGTCTAGCTCAGAGTCGGACACACAGTGGGTGAGTCCTCCATACATATTTATTGGTTGAATGAATAAGTAAATGAGCATTTCCAAGGATTAATAACTTCATTACCTTTTGGAGGATGAGTAGAAAGAAATATAGTTAAGGTTTAGGACAAGATAAAGGTGCAAATGGAACTGACATTTAAAAATAATAATAATAAGTGTTTTTCTCTGAATTCCAGTTGATCCTGGCACTATACTTAATTCATTTTGTAAATATTTGTTAGTTTTTACTGAATTGTCAAGCAATGTATGAGATTCAGCTGAAAGGCAAATAAATCTTTTCTACCCTAAGAAAGTTCACAGTTTAAGGGGGAGGCAGATACAGCAAAATAAAGCTCACAAAATATTTACTGGCTGTTTGAGGACATACCCTGTATCAGGCTCTTTTCACACATCATTTCTAATTTTCTCAGCAACCTACGAGATAGGCATTGATCCCATTTTTACAGATGAGGAAACTAAAGTTCAGGGAGATTTAAAAGTAGGTAACTTTCTTTTGTTCAATCATGCAATGGAGTAATAGAAACATGAACTGGCACTCTTTAACACCTGAGATCTTGCTAGATGACCTTAATTCACACTCCACTGTGCTGTGAATAGATGCGAATCCCACTCTGTACATTTGCTGTCACTTTTATGCATATTACCTTATTTCAGTCCCACGAAGCACTATTTATGATGCAGTCAAGGATGCTATTATACAATCCTCAATTTACAGATAGAAAAACTGAGCCAGCGAGAGGCGAGGTCACAAGCTCCCAGGTCACATATTCCTGCCAACAGGGACAGAACCCAGATATCTCTCTCGAAGGTGGGACCTTGTTGCTTTACAAATCCACCCTCCAAAATCATGCCCCTCCAACCCCAAGCATGAGACCCCCTTTTGTCCACAAGAAACACTGACCTTTCTTTATCAGGGTAGATCAAGGGCACTGCCCTGGGGCTGGATGAAGGCAGTTTTACAGGCCCTGGGGGTCTGCAATAACCCCCCATCCCCAAGCAGCACTTACATTAAGTTTGCTTTCAGTCTGGTATCCATTGCTCCTCATTCAGCTGATATAAGAAAGGGCCCTGGAGAACATGGCCAGCTCTCAGCCCCATCTGAGGACAGCACATTGACCCAAAGCACAGTACATTATCCGGGCCTCCATATATTAGTGCAATATCGTTTTCTTCAGACTGATAGCAATTCATTACTTTAAGTACACAGGGGGATAATTCCAGAGGAAAATTGATCATCTCTCTGAGATATTTCTTGCTAGTAAAAAAAAAAAAAAGAATATCCCCAGGAAGGAATCCTCTCTGCCCCTTGTTTCGCAAGGCTTTAGTTCCTTAACTCAACACAACAAGAATTTATTTTCTTTACTGTGTGCCCAGCTGTGTTAAGATTTGAAAGAACAAATAGGATTTGGACCCTTCCTCTTAGGTTACCCACTCTATTAAAAAAGAGACAACGGGTGAAAAAGTTGCTCTAATTCAGAGAGATTGTAGAGCACAGTAGTAAAAAGCTCAGGCTTTGCTGATGAGCCGGTTATGGGTTTGAATCCCCGTTCTGCCACTTAACTAGCATCACATTCTTGGGCCAGTAACCTAACCTCATAGAGGCTGGAATTTCTCATCTGGTGAGATGAAGACAATGACAGGATCAACTTTGTGACCCTATTTAAAAATGACATGAGATAATATATAAGAAATCTGTAAGTAGCTAGCACACAGTGAATATTCAATACAAATAATTGTTTTATTATTATTATTTCCCACCTCTGTGGCCCTCCACAGGGTTGTCAGCCCCTTGAGGACAGAGATTCCATGCTTTCCCTCTTTGTAACTCCTCCATCCCTTATATCTAGCAGAGGGCTCATCACACATTTGATTCTCATTATTTTTTTTTAATTAGCTGAGTGTATTTTAGATATACAGACAGAAATGAAATCACTCATGTCATTCTTTTGTATTTTTGTTTCGAATTTAATATATTCAAAAAAAAATCTTGAGTAAAAGCCTACTGTGTGTGGGCCCTGTGCTGAATGCTGGGGAGAAAGATAAATGAAACAGCCTCACTGCTCTTGGAAAGCTCACAGCCCCACACTGCCAGGGTGAAGGGAAGAAATGAGAGAAACATTAGTCTTCTCAGTGATGATGATAACATTTTCTTCTCAGAAAATGATAACACTAGAAAACTGAGGCCACTAATCTGGGATCCGGAATCTTGGTTCTAGCACATTGTTAAAACTGTATTTGACCCTTTTGCCCTCGTAGGACTTTGAAGTCCCTTTACTGCGGAATAGTGTGATAGTCTGGGATACTAGGATTCTGTCCTGACCTTTTTTTTCTGGAATAATTTTAGATTAAGAGAAGACTTTCAAAGACACAGAGAAATTCTGTATACCCTTCACCCATCTTCCCCTAATGTTAACATCTTATATAATCACATGTATTAGTTAGAGTTCTCCAAAGAAACAGAACCAGTAGGATGTGTGTGTGTGTGTGTGTGTGTGTATATATATATATATAATCTTTCTATATTTATAAAGAGATTTATTATAAAGAATTGGCTTATGTGATTACAGAGGCTGCAAGTCCCAAATCTGCAAAGCCAATGTCCCAGTTTGAGTTCAAAGGCCAGCAGACTGCTTTAAAACCAGGCTGACGTCTCAGTTCGAAGGCCACCAGGCAGGAGAATTCCCTCTTAGTCCAGAAGGCTCAGCCTTCTGTTCTACTCAGTCCTTCAATGGATGCCATGAGGCCCACCCACATTAGGGAGGGCAATCTGCCTTACTCAGTCCACTGATTGAAATGTTAATCTCATCCAAAAACACCCTCACAGAAACACCCAGAATAATGTTTGACCAAATATCGGGACACCCTGTGGCCCAGTTAAGTTAAAAAGACACAAAATTAGCCAATAACATATATGTACCACAGTACACATATCAAAACTAAGAAGTTAACATTAAAATAATACTATTAACAAACTACAGACTTTATTTGGATCCCAACTGCCTTTTCATTGGAATAGCCTCTATGCGTTCCAAATGACATGGGAGTTAGGCACCCTCGTCGGGACTATCGGATCTACACCACAAAAACAGAGCAAGACATCCAGCCACACAACATGAGCAGAGAAGTAGGAGGTACACTGGCCCAGGAGACTAAATACTTGGATCCCAGCCCTGGCTTTGCTACTGAAAGTCTCCAGGTCCTTATGAAAATTGCAACACCTTTCTGATCCTTCATTTGAAAAAAATTCTGGGCTGGCCCGGTGGCGTAGTGGTTAAGTTCGTGCACTCTGCTTCAGCGGCCGGGAGTTCGCAGGTTCGGATCCTGGGTGTGGACCTATGCACCGCTTATCAGCCGTGCTGTGGCGGCGTCCCATGTAAAGTAGAGGAAGATGGGCACAGATGTTAGCCCGGGGCCAGTCTTCCTCAGCAAAAAGAGGAGGATTGGCAACATGTTAGCTCAGGGCTAATCTTCCTCACACATACACAAAAAAAATCTAACTAGATAAGCCAAAAAATCCTTTCAAGCTCTAAAAATCTATAGAAATTTAAGGAGGAGAATACAACACACACACACACTGACCCAATGTGGTCCTGTTGCTCCTGAGGTCCCTTCCTTAGCCAGTGGGGCGTGCCCACTTGGAGTGAGGTGACTACCACTCAGGTCCCCAGTTCTCAGTGCTGGTAAGTTCATTTTAAGCCTTGGCCCTTCTCCAGCCACAGCTAACCACCCTCTCAGCCCACCCTGAACTCCTCTGAATTCATCTCTAATCTCCCTCGGCTGAGCCTCCTGTCTCATCTGACCCTCTTCTCTGACTCCCAACCTTCCAACATCCCTTTGGGCTCTGTAGCTTCTTATCCTCCCTACCAGTTTTCATGACTTGGTCCTTGACCCTGGACCTCCTGGGTACTAGACCCAGATAGCCCTCAGGGCTCTGCCCGGCCTCCAGCTTCACAGCGCTTATCCCATCATCATTTTTATTTTAGGAATATGCACTGCAGTGAATGCCCAGCCTTTTCTTGCACAAGCTGAGGCACTGATTTACAGCTCGAATGCATGTGTGCATACACACACTCCGCCTGCCAGGGACGGCTTGTGAGGGCCGCCCTGAGCACGTCTCCTTCCTGCACTGAAGAAGCTAGCCAGAGACAAGTGGTGTGACATTTAGAGAACATTTCTAGATGCTCTCCAGAGTGAAGAAGATGGAAACAATGAGAGGCCAAGTTCAGCCCAACTCAAAGCAAAACGGCTCACGGAACAGCCAAATGGGCTTCGCTCAGAGGCAACAATCGCACAAGACCAGGTGGCTGATGCACTTGACCTGTAATAGCCAAATGGGCAGTAATAACTCAAAGCCTTTATATGTGTAACTCTCCTCTTCAGTGTCTCATTTCCACACCCTCTCCTGGATGGATATGCCCTCGAGGAATGTCAGCTCATATTCACAGCAGGAGTCGAAAGCCAGAATTAATTATTACTGATGATATGCTTGAGTTTCTTAACCATCTTAAATCTCTATCTACTCTGTGCCAGGTCCTGCTGCTAGTAGGTATGGACTGGGGGGAATAAGATCAATCAGCCATGATCCTCAACATAAAGGATCTCCTAGATTGGAGGTAAGGGCGAGTGGATAAAGTATGTAATAAATTACATATAAATGCTAGGCCTGGGAGGGAAGGGGAAAGACCGTAGGGACCAGGACTCATGACACACCTGTGGGTTAGAGATGCAGAGGTTATGGTCCACACTTTCCGGGGCTCAGTCTTGGCGTAAAGAGAGACAGATATTCATTCCTGCTGCTACCACCTCCATCTCCGGTCTAACCTACCAGACTGGACCCCCAAGAGGCCTGCTCACATAACAGTATCTCCAGTTCAACCCACACTGCTAGAGAAGCCAGATTCAAATGTTCTAAAACTGGATTTTGGTCGCAGTTATATAACTCTGTAAACTTACCAAAACTCACTGAAATTTACACTTATAACGGATGTTATGGTATGTAAGGTATATCTCAAGCACAAAAAGAAAAAAAAAGGCAGATTCATCATCTGGATACAATTGTGATTGTGCAGTTCTGCAGATCAATATCATCAATACTTTCCTAATTTCTTCAAGATAAAAAATCCATACCTTTGGCCTGAGATTCAAAACTCCACAAGTAGTAAGGCTTAGTTCTGTACAGTAGCTTTTGTTTTAAATGGATTAGCCTCCCACACAGCCTGTCCGTTCCATTTCACCGCAGTGCATTCCATTTCTTCCCATCCTACTTCATTCCATGTCATCCCATCCCACAGGATTTTGTTTTGTTTTAAGCACTTATTTTAGCAATGCATAGCTATGACAGGTGTTGATGATAAAGAAATGAAGGAAACAAAGTTCTGTCCTTGAAGAGTTCATAGACTCACCTGTTCACTGTGAAAACGGACAAATAGAATCTCAACAGTGAATGCTTATGTCGTGCTTACCGTGTGCTGGGCATTGGTCTCAGTACTTTTATATATATGAGCTCATCTCATTTTTATAGTTTCCTTATAGGGGAGGTACTATTATTATTTTCATTTTATAAAGGAAGGAACTAAAGCAGAAAAGGGTTAAGCAAAACGCCCAAGGTCACAGAGCTAGTAGGTGGCAGAGCCGGAATTCAAATCCACGCATCCTGGTTCCTCAGTTCACACTCTTAACCTTCATGCTGTAGACACACACACCAGAGATGGAAAGGTTCCCTCAGGAGGTGACATCTCAGTTACTTTTGGGAGAGGAGATGTAATCTGCACTACAGACACACGGGAGGGGTAACCAAATGGAAAGCAGGTACAAAGATATTAGTATATACAGTGGGATGTGTCTGGGGAATCATACACAACTCAATGTGGCTGCAAGGTAAAGAGGGAGAGGGGACAACGTTGGTTGGAGATGAGGCTTGAGATGTTGTGAGGGACTGGATTACATCAGGTTGAAGTACTCTATCAGTTAGGATGCCACTACCTCAAAGTAGTAGAAAAGCATGACTGAAATTGGTATAATCCATAAAGACATGAATTGTTGCTTATAGAAAGTCCAGAGATAGGGAGGATTTCAGAGCTGTTCAATTCAGCAGCTCAGTTGTGTTATCAAGGAACCAAGTTTTCCATCTTTCCACTACAGCATGCTCAGTGTTGGCTTATGTCTCAGGATGACTTGCTTCATGGTCTCAAGAAGGCAAAACATTTTCAGTCTTCCTGGCCGGACACAGCAAAGTCCAAAATCAGAAAGTAACTATCACTCATGGCATCTCCTCTTAACAGCAAGTGGAAATTTTTCAGAAGACTATCCCCCACCCCCGACCCCAAACTCATGTCTCATTGGCCAGGACTGAGATTCACATACAACCCTGACAATCACTGGCAAGGAGAATTCACCATATTGGTTTAGACAAATCACAATTTAGCTCTTAGAAAGGGATGGGACTCACCTTTCCCTGAGTCACAGAGTAGATATTTGCACCAAATCCAGGTCTTGTGAGCAAAGAAAGGGGGACTGAACATCAAATAGGCAGCCAGTATTTCTGAGACAAAAGCTTAGCCTCTTTCCTGAAGGTCATGGTGGTAGGGGGTGGGGAAGAGCAGAGCACTCAAAGTTAAGACACAGCCAAACTGATGTTTAGAAGCAATCTTTTATTCATACTTCCATTTCCTTTTAGCACTCTAGCCTGCATTCCTGTCCCCTCCCCTCCCCACTTCCTTCCTTCCCTCCCTCCACTTTCCTTCTATGGATCACAAATGTTCTGAGGTTTGTAATTTGTTCAATATTATTCTTAGTGTGGAATCACACTCCCGAGCAACACACACAGTCCTTTCTTGATTTCATACAACCACGAGTCTCTGTTTCCCTTTGACTTACCCCATCCCACCTCTTCCCACAGGAAGCCTTTTATGAACACCCCCTCCCCTCAGTGATCTCTCTTTTCTATCGAGTTTTTATCATCCCTGAGGCTGCTTGCCAATTCATGTGGAACCTAGTGTGGGAAAATGGGAAGGTGTCCTATGGGAGATTCTGTGGACATTAAAGGCATCTCAGAACACAGCATCTGTTTATTTCCCCCACTCCCAACTTAAACCCCTCTCTTTCCTTCACTCTCTTAAAATTCTCTGATAATGATTATTGGTTTTCTGTAGCCAAAGGGCAAAATTAATAAATTCCTCAGCTGGATCACTTTCTTGAAATCTAGCAATGGTCTTCAACTGTTAGCACTGGGACGAAGGACGAAGACAGTAAAACAGAAGCAGGAAAGGAGAGGAAGGCGATGCGTGTGTGTGGGGATCAAACCCGTCTACTCCAGAGTGTTGCTCAGTAAGACCAGGGACTTGAGCCTTTGAGAAAGGGAGAGGATCTCATCTCAAGGTCTTGAAGTGGGAAGGTTTTGGGGCGGGAAGAGGGCAGGGTACATGAGAGTCGTGAGTGCGGAGCAGAGGATTAATGTGCCACCTTTATCTATGAAGGCTTTTCTCCCCAAACCTCCCCACGTCCATACCTGAAATTGCGACCACAGGCTTCAACTAGCCTGCGTGATCAGCCACAAGGATGCATTTTGCCTTTATTTTTATTTATTTATTTAAATTGAAGTATAGGTGACATACAATATTATGTTAGTTTCAAGTGTACAACTTAGTGATTTGACATTTATATACACTACAAAATGATCACCAGGATCAGTCTAATAATCATCTGTCACCATGCAAAGTTATTATAGTATTATTGACTATTGTCCCTATGCTGTATATTGCATCCCCATGTCTTATTTATTTTATAACTGAGAGATTGCTTTTAAATTTCAAGATTGGAAAAAGCAGGACAAAGTTCTCTAACATGTATTAAGCCAATGTAGGAACGATGCTTCTAGGTAGCTATAGACTAACGATTGCTATTTCTTTGAGGGAGACTCTATCTGACGGGATCTTGGAAGGCAGTGCGTGAACTCCAAAGGGATTTTGGAATCAGACAGTTCTGGGTTTGATTCACTGAACCATTTTCTGCCAGCTGTGTGGTGTTGGGAAGTCACTTAACTTCTGGGGGACTTAGTTTCTTATGGTGTGAAATGGGATTCATATTCTCTGTTCATTCTGCCTCTATGAGCTGTTAGAGGAACAAATGGGATAATGAATGCGGAAGTCTCATAGAGACATCTGAGTTAAGTTGATGAGGTTATTTCTTCTGGGAAGATACTTCTCACTTCCCAAAGGGAGCACAGAACAGGTTTCATCACGTAATTAATGTGTAAACAACTTTGATTTTCCATCTCAATGACTTTCTCTCTTTGCCTCTGTGTATCCTAGATCTCTAGACTCTCTTCTACAAGAAGGGAGGAGGGGGACTTAGGCTGCATCTTTTCGTTCCTCTTTAAGATACCCAGAAAGAGATTTCTTTGGTCCAAATTGGGCCAGCAGAGAAACACACACATTCTCATAGAATAAAATTTTGATTCAGGCAATATTTTTATATTCCTGGAGATCAAAGAATCTTTTCCTATGAACCATTGGAGAGTAAGTTGTCACCACATGTTCCATTACGCCAAACACTTTAGAGGTAATTTCAACAAACAAAAACATTCTCATACATATCAACAATATAATGATCAAAAGCAGGGAATTTAATACATTACTACTGTAAAATCCTCAAGTCTCATTCAAGTTTTGCCAAGTCCCCAAATTTCCTTTAAAGCAAAGGATCCAGGTCAGAAACATGTCTTCCCTTTATTTGTCATGTCTTTTAGTCTTCTTAAATCTAGAATGTATCCTCAGTTTTTTCTTGACTTTCATAATCTTGAAACTTCTGAAGGCCATCCCTTTCAACTGGTTTGTCTGATGTTTCTTCATGATCAGATTCAGGTAATGCATCTTTGGAAAAGAATATCACAGAATTCGTGTTTCTTTGTCAGGGCATCCTATTAGGTGGTACGTGATTTTCATTTGTCCCACTTAGGATGAAGTTCACTTTTTTCATTTGATTGAAGTGTGGCCTGCCAGTCTTCTCTACTGTAAAGTAACTCTTTCTCTCTCTGTAATTATTAAATCTAGTGTGGGGAGGTACTTTGAAATTATGTAAACATCTCATTCCTTGTCAAACATTCAATGTATTCGTTAATGTTTATTTGTATTGAATGGTGGTTTCCTATTTTATTGACTGGGTTACATGTTACTATATTTATTTGGATGATCAAATTGCCTCAAATTTGTCCAGTGGAAGCTTCTTCAAGCTGGCTCCAGTGTCCTTGACATGTTCTCATCTTTTTGACACCGATGTTTTATTTTCCTTGTCCTAGCCCTGGAATCAGCCATTTCTTCAAAGAGCCCAGATTCCTTTTAGTGGAAGTGGTATTTAGAAGCCAAGATCTGGACACTAGGTATGCTTATTGCTATTTGTGTGTGTTTAGGTGGGGAGTTTGCTACTCTCACATCCTTCACCTTCAGTAAACAGAATTTTATTTGTGTGTGTGTGTGTGAGAGAGAGAAAGAGAGAGACATGCACACATAGGTATTTTGGTTTATTTTTGTATTATAAAAACCACAATTAGATTAGCACTTCTCAAAATGTATTCTAGTAACTGTTAATAAGTACTCTGTGAAAAAAGAGATCTAATTTCAACTGAGTCTGGGAAACACTGGCCTTCTCTGAGACATGAATATGATCCTAAACTTGATGGTCACCCAAAAAAGCTATGTAGTATGTAGCATCAACGTGTAATATGGCAGTCCCATTGCTAGAATTATTTGTTGCTTCTAAGTGATATAAACGGATATATTTTTTAAAGTTATACTTGAGTTCTCTACAACATATTTATCATCACTGTCTGAAAATATACTAGGGAAACACTGATTCTCTTTCCTTCCCTCTCTATGTTTCTTTCTGTCTCTCACAGATCCCTGCTCCATACAATGCTGAGACCTCCTTCTCCTCTGGAGGAGGAAGAAAAGATGATGAGTTGAGACTGTGCCAGAACGAGTGCAGGTGCTAGAGCCTGAGGGAAACTGGGTGCAGGGTCAAGTTATGCCCAGTTCCAGAATGTGTCACTGTCTCAGTGGGCCAGTCTAGGAGGAGGGAGGATGAAGCCTACCGTCATAGTTTCAGGGTGGATACAGTGAGGGTTCCAGGGGTTATGGAGACTTCATTGCTTAGTGGTTAAAGGCAAGGACTTTGGAATCAGAGAGATTTGAGTGTGAATCCTGATTTTCCCTGAGAGAAGACTATGTGACTTTAGGTACAATAATAGTACCTACCTTACAATGCCTTTGTGAGGATTAAATGTGGCAGCTACATGAAACACAGCCCATTGCCTGGTATGTGGTAAATGCTCAATAAATGACAGTTTTTTTCTTTTTTCTATGTTTGGTAGTGGCTGTTATTTCAGCATCAGTTGAGAGTTTGGATGGTCTCTCAGGGAGGTCTATAAAAGAATATGGAAGGCAATCGGGAATGAAGGCGATAGCTCTAGGAGAAGGGTCCAAGATTTCTCAGTCTCAGCACTAATGGTATTTCGGGCTATTCAATTCTTTGTTGTGGGGGGCTGTTCTGTGAATTGCAGGATGTTTAGCAGCATCCCTAGCCTCTATCCACTAGATGCCAGTAGCACTCTCCCAGTTTTGGTGGCCAAAATTGTTTCCCGACATTGCCAAATGTCCTGGGGGACAGGGGAAGGGGGCCAAATTATCCCTGGTTAAGAATCATTGGATTATAGGAAGCTATTTTCCAGTGAGCTGAGACGTGGCTAGGAAATGAAAAAATTTGTTCAATAAACTTCGCTCTTAAGGGAGGGAGAGAGAGAAGCAGATACATGAAGGAGAGGCATGATTAAGAGAAGATTCTTATTGTTATTTTAAATTATCATTATTTATTTTTAATAAGAGATATGGTTGAACGTGTTTAAATGCTGAAAAAAAAAGGCCAATACTGAAGGAGAAGTTAAAGATCATCATGGGTAACTGTTGTCTTCATTCGATAAGCATCCCTTCCCATCTTATTCTGGTAAAATCACCCAACTATCTTTTTTCCCCTTCTCTTTTTCCTTTGTTTTCTAGAATTACCTCTTTCTCACTTCATATGGCTCTGGGTGAAGGGAGGACAAATAGTAAGCACCCTGCCATCCTGGATACAGCAAATGCCAGACTTGACCATTCATAGTACCCGATCCCCTTTATCAATATTTGTCACAGCAAAGGGCATATGCATCTCGCTGGGCCAATATATATCCTGCCCTAGGATTTTATACAACACAGAGGAAGAGAGATGCTCTCTCTAAAGTTCGAGATGTAAGACTATGTCTCCAGAGCTCCTGGTGACCACGCCCATACCTTATGGAGGATGTGGAACTAATGTGGTCAGCATAGAGATAGGAGCTGAGATAAGAGAGGGAGGGATAGACAGAGAGAGAGCGTTCTGTTTGTCTAGATACTTGTGTGTATGAGCCCATCTCTATCATAGTCATCTCCAGTCATGAGAACCACTGGGTTCCCATTTATAGGTAAGCTGGTTAGGGTTGGTTTTTGTCACTGACTATGAAGACAGCTGGTTTCTATTGCAAAGATAAAGGAGAGGGAGGGTATAATCGATAGAGTGAGGTCCTTCGATAAACTGGAGGGTACGGGACCCAGAACGCAGGCAGAAGAATTTGCCTTAGACAGGAGAGAGCCACATCCTGGAGATCAGTGGGAAAGGGGTAGACGTAGAAGAAGTCCAGTTGTTTATTTGGTGAGAGAAGTTCAGGGAGGTACCTCAGATTCGGTCAGCAGGGATGTGGGAATGTGCAAGGTATCACCAGCAAGTTATTGATGATCCCACTTTTCTCTCTTCCACTCAGGAAAGCATTCCAGAATTCAAGTGAGGGCTACTATTTTACTTATAATTCTGAATCCACCACATTAAAAAAAAAAATCCCTCCAAGAGAAAATATTTTCAAACTTGAGTAATGTGACTATTGTTGGTATTATATTTCTTGCAACTTACCTAAACTCTGGGTTGAGACCCTGCAGTTCCAAATGTTACGAACCAGAATAGTTTGAGTCATTTGACTATTTCCAGTGTTACATTCCTTGCAACTTACCCCAAAACTTATTTGGACAAACCTGTGGGTTGTGCTACTGTACAGTCATATGCTGCATAATGACATTTCGGTCAACAATGGACCGCATATATGACGGTGGTCCCATAAGATTTGTACCATATAGCGTAGGTGTGTAGTAGGCTACACACCATCTAGGTTTGTGTAAGTGCACTCTATGATGTTTGCACAACAATGAAATCGCCTAATGACATATTTCTCAGAATGTGTTCCCCTTGTTAAGCAACGCATGAGTGTGGTTGAGACTACTGCATTGGCTGAAATAACAAGGTATAAGCATTTATTAACTGTCTATAACTGCATGCTCTATTTTTAACTGAATTTTAGTTTATTCTTAATGTTGTTTAGCATTTGACAGAACTTGAGAGCTGTAATGAAATAGTCCAACCATCACCATCATGGTGGTGGAGGATTATACATGATGTATGTCTGACTATTTATTCTAGACTTGCTGCGGACATCACTAATTGACTCTGGCTTTCATTCTTATTGAGCTCACATGCAGCCTCAGAATCCTTCTCAACATCCTGCTCCACAGAGTATAAGCCTGGCCTGAAAGATGCAACCAATTTGCTATTGTTGATCGGCTTGAAATCCTTGAGTTTTGTTCCTATTCACATTTCCTGGTGAAGAAGAAATGGCCCCCAGAGTCTGACCAGGCTAAGAAGGACACTTGAGCATCCAGCACTCTATTTCGGCATCCTTGCTCTCCTATTAAGAAAAGGTGAGATGTGATGAGAGGCGCGGGCTGTGAGGCCTCAGGCTTTTATCTCTGGTGATGACATGGGCAGTGTGACATGCCGGGTAATGAATTGCCCTCTTTGCAGAAACGAGTAAGTTGTGGTCGGTGATGCAATGATCAATTTGCTCCAACATGTTAAGCTGCCCATTCATCATCCACACCTGCTGTCAGGAGCCCAGGGCCACTGATATTGGCCTCAAGTCTCTGCCTCAGCTGGCTGAGCCACAGCCCTAGGAGCTGCCTCCCCAAGGCTCAAAGCTGCTTTTGATTACCACCTCCAACGAGGAGCCCAGTTCCTGCTCAGACACCAGTGACTTTGGAAAAAAGGACATCTATGCTGACCTGGGCCATGGACATGCAGACTGATAAAATGTAAAGAGCCCCTTGACAGGGCCCAGGTGGCCTGTTCCACTGTCCCACAGTGTGTCAGTGGGCCAGCCCCATGTCATCTCTATGCCTCAGCTTCTCTACTCTAAAAGGAAGGGATGGAGGAGATGATCTCTCAGATCTCCTCCATCTCTGATGCCATAGGTCCTCCACAAATATCTGTTACTAGAAGGACAGTTTGTGATTTTCACTCCCCCATTTGCTGAGGCACATAACAGCATGTAACTTTTAATTGTTTGGCATCAATGAGTCAGTTCACTCACTTTTCACAGCTGAAAAGAAAGTATAATTATCAGGTCTTACTGATGAGGAGACTGAGGTCTAGCAAGGTTAACTGAGGTGCTCAAAGCCACAAAGAGAGGTTGTGTTAGAGTTTGAATTGAATACAAGTCTGCTTGACTCCAAAACCCTTGCCCTCTCTATTAGGAACTGTTTTGGCTAAGACAATCTAACCAAGAAAATTTCCCAATCGTTCTGCAGGTACCAGGTGCTGCTAGGGCCCGATGCCTGCTCAGAGGAAGGCAGGCAGCCCAGAGGAGCCCAGGATGAGACAGTAATTTCTGTCTCCCCAGTTTCCAGTTTGAATTTTCAAGCCCCTGGTTAGGACTCAAGTTATGGAGTCCAGGGGGCTGGCCAACAAGAATGTTGAGAAGCTTTTCAGTGTCCCCCAGGGTAGCTGCTGCCTATGGGATACTTTTTTTTCTTAACAAAAATGTTTGCTGCCCTGTATTGAGCATGTCCTAAGTGCCAGGCCCTGCAATGGGCTGTCAGCACTGTGGTTGCTATGATGGGAAAGGATAAAGGCCTCTTTCCAGAAAGCTTGATCCACAACTTCTCAACCCTGGCTGTACATTAGAACCAACTGGGAGCTTTTAAAAAATGCCACTGCCTGAGCGCCACCCCAGACCAACTGAATGAGAATCCTGAACGTACGGCCTTCAGTATTTATTTTTTTAACTTTCTAGTTTAACATACTATCAGACATACAGAACAGTTGTAAGAATGTGTATAAATCTTGCTACTTCTATTTAGCATTGTACTGGGGGTTCTAGTCAGAGAACTTAGGCAAGAAGAAGAAATAAAAGGCATCCAGATTGGAAAAGAAATAAAACTATCTCTATTTGGATAGAAATAAAATATCTCTATTTGATTTTGGATATAGAAAATCAAAAGGAATACATACACACACAAACACACACAATTAGAACTACTGACTTCCACAAGACTTCAGCATACAAGGTCAATGTCCAAAAGTCAGTTGTATTTCTTTATACTACCAATGAACAATTAGAAAGTGAAATTACGATTCCATTCGCGACAGCATCAGAAAGAATAAAATACTTAGAAACACAAGAGAAGGGCAAGACTTACACACTGAAAGAAATGAAAGAATATCTAAATAAATGGGAAGACATCCTATGTTCATGGATTAAAAGATTTAATATTGCTGAGATAGCAATACTCCCCAGACAGATCTACAGATTCAATGCAGTCCTTATCAAAATCGCAGCTGCCTTTTTTTTTTTTTTTGAAGAAATTGACAAGCTCATCCTAGAATGCATATGCTAAGTTCATGCACTCCGCTTTGGCAGCCCAGGGTTTGTGGGTTTGGATCCTGGGTGTGGACCTACACACTACTCATCAGCTATGCTGTGGTGGCATCCCACATACAAAATAGAGGAAGATGAGCATAGATGTTAGCTTAGCAACAATCTTCCTCAAGCAAAAAGAGGAAGACTGGCAACAGACATTAGTTCAGGGCCAATCTTCCTCACCAAAAAAATAAAAAAAGATGGAGGACTCATGTCCCGATTTTTCTTCTGTTTTCTCCTTCTTTATCACATTTTCTCTGTACACACACACCTTGTTTGTGGGTGTGTGTAGTTGTGAATGTGTATGGTGTGTGTTTGCATGGCATACACACACATTTTTTTCTGAACTGTTTGAGACTAAATTAAAGATGCGATGCCCCTTTACCATTAAATACTTCAGTCTGCATTTTCTAAAAACAAAGATAGTGTCTTTTATAATTATTATAATACAGTCATTGACATCAGGAGATTATCACTGATATCAGTACTATCATCTCACGAAACTGTAAACTGGAAAGTTAGTGGTGGGCAGGGGGCAGAAGTTGTGCATTCAAATTAGGCCTGGAGACAAGCAAGCATACAAGATACCTAGAAATGCACCAAGGCCAGATGGCCAGGCACAGAGTGCAATATAGGATGTAGGCTGGAGGTGCAGGCAGGGGGTATGCAAGGAGTTCTGCCTTCTTATAAAGGCAAGGAGAACCATGGAATGGCTTCAACTGGGAATGACATAACTGAGTTTTGGTGTTGGGAAAAAGAAATATCCCTTGGACCACCACGTGGGGCATTGATTTGAGGGTGGCAAGAGTGAAGGTGGGAAGTACAGTGAGGAGGCACTGCGCAGGAAGAAAATCTAAGGCCGATTTGCCAACGTTGTGGAGGAAATGTCTGCGTGGCTTCTGCATGGACTGGCGCTCCGCACGTGGGAGCTACCGCCATAACTCACAGCTGAGGGAGGATGCCCGGGCAGACCCATGGGGGGCTTTGGACGCTCTAATTGGGGTCTTTTCTGCCAACCTTCAGGAGGACAGGTTAAAAGATGAAAACACCTTCCCAAGCAGAAGAGAGAGAGGAAAATCACCTGTTGGCTGGGGATGGGGAGAGGCGAGAAAGAGCAAGGGGCTCTCTCCTGTGCAGAATGAAGACAAATGGGCAGTGAGTTCCGGAGAATCCATCCTTCCTCCGGAACACTTGCCTCTCCATCAGGGCCCGGCACAGGCCTGTCAGGCGGGAGCAGTGCTTTTGTGCGCGTGCTGGCTGCGCTCCCGGTTGCCATGGCGATGGGGCCATAAGTCACGTCTGCGGCTGCTGCACAGAGGCGCGGTGATTTATGCCTGCCGGCCTGGGATTGTAAACTTTTTTTTAATGTTGAAGATCCTTCACAGCAAGGGAGGGCGGGGTGACTGGCTCACTTGGGAGGAGCGGGTTGCTGTCAGACCTGCCGCGATGCTCCTCCTGGCCCCACAGCCGGGTGCTGGACCAGCCCGGCTCTGCAGCTCCCATGGGACCCCAGCGGCAAGGGTCCCCAAAGCCTGAGGCTGATGCTCACCCCTGCGGCCCTGGCACTGCCTTATTCCTGAGACCAATTCTTCGTCCTGTCTCCCCGGGGCTAACTCTATGCATGCCAGCTTTTCTCTTCGTGCTTCAATTTCAAACTTAATAACTTGCACTCTACCCCAGCCTCTTCAGAACTGGGTGTCTGTCTAGGATGGTGTAATAGAATGATGGTGGGTTTGAAATCAGACCTCCTGAGCCTCAGTTTTCTCATCTGTTCAATGGGGCTAATATAACTTCATCTCACGTAGGGCTTCTCAACCTTGGCACTGTTGAAACTGGGGGTTGGACAATTCTTTATGGGAGGGGATGTACTGTGCATTGGAGGATTTGTAGGAACATCCCTGGCCTCTACCCACCACATGCCAGTAACACCTTCCCAGTTGTGGCCACCAAAAATGTTCCCAAAGATTGCCAAATGCCCCCTGAGGGCAAAATCATCCCCTTTAAAGCCAATTTTACAGATGAGGGAAGTTAAGGCTTTTCCTTTGGACTGATAGTACCTCCACTTTCACGGCAACCAAAATCCTTCCCTCAAGACCAGGCCCTTCTGGGATCTGTGGAACCATGGACTTCCCTATTTCCTGTCATGCCCCCCAGATGCTGTGTTCACACCACTGGACTGGACACCCTCACAGCTGACTCACCCATCCCTCAGCAATGTGCAACCCCAGTGTGTGAATCAAGATCCAGGTCATGCACCCTCTCAGGCTATTCCACTTCAGCGTGGTTAACTCAGTCTTGTACACAGGAGGATGGTGGCTGGGCTGAAAGGTGTCCTAGAAGGGAGTAAGGAGGCAGAGAGGTGCTATGGAGCTATGCTCTCTGCTCCAGGAACTCTGTACCTAGGATGCCTGTGAGGAGCCTGGCATGGCTTGTTGGGACTGGCTGGGATGGCCATGCATGCTTCCCCCAAAACCATTCTCTCCTATTTTCTTTTCTTTTTTTCCCCCCTTTTATTGTCATGAAATATACATAGCATAAAATTTACTATCTGAACCATTTTTAAGTGTACAGTTCAGAGACATTACGTGCATTCATATTGTTGTGCAACCATCACCACCGTCCATCTCCAGAACTGTTTCATCTTGCAAAACTGAAACACTGAACCCATTAAACAATAACTCCACTTCCCTCTCCCCCAAGGCCCTGGAGACCACCATTCCATTTTGTGTCTCTATGATTTCTGACTACTCTAAGTTCCTCATATAAGTGGAATTATACAGTATTTGTATTTTTGTGACTGGCTTATTTAGTATAATGTCCTCAAGGGTCATCCATGTTGTAGCATATCTCAGAATTCCCTTCCTTTTTAAGACTGAATAATATTTCATTGTATGTATATCCCACATTTGGTTTATCCATATAGCCATAGATACTTGAGTTACTTCCACATTTTAGCTATTGTGAGTAATGCTGCTATAAATCTCTTATTTCTTTTTGAACCGTCTTGGAGTTACACTCCAATGACTCCATCATTATGCAATTACTGAGTACTTACTGAATGCAAAGCCCTGAGAAGGAATGTGGACTATGCAAAGACCATGAATCACGATCCCTTCTGAAAAGGCAAGATTTAAAAAGAGCCTAATGAGGATTCCTGCACAGCCCTAAGTCTGGGCTAAATCATTATAATATTGTAATAACAGTAACAGCCAATATTTTTGTGTCAAATGCATCGTGCATCCACTCACTTGATTCTCGACAGCCATCATATGCTGTAGGTGCAGTTACCTCTATTCTGCAAATGTGGGAACTGAGGCAGAGGGTGGTACAGGAACTTGCCCACTCTTCCCCAGATAGTGAGTGGCACGACTGGGATCTGAGTCAGGGCATCCAGAGCTAGAACCTGTGCTGCTCACAACTGGGTGATGCTGAGCTAAGCAGTTTCAAAAGGCTGTGTTGCTTTGGAGTTTTTCTTCTCTCTCCCTCCTTTTTCCTTTTGCTACTTCCTTTCCCCCCCTCTGCCAATTCTAGGTGATCTCATAGTTCTACTGACCCAGGATTTGTTCCCTCTCTGGACTATCCAAGGATGTCCATGCTATCCAAATGCTGCACCCCCATGAGGGCCCTGTGCCTTCTACAGGTTCAAGGAGACAGAAGATGGAGCCCAGTGGCCCACTGGCCTGAAATAAACCAACAGGACAGAAGCCAATGCCCTACCTCTCCTTCCCAAAGAATGTGTGTGTACTTTGAAGAAGGTACCCTGGGAACAAAATCCCTCTTTCTCAGGTGTTTGGTTTAACTTGTGTAGCCTCTGCACCTCAGTGGACCAACGTGGTATTACTTGAATTGTGTCTCAAGGACTGATGGTCCTCAGCCTGCACCTAGTTAAATTGTGTCCAGGAGACTGTAGTGTGCAGACTTCCCTTTCTAAAGATTCATGACATTCATTAACATTCATAACGTCCTTGGGAAAGCTGCCACCAAGGAAATCAATGTAGCAGCTTCATTTATAATAGGATTTCTCAAACCTTTCAAATTAGGGAACCCTCCTTTTTTATTTCATTACATTTACTAACCCCAAAGTACTGGTGTTATATGGAACGACTCTGAGACAATATGGATTTTTATAATATAATACAATGAACACTGTGAGGCAGGACGTTTTGATGGGACTGTTTGATGCTAAGGCTATTTACAATGTAAGGAGATTGAGTGATATTCAGAGAAAGCATCGAGGTATTTGTGGAGCAATTTATTGGTAATATCAAACTATCTTCATGACCATGCCAACATAGCCACATCAAACTGGCATCATCAAAATGTTCGGTATCCTTTCTCTGAGCCATTTACTGTGCCTAGACCTGGGAATGCTAAGATGCTTAAGATTCAATCCTTGACCTCCAGGAACACGTTTATGACCAGGTGGGGGCAGGGTGGGGTACTCATCTACAATTAACTATAATGCAAGGCAATGTGCTGTCCCATAATTAAGGAAGAGAAATTCTAGCAGCAGGAACAAAGCAATGAGGGGACTATGATTCTGGTAGATGGAAGGAAGGTGTATTCAGGAAAGGTTGCTCAGAGGATGTGACACTTCTGCAAGGCTGTGATGGATGAGGAGTATTGTGTCAGGTGCATAGGGGACTGTGTTGAGTATTAGGACATTTCAGGCAGAGGGACAGCACTGGCAAAGGCAAAGAGAGAGGAAAGTGTATGACATTTTGAAGAGATGGCAAATGAGGGTATGGTGGAAAACAAGATCACAGATAGGGTGGAGCCAGAAGTGCTAATGCGTGTCAGGTGAAATGGTTTGGATTTTTATTCTGAGGCCGTGGGGGGCCAGTGGGGAGGGGGCTCTAAATGGTTTTAGCAGGAGAGAGGGATGGCTCAATCTGTGCAGAGGTTGGATTGGGCATGTGCATGGGGGTGGGGTGGAGACTGAAAGCAGCGAGACTCTTTAGGAGGGTCTGAGCCTGCAAGTGTCAGGGAAGATGGAAAGGTGGGGCATTTGGAGGATATTTTGAAGGTGGGATGGAAGGGCTTGGAGTTGACGCTGAACCTCTTCCATTTGCTCCTCCACATCTGCCCTTGCTCATCCTTACCCTGCTTTGTGCCTCTGGAGGCTACTTTGATGGACTGCTTCAATGGGCTCTCTTGCCTGGGTTCCCATTGGGTCAGCCAACGGGGGGCACCAGCAGAACCTCTGGTGGGAGGCAACTGAGTGAGGCTGGGACATTTATTTCCCTGACTTTTTTCCTGTCTATGTCCCTTGACTAAAGGACACAGTTCCTGCCAGGCAGCACTCTCCATGGGATTCTCTCTCCACGTTCTGATAACCTCACCCTCACCTTGACCCACTGACACTAGCCAAAGTGTACCGCGTATCCCTTTTCTAGAACTCCTCCCCCAACTTTGTACGTAGCCTCCTTTTAAATGTCTCCCAGCTCGAGCATGCCATCTGCATCCTGCTGGGACCCTCTTTGATACTGGTTTCCTTGGTTAGTGAGAGGATAAGGAGTTAAGTCTAATACCAATATCAATTCATTACTCATTGAAATGTCCAAATCTTCTTTCTGACCAGACTGCACTAGTGAGTGTGTGTGTGTGCGTGTGTGTGTGTGTGTGTGTGTGTGTGTGTGTGTTGGGGCAAGGAGTATTAGTACTTATTTGACAGAGTAAGCCACACTAAGGGAAATGTGCGGTCCTTCCCAGCCCCAATGAGTGGGTCTTAGAAGGCAAAATGATTGCTCGCCTTGGCTCATCTTGGTAAGCACTGTCCCTGAGGTGTTGCTTGCATAATTTAAGGCCTGGCCTGTTTAGGTGGAACCAGAGTGCGAATTTCTAAGGGAATATTGTGAGACCGTGGCAGGCAACACAGCAGCAGGCTCTGAGATACCTATAGGCAGAGGGTGGATTGTATCCACTTAGAACCATCCATGTGATGGCTCGGGGGATGGGAAAAAATGACTCAGAAGGTCACTTCCAGTTTGTGAGTTTATAATTGTTTAAACAGGTCTTTAGGACTCTAAGATGCAGTTCAGGGCCTCTGTAATGTGGGTGGTTTGTTTACAGCTTAAATTAGAGCATTCCATTTTTAATACATTACAAGTGACAATGATAGTGCCAGACAGTATCTAGGAAGCACCTATATGGAGCCCTCAATTCTGCCTCAAGCCAGAAATCTATTTCAGGAAACTTGTTGGCACCAAGATGAGATTATCCAAATATACCCTCTGAGATAACAGATAGATGGATAAAAACAGATAGACGGAGTAAGATAGCTCCATTTCTAACTCATCCTCAATATCTCCATCCACAGGACTATCTTTCTCCTGTATCTCAGCAACGAAAAATCTTTCTTCATTTTACAGGGTAGCACAATCATCAAGTCATCGGATACAAAACCAGAAGGACTTCTAAATACCACCAAGTTCAGAGATGGCAAATACCCAAGCCTTCTGTCACAACTCCCATCTGATACTGAAGGCAGGCATCATGAGTTGATCATGACACTTTCCCCAGCTGAGTCTGTCTGTAGCCTCAGAAATCTTCCCAACAGAATATCCTAGGCAACCTCCACCCATTTATCTGAGTTGACACATGAGATGTCTGATATCTGCCATGTCTGATTTAGTCTATTCTCTAAGGTGGCTGGATGAACAGAAGCCCAGGGAGGATTTTGAAGACATGGGCCGGAGCAGATGTTCAGCTCACAATCCCCTTACTTCCTTCCATGGCTATGTCTGTACTTTGTGATCCTGCCCCCTAATCATAGATGACAAATCCGAAGGTGAGCTCCTAACCCATGTCAGGCCGGTAAGATTCCTTCTCTAGGATTTTTCAAACTGCAACTCAAGAGAGAGAATCATTCACTCTTTGGTGGTAAGAGCACAAAAGTGTTGGAACTCGTGATTATCACAACCCCTACCATGGGGGTGGGAGTGGGGAGGAAGTAGTTGTGCACTGGGAGAGAATGAAGCCATCGTGTAATGATGCAGAGAGGAAAGACAGAATCCTAATGTCATGTAATTCCCTCAACTCCCCTCATCCCTGTGGCTTAGCTGATCTCTCACTCTTCCCATGGCACGCTTCCAATACAGTTGTCATTAGGCTAATTTAAATTGGGTTTCTGTCTCCTGAAACCAAAAATGTCCTGACTGAAAATGAGCAGAAAGGATTTCCATGCAGCAAGGAGGGAGACGGCGGGGCATGATGGATGGAGTAAGGGTCTTGAGATCAGAAGCCCTGTGTTCAGATTCCAACTCATTCTCTTACCAGCTGTGCTGTGTAAGGTCTTAGAATGTCAGCTTCCTCACCTGTGAGATGGGGGATAAAAATAGCCTTGACCTCGGAAGATGGCTCTAAGGATCACATACGAGAAGCTGTGTGGAAGGCCTCTGCCCAGTAAGGCATGCCTCAAACGACATTGTCACTGTCTTCACTGTCTTGTCAGGTCTCAAACCCAGGTATCCTGATCCCCAGCCAAGCACACTTGCCAACAAAATCATACTTTCATGTCTCTCTCTCCTTTTTTCATCTGAAGATCTGCAGTCCCATCTCCACACCAGAAACCCCGTTTGAAAAGTGTTCAGCTTCTAATGTATATAACAAGCCATTTCTCGGTTTCACTGTATCTGCAAAGCCTTCTATAATTCAACATCAAATATTTATTATTACATTTATTAAAGTTTTAATAATTTAGCATCTCCTGCGTGTAAGAGAGAAGCTTAGCTAACTGGTTCCCCTTTATCCAACTTGGGTCACTTCAATATTTATATTCCAAAGTCTCCATCTGAGTTTAGTTTAGCAGAGGCTGTGTCGTGGGCCCTCCGCCTGAGTTGACAGTTGGTGTGTGCTGCAGCCTCCCCAGTGGCCAAGACTAACAAAAATCTGGTGCTGAATGGTGTTTGAAGAGATTTACCGAGCCTGGGCAGAAACTCATCCTAATAGACTCAACTTTTATTATGATCACTAAACTAAGATGGAGGGAAATATATGTCTCCAGGCTCACTGGCTGAATGACAAGGCGGTGAGGTTGTGAAGAGATTTGGGTGTAGTGTAGATCCACTGGGTGGGAAGTGTGGAGGTCTTTATAGTAATGCTTCTCCGAGGGGCTTCATTCTCCCAAAAGAAGGGAGGGATGTGGTGGTGCAGGGCAAATTCCAATGCTCAAATTCCATGAACCCATCTGTGAGTGCCGGACAGATTCCCTATGGCCCCCATAGTCTCTCCCCATTTGATATTTCATCTCCCACTAGCACAGAATGGACTTCCACACATGCTCGATGAACTAAATGGTCAACAAAGATAAAGACAGAAAATCCGATGAGCTGCCCCGGCAATCTCACAGAGAATCCCCCTGCATCAACAATAGTCAACATTTACTGAGCGCTCCCCAAATTGCTTGAGTTCCAATCCTGATTCTGCCACTCACTAGCTGTAATATGTGGGGCAAATGAATTAATGTTTTTGTGCCTCAGTTTCCTCATCTGTAAATAACAGTAACTCCATCATTGATTTGTGAGGAGTCAGAACTTATACGTGTGAAGTGCTTAGACAGGGCGTGGCACGATGTAAGTGCTCAAAACATGTTAGTCATTATTATTTATGAATATGGGGCTAAGAGTTTAAATGTATTATCTTATTCAATTCTAAAAGACATAATAGCAATTATCATTCCCATTTACAGATAGGAAACTGAGGCTCAGACAGCTTAAGTCACTTGTCCAAGGGCAGCTAGTAGGTTGCAGAGCTGGGATTTGAACTCAGGCAGTTTGACTCCAAAGCCCTCACCATTTCCTTTGCCCAATAGTCCTCTCTTCTGTGTTTCAAGCAGGTAAACGGTTTGCCCATTGAAGTTCTCTTGCCCTTTTGGAAAGAAACATCTGTGTGAATAATTGGTGAGGAAGGGGAAAGTGGGGAAGCACGATGGGGTCGAGATTCTATATAATGAGGGCTGAAGAAGCCCACCCCTGTGTCAACAACCCCACTGGGGTGCACTTCTAGGTCACCGACCATGAGCGCACACACACATACACACACACATTAATAAAAGCTGCTGAGGTCGTGGGGAAGACAAAGGCAGGAAGTCTGAGTTGTGCTCATCTCCAATAGGAGGGTGGCATCTTGAGTATTAGGCATTACAAAGCTTGCATCGAGGGACATCCCCCCAGACTCTGCTGCCTGGGGCCTTCCCATCCAGGTGGCCCAGGGTAATGTATCACCTGCCTTGTCCTAGCCTGACTCCTGCCTACCCCACACATCCTGATGTCCTGCTGCTCTTACCCTCCCTTGCCTCTGCCCTTGATTGATGTCTAAAGTGATCAAAAGAAAGGATGTGCCATCCCTTCTCGGTACTACTTCTGTAGCGTGAACCACATCTTTTGCCACCTGATCCCACTGCATCATATGGTTACTTCTTTATGTGTACTATAACACCTACTAAAACTTCTAAAATGTCCCACTCTTTGAACATCAATTGCATGTAAGGTGCTGTACTAGTTGCTTTACACACATTATCCAATCCCAACAACCATCTGAGGGAAACACAACAATCTCTATCTTCCAGGTTTGGAAATGGAGACTCAGAGAAGCAAAGTTACTTGACCCAAGGAGTTCAGGTTGCAAACTGTGGCACCAGGATTCATGTCCAGGTCTGCAGGATTCCAAGTCTACACTCTCTGTCCTACCCCTTCTTTGCTCTCTGGTCTTTATATGTCTAGAACCAGCACAGTGTCCATCATGCAGGGAAGTACCTAGAGAGCTTCTGTGGAGGATCTCGTCTTAAGATGGATGTCCCATGTTTCTGAAACACGCTGTATCTGACTGGAGGTACTACCTGGGAAAAAGCCAGACTCTGGTATGTGGAGCATTCACACAGGCCCCCTTGAGCAGTGAGTACAGTATCCTCAAGTGCCCTCAGAGTCTTTGCCGACTGTGGTAGGCAGGTGGCCCACAGCTGAGGGAAGAGAGGGAAGAGGGAGCAAAGAGCATGCATGTTCTGTTTCCTCTCCTCTTCTCACTGTATCCTCTGGCATGCACCCCTTGGCACTACATGCCAGACACACCGAACTGGAGGTTTCCTCATCAGCATGCCACTTCAAGACCCCATGCCTTGTCCATGGAGAGATCGTCTGTGGGGTTTTTTGTCCAACACCCATCCACTGCCTGTCCTGACTTCCCTCTGGGGAACTATCCTATGTGTAATCTCAACCCACATGGTAAAGGTCCCCCCACCCTTGCTGGTTTCAACAGTGGGTAAGTGACCCAGGTCCAGCTAATTAGAGCACTTTGCCCTTCAGGCATTGATTTGGGATATTGGCAAATGTCCCCAAACAGGCCAGTCAGAGACATCGTAGCCTAGAGATGAAAAGTATGGAGTCAGGAGTCAGATTCTCAGGATTCAAATCCTAGTTCTACTTCTTACTGGCTGTGTGACCTTGGGCAAGTTATATAACCTCTTTGTGCCTCAATTTCCTCATTCATTAAATGGGGCTAATAATGGGTGAAGATTAAATGAGCTCATTTCAGTAAAGCACTTGGAACTCTTCTCTCTTATAAGGACACTTATTATGGTACTTTGGGCCCAGCCAAATAATCCAGGATGATCAACCTATCTTAAGATTTTTAACTTAATCATATCTGCAAAGACTCTTTTTCCAAATAAGGTAATATTTACAGGTTCAAGGAACTGGGAGCTGGTACCTTTTGGGATCATTATCAATCTACCACTGTGGGAGTCTGAGAATTTGACCAACAAGTTTCCAAGCGTTGATGCCACATCTAAGGACCACGCTTTGAGAACCAGTGACCTAGTGACTTCCTGCTAGTACTTCACAATTTGGCTCAAAGGTCCTCTCCTCTGTAAGGCCTTCCCTTTAATGCTGAGGTGAGTTTAATCTCCTCCCTTGTGTCCTTTCTCTGCCTTGAACTTTCCCTCTGTCCTTTTCAACTGTCACAAAGAACGACATCTTTCTGTTTGCAATTTTGTCTCCTTTAATGCACTGAGATCTTTGCCTTAACATTTTTATATCTTTAATACTTAACCTGGCATATAGTAGGTGTTCAATAAATTCTTAGTGCTTGGAACTGAAAGGCCAAAAGAACAAGGAACCATTCTTAATTCTATTCAGAGCTAATTCAATGTGAAAACTGTCACCAAGTGAGCAATGCTAGGTTGCATTCTGATATCCCATTATTCTTTCAAAATTGTGCAGGAATTAACAGTATTCCACCATTTCATTTTCATTGATTTGAGATCACAGAAAAATCACTGAGGGGCTCCAAAAGCCGGGCTTTGTGGATGATTATTATTCCAACTATAATAGCTATTCTCACATCTCTCTTATAAGAACCAGCTCCAGGTGAAATTGTGAAAAAGACCCAGTGTGGAGCAATAAGTGTTGTTTGCCATGCTTCTCTCTCCACGAGTATCTTTTATTTGATCTCTCGAGTCAGTCTCTTGGTCCATGCCCCTTGCTGCACCACGAGATTCCTGGAAGCAGAGGTGAGCCTTATTCATCTCTGTATTCCTATGGTACCTGGCACAGAACCTGGCACACAGTGGGGGGGGGGGTGGGGTCCAGCTAAGGTTTTCAGAATTGAAAGGAATCTGTATGCAATTTAACTAGAGCTCCCTCCTCCACCTTTGTAGCTGACATCATTAGTGACTCGAATGCTAAAAATCCCCAGCTTCCTGCTGGGATAGGCTGGAGAATGGGAGCTGTCCAGGGAGAGTTCTCCTTTTTGGCCCTTCAGCCTGTCAGATGTGAAAGCTTTCCCTCCCGACTTAGATTCCACGCAGCCAGATTCTATCCACAATCTAAGGTTAATTGCTAATTTTCTCTCTCCTGCAAATACTTTCCTAATTCCTTTGGTCAGGATTTTTTTCTGCCTTTTTCAAATCCCCCCACCCCAGGCACTCTATGGGTACCGCACATGTGCCCCTTCATTCATTCTACAAATATTTCCATGTACATAAAGCCACCAGACTTACCACACTGTACTAGACTTTACAAATTAATTTAAGTTTTCCCCAAACCCCATGACAAAGGGATTAATGTGAGCTCTCAATACTAAGACACCATTGATTTTAAGAGGTATCATAGATTGGATGTAGCCTTTTAGCAAAATAAAGAGAAATGAGTAAAAAAGAGACAGAGAACAAAAACATGCTACAATAACAACAAACATAATACCTAGTGCTTCTAGAGAATTCACCATGGACCAAACTCAGTGCTTTACAAAGTATTATGCCATTTAACTCTCACTGCTCCCTTATATGGCATAGTCTTCTATCCGCATTATCTGCAACAAGGAGCACAGTTACAGAAAAGCTCATGTAATACACAAGCAGTGGAGCTGGGATTTGAACTCAGGCAATTCAGTTGGGCTCCCTGCTTTATGCTTTAAAAAAATGAACTACTTTACATAATAAGCTTTATGTTTAATCAAAATATAGCATACATATTAAAAAGTGTGTAAATCATGTCTATACAGCTTGGTGAATTTTTACAGACTGAAAACACCCATGTAACCACCACCCAGATCAACAAATCAAATATTATTAGCAACACAGAAACCCCACCGTGCTTCCCCTGAGTTATTGCCCTCTCTATCACCCAAAGGTAATTCCTATCCTTTCTTCTAACTTCGTGGATTAGTTTTTACTGTTTTTGATCTTTATGTAAACATATACATCCCTTTGTGTCTTTTGTGTCCTCTGTCATTTAATATTATATTTGTGAGATTCAGCAATGATGATGTGTGTGGTTATGTTCATTAATATTCATCATTAATAGTATTCCATTGTATGATTATTCCATAATTTATCTACATTTTTGTTGTTGATGGGCATTTGTGGAATTTTTCCTAGCTTTTTGGCAGTACAAATGAATGCTACTATTAGTATTCTTGATTGTGTTATCTGTGGTAGAATTATACATGTTTCTGTCAGGCATATTATTAGGAGTAGAACTGACAGGTTATACGATATGTGGACTTTCAGTCATAACTTTAGTAGATACTGCCCAACAGATTTACACAGTGGTCATACTAACTCACATTCCCACTGTAAAGATATGAGAGTTTCAATCGTTCCATATCCACCACTGTTTGTTACCATCAGCTGTTTTAGATTTAGCCACCCAGGTGGGCAGAGCCTGCACGGTTGACTGCTAAATTGTTCTGCCTTCTCTAGTGTGCGATTCCACATTTCCCTACTAATTTGTCACAGACTAAAAAACAGAAAAATCAGCCGGCGAAGCACCTTTAAGGTTTCTGTCCAATTCTACTGGAATGCTTATCTTTTTCTTTCTGACTCTGCTTTTCCACAGAGTCTTTCCTCTAATCTCTCTGTTGTGATTCTATGGCATATTATTGGCTATCTATAATTATGATCTATTATTTATTAATTTCTAACATATCATCTGACTGGAACTTATTAATTCTTTAAACACCCATGATACGCTTGCCTGGGCAATGTCACGTCAAACAAGGTTTATTAGTGCAGCTTGGAAAACCTAACCTACATAGCACGGATTCTTTTGAATGGAGATGATTGCAATCTTTTATCCACCCTTCAGTGAAACCAATGGGCATGTGTGAGGTAAGGTGAAGGGAAGACTTAAAAGGCTGTCTGCGATTGCTCCAAGCCCAGACAAAGGCATGTGGGCACCCCAAGCAGGATAATAATTTAGTGCCTTAATCAAACCAATATTCTTCAAATATTTGTACAACTTTTCTTTAAAGGAGAAGCTTAGTGGTTTCTGGAGAAAGGGTTGAGAAGGAGGATCCATCCTCTCTCCCATCCTAAGCAACTCTGCTCTGGTCCCACCTTGGTGAAAGCTCACCCTCCAGGTAACCAGGCACAGCATTCTTAGCAGGAGATCAGAAACACCTAATTGGTATCGGCGCATGCTCCTTGAAGGTCTCACCTCTTTCAACTTATCACAGTATTCCTTCCCACTACATACAATACTCCCCCTGAAATGCATGCTAGTATTTACACTTTTCTTAAATTTTTTTTTTAACATTTCTAAAGATGTTTTAGAATCCCTGTAGGTTGATAATCTGGGCCTGTCCTTGGCTGGCTTGCTATTTAATGTAATTCAGATTGGAGCAGAAAAGACAGCTGAGTCATCCTGCAATCACAGTCATTCCCAACAGCATGACATAGTACACAAGCTTCCCAGCTCTGCCTTCCCCACCATCCCCAGTTTTTACTCGAACTCTACTGTAGTAGAAATTCAATTCATCTAAAATTGGTGTAATGTAACATTGGGAGTATATTAGGTACCAGTGTTTACATATGTTACATCATTTAATCATTATAACAACTCTTGGGAGGTGTTTAATGATATAGTTAAGAACATGGGTTGTGGAACTGGAAAAATCATGGGTTAAAGCTTGGCTTCATCACTTACTAGTGAAGGCCTCATCTTTATGTTTCAGATTTTTTTTTAATCTGTAAAATGAAAATAATAGCATCACCTTATGGAGTTGATGTAAAGACATAAACAGATAATGTTATTAAACTGTTTGCCATGTAGGAAATGATCAATGGAAAAGAGTTATTATTGTTACACTCTTTGAGGAAGGCATTGTTATTATCCCCATTTTGCAAAGAAATGGAAAGCTAGCAAGTTAAATTTGGCCAGGATGACATAGCCCATGGAGATGGGATTCTAACCCAGACCTGTTCAACTCCAGAGCAAGCATTACCATCAGCCAGTCTCATATCTGCAGTTTCACTGAAATCACAAAGTCAATGTCAACAGTATGGAACTCTGAGGAAACCTAGTAGAGACCTTCTTTCAGTTGATTTCAGTCAAGGTCATTGGGTCTCTTTGAGAACAGTCCTTCAACCAGATGGTCTTTGCTCCATCTTTAAAATATGTAATGCAGAGAAACCTTAGCACATGCTTTACTAAAGTCTCATCTACTTCAAGTCTATCAAAAATGGAAATAATGGTAACCTGCCATGAATCAATTTGTGTGTGGATGAAACCATCTTAGTTCTTAGTAATTACCACTTCATTTCCTGAGTGCCATCCCTTTAATAATGTATTCTTTCTAAAAGTGCCTCTTTGGGAAAATATCAGTGGCCTGAAAAATCATGTTAGGTTCATCCCTCCATGAAAAGTTGAGAATAAACAAATTGCTAAGCAGGAGAGCTGGATTCTAGGAGCTTCCTATGAAGGAATACCATGGACATACTGATAACATCTTGATTCAGAATGACCCAAAGTCAGCTATATAGTCATAGAATAACAATCACAGGGAGTAGAGTGGTGTGGCATGACTTTCAGTTCAGGAGCCAATAAGCTGTGTACAAGCCAGTTCCTAAAGTAAAATCAGAGTCCATTTTTGGTAACGCTTAAATTTCTAGAATTCTCCCCCTAGTCAAATTGGGAGAAAAAAAAAAAAAACCTCCACTAGAAAGCTCCAGAATAGTGCTAGGATCAGATCTAAGACCACTGTCTTAATTAAATCAATAAACATTTAGTAGATGTCCAATACGTACTAGGAACCAGGAATTAAAAAGCTAAATAAGTTATTTTCTTTGACCTTGAGAAGTTCGCCACAAAATAGGACAGAATGATATGTAAGCAACTAATTAGAACACAGTAGAGTAAGTCTATAATGAAGTTAACTAGAAGGTGCAAAACGTGTAAGGAAAGATGTAGTCCCCATCCTTTCATGAGTAAAGAACGAATAAATTTGACCTGGACATTTAGAACCTATGGATTAGCCCATAGTCTGTTCCCAGTGTCACAGTCACAATAGAAAGCATCTCATTCTCCAATCTTTCACTTTCATGACTCTCTAGTGGTCTTTTATAAGACAAGATCATTAATGATCCCATGATGAGCCAGATAGTGTGTTAGCCTCTCTCATATTTTATATAAACCCACAAGGAATGTAATAATGTTGAAATATAAGGCATTGAGGTCCACCAAGGGAGGAAATTTTTAGGAGTGTGGAGCATGGCATATTTGACAGTGCTCTTTACATCATCCACTAGGCAGCTGCCTACTTCAACAATATGAAGAGCACATCTTCCCAGGAGTTACTGGGATCCTGAAACAGAGGGCTGCCAATGCTCCAAGAAGTCCTTGGTACAGGATACTGGAGATGACTTCCCTACCTGACATCTGCAGGGTCTTCCGTGACGAGCACATCAGTCTTGCAACTGGCCAGGGGGTTGATGGACAGCTCCACGGGTGGAACCACAAAGCTTTTGCTGACAGGAAGCCAGAGTCCTTGGCCCAAGCTGAAAGTAGACCTGCAATGTAAGAGTTTCCATTGGGGAACTCCCTGGGAAGCAGAATAAAAACAGAAAAAAAGGGGGCCCCCTCCTCCCATGCCTTCTAGAACACTTTCCCACTTCCACACCCAACTGAGTCCCATGCATTCTCCAAGGCACGGTTTTGGCCAACTTTGCCCAGACTTGGATGGTCATTTCTTAAATCTGTTAATCATTTAGCCCATGCCTTGCTTCGTATTGCTGGATTTCTTTTCTTGAGTACAGGTCCTGACTCTCAATAAACAGTGAGCTCTGTGAGGACCAGGACTATTTCGGCTCTGCTTTCCCAAGCAGTCTTGTTAGCCAGGAGGAGTTCCATAAGCAACTGCTAAGTCAGCAGGGGCACTCTGCACAAAGTTAAGAACATGGACTATGAATCAATTTGAACCAAAATCGGACTCCCACTTCTGCCACTTAATTTGCTGCATGTCTTTATCAGCTTAAGTACTGAAGTTTCACGCAAGATTTCATAGAGGTGGCGGGAAGAGGTTCTATGTCTCTAGAATATTTTTAAACCATTGGACTAGATAATCAGTAATGTCTCCTCCAGTCAAATATCTGAGTCTGTAAGTCTAGATGCCAGACAAATGGCAATTAGATTCCCATAGCCACTCGGGCCATGATGGTACATTCATGCCAATGAGAGTTCCTCTGTACTCACAGCAGCCTACAGGTTCACAGGCTCAATAGACTAAGGATGCATGACTTTGCCTCTCTTTCAGACCCTTCTCCACTCCCCAGCATCACGCCCCAATAGGACTGTCAACTCACCTGAGAATCTTTTCAGGGGCTTGCTCCCCCGTCACCAGATCATAGCCCCTCTCAAGTGTAGTGTAAGGCCAAGGTCTGTGGGAAGAACAGAGGAAGGGAAGGGAAAGGGGACAGGAGATGACATTAGTCAAAAGCAGGTGGGATTCATAAGTGGACATTGCTTAAGAGTAGCTTTACCAACAACCCAACTTCACAGAAGGAATTATTGGGCAAGACTATTTATATTACAAAAGAATGTCTCCATTTTACAGAAGGACTCAGCACTTTAAAGTCCACTTGTCCATTTTGGAATTTGTGGACAAAAAGCTGATTCTCTTTATCAGTCCACTTAAGGAAGTGTTCACTGATTATTTACAGTTCGGTAGGGTGAGTTAAACTTCAGCCTTTGTTCTCTAGAAGATTCATTAATCATGTAGCTTTAATATTAAAATGTGACTCAGTGGGAAATAGGATTCACGTCCCATTGGGTTTTGCGGGAACAAAACTGTTGCAGAGAAAGAGGCCTCTTTGTGGAGGAATTTTGGGCCTCTGGAAACAGAACAGAGGAGGTGGGGATGGTCCTCCACTGTCCCTGCCCCAATGTCCTTTGCCACTCACCCTTCACTCTGTCCCCAGTCACTGCGCACACACAGGTGTCTATGAACTGGGTCAGGAGCGTAGCCTTCATGACAGCTGCACTCTCCTGTAAGCAAAAAGAGAAGAGTCTTGTGAAATACTGCCTGCCCAAAATAGGCTTCTCCCTTGGTTTCCTTAGAAAATAAAGTGAACTCCCTAGTTTTAGAAAAGGCCCATGGAATGAGGGTGTTTTGGTCTACCTGCCACTGTGGTTAATAGTTTATTCATTGGTTCATTCACTTACTTATCCATTCAACAAGTCCTGACCACACTCCCTGCCAGGTCTCTGCTCAGCACTGGGGATGCAGAGATCAAAGGTGCTACCCAGATGCTGAAGGAGCTCACGGCTTAATGAGGGAAACAGGAAGTGACCTTGGGGTACAAATGGAGGTCCTAATTTCAAATATTTAAATTATGATAAAGCACATTTGCACTAAAAGTGTAATCAGAAAATTGAATTCTTTTCATCTGAATAAACAATTCATGCTCATCCATAAGCCCCAAATCAAATGCCACCTCCTCCAAGATACTTTTGATTTCCCCTTTTGGAAAATTTGTTTTCATTTATCATTTTCAGATTTTATTTTGTTTTATTGTTATTGCTGTTTGTTTGTTTTACTTGGTTTTCTTCTCCTGCCCACCCCTCCTTTCCCCTCTTGTTCCCTTCCCTTCCATCTACTCATCCCACGATCTATCCCTCCACCCCTCCACCCATTCATCTGCCCATTCATCTACTCACCCATCCATCCATCCATCCATCTATCTATCCATCTATCCATCCACCCAACCACCCACCCATCCATTCATCCCTCTATCCATGTTTCATTTTTTTCTGGCCATATTTTACACTTGGTTGCATGAATGCTTGCTAGTGTCCCATACTGCCTCAAGTATATTCTCCCATTTGCCAGCTTATTTTGGGTGGCCAGCACATGTCTCATTTCCTAGTATATCTTCAGAGTTCAGAATCTTAGAAGTTTTCTGAAATTCTCTGTCCTACCCTCTTGCTGTTATCAGTCTTGCTCCACTGTACACTCCTTAAGGTTGGGGGATATTTTTTGATTCAATTAGTTATTGGTTTTTTTCCTAAAGTGTATTTGTGGAACATTCACAGGTACTTTACCAAAAATAGATTTTATTAAAAAAAAAGATTAGAAAACACTGTACCATTTGTTAGAGCCAGTGGTATGTGACTCTTCATGAGAGTGGCACCTATACAGTTTTCCCCAAACTTATTTCACCTTGGGAGGCTTGCTGGTGGAACAAAGCACAGGATTAGTGTTCTGTGAAACACAGTTTTGAAAATGCTGGTAGGAAGTGCCCTGGCTTAGCCCACTGCATAGAACAGAGTAGGTACTCAGCACTGTGAGTTGAATGAATATTTAACTATCTGTCACAGCTCATAACTTTTCAGACTGTTGCTGGCAGGTTGCCTTCTTTCTCATCTTCTGGCAATCACACTCCTGCACACACTCAGATGAACCTTCAACTCTTCAATCTTACAGTGATTCTGATTGGCCTAACTTGAGAGTTTCCAAACCATGGTTCACAGAAACATAGAGTTCCATGGGGGAGATTTAGGGACTTTGCAACTTTTAGATAATTTTCCTAAAAATTTTTATTTTTAAATCTCTTTAATAGTAAAAAATGAAGGCTAAAACACTCAGATGTTATGTGAGAGAATTTAGGACACTGGAGAGCATCTTAACGTGAACTCCAGTTGCCAAGTAAACTTATTTTACGCAGGCCTTATTAAAATAAAACCTTCTCCTGTCATCTTTGTTTCGTTGAGGAGCATACTGAGGCCGTGAGTCGAGGTGTTACAAGCTTATGCTTTTTTTCAACTGATGTCTTGTGAATCAGGATTTTCTCAACCTTGTGCTACCAAAACAAAACATAGCAGTGACTATGATGCTAGGGTAGCACAGGATCTACAACTATCATAAATAATTTCTGATTTCCAAATGTTTGTATTCATCAAATAACCTTATTTTTTTCAGTGAATCACTGCAGATGTTATGTATTTGGCCTTATACAAAGCATTCTGAGCGTTAAAAACACACTCTAACTTTTTTATACATTATAATGCTGCTTAATCTTTGTACCTCCAACAGTAGCAAGTACCTGGCAAACATCCTGGGCTTAATAAATATTGGTTGAACTAAAATGGGAATAAGACAGAATATGGAGTGAAGACTGGGTCAGAGATAGTATTCAAAATATTCAGAATAAGACTGTTGAAAGAGAGAGAGAGATCCACCTTTCCCCTTCTCTGGATACCTGGTAAATAGGAGGGGGCAGGAATGCTCTCTGTAAATGTCCTCTCCAATAAATGCCCAGGGGCTTCCATCAAATGTGTGTGTTGTAAGTATGTGCAACATAATGGACTGACTCTTGCCAGAGGTAAGGAAAATGGAGGGAAAGGGCTGAGATCCTTGTGATTTGGATGAGAATAATTTACCAAAGTGGGGAGGGATAGGAGTCACTAATGATGTGTTAAAATGCAACAGTCCCTTCATGAAATATTCACCACTTTAAACACGTCTAATATTAAAGATTAAAAGTCCTGGGATTTGTCCTCGAGACTCCCAGGACTGATTTATGATCTGCCACAAGCCACAGGCCTCATGATTCATAATGGGAGAGGTAAAATGGTTACCTCTGGCAAAGAGACAGGAAGTAAGGCTGGGGTGAGCAAGAAGGAATGGGAAAGGGGGCTCTTTCTTCTTTATGAAAAGGGCAACAGCCGAGGTTCTGTCTCTCAGATCAGTGATGCTGCAGGAAAGGGCACAGGTCATTTTTCCCCTCTTTCCCTCCTTTTGGGAATATTAGTGAGAATGAGAAATCTATGCAGAAAAAGAGTGCTATTATATTTTTCTCTTTTCTTTCTCATGTGCTTACTAGGCAAGTGTCCTCTGCCTCAGAATGGATCATTAATTACTGATGCTCATTATACAACAAATACATATTTTGCAAATGAGAGGCATCCACCCCGGAGGCCCCCATAAGGCTGCCTGGAGAACAGGAATTGAGGCAGAGGGAAAAGTGCTTGAGTCTTGGAGGCAGACAGACCTGGGCTCCAGTCCTCACTTTCTCTCTCCTTAGATGTGTGGTCTTGGGGAATTTACCCTTTTGGGTCTCAATTTTCTCATCAATAGAATGGGAATGATAGTAATGTCAATCTCACAGAGGTAATGTAAGAATAAACTGAAGCAGCAAAGAGCAAAGCTCATGGTTTGGGTAGACAATGAGTAGATGCTCAATATGTTAGTTTCCTCCCCTTTCTCTTTCATTCCAAGATGGCCACTGGGTTCTGATATATGCTGACTTATTAACTCAGGGACACTGGATAAGTAATTTCCTCCTTGTTGGGTCTTACTTTCCCCATCTGCAAAATGGAAGGTTGGAGTAGATGTTCATCAATTCTAAATGCCAGCGAGAGTCAGTCATTTGCATTGCCTTTCCGAATCCCTAACCTCTGCTTTCTGGACACCGTTTGTTTAGCCGTAGCTGTGATTACTCTTAGCAGTTGGGCTGGGTGTCTCCAGCAAGATTTCCATCAATGCCATAGCTATTGGCTTTATTGACTCCCATTTCCCGTTTTGCTGGCTCAGCTAACTCTCCACTATTTGCAACCAAGCATTTACTTCTTGCAAGATGCAAGCCTCTGACAGTCCTAGCTGAGGATTAACCCCTTCCCTGGGTGAGTCCTTTCCTCAGTCTTGCCCCTGCATATCCAGAGGAGCCAGGCTGTCAAAGATCAGTCTCCACGAACACACATTTACATGGGTTTCCATGTGCTGACTGTGAACTCTCATGCTCCCTTACTCCTGTCACTACAGAAGCACTCTGAAGGAAGGAATTGCACCCATCTTGCTCACCACTGCATCTAGCACCTGTTGCTAGATACTGCCTGGTACCTAGATAAATGAGAGGGTATATTTCACAATAGTAATGCCTATGCTAATGGGATAGGGAAACAATTTTTTTATTTGCCTGTTTTCCCCACTAAACTGGAAGTTTCTTGACTGCAGAAACCTTTTCGTAATCATCTCCATATCCTAGTAATTATTATTTTTATTTTAATTTTTTTGTGAGGAAGACTAACCCTGAGCGAACATCTGTTGCCAATCCTCCTCTTTTTGCTGAGGAAGATTGGCCCGGGGCTAACATCTGTGCCCATCTTCCTCTACTTTCTATGGGACGCCACCACAGCATGGCTTGACAAGTGGTGTGTCAGTCTATGCCCGGGATCCGAAACTGTGAACCCCGGGCCGCTGAAGCGGAGCACATGAACTTAACCAATATGCCACCGGGCCAGCCCCCCATATCCTAGTAATTATTACAGTGCATGATGGAGGGTAGACGACTCACTTGTTGAATGAATGAATGAATGGATGAGTTAGTGAATACATAAATAGGTTGCAATTTTCATGAATTCAGGCTGAGTTCATTTAGAATAACGGTGGTTCTGTGGAAGACTGGAAGAAAGTTTCTTACATTCATGTCAGGTATTTGCCAAGGAAATAGAAAGTGTAAATATGGGTCCTGATGAAATGTCTAAAACAGAATCCTATTTCACATCAGAGCAGAAAAAGCTCTTAAAGATCATGTAGTTCACATCTTCCCAGCTTCATTTTTCAGAAGGGGAAATGCAAGCTCAGAGAGTGAAGACATTTGGTAAAATCACTGGACTAGTCTCCAGGCCCATCAGGATTAGAACCCAGGACTGTTGGCAACTACTTCAGCATCCTTTTCACTGCACTGGTGGTCTTAATATTTCAATACACCCGGCAACATTTTCTAGGAATTTTTGTTTCCTTTGTACTCCTCTGACATTTCTAAGTTTCCTATAATGAGAATGTTATTACATTTACAAACAGGAATTAGTTTTAAAAATATAATGAATTTGAAGTATCCTCAACAGATTAAAAACATACATTTCTATGTGACTGATCATGCAGACCTTAACAAAGAGTTTAACCTCTTCATTAAAGGGGTTCCCTTAAGGGAATTCAATTAAGTGGATTTTCATCGTGCTAGTTACTAGAACTCTGTATTATCAGCTATAGATGAGCTGCATGGGTTTTAAAATATTTACTCATTATGTCTCCTAGGTCCCATTTGTTGAGTTCTCATTTTATGTTACATGCATTCTCACTCCATAAACTTGGGTAAAAACAACAGAATCCCTCAATTATGAACAATCCGAGTTTATCTTGTGTGGGGCTCTGCTAATCCACTTCAAAGTGGACAAATCCTTTATGTTAATCATATAAGGCCAGTGGGATGGTGAAATGGTTTGGAGTATGAGTCCTGGAATCATGTGGATTTGGATTTGTTACCGAACCAGGTTCGTTTTTGCCCATCACCCAGAAAGCCAAACACTGAGATGACGAGATTACAGCAGAGAGAGGGCTTAATCACAAGGCAGCCAAGTGAGGAAAACGGGAGAACAAATCTCAACTCTGCCTCCCTGACAATAGGGGCTCAGGGATATTTATGGAGTATGGGGCTGGTCTCTGGGTGGGGGAGGCATCTGGTCTCAGGGTGGGGCATCCATCTGATCTCCTGGTGGAGGCAGACATCTTGTCTTAGTTTCTGAGTCTTCTGTTTTACTGGATATGCATCAGAGACTGAAGCAATGCCCTATACCCTGACCTTTTAGTTGTCCTTGATGATGGCTATCAGCATAGACTCTTTGACCGGGTTGGGGGGGGGATCATCACATTCCTAAGGAACTCAAGAGAACAAAGTTATCAATTTATTCCTGCTGGAAGGAGCCACTTAATCCACAGAGCATGTCTGGGTTAGATAATCAGAGGTCATTCAAAGTTACAATCAGGGTTTCTTTTCTACAATATGGCTTCCCTTATGTCAACCTTATGTTGAGCTGGTATCAGATTCAAATCCTGGATCTGCCCCTTAAAGTTTGTATGAACCTGATCAAGTCACTTCACCTCTTTGAGTTTCTTTCCTAATCCATAATGAGACTGATATCACCTATCTTCTGGAAAGATCAGTGATGTGTTTGAGAAGTCCTAACCAGTCTTTGGCATTTCTCTTTGTTGCAAACATCATAGCTGTTTGAGTTTTTGTTATTGGATAGGAGGGGCCAATTTAGCATCTTGATTCGGCAGACAGAAGGTACTTTCTGGATAAAGGATGGTCTCAACGTCAAGGTACTGTTACCTCACAAAGGGCATGATCTGCTCACCACGAGACAAAAGCCAATCATCAAGAGGCAAGATGGTGGCAGAGAAAGGGCAGTTTATTACAGCTTGCTAGCAAGGGGGAAGATGGCCGACTCATCTGTAAGAACCATCTTACAGAACAAAGACTACAGGCCAGCCATATAGGGGGCTGGTCTCCAGGTGGGGGAGGCATCTGGTCTCAGGGTGGGGACATCCATCTGATCTCCGGGTGGAGGCAGATATCCTGTCCTAGTTCCTGATAATCTTTTGTTTCACTGGATATGCATCAGAGATTGAAGCAACACCCCACACCCTGATCTTTCAGTTGTCATTGATCATGGCCACCAGCATAGACTCCCTGACCAGGGGTCATCACACTCCCAAGGAACTCAAAGGAACCAAACCATCAACCTATAGCAGCTGGGGGGAACCACAAAATCCACAGAGCATGTCAGGGTTAGTCAATCAGAGGTCATTCAAAGTCACAGTAGGGTTTCCGCTCTACAGTATGGCTTCCTCTACGTCAACCTTTTGTTGAGCTGGTATCAATATGCCCTTTGCAAAGCCAAAGAGACTACAGTTCCTCTATCTGTAAATCTGGGGCAGCCTGAATGAAATAATCTCCAAGGCTGATCCTGGTATTCCCAGAACCAGCAACAACTCTTGCCTTTGTCCACGGCTCTTCCTACTAAAGGCCATACAGTCACGGACAAGGGCATGAGTCAAAGGTCGCTGCCTCCTTTGTCCCCCAGAGCTCAAAGGAACTCATTACCCGCCCATGAGAGTGATAGATAAGTACAAAGCCATCTTCCCAAGTGCGCCTGGCTGTCTGGCTCCCCTCCTCCCACCCTGTCATCCTCTTATGATTCCATTTTCACTTGCTTCCAACTCAGTCATCACTTATCATCACATGCCAGGGATACTGGCTGCTGTTCACTTTCCTATTTACTCTTCTTGTAGCTATGGCTTGGAAGGACATCTCCTTCCAAGAAGGAGTGCGTGGCACCCTTTCCTGTTCTGACTCTGACTGGCCCACCTAGGGCCTCTTCACTTCTGTGTCACTGGAGCCCAGCTCAGGGCCAGGCACACATTGGAGGAGGCATGGGCTGGACATAACATTACTGACGGCCTGCTTTGTGCTAGAAGTGGTGGAAGACACTTGACAGATGTCATCACTGTCATCTCACAGGTCACACTCATGACTAGTATCAGGAGGAAGCTACTAGCATCCACATTGTAAAATAAGGAAACTGAAGCTCAGACCGGACTAGTCTCTTGCCCAAGGGCATAGAGTCAGGTCTTCAAAGCTTGTTCTCTTTTACACAACCACAAACATCACAACAACAAATGTAACCACAAGAGCAAGAGCAAAGAGAGCTGCCTTTAACTTGACAATTATCATGTGATAGATGACAAGAGTTAGGAGAGAAGTAGAAATCCACCCCCATTGAAATTGGAATCCTGCTAATTTCTAAAATTCCACGTAACTAAAGGTTAAGAATTGTTTTTCCAAACGTACCCTGTTGAAATGTAAATACTTTATGTGAGGACTGAATTGAATTCATACTACCTATGTAATGAAGGGTTGCTGGACTGATTTCCTGCTGGCAAGGGTAAGCCATAGGAGTAACATCAGACCTTCTGCTCATCAAGCATCTACTATGTGTTGACCTTACCCAAATAACTTCTGGTGTCCATGACAACACTGGGAGGAAGATTTATTGGCTCCACTTTAAATACTATGAAGCTGAGGCTTGGAGAGTGTAAGCTGCCCAACATTGTGAACAGGGGAGAGAACATCCAAGCCCAGCATCTTTCTGGTTCTTTCTTCCCAAGCTTTGTGATAACTCTCTAAGAGGACATGTTAAAGAGAGTATGGAAAAGGGCACAGGAATAAGAAATCAGTGGGTGCTGCAGGAATACTTAGTACTCCTGATGGGTTGAATTATTGGTGTCAAGTCCTCATTTCTCTATAGTAGCATGATGCATTCACATTCCTGCCATGGCTGGTGGTGGGAAGAGTGACATTTCTTCTCTACTCTTTGTCTTCAGGCTTGCCATCTGACTTGCTTTGGCCAAAGGGATGGTAGCAGAGATGATGCGAACTAAGGTTTGAAATGTGCTGTGTGGCTGAGCTTGCTCTCTTGCATCCCTGTTTCTCTCCATGAGAAAACCAGGCTCCAAGAAATGGCTGGTCCAAGGAGGATGAGGGACATGTGGAACACAGCTGGACACAACCTGAGCTTGGAGCCAAGTGCAGCTGAGTCCTGGTTAGATCAATCCAGCAGGTGTGTAACAAAGGAGAAAAAATGCTTATAGTTGTTGACAATAAAATTTTGTGGATGTTTGTTATGCAGCATTAGTGTAGCAAAAGCTGCTGATGTATCTCAAAGTATATGTCCTCCTCTTTATAAATAATGGTCCCACTTTCTTCCCAAACTGGAAACCTTAGCAAAATCTGTGACTGGACTCTATTATTTTACCCTCAACAGCCAAATGGCACTTGAATTCCACTGATCCTAACCCTTTGCTGTCACTCAGACCCATTCTTTCCCATCTCTCCCCACTGCCACTGCCCTGGTGCAGGCCCTCAACATTGTCCATGTGCACTCTTGAAAGGGTCTTGTCACTGGTGACCTGCTTTCAGTATCCCCCATCTAATCTGACTGATGGCCAGTTATCTTTTCAAAGAACAGCTGCACCCATGGCTCATCCCCAAAACTCTCAGTGGCTTCCAGTTGTTTTCATGATAGAGTTCATATAACCTAGTCTAACACTCAAAGCCCTCCATGATGGACCCCAGCCAATCTCCCAACCTTATCAATTACTCTCTCTCCCTTGTATCTTTCTTTCTCTAACTTCCTCTGGGTTTACTAATAAGAACAGGGCCATATGAGACCTACCTGAAAACTAGGACCTGCTTCCTGCAGCAGGTCTGCCCTGATCCCACCCCTTGAGAAAAGCAGAGCCTGAGAATTGGAGATAGATGTATTCAACAGAGGAGAGCCCAGGGGTTGAAAGGGAGTAGGAGGTGAAGAAAACACTAAGTGGCAAAATGATTATTTAGGAAAAGAATGAGATCATTTGGGCAGTTTTGAATGTAAGCAGTATCATCAGGGAATACATTTTACAATGCTGACCCCTCTGCGACCTTGAGCAAATCACTCTACTTTTCTAGGCCTCAGTCTTCCCATCTGTAAAATAAGTAGCCAGTACTACTCTTCCAAATCTTGTTCAAATTCCAGTCCTTGATTCTTCCTCTAACATGCTCTAGTCTTGCTTCTTGAAGTTAGCATCTCCCTACGGATTTGGCGGGGAGGCAGGGCATGTGCAGGAGGGTTGGGAATTTGGGGAATAGAGGCTTGGGAGGCAGAGAAACATGATCGGAGTGAAATAACAAGGGGATATAATTCAGACTTTTATGAAGTGAGGAAGACTTCTTTAGAAATCTACTCAGCCAGATGTGCTCTGTGACCTGCGACAGGAAGCCTCCCTCCCTGGGACTCCGTTTCTCTATCTGTACAGTGAGGAGGTTGGTCTTGATGGCATCTAATCAACTTCTCATGGGCATCTCTGATGTCCCTTTTTCCTTACACTGCTAGAGATGTTTCGGCCTTGTGTTTCCCAAGCATTTCAGACAAACATGGACCCTGAATTTTAGCTGCCAGCTCCTCATTGCCATTCATTATCATGCCTCTGACCACAAGAAGAAAAATAAAACAGAAGTTGAAAGGTTCTGGTGACACAGGTTGGTGATTGGGTCCGATGGAGATCAGAGTCCTTAATCAAGGCGACATGGGGACTAACTGGCATTGACCCAGCTCATGTGGGCAGCCCGCGTGAGATGGCCCAGGCTCTGACAGGCCACCAGCCAGGCCATACCAGGGCCCCCATTTTAGGGTCTTGACCAGCATGACTCCTCTCCACTGGCTCCATCTTCTCTCTTCCTAGCCTCCTCCATTCCTGAGTGTACCACACATGATTATCTATAAATTAGTATCAGGGAGAAAAATATGTGGGTAAGAGACTCCCTCCAAATAATGGCTGATTGAGGATGGAGGGGGTGAAGAAATCTCACTAACAGCCTGGAACAGATGCAGATGCAGACGTCACCAACAACCAGGAAGGATCTGGTCCCAGTTTACCAACAGGGGATTCCCAACACGGACGCACAGAGCTGGGCCTGCTGGGCCAGGGCTGGCTCTCTTCCCACTGCTCCCCTCCCTTCACCCCAGAACCCTGCATCATCAAGCTCCTCAGATCAACCTGGAAGGGATTGGGGAGCCAAGGGACACAGCTGGTGAAAGGAAATGGCAGTGGCCTGGGAATCAGAGTGATCCGAGATTGAATCCTCGGTCTACTACTTCTGGATGGAGTGGCCTGGAGAAATCACTGTACTTCACTGGGCCTGTTCACTCATCAGAAAATGGGGATCTTAAAACCAATTTTAAAAATAGTCACAGACTGAAGATAACATATTACAAACAATTACCAGACATGTAGGTAGCATTCAGTAAGTGGGAGTTAGGATGACGATGATGATTTTTATTAAGATTACTATTACTGTCAGCAGTATTGTCATCGCTGTCACTGCTGTCTAGGCCCAGCTCCCCCAGGCCATATTTCCTCTCTGGTTGGTGCCCTTGCCCCTCTTGGCTGCAGCTCCCCTCCTGAGCTTCCTGCTCTTAGTTCCTCCCTTTCACCTCCCCACATGGTTCTTGCCTCATCTCTGGTTCACATCTTACTTTTTGAGACCATTTTCCATTCTCTGTACAATTCCAGGCACAGAGGGAATCGGGACACAGAGGTGAATCCACTTGGGTGCAAAGTTCAGTCACAGTGCAAGTGGGAAATGGTGGGCTTTTTGTTTCTCTGGATCAGCGGGGTATCCCAGATCAGCTGGATCAGCAGAGCCAAAGGGCTTAACAGGCACTGAGGAATCCTGCCCTAGTTCTGCGGGTGTGGGAGACAGCCTCTGGAAACCCTCAGATCCCCTCCACTAAAACAGTCATTCCAAATGCTGAATCCAAGCTGTGCATGGAGAGAAGCGGTTTAAAGCAGAGAAGACGGCACCGGTGTCAGAAGAGGGTTTGAATTCTGCCCTTGTCACCCAAGGGCTCTGTGACTTTGTACAATTTCCCATCTCGAGCCAAGACTCAGTTTCCTTAATGAGGTTAATCAGGCCTGGGTCTCTCACCGAACAACATCAAGGATGCTCTATTCCCCGTATGGGCCCCATAAACATAACCTGCTATTGCTATGATTATTATCAGGGAGCAGGTTTTCTCAGTGCTCTTTCCTGCCCATAGCGCCTATCCTGGAGCCCTCGGTTATAATTTGGGAAAAGAGAAAGGCTAAGAGTTGCTTATGGATCTTGGTAAGCATGACATGTTTGATCCACCCTTTCACCTTTAATCCAGCCAACCACTGTGTGAAGCAGGTGCTAACGCTGTCCTGATTTTACAGGTGAGGAAACTGAAGTCCCCAGCGGTCAAACGACTGGCCCCCGGTTCACACGGCAAGAACGCAACAGAGTCAGGATTCGACCCCAGGTCTGCTTGATTCTGGAGTCAGAGCTCCCCACACTATACCAGGGAAAGTGAAGGAAGTCAGGGTCACCCTCTGTCTCACCCAATGTGACCTACCTTGGTCGCCCTACCTGGCCATCTACCACACCTCTATTGGAGCTTACAGGGATGTAGAGGAGACAAGGCTATGAGCTGTCAATGCCACGGGACCCTGCAGCTCTGCTTCCCCGCCAGTTGCTGGGTGGCATTTCTCAAGCACCTGCATCCCTCTGAATCTCATCCTTCTATCCTAGAATATGGGGAACATAAGCTCTGTCCTCTCTCATTCACGAGGATGCAGTGAGGATAAAATATATACTTAGACCATTCAGATCACATGGTGATTAACAATGCACTTGCTCCCCACTTGAACAAAACCTGAAACAGCAAAGTGAAATATACAAAATAAATTAAGCAGAGGATAATTATTCATTTTGCAAAAGAGTTCTTCACACCACAAAAGAGATGCATTGATTTTTTTTTTCTTTCTAGCATTTGTGGGTTTAAAATCAAATGTAATTTATAAAATTAAAGCGAAAAGAGCAACGATTTTCCAGATGTGCTTTGAGTACAATGGGCCACATGTATGTGTCCTGTCTGTGCCACCCATGTCATAAAGCAAGGGGGTCCAGACACCCTCAAAGGGTCAGAGAAGAGTAGGATCTTTACCTTTGTCTAGTCTGGAATTGGGGAAAATGAAGAGAAACTGTGGATAGACTGCGACATCTGCTCTCTGTTTCAGAGTGACCTCAGCCTCGGCTAAATGCGGATGGTCATGGTCACAGCTAGCTTCCCCAGGAAACTGGAGAATTGTCATTTCCAGTTCCTTCCATCTGGAATAGTTTACCCTTTTACATAATGTGTACATTCAGCTGAACCCAGCTAATTTTCACTTTGCTCATCTCATCCTGATTATATTCATATTCACGTTCCTGCTCTCCCCTTTCCTCCTCATCCCCCTTCTGTTTTATGGCTCTCTCTCTTTCTTCCATCTCTGTGTCTCTTTTTATTTCTCAATCTTTGTGTTTTTGTTGCTGCCTCAGTTTCTCTCTCTGGTCTCTGCTTCTCTGTCTCTGCCTTTCTCTCTCTGTGTCTCTGTATTTCTCACTGTCTGTCTGTCTTTCTCTATGCCTCTCTTTCCTTTATAACACTCTGCAGTGAAAAGACCTTGAATTTGGGTCAGAGGCCCAAGTTAAATCCTCAGGCTCACCTTAATTTCCTCATCCACAAACAGACAAAAAAGGACAATCAGTCTACTTCAAGGGTTAATGTGAAGATTATATAAGATATGGCATACAGAGGTGCCTAGAGCAAAGAAGGCATTCACTTCCTGTTAATTCCATTCTTCCTTCTTTTCTTCCTCTTTGTCTTGATTTCTCTCATTCTCCTCTTTCCCTTCCCTTCTTCTTTTTTCCCTTCCCATCCATTCCACTCTCTTTGCCTCCCTCTCACAGAAGCACACACACCACAGCCCCTGCCCCCTCACCCCCTGCCCTAGGCAGCCCCCAATTTCTGGTAACCATTTAATTGCAGCACAGCACAGGTTCCCATTACTAAGACTCAAATTATTTTATAAAACATTTTTTATGCCATATTTACTGGTATGCGATGGAAATCATCGTGAATTATTAAAATTATGCTACGTGTGTCCAAGTAGCCTCCACTAGGCTTCACTAGGGAGTCAAGCTTCACTGTTACGTCCATTTTAGGCCATTTGAGAGATTGCAGCACGCTGCTGACAACGTACAGGGCAGGGCCGCCTGACAACGTACAGAGCAGGGCCGCCTGACCTCGCTGGACTTGTGTGAAGCAGCTTGAAGTCCTGGACGCCCTGTCCTGAGGGACAGTCTTGGTGTGATCAGCATAAAATCCACACACCACCCTCACTGACTGTGATCTGGAAGAAACCTATCTAGTGAAGTTTTAATTAAGAGACAATTTAACACTGTAACCAAAAGGTTGGTGTGGACACATGGACACACACACACACACACACACACAGAGACACTCACTCCTCCTATTCAGAGGCCTTTCATAATCTACATTGAAATGAAAGTTGCCTTGAGTCTAGACAGAGGAGAAAGGAGAGTGTGGCACAATGGGCTGGCTCCCTACAGATGGTATCAAGTAATCAGAAAAGGCTAAGGCTATTGCTAAGTGCTGTGTTTTAAGTGGTTTCCTGGAGGCCCCTTCTGCTCAGAAATCTGTCATCACGCCTTCCATTCCATCATGAATAAGTCTTTTGCGGGTTAAGCATTGCCAACACTGGGGGTTCTTTCTTGCCCCTGATTCAATAATTCCCATTTGTGGAAGACTTATATTTGCCATATAATGTAGCAGGTAGTTTGTACTGATTATAATCGTCACGATAACCGAGCAAAGGGGAATACCTTTTCCTCTGAAGAAAAAGAGCAGGAAATTGAGGCTTGGGGAAAATTAAGCAATTTGCTCAAAAAGTACCAAAAGTTAGTTGCAGAGCCAAGATTATAACCCAGGTCTGTCTGACTTTGATGCCTCGACTCTTCCCATTTTGCTCTGACTGCCCCTACCAAAACACAACAGAGCCCACCATGAGGGCAGCTTGATTATGAGCAAGTAGACGGTGGTAACAGCGTCTCATCTGCTTCCTTCACCGTTGACTGACTCAATCTGGGGGCTCACGCAGTGTTTGTAAAGGAAGACATTCATGAAACTTATGGGGAACCTGCCATGCCCCAGAAGTACTGCACTGAAACACCTATTTGCATGAATGAGCGGATCTGATCATAAGCCTGCAAGACAAGCCTGGAAAAGCCCCGCGGAGAGCCCACAACACCTTCACACGTTGTAAACGACTCCTGAGGACATTGCAGCTGGGGGCCTATATTCCAAGGATAAAACAGTTAACAGCTTCAGATGTTCTCAAGAGGGAGGGAAATCAAGCATCAGCATGGAAGTTGGGAGCCCTCCGCTCAGCCACTAACTTATTGATGAACTTGGGCAAGGCCCTAACTCTCCCTGAACTTCAACTTTATCCGCTGTAGAAAGAGGAGGTTGGACTAGATGGTCTGCACGGTTCCGCCTAGCCCTGGACTTCTTTCTTCTATGACCCCACTCCCTGCAACTTTCCCCTACAGGAGAGTCTTTAAAGGCTCCCTCCCCAAGTTTAAGGGGAACTCTGGTTGTACAAGTGCTGAGTTGCCATCCAAGGATGAGCCCCTCCTTAGAGTTTGTGGCCAAGGCTCCTTACATGCCTCACTTGAGTGCCAGCCCTGCCTGGCACAGTGTTCAGTAAAGCTCTATTACTGAATCACTTGCATCACATATTTGTGTCACTGTTTCCCTTCTCCCCTCCTCCTAGGTCACTGGTGTCTGTTATGGATGGAATGTTTGTGCCCCCCACAAATTTGTACACTGAAGCTCTATTCTCCAATTTGATGGTATTTGGAGGTGGGGCCTGTGGGAGGTGATTAGGGTTAGATGAGGCCATGAAAGTGGGGCTCTCATGATGGGATTGGTGCCCTTACAAGAAGTGGAGGGAAGAGAGATGGTTCTCTCTCTGCACACGCGTACTGAGGAAAGGCCATGTGAGGACATAATGAGAAGTCAAGAATCCAGCTGTCTGCAAGCCAAGAGAACCCTTACCAGGAACCAATTCAGTGGCATCTTGATGTTGGAATTCACAGCTTCCAGAAGTGTGAGAAAGAAGTTTCTGTTGTTCAAGCCACCCAGGCTATGATACTTTATTATGACAGCCTGAGCAGACTAAGATCGTCAACCTCTCCAGGGTCCTTTCTTTAGAGACAGTGTGGAAAGTGGTCCTGGAGCTCATACACATGTGGGGGACATGGCAATTGGATTCTTCATCTCTGATGTCAAAGCATAAAACCAATTCATTAGACAGAAAGTTCCAAGGGACAGAGATGGAAGTTTCTTTTGCTCACTCTCCCCAATACTGGGCACGATGCCTGGTATATAATTAGTGCTCCCTAAATAATTGCAGTGAATGAAATGCAATATGTGGATTCTGACAACTCCTTTCTATCTCCACTGCTACCACCCTGGCCCAGGGCACCACCATCTCTCAGTCTCCTCAGTAGCCCCCTTGCTACCACTCTTGCCTCCATCCCCATAGATTTTTCTCAATACAGTAGCCAGAGTGATCCTCTCAAAATACAAGTTAGATGATGTCAGTCCTCAGCTCAGAATGCTCCTGTGGCTGCCCATTCCATTCAGGTTAAAAGCCAGTGTTCTTACAATGCTCTACAAGGCCCTGCAGGCTCTGGCCCCTCTCTGATCCTACCTCCTAATATCCACCTAATATCCAGTGAAGCCCAGTCACATTCTCCTCCATGATCTTCCTCAAATATGTGAGGCACACTCCACCCTTAGAGCCTTTGTACTGGCTGTTCCCTCCACCTGGACTCTGCTTTCCCCAGACAGCCACAAAGCACGCTCTGCTCACTCACCTCCCCAGTCGTGCCTACACTGAACAGTCTACTTAAATTTGAAACTACCCCCTCCTCCCCATTCACAGCCCTCTCTTTCTTCAGGCTTTTTTTAAAAATAATAAGCCCTCTTCTAACATATGGTACAATTTATTTACTTGTCACTACATTTTTCTAATTATGTGTCAGCCCCCTTCCCCCACTAGAACGTGAGCTCCATTATGGCAGCAATTTTTATTGCTGTTCATTCTGTCAGTGCTGACGTCCTGCTTAAATTAGGCGCTTGATAAATACTGGTTGAATGTTAAATGAACAAATACATGAATCAATGAATAAATGCCAAAATCAGTTCTTTAACTCAGATGTCAAATGTTACATCAATCTACTAGACCAGGGGTTGGCAAAATTTTTCTGTAAAGGGTCATTTAGTAAATATTTCAGGTTTTGGAAGCCATAGGGTCACGACTACTCAACTCTGCTACTGTAGCACACAGTCACAGGCAATACATAAACTAGTGAGCACAGCTGTGTTTCAATAAAACTTTATTTATAAAAAACAGCAGTTGGCCTGTGGGCTGTAGATTGCTGACCCCTGCACTACACTAAACTCTATCAGGCCAGATGCTGGGTCAGGTTTTGCTCCCTGTTGAACTCCAGTATATAGCATAGTACCTAGTCTAGCATTGTCACTCAGTAAATATTTTGAATGAAATGACGTATATATGAAATGTAGTTCCACTCTTCACCCTATCACAACACTGTCTAAATGAACTTGCTGTAATAATGGAAATGCTCTATATCTGTGCTCTCCAATATGGCAGCCACTAACCACATGTGGCTATTGAGCACTTGAAATGTGGTAAATATGAACTAATTTACATTTTAATTTAAAAAGCCACATATGGCTAGTAGCTTCTATATTGGACAGTGTAGCTCTATCACAATCATTCTTTTGCTTCATGATCCAAATCTAGTCCTTCCTTCTCCAGGAAGCCTTCCCTGACTACTAAGGTTCATAGTAACTGTCCTTTTTTATTTATTTTTTTCCAAATAATCCTACAATACTCCTTTCATTCAATTCACATTTTGGCCATAGTTATAACAATAGCTAATGTTTGTTAAGCTGTGTGTATCAGGCATTGTGCTAACTGCTTAATGCGCTTCATCTAGTTCAATCCTCATCATAATCCTCTGAGGTTTGTTATGTTGATATTATTACCACCATTCCACCATTGAGAAAAGCAGAGGTTCAGAAAGGTCATCAAAATGTCCAAAGTTGTGAAGATCCAAAGTGAATCCCAGTCCACTTGAATCCAGAGCTCAAGCTCTCGCATTCAATTCACCACAACATGTTTATTAAGAGTAGAAACTTGTGTTGACCCCAGTTTCTGGTGTGTATCTGTTTTCTCTCCTTCAAGAGATCAGGAGACCTGGGCCATCCTCTTTCGACATCCTCCAAAGCCAAAGTTGGGCACAGCATTGGCTCTTGATGCAGATTTGCAATATACAGAATGTCAGGGCTGGAGAACACTTAGAGAAAATCTAATGTAATTCCCTCTTGTGTTATAAATAGAGAAACTGAGGCCCAGAGAACAAAGCGACATGTCAAATGTCACACCATGAGTAAAAATTGCAAATCTAGGAGTGAAGCCCATGGAATTTGTCTCCAAATCCAGTATTTCTTCTTTCATTCATTCATTCCATTATTCATTATTAAACATCAACAGTGTGCTAGACAATAGGTTCAGTTAGCAAATAAAGAAGTGAATAATACAGATACAGCCCTTGCTTTTATACAGCATACAGTCTCTTAGATAGCTAGTAAGTGAACACAGAATCACATAAATATATACTTACAAGTTGTGATTCTGTGTTGAGAGCACAGGCTAGCGCTTAACAGGATAAATTCTGAAGCCAGACTCCTAGGATTCCAGTCTAGACTCCACTACTTCCTAGATGTATGACTTTCAGAAAATCCATTAACTTATACAATTTAGTTTCCTAATCTGTAAAATGGTGATCATAATACAGCATTACATTAATTCTAAGACACATAATTTTCCACATTTTAATATCCCCCAAATGAGGACTTGTCTGGTAATGATTAGTATCTTATGGTTATTATTAGCAGCACTTTTTTCTTAGTGGTACATAAAATATTGGTACACATATCCAACTGTGTCTTGATTTAGTTAAAATATGACTATCTACTACATAGGGTTCTTGACAGGATTAAATGAGTTAATATATGTAAAGTGCTTAGAAGAGTGCTTGACACATAGTTTGCACTATATAATGTGCATTATTATTATTATCTACAATAAAGGAAAAATAAAGTGCACGAATGGAGCATAAAACATGGGGGAATAACTGAGTCTAGAAGGTCAGCAAAAACCTCCTTGAGGAAGTGACATTTAAGCTGAAACATGAAGGATGAGGAAGAGTGAAGAATGGGGCTTATAAGGAGTAGGGGTGGATGGAGAGAGACTGTTGCATGCAGAGGGAACAGCATGTGCTAAGATCCTGTCACGCTGGCTAATGGAAAGGGCTCATCATCACCAAGTGAACACTTCAGCGTTGTAAGAACACTTCACAACGTGGCATTGTACCCTAATAACACTCCCAACTCTAGCCTATAATTTTACTATCATCTTCCTTTCCATATTTTTGCTTATTAATAATTCATTGGTCAAAAGGTATTACAAATATATTTAGAAACTTCTGGAATTTTTTTTAAATAGTAGGACATACACCATTTTTTAGAGACCCCAATATATTTTTGTAGTATACTTTTTGAATAAAATTAAATACAATCTCTAATTTCAATGCCAGTAGATTAAATTTTTGATGATAAAACCTAATCTAAAATGCTGAGAGTACCCCTTCTTTTTAATACATTCCCCCCAGAGATAATCATCAGAGATACCTCCAGTTACCTTCCTATAGGCAACTTTACAATATGAGACTTCAGATCTCTCACAGCCTCTTTCTTTCAAGTTCAGAAGCAAAGGTTGCCTTGGACTTTCCGCGGGACTGGCAAATTCCCAATAAGGAAAAGTTTTCAAAGTCTCTTTTGTAGACCATTCTAACCTTCTTGTCCTTCTCCATGTTTGAACCGTCAGTCCTGTTGCTTGCTGTTGTGGGCTCTCTGAAATTTTATGACCTCATCTTTGACACAGATTGTCCTTTTTCAAAGAACCTCAACTCTCTTCTACAACATAACATTTTACAACACATTTAAACCAAATATATAGCAAGACTCCCAAACAGAGATATAAAATGGTCCCCCTACAACTTACAAGTGCTGTCACAGTTCCACCTCCCAGTTCTGCATTTTTCCCTTATCCCCAATCCAATTGGGTCTTTTTATTTTTTCAAGTCAACTCATTCTGTAAATTCTTTGTCCAAAGGATTCATGCCTGCCTCTGAGAATTCTCTGCAAATGCCTACCAAAGAGAGAATGCCAGAATGCTTCTCTCTTCTCAATGCAAAGCAAACTCTCTCACACGGTGACTCCTCAAAACAGTAGCTTGTCACTCAGTCTGGGTCTGAATCTCAGCTGTGATACTTAGCAAATGTATGACCTTAGGAATGTTAATCAGCTCCTTTAAGACACAGCCTCGTGTATGGAAAATGGAAGCAATAATAACTAACTAGAAGTGTTGTTATAAAGATCAGGAGAGTTACATAAAGTCTCTGCATGATACTTGGTACACAATAAGTGCATAATAAATTGTAGATGCTTTTATTGTCACTCCAGTATTCATGTACCTCTTGATATCTCACCAAAACTCCACCATGCCTCTCTTGACTGTAAGCTATATTGGCCATTGTCTAACACCCTCATCTACTATATATAATGAACCTGCATCAAATGAATCAATCTGATGAGATAAATGGGCTTTTATGATTAACACTCATTTCATGGACTTTCAGCAGAAAAACCTTGGTTTGTTGTTGTTGTTTGAATCACTTCTGTTGGAAATGGTTTTAAAAAGTTTGATTCCATTATTTTGCATGTTTGAATAATAAGGCGTGGGGCTCATCAATTGACAATCAGTTTAGATGAGTTTTATTTAATTCAGGCTCTAGTCAAGTTCAAGATCAAGGAATGGTGACATGGAGAGCATTGTGGATTCTGAGGATCAGAATGATTCACTTCATGGAGAATTGATCTCCCTGGTTGAGCCCACTGGACGAACAGCATAGTTGGGCATGGACTAATCCTACACAGATAAAGGATAGAGCTTACTTTATTTGACTTCAGGAAAGACTAGTGGGACCCAGCTCAAGAAAGAATGTGACTTTCAGAAGAGAATTAGGTGTACCAGATAAAAATCTTTAGCAAAACACACTTAGCCAAAAGGTCATCCTCAGCACTCTGAGGGCTATCCATGGTCCTGACATCAGAACCCTACACTCAACCCATCGACCAAGACTTCACCTTTCAGGAACTGAAACTTGCTTCTCATTCATTCATTTATTCATTCATTCATTCATTCAAGAGAATACGTATTAGTGCAAGAATTGTTTCAGTCCCTAAGATACAGCAATAAACAAGATGAGCAAAGTCCAAGTTTTACAAAACTTATGTTCTTATATACAATCTCTCTCCTCTCTGGTCTGCCAGAAAGTTGGCTCTCTATAGATAGATCTCAGCTTATTTAACTGCAGATCTCACCTACGCACTATCCCACTTAAACCCTACATATCTGCTACATTACCCAGAACCACCCCCCTCAACACACTACAATCTCCTTCAAGACAGGGACCTTCTCCATCTCTGTGAATTCTTGGACTTCATAGCTCCATAAAGTCCTTGTGCCCCTTTAAACTTTAATAATACAGAGCTTAGCAAATAATAGAAGCAATATATAAACATTAGAAATATTTATTACAATATAAGACATATATGTGACATAACCACACACACAGTATTCTCATTTCACATCCAATTGTAAGTGAAAAGTGGCTGCTGAAGACATGAAAATAAACCGAATCTGATGACGAACATGACTGAAGTTCACACCAATTGTGAAAAGAAAATTCAATCAGCTTTAAATGCCGTTTACAGATTGTTTCAATCATACTTAATGCTCTAAGTTATTAGTGCTTAAAAGGTCATGGAAACATGGATTTTTGAGCAGGAAAACATCTTAGGAATTATTCAGGTTATAATTTGTATCTTGCCACTAATTTACATTAGGCAACTCGCTCAGCCTCAGTGGCCCTTAGTCTCCTCATTAGATCAGATTAGATGATCTCTAGGACCCTTTTTGCATCAAAAGTATGTTCCCACTCATCTCTTTATTGAAGGGAAGGGATATGAAGTTCACAGCACGTGACATACCCAAGGTCAAATGGCAAATCTGACAAAGCTGGCACTAAGATGGACACCTTGTGACTTTTTTTCATTGTATAAATTTAAAAGTCACATGAGGACTAAATGAAAGGACAGCAGATTGGAATGCTCAGGTTATTACAAGTTTCTCTATCAGGTGGGCAGCACCTCAAGGGCAGGGACTGTATCTTATTTCACTCTCACATAATCTAACACAGCTGTGCATTGCTGGATTAGAGGCATCTCATGAAATATTTATTAAATTAATGGAAATATTTGTTGAATTAATTAGGTGAAGACAATACTGACTGAATAATTGATTATAAAAATAACAGTAGACGCTGTTTTGAGTGCCCACCATAGATTAGGTACTGAGCTAAGTGCATTTTAAATGTGATTTTTTTCATCTCATTCTTACAACAATTAAGCAGATTTGGAATTATTCTCCTCATTTTTACATATATAAAAAATGAGGCTCAAATATGTTAAATGACTAACCCAAAGCCTGACAAGCAGTAAACAGAGAAGCAAGCATTTGAACCTGATTCTGTCTGACTCCAACGGATATTCCAATTCTACTGTGGTTCAAAAAGTGCTTGAATGAATAAATAAAGAGATGAATGAACCAGTGACTAAATGAATTAGTGGTCTGCTGTTACTTGCTTCATGTGGTTTGGGCTATACTGTCAAAGATCTGTACACACAATTCAGCATGACACCATACCTGTGTGGAAATTTAATAAATATGTTTCATAATAAGATTTACCCATGATGATATTCTTAAGAGTTAAAGCCTGATCATTTGAACCATTTCATTCTGCATTTTATGGGACTATAGCAAGTCGTCAATGAATGTTCACTTTCTGTCTTCAGAGAGGTGAAGAGTTGTGGTAGTCTATTCTGGAAATGAGCATAACGCCACTCTCTGCCAACATTTTCAAGCCTTCTTTACGCCTTCACTGAGGCCCTTCTTTGCCTTGGTCTTTGATTGGTTTGTTTGCATCCTATCCACTGTCATGACAGTAAATGTTTAATGATTGGCTTTCCAAAGAAAATAAGCCATGATTTGTAACATTAACCAATTTTGTTGGTAAAAATACCCTCATCATATCCAATTTCCAAGCTATCTAGATGATAGAACTAAATAAAGAGTTGGGAAGAGATGATAACAATCAACTCTCATGAGTCCATACAAGCGAGCTCTGGCACACCATGGATCCAATTCCATAATCAGCCCTGTGGGTGATACTAATTGTTGAAATCCCTGCAAAAACACACCTGAGCCGAGCTATGGCACACAGCCAGGAAAACTTGGCCAGGTTCATCCATGCATCATGGCAATTATATATTCTGCAGACGCATCATCTCCCCACATTCCTCCTTCTTCCCAGTTACCTGGGAGTAATGATCCTTCTCATTGACACATCCAATAAAGCTTTAAGGTATGATGAACAATGGGTACACTCCATGACTCTGTTCAGCCCTACAGATCCCACCTACAGAAAGAGTGGCTTATTTAAGGAAAGCTAGGCCACTTTTGACAGATCTAAGACCTGAAAATGTACAGGGCTTGGGGGTTTAGTTTTTCATGACTTCCCCCAAATTCTAATTCCTGATAGAAGGCAAAGGAGGGGAGGCCCATCTGTTCTTTTGGACAGTTAGATGTTCCCCAAAACAAATGGACAAGTGTAGAAGGCAGTTTTCCTTTCTCAGTGGCCAACACAGTCTTGCCAAATGCCTTGGTGGATCTTAGAATCTTCGGATCCTTCTCTTTCTATGAGTTCTCTTCATCTTACCTTTCCTTCTGCATCTCCCGTCACTCCTCTATTTTTCTTCCTCAACCTCACGTGCAGCACATTCTCCAGATGCCAGCCCAGCTTCACTGCTCTCTCATTCCTGGAATCATTCTAAACTTTCTTCCTCTTTTTTTCAATCATGAAGATCCCTCTGCTAAAGCACCCTTCCTACTCATACCCTCTACTGCTTCCACAAGGATCAGCTAAAAGGTCGTCTTCTCCTGTGATGTATCTTCTGAACTCCCCATCTAGAATATATATATTCCTTTTCTCCAGGCATGAGGTGCTTTGTTAATGCCTGTTCTTGATTTATTCCACATCGTGTCTTTTATAATAGTTATATATGAGCATATTATTTTTATTCCTGTGAAAATGTGAAATCCACGAAGGCAGGAACATTGTCCAATTTGTCTGTGATTTCTCATAGCACTTAATGCACAAGACTTATGAGTTGTGGAATTAAGAAAATCTTGCTTGAATTGAATCTAACGAATTGAAGTAAATTTTGCAAAGTGGGCCTGATTCAAACCCCATGAAAATATGTTCAGGGATCTCATTTCCCATTTCCACTCCTTATCTGTAGATAGTCCCATCCATTTATTCCTTAAGCGACTTGTGAGGATCAGCTGCTTTGCTGGGCACTGGGGTGGGAAAGATACAGGGATAAATTTGATGCAGTCCCTGGATTTAAGAAGCTTACATTTCAGCAGGGTAGACAAGTTTCCATACAATAACTCAAATTTTACTCAGATTTTTAGTCAACACTGATGATACTATAGAAGAAGGCATCCATTCTACTGAGAGGAAATGAGAGGTAATTAAGTGAATGGGATTTGGAAAGGTAGATAATTAAAGGATGGAAGACATTTCAGGTAGAGGGAAGAGGCTGAACTCTAGTCAGAAGGTAAGACTTCACATGGGGAGTCTGAGGGACAACTGTGAGTATGAGCAGAGTGGAGAATGCAAAGAGGATGCTCTTGGGGATGTGGTGGAACGGGAAGATGAGACCAGAGCATCCTAGAGGTCAGCTGACTGGCTACTGGACAGTTCTTGGTGACAGTTTCTCTAAAGCTGGAAAATTTTAATCTGAGTTAATATATGAATGGATATGAAGGAAGGGATGAAGAGTTGGTGTATAAAATTGTTTCAAGGAGCACGGGGAGGGAAATTACCTTCCTTCCTTTCCCATTTCGTTATTTTCTGTGCACTAATTATATATCAGCGTTATGCTAAGTTTTAAAGACACAGTGATGAGTAAGAAACATGCTTTGAATCCACCTTCCCAGCCCCTAATGAAGCTTACAGTCTCGTGATAAATCCAGACAAGGAAACAACAATGATTCTGCACAGGGACAAGAATTATGACATAAAGAAGCACAGAAGCTGTGACAGCAGAGAGGAGGACCCCTCATTCTGGTCAGGGCTGGGGATGGCGAGTCAGGAATGCCTCTAGGAGGGAGGATGCTTGGGCTGACTGAAACAGAAATAAAAAGGAGATCCTGGTCCCCCCAGTAAAAGGGGGAGAAGGAAATTTCAAGGGGAAGGAAACAAGCTTCAAAGGGGATGTAAGCATGAGAGGCCACAGTGTCTTCAGGGAACTGCAAGTATCGGTGTAGCTAGAGCCCAGGGCACGTGGCAAAGAGAGGCAGAAGATGTGGTGATAGGAGGACCATGGTTTTGTCAGGATCATTCAGTTAACAAATATGGCAGCTGGGCCTTTCATTGTTTTGTGAGAATATGAGAGGACTGTTTGGGAGGAAGTGTTTAGAATAGTCCTTGGTGCACCAAGGGTAGTCCTTGGGCCAGAAGCATCCACAACAGCTGGCAACTTCTTAGAAATGCAGAATCTGAGGCCCCACCCTAGATCTACTGAGGCTTAAGAAGCAGTGGTTACAGCACAAGTCTTCTTAATTTGAATCCTGGCTCTGCCATCTGCCAGCTGTGCAACTGTGGTCCTCTCATCTTTCTTCTCTGGGCATCAAAATCATCAGTGATAAAGTTGAAAAGGTCAACCCAGTGGATTCCAGTGACATTTCAGCTCTAAGGTGGGTGTGTATGTGTGTGTGTGTGTGTGTGCGTGTGTGTCTTTAATTCGATGGGAAGTTGGTGGAAGAGCTGACCATTTTTAAAACTGGCTAACATATGCCCACTCCCTGGATGACCCCCTGTTTGGAATTAGCCCTCACGCCTGCAGATAATGGAGAAGATCATCAGAAACCACAAACTTTCACCTGAAGGCAGATCAGCTGGGAAACCAGAAGGTCAGACACTCAGGCACTCCCCACTCTGCCTAGCTTGGGCTTCATGGAGGGAGGCAAGGAAGGGGATCCCTCTTCTTCCCTCCCACCAATAATAATGCCTCCATTTTTAAGGAAAGAAAAAGGAAAAAGGAAAACCTGCAAGACCAGATCCAGGGGTAAATAATTGCACAAGAGCTTTCCTGGCTGTTGGGTGAGGATAATCAAGAGAGAGAAAGTGTGTGTGTGTGTGTGTGTGTGTGTGTGTGTGTGTGTGTGTGTGTGTGTGTGTGTTGGGGGTAAAGGGTTACTGTGTAGGGTGACAGTGCCTTAAAGCCTCAATGTTCTAATTAAGGGAAAGAAAATTCAGCTGTCTGGTCAAATGGCACACTAGGGCTGCATTGCATCTTCCAAACAGCTTCCCCAAAAGGCCTGTGTAAAGGCTGCAGAAGTATGTCTGAACAGGCTCCCAACTAAAGGATAAGAGGGATGGTAGTTAGAAAGCCAAATCCTTGGCCTGCTCTGCAGGGACACAAAGGTTGGTCTGGAGAAGCCCTCTCCTTACTTCTGAACTGCTGCCCCATGGAGAAGTGGAAGAGAACATGGACAGAGGAAGGGCTGGCCCACTGAGACCCTCGGTTCTGCACAGAGGCTGTCCCCATGGCATCTGTGCCATGAGTTTTCCAGGCAAGATCTCCAGATTCTTCTTAATGGAGACAGGGATGAGGTACCAGAGAAAATATACCAACACAAATTACAAGAGGGAGCAGAGGACCAGGAGCAAGGAGAACTGGGGTTCTAACACCAGCTTCATTTCTAACTTGTTTTGTGACCTTGGCAAGTCCCTTCTTCTCTCTAACTTGTGTTTACCAATTTGTGGATATTAATAACTACCATTTATTGAGCAACAACTATGAATAAGATATTGTCCATTTAGTATAAATAAGACAGTGTGTCATGAGATTAAATACCATCTACATGCTGTCGACTTACAGATTTCTATCTCCAGCTAAGACCTCTTATTTGAATTCAACTTTTGGATCTCAATGTCCATTTGCCATCTCTACTTGATATTTAGTAGTCATCTTGAACTTATACCCAAACAGCACTCTTACTCCCCCTCACCTCAACTCTGACCTTCCTACAGCACCCTTTGACTCAGTAAATAAGTCCATTCATCCCATTGTTCAGACAGAACAATATGAAATCATCTTTTACTCCTCGCTGTTTCTCACCTCCTATATCCAATAACAAGTTCTGTCAAATCTACACTTTGAATATATCCAGATTGGATCATTTCTCATCATCTTCTCCCCTTACCTCTGTGGTCCAAGTCACTACCAACTCTTGCCTAGATTAGAATAATGGTGCCCTGAATGCCTCCTAAGATTTGCCACACAGCAGCCTATTAGAATGTAGTTCAGATCATGTTGCTCCTTTGCTCAGAATCCTCCAGTGACTTCCACTCTCAATCAGAGCAAAATCTGAAGTCCTTACCATCCTACACAAGGTCCTGCAAGCTCCCTCCCTCCCACAGCCTTCCTCTTCTCCAGTTTGCCTCCTGCTCCCCTCCTCTCTCACTCCGCTCCAGCCATGCTGGTCTTCCTGCTAGTGCTGAGCCCATGGCACATGCCTGTGCTCCTGCCACAGAGTACTGGCCCATGCTGTTCCCTCTGCCTAGAATGCTCTTCCCCCAGATAGTGGCATGGTTTCCTCCATCCCCATCCTAAGGTGCCTTCTCAAACGTCACCTTCTCCAAGAAGCCCTCGCTGACCACTGTCTATGGAACAACTCCACTCCCATTCCCAGCTTAGCATTCCGTACACTTTGTGCTCTGCCCCCAGCATTTATTATCACCTGCTTATTTGTTTATTGCAGCACTATCCAACAGAACTTTCTATAATGATGGTAATGTTCTATATCTGAGTTATCCAAGAGGTAGCCACTAGTCACATGTAGCTATGGAGCACTTGAAACATGACTAATGTGACTAGCGAAATGAATGTTTACTTTTATTTAATTTTAATTAAGTTAAATTTAAGTAGCCACATGTGGCTAATGGCTAGCATGTTAGAGAGAGCAGATTTAATGGCTCCTTAGAATGTAAAGTGAATTAAGGCAGATATTTCACCTCTTTTGTTGGCTGCTGTGGCCATAATACCTAGAAAAATGTCTGGCTACTCAACATATAGTTGTCAAATGAATATGCTAGGAGCTTTCCAGGCATTATCTCGTTTAATTCTCACAACAAGCTTGGGGGATAGATGCTATTTTCATTCTCTGGTATTCAGAGAGAGGAAGTGTCTTGCTAAAGAACACCCAGATAATTTGTACCCTATGACCAATATCTCCCCATTTAAGATGAATAAGTTCTGGGGATCGAATATACAGCATAATGAATACAATTAACAATACTGTATTATACAGTTGAAAGGTACCAGGAAGGTAGATCTTAAATGCTTTCATCACACAAAAAAATAGTGGTAAGTATGGGAGGTGATGGAGGTGTTAACTAACTTCATTGCAGTAATCATTTTATACTATATATGTGCATTAAATCATCACATTGTACACCTTAAACTTACATAATGTTATATGTCAATTATATCTCCATAAAGCTGGAAAAATGATAAAGAGCACCCAGATAGTAAGAGGTAGAGAGGATCTGAGCTCAGAGATGTCTGATGACATTCAGACACCTTGCTTTGCTGGAGTTGGGCTAGATGCTCTTTGTGGTCCTTTCTAACTCTGAGATCTGTGGTTTTAGGAGCATTTTCTCCCTTTTCAGGCAATGGCAGCACATGGTTTAACCACCAAGGGGACTGATGGACTTTTACATAAAGCCCCTTGTCAGGTGCTCAGAAGCCACGATTCTTCAGACAGAAGGATGCAGACCATCCTTCACCCCATGCCCTCCCTCCCCTGCCCCAGCCCTGCCCCCTGGCTCACCGGTCTCTGGGTCACAGAGCTGCTCACAGGCATCTGTTGTTCTCTGTCCGCAGAGGTCCCTCACCCAGGGGGAAGTGGCGTTGATCTGGTAATACAGGGACAGCTTGGCTGGGTTTAACCAGTCGGAGATGTCCAGGTAGCTCCCTTCACTCACCACAAAGCTGCTCCCTGTGGGTGGAAAGACAGAAAGACAGCTACTTTCTCCCCAATTTTAAGGTATAGATGTGCCTCGCTGCTAATGCTGCAGGCCAGGAACACAGAGAGGTGCACACGAGCCACCTTCACACCAGGGCCCCCGTCCTCACTCGTCTACATACTCACAGAGCATTTACAATGTATCAGGCATGGTATCAGCAGCCGACAGAGCCAGAGAGAGATCAGACATTAGAGACAGTTCAGCCTAGTGGCTCAGAGTCAAGCCCTTAGGACTGAGAGAGACTTGAGTTCAAATCCTGGATCTACCTTGACCAGTTTTTGACTTTGGACAAGTCACTCGATACCTCTGGCCCTTGGTTACATCATCTGTAAATGGGGTTATTAATGGAACCCACTTCATTGTTGTGAAAATAAAATAATGTAGATAAAGTGCGCAGCCAGTGCCTGACTTGTCCTAGTAAAGAATGATTAAATACTAAATTTTAAAAGAAAAAAATCTAATGTCACTGTCACCCAGGCATCTCCCCGGGAATAGGGGTCACTGATGTCCACAGCGGCCAAGTAGGTGATATCAATGGCAGAGACTGGCTGAGTGTAAGGGAAATAGCATCCTGGCCTTGCTTGTGTTTTGTTTTCTCATTCTATTAGACAGAGAGATTCAAAGAAATCTCTAGCACCTCTGAAAAAAAAAAGCAGCACCTGTGCAATGGAAAATGACTTAATGTTGGGAGTCGATGGGGAAAGATAAGAGTTTGGGGTGAACCCGATGCTGGAGGCTCTATCAAAATGCAACAGCTGCGACCCAGCTCTAGCAGCTCTTGTCAAATGGGTCTAAAAGCCAGTGGTGCAAGAACTTCAGGTTTTCTTTAGGAGGGGCTGTAAATTCAGATTTCTATTGTAATCAACCAATTTGGAAATGATGGTTCAAATTTGTTCTTGAAAGTTTGTAAAAGCCAAATAAAAAGATCCGAGCTCTGCAATCTATGCTCTAAATTGTTCCTCTTTAAAAAATATATACATATACATACAAAATATATACGCATATACATAAGTGCACACATGCATGCATACATACATACATATATGAATTACACACACATATACACATACATATATTCTTCCGGGACAAGGAAGACAAGCCCGTTCAGGGTGGCTGCATATTGGGTGTAAACGTGAGTATGTGTATGTAGCAATATAGCAAAGGTAGAATTTCACAGGGGGAAAGAAAAGAAAGAGTTCAGATAGGACCACGCTCCACAAAGCTGGACTTGGAGAGCAGTTCTAGATTCATAGCAGACCTAGGGACTTCAGCAGCAGGAGATCTTAAATTGCTTCATACTTAACATGACTCGGCTTCTGTCTCTGCACTTGCTTCTCTCTATCTCACTATCAACCAACAAAATCTTTCCATGTATGCAATTCAAATTTAGCAAAGGGGACTCAGTCAATAGGCATTACGTGGGTTGACAGCAACATCTCTGTCAGGTCACATCAGACCCTGCCTGCTGACCAATGGCTGGGCTCCTCTTGGCTCTGGTGCCCAGCTGTGGTCCAACGAGCAATGGCCAGGGAGATGGGATCAGACCTTACCTGGCTGCCCTGAGGATCTAAGATTCCCCAAAAAGGGTGAGGGCACAGCAGGCAATGTTATCTTCTCTGACTCACACAAATGTTATGATTTATATCATTCTATAGAATGAGTTCCTAAGTGAACGCACAGTAGACAGTGTGATTTGGGGTGAGGATGAAAGAGGAGTCCATGTGAAGCAGAAGGATAGAAGCATCAGGCTTGGAGATAAGGAAATGACCACATTTGAAGTTGTCCTTAAAATCCTTGGCAGCTAAAGCAAAAAAGAAGAAGTCTGCTAGATTCCATATTTCAAATTTCTGGCAGGGGAAGATACACAAATCTATCTGCAAAGCCATATTTCCCCCTCTGGAACTAAGCCTGAGCAGAAACATGTCACATGGGTCCTTGTGCAAGGCACCAAACATCAGTATCAACCACAGATTTTTCTTTTAAAAAGCACAGTCATGCTGTTTAAATGGATAATTCTGGTATTTATTCTCACTGAAGACTGAGGGATGAATATTGAATTGTGTCCCAGGGCTGAGTCTGGCTAATCCCACTACTTCAGAAAAGCTACACAGTGCAGTGAGAAAGAGAATAGAGTCCACAAGACATGCATTCAGACCTTCACTCTGCTCTTGGGCAAGAAAACAGATCCTCAGTCATCTCATATGACAAGCATGGATACTAACTCCCCCTTCATAGGGGTAATATAAAGATTAAATGAGACAATGCATTTGTCTTAGGTCAGGTTCACCAGAAATCAGACTCAAAGGCAGAGACCGGCACGCAGAGGTTTTTTGGAGACCCCTCTTGTAAGGGGATGAGCAGAGTGGGATTAGGCAGAGAGAGGTCAAATTGTCACACAGTTGTAGCAAAACCCACAGCTGATTCCATGGGAAGCTCTGGAGATGCGATGGTCCTTCAGAGTTGTTCCAAATCAAGACAAGGGTGTCAGGCCTTTGTACCCCCACATTAACCAGTCATAGACTCTAGGCTTTCCCTGGGGAAGGGACTTGGGTGAAGTGGTCCCTTTCAATGGAGGACATTTGTCCAAGAAAGACTCAGAGTGAGTGGTCAACCGCCACCATTCCTGGCAGCCAGGGGAATGAGTGCCTAGGTTCTAATGAGAGGTTTGGATAGCAGCATCATGACATCCACCACCGTATGTGAAGTCTCTGGCACATTGTGACATCTCGACTAACAGGAGCTATTTTGATTACTATTTGGATTTCTTATGAACTTGGAAGCTCTGAATGCAATACCAGTTAACAGATCTCTCTCAAATGTGAGAAATATGTGCCTCCTTGGAAGGGAGTGACTCAAAAGCAGGTTATCCTCAACTTCTTTACAAAGATATTATACCAAGGTACACTGTTGGTTTAATGGCAGAAGAGAGTTGAATGCCCTCTCTGGCCGGACCCCTGGGATGAATACACTTACACATACTGCTCATTTAATCCTTTCAAGAGCCATGCAGGATAGTTTTATAGAAGGACAACATGAGGTTCAGAGAGAAATTGATTTAGCCAAATTTGGACAACTAGTAAATATCCCAAGTGGAAATGGAACCCAGGTTGTTCAGCACCCAAAGCTGGTACTTGCCCATCATTCCAGGCTGTCTTGAGAATCAGGACAGGTATCAGGCAGGGTTGCTTTTTGTGCCTTCCCTTTTAATGTGTATCCTGTAGTGTTGGAGGGCTTTTGCTTTCCCTAATAGACTGTGATTTCCTACAGGGAAGAGGTCACGACTCATTCACTAGTCCTCATCAATCCAGCCCTCAGTAAAATGCCTGGCACATATTGAGTTTAGTAAATGTCTGTTGAGTGAATTAATGAAATCAAAAGTTCCACGCCTGGAGGGAAATTCAACTTACTTCATCATGGGATTATTAAGCAGGAATGCCTCCCCAGTGAACCCAAAGTTTAATTTTTTTTTTAATCTTGTGAGAGCCACAATACAAGATCAGCCCTTCAAAGTCTCCCCAGTTCCAAACCAAACCTTGAATTTCACTATCATGGCTCCTGACCTCTCATTCACCTCACGGGCTTGCAATGTGGATGATTAAAGTAGAGATGCTAGAGGAAATCAGTGCGACGGGGCAAGGACATGTGGCAGGGAGATGCCATATGCCATCTAATAGTGAAAGGAAGTAACTGTGCAAGATGTTATCACCAAGACTTAATCCATGCATTCATTTAAGCAACATTTATTAAACCCCTCCTTGTATAAGAAATAGACATAGAGAATGAGAAACGGACTGAATCTGTCAAGAAAATTATGGACTAACAAGGCCGATCAAATGAATGCACAGAAAACTATAATACAACCTAGAGTGTTGTAAGAACTGCCTGAAAGGGATAAGCATTGACTTCAGATATAAGGGGAAGGAAAAAGAGAGGTCGGAAGGAGTCATTGAAGAGTTGGCTTTTAAGCTTGACCTCGAAGGATGTGAGGTAGAAAAAAAACTAGGCAAAAGTTGAGGTGGCATTTACCCCTTAAAGCTTGCCTTCAGACCTAGCTCATACGCCTCTTAATGTCTCTAATACTGACTATGTATTCCACTCAACTAGCAGCTATATATGCCATGTTATAGATTCATTCATTCATTTATTCATTCACATATTTGTTCCTTTAACAACAACAACAAAAAAACACCCATTGTGTGCCAGGCCCTGTCTCAGGCTCTGGATGTGTAAAATATTGTATCTGTCCACTGAGAACTTATAGTCCAGGAAGGGAGTTCAGAGATGGCAAATCTATGGCAGAGCATGAGTGGCTTTTCATTCCTCTTTTCTTATTCATCCATCTAGATGTGTATTTCTGGAAGGCAAAGTCCATGCCTTATTTTACTCTGCAATCACCATATGCTCAGGGTGAAGTGGAGGCTTAGACGACGCTGAGGGTGTGTGTGTGTGTGTGTGTGTGTGTGTGTAGAGAACATGAGAGAGGGAGAGAGCAGGCAATAAGGTCAAAGAGTGGCAAGCGGAATAAAAATGTATTATTCCACGCGTCTCATCTTTCCCTAGTTTTCCAGTGGACTCCTGTTTTATTTTCTTGACTTTAGATCAAAAGTACCCCCTTTTTTCTGGGTGCTCAGAGATTCCTCTTTGTGCTCAAATAGATTTTCCTAAAGAACAAGGACTCTGAAATGAATCTTTGCCAAAATCTCAACTTCAAAATGTCATGTTTCCTTATTTTTAAATGTATATATATTTTTTCTCCCACTGGCTTGTGGGAATATACATCATCTAATTAGCCAAATGGATTTTCAGTTCAGCCCAATCATTTCCTTATCTAGCATCTGAAGCTCAGCGTTGCTCAGGGGACTACACGGGCACGGAGGTCCTCATTAACTCTGATCTTCAATTACATTGATTATAAGCCTGCTTCTGTAATTGTGCAGCATAGATCAGGGGTGAGCTGGGGAGCTCAGGCCAATCCATGGTGTTTTCTGAAAAGCCAGAGGCACATCAGCCCCCAAAGAAACAGAAAGCTATAGATGAGAACTAAAAATACCACAGAAGGAGGTATCACCAGACAAAATCACCTGGAAAGCCAGACAGCAGCTGCAAATCCCTTTCATTACACCTTGAATCATGAGACCAACCTCTGAGAACCCTGGATAGAAGATTTCAAAAGAAGGCTCTGGTCACAGTGGTGAATGGAGAGCAGAGGAATGAAAGATGACATGGCTGAAAGATGGTCTTCACAAATGAAGCTCAGGGAATTTTTTGGCCAAAGGGATTCAGCTCTGTCTTTTTCCCCCTTTCTTTGGGTGCAAAATAATTAAAGCTTTCCTTCCTTCTGTTACATCATGTATCCCCATGATGATCCCATCTGTCAGGATATTGGATCTGGGGGAAATGTCTTTCTGGGGCACAGGATGAAAAGCAAACTGTGATGAAACAGAAATGATGAAACCATCTCCTATCAGCCCAATAGACCCATGAAGAATGCACCCACTTCTACCTCTCTCCCAGTCCACAGAGCCCCAAGTCAGGCTTGAATACACTCCACCACCTGCCATCGACTAAAAGCTATTTAAGGAGTGAGCGACCAAACTCTACAAACACAAGGTTGAAAACTATAGTTTGAAGGTTTGTGAAAGGGGGCAGAGATGACGGGGATAGCTGGGAGCTCTTAGTCTCAGAGTCAACTACTCTCTAGGGTCACTGGCAGGGGCAGGTTCTCTTACAAGTGTCTCTGAGTCATCAGCCACTTATCTCTATGCCTTCCCCTGCTGATCTCCTTCCAGCGCTCTTCCCTTCTGCCATTTTCTTTCCCTTTTCCTTGAATCAACTTCACCCCATTCCTCTGTACTGTCTCTACCTATTATGGGCTGACTTGTGTCCACCCCAAAATTGATATGTTAAAGTCCCAACCCCCAGTATCTCAGGAATATGACTGTATTTGGAGACTTGGTCTTTAAAGAGGTAATTAAGGTTAAATGAAGTCATTAGGGTAGATTTTAATTCAATGTGACTGGTATCCTTAGAAGAAGAGGAGATTAGGACACAGACACACACAGAGGGAAGACCATGTGAGGACACAGGGAGAAGACAGCCATCTACAAGCCAAGGAGAGAGGTCCTCAGAAGAAACCAACCCTGCCAACACCTTGATCTCAGACTTCTAGCCTCCAGAACCGGAGGAAATAAATTTCTGTTGTTTAAGCCACTCAGCCTGTGGCACTTTCCTATGGCAGCCCTAGCAAACGAATACACTACCTCTTATTTGTCTTATTTGACAACAGCTATCTCTTAAGCCTGCTATTTGCTCCATTTATTAATCTTTATTTTGTGTCATGGATCCCTATGGATCACTTCTCAGAACAAAGTTTTCAAATGTGTAAAACATAATGCATAATATTACAAAGGAGACCAGCTGCTGAAATACCGTTCTATCCACAGACCCCTCGGGGGTTTGTGGAGCCCAGGACAAAAATCCTAGTCTGAACTAAGCTATTTTCATCAATTCCACAAATGCCCAGTCTGCTGCCTGACCTGGTTCCAAATACTCCCAACATCACTGGATGGACAGAGGGAGTGGCAGCCTGGTGATAATGAATATGCAATCCTGCTAAAGTGTGTGAATGAGATGCAAATGACAAGAAGAAAAACACTAAGAAAATATTAAGTTTCAGTGGCTATTTTCAAAAGGGTCAACCTCTTTTCTTTCGTTCTTTTCACATTGAAAATACTATTTTTTAAGCTCTGAAGAAGATAGAAATTTGGTTAAGATCAGAATTTTATTGGAACAATCATACAATAGAACAGAATTTTATAATGCTAAGTTATATATTTGATTTTAAAGAGTGTTAGAAAACTTTGAGTTCCTCTAGTCCAGAGTTTCCTAACCTTCTTTTTTTTTCATTATCACCCACTAAGAAGCCTTTTTAGACATTTCTCTTCCTTAATCATCCCCCAACCAAGAAATTTTAACACCAGAGACATATTGTATACCTGTTTATGTAGTGTGCTTTTGCTGTACATGAAAAGAGTAAGATTTTTTGTGCCCCCTCCCCTCCAAGAATCAATTTTCATATCTTTGGACGTATTATTGCCCTCATTGAGAGCGGATACTCTAGGTAGAGATAAACTGAGGAGTAAGGAAGGAGAGGGATATGCCCAAGATCCCACTGGGATTAGCGAAATATCTACAACTAGAAGCTAGAGTTTATGACTCCCATCCTCTTAGCGTGGTGAGGGAGGTGAGGGTTAGAGAGGTGAACTGACTTTCCCAAGGCAACAGAGCTGGGAAGTGTTGGAGCTGGACCAGAACCCAAGTGTGGTGACTTCTAGCTCAGGACTTGTCCCAGTATTTCACACTGACAACCAAGAATGGACCCCGTGGAGGTATGTGAGTTGTCACGAGGCTAGAGCTCCCTCACTGGGAGTGTGAAACAGTAATAACCTTGAAAGGTCCATGTCATGGAAGAACTCATCGCTAAATATCCCTGAAAAAGAAGCATGAAGATGGACAGGCCATTGGTATTCTATGTTAGAAAATAGTTATTTCCAAATAAAGCCATATCAAAGCCTCACTTCCTCTCCCCCAATGGAGGTTTCCCTGAAGTGCCAGACCCACATCTGCTCCAGGCAATTGTTGTGTTTCTACTGCTTTCTATCTTCCTCACCTCAAATTGTGATCAAAGTCTAGCTAAAACAGACTGACACAGAATTCTACATGCCTTTATGCGTCCCAGGTCTTGCTTCAAAGTTGAGTTAGGGGTGTTTGAGCCTGGACCAAAGAGGTTTGAAGTGTTGAAATTTCAAAAAATTATTTTTCTCCCCGGTGATGTAACAATTTAGTACCAAGCTAGGCAGCAGGGGAAAAGAACAAAGTCATGAAATGCTTCTCATTTTTCTTTAAGTTATTTACATTTTTAAAGAAGAATTGTGGTTAAAGATTGAAAGCAGCTATTTACTTTTCATTGAAGAATGTCTTTTTTTTTATTACTTTCTTCATTACTTCATTGGGAATCTATGTATCAAATCCAATCTCAATGCTGGATTTCTTTTTGATCTAAGATCAGTGCTTCTTGAATGAACATGATGGACAGTTGCTCCCAAAACTCAAAGGTCCTTTAGCACTGACTTGCTAATACTGAAAAACTTTCCTTTCTGTCATCTGTCCAAGTGAGACATGAGCCTAGATGGGAGGCAAAGGGCTGGATTCTGGCATCAAACAGGCATGGATTAAATCCTGGACCAGCCACTGAGGAGCTTGTGCGACCCTGGAGCAAATCACTTAATCTTGGTAACCCTCCTCCATCTATCTCCTTATCTATACAGTGGAAATACTAACTTCCTAGAGATTCTATGACCATTCAATAAAATGCACTTGAATTGCCTAAGGACAGCACCGTGCCAAGCTAGGGCCTTTATGTTGTATTATTCCAGGGGACAAAATTTACAAAGCAAACAATGCATTCTCTGTATAATTATATGTCTATCCGTATATACCATATATATATATTATTGTGTATCTCATATATGTATGTACAATTGGATAATTGTGTGTGTCGATGTGTATATGCATACATATATGTACATACACATGAGCACAGATAATTCTATGAATAATTGTATCCTGTGAGGATGATGCCTCCTGGAGTTGTGCAACATGGCGGTCCTGCCTGGGACACAGTCAGACAATAGCTTCATTCAAAAAAAAAAAAAAACACCTTTCTCCCACCTACCCAAGTAGGCTCATTTTCCCTCTGCTGATTCACAGCTTATCCCAGTGGCATCTCTTCTGATCTTCAGAATATCCCCGGGTGAGTTTGGTAGGGTGGGGATGAGGGATGCTACCTTTAAGATGTATTGCAGGAATGAGAGACAACATCATAGAGGCCCTAGAAAAATGCCTGGCACATATTAGGTTCAATAAATCTGTAATGAAAATACAAAATGTGTGGCTAAGACATGACTGGCAGACTGAATTAACAAATGAATGAATGCACCATGTGACTTCCCAGATCCATTGGCTTAACTAAGTTTCCTGCCCTGATCCCTCTTCTTTGGGTCCACCCTTTTCTATGAAATATGCTTCCTTTTGCCTTTCCTAAGGAATCTGCACAAACATCAGAGGCGGTTTGGCAAAGACGGCTCACAACTGTGAGCACTAAGAATAACCATATTAGCAATTCCTCCCGGATCTATTTCATTACTACACTGTGGATCCAATGCCAACCGACCAAATTAGACCCCGGCACCTGCCTGCTTTTGTGTCTCTCACTGTCAGTGTGTGTGTGTGCATGTGTGTGTACGTGTTCCTTTCTCTCTAGATCCCTTGCCTTCTATTCTCTTCTCTTTTCTCTAGCAATAAATTCAGTATGAAAAGCACAGACCTTGGAATTTGCAAACCTGGATTCAAAACATGCCCTTACTACTTATGATTTGAATGACCTTGGGAAATGCTTAATATTTCTTTCCTCAGCTTCCTCATCTATAAGAGGATGAATAATACTTACCTTGCAGCATTTACATGAATATTAAACGTGACTGTGTGTGTACCTGAATTCCGGATGTACTTATCAAATGGGAGCTTTTACTGCTGCTGCCGCTATTAAGCTAATAGATCCGAGAAATAACTCTGGAGGGCAGGTGTTTCTTTAATGCCCATTTTACAGACAAGGAAATTGACGCTGAAGGAAGTTAAAAGGACATGCCTTAAATTGCACAGCTAGGAATAGATGATTCCATCTCAGAACTCAGTCTGCTTGTCTCTGTTTGTAACACCAGGCTGCCTCCCATTCCTCTCATTTCAGGGAAAACCTACCCATACTACTAAGGGGTGTGTGTGTGTGTGTGTGTGTGTGTGTGTGTGTGTGTGTGTTCTGTCAATATTCATCTCTGGTTATTTCTCTAAGTACTGAGCTTCTCATGAAGGTGGCTGACACATAAATCAGACCATGTTGAGAGTGTATGAGAGAGAGAGAGAGAAATGGCAGGGGGAAGGTGACATAATATTGCAATTCAATATTTAATGTCTCCAAAGACATGTAATACATCCTTATGACATTTCCAGAAGATATTTTCTGGAAACTGGACTATAATTCAAATTAATGCTAAGCCTAAATCTAATTGTTTTATGATGCTACAAAGGACTACATGGGGCAAAGCTTCCAAAAATTAGAGGTTTCAACAGTCATGTTGATGGAACAGATTTCACTGTCTGGCACAGATGAGAACAGTTGCCTAAATATATAATATTGGTACCTGGAGCAACATAATAAAAAAGATACACAGCTTAGCCCCATTGTAGTGTTTGCAGCCATCAGCCCTTCACCAGCCAAACTCTACTATGAACTCTGGGAAAGGTAAGGAGAGAAAGGATAAGATTTTTATTTGAAGACCAATTGAATGTCTTGAGGTTCAAACAGGATATAGGATGGCTGAGAACTACATTTCTGGTATATGACTCATGAAGGATGAATTCTTTCATTCTGTTCCCAGAGGGAGTTGGTGGGAGATAGGCTCTGCAGCCAGACAGGACTGGGTGGAACCCCAACCCTGCCACTTACCGGCTGACGGACTTTACGCACAGTACTTGACTTTGGGAGCCTTGGGGCTCCTCTTCTGTAAAGTAGGGACAATAATCCCTATCACATACTCCTGTATACAAAGGCACATTGGGATGTCCATGGTTGATGAGGAGCAAGTTGCCCAAGAATATGTAGGATCTTATCTCAAGTTTCAAACAAACAAACAGCAATTCAGGGTGTGTGTGTGTGTGTGAGTAGCAAAAATTCTGGAAGGATATACGCCAAAAGAGTCATCAACCCAAGAGACTAGAAGTGGGAATATGAAAGAGGGCATATTTAATATTTACCACATTCTGTCCCGTATTACTTTTGTAATAAGAGTACTGATGCTGCCGCTACTACTATTACTACTACTGGTACTACTATTACTATTACTACTAGTATAATACCAACAACTTCAGAAGGTTTGGGGAAGAATAAAGAATAGAATAGATATAAATTTACAGTATTAAGTCAAACATATAGTAGTGACCAAAATGTGTTTGTTTTTCTTTCTTTGTCCCTGGCCACTAAGAAATATATTCTCCCTCCTTTGGACTTGGAGAGGCATTGGATGAGGAAAGGCAGCAATTGACTAATGGTGCTGCTCCTTCCTCCCAAGCCTGTCCTTCCGAGCCCATCACCTTGCCTTTGCTCAGGTTGATCCCATGTCCTGGAGCATCCTTCTTACCATGTCTACCCTCCCTGGTCCAGTCAAAGGCAAACTCATCCTTCCCTGGTCCTCTCACCTGGAAGAGGCCTATTCTTCTTCTGTCCCTGGTGGTCTGGCATATGCACATCTCTCCTTCCATCAGTGTCACTACTGATGCATTTGAGTTCAGCAAACACTGAGTGTCCCCCACGTGGCAAAGTTTGGGGCAGGCTGATGTCTTATCTACCTTGGAAGAGAGTGAGCTTTCCAAGGGACAATCTGTGTCTAACTCATCTTCAAATGGCCATTTCTTAGCACAGTGTTTGGCACTTTGCAGGCCATCAATAAACACTTTGAATGAATGGATGGATGAAGTGACAAAGGGTGCTTTCAGCTATGAGAAGATTACTACTTTAGATGTTATCAAATGAAGACAGAAGAAGCAAACCACACAGTTCTCTCCCCATACTCTCCAATGGTGCTTCAAGTTTCACCTGAGACTCACTAATGGGCCACAACAATAGGCAAGTTCTGTTTAGCATTTAGGACACTGCGTGACACCTTTACATCCAATATCTCACCTGACACTCACAGCAAGAATATTAGAGGTTCTAGAGTCAGACAGATCTTGTTCAGCAGCTATGTGAGCTTGGGCAAACTTAATAGCTCTTTGGGACTCAGTTTCTTTATATGAAAAAAAAAATGAGGAAAATAACAGTAACTATGTGTAGGGTTATTGTCAGGAAGAAGTAAGTTAATGAATATAAAATATTTTTTAGAGCAGTTGGCATTCAATTACACTCTACTCTGTGTACTGTATATGCATATATGTTCTACAGAATTATTATGATTCCCATGTCACAAATGAAGATGTAGAAAGCAGTAAAGAGGTTTCTTGCCCAAGTTACAATTACTTAATTACAAACTCTGGGACTAGAGTCCAGATGTCCAGACTCCGGGTACTGTGCTTCATCTATTGTCACTTTACCTCTCAGCAGGCTGGTTACTGTGTTTAAGTCTGAAGGTATTTATTTGTACCATCAACAAACGCTTACTGAGAACCATACCTATGCCAGGCCTGGTTGTAAGACGTGTGTATTCAGCAGGGAACAAAAAAGACGGAGCGTTATAGCACTTGGCCGTAGAGTGCACAATGCTGGGCAGGAGATGATGCAGCCACGCTCATATGACTACAAACAAGAAGCAGTGCTATGGAGAAAGAAACACGCTGCTGTGAGTACCCAACAGTGTGTGTGTGTGTGTGTGTGTGTGTATTCTGGGGTGGAGAAGGGAGGCTGGTGGCATCAGTGAAATAATGTTCCTTGCGAAGACAATAAGATGTATGACGTTTCCGAGATAGAAAATGGGCTAGGTTCTGTTTTCCGTTGGAACTAACAGTATAGTAAATGATGCTAGCTAAACCAGGGGATACGTAGGACAACTGGCGTACATTTATGCTTTTGCTTTAAACTTAATTGTCATTTCTGGGGTGCTAAGTATCTGAAAGGGCATAGTTGAATACCCAAACCACGATTTTGTGAATCTGAACCAAACCTCATGGTGCATTTTCACAGTTTACACAAGAGGAATGGGCATCAGCAGAGGCCACCTAAAGGCCCCAATGTAAAGTAACATAATTTCACTTTTGCAAAGAACTAGTCAATTTTCCATATTTTTTGTCGTTATATTCATTTAGATGATGAGGCTCTTCTGTCTTTTTATAGAGAGTCTAGTGCAACGTTTAAGAGCAGGAACATGGAGGCAGGCGGCCAGTATTCATGTTCCAGGCCTGCCACAAACTAACCAAGGGATAATGATCCAGTTCAATGGGTCTTGGTTTCTCAGATTTAAAACTGTGGCTAATAATCTCATAGGAATGTGGGAGGTAATACATGTAAATTAAATTTTCGTTGTTTCAAATTACTCACTGTAATGTAAATGAGGCATTGTGTGTAAAGTGTTTAAAACAGTACCTGGCACGTGATAAATGCTTTATAAGTGTCAGCTACTCTTATACTATTTCTACCTAATGTATTTGATAATCCTATTGTGAAATACAAGGGAAAGCTGGCTTGTTCAAATACAGTTTGGCAAAAACAAATATAATAACCAAGACTCCTGCTTAAGCAACATATTAGCTTTGGATGTAGCAGTGTAAACAAAAGCTCATTCTGTGACTCATTTCTATTTTCTTAATTGCCTGCTCTTGCTCTGGACCCCAGCCAGGAGTCAGTCTTTAGCCATGTCATGGATACACACACATCAGCTTGTGTGTGTGCATAAACAAGAATACACAACTCCTGTTGCTTCTAAGGGCTGCACAGAAATGACATTAAAAGTGAGTGATTTGAAACAACTGAAATTTAATTAAAAACAAAATTAAAAGTTGTTCCAAGCCGGGCACTTCTGCCAGCAAGACTCAGAGGAAATTAGTAAGAGCTAATAGCTGGATCCAATTCACAAGCCTCTATGAGGAGACATTCAGAGGAAAGAAGATGCATACTCTTTAGATAAAACAATTAAAGATCGCTTCTGAGAAATAATCATGAACAATATCCCAGGGCAAAAAAGGACATTATTTGCTGGTGTGTTTCTTTCTGACTTTCTCATTTCCATTATGGAAGGTGCCCTGAGATTCCCCAAGTAGCCTATTTAAGGCAACAGAAAAGGACACTGATTTTGAAAACCAGACTTAAACAAGCATGAGGTGGGGGCAAATTCCTTTTAAAACATAATTGCTACTCACTGCCTGAAATTCCACCTGACCGATTCATTTATCCTTTAAAATTTCAAATACTCAGATTGTTTAGTAAAATTCTAAACCCCTTCAAATTACGGGCCTCACATACTGAGCAGACAAATGTCAGTAGGAATTGGGGACTGGGTGCCCGGATGATTAAATGAACTGGTTTTGGGGTGCCATCATGGATGGAATCAGAGTGGGCGGTGGGGCTGTACTGGAGACAGAACATAGAGGCAGTTCTAAGAGAGAAGTCAATCTGTCCCTGGTTCTCAGAGCAGCATGGACACAGGCAGGGGAAAAGAAACAAGAATTATGTCAGAAGTCAGGAAGACACAGGAAATGAGCTGAGGGCAATAAATGAAGGGAAGAGAGAGAAGACAGGGGGAGAAGTAGCCAGAGCTGGGATGCTGAAACTTTTCATCAGTGTTAACTGGCTGGGAGTCGGGCGGCCCAGCTTAATTTAAACATACAAAGTTGAGGCAGACAGCAAATGCCCCTGCACAAAAGAAAGCTCATTAGAGCCCTACTTTGCTCTGAGTATCAGTTTCCTTGCCGACAGAAAGGCAACAAGAATGCCTTTTCCACAGAAGATCTGTTTCCGGCTCTGCTCTGCAACCCTACCACACCCAGTCCACCCCAATCATGCCCACTCTGTTCTAGCTTCTCCATCACTCAAGTGGCATTGAAATGCAGTTCCCTCTGCCTGGAACACACTTTCTTCCTTTGCACTCTTTACATCTCAGAGAGGTTTTCTCTGACCACTATATCTGAGCATGACATCCCAACTCTCCTGTTTTAATTATTTTACACCACTTTAATTATTTTAACAGCAGCATTCACTTATTTCATTGCCACAACATATTTTGTTATTTTGCTAATCTGCTTTGGTGTCTCCTGCTGAGAATGAAAGTATTATGAAGGCAAGGGCCTTCATAATGTGTTTTTCAGGACAGCATCTCTACTGCTCCAGTACACACAGGGAACATGAAATAAATATTTATTCAGTGAGTAAATAAGTTCTGTAAAGATTAAATAAGACATTGTAGGTAAAATATCGAGTACGCTGCCTGCCACATCAGAGGCACATAATGACTTTTTGCTGATATTTTTATAATTATCTAATATTACATTGATTTGGATTCTAATGGTGAGCTTGATCTTGGAAGGAGAAGGAGAGAGACTGAAAAAGTGACTGGAAGGCTCCAAATGCCAATTTGCTGTCCTCACGTCGTATACGGGACACCCAAGGCCATAAGCATGTGCTTGTTGTATAGAGGGATCTTACTGGGGGCGTAAGGATGGGGAGGAGGTGGGACTGGGTGCTGACTCAACACATTGATCAGGGAGAAGGGAGAAACTGAGACCAATTCTCTTTTGCACAAACCAGGTTCATCCTATCCTCAAACAAATTCTTTGAGGCAGATGATGGATCTGTCCAAGCCCAACCTAACCTTAATATTCAACTCAACCTCTACTTTCTCCAAGAATCCTTTGAGACCTGTCTCAGCGAGAATCATCCTCTCTATCTCCCATTCTGTTCCTGACGTAGCTTTGGAAGCGATGCAGCTTGCTTCCTGGGCTCAAGATTGGTTTTTAAAGAGTCCGTCTCACTGTCAGATCATGTAACCTAATTTTGGATTTCCAAATAAAATTGCAGTAGGGATCATAAGCACAGTAACAACATTAAATCTCAGACTGGTTTTTTGATCTCTTGATGGGGAATGGATCTAAATATATGAGGTTCCCACTCTGTTGGATACTGTGACAAAATTGGGAGGCTGTAAAGGTGGAAGAGAGAGTCCTTGCCTGAAAGTAGTGTATGGTTCAGTCGGGGGATAACTAGACAGACAGATAGAATGAAGCATCGTCAGGGCTGTGATGAAGATGAAATAGGGAGCTTTGAGAGCACAGAATAGGGACCTCTTCCTCCTCTGCAAAGTCAGAGTAGCCACATCTAAGCTGAATGTTGAAACACCAAAAGGCATCAGGTAGACGGAGTGGAGGGAAATGATGATTTAGGCAAAAGGAGAAGAAAGTTTTTAAAGGAACAAAAAGAGAACCTGGCTCTTCAGGAAACAGCCATTTTGTTTGGCCAGAGTAAAAACGAGACAGGAAATGGGCAAAGAAAAGGCTGAAAATATTTTCCAGCTCTAACATTCCACAATTCAGAGTATTGCCAAGCTAGCTAATCTGCAACATGCCGACAGTGTGCCCTCAGCCCTGTACCCACGTTCTCCCACTTGAGGTGGCAGAAGCTGCCATTTTTAATTGATTCCATATTTCAAATGTGACACCAGCTCTGATCATCAGGCCCCTGGGCCTCTGTTCAGGCCTCTGTGTCTCTGGCAGGTCCCGTGCCCAGCACATTAATGCTGCATTTGAGTCTTTGCAGGAAATGGCCACCCCCGGATCCTTCACGCTCAGGGGTCATGTCAGCACCTGTGTGGGGGCTGGGGACTGATCACTTTCTCCTTCCTCCACCCTGGTCCGAATACTGCGATAAAACATCACCTGAAATATCACTTGAATGATTCAAACCTTCGGGAGAGCAGCCTTCAGAGATCTGGTGAGTTAATTTTGCTCACAGATCACAATGACATCTCTTACTAATAATTTTCACCCAGGCAGGATTTGTGAAGGTCCTAAGACTGTGTGTTCTTCAATGTTGCTTGCATTTTTTTCCCTTTTTTTTTCCACAAGCGTAGCCAAGAGGTGGGCATCTGATTCCGGATCTCACGTAGAAAAGCTGGTGCACATGAGCAGAATAGTAATAATAGCTAGCCCTCGAGTGTGTTAACCATGGGCCAGCGTCTTGCATTTAACACCTATTGAAGCCTCACTGTCACAGTCTGATTCCCAGCATGCCAGCATCCCTGTTTTTCAGAAGATGAAGCTGCATCTTGGGGAAGGTGGAGCTAGGATCTGCACCCATGTATGCTGTCCTTAGTGTTCATCTCTTAACCACCACACTTCACAGCCTGGCAAAAAGTGTTCCTACTTTGATGTCTGAGGTCACCAACCTCTAAGGGATCCCAGGAGACAGATGCCAAGTTGTGTTTGACTCCTTTCCCTCCCAAGTTCTTCCTTGCAATTAGCTGCTAAATTTCCTTGTTTCTAGCTCTACAGGAACTCCCTTATCTCCACTCTTACTTCTAATGCCCTTGTTCAGACATTATCATGTAGACTAAATGTATTAGCCCCCCCACTAGGTTGCTTGCCATCAGCCTTGACCCCTCAAACTCGCCTTCTATACTGTGGTCAGGCAGCCCACAAATCCTTATTGAACACCGACTGTGTGCTGGAAATTTCACAGGAACAAGACAGCTATATGCTCTACCCTTGATGGGCGTAAGCAGCATGAGCAGGGGCTGTGTGTGCTGAGTACTGACTATGCGCAATGTGCTTGCTAAGTGCTTCATAGGCAGTCATTCCATTGCCCTTTGACGTGGTTTACTGTTATCAGCCCATTTCACAGATGAACGAACTGAGGCTTAGAGATGAAATAAGCAGCTCAATGCTACATGACTAGGAAATATCAGAGCCAGTATTGAACCCAGGGAGTGTGATTCTATGGCCCAGCCTCATAACCAAATTAGACATCAAATAAGCAATTGTAAATGTGCTGAGTGCAGAAAGGAAAAGTTCAGGACCATTTAACAGGGAGATCTAACTTAGACCATGAGGGTGATGATGATGATGATGTCAATAAAAACTAATATTACCAAGGGCTTCCTTTTTTGCCAAACAGTCTACTAAATACTTGACAGATATTATCTCATTTAATTTTCTTAAGAGGGAGCTATTATTATTATGCTCACTCTACCAATTAAGGAACAAGCCAGAAGGGTTAAATAACATTTGTAATATCAAATAGCTACGAATTCACAGAGTCAGCATTTGAACCCAGATGTGTTTGACTCTACAGCTTGATCTCTTAATTACCATCTTGCATTGCCTATTGTAAGAGCCACTGAGAGCCCTACACTGCCTTGTTGGAAATCCTTCGGCAGTTCCATGACTCCAACCATCTCCATGATAAAAGCCCAACATATAGACCCCTGCTCTTCCCGCCTGCTCCTCCTACTAGTCCTGTTGATGCCCCATGGAGCCCCACATGCTCTGGATGCTATCTGGTCCCGCCACACCTTTTCTCATGCTGTTCTCCGCCTGCAAGATCGCCCTTCAGGTCCTCACTCTCCCCCACCATCTCCAGCAGAGCACACACTCTCACACTCCCAATCCCTGCCCACCCAGTTTCCTCCAATGGGACAAAGCCTCTTGCTCCCTAAAGCTTTACCCAGATCTGTCCAGTGGAAAACACTCCAGGCTTCCCTGGAAACCTTGCTGACTCTTGTCTATATGCCCACATGGTCCAGATTGTGATCTGCCTTCTATCCTAATCTTTTGCTTTATAGCTATCCTGTCACTTGAAATAACATGGGTAATCCCTTGAAGGGCCTGATTAGCATTTACTGAACACCTGTTATGGGATATTTTCATATCACTCTCTATTTCATCCTCATCACCACCTTGGGAAGTAGGGGTTAACAGCTTTACTTTTGTAGAAGGTGAAACGGATAGCTCGGAGAAGTGAGGTGACTCATCCAAGATCTATAGTTACTAAGTGGAGGAGTGCAGACTTGAACCCGAGGTTTTCTGGTTCCCCTACCTCTTAGTGCTGACTATGTCTGAGTTTGTCCTAGAATGTGTGTCTTGGCCAAGAGCAGGTGCTCAGCAGCATCAGCTGAAATTCTTAATGTAGGGATTCACTGATAAAGCTCAAATGCGAACAGGGTGAAAGCAGAGGAGGAAATACGTGGAAGGTTCAGGAGTGGTGCAGGCTCTGGGGATGATGCCAGCCTGAGGGTGAGGCTCACCAGGCCTTTAGCAGAGGTTCAGAAAGTTGTCAAAAGCTGCCCCAAAACCCAAGGCTGTGCAGCTGCAGATACATTTGGCTTAGATAATCCGGAGAGGCAGCTGGGGAGGAAAGCCAAACAGCTAGGCTCTGCTGGGCACCAGGGCTCTGGGAGGGTGGGGTAGAGAGGTGGGAGGGATGTGCAGGTTTTAATTATTCCTCTCATCTCATCATTTCCCCCTCTGAATATCATGCATCTTCCCCCTCCCATACTCTTGCTGGCATCTGAGATGTTCAAGGTCCCTCAGCAGTTGCAGCTGGGGGCTAGAGATGGAGAGCATCTTTCCCATCATGGCCTGGCTCCCCATCACCTCCTTATTCATCCCAGCAGCCCTGGGAGCTACAGTCCCTGCACAAGCTTGGCTGTGATCCTTCTAAGCTTTCTTCAAATGGCAACTTGTGGGCTGGGAAAGGTTTGCTCAGCTGCCTCTGCTCCCGAGATCCTTGCTCAGGGGGCTTCCTAGCCACAGACTGGCCTAAAACTGAGTCGGAAGAGAGAGGACTGGGGACGCTAATGGGATGGTTGCATAGACTCTGGAGGTCACATACCTAATGGGATGAGTAAATGGGGACTCTGAACCCCAGTATTTCTCATTCTACTTTTAGAATGTTAGGCTGGGGAGGAATTTTAAGTACCATCTTATTCCCTTCCCACATTTTACAATGAATAAACAGGGGCCTGGAGAAATAGAAATTTGCCCAAAGTCATGGTCAATTCATGGCAGAGCTAGAACCCAATCTGTGTCATCAAATTCTCTGTCTAGCACATTCTGTGGCCACTAATTGAAATAAATTCTACTCAACCCCTTCATGCCTGTGGGATGTTGAGGTGCTCATGTAAGTTCCCTCAGCTTTGGCTTCCCTTACATTTAAAATGGGGATAATGCCTGAATCTACTTCATGAGATAACAGAATTAAATGAGGTCATACTTTGCAAAGCAATTAGCACAGGGCCTGAGACTTAGCAATGATCTGTAAATGTTACCAATTAATAGTGTTGTTATTATTACAATCATTGGGAGGCTTGCACAGCAGGGTCTATATGAATGCAGTGAAAAGTGTCCATGAGCCCTCTTGGAAGCTGTCATCCATCACCCACCTCCAGGTAAACATCAATAGCTCTAAGACTCAGCTCAGGTAGCACCTCATCCAGACCTCCTCTCCTTGGCACCACTCCCTATCTACAGCTTGGGATACTCGGCTGCCCCTCCTCTATGTTCCCACAGGACCCAGGGCAACCCCCATTATGACTCCTACCACACTGCATTTCATATTTCATCTCTTTGGTGTTCCTCACCACCACCAAACTGGGGAAGACCAGAGATTGTTTTTTATCCTTCTCTGCATCCCCAACAGCTGAGCATGCCACAGAGAAGGTGATGTGCAATATTTGTTGACCATAGGAAGGGAGGGAGGAAGGAAGGGAAGAAAACTGCACTATATATCAATAAGGGAGTAGTGTTATTATTAATGAATTTTTAACTATTTAGCTTTTTCCTTCTGGCCAAGCTAAGCCTCCCTAAAATTGTACCTTCTACAAACCTGGCCATACCCACTAAGATCTCTTTCCAACCTCTTTATTACCTTTATAAATAATAAAGCTATGAACAAGCTGAAAGGAAAAAGCACAACATTCCCATAATCAGACCTACTCTCACAGTTGGCCAAGTGCTTCCACATTCATCAGCCCGCTAACAATCATTGGAGGTAGGGAATATTAACATTGCTTTTGGATGAGGAAACAGGCTCCAGGGAAGAATCCAGTTTTGTGACTAGAAAGCAGAACTGGGACTAGAAAACACCTCTTGGGCCACAGATCAATGCACTTAACCTCTGCACCATGTTACTTTCTCTCCCCCAGCACTGCACCAATGACCCAACCCTCTACCACTTTGCAAGCATCAAGCCAATAAGAATGGAACATCTAATTTTATAATCTCAAGCTCTATGTCATCAAAGCTCCCACCCATCAGTCTCCCCTTCCAGTCAAAGAGTTAATGTGGCATTCTGCTCACAGAAGCAGAATTGAATTATTAATGAGAAGAAATTAAATTTCTCTACCCCTTTCAACCATCCTCTGCCCCCAGTTCCTAGGAACATATTTTTGGACTCGATCTGCTATCAAAACACAGAAATTAGTCTCCAATTTTGGACGTCAAACTCAGTTATCCCTTTTGTTAAGAAGGGAAATTAGTAACAATTCGGCCTGGTCAGAAGCCAAGCTAACATCTTAGCACAGAGTGTCATTAAAAATCCTCACCCAACTGGCTGTTGTGATATCTTTAAAAGCTTGAACATGTTCAGTTGCTTAGAATGGTTTGTTCTCCCCCTCCAGCCCCTTGTCACTTTTAACCTGGGGGATCAGTTACTATTTAAGGAAGAAATGGCTTGAGCATTTTTTCCTTCCATGGTTTCATGGATTTAGACTTTCCTAATGAAGAGGTTTTAGAAAAAAATGGATTCCACTCTAGAGGGTACCCACAGCTCTCAGCACTAGCTCCAGGCCATTGCTGAGCAAGTTACCCATTAAGTAGAAGAGGAGGGAGAAGGGAAAAAAGTTTTCACAGTTTATAATTATATTACCAGTTTCATTACAGATCTCATTTTAATTCTGACTGAAATCGAGTCTGGCCTTCTCCTGGCACTCTCTCACGTATAGTTATTAAATCTGGGTTGGAGTTCAACCTCTTCTTCCTGATTTGAGCATATTAATATGGTTTATTGGCGTTTCATTGCCACCTCCCCCCTGGGTGTCCTGAATCTCAGCTCAATTTATATTTTCCCCTCTTCTTGGGCTCTGGGATAAAGCTTGTTTCATTTTTGTGTTGGGGGGAGAAATGTGAGTTTGATTGCAGTTTCTTATCTTTGGGGATGGGAACAAAAACCTTGGGGAGTGAAGTTAATCATAGAAAAGGAGGTAGCCTCAGATTTCTTGCACTGTCATTCCTCAGGATATATCTTCTTAGGGCATCTGAGTCCACCTGTCTGCCCTCCCTCTCTTCATTTGTTTCACAGACATAATTTATTATATGTCTACCAAGTCAGAACCTCTGTTAGGCATCACCACAGGTCAGGGGATGAATAGGATTTGGCCCCTGCCCTTGAGGAAATTTAAGTCTAGTTATTGAAATAATTTCTTCTTCTTCTTTTCTCTTTTTCCCATTCAATGAATGCTCATTTGGAGCACCAACTCTGTTTTGGACTCTGTCCTAGGTGCTGAATATAATGTGAAACACAAGCAAATATAATCTCTGCACTTACAGAGTTTACAACCAAATCAGAAAGCCCAACATTAATTAGATAAGTATGTAATTACAAATTGAAATAAGTACAACCAAGGAATAGAGCAGGGCTTGAGGAGAATGACAGGTAAGGGATCTAACAGAGGCTGGGATATGAAAAAGGGAGGTCAATCACTGTAGGGTAAATGGAATTTGTCCAGGAGAAACTGAGGAGGTGGGGAGAAATTTTCAGGCAATGAGAACCACATGTGTAAAGGCCCTGAGGCAGGAGGCAGCCAAGCATATTTAAGGAACCAATGTAGAGAGAGTTGGTGTGAGGTGAGGCTGGAAAGGCAGGCAGGGGCCTGACCTTGCAGGGACTTAAAAGTCATGTTAAGAAGTTCAGTCTTTAAACCAGGTGCAACAAGAAGTACTTGAACAGTTTCATGGGAAGATACAACATGTTGAGACTTTTCATTTGAAAAATCACTCTCGTTGCAGTGATTTTTGAGAAAAGATTGGAGGGCAGCTAGATTTAATGCAGGAGACCAGTTCTGAGGACTATGGCAGTTGTTCCAATGACACATGCATAACAATAACAGTGATGCAGGGTAGGCTGTGGGGTTATTGGAAAGGCACAGATACAGTTCTATGTAATTTTCAAGGAAGGACAGATTATTTCTGACAGGAGTTTTCTTTGAAGAAGTTTTGGGGTTTTGTTAAAGAAGATTTTCCGGAGGAAGGAGAAAATTAAGTTAGGCCTTAGAAATGGGTAGGTTTGCAATATATGTAAATTAGGAAGGATACTCCTGGTGGAGTGCAATGTTTAAGTAAATGGATAGAGGGAGGTAGATAGAAGGCAAGAAAGCCTATTTGTCTAAACAGCATTTGAGTATGTGCAAAGGAATTAAGGAAAAGGCAGAGGCCAAACTGTAGAACACTTTTATACTTGAACATGGTACATGGTGCTCAATGGTCTGCAATCAACTGAACATCTTAAAACAAAGCCCCAGGTGATTTCAGAGAGCAGGTTGTCCAAAGAACCACTCTTTTCAGATGAGTCACTTGGCAGGTTCTGACGAGGCAGCCACCTTCAATGTGGTGTAATTTTTCTTCCAAGAATTAAAAATACTCCTCCCATGTATTAAAATCAAAGCAAACTAGCTCTGAAGACAATTATGAACTTCATTCCTCATTAAAGGAACAAAGCCACACATTAGCTCACTCTGCTTGGTTGAAAGACATGAAGTAGGGGCGGAAGCAAATAAATGTAGACCAAGATTCATTGTATACAATTCTGTGTTCAAAAGCAGCTACACATGTGGCATATTAATGAACTAGGCCATCCTAATGATGAATATTTCCACTTGATTTCATAGGCCAGTAAAGACCCCTCAGACCCTAAATTCCTCAGTCATAGGGAACAGAGAAGACTTGAATACCACCTTAGTCCAATCTAAAAAACAATGTTAATAATTTAACTTGACCTTAAAAAATAGACATTTTGACATACATATTTTGATTCAATGGGCATATCAACATAAAAAACAGTTTGTGTATGTGTGTGTGTGTCCACGTGTGTGTATTTAGCCAAGTAAAATACTCAAGAGACATCCCTGGCCTTCACCCATTCCTGAGTCTCACTCCATTTCTGAGCTCAGGCAAAGGACAGGTGACACTCAGGTATTAGGTAGCAAAGAACAAACAGACATACTCTGAAAGTCCTAAAAAATAAGTGTTTTTAAAATTTATATTCTGATAAAGGGGCTCTGAATCAAAATATCTTGTACCCAAGTCAAACACGTTCCTTCACTTTGCTTCCACGGTTTCATAAAAATATGGTTCACCTAGTCTCAGGAAATTCCCTATGGTGGGGAACCCATTACCTTGCAATGACCCCCGTCTAATATTAAAAAAAATATTATCAAAACTACTGACATTTATATGACTTATTGAACCATTACTAGGTCTCAGGTACTGAGCTAAAAGCTTTATGAGCATTATTTCATTTATTCGTCACAATAATTCTATGAAATAAGTACCACTATTATCTCCACTTTACAGATAATGAGGATGAAGCTTAGAAAGTGAAGACATTTTCAGACTAAGTCTCAATCTTCTCCCATCTCTGACCACTCTCATCACCCATATAGCTCTAATTTTGCTTCCTGGGGACTTCCAGAACAAGCCTGCTCCCTTTTCAAGACAAATAATAATTATCATGGTCATTTTTGTGCAAGCATGGGGCATGGAAGGACCTTGGATCAAGGGTTCAGATAGATTTGGGCTTTCATACCTTGCTTCACTTCTGTGTGTTAATCTAGCCAAATCACTTAACATCTCAGAGACCTACCTTCCATATATGCAAAATAAGGATGCTAAATCCTGCCTCACAGTTCTTCCATGACAACTGAATGAGTAACTCCATGTAGAGTGTTTTGAACACTGCCATATTTATAATAGACACGCTCAATAATTTAAGTTCACTTTTTGTCTAGGTTTCTTCAACTCTTCTTATAGACTGATTCTCCTCTATCCTTCCCTTAAGAGGTCATTAGGTATCTACAATGTTTTTCCAGCCTCCTGACTACAAATCCTCTCCTTTGGATGACTTCCAATATATCATTCACCTTCTCAAAGCACAAGTCCCAGAACAGAACAGAATAGAACAGATGGAACCATCTTACCCACTTAATCTAGACAACTAATTCCTTTAAAAGTTGTCCCTTGTACTGGCTCACTATAGGGCCAGAATATTGGGTGACTATATCTTGACTTACATTGGAAGCCTCAAGGGATGCACAAACTAACATCTTAACTAAGATGAGCTTTTAATATTAACCAATAATGATTCATCAATAATGCTACCTGCATGACAATTTGGATGAAGCCCAAATCCACGTGACCAGGGCTGCTTTGTTATAAAACTCATGGTGGACCATTCACATTGTATTCATCACTATGGGCAACCGATGTAGCTGAACCATAAGGCAGCTTCTTAATATGACATTGATAAAGTCAAGGACAGAAGAAACCAAAGTCCTTTATCTGGGTTTCAAGGGTCTCAAGGAGTCATTATATCTGTTAGATGGAAGGAAAGTAACACCTGTAGAGATATTGATGCACCTCTAAAATTTGTATTAAGGGATAATCTAGAGTTCTTAGAGAATATTAATACTTGGGCTCCACTCATAGAGAATGTGATTTACTAGTTTTGAGGATAATCGGCCCAGATGACCCAAACGCAGATGACTCATAGGCCACAGCTGAAAAAGTAGTGCTAAGTTCAATAAGTTTGGACCGAAACCCAGGCCATGCCTTCACTGTGTGTTTAGCAGGTCAAAAAGCCACTAGTGGCCTTGAGAAGGCCTAGACAAAGGAAGGGGTGATATTTGCCAAGGGTTTGGATGGGGGCTGTGTCAGTATTTATTGCTCTTGCCAGCTGGGCTCTGGACAAGTGTCATATCATGCTGACCTTTCCCTATAAAGGGCTGTAAGCATCAAGTACAACTATGCCATAACACAAGTGCAGAATTCATTTTCTTCCTGAAGACCGGACCCATTACTCAGATCCCCCACATCCAATACTTGAGCACCATGGACAGCCCAAAGTACAAGGCTGGTTGACTGCTCTCTCTACTAAAAAGGGGCTGGAACTTGGCAGCTGAAGGTTCCTGGGGAAGATGAGAAAGATGAGAGTTGCCCCAGCCATGGTCCCTGGATGGCCTTGTCTCAATGGAGACCCTCCCATTTGATAAAGGGTGCTCTTATCCTGATAGGCCTCATTAGGATGTTGTTGTTGTTTATAACTCAGCCAGTGACCTTAGGTGGGGGGCTATATTATGATCTGGGTATACAAATATATGTAAAAAAATCATTGAATTGTACACTTGCAATCTGTGTGTTCTTTACTGTATTTATGCTGTATCTCAATACATTTATAAATATTAATGCCAAGTGATGATAAGGGATCAGGAAAACAGGCACCATGGTCACTTTCCCTCTTGCCTCCCTGCATAACACTCTCATATCTCCAGAAATCAGAGCTAGAAACCCCACTAGTCTAAACCATATAAATTGTTCTTTGTTAGATCCTGTTCCACTCCCATAGGAAACTGGATTCTACTCCTTTCAAGTCCTAGTTTCCTTATCTGTCAAATGGGGATAATAAAGATAACTTTGGAAAGTGGGTGGGGGAATGGAATGGGCAATGTGCATAGATTATCCACCCTCAGGAGGCATTAGGATCAAGCTGGGGGAGGTCTGTTTGCCTAGAACTACTAGACAGTCATCCACCTGACTTCCACTATTGGCCGCTTTCGAGATTCTTACTGATTCCCAGAAGACGGAGGATTTTCAAGTGTTAATGTCTTCCAGTGGGAGCCACTTCCATGGGGAGGTGGCATATAATGGATTCCCTGTTCCATTTTCCTAACTGAAAATAGCTACTCTCATCTATTTAGTTTCTTATACCTTCTTGTCTTGCCATGTCCCAGTTTCTGATGTTTCCTTTTTAATGGATCATTTTAGGAATAAGAGTGATACCAGCTGCTATTTATTGAACAATCACAATGTTTTAGATATTCTACCGGTATTTTATACACCTTATGTCAATCAATCTTTTTAAAATAATCCCCATTTTATAGATGAGAAAAATAAGACTCAGGGAGCTTAAATGACTCTCCTACATTTCATAGACACTAAGAAATGGATCTGAGATTTGAACCCAAACATATCTCATTTCAAAGGATATGTCCCTCACCAAGACATTATAGCCTGCAGGGGAAGGGGGTTTCATTATACCTCGAGACTGAGACACGTGGCCAGGTCCTCCTAGCATCGCCTGCCATGTTTGCTCCATCACATCTCTAGTACCTGTACACTCCATGGTTACTGTCAATTTTCTTTGATCTCTATGCATTCTCTGCCTGAGTTCTCCTTGACTCAGTCTCCCTTTTCTGCTTATAGATCTAGAAGAAGAATCCTGTAGAACTATTAATAAATCTGCTTTAATTCAGGCTCCATTCATTCATTCCACATATACTTGCTGAGCATGCATCATGGACCAGGCAGTGTGCTTGTCACAAGGAGTACAATATGTCTCCCAGAGGACTCAACTGCTGCCCTCACAGAGATCCCAGTTGACAGGCAGAAACAGACAAGTCTATAGGCAGTTATAAAGCTTTAAGTTTACGACACAGTTCAGAACAAGGACCATCAAGAAAGCACACCTTTTAATTCACCACATTTTTGTCTATCCTTCCAAGAGACCACAATAGTTTTGCAGTTTTCATGGTGAACCCTTGATTTTGCTATTTTCTAGATACGTGCTATCTGAAAATCTGATAGATATGGCTTAGGCTTCACACTAATCCCATGAGATAGGTATTATTATCACTCCCTCTTTACAGATGCAGAGACTGAGGCTGAGAGAGGTAGTGATCCACTTGACTACAGAAGTGGCAGAGGACAGAACAAGTATTTGAATTCACGTTTGTATTATTCTACAGCCTCTGCTTTTAGTCATTAAACTATTTACCATGACCTTTAGCAAGTTACTTAGCCTCTTGGAGCTCCATTTCTACACACATGAACATAAATATTCAAAATTTGAATATGTCTCTAAGGCTTAACATTCTAAGTCACTGGTGAGAATAAAAGGTAAGGTCACATGGCTTCAATAGTGGTCAGAATTTGCCCTATTGGTTTTTCCAACCTCATTGCTCTTCACTCTTAGTCTCCTGTCCCTATATTCCAGCCACACCCAGGTTCTGGCGATTCTTCCAATCCCAAGCTCCATGAGCCTACATGCCTAGGTACATCTGTAAATTTTGTTCTTTCTGCTTCCCTCTGCTGTCCCTCTGCCATCTCACACTAACATGTTTGCCTATCTATGTGCACATTTAATGCGGATGAACCAAAAGTCTTGTACTTAGGTTAGAAAATAAACTGAATGTATATAAGATGAGAAAAACTGAACTTATTTGCAGTTCAAGTGAAGAACAAGTAGGAGCTCGTTCACTATGGTGAAGTGGGAGCCATCACAGGATGCACTAATAGAAGTCTGGATGTTTCAGAGAAAGGAGGTGAAAGTTTCACTTCGGACAGAACATACCAAAAGGACTGGTGTTAAGTTCTGAACATTGCAACTTAAAATTGGAAATAAAATTGAGGCACGTTCAGATAAGGCTGACAAATACAAAGTAAGGGTTTCAAAAACATTCAATACACATCCAACTGGGAAAAGATTTTATAAAAATAATGGTACTAATATGGTGCTAGAAGTCAGAAGGGTGGTTACCTCTGGGAGGGCATTAACTGGGAGGGGGCATAAGGAAGCTGAAGGTGCTGGAAATATTTTACGGTTTGATCTGGATGAACTCTTATGTAAAAAGTTATTAAGCTGCATATTTAATATGCCTTATTGTATTTATGATAACCTCAATAAAGTTAAAAATAGTAATGCCAAGCGTTTGGGAAACGGCACCATCACATCACACACACAAGAATGTAAACTGGAACTACTTTCTGGAGGGCACTTTGGCAATAGATATCAAGCACCTTAATCAGCTTCTTGGACCATGCTTTGCGAATGATTATAGCGACTACAGTGTCTCATTAATTCAAATTAATTGGATAAAGAGTAAATGGTAGGATATAACATACTTGTAAAGTACATTTACAGGGAATGAGATATGAGTATTCTCCAGGACATTCAGGCAATTCCAACAAAGCTCAGACGATCTCCTCTGTCATATTTTTTAATTAGCAAACACTGTTTTTTGGGGGGGATATATTTAGTTAGGAATAGAATCCACAAGCATGACAAGAAACAGTAGTTTCTCTGAAGTAGCTCAATCTTTCTGCCCTCATATTTGAATTCTTCTTTTATTTAACAAACCTTATCCTTGCCCATGGAATAAAATCAATTTTTAGTTCCATTAAAATCATCTAGAATTCTAAATGATAAGGGCCTTTCCAAGGCCTTTGGATGCTCCATTTTTTTTTTTTTTGTAATATAATTCTGAGGTTGGGCCATGCATGGAGGACATTTGAGCAGAGAGAGGTGCAAGGAGCTGAGCAGGTTTGGAGCATCTCCGATGCACAGCTCTTACCATCTGCAATGAAGTGCTCGGGCACATGCAGAGTCACCTTCACTGTGAGTGGACAGGACATCTGACTGCCACACACCATGGCCAGGATGCAGGAGCTCACAGCAATCAGCGTCAGGGCCGTCTTGTTCACTGGGCTTTTCAGCAAACCTAACAACCAAACACACACAAAGACACATTAGTCCATGAAGTGAGGAAATAGGGAAAGCATGAAATTTGTGAATCCTGTTATTTTCCAAATGGGAAGTTGGAAAAAGAAACCATAGCTTCCAAGCTCTGTGTTTGCAATGACATCTTAGTGGCCCCTTGTTGGGTTTTGGTTTAACTCACTGTGAAATGGGCTTAATATCCCTTTTGATATAGATGAAAGAAATAAGCTTCTTGAAAATTGTGGCAATTCTCACTCCTCTCCTCCCAATTAGGCTGGTCATTCTTGATAATAATTAGATGATATTAAACTCTCTACTTGTTTTCGAAGCAAGTGAGAAGACATCATGTTGTTGAATTCATAGGGCCCAATGGAATGAGCATGGGTTTTGGAGTTTGACAATCTTGGGTTCAAATTTAGGCTTCAGCCCTCATTGCTGTGTGACCTGTTTCAATCTCTGAACCTCAATTTTCTTATGTGTATGATGAGGATAATCATACACAGCTCACAGGTTTAATGTGATGATTACATGGCATAGTGTATACACAATGTCTGTCAACTAGAAGGGTTCCAAAGGCTGGTAGAAGCTGACGAAATCAATTCCACAAGCATTTATTGATCACTTACTATGTGAGACATACATAGAAAAGAATAAGGATGGTTCCTGCTCTTCAGGAGGTTACAGGCAAGGGGGCAAAAGCAGACTTACCCACAGCTAATTAGAATCAAAGGCAAGTTGTGTTAAGAGCATAGGAGAGGAAGGGGAGTTTTGCCTGGGAAAATTAAAGACAATTTCACAGATGCAGTAGAATGAGTAGATTGGATCTGCATGGCAAGGAGAGCACTAGGCCAGCACAGAAATTCTGTGGAAGACGTCCTGAGCCCCCACTGTGTCATTCTTTTGGCTTTACTATTCGCATCTACTTTCAAGCTTTTGATTACCATTTTTAGAGCAATGCCGCCCAAATTTCTATTACCCTCTAGGCTCCTCTTTCAAGCAAACCTTTATGCCCAAACCTCCCGGATATCTCTCTTTGGATGTTCCACGGGCATGACAAAAACAACATGTCAAAACTGGACACATTATCTTCTCCTTAAAGGCTTCTCCTCCTCCTTCTCCTGGACTCCTCAGCTTATTGAAAGCACCACTGTCTAAACTGGCCAGAAACTTAGATATCATCTTTCAGTCTTCTGTCTTCCTTTTTTCTAGCAGCTAAACAGCCATGCTGTCCTATTTAGTCTGTGTCCTTAGCATTTCCACCTCTTTCTCCTAACCTATTATTGTCTGTTTGCTTGTGGGATGAGGCAGGTGTGGGCATGCACATCTTCCCATCTCACTCCCTGCTGGAACCCCTTGAGCTGTTTTATAGCATCTGGCCACAGGATGTAATCCATGCTCATTAGCCTGGCATCCAACGCCTTTCATGCTGGGTTCCTACACTCATACTTCCTGTTGCTCTCTCCTACCTGGTCCAGGTGCTGGCAGGGCTGCATTATTGCAGCGCCACTGGTCAATGCTCTTCATCATGTTAATATTAGCATAGGTGTTATTTCTTTGGATAGAAATCCACTTGTTTCCTTGTCCCCCCATCAGTCATTGAGATTAATCATCAATGTCCTTTAGGCATACAACTGCCTACATTTGTTGTGCTGCCCAAAATATCTTATTCAAACACGAGAGTCTAGTCACCAGATGGTAAACTCCTTGAGGGCAGGCACAGTGTCTTTTGCTCATCATTGTATCCCAAAGCCCACCACAGTGTCTGGCACATGGTAGAATCTCAGTAAATGCATCATAACTTCCAGGGGGTGATAATAACAATATTAACAACCAGATACAGGTGCTGACCAATCAAAAAGCATGCCAACCAAGATTGCCAGGCGGGTGAATTTTAATGGCACAAGAGCCCTTATGACAGCCCACTCTGGGATTTTTTTGTATGGGTATCTACTTTCCTTAATAAACAGTGAGCTGCTTGGGGGAAGGGATCTCATCTTCACCATCTTTATGTCTTTCATGCCAAGCTCACCATCTGGAACCTAGAAGTTGCTTAATTAAAGAATAGGGCCCTTGTCTTTAATGCCAGTCCTAGGACAAGGCATAGCTCATGGTAGGGACTATTCATATATTTGTGGTTGTTACAGTTGTTGAATATTTGCTAAATGGAAGAGCAGATAAAATAAAAAGATGGCTCTGGTGGCAGGAGATGGGAAATTTCTAAACCTAAAATGACCACAGGAAAAAGGAACAAACTTTACCTCTCATCTGGGAGCCACAAGAAGCTGTTTCAAATGCTAATATAAACAGTTTAGTAGCTAAATAGCATAAGCAAGCTAACATTCCTGTTTTCTATTAGAAAGGGTATGGACTAGGGGTTGATGGGCCTTTCCTTAAAAAGTCAACAAATTACCCCAAGCTTAGATATTTAACAAAACCCCCAAATAACAGCAGCAGCACTAAATTTCTGCTCTAAATTCTATGAAGTCTGTTCTGAGGGGAAGAACATGTAAGAATGAGTCGAGCACGGACGAATTCTTGGGAAGGTGAACCAGGGCCAGAGAGTGAGGTGTGAAAGGCAGTTAGAGGCTCCTGGCACTGGGGAGGTAGATTTCCCGGAGGGACCACAGCATCCTGTGGGTCTCAAGAAGTCATTTCTCAGACCTGTCCCATACAGCAGCAGAAATGGATGTGACCAAGACATTCCCTTCCCTAATTAGCCAACTACCAGAAATACCACCCAGGCTCCACAGGGCTGATTTCTGGTCTGGGGAAGAGGGCTGAGGGGCAGAAGTGGGATTGCTCAGTCTATCTCCCTAGGCTCATGCTGGGCTAACTGCATCCTCTATGTCCTTTAAATCTTCACAGTAATCTAGGGTGTTTAAAAGTCTGTGGGGTGGGGATTGAAGTCACATTAAGCGTATTGACCCTCAGTTTTCTCATCTGGAAAATAGGAATAAAATGATTTACCCTTCAAGAGTGTTGTAAGAACTAAGTGAGACAGCAAATATCGAATATCTAGCATAGTTTCTGACATGTGGTAGGCCTTTGGTAAACGATCATTTCCAAGCCAGATATCAGTATTAATCTCATCATTGGTGGAAGAAATCAGGACTTATTTACCTCTTTGTCCAACACTTTATTAGAATATATTAAGAAGTGAATTATTCTTTACAGAAACTGAAGAGAAAAAAAGTGGATAGTAAGGGAAAGTCATCAGAAGAGGGAGGGCGTAGAAGGGAGAATGCGAATGAACAGTGTCCAGGGGCATCCATTTACTTGGAGAATGCCTGAATCACTGCAGTTGTCTCTGAAGCCCGGGGAGAAGAAAGCAGCAGGTTAAGTCTGCACTCAGGCCAGATGCCTGTGGAGCAGGCACTGGGGCTTGGGGAGTTTCCATGGAAACTGGACCTGGCAGAAACTTCACAGTGGGACTCAAACAGAGGCGACTTCTTAAGAGTTCCTGGTCCAGAGAACTGGTCATCAGCACTTAGCTCTGAGTAGGGGCTACAGACAGTGGCAAGATAGAAGCTATCTATCCCATAATACCCACCCCCTCCTCATCCAGACTCTGTACTGCACTACAGGAAGCAGAGACAAAGAAGAGAGCCTCCATTTCTCGACTACTTACTATGATCCAGGCACTATGCCTAACACTTACATCTAGCCATCCATCCATCTAGCCATCCATCCATCCATTCAACCATTTTATATGGAACATCAACTCTTTCCCTGCACTGTTCTAGGCACTGGAGAAATGACAGTGAACCAAACAGTCACTGTCCTTTAGGGGAGGAGAATCACCTCATTTAATCCTTACAGCAAACTGTAGTTACGATCCCCATCTTACACACAAACAGAAGATCAGAACAACTAAATGACTTGTCTAAGGTCACCCAACTTGTATGTGGCAGAGGTGGGATTAGAACCAGTCCTTTCCATCCTCTCCCCCAAATCATATTATCTCCCACTTCACCACAGAATAAATGTCTCATGAATGAATGATGTAGTCGCAGAAAGAGCAAAGCCTTTGGAGCCAGACATGTCTACGTTCAAAGGCTGGCTTAATCTCAAAATCTCCATGTGACACTTGCCAATTGAACTAACCCTACTAAGACAAAATATTTCCATCTGAAAAATGGGAACAGTGGTCTTCTTTCAGAGCTGATGCGAGGACAAAATAAGATAATTCATGTAATTGGAAAAAAAAAAAGGAGAATAAATAATAGTTCCAGATCATAACATGCGCATCCGCAAATGGCTAGGGTCACGGTTATCCCTGGTTCACATCCCAGTTGGTAGTTCCCTTTCCGTCAATCGCAGGGGAGAGAGCTGTGCTGTAGCAATAGAATTTCATCAGGGTGTATTGATTGCTGGAACTGGAGAAAGTTAATAATCTAATTTCCCTTTCATTTCCCCTCCCTCTTACCCCTCAACTCCTCTCATGGCAGCGGATGGCATAAAAATGCATTGCTTGAGAAATTCAACCGGAAATAACTCGGCATTGTTGATCCACACGCTGCCTATAATTTGGGGTTTGATTGATTCTCCATTTGGAAATGCCAGGTTGAGAGAAGAAAATCAAATTTAAGTTAAATTTGGAATTGAATCAATCACATTTTACGAGGAAGAAATAGATCTAACCCCATCAGACCACTGTGTGTGGAAAACTTAAAGCTGCTATACGCCTATTGATTCCTTCCTCCTGACATCCTCAGGGAATGAGAGACTAGGTCCTAAGATGAGAAGTCATTTCTTTCTAAATGGCATAGGGGATTGGGGTGAGTGACAGAGATTCTAGGAACCCAGGACATTAAGGGGCAGGAGGCCAGGAGGTAGAAAGGCCACTTAGATTAGGAGGAAGAAACTGGATTTGGTTCCTGACATGGGAAATTAAAACCAAATTCTTCCACTGGATAGCCGTCTAACTTTTGGCAAGTTACCTACACTCTCAGAGCCTCAGTATTCTAATCTATAAAATGGCAATGATAATCCCTAACTGGTAGCAAAGCTGCGTGGATTAAATGGGAGATCATAATGGCAACACTAAGCACACATGCTCAGGGATCTATACGCTCTCGGTATCTTTCCTTTCATCTCAGTTCCTCAAAACCCCACTGCCCAACCCTTGGCAACTACATGGATATCTGCAGGACATGTGGTACTTTGGCTCAAGCTGGAATTTTGGCTTTTATACTTGGCTGCTGGCCCCCAAAGACAAGTCACCTTACTCCACTGAGCCTCAATGTCCTTATCTGGGAATTAATTCATTCAATAAGTAGCTATTTAATGTGCATCTGCTATGTGCCAGACCTCATATTTTGTGTCCTACTATCATTTCCAGTGTTTATAAGCATGTGTGAATGTATTAGTGCTCAATAAACAGTTATCAAATGAATGAGTGAGTGAGTGAATGAAGGAATGCTTAAATGTTGTTGCCCATTCTACCAAGAGGTATCAGTACTGGAATATTGCTATTGGTTCTTTTCTAGTCAAATGTATTCATTCACTTTCTCCTCCAAGGAATGGTCCCCACCCAGGGAGAAATCATGCAAAAAGCCCTTGAGAGCCCACCAATCACTGCCTTTGAGACTGACCACTGCAGATTGCTGGTGTGCCCCATTAACCTCACTGAGCGCCTCACGGGATTCCTGCTGCAGCTGAGCTCCAGCATCTCTGTGCTTCTCTGCGTATTTCTGGAAACTAAAATTAGGACACATCGTCTGACAAGTGCAAGTGTCATGCTGGAGGCAGGAGGAAAGAATATTTGAAATTGGGGCTTTCTCAGAACCCTAGGGAAGGTGGCCCCCTCTCCTCAGCCTGCCTCGTGTCTGGATTCTGCACACACTACTTCAGTGCAATGTGTTAATACAGAGCATCCTTTCCCCCGTCTTGCCCACGTGGGGCCAAGTATCTCTTCAACTCCCCCTCTCTATCTCGGCCATGAACTAGTTTCTTGTGCTCTCTGGCTCTCTTACCTTGGCACTCTCAAATCCATCGTATCCTTTAAACATTTGTAATTTCTCCAATCTCCCATCTTCTGTAGGATTTTCCTTTATAAGATCTACGCAAGTGTTCATCCAGCCTTTGCACACTTCTGGAGACAGCAGACTCAACCCTTAGGAAGCAGCAATTCTACTCTCACTCAGTTGTACTAAACCATCCAGAACCTCACTCTGTGAGCCAACTTCTGCTGTCCAAATCAAATAGGATGCATCTAATACCTCCTCTTCAGGGCAGCTATTTAGTTGGTTAAAGGTGGCAATGAGGCTGCCTTGGAACCTCTTTCCTCCAAACCAATTTTTTTGTGTGTGTGAGGAAGACCAGCCTTAAGCTAACATCAGCTGCCAATCCTCCTCTTTTTCGCTGAGGAAGACAGGCCCTGAGCTAACATCCGTGCTCGTCTTCCTCTACTGTATATGGGATGCCGCCAAAGCATGGCTGACAAGCAGTGCGTTAGCTGGCGACCGGGATCCGAACCTGTGAACCCCGGGCTGCCAAAGCGTGACCTAAACCACTGCGCCACTGGGCCAGCCCCTCCTCCAAACCAATTATTGCTAGAGCTTTGCTTTATTTCTTTAAAGTCATATTTTGAGTCTCTTTATTACACTTTGTGTAGATTTGCTTTTTTTACAATGGCATTCCTAGTAAAGTATATATCATCATCATCATTATCACTACCAATATCACTATCAACCTTTATAAAAATACTTATATGCCAGACAATATAACTAAAAGTTTTCACCTAGTATCTCACTTAATCTTCACAAAAACTTCGTGAGATGCTGTCTAGTATCACCCACATTTTACACATGAGGAAATTGAGGCCATCACTTAACAAAGGCCATGCAGTTCAAAGGTAATAGGGCTGAAATGGAAAACCATTTGCCTTCAGAGCCCAAGGTTTTAACCATTACCCTCCTTAACTTCTCTATCAACATGCTAGATGTGGCCTGATCAGAGAAGAATCAGCCCTAACTACCAAACTGCTTACAGACTTCAGCTTGTCCCATGACCTATGGTGACTATGGGTGGACTTGTAGTGGCCTCATCATCCCACCTGATGCTGACCACAGTCTTCAAGAAAAAGCAAAGAAAGATACCAATCACCTCCCATCACCAGAGGGAACTTTACAAGGAGGGCAGATGCTGAGAGGGTCAAGCCAGATGGCTGTTTCTCTTCCTCTCTGAGCCCCAGAAAATACTACCTGGCCTCAACTAGTTCAGTGAGCTACATGTGGCCAAATCATTATCTGTGAGGACACCTTTGGCTAGCTCTGCTCCACGGATAAGGAAAGTTCCTGCAGTGCAGGCTTGGATTGTGGCATCCTGTTGAAGATAAAGCCACTGCCAGCAGATACTGAATGGGGCTATAGACAGCTGGCTATTTGGATTCCTCTCTGGCAGTTACAGATGGCTGTGCCTGGAAGTGTGAAGGTAACCTCAAGGTGATGACAATGGAGATGGTGACAGTGGTGTTGGTGATGAAGATGGCACAGATAGTGCCCTATTTTTTCAGTTCTTATTAGTTTACAAGTTATTCCCAAATATCTCATTCACTTTTCAGCAAAACTCTATGCAGTAGGTACTGCTACTATGTTCAGTATACAAATGAAGAACCAGAGATTTAATGGTGAACTCGTGTTTAGACAGCAGAGGAATAACTGGGCCTGGGAGTCACATCTCCCAACCCACAGCCTACAGCTCTTTCCATGACACTATACCCAGGACTCACTGGCAAGGTATGAAGGTAGGTTTAGAATCTGTGCGCCCTACCTCCGAACCCCTTGACCACACAAGTGTATCCAAATGCCCCAGAGCCAGTGCGGTATTTCCCACAAAACAAAATGTATCCTTTTTTTTTTTTTTTGGTGAGCAAGATCAGCCCTGAGCTAACATCCGTTGCCAATCCTCCTCTTTTTGCTGAGGAAGATTGGCCCCGGACTAACATCTATGCCCATCTTTCTCTACTATATATGGGATGCCGCAAGGCTTGACAGCATGGCTTGACAGGTGGTGTGTCGGTCCGCACCGGCATCTGAACCTGTGAACCCCGGGCCGCCAAAGCGGAGCACACGAACTTAACTGCATGCCACCGGGCCAGCTCCAAATGTATCTTGAAAATAAAAAATTTCCATTTTCAAAAGATTCTGGGGCATGTTACCTTCTATATTCACCTCTTAAACTTATACTAGAGTATATATCTGGTATTAAAATCTCTGAAAAGGCCTGGGTTAAATTATTTTCAGCAGAATTTAACCTGACGTTTCCCAAAAGTATTAAGACATTGCAGAACCATTAATCTATGGGACAAAGTAGGAAAAACGATGAGCTAGTTTAATAGTTCATACAAAAGTTGCTGTTGGTAGTATCAGCAGCTCCCAATAAATAATTGTTGCCCCTATAACAGGCACTGTGTCAAAGCCTTCACGTGCATTTACCTATTTAAACTTCTCAACAGCCGTGCAAGGCAGAGAATACTACCCGCATTTAAAAATGGGAAAACCAAGTCTTACCGAGGGAAGTGATAGAGGAAAGTTTCATGGTAAGTTTTGTTTGACTCCAATGTCTGGACTCTTCTGATTCCCAAGTGTTAAAAGAAAATGGAGTTTTATACTAACCCAAAACTATATCTGCACCCCCATGTTCATCACAGTGTTATTTACAATAGCTAAGACATGGAAAACAACCTAAGTGTCCATCAACGGATGAATGGATAAAGAAGTTGTGGCACACAGACACACACACACACACACACAATGGAATATTATTCAGTCATAAAAAAAAGAAAATCCTTCCATTTGCAACAACATGGATGGACCTTGAGGGCATAATGCTAAGTGAAATACTCAGACAGAGAAAGACAAATACTTATGTTCTCACTTATATGTGGAATCTAAAAAAAAGGAAAATGAAAACAAACTCATAGAACTCATAGAAACTCATAGAAAAAGAGATCAGATCTGTGGTTACCAGAGATGGGGGAAGGAGGAATTGGAGGAAAGTGGTCAAAACGTACAAACTTTCAGGTACAAACTTACTTACAAGATAAATAAGTATTAGGGATGTAACATACAACATGATGACTATAGTTACCACTGCTGTATGATATAGAGGAAAGTTGTTAAGGAGCAAATTCTATGAGTTCTCATTACACGGAGAATTTATTTTTTCTTTTTTTGCTTTTTCTTCTTAATGTATCTATATGAGATGATGGATGCTAACTAAACTTATTGCGGTAATCATTTTACAAAATACCTAAGTCAAATCATTATACTGTACGCCTTAAACTTATACAGTGATGTATGTCTATTACATCTCAATAAAACTGGAAAAGATTTAAAATAAAATGGAATTTTATAGTCACAGGAAAATATGTGCAAGGAAGGAAAAGAGGCAGGTGCAAGAGGCCAGTTCAGATGGTTAAAAACTATTCGACTGATATTTAGCAGGCTGATGGAATGCATTAGGGGAAGGAAAAAGATGCTGTATTCAATAGAGGAATCTGCAGTGTGCAGAGGAGAAACCGTGGAGATAATTCAAAAGAACTGACGTTTTAGGAAGGCTCAGAAATAAATGGAAAAGAAGGAGGAAGGAAAAGTGGCACTGGGTTTCAGATTCACAGGTTACCATCAGCTGGTACCAACTTACAAAATAAAATTGTTTTTAAAGACACAGGTGCTTGATTCCTGTGTTCACCTTCTTAGACTGTAGGCTGTTTAGATGCATCACCACATTCATCCCACACCACTGATGGGAAGAGGAGTGGCAAGGATGAGCTGGGGACCAAGTAGTGGGTGCAAAGGGACAAAGCAAAGAGCAGCCACAAGTTTCCATGGCTACCAAGGAAGATCAGGGTCAATCATCTCCCATCTCCATGAAAGGCACATTTCTAGCTGCTTTTTCTCAGAACTTGCCAAAAAAGTCACTGTTCTGTTCTCCTAGAAGATATCACTGGACTTCGGTCCAAGGTTTGCGAAAGCAGAAGAGAGAAATAATGTTTATTGAGCATTTAATATTTACTAGGTCTGCTGTGGTGTCCTTTACCTGCAGAATCTCTTTTATTCCATGTGTCCACTGTAACTCTAGGCAATGCTGCTATTATTTGACATTGGATAAAATAGAAATCCACAGAGTGTAACTGACTTGCCCAAAGGCTCAGAACTAGTAAGGGGCAGAGATGGAATAGGAACAAAGATCTATTGACCTCTAAACTCAGTGTTTCTTCCATTACATCACACTACTGCTAAAAGAAGGGGGCTTCCTCAAATCTCTGTGCTCCTTTCTCCTCACCTCTTTCTCCCATTTTTCAGACTGTACCTGAGAAATAATGGGAAATGAGGCTTTGCCTGATGGTCCATAAACCCTCTACTGCAGTTAGATTTGCCTGTCCCTTTCCTTGTGACAGGCTGCATGCATTCCTCACACCCATGAGTTGTCCTTCTTACTTTTCTCAACATGCCTAAAGTAGACCAACTTTTCAAGACCAGAGAATTCCCATCTCCTGGGAGTCAGCCCTAACCATCACAACTTACAGGAACCCAATATTCTTCTTAACTCCTGTCACATGTATCATCTGTTCTAATTTGAATCACAAGACCTCAGAATTACAGGGGACTAAAAGGGCTTTGACTCCAACATATTACACAATACGTGTAGTTCCCTACAATGCTCCTCTCTGCGGTCATTCAAGCTGTTTTTGAACATCACCTAAACTTTGAGCTTGTCAGTTCAAAAGAAAACCCATTTCATTGATGATAACGATGATGACAATCTTTTTTCTTGGAGCAATTACTGTGTGTGACATGTTGTGCTAAATATTTTACAGATATTACTTTATTCGATCAATCACAATGTTTTGTTAGCTCCTCATTTTATGAATAAGGAAACCGAGTCTATCTCAAGGCTTGAAGGCTACTGAGTGGCAAAGCCAGGATTTAAACCCAGATCTAGATCCCAAAGCTCTTGATACTGTACTATATAGTCTCCTTTCACTGTTAACCTTCAGTATAAGGACCGCATCAATGTGAAATGAAAATCTACTCCTTGAGCTATAACCAGCTGTCCCTACCCTTAAGAGTTCCACAAACTAGTCTCCATCTCTCCTCTCCTAGGCAGCCCTTTGGTTCTGAAGTTGGAGAATAGATTCCCCATCCTACTTTAGTTCCAAACACAAACTCTGTCATTTGACTCTCACAGGCAGGAAATAATCAAGGAGCCCGAAAAGCAGAGCTGAAGGAGTACCTTTAGATCAGTTAGTCTAATCCATCATGCTAAAGGTCAGGAGGAGGACAGGAAAACAGCCTTGCCCAAAGTCACACTGCCCAGAGCCAGATCTAGATCCCATCTGTCCCAGTTCCCACAACAATGTTTCTCAGTTCACCACTTGGGATAGTTGTCTTATCATACTTTATCTGATATCTCTTGGAACAAAGACAGTACATCTTGCACCCCTCTCCTTCCCTGTGACACTGGTCATAGTTTCCCACCTATGAATGTATGTTAGATGAGCTCAACTAGGATAATTTGGTCAATATCAACACACAACCAAAATGAACCATACCCAAATATTCCCACAAAACAACCTCAACAGACTGTGCAAAGTCTAAAGCACACTAGATTAAGGTAATGGGAAGAACATGGATTCTGGGGGTAGGGAAACTTAGGTTCGAACTCCAGCTCTGTTATTTTCTGGTTGACCTTCAGCAAGTCTCATTATCCTAATCTGTACAATGTGAATGACATCTACCCCATAGGATTATTAGGAAGATTACATAGGATAACATTCATTGCATAGCAGGGGCTCAATGAAAAGTACCTTTCATCATCATCATTACTAAATGTAAGCCCAATAAATGTAGAAATTGACCTTTGTATCCAGGAAACTATCTTCATAAATTCAGGATGGTCAGAAGTGGGAGAAAGACCATGTGGCTGGAAGGATAGTGAGTTTCCACTAAGAGAAGGTTCAAACACATGCAGAGCACCCACTAAGGGACAGCATGTGCTAAGCCTCTGCTGGGACCTTTGCATCCATTATTCAGTTTGTTCCTCACAAAAATCCTTGAATCCCCATTTTATTGATCTGGGAAGTGGAGCTCAGGGAGAAGTGGTTTGCTCAAGGTCACATGCCTAGTAGCTGCAGAGCTGGTAATGTAACTCAGGTCTATGTGATGCTCCAAACAAGACATAGACAAGTGGTCCATGTTCTGAAGACAGTGACCAGGGTTGGACTGGAGATTATGTCAGGATATGACACCAGATGAAGGATATAAGACGTTTTAGCCTTGAAGCAAGGAAGGCTCAGACAGAGGGGCCTCTTGATGAGGATGTCATAGAAGGCATCCAAAGGTAGAAAATGCGAGAGGAAACAGATATTCCACATGAGCAACGATTGTGAACCAAGGCACTGGTCTAGGTGCTTGACTTGCATTGTTTTACTTAATCTTTAAAACAACTCTCTGAGTTAAGTACCATGATCTCCCTTTTATAAATGAAGGAAATGAAGCTGAGAGAGATCAGACGCTTGTCCTTAGTTGCACAGTCAGAGGCAGAGCTGGGATTCAACCTAGGTCTGCTTGACCCAGCAACATCCGTGTTCTTCTCACTTCATACCAAGGCTTGTTTACCATCGGGGTCCCTTGCAAGTCCAAGAAACTAGAAGAAGCCTTGGCCCAAGGAAGTGATTCCAAGACCAAGGGTCTTGTTTGGCACTCAACCCCTCCTTGTTGCAAAGGAAGGCAGTGAGGTCCCATAGGTGACAGAGAATTCTGTCCTTTCCTGGGTGTAGGAGTTCAGCTGCTAAGTACCTGGGGACTTCATTAGAATAAACATGGCTGTATCCAGCTCTTTAAATAGAGAAGCATTTATTTCCCCTGGTTTTCCAATCCATCGCCTCCTCTTCAGACCACTAACATTTCAGCAAAAGCACATATGCATTGTGTTTAAACAGCCATCTGGAGATAAACAGCTTTGCCTTTAGACCTTTGAGGAGGGAATATAAAAGAGGATAAAAGCAGAAAAATAAATAAACAAGGGAGGGAAAAACGTTCCCTGTGAAGCGTTTCTGCCCCAATATATTTCCATACAGAGGCCTCTACCCATTTCAGGCTGACATTCTGGGCCTAAACCTTTCAAGCCTGCTGGTTTAAGTATACCACCTCCAAAAGAACAATAGTGGTCTTAGCCCAAGGGACATGTTAGATCCACATTCTGTCTTGTCCTTTAGTGGTAAGAAGTGCCAGGGGGAGTCTAGAGACCAAACTTGAATACCAGCTCTGCCGTTATTCATTATGCAACCTTAAGCAAATCCCTCCCCTTTCTGGACTTCTGTCTCCCTGTCTATGACATAAAGACATCTGTTCACTAAACAAATATTTATTGAAGGACCAGTCTGCACTGAGCTCTGTGCTGTGAGCCGGGGATCGAGATCAGAGCCATCAAGGGTCTCAATGTCCAGTGGGGTAGCAGACTCCTGAACAGAGAATACAATGCAACGGGACCACTATAGTGGTAGAGGTCAGTGCAGAGGAAGGGACCCCTAATCCAGGTTTGGGGGTGAGAGAACCATTCCTGAGAGCTGTAATATCATGGTTATATATGAGCTTGTAATATCAGAGTCAGCCGAGTGGAAAAACAGGCTGTGTGGTCCAGGACAATGGAACAGCAAGGGGAAACAGGGCATTCTACATAAACTGGAGTGGCGGGAGCAACAGGTACACGTAGTACAATGTAGGCAGAATTGGCCAGAGAGGTAGATAGGGAGCAGCTCACAAAGGAAGTTGTGGCCCACTGCAAGGAGAATGGCCTTTATCTTAGATGATGTCTCCAGTCCTTTCAGGCCAGCCCTCCTGGCACTGTGCAAACCTGAAACACATCCCCATTCACTCATTTTATCAATAAAGATGCAGTAAGTATCTACTAAGTGCCTGGCATTGTGTTGGGTGCTGGGGCTACTACACGGACCTCATAATCCCAAAGAGTGGGATCCAAAGACATTATGACACAGGATGACATCTATAATTGTACCACTCAGGCAGAAATCTTATTCTGCAAAGACAGTCTATAAGAATAGCAAAGGATGTTTACACCAGAGGAAGCTGAAGAGCATCCTGGATAGAATTTGAGAGCCTGAAGGTTGGTGATAAGTCATTCTTCAAGGCTATGGACACAAACAAGCATGAGTCACCTGAAATGCAAGAAAGATCTGGTTTGGAGAAAAGGAAAGAGGGCAGGGGGACTGAGGTGGGCAGCTTCTAAAATGAGTCCCGATGGTCTTTGCCTCATGGTATTCACACCCTTGTGCAATCCTCTCCCTCAACAACTCGATTCTGTCAAATGGAATGCAGCAAAAGTGTGGGATGGCACTCCCAAGACTAAGTACAAGAGACTGTGACTTCCATCATGCTCATGTTCTCTCCACCTCTTCGCACCTTCTTGCTCTGAAGAAGCCAGATGCCAGGTTGTGAGCTGCTCTACAGGGTGGCCACATAACGAGGAACAGAGGGTGGCATCTGGCTACCAGCCCTCATGGAACTGAATCCTGACAACAACCACATGAGGGATGTGGGAAGCAGATCCTTCCCCAGTTGAGCCTTCAGATGAGGCCATAGCCCTGCTTGACAATTTCACTGTAGCCTCATGAGAAACCCTGAGCTGGAGGACCAGTTATGTGGTGCCTGGATCCCTGACCCACAGAATAAATGGTTGTCGAGATAATAAACACTGATAAATAAACATTTGTGGAGATAACACGTTTATTGTTTTAAGCGGCTATAATTTGGGGTTAATTTGTTACACAGCAGTACATAACTAATACCAGGACCTATCTAAATGAGTAACTGAGAGAGGCTGAAAAGTCCTCATCCCTAGCAGGAGATCCAGGGACCTCTAAGCTTGGAAGAGACTTCCATTCACTTAAAAAAGGTTCCTCAAGCACTTGGTGTGTGCTATGCCCTGGGCAAACTGCAGGACTCACCAAGGAGCCAGGGACAACCCAAACCTGGAGGGACCACAGTCAGGTAGGTGAGGTCAGGAGACATAATTACACGGTACCAGGATAAATGCCAGGTTGTTTTACTGAAGACTTCACAACCTGTTGGAGCTGAGAGGAAGGAGCCCCTGAAGTGTGCTTGACAAAATCAGGGCCAGCCTCCTCGGAGGAGGAGGAAGCTCCGTTTATCTCTATAAAGGCATCTCTCTCTGGAAGACTCTATGTTTACACATCAATCCTGGAAGCTAAGTTGGTGAAATGGAAGGCTTGTGAACTCTGCAATCAGACAAATTAAGCTTGAAACCCAGCTCAATAGCTTCTTAACACTATGAACTTAGGAAATCAATAAAAAGGGAGAGCTAAGAACATGGATGGCCCGTATGTCCCCACAAAGCTGGACAGAAGCACCAGCACCACCCATTCCTAGTTGAGGATGCTGGCCCAAGTCATATGATGTTTCTAAGTCTCAGTGTCCCCACTTGTAAAACAAGAATAATTAAAATACCTACTTCACAAGATTCCTTGTAAAGCAAGAAGTCTTTAGCACAGTGCCTGATAATATGAAAAAGCTCAATAATTGTTAGCTGATATTGCTGAGAATGGTACTTAATTTCTTTACACCTCTATGCATGTAAAGCCCTCAGCACATTGCTTGGTATACACTGAGCACTCAGTGACTGTTAGCTGCTATACCTATTATTATTATCATCAGTGAATAATAGACCCAGTGAGTTGTTTAGTCCTAGACTAAAGGCTGGCCAGCAATGATGCATCCAGGTCACACATCCTTGTGTATTTATAAAAGTGCTCCCTACCCCACCCTTAGGGGCACTTGGCTCCTTGTGCTGGCATGGAAGGGCACAGATTATTTCTGTAGTAGGAGCTGTGCGGAGGCCTCACTCAGGTGGAGATGGCAGGGACATAACAGCAGTGCTTCCCTAAGTAACCGTAATTCACCTGGAGCTTCCTGCATGTGCCATTAAATTTATGGGACAGCAATAATAGTATCAATATTAGTGCATATTTATTTATAAAATGCCCACACCTGAACAGCCTGGAGAGCTAAACAGAAGCCCTACTAAATTTTATAGAAACCTATGTATATATGTGTGGACATGAATCTATGTGTAAGTGTATAAGAGTTGAAATTAGGATGTAAGCATGCTTAGAGGAGAAGTAACAGTGGCCCCGGGAATCATAACTATGGGTTTCTTCTTCCATTTCAATTGTCAACCGGGACCAGCATTAGCGATGCTGCCTCCTCCTTGGTTTTCCAGTAGTCAGCAGCTCAATGAATGGAAAATACCATTGCCTGAGTCAGCAGAGTCCAAACTCCTGGGCTCACCAGTTTCTGGCTACATGACCTGGGGGTGGTCATTTCTGTTTTCGTGGTATCAAGTTCTTCAAATAACAAAATGGGCATAATAGCACCTTGGTTCTACTCAAAGTCTAGTGTAGAAGATAGGTACCCCCTCCCTCCTTCTCTCCCTCCCTTCATATTTCAAACTACAAAGGACAGGATATAGCAAAGTTCATTGTTTTTATAGACTTCTCTCCCAACTGACCATCTGCAAAGCTTATTTAGTAAAATCCCATAACTAGGGAGAGAGGAATGTAGAACCTGCCACTCCCCCCATGTTGACTCCACCTTCATCAAGGGCATGGACCCTGCCTTATTTTCTCTAGCACTGGACTTGGTACCGAGTAGCAGCTAAATTAATATTTGGCAAATTAATAAATGGATAAATGAATGAATGGACAGAGTCTGCAACCAATCACTTATGCAAGAGAAAAGGCATAGGCTTCATGGGACCTTTCTGAGGAGGAGAAGTGAAATCCAGGCTTTATCTCCTTGGTGAAGAGAATGAAGGGAGCATGAGTTTCAGCTGAGGTATCACTTTGTCTCACAAATAATAATAGCTACCACGGGTAAGTACTTAACTATGTGCTGAATCCCGGATCAAGCGCTTTATCTCATCTCATCCTTATAACACCCTGTGATGGAGTCATTGTTACCAAACTCATTTTACAGAGGAGAAAATTAAGTCCATATGAATGCAATTGCTTACCTAAGATCACAGAGCTAATAAAATTTGAACAGAAGATGGCTAACCCCTGAGTGCAGCCTCCAAAACTCTCTGCCACACTGCCTCCCAGGTGACAGCCTTCTGACCCACAAGAGGAGACCTCCCAACCCGATGTAGCTAACCCTCCAACACTGCTAGGCACAGGGAGCCAAAACAGAAACAGACGTGGCCCCTATCCTCATGAATTTTTCAATCCGGTGGGGGTGGGAATTCACAGATGTGACTGTATCATTTGCACTCTGATTCATGCTCAGATGGAGAAGAACAGGGTGGGAAGAGGGGGTATACCAGAAGGACCTCTTTTAGAAAGGGACAGTTAAGCCCAATCCTGATGGTGGGAAAGAAGAATGTTCCAAGCAGCAGGATGGATGTTCCAGGTAGAACACAGTGGGGAAGGTGATGAGTGACATGAGATGAGGCTGGAGAGGTGGGCAGGGGCATGCAAGACGTTGAAGGCCAAATTAAGGAGTTTGCTCTTAACCGTAAGAGAGCAGGGGAACCACTGAAGGGTGCTGAGAGGGGGTGGCACAACACAGCTATGTATTATGATGCTCAGTGTGGCTGCTGGGAGAGAATGGTGTCAATACCAGAGTGGTGGAGACGCAAGAGGTGGCATGACTTGATTGTGGTGGCAACACTGGGGAGGGAGAAACATCATCAAATGCAAGGTGCATTTGGAGGTAGAGTTGCTGGCTTATGATGGGTCAGATCTTCTGGGAAGTGAAAAGGGGAGGGGGTAAGTAGTGTTTCAACATCTACACCCAAACTCTACTTCCAGGCAGAATTTCTTCAACAGGTGATCTCACTGCCACAGAGAAGTACAGACAAGCACAGAATCTCCGACTAAGAGGATATTGTGTCCTTCTTAATTCAGGGCCGAAGACAATATTTCCACCTTCCCCTCCAGTGTTGATTATCCATTTATCATTCAATTGTTTATTTATGCTTTAATCAACAAATATGTACTGAGTTTTGTTTTTTTTTTCCTATATGGCCTAAACTGTGTTAGGTGTCGGGGATACGGAGAAAGACGAGATAGCAATTCCCAAGAGACACATTCCCCAGTTCGTCGGCGGGATTGGAACAATGGCACACTGCAACTGCCTCCAACTGGCTCACAAGAGCTACTTGTTAAATATTCAGGGATGTTGCATCGTAGTTGTTAAATCTACTGGCTTGAAATTGGACACAGTAGGATAATTGACACCATGGAAATTGGCAAAAGCCTCAAATAAGGCTTTTCACATTTTTTTCTTCCGAGAGCCAGCTTGCCAGCACGCCACTACTGGGTTGGATCAGGTGAGCTCAATGGGGCTGACAGTCTGATGGTTTCTCTTCCAAGTTTAGAGAAGTCAGAAATTTATGCAGAAACCTAGGTCATAGTACAAACTACCAAACCAATCCTTTTTCAAGAACTCTAAGAATTTCAGGGCCACATAGTAGACTTCGGAGTCAGACAGACCGGGGTTTGCATCCCACTGCCAGCACTCACTGATGATCCAGATCAGGCCATTGGCTTTACCATACTGATCCTCATTCCCTCACCTTTAAAATGGAGATAATGTATACATGCCACGACACCTGTAAGTGCTTTGCAGAGTGCCCAGTACTTAGTAAGCACTCAATGAATGATATGTATTATTACTGTTGCTCTTCTTTTTCCCATATTTTCTAGTCTACCCTCCCACTCCATTGACTCTTGATTATCCTTAGTAGCATCCAGCCTTCACTTGCATACTTCCTGCAACAGGGATCTTACAACTCAATGCAACCCATTCCATCTACAGTCAGCTCTGGGTAGAAGAAAGGTCTTTCTTAACCAGAAAGCAATTTCTGCCAATAGTCTTCATTTATTTAATAATGTAGTAAGAAAATATTTGCTACACACACATTAAATTAGTCAAGTTGCATCAAGGTCATAGACCAAAACAATCGACAATGCAATATAAACTGTGTCCACTCTACTGATGCACACTTGTAAAAGGAGACCACTGGCTCTGGAACTAGAAGGCCTGGGTTTAAATTCCAGCTTGACATTTACTAGCTGTGTGACTTCAGGCAACTTATGGAACCCCTCTTTGCCTTAACGTCTTCCATTGTATATTCATACTCTGTACACTGTTGTCAAAGACCAAATTAATCAATATGCCCTCCATGCTTAGAATAGTATCTGATAAATATAAGCTAAAATGCCTCATGATACAGAGGAGGTAACACTGTTTCTGAGAGTCTCTGCCACGCTTTGTGTAAGTACTAGGAGCATAAAAATGAATAAGAAACAAGACTGTACACACCAGCCACAGAGGATAAAGTGCGTTAGTGACAGATGCCATTTTTAAAACAAAGAAGCTGAGGTTCAGGATGCTAAGTCATTTGCCCAAAAGTAGTATGTGTTCTCTGCATAAATAAGAGTCATCAGGATCCAAAATTCAGGGTCACTGCAGCTCACGATTAGAGCTGCCTCTGTTTCCTGGTCTGCAAAATGAGGACTCACAGCTGCATCTAACATACACGCTGTTGTAGGGATTACATGAAACAGCATATGCAATGTATCTGATACAGAGTTGGCACAGGATAGGTGTTTGACAAGTTATTGGCTTGAGAACAAATAAATGCGACTTCTCTTGAGTTCCCAGAGGACCTGGCTGTGTGGCATTGTGGGATTAGAACAGCCCATTTTCATCCTTATTACTTTCCTCCACTGCACCCTCCCTTTGACAAAGCATTAATTCTTGCTCACTCAAATTCAGCCCAATTCCAATTCAATTTCTTCTTTTTCCTTTATGAAAAGATAGTGCCCCCCACCCCAATCTGCTTTGCTGATTTGCAGTTTAGTTTTATTATTTCAAACATTTACATAAGCTCATTGGAGAGAGGCCACCTGTCTGTTTCTAGGTGGTGTCTTTGCACAAAGATAATTTAAACACATCTTAAGTGTCCAGCTTGAGCCCTTGACATATGGGACAGAGTCAAGTGGGTAAATCCTGAAGTTAGTGGGAGGCTGTAAATCGTGTATTACAAATGCACATTATGTGATTTGTTGTATAAATTATTAATGCTGGCCCAGGCTGTGGCTTGTTTACATTCTTTGAACAAGGAAATAAATACTGTCATCCTTGAACATTTAATGGGAGAGTGAAGAGAGAGAGAAGGCCCCCAATTCAGTCCTCAAAAGACTTTCTTGTCCCTTTGCAAGGAGAGGAGCAAGGAAGAGAGGAGGGAAGGAAACGTTTGGAAATCTACTATGTGCTGCATAGTATACTAGTTTCTTTCCCCACATTATTTTGCTTAAAACTCATTGTAACACTGCCAGGACTTCTACAGAATCAAGACAAGGGCTCAGGGAAGCTGTGCTACTTGCCCAAGGCCATATAGCTGGTAAGTGGTGAAGTTGGGAGTTTAAGTCAGGTTTCCGTTCGAAGGATGAGCCCTCCCTTGTGCAGTACAATGAACTAGGCGCAGCAAGAAGCACGACCCCATTCGGGGCCAATTCCAGCAGCACTGGCCCTACAGTGAGGGTGCTAAGGGGTCCAATCTGCCCCCAATGCCATGCACATGGATTTGTCAAGGTATCATCCACCGCTGCCTACCTGCCTGATCCTGTCATCAGAGCATCCTGGATGATAATAGGGCCACCATGACCTCTAGACAGCCACTCTTAAACCACTCAACAAAACCTTGCACTTAAAAGGGAGCCCTCTCTCAATAGCACCTTCACTTTATTAAGCAGATACACCTTTGCTTGCTTCCTGACTCAGAATCTCCTGTGGCACTTGTTAAAAATACAGTCTCTGGGCTCTACATAAGACCTCCTGAACAAGAATCTCCAGGGGTGGAGTTCAGAAATCTGAGTTTTAAACAAGTTTTTTTGGTTTTTTTTCCACCATCTAGAATTGTTAACCACCGTACGCAGATGGAGAATCAGAGAAAGGTTGTTTAAAAATCCCATAGAGATAAGCTATGCATTCAATGGAATCTACACTCAAGCCCCAAGTCACGCTCTTGGGTGTCCGTGGATGCTGATGCCCTCAGAGCAGATGATAGTGTGAGTGTGTGTGTGTGTGCACAAGTGCAAGCTCTTCTATCACACTGTATAGAAGTACAGAAGATGGATTTCTTTAAAGTTAACTCCTTAAATGATATTTATGTGTAGTGAATGGAACACTATTCGTATTTCTCATAAATAACAGGTTAATTAGGCTTGTAGAGAAGACTACAAACTTAATCTTTATTCATAACCCTATCAATTGGCAGGAAGACTATGGATCTAGAAAACTTTTTTGAGGGGCTAGCCTTGGCTGCAAACCACCACTTTTACCATTCCCAGAGGCACACCAGAGTAGAGGTTAAATAGAATGCTGTGGCAGCCTCAGAAGCTCACCAAGCCTGTCGTCTTCTCTTACTTCAGAAGCATTCCAGATTAAGTACAATTCTTACGGAATAGCCATGGAACACAACCATATTAGCCTATAAAGATTTTTGCTATATACTTCCTATGTCAGCGGGCCCCTGGGTTGGGCTCCTAGTGGTTGTAGCAAAAGCCTCCTAGGGGGTTGCCAGCCACAGGACCACAGAGGTGGATGAAAGCAGCACTAGCTGAGAGCTATAAATAGTGTGCCAAGTGACCCTAACTAGCTCTTCCATCCCCTGGGGCTGCTCCAACAGCTTTCTCTTTCAGATACATGAAAGCAGCTGAAAGGATTGTTTTCCCGAGAGCTTTTTGGCTGCCCCGAGCATGTCAAGGGACTTTGCTGTTTCTAATTATCTCCCTTTATGTTCAGGCCGAGACTTGTTAATACAATAAAGCGGCGTTTCCAGGACACGCTCACAATGCAGAAACATCTCAAGGTGTTTTACACGCAGAAGATCATGTTGAATCAAATCAAATACCAATTAAAGATTAACAGCAGCGTTAGAGAGCTGTTATCATGGTCCAGCCCGGGCCACTGGGACAGCTGGTGTTTCCTCCAAGCTGCTGTGGTCCAGCTCCCATCCAGATTGCTATTTTGGGATCTACGGGCAAAACAGTCTTTGCCTGAGTCCCAAGGTTCCAGAATATCAGCACTGGAAAGATGGTTTAGGTCATCCCAGCTGAGCCCCCAGTACTGCATGGGAAAACTGAGGTCTAGAGAGAAGAGGTGACCCAGCATCACCCAGCATCAAGAATCCAAACTCCTTGAGATGTTTCCAAGAGCCCCTGTCATCGCCATAGGATTCTATCTGGCTGCTTTCCAACACCTATGAACCTTTTCTCTGCTTTCCACTTATAGTTGGTTGAATTGTAGCCCCCAAAAGGTATGTCCATCTGGAACCCCAGAATGTGATCTTATTTTGAAAAAGCGTCTTTGCAGATGTATTTAAGTTCAGGATCTCAAGATCATCCTGAATTTAGGATGGGTCCTAAATCCAATGACTTGGGTCCTTATAAGAGAGAGACAGAGGAAGATTTGAGACATTCAGAGGGAAAGGCCATGTGAAGATGGAGGGACAGATTAGAGTGATGCATCTACAAGACAGGAAATGCCAAGGATTGGCATCAGTCACCAGAAGCTAGGAGAGACTCATGGAACAGATTCTCCCTCAGAGCTTCCAGAAGAAATCTACTCTGCTAACCTTGATTTTGGACTTCTGGCCTCCAAAACTGTGAGAACAAATTTCTGTTTGTGGTAATTTGTTACAGCAGCCACAGGAAACTAATACCCCCCTCTTCTTGGGATGTCCTTCCTCACCTCTTATACATGCTGAGTACCTACTTTTCTTTAAGACTCAGTTCTAATAATGTTTCCCACCTGTGTGTGAGCCTTCCTGACCGAACCTCCAGCTGGAATCGACACCAATCTAAGTGTATATGCCCATAAAGCTCATAGCAGCATCTGTTAACTTGTTATTTTATTTACTTGACCTTCTCCCTTTCCAGATTCTGAGTTCACCTAGAGCATGGACCACATCTGATTCCGTTTTGGGCCCCAGAAACAATCACACCCATGCAAGTGTTTAGGAAATGTCTGTAGAATTAACATGAACATAAATGAATGACTTAATCCTTGTTCTTTTCTTTCCTTTCCAATGATAGAAACCCATACCCACGGCTTCTCCATGCCCATCCCCTACCCTTTCCTCTTTCCCTAACTTGAAGTCTATTAAAACATAAATTTAGACATAAGGCAAATACATACGCACCAGCTTGGGCTCAAACACCTGTATGATATGTATGTATGTGTATGATACCTGATCTATCACTTTCTAGCAAGTAACTTAACCTCTCTGAACTTCAGACCCCTCATCTTTAAAATGAAGGTCAAAGATTAAATGAGTTAATGCAATTAATCTGGACAATAACTCCTTTCAGAAGCACCATCACTCCCATTTAATAGATTAAGACCTTGAAGCCAAGAGAAGTGAATTGTTCAAGCATTTATAGCCATTAGAGGACTCGAACTTAGGACTACTCTTAAACAATACATTATACAGAATCCCAGCACTCCTTACCATCCCAACAAAACTCCCTCCAATCCACTTGCTGAGTGATAAAATTATTCTATTGTTTCCAAGAATGAAGCCTCCCCAGAATAGCACACATCCTTGAATTTATCTTGTTCTGTTTTCAGGCTCCTTGGGAGGCCTCTAAATCCGTATCTGATACAGTCTCCTGAGTCTGAGCTGGTTTGAGACACTGTGAATCGTAATGCTGGGAGTATGAAAACAAACGCCTTCTGCCCAAACCATCGTCTTTCAATTACAGATCACTCTCTCCATTTGGAAGCACTTCCCTTTGGATGCAGATATCTCGCAGTCTGCCACTAGTTAGAACTGAGAAGAAATAGAGGAGAGGGGTTGGGGGAGAGGAAGATATGGGGGAAGAAGGAGACAGGCAGAGGGGAAGGAGAAAGACAATGGAACCATCCATTTAAACAGATGCTTAGAGCTCATCTTGTTCAAGGCCCTTGTAGCACAGTTCCAGAGGCCCGACTCTCGTGGAGCTATGGGCTGGTATCCAAGGAATTGAAAGTTGGCTCCTGGAGCCGCAGAACCTGGTGACACAGATACAGTCTGACTTTTTTTTTAAAACAGTGGATGAAAACAAGGCACAGAGAAGTTAAGTGGCTCCATCAACCATTCAGCAAGGTAATGACAGAACCAGGAACTCGGACCTCTAATCCAGTGCTCTGTAGCATACAGAGGGAGAGCTATCCAATATAAACACTGGATGTATCGACAAAGGGAGTTTTGCAGGGAAGGCAAAACAGAGTTAAGACTAGAAAGAGAGACGAGTGGAAAAAGGAATAAAAAGATGGAGGTAGAAAAGAAGACATCTACAAAGGAGAAGAAGAGAGATGGGCAACATGAACACAGGGGCAGAGAAGGTGTGAGAAGACAGGGAAATCCAAAGAAAATAGAGTGCAGCAAAAATTCAAATAAAGAGGGAGACTGCAGAAATAAAAGTATGGGGTTAGTTAACTGTTTAGTCACTCTCTGATGAAGATGCTTTAACACATCCCCACTGCTTGTATCCACGAAGTCCTGGCTCCTTACCCAGGTCCCCAGCCTCTGTGACTAGGTCTAGATGACCTCTCCCACCACTCCATCAGCCCAGCTTTCTGCCTCCAGGTGTGTCTTCCACCTGGACTGTCCTTTTCCTCCACTCCACTCCCAGACATTGTTAGGTTCATTTCACCTAATCCTTTAAGATCTCCTCTCCTTCAGGAAATCCTCCCCTCTCCTCTTCCTATTATCCACCATCCATTTCAGACAGGATTGGAAGGCTCTCCCCTGTGTTCCCATGACACCCCATCAACTCCCATCATGTTATTTATTACAATGGACTTTAAATCTGTTTTCACATCACCCTCCTTCCCTCAGGAGACTGTAAATTTCCCAGGGCCAGGAATTAGCTTACATTCATCTTATATCTCCAACACCTACCACACGGTAAAACACGTATAACACACTCAATGCATGACTGATGAATGTATGATTGATGAATGCATGATTGGAGTGGAAAATTATGTCTAAACCACTGGGGGGCGCTGTTGGGTAACTCCAGCAATGGACCCCGGGGGGAACAAATAACAGTAGAATTTCTCTCTACCAAACACCTCTGCAAAACAGAGAAGGCAGATACAAAACTGAAGGGAATCCCTCCAGACTTCAGCAGGTGAGGCTGAGAATGGAACAAAGCCTGCCCTGGTGAATTAAAGACTGAAATGAAAGTCAGAAGAATTGGACTCTAGTCTGTGGAATTGGTTAGCTTGGTGGCCTGGGGAAGTCACTCACACCAAAGGGCAACAGTTCACTCCATTCACAAAAGCCCAGGCAATGGCCATTATTATCGCCAGCCCGGACCTGCCAGGGATAGCAGGATGGATGAGCAATAATGCTGATCTATTAGGAAATAGGATCTATCAGGAAATATCTATTCCTGATCTATTAGGGGAAGAAAAGACCTTAACAATACAAAGAGTGAGGTTATCTTGGATTCTTATTCTAATTGGCAACATTGATTGCACACCAACTTTATCAAGCACGGTTTCAGACACTTGAGATACAGGTGTGAGAAAATCGCCACCCTTGGTCTCCAGTTCTCTGGAGGGGAGCAGAGACAAACAGACAAATCATGATTTTAAAAAAGAGACAAGGACTCAATGATAAAAGAGATATGGATAACATGCCATGGAGACACTGCGTCTGGAGGGATCAGGGCTAGCTTCAGAAAGGTGGTGACATTTATTCCAAGCAGTCCTGGAAGGACAGTCGGGTTTTATGAGACAGAGCTGGGCTGACCTGGCACCCTAGGCTGATGGAACAGCACCGGCGAACACCAGCAGGTGGAGACATGCAGAGGGTGTCTGTGGGTGTTTGAACAGAAGACAGAATGGAGGCTAAGGCTGGAGAGGCAGGTTTGGCCAATATTAACAACAGGTTGGAACAGTAGAAGTAGCAATGGCCGTGAAAATGGCTGCAGCTGCCCTGAGGGAGCAGAGTGGCAAGGACTGTGCCGTGGGTCATGTATACAATGTCTCATTAAGTCCCAAATATTTACATACACACATATATACACATATGCATATACATACAGATATATATAAGTATATGCATATGTATATCTACCAATATGTAGTTTTAATTTCCATTTCGTAAGTGAAGAACATGAAACACAGAGGGGTTAATTAACACATCCAAGACAAGTAAACAGTGAGCCAGGATCCACACTCAGGTCTGCCCATCTCCAAAGGCAATGTTTTCAAATGCTAGGCCACCCCTCACCCAACGTCAGGCTGAGAGGTGGAGAATTTATCACCAAGGCCAAAAGGGAGCTGTCCAAGGTATAAGAGGGAATGACGAAATGTAACCAATGCTCTCAGAAGATGACTCTCGTGTCCCTCGTACCCCATCCCCTTGAGGTGATTCTGACCTTCCTATTCCTAATGAAGCCCCTTCTGGGGTGAGTAGGGGTGAACATAGTCCATTTGTAGACATGTCCCCAAGTCTCCCAGAGGAGCACAGGACGGGCCCAGCCTCTCTGACAAATGCCCCAGCCTCCCCCAGCCCCAGGGAGTGATTCATCAGAGCTGCGCCAGTGCCTCTGCACAGCGGCCTGTAATCCAAGGCTGGCGGCCCGGGTTGCGGTTTTTAATTAGCTGAGAGAGGGAAGAGTCAGGCCCTCTCAGATGGAAAGAAAGAGAGACACCAAGAAGGCTCATAAATCCAGAACCAAGAATCCATTGGCTGGAGTCTGGCAGTCGTGGGAGGGGGGAGGCTGGACAGACTGTCTTGTTTTCATTTTCATAGTCTCCCTAGCTTTCCAGTCCAGATGCCACAGAGAGGATGGCAATCTGCACCACCTTTTACACAGGAATCCGTGGGGATGCACCTTTTTCTAGCATGGCTATATGACCAAAAGTCAGGAAATCTCATTTCTAGTTCCACCTCTACTACTGAGTTGCTGTGCAATTTGAGGCAAAAATTACAACACAACAGCTTGCAGCCTTTGGAGTTAGACACAAGCTTAAATTTCTATTCTATGATCTGTACTAAAACTGTGACTTTTCCTCTCGGTGCCTCAGTTTCCTCATCTATAAATTCAGGATAGGACCTTGCATTGCAAGAATTAAATGAGACAACACAGGTAAAGTGCTTGACCCATAATGGATGATCAATAAATAACAGCCATTTAAAAATTTCTTGTCCTCCCTCTGGGCCTCAGTTTCCCCATATGGAAAATACAAAGTTGTGCCACGTGACTTGAAACAGCTTTTCTAGCACTGATTTCCTAGCTGGTATTTTCAGCTGGATATGAGAAGATTTGGGCACAGGAAGAAACAACCCTATTTCTCTATCCAAATCTGGGCAGGGAGGGAGCTCACTTTGGAAGGAGGTTGCACATTTACTCTCTGCAGGGGTCCAGAAGGCAGGGCTGGGGCTAATGTAGGATGGAAATCTTGAAGAATACATCTCTCACACCAGCGTAAGCAAGGCCAGACAATTCTGAGAGTCAGTGGTATTGGCTGCCTCAACAGTGAATGAGCTCCCCATCTCTGAAGGAATGCAAGCAAAAGCTGGACAACAGTCTGGGGCAGATGTTCTGAAAGAAATTTAAACACTAGATGAGTGGAGGCAGAGGTTTTCCTTTAAAGTCTTTACCAGTGCTGAAAATATGGCATAATGCTTAGGGGTGTTATGAATTTACTATATAGTTTTTCATTTAACTCACACAACTCGGCAAGGTAAGGGAGTTTTAACATCGCCACCTTACAGATGAGAAATTCAAGATGCAGAGAGAGTTAAGTTGCTGGCTCAAGGTTGCCCCCAGGGAGAAAGAGACAGAGTGAGGACAGGAGCTCTGGTAAATCTAACTCTGCAGCCCTCTTTTTGTGTTACACGGCCGGCCTCCCATCTCTCATTCTACACCTGATGACAGAGCCCCAGCCTGGCTCATATTGATTGCAGCTGTCCCTTCCTTCCTCCCCAACCCCTATCTCTGTCCCCTGCCTGCTCCCCCACATGTATTTACGCTGGGCTGCCTGGTAACAAACGGCTCGTTACCATGTGGAAGGCGACAGCCGGGCGATTAGTGAAATTTGTTACCCATGTGTCTCCGAACAAAATTAAATTAAAAGTGCTGCTTCGCTGTCAAGATAAGGGCCAAGCTGCTGAGATAATTTTTCACTCTCAAACACTCAATTACCCAGTGAGGCTGGACCAGATACGATCAAAGGGGAAAAACAGAAGAAAAAGAAAGAAGAAAAGAGGCAGGACCTCCAGGAACAGATGTAAGAGGTGTTATCGCTCTCTCCGGCCAGGGATGTTAAAGAGGCTGTTGCCATGGTGATGGGGCTGGACCACATGAGGCAGGTATGTGGGTGTGGCCTGTGACTACATCCTGTAATAAAGGAGATGCTCTTCACCCCCACTGCCTTTGCCTTAGGCCAGATGGTGTCCCTTTTCACCTGAATTATTGCAACAGCCTCCTAGCTGGTCTCCCTCACCCTACTCTTGCCCCCTTCCATCCCAGCTTCCACGAAAGCTAGAGTGACTTTCTACCACACAAATCTGAAAATATCACTTCTTTGTCAAAATCCTTTGATGGCTTCGCATTGTCATCATGATAAAGTCCAAATCACCTAGCCAATGCCATCTCTAGCTCTCTGCTCCTCAAACTTTATGTTTCAATGTAATGACCTAGACATACCCTTCCTCCTACTTTTCCTCCCTCCCTCCCTTCCTCCCTTCTTCCCTCCTTCTCTCCTTCCTCCCTCCCTCCCTCCCTTCCTTCCTTTTTCAACAGGAATTATTTTGAGAGCTTACAGTATGTCAGACATCCCGCTCCATCTCACTCTATTCACAGTCCCCTCTGTCCAGAATAATCTTCTCCTACCTTCTTCCCCTCAACAATACCATCTTGTTCTTCAAAACTCAGCCTAGACATCTCTCATGCCAGTGTGTCTACTGTGAGTCCACCACGCTGGTCAGGTGCTCTTCCTTTGTGCAGCAAGAAATTCACTACCACCTTCTATCACAGCCCTTTTCATGCTCTACTATAATTGCCCATCTGATTGTCTCCCCGACCAGATGTGAGACCCACAAGGGCAGAGACTGTGCTTCACTTATCTCTGTATTCCTAGGGCCCATAGAGACTCTTGTGAACTGAAACTACCTTGTACTTAAATGGTGGTACAACTGCTGGAGATCTCTTCCAGGGACTGGAGGTGCCTCTATTCTCCTTGTTTCCAGTTCTCCACCATTACTTCCTTAGGCATCTTTTTCAAAATTTTCCTTCTCTCGGGAGCCATTTTTGATTTATAGACCCTATATATCCCAAGACCCTCACTCTAGCCCTCCTCAGCCATTTAGCACATGGTTTACACTACAATATCTTACTTTTGTTTAAAAAAAAGTACCTTGCGATTAGAATCAAAGAATTGCAGAGAAAAGAACATTGTAAAATTATAATCCATTTTGCTAGAGAGAAACTGAGGCCACCAGATTTGATTGATCTGGTATCCTCCATTATTCCTTGTTCCCTCTACTAGCTTGAAAATGTCATGAGGACAGGGATCACCAGTCTTACCCATCTTTGGTGTAGTTTCCTCAGGGAGCAATTCTCAACCATGGCTGCACCTGGAGAGTTTTTTTTTTTTTAAATCAGGGATTCCCAGGCTCCACTCCAAACATATTAAATCAAACTCTGGGTTGAGGTCCAAGGGTAGATATTTGTTTTTTAAGCCCAAGCTTGTTTACTATAGACATAGGGTTGGGGACCATGCTAATCTTTTACTCAAAACATCATTCAAGGACAGAGTACAAGGACATCACTTTCATGGTCTCTTTCCACCTGGATGTTTAGTTTTGATTCTTCTTCATCCTCTTTATTTTTCCCCCATTAGGTAAAGATGAAATGCTTTCTTTCCTCCAGGGATCCCAAGACCAGACAGACAATAGTTTGAATGAATAATGAAAGAGGGATGGACAACGTTTTTCAAGATTTCAAATCAATTTAAAGACACCCTTCTTAAAAAAATGATTCATCACAATTATCTGGCTGCATAATATTCCATCAGGTTGATGCATCATAATTTACTCAGCCATTCCTCTATTATTGGACATTCAGGCTCATTCTCATTTTTCCATATCACAGATTATGCTACAATAACTATCTTCAGGTTTTGAGCATTATGAAAAATAGGTAGTGTCATGGGAAAAATATGGTCGTGATAAAAATGTTGAGTAAAAAAAAACAGTGCAAATGTGTGTTGATTACAGTTACAATGATGGGAAATAATATATATGTAAATGAGAATGGGGAAAAATGAAATGAGCTCTTTGGTCTAGAAAGTTCTTGTTTGTTTCTATTCTTCTATTTCCCTCTAGTAGTGTTATCACATTATTTCACATTGGTGAAAAAAAATAAAAACAATATGTATGCCACCACCAACAAGGTTGAAACATCTCAGTTCTCTAGATGTCCTGAGAGTAGAGAGATGAGCTTAGGATTCAGTGGTCTTGACTTCTTCCAGGACAGAAACCAGAGAAGGAGACTCTTACAGTCTGGAGCCATGTCTTATTAACCCCTGATTCTTCAGAAAGCCACCCTGTTCCTGGAATCTACAATGGGTGTTAAGAAAAGCATAGAATTTCAGAGCTTAAAGAGGCCTTGGATATAATTTATTCAAACACTGCATCCCAACTGAATGGATAGAGAGCCAAAGAGACTTGCTCAAGGTTCTCCAGCAGTTGAGTGAAAGAGACAGAGTTGACCTCACTTTTTCTAAAATCTACTCCAATTAGAAAAGGCAGACAGTTAGCAAATTTGCTTCATGGGAGCCATGAAGGAAAAGTCCTTTACCCCAGCCCAACACAGAATGGATTTGACTCAGTGACTTGGAGTACTGCACATTGTCATGCATGTTGAGTTACTTTCATATCTTCCCTGAATCCCTCTGTCCTGCAGCCTCTAAGTTGTTCTCATGACAAATGCCTCTGAGCTGTGGCATCTGCTTCCTTCCCATAGAGCACCAGGTGGTTTGATTGTACCTGACATGTTGAGAGAAGGACATTTTCAACCAAGAATCCATAACTGAGGGACACACTCTCAGCCACTTCAGTTTCCCATCTACACACTCTCCTTAGGATAGTCTCCTCCTCTCATGTCTTTTTTTACCACTCTGTGGGAGGCCAAGTTCTAAAATGGCACCCAAGATTCCCATCCCCTATACATACTCTGTATATTGCTCTCCTCTTGAATGTGGGTGGGACTGTGAATATGATGGGACATCACTCCGGGCTTACGTTACATTATATGACAAAGATGAAGGGATTTTTCAGATGTAATTAAAGTCCCAAACCAGTTAACTTTGAGTTGATCATAAGAGAATTTATCCTGGACTGTCTGGCCAAATTCAGTGAGCCCTTAAAAGAGGCTGGGGCCTTGAAGGAAGAGAGTCAAAGTGTAACAGATGCTCTCCTGTTGGCCTTGAAGAAGCCAACAGCCATATTGTGAGCTGCCTATGGAAGAGGCCGTGAGCATAGGCCCGAGAGTGGCCTTTAAGAACTGGGAGTGGTCCCTGGCTGACAGCAGCAGGAAAACAGGCACATCAGTCATGCAGCTACAAGGAAGTGAATTTGGCCAATGACCACGTGTGCTTGGAAGAGGCCCCTAAGGCTCAGCTGAAACGGAAGCCCCAGCCGACTCCTTGATTTGAGACCCTAAGCAGAGAACCCAGTTATGGCGTGACTGGACTTTTAACCTTCAGAACTATGAGATAATAAATGTACGTTGTTTGGAGCTGCTAAGTTTGTGAAACAGAAAATGAATACACAGCCACAGAGTGCTGGCTCCCACTCCCTTTACCCAATCAGACTTCTCCTGAGCTCCAATCTGGTTGGCGATGTCTCCATCTGCATGTCCCACACACACCTCACAGGCAGCAGCTCTAAAACTGAGCCCCTCCCTTCCTTTCCTGAAGATCCGATGCTCCTTCCTTGCCTAGCATTGGATTCTCTCCAGCTCCTATGCCAGAATCGAATGTTCATCTTCAGCAGTCCTCACCGGCTCATTTCTTAGAGCCGATCAATCATCAGCTTCTGCTAAGTGTACGGTAACATGACAGCCATCCCTTCCCATGCTCTCCCAGAGGGCTCCCATTCTATCTCAGTAGCCTCATAACTGGTCTCCCGCCTCCAGTCTCTCCTCCTTCCAGTTCCTTAAAACAGAAACACAATGATGGATCGCTCTTCTTCAAAAACCTTCCTGGACTCCCCATTTCACACAGGTCCAAGTCCAACTCTCCTATTCACATGGAGATGCCTTTGTGTAGCACCTGGCCACCTCCCATTCATCCTTCAGGTTTAAGCTTTAATATTGATTCCTCAAAAATGTCTTTTTGACTCTCCCAATTATATTTGTCCCTCCATCTTTTTTTAGAGGCACTTTTCACAGTTTGAAACGATATATTCATTTACGTGTTTATTTGTGAAGAACTCTCTCCCTCGCCTTTTCTCCCTGGCCAGACTATAAGCTTCCTGAGGGCAGCCACATTATTGGTCTACTTTTCACTATGTACCAACCTGGTTCTTAGAGCCTCAACAGAATTAGATATTAGGTAAACGTTCATTGAGTCAATGCATGAACTCGGCATTCAAAGCCTTTCCCAGTCTGGGTCAATTCCCCCTTCCCAGCCTTTCTTCTCACCATCTTCCTTCATATACCTTATACTCCAGTGACACATGATTCTGTTTAGTCATTATATAAATCCTGTAAAGTGGGATTATCATCTCCATTTTTGAGAGAAGGAAATCAAGGCCTGGAAAGTAAATTAACTGGTCCAAGATCACCCAAACATAGAGTCTATATCTATAATAAATAAGGCCATGAATACAAACACCTTGCACAGTGCTTCACACATCCCAGGTGACCATGACCAATGGTTTCATCTCGTTATCTGGGAAAGAGTTTTGCAGCATACGGCAATCCTGGCCATCCCACAGGATTGTGAAGAAAGGGGATGGCAGAGTGTTCATGCTTGGGGCGTGAAGCAGAGAGTCACAATCTTTCAGTTTAAGGAAAAGCGGGGGAAAATCCTGCTGAGCCTAGTTGAAAGACAAGAAAGCGAGAAAGACTGATTATTCCTTCTCGCTAGTGTAAGCAACTCAAAACGACATGTTTGCTTTATCACCTTTGGTCTCCCATTTGATTCCTGACAGCCGTCTCCCTCCCTCCAATACCAGGCTGTCAGGTGCTGAGCTGGTTGGCACTGCAAAGGAGGGAGAACTGAGCACAATTTAAACAATATTTCAAGGACCGTCATGGGTTTTGGGGAGGGAGTTTTTGAAGTCATCTGGCTCCCTCACTGCATTCACGGAACCCTCATTTGCCGAGATGCTTGATGTTTCTGTGGGTTGAGGAGAGGTAGTCTGGGAGGGACCTTTAAGAAAGGAAAAAAAAATGTCTATTTCCTCTGAGGTTTGAGGGAAGGGAGAGAAGAAAGACATCACACAGGAGCTTTTTTAGCCCATAACAATTTCTGAATATGTAATTTTCTCTTCTCTAATGTCTTGTTAAATAAGGCCAAATAGAGGCGTAGATCAAAGCTAGATTTCTTCATTTTACTGTTCTTTCAGTAAGAGAAATCCAAACTCTCAGTCTCATCTCCCCATGGGGGAAACTAGAATCTCTCCAGAAAGCCTGAATGAGCTACTGGAACCTTCTGGAGGAAGGCATCCGCCCACTGCAAATCACAAACAGCTAACTACCAGGGCAAGAATTATGATGAGAGGGAAGGAGTTAAAATCTACAAGATTCTCCTAGGGGACATCCAGGAGTGTTGTGACAACAGTTTTTGGAGCCAACCGGGATGGGGTTCAAACCTCATTCCTGCAACTTACTGGTTCTATGACCTTGGAGAAGTTACTCTGCCTGGTTTCAGTTTCATCCTTTTACATACAGAAACAAGGACAATAGCCGATCATATAGTAAAATTAGTGAAGATGCAAACGACCAGGCACAAAAGTGACACTCAATAAATGGTTGCTATAAGTTGTTATTCCTCTTATAATTATTATTCAAGTTCTGGCTTGGAAAGGGAGGGTACACTCTATGAGAGCCCAATGTCAGAATAGCAAGAGGGGTGTGCTGTTGGCTAATATGTCAAGGAAATTGTAGAGTGGTTTTTCTCAACTCTGGCTGAAAATTAAAATCTGGAAAGAATTTTATACCAATGCTCAGACTCCTTGGCCAGACATTCCCATGTTATTGGTCTGAGATATGTATTTGGAACTGGTGTCTATTTAAAAGCTTTCCTGTGGGGGCCTCCCGGTGGCGCAGCGGTTTAGTCTGCGCTTGGCAGCCTGGGGTTTGCGAGTTCGGATCCCGGGCGCCCGCCGACGCACTGCCTGTCAGCCATGCCGTGGCGGCGTCCCATATAGAGTGGAGGAAGATGGGCACGGATGTTAGCCCAGGGCCAGTCTTCCTCAGCAAAAAGGGGAGGATTGGCAACAGATGTTAGCTCAGGGCTGGTCTTCCCCATAAAAAAATAAATAAATAAATAAATAATAAAATAAAATAAAAGCTTTCCTGTGATTGCGAGGGTCAGCAAGGCAAGAGCACCACCTAGCTCTGACCACACAGCTGAGGACAACTGCCCTGCTGTTGGCTGTCACCTGGCCCAGGTTCTAGGACTCATCATTCCCTCAGGTGGGTAGAACCAGAGCGTCCAACCTCCTACTCAGGCCCTAACGATCCAGCTCGCCACTTGACCTTGTCTTCTGTTTCTGAAGAGATCCGCTCCCTGGAGCCTTGGACTTTGTGGTTTGCTTTGTTCCATTCCTAGTGTATAATTGCTCAGACTGTTTCTGGAAAATGGTCCTTGCACCCCAGCCTGTGGCCAAATTCTTACTTCTTGCTGATGGTTCTTCTCAGTGGTGTGCTGGTAAATGTTTAACAATGGGCTCTCTGAGGAGGAAGGGGAGGCCTCCACTGCAGAGTTTGCCAATTTCCATGGTGTAAATACTTCCACCATGGTTGATTATAAGCTACCAATGGGACATCACTCACAGCAGAGTTGAGAATGATGAGCAAAACTGGTTCCCACAAACGTATGGGTTGGCTCCAGCATAGCACTGGAAGTCCTCTTTGTCATATGTTTTCCTACCTGACCAAATACCAGGACCCCCATTGTTGGTGGTACCCTGGGAGGGTTTGTCCCCATGGATGCTGCCTTTTTTCCACCATACTGAACTAACATCTCAGTGCCTGGACTGGTTCTGACCACCCCTATTCCTGGTCCTAGCTCCTCCCAGGCTGATGTCCCCTGGAGGGGTTACAGTGTTGACCCCAGGAAGTTCTCAGGGACCTGATCAGGCTTTCCGCACCCACACAGACAGGAGCATCTACTTCGTGCCTCTTTAGTACATACCTTGTGCCAGGTACTGTGGTATGCATTTTACATGCATTATCTCAATCACATGATGGTCTGAGCAGATTCTGAAACAAATAGCTGAAGTTCAAATCTCAGCTCCCCTTACTTCATGGTAGTCTCAGGAAAGTGACCTCTCTAAGTCTCAGTTTTCTTATCTGTAAAATAGTGATAAAAACAATCCCTTCTCATGGTATTATCTGGAATTCCATGAAACAAGGCATACAAAGAGCATAGACCAGCACAGAGAGAGTGCACTAAATCAAACGCGATTCTTCTGTTCTTTTCCTCTTTCTCCCTCCTCGTTGTCTATGTTTCTACCATGCACTCTCAGAATGGCCTCGCTGAGAAGAACTTAGAGAGCGTCAAGTTCTACCCTGTTGATCGGCAGATAGGAAACTGAGAGCCAGAGCCTTGCTCAGTTCGCATAACCCAACAAGAGTACACTCAGGATTGGAACCCCAGTCTCAAGCCTTCCAGTAGTTTCTGAAAACTCTTTTGCTTGGCCCTTTCTCCCTCTGTTCCTATCTCCCTCCTTCCCTTCCAAGCTCATCCAGCACTCCGTATCCCTGGCTTTCCACCCTGTCCTAACCTCCCCGTTTTCCCTATGCCCACATCCACACCCTACGATAGATAACCTGATAAACCCACTCCTAAATTAAGTGCTGATGTGTGAGCCTCTGGGGCCCCCAGCTAACCCTTTGTCTTGAGTCCAGTCATGCTGTCCTCAGCAGGAATCCCTGTTGGGTAGGGAGGAGCAGGCCAGCTGGGCAGAGGAGGTTGAGAGAAGTAAGGGCCCTGGAGTCTTGCTTCTGTGTCATGAATCCCCCTCATACCAGAACCACCTGTCCCAAGTCCCTGACATCATTCCTCCCCTCCCAGCCTGGGTTTCAAGACACTCTTTCCAGGTCACTCTAGCTACAGAGGCTTAGAGGATGATTAATTATGATCGATCCGTCTTCAGTGTTTACTCTTTTCTGAGTAGCAGGTCATAGGGGTGCACCCTGCAGTCTGGCAGAGGGCAGCCTGCAGATGTGCCTGTGAAAGAAGCTGTCCTTAGGCAAGGGACAAGGATGGTGAAGGGAAAAGCCACATCACAATGTCCCCAAGAGGCCAGGCCCACCAAATTCATGTGCTTACTAAAAATGTCTACTTTTTTTTTTTTTTCTAGAAGCAAGACCAATTTGCAGGCTAGCACATTGGCAAAACGCCATGGAGCCGTGCCTGGCTCAGGCACTGATTTGCTGCACTTAACCAGTTACATTTAGTGAGCATTGATCACAGGGCAGACACACTCGGCTAAGCGTGTCCTTTGCATACATTATCTCCTCTAATGCTCCCAAGAAGCCTAAGTCGGAGTAGCAGAACTAATACTAGACTTATCCTCCTTTACCCAGGAGAAACCAAGGCTCAGAGAAGGAAAGTGCCTTGCCCAAAGCCACACAGCTAGGAAACAGCAGAGCAAGAATTTGGAACCCTGTCTGCTGATTCTGAAGCCCATAATCAATCTGGAAGGACTACTGTTTACTTAAGGATTTAGTCTGGAAATAATTTCAAACTTATAGAAAAGCTACAAGGATAAGAAGAGTACAAAGAACATGCATATATCCATTGCTCAGATTCACCTATGGTTAACATTTTGCCCCATTTGCTGTCATTTGAAAAGGTGATATTTTAACCTTGGGGAAAATGCTTCCCTTCTCTGAGCCTTTTTTTTCTAAGTTTATAAAATGGAAGATTGGATGGATTATCTTTAGGACTGAGAAAACTCTGTGGTTTGATGAGAAATGATGGACAAAGGATAGAGTGGGTACCCCAATGGTCAAGGCATGGCTACAGCCCATTTCTACAGCCCATCAGCTATCATTCCCGCAGCCATAGACTTGGGCTCTACCCAGTTTCTGACATCTCTCCCATCCCCACCACCAGTGCACCACGTACCATCATACTTGGCAGGTGCTGTTCTGTTGATGCTCAGCTTTCACCCCAAGCTATTCCCATTTCCCGAAGTCTCTGCTCCATCCCAGCATTCTCAGCTTGGATTTCAGGACAATCTCCTACCCTCGATCCTCAAAGCCCTCCTTTTCTGCAGACAGGGCTTGAACTTTCCCTCACCTGTCCTTTTCCTCCAAAACAGGATTAAATCTTGTGTGTGTGTGCGCACACACATACGCATGTATGTTTTGGCGGGGGTGAATCAAAGCGAAAAAATTCACACGTCCATACAAACTAGCACAGAGTTTTGCTTACCACTCCAGAGTTTTTATCACTAGAGAAAATCTCAGGTTAAGAATTGCCATATTAAAACAAGCATCTACAGCAAAGAAAGAAGCAAAACCAGGGGGCATTCAGCCCTGGTACTCTCTGCTGGGAAACGAATTAGCAAAGCTTAGAGGAAAGTGCATGGGATTGGGAATCAGAAAACCTGGGTTTCTAGAACTGGCTGAGAAACCAGCAGATGAGAAGAGCAAGGTCCAGAGGGGGAGAGAGACTCGCCCAAGGTCACACAGCCACCCGCACAGAGCTGGGCTGGGAGGCCCATGCTGACTGCTTGCACTGCTGGAATCATCCAGCAGCTGTGGCTGTTCTGTCTCCTGCTCAGTGTTGTGCCTGGGGCTGGACATGCCATCTGCACTTCTCATCTGGACCTTCAATTATACACTAGCTTATCCTGATCAGCACTGCTTCTCTGTATGAGCTGCATTCCCCCCGAGGAGATTATAACCACCCTGAGGCTGGGAGCCCAGGCTCCATTTCCCACACTACCCAGCATCATGCTTAGTAAGGTTGTTTATTCCATAAACATAGGTTAGACTAGAATGAACTTCAGATCTGATGACATGAGGCATAAATATCCTTGTCTGATGGATAGGAAAACTGGGGCCCTAGAGGGCACATGCTCACCAAGGGTCACTGAGTGAGTTAGTGGGGGGTACAGACTTCAATCTGCATCTCCTAACTCTGGGTTCAGTGTCCTTTGCTGTATGTAATGTCACCTCTGATGAATAAAGCTGAAATTCTGCCCAGTGGGAACCTATCATACCCAGCTACTTCATTAGTTAATTCTGTAGAAAACAATCAGAAGTGGCAAACCCCAAACAAATGATGGATTGGATGGTTATTTACTTGACCAAATGTAGAATTCTTTGTTTGACCAATAGACTCCTTTAGGCAGCAAGATCATGTAACATATGAGATCAGATTCATTTCACAAAGCATTGTGAGATTTCACTCGTGCTTCCCGGAACAGTCCTCCAGGGGAGGGCCACCTGGATGATATGGACGGTTTAGGGCAGGGGTTGGCACACCGTAAGCCGCAGGTGACATCTGGACCAGCATCTGTTTTTGGAGATAAAGTTTCATTAGGACACATTTATGTTCATTCATCTATGTGTTGTCTATGGCAGCTTTCAAGGCAGAAAGGCAGAGTTGAGTAGTTCCAACAGCGACTGTGTGACCTGCAAAGACGAAAATGTTTACTAATGGCCATTTACAGGAAGAGGTTGCTGACTCCTGATTTAGGAAGTCCCATCAGACACACAAAAGTTGGTCTCTCAGTGTCTGTTTCTCAGTCCTTTTGCTCTCTTCCTCTCCACCACTCGCCATATTGATTACTACAGTTCTCTGCTTTGGGATGGGGTTCTACCTGGCCGTACCAGACACCTTTGAATAACAGTCCCATTTCCTTTACAAAGAACCTGAGGCTCAGGGAAGCCAGGGTTGATTCTCAGACTATATCATAAATCTCTTCTTTAGTAGATCCTATTGGCAAAAATAAGATCTTGGCTGATTTAGTTTGGGGTTCAGAATGTTTTCAAGGGAAGGGAAATTTGAGGAGGAATGAACAAAATTTCTTGAGCACCTTTGGCTGAGTCCTGGACCCTTCCATCTCTAGACTTGCTCACTCTGTGAGGTAGGTGTCAACAGCTCTATTTTATACTGAGGGAAGCACCCAAAAGTTAAAAGTCTATGCATGACCACATGAGAGGGACTAGACGAGGTCAGGACTCATAGCCGGTCTGGCTGAATCTAACGCCACTTCTACTTCTTCCATGGGATGTGCTCAAGAGAGAGACCTGGTAGGAAAACCCTGTTAGATGTTTTTTCTCTCCTTCCACTCAGTGTCCCTCTCCCTACATCAGCCCCAGGTGTATCCTTCTCTGCCAGGGAACCTCCTTGACTTGTCACATCCCTTCAAGTTGCACACATTCCAACTGTGCTCAAGGAACCCAGGAAGAGTGGGTTTCCAACATCAGTACTCAGGCCCTCCTTCCACTCCCAGGCATGTCCTTCCCTGGTAGCCTTGAAGTGGAAGAATGAGCAGGACTGAGGCCTCAGTTCTGCTCACCAGGGGCAGGAAAGAGAAGGAGAAAGGAGAGCAGGCCTTTTTCAAGCAAGTAGGAATGGAGTGAGAGATAACAAGAGGGGCAGACAGAAAAGCAGCATCCATCCTGAGCTGTTAGAATAATCCAGACACCGGGCCAGGGATTTCTTCCATTCATTGATTAATCATTCATTGGGTCGGAAATAGGAACCCAGTGCCTACCATGAACCCATTCCATGGAAAGCTGGGCACAAACGACAATGTGTCTATACTCCTGAAGCTTCCAGTTCAGCAAAGGGTACAAACATTGACCAGAGGATACATCAGTAAATGTGAAATTATAGTGGTTATGAAGTCTACAGAGGGGAAAGAACACAGGAGCTAGTGCTGCACAAAACAGGGAAATTAGGTGCGGGACAGCGTAGCTGAAGACCTGCCATTTAAGTGGAGATGTCAGAATGAGTGGGAGTGAGTCAAAGGGCAGAGGAGAGTGTTCCAGGAGAGAACGTTGGTGCAGGTTCTGGAAGGACAGATGTGGGAGTGGTAGAGAAGAGGCCCGGGAGGCAATGGTAGAGAGAGCCCTGGGGAGATGGGCGGGGCTGGACAACTCAGGGGCTTGTAGGTGCAATAAGAAGTTCACGTTCCATCCTAAAAGCAAAAGGAAGGATGGAAAGCTTCTAATCAGAAAAGCAACATGATCCCTATTTACACATTTAAAATGATTACTCTGGCTGTGGGGTTGAGAATGGGTTGGAATACAGTAAGTGAGACCACTGAGAAGGTGATTTTAACAGTTTTTAAGCAAAGGATGTAGATGACAGGGACTAGGATAGCAGCAACAGAGAAAAGGAGATGTAGTTCTAAAGGAGATGCTCATGTTCCCATTTAATCCTCACAATTACCCTAAGAGGGAGGTACTGCTACCTCATTTTAAAGACAAGAATATTGAGACTACTGGCTCATGTCATATGGATGAACAGTCACAGAGCCATGTCTGAGCCCGAGTCACTTTCCAGCTTCAACTCTTCCAGGAAGCCCTCCCCCATCTCTCTAGTCTTCTTCCATCTCTCTCAAAGCCAGAACAGTCTGCATTACCCAGATATCATGGGGTCATTCTTTATCTTCCAATGTCTTCTAACACTTTCCCCACTACCACTTGGCCCCAGGCAGAGCCCTCAGGAAGACCTTATGCCATGTTTGCTGACTTGCTCTTGAGCATCCCTTTTCAACCTACCTCTACTTGTCGATTGAGAAAGTAAGACTCAGAGATGGGCAGTGACTTAGCCAAGGTCACCCAGAAAACTGGTGGCAAATCTGGGACTAGAAACCACTGCTCCTGTCACTATCAGACGACCCCATAGTCCCCACTTCCTTCTGAGCACTTCAAAGACAGCAACTGAATGCCTTGATCCAAGTCCACAGGCCCCAAGATTTGGGGGATGCAGTCCAGATCCTGCTCTCAGACGGCACTGAAGGGGGTCTGGAGAATTACCATGGACTCCAAATGCTATAAGATGACTGTTTTCAACCAGCGTAGGAATTCACCTTTGCTGGTATTTTTTTACCTCTTTCTTCCTTCATCTCACTGCAATTTATCATCTCCTCTGTGCCATAGCCACACTGGCCTGCACAGCCCTGGGCAGACCACAGGCATTTCCTAAAGAAGAGGTGAGATGATGGTGGCAGAGGTTGGGAAGAGTGTTGTGACGATGGGGGTTCTGGTAGGCCTCGGGGTGAAGGTAAGACCAAAGGGGATGACAGAAGCCACCCTCATGTCTGAGACAGACACCCTCTCCAAAAAGAGAACCAGGAAAGGGGAGCGGCACTGGGCTTGGGGAAGGCAGACATGATGTAAAGGGAGCGGGAGCTGGGAGCCAGGTACATTTCCAGAACAGAGGATTCTCACACATACTAAGCCAGTCTCGTTGGCATGAGTGAAAAGGGACCTCAGAAACCAAGCTCTCACAGGTTTCAGGCAAGAAAACAGAGGCCCGGGTAAGTGGCGTGACTTGACTGAGGTCACATAGCAGGTTGGCAGCAGATCTGAGATTCACCCACACACCCGGTCCAGTGTTCCTTCCTGGGCAGCTTAGCTTCATCACAACTTCTTCTCTCTCTCCTTAACCCCCACCTGCATGCTTTATAGATATCAATCAATTTTCATCCTTAAACAACCCCCTAGAGCTTTAATATTATTATCCTCATTTTTCAGATTCGGAAACATGCATAAAGAGGTTAAGGGTCATGTTCAAGGTGGCAATGCTAGTAATCAGTAGGGCTGGATTTGAACCCAGGCAGCCCACTACAAGAATCCATGCTCTTACTACTCTGCTCCATTATTCTCTCATCCCCAAGGGCTCCCAAAACCTCCCCTGTGCATTTTTTCCCATTAGGGCTGGGAGTGCTAAAGGTGCCCTGACTCCTGCACAACATATAAGAAATAGCAAAGAAGGGTCCCAGCCCTTCCCTAGGGGGCCATGATATCTGCAGAACTGGACAGTGGGCTCTAAGTTCATTTGGCTGGAGCAGAGGCTTTGTCATGACCAAGTTCACTCTCTATGCTCAACAAACAACCACAGCAGCAGCAGCAGCAGCACCAATAACCTTGACAACATCAATTACGGTGTCAGGAACACCTTCTCTGTGACCCTGCAAAAGCTAGGGTGACTCATGCTCAGGGGATCTAGACTTGCAATTCTTTCCCTGCTCTCTCAGTTCCTTTCCTTATATTCTTTTTCCTTAGCATTTGTCACCATCTAATATATTTATGCTTTGATATAACACAAGTTCCATGAGGGTTTTTAGAAATTGTTGCTTGGTTTGTCTCCCCAGTGCCTAGAAGAGCATCAGACGTGTAGTTGATGCTTAACAAATATTTGAAGTATGTATGGAAGGGAAGAATGAAGGGAGGGAGAGAGGAAGGAAGGAAGGAGGGAGGGAAAAAGGGAAGGGAGGGAAGGAAGGAGGGGAGGTAGGGAGGAAGAAAGGAGGGAAGGGAGGAAGGGAGCGAGGGAGGAAAGGGAGGGAGGGAGGGAGGAAGGAATAAAGGACAGGAGGAAGGGGCGGGCTCACAGTGCTGGTCCTCGCTGTCCTGGACACACAGCTCAGCCCTCTGGAGTGTATGGAGGCCCTGTGCCAAATCATTTATCTCGAGTCCTGCGTCTTGTTTGTGCTTTTCTTTTTCAAGTTTAACTCTGATTTACAAGGGGCACGCTCAGTGATGAATGCTTTTCCAATTAGCTGTAAATAGCCCAGTCCAGCAGAGGAGACCCACTGACTTCCCCAGCCCTAATTCTGGCTGCTGTATTGGGGGAGGGAGAAGACAGGTCAAGAATCATCCATTACCAACTTCTAAATCTCCAAAGCAGCAGATACCAAAAAGCCGAGGCATGGGAAGGAGTAAGAGGCAGGCCCAGTTACTCTAATGGCTGCAGAGGCTGCAAAACTTTCCCAGGTGGTGTGTCAAGGGAGACACTCCCCACATGGGGCCTTTTCAATAAAAGGCACCAGGCATAAGGAGGCATGAAAAACAACAATGAGAACTGAACTGACATTAATAACATCTACTCTATTTGCCCTTAGCATATACCAGGCGCCAAAATAAATTTTTCATATTCATCTCCAAGTCGACAAGGCAGTTATAAGGCCCATTTTACAGATGATAAAACCGAGGTATAGAGAAGGTAGATGACGTGCCTAAGAGCAAAGGTACCCAGGGAAGCTAGGTGATCTATGCTCTTTGAATGTCCATCATGAGTCAGTGGAATGCACACAGAATTGTTCCATGAGGAAGATTTTCCCCCTCTTCCCTACCCCAGGCATGTCTTTAGCCCACCTCAGTGCAGAGGTGAGAGAGCCACAGGCTGCCACACGCCTTGATTAGCTGGCTCCATGTTTGCCAGAGGATCCTTGCTTCTTTCCGAGGCCTGGTCTAAGGGCACGGATCTGCCCTCAACCACTGGAATGGAAGACATGTTTGCACCCCAAGCTCTCTTCCAAGAATGGGACCTTGAACTTTCTGGTTTCCCATCCTTATAAGATACTCAGGGATGAGGAATTATATTTACAGGTGATTGCCTAAAATGTGCTCTATTTTCCCTTCAGAACATGTTTAATCATCAGAGAACCATGGACCTTGGCCTCAGGGTTTAGCCTGTTATGAAGTCCTTCTTCAGCATTTTGACATTTCCTTAGATTGAGTGTCATTGTAAGAAATAATTATGCATTGATACTGATTTCATCTGTTGAAGACACTGTCTAGAAAGTCACATGATGTCCTGTTTACAGGAACCAACTGGAGAACTTTCTCTCTGGTCTTGGTGTCGGGTAGATAGACTTTCCTGAACAAATGCTGGCTCTATCCCATAGACCCTGCACACTTTACTGCTGAGTGTATTTCCTTCTGCACTTTGGTTGCCAAGAATCTCTGAGTTAAACTGTCAGCTCCTTCTCAGAACTCGATAACACAGCGTGGCATAGATTACCCTACATCGATTTCACCTGAGTTTGAATGATTTTCCTTATTCCTATGTTACTTTCAACCTGATTCTCGTATTTATTTCATTTCTTGTGCTAGATTTAAAAAAAAAAAACACCTGCATAAACTTAAAAAATTCACTTCTAAATCCTTTAAGGAATGAGGTAGGACAGAAAGCAAATAAAGGATGGAGAGGGAAAGAACATACTGGTGATCACTAGCCTAGCCAGGGTATCAGATGCCAAGCTCAGTGTCAAGTAGATATGGGACCAGGTTGAAGAAGACTTAAGGTTTGTCATTAAGCACAAAACCTGCTTTCCAGGTTTTCCTCCTACAAACTCTGGTTCTGGAACCTTCCCAAGGACTCCGTTACCTTTGCTGCGGCGACGACTGCGGTACTGCTCCGTGTAGAATGTCAGCTGCGTTTCGTCATCTGCCTCTGACCCCGACGTCCCCTTGGTTCTCCCAAAGCTGATTCCCCCTGCGAGGAAGCACAATCCATCAGTCATCGCAGGTGTCCAGAACCTTGTTAAATCCCTCATCCATCCCAAAGATCAGCAACCTCATCCCCAGACGTTTCTGTAAATCCCAGGTGACCAGGAGTCGGCATGATTTATGGACGGAGTTCAGGCTCTGCAGTGAGGCAGATCTGGGTTCTAACCATGGCTTGGCAGCCTCGGGGCTGTGTGACCTTGAGGACACGCCTCACCTTTCTGAGCCCTGGATTCTTTCTTTCTAAAATAGGGACTTTAACTATAAACCTTGTGGGGTTGCGTTGAAGATCAAAGGAGATACGATATGTAAAATACATAATACTAAATAATCGATTGCTATATTATTGCTTAGTATATGAGCCTATCTCTAGGAAAAAACTCCAGGCAACTTAATTTCACACACATTTCAGGCAAGTGCTTACCAGATGAGAGGCCCAGAGCCAGGCACTGGAGACAGAAAGATAGATAAAACCGGGTCCTTGCCAGCCCGGCGATCATAAGCTAGTCAAGGAGACAAATGGCATCTTAAGGATCCTTTAACCTAATTCACGGCTATGTTTTCCACACAATGAGACTCTGGGAATATGGGGAAGGGCAAGCCATCCCAACATGGAGGACCTGGGAAGGCTTTATGGAAGAAGGAAGGTTTAAGGCAGGGCTGGAAGGATGGATGGGGCTTCAGTGGTAGAAAATGGAGTTCAAGGAGAGGAAAGAACTAGGGCATCCCTGGGGTGGGGAGTGTGGGCAGGTGGAGGCAACATTGAGTGGAGTACAAATTGTCAAGGATACGCTGGAGCCACACAGTGGACCCAGGTCCCGAGTGGACCCCAAATTTTCAAAATATTATCATTTTAACATGCAATTAATATAAAATTATCACTGCTGAATTATTTTATATATTTTTTCACAATGTTTTTAAAACCCAGTGAATATTTAATGCTTACAGCACATCTCAGTACAGACTGGCCACATTTCAAGTCCTCGCCATATTGGAGAGCACAGTTCTGGAGGCACTTACACAACAAATATTACTGAGTATAATTAAGGGTCAGGATCTGGGCATAGAAAAGAGATGAACAAGCAGCAGGCCCCACTAAGGTGTTGAATCTTTTTTTAATGTGACTTGGGTAAAAATTGATATAGCTCAGAGTCCATTAAAAGACAATAGCTGGGCCAGCCCTGGTGGCCTAGTGGGTAAGTTTGGTGTGCTCCACTTCAGCGGCCCAGATTCAGTTCCTGGGAGTGGACCTACACTGCTGGTTGGTGGCTATGCTGTGGTGGTAGCCCACATACAAAATAGAGGAAGATTTGCCACAGATGTTAGCTCAGGGGGAATCTTCCTCAAGCAAAAAGAGGAGGATTGGAGACTGATGTTAGCTCAGGGTGAATGTGCCTCAACAGGAAAAAGGTAAAAGACAATAGCCATCATCTCTGCCCTTGGGCACTTAGAGTCCAGTAGGTTTCTACATTGGTTTAATCTATGAGCCATGAGAGGTAGTATACTTCTGTAGAAAGAAATTAGGGTACTGGAGTCAGGTGTGAGTTCTAATCTTAGGTCTCACTTATTAGCTGTGTGGGCTTGGGCAAGGCACCCAATCTCTCTGATTTCATATTTAAAAGGGGGACAATAACTCTTAGCTCCCATGGTCACTATGAGGAAATGATATAGTATATGTAAACAGTTGGCACAAAGACCAAAGAAGTGAGGGTGAGGGCACACTCCTCATTTATTCAATGATTGCCTGACTTTAATAGAAGAAAAGGAAGCACCGCTGGGTGGGAGGGGTGACTCTCTGCCTTCTGTGACACCCTAGGGAAGTGGCAGCCACCCAAGGCATATAGCCTCTGAGTGGCCATATAATTTGAGGAGGACACAGGCCAATTACAGACTGACTTGGAGATGATTCAGACTGAGAGAAAAGGCCCCCTCTGCTAGCATTTTAATATGAAATTGGTGATTTAGTGAACTAAAGTGCAGTCACTAATATACAGGGCTGCTCAAATGTTTCCATTTAGGGGCTGAAAGAGAGAATGGTCAGACTGGCCAGGGAAAAGGATAGGACCAGTAGCTCCATAGGCCCCTGGTTCTTCTGGTCCTGAACAGTCGGGGGTGGAGCCATGAAGAAGATGGGCCAAGTGCATACCATAGTGTGATAAGCATTGATCTGAGCACTTTGTATGCAATATCTTATCTATATTTCACAAGGGGTCTGAGAGGTAAGAATCATCCCCATTTTACTGAGGGGCAAACCAACCTTCAGAATCTCAATGTTGCTTATCCCCAAATCACACAAATTACAAACAGCAGAGCCCCCAAATTTGAACCTGGCTTTTCTCTGATTCAAAAACTTTTCTGTTCTCATAAAAAGGTTAGTAATTAGTCATTAAAGAAATGTAAATGTAATGAGATACCACTTCATATGCACTAGGTTGGCCATAATCAAAATAATGAGATAGTTATAGATGTTGGAGAGGATATAGAGAAATTGGAACCCTCATACATTGTTGGTGGGAATGCAAAATGGTGCAGCCACTGTGGAAAATAGTTTGACAATTCCTCAAGAAGTTAAACACAGAAATACCACATGACACAGCAATTCTGCCCCTAGGCATATTCCAAAAGAATTGAAGATAGGGTATTCAAATAAACACTTGCACAGGAATGTTCACAGCAGCACTATTCACAATAGCCAAAAGGTGGAAACAACCCAAATGTCCCTCAACTGATGAATGGATAAACAAAATGTGGTACATCCACAAAATGGAATATTATTAAGCCATAAAAAGGAAAGCTGATACATGCCACAACATGGATGGACCACACAAACATTTTGCTAAGTGAAAGAAGCCAGACATAAAAGGTCATATATTGTATGATTCCATTTATATAAAACATCTGAAATAGGTAAACCCATAGAGACAGAAAATAGCAGTTGCCAGGGCTGGGCAGAAGGAGGAGAGGAATAGGGAATGACTGCTAATGAGTACGAGGTTTCCTCCTGGTCTGATGGAAAGGTCTTGAAACTAGACAGAGGTGATGATTGCACAATCTTGTGAATATACTAAATGGCAATGAACTTTAAAATAGTTAATGGTTAATTTTATTTTACGTGAATTTTACCTCAAAAAATAAAATGCTAATAAAAAAAGAGACCCATTGTTCTCTTTGTAACATCACAAGACTGATGATAGAACTATAGAATGGGGGGAATGTGAGAACTGGGAGAGGGAGGGGGAGAGGGAAAATTATGACACAGAGCAGAGACATTACAGAACCGTGTTGAAAGGGCCAAGCTCAGACATCTTAAGTCCTGACCCAGTGTTTGAGATGCAGAGGATGACCATTCAGTCTGTCCTGGACCCAGTGGTCACCTCAAGTAGTCACATCAACCCTCGCTCATTTGTTTATTCGTCCATTCAACAATATTGACTAAATGCCCACCCTGTACGAAACACTGTTCTAGTCACTGAGGATAAAGCAGTGGATAAAACAAACAAAAACTTTCTGACTTCTGAGCTTACCTTCAGGTGAGGAAGCAATTAAGATATTCCAGGTATGATGCTAAGCCCTCTATATGGAAATTATCTCAATTTTTCTGATACATAAACTGAGATATTCAGAGGTATTTATAAGCTTCTCCAAGATGACATAGATATTTGGTGGCAAACAAGGGACCTGATCCCAGGTTTGCTCTGGGGCAAACCTGGGCATTTGAACAACTTGAAAGTCATATTATGGGAAAGGCTGGAGCAGGAGCTAGGATGTATGGTCTTTTCTGGCCTATGAGAATTAACTCATTGCTCTTCTTAGCAAATCTACCTTCTCTGACTGGGCTGCCCTGTCCACAAACCTGTTCTGCCAGCCTCTGGTAAGCTTACCCCTCCACACTCCATCTCCCGCACTCTTGGTATCATGATGGATGGTGGTGACATGTTAAATTATTCAGGCTCTGTGTCTTCCTTGAGTTGGTGACAGCGATATTGCATTTTTAGATTGCCCAGAACTGCGCCAGATTGAGAAGTATGTAGCTTGGGAATGCAAAAACCCATCTGACCCCCAACCATCCAGGGAATACAAATGGTGCCAGTCATGGGAAGAGGACATAAGCCGCTTAAACTTCCCACACCCCCTAAACCACACAACTCACAACCGCTCTGAGGTCTAGGGCTAAACCACAGATGTTCATGCACATCCGCCACTTGGAGATGCTCTGACCACAACTGCTCCCTGTCATCGGGCACCACTATAGGCCAGGCATAGTGGCACTTTAGCCAGAGGTGATTATGCATATTCCAATTCCTCCAAATGTGGAGAGGCTGACAGAGGCGGAGCTTCTTATCTGTAGTCACACAGCCAGTAAGTGGCAGGACCTGAATTCAAACCCTGGTTCATCTGATCCCCCAGGGAAGACGATTCTATAGCATTCTTTTTTTTTTTTTTTTGTGAGAAAGACCAGCCCTGAGCTAACGTCCATTGCCAATCCTCCTCTTTTTGCTGAGGTAGACTGGCCATGGGCTAACATCCGTGCCCATCTTCCTCTACTTTTTTATGGGACGCCGTCATGGCATGGCTGACGAGCAGTGTGTAGGCAGGCGCTCGGGATCCGAACCGGCGAACCCCAGGCTGCCAAGCGCGAACTAAACTGCTGCGCCACCGGGCGGCCCCTAGATTCTGTAGCATTCTTGTGACTTATGTTGAAATTTTAAAATGATCTTGATGGTTAAAAAACATCTTTATGGTAAAATATAACTAAACATAATTGTTTATAATGTCAGAAAAACAAATGGAAATGACCTAGAGGTCCATTTATAGAGGACTGATTAAAAAAATGATGGCATATCTCTAAAATAGACCTTCATGAGACCATTAAATACAGTGACATAAATCTATATTTATTGACATGCAGACCTTTCCATGATATATTGTTGAGTAAAAAAGTATACAGAGAAGAATGCAAAGAGGGATTCCACTTGAGAAAATTTGTACACACTTGCTGATATTTGGTGTGAATTTCACTGAGTGTTCGTAATAAAAAATAAATATATTTTAATTTAAAAAATGAAGAGAGAAGTAAAAGTCATTCTGGGATGTTCATGATCTAGGGTTATGAACTAAGTTTAAAAAAGCATATTGCAAAACTCTAAGTGCAAAGTGATCCTATTCTGTTTAAAACTATACATACACATAAAGTATATAAATGTATGCATATACACATATGCACATATAAAAAGGTACTGAAATAAATATGTTAAGGTACTATAGTGGTTATTCTCTGGGTAGTTAAGATTTGGGGTATTTTAAAAATTTTCTCTTATTGTTGCTCATCTGCATTTTATAATTTTTCTTCAATGAACATCTAGTTCTTGCTAGTAAAAAGAGGCACTTAAGAAAAGTTATGTTTACTTTTAAAAATAGATTACCTTTATTGCTGTAGTGTAAGCTCTTTCCTCACTTGACCTTAGTGTAATATGGCCATCCCAGAGGTGACCATCTCACCACCCAAGAAGGGAGATATCTCAATTTATCTCCAAATTTGGGCCCAAAGAACTACCTATGGAGGAGAAGCTTTCCAATCAAACTTAACTCAGTGTCTCATGAGAGTAAAACTTTGTCTTTTGGAATATCCCATTGCTTCCTCTGGGAGACTGTATTTTCCAATGATGGCCTTAATAAAATCTCCCATCCCACATTCTTTTCTGCAAGGTGACCTTTGCCACTCCCCCTTCAAAGTTGGAGACTGATCTTCCTCCTCTTGAATCTGGGCTGCTGCCACAGAGATGTGCTTTTAGTAGAGTCTGCAGAGGAAGCAACTCTGCAAAACCTCAAGGACTGGGTCATAAAAGGCAATGCAGCTTCTGGCTGGCTCTCCTGAAACTCTGACTCTCTAGATACTCACTTTCTCTTTGCAAGCCTGCCACTGCACTGTGAGAAGTCTTAGCCACATGCAGAGGCCAAGTGTAAGTGATCCAGTCAACAGTCCCAGCTGAGCCAAGCATTCAAAACATCCCAGTCCAGGTGGCAAAAATGTGGGAGAAGAAGCTTCTAGTGGATTCCAGCTCCCAGCCATCTGAGTCACCCACAGATGTTTGAGTATTTCCAGCTGAGTCCTGGTCATTGTGGAGCAGAGACAACCATCTCCCCTTTGTGCTTTTTGAATTCCTGACTCCTAGAATCCATGAACATAATAAGATTGTCGTTGTCTTAAGGCACTAAGTTTAGGGTAGTGTACTATATAACAGCAGGTAGCCAAAACACTCATATTGTGTTGTCCTACAAAAACATCCACTCCTTGCAACCTGTCACCATATGGCAGCCCTGGGCAATGGAAAGATGAACTAGATGTCTAGAGACCAAAATCCTAAGTCTGTCCTATGACTAACATATTATATGACATTAACATCTAGCAAATATTACACTACATTTAACATGTTTTACTTTCTTCCCCAAAATAGCAACACATTTGACCCTCACAATAATTGATGAGATAGGTAGTGCTATCCACATTTGAAAGATGGAGAGATGGAGGGTCAAAGACACAATAAATGACTTGCTCAAGGTCACACAGCTCATAAATGGCATAGCAGAGACAAGAATACAGCAGCAGTTCCAGAAGGTACAATGGAATATGAGTGCAGATTTGTGTCTGTGAGGTTAGCCAAGAACCAAGTTCCCTGCAATTTCCACTCTCTAGATTCTGTCCAGCCTTCTGGAATCACCAGCCCAGGTTGTTACATGACCCCATACAATGGCTCTGCAGCTGTCTGAAGATTGCTTATGTGACCATTTACAGTCTTTCCACCTAAGTTCTCTTTCTACTAATACCTTCAGCCATTCCTTGTATTGCATGCTTTGCAAAAATTATGATTTTTTTTTTGGATTACAAAGTCATTGCATATTTATTGTAGAAAATTAGGGGACAAAAGTAAGAAAGCACAAAGAAGAATATAATAATCAAATCAAATATTTTCACTCCTGACTGACTTCCCTTATTTCTGGTTTTTAACCATGTGTTTATAATGCATATGTTTTTACAAATGGATTCTGTTGTCTTTTAATGTGAGTACATCTTGTGAGTTTCATTTAAAAATTATCTAAGCATATATCCATTCATTTATGTCAGAAATACATATTGATTCCCAACTATATGCTTGGCACCTTTGCTTTATATTAATTACATATATCATATATGTATGCATATGTACACACTTAAATCTGTATCTAGATTTTTATATATATATATATATATATATATATATATATATATATACACCAATATCCTCACCTATACACATATCTATATCTTTATCTGCCATAAGGTTAATAGTGATTTTCTATGAATACTGATTTGTTTGTTCACTTTTCTTTTGTTCTTTTTTTTTAAATGAACTGAGATTGCTTGTGGAATTAAAATAAAGCTAAATAAAATATGTCATACACATTACTCCACATCATTAAGTATTGACTCCGATATGATTTAATGCCTGCAATATATTCCACTGCATCAATGTATCATCCTTTATTTAATGAATTCCCTATTGTTTAAATTTTATATTGTTTCCAATTTTTCAGTATAATATTGCATCACACATCCCTAAAGATAAATCTTTCTACACATCCCTGTGCATCCATGTGCAAAATTTTCTTTAAAAAAAGATGAATTTCTGGGTCAAAGGATATTGACATATTTAAAGCTTTTGAAATCCATACTGTCAAGATGTCCTCCAGAAAGTTTATACCAATTCCATCCTAATCAGCTGTATATAGGAGTGATTATTTCATGACATCCTCTATAACACTGGGTATTACATCGGTTTTCCCATGTTAGTGATCTTGATATGCATCCCATATTTAAAATTCATTTTGTCAGATTCTTTTCAACACCCTCCAGTTTGCTCAAGTCTTTTTTGAGCTTTGATGTCCAGAACTAGGCATGATAATCCAGGTGTGATCTGACCCACACAGAGTAGAAATGGACTACCACCCCCTTTCTCAGAACACAACACATACAATAACGCAGCCCAGGACTGCTTCAGCTTTCCTGGCACCTGACGTGTATCCAATACATCCTCAGCTCTTCGTTCACATGCACTGCAAATAAATCTGTTCTTTCCCATCATGTAATTTGTAGAATTGATTTTTCTAAACCAAAGTAAAGAATATTTTGTACCAACAAATTGTATCTGTATGTTTTGGCCCTCTCTTCCAGTGTCTCAAAATATTTTTTGGTCCTAATCCTATGATCTCATGTCTTCACTATTCCCTGACTACATGCCCTCTATGAATTGGATCAACATGAAAAGGAGCAGGAGGTAAGAAAAGGAATGATTAGTTACTAAGTGTCTACAACGGGTCAAGCCACAGACTAGAAGTTTATATATGTTAAAATCATATAGTACATCTAAGAGTATAATTAAGTTGATGTTTATATCCTTGTTTTAAATATTAAGAAATTGATGTTTGTAGGGATTATTTGTCTTGGGCAAGACCATGCAGCCAGTAAGGAGAAGGGATGGGTTGAGAAGTCTAACATGGTCCTTGCTATTCCCAGTATCCCACACCAGGTCTTCCCTCATCTAAGACAAGGATGTCAGTGTTGAAGAGAACTAGATGGAGAATAGAACCTGATAGCTCATGGCTACAGAACTCTCTTCAGGTTGACATCAGTCTCTTAATGAAAGCTCTTTGAGACCAGGTAATTGAATAAAATTGAACCATCTGAATATACTGTCAAGCACTCTACAATTTTCTCCTTTGGAAACAACAAAAAATATATATAGTTCATTCAATAAATATCTGTTGAGAGCCTTTAATGTGCCATGAAGTGGATATGCACTGGGAGTGAAACAGAAATATTCCCTGCCATCCTAGAGCTTAAACTTAATGGGGAAGATAGAATACTCAGATAAATACATGCAAAATTTAATACATTTCTGAGAAGCTTTGTCAAATATCTTACTGACATTCAGATATCTTACATCTGTGGTAGCTCCCTGATCTACCTGTGCAACAAACAATCCAAAGAAGAAATGCAGTTTGCCTGTCATGACTTCTTCTTAGTGAACCCACAATAGCTTCTAGTGCACCTAACTTCCCTTCCCACATGCCCACTACGTAAATTTGACCAACTGACTTTATTGCTCTTGAGAATCAAAACCAAGTTTCAAAAGTGCTTCACCACCTATCTGAAAGCAGGATAAGATTTTCCCTTCTTCAGAATTTTGGAAGCTTTACCTACCCGGATTCCTCCAAGAGTTTAACCAACTCTGTGATTCTGAAAACATATCTTCAAATTATTTTAGCCCTGGAAAACAAATTTTCTTGGATCTGGAGAGTGAAATTGAGGCAGATAACTTAAGTAAATACTTAGTACCTCCTCCGTGAGTTAGAACTCCATTTCTTATGAAACATCTTAATTCTCCCTTTCCTAGTTGTCAGATGTTTGCTTGGTATAAGAAACAGATCTGATAGTTTCAGAATGGATTTAGTTTTATACTTTCATCCAGTAATAAGGTTTCAGCTGTTACAAGCAATGGGACAATCATTTTCTTCTTATTGTTCCAAAAGCAACTTTAAAAGCTCGTTTTATTTCTATTTGCTTTCCTTCAAATTTGCCCATCATGGCAAATATGAAGCTTAGGCTTTCTAGGAGTATTTTCATAAGTTTGGGCTAAATGGTTACACACTTTTGGCCTTTTTTCCATCTTTTAGTTTCCTGTGCAAATTATCTTCTCCCTCTATGCTTCCCAATTTTCTCGTTCATTCTAACTCTCTGTGATTATTTGTTCAGAATTTCATTTTTCAGAGTTTTCCTCTCTGTAATACATCTATTTCATTTTACAGCCTCCGGTCATAGAATCAGAAAAATCTATCCTCTGGCATTAAAATATTATGCGTATATGTGTTCATAAATTCTTGGTTATAATTTTTCATCTTCTGAGATAGAAATGTTATTTCTTGGTTTAATAATATCTAGTGCTGGCAACGATTTTATGAAATGATCATTTTCCTAAATTGCTGCAAGCAGTGCAAATTTGTAAGGCCCTTTTTGGAAGCAATTTGGCAATATAAAAAAAAGGCTTAAAAAATGTCCACCACTTTTGACCCACTTCTGGGAATTCACCCTAAGGAAACCATCCTATATATAGGAAAGGCTTTATGCAGCATTATAGTCATTGCAATGTTATTTATAAATATAGGAAAATGGAAAATAACCTTAATATCCTACTTGAGAGGAATATTTAATTATGTTGGAATATTAAATGGGGCTTGATGATGAGATATTACAGAAAATACTTGTGTCCAATACTAATTTTAAGAAAGGGGGTAAAAAACATAAATTTATAGTATAAAATGATTACTATTGAATATAATGGTGGTTCTGCTTATGGTATGGAGGAGTAAGAAGTTAACAGATATACTCTCCTGCACATAACAACAGTAAATTCTGGACAAAATGCAAAGAAACACTTCCTGAGGGCTCTGGGAAGGAAATAAAAGCAGGTATGTATTGGAAAGGAGTTGAAACTTGGGGAAAGCAGGCAGCACAGGGTGAATTTCCTGTGTTGAAAGCTTTTGTCCTAAGGGTAGGTCACAGTTTCAGCATGGCTCAGGGCAACTGAAACACTAAGAGAAAGCTGGCTGTCTTTCTAGACTGAAGATCCAGTGGATGGTTCCCAGATCAACCAACGCCATCAGGGAGTGAGGGAGGAATCCAGAAAACGAGAGACCCAGAGGAGGGTCTTACACTCTGAGTGTACCATCTGCTCACAACTCTGGCTGGCCTCTGAACTACACATGCGTAAGGCTGACTCCAACCAGCTCACCTAAAGAAAATAAAACAGCTGAGATTTGAGCTGCTGCCCACCACAGGCAAGACAACTGGAGTCTAACCAAGTTAACTGTCTCCACAAACAAAACATCAACATTCTTTGGAGAAAAAGAATCCAGGAATCTTCATACAATAAATTCACAATTTCTGGAATTCAATCCAAAATTATTTATTCAACATGTGGTGAACCAGGAAAGCTTCATTCATTCCCAAGGGAAGAGACAATCAGCAAAGGCCAACCCAAGATGATCCAGATGGACTAGGACTTGAACATAATTACTACAGCTGTGCTCAATTAGGTAAAGAAAAAAAGATTATAAAAATAGAAAAATTATTAGCAGGAAAATTATACACACACATATACACAGAGCAAATAAAGATTTTAGAACTGAAAAATGAAACAGATATATGAAATTTAAAAAAATTATTGGATTGGCTTAATAGAATAGACATAGAGAAAATAATCATTAGCCTTGAAGACAGATTAACAGAAATTCTCTTATCTGAGGAAGAGAGAGAAAAAAGATTGAAAAAAAATTAAACCAAGTCTAAGAGATCCATGGACTACATCAAAAGTTCTAAATATAGATAACCGGAGCCTCAGAAGGTGAGGAGAGAGAACAGAAAAAAGTTTAAAAAAATAATGTTTGAACTTTACCAAATTTAGTGTAAGACATAAACTAGCAAATTCACAAAAGTTCAGGGAACATTAAACAGGATAAAGGCATGGAAAAAACAGCCTATGCTTACAGTCAAACTGTTGAAAATCAAACAGAAAGAGACATCATTGCTCTAGCCATTTCAATATGGCAAGAAAAATAAAGAAAAAGCATAAAGATTAGAAAGAAAGAGAGAAAACTATGTGTGTAGATGACACGATTGTTTAGAAAAACAATCACAAGGAATCTACAAAGCAACTCTTAGAGTAAGTGACTTCAGCATGGGTGAAAGATAAAGATTAATATACAAAAGTCAATTGTATTTTTATATACAGGCAGCAAACAACTGGAAAATAAAATTTCAAAAATAATTCCATTTAGTACAATGCAAGAAACTCTAAACTATTTAATAATAATAAAATGTATGTAAGATCTCTTCAATAAAAACAATAGAAAACTGCTAAGATAAATTAAAGAAAGCCTAAATAGATAAAGAGATATATCACATTTGTGGATTGCAAGGCTCAATATTGTTAAGACGTCATTCTCCTCCAAATTTATCTGTAAGTTAAAAGCAATCCTAGTTATAATCCCAGTAGGGCTTTAAAAAAATTTGACAAGGTGATTCTAAAATTTATATGGAAGTGCAAATAATCTAGAATAGCCAAGTAAATTTAAAGTAGAACAACATTGGAGGATTTACACGACCTGTTTTCAAGACTCACTGTAAAACTGTAGTAACCAAGGCAGTGTGTTATTGGCTAAAGGATTAGGCATTAGATCAATGAAACAGAATAAAGAGTTCAGAAATACATACAACTGATTTTTTATAAAGTTGTCAAAGAAAAGTCTTTTCAACAAATGGTGCTAGAACAACTGGTGAGCCATATGCTAAAAGAAATGAACATAAGCCCTTAGTTCATACCATATACATATATTAACTCAAAATTGATCCTAGAACTAAATGTAAATGTTAAAACTATAAACCTTTTAGAATAAAACAGGAGAAAAAAATCTTTGTGACTCTGGGGTAGGCAAAGATCTAGACAGGAAACCAAATGCAGGAACAATAAAAAGAAAATATATAGAAATTGAATTTTATAAAAGTGAAAAAAATTTGTTCTTCAAAAGACACCACTAAGAAAAGTGAAGGCAAGTCACAGGATGGGAGAAAATATCTGTAACGACATATATATGTCAAAGGGCTTGTATTCAAAATACACAAAGACTCCTGATAATTCTATAAAGAGACAATGAAGAACACAGTTAAAAAATTGGCAAACAATTTGAAAAAGCACTTCAACAAATAAACAAACAAATATAAGAATGGCAAGAAGCACACGAAAAGCAAATGCAAATTAAATTTTAATCATCAGCAAAATGAAAATTAAACCATAGTAAGATACCACTACACAACCATCGGAATGGTTCAATTTTTACAAAAGATCAGCTTTACCAATTTCAACAAGGTTTTGGAGCAGGTGAAACTCATACACTGCTGAGGAGAATGTGCACCACATACCTACTTTGAAAAAACCTGTTTCTCAAAAAGTCAAACCTACAACAACCATATGACCCAGATACCCCATCCCTTTTATTTACTAAAGAGAAATGAAAACATGTGTCCACACAAAGACTTGTACATGAATGTTCACGGTGGCTTTATTCACAGTAGCAAAAAACTGGAGTCAACCCAAATGTCCACCAACAGGTGAATAGATAAAGCATATCCATATAATGGAATAGTATTCAGCATTAAAAAGCAACTCCTGATAATATACAACAATACAGATGAATCTCAAAATCATTAAGCTGAAAGATAGCAGACACAAAAAGCACAAAGTGTATGATTCCATTTATATGAAATTCTAGAAAAGGCAAATCCAATCCGTAGTGACAAAAAGCAGGTCTGTGGTTGCCTGACGTTGTGGGTGGAAAGAAGCATATACTACAAAAGGTCACAAGAAATCTTTTGGGGGTAATGGAAATGTTCACTGGTGTATACATCTTCCGAAACTCATTGACGTGTATGCTCTAAACAGATGCAGTTTATTGTACATAAAATACACCTCAATAAGTTGATTTTTAAACTGCATATAGAAAAATATAAATCAAGCTGGGAAAGAAATTGGAGCAAAATTTAAACGTTGGTAGTATTTGGATGATGGGGTTACAGGAAATTTTTATTTTTTCTGGTTGTACTTTTAGGAATTTTGCAAACTTTAATGAACATGAATCATTTTAAATTAAAAAAATAAAGCAATCCATGGCATTTATTAGAATAAGGCCAGCATCCTCTTCCTGGTTAATGGATGACTATAACATGCACTTTTGTCTAAGGCATATTGTTTCCAAATAATACTCTTCTTGTCGGTCAGACTTAAGAGGGTGTGATCCTAGAGGGGTGATCCTAGAGGGAAAGTGTTCTCCCTTCTCTACATTTCAGGCATGAAAATGGAACAGGGACAATTCAATAATTTACCAGAAATTGTGCTTTTAGCAGAATGATTTTTCCTGAAGCTACCTGGAGAACTGAGGTCCTCACTGATACACTGCATTAGCTTTGAATTGTTTTGAATATTCAAAATTCATTATATATCCATCATGGAGTAGCAAAAAATGACTGGTTTGGGAGTGAGGATATCTGAGTTTGAGTCTTGGTTCTTTAACTCTGTGTTGCTGTAGTGGTTTTAAAATAGTCCCCAAATTCTTTGACACATCTCTTATTAAGAGTTGGGGTCTCCGATCCTTGAATCTGGGTGGGTTTGTTACTGATTTGACCAAAATGGCAGAGGTGAAGCTGTTTGGCTTCCAAGGCTCCATCAGAAGAGGCGCTGCAGCTTCTCTGGTTCTCTTAGGAGGGCAGCACTTGGAGAAGCCAGTCACCATCTAAGACGTCTGAGTACCCAGAGACTACCATACTGGGGAGGCCACATGTAGAAGCACCAGTCAACAGCCCCAGCTGAGCTCCTCGCCAACAACTAGCATCAACTGCCAGCCATGCAGGTGGGTGATTTGGGATGTCCAGCCCAGTGGAGTCTTCAGATGACTGCAGCCCTACTTGGTGTTTAACTATAACCACATGAGAGGCCCCAAGCAAGGACTGCCCAGCCGAGCCTTACCCAAATTCCTGACCCATAACATTGTGGGCAAAATAAAATTTGTTGTTTTTAGCTACAATGTCTTGGGATAATTTATTACAAAACAATAATTATTGTAAAAGTAATCTTGGATGAGTCATTTGACCTCCCTAAACTCTTAAGTTTTACATCTCCAGTGAGAATATCATCTACTCTTAGCACTGTTGCAAGGCTTAAAAGGATGTTGCAAACCTTGGGGTACTGAGCAAATACTTGTGGTTTTATTTTATTCACTTATTTATATGTTTACTCAACACGTTTATTGAATACCTGCTATAAGTCAGGCCTAGGCAGTAGGCTAGGCTAGGTCCCTTCAAGGAACTCAGATTCAGATGGAGGAAGTGGTCAAGAAACCAGGCGATGGAATGAAGTGTGATAAGGCCACTACACAGATCAATGCAGGAGCTGTGGAAGCACATACTAGGGGCTCAATCCTACTATCCAGGGCGCGGCAGAGGGGCAGTCAGGATTCCAGATGGAGTATGTGGAGGTGGGGGAGGCATGAGAGTGGAGGGAAGACCATTGCATAAGAGAAACAGAGCATCTATCTGGCTTAGGTCTGTCGTGAGTGAGCGGAAACTAAAAAAAGGATGTGGACTGCGATGGGGTTTCTTGTGACCTATAGAAATCATGGGGAAAAGAGACACTTTTGAAGCTTGATGGAGGTACTATCTTCCGTGCAACCTTCTGGCCACACAGGAATAAAAAAATAAGTGGATAAACAAATAATCAAGAACAGCAGACTCAAGTAACTGCTAGCTTGAATCATCTTTGACACTCAGGACCATCAATTTCAGCAGAAAATTCTCATTCTGCTCAACGCAAGGATAGAATAGTGGGGGCGTTGAGGGAGCCCGGTATTAGTTTAAAAAAAATGTACTCTCCCATTCACCATTTAAATAAGTGCATTTAACAACTTCATGACATAAGCAGAATAAGCAGAATGTCATATAACAGATATGTAGGGCCACGTGTCCAGGAGATGACAGTAAAAGAGCTGATTGACAATCAGCTCTTGGATCTCTACCCAGTGCTCTGCCCCTCTTCCTCTTGCGAACAATGTGATAATTTGATACTTAAGAATGCTGACTGGTGGGGATAATGGAGGTTTTCAGAGCAATCAAGTCCTCAGGTGGGTGAAGAAGAGAGAGAAGGGAACCCTATTTGGAATGAGGAACCTCGGTTTCCCCTTCTTTGGGAAAGGTCCATTATTCTCTGTGGCGGACACACGAAGGGCTCTATGCAAATGCCAAATTTCATTAGCTCAGATTCAAGCGAAATGAACTAAACACAATTTGCTAGTTGCGCTTCTTCTTCTCTCCCTCGGACAAGTTTAGGGTTTTAAACAGCTCAGGGAGATGGGAAAATAAAGTAAAGTTTAAAAAAAAGAAAAAGAAAAAGCAGCTTAATACCCAGAGTTGTACCAATAAAGCTGTTTTAGGAAAGAGTGGTAGAATTTTAGGGGGACAAAAAAGAGTTCTCCCATTCAGTCTCAGAATGTGGACAGGGGCTTTTCCCCTCCCTTAGTGGTACCTGGCACACAGTAGGAGCTCACAAGCATTGGTCAGAAGGAATGACACATGAGGGGTTGTTCTCACCAGCTTCCCCTGGTGTGGTGCTGCAGATGCATTAAAGAGATGTTCTCCAGTTTAATCCTGTTTGCTGAATTATCAGTCTGTAAATCTCAAACAAAAATACAGTGCGCTGAGTCTGCTCTTTCCTTTCCCCTCGCTACCTCTCCCTTCACAGCCCTCCCTATTTCCATCCCAGTAGAAAACAGCATTTTTTCACAGCAGATGCATCTTTCTTGAGACACGGCAATCCCAGAGTGAACTTTGCATCCCTCTGGGTGTAAGATCGCACCCGAAGGTTCCTGCATCTTATGACAGCAGGGCAGAATGCAGGGTAAATCCTTTTTTAGAAACACTGCTACGCAAAAAAAAAAAAAAAAAAAAAATCATTTCCAACCTCTCCCTGCCTCCTAAGTGCCTAAGTGCCAGATAATTTCATTGTCATTCAAAAAGGGATTCTGGCAAGTTGTATGGACTCATGAACTAAGACTCAGGATGTGGCTCCAGGTAAGTCATTTAACTTCCCTGTTTTCTCTTCCTATGAGAGAAACATAATTCTATCTTCCCCACACATTTTGCAAAGCTACTACTCAGTTCAGACGAGAAACTCTCACATGGCCAACTCAGAATTCTTAATGATCCCTTCTACACCTGCTACTCTGCCAGTCTCCCCCACCTGAGAAAAAGTTATCTCCACTTATGCACTTACTCGGGCCAAAACATGGCGGCCATCATGGGTCCCTTTCTTACTCTCTCAGAGAACAGCCAACCCAATCTCATTTCTTTCTATCCTATGTCTCACTCATGGCGCTCCACTCACCCTGACCTTTGGATGGTCATTGAACACAGTAACCTTGTTCTCGCCTCAGGGTCATGTCATTGCTGTTTCATGGAATGTTCTTTCTCCAATTCATGAAGGTTTCTACTCAAGTGTCACCTCCTCAGAGAAGCCTTTCCTGACCACCCTGAGATACCCTCTTTTTCCACACCCACATGCTCTATACCCTGCTTTATTTTTCTCCATAACATTTATTACTATCTGAGATGATGTCATATCTTCATCTGTTGACTCTCTTCCATTGGAATAGAATCTTCAGGCGATTAGGATCTCTGGCTTTCCATCACCATACTCTGTACTTAGTTGAGAACGTGGCATATGGTAGGCACTCCATAAATATTTGTGGAATGAATGAATAGATAATGCATATGAAAACACATGGAAAATTTTAAAGTTGCACAGCTGAAGGGAAAATTACACATTATCAGTTCTCCCTGCCCACTCTAAAAAGGAAAGGATTTACATGTAGGTTTGGAAATCTCTTGCAAACACGTAGACGTTTCAGGAACTCACTTAGCTGGTTATGTGAAGAACTCTCAGGGGAAATGAAGGAAATGAAAGAAATGAATTTCATTTTGCTAGGCACGGTGTGTTATTTCCCAAATTGCTCTGGATTTCCCAGGAAGTGGCTTCAGGCATAGGGAGTGAGCATGCCAAGGCCTGGTGCAGCCAGGACAGGAAGGGCTCTGTGGAAGACCACCCGGGTTTGTGTTCTGAGGGGAAGGGAGACCAGGGCGTGGCCTCCAGGGTCCCTGTCCCCCTCCAACGCCCCCCTCACCTTACTCCCTCATCCATTTGTTCCAGAGTTCTTCACTCCACAGGTAGTACAAAGCCCACCCTTACAAGAGATAGAAAGAACACATAGCTAGGGACTGGAGTTGAGTCCAGCATTTTCCTTGCTGTGTGATTTTGAGAAAATCAGTTCAACTCTGACTCTTTAAATTTTTAAAAATTTTTTGTAACATGAAAAATGGAGACACTGATTCCTGCCTCACCAGGTCTTCTCTGATTTAAGGTATTTGTGAGTCATACGAACGAGGGGATCCCATTTAGACACGTCTGTTACCCTGAATTTCCCCAGAATGTGATGGAGTCTGACTCTGGAAGCTTTTCTGTGGGTAGATGTTACCAGGTGGACGTGAACAGAGAAATCATACTGCAACGTGAAAAGGTAATTCCAGAACATTCCTCAGCTCCAACTTCACATTAAAGGAAATAATCTGTATTCAGAGATTATGTAATTGTGAAATGCTGAACAATTACAAAATATTTGGGCTCCTACCGGGTATGGGGGAGGGATGCAAAACCCTAAAATAGAAGAAGGGGGTGGCTCATAGGAAAACTTTATCATATCTGTTTGTGAATGACTAAAAACTCCACCTTCCCACGCACATTCTGAACACTTCCTGCAAACTGAGTCATCGTGTTGGCAAGTATTTGGTAAGCATCTACTACATGCCCAGTTTCTGGACCTGAACCAGCTCTCAGACCCGAACCCACTGACTAAAGGGGAGCTGGGGTACCCATAAGGAAGGTTGCAATATCACAGCAAGTGTGCATAGTAAGGATCTTCCAGGCCTTCCTCAGAGGGACTTATGGCCATTTACTTGGGAAACCATACACCTGGGTAAGAGGAATATCTAGATTTTTGAGACAGTTGAATACAAGTTGACATTGATACCCAGGCACCAAGGCATACTGAGAGTGAGGGATATACAGACTTCCAGGTAACAGAATGGGGTCCTCACACAGGTCTGTTTCACAGTGAGATGGTCATTTCCCCAGTCCCTAAAGGGACAACAGCAGTTGGAAGAACACTCCTCCCATTGTTTCCATGGTCTCTGTGATAAAACTGTCATAGTGGGGAAGGCAAGTAGAAGCATTTCCATCCCAGCCTAGAGGAGAAACCAAAACCAACATCTCATCCTGGGTAATTGATGTGATAAGATGCAGAGGTCGTGGTCTCCGTCACATCTCCACTTAATTCACCAACCTGGTCCCTTAAAAATTTAGATGGGTCCAGGAGGATGGCAGTGAGATACCACAAATTCAAACAAACTGTAGGCTCACTTGCAGCTGCCAGATATGCTGTCTACACCACAGCCAATTAACACAGCCTCGGGTATATAGTCTGTGACCACTGATCTGGAAAATAAGTTTTTTTTTCAATCCCTATCTGGAAGAAGGATCAGAAGCAGTTTCCATTCACATGGGGTGGGCATCACTGCATATTTACAGTCCTGCCCCAGGGCTGTATTAACTGCCTACTCTCTGCCATATCAGTGTGAAGGGACAAGGACCACCTGGACATTTTGCAGAATATTACATTGGCACATTGTGTTGATGCATCATATTAACTGGACCAGATGAACAAGAAATGGAAAGCACATTCCAGACCTTGGTAAGATATACGTGATCCAGAAAGTGTGAGATAAATCCTATGAGGAATCGGAGGTTTGCCACATCAGTGAAGATTTTAGGTTTCTGTGGTCTCTGGCATGCCATACATCTGTTCCAAAATAAAGAAGAAATTCCTGCATCTTGTACTTCACACCTCCAGTAAGGAAGCAGAATGTTTGGTAGGCCTCTTTGGGTTCTAAAGGCAGCATATTAAACACTTGGGGATATTTCCCTGACCCATTTTCCCAGTGGTGTGGAATGCCGACAGTTCCAGGTGGATCACAGAGCAGGAGAAGGCTCTGCAGTAGGTCAGGCTGTGGTGCAAACAACCCTGCCATTTGCACCATAAGATCCAGTGGACCCTGTAGTATAAGAGTCATCGGTGGTAATATACCTGTGTGGAGTTTATGGAAAGTGCCAATTAAGAGACTCGAAATGTTGATCCTCAAGCTTCTGGAACAAGGCCATGCCATCTGCAGCAGAGAGCTGTGCATTTGCAGGAGAGAAGTTCCTGTTATGCTACTGGGTCCTATCAAGAGACCAGGAAGCCAGAGCAGCCTATCATGAGCTACATTCTGTGAGATCCACTAATCACGTGGGAGAGATGACATAAGATGGAAGTGGCACATCCAGGAGCAGGCCCAAGCAAGGTCAGAGGGCACAAGTAAACTACACAAGCAGATGGTATAGATCCCATGTGGTCTACCACTGGCACCTTCCACTCAATTTATACTTATGGCCACCTGGGGGATGTGGGGTGGGGAGGGGAAGGCCAAGCTGGTTTCACAAAGACCTATTGGCTCCATATATTAATACCAGCCAAAAATTGACCACTTCTGTACAACGGGCAGAACTTCAAAGGGTGCACCTGGCCATCAACTTTGTGGGGAAAGGGGAGAGGTTCAAGGTAAGATGTAAGTGGATGCCTGACTTGATTGGCTGGTCAGGGGCCCCGGCAGAGAAAGACAGGAAGATCCCCTCCTCTTGCTTCTTCAACACCAACTTAAACAAAAGCTTTTAAGAAGTCAAAGAGGCATCCTGGCTGTGGTGATCAATTGGTGGTGGGTTTATTGAGGAGAGGGCAAACAGAGGCGACTATGGAACTCGTCCCCTCACTTTTAGCGGTTTAGACACACTCCACAACTCAACGCCCCACATAAAACATGCCCCAGCTCCCTGGAGCCTGTTTATAAAACTTTCAGCCCCCAACTTCTTTTAAGCTGACTTAGACTACCCAGGTAGAATAGCACCAAAAAACAGAGACCACATAGGTAATACAAAACTCCAAAACGGGCTGGAATCAGTGACCCACAGGGTCGCTCTGGCCCTGAGATTCCATAATAAAGAAGCCAAGGATGGTAATATTTTCCTAGTGCAGTGGCTCTCTCACTTAACCATATATCAGAATCACCTGGAAAGCTGTTAAAACACAGATTGTTGGGCTCCACCCCAGAGTGGGTCTAAGAATTTGCATCTCTATCAAGTTCTCAGAGGATGCTGAAGCTGCCTGTTCAGGAAACACCCTTTGAGAGTTACTGTCCCAGAGCTACAGGGACTCAGAGGCCGACCTTATGGGCATCACTCCAGGCTCCAACACCCCATGTTCTAGTAGTCGGCTTCAATGACGAAGGCCGTACGTGTTGTAGTTCAGAGCCTGGGCTTTGGGTCAGACTGATCTGAGTTCAAATCCAGACTCTGCCACTGGTGGGCTATGTGACCTGTGGCAAGTGGACTTCACCTTGTGAGCCTCAATTTTCTCATCTGTAAAAGGGGAATCACAATAATGTCAACTTTACAGGGATATTGTGAAGATTTAATTAGATATATTGAAAAAATGGGCATGGTGCTTGGCACATAGTAAGCCCTTGGGAAATAAGGATACAATGATAACAGGTGATACTAGTGTTTTGTAAACAGTAAAATGCTGTCCAAATGTAAGAGACTGCATTCTACTGGCATCTAGCCTTTATTCTTCAATTCCAATTTTCAACTTCTGAGACGCAGAGAGGTAAGAACATTAGGAAGAAAGCAAAGAGACTCTATAATGGAGGCTGTAACTCCCTCCTCCTCAGCCCTCCCCACCAGTCCATACTCCACCACTCCTCAGCCCTCTTCTCCAAGCTCATCTTGTTTAAATTTGGACTTGGACTTCCCTGGGAAACAGGTCTACATTCTTCTTACCCACAGTGCCAAATGAGGGTGAGTAGCCATACTCTTTCCTCCCACCTCTATAACATGCCTGTCAGTGCTTCTCTAGGCTGATGTAATCACAGCAATTAGCACAACACCTGTCACATAACACTCTCACAAACAGTATTTGTTGAATTGAACAAAGATTTCTTAGGCCTCTTCCAGCTTAGGGCACAGCTGTAGTGTAGTGGATGGAGATCTGAACTGGCAGTCAGGAAACTCGGGTTGGAGACCCAGATGCAACACTAACTCACGGTGGAGAAGTTCTTCCCCTCTCTTTGCTTCAGCTTTCTTATCTCTATTATGGGATGACTTCTAAGTACCCATCTCCCATTCCACTGTCTTGAATTTCTACAAGGCCTCTTTGGGGTTCAAGGTCAAGGCCTTTAAGCAGTGTGTGACATGATGGAGAAAGAGCATGTTTCCTTTTACTCTGAAGTGGCCACATTTTACTGGCCTCCCAGATCTGACTGGATGAAATCTCCCAAAATAACACACAGTCATAATGATCATTAATATTGCATGTAATCATTAAAGTAAGTAGCATCATATTACTCTCAACTTAGATGGTTATCTTTTAGCTGAGAGTCTGCTGATGCTTTGGCAAGGCAAATGAAGGCAAAGAGGGATTGCTATTTGAGCCACTCACTTAAATACTTAAATCTTCCCTGCATACATTTTCAACCCTAAAGGGAGGTGGCATAACGTAGTGAAGACAGCACTGGATTTAACTTTAGAAGCTGTGGCTCCAATGACAAGTTCTTTTATTTTCTAGCTGTGTGACTGTGAGCAACTAACTCAACCTTTCTGAACCTCAGTCCCCTCATCTGTGAATGCTTCTTTGCTCACTTCACAGGCTTGTTGAAATGATCACCTAAGATAATGGATGTGAAAATTTGTTGTAACCTTTTAAGCTCTCTGCAAACACAAGGTAGTGCTATTATGGTAATAAAAAGCAAATGGTACATGAATATTTCAAGCATGGACTGGGACAGATTATTTGTGAAGTATTCCCATCTAATGGGGTTTTATAAGTACACACTCCCTCTCCTTATTACAAACTTCCTAATAATCTCTTTCAAAATCTTATCTTCAAACTCCCTTTGCCTCCCCCGTCATTTCTTCTTAATATGTCCTCTCTTGCACAGCTATTTATTACTGAACCCTAGGTGGCATTTAGGGAGCCAGTTGGTTAGAAACACACACACGCACATATTTTGTACAGAAACATAAACAAAATGAAGCAAAGATACCTCAATTCTAAGCCAAGATATTAAAAAATATACATCTTCCTTGTGGGTCTGTCAGAGTTGCTCATATTAGCAATACTTAGTCCGAAATGAGATGTAACAACCCCATCCCCATATGTAGCCTCAAATCTGTTCACATGTGGCACTAATGTGGAGAGGGAAGAAATAAAACAGGCTCGGATGTATTTTTTTCCTCTTAAAAAAAAGTATAAGTTTTACAAAGCCTTTTGGAGTCTCTCTTGGCTAAAAAGGAAATCCTTTTGCTATTAACTGCTCCTGCAGAGAGTACTCGCTAGCTGCAAGATCGTGATGAGGGTAAGCATTAATTAAATCTAACTGCGAGAGAATAATTATGTACACATATCCGTCAGGGCAAGTTGTCACTATCCAGTAACAAAGTTGGATACAAACTCCATCAGCAGAACTGTCAGGCAGCTGTTAAAAGGATATAAATGTGTCCCAAAAGGATCATCTCATTTAGGGGGGGAGAAATTGAATTGCAAAGGATTAATGAGGCGAGGGGTTTGTGTTTTCAGTTGGATGTAAAATGCAAACCAAGTAAGTTGTGATATCATCATTTAACCTTAATGTTTAGCTACATTTGGATTTCTCACACATGGGGAGGACAATTAGACCTTGTACACCCAACCAACGTTTTCCATTGAGATTAAAGGTTAGATTATTTTTAAGTTAAATTGCATGAAAGTTTACAACAAAATCATAAAATCTAATTTACACAGATGGCTTATTCTTAATAATAATTAGGCAAGAAAATGAATGCAAATACCACCAGGGTAGTTAGAGGAAAGGACCCATTTTTTGTGGCTGCCTTTATTTCTGCTGAATTTCAGTCTCACCTCAGAGGCCTATGTATGTGCAGAGACCCCACGTAGGTGAAGTGAATGCACATCTCGGAGGCAGGCACTGCAAATGGACACAGCTACAATGCAGGAGAAAGGACAGCAACACAGTAAGCAGACAGATCTAAGTTCACATCCAGGATCCACCATTGCCTGACCACATGAACTTGGGCAATTTACTTCATGTCTCTGAACATCAATTCCTTTTACATAATAGGGTTCTAGAATAGTGGTTACAATAATATTTGAAAGCACCTAGAACAGTGATTGGCAAAAAATAGTGGTCAATTATTGCTGTTGTTTCATATAAGATATATGTCCCAAAGCAGGAAATAGAATAAAATCAAACCTCAATGCTAGCTTCAGGATTCATTCCTTCTGTAATGTCATCTTGGCTGGGGAAGTTATGGGCAGTGTTGGTTTCTAGCCACGGGCAGGCCTGGTGGATGACTAACATGTCAACACCAAGGTCATCTCCTCCAGTGCACTTATAACAATTTGTCATCGTTGCACGTGAATGCTTCCTTCCTTGATTGATTGCCTGCCTGTTTCCTCCTCTACACCCGGAAAACCACACAGATGGGAACCTTGTGTGTCTGGTGTTCCACTGCTGTCTTGCGACCTAGCATGGTGTCTCACACTTGGTCGGCACTCAGTTGAAAGAATAAATGAAAGTCAGGTGGGAGGCCCTGGGCAGGGATGTAGCAGGAGGCTAGAATCCCAGAAATGGGAATCAGCAGCAGCACTAGGAGAGAAGTTAGGAAGAGACTCATTCTACAGCAGGGGATGTGCTGAGTCCACAGAAGCTGATCTTGGTCAGAATGAGGCCAGAGTCAATCAGAGATCCCAGCCATTCTGGGATGTTACAATTATCAGTGTAACTACCTAGTCTTGACTTCTCAAGATCTTGTTGAGTTATTTCCATTCATTGCATTCTGCCTGAAAGCAGAATGACTTCCTCAAGTGAAGGTTGCTAGTAATGACACAACGTTCCACTAAAGGGGATCACACCGACCCTTCTCGGCCAATTCTTTTGGCAAGGTAACCAGGCAGACATGGATATAGGAGGAGGTTGAACATCAGAGCTGTTTCCTGCAAACCTTCACAATTAGACTACACACAGGGCCTTTGTATTCCCAGAAACTATTCTGACAAAATGGACTATTTCTATGGCCTAAAGGAGAAATATGATAAGTTTGGATTCACACAAAATACTACTACTTTGTCTTGACAGTGATCATTTTTCTGGAAGTGCTCTCCTTCAACCACAACCTCCCCTCCCCCCCTACCCCCCCAAAGCAAAACCAAAACAAAATCAGTGCCCATAGATTGCTTCTCCCTATGCCCACTCCTGATTGAAAGAAATGTCTGTCAGAGGGATAAAAATTAAACCACATTTAGTCATAAATGTTGCAAAGAGTCATCATTGAAAATAAAATAAAATTTCAGGAAATTGGGACAAAGCCAGAAAATTGAGGTCATAAGATGTGAAGACCCATAAAAAAGAATTTCTCACTTCTTACAAAAAATCTTTAATTCTCGGGGGTAGACTTTTATATATGCCATTTGGTTATATTTTTAATAGTACAGTTTGATTTATCTGTATTATTTTTTTTCTTATTTGATCTAATAGGAAAATTCCCATAAAAAGTCTCCCATTTTGATTAGGTATTCATCAACTTGTCATTGTACTTCTCTCAATTCTTTCTTTATATATTTTGAAACTGTATTGTATCTGTATGCAAGCACAGATTTCATTTGTCTGCTGGTGAACCATTCTTTTTATGATTAATTAATCAGATTAATCAGATATATGTTCCAAAGTAGAAAACAGAATAAAACCACACCACAAGGCTAGATTCAGGATTCATTCCGCCTGTAATGTCATCTTGTCTGGGAAAGTCATGGGCAATGATGGTTTCCAGCCACAGGTAGGCTTGGTAGATGACTAAAATGTCAACACCAATGTCATTTCCTCCATGAGTTTATTCCTAAGGATTTTTTGTTTCTTATTGTAAATCTTTTGTAAAGATGACATGACTTTCTATATAGAAAACCTTAAAGACTCCACCAAAAATTCTGTTAGATCTAATCAACACATTCAGTAAAGTCGCAGGATACAAAATTAACATACAAAATCAGCAGCATCTCTATACATTAACAACAAATTATCTGAAAAGGAAATAAAGAAATGGTCCCATTTACAATAACATCAAAAACAATAAAATACTTAGGAATAAACTTAACCAAGGAGATGAAAGACCTCTATGTTGAAAACTACAAGACGTTAATTGAAGACACAGATAAATGGAAAGATATCCTGTCTTTAAGGGTTAGAAGAATTAATATTGTTAAAATGTCCATAACACCCAAAGCCACCTATAGATTCAATGAAATCCCTACCAAGAATCCAATGGCATTTTTTTGTGAAAGAAATATGACATATACTTATACTTCTCCCCAATCTTTCATTTGGTCAGTATTCGCCTAGTATATATTTTTCCTTTCCCTTCACTGTCAAACTTTTTGTGTCTTTCTGTTTAATGAAGATCTCTGGTAAATAGTATATAACTGGATTTTCTTTAATATAAGCTATCTCTGAATTTTAATATGCAAATTATATGTATTGTGATTACTGATGCTTTGGGTTTATTTCTACAAAATTATCTTTCATTTTTTCTCTTTACTTTCATCCCACCACCTCCTACTGCCCACCTGGAGTCACCGTGACATCAGCTTCTAAACTCATACCCTGGGCTCTGCATTTCCTCCTCACTCCTTACACCTGAGGAGTTTCCTTTCTTCATTTTTTTAGATAAATTTGCACTTTTAAAAAAGTTGTATTTCATCCAAAGTTTGTGTGTCTGTGTCTGTGTGTGTGTATGAAATAGCAAGAAGGCCCCTGTCAGCTTTGTGCGCTATGCTGTTGAAAGTCTGCTACACAACTTGCCAGCTTTCTTTCCATACAGAAATGGGAGCTTTTGTTACAAAGATATATATATTTTTACAAATATATATTCTAGAACTGGAACGTTTTCCCCCAAATATTGAAGCCCAATATATAAATATAGAATGCGAGCTTGATGAAAGAGTCCTACCTATTCAGGAATATCCCCCACCTCTGTTCCCTGAGCAGCTATTTGGAGCACAGCTTGAAAACTCCTGCTAATGGCTCATGTGCTCTACCCCACATCCTCAGTATGTTCAACCGTGTCTGTCTCAACATGGGAAAATGTGAAGCCTTCTCTTTGTAATCTTCTAAGTGATTTATCCATTTGATTACAGTTGAATTAGAAAAGAGCACAAGCTGCCAGCTTCCAACTATTTGTTTTACCAAATTCCCCAACAGTCAGACCTAGTCTAGGTACTATGGCCTACACGATTTTACGTGTTCATATGGCACGAAATGAGGACAATTTTGTAAGTCAGGAGACTTTGAATTCCATTCCTGGGTCTGCTAGTTCCTCTCTGTGGCATGGATGAGGCCTCCCTCTCCAACATTTTCCACATCTATAAGCAGGTCGGATCAGATGACTTTGAAATTCATTTCCATCTCTGGTGGACTAAGAGAACATAAGGAATGATTTGCCCCCATTGTGTGCTTGGGAACCTGAGGCAACAATGGCTTTGAGAAATTAAGGGTTTACCTAAAGTCACATAACAATTAGATAGTCCTGTGGGATTAGATCTAGGATTCTTTGAGTCCAAATCTGAGATGCTCCCTTACTCCAGGGGCTGCAGGCCAAATCTGACCCACTGTCTATTTTCGTATGGCCCAGGAGCTAAGAATGTTTTTTGCATTTTTAAGTGGTTAAAAGAAATCAAAAGAAGAAGAACATGTCAGGACATGAAAATTATGTGAAATTCATATTTTAGTATCCATAAATAATTTCCATTCTTCTCGTTGGTAGAACTCTACTTAAAAATGTATAGTTGCTATTATTATATTTTGAATTTTGTTAATAAAAATTTGTGGAAAATTTTCTCTCATTGTGTAAGTGCCTACAGACTATGCTCAAGTTTGCCTCTTGGTCAGCAAGGCCTAAAATATTTACTGTAAGACCCTTTATTGAAAAACTTTGCTGATTCGGCACTAGACCATAGGCCCTTGCAAGGATGGAGCCAGGATCCAAATCAACTGCCCTTCCATACATCACAAGCCAGTCTGTATCTAACAATGGCTTGAGATCCAAACCTCTTTAGCACTGTTAAAGAGAGGCATATAAGCAGAAGTAAAAAAAAAAGAGAGAAAAAAACCCCCAAAACTACAGTCTTTAGATCAGCTATAAAAGGAGTAGAATCAGGGATCTGGTCCTCCCTTGACCAGCCATACAACATTATAGAAATTCCTTCAGGGGCTGGATGGTTGCTTAGTGGTTAAGTTCGTGCACTCTCCTTTGGGGGCCCGGGGTTCATGGGATTGGATCCTGGGTGCAGACCTACACACCACTCATCAACCCACACTGTGGCGGCATCCCACATACAAAATAGAGGAAGATTAGCATGGATGTTAGAACAGGGACAAGCAAAAAGAAGAAGGTTGGCAACAGATGTTAGCTCAGAGCCAAACTCCCTCACCAAAAAAACAGAAAAAAAGAAGTTCCTTCACATGCCTCAGTTTTTCCATCAGCATATTGGGAATAATTACACTTACCTCATGGGGTTGTGAGGATCAGTCCATGCTTTAACATAAAATAGAGGCTTAATAAAATATAAATACCTGTGGGTTGCAAAAATCATCCCAATGTTTTTCCCCTTCCTCCTTCAAGGCATGAACTCTCTCCATCCCTTGCATCTGAGAGGGCCTTGTAACTTGCTTTGAGCAACAGAAAAAAGCAGAGAGGATGATTTGCACCTTCTGAGCTCAAGCCTCAAAAGGCCTTGCAGCTCCTCCTGTTCTTGCTGTTTTTGGAGCCCTTCACCATGTGACCCAGCTTTGGAGAGCTGACCACACGACCAAGGTCAGCTGAGTGTGCCCTACCAGATGAGAAGAACTGGCCAGCTGAGCACAGTCCAAATGCTTGTCTTGAATTAAGAGCCAAATCGCTGTTTTAAGTCACAAAGTTTCAGGGTGTTTTATTATGCCACAACTCTTACTGACATAGTATTGTACCATTCTGATGAAAGAAATATCCTAGAATTTTGTCCTCAGGCCCCACCAGGACCTGGTCCAGAGCCTTCTGCTAAGGCCACTTGTGGTTACCTCCCCACTCTGCCAGGCCAGCCAGAATTGACTGAGAGCCCCCCGACATATTTCAGACAGACAAGGAAAACCGGGGGAGACAGACACTTTCAGAAACGTAAACTTCTCTGAAAGACACATCAGGGAAGATTTACGGAGGCAGCTGTGTGCTCTGAATACAAATCAGCTCTCCCACACCTCAGTCCAACGCAACCTGGGGATCGCTGTGCTGGTAGTGGTACTGGCCCTGGCAGCACCTCTTGGGATGGATCTTTGGTCAAGAAAGGGGAAGCCAGAGCCCCAGGAAAAATGCCCCCTGGACCAAATATGCATGTCATTCCCTGTCTTTGAAGGCACCAAGCCTCTGATTCCAGGATGCAGCTAATCTATGGAGTGCTTTAAAGGAGCATTTCCATAAGCATTCTAGCACAGTCTCACAACAGCTCTGGGAAACAGGAATGGCAGGTATTATCACATCTCCAGGGGGTGCAGATGGAATCCCAAGAAGATTAAGCAGTTTCCCTGAGGATCCACTGCCCTCAAGAGCTGGGGTTCAAACCAGGATTTTCTGACTCCAAAAACTGGACTTTTCAATAGATAACAATGCTTCCCAATCAGATTTATAATAAAAGACATTTGAGTTGAAGGAGACCTGTGGAAATTATCTAGCCCATCACCTTTGCTTTCCAAGTCAGCAACAAAGATTTATTAGGTACTTACTATGTTAAGTGCAACCTGCAGAGCACTTTATATACATTAACTCTAATCCTCCCAGCCTCCATGGGGGTGGCCCATTGTAAGATCTGCAGATTAGGTAATGGCATTTTAGCACAATAAGTCATTTCCCAAAGCTGAGCAGAGTCAGAGGTAGAACTGGGGTGTGAATCCACATCTGTCTGACTTGAGAACCTGAGATCATTTCCACAAAGCCACATGGATTCTTAGATGCACACATTGAGGCTTGGCGAGTTGAAGGTCTTGTCTAAGATTATGCAGCCTGTTTGATTAATCGTCCATTAATTCATCAACCATTAATTGAGCATCTGCTATTTGTCAGGAACTAAGCTAATCAATGGAAGCACAGGCATGACCTGGACATAGTCACTGCACTTGAGATTAATTAAAGGAGAAGAGAAGTGGCCATAAATTACTCTAATAAAGGGTAATAAATGACCAATATCAGAAGGAAGAGAAAGAAGAGGTTATCAAAGTTTGGAGGAAGTGTGCATGACTTTCATTTGGGAACAATTTGAAAAGACTTCATGGAGAAAGTGGCTTTAAGGCTTTGTTTTGAAGGAAGAGCAGGCTTTTGGCATGTGGCAATGGAGAAGGGGAGGAAAATCAAGCAGGAGAATTGACAGAGGTGGAGAAAAGTGGGATTATTTCATCATAAACTAGGGGCCAGACTCCAGGTAGATGTCCAGTTTTCTTTCTATCCCTGTAACTGAACTTCATTTTGAGGATGCAGTTTCAAAACCTCCTTTGGCAAAAGGTGCAATGAGCTCCACCCAGAACTCCTTGGTAGGAAGGGAAGGATGCTAAGGAGGGAGGGGTTGGGGGAGCAGAGACGGGAACCAAAGAAATAAAGGCTGATCCTGGGGCTGCCTGTTCAATATTTAAGCACAGCAACAACCTAGTAAGGCAAATAATTGAAAGCCATTAATGTTTCTGAATATTTTCCTCCAACTAAGTGAAAAATTCATAGCCAGTTACTAATAAACAGGAAAAAAAAAAACAAACTAATAAAGCCTGCATTCTGAGGACAGCATCCCATAATAAAAGAGCACATTGGGGCTTATCTATCAGGGAGGTAAAGGAGCTAGAATGTGCCTCTCCTCCCAGTGCGGGGACACAGCTGGGAATCATGGGAGTGAAGTCCAGGGCCTGGCTCTGGCTGTGGACCTGGCGTCTGCCTATCTCACCTGCATCTGCTTTGTTCACCATTTTCCCTAGATATTCCCATAATACCCTGCACAGTGTCACTCCCACGTGCCTTTGCATATTTTCTTTCTTCTGTGAGCAATGCCTTCCCAACCTGTCTCCCTGGTTAACACCAATGCATTCAAGGGCCACCTCCTCTGTGAAGCCATCTTTAATTTTTCTCCCAGTTTAGTAAACACTCCAGGCCAGCCCACACCTCCTTGGGTATCCCTTTGGAGTACATATGTCTAATCCCTTGCTTCCTTCACTAAATGATGAAGTGCTGGTGTGCAGAGATCTGGGTAGCGCATCCTATGTGTGTATGACATACCAAAAAATGTCGGGTGAGTGCGTTAAAAACGCACAGAGCACCGGACAGTGACAAAACCACTGGGGATGCCACTCCTAAGGACCTGGCACTGGCTCCCTGGGGCCAGAGAGAGCCTACAGGGGGGAGTCCTGACTCTTTATTACCCCATAGAGAGACATGCCTCACCTTTCAGAACCTCGTAGCTCCTGACCACTCTTACAACAGCACTGATAATACAGAAACACCTGCCAAGGCAAGAGAAGCTACAATCACTTCCTTCCAGTATCTAGACTGCAGTGGTGCAATTTCACAGGTCAAAGGTCTTAGCTAGGCTGCAAAGACTGGCACTCAAGTCATCTGGGACCGGAAATGTGGGCTCTGTCTGGGCTCTGAATTCACAGCTCCACAGTCTACTAGCTGAGTAAACTTGGGCAAGTCACTTAGCCTGTCTAAGCTTGAGTTTGCTCTTTTGTAGAATGGGGATAATTATAGTCCTTACCTTATGGGGTTATTGAGAACTTTTACATAAGACAATATGCGTGATGAGCACAGTACCTAGGACATACTAAATGCTCAAAAGATGCTAGTTGCACCACATCTCCTTAACCCTTTGTATTCTGTGAGGCTCCCAACTATCTCCTTTTATTCAGCCATCCATCCATCCATCTATCCATCCATCCATCTATCTATCCATTCATCTGCCAGTTCATATAGTCTCCCATTCAGCCCATTGCTATTCTATGCCAGTTCTGTGTTAGGCATTTGGGTTATAGAGAGACACAAATCACTGTCCTTTCCATCACAGGACTGTCCGAGTTGAGGAGGGAGACAGATGTGTCCATGAGTATTTATGGTGGACTGTGATAGAAAGCAGCATGGGGGCTGCAAGTGCCCACAGAAAGGAGTGGCTCACTCAGCTGGGGTCAGGGCTGAGGGCAGGCAGGAGTGGGGTCTTCACAGAGAAGACTTTGAAACTGAAGTTTGAAAAATGAGTAGCAATTTGCTGCCTGGAGCAGAGAGGGGAAAAAGAGAAGGTCTTTCAGGCAGAGCATAATCGGCACCTAGACATGGAAAGCAAAGAATGCTGGGAGAAAGGAAAAATGGCCAGTGTGCTGGAGGATGCAGCATACAGCGGCTGGGACTCAGAGGGAGCCAGAGATAGTCTGGAGTCCAGGCTAGGAAGGAGCCTTGTGTAGCAGACTATGGCAACATTTTAATCCTATTAAATAGTGTGCCCTTCATCCTATAGATTCTTGCTTCTAAAACTGGGTAAATGTATCCCTAATGTGTAATGATACTGACAAAAAGAAGAGTAATAATAAAATAATAGAGCATTGTGTTCAATGTGTACCTTTCACCTGGCTCTGTGCTCAGTGCTTTACAGGTATTATCTCATTTGATTCTATGGAAATCCTTTGATGATGGTACTGCCTCCTCCTAGTATAATCAGTATAAGTATGGTTCTTCTTCCTGGGACATCCATATTACCTAAAGACTTGAGAAAATGTTAAATAATTTAACTGACAAATAATATAATTTAAACTAAAATAAATATGCACATATTATGAAAGAGGATGGCATGGATTTTTTTTTTAGGTGGAACCTGGAATTTGGCGGTTATGACCGATGTCTTTTGAGCACAGCTGCAGATCCTTTGGGGGAGTGTTGATTCTCATCTACTTCTAGGAAGACTTCACTGCAAAAGCTTGAGAAGCCCCCAATGCAAGTGACAGAATATCAGGAAAATGTTCTAGGCAGAAGAGTGACATGGCCAGATTTAGTGTGTTTTCAAAAGATCACGCCAGTCACCAAGGTGGATGACGGATTCATGGATCAAGAGGCTACTGCAGGAATCTGGATGAGGGTTAATGAAACATCAACCAAGTCAGAGGCAATGGTCCAGGGAGGAGGGGATGCATTTGTGAGCCTCCGGAGGCCAAATGAGCAGGACCCTAATGACAATGATAATATTAGCTACTTTTTACTGAAGGTCAACCATGAGCCAGGCAGAGGGCTAAGTGTTTTGTATTTGTATTATCTCACAACCCACGTGTGATTTTATTATTAGCACTATTTTACAGTTAAGAAAACTGAGCCTGGGGCCGGCTGGGGGTGTAGCGGTTTAGTTCGTGCTTTGGCAGCCGGCGGTTCGCGGGTTCGGATCCCAGGCGCCTGCCGACGCACTGATTGTCAGCCATGCTGTGACAGCGTCCCATATAAAGTGGAGGAAGATGGGCACGATGTTACCCCAGGGCCAGTCTTCCTCAGCAAAAAGAGGAGGATTGGCAACGGATGTTAGCTCAGGGCTGGTCTTCCTCACAAAAAAAAAAAAAGAAAAGAAAAAGAAAACTGAGGCGAACAATGGCTTCATTTGCTCAAGGTCATTCAGTTAGCCAATGGTGGAATTAAATTTCAAATATAAAGTCCCGCTTTTAAAGACCACTAGCTAAACTTCATGAACTTCAGGAAGCCCTTCCTCACATCCAAAGAAACCTTCCAGTCTTGATCTGAATGCCAATGCCTCCTTCTCACCGCCCGTGGACGCTGGGGAGTGACTACCCAACAGCAATCAGCCTCCACTGCCTTCCTCTGTCTGCCCAAGGACGATGCACTTCAGCACCCAATAGGCCTCTCAGGAGGAATCCATAGCCACAAAAACACATTGGAGCTGCTTTTAACCATGTGCTCAATTCCATGACACTGGTTCTCTGCTACCCAATTCCATCTGCCTGGAACCACTGGGCACCACGAGCTGGGCATGGAGCCTAATGAAGCAGACAGAGCCCAGGTGCTCCCACTCTGGGCCAGAAGGCTCACGGCCACCTCAGTAGCAGGGGGAAGAGAGAGATAGTGAAAGACTGGGGATTTAGACCATCATGTTTGGGATTTTGGATGGTCAGTGCAGGCTAACAGAGCACTTCCAAAATTGCATTTCTATGGATGCTTCTGTTCCACAAGATGTTAATACATGTTCCAAGGGGGAAAATAGAGTCTGTGGTCAAGATGGTTTCACAGACATTGAGCTAAACAAATTAGCATAGCTTTCCGTACTGCAGGGTTTCCCAGGGTCTTTAATAAAGTAAGAAGCATTCGGGAATTTCCAAGAGGAAGAGGAAGTGTGCAGAATTTCCAAAACTTTTAATTGACCATGGAGTTCTTTGGTCCAAGAATTTCTTGAGGACCCGCGGGAAGTGTGTGATTTGGGAGGTGCAGGGCTGGCACATACTATCCTTATGCTTTCTTGCAAAAACCTTATCCAATGGTGGCAGCAAATCATGAGCGCAATGTTATTAAGCCATTTTGAAAATTGCTTTAACAGCATCCACTTGAGCATGTTTAATGTGCTATCCATTAGTGAGTCTATCCCTAGGGGAAACAGGATCCCCTGGAGGTCTGTACAAAGAGGTGTTGGTTTATCCTGGATCCCTCTTACACCATCAATTTGAAAGTTATAAAACTGAGCCACTTTTCAATGATCTTTGAAGTTAATACACTCATTTACTCAAAAAAATATTTATTAAGCACTTTCTATGTGTTAGGTTCATGAATACCAAGCTTGCGTTTTTGAGAGGAAGACAGTAAACAAGAAAACAAAAATAATTTGAGACCATAACATCGTGGAAGGAGTGAAAAAAGGGTTCTGTAACAGATGGTAGCAAGCTGGGGATGGAAAGGAGTAAAATGTTAGATGGTTTCGTCCTGGAAGAGAGTTCTGAGGAGCTGACATTTGAGTTAAGAGATGAAAGGTGAGAATGGGCCAGCCAAGAGAACAGCTGGACAGTGGAAAGAGGCATGGCAAGAAGAAGGAACAGCAAGCTCTCAGACTCTAAAGTGGGGAACCATTTTCTGTGTCCATGCAGCACAAAGGATGTCAGTGTGGCTGGAGCACAAGGAAGTGCCAAGCAAGTGAGGAGGACAGGAGCAGATCCAGAAGGAACAGGGTCTATAAGTCATGGCAAGGAGTTCGGATTATATTCTGAGGATAACAGAAAACCATTGAATGATCTGAAGCAGAAGAGCGACCTTATCTGGTTTACGTTTCTAAAAAGATCACTCTGGGGAGACCCAATCTCAGGAGGGTATGATTGCAAGCAGGAGATGAGAGATGGCAGGAGTCACAATGGTGACAAAGAAAGGGAAGACAGATTTGAGATACGTTAAGGGAAAAAAATGAATTTCTTCCTGCATTTGTTCTCTTAGGCCCCATCTAACTTGTAAATTGAAATAACTTGATGACCAATCATAGTGGAAGTCAAACAGCAGATTTTCATTAATAACTTAATTCTGAAATTCTTCTTTAAGAAGGGTGGAAACAGACAGATTCCAAAGTGAAGGCCAAGTTTTATGCAAAAAGAAAAAGTTCCATGTGGCATTGTTTATAATGGTAAAATATTAGAAACAGTCCAAATGCCTAACAGTAGGGGTCTCGTTAAGACTTATGGTGCCTAAAATGGGGTTGTTTCTTTTTTTTGGAAGAATTCAGTGACATAAAAAATGTTTAGGATAAGACACTAAGGAAATGAATTCGAGATTGGCAGTGAAGAGGGGGAGGTTATAGACTTGGAGTCTAGTGTATTTATGGGGGCCGTATTTGTAGGGATGATATAGGAGGGGGATACTTGGTGAATGGTGGAGGGATAAAGATGGATACATAAAGCTGAGTGAAATTACAAGTGACCCTGAATGCCCAATCCATAACAAATATAACATTTATTCAGTTCCTGATACACATTAGCTGAGCATTCCAAAGCAGTCTACATTCATCATTTCATCAGATCCTTAGATCAATCCTCTAATGTAAGGATTGGCATCTCCATTCCACAGAAAAGGAAACTGAGGCTCAGAAACAGCCAATGACTCCTCCAAAGCCATGCAAGTTGAAATTGGCTGGGCTGGCATTAGCACACCGGATATTGCTGATCCTAAAGCAACTGTTCTTTATCATGACACACGGTTCAACCTGGAGTTAACCAAACAAGTTCCCAAAAGGAACTCCATCATCAACTTGTGCCTTGGTTTATGACCTCAGCTTAATGGGCAGATCTTGGTTTTTCACTGGTTACAGATTTCACAGGATTAAGACCTAGATATTATGTCAACAAATAACAAGTGTCTACCGTGTGTGCAGCCACTGAGTTAGGCCCAGAAATGCAAAGATGATTCAAATGATAAGACAATGCCCGCTTTCGAAGAACTCTCTGTCTAGCTAAGGAGAGAGCCACACAAAAGCAAACTGTATTACACAAAAATGAAATCAGTGCTTAACAACTGTATAAAGATGTGGAAGAATTCAGAGTGAATTGTGACTGTGACAACTAGTGACATCCTCAAGGAAATGTGCCATGCAAGTTAAGCCTGGAAAGACAGGTAGAATTTCACTGGTATAGTGGTTTAGTCAAAAAGTTTGGGTCTCAGACTGTTCAGTTCTTCCTGGCCCTGCTACTTACTAGGGTGTCCCTTTGGGCACGTTGCTGCAGCTCTCTCTGCCTTAGTGACATCATCTGTAAAATGGGAATTGTCACTGTATCTGTTTCATAGGGTTGCTGAGGATCAAATGAAATAAGATGGATGTAGCCTTTAGCCTGTTGTCTGGAATAAGTGTCAATAAATGACAATGATTATCCACAGGGGCTGGATAGGGGATTTCATGTAGGGAGAATGTCATGGAAAAGAACATGGCAGTGGGAGCACAGGGATTTAGTAGTGAGCAAAGAGATCAGAGCTCTGTGGCAGCCCTGAATGTCATCTTCATAAGCATGAACACTTCTGAAGGTACTGGACCACCGATGAAGCTATGGAAGAAGGGGAGTGACATAATCAAAACCAACTTATAGGAACTGGAGAAGTGAGAGGCAAGAAGAGTGACCAACTGGAGACTACTGAGTGGGCTGAAACAGAAAGAGATGGGATTTGGAAATCAGGCAGTGATAAGGGGGTTTGTCCCATACACAAAGTCACACAGAAGGTCAGAGAAAGAAAGTGAGGAGGAGGAGGAGGAGAAGGAGAGAATGGTAGGAAGAAGAGGAGAAAGAGAAGGAGGGAAAGATCTACTTTTTATTGCATGCTGGGCTGGGCACTGTGCTAAGATATTATATCAACCCTGTGAGCTTCAAGAAGCAGAGTGACCTGCCCAAGGTGACATGGTTAGTTAACAGCAGAACTGAAATTTGAATCCAGTTCTGTACAATTTACAGTGCTCCTAGACTTGACCACTATATTACTCAGGCCATTAAAGAGTGGGCCCATGCCCTGTTCTGAGATTCCAGCCTGAAGATGTCTTCCATGAGAACGGTCTGCCTCTCTTACATTCTCCAGAATGACACCAGCTACAATTTAAAGAGCATCTACTGTGCTCAGGTCCTGTGCTAGGTGATTTCCATAGATTGTTGCTAATCTTCTCAACCACTCTAAAAGATGGATGATCCATTTCCATTCTCAGATGAGGCAGCTGGGGCTCAGAGAGGTTAGCTCTACATCCAGGGGCACAGGTCTGCTGTCCCCAAGGCCACAGCTGACATGATTTATCAGGGAGACAGCAGCATGAGTTCTATGAGCTCAGGGAAGCAAGAGAAGAGGGCACAGCTCTTTCTGGTACCTTCAGAACCTGAGGACAGCCTACTGACATCCTGGCAAGAGGTGCTGGGAGGGCCTACCTCGAGACTTGCTCCTCCGCTTCCGCTTCCCTGCCGAGGCGCTGCGTGGTGCTGGCTGCAGCTGACCGATCTCGATGGGTGTGTTAGCGCGGAAACTCTCCTTGAACTTCTGCATCAGGGACTCCACTGTCTCCTGCGTCGCCTCAGCTGCCGCTACAAGGTGGGCAACGGGGCTGATGTTAGGGTTTGGCCCACCCACAGCCCCTGGAGGACTGGGCCTGGCCACCCTGAGTTCCTGGAGCTCCCTCCCTGACCCAGCGATGATGCAGAAGCCACAGATGCCAGTATAGATGTATGTGTTGGCTGACTCATTTATTTATTCAGTACCTACTATGTTACAGGCACTGCCCCAAGCTCTTGAGACATGGTGGTGAAACGTGTGAAACAATTTATGTTTCAAGGAATCCATAGCTTAGTAGGACACATATCCAGGCATTTCCAACACTGTGCAATACTTCTGTGATAGGAGAGTACAGAGTACTAGAGGAGCCCCTAGAAGGTTCATCTCACCCAACCTGAGAGTCACGGCAGGCTGCCCAGAGGAGGTGATATCTACACTGAGACCTTAAAGATAAGAAGGAATTAGCAAAGAAGATAGGATCAGTGTGGGGTTGCTGAAGAGATTTGGGATAAGACTGCTCTGGGTAGAAGGAGATGCATGTGCAAAGATTTGAAGCCAGAAAGAGCATGGTACTTGAACGATCGAAAGGAGTTCAGTGTGGCTACAACACAGCATGCAAAGAGATGAGGCTGGAGAGGTAAGAACACCTTGCAAGCCACATTGAGGAGTTTAGATTTTATCCTAATGGCAAAAGGTAATCATCAAAAGGTTTTAAACAGGAAATTGGCATGTTCAAATGAAGTTCCTTTGATAACAATTACTAAGTAGAGTATGGAGAATGCAAACAGAGGCAGGGAAAGAGGCCAGCACAGAAGGATTTGCAATAGCCAGCCAGAGGCAACGATGGCCTGACCCAGAACAGTGGCAGTGAAAGTAGATAGCAGTCCATGGGTCAAACAACATTTTAGGAGACAAAACTACAGTGCTGTAATACGTAGATCACTTGGCACAATATCCTCATTTTATTGAAGGGAAATTGAGACACCCCATACCCCAAACAAGGCATGTGACTTGCTCTAACGTAGCAAGTGGCAGAGTCAAGCTTCTAACTCCTAGTCCAATGTTCTAGTGATTCGTTAGTAGCTACATTTCCACAAAATTTCAAAATTTAGACTGGTAGAAAGTTCCAGAGAATGGCGAGAGTGAGGTCAGAAGGGCAGAGAGAAAAGGTGGGAGATAGAAAAAAAAGCAGAAAAGTTTGAAAAGGAAGGAGAAAGGCAACATAAAAGGCCAGGAGAGGAAATGAGGAAGAAGAAAAGGAAATTGGTGAATGGCCTCAGTGCCTTTGTTCTGAGAAATTCCCAAAGAGAGCCTGACTTTGAAATCTTCACACTCAGCCCTCCCTCAATCTATGTCTCTAGAGTCTAGGAATTTTCTTCTTCTTAGTTTCAGCTACCTGCTGTCTGATGCCAAGAGATGGGACGTGCCAAAGATTCCTGTTTCTTTGAAGGAGTTTCACCAGACTGGACAAAGAAGGCTTCTGAACATCCCAACACCAATTTCTAAGGAGTTTCTATTTTCTCAGGAAAGCTTATTAGCTTAGACAGATGTGTCTGCATGGTAGCTCACACCCAGAGGGCTGGTTGGGGCATTGGGCTCTGTGAGAAGCCCCCTCTTTGGGAACATAGAGGGGAATCTATGTTTGCTAAGGAAAAGATAATTGACAATACAAATGAACCATGTGGTGGCATTATAACTTTCTCACCTGCCTCTCTTGCTATCTCTCTCCCCAGATATCTCAATTCGGTCTATTTGAAGGCGAACCAAGGGGAAGATTCCAAACATGGATTCCTCCTCCGAGTCTGTGACACAGAGCCCTCCAGCAAGAGGCTACAGTCCAACTGTGGGAAGCACTGTCATGTCTGATCCTGATGCTTTAAACTCAGAGGGGACAGTGATTTGCCCCAAACTGTAAGAGTTGGGCTATACTCTGGTCAAAAGTCCAGAGCAAGCTGTGGTCTGGAATCCTCCAAGGGAGGGACCCACACAGGTCTGTGAACATCATGCATTCATCTTCCTATTCATTCATTCATTCAGCAGTATTTTCAGAAAAACCATAATGTACCTGTGATGAGCACTGGAGGTATGTCTTAGTCTGTCCAGGCTGCCATAACAAAAATCATAGAGTGGATAACTTAAACAACAGATATTTATTTTCTCAGAGTCCTGAAGGCTAGAAGTCTGAGATCAGGGTGCCAGCAGGGTTGGGTTCTAGTGAAGGCTCTCTTCTTGGCTTGCAGATGGCTGCCTTCTAGCTGTCATGGGGGTGGGGCGCTGGGGGGAGAGAGAGAGAAAGAGGTAGGTAGTCCTCTTTTCTAAGGCCAGAGTCCAATCAGATTAAGGCACCACCTTTATGATCTCATTTATCTTAATTATCTCCTAAACAACCTATCTCCAAATACAGTCTGCTATGGACCGAATTGTGTCCCCCCAAAATTTATATGTTGAAGCCCTAACCCCCAATGTAACTGTAATTTGGAGACAGGGCTTTTAGTAGATAATTAAAGTTAAATGAGGTCATAAGGGTAGGGTCCTAATCCAATAGGACTGGTGTCCTTATAAGAAGAGGAAGAAGAGAAATCTGTTTCTCTCTCCATGTGCATGAACTGAGAAAAGGCCGTGTGGGCACACCGTGAGAAGGCAGCCATCTGCAAGCCAGAACCCAACCACACTGGCACCCTGATCTTGGGCTTCCAGCCTCCAAAGCTGTGAGAAAATAAGTTGCAACTGTGGAAGCCACCCAGTCTATGGTATTTTGTTATGGCAGCCCGAGTAGACTAAGACAGTCACATTGGGGGTTAAGGCTTCAACATATGAATTTGGGGGGGACACAAACATTCAGTCCATAACAAGGAACAATGACAAAAAAACAAACAACCAGAACCCCTCATGCTGCTCACCAGATAGACAGGAGAACCAATACTAATGAAATGATTGCTATATAAATGCAAAAATTTATAAGTGAAATATACTATAAAGGAGAGGTAGAAGATGATACGAGAGGCTCTATTAGAGGAATATGACCTAGTCTAGGAAACTTGCTTCAAGGAAGGGAGCAGTGTGACTTAGGTCTGAAAAGAGTCTGAGTTAATTGGGTGAGAGGAGGTGGTGGGGGAAGGATGAGGTGAAAAGAGCAAAAGAAACAGAAGGAAGAGTCTCAACGAAGACCCCTTGGGGGGAAGGAATAGGGAAGGGGCTGCAATCATCACTGGGCCTGAAACACTGCCAAGTAAGTGGCCTGAGATAACGCTGGAGAGCTAGGAAGTCCTAATCCTAACGCTAACCCTAAACCGAACCCTCATCCTAACCCTAACTAACCTTTCTGAGCCTTGTTAAGGATAGAACACGCTGAAGGTTTTAGACAGGAGAGTGACTTGATCAGATTTTCATTTAGGGAAGATCGTTCTAGCAGCAGAGAGAAGAATTCATTGGAGAAGGACAGAAATGGAAGTGAGAAAGCCAACTAGGAGATGGTGCAATAGTGCAGAAGTCCAGGTCTGAGATGATGGCAGCGTGGATAGGGTAGTAGAGGTAGAGGTGGAGAAGTAGATAGAGTAGCAGAGAGAACAGAGCCAGAAGTAGCAGAGTAGCAGGGGTGGAGAAGTGGGCAAATTTGAGAGTTATTTTGTAGGTTCAGCTCCCTCAGAAGCTCAGAATGTGGTGACTGACTGGTAAAGGCGGATAAGGAAGTGGGAAGAATGGAGGGTGACTACTGGTGTGGCATCCACAGAGACAGAATGATGTCAGCTCTCAATGAGGAGGAACCCTGGAAGAGAAGATGTTTGAGGGCAGTGTACGCGAGTCTGGTATTAGATATGAACATTCGGTGTCTTCCAGATGTCGAAGTGGAGGGGTTGAGTAGACACTTATGTGGGTCTCACACTCTAGGAGAGAGGAGAACTCTATACATCAATTCCTGGAAGAGGTAGAGAGGGAGTGTGTGGAATGGTTAAGAACACGATCTTCTGGCACAGTGCAGGCAACAGAACACACATTCATTGCTAATCTGTACTGACTGTTCTCCATTTGCACCCTCAGATCCATCCTTCACCCCTGGTTCATTCTGCCCCACTCTACATCCTGGAGGCAGACCCTCTATGGGGCACTTCATGGCTACTAGTTATCTGGTTACTAGCTGGGTTTGCCCCATGGGATGCTCTGGCAGGATAAGGGAGGAGAGAATTTGGGATATGTCTTGCCTTGCCCCTTTCCTGTTCTGTACCATATTTCTGATAGAGTCTGGGACCCATCACAATTACAGCTGCTGCCAGAGGCCCCTTTTCCACAGATCCAGTTGTCACAGTCTCCAGTAAAACCATTTACTCTCCCTGACTCTTCAGGTCTAGGAGTGAGTAGAGGTTTCCTGGTATTTGTTGCCCTTGGTTCCTCAATACCCCCATGTTGATTCTCTTCACTCTGCCTACGCCTCTATAAATAGTCACTTCATTGAATTTCTCCTGAAAATCCCAATTAAGGGCGCCTCTGCTGTCCAGCTGGGACCTTGACTGATACACCATCCCTTTTTGTCATGGCTCTGACATTCAGCAATTCCTAAAGGTCAGCCTCTTCCCATCCTGTTATTTCTGCTTTACTTTCTCCTAAGCTGATACAGATTTGACAGGCTGGGAGGAGAGGAACACACACAGAGAGGAAAGGTTTGCTCCCCTGAGCTGCAAGGGTTTCTGATCCCGACTGTAGCAAATCCCATCCATCTGTTTGGCTGCTCTTGCCTCAGCGACAGTGCCAAGAGCCCAGACAGCCTTAAAGGGGGAAGTGCTTATGCAAACCCCTCCGTGGCCTATTTCACCCTGCGTACCACTCTCTCCTGACCGCACCCCTCCTGATCCCGTTTGGTAGCTCCATCAATATCAATACATCAAGCTGTCCAAACAAGCCACATTACCTCCCGGTACCCACTGAGCTCTGCCTCCTCAGAGTGGCAAAATGCTCACCCGTCGCCTGGATGAATGCAACAGATGGTGCTCGATCTGAGCATCGCGGCAGGCCCAGGAAAGGGAGGGAGATGATGGGGGAAGCTGCCTATTTCTAATTGACATATGAGAGATTGTCAAGTTTAATGGGAATGAACCACTGGGGCCCAAGGAGAGGAGCTCTGGCTGCCACACCAAGACAGAGAGAGAGGAAAGAAGAGGAGAGGAACAGGGAGGAGGGAGGGAAAGATAAAACAAGAATGGAAAGGAAAACTGTGCTCAATAATCAGGGCAAGGGGAAAGAAAGAAGAGTGGAAAGGAGAGGAGTGAGAAGGCAAACAATGTAGAGAGAACTGGAGGGGAAGGAGTAGGACAGGAGAGGAGACAGAGAAAGCAAGAGAAAAGAAAGGAGAAGGCGGATGAGAGGGTAAACCCCGAGTGCCTTTTGCCAAGGTGTGAGGGGTGTGTTGGCTTCCAGATACCAGGCAAGCTTCAGCCTGAACCTCTACCCTGCAGCACAGGTAACTGCACACTGTGTCTACACTGGCACTCAACAATTCTACATTCAAACTCCTACCCACTGCTCTCTCCCCCACATGGCCTGGAATGTTCTACCACTGAAACTTGTATGGGTTTGGGTTCAATTTCCTGTATCACTTTTATCACCCTCTTTAATTTTTCTAGACTCATCCAGCCGACATAGGAAGAAAATTCACAATTCTTAAATGCCAACTCTTTGCCAAGCAAGGAGCCTGGCATTACCTTATATTTTATTTATTCCTCCTAAGAACCCTGAAAGGTAAATATCATTAGCTGCTGTTTAGAAATTAGGAAACCAAGACTCAGAGAAGTTAAATAATCTCCTAGGGTCAGACGGCTTAGAAATAGCAGAGCTGGGATTTGGACCCAGGTTACCATGACTCTGATGACCCTGCTCCATCCACTGCACCACCCTACACATACTCTTTCTGTCTTGCCTCGTGGATGGAGATGGATATCCCAGTCTTTGAGTTTGGATGTGACTTCTCCAGGCCTGGAAAGTGACTCTGACAGCCCAGCTCCTCCTAATCATCTGGGCAAGGAGCCTCAGGCAATACGGCCCTAGCTGGAGCCAGGGGCTCAACTTGATTGCAGACTGACCTGCTATGTCAGAGGAATCTCGCTCACTGTTGATGGTCATGACTGTCCAGCCTGGAGATCCTAGGCTCAGCTCGTGCCCTATTTTGTCAGTTCTGTCTCATTACCAAACTATGTTTGGAGAACCAAGCAACAGGTGGGCATTAATTGGCCATAATGCCTAGTGTAAGTGAGAAAGCCCACTCGGGTTCTAATGTCAGCTCTGCCATTGTGTGACCTTGAGCCACTCCCTTCTCTTTTACAATCCTGTTTCCTCCTCTGTAAATGGCTATAGGGTTGTTGGGAGGCTTAAAGGTAATTATGTACATAAATTGTCTAACAGAGCTTCTAGAACATAGTAAGTGCTCAAGAAAGAGTAACCATTCCCCAACTTCCTCTCACTTACCCTTCAGCTTCATGATTTGTCAATCTAGTCATTCATTCATTCAGTTTGAAAGTCATTTGCATTATAAGATATCCACTTTGGAAATTCTTTTAGAGAGCATATATTTCCTCCTACACTCAGACATGAAAATAGAGGCACTGTGAGACAACGTCATGATAAGTCAGCAGCAGACCAGGGTCTAGCGCTCAAATCTCCTATTCCTACTACTCTTCCCTGTTTCCCCACATTCTAGGATAATTTTAACCTCAGATCTTGTGATATTAATTTTATGTGTCCATTTGGCTAGGCCGTCCGTGGTACCCAGATATTTGGCCAAACACCATTTGAGATGTGTCTGTGAAGGTATTTTTTAGATGAGATTAACATTTAAATTAGTAGACTTTGAGTAAGATAACCATCCATAATGTGGGTGGGCTTCATCTGATTAGTTGAAGGCCTTAAGAGAAAAAAGACTGACCTCCCCCACAGAAAAAGGAATTCTGCCAGCAGATTACCTTCAGACTTGAGCTGCAACATTAACTCTTCCCTGGACCTCTAGCCTACCAGCCAACCTTGAAAATTTTGGACTTGTCAGCCTCCACAATCACATGAGATAATTCCTTAAAATAAATTTCTCTCTCTCTCTCGATAGGTAGGTAGGTAGGTAGGTAGGTAGAGAGATAGAGAGATAGAGAGATGATAGATAGATAGTAGATACTATATAACCAATAGGTGATATAGATATAGATATTTATATCTTTATCTATATGCCGATAGATACAGATATCTGTATCTCCTATTGGTTCTGTTTCTCTGAAGAACCCTAATACAAACCTCAATTTGTGTTCCCAAGATTTGGGCTGGGCATGCTCAAATAAGAGGATTAGAGAGAAGATAATAAGAGAAGACATCCCAGTCCTAAAGTATACCTCAGCTGGGAAGACCTGCTGTAAATGCAAAGAACCATCAAATTTGGAAGTTGTAAGAGTCCAGTCACTGAATCGAACATTCCATCTCATATAGGAATCACCTCTTCATGAAAAGATTAAAAAAAAGGCAACAAAGGAAACAGCCAGTCCCCTTAGCCAGATAAGAATGCTCCACTACTAGAACAAATTTAAAACCCATGTATACATTTTTAAAAATGGCCACCTCTTCCCAATTCTCAGGGATAAAAAGTTGATGGATAGAATTTTCTCGCTTTTTAGTTTTTTCTCCCATGTATTTTCTTAAATCTTTGGTTCCTGGTACAGCTTATCTTCAAGCAAGCGCCTTGCAGACAAGACAAATGAACAAACAGCATGAGCAAATATAAATTGAAAAACTGGGGAACAGCCTTTTCTTATATACATTATCTTGGGCCTGTCAGCTAACAGTGCAGACTTGTAGGGTGGTCATAATTTCTGCTGGAGAACAGTATCGAGCTTGAATGATGAAATTAAGTTCAGTGATATTTTCCTCTGTTCTGTTAAAAACATAACACCTTCCAGGTTCTCTGGAGCTGATTCCACAGTTCCTAGTCAGAACACAGACGGTCTCTAAGATTCCTCCCATCTCCATGGCTTGTAGTTCCAAATGTAAGTGAGATGTGCTTTCAATAAGATGAATGCAATGACCACAGGAACTGCTCTGTCCAGTTTGCAAAGCACTTTCACCTCTCTCAACTAATACTATCCTTACAGCTTCCCATTTTATAGTGCCGATAAAGGCAAAGGAGATTTCCAAAGGTCGGGCTGGAGTTGATATCACAAATCCCCAAGTCCTATTAGAGGGAAAAAGGGTCAAGTAACTAGACAGGCTGGGTCGAAGATTTCTTGGTCACTTTATTACCACCTTGGAGGCAAGGCGTGACTATGGAAAGGCTCTGGAGTCAGCCACAGTGTGAAAGGTTAGCTATGTTTCTTACCAGCTGCAAGACTTGGGCAAATCACTTAATCACTCAGAGCCTTTGCTTACCCAAGTGTGAAAATGGGGCTTGCAATTCCAAATTCATACAGCTGTTTTTGGATTAAATGAGATGTTAAAATGCTTATCACAGTGCCTGATACAGAGTAAGCATTTTAAAGATGAGAGTAATAGCATCATTGCCAAAAAGATCTTAAACCATCAATCACAGCAAATCCAGATCTTCTGTCCAACCACAGAGGCCATGTGCATGCCCAGAATCTGATAGAACTCACAGTGACTAGCCAGATTCCTCTCCTAGATTCATCCCTTCTAGAACTGCACAGGAAGGCCGTGTACGTGATTCAGCACTCCTGGGAACTGGAGGGTCACCTATACTCTACAATAGGAATTCCTCAGCCAACACGATTACTGGGTGCTGTTTCCAGAGGTGGGCACCGGGGACACAGTGATGAACTAAACATTGTCCCTTCTTTAAAACACGACACTATGTAGTGGAAAAGATAGGTAAATATAATAACAATAGAGTGTGCTAAATGCCCAGGTAGAGAGGAAAGTGTGACAACACCACTGAAATGTGCCCTCTAATTTCTCTTGTGAGTGGAAAGACTATGGAAAATTCCCAGAGGAGATGCCAACTTGTCTGAGCCTTAAAGAGTGCAGAACCAGGTAAAGGGGACGACATAAAGAGTAGCATCTGCAGGTGAAAGGGACATGGACTGTAGAGAAAATCCCACACAGTTTGGTTCTTCTAAAGTTTAAAATGAGAGCTGATTTCACCACCAAGAAAATCCATCTTTGAGCTAGGAAGAAGGGCTGGCTCTTCCTACCCATTCCTAGCTCCTCTCCCAGACCCAAGTTCAAAATGCCCACCTATTTTGAGAGCCCTGCTCTCCAGCCCTGCGCCTGCTTCTGTTATCTCAGATGCTCTGTGTGTAGTGACGGCATGCAGTATGGGAATCCGAGAGACTTGGGTTGAAACCTCCACTCCATCACTTATTCATTATGTGATTTGGGGCATTGGGCATGTTCCTTAACTTCTCTAAGACCCAGTTCCTCATCTGTAAAACTTTGAGCATAAATCTCCCTCAGGAATTGTGGGGTTTTGTGTTTTTTTGCATTAACTTCAGTGCAATAATATATGCAAAGTGCTTAGCACAGTACCCAAAACAGATTAAGCACTCAGCAAAGTAGAGGCTTTATTATCATTATTGTTAGCCAGCTTAAGTGAGATAAGCTTGCAGAGGGCCTTGCTTAACCCAGTCAAAGCTTAATACATGCTAGGTTCTCCACTTCCCTTTGGGGTAACTCATCACCTTTGACTAAGGACTGTGGACTCCAACTCCCTGTTGTCCTCTCATGTATAAATTTTACTATCCTCCCTGGCCCCTGTAATATCCAGAGCTTCCATCTCCACTCTACTTCAGCCAGCCCACATCATGGTTACATCTTGGATCTAGCCATAACCTGGGACATGGATATGGCTGCAATATTGATCCTGGAAGCAGAGCTTTTGTGCCTGACCCTCGGTCTACTCTCATAACTTGCTCTGTCATGCTCATTAAGTTTGTGCTTTGACCTCTAAGACATCACCAGATCCTGAATTTAGGCATACTGTGGCAAACATTTGTGATTATACACACATATACCTGTTGCTGATGAAGGTCTAGTTACATCATTATGAGACAGAAGAAGTTTTTCTGGCAGCTGGTTGGCAGGGAGGGGAGAACAGCACTCTTTTCACTCCTACTTCCTTCCTCCCCAGATATTTCACCTCCTCCTGGGTTCGCTTCCCCCAGAGAGTTAACTTAGACTTCTCTGATTGATTTGTTACCAAGGTTCACCTAAATGTAACATTCCAACTAGCCAAGAAGATCTCATTAGTCACATAATCACATTAACAATAATAATATTTACCATTTAAGGAACGTTTATGATGGGATAGGTATTATTTTAAAGTAAATACAGCCATGATTTAATGTAATTTTCCTAATAACTGTGGTACATGGAACTATTAGCTTCATTTTTTTCACCTCTCCCTGCACCACTCCTTTGCTCAAGCTTCATTATAGATGGAGTGTATTTCACTGCCCCTTGATTTAAGTTGGTTATGTGACTTGTTCAGGCCAATGGCATGTGGGTGGAAGTCAGCACGTGCCAGTTATGAGCATAGGCTTCAAGAGGCATCATCCATTTCTGCCCACACATTTCTGTCCACACCACCACGAGGAGGACCTGTTCCAGCCAGCCTGTTGGTCCAAGGAGGATAAGCAACACATGGTGGACTCACAGCTCTGCACCACGGAGCAGAGTCATCCTACTGCTACAGCCTAGGTCACTGACTCCAGCCAACCTGTAGATGATGATCAAACCCATCTGAGATGAGCACAACACTCCATCTGATCCTCAGACACATGACAAATCAATGTTTATTATTGGATGCAATTGAGACTTTGTAACTGTTTGTTATGTAGCATTGCCGTGGCAATGACTGACTGATACACAACTTCTCAAGATGCATATCACTATTTCCATCTTATAAATGAGTAAGTGAGGCACACCAAGATTAACTAATTTTTCAAGGGTCCTTTAGCCTATAAATAGAAGAGCTGGACAAATATCTTCAAATACTACTTCACGGCTTGTTTTGCAGTGGCACCAATAAACACAGTTTAATGAATTCCACATTGGAGTGGATGAAAGGAACCCCTCTCAGCCAGCTTCCCTTTAGACCATATTAACGACAATTTTGAGGATAAACACAGAAATAATAACTACCTGAAACTGAGGTGTCCCTCTTCAGTGACATAAAGACTTAACACATTCATTCTGAGCTTTCAGGGTTGGGCTATGCTTGATGAATGAATGAACAAATGTTTCATGGTTTATATGACTGTGCACTGAATAAGGGGTATGAAAAATACACATTGAGACATAGGTCCTTTACTAACCCATACTGTGGTGGGGAAGGGGGTTGACCAGAGAGCAGAATATGGAACTTGAATAATTCTCACTACTTCCATTGGCAGATTTTACATCCATCTTCCTTTAAACTAAGGGCAAATCTTCCCAGTGCAAAAGGGAGGTTATATGTTTAAACACACGCAAGTCAACCACAGCAAACAGTAGAGATTTTGAAGTGGAATCAATGCAGCTCCATTATAAATACGTCCTATTTCTCAATATTAAATTCTTGAAAATAGACTAGCTAAATATATACATAATAATGGATTGAGGCTGAGTTGGCGTTACAATAAGGATTGGGATTTTCCATTTAATGAATTATAATTTCAATTTCCCATTTCTACATGACAGTTAGAGCAGGCTTGCTTTATTGTTCGTGATTACATGCCACCACCACACAAAAACACAAGCAGAGAGCTACAGAGCAACCTCAGGGGGAGTGGATAGCAGATATTCTTGAATTGGAAACCCAGCAGATCTGGAGGAAGACCAGATCTTCATTTCCGGCTCAGCTGCTGTGTAACTTCGGACATTTCACCAAACATCTCTGAGCCTTGGGAAATAAAAATTTCTATGAGATGCATGTTAAAACGCTTGATAAGCTAGGTCATGCTGAAATTTGCAATATTGCTACTTCACTATTACTAGTAAAGACTGGAGTTCTAAATTCTGCTCTTCACATCCTGAACCAAATAGACAGTGTACATACAAAGAGGTGAGGTGAAACAACACAGTAAAAACACAGTGCAAAATTACTTTATTATTACACTGAGGATCAAATCCTGGATCCGCATGTTAGCACTTGCTCACCCCTGAGTACAATGACATTGCCTCTCTAAACCACAGTTGTTCTTCATTTACTAAATGAAGATGAGGATGGCTACAAGAAAGATTTAAATAAGCACACTAGTGATACCATTAACTCATATTTATTCACTTGTTGAGTGTCTACTCTATGCCAGGCACAATTACCTCACATGGCACTCACCACAAGCATGGGAAGTGGGTGACATTAGTTACCCATATGGGGACAGAGCTTGACCTGGAGCCCAAGCTGGTGTGAGTCCTATGATCTTAACCACTGCTGAAATGATGCAGATAGGAGCAAGAACAAAAGGAGGATGTGGAGGGAGCAGAAAAGGGACCAGCCCTTGGAATGTTGGGGCTGCCCCAAGCATCTATGGCGGGCTGCCATGTTGGATATGGGGTCACATACGCATCTCAGGAATTAGTTTCATTCCATGGCTAGCTAATTCCGAATTATCTTCTTCTTTCTTTATAGAGTCCTAGTTAAAAGTGGCCCAGATAAGTATTACGGATACCTTTTTTTTTCTCTTTTTCTCAGGGAACAGCCAAAAAGCTAAGCTAAGGCAGAAGAGAAGACTGAAAATCATGTCTTTAGTGGAGCAGAACAAATTCCTCCTCTGATGTTTTTTGGTGAAATTATAGAGATCCATCCTAGGGAGCCATTTGCACAGGGAGCCTGTATGCACAGGTGGATGGGTCTCAAGGAATGTTCTCATTTTGCTAGATGTGCACAATGAGGTAGAGAAATGTGACAGAAGAAAGAGACAGAGAGAGAGGCTGTGATAGAACCTCCAAACCAAGCTTGTCTAGTAACAACACTGGAGATTCCAACAGCCCTGTAAAGAGACTGACACTCCAGCCATTGATTAAGGGAGTATTTCAGGAATATAAACACTGTATGGTCTCTCTTTCCTCCCTCTTCTTCCTCACCCTTATCAGTCACCTCCTGATTTAAACCTCCAGAGCCCAAATACCTGGATTAATGTGGGTGTGCAAGCAGATTTTTTGGAGTCCGTAGATTTCATAATCTACATTCAGCTGGATGTTCTTCTCTCTTCTTCCTCCTTAGGTAATTTCCATCCAATAATTTGGGCATCAAAGACCACAATGTGAGTTAACAGTAAGGTGGCCATTGAGAAAGTAACATATATTCTTAGGCTACATTAACAGAAGCATAAAGTCTTAGAGTCAAGAAGGGGACAGCTCCACTGTGCATTGCTCAGACCACATCTAGAGGACTGTGTTGAGATCTGAGTGTCACATTAAGAATAATGTTAGCTAAGTAGAGCAGGTCTAGCTATGAGAAGCTAGTCTGACATGAAGGCTTGTAATGGCATCATAAGGAACGATAAGACACTTTGAGGGAGGAAAAGTTAGCTGCCTTCAGTTATTTGATGGGCTGTAGTACTAATACTAATACTAATAATTCACATTCTTATTTCCATAGCTCCATCCCATGCACCATAATACATGCATTACATATGTTCTAATTACAAGAACTGATTTTTTTGAAGGCTTACACTGGGCCAGACACCTGCTAAAGTGCTTTGCAGAAATAATTTTATGTAATTCTCAATGATGTTGCAAAGCAAACTCTATTTATATCTCTCTTTTACAGATGAGAAAACTGACCCTGAGACAGCTAAGCTTCTTGACTAAGGCAGGGTTTCTCAATCTTGGCATTACTCACAGCCGAGACTGGAGAATTCTCTGTTGCAGGGGCTGTCCCATGTATTCTAAAATGTTTAGCAACATCCCTGGCATCTGCCAATTAAATGTCAGTAGTCCCCTGCTCGAGTTGTGACAACCAAAAGTGTCACCAGATATTGCCCAATATGCCTCGAGAGGCAAAATCATCCCTGGTTGAGAACTGCTGGGCTAAGGTAACTAGGTGGTAAGTGGGAGGGCTTGGATTCCAACTCAGATCTGTCTGGTACCAAGATCCATGATCTTAAGAATAATAATATCAATAACAATCATAACACTTTATGATTTATTATTTTATGAGCCCACTATCTAACAGAGCTTTCTAACCATGGAAGGAAGAGCTTGTGGAGGTGGAAAGTCCTTTGACATTGGAAGTAATCAGGCAGAGGTGTCACATTGCAAAAATAACATAGAAGAGATTCAAACATTAGATAAAGGTGGACTAAAAGGTAGGTCAGACCAATGATAACCCTAAAAGTTTAATTTAAAACTTGAGGTTCTAATTCTAAGTGCTTTCAATAATTATAGAGGAAGAAAAAAACCTTAATTTGAATTGTATTCTCATTAGCAGAAACCCAAAGAAATTCACTTTGCTCTTATGTGTACAAGATTGGGAAGATGCCATTCCTAACTCCTTTTCTTCATCGCTCCAACACACACACAGACACAAACCCTCTTGTCCATGCCTCTGGGCTTAGAAACGATTGATCCATTATCTGGTTCTAGGCAGGAGAAAGCTGAGATATAACAGCAAGTCATCAGCTGTGTGGCAAATTGGCAAATCTCCATTGATTTATAATAAGTTAATGATGCTTGAGACAGGAAGACATTGACAAGAGGGAAGCTCACAACTTCCCACCTGCCTCTTTTCATGGGCAGAGCATCTACCTCCTGAGCTGTGTTTGAACACAGAGGAGGAAAGAGGAGGGGAGATATGTGCATCTCTAGCAATTAGAGACTGGAATGAAAAAGGACACATGGATCCAAGTCAGTGGGAAACCTGCTGGAAGCCAATCATTCAGGTGGCATTTCACAGTCAGTTCTCAAAGATCCTGATGATGCAATGATTATACCAAAATTAAGTTAAATTAAAGCTGGACTGAGTTGGGCTGGACATCAAAAAGAATTCTTCAATTAACTCGGGACTTAAGCTCTAAAAAATAATGACAAGAGGAGGATATGGAGCTCCATATCCAGAAAGCCAAGTGGAGAGAGATGTCTACTTGTCTGGTGGACTTTATCATCTATCTGCAAAGCACAGGGACTGAAGTAACACTTTGATGCTGGGTGTGGTATATCAAGGAAGGATGAGGGAGTTTTCTAGGCAACACATATAAAGATGGAAAAGTCCAAAGTCATTTTCAGTTCAAAAAATGACGAGTCATTTAGTATGGCTGGAGTTCAGTGTTCCTGGAGGGATGCTGCTGCAGATGAGGTGAGAAAGAGGTTGTGACTACATCAGAAGTAAATCATAATGCCAAGCTAAGCATTTGAACTTCAGTCTGTATAATAGGGAAGCTCATACGTACATGTGTTATAAGACATATGCATATAATAGGAAGATTTTGATCAGAAGTGTGGCACTGTCAGAGGTGTACTTAAAGATCAATGTGACTGTCAGTGTGGAAGAGGGATCTTAGGGAAAAGAATGGATAGTGATAATAATGACAAAATGAGTGAAATGTATGGAGCCACTCAGCATGTGCCAGTAACTGTGCTAAGCATTTTACCTGAATTTTCCAATTTAATACTGACAACACCCATATGAGGTAAGCACTTCAATACATTGCCTTTTGTACAAGAAGAATTTAAGCTTAGAATTCAAATTGCATTCAGGGTCCCAATACTACTTATTTTTGGTGGACTCAAGACATTAACCAAGGCCCAATTCTAATGATTCTGCATCTCTTCAAGGAGGCTGTGTAAGTCTAGACAAAAGAAGATACAGATCTTGACTATAACACTGTCAAAGGAAACAGAAAACAAGATATACATTTGAAAAATATATATTTTTAGGGGTTGGAATGCACAGGAATGATAGGACTTAGATTTAAATTAGAAGAGATAGAGAGAAGTCAAGAATGCATCCTGGTTTTCCTCCTGGGAATGGCATAAAAATACATGATTTGGGAGTTAACTACACCCCAATATATCCAAAAGTTACCTGAGTGTTCCCCTTTTCAATTACAAAAGGATGACTTGTCAGTGATGCTCTCCTTACTATGATCAATGTGCCTACAAAACTTAAAACATGACAGAAAAGAAAAAAAGCAAGTCATGGCATGAAGAAATTTCTTCAACTTATCATCAGCCTCAGGGAATAAGTGGCAGCAGGGTAGAGACTGTTGGGTAGGACCACGACCTGGACTCTAGGATTTGGGCAGGACTAGAGGGTTCGGGCAGACAGCCAAGCAGCACACTAGTTTAATGAGCACAAGGGTTTGTGGACAACTGAACTTGAAACTTAAGTAAACACAACTCAGGCAAATATTTACAGTCACCTGTTCAATGAGCTCATCGTGAATATCTCTGTGACTTTGACCAATAAGTCCAATCTTTGAAGTCTCACTGCTCTTTCTGGACACCAGACATATTGCCTGTTCTAATCTTCACTGTTTTCCCATCTTCACCAAAGTCTGAATCCCTTTCCTCATCCTTGTCCTTCTGGATGTGCCTGACCCTCCCTACCTCATCCTCTCTCCAGTCACAACCCTCATTCACTTCCAAGCTAACTGTCTCCATTGATGTGTGCAAAGCAACCATTTATGGGAAATGCCACGGAATGTTAATTTCATTTGGAATTGGGTAATTGCAAAAAGTGCTTCCATTTTTTTATTATATAAAATGAATAAGTATTGTATTAATAGTGCCATTTCCAATTACAACCACAATTGCAGACCTGTCGTCCTCTAACTGTGGGTTATTTTTCATGGAGCATTTTTATGAACAGTTTTCTTTTTAAATCCTTCCCCCTCACTCTCTTCCTCACATCATTGTAATTAAGATAACACGGCATAATTATAAACACATATTGGAAGCTCAAATGCCAGCATGGACTATCCAACTAATGCTACATGCTTATTGAAATTTCTCAAGCAAAAAAGAAAAAGTGCTGGAGTCACTACTGAGGGAGAATAATGAAGATTGGTAAAGTCAGCGAGGAACAAGCCAGAACAGTCCAGAAAACCTGGCCAGAGTCCATGTCTGGGGAGCTGAGCTTGTTGGATATTTCTAGGGAGCAACCAGGAAGCATGCTCAAAGCTTTTGGATGTTAATAAAAAGTTTATTATGTATCTGCTATATGCCTGGTGCTTCATATACATCATTTGATTTCCTCATCAAGGCAAATCCATGAAGTTTGTTTTTTATCACCATTTTACAGATGAAGCAACTGAGAGTATAAGAAGTTAAGGAAGTTGGCCAAAGTGAAGAGCTAGACTTGGCAAGCTGAGATTTAATCCTTGATTCTAGTATTAGCTAGTTTCTGCCATTAAGAACCACTCCAGGGGCCGGCCCCATGGCCTAGTGGTTAAGTTTGGCACTCTCCACTTCAGCAGCCTGGGTTCGGATCCCAGGCATGGACCTACACCACCAGTCAGCGGCAATGTTGTGGTGGCGACCCACCTATAAAATAGAGAAAGACTGGCACAGATGTTAGCTTAGGGTAAATCTTCCTCAAGCAAAAAAAGGAAGATTGGCAATGGATGTTAGCTCAGGGCGAATCTTTTTCAGCAAAAAATAAAAGAACTACTCCAAAAATTTTTTTCTCATTCAAGATTGTATTCATTAATATGCCTGTGGGTCAAGTAAAGTTCAGATTGTTCAGACTGGGCTTTGCCTGCTACAAGCTGCAGGTTGAGTTCACGTCTACTTCACATGTCTCTCATCCTCTTGGATGTCCCTATGTGGGACATATTCCCAAAGATCTGAGAAAGCACAAGAGGGAAAATCCACTGTGCAAGCACATTTCAAGCTCTTACTTGTGTCAAAATTGCTAACATCTCAGAGGTCAAAGTAAGTCAGACAGCCAAGATCATTATCAATAGGGCAGGAAAGTATGCCCTGCTCACAGTGGCAGATAGAAAGTGAATATTTGCTGCACAATAATCTTAGCTATCACACCCATAAATATTTAAGTTTCCACTACACCATGAAAACCATACAACTTGGAGTCTAAGTTCCTAGAGTGTAGGGGGTCAGGTCAAAGGGAGGTAGCCATGGGGACACAGAAGTAGTATGAGTTATATGAGCTGGAGCTTTTCTCATCTGTATAAATGGCAACAATACTGGTCCAATCTTCCCAAGATGTTGGAAGGTGACTGAGATGCCTATAATAGAGTTTTAAAAAAATAGAATGCTTCTTGGTATGCTCATGTTCTACCACCTTGTTCTGCTTTATTTTTCTTCATTAAACATATCACTCTTGATAGTCTATTGTATATTTACTTTGCTTATTATTTGCCCCCCTACCAACTCTTTGCATTGTAAATTAAATGGAAAAAAAGATTTTGTCTATTTTGTTAACTGTTATATTATCTATATTATGTTACCTAGGGTAGGTACTGAACAGGAAAAGTAGTACACATTCAATGAAGATGTTTTAATCAATGAAATGCAACATGTGTGAACCCTACCTTATAAAGAATCTGTGCAAGCAACACAAAAAACTCAACCTGTATCAGTCTGGGTACTGTCTTGAGCTCTGAAGAGGGGACAAAGTTTTCTGAGGGGTACAGTGTAATGACGCTGATGATGAGTGGTAGTGGTGGTTTGGTGTTAGTACTAAATATAATGGAAATTATAAAGGATATATATTTAAAAGACCACTGAACTTGGAATAAAAAATACTGAGGACTCAGCTCCCTATCTTTCCAGCTGTGCAGCTTTGAAAGGTCTCTTAACCTCTGCAGTTCTCAGTGATCTCATCTATGTAATTGGTTTAAGTAAATGGACTTTGCCAAAATATCTCAAGTCTCCAAGATAATCTATTAATGTGCCTGGCACAAAATAGGTAGCTACCAGAATACGATGATGATGATAAGCATTCTCTTAATTTGTATTTTTTCTTGGGAAAAGTATATAAAAATAGCTGTTGTTAATGCAGGAGGAATTAAATCTCATAACAGGTACAGCAAAGGGCTGGGGGTTAAAAGTTGGAGAAAGCTTCATAGATCAAGAGACTTTTGAACTGACTCAAAGATTCATATATGAGCAGACGAGAGAGCAAAACCCAGAAAGAGGGAAAAAACAAGAAAATTTACAGAGGGAGAAAAGAACATATGTAACAGTCCCAACTGTCCAAACAATGTTCACACTTCTTTTAGAATTTTTTTGGTTTATTTAAGCAATTCCAAATTTATTATATAAGTTGATCCCTATAATGACCATGTATGATATACAGGAGAGCTATTATCACTGTGTTACAGATGAAGAAACAGAGGCTCAATGACAGAGCACAATTTAACTTCGCAACTGGATGAGAAATGGAAATTTCAGCTGAGACCCCAAAGTAACACATATCCAACATCAAAATGAGCTGGAGGTAGATAACCCAGTAGACCATGTGAAAAGCGGGTAGCTAAGAACTATTCAACTCCTCAGTCCCATCAAGGGAATGACAAATGACTTTTGGAGAAAGGATATATAGGCGATTTCTTGGGAAACAGCATTATTGTAAGCCCCACCTCCTCCTTCCTTGGGGCAGGGCGAGGGGAGGGGGATGATGGTGTTAGGGTTGCCTGGCCTCTCAGCAAGCCTAGTGAGAAAGGCTCTCACAGGACTACTCAGAGAGCTTTGTGTGTGGCCTCGGCCAGTGAGCTGGTGTCCACCTCCCACCAAGGAAATGTAAAGGGTGAGAGACGGGCTGCTCGGGTGAGAGATGGGCTGCTCTGGTGAGAGCTAAGCAGAGGCACCCATGTGGGGATCAGCCTGTACCCCCAGCATGTTCACCATGGCCCAGGGAGGATGAGGAGCCAGAGAAAACCAGCATGGGGTTGAAATACAGAATAACCATTAAAAGAAGGACTCTAGCTAGACTGAGTGGATTCAAATCCTGGCCCCTCCACATTCTAGCTGTGAGATCTTGGGCAAGTTCCCTAGCTTTCGAAGGCTAGCAATCACATAGGGCACTGTGAGGATTAAATGAGTAAATATAGGTAAGACATTTAGCACCTAATAAGTGCTATAAAAGTGTTAGTTACCAAAATTATCTTAAGTTCTGAGGAATATGGTTGCCAGGAAGGGTGAACAGACCTCACCAGAAGGAAGCTGGAGAAATGACTAGTCAAAGAATGAGTGAACGAACACATGGAAACAGGGATGCATCCAACCACATTAAGGGACCCCAGAGGAGAGATTGGTAGGAATGGGGGCTTGGCTCTGAGGAGATCATGAAAATGCCTTCAGACACAGAGGCATCTATAATTCCGCCAAGCTCACTGAAGTTGCAGTTAAGTTCTGACCATGCCAATCAAGTCAGACCTTTCCGATCCTATTGTGTTTCCTCCCTCTTCATCCACACCCCGGCCCCAGAGGAGTCTGAAACAACAGGTAAGTAGGGGGGGAGGCAAATGAGAAAGAGAAGGCAAGCAAGTTTCACCTCCCTTCCTCAGCTGCTGCGATAACTACAGCCCTAGTTAGGGTCACAGAAGGCAGCCTCACCTCTTAATGGAGACTAAAGGGTTGGTTATTATACGACATTGGACATCGCTGAATTCAGACTGTGTTTTGCTACATTAAGTAAATGTCAGACTTTGCATCATCTAATGCTCATCAGAAAAGTCACTCTGTTTTTACACAGGGGCAGAGGAGAAAGTAATACCACAATACTACCCAACAAATATAAAAGGATAAGAGGAGACAAAACTAAGGATGTTTTGTGACTGTATCTTATGGGTCATTCTTGGACAACAAACTAGGTTGCAACTTTCTAATACTATTTTTGCTACATGTACTACTGTATTACATTAATACAGCTTTTCCCTTTCCGATGAGGGCTTTCTTTTTGTTTTTAATTTAATAGAATCATCACAACATAGCCAGATAAAAATTACTTAGCAGGGAAGTGGCAGAACTTGACTTCAGTATGTTATCTTCCAACTCATGAGTTATTCTTGAATCATACCACGATTCAATCGATATCTATAATTTATAGTTCTAAATAATGCATTTTTTCTTTTAGCTCAAATTTGGATTGACCATTAACTCTTTTTCCCATTGGATTAGGTACTTTTTCTATCTACTCCAATCTTATTGTGGACTCCTTGCTCTTGAAACACTTCTCATATTTGCAATGATGAACGATTGCTACCTTCCCCTATTGTAAATGAGTTTCACATTAGCAAAGACCACGTTTGCATAATTTACTACTGTTTTTCCAGTATTTCTTCAGCACATAGTGCCCAGCACAGAGTAGGCATTGAGTATATGTCAGAGAAATAAATGAATGAATGGATTAATTAATAGGGACTCATTACTTTCACTGAGTTTCAAACCACTGATCTTTGTGGGTTAAGTGATTTTTTTATTTGTAAGCAACTGGTTTAATACATAAAGTTCTGTCTTAAAATATATTCCCAACTAAAATATCACTTCCACTAGTTTTTAAAAACAGTCTTAGAAGTATGGCCTTTTAGAAGTACATGAAACCTTCAAAACCATTGTTTACAGATGGCAAAACTGAGCCCAAAGAGGGGGACTGACATCTGACGCCGGGTCGGGATGAGAAGGCAGGCAGGCATCCACCTCTTAGTCTGGGGCTCTTTCTGCAGCATCGTGCTGAACAACACTTTGGCCCTGCGTAACTGATTGTTTTTATGGATTCACACTCCAGGGCATCACCTGGTGAGACTGTCACGGGGTGAAATGAAAAGTGAACAGAAGCCTGGAGGAAGTTTCCACTCTGGATTAATGAACACGCGGCAGCATCCCAGCCTAATGTTGCGTGAAGTTTGGGGAAAGATCAATAACTATCAAGTCAAAACAGATCTTCAGCCTCCTGGTCTCCCTAGACCCCTGCCCCCCTCCCCTCAAGGCAGCCAGTGGGCCCTAAAGTGTGTTATTCATGGCTGCATTTGAGGCTGTAATGAAACATCTTTATGAGGCATGAGAATCTGAGCCGAAGCTGTCAAGGTTCCCCCGAACACAATGCACAGGGATTCCTGACTTTCTGTAGAGTCTCAGGCTTTGGTTAAATTGTCCTTGCACGTGCCTCACCCCTCTTATGTGAACTCTGCTGGGAGCCTCTCTCCTCCCCCACTGGACATCAGATTCTCAGCAAGTATGCAGGACAGAAATGGTGATGGCCAAAGTTGACTTAGTGCCTTCTCTGTGTTGGCACTGCACTCAGCACATACACAGATTGTCTCATACTTCCCACAATAATCCTATGAGTTAAAGAACTTTTTATTATGGCCATTTTACAGATGAAGAAACTGCAGCTCAGCAAGATTAACTAACTCCTCCAAGGTCACAGGGTTAGCGCAGGATAGAGGCAGTGTTGGAATACACAGTCTGACTTCAGAGCCCATGCTGACAACCACTAGCCTTCATAACCCCACTGCCCACATGGTGGCCATGCAATAGCTTGGAGAGGTCATGGCCTCCTCCTCAAAATGTCTCCCCTCTGCTGCCCTGCCCATTCCACAGCTCTCCTGCCATATGCATTTGCACTCACATAGAGGGTGTGTGTAATTTGCTGAATATTTACCATTCTTGTATGATTTCAGTACATTACACTCAACACTTGACTTCAACCTCTGCAAGTAGGTATTGCTACTCCTGCCTCACAGATGAACAAAAGAGGCTCAGGCAGGTGGAATAAGTTAGCCTCCCCAGCAACAGGCAAGGCTCAGATTCTGAGTGGGAGTTCTGAGCTCCTTTCTGAGTGCCCCAGCATCTCAGCCTGGCTGTCCCAGGTCAAAGAAGAGATTCCCTCACCTCTCAATGGTCACTCCTCTTTCCCTGCTTCTCTCTCATGGAATGCAGCACTACAAAGCATGATGTTCCATAGTTAATCATGTTAATGAACTACTTGTGGGTGAGACTATGGGTTCCCGAGAACAAGGGCCGTGTATGTTCACTCTGTATTCCCCACAAGCCCTTAGCCCAGCTCACTACAGACACTTGAAATTCCAGTGGCAAAGCATCCTCCCTTTTCTCCATATATTCAGCTGTGAGTTACTGAGCAAGTCTCTTCATGCTTCTTGAACTCTACTCTCCATGTCTATCAAAATGGGATAATGCCACCTCCCCATAAAATTGCTTGGAAGATGAAATGAGAAATTAGATGTAAAGCATCTAGTGTAATGTCTAATGCAAAGTAAGTGTCCAGTAAAAAAGAAAAAAAGCTTTTATCATAGAAACATCGGTCCTTGAAGGAGCACCCTCATTATCTGAGATTTCTAAACCTCTGGAACATAATCATGGAGTAAAATGTATCTCTTTAGCACTTATAACATTATCAGAAACAGTTCTTAACTTATGTAGTTAATTGATTATCCAATACATAGGCATTGGGTCCTATCAATAAAATAATTGTACTGATGAGACATCAAACATGCGCAAAACACTCTATAGCTTTTTCCAGTGGAAGGGAAACCAAAACAAAGATGTAGATACTGAGTCTGAAGGGTCAAGCCCTGAGGATGAGCCCAGGACATTTGGAGTTCTTCCTCTTAGCCTGCAAACCCTCTGGCTTGATTCCAATCTCGTTCTCCTCTCCAGTCTCACCCTCTTTAACCCATCTTCCCCATTATAGTCAATTTGACTAAAATCCCAAAAATGCAAATGGGATCTTTTGATACACAAGTTAAAGACCTTTAATGGCTGCCCACTGCCCTCAAGACAAAGTCAAATGCTTGCACATGGTTCTGGAGGAAAGCCCTTTATAATCTGGTCCCTAACAGCCTCCTCATCGCTTGTGATGCATTCCCTTGTGAGCCACACCCAGCCAAATCAAACTTCTCACAGCATCTTCCTGTTCCCCATCTTCCCCTAGCTAAGCACTACTTGTCCCTCAGATCACCAATCAGCTCTCTGCTACTCAGGGAAATCCTTCCTGACCCTCTGGACTAGGTGGGTTCCCCAGTTAAATGGCCCATAGCATCACCTAATTCTTCTCTCATAATATATGCTCTTCTCCACAGATGGCAAAATCCCCTAGAATCAAAGAAGGCAGCTCATGTCTAAGAGCCCAGCCCGGCACCAGGCACATAATATGACGTTTGACTCCTCTCCTCTCTCTGCCTCAGTTTCCTCAAAGGCCAAATGATGGTGGAAACACCCATTCTTCCTGCTACACCAGGTTGGTGGGAAGATGAAAGGATACATTTGAGAGAGTGATATTAAACCTTCCAATCACTGTCCACAAGGCTGATATTTTTCTCATTTTTTAAAATTTTCTTATGTTTTTTAGTTTTTAAAGATGACCTAAAATGGCAAAAATAAACTGAATCAAAATATAACTGGGGATTTTGAGAGGTAAGACTGACAAATAGAGAAAAATACCATCAGTTGGACCCAGAAAAATCCCAAAATTTCAAGACAAGTGCAATACACTATCTATATCTATTTCTCTATCTATCTATCTATATTGTGTTGATCACATTAAAAATTTTTTTCTGAAAACAACCTTCCTTAGTTGCTAAATTCTTGTGAGTTTAAGGAGAAATTAAATCCATACAGTTCTGAGTCATCTATAATTAAATCATTAAAATGTTATTTAGCAATTACATTTTAATGTTCAGGAGATTTTGGAGCGATGTAAACAAATTTCCTAAAACCACTGTGTTTTTCCTCCTTCATTTTAACCACCTTTCCTGAATACAATACCATGCTAAGCAAAGGGGCGATGTTGAAAATCAAATTACAGTAGAATATTTGAGATGGTATCTTAATTTGTCTTTATCCTAAAAACAATGGTTTTTAGTTATAAAAGTGACAAAAATTATCTACATTTTAGAAATATTATCTGAGTGGCTTTGAGAAGAAAGGACCACAGGCAGTGCACAGTGTGCAGGGTGGAGACCCCTAAAAGTGACCACTAGCCAAGACAGCTTCTTCAAGACTCAGTTTTCTCACCTCTAAAATAAGGATTACAATTTTTCTGCCTCTGTTGCAAAGTTGCTGGGAGGAGCTAAGAGAATAGTGGGAGAAGCTAAAAAGACGGTGGGAGGAGCTAAACGATAGTGGGAGGAGCTCTGAGGATGATGGAGGAGATAAAGGGATGATGGAGGAGCTAAAAAATGATGGGTATGTAAACTCTTCACAACCTTAAAATTGTGCTCATTAAATTAACAGGAATAAAAGTTGCTTTATTAATATCTTCATTTCCACAAGGAAATGGATAGTGTAATGGCTTATGCTCACAGTCCATTGAGGGCAATCTGATGAAGTATGGAGGTCTTTAACTTATATTTGGAGGTGGAAGCTTAACATCCTTCAGAATTTAACAAAAGAGCTCTTTTCCTAGAAAAATGCTTCGTGCAACTCAATGGTCTACAATTCCCACTGGTTTGCAGGCACCTGTACCATGAAGTCCATCCACAGACCTCAGGCTAGGAACTCCAGGGGTCGAAGAAAGCATTCTGTCATCACAGCAGGACCATTCCAACTTGTCAGACTGGAACCCATAATAAAATACGCATTTTATATTTCTACCCAACTGAACACAAGTTGCACGAAGCAATACTAGTGTGATACAGTATAATGCTTTCTATTCTCTCTTACTCCATTGTTCTCTATTTTATTTTATTGCAATTTGTTTTTTCACGGTTTTAAATGCTGACTATGACTCAATAAGTTGAACCTAAGTTGCAGTTTGAAAAACATTAAATGTTTGAAAAACATTTAAAGAACGACGAGCATACTTTTGAGTTTTGCCTCTGTCAATTAATTGCTGATGTGATCCTGGACGATGTGCATTCTCTCTGAGCCTCAATTTCCTCAACTGTGAAATGGGGATAGAAAGCTTTATCTTTATGAGTTGAGAGAATTAAGGTAATATCATGGGAAATCATTATATGGATTTCCTGGCACAGAATAGGTGTTCAATAAAGGGTAGTGATTATAAATAGAGGCTGCTAATGGGGGAATTAGAGCAGAGCTAAGTCCCTCTTGCCTGAGGGGGGAAGAAAGAGGAAGAAGAAAAAAAATCTCATTCATTTTCTACTCAGGGGGTCTTTCTGTCTTCCAAATGTAGCTATTTGTTGTGGGGAGGAGAACTCGGTCCAAATGCGTCTGTTTGCTGTGACAGCCTTTATAAATAAGTAAAATGCTTCATCAAACATTTATAGTTGTGTGTGAGAGTTAAAAAAAAAGGGCACGTGGGCTTGGGGTTTATTTATAGTGACTCCCTGTTTTCCCTCTCCACCACAATTTCACAGCTTAGCTTTCATTTGCTTATGATTATTCTTGGATGAACTTCACTTCCAAGCAGAAGGTATTAATTATTAAAACACAGACCAGAAAACACAGCCCACACTGCTCCCCCAAACAATGACAGGATGATGCGGCAGAAGGGAGCCACCAGAAAGAAAGGCTTAGAATTGCCAGCACATGCTTTCCCACAGAGCCGACCCTTGGCAACACTCATTTTAACACGCATTCTGTAGGCACTCTCTAGGTGCTGCTTGGGGGCTGTGCCAGCCATGGCGGGGGGGCAAAGATGTCAAAGAGGAATTAGACAGTTTGTAACATGCATCTCTCGGGAAGGGAGGGAGCTCCCAGCCAAAGGAGGGAGAAGGTATGTAAACACCCAACTACAAGAGGAGGAGACAAGCACTCTGTATAAAATGTGTTGGGAATGGCGGAACAGACGAAATCCCTCTCAGGAGGCATCCTGGTCTGGGAAAAGAGCAGCTTTGGGATCAGGCCATGTTAATGTCAAATCCCTGCTCCAGCGCATCCTCACTCATGATCTTGGGTGTGTGACAGTCATTTCATTTGCAACACAGGTGTGATAATAGCTCCCTGGCAAAGGTCAGTGCTAGGATTAAATATGACAATTTGTGTGAACTGCTAGACACACTGTAAGCATTCACTAAATAGTAGATATTTAATAGTAATAATATGGGCACATATTTAGCACATAGTAGATCCTAAACAAATAGTATTTCCCTTCCTCCTTTACTTGAGAGTATGAACTTGATTCCAAACTGCACCCACCTCCAGCCACTCCAACTGCAATATGCTTGTAGATCATTGATATCTTCCTTCTCCAGTCAATGCAGCCTCTTTACTTGACCCCAGACTCAGTCGGCTTCAGGATTTGTCCATTAATTTATTGGTTGAGCACCTGATATTCATTAATATTGATTGAGCCCCTGTTATGTGGCAACAGGCACTGGGATTCAAAGAAGAACAGAGAAAACACTCACCATCATGAACCTTCTCAGGGGGAAAAGATGGCAATAAACATATCAGTAAGTAAAATCTGGGCAATGTCAGGTGGTGCTAACACGAAAGAAGAAGATAAGGCCAGGAAGAGGAACAGGCATTGCCGGGGCAAAGGGATGCTATTTAAAACCAGGAGGCCTGGGGAGGCTTATGGAGAAAGTAACATCTGTGAAGAGACCTGAGGAGGTCACTACCCAGCCAGAGGGGTGTCTAAGGGAAGAGAATCCCAGCAGGGGAACAGCAGGTGAAAATGCCCTGAGTGGGGAGTAGGCTTGGCCTCAGGCCATCTCTCACTTTGGCCTTCTGGAAGGAGGGAGGGAGCAGATCTGCTTTTGCAAAACAAGTCTGCCTTTCCCACACACTAATATAAGCAATCCTCACCTAACCAGGTGATATTTATCCAGCACCCACATTAGACTCCACAAATACATTTATAAAGAGAGAAGCCTGGCTGCGTGCTCTGCCCTGGGTCCCCCGTGAGAAGGGAGTGTGGCTCTAGGCTTGGCTCAAAGGGGCTGCTGACTGCACCGTCACCACCAACCACACCATTCTCAGGCCCTGAGCTCTTTAAGGATGTGAGCTCTCAGCAACATCCAAGAGCACAGACTTTGCAATAATCTCTGACAACCATAGGGTCTTCTGGAGGAATTCAAACTAAATACCCGAAACAAAAGCAGAAAAAGAAAAACAAAGAGAAAACGTGGAGTAGAAATAGTTCTTTTAGCCCAACTAACTGAAAGGCTCACAGATATGCAATGCCTGCCAGAGTACAAGTGGGAGGGTGAATGTCATGTCCAAAGAGTAAAAGCTCCTGAGGAAGCCTGCCTGCCTGGGTTCCTGGCCTAGCTGTGTGACTTGGGAAAGGTTGCTTAACCTCTCTGTGCATGAATTTCTCCATCAGTAAAATGAGAACAATAATAGCACTTATCTCAAATGACTTATGCTAGGGTAAAATCTGGGTAAATTTTTAGCACTGTACTCCTGGCTTGGAGTAAATGATCACAGAAGTTAGTTAGTGTTTGGGAGAATGGATATAAACATTTTGCCAAATTCATATAATGGGACAATATACCACAATGAAAGAGAATGTATCATGGGTACCCATAACAACATGGATGAATCTCTCAGATGATATAGTGACTAAAAAGAAGCCAGACACACAAGAGCTCACACTATAGGATCCCATATACACAAAGAACAAGAAAAACCAACCAATGATAAAAGTCAGAATAATGGTTACTTTTGAGAGGTGGGTATTGTCTAGGACTGTACAAGAAGAAAACTTTAGGGGTGCTGGAAGCCTTCTATCATAAGGCTGCCCACCAGAACTTTCTGTGATGCTAGAATTGTTCATATTCTGGGCTGTACAATACAGTAGACGCCATACCATACAAAAAGCACATGTGATTACTAAGGATTTGAAATGTGCCTTGTGTGACCAAGGAACTGGATGTTTAAGTTTAATTAATTTTAAATGATTTAAATTTAAATAGCCACATGTGGCTAGTGGCCACTGCATGGGGGAGGCACAGGTCTAATCTCAGCCTGGGTGGGTATACACATAAGTTAAAAAAATATATCATGAGTATATGCATATGTTTAAAAAATCAAGAATATACTTAAGATTTGTGCAAATTATAGACTTTACTGTATATGTGTTATCTTTAAAAAGTTAGCTAGGATGATTAATTTACAGGCATTACCTCATATGTTCCTCACAAACTCGAGACATTGTAAGGAGGACAATCCCTCTCGTGTCCGTTTCTGCAGTGGTTAAACCAAGGCTCAGAGAGGTGGTGGTGATTTGTGGGTGGTCACACAGAGCTTGTAAAGGACAGGATGGGCAGCAGGTCCATGTAAGCCTCCTCTTGAATGGGAAAAAGGCAATGGCAAATGACCTGATGAGATGATTCCATCCCACAATTCATTCATTAAATCCATATTTTTTTGAGTCTTGCTAAGTGCCAGGCATGGTTCTAGGTGCCTGAAATGGAGCAGTAGACAAATCGGGGGAAAGTACAGGCTTTAACGGCACTGACATTAGAAATCTTTGCTCACCTCCAATCTGGCCACCATACAGAGTCCCTTACCTGAGGCGACTGACCATGGCCAAATTGTGTAAAGTCAGACTCAACTAAGCTTCTATCAGGTATCTATGTTCTGTCAGATAATCCTAGATTTGAATCCTGATTATCTTCTGAGCCAACCAGCCTACTTTTTTCTGAGCCCTAGCTCTTTCATTTATAAAATAAGGGATGAAAGAAGGCATTCTAGAAAAATACTAACTAAAAGAAAAGCAAAAAGCATTATTAGCAATAAATATATTCATTATGTAATGGCAAAAGGTCAATTCCCTACAAAAAAAAAAAATAGCAATCCAAAATTCTATTCACTTAGCAATGGAGTCCTAAAACTTGAAAGACTAAAATTGCCAGCAACAAGCGAAGCTGACCAGTCCAGTTTTGAGTGGAAGATTTTAGCACGTCTGCCTCAGAAAAAACAACAATAACAACCAAAAATCAAGCAGGCAAAAATTTCGATTTAGAAATTTTTGTCAATAAAATTAACAGGTAAGATCTAACGGTTACATATGAAATCTTTTGTCTGATAATTAGAAAATACATGATATTTCTCAAATACACAGGAATCATTTACAAAACATAGCCATGTTCCAGGCTACAAAGCAAGTCTCAACAAATGACTAAGAATTCAACAGTATTCAGATCATATTCTGTGACAAAATACAGTAAAAGTAGTGTCAATAACAAAAAGCTTAAAAAATGTATGTTTAGAATTTCAAGCAAAAATGTTTGATATAATTATCTGTTCAAAGAAGAAACAAAGAAATTGGAAAATATTTAAAACTAAATAACAATATGTACACTATATAGCTAAACTTGATGTCTAGAGATAAAGCAACGCTTAGAAGAAAGTTCAACATTTAATGTAAATATTAGTTAAGGGAGAAAGATTGAGAATTAATGAGCTAGACTTTTAATTCAAAAATTTTAAAAAGAATAGCAGAGTAGTAATAAAGTATTTAGAAAGAAGGAAATAATTAAGGTAGTAGAAATTAATGATATAGAGAAGAAATAGCAAGAGTATCAATAAACCATGACCTAATTAAAAGCACTAATTAAATAGATATAACGCCAACAAGATTGAGAGAAGGGTCTCAAATAAACCCATATCTGGAATTAAAATGAGGGAATGATTATAGTCATGATAGAGATATATATATCTACATAATATATATGGGTATATATATATGTATATATGTACATCCACACACGCATATGGATATACATATTTATCATACATATATAGACAACAATACATGTACAATACTATTTGCTAAATATTTAACAAATAATATCAAAAACACAAAACATACATGGGACAACTTAGACCAAAATCAGTGATTCCAGGAAAAGCATCCAATACCAAAACTGACTTAAGAAGAAAGAGACAACTGAAACAGCCATATAAATAACTGAATCAGGTTGACAGAAATGACCAACAAAGAGACAAATAAAAATATCAGGCCCAGATAGATTTAAGCATAAATTCTAACGAACTTTATATGATGTCCCCTGTAGTACACAATAGTTATACACACAATGTTATACAAAACAGCATGAAAGTAGAGGAATGAAGCCAGCATAACCTCATATTTTATGTAGCTAGAATTATGTTGATATTGAAACTTGTCAAACATGTTAGAAAATGTAAGGATGTTTTAACAATGGAATATATATTACTAAAATACACTATGCAATCAGGTTGAAAAACATGATAATCTCACTTGATGCAGAAAGAGTATTTAATAGAATTTAACCCTCAATTATGATTTTAAAAATTCTTAATACACAAGGGATAGAAGAGAAATTTCTTTACTATCAAAAGCTTACTAAATTTTACTATGTAGTTATCTACCAAAAACCTACAGAGACATATTACATAATGATAGAATTTTAGGATTCTTCCCTCTAAAGTCAGGAATGAAAAAGTGGTATGTTCTGTCATCATTTATTCAGCACTGAATGGGAGGCCCAGCCTATTAAGTGCAACAGGACAAGAGAAAACAAATAAAAGATACATAGATTTCCAAAATGACTTGTCAATGGTAAATTACAAAATTTTTTTCACATGGAAATTAAGAAAAATCTAGAGGCAAAAAGCAACAAAATAATGAACCATATTTTCTGGCTTCAAGATCAATGAAAAACTAGTATTTCTCTACACAAGTAAACAACAATCAAGAAACATAACAAAAATGAAAAGACACAATTTGCAATAGTAACAAAAGTGGCAATGCTCCTAGGACTTAGATACACTAAAAGGGGTGTGACATGTGTATAGATAAAATTTAAACTCTATTCAAAGACATAAAAGAAGGCCTAAATAAATAAGTATATTATTTCATGGATGGGAAGCCTGACCTTTGTGAATTTTGGAAATTTATCTGCAAATTCAGTGCAATCCCAAACACAGCAGAGCTTTTCCTAAAATAGGAAAATTTTATTTTAAAATGCACATGGAAGAGTAAAGAGAGAACAGCCAAGACACTTAAACAAGAACAATGAGGGGGTCCTGCTCTATCTGTTACCAAGACATTATAAAACTATAATAATTAAAAGCAGCGTGTTACTAGAGCAGGAATCGATAAACGGACCAGAGAAAAGGAAGAGAGAGCTCAGAAACTGACCTCCACACACACAGATCCTTGTTATATGATGGCGATATCCTAAATCAGTGGAGTCAAGATGGACTCTTCAAAGAGTGGACAGAACAACTTGCTATCCATGTGAAAAAATAAAGCCAATTAGATCTCTAAATCATACCATATACAAATAAACCCATGGCGAAAGAACTAAACGCAACAAGCCAAATCTTAAGAAGTTAGAAGAAAATACAAGTGCATCATTAAGACCTTAGGACAATGAAAGATTTCTTCCATAATTCACAAGAAGTATACCCTAGAGATGAAAAAAATAATTTTGAAGCTTCAAAACAAAAATCTTCAAAATGAGGAAATGATTCTCTTAACAAAATTAAACCGTAAGTCATGGAATCCTCCATAAGATTAGAAGAAGATATTTTCAAATGACAAGTGGCTCCTTATCTTTTTTTATTTTGATGATTATCAGCATTTCTAAAGAACTTCTACAAATCGATAACAAAAAGAAAAACAACCTATTAGAAAAATGTGCAATGGGTATAATCAGGAAGTTGACAGAGGAAGAAAACTTAATATAAGAAAAGATATTTGACCTCACTAGTAATCTCTGACATGCAAATTAAATTAGCATTGAAGTTATAATTTTATATCCTACAGATAGGCAAAACGTAAACCACACGATATAAGTGTTATTGAGAATTTGAGAAAGTGGTAGTTTTTATACATCACTGGTGGGCGTATCAAAAGATATAAAATTTAAAAGCACAGAGGAGAGTCCTAGATATGATCATGGATATTATATATGTAGAAAAAGTATAAACATTCAAATAAGAGGGAAATATCAACTTTAGGGTAGTAAGGAATGGAATCAATGGAGGAGATGATTTAGCTGTGTAATTTAATATTTTATTTATAAAAGAAACCTGACATATACCATAAAATATTTATATTGGTTCTAATTCAGTGGTAAGAATATATATTATATTATATTGCATTATTATAATTATTATATGGTTGAAGTAACTCAATTTAAAATAAAATAAATTTGAGGAGGATTTTTAAAAGGGATGGCATTCAAGAGAAAGAACAATAGATATAAGGATATAAAGACGAAGCCACAGGAAAGAACAGTGCTCAAAATTAACACTCATAAAGTCAGGTACACTTCTTAGAGTTTCAGCTTCAAAATAGACTCTGAGCGTCCCAGCAGACAGCACCAAGAGGAGAAACTGATTATAAGATTCAGATGTTGATAAAATAAAAATAACCATCTGGCCAGACAAGACAACAATCTTGGTTCTGACTCCTGAGGTCAATGTTCATATTTTGTGCCCTGTGTAGGGTATTAAACAATGTCTTCAACTAGAACCGCTCAGAAATTAGAGTGAACTGCAAAAGCGTCTAATGACACAAACAGTACCGATGTAGGCCAAGGAAGTGTTCTAAACAGCTTATGCCTTACAAATTATTTAATATAACTATTTAATATATATATTTAATATAACTGTAAGTTACAACTAGCGTTAGTTTATTATTGTCATTTCACGTATAAGGAAATTCAGGGAAAAGGAGGAAAATAGCTTACTTCAATCCTGCAATGACGAAGTGGAAAAGCCTGGGCTAGAACTTAGACAGTCTGGCTCTCCATTACCCTGTATTAACATCATTATAGCAAAGCCAGTCACATAAAAGTAGTTTCATGATCTCAAAGTCAAGTGTGTGCGGCTGTCTGAATGTCTGACTTTCCCAGCAACTACATTTTTGGAACAGCTAAGCCAGTGCTCATTCTCCTCTGGCAACTTTTTGATTGAGTGGCTATGGATCACTCAATCGGATCCATAGCCATGGCTCCTCTAAGTAATTGAAGATACCCCCAATTTTGCAAACAATTTTAGGGGAAAACTCAAACACGAGCCCCACATTAAAAACTCACTACCAGAGAGGAGTGAATGAATTGTATATTCTCAGTCACTGAACCAGGGATATAAATTCTCACCCCTGGGTGTCCTTAATTTGGGAGGATCGCGATGTAATTAACACAGCGCACACAGTAAGCAGTGTTGTGTTTATAGTAGTGATTATTGCCATTGTTCTATGCAGCAATCTCTTCACTGTTTTCCCAGCTTCCATCCTCATCAACATTCAAGAGAGTCCCTTTAGCAACATAAATTTGAACTCGCAGCTCCTATGCTCCACATCCTCCAATGGAGGCAAATCACACCCAGAACAAAATCCCAGCTCTTCGCCATCACCTCTAAGGCCCAGCGTGATCTGGCCCCACATTAGGTCTCCAACCTCATCGCCTATAATTCTCCCTTCTTCTCACTCTGCTCCATCCCCACTGTGTCCCCGGTTGTTGGAACCCATCTCAAAGCCTTGGGGGTTATGCTCTCTGACCAGCCATCCTGTCGGCAACAGCAGTGTCCACCTCTTCTCACTCTCTTCTCCCCACCCATCATCCACTTATTACTGCCTTGCATTAAGTTTCTATGAATGAGTTCCTGTGACTAATGTCTGCCTTTCCCTCCACCGTCCCATTAGAGTGTAGGCTCCATGAGGACAAGGACTTGTCTATTTTGGTCATTGCTGTGTCTCCACCATCTGCAATGGCCTGGCACACAGCCAGTGCTCGATGAGTGTCCTTAAACAGAAGGAAAGGAGGGAGGGAGAAAGTCAATTGGTTTTGATGACTATGATTCCTATATGCTGTTTTAGACAAGTCGGTGTGCCCAACCTTGACAGCATCACGGGGGAGACTGGCTTCACCCCCAGCACTTAAGGATAAGAAAAGATGTGTGTCCAATACCAGGGGATGTCGTAGACAAAAAGCAGCAGCAATTTCCCCACCGCCACTCACTAACTGCTCATGGGCAGGCAGAGAAGTGACAACACTTATGCCCTGGAAGGCGTGAAGCCAAAAGGGCAAGATGCTCAGGTCTCTGCCGGCAAGACAGGAGTGGGATTCTCAGGGCCCACCCAGCCGGGCACCAGACCCCTCGCACTCAGATCTAATTAACAAGCCCCAGAGAAGGGGCAGTCAGGGGAATCAAAACACCACGCACTGGCAGAGCAGCATCTGCAGGGGAGAGGGCTGGGCCCAGCTGGGCTGCGCCAAGCAGCACCATCCCTAATTAAGTTATTAGACACGCACCACAGCGGCAGGGTGCTCCTGGGCCCACCACCCACAGACAGGGCTGGCTCCGCAGGAGGCTGGTGACTCAGGGTACCGATCCAGCTGCCACCAGTCCTCTCACGGCCCTTTTTTCCTTCTCCTTCTTCCTTTCTTCTTTTGAAACATGGTATGAAAGGCAGATACTTCCAGACAGGAGAAGTCACAGAGATAACTTACAGGTGCTCAACCCTTTACAGTCTCCACTCCACACCATCAGCTCATTTCTTTTATTTATTCAACCAAGTCGTATTAAGGACTTACCACGTGCCAGGAAATATTCTAAGTACTGTGGACAGCAGGTGTGTGACCAGATCTCAGATTCCAACTCTTGGAGCTTATTTTCTATTTTGGGAAGGGCAATGCTATATGTGTATATACATAGATATGTATGCATGTGTGTGTACAGTCATGCGCCACATAATGACGTTTCGGTCAATGACCAACCGCATATACCACAGTGGGCCCATAAGATTAGGACTGTACAACCTAGGTGTGTAGTAGGCTATGCCATCTAGGTTTGTGTAAGTACACTCTATGATGTTCGCACAATGACGAAATCACCTAAGGATGTATTTCTCAGAACATACCCCTGTTGTTAAGCGAAGCATGATTATGTATCTATGTGTGTGCATGTGTGTAAATATATATGTGTGTATAAATATATATGTAAGATGTTTTATATATATATATAATCAGTTGGAGATAAGTGAGCCAGCACACTACCATTCCATTTTCCACGTGATGGAACGGAGTCTAAAAGCGATAAAAATGGACTACGCAGTATGAGATGCCATCCTAGAAGGAGACCCCACGGTTTGCAATGATAGGAAAGAGACTAGGGATAGTCTCCCTGCACCTAAAAGGAAGTCTCTCATCTTGCTTTTCTCAGTTGCCTCCCCTTCTTGCACCTCTCTCTCCCTATCTTCTCTCAACGAATCAAAGTGCAAGGTAAGGACATCAGGGTCCCGTCCCCACCACCACACCTGCTGCATTCCAGGCTTGCTGCACCAGGACCGTCACAGGGCCTTTCTGCCACACTGTCACTTATGTCCCCAACCCCGGTTTCCCTTCCTGCCTCACTGCAGATCTGTCACTCACGGATCTGTTGAAAATCAGTGTTTAGGGACTTATCTTACTCCCTGCCCACTTTATTCTGCCATCTCCTTGCCGCAGACACTTCCTTCCTCCTAAGGATATAGGATGTAGGAGGTAGATGTTCCCTCAAGATCACTGAGGTCCACGACAGGGTGCCTAAGTCAAATCACATGGCACGTCTGTAGAGGAGCTTTGAAGAAAACGCAGGGAGGTCCATTCCCAGACAAGTACTGCAGCGTCTACTGGAGCATGCTAGCTCCTCATCTCTCAGTGGGATCACAGTGACGTCTTCTATTGATCTCCCAGCCTTATTCGAATCTACGCTTATGCCACCACCTTAATAATCTTTCTGGGAAGAAGAATATCTGGACATCACACTCCTGCCTAAAAGTTTTCAGTGGCAGCTCAGTGCCCTCCAAAGTCCAAGGCCCCTGTGATGTGGCCCCTGTCTCCCTCTCCCATCTGGTCCTCCTATGCATGTCCCCTTGCTCCAGTCACTCTGGACTTCTTACAGATTCTAGAATGTGCCATTCTCTCTTGTGTGCCTCAGGGCATTTGCACATTCCCTCCCTCTGCCCCTTGGTTTAATTGATGAACTTATCTTCAAGATTCAGCTCACATGTCACCTCCTGAGGGAAGACTTCCTCGGCATCCTCAGCACTTTTAAGTGCTATTTCCTGTGTGCTCCTAGAATATTTGTTCATATCCATATTCCAGCACCTTCCCAGCAATAATTTATGGACTGCTCACTATGCACTGAGCACTGTTCTAAACACCTTACATGGAATATCTCATTTAATCTTCCTAGTGATTTTTAATCTGGGTATGCTCACATACCTATTTCAGAGATGGGGAAACTGAGGCCCAGAGAGATTAAATAAGTTGCTCCACATCATACAGCTGGCAAATGTCAGAGCTAAGACTGTACACTGGCCACACTCTCAAATATATATCATACTGCTGTGATTACCTGTTTACCCAAATCTCTCACACACCATGAACTTGTCAAAGATGTTAATCCCCCCAGAACCCCAGCACTTGGCACAGTGACTTCGGTCTCTGCATGGAGGGTGCACTTTGTAGATGGCCACTGAAAGAATGAGACACCTCTCTCTTGCTTTTTTGTTTCCATAGCATGATAGACAGCAGGGTAGTGAATTGGATACAAAACACAGACCCTGGAGCAAGACAGCCACAGACACAGATCCCAGTCCTAGCTCCGTGACATCATACAGCTTGAAACAGTTAACCTCTCCGAGCCTCATTTTTCCTGGCCTGTAAAATGGGGCTCATGATGACACCACACAGGATAATCAAGAGGATTAAATATAGAAATGCACACAAGGTACAGAGCATAGGGCCTGGAACTCAACAGACAACATGTACCCAATAAGTATTTGTTAGGATGGCCATTATCATTCAGTGTGTTCCTTCTCTTGCCACTTCCCCTCTCTCTCTCCCCATGTCTCCTCTTAATCAAGAGGCATGCTCTCTCAGCAAGCCTCATTTGGGGTCCATGAAGGCCAAGAGGGGACCATGGGGGCCCGGCCTGCTGATCCCAGCACCCTCCTTCCCCACTCCACGCGGCCACCTCCCATCTGTGAAATAGAGTCCCTGCTCGACTGGGTCCCAGGGCTGTCAGGGGGCTGCCAATTTCGCAGTTCACAAGGCTGCTGTTCCCTCCTGATTAATGGGGTGCCAGCAGCCATGGGCAAGGCCGTGACACCAGTCACAAGGGGCTCTCCTCGCCCCCCCCCCCCGCCATGCTTCCTGAGGAGGAGAGAGCAGGCCAGCCTCATGCATATTTATGCAGGGAGAGAAATGATTTCCTACTGTATGCCTTCCAAAAAAACAAATAAGATTTCACCCAAGTCCCGTGCATTTCCCTCAGTGAACTCAGCATGCTTCAGGGAAGAAAACTACACACACACGCACACACAGAACTAGGAAAAATCCAAAACACTTTACACCACTGATCTGAACACAGCATTCTCATGCCAAGGATGACCCCGGGGACTCAGGAGATATTAAACCCTGGAGCATGGACAGGGTTCTTTTGAAATTAATCCAACTCTACCCCGTAGCCCTAGGGGAATTAGAACAGATAAGGTCCAAACTCAGCTGGGCACGCGATGCCTGCCCCACCACCTTCTAAGTCACTGCTCTCCGTCTACACCATTCTTCAACTCAGACACGGCTGCTCTCTATTTCCTGTAAAAGCAAACCAGAATCAGCTTCCATGGTATTCTCCCTCGTGGAGCTGGAAGAACAGCTTTCGTCTCAGGCAGACCCCAACCCCTCCATCCCAAATACATAACCTCTAGGAAGTCACTTCAGCTTGCCGCGCCTCAGTTTCCCCATCTACGTATAATAGAACACTCTGGCCCAGTCCCCCTCACTGTGTTCTAGTCACACTGGTCTCTGGGTCACCGAACGGGCCAGACTTTTTGCAAAAGTCACTTCCTCTGCTGGTCAGCTCTTCATTTGACGAAACACTCCACACATCCTTCTGACTTCAGCTGAAATCTTCCTTCCTGAGAAAGGCCTCCTTGAACTGCCAAATCGAGGCCAGGTACCCTTCCCCCTCCCAGGGCACTCAGTTCATTTCCTTCTCGGCAGCTTTGTGTTAGTTAAATTAGTAACTGTGCCATAATTCAGTTCGGGTCTCAAGTCTGTCTGCCCTTTAGAGGGGAACATCTCTGAGGGCGGGGCCATCCAGTCACTTTCACTGCCCTGTCCTAATGAGTATTTGGTAAATGAATGAATTGCAGAGTGGTGAGCATTGAATGAAGTAGCATATAAAGTGCCTGATCTATTTGCAGAGGATTCTCAACATGCTATAATAACTAACATTAATTGAGGCTTTCCTTTGTAAAAAAAAAAAACACTATTCTATGCCCTGTGACATGTTTTAAGTCATTTGGTCCAACAACAACTCAGGGATGCATACACTGATTTTCCCCATTTTAGAGATGAGGACAGTGAGAGACAGGGACAGTTACTCATTAATCCAAGGTTATACATGGCCTGTAACTATCAGAAAATATCAGAGGTTGACTGGGCCAGCCTGGCTCCAGAGCCCACGTGCCTAACCCCCACGCTATACAGAGATCTTACTTCCATCCCTTCACATTCCCTCTTGGATCTTTCTTGGCCCTAAATACCCCAGTGAATGCTCTCTCTCCCCTAAAGTCTTTCCTGATTTGCCAGCCTCACTTTCTTATTTCTGGAAGGAAACCGACCGCCCCCTTTCCCAAACCCATGCATAGACAATTTGGGGGTTATGAAATGTAGCCCCTGAGATCAGAATATTCTCTACCACCCTCTGGCCATTTTATAGGAGGGGGCAAACCTCATTTTCTTATGACATGAGGAAAGATTCCTGCTTTTACAGGGAATATTTCTTACAGTGCAGAAATTGCTTTCCCCTCCAGGGTCCTCAGGGTGACACTCAGACCCCAGGACCAAACCAACCTAACACACAGGAACACCTCCCCCTCTTAGAATATCGATGTCACCTTCATCCTGAGATATGGACCAGTTAAGATCTGGATAAGGGTGTTGAGATCTCATAGTGCACTTGATCACGCACCAATAGGCTGAGGCCCAGGGAGGAGGAAGGCTCAACTCAGGCCACGTGGCAGTGAAGGCAGAGCCCAGGCTCCCTTGTTCCCACTTCAGTGCCCTCCCCTTTGTCTCCCACTGCTTTCTCTTCTCCAAAGGAGAGCCGTAGGTACAATATGCAGTCATTGCCAAGGACACAGCTGGATGGGACAGAGCTGTGCTGAGTCAAAGTAGGCTGCCTGTCTGTCCACTGGGCGAGGCTGCCTTCCTGGGGTGATGAACAGTGCCAGTCGGGTGGCACTTAACGCAATTATAATGAAGTGGATGCATCTGGTCTCTGAAGGCTTCCTTCACAAGGGAAATGATGAAGAAGTGATCTCTCTCTCTCTGCTGACCTCATTGGGACACTTATGGAACAGTCCTGGAGCCAGGAGGCTCTAAAAAGAGGCTTGAAACTGGCCTCTGCCACCAATTAGCCTGGTTAGAAAGCTAGTGACTGGCGCCGTTTTCCCTTCTGCATCATTTCTGTACAAGGAAGTATGAGGAGACAAGGGTTTGTATCAGAGAAAGTCTTCCTCTTAAAGACCTCCTGGCTTTTCTAATAACTTCTCCTCCTCCACACACACAATTACTCATGCCAGCTAGATTGGTGGCACTGAGTCCTGGCTCCACTGGTCCCATGCCATGTGTATATGCACAGCCTTGAAATTCTGGTGAAATGTGCAGAAAATGAAAAATATAGGAGTTCAGACCTGCAAAGGTGTAAGCTGTTGATTAGACAGATGGGAAGACTGAGGCTCAGGCTGGGGATACGATATACCCAATAACGGTAGTTAATGTTTATGGTGGATGGCCTCTGCACCAGGCTATTCATGTATTATTGCATTTCATTCTGGAAACAACTCTAAGAGTCCAACACTTATTAAACCCGTTTCACAGATGAGCAATCTGAAACTTAAATGGGTTAGTTAACTTGTCCAAGATTGAGGAGCTATGTGGGGACAGGATTCATACCCACATTTGCCCCGTTCCAAACCCATCATCCCACTGCTGGCCATTTCCCAGAAAGCCCTGCCATTATGATTTTGCGTTGGTTTATAGACTAGTGTAACTTTAAACATGTTGGTAAGTTAAAAGCTGGTTAAATCCCAACCTCTTCTACACGCACTGGTGGAGTGCTAGATATTGAAAGGGACCCTGTGGTGAATGTTTTTGTAAAATAAAGAACCGTTGAGGAAAATAATCTGTCGCTGCCTGATTTATCTCTTTGCTAGACTGAACTATCCACAAAGCAGGATCTTTTGAAGCAAGGCACATCAGTCTTGCTCTGAGCAGATGGACACCCCACCGTTCTGGACAGGATATGATGCTTTGAGGGTCTGCCATACCCACAGATGCCCGCTTTCATGAACAGTAGCTGCAGGTGCTTCATTACCCAGAAGATGCCTGGCTGGGTATGCTGAGACTCCGCCACCCTGGCAAAGCTGAAGGGCCCAGAGGTCCGCATCTGAGCAGAGGCAGACAGCCCCAGGCTAGCTTGCGATGGTGACGTGGCCTGGTGTGAGGCCTTGCCCAGGAGGACAGTCAATATTGCATGTGAGGAATTCTCTAATGAGGCGTTGGAATAAGAGACACAAGAAGATAATCAGAGACAGAGAGAGCATATCTCACGAGGATCGGAGAGGAGCCAGGAGCAGAAGCTGTAAGGCAGCAGAAGCCATGGGCACACACAGGTTAGAAGACAGAAAGAGGTCATTTCCAGGTGGAGGCAAAAGAGGAGCAGAGAGAGAGACACCGAATCATGAATTCGGCAGAGCTACTCAAGGCAGAAACTATGTGCCAGTTCTTATTATATTCTAACAATGGCTGTCTCTCCAGGAAGCCTGCGACTGTCTTCTGATCACCCCTGGTCCCTGTGTGCTCCAACACTAAAGGCAGCAGAGTACTGGTAAAAAGTGAGCGTCTCAAGGTCACACAGACTTAGGTACAAATCCTGGCTTTAACACAAAGCAGATACATGATCCTGGGCAAGTTACCTAAGTCTCCCAGCTCCGGTTTCCACGTCTGATAAAGAGGACAGTTAGGGGTACTGACCACACCAACTTTTTTTGGTTTTTTGAGGATTAAGTGTGTAAATATTTATTGAGTGCTAATCACAGAGCTTGGTCCATACAGGCTAGCTAATATGATTCCTATTGAACTAAAGATAAATTCAGGGAGGACTTCGGTTAAGGAGGTGAGTCAAGTGGTGTCCATGCTGAAAGGGAGAGAGAGCAGCCTTTACAAAGTGGGTGCTACCACTCGGCTCCTGCCGAGTACTGGAAGACCTGAGGTCCCCAGATCCTCCAATAATCAAGTGAGGCAGAAGTATGGACTGTGAAATGAAATGTCCTGATTTATATATATTGACAACTTAATTGAAAAATATACTCTGTAGGCAAACACAACAAACATAGCTGGGAGCTGAACTCCTCCTGTGAGATTCCAGAGAACAACCTCTATTCTCTGGTCTCCCCAGCATCCTTCATTCTGAAATCAACTCCATGCCTAAATCCCTCCTTCTCATTTTGGCCCTAATTGCTTACCAACTTTGTAAGAAATTACTTCCCCATTTTCCAATGGCTTCTCATCTCACTCACAGCAAAAGCCAACATCCTTACCTCCCAGGCTCTACATGACCTTCTTTTCAATGTCTCTATGACCCAATTTATTCTACTGCTCTCATCCTCATACTGCGCCTTCCTATTCCTTGAACACTCCCAGTACACTAATACCACAGGGCCTTTGCACTTGTTGGTCCCTCTGCCTGAAAAGTTCTTTCCTCACATATCCAAATGGCTTACTTCTTCATCTACTATAGACTGGTCCTCCAATGTCACCTCATCAGTGATGCCTTTCCTGAGGGTCCCATTTACCTTCCTTCTATTATTTCTCCCCCATTGCAATTATCATGATTTGATAATATATGGACAATTTTATATTTTTATATAATTATAATTTATTACTATAAAATATATATAACGTATTTTTATTTTGTTTAATTTTATATTTTTATATAAATATATGTTTTTTCTTGTCCATTTGTTTGTGGTCTTTCCACACTAGCAAGTAAGCTCAATAGAAATAGACTGGTATAGATTTTACTCACTGCTTTATCCTCAGTGCCCTAAATAGTGCCTGACACATAGTAGGCACTTAATTAAACCTTGTTGAATTGAGGAATGAAAAAATAGATGAACAAATGTTTCCTTGTTTAGCAAACATTTACCAAGACTTCCTGATACAGGGATGTTGAGCTAAAATATATCAAGAACTTTAACGTATTCAGACCATTTGAGCCAGTAATTCCACTCCTGGGAATATACCCTAAGGAAATAATACAGAATGGTGAAAAACAAATTTAAACTCAAAAAGATTTGATGCTGATGAACACAAAATAGAAAAAAAAAAAAGCATTAATAACCTACGAGGTAGTTATAAGATAGAATGATAAACATGTTGAAATACTTATGCTATAATATTCAAAAAAATATAAGATATAAATAATAGATTTTCAACTTTCAATACATAAAAGAGAAGAGGAAAAATGATAAAAAGTTACCATGGCTATGAAAAACTGCTAATTTATCCTTTTCTTCATTGTTTAAGTTTTCTACAATGAATATACATAACTTTTTTTTTTTTTTTTTGTGGGGAAGACCAGCCCTGAGCTAACATCCGTTGCCAATCCTCCCCCTTTTTGCTGAGGAAGACTGGCCCTGGGCTAACATCCGTGCCCATCCTCCTCTACTTTATATGGGACGCCGCCACGGCATGGCTGACAGGCAGTGCGTCAGCGGGCGCCCGGGATCCGAACTCGCGAACCCCGGGCTGCCAAGCGCGAACTAAACCGCTGCGCCACCGGGCGGCCCCCACATAACTTTTATAATTAGGAAATATAGGAAAAATAAGGACCGATCATAACTGGGGGTAAGGATGGCGATTTATTGTGTCCCCGAGGTGGACGAGGATATGGAAGCTGGAGGCAGGCTGGGTCCTTGTGGGAGACACAGGGCTGAGCTGCCTGGACTCTCTGTGTGACAGTCAGGCCCCCACTGGGTGATTTCCAGACATTTGAAGGGAGGCCACGACAGGAGTACCGGGTCCCCTGACTGCTGGGAAATTGCTCCAGCTCTGATCAATCAGGAAACAGTCTTTTCAGCCCTGACATTTATCAAACCTCCTCCACCCTCATCTGTCAGTATGCGGTGGGGCTGCCTAGCTGGGCACAGTCTAATCAAGTTAGAATGCCCTGAGGGTCCCTGGAGACAAAGAGGAGGGAGCAGGGAGAAAGGGGAGCAGGGACACAGGGCGAGGATCATGAAGGAGGAGGGGGAAGAGCAAATGTTCATAGAACACCCGTTTGTTTTGCTATCCTGGCAATTAATGCTGGGAAGTGACATTTTAAGGGGCTCTGGTGACAGCTTTGGTGACATTCCTGTTTGTGATTCCATGACAAATCTCTGTCTATATCTTATTTTAGAGAGTGTGGAGACAGCTCAGAGGAGAGCTGTCTGGGGATGCTGAGCTGTCTGTTGGAGGCATTGCTCCCTCCAGCTTCCCCAAGCCTAGGCATTTAGGCTCCAGGGCCAGTGTCCAGCAGGGGCGGAGCCAAGAAACCAAAGCCAAAAAGCTTTGCTGCAGAGTCAGGGTCTGGTCTTCCATAGCCTTGTTAACTCCACCACGTGGCACAATTAATTGGAGCAAAAACGAACATTCTGCCATTCTACAGTTGGCATTTGCTTGGTCCATCAGTTGGGGTGAAAAGAAAACTTCTCAATTCTGAACACTTTCCAGCCTGGCTAGTTCTAAGGAGCCTATTTTTTCAAACACAGATCTTGCCCCCTTTGTTTTCTAAGTCTTAAGAAGAAAACGGAATGGAAACAGATTTAGTTCACAGTTTACCATCTGAGAATCCGAAGGGCTTACTTATTATGTTCCATCAACAACTGTGCTACACCATCCTTGACAAATGGCCACCTAGTCTTGTTTGAATACTTCCAGAGATGAAGTGTTTATGATCTTTAAGATTAAGAGGGGAGGGCAATGATATTCAGGATGCTGCGGGGATAAATGCAGTGTGGCAAAGCGAAGAAAGTAGTGAACTTGAACTCAAGATATGTACATTTAACTAGAGCTTCACCACCAAGCTCGCTCTTTGTCTGGGGGTGAGTGATTTAATTTCTCTGAGCCTGACCAAGCTTCCTTTTCTCTCAAAAGGGTTCAGTAACACACAGAGTTATCATATAATGTTTATGAAGCCATTCTATAAATGTTAAAGGACTACATAAAATAAAGTGGCTGTTACTGTTTTATACCCCTCTAAACTGCGAGCTTCTAGGAGAAAACTATTTCCTATTTTGCATTGTATCTTCTGCATTAAATACAGGGTCAGGGTCGTGCACATAGCAGGAGCCGAGTAAACATTTGTTAAATAAGCAAATGAATGAGTGAATGAATGACCGAGTAGTGACAGAGAGGTGTACCCAAAGAGAAGACGCAGGGACTGAAATGTCAGCCCATCTCTTTCTACGGGCGGCTGATCAAGGTGCAGAGGAGACAGAAGACACACCAAACGGCCCCCAGGACATTTTACAATGCAGACTCCAAGAAGTGTTTTGAACAAGGAAAAGAGAGAGACGGTTTGGTAAAATGAAGTCAGGGCAGTTTGGCGTAAGAAAGTCATACCCTAACTTTTCTTCTTTTTATGCTGGAGAGCCTATCTTTCAAAAATAATCTTATGTGGAACCCCAATGTATGAACAGATTAGAGCAGTCCTGCTCTGGTTAAAGCAATCTTCCCCATTCTGCTTCCCTCTTGTCCCCAGGTACCCCCAGCACCCTCAAGGTGCAGCCAAATGGGATCTGTTGTTAGGAAGTGAGTTTCGCCAAGCTCTTTGAGAGCCTCCATCTGGGGCTCTGGGTCAGCTGGGAAGAGGGAGGTGTTGAGCTGTGGCTTGAAGGATGGTGGTATTTCCCAGGCAGGGAGCAGCGGGAAGAACTCTTTTTGGGGGTGGGTTGGGAGGAGAGAGTGTCCTAAGGAAAGAAGACAGAAGACGACAACCTGCCTTTGGGAGGGCAGGTTGAAAAGAAAGTAAGGAGTTTCAAGAGAAAGTATGGAAATGATGGGATCAGTGGGCCCTAGGGTAGAGTGAAAGACACCAGTGGGTTGGCCACAGGGACGGTGTCGGTGAGACATAAAGCCATCAGGAGGGCCTTGCTTGTCTCAGGCACCATTCCCAGTTCTTCCATCAACCCCTTACCCTGAGTCCCATGAATTATCTTTATCCTTCAGTTCTCTGGGCAAGGAGCACATCCAGGAAGCTATCACAGACCCAGTGATCAGGGACCAGTCTCCCTGTGGATGTCCCAGGACAATATAGCCTTTCTCAGGCTTGACAGATCCTTGAACTTCAGGTTATGATCCACTCAAAAACTGTAGAATCAGTTCAGTGGTTCACACTGGTATTAAAAAGATTGCATAAAAAGAATAGAAAATATCAGCATGCCACATGTAACAAGGGGTAAGTATTATTTTACAAAACTTATTTCAGAGACACATTCACATGCATACACGTGTGGGACCACAGTGTGAAATATATTTCTCATTGTGGTTGGTATTTGACATTTTTGATAAACACAGCTCTAAGAAACGTCACTTGCTAGCATTTAAGCCCATGTCTGACCTCTCCTACTCAAATAAATTGACAGGATTCACACATGTTGTGTCATCTTCAGAAAATGCTTGGATTTGGGAATCACCAAAACCATATGAAATTGGTTTCAAATGCTGGCTCCATTACTTTTAGCTGTGTAACTTTGAGATGACCTCTACATTTTGATAAGGATAATTTCTTATGAGATGGATGGGAAGATTCAACAAATCATTGACTTGAAAATACTAAACAAACTTTGTCCAGTTCAGGAAAAGGGTAAGGAGTCCGTACAGAGGTTACCAGCCTGTGGAAAGGACTAAGATATCCCTCTATCCATTCATTAATTTATCCACTCCTCTATCTACTGACCCAACACATATTTTGGCACCTATTATGTGCCAGGCACTCTCTTAGGCACAGAACAAACCAAACAGACCTGGTATATGATCTCATGGAACTCTGAATCTAGTAAGGGAATTAAAATAGTTAATAAATAAATCCAAATAATAAAAAGTACTATTACAGAAACAAATAGAGGAATTGATAGAAGACAAAAGAAGAGAACTCATAGAGAAAACAGCTTTGTCTGGTGAAGTGGGGTTTAAGCTGAGACCAGAATGATGAAGAAGGGTTAGCCATGACAGACTGAGGAGAAAAAGAGGGGATTTTTCCAGGCACAGATAATCATGTCATATGCAAAAGGCCGGTGGTGAAGAAGCTTAGCAAGTCTGAAGAACAGAGAGGACGCCATTGTGGCTAGAGCACAGATAGTGAGGGTCAAGAGCAATGAGAAGTCTGGAACCAGGGTGATTGTAACAGAGTGGTTGCTGTGTGGAGAACAGATGAGGAGGGCAGGCATGGCAGCAGGAAGGCACGTGAGGACGAGGAGGTCTGGGGACGTCAGGAAGACTGACGTGGCTTGAAGAGGGCATGAATGGACAGGGGTGAAGGTGAGGGGCTGGAAACAGGCGAGAGCCTTTGTGTGAAGAAGTCTGAACACCAAGAAAAAGCACTGGATGAGGTGTTGACTGTGAAGGAGCTCTGAAATCTTAGAAAGCACTGCACAAGGATGACATTTATATGACATTCACAGGGGGTGTCAGAGGGCAAGATGATAAACAGCTTCTCAGTTCTCTGTCACCCTAGAGTGCTTTACTGACACCAAACATGAGTTCCCTGCACCCGTGGGGACCACGCCAAACACTCCAAAGAACTGGGATCTCCCTGTTGCAAAGTCCCTTCTGCCAATTTAGAAGCTCAGAATTACCGTGCAGCAGCTTCCTGCCTTGGAGAACAGATGTTAATGACCTATTTTTCTTCCCAGATTTGTGGATGAAGCAAGCTCATGGTCGTTCTGCTTTAGCTATCCCTGGGATTGCAAGAGCTTGGTCCCTTCCTAAGGATCATGAAGTTCTGAGCAGTGGAGGGTGTTCACACCCCCAGCTCAGCCCCTTACCATGACAGCTCATGCTCGTGTTTTCACCTGGCTCAGCCACTTTCCAGCTGTGTGACCTGGGACAAGTTACTTAACCCTTCTCCCCTTCAGTCTCCTGCACTGTAGAGTGGGGGCAATATTGGTAAATAACTCATAGGGTTATTGTGAGGTGTAAGTGACACAATTCATGGGAAGTTCCCAGAACAGTGGTCATCAGTAAGTAGAGGTCAGCTGTCAGCAGCGGCAGTAGCAGCAACAATAGCAGCAGCATTGGTTTCCAAGCCAAACCTTCCATCCACCTTCCCCTCAGGGTTAATTACAAATGGCTCAATGAGATAATGTATAGGACAGCAGCTGGGCTCTTATAAAGATTCAATAAAAGTTGCTTCATCCCCACCCTCTCAACAAGGTCCCACCCACCTTGAGACTTTCTGGTCTGCAATTCTGAGCAGCAATCAGGTTTAGCCTACTGGTCCCATGTCAGAGAGAGCTTGACTCCTCCCCATCTATCACTGTGGGCCACTCTGGTATCTGATGCCCTTTTCTTTCCTTCCTCCACCCTAGGTCCTGAACTAAAGTAGAAGAGCAAAGAAAAGCCTTTATTCCGCATCACTTCATCAAAAGAACCATTACTCAGAGTAATGAGGAGGACTGGCCTCTGGCAAAGAAAAGAATTTGGACCAATGTTAATTAGAAAAGAAATCTAAACAGTAAATTGCACATATAAAATGATGGCAATGATACCAACAAAACCAGAAGGGTCCACGATAACATACGGATTACCAGTGTGATGGGGTCGTGGGTGTTCGTGTAGATCTGTGTGGGAGACTATACGTAGCCCCCTTGGGAGTATAAAACAAATTTTAAAAATGAATAAATATGGCAGTACCTACCAAAATTACAAATGTGTCATTTGTCATTACAAATGTGTAATGTGCACTCTTTGATACAATGATTCTGCTTTTAGGCACCTGTCGTACAGAAATAAGCCCACACTACGCAAGGATATGTACATATGTGTGTGCGTGCACACAAGGATGTTTACTGATATTGTACGTGTAGAAAACCAAGATGACGGTCCATAACAGGGGATGGTAAAGTAAATGTTGGTGTGTTTGATATGTTCACATTATGGGATCCAAAAAGAATAAGATAGGTGTGCATGGCTGACATGGAAAGATGCTTTTCATACATTGTTTAGTAAACTATCAAATTGCTGCAGAATGATATATGTGGCTGAGATGGCCCTACTAGTGTACATTTGCACCCAGATATACACCATATATACACCCAGAAATGTGTGTATTGGAAAATGCTAGAAGAATATAAATCAAACTATTACCTTATCAAGGATTAGTCCTGTCAGTGGGATAGGATGGGAAGACAAGGGTAGGACTTTTAGTTATTGCTTTATATAACTCTTTCTCTCTCTCTCTCTTTCTCCCTCGCTCTCCCTCCTTTTCGTCTTCTATTATAAAGAGCATACATTTCTTTCACAATAATAAAACAAAATTAAGAAAATCCAATATCCATTCAGCCATCCCCTACCCTATCCCTTGATAAAGTGATAAATTTGCTATTTTAATTTCCTTGAGCTCCCATGCATAATATTCAGGGAAGGGAAACATAAATTTAAGGACAGATAAGGAGAATTGGAATTAAAATGTATCAAGTTTCTGTTATGTACCAAACACAGCGCTGAGCATTCACATGTTGACATGATTAAATTCTCAGCAACTTGCTAAGGTGATACCAGGAATGATATTCACAATACCTGAGACCTTCTAAGGCACAGGCACTAAATAGCAAGACGGGATGCCAGCCATAATCCTGGAGTAGCATTCTAAAGCCACTCTGTTCCTGGACAGTGGGGACAGCAGGAAGGTCCTTGGGGAGGGGCTGGGACTGCAGGAGGAGGGCATTGGGGGGGCTCAGGGCAGTGAGCTACTTACCAACTGGCACAGAAGAATTTCAGTATTTAACAAAAGGTACGGCCACACGAATATGTATCAGCTGAATATCAAAGCTGCTCAGTACAATGCCCTTGGGGCCTGGGAACCCAAGCAGTTGTCGCTTGGTAATGAAACCTTCTCCCTCTGCTCTCCAGATTTGTCCCCTCTGTTATTTGCAGGTCCAGGCTGAAAAGCAGCCTGATGGAGCTCAAGTATGACGAAGCAGTTTGAATTTATAGGGAAATTCTCAGTGTGAGACGTGCAAGTGGGCAACGTAATTTCAAAAGGGCTGTGGGATTACTTTTGTAGGCACCGTCCAGCCTCTGAATACTCGCCCACTCTTGACAAAATGCATGGCTGTGCCCAGGTCACCTCATAAAAGAGAGAGGCTTGTGGTTCTCTCCCAAGGGCCAGTGAGACAACAGAACACACATTTGGTCTGGGCTGTTGCTGTGAGATCTTCTACAATCTGCCCAGGGAACTGTCCCTCTTCTGTCCAGGCGAGGAGGACAAGGTGCTCAGGGACCATAATGCCACAAGAACAGCCCCTAGCAGTCACCTCGCCATGGTTGGGTGACCAGTATCCTGCCTGGAGTCAGGAAAAGTGCACCCTCTACTTTCTTCTTGACTAGCTTTCTCCCTCTCCTGCCTTTATCGAATCTAAGGATGGCTGGGATACAGTATTAAATGAAGTACTTTCTTTTATTTCAAATTGTACTTTGTTTTAAAGACTACTTGGAGGAAGATTAAAAAAAATAATTTTGGTCAGATGAACACAGGTGAGATGAAGGCATGGAGATGCCGGGTAGCTAAGAGGTTTGCTCCTCAGTGAATTGAGGAGCGAGGTTCAAGTCCAGTCTGCTTACCTCCGCTCCACCAGGCTGCACTGCCAGGGCTATCTTATTTCTTATGCATCCACCACTGATTCTCTTTGGATTTCTCTTTGGTGCTTCTCAAAGCTACTGCTGAGATTTCAGAAAATAAGGGCCTAGCTTTGTTGTTTGTATAGAGTTCTACTTGAAAGAAAACACAAGGGAAAGAGTCATCTCTAAGTCACGATGCAGAGGTAGGTCTGAAAGTGTGCAGGCTCTGGGTACCCTACTGGTGAGAAGAGGCCAAGAGCACTTTCCCCTACTTCTCCAGAGTTAGTCTTGTGTACCCTCTGCACCCAGCACAATTCTGCCCGCTGAGCCATCCCTGTCATACAAGAGTCAGGTACCTACTCCCCATCCTCCAGAATAACTCAGAGAGGCTTTGGAGGCAGCTGAGATATACAGCATTTGAAATGCAAAGAATGTGTTCTCTTCAAGGAGCATAGGACCTGGAAGGCAGACTCCAACTCCCAATGAAACAAGCCATCATCATGATGCCACGTGGGCCATTCTGAGCACGACAGCCATCTACAGCCAGGGTTCTTTCTGGCCAGCAGGCTGGAGCTTGGGGACAGGGATCTAGGATCTTACTTTGCCTCTGCCGCATCCTTGCTGTGTGGCACGGGGAGATCCAGGACTATTTGAGCTTTGGCTTCAGTGTCCTACTCACCCCATTTTTCTCCCAGAAGGATTACTGTAATGTTCTTGACGGGCAGAGGCTCTGTTTTCCTCACCTCTATTCCAGCGTCTATCATGGCATCTGGCACAGTGTAACAACTTTAAAGACTGATGGTATGAATAACAATAACAGAAATGTGTATTGAACGTTTACCGTATACCATACATTTTACATGTGTGACTTCATTTATTTTCCCAACCACTCTGCAAGGGAGAACATGAGTGTCATGCCCCATTGATGGGAGAAGAGTATGTGACTTGTCCAAGGTCACAGAGCTCGTATGCTGGATGGGAAAGTGAATTTCTGTATTGTTCTGCCTCCTGCGTACAGACTCTGTATTGCCATTTGTGTTGCCTTCCAGCTTGGGGAAGGAAGGAAGGGGCGGGGGAGGACGTCAAACAAGATTATTGGCAATGACCTACCCCCCCATCTGCTTCCCCACTATGAAGATATCTGCTGTTCTCCATCTGGAGCTTGATGGAGGCACAGGGGGCAGGGGGCAGAATATGCCTTTATTAGCTGCCTCTTGGCCCCTCTTCTTGGTGGTCACTTGCCTGTCATCACTGATCCTTCCTGGTACCTTTGTAGCATTTATCTAAAGGAAAATAGCCAAATCCCATCTATAAACAAGCTGGAGCCACAGACATTTAATAAAGACAAATATAAACACATCCTGTGCAGAGGTCCATATAATCCATTGTCCTCAAACAGAACAAAGAGGATGGGTCTTTGCAACAGCATATATGAAAAAGAGTGAGAGGTTTTAGTCATCAAAAAGTCCAGAATGAGCCAGCAATAGCCTCAAAATACAAATGTGGTCTCAGGCTGCATTAACAGAAGCATAACAGCTGGCAAGAAGGAGGTTAAAGTCCCAATTTGCTCAGCAGGGGAGCATGCCCACCTTGAGGAAGAGGAGTGTCAGTTCTGATGATGAACTCCATGACGTGAAAAATTAGAATCTCCATCTAGAGGACAGTGACCAGGATAGTGAAATGTCTAAAAAATATATGTCATATGAGACTAGCTGAAGAAACTGGGATTGTTTATTTAGATTGATTTCCAGAAGTTATAGGGTGGCCTTTTTTCTGTTGTCAAATTTTGCAAGAGCTGCCTTGGAGAAGAAATCCACTTTCTTTGTGGACATGAAGGGCCAGGGAAACAGATTTCAACTCAGTATAAGGAAAAACCTTCTAATAGTCAATAGTGTCTGGAAATGGGATGAGCTCTCTCCTGAGTAGTGAGAAGGCCATCAAAGGAGGTAACCAAGAGACACTGGAGAGATGTTGGACTGCATACCTTCTGATGCTCCTCAAAACTCCAATTTTTTTCTCCCATCTTTTTTTTCCCCATCACTAATGAAGAAGTAGAACACACAAACTCTGATAACCCAACAGAGAGTTGGTCATAAATCCAAGATGGCTTAGCCCAGAAGACACTGCCTGTGTCCCCAGTCGCCCAGGTATTATGCCTCTTCCCAGCTCCCCAGAACGCCCCCTGGAAGGCGGGACGCAACAAGGAGGACTCACCTTTCTTCTCAAAGTCCCCTTTCTCTTCCCCTGGCCGGCCCAGGCTGTCCAGGGTGTGGGTCACCTGGCTGCCAAACTCATCCTCCCGGGAGACATGGTTGGCCCGCCGGGGCGGGTCCTCCTCCTCTTCATAGTCATAGTCATCCAGGATGGGGGTCTCCCGGATGGGCACGCCAATGACGGAATTGTGGGCCTGCAGCCGGGAGGAGCGGAAGCTTTCCCGGGCCTGGGGACCCAGCAGCACCGACGGGATGTAGTGGATCTCGTGAGTGGCTTCCGTGCTCGCGCTCTTCTGCGGGATGCGGCGACGCTTGTGCCAGCGCCGCTGGGCGTACAGCGCCACAGTGAACACCAGCAGCAGCAGCAGCAGCGCAATGAGACCACCCTAGAGCAGAAGGGAAGAAGGACAAGCAAGTGGGCTAGAGTGCCAGAGGGCATTTTCCTGTTCACCACACTCAGCTCAGATCCCCGTTTGGACTCACAGGGCCTCAGGAACCACCAGCCACGGCTTGGAAGCCAGAGGGATGCTGTTTCCAAACCTGGCTCTCTCACCACAAGCTGTGTGACCTTGGGCAAATGGCTTGACTGCTCTGAGCCTTGCTCTTCACATGTATCAGTGATGAGTAAAAACTCCTGCCCTTTCTTCTTCATGAGGTTGCCATGAGGAGCAAATGAGATAGATAATGGCCATGTCTGAGCAACGCAGACTGCTAAACCTTGGGAAGAGTCAGGGCTGGGGCTTCACACAAGTGAGTATGTGAGTCTCGACTCTGCCTCCCACTAGCTAACTGACCCCAGGACATTTACTTACACTTGCTCAGCCTTGGTTCCTCATCTCTAGAGTGAGTCCACTGAGGGCTCAAGGGATAGTAGCCTTCCTTCCATCCTGCTGCAAATATAGTATAGCATTATTAAGTCAAGCATAATTTCTGGATAGTCTATATTTTTTTCATTACCAGAAACATTAGTCTTTTAATGTCTGCTTCCCAACAAGGGGCCTGAGACAAAGTAAGTGCTTCATAAATATTTGGTGAATGAGTGAGTGAATGAATGAATGAATGAATGAAAAAAGGACCTTTCTAGGGCTCCTTCAATCAGAAGCTTAAGGCAAACTGAAGTTTATTTTTCTTTACTACATCCAACTGGTAAATATTTGATAGAGTCTGCATACCCGACATTAAATTGAAATCGGCTAAAGTGTTTATGAACACATCTTACATGATTCATGAGATTCACGAAATACCCTGCTCTGTGAGTTCCTTAAGAGCAGGGGTATTAGCAAAACATGTCTGTGCTCCCACAGCACCTGCCGAGGGCTCGAGCTGGGGAGCTGCATTCTCCTCACCTCCCTTATGCGCTCTGAGCCAGAAACCTCTCTGCCAAACGGGGCGCTGCTCCATCATCTTGCTTTTCTTCATCATACATTGTGCTTCGCGACTGGGAGATTGGAGGCCACTTTGCTGAGTCCCTGATGTGTAATTTCTAGAGTTGGGAAGGATCACCCTTGTTATCTGGGGGAGGAAGATTTAGAAATCCAGAGCCTCAGACACTGAGACGGTGAGGAGCAGAGCAAGATCTGAGCCTCATTGTTTGTGTTTATTTTGTTTGGTTTTGCTTTTTTAGCTCAAAAGCCTACATTCTTTCAACCACACCCATGTGGCTGACTGCTCTTCCTCGTCTACGATCTCATTGAGGGCAAGGAGGATTTCTGACCACTACCTGTATCGCATCCAACAAAGACGACAGATGTTAACCCGGAATCCATTATCTTGGTGGGGGACTACTGTGAGGGATACCTGTTTAGGCCAAGAAGAACATTACTTACTAAAACAACTCAGCTATCCTGCTGACTACGCTGGAAAACTCTCATGTTCTTTCTGCAAGGCCCTCAGCTCATTGAGCCAGAAGTCATCACCTCCACAGGCAGTGAGGAGTGGGTGGGTAAGGGCTAAGAAGAGGCCAGGCACACAGGGACGGCTGACAGCCCCGCCTTGACTCCGGCACTGAGCTACTGCCGGATCCCCGGGAAGGTTTCTCTGGATATCAGAACTTAAAAACAAATATACAAACCAAACAAAGCTATAAGTATGTGTATTTATGTATATGTGTATGTGTGCAATCTGTCAAATACATGTGAAATGTGTGTGTGCCTGGAGCCCTAGAGAAACAAGAACGGGTCCTTTTCCCCTCCACAGAACATACAATAGTGATTGTTCTCTGTCTAGACACCATGTGTGACATGGCATTACTTGTCAATTTTTTTTACAAGGAGACAGAAGGAGGGAGTGAAGAAGGAAGAAACTTAGAAGGAAAGAGATAATAGGAAAGAAGAATGAAGAGAAAAAGGAGGCAGGAAGAACACTAACACGAGGTAAAAACAATAGCAGAGCCTCTCCTTCCTAATTTTACTTAATATTATTTTATTTAGTCTTCAGGGCAATCCTGTGTGATAGGGGTTATAGTTTCTGTTCTGTAAATGAAACGAGGAAAAGGTGGTTCAGAAAGGTTATGTTAACTTGATTAAAGTCACACAGATTTTGATCCTGGGTCCAACTGGGTACAAGAGGCCAGGATGTGGTAAAGCAGGGATTTGAACCCAGCTCTTCTTTGCGCATCTGCTGGTGATTTGACAGTAGAGCAGTTCTCACAGAGCAAAGGGAGGGAGAGGGACAAGTGGGAATGATGGTGAGGGTGCAGGGGGAGGGAGGAAGTCCAAGAAGGGAAAAGGAAAACACTGTTTTCAAATCCAGGATTCAATGGGCACGTCTTGAAGCTGCCTCTTCAAGAAGCTTTTAGTCTGAGCACATTGATGCCCTTGGGGAAATCTCCCTGCCTGACCCCAGTCCTCTATCTCCTCACCTTTGGGTGTTTCACATGCTGTGAGGGTTGGACGCCGCCTACTCCAGAGCCCTTCACCACCGGCCGCTTCCGTCCACCCTGATTATGGGTGTTTGATCCTGTGGTCAGATCCCAGGACTAACACTGACCTGGCAAAGACGAAGCCTAACCAGCCTGTCCACTGCAACCACCACCACCACCACTCCTTGTCCCCATCATACCCCAATGACCCTCCCTGGTCACCCCTGTGGTCCTGGATTCCTCCTAAATCCACACCGGGAGCTCCTGGAAGGCAGGAAGCCCCATCTCTTGCCTCCAGAACCCTCCAGCAGTGTCTGGCATAGTGGCCAAGAGCTGGCCTCAGAGTGACACAATTTTAGTCCAGGTTTCACTGCTTAGAGGCTGTGTGACCTTGACTAGGTCACTTGAACTTTCAGAACCTTGGTTTTGTCATTGGTTAAGTGAGGGCATATTCACAGCGTCACCGCACTGGGTCATTGTGAGGCTAGGTAAGCTGCGTGCTGAGTATTCAGTGCAGTGCGGGCACATGGTCGCTGCTCAGATTGTTATCTACTGCTATCGTCAACACCATTCAGAAAGTGCATATTTAATGTTGAACGAATGAATAAAGGAATGCATGAACGACTTGACTTTCTGTCCCTGAATGACTATTCTACAACACTTGTCTCGAGTCCTCAAATCCTTCTTCATCAGGACCACTTCACGTGTGCTCTGCCAGTTACCTTTACGACTGCATGTTAGGCATCATTGTCCTATGTTAAGGGAGGAAACTGAGGCACAGAGAGAGGAGGTCGGTTACCGAAGGGGGGCAGCTGAGATCCAAGCTAACGCCAGCATGGCTGCACAGTTCTGCCACGGGTGGGAAGGGACAGAGGCACCAAAGGCCTAGTGAGCCCCTGCTGAGCCTCACTTCTGCCTCCTCAAGTCACCTAGGCAATTTCAGGCACAGGCTTCCCCACACAGGAAAATTCCAGAAGGTAGTGCAGTGGAGCGCCACCCACTTCCCTTTCCCGCTTTGACAGGGGCTGAGTCTGGGGGTCCCTTTACTTGATGACCCACTGTTTCCTCAGCCCCTGGCCTTGCCGTCTGATGTGACCCCAGGCCAGTGGCTCTGGCCCTCCTGTTGGGGTACAGGATCCTGTTCGCCCTGACCTCAGCTCCCACCAGCTTCAGTAGAGACACCAACCACGTGGCTTCCGTTACAGATCGGAATTTCATTGGCAAAACATGGCCAAAGGAGAATTCCAGTATTCCAGGACTCACTGACTGACTGAAAACATGTCACCAGGCTGGGCTCCTAAAGGGCTCAGAAGACCTCACCTAAAACACAGTAGCAGCTCAGGTGATGCTGCAGGCCCCAGTCTGAGGAGCCCTGTGTTCCCAGACCCTGAAAAAGTGATGGGGTACAAGAAGTTGGGGACAGGATCTAAGGATGCAGGAAAAGGTTCCGAATTCAAGTTTACTCACTATATGATCTTGAATTTCCCAGATTCTCCCAGGGACCCTCAGTTTACTCCTCTGTACACTGGACTTGTCAATATTTGGAACAGGACAGCCCACAGTCAGGGACAAAGACTGGGGGTCAGAAAGACTTCTTTAAAATCCTATGCTACCATGCATCAGCTGGGCGACCGTGGACAAAGGAGTGAATGCCTCTGAATCACAATTTTCTCACCCATTAAATTGGGTCAAAAACATCCTTAGAGAGGGAGGTTCGATGTGAGCTCATGGATACGCAGTGCTGTGCTCATGCCTGGCACTCGGTAAACCCGTGACAAACTCCCATTCATCGTACCCACAGGGCTGTTGTGCAAATCAAATCTGAACACTGCTGTGACGCCCCTTACAAACTGAAGGGTGCTGTGCACAAGCAAAGGAGCTCAAGAGAATCACCATTTGGCCGCCTCCGTCCTGGCGGGACATTCCACCCAAAGAAAGCAGATGTGTAACTCAGAATCGGGAAGAAACTGTCATCGGCATCCACGTGGACTGGTCCAGGCGGCTGTACCACTCCCCGCCTGCAGAGTTGTACCCTCACTTCTTTGTGGGCTTCCTTCACCAAGGGCAAGCAAACGGAGAAGCGGGAGCTGTCGATGAAGAGGTGAGCAGGGCCAGAGTGTCCAGCCACTGAGTCTACACGCCAGGAGCAAACACAGGCCCTGGCAGTGGAGAAAACGCTGCAGGACAAGCAGGGAGTCAAGAAGGGAGCAGAGGACGTAGGGAGAAGGCTGCAAATCTTTAGAAAGCAAGTTAAGAAGAGGCTAAGGGTCCAGGGATGGCAAGCTGAGGCCCTGTTGGCCTCAGGGACAACCCAATGCCAAATCCAATTTGGACTGTGTTCACTCTAGGGGGGCCCGAGACAAACAAGGTTACAGGAGGGGCAGCGAGTTCCAGAAATAAAAATGCGTTTCTTAGTTAGGGAGTGGTTTCTGTGAGCTTACAAGCAGCACAGGTCTCGGGTGATTAGTTTTACCTTCTTATGGATCTGGGGATTTCACTAAACTGTCAGAAAGGAAGTGGGAAAGAGACGGGAGAAGGAATGTGTGTCCCCATGCCTTCTGGAAGCTTCCCTACTGGAAGTCTCTCTACAGCAGCATCAGCCCACTCCTTGTTCTATTACTGACAGTGAGTCTCAGATCCCCTGGTGGAGCCAGACCAGGGTGAGGGGAGGTGATGCCAGAGCAGAGGGGCGTGATGGGGAAACCGGGTGATGTGGACACACAGGCAGTGTGGGGATCTCTGCTTCTCTGCTTGCTGTTGGCTGTGACAAGATGACTGCGATATTTTACCTCCTTGGGCTGCAATGGGCTCACCTATAAAACATGCTGATTGTTCCCTACGGGCAAGGTTATGCTAAGGATTAAACAAGACAATAAAAGGTCTGGCACCACAAAAGTCAACCAATACCAGCCTCATTCCTTCAGCCTCTCTGTTCCTCTATCCCAAACCAAATCCTTTCATATCCCAACCTCTGGTTTAAAACCCTTTCCTGGCTCCCCTGGGGCCCTCAGAATAACGTCCAGATTCCCAACCTGGCACCCAAACCCCATCATGACCAGGTCCCTGCTTCCTTCTCATGCCCCAGCTTCTCACAAGTCCTAACTCATACCCTGTCCTAGAGGCACACTGAGCGATTAGCATTCCCCCAAAGTGTGATGCTTGAACTCTTCCATGCTGGCTGCTCCCTCAGCCCAGAGCACTCTCTCATTCATTCCCTGTAGCATCTGAATAATGACCCCCAAAAATTCATGTCCACTCAGAACCTCAGAAGATCTTATTTGGAAATAGGGTTTTTGCAGTTTTAATTGGTTAAGATGAGGTCATACTGGACTGGCTGGGCCCTAAATCCAATGACTGGTGCCCTTATAAGAATAGCAGAGGACATTGAGACCCCCCAAACACACACAGAGAGAAGGCCATGTGAAGATGGAGACAGAGATTGGAGTAATGTATACAAGCCAAGGAATGCCAAGTACTGCCGGCAACCAGCAGAAGCTATTGGGACAGATTCTCTCCCAGGGCCTCCAGAAAGAGCAAACCCTGCTATCTTGATTTGTGGCTTCTGTTGTCCTGAACTGTGAGAGGATACATTCCTGCTGTTTTAAGCCCCTACTTTGTGGACATTTGTTATGGCAGCCCTAGGAAACCAATATCCTCCTCTGCACCTGCTCAGTTCAGCTCACCCAGCCATCAAGCTTGGAGGTCACTTCCTCAGGGAGCATCTTTGCCTCTTCAAGGTGGGGCGGGCTGTGCTCTCTTCTCTCACAAGTTCCATGGTCATCAGTTATCTGGCTACACTGCTGCCATCTAATCATCTGGATGACCATTTTCCCACTCTAGGTCCTGAGCTGCCATTTATCCCTATCATTTTCCTAGCCTATGATGCAGTGCTTGGCCCAGAGAAGGTGCTTAATAAACATTCAGGAGCCCCATATCCTGACCAGATGAGCTAGAGGCATGTAAGTCTACAGTCCCCGTATCAGCTCTGACCTCAGCATCCACAGGCACCTGATCAAACCTGGCACGGTCCCTCTTCGCTGCTCTGCTTTTATCCCAGAGCTAGTGCCTCCAGCTGGTTTGCATACATGCACAATATCAAACACCGGAATACACAGAGGAGAAAAACAAAAAGCACCCCCAAACCACCCCACCGAGAGAGCCTTCAGAAAAGTCGAACTTAGAACTCCATTCAGCGTGGCCTCATTTTAATCTATTTTTCATGTTAAAATACCCAGGCACAGGAGAAGGAGCCAGAGAAAGGAAAGAAAGGGATAATGTGAGAAATGCTTTATTTGACAATGTGTCATTCGGAAACTGATTATTTCTGTCTCCGGCCTTTTTAATATTCCCTCACAACGGCCAAGCTGCAAGGGGATTTGGTATTCTAAGACTGGATTTATAATACTCTGTTCAGCAGTGATAAGAACACGGGCCTTTAATCCTCAGAGCTGTGAACATGCATATTCTCCCAAGTAATGTCCTTCCCTTCTCCTCACTCGTGTCTGGTCCCTGACAGCCAGCCCCAGGATGGCTGAGGACTGGTGATCCATTGGGTGTTCTCTTGGCCAGTAGCCGAGTGACAGAGCTGGTAGGGAAAGGGCCCGGGGCTTCAACTTCTCTGGAAAGTCTTCTTTCAGGCCTCAGTCTATGTTTACACTGGAGGGATTATTAGAAAATAGTCCAAACCCTTGATGTTACAGAAACTCAGGCTCAGAAAGTAGAAGTGACCAAGATCACAGAACACCTTAACGTGGTTTTAGGGACAGAATATGCAGCCAATACCCTCCAAAGGTGCTGAGAAATCAGGTGAATCTGGACAATTTGATCTACAAAACAGCTTCCACCACTTTCCCTTTCTCTCCATGCTATGGCTGTCCTATGCCCCAGCTGTCATTGTCTTTCATTGTGATCATTTTAGTACACTCTGGATATCTCCCAGGCTTTGCCCCTCTCTCTCCCACTGTTCTCAATCCACCTTCCCTACCATAACTAAGGCGCAGCTGGAAACAGTGCCCCTCCCCATTGACTAAACTGGAAAGTCCTACAGATTGACAGTTCAAGTTCTTGTCAATCACACCTCCACCTTTGTGGATAACCTAATCTCAAAAACATATGCTTCTGAAATATCCTTCTCAAAATATATGCTTCACTCATCCATGCAACCAACCCTGCCGAGTGCCTACTACAGAGTAAGCATGGTGCTAAGTAGCCAACCACACTGGAACTCCCTGTTCCTACTGAATGTTCTGAGATTTTGCTCAAGCCATCTCCTCTGCCTGGAACACTGTCCTCATTGTCATTCCTCCATCTGCACGTCCAAATACCACCCAGTCTTCAAGGTTAACTTCAATGCAATCTTCCTGATGAAGTCTTCTGGGATCGCCCCCCTCTAGGCTCAGCCAGAAGGGATCTCTTTGTCTTCTGAACTCCCACAGTGCTTCATCCCAACCATCGTTTAAAGAGCTTTAGCATTTTCTACCTTGCATTAGAGTTACTGATGCTTATTACTTAGCTCCCCTACTGGTTAGATTATTATACCCATTGCACAGATGAAAAAGTGGAGGCTTACAGCACAAAACAAGGTGGCAAATTTATGGGATAAGTCCTCCCAACCGGGGCAGTTTCCACTAAACTTCAGGCTCCCTCTCTCACAGGCTGGGAATGTCCACTGGACCTTGAGGGAACTGCAGGAGAATAAGAGGATAATACAGGTGAGAACCAACTTACAAAAGGCATGACCATTCTTTATGCATGAAGGATCCAGAGGTGTTTTCTCGTTGTTGTTGTTGTTTTTTTTTTAAGTAATAGGGTGTCAAGATCACAATGGATGTGGTGGACAGACTGGAAACAGGGAGATCAGCGAGATGGCTCTTAACAATAGTCTAGGACAGCAGTGCTCACCTGGGGGCAATTTTGCCCCCCAGGAGACATTTGGTAATGGAGACATTTTTGGTTGTCACAGCTGGGGAGACGGTGCTATTGGCATTTAGTGGGTAGAGGCCAGGGAATCTGTAAGCATCCTTCATGCACGGGACAGCAACGTACAATGAAGAATTATCTGGCCCCAAATGTCAATAGTGCAGAGACTGAGGAAGCCCTGGTCTAAGAGAGAGATGATGAGACCTGAAATAAGAGCAGTTGAAGTGGGTAATTAGCTAATGGGGTAGTAATAAGATATACACAACAGGGTAGGAAGATATGGTGTTTGATTTGCAGGGAAGGGGGAAGGAGGAGTGTGCCAAGAATGACACTGAGGTGTGGACCCTGTCACTGGATTAGAAAGGAATCTAGCTATGTGTTAATTTTTTCCTGCGTAAGCTCCAAGAAGGTTCTAAAAGATCCTAGCACATAATCAAACGAAGAGATAAGTTTACATGTGTGAACAATTAGGAGAAGATAAATGCACAATAACAGATAAATATTTGCATATATATATTATATATATGTATGTATATAGTCACATGTATAAAAATATACTCACATCTATCTTTATATATCTATAGTTAGTTATTTTTATCTATAGTAATCTCTTTGCCTCTAGACAGATATAGGGTGACCTATTTAAAAGAGGTCCCATTACAGAAAATGAAACATTTTGCTTTTAAACTAATCATCTACTTACAATGTATCTATTAGAAACACTATTTTATTTCTCAAGGTAATGCCAAGGGAATAAAATAAAAACGCAGCAGTTTTTTGGAACATATTCATTCCCCTCCCAGCTCAACCTTCCTTAATCATTTTTAGATCAGATCAGAATGGGGGCCAAATCCTGGGAGATCATCCTGAATCCTGCAGCAATTTGTCAAAGGAAAGCTAAAGAATATTGGGACACCAGTGTTTGCCCACGAGTCACACAGACATGGATTTGAGTCATGGTTGAACTATCTTTTAATTGTGTGTTTTGGGATACGTCACTTGAGTTTTCTCATCTGTAAGTTGGGTTGCTAACACCTAACTGAGACAGTTTGGGGAGGATTAATGAGATGGCATGATAGAACACATTTAGCACAGTGGCTTGCAGGTACAGGGTCTCAGGAAATATTAGCATCCTTATTATTGATGCAAGGCCTGTTTTCTGAAAAATTAGATCCAAAGTCATGGTGAAGCCACCCATTCCCCTCCCCACTGTAGTATGAGATATTCTCTGTACAGTTTCCCAACTGCATCCCCCTGATCATCCCTGTTCCTCTCCTACAGGGTCCAAGCTGTGCGACCTTGCCCAGGTCTCTTCCCCTCTTTGGGATGAGTGAAGAGATTCCATGGTTTCTAACAGTCATTCCAACTTCAATATTCTAGATTAGAAAGACAAAAGCAAACTTGAAAGCATTTTTTGACAGATGACATACATATATTCTTATGACATCCTGTGTAGTATTCCAGTTGGATACGTCCTGTATCTTTTGCTCAAGCTGCTCACTCTCCCTGAAATGCCCTTCCCCCACTTCCTTGTCTAGTTCTTTAAACCTCAGCTCTTGGGTCATACAGCCTTTCTGAAACCTGCTATCTCTGGCTAGGTTAAGTATCCACCTTTTAGGCCCCTCAGCGACGCATGTCTCTGTCTGCCAACATCCCTTCCATCACCTTGAGGGCCCCTGGAGGGCATCTTTAATCAACACTGTACCTAAGACCTAACCCAGGGTCTGACACCAAGTAGGCCTCACTATGCATTCATTGTATTTCTCCAGTGAGAGGCAGTGAAGAGAAGGGGAGGGTTTTATTTGTTTCTGAATGAATTTGAATGGTACATGGCACATAGTAGATCCTCGATTACTTGTTGAAAGAATGGATGAATGAATCCATTATAAATGCCCCTCTCAGGGTAGGTGACTGAAATATACCTACATCTGTTTGGCAGTTCTCCATTTGTGTATGAGAGAGGGCTGAAGATAATTCTATGAGCCATTTAGCACAAATCAGTATCCCACTCCAAATCCTCAGGTGGCCTCTCAAGTTCTGTCTGAAATCCCACTCTGAAGGACGGATGAATGGAGAGGGTGGGAGAAAGCATCTTTGAGAGGACTGATTTTCTTTCTATTCTTTGAGTCATGAAGATAAACCTATAATCCCAGGTGACCAGGGAGAAGACTTGCACTCATTCACCAATTTATTCTTTCTCCAGGTTAAGGGTATGTCTGGAAGTAGGCAGACCCAAGTTCAAGTTCTTATTCTGCCACCTACCAATGGTGTGCGACCTTGGAAAATTCTCTGTGAGGCTCAATTTTCACACCTCTCACATGGGAATAATACCATTCACCAAAAAGGGCCAGCCTGTCTGAAAGGCTGTGAGGATTAGATAAGATGATGTAGGTAAAATATGTCACACAGCCCTGGACCTGTAGAAAACTTTCAATACACAGTAGTTATTGGATTAATTATTCTTGCTATTAGTGTTATGCCTTGACCCTGTGCCAAACCTTCTGCCTGGATTTAGGAACACACAGATATGGTCTCAAAGAACCTGCAGTCGGTTTGGGGAAACAGATAAGTAAGCAGATAATTACTGTAATGCACAGTTCGATCGCTCTATGCCAGAGGTAAACATAGTAAGAAGCAAAGAGTTTCTTACAGCTTCTAAGTGCAAAACATAGAGGAAGTGGGGCAAAAAAGGACTTCCTTACAATTTTAATTACAATCAAGTCCAAAGGTGGGAGAGAGGGCTGGCCCATCCGTCAAGTATACTGACACCTGACATGTGGCAGAAAGACTGGGTGAGGCACTAAACAGCACGGTGGTTGACGGTGTGGGTCCTGGAGTTGACAGTCCTGGGTTCGAGTACCTGTGCTGTCATTGACCATCTGTGGAGCCTTGGGTGGGTCACTGCATTTTCCTGAGCCTTGGCTTTCTTGTCTGAAAGTTGAGGATGGCAGTCTTCACTGAATTAGCCTATGGTGAGAATTAACGAGTGAGCGCACAAAAGGGATTCAATACTGTGTCTAGAGCACAGCCAGTGGTCAATAAATGATGGTTTAAAAAATTCTGGCAGAGGAAAACAACATTGAGAAAAAAATCAGAAAACTTACGTCCTAGTCCTGGCCCTGTCCCCTTATAAGCTACTTTGTAGAACGCTCACAGGTCCTCACGTGTATTTTTTAACAAGGGGGCCATAGCAGCCACATGATTGAGGCATTATTTACTTAACAGATGCATAATGTGAGCCTCCAAGAGGTGACTTGGACTAAGGTTGCAGAGTCAGTGGCAGGGCACACATTTGGTTCCAGAATCCCAAGTCCATCATGATCCTGAAACTATCAGTTTGTCCCTAGAGTTGGCGGTATACAGAGCCTGTGCCTTTTGCTCAGGGCATTATTCTCTGGGAAAGTGTTGCAGACTCACAGGGCCATGGAGAAATCCCTAGTATTGTGCCAGCCTTAAACCTCTGTGCCAACAACTCGGTCTTCTGAGACAGAAGGGAGGGCTAAGACTGAAGAGGAGGCCAGAGGCCACCGAGAGCCTGGCCGATATTTAATACACGCAAAATAACTTTCGTACAGGCAGGGAGCTTCCAAAGTAAGCTGGCTTCTGTAGAAATCATGGGTGGAGAGAGGAAGTCTAGCGCGGGGGCGGGGCAGAGGGTGCTGGTCCGAAGACACATCCTGATCAGTGAAGACTTTCCTTGCATCCCCGGTGGACAGTGCCCCTCACCTTTGTCTCCATCACAGGGGCCCTATCTCCTTCCCTTGCTTTAACTTTCTTTACAGCACTCTCCTCTCCCTGCCCTTATATTACACATTCATGTGTTAACTTTGTTCGTGGCTCTACTGGAATAGAACTTCCATAAGGTAGGATCTTTGTTTTGTTTATTACTCTGTCATCAGTGATGAGATTAGCACTTTGTGCTGTGCTGGTGCTTCCTAAATAGATTTTGGATGGATGGATGGATAAATGGATAAATGAGTGGATAGATAGGTATCTCCCCAAATGGCCTTGTAGCCCCTAGGGGGCAAGGGCTAGGTCTGAATCATCTCTGAGTCCTGTCCCTGGGCTAGAAGACTGGAAGACACTTTGTGAACAGCAATAAAAAATTGTTGTTAGTGCCCTCCTGGGGCCAGGGAAGGGGGACTGGTTATAGGGATAGTTTAAGAGGCAAATGAGACAACTATCTGGTTATTTCTCCCTGCTTTTGGGGCAAAGGGGAGAAGTTGGTCTGAATTCCAAGCTTGTTGAATCATTTATTTACTTGTAAATATTCAGGAAACACTGAACCAGAAAGCGAAGAGGTCCGGGGATGTCCGACCCAACTATCCATGCACAATCACCTTCCACAGAAAGCAAATTGACAGCTATCTCTCTTTGCTATTCCTATTCCTATATCTGGATGGAAATAAGACTTTAAGTGAAAGGGAGCACCCACAACGTAGACCAGAGAGCACTGGATTTGCGTTCAAATCCGGCTGTCACTGATTCCCTGTGCAACCCTGAGTCACCCACTTCACCTTTCTGAGCCTCAGTTTCCCCAGCTTTACAAAGACTACAATAACAGGTGCCTTTTCCTCTTTATGTAAGGACCCCATTGAGAATCAGGTTGATAAAAGAACTTTATACTCTGCAAAGTGATTTACACATATCAGTGTTTAGTAAAATAAGTGTTGAGGAGGAAGGAAGAAACTAAACACCAGTGGTAACTTGGACAGAAAGGAACTCAAATCTCAAAAAGTAAAGCTGCAAATCCAGAGGCTTTCCAATATTTCCAATGACTCCATTGTCTGTCCATCAAGCATCTTCAAAACCCATTGCAAGTCACACTCTAGGGGTCTTGGAGAGGCACTCTTTTACTGCTATTTCCCAGCACTGGTGATGGAGCTGCCAATTGTCTTGAAGGCATGTCGTGATGGCCTTAGGATATCCCCTACTGGGCCTGATCAGGAAAACTCCAGGAAAGTTAGTTACTAAAGGCAGAGAGTCAAACATGAGATGCTAAGCAATGAGAAGGGAAAAGAGAGAGGATGCAAGTGGAGGCTGGAGTGGGAAGCAAACGCTGCTCAGTGTTCTTGGTGCATCCCCCAGAGCTGACCTGGTAGGATTCATCCTTTCCTCTTCACCTTTCTGTTCCATGTCTCCTGAGTTTTCAAAAACATAGAATTCAGCATTTCCTGAGTACCTCAAGTGAGCAAAGAGAATTGCCCAGGTACCTACTTCCTTACTCTTCTTACCTTGGAGATGCCCTCCACCCTAGCAACATGTCAGGCAACCAAGGGCACAGGCTGCAGGGGGAGCTGGTAGGCAATGCTTTCTTTCCTTATTCTGGGAACATCCCAACCGTAACATTGACAACCCACCTGCCCCCATCATGAGTGCAAAACACCTCAAAATCTGTTCCCTGAGACCTTGCTGTCACAACCTGCGCTGCCCCGAGGTGGCTCTCCAGGTCCTGCTTCCCAATTCCCTCCCTCCCTAAGATTCTGCATCTATATCCTTCCAAGGTCAACCTTCAGATACAATCCCAGCTGGGCTTCCAAGACCGTACATTGCCCTTAGCTCAAGCCCAAGGCGAAGTACAGGGACCCAAAGACTCAGCACATCACAGCCTAAAGGGGTCAGTGATAGCTCCTCCAAGCCAGTCACCCAAGAAGACATACCATTTGGGGGACCACTAGAACCTGAGGCTGGAACAATGAGGGCTGGGAGAGCCTAGGAACTGTCAAAACTATAGACGAATTAGATACAGTTGAACTTAAATGCCCATGTCATAGAGCCACCTCCTCCCCACATTGGTGAGGGTCCTGAGCTCACCCAAGAACAACAAGCCTGGGTTCCTGGCCCCTTCAGAGCCCTGTGCATTTTGAACCAATGAGAATGCCCTGGAAGAACAGGTGGAGGTGGGATAGGGACTGCCACAGAGAAAGTCCCCGTTTCTCAATCTCATCTTGATCCTAGGCCTCCAAGGAAGCTGGCTGTATTAGTTTCCTAGGGCTGCCATAAAAATCACCACAAAATGGGTGGCTTAAAACTACAGACATTTATTTTCTCATAGTTCGGAAGCCAGAAATCTGAAATCAAGGTGTTGGCAGGGCCACACTCCCTCCAAGGTCTCTTCGGGGAATGCTTCCATGCCTCTTCCAGCTTCTGGTGACTCCGGGAATTCCTTGGCTTGTGGCAGCTGATTGCAATCTCTGCCTCAGTCTTCACATCACCTTCTTCTCTCCTGTGTCTCTTTGTGTCTTCTTTTCTTCTTGCAAAGACACCAGTTATTGGAGTTAGGGCCCACTCTAAGTCTGGGATGATTTCATCTTGAGATCCTTAACTAATTACATCTACAAAATCCCTATTTCCAAATAAGATTTCATTCTGAGGATCCAGGTAGACATAAACTTGGGGGGATACTATTCAACCAACTACCTAGGATAGGATATCTAGCTCTACTCTTGAGATCCAAGAGTCTCTGAGATAATCCATAGTAAATGAACTGAGAAAATTCAGCCAGGAAAGAAAAGGACTAAGAGAGGGTAGAAATAAGACTTCTTTTCCTCTCCCCCCACGGCTATGCTGAGGCACAGGAAACAAACACTGCACACATTGTGGGAGCAGCATTTGGGCAATGAGGAGGAATTACAGGGAGGTAGCTTTGGACAAAAAAATAAAACAAAACAAACAAAAAATAACCCTTTATGTCACAGCAAACTCAACTCACCTGTTAAGGCACAGTTATGTGTCTTCTTCTTGACCCTCCCAGATAGAGCTGATTATCCCCTTTCCCACAACTCCCAGTGTGGTCCAACGACACTGCTATGGTCTGAATATCTGTGACTCTCCAAGTCCATGTGTTCAAAACTTAATGCCCACCTCTATGGAAAACTGTATGGAGATTCCTCAAAAAATTAAAAATAGAAATACCTTATCATCCAGCTATCCCTTTATTGGGTATTTATCCAACGAACCTGAAATCAATAATCCAAAGAGGCTTATGCACTCCTATGTTTATTGCAGCATTATTCACTATAGCCAAGAAATGGCAGCAACCCAAGTGTCCTACGACAGAGGAGTGGATAAAGATGTGGTATATATAGAGAGAGAATGAAATACTACTCAGCCATAGAAAAAAGACAAAATTCTCCCATTTGCAACAATATGGATGGACCTGGAGAGTATTACGTTAAGTGAAATAAGCCAGAGAGAGAAAGACAAACATTGCATGATTTCACTCATATGTGGAACATAAACTAACACACGGTCAGAGAACTGTTTGGTGGTTACCAGGGGTAAGGCACGGCGGGGTTGGGCACAAGGGGTGAAGGGAAGCATTTATATGGTGACTGACAAACACTAATGAACAACTAAAACTTCACAATGTCATAAGTTACTAAGACATAAATTAAAAAAAAAAAAAAAAACCTAATGCCCATGGTGATGGTATTATGAAGTGGGGCCTATGAGAGGGGATTAGGCTATGAAGGCGGAACCCTTATGAACGGGATTAGTGCCCTTCCAAGAAAGGCCCCAGAGAGCTAGCTCACCCCTTCCACTATGCGAGGATACAACAAGAGGTCTGCAACTTGAAAGAGGGTCCTCACCCAACCATGCTGGCATCCTGATCTCAGACTTCCAGCTTCTAGGATGTCAGAAATAAATGTCCATTGTTTACAAGTCGCCTTGTCCAGGATATTTTGTTACAGAAGCCCTATCTGATTAACACAGGTATGCCTGATCTTAAGAATCCCCTGGGATGCTCATTAAAAACACTTGTTTCTGGAATTTTCCAAGCCCCGCAGAATCAACTGCAGGGGACCTCACCACCAGGCAGGCTTGGTAGAGCTGACCTAGTGGTTAAAGCATGGGTTGATGTGGAGCAGAAGAGAATTCAGATCCCACCTACGGCACTCTCAGAGTTTGAGATCACAGGCAGGTCAGTGATTCTGTACCCCATTTCCACCATCTGTGAAGTAGTAACTACTTTAGAATTACACGAGCTCATGCATTTGGCAGAATGTCTAAAACAACGGAAATTCTTAGTACTGGAGAGCCATGACTATCACCAAGAGCATAATCGCCTATAATGGCCCTTATCCTACTCTTTGTCAGATATCTGCCTACAGATGTGTCCTTCCTGGTTGACCTCTTTTTTCCCACTTATTTATATGTGCCAATTTAGCTTGTTGTTGGCTATAGCTTGGAGTCTGAATGCACCCAATCTGAGTTTAAATCCTGGGCCTACTCTTCTAGTTGTGCAGCCTCCTACAAGTTACTTTATTCTGTATCTAGAAACTGGGGATGATAAGAAATCTACCTCATACAGTTGTGGAGATAAATTAATCAATATATTGGTTTGAACTGATTCAAAACCTAAAATGGGAGTGGATTTTTTGGTAATCTGGGGTAGTAGAGGGGTGAGAACTCCTTGTCACTAGAGAAGTCCAAGTAGCCAACAATTTAGGAGGAGAGGGCAGGGAGTTCTTTTTAAGGACCCCAGGGATGATCCTGGCCAATTCCTCAGTCCATTACAAAAATGAGAATCTTCTCCTGTGGTCACAAGCTCCCCCTGTGTTCTCCATCTAAACCCTGAGGCTGCCCACTGGGGCCAGATGTCAGGAGGGCAGTAAGTGAGCACACCCTTCCTTTACCATCACTGCCTGTAAGAGCCCCACAGCCTGGGAAGCAGCATAGAAAAGGAGTTAGAAGGGCTTTGGAGTCAGGCAGAACTGGATTAAAATCCTTGCCCTGACACTTCCATGGGGCTACAACAAAGTTACAAAAGCCACCCAGGCTGAGTGCTGTCACAAAAGTAACAGCAAAAGGTCAATGTGTGTTATCAAAGCCTCTAAGAGCCTCGTTTTACTCACCTACTTAATGGGCATCAAGATGGTCCCAACTTAGTATAATAGCATTTATTGAATTTACTGCAGCATTAAATGAAGATGGGCACTTAATCACTCCGCATAGTGTTAGGAGGAGACGTGTCTCCCCTGGGCGTCTGGTTTTGATGAGAATGAATTTCCTCAACACTCCCTGTCTCGTGCCCCCACCTTCCACTTCCTCCCTCCAATGGAGACTGATTCTCCCAATTGGTGAGCTGGGAATGAGAATTTGGGCTTCCATAGCTCTGTCCTCTCCTCTCTCCCTTGACAATGGGAGCCAGCCCTTCAGAAGCAGCCTTCCACTCTGTTCCTCCACCTCTTTCATTTTATGGGGACCCATTCCCACGTGGGAAGTGCCAGGCACCCAGCATTTGCCCTGGGTGGGGAGGTCCCCATTTTTTGCCATGTCCTCCAAACTAACCCTTCTTAATAATAAAAATGAAATGTTAACCTCCATCTGCTTTACTCCTTTTTCTAATCTTCTAAGTTCTAAATTCAGGTGGAGAAAGTATCCACAAACCCCATACCCACTACCTGGTCCATAGAATGTCTCAGTAAATTGTTCTTTTACTATTATTATTATATTCACCAGCAACCCCATTATCTCTCTTTCCTTTATAGGGATTTTTTTTTCTTTTTTTGCCTTTTTTCTCTCTCTGAAAGTTTTTACGTTTTTCCCCCTTTATCCATGTCATTCTGCAATTGCACCACAATGCAATGAGGTGTGGGGTTTTCTTTCCCCTTTTGTTCCTCATTCATCGTGGTTGGTACTCCGTGGACCCTTTCTATCTGAGCATTTGTTCCTTTCTTCAGTGCAGGGACGAGTCTGGCATTATTCCCTCCCTTCCATTGTCTGGGCCTGGTTTCTAGAGCCCCTCTTCCTTTGCTGTCAACAAGTCAGTTTTCTGGGGGTTAACCAGGGTGTCAGGTTCCTGGAGTCTCGATCATGCAGCCTCCTGGATGCAGGGCTGTATGTCCTTCTGAGAAGCAGAGAGGGGCTGAAAACAGAACTCCTGAAAAATCAGGGAAGGGCTGCTATTCCAGAAGGACTCCCTGTCTCCAGTTCCTCGCTCAAAAGCAAGATATCGTGGAAAATTGCAGGACCTGACCCAGTATCAGGCTCAGTGGAAGCCAGGAGCTCAGAACCTAATCCTCTTAATGAGATTTTGGGCAAGTCGCTCAATCCCCTGTAGCCTCCTTTTCCTCGCCAGTCAAGTGGCAACAATAATTTACCCTCCTGACTCCCAGGGTGGTTGGGAGAATCAAATGAGAAGACGCAGGTGAAAAGGCTTTGAAAATTATTAATGCTATTTACATATACGTGTGTGTGTGTGTGTGTGTGTGTGCTCTCAAAACCATCACTGCATTATAGAGAAAGACTGAAACCTACCGAGCACAGTTCTGCTCATCCTTCAAGATCCAGTTGAAACGTCCCTGTTACTGCTTATTAGACTCAGCACCTGAAATAACTGGCTTGAATTTAGAGTCAAGCTTTCAAAGAAAAAAAAAAAAGAAAGAAAGAAAGAAAGGGATATATTTAAACAAGGGATGGTACTCAGGGCAGAGCAGTGATGATTGTGCAGGGGGCTTCGAGACTGACCGAGGAAGACAGCAATTTCATGTTCTCTATCCCATTTTCACTCTGGATTATAGATGCTCATTGAGTGTAACGATGGGGAAAATGACCTAACCTCTTAAATTTCTGTCTGTCTCTGTATCTCTTGTCAAAAAATATATAGAGGTTAATTCATGCAAATTAAATGTACGTATGATAGGACTCCACTGTGATAGAATGCTGCTTGCATCTGTCATATGAACTGCAGATCCCTATACGATTCTATTTGGACCAAGGAGTCTCTGCTAAAAACGTCGATGGACCGTGTCTCTCTGTAACAGAAGGGTATCTTTGCAGTGTGTGGGATACGAGAGCTGAGCAGCAGGAGGAGAGGTTATCGGAGAAGGAGGGGGCGGTGTAACCCAGCGGAGGGCAAGAGGCAGAGCCAACCAGAGAAGGCGGCAGTGGTACCGAGCTGCCTGCAGTCAGTCTGCGAAGGGAGCCTCGGGCAGGATAGATGGTGTCTGGGTTGGAGGGTGAGACTAATAACTCAGCAGAGACAATACAGACGTGCCTGGCGACCAGACCACCGCACCATGACCCCACCTCCCCTTTCTCCTCCTCTCCCCTGCAGTGCCAGCTAATCTGTCCTGAGCAGGCCACGTGTCTCAGACAGTGCTCATACCATGCCCATACCATGCTCAGCAGGGGCTGGAGGGAAACCCAGTGGGGGCAGACACACTCATCTTTCTAAACTAAAATCTCATTTTCCAACTGTCAGAAATGAAAGAAAGGAACTCAGAGATCTTAAGGTTAGCCAACAGTGTTATGATTATTATTGCTTGTGAACACTTTCTTTAAAAAAACCTTAATTCGGGGGCCAGCCTGGTGGTGTAGTGGTTAAGTTCACGTGCTCCACTTTGGCAGCCCGGGCTTTGCAGGTTCGGATCCCGGGCACGGACTTAAACACCACTTATCAAGCCATGCTGTGGCAGGCGTCCCACATATAAAGTAGAGGAAGATGGGCAAGGATGTTAGCCCAGGGCCAGTCTTCCTCAGCAAAAAGAGGAGGATTGGCAATAGATGTTAGCTCAGGGCGAATCTTCCTGACCAAAAACAAAATCATAATTGGGCGCCCATTTCTGGAAAAAAAAAAAAAAAAAACTGTCCCAGTTCGAGCAGAGATTGGGAGTCTGAAATTTCTAGGGTTCCATGGAACAGAGCTAGAAAAAAGTACTCTTTCATTTTGCAAAGGGGAACATGAAGACGTTCGTTGGCATTGACAAATTAAACGCATTATCTAACTAAATCAATCGTCACAGGAACTCGGTGAGATTGGTGTTAGCAGTATACCCATTTTGCAGATAAGGAAAACTCGAAGAGGTGAAGTAATTTGTTCCAGGTCACAAAACTCATCTGTAGCAGACCCATTCTTGGAACCCAGACCTGGAAGACTCAGTACAAAATCTGAGAGGGTTTCTTCTGCCCTCCAGGAAAGTCTCCTCTCATCTAAAAGGGAACTACTGTAACTACAAGCAAAATGAGATAAAACAAAGCACCACAGCAATGAAACAGTGTCATTTGTGCAGCCCTTAGACGTAGAGGCCTTTCCTGCAGCAGTAACTCATCTGAGCAGCTGTGCACTACGAGGCTGGGACAGGGTGAGGCGGGTGAGGCATTCGTGTTTCATGCAAAATTTAAAGGGACGCCAAAAAACTCAGTAACCAACATAAGTAATATTTTAATGCAATATTTTAAAAAATCAAAATTAATGTGTTTCTGAGTTTTTTGGCAACCCTTTCCATTCCGTGTCCCAGGTGAGGGAGATACTCATTCCTCACTCCGGCCCTGACCCTGCAGTCTGCAGACCTCTGAAAAGGGAGAAAAGGGATTTTTGTACCAATTTTACAGATGAGGGAAGTGAGTCTCAGAACATTAAATAACATTCCCAGGGAGCTGAAAGCAGGTCCTTCCGACTCCAGGCCTTGAACTCATGTTCATCCCAGCTGTGGGCCTGAGCCCTGGGAATCCGGTGAGGCAGGTGTGACAGGACTGGGGTACACACGCCAAAAACCAAGGCACAGAGCAGTGACGTGAGTTATCCAAGAACCCATGGCTACTGTGTGCAGAGCTCAGCAATAAACTCAATTCTGATGGGATCCCACACTCCATACTGCCTTCCAACATAACCAAAACAGAAGGACTGTAATATTCCTGAATAATACACGGAAATATTGAGGTGCCTGTATGCAGCCACAGTCTTGAAGCAGTGGTTACCGGGCTCTGTGCTTGCTGCCACCCTGGGGAAGTCCCGAAGGCTTCATCCTGGGCTAGAAGTAATAAGCTAGAGGGAATTTGGCAGTGGGCAGACAGTCGAAGAAACTCCAGGCTGTTGGTTGATTGGAGACTTGTGCAAAAAAGGTCATGAGCAAAGGAGAGGGCGCTCAGGGCTGGAAGTGGGGTCTGGGGGCTGGCTCTGACAGGTGATGCTCATTCTGTACTGGACGGTGAGCTCCAAGAAGGTGGGGGTGTTACCTGTTCAGCGTTTTGTGAATGCCTAACACACAGAAAGGACTTGATAATGGATGGATGGAGGACAGACAATTTGAGATTCAATAGAGTATGGGGAGCCCGGGCTCCCAGCCCGCCCACCCACCCCATGCAAGGGGAGACCTCTCTCTGCCTCAGTGTCCTCCCCTGTAAAATTAATACAATGTAACTCATAGACACATTGTGACAGTAAGGGGAGTTAGCATATTCCAAGCCCTGGATACAGTGTCTGGCACCTAGTAAGTGCTACATATATGTTAGCTCTTATTAGGCAAAGGAACAACAAGGAAAATTAGCCCAGAAATGCAAACAAAATAGACAAAGTAGATATCTTCTTTTTTGGATCTGACATTGGTTCAGGCCCAGCTGCTGGCCTCAGATTACAGAATGCAGAGCAACGCCTGGAACCATGCAGGGAGTGAGACCGCCATTTGTCCGGCACCTTCTACACACCCGTCCCACTTTGCCTACATTGTCTTACTTAATCCTTCCAAGTTTGTGAAGTATGTCCTATTAGTATTCCCTTTCCACAGATAAAAACATGCAGCCTCAGAGAGATTAGGTAATTTGCTCAAGGTTGTTAGAAGGGCTGATCAAGAAAGCCAAACAGCTCTGAGGCTGAGCTCTGCCCCTGAGCCACACTGTGTCCCACCTCAGTCTACCTCTCTGTGGGCCCATGCACCCATCTGGAATGGAGGGAGTCAGAGAGGAGATGCTGGTGCCATGGGCCTCCTCCCTCTAATACTGGTGGATACAGGCCAGCCAGTCTCCCTGAGACACACAGTTGTGTTTCCCAAGGAGCCTGGGGCAGGTGGGCAGTGGGAAGGTGGCAGGGTGAAATCCTGCCATCTCATAGAGCTGCAATTACAACACCGCTCCAGAGAAGGAGGGGAGAAAGCGTTTTAATAAAGTCAATTCCCGCCCCCACCCAGTGCGGGAGGGAGGGGCAGAGGCACATCCCTGGAGGCTCTGGGTAGAGGCCCTGCTAGTACCCAGGTATTCCCTCAGGTCCCTCGGCCTGGCCACATGTGTCTGTGGCCATGCGTCAGGGGCCGGGTTCCCTCCACAGGCACTCACTGAGGGACAGTGGGATATCCCGGATGTAGGTGACAGAGACAGAATCAAATCCAGGTCGGCCTGACTGTGGGAGGCTGATGAGTGACATTGGTCAAGTCCTTGCCCCTCTTAGAGACTCAGTTTCCCCACCTATAAAAGCGGGGGTTGTACCAGATGGTCTGCAAGAGTCCTCCCAGTGCTGAGCACCCTACGAGTCTATGAATTGGTAAAGCTCCGGACCAGCCCATGGCTGACTCTCCTCCACAATGCCCTTCAGCCACTAGAAACTCACTACTTCTTGGAGACGCAGCACCCTGGAAATAATTTGGGATGACTCTTTCTCTGACTAGCTGTGTGACTTCAGAGAGCGAATTCTCTTCTCTGATTCTCAGTTTAATCATTAGAGAAACAGGGACTCTGGTGCCCACCTCAGAGGATCACTGTAAAGATGAAATGAACTAATACGTGTGAAGTTCCCAGAACCCAGAGCAACTCAAAAACACTGGCATTTACTCTCCAAGTTGCCATTCTCCCAAGTAGAAACCAACAAAAAGGGCAAAAAAAAAAAAAAAAAATGATGCTCTATTCACATGCAGATACTAAACTGTCTCCAGTCTTTCCCAGCTGTAAGATGGTCCATGATACTCAAGGATCAATCAGGCAGGGAATTCTTCTTCTTCATAGAACCTTAGATGCATCACTCTCTCAATGTGAAAACAAAGCCCAGAGAGTGTATCTGCCTTGTCCAAGGTCACACAGCAAAGCAGCAGCAAACTCAGTATTCCTGAATTCCAAGCTTGTCATATCTCCACTTGGGCAACCCAGAGGCTGTGTCACTCTTGGCTGACAGCATCACTCCAGAGGCAACAAAAGGCAGCCCTGAGTCCCTACAACCTTTGCAGCCAGTGTTTCCCAAGCTTCTCTAAAAAGCCAGTCATTGGGTGGGTTCTTGAAGCACAGAGATGAATGAGAAGTGGCCCCTTCCCACAGGGGATTACAAGTGCGGGAGAGGCAGCAGGAGGAGTTAGTGAAACCTGTCCACACATTTCTAGAATATAATCCTTCCTCGATCCTTTGTTCCTTCTCTCTCTGTAAAAGGCCCAGCGAGGCAGACAGATGTTGGTAACATCTGCGCCACTGCTGTTGGGGCAGCAAGTGGCTCCGGGCTGCCACTGGAGACAAGACACTGTTGGTATTAGGAATGACAATAAAGAGCTCACATTTGCATAGTGCTCTCTCCTGTTTCAGGAGACATGCCCACCCCACCTCACTCCCATTCATCAGCCCCAGTGAGTGATGCCACAGCAGCTGTCTGAAAGCCAGGTAGATCCATTTCCACGTCTTAGGAGGCAAAACCTAGGCTCCCAGAAGTTAAGCTTCCTGCCCTAAATCACAAAGCCAATAAGGGTGCAAGAGCCCAAACATAAAATCACAAGACTCCTAGACTAGGGCTCATTCTATGTGCCAGGCTCAGACCTGGGCTGTAAGCGATTGCAAAAACAAACACAGCCTTATCTCTGTACCGAAAGAAAACATTTGGTGTGTGCTTACGAGGCACGAGGCACAGCATCACACAGTTAGTATGCTGACCTTGTTAATACTCTCAAAATTAGGAGATAAATATTATTTTCATCCTCCTTTTCTGGATGCAGAAGTTGAGACTCAGAGACATCAAGTAATCGGCCTGTGGTCACACTGGTGACTAAGATGTGCCCCAGTGAAGTGGGAGGTCCAGTGACTGGGAGGAAAGAATTGGGACATTGGGTTCCTGGCCCTGCCATCCTCGCAAATTGTATGACACTCTCGGTAAGTGGCAGAGCGGGGATTTGAATCCCATAGCCAGTCGACTTTGGGTGTGACTGTGTGTGTGATGGTGGAAGGGCACCAGGAAGGTTTTGAGGAAGAGGAACTGAGCCTTGGAAAGCAGGATTCTGCCAGGATAAAGAAAAGGGCATCACAGGCTGAAGCAATACCCTCCATGGCTTATGCTTGGGACGCTCCCAGAGCATGAGGCTGGTATAAGCAGAGGGAGGGAGCGGAGAGGAGGAAGAGATGAGGTTGGGGACTTACCACAGAGCCAGAGGGATAAGAGACCAGGCGGTGAGAATAATTCAGTGCAGTTGTCATAAATTCAGTTGTTGTCAATTCTTAGATAAACCTTCTACAGACTTGCCCTTAAGTCTGCCTCTTTCCTCAGCTGTGGGCCAGTTCTTCCTCTAGGATAAGGAGCTTCAAACGGGTTTCTAGAATTTATCTAGAGCCAATCCCCATTTTGCAAATGGGGTCCTTTCTCTAAAACCGAGAGAAAGGAAGAGTTTTGCCCAAATTCACACAGCACACTGGGGGCTTAACTTAGTATCCAACCCAGGCTTTCTGCCTCCCATGCAGACCCTTTCCAGCAGTCCACACCATGTTCGCTCAGCCCTTGTTTTCTGTACATTACAGGTTGCAGCAGAAGGCTCACATTCGCTCCCTGACTGCCTGAGTCCTGCTTACAGTTCTCCTTTCTGTCTGAGCCTCTCTGGCCTTCCCCTTTTGTCCACCATAAAAGAGCCACTCAAGATGAGAGGGAGAAAAGGACAATTCTCTCCACGCCAGCTGCTCTTTCCCAGCCTAAGGCCATTCAAAGCCAGTGGGACCATCAGCTCTGACATGAAGTGAGCCAAATAAACAAAACTCCACTAAAGGTGAATTTGTCCTTTTGATGCTTTTCAGAGTTGACACGGTAGCTCCTCAGAGTCTGCATGACTCATGAGTTCTCTCTAATGGATTAGTTTGGGTACATTTTTAGCTGGAAGAAAGTTTGACAACTGCACTCCTATAAGCCAGAAGTACCTTCTAAAGGATCCATCTGGTTTCATTCAAGCTGGAGGTCATTTTGACATTTGTATCACTTCAAGCAGTGACTATCTTGTGAAGGAGGGGCCTAAACGCAAATACTGACAGAGAACATAAATGGAGAAGTGAGAAGGATATATTAAAGGGACAATAGGGAGTGGTAGGGACTGTGGCAAACTAGAGCACATGTGATCTTTCTAAAGGAAAATCTGCTACTGAAATCCAGCCAATTGTTGCCATCCTAGACTGTGGACACATTGTAGAGACAGCATGTAATTTTCACTCACACTCACACACACACAATATCTACATTTTCATTTGAAATCTGATTTTCAAATATGGGCAACCGATTTTTTTTTAAACCAGGTGGCCCAACTGTAGAAAAAATGAGATTCATCTATGGCCAGATATGGTCTTGGGCTCAGTTTACAAACTCTGTTCTATAGGTCCAATTAGTTTCATTTAACTTGGAGCTAACTTTGACATTCACATTAAACCCCAACTATAAATCCACTTAGAGAGTGTTTCCCATTTGGAATGGTTCCCCCAGACTTAGCCGACATCCTCCTGAGCATTCCTATAGATTGCTGGACTGAATATTGGCAAGTTTCCACCTAGAGGCTGTAACTTATAAATATATCTCAAACCTCCATTCCTTTTACACTCTGCTGGTGGATATAATTGAGTTTCTCTCTGTATCAAATGAGCTCTGAGTTCTTAGTACTTGATGTACTTAATGCAGGAAAGTCAGGAGGAGTCTAGGAAAGTCGGAAGGAGTCTGGAAAAGCAAGAATAACACGAAACGGAAAGGGATGTGCAGGCTGGAAGTATCATAAAGGTTTTATGACCACTTGTCAGGAGAGAAAAGCATAAGTAATGTTATCATCTCACCCTCTGCATAATAAATGCTTTATGGTATCCTGCCCAACCAAACACATACAGGTGGCCTGGAGACGTGGATGAGGGCTCAGCCACTGCTAGGAGTCGATTCTCAATCGAACTGAGAAGTGAGTGGGCCTAAGGATGACTGGAGGTGATGTTTGATTGGGGAACCTGCTCTCCCAGGGACATGGTAAGAAGACTTCCCTAAGGGAGTTCCTCTGCACATACTGTGTGGTCCCTATTGGTGTGTGGAACCTGCACCTCAAGGGTGAAGCTGCCCAGAGCAAAAGCTGGTGTGAGAATCCCACAGAGAACTTAGCTCTTGCGTGTTCCCCTCTGTGTGGCTCTGCAGAGGGAGGACACTAACTCCAGGCTTCTAGTTTGCTTGTTGATTGATTCATTCTTTCAGTATTCATTCATTCCATGAATATTGAGTGATCCATCACCATCATTATCACCATCATCCTCATCTTCATCCCCATAATCATCACTGTCATTTACTTAGAGTCTTCTTCAGGCACTTGGCATTTGCATAGATAATCCCCTTTGATTCTTACAAGAAATGTGCATGGAAAGTATTGCTATTCCCTTTTACTCAAAAGGAAACCAAGTTTCAGCAGGGCCACGTGATATGGCCAAAGCCACATATCTAAGAAACGACAGAGCTGGGGTGTGAAACTAGGTTGTCTGACCCCCAGCTTGTGGTTTTCTCACTACAAAACACTACTTTAAAAATAGCATAGCATTTTGTTGTGTGTTGGAGAGTAATTCTTTGATTCTCAAAACTGAAAGTAGATCTAATTATCCTTATTTTCCAGAAATGAGATTGAGTCTCAGACAAGTTAAGTCACTTGCCAGAGGCCACACAGTCATTATGTGGGTCTCAAGCATAGGTCTTCTCACTCCAAGCCCAGAATTCTTTTAAATAGGATATAACACCTACCTCTTTGGCTCCTTCAATGATAATGACAATCATTAGAAATTCTGGAAGTTATCAATTATTGATACCTCACTATGTACCAGAAGCCCCACTAGGCACTTGATTAAAATGCACTTACTTAGTCCCCATAACCATCCTATAAAGTCAGTGTGACTATTACCATAATAAAGAAACTGGGCTCAGAAAAATTAAACAAAGTTTGCCCAAGCTACACAGCTAGTAAATAGCAGAGCCAGCATTTACACCAAGATTTATCTGACCCGAATTCTTAACCCAAATTCCTAACCCTTCCCATGATGTGCAAGGAAGGCTTTGTGAGGGTCACTGAAGCTGAATCAGGCCTAGACATTCTATCAAAGACTTCAAGGTGGCTGTATTCTCCCTCTCTTCCTTGGTAACAGACCCTGATTTTATTTAAATGGATACACTTCCGGCTAACAACTGCACCTGAGTCAGGTGACTAGGCTCTGACCAATGAGATGTGAGTGTAAGTGTTGCAAGAGACTCCCAAAACGCTCCCTAAATTAAGCTGCTTCACCTAGGAGGTATGCCTCATTTTCCCTTTCTTGTTTTCCCTTCCTGCTGCTTGGGACTCGAATATGATGGCTGACTCCCCTGCAGTCATCTTAGACCATGAGGAAGGATGCCACACCTTAGGATGGGGGGCGGGAAGAAAAGGAAGAAAGGAGGAAGCAAGGGGGGAGGATGGAAGAGAGGGGATGGAAGGAAAGAGGGAACGAAGGAAGGAAGGAAGGGCTAAGTCCTTGGAGACATTGTGGAGCTGCTACACTAGCCCTGGCTATCTAATCGTCAGACTTGTTTTCTATGAGAGAAAAATAAATTTCACCTTGTTTAAGGCACTATTATTTTGGCTCTCTTGTTATATGGGTCAGATCTGATGCTAATTGATACAGATCTGCCCTCAAGTAGCTCCCAGTCCTGTAGGGAGATGGATACGCAGTAAACTGATAACCATGATACAAGAAGGGGGCTAAGTCTCAAACAAAGGTGAGAAAAGGGCTCCATTCATCCTCCCGTGGCCTCCACCGTAATGGCCCTGACAGCAAAATCCACGGGCCAGGGCATGCTCTCTGTGTAATGGCAATGGATAAGCTGTCCATTCTGAAAGGCGAATGCATCCATTTCAATTAGATGTGCCCAGTGCTAGGATTGTAACCAATTAATCCTGCCCATCTGAAGGCTGATTAGTTGGAATATTTGGGTGAATGGATAGTAACAGGCTAATAAGCCTACTACCTGAATGCTGTTGCACGTCTTCTTTTTCATACAATATTGCGGCTGTGCTTGCAGCATCTGTGACTAATCTTCAAGTGGCGGGAGGCCCAGTTTGCAGAGCAGCAGAGGGATGGGCCTCAGGGGCGCCGGGGTCTCAGCAGCTGGAGCCTGCTCCGGCTAGTCCTCAGCTTCTGTGTTTGGACCCAGGCTGCCCAGGCTCTTTCTCTAATTGCTCAAATGCTTCCAGAAAGGTAGAGACCTGCAGTGTGGCCAAGGAGGCTGGACACAGGTGGGAGGCAGAAGGTCTCTGTTTGCTGTGGTTTCAGATCCATCCTGAATCCACTGGTGACTTTAGCAAGTCCCTTCCCACTATGGCCTTCAGTGTACTACTCATTTGTGTTACTCACAATCATTTTTTTTTTCACTAAGATAAGAACACTTAGCCAGCCCCGGTGGTCTAGTGGTTAAGATTCGGCGCTCTCACCACTGCGGCCCGGGTTCATTTCTGGGTCAGGGGCCCACACTCCCCACCTGTTGGTCATCATACTGTGGAGGCTGCACGTTGCTGTGATGACGAAAGCTATGCCACTGGGATTTCAATGGACAGGTTTCAGTGGAGCTTCCAGGCAAAGACAGACTAGAAAGAAGGATGTGGCCACTCACTTCTGAATAAACTGGCCATGAAAACCTTATGAACAGCAGCAGAGCATTATCTGATACAGCACCAGAAGGTGAGAGGATGGTGCAAAAAGACCAGGCAGGTTCCGCCCTGCGGTACCCAGAGTCACTACAATTCAGAATCGACTCGACAGCACTAAAGACAAAGAACACTTAGCATGAGATCTACCCATGAAACAAATTTTTAAGTGTACAATACAGTATTGTTAAGTATAGGCACTATATTGTGGAGAAGATCTCTAGAACTTATTCATCTTATGTAACTAAAAATTTATACCTGTTGAATAGTAACTCTCCATTTCCCCTGGTAACCACCATTTTACTTTGTTTCTATGAGTTTGACAATTTTAGATACTACATATAAGTCGAATCATGCAGTATTTTGTTTTACTGTGTCCAGCTTATTTCACTTAGCATAACGTCCTCAGGGTTTATCCATGGTGTTGCATATGGTAGAACTGCCTTCTTTTTAAAGGCTAAATAATATTCCACTATGTGTATGTGTGTGTGTGTATCACTATATATCTATATCACATTTTCTTTAGCCATTCATCCGTCAATGGACATTTAGGTTGTCTCTACATGTTGGCCAGGGTGAACAGTGCTGCAATAATCTCGAACCAGACTTCCTTCTCCCTCCTGGTATTTGGACAGAGTCTCCTGCCTAGTACATTCTTTCCCACCACTCTTCACCTAGTTAACTTCTTCCTATTCTTTAGATCACTACTTTCTTCTGGAAAATGTTCTCAAGCCACCACTTGTCTAGGGATCTCCATGCTACACAGAATCCTGAGTTTCTGGCATCCTAATAATCATTGTACTCTCTCATAACTGTGCATTGACTAGTCTATTCAACTCTAAGCTCCAGGGTGACAGAGGCCATGTCTGATTGCTCACAATTATATCCTTGATGCCTGGCATAGTGCATGGCACAGAGGAGGCAACACAAAAAGGTGTTTGCTAAAGCCTTGTTCTGCCCATTCCACTGAATTGAGTAAGAGGCAAATGGACTCCAGGATTGAAAAAAAAATCACTTTGCAAACTTCTAAATTGATATACAAATGTAAGAAATTAGGAGTAATGAAAAAGTCCTTGAAGGTATAGAAAGCATTTCAAGTCTTCCAAGAGTTTCACACTTCCTCAAGGTGTCACCAATAATTACCCTGGATTTTCCTTCTCACTCATTCATTGTAATTAAGACATAGTGTCTTCATTAGAGGAGAAACCAAGGTCCACAGCAGCAGAAATCATGCAGGGTACAAATCCTGGCACTGTGGCGCACTGGTTGTGTGGCCCTGGACAAGTCACGTGGCCCCTTTGAGTCTTGGTGTTCTCCTCTGTACTGAGGAAGGAAAATCTCCACCATCGAGCTCATAGGTTGTTGTGAGAATCAAACAGAGCTAATGTGTGTAAAATGGCTTGTAATCTGTAAAGTGCTATGAAAGTGTCGCTTTAATAGCTTCCTGCTGGTGTCTCTCCCGAACAGACAGTGGAGAGTGGAACTTGGATTTCCGATCTCTAAATCCTGGGGAAGAGGACACAGGTAAAAGAGAGTGTGGGGTGTCTGATGCATTTCTTCACTAAATTCACTAAGAATTTACTGAGCATCTAATATGTGGAAGGTGCTGTGCTGGAGACTGGGGGATAAGAGGTGAACAAGGCATATCCTTCCCTCAAAGACCTTCTGTCTAGGAGTGGGGGCTGTGAGGTGAGGAGGCAGGTAAAGAAATGATTACTACATGGCAGGGTGTCTCTGCAGAGCTATGAGCTACTAGAATAGAGGAATGGTGGACACTGACTCTGAAGCAATTGTTTGGACCTGATCCCGAAGGAACTTCTAGAATAGGTGAAGGTGCATGGATTCCATCTCGTGAGGGATTTTGAACAGGAAAATGACCAGGTCAGATTTATCAGTCAAAGGAACATTCTAGAAAAAGACAAAGAGGAAAAAGCACTGATAAGGGAGATCATGACAGGAGTTTACTCAGAACTTTGGAGAGAAGAATGGAAAAAGAAAAATTGTAACAGAATGAAAGAGAAAAATAAGAGGGAATCAGAAAGGAATGTTAATGCAAAATGTGAGGAGAGAATGTCTAATAAGAAACTTGTAAAGATAAAGACAGAAAAAGCAAGGATTAACGGCTTGCCTCCTTATCTCAAGGCCCTCCGAGGCCACCCACTCCCTATGCCATTCATCACTCAGGCTGCACTCCTGGCTGTAGAACAGAAACCTGCCCAAACAGACTCTCTGTCACTGACAAAGATGTGAGGAGCAGAGAGAAAGCACAGACGGATTCTGATCCCAGCCCTGGTCTATCCCCACTGAGTGAGGTGGGGAAGTTACTTAACCTCTCTGGTCTGCAGTTCCTTCATCTGTGAACCTACCTCACAGAGTCATGGGAGGGTCAAAGCAAAGGATACATGAAGGACATCTACCAAAGTTCCCAGGATGAAGGAGAGCTTTTGCGTCCTTCCTCTTCACCCATCCTTTGCCTAATTCTAGACCCATGCCCAGCAAACAATACTGAGCACTCACTACGTACCGGGCATGGAGTAATGTGATGCCTTGAGTGGGGTCATGCTCAGAGAGCTTGCCATGTCTCACTGAGCACACAACATTGCTGTGAAGTAGGTAGGGAAGCATCATCCATCATGCAGATATAGGACCTGAGGCCAAGAGAGGGGAAGAGACTATGCCCTGCCCAGAGCTTAGATATTGGACTGACCCAAACCTCTTCTGCCCCAGTTACAGTCAGGCCTTGTGCTGTGAACAGAGGCTGGTCCTATCGCTTGGAAGAGCCCCTCCCCAATGCCAACAGATGCAGGCACAGCCCTATTGTATAGTCTTGTTCCCAAAGCTTGGTGGCCTGCTAAAATGTTCTCCCTCCCATCCCATCATCTGGACCTAGACAAAAGAACCTGCAATTTATGTTTTTGCCTCTTTTGCAAAGAATTCATTGCCTGTGGGAACCTAAGGAAAATGACTTCATCCTTTTAGACCTTGGTTTCCTCGTCAGTAAAATGGGAAAGTTCTCTCTAATCCTGATGAATTCACAAGGTGCCATTGTTTGGATCATATGAGAATATATGTGAAAGTGTTCCCATGGTGCAAACATAATACTTTTGGTGAAATTACTTTTTAACAAGAATCACAAGAAATAATTTTTATTTTCTTGACGGTCAAGATTTTTAAGATCATCCTAATTTTGTTTGGATCTAAAATGCTTGCTGGAGTCTGCTGGATCTTAAGCCTTATGAGAGCAGAGACTCTATCTTGAATAACATTATACCTAGGACAGTGCCTAATATTTAGTAGATGGTCAATAAAATATGAATGAATGGATAGATGAATGGATGGATGGATGGATGGATGAAAAGGGGCACATTTGAACTTCAAAACACTTATGTTCTGAAATAAAATGAATCAACACAAATATATATTTTTTTATATATACATATAAAATGTATGTATACACACACATGTGTGCACACCCACATACACCTCACAGCAGGAAAGGATCTCAGATGCAAGGTAATTAGACTCTACAGTTTGCAAGAGGAGAAACTAAGATGAAGGGATGGGAAGGCAACTGGTCCAAGGGCAACAGTGAATGAGTGGCCGAGCAGTTAAATCCTGTGGTTCAGGGAAAGGTATCCTGGGTGGGAGGGTCCCAGGCTCTCATCCTTCCTCTGCCCCTACTTTAATGCATACTTTTGGGAAAAACCCTGCTACTCTGTCCCTCGGTTTTCTCACTTACAAAAGTATACTGGATAAAGAGCAAGAGGATCTCTCTAATGAAAGATTTTTTCCACTATTTTATGTCTTCTTGTTTTCCATCCTCGAGGAGTTTCATGTGTAGGCAAAAGGGTGAGCTAGTGTCTTCTCTCTTAAGCCCACTAAATTCTTATTTCCTTTTTTAAAACCTGTTTGGATGAGAAGATTGATAGGCAAGTTTAAAGGCAAGAAAAGCATTGCGGAAGGGTCTTGGGTGTGGGATGATTTGTCCACACACAGTCCTGGAGTTCATCTGGGTTTCTGACATATGTATAAGGAGGAAATAAGTGCTCTTGCCCAGGATGGCAGCTCCTTCCTCACAGCTGAGGCAGCGCTGAGTTATAGGCCAGCAGCTGCCCATACCTCTAAGGGACCAGCCCTGAGACTTAGCTGAGCTGCCCTTCTGGAAATAAAGCCTCATTTCTGAAGGTGGAGGAGAGTTAGAAGGCTGTGTCATCTCCTCTTCTCAGCTATCTCAGGCACCTGACACAAGGCCCTGGGGTGAGCATGTGCTTACAACCTGCATGTGTGACTGTTAATAGCAACAACTCCTTTATTCGTATGAGGCATGGCTTGTGAAGCCCTATATACATATATGTACACAGTCTCATTTGTTTCTCTCACAGACCCCTGTCCAATGCCCTTATTAGTCTCTACATCCTATAGACAAGGAAAATGAAGCTCAAGGGGCTCAGTTATATTCAGGTAAATGGATATGCGAAAGTCTATTTACCTAACACTGTCAGGTACCAGGCAATGTGCCAGGCTCTGGAAGACACCCAGGAGAATAAGATGTAGCCTCTGATCTCAAAACATTCCCCATCCTGCAGGGCTACAGACAGGAGGATGGGAACCTCGGCTATATGGAGTAAAGTGTGATGGTAGAAGTGAGCTGGAGATGGCCTATAAACACCTGGGATGGTTATACAATTCAGATGGAGAGGATGAAAACCAAGCTGGTTTCGTGGAGAAGCTGAGACTTGAACTGAGTGGTAAACAATGAGTAATCATTACTCTGGCTTGAATAGAATCAAATAAAAAGAGAAGGAGTGTTCCAGGTAGAGGGAATCATACGAGCAAAGACCTTCTGCTTAAAACATTGTGGGGCATCTTAGATGCTACGAGAAATTCACAAAGTCTAGTATAGACACAAAACGTGAGCTGGGAGTGGCAGAGCATGGCGCAGTTGACTGGTTTGGATGACAGAGAGCCTTAGATGTGAGGCCAGAGAGCTAGGACTGAATCCTCACAGGAATGACAGGCAGGAGGACATTCCAAGCAGGGGGAAGATATGAACAGATGTCTGTTCGGTGACTGGGCTGGTCCCTTAGCCCCTGTCCAATGATCTTGAATATCAACAAAATAAGGTCTATGTTGATTGTGTCTTTCTAGAGACAGGAGCAGAGTATGTGTAGTTTCTGCACAGTTTACACAACCCTGTGCTTGGTCAAAAAGCAGAAAGGTGGCATGTAGTACAGACCCCAAACAGGCCATGCAAAGAAAGTAAAAGACATGTAAGATGTGATGTCAACAATGTGCATTTAAAGTAAAGGTCAGCAACTCCTATGTCCTCTTTGAACCACCAGGTGTTACGTCCCCCAGTCAGGGACCAAACCCTGGCTGCTTGGACTCAATTTCCCCATCTGTAAAATGGGCAGATTGAATCGAAGCTCTCTGTGGCTGCATCTACCCTGGCATGTGATGAGTCTTATTTTCCAATAAACTTTTCAGTGAGTATGGACAACATCTGTTCTCATGGTCAATATCTGTAAGACACTGTAAGAGAAAGAAATGTAGCTTTATCAAGTTGTGACTTGATAACCCATAATTGCTGAAGTCCTACTGAGTTCTTCAAGTAGCTATTTGGAGCAAAGAAGAAAGATAAAAGGCAATAAAACCCTGAAGGAAAGAGAAAAAGAAAGGGCTTGTGGGAAGTCTGTTCTCCCTAATATTAAATCTCAAAGTCACAGAGAGTGATGGCAGTTTCTTTCCGTTCCTTCCATTCAGTCCCACATCTGCTTCCCCGCAGCCTGTCCTCTTTCTTTCCTCGACTGAGTACTTGAAATTGAAGGCTTTATATTCCCTCTGATTCTCCTTTCACAGACTGTCCAAACTGGAAAGGCATTTAAGATCATTCTGGCCAGAGGTTTACAAACTTCATTTTGTAGCAGAACCCGTTGTTCAAATGAAATTTTCTACTCAAAATCCAATATATGAAACCTATAAAAGGAAAGTTTATATAAGAGTGAGGGTACACGTTGTTCCTTTCCCTCCTCCCCTCCACCTTCCCCCTTGGCCCGGAAATACAGTCACAAATCCCTAATGTCCCAAGAAACATGATTTAAAAACCACTGACTTAATCTTTTCTTTTTTTCACGATGGAGGGACTGAAACCCAGGTTCAAGAAGGCACTCGCTCAAGCCATATTGCCAGAAGGTAACAGAACTTGAACCAGAATCCAGGTTGCTGGGCTCCCAGGCCAACACATATGCCACTGTCCCATTTGCTTTCTTTGTCCCAGCCTGTTGAGACCTCAGCCTCAAGGTCCCTCAAGGTGATATTCCCTCCAGAGAGCATTACCACCTCCTCATCTCCTTTCTCCCTTTCCTTGGAGAATCAACTCACTAACTGCCCACACTCAGTGCCACTTCTGCTTTTTGGAAACAGATGTATCAGCCTCCCCTGACCTGGCAGACATATTCTCAGAGTCTTGGGCTTTTCCATTGCCTGCTGCCCCCACAGGGACTTCTGAGTCCAGGTGGGACCAGAAGGCTTCCTCTGAAATGCCCTGTACCCCCACCAAACACACACACACGCACGCACACACGCACGCACACATGCACTCAGACCCAGAGTCTTTAGTGCTGCAGACATAGGAGCTGGCAAAACCTACAATGAGCTAGGAGTCAGAACACTGGGTTTGAGCACTGGTCCCATCCTTTTCAACCCGGTTGACCTTGTTTGCCAGTTTCTTTGCCCCTTGCGGTATTCTCACCTCCGACCAGCCACCTCACAAGTCTGTTGTCAAAATTCAGTGAGATAATGAAGGCAAAAGGATTAATAACCTGTAAAGTACTTCCTACACGTAAGGAATGATTTTATTTGGTAAATTTTTCATCATTTTCCCTTGGGCAGAACATTTTCATCCATGTCAGTTAATACTTAACAAGTATTTCCTTTTGCCTATTAATTTATTAATGGATGCTTTTTGAAAAGGACTTTTCTCATCATTATTTGATCCTGACCTCTAGCAAAACCATGAGATTGTGAGCTTTGTGAAGCCATCAGAGCCAGTGTTTGGCACACAGTAGGTGACAAACACTCAGGGAACACCTACTATGTGCCCAACACTGGCTCTGTTGGCCTCACATAGCTCACAGTCTCATGAGAGGCATAGACACTATCGATCCTGTGGGCAGTGCTGGGAATGGAGGAAACAGAGAGGGATGGAAGCACTTAGGGGCACCTATCCCAGTCTTGGCGGGGGGGGGAGCACCAAAGGCTTCCAGGAGGAAGTGATATCTAAGCTAATATCTGAAGGCTGAGTTAGAGTGATTCAGGTGAAAGGAGTAGGGTGGAGATCAGACAGAGGAAAGCAGAGGACTGTCCAGATGGAGAGAAGAGCAGGTGGAAAGAGGCTATAGTGGTTCATTGTGGCTAGACCATGGAGGGATGGTCAGGGATGAGCTTGGGTCAAGAATAACCAGAGGTCAGAGTATGAATGGTTCTGTAAATAAAGCTAAGAAGTCAGAACTATCACAGCATCCTTATCTTACAGAGGAGAAATGGAAAGCAGAGATGAAATGACTTGTCCAAGGTCACAAATGGAAAGCAATGGAGTAGAATGTCAACCCAGGTCTGTCCCTCTGCCTGGAATTCTACTCCCCCCAGATATCTGCATGGCTTGCTCACTCTCCTGCCTCATTCACAACTCTAAGGAAATGCAATCTTCTCAGAGAAGGGCTTCCTGGTCACCGTATTACCACCTGTCATTCCCTAGCCCACGACCCTACTTCATTTTGCTCATGGCACTTATTACAGTCTGATAATATAATACAAATGTATGCATTTGTGCATTATTTTCCTTTCTAACAAAAATATAAGCTCCATGAGGATAAGGATTTGGTTCAATTCATGCTGTATACCTGGTGCTTATAACAGTACCTCGCACATGGAAGGAACTCAGTAAATGCTGAATGAATGAATGAATTTCAATCTCTCTAAAACCTGTGCTCTAATACTCAATGCTATATTATGCTTCTATAACTGATAGGGAGCCTTTGACCTTTTAGAGGCCAGGAACAGTGAAGAGGCAGCTGCACTATTCTTGCCGGGGAAGATGACACTCTAGGCCAAGGAGTAGTAAGAGGAATGGAGAGGAGAGGCCCCCAAAGGACCTGAGGTCTTGGGCAGACCATCCTCCAAGACTTGGCAGTCCACTAAGAGAAGAGTTCAGAGAAAGAAGGACACATCTCCAAGAAGGGAGAGCTCTTTCCATTTCTGAAGACTGTACATAAAAGTAGAGTATTCTCTCAAATTAGATTTTTCCAGAACAGCCTGTGATAAAATTATACCCTCTGCAGGTTGGAGGAGCGGCGTCTTTGGAAAAGTGAAAAGATTTTTGCATTACTTAACAATGATGGGGATGAATATCTGGATGATATGGAAGTCGTGGCCAGGCTCACTTGATAGGCAGAGAGGCAGATGTCTCTGAAAGGATGGAGCCTGATACTGGAGGAGTCGCAGGCTGGCCCCCTGGACAACCCTTCCAGCCTCTGCACTCTCTCCACATACATGCCCATCCGTGGCCAAGACTGGACGGGCAGAAGTAAAAGGTGGTGGTTTTCATTCCTACAAAGCCTGGAAAGAAATTAAGAAGATGTTGCAAATATCTAATTCAATCGCCTTCATGCACTTGTTCATTCATTCATTTATTCAATCAATCCACCAGAAAGCCATTCAACTAACACTTACTGATACTCTCAAGGTGCCAGACGCAGAACTGCCATCAAGGACAGAACAGGCAGCAGGCCAGATCTAGTCTCTGTCCACGTGGTGTGAATAGCCCAGTGTTTCCCAACTACGTCCTTTGCACAAGGCCATTAAAAAAAATCAAATTATCCTTATGTTGTTGGAATGTTTTATATTTGCTAGGGACTGGACATGTCTTGTATTATTTAATCAGCAACTCTATGAGGCACTTATTATCACTCTCATTTGTCAAATAAAGAAGCTGGGGCTCAGAGAGCTTTAGGAATTTGCCAGAGATGAGGCAGCCTGTGATCTGGGAGCACAGATTTAAACCCGTGTCAGGTATTTTGCCAAAGCCCTTCTGTGGTTCTGTGCAGCCTCCTGCCTTTGCAGAAGTTGAGCTCTGAAGACAGGCCTCCCTGGAGCGAATCCTGGGATCACACAATATGCCCTGAAGCCCTGAGAACAGTGCCTGACTCTGAGGAAGTGCTATATCAGATTATCTGCTGTTGTTATTATTATTATTAATAGGCAAGTTACTTCATCTCTGAGTCACAGCGTCCTCCTCTGTGAAATGGGAACACTAATGCGTCACAGAGATTGATAAGAATTACAAAGATTTAGGAGATGGTGGATACTGTGTCCAGTTTGCCGCCCGGCACATTGGGCAGTCATCCCTAGCAGAGTCAGAGCCCTTGACCACGGCTGAAGGGAACTCCTGCAGCCCCAGAGGGCAAACCTGGGCCTGGATGCTGAAGGGGGCCCTTGATGAAGCTGTTGTACTCCCTAACCTGGGTCTCTTGGTCAAGAGGGCCACAGCAATCTCCCAGATCTGTTCTGCCTTGCCCAGTTTCCCTCCAGCAAGAGGAGAGGATGGGAGGGGAGGGTGGGAGCCGGTCCTGTGGCATGAGGCCAGGAAGAGCAATGCCCTCCAGAATGCCCTGCGGCAATCAGAGCTCCAGGCTTGGGACCCTTCCCAAAGACCTCTCCGTGGCCACCATCAAGGATATCTCCCTCCTGCTGACAGGCTCCCCTGGGCTAAAGAAAGAGCTGGCACGGCAGGAATCCAGTGACCCTAGTCCAGCTGGGCACTGCCACCAAAGGGGAAGCAGACCCCCATTCAGTGAGGACCTACGATGCCAGGCCTCTGCCTCCTCCTTTGCCTGTTTCCCATTCTTAGTCTCATCATTTCTTTAAAACGAGCAAGAATTACCTGCTCCATTTAATACAAGGAAATGGAAGCTTGAGGAGTCCCACAACAGTTGCTGGCTCTCTCTGTCCCCCAACCAGGCAGTATCTAACATCCGTGTCACACCGGCCATGAAGGGGAGTCAGGGCATGTTGGGAGGGGGAGTGGGTCTGTGATGACACCGACTTCCCCTGCTGCCCTCCTGCCCTAGAATAACACTAAGCTCAGCCTCGGGGATGACTGGCCTCAGAAATCCAGTTACCTTAGGCGCTCCTGCGCCTTCTGCTCAGCACCCCCATCCAGCCACACTCCCAGAGGTTCTTACCTGCATTAACTGCCAGCTTCAGGAAGCCTTTCTGAGTCTGAACAGTCACGGCCTGCCTACCTCACCTGCCTTGAGCAGCCTCGGAAGCGCTTAAAGAGAACGGAACTCTTGAACCTGACAGTGAGGGTGGGGGTGAGTGTTCCAATGCCAGCTCTACATCTACTGGGATTTACTTCCTTGGGCACATGACTCTGCTTCTTTGAGCCTCAGATTTCCCCATCTGTCAAATGGGGGCATGTACAGCTCCTGCCGAAGGATGGTGTGAAGAATACACGACAAGTGGCATTGAAGCACCTAGCAAGCATTCGATAAGTGGTAGTATTTGAGGTGGTGGGGTAATAATAAGGATTGCTACCATTTATTGAGCATTTACTATGTGCCAGGCTCTGTTCTAAATTTTAAGTAGTGATTAAGATCCTTAAGTAGCACTTATTATTAGTAGTAGTATATTTCCCTAAATCCACTACACATTCCAGCTGCCATGTCTTTGTAGGGACTACTGAAATAAAACTCTGTTTCCGCAGACATTTGATTTGCCCAACAGATCCTAAGTGTCTACGAAGGGCCAGGCCAAGGTTTAGGGGATGGGGCGACCCAGAGTGGGATCAGTTATGGTTCCTGGTCAGGGCGCTTAGCGTCAACTTCAGCAATAAAACAAGGGCATGGCTGACTCCCATAATACAAAGTAGCGGCATTTAATTGATTTCCCATTGGAGCCCACAATGATAAATACAGTTGTACATATCTGTGTAAACTGACCTAAAAGTTTCACACACAAAAATACTTGCCATCACTACAATGGACGCATGCCATAATATTCTGTTCTATATTCCATTCTATTCTGTTCTAGTACATTCTGTTCCTTTCCATTCTATCCTTTTATATTCTAGTCTGTCATTTTCTATCCTTTTCCATTCTATTTCACTCTATTCTGTTCCTTTCCACTGCATTCTGTTCTATAATTTTCTATTCCATTCCATTCTATTCTTATATTCTCTTCTATTTCTGTTAAAAACACTTGCTTTGAGCCACTCAGTATTTTACAACCCATTAAAAGGTTTTGACGCATCTTTCAAAAAGTACTGATATAAAGAAGCTGTTTTCCAGTTATTTATGGCTGAGAAATTCTCTTGAGATTAAATCCTAGCTAACCCTAGTATCTTAATAATTCTGAAACAAATACTCAGAGTTACTCTAGCTAAAGAGGGTGGGGGCCCAGAACTGAGTGTTTGACCACCTCTACCTTTCTAGACACCAGGTAATTGGCGAGGGCTGTTTAGGGCTGATATTGATTATAAAGAGCCCCATCTAGGCTTCCAGAGAAAGTGCTTCAGAGAAATGATGGGAAGGAGATCATTTACATTTTTGATTAATTCAATTTATTTATATATTTTTCTCAGATGCCTACTATGTGCCACACCTAGTCCTAGGGCCAAGGATATAACAGAAACAAGACAATTCTTACCCTCACTGAGGTTATATCGAATGCCCGCCATGTACTACAGCACTTTACACACAGACTCACGTTAAACCCTCACTGCTCCCTTGAGAGACTATTGGTGTTGTACTCATTTTACAGATGAAGAAACAGGCTCAGAAGTAGTCCATAGTCACACGGTGACATATATTAGAGCTGGGATTTAAACCCAGGATGTTTAAACCCCAGAGTCTTTACTTCTAGCCAGGACAATCTGAAAGGGTCTCGGAGGAGGTGGTTTCTGAGATGAATCTATTTGTAGAGGTGAAAGAAAGCCCTTTCCCTGCTCCTCAAAAGACAGAATAGTGTGAGAAGAGCACAGGAAGAAGGCTGGAGCTGCAAGGCATGCTCAGAGAACATGGAGGAGCCAAATTTGGCTGGAGCACAGACATATAAGAGAGGGAATTCCAATGGTGCTTGGAAGGAAGGCAGAGCAGGGGGAAGGAAGGAAGGAGGCTCAGGTCCTTCTAGAGCTGTGGATGGCTGGGCGCCTCCAGGGCAAGTCCCACACTGAAGGGCAGGGTTGACAGGCCTCTGGCGGGGATTAAGTTTCAGCCTCAATGTGGGAAGGACACAGCTCATGGCAGGAAAAAGTTACATCTTTGGAAGCACACATCTAGAAAGGCCATCTCTCCAAGAAAAAAGCGTATTTGGTCTAAATTAAAATGATGTCCACACAAATAAAATCCTCCCATTTGCATCACTAACAAACCATCGCCTCATCCTCAATTTCATTCGATGCTCTCACCCAGCCTGTGAGGTAGGTAGGCGGGGAGGACCGTTTCCTCCTTTTGATGGTGGGAAATGGAGCTCTAGTTGCCAGGACTCAGGGCTTGGCGTAGCCTCACCCGGGACTCCTGTTGCAGCCCTGTGCTTCCCGTTCCCACGCCTTCCAGGGAACCTGCTCCTCTTTCCTTGTGCAGAGGCTACCAGGAGAAAGTGAGGCAGCACACACAGTGATTCCTGAAATCCTGAGGCATCTGAGACTGACACAAGCCATAGAAATGCCACTGTTTGCAGAAGGGCATTAGAGTAGAACTTTGTCACCAAGAATTCCTCTTGGAGACAATCAAACATATCTCCCTTCCCTATTAATGGGTGTGGACTCCGCCTTATCTTGAGTGAAGAAACTGGCTTCAACCTATGAGAATATGAGCCTTTCCGAGGGTGGGTAGTTGGAGGTGGGTAAGGAGAGATTAAAGGGGCCCATTATATTGAGTTCTACTACGTGTCATGCATGTTGGATAACTCATTCAATCATGAGCTCTCTTCCTTGGCTAGGTGCTGGAATTCCCATCTTAAAAGAGCAAGCAACTGAGGTTTAGAGAGGTTAGAAGACTTGTCAAGATCATATAACCGATGAGTGGAAGAGGTTGGATTTGAACTTAGGTCTGTGTGTTCACAACATCCGTGTTCATCTCACCATATCATAACGTCCCTTGATTTAAGATGCAATAATGGGAAATCTAGACTGTGCTACAGTAGGGTAAAAAAGAAGCATAAAAGGAGGAGGAAAGGAAGAAGCATAAAGAAGGAAGAAGGGAGTTATTATTATTCTTTCTCCTATGACTACTACAAATAACACTACTATTATAACTCAGACCCTCTCATTTTCTAAATTAGTTTCACATTCAACATCATATTTGATCCTCACAAAAATTCTCTGAAGGACAGAGGACACATGTCACTTTCTCTGCATTTAAGAGGTGAAGAGACTGAGGTTCAGAGAGGTTAAGTAATTACTGAAGGATAGTCAGTTACAAACCTAGAAGGGTACTCAGTTCAAAAAAAGGTGTAGCTTAAAAAAAAGGGAAGACTGTGCACAATATTCCTTGAAGTGTTTTTATAGTACCACCCACGGTAAGAAAACATTTTTCCCACTTTATTGAGATATAATTGACAAATAATAGTGTGTAAATTTAAGAACTCTTGTACACTGTTGGTGGGAAGTGTAAATTGGTACAGCCATTATGGAAAACAGTACACAGATTTCTCAAAAAATTCAATTATAACTACCACATAAACCAGCAGGCCCTCTTCTGGTTATATATCCAAAGGAAATGTCATCACTATCTCAAAGAGATATCTGTACTCCCATGTTCACTGTAGCATTATACACAATACCCAAGATATGGAAGCAAACATTTTTCAGTGGGACCCAGTCCACACACTCACATATACACACACAAATATAAACATCAAAATTTCAGAAATAAGGCTTGTCCTTAACTTTCCACAATCCATTCTGATATTCTCCATTCTATTCGACTCCATTCCATTCTATTTTGTTTCAGAAAATTCTGGTCCTGACTTATTAAATGGATTTCATATCTTACTAATGGGTCAAACACAGGAATTTGGGAAACAACCATTGACTTTGAGGACTTGAAAGCATGAGATCTAACTCAAAGGATCCAAAGGACTCCCACATGGAAGAAAAAATAGATTCACGCTTCCCTGCTCGAGATAGCAGAACTATGACCAAAGAGAGAAAACTATATGAACACAAATTTTAGGTCAACATGAAGAGGTTTTTCTAAATAGGCAAAACTGTCCAAAATTAGGAAGATCACCTTGGGAAGTAGTGAGCTCCCTGGCACTAGAGCCATGCAAGCTGAAGCTTGAAGATCTCTTGACAGGGATGCTGTCAGGTGAAGGTGACCCCTAAGTTTCTTTCCAGGCCAGAAACACAATTCAATGTCTTTTTCTCATTTTTCTCCCCATGACAGCAGGCATCACAGGAAATTTTGGCTTTGATGTCAGACGCAAAGGACACAGAGGGAAAACAGAGATGCTGAATTCTGGTTCCACTGGCAAACTGGGGAATGTAATACACCTCTCTCCATTCTCAGAGAATAGGGGAAATGAGGAGTAAATAGCAGTCTAGGGGAGGAATCAAGGTATAAACGAGTACAGGAAATTAGAGAAAGGGAGAAATTTGTTTTAGTCCCTGTTCTGTTCTTTGCTTATTGTGAGACACAGGGCTAGCCTCATTTTTCCCAGCTATGCAGAGAGGACACAGTCGAACAACATCTCCAAGGACTATTTCAGTTCTCAGGGTCTAGGTGCACCTTGTTGCTTCATTCCTGGGTTCCCTTGTGATGGCTCATGATACCCTCTCAGCAGCTGAGAAAGGAAAAGGAAGAGTGGAGGTGGCTTAGCCTCTCCTTTGGAGGGAAGAAGGAAGGAACAATTATGACCCATCCCCATGGCCTTGTGCTGACTTAAAGAGCCTCATCCCATCAAATACACGGGGCATGGAGTTCAATTCATTAATTTTGGTGTTGGAGGGAGGCTGACAGGCATGGTGCTGACATGAATAATGATGGATCACCAGGAGGAGGCCCGGTAAACTCTGCAGCTTAATCAGACCCAGAGACTCTCCTCGGGCATTAATGTAGGCCAAGTGCTTTCCAGCCAATCAGACCCAATTTCAATTTAATGTTGCAAATTGTTACCACGCAGCTCAGCCTCTCAAGGCACAACTCAGACTCAAAGTGGGTCACTCATTTGTTCCCTTTTCCTGCTCATTTGGAAGCACCTGCCTGGTCAGTGTCTGTGCTACAGCTTGCAGCAGTGGAGGTGGCAGGACTGTGGTGGCAAGAATTCACACAGGGCCACACAAAGCCCGGAGCCAGCATCCCTGTGGCATCACTTTGGACTCTTGTTCCTAAAGCCCATTCTTTGCTTGCTTATAAAGCCCTGCTGCTTCTCCATAGCCCGCAGGATCAAATCCAAGTCTTTACCGTCAGACTTCTCTAGCCTTACCACCCACCAGGCTTCCCCAAGCAATCTATGTCTCAGTCACAACAAACCACTTCCACTCCCGAAAAAGCGCAGTGCCCTCATATCTTGAAGTCTCTGTGTGTCTGCGTGTGCTGTGCCCTCTGCCTGGAATGCCTTTATTTGCTCCTCTCTGTTCTCTACCTCACCTGTATCTACCATCCTTTAATCCAGAGGACACTGGCCACAGAAAAAGGCACACACCAAAGTAGCAGATCCCAGAGGGGCAGGGAATGTCTACTTCACTTTTTGCCCAGAGTAGACACTCAATAAAAGTAGAACAAATGAATGAATGAATGAATGTGTAATTTGGACAAGACATGTCACGTTTCTGGTCCTCTGTTTTCTCAGATATAAAATGAGAAAAATAATAAAACTAGATCCTACACAGACATTAGTAGCATTACTCACGAAAGATGCTTTCCTTTTCAGCCCTTCCACCTTCCCAGTGCCTGTCAGAGCCCTGCTTGGATGAAATTATGTGTAGGCTCTTGTCCTCCAAAACCCTTCTCTTAGCTGACCTATGCTTCACTTCTCTGCAGCTCAGTTTTTTCAGATATAAAATGTACATACTGAATCATAGAGGGTTGGGGAGATTAAAAACATTCATTCATTCATCCCTGCTTTCAGTATATATCTCAGATGCAAATTATTGAAATGATGAATGTAAACGTGACATTCATAGGATGAGACACAGAGTGGATGCTCAGTAACAGCTTTCTACTTCTTTTTCTTGTATCCTCTTGTACTTCCTGCCTTTCCCCTTCTTCCTGCCTTCTTTCTTTCATTCTCTTATTAGCTCCTCTCATCTTCTTTTTTCCCAAAGGTACGATTTTGGAATTCCCATGGGCTTGGGGGAAGGGGATGAGGCACAGTCTTATTTTATCCCTGAGGAGGACCACGACACAACTTTGAAGCCATCTATTCCTTCAACAGGACACATGAATGCAGAGCAGTGAGATGGCAATGATTCTGTCCCTGCCAACTGTTACATGGACTAGGCTTTGAGTTCCTTTGAGCAAGATACCATGTGAACAGAGGGTGAGAGGGAAGATCTGAAGCAAGGTGGTTTCAGTTCCAAACCTCACTTCTTGGTAACATACTTCATATTTTTTAGCACATAAATAAATTCCACCCAAACTTGTCATAAACCATATATATAACAGGGACACACTCTACCTGGTGTCAGGAAAACATCAGTGTTGTTGAGAAGAATCCAAAAGTCAGGAGTGACAAGTTCTTGAGGTGATCTTTAAATTGAGTCACCAAAGTGGGGGAATTGAAAAGTCTGAAGAGTGACATTATGTAGGGGCAGGTAGGGGAAATGTCACAGTTCTCCATCATTAATTAACTGTATTACCTTGGGCTATCCATTTCTCTCTGAAATTTAGTTTTTTAGCCTGTTAAATTAACCTAGTTTAGTTCAACAAAAAATACTGGGCAGCCATCATGTGTCTTCCAGACACGGAGCTGGACACAGATACAGAGACAAATAACACACAGCTTACGTCAATTAGGAAGATTGAGTTTGAAAGTATTCCATACATTGCAAAGTGTGATACAAAAGTACTCTGTAGCTCTTTTGACTGTTTGTGTGTGTACATGTGTGTATATATGTATGTGGGTATGTGCGTGGGTATGTATGTACGTACATATGTAGGTATGTATTATTCCACTGAGTGGAAAAACGAGGACAATATAATTAGTAAATCCCTCTGACCCAAATTTAGCAAGTGTCTAGTATGAATGAGGTGTTATTCTAGGCACTGCAGACAGAGCAGTGAACATAATCAAGTCTCTGCTATTGTAAAGCTCACATCCTAGTGAAAAGAAAGTCACATTTGAAGGGGAAAAGAAGGAACCCTGGGCTTTTTCACCCAGTTATGGAGGCATAATTAGAGACAGGCCTTTGGTCATAAATAGGAGCCAAGACAAGCTGAGGCTGTGTACTTCAGCAGAAATCGGGCCATGCAGTGGTCTGGCCATGTGCTTTTTTCAGCACCTGGGACAGCACCTCACCTAGTAGATATGCTTTAGGCATTACTGGGGTAGGTGATCTGTTCAACCTGACTTGGGCTTAAAAGATGTTACACATACGCGCCCCTCAAAGCACGTGGGGTGTGTATATGGGACCTGATTCCACTTTCATAGATATGCCTGAATTGTTCAGGAGTTGTCTGTACTGGCAAAGGTTTCCCCATTAAATGCCCAGCCGAGCCTCCTGCTTGAACACTATTGACTGTCAAGTCAGAAAAAACATTAATACCACATCACTTCTCCTAAAATGTCTCCCATGACTCTCTCCTCATTCTTACCTCTGCTTTAGACCTCTTCCACCATCTGCAGCCCTAAAGTGTGCATTTGACTAGAAATGTATCACTCAAGGCACCTGGGGTGTAGTGAAATTGGTTAGGATTTCATGGTCCCATCCAATTTCAGCTAGCAGCAGGCAAGGAGGGGAAAATGTTCAGTTATGGGCAGACCTGTACTTTTTGCTTTTCTTAAAGCAAGGTTTGTATGGAAAGGATTTTTATTGTTGTTGTTCCTCTAGAAAACTTTGTCTCTTTGGAATTATTTTGCTAAAGACTTTCATGGAACCTTTTAGGATATGTCCTTAAAAATATCCTTCTCAGGTGAAGAAGATAGTATTCTTTTTTATTTCTTAAAAAATATTATATCAACACTTTTTTTTTTTTTTTTTTTTTTTTGTGGGGAAGACCAGCCCTGAGCTAACATCCGTCGCCGATCCTCCCCTTTTTGCTGAGGAAGACTGGCCCTGGGCTAACATCCGTGCCCATCTTCCTCCACTTTATATGGGACGCCGCCACAGCGTGGCTGACAGGCAGTGCGTCGGCGGGCGCCCGGGATCCGAACTCGCGAACCCCGGGCTGCCAAGCGCGGACTAAACCGCTGCGCCACTGGGCGGCCCCTCAACACTTTTTTTGATCAGCATCATCCTAGTGGTCAAGCTTCCTGCTTGAACACTTTGGATTCTAAAGTCTGAAAAAATAAATTAATACTGCATGATTTCTCCTAAAATGTCTCCCGTGACTCTCACCAGTTAATTCCATCATCTAGGAACCAGGAAACCACATAAACAAGATAGTAAATCTAGGCCAAAGGATTCCCAAGGCCTCATCTAAGAATAGAGAATGGAATTTATATCATTAGACAGGATCAGCTATTTTCTTTCTCTGTGGTTAGGCATAACCACAGGATATGGTCTTCAAATATCAGAATATGAAAAAAAAATCTTTACAATCACTAAGTGCATCCCCTGTCTAATATTGAATATCCCACCCCATACAATGGGCGATTATATTTTAACCTCCTTAGCATCTCTTCTCTCTTCTTTTGTAACAAGGACCTAGTTTTCATTTGAGCAACTAAATGATATCCCCTTCAACACTCTCAATCTCTGTGGTCTGGCTCTGGCTTACCTGAGTCTAGGTCCAGGGGTGGCCACCTGACCCAGGGCTGGCCAGTTAGAGCATCACAGTGACTTGCTTAGGGCTTGGGTAGGCAGAATAATGTCCCAACGATGCTCATGTCTTTATCCCTGGAACCTGTGGATATGTTAGGTTACATGGCAATGGAGAATTAAAGTTGCAGATGGAATTAAGGTGTTAATCAGCTAACTTTTTGAAGAGCAGATTGTCCTTGATTATAGAGGTGGGCCCAATATCATCACAAAGGTCCTTACAAATGGAAGAAGGAGGCAGGAGAGGAGGTCAGAGTGATGTAGTGGGAAAAGAACTCAACTCATCTTCGTTGGTTTGTAGATGGAAGAAGAGGGCCACAAGGCAAGGAATAGAGGCAGCCTCCAGCAGCTGGAAAGGAAACAGATTCTCCCCTCAAGCCTCCAGAAGGAACACAGTCCTGCCACCAAGACCATGACTTTAACTCACTAAGAACCATTTCGAATTCATGAACTACAGAACTATAAGATAATAGATCTGTGTTGTTTTAAGTCACTAAGTCTGTGGTAATTTATTACAGTATCAATAGAAAACTAACAGGGATGGACACATGAGCAAATGGTAGTTTGCTCGGGCACTTTGGTTAAAAACAAGAAGCACTCTCTTCTCTTCCTGGCTATGCTAAAGCATTAAGTAATCTTATCGTGACCTGAGGAGAGTTTGCTCGACAAGGAAACCTACCCAGAGGAAACCAGAGTGAAGGAATACAGATATATCCCTGACGACCTCATGTGGACAATTTGATCTAACCATTCCTGCACTAAAGGAAGCTTTACATACTTCAGTTCCTTGAGGAATTAAAGACCTTATTTGTACTTTAGTCAGTTTGAATTGGATTTATGTCACTTGCAAATAAAAAAAGTATCCAAACACACAGTCATGGTGGAGTAAACAGCACCTCTGGAAATACCCTATTCCAATTTGCATACTTTTGTTATTGTGTTTTTTTAAAATAGAGCTGGAATCAGCTGCCCTGTGGTTTCTCCCCATTGCTTTTTATGTCCTAAGGCCACACAGGACAAACTTAACTCCCACTTCCCCTTGAGAGAGATTTAGGATTTGAAGTAGTAACCCCACCAAGACCCCCAAGTCTTCTCTTCTCCAAACTAAATCCTCCCAGTTGTTTTCAGAACGTGGTCATATGGTTTTGAACCCTTTCACTACTCTGTTGTTAAGCTTCCCTAGACACACTTGATTCTGATCATGTTTTTCTTAAAGATAACACCACATGTGAGCATAATATTCCAAGAAATGACTAACCAGATCAGAATATCCTCATTCTAGGTGAGACGCTTATATTGATAAAATCTAAATTGAAAAAAAATTGTTTTGTTGAACACTGCTACTTCACGCAGGTTATTGTATAATAAAATCCATATGTGTTTTTCCAAGGCATGGCTCAGTCATTTCTCCGTCCCTCCCTCCAAGTTTACCAGTTCTTAGGAATAATGTTTTGAAGTACATAGCAGTCTTTGGAGTTATACCTACTGAATTTCATCGTGCAGAGAAGCAGGTAATAAGTGAAATACAGGATTTCAATTCAGACAAAACTGGATTCCAATCCTGGCTGTACCACTAACAGCTGCATGATCTTAGACAACTGCATAATCTCTCCGAATCTCAGCTTCCTAAATAAAGGAAATAATAATAATGGTTCCTTTCTGCTGTAGAAATAAACAAGGTAATACATGGAAAGTGCTTGGCACAGAGCCTGGCATGTACTAAGCTCTCAAAAGACAGTACCTATCATTATATTCAGTCAGAAAAAAATAGGTCAGAGCTTCCAGGCTCAGTATTGTCCTCTTCTACGTGTGCAAATGGAAAAGTTAGTGGGAGGAGAGAGATGAAGAAAGATGAGGAGGGGGAAGAGGAAACACCATTCGCCTTTCCCATATTCTGGGTTTATATCCGAAGTCAAAGATGAGTACTCCTAGAAAACAGGATATCCAAAATTCCCTAACCTTGAAACTGTTCAACTTAAGAGTTTGTTTTGAAAATGGGACCTGGTAGGCAAGAAGCACAAATATTTCCTTAAACCAAATTAAATCAATTCCTGGAAACCATACACATAATGAAGCAATGAAGATGTTTGGAAGTTGAAATCTCAGAATGAAAACTTCGGGAAGGGCTTTGGCAACATCTGAGCCCACCTCTCCCCTTACTAGTAAGGGATGTAGCCTCAGAGAGGGACAGGGCTTTGCTCTGTTTCAACAAGCATATCTGTTTCAGAGCCAACTGGAAGTCAAGAGCATTTTTTTTTCTCTTCCGGGCCCATATTTCCAGGTCAAAGAGGCCATTAAAGAAGCCCATTTGTGTTTTCGTTCTCCAGAACGACAGAAAACAAGGTTTTAAGCATACGTGATTATATGGGAAGTGACTTTGGGAAATGCTGGTAAGGTAGTGAGAAAATGAGGCAGGGAAGGGAAGGAAGCCAGTAAAAGATGTTTATTAAGCCAGATACTATGGCGGGCAACAGGAGGTTGATCCTGCTGGGGTAGTCTGACAAACAACAAACCTGCCTCTGAGTTATCCTTCTGGAGCAGCAAGGATGGCGGGATATGTATTAACCCTCTCCCAACAATCATCAATTAAGGGTTGCCCTTGATTCCCTGGTGCTCAAACCTGCTTCAAGCACGGGCAGAGGAGTGCCAGGCTGCCAGAGAGAGCCTCTAGCCAGAGTCACATGTGCTGGCCACTGGGCGTCGGGCCAGCATCCATGGAAAGGGTTAGTACTAAGGGGATCTGGGCTGGACAACAACAGTGTCTGCTACAAAGCTCAAATGGTAATGAGACCTAATCTCTGAATGGGCCTAAATCCACCAACCAACCCACCAACCAATTAAGAAACAATTATTGGTACTAACTGTGTTTGGTGTTCCACAATGTTAAAGATACAGAGAGAACATTTAAGTGCTTGATCCATCCCTACACAATAGTTCCTAGGAATCAGAAATAATTCCAGGCAAAATAGGTGGGAAGTCCCCTAATATTTTAATGGGTAAGGGATTTCCTAATATCCTTAGGTTCCTGCATGCTAATTCCTGTCTGGACTACTTCCTGTCAACCTCAATCCTTCAAGGACCATCTCAAAAGCCACCTCTTCCATAAGATTTGCTTCAAGGGCTAAATGAGCGGATCTAACATGCTTAACTGCCCATGGCCCACCCCCGAGACCCCCAAGGCATAGGCAGTTCATACACATTCCTGCACTTCCTCATCCTTGAGCTTTGAGTCAGTCACATTTTATCATAGAGATCTTATGGAACCTCACCAAGGATTCAAGCCACTCTAAATGACTGCTCAAGGCCAAGGACACAGGCAAAGGAAGGATCTGTAACTCCCTTCTTGCCTAAATACCACGGGACCTAGTAGTAAACACGCATACAAAGCAAGAAGGAAGCACACACATAACATACAACACACACAACATAAAACACACACAACATACAACACACACATACACACATATGCACACACATACATATAGAAGCACAGAATCTATAAGGTTAAGAGACATATCTTTACCTGCTTCCACAACTAGGTGTATTTTAAGATGAAATATGGGGAAAAATGGGCAAGTTAGGTATCGCTGCATTGTTCCATACTGACCTTTTCCTAACAGAGTTAAAAGAGCCTCCTTTGGCCTCAGAGTGTGACGGTTACTGACAGTGCCATGGGGATGCCAATCAGAACGCCCCCGTGTTGGAACGAGGTCAGCAAAGCTGGTGCAGCCCCTTTCTCCCCAACACGTACCCTGACCCAGGTCTACCATCTGGAAAAGAGGCTGGCTTTAGTAAGTGTGCACCATTTTCCTTCTTCCTTTCTTGTCTCCTTTTTTTTTTTCCTTTATATTTTTGTTTTGTTTTCCTTTAAGATCCCTTTTCTCCACTGCAGTAATAAACCACTGCAGGCAAGATCCTCTGATGAATGCAAAATTAGTGGGAAAAACATGATGGAGAAACAAGATATTTGCAGAGTCTCAAAGTATCTCTCCCAAATATTTATTCTTCATGGTGGTGGTTGTAACAAATATCCACACGTTCTTTGACACGCCTCCCTCCAGGAGGTAGACCTTAATCCCCTCTCTCCTCATGTATACTGAATTTAGTAACTTGCTTCTAATAATAAAGTATGGAAAGAGAAAAACAGGAGCTTTAGAGTGGAGACACCTGGCGGGTACCACCTTAAATAAGTGATCAAGGTTAACATGATCAGTCATAAGTCGTGTGGATGCCACATACCCTGATATGATGCAAGACAAGGCCCCTTCACCTTTGTGGTGTTCTTCCTCCAAATCTGCAATCCCAGTCTAATTATGAGAAAGCATCAGACAAACCCAAATTGAAGGATACCTTGCAAAATACCTGACCAGAATTCTCCATGGGCGTCAAGGTTATAATAAGCAAGAAAGACTGAGGAGGAAACTAAGGAGACAGGACAACTAAATGCAACATACGGTATCTGGGATTGGATCCTGGAACAAAAAAAGGACACCAGCAAAAAAACTGGAGAAAAGGGAATAAGCAGTCTTGAGTTAACAGTGTTCCATCAATGTTAATTTCTCAGTTGTGACAAATATGCCATGGTTAAAAAAGATGTTGACATTAGGGGAAGCTGGTTAAAGGGTATATGGGAATTCTCTGTAGTTTCTTTGCAACTCTTCTGTAAATCTAAAATGATTTCAAAGGAAAAAGTTAAAAAACACAAATAAACCAAAAACAATCTCTTCTCTCAATGGTGTTGCAGGAAGCCTTGGCATAAGGTCCCAGAGAGTTGGCTCCTGGCTTCACTCACTCAGTGACTCTGGCCTTGAGTAAGTTCCCCTCTCGCGACACAGCTCCTCTATCTATTACATGATGGGGAGTGGAGGATGGGTTGGTAGTTTTCGAGCCATGTTCACTAGGTTATAGCTTTGGTGGGATGTGGTGTGAACTAAAAATAAAAACAGATCCTGTCCCCCTCGCCAACTCCTCTAAACTTCCAGCCAGCGCAGATCCACTTTGTTCTGTTATATATTAAGTGTCCATGAACATTTCATTTGATGAAATGTTTCTGATGTGAAATGTTGAAAAGTACTGGAATAGATCACTCATAAGTTTCCTTTCTGAACTCATATTGGTCCTCCCCAGCCAAGTCTTCCCTGAATTACCTAAGAATAACTTAGACAGTCCCTTCCTGTTCTAGTCTGAGTTTTCTATAGGTGGGAGCCTGTTGTGTTAATCAGTCCCCAGCCCTTGTCGTGGGACACAGTAGTCAACAACAGGTGACTTGGTATTGACTAGGATGCTAGGACTCTAATAACCTCTTGGAAAGTGAGTCAGTGTAGAATACATCCCTGACCCAGGGTCTTGCTAATATCATCTACTGTAAAGAGATCTTGATGAAGAGGCAGAATTTGTAAATTATTGACTGATGTCCAAATCCATGCCAAAATTTAAGACCTGGATCAATTTTTCCTTCCTCCAGGAAGCTTTCCTTGATCCGTCTGGCTGGAAGTGACTTCTTCCTCCTCTGTGTTCCTCTGGCTTCGGACTGTGCCTCTGACACAGTGTGACCTTGTCTTCCCTGAATCATTGATTCAATGTCCCCACCCAAAAATATGGAAACCTTCATCTTGGAACCCCCTGCAGAGCTTACAGTGCCTTGTGCATATGAGATGCCCCATGGCAGCTGGAGAAGTGAAGGAACAAGCTCCAGCCTCCTTGTTTCAAAGGGATCAAAACAAGACTCCAGGAGATCTAGGTTTGAATCCCAACTCTGCTGGTTCCTACAGTGTGACCTTAGACAAGTTGCTTAATGTCCCTGGGGCCTCAATCTCAAGTCAGCCTCTGGTCAGTATTGTTGACAAACCCTACAGACCAGATCACACAATTCCAGGAGTCTAACACAGTACTCGACACACAGTGGGCAGGTGTTCAAGAAATATTAGTTGTATAATAACTAAATTGTAGCCTCTTTGAGCTTCAGTTTCTCTATCTGTAAAATAACAATACAAATAGCTACCTTGCATTTCTGTGGTGAGATTAAATAGCAGAGCACAGTCGTGCATTCAGCAAAACACCCAGAACATGGCAATTGCTCAATAAATGTTTCTCTCTCTTCTAGTCTTTTCCCATCAGGTATTCTCTCCAATGAGCAGACCAAATTTAAGTACTTCCAGTCATGTGCGTCATTATAGAGGCCAAATTAAGAATCGAAGGTGCTTACATTTGAGAAAAAGCAAAAAGATGCTAGACCACGGAGTGCGGCATGGGGTGTAACGTATTCACAGAGGCTCTGCTAAGAAAACATCCAGGCCCCCAGTGGAGAGACTAACGCAGCACCATTAGCATAACAGATGCCTTTGCTACAAGAATGACACTTTAAAGACAAATCCCCCCAATGCATTCCCCAAATGCAGGAGTGCATATTTAATTACACTTAATGAAATCTTTTTCCTCTAGTTCCGTGCTTGGAAGGGACACATCACTCCACAAAGACTGGAAGATTTTAATAGAAATGACTGGAATCCAGAACAACTTCTTAGCTCCAGTGCCCAAAGGAAACATAGCCACAGTGGTGCTTCAGGGAAGGAGCCATGAGCTTTCTTTGTTTGCTTGAAGAACATCGAGCTGAGAAAGAAAACCATGGGGTGGGAAGAGCAAAGCACAATGGCACCCACCTGAGCTGAGGTTCATGGTGGGGAAGGGCCTGGGCTGATCTTTATCACAGGTTATTTCTAATTCACACAGCAAACAAAAAGGCATAGTTATAACCATCATTCTAATGTTTATAGCAGGAAACTGGGATCAAGAGGATTTGAGCGATTTTTCCAAGGTCACGTAGCCAATGACTGAGGAGCTTGGAGTTGAACTGAGGCCTGTCTGGTCCCAAGCCCATGTTTTTTCCTCCGTATCCACTGTCCCAGTGACTTCCACCCAGTGGGCATATGTCCTACGGCATGTTTTGTGCCACCAGTTTCATACACATGATCTCACTGAATTCTTATGCCATTGTAGCATAAGTGTTTTTCCTATTTTCCAGAACAGAAACCCAAGGCTCAGGGAAATTAACTTGCCCAAAAATCACAAGCAGATGTGATCAAACATTAGGGATTTAAACTCAAGCTTGTCCATATTTCATCCTCAGTGTCACACTAATTTGTTGTGTGAGTTTGCAGAAGTGAGTTCATTGCAGTGAGCACTGGTTGCCCTCATTTTAAAAATGGAAGTGTTACAAGCAGAGATCTTAAAGGTTCCTTGTGCCTCTAACATGCCATGATTTTATGTGCTTCTCTGTCCTGAGTCTTCCCTATTTACCACCTCAGGGCATCCCTAACCTTTCAATTATCCGCAAGGTATGCTGAGATATTTGGTGAAAGGAGGTTTGACTTTATCATTGAGTCACTATGTGATCTTGGACATGATGAACCTTTCTAAGCTTCAACCAAGGCTAATAATAATAATAGCTACAACATCAATGCCTAAATACCCAAGGATGCCTTTGAAGATAAAATGCAACCATAGATATGCGAAGCTTCAAGACAATGCACTGTACAACATTAATTTGTATAAACCAAACCACTGTGAAAATATTGCTAGCATCAATATTATTATTATTGCTAAGGTGAAATGCATTCTTTGAGGGTGGTCAACTTCTTTATCAACATAGAGTTGATTCATGAAAGCATAACTGGTCCTCATTGGCTTCCACATGAGAATCCCCGTGTTTTACAAGATCTGCTCTTGGAAATTCCTCACTCAGCTTTCAACAGATCCTTGGATATCTGTTACAGAGGGATACTCAAAGCATTTTATTGGGAAAGTGAGGAGGTTCTACTATAACACAGCAGCTAAAGGCATTGACCTTGGAATCCCACAACCCTGGGTTCAAGCCTGAACTTCTAACAAAAGAGTTTGCCCCTTGAGGCCCTGGTTTTCTCACATGGAAAAGGCAGTTACCAATGGCCTGCTTACCTGACTATTGTAGAGATAGACAAGGTAACAGTGTGGAAAGCATTTAGCACTGTTCCTGGCACATGAAAAGACTCACCAAACTTGCTATTATTAATAGCAGAATGTTACCGATGCACAAACTATAGCATCCAAAAGGATGGAGCCATGCGCCTAGGCACACAGAAGTGGAACACGAAGAGGGCTCAGGCGTTCCCTCTCGATGCCCGTCTCCCGGGTGCCCCCAATTTGATGCGTGCCCTTTTTCATAGCGTTAAAGGGTGAAAAACGCATTTGCTTAAAATCCGTCTGCTTTTTATAACTTCCAGAGACTGAAATCTGCATGGGTAGCAGTTCTTTGCTGTTCCTAATTAATTCCTAAACAAAGACCGCTCCGGCAGCAGCACAGTTTATAAAGCCAGTTGACCTCTCGGTGCAGAAATGATGACACAGATGTTCTTGCTGCTTCACAACCTCATTTTTCACTTTGCACCACTTGGTCAGGCCAGCCATGTCTTCACCTTCCGAGGAGCAGGAGCTGGTCCCTGGGCTGGCTCTGAGACCCCGCAGTCACCTGCCATGGTTGCTGGCTTTCCTCCACTCAGGGGCCTCCCAACAGCAGCCTGGGGTGGAACAGGCCAGAAAACCATCAGCTTGGTCTGTGCTTTATCTAAGAGATTCCCAAGTTAAGGAGTCTCTAACCTGTATGGTATTTGGGAAGCTATCAGTAATAATAACCACATTCCTCCTGAACTAAACATATATTATGTGCCAGGCACTATCCTGGGCATTCTGCCCGGGTTGTCATTTCATTCAACACAATCTTTTAAGATATGAGTTACTGTCCTCAGCTTAAAGTCCAGGAAACAAGACACTGGAGATATGAAGAGTGGTTGCCATTTCCAGGGCACTTCCTACCAGCAAGGTACCAAGCGCTTCACTAGTATTACCTCCTTGATGCCTCGCTCCACTCCTATGAAGCCCACTGACAGGTTAGACGACTTTTTCCAGATCACATCGGTAGTAAGTGGAGAAGTAGAAACCTAACAAGGTGTGGGCCTCTCCTCTGAGTTAGCTGTCCTTCCAATCTCACTGGTCTTAATGTGCTAGTGGGAATGGGCTTGAGACTCAGATTCCAGATCTTTAGTGGCCATGTGACCTTGGGCAATCTCAGTTTTCTCATCCATCAAATGGGCACATTCTTACACAACTCATCTGTGAATAATCATTAACAGGCAGAGTTTTGTAAAATTTAATGAAGTCGTGTGTGACAAAGCCCATGCTGGCATATAAAAGGGGCCAAAAAAACCCTGTTGCCATATCTTAGTGGACACTGTGACCCTCAGCTCCTCTCCCTGGAACCTTGGAACCTGCACCCAGGGCTGCCATTTGTGAAAAGTTCATAACTGTCACACATGACGAGATCCAATCGTCTGCTCCCAAACCATTCGTCTAACAGTTTACTGAGCTGCTATTAAATACCAGACACTCTCCTGTCTTTTAAAAACCTTCCTCTTCCCCTTTCTTCCCTTTCCATCCCACTCCCTTTCTGCTTTGTGATCACCTCCTCCCCTCATTCTGCTTTTCCTGTTTGTCCCAGGAACAAGAGCAGGGGAAAAGGAAAAAATTTACTCCAACTCCCCTTGTTTTCTGAGCCATGGGTGGCTGGGGAAGCACTAACCACAGTTCTCTGCTGTATTAGCCTGCTCAGGCTGCCATACCAGAGTTCCAGGCTGGGTGGCTTAAACAACGGAAATGTATGTTCTCACAGTTCTGGAGGCTGGAAGTCCAAGATCAAGGTGTCGATTGGGGTGATTCTTGGTAAGGGCCCCCTTTCTGGCTTGTAGACATCCCTTTCTCACCATGTCCTCACTTGCCCTTTTCTCTGCACGTGCATCACAGATGTCTCTTTCTCTCCTTATAAGGACACCAGTCCTATAGGATTAGTGCCTCGCTCTTATGACCTCATTTAACCTCAATTACCGTCCTAAAGGCCCTATCTGCAAATACAGTCACATTGGGGCTTAGGGCTCCAGCATATGAATTTCGCAGGGGGGACACACATGATTCAGTCTATAAACACTGCCACGCTGAATCTCAAAAGAAAGGATAGGCAGAATGTCCAACCCAAATTTCACCCTGGACCTTAAATGACCTGCCTACAGGACTTCAGGCAAACGTCCACCAACGGCCCCACCTACCCAGTTCTGGCAGGGATTCAGGAACTTCTTGTTCTGGCACTGACCCACCATGTGACCCTAAGCAAGCCCATTTCTCTGAGGCTCAGCCTGCTCTGATGTAAAAGGATGTTAACAAGAACAGCTACTTAATACATTGTCAGGAGGTTTTAATGAAATGTTAAATGGGAGCACGTTCTATTAACATTAGTGGGTCAACAGTGTTTGAGCTTTAAGAACAGCTACAATTTACTGGGAAATTTCTATTTATCAGATGCCAAGCTTGCAATTAACATGGATGCTTCCATTCCTGGCAATGGTTTATTATTGTATATATATTTATTATGCCTATTTTACATTAAAGGAAACCAAGGCTCAGAGAGGGCAAGTCGCTAGCTCAAGATCACAGTTAGCAAAAGGCTGACAGCTCCAGGTCCAGATGATTCTCCTCTCCCCTCAGCCATGCTGCTGTAATTATTGTAATGGTGCAGACCTGCCCTGCAAGTGAGTTTCCTTCACCTGAGATCATCTGCAAAGAGGGGAAGGGGGGTCTGCCCCACATCTTCCCCTGGAAGGCCTCTGGTGGCACTGTGAACCAGCTAAACAAAGCCCCTGGCACAGACACCAACATATTTCACTTCCTATTAAGGACATCCAAGACAGGGCAGGCCTCTAGACACTTCATTAGAGGAACATGAGGACACATAAGAACTGTAATAAAGCAGGACCTGAAGAGGGTGTCCGTGGGGAAAGCCCAGGGCCGCTCCAACTTGCACCCCTGCAGAATTTTAGAGAAGGAAGGGAGAGCTGGGGACATGGAGGGACATGGGCAGGAGTAGCGAGATGGAAAGGCTATGTAGAGCTTTGGAGCTGGCGAGGCAAACACAGGATCTAGATCACAACTCAGCCTCTCCCTAGCTGTGCGACCTTCGGCGAGGCCACTTAACCTGTTGTACCTCAACATTTCAATCTGTAAGATGGACTCAGCAATGCCTGCCTGGCAGGGTTCTGTGAGAACTGAATAATAATTTTAAAAATTAGCGGGCCAAGGCCGTGACTTACCCACGGCTGATCTCAGCGAGCTGAGGGTCAGTGATTCCCCACCTTTGCTATCGCAAACATGAGCGGCAGAGCCTGTCATATGCAGACTCCGCAGAATCCCTCACCAGATGGTTAGATCCAGCATACCCAGGGCAGGGCCCAGGAAATTGGCTTTTAAACAAACACTCCTGGTCATTCTAGTGTAGGAAGGAGATCTTGTTCCACATCAAGTGAAATCTCAACAGTAAACAATAGAACTTAATGATATTAGGTAGTTTTTAAAAATCCTAATGCATAGTGATTGCAATACAAGGGATTTAGAATCAAGACCCTTGGTTTCCAATCTTATGTCGCTGATGTTGGATGAAATGCTTATCATCTATGGACTTCAGTCTCCTCCCAGGTGATATGGACAAACCACCCTAAAGAACTGTTTCAAGAATTAAGTAAAATAGTACACATAAAGCTCCGGCACACTCCGGCATGCCGTTAAGTGCTCAGTATTATTCCCATGACAGACTCATTTCCACCTAACCCTTAGAAGGAACTTGTAATAACCACACAACTGTGGGAACCCGAGAGTCGAAACAGGGGCACAAAAAAGATTTTTCTCCCTTAATTCCAAGCTCACATTTTGTTTAATCAAGCAATTCACAGGGGGCAAAAATAATTAGTGGTTTTAAATGCTCTGATACGAGCAGGCGCTTGCCGTCATGATAAATCATCCCCGACATATGCCCAGCTCCTCCAAGTGACAGATGACAAACAAAAGCAGGAGAAGGTCTTCCATCACAGGCAAAATCATTGAGTTAATGGAAGAATTATTGCTTCTGAAATCCACTCCAGTCCTATTGAGGGGAACGTTCCAATTTATCAAAGCCAAATGAACATTAATTGCAGCAGTCTGCTAAGTTTTCCAGCCACTGTGACCTTCATTGAATTTTAATCCAAAACAGATAAGATTCCCTTTGACACAAGAGGAAACAAGACAATTAGCTCAAAATGACAGCCAGATTATGAAGCAGGCACGCGCAAACAACGCACACGCATTCACTCACGCGCACCCCCAGTGAAAATATTGATTCTACTTGACTTAAAATTCAGCACAAAGGAGGTAGGCAGAGAAAAGGAAAATAAATACAATCACACGTCTGCATAAATCCACCCCCCCCACTTGCTTCCTTCAGGAGAGAAATTTTGGAGGCGGAAGCCAAGATGGAGAAGGAGGCAGGCAGTAATGGAGACAGAATTTCCGTTAACTGCTGTAATTAATGTTATGTCTCATCGGGGAGAGATTAGGAAAAAACAGAGAGGGAAGGAAGAAAAAACAAGTATTATTTGGCTATTAAAGACGCCCTTGAGCTGGGGAACATTAGCAGCAGAAGCTTGAATTGGGTAATTGTTTGCCATATTGGTGGATTTGCAGACAGGATGATTACCACAATGAAATGAAATATCGTGGCGCCGAAGCTATATGTGCATGGCTCCCCCCGCATGGAGCCAGAGGCCTTCTGCTAAGTGCAGGTCACAGCTGGAGAAGGTTTAGAGAGTGTGGTGCAGTGGGGTCCACACACACACGCGCACACACACACACACACAACCTGTCTACGATCTAGATGCGAAGGCCAGCTCTGCCATTGACCTGCCAGGTGACAATGACTGAGTCACTCATTGAGACCTATACGTTTTGCTTCTGTGTTTGTTTTACTCTGAAATGAAGGAGTTGGACTAGACGAGTTTCAAAAAAGCTTTTTTTTTTTTTTTTTTTTTTTGAGAATTAAGTCAGAAACTTCTGCTTTCATCATTTCTAAGTATTCACGGCCAGGGAGAACCAGCTGCCTTCTTTCACAGTCCAGGCTGAGGAGCACCTTAACAACCCATAGAGTATGGTAATTAGATGATTATGGAGAAGGGCCCCTAAAAGGTCCTTACCCATCCTTGCCCCTGTAAGAGAAGAAACACTACAGAGTCAAGAGATGACTGGGAATCAGAAACTTAAGTTTAATTCTGGCCTCAGGCACTGGCTTGTGATCTTAGGAGAGAGTCATCTTAACTTTCAGGCGTTGGTTTTACCATTTGAGAAATAGGAACAATAATAGCAGCGATATTAATGAAATTGATGATACAGCATTTGTATAGAGTTTACGTATGTTACCTCATTTTAATTCCAGGAGGTAGAAACTATTATTATCACCATTTTACAGTAGAGGGAACTGAAGCACAGAACAGCAACGTAACCACTGTCACTGAGAGTTAAGTGGTGAAGCCAGGATTCTAACCCAGCCAGTCCTGCTCCAGAGTTGATACTCTTCTTTTATCTTTAACTCTTATATTTGGAAATAATTATAGACCCACAAGAAGTTGCAAAGTTAGCACAGAGAATTCCTACGTACTCTTAACTCGGCTTCCACTAAAGTTGACATCTCACATAATCAAAATACAATAACCAAACCTAGGAAATTAACAATGATACAAAACCATTAACTAAACCACAGACCTTACTCGAATTTCACCAGGTTTTCCACGACTGTTCTTTTTTTGGTCCAGGATCTAATCCAGGATCCCACATGGCATTAAGTTTTCATGTCTCCTTCGTCTTATCTGTGACAATCCCTCAGTCTTCCCTGTCTTTCATCATCTCGTCACTTTTGAAGAGTGATGGTCAGTGATTTTGTAGAATGTCCCACACTTTGGGTCTGTCTGATGTTTTCTCATGATTAGAACAAGGTTACACATTTCTAGCAAGAATTCCAAAGAAACGGCATTGCCCCCTTCTCTGTGCACGCGATCAGGGGATTCATGATGTCGATATGTCTTATTCCTGGTGATGTTAACCTTGATCATTTGGTTATAGTGATGGACTGGGTTGAATGGTGGATCCCAAAAAGATATGTCCACATCCTAATCCCTGGAACCTGTGAATCTGACCTTTTGGGGAAAAAAGGGTCTTTGCAGACGTAATTAAGTTGAGGATATTACCAGGAAGAGATCATCCTGAATTATCCAAGTGGGTCCCTAAATTCAATAACACATGTCTGAGTGAGAGACACAGAAGAGAGGACACAGAGGAGAAGGTGATGTGAAGACAAAAGCAGAACTTGGAGTTAAGTAGCCACAAGTCAAGGGACCCCTGGAGCCACCATAAACTGGAAGAAACAAGGCAGAGTTTATTCCCTAGAGCCCCCGGAGAGCACTCAGCCCTGCTGACACCTTGATTTGGGACTTCTGATCTCCAAAACCATGAGAGAATAAATTCCTATAGTTTTAAGCCCCCCAGTTTGTGGTAAATTTGTTACGGCAGCCCTAGGAAGCTTATGCAAGTGGTATCTGCCAGATTTCTCCACTGTAAAGTCACTAATTTCCTTTCCTAATTAATAAATATCTGGGAGGGGGTAATACTTTGAGACTGCAAATATCCTGCTTCTTCTCGAAGTTTCACCCATTAATTTTAGTATACATCGGTGGATCTTGTCAGTAGTAATTATTACAGTGGTGACTGTCTAATGGTGGTTTTCTGTTTCCCATTTTCCTTCTACATTTATTAATTGGGATTCTACGGTAAAGAAGAGCTATCTCTTCTATCCCGTTTAGTTATTTAGTCAATTATTTATATCAGTATTATAGAGTCGATATTCTTAATAACTCCTGCCCAACTTAGCTCAAAGGGTGTTTGCAAAGGCCATGCCAAGAGGGTGAATTAGGAGGGAATATTTTAAAAGGCAAAAGGAAAAGAAAGAGACCTTTTCTGAGCGCTGTTCTAAGACACTTCATGCATCTTTTATCATTTATTTCCCCCCTCAGCCCCATGAATGAGGGATCCACAGCCTCACTGAAAATGCAGGAGAAAGTAAGAATCAGAGAAGTTCAGGAAGGTTCCCAAGGTCAAACAGCAACAAGGGAAAGAGGCACAATTTGAACACACATCTGTCTCCAAACCCACATTATTTCCACCAATCTAAGCTGCCTTCTGAGGATCTGGGAGAGAGGAGATAGGGGAATTAATTGAAGGGGGATGTGGAAGCCTCACTGGGTGCAAACCTCAGCTCACCTCCCATTTTTACTGCGGGTGACTCTGGGCATGGGGGAAGGGAGCAAACAGCGAGAACACTGCACCACATGCGCACACACCGATTCATTCATTCTGTGTGGTCAGAATACCATACAAAAGCCCCAAGTTCTTAAAAGGAAAATAAAATGTGGAACAAGAGGCTGAAGCAAAGGAAGTAGGGAGTGGCCACCAAAGGGTCATTGGCCTGGACTCTTCAGCCAACCTGTCTGGCCCCTTGCCACATTGCTTCTCCGCGGTCTCTGGATCGCCCCTCTCCCTTCCCTTCTCCAGGACTTGACAGTGCAGCCTCATCCACCTTACCCTCTGCTGCCTCTTCTGAGATCCACTGTGCTGTGTGCCCCACTTCAGACCAGCCTCATCTCTGCTGGATGCTGCCCGTCTGCCCAACTTCCTCCTCAGCCTCCTCATCACTCCTAGTGCCCCGCCCTTCAGCCCTGAAGTCCACCCTCCACACTCCGCCTGGGGACTGGGGACTGGGTTCTAGCTGCCCCTTTCACTTGGCTCTCCGTTTCTTTCCCTGTTTACTTCTCTCTGTGTGGCTTCCTCTGTCTCTTTTCTTCTGTTTCCTCTTTCCCTGCGTCGGCTTCTATTGCTAAATCCTTTTCTGTCCCTGTCAATTTCCCTTTATTTTTCTAGGTCTCTCTCATTGTCCTTGGCTCCCTTTTTCTCGGTTTCCCTTTATTGCTCTCTGTCGCTGGTAGTTTCCATATACCTATGTGGTAATGAATAAAAGAAACCTTAACGAAATTGGAGTCGGGAAGGTCTGTAGGGGGAGCTCTCATGCCCTATCACACATCGTCAATACACAAAACAGGAAGAGAGGACGGCTTGCATCTTAGAGAGCAACTAAAATTACTTTACTACTGAAGGAAGATTTCTCTCCCCACCCTGTAACAGCCCAGCCAATGAGAAACGCTGCAGCTCAGCCAATGAGAAGCCCACTGCTTCCCTGAACTGCTACTTTCCCTCTGATGGATTTTAAACAGCCCTTCCCTACTCCTTTTTCTCTATAAAAGCAGCTCCCCTTCTTTGTTTGCTGGATTTGCCTATTGTTTGCCATAGCATGCACAGCCCGAATGGCAATTCTTTTAGCTATTCCCAAACAAACTCATTTTGAGATAAAATAACAGGCACATTTGCTTTTTAAGTTGACACCTAGTATAGAACAGTTGCTCAATAAATATTGGTGGATATCTGTTTTTCCTGTCTGTGTTTCTCTCTGCCTCCCTCTGTCTCACATTATGCAGATTTTTTTCTTATACTCATTCTCATATTGCATTCTGTTCTGGCCAGAAGGTTCAAAGGAACTGTCTTCAGGCTCCCTTCCTGAGTTGCCTCTTGCCATCTCCAGGATCTCTTTGTCAACCTTTTCCATCTGGGCTTGATTGTCAGGCCAGACGAATGGGGTAGGGATGGAGAACTACTCCATTTTCTGGCCTCATTTCCTCCATCTGTACAATGAAAGTGGGGTATAGTCCATTGCTACTTGCCATCATGCACATATCCATTCTCTGTAAAGAATTGCATACCCCTGCCATTGACTTTGGGCCCATAGAACGTGAGAGAACTCACATCTGAACATCCGCTTTAAGAGGCATCCTAGATTTCCGCCAGCTCTTTTGCTCATTCCCTCTGCCATGAAAACCAAACATCTCAGACTGGGGCTCCCTTTCAACCAAAGTTTCAGAATGAGAAGACATGCAGAGCTGAGCCACTGCAGCTGCTGACATGTAACGTGCATGAGAAATAAAGTACTGTTTGGTCGCTCACTGAAATTCAGAGAGATTTGTCTGTAGAATAAACAAGAGAAAGCTGGTTCATTAGAAGAGTTGGATTTGGCAAGGTCTAAGGTGATTTCAGCTCCAACACTCCAACCATATTTTTTAGTTCCATTGCTTTTGGGAAAACCTAGCCAAATGCTTTCATGTGCATTATCTCAGTTCAATGTCACGATTTTAATTCTATTTCCGTTTTACAAATGACCAAACAAGTAGCTCAGAGAGGTGAAGATTTTTCCAACTCTGCAGCTGGTATGAGGTACAGTCTAAGCTTGAAACCAGGCTTCCTAACACCAAACTCCATGTTCATTCCACTTCCCTATGCTGCATCCCTAAGTGTTGTGGGAGATAAGCCACATTTCCTACAGAGAGAAGGCATGGATTATCCTCCTAATTTTCCCATAAGCCCACCTAGAGACCCTACAGGCTTTTAAAGAACGCATCTTGTTAAGTCAAGGCCAAGCTACAAATTTCACGTGATTTAAATTTTTTTAATTAAACAATTTATTTGTGATTTTAAAAATCCCACTTTCTGGAGAAAAAAAAAGTAAATGAGATTCATGAGGTATGGCCCACTTACATAAAAATGTACTTGGGACCATTGTAATGCCAAACTTCATCACGTCTTGGCAACTGATATCAGCTCAATGATCTCAATTTACAGATGGGTATCCTAAGGCTAAGAAGGGAATGTGACTTGCATAAGGTCATATAGCACATGAGTGGCAGGGCTGGGACACCTGAGTCCCGGGCCACAGTTTTTTGTGCTATGTGAACCACGTGGTTTTTCCACCACTAGATTTTTGCAGCTTTCTCTTTTAAAAAAATCCCTCTTAGTCAGGATGTTTCCCCCACTAGTCTGCTTTTGCTTTGAGAAGCTTTTGGGACCTGCAGTCTATAATGACTTCACTTCTTCCACCTGGCATCCTTCAATAATATCACTTACAATTAACACAGCAACAGCACTATCAGGTGCAATAGAAATAGCAATATCGGTTGAATTGTGTCCGCCTAAAAAGATATGTTGGACTCCCAGTCCCCAGTACCTTAGAATGAGACCTTATATGGAGATTGGATCTTTACAGAGGTAATCAAGTTATAATGAGGTCATTAGGGTGGGCCCAATCCAGTATAACTGTTACGCTTTTATAAAAAGGGGAAAATTTGGACCCAGAGACAGACACGCACACAGGGAGAATGCCATGTGAAGACTGGAGCTATGCTGCCATAAGCCAAGGAATGACCAGAAGCTAGGGGAGCAGTCTGGAGCCTTCAGAAGGAGCATGGCCTGACGATATCTTGATCTCAGACTTCCGGCCTCCAGAACTGGAAGACAATAAATTTCTGTTGTTGAAGTCACTCGGTTTGTGGTACTGTTACGGCAGCCCTGGGAAACTAATGCACTTATAAAAGCAGAGCCCTAACACTTAGGAAGGCCTCATTATGGTCAGGCTGTAGCATGTATTCTTTGTGTGTATCATCTTAGGTCATCCTCACAACAGCCTCGTAGGCAGGCACCTCCACCTTCACCCCATTACAGATGAGGAAATGGAAGCAGACGGAGAAAATACGCCCAGGCCACATGGCCAGTGAGTCAGTTTTGGAGCCAGAATACGAACCTTGGGACACCGATTTCTTGCACATTACTTTCATTCTCTGTGCCCATATCTTCTCATAAGTAGAATAGGAGTAATAATGACATCTGTTGACTTAGGATTATTATAAGAATTAAATGAGTTAAATAGGTGTCAATTACTGTAACACTAAGTATTATAACACAATGCTTATTAGCTTGCAAGCATTATTATTTTAAGATTCTTCACTCTCTTATTTTCTCGTAACTTTTCTAGTTAGTTATTGTTTCTCTTGACATGTGATATCCAAAAGAAAACACAATATTTCAAGTCTCATCTAGAACCTCTAAAACAAGACATTCAGAAAATTAGTCTTTCATTAATCCAACTTAAAATGTAGGAGCACTTTTAAGAATCAAACCCCATATAGTTGGCTTGTTCTGAGCTTGTGGTTGATCTTTTAAAAGCTTCTTTTTTCCTTTCTTTCTAGCAGATATGATTTTCATTGTTAGGTTTAGTAGGCAAGTAAACCGTTGCATGATTGAGTGATTAAATCGATGAACTAAAGAATGCATGATATGCTGTGAATGAATAAATGCAATGGTTGGGGAAATGATCTAAAGTCAGTTTTCACAGAAAACTTTAAAAAGTATTATCCCCACAACACACAGACCCTTTAAATGAAGCTAATGATTGAGAATGGTAATAATAATTCCTTAGATTTATGTGGCATTTTATAATCCTCAAAGTATTTTTCTATATATTATTATGGCAGAGAATCATAGATCTTCTAAGTTTGAAGGAACTAAAACAGTCATTTAATTTAACTATTTTTCCTCTCAAAATCCTGATGAATAGGGCTTCTAGCCTTTGCTTGCATATCCCCAGAGACAAGAAACTCACTACCCCCTGATTCAGTCCACTCCACTGCTCGATAGCTCAAATACTTTAAAAGGTCTCCCCTGCCATGGATGGGAATTCTGGTTCCTATAGTCCCCCCTCGCTGAGGCCTACCAGTATAAATCTGCAGCATTTTCTGTGGGATGCTTCTTTTGAAGAAATGTGTCCTCAAAGGTTTTCTCTTCTCCCTCATCAAACCAAACATTTCCTTTCATCCCTCTTCTCAAAATGTTTTGTCACCAATGTTGTCATTGCAGCTAACATTTTAATAACAACTATCACTCTTTGAGCACTTACTGAAAGTCAGGCACTGCTCCATGCAGAATTATGCCCAAGAGCAAAGATTCTCAACGTGGACAGACAGAAGCCAGAATCCCAGCTTCAGCACTCATTGCTGATAGGAACTTGAGCAAGTTACACCACCTCCCTCAATCCCAGGATCCTCATCTGTAAACAAGGGACAATAGCAATACCTATCCTATAAAGCATTAGAACAATTAAATGGAATAATGCATATGTTGCACTTAGACTGCCTGGCATACAGAAAGTTCTCAAAGTTGGCAGCCATTATTTTCACTGTGCAGGACACTTGCATGTATAACCTCATTTGGTACTTAGAAAACCTCTAAGAATTGGGAAAAATTACATCAATTTTTCCGATGATGAGGTTGACTTGGCCAACGTCATAAAGCTACTAACAGAGACGTTGTTCAACCTTGGAGTTGACATCCAAGTCACAAACTACCTGAACATAACCATGGATTCTTTGTAAGGAGGGAGTCTTTGTAAGAACTTACCCATAATATCTTATAATTTAAGCCAGCAATGAATGCACAGAGAAGAAAAATGGTGGCACCATACGGATTAAGGGTGGAGGTTCTAGAGTCAGCCTATATAGAGTGAAATATTGGTTTTACCATTTAACCTTTGTGTGACCAAATCACACCAAGAGCTATTGATTTTATTAACATTTCAGGTTCCTCATCTATGACATAAAAATAATAATAGACTCCACCTTAAGATTTGTCATGAGGATTAAATTCAATAACACATAAGAAAAAAATTTGGAACACTACTTGGCATATAGCAAATATTCAATAAATGTCAGGCATTATGATTATTTCCCTAGGTCAGATGGCAAAATCGCAGCAAAAATAAGACTAAACGCAATGTCTTCTTACTCCTAGATTAGAGTCCTTTAAATACTGCTGCAATAGTAATCTTAATTGCCACTGTCATTATGTGCCCACGGTGTGCCACAATATTTATGTATTTCCTCCATTCTTATCAACATCCCTGTGAGATTGGTAGATCGGTTTTGTTTCATAGAAAAAGAAACTGAGGCTCAGAGAGGTGAAGGGACTCCCCCGGAGTAAAACCCGTCAGGAAACAGGAAGTCAGTGAACCTGTGGATCTGGAACCTCTGCTCTCTTCTCTGCATCATGCTGCCTGCACAGCTGAGACAGGCACGTGACTGCTCAGAGGAGCTGAAGCTGGAGCAGCTGATTAGATGACATGACCCCCCACTCGTTTTTCCGGCCCAGGGTTCATTGAGTTCCTCCTCGTTACATGACCCTTGGGGTATTAATTGTCAGATGATACGACCTTCTGGGACAAAGTAGATGCTCAACTCAGGACTTAACAACCCCAAGAGAGCACGCTGGTTCCACTCCAGTAGGCACAGATTGTGACAGGTTCCAGTGACTGAGTTGGAGCTGGCTGCCCTGCATGGGTGGGCAGGACGTTTGTGCTAAGAAAAGACGATGGAGACCATTGACCTTGACCTCCAGAGATTTCACTGGATGATTTGGGTCTTCTCACAAACCATCTCAGATCTTCACCAAAGATGAAAATAATACAAAATTCAACACAGTGAGAGCCACGGCGTCATAAGAAGCCATGTGACATGAGTTGGAGATCTAGGGAAAAGCCTGGTCCCAGAACTGCCTTCCTGTTGCCACGTAGCCTTAGGCAAGTCAATTAAACTCACTGAGTCTCAGATTTCTCACCTGTGAAATGGGAAGACTGACCCTAGCCACTATGAATGCCAGTTTGAATGGCTGTTTTGGGGGGTAGAAGGGGGAGCAAACTATTTTTGTTCTTGCTGAATTGTCTGTGGCCAGAATGTCAAGGACCAAGTCTGAGCTACAGAGAGGCCTGTCCTCCAGGCAAAGCCGCACTGAGCGGCTGGAGGATCCTGGACAAGTCCTAGCCTGTATTTGGACCTCAGTTTATCCTTCTAAGGAATGAAAGGATATACTACATCAGCATATCTCAATAACAAAAGTGTCACTAATAATAAAAGCTATTATATACCAAGCAACTCTGATCCAAGTGCTTGGTGTACCACACAATAAACATTATCATGACCCTCATTTATAGATGACAAAAACAAGGCATGGAGGGGTTAAATACTTTGCCCAAGATCACCCAGAGTGTGAAGTGGCAGCACGGGACATTGCATCTAGGGATTTGGGCTCTGGAATCTATGCTATAACCTCCACATCGCCTCTAGAGAGATGGCAGCGTTTTCTGGGGACTGTCCCACCTCTGCGAGGCTGGGCGGCTGGGCTGCCATCAATGGACAGCTCGAGGTTCAGCGTTTCCTGGACATGACTGTCTCCCGAGGGTAAGGTGAGGACAGGGAAGATGCAGATTTTAGAGCCCTGAAGGAGGAAAAGAACTGGTGGAACCACAAGGTGGTAGCCTTGGGCCACTTCAGCGTGTGGGCAGGGAGGGTCTGAAGTGTGCCAACCTCCACACGGCCTACTCTGCCAGCCACATTCTAAATTACAGGGAATCTCAGAGATATCCGGGTTTTACCAAGTTCTTCTTTCCAAGTTGAACTCACCGAGCAGAAGGGAAAGGTGAGAAATACCTATAGTCCTTGGGGAGATGGTCTGATTTAGTGGAACTAACATCAGGCCTGGAGGCAGGGAAAGCCCATTTAAGATCATTTATAATTGAGATAGTACTATCTACGTTACTGGGTTACGGGAAGGATGGATGTAAGTAAATACTGTGCCAGAACACGGAAAATGCTTAATAATATTAGTCAAAACCGAGTCTCACTCTCAAACATTAAAAGAAGAGCAGTCATGCGCCTCAACCCTTCTTGCATTAGATGGTGCCCATGCCCCATGAGGAACTGAGTAGTACCCAGAGATGGTGCTTACAAACTTGCCCCCCAAAGTTAGCATGCAGGCACCCACTGGGCTTGGCGTGCGGCTGCATCATTTGCTAAATATATATATGGGAAAAGTCTATCACACTCATTCCACGAATAACACAAAGGCCTTGATTTGTTCCCCCACGTGATGAGCATGCGTTAGGTCCAAAATTAACGTTGCTGTCTGGCTGGGGTATGTGTGTGTTTTTCCAAAACGAGAAAACTTTCAAGCTCTTACTCAGCCCTCATCAGAATGTCTAAGGCACAGTGTTAGCTGAAGAGCAACCAGGAGAACAGAGACCAAAAGCAAAGTTTGGCTCCACTGTAGACTTTCAATAAATACTGTTGACTGTTGAATGGAAGCAAGAAATGAAGGGGTGGGTGGTAGCCCTATGTTGTTGAGTAGCCTTATGCCAATCACTTCATCTCTCAGAGCCACACCTTCCTTATACATAGGTTGAAAATAACATTTCCTACCCTCATGCATCCGGCAGAGCTGTGCTAAAGGAGAAAATAATATAAGAGTGAGTTGAGGAGTGAACAGCACTAGAGGATGTCAGTTGAAGCCATTACCTGATTGCTTCTTGAGCCAATTAGACCCCATACATTCTGCACACTGAATTTGTTTTTCTCTATCTACTGCACAAAGCCATTAATTACAGCTTCTTAAAGAAACCATTAATATAGCCTGCATACATTTAGACTACCATTCAAGTGATTTCAGCCCTAGTAGCCTTCTCTGAGGATGCAGCACTCAGAAAGTTCTAGATCATGGGGCCAACAGAGGTGGCCAGCCACTTCATCTTCCTGTGCCTATAACTTCATAATATGGTGGTGACATGCCTCGCTTCAGGCATTTTTTGTGAGAACACAATGAGATAATGTCCACAACTGTGCCCAGCACAGTGCTTGACACATAGTATATACTCAGTAAATTCTTGCGTTGAGAGGAACAGAGTCTAGAGGACCTAGCTCAGGCTTTGTAGCCAGACATGCTTGGATTCGAATACCCAAGAGCAGCTCCATCTTTTACTAGCTATATGACCTTGGATAAGTGTCTTTGCCCTTCTGACTCACTATTCACAACTCTAAAGGGAAGGTAATGGAGGGGCTTCGTGTGGGACCACACCAGCTATGCCCAGGCCGCCCCAGGGGCCATCATGTGGTGTCTACGCTGCAGGGGGTGTTGTGAGGGTTAGAGCACCTGGCACATTAAGGGCGCTTGAGAAAGGGCAGCCCCATGCCAATTTTGCTCCAATTTTGTTTGTTCAGTCATTCTTGGAAAGGCCAGCTATATTTTGGAGCACTGAACCTCAGCCCTCGGCAAAGCAGGCCAAGCACGTGACAGATGTTAAACAGCTATTCCCAGAGATGTCGGCCAAAAGGCCAAGGAGTTGCAGACCCTTGATTTTCTTCTCTGAAGCACAATTAGTTTGTCACAGCTGACAGATGATGGATGGGTATGCGTCAGTCTAAGTGACACCACAAATCCATCTGACCTTCAGTTTATCATTCTAACCTCTCACACTGCGCCAGCTCTTTCCCTCCATCTGTTGGCAATCCTCTGCCTCCCTCTATCCCCTCTCCACCTTGTCCTCCCCTGCCCCTCAGAGCCCCCCACCTCGTTCCCACTGACTCACCATCACAGAAATGTGGAGAATGTGCATCTGCTCCTCTACAATCTCCGAGGGCTCCTGGAGTGTGGGGGCGGTTGCGCGGGCCAACTGCCCAGAGTTGCTCATGGAGACGTGGAAGTACAAGGTGCCATTCTCCAGCCACTGCTGTCTCCAGTGCACCAGGGAGATGTCTGCCGCCGTCCCTGACATCTCTGCAAGACAAGACCCAAGGTGCTGGGTGAGCTGCATGCCTGGCCTCGGTGCTCTAGGGAGGGAAGGGGCCACATATATTCAGGAGCTCAGAAGGCACCTACTTTGTATTAGGATACCCTTCCCCCCATCCAATCTATAAGCCAGAGATCATCACTTCCATTTATAAACAGGTCAACTGTAGCCAAGACTCTCCCCAACAACAGAGTGTCAGAGGCAGGATTTGAAACCAGGTCTGTCTGATGCCCTTTTTTATACCACCATGCATGATAAGGTAATTCACTTTACTTCAACAGTGGAAGCAACCTAAGCAAGAGGTGGAAGTGCTTACATTCTTCTGAGGCCATGAAACTAGAAGAACTTGAAGGAAGGACATCTATGCGAAGAGTGGGAGTTTAGAGTGTGAATTCTTTAGAAGCTGAGCTGCAAGTGCTCATGGCAGAACTGCAGAACCTCAGAGCTGGAAAACCCCAAGAGAACATCCAGCCCAGTGACGTGCCTCGGGATCATCCTTTATGGGAAAGGAGTTTGGTAAGTGACTTGCTCTGAGCCATTTCTCCTGCTCCAATGAGAGCAGTTCCATTTTTTGATAGTCTGTATACTGCACTCCCAAGCAAGGGAGTGTTGATACGAAGGTTTCCATAGCTTAAAAATACTTGAAAAGCCACTACCACACCCCAATGTTCTCATATAACCAATGGGAAGTTGGAACTTTCTAGTAAATTGTAAAGTCACCTGATTTGAAGTTCCTAACTTGCCTCTATGCTGTTTTTCCCTCTTTAGATACATAATATATATATATATATATATATATATATATATATAATTTTAATAGTACTTTCATTCAATATAATCATACCAACAGAGCCTCTTATTAAGTCAAAAGGGTGATGACATAAGGTAACAAAAGTGTCCTTGCATTGGGATCATACAATCTTTTAACAGTGCTGTCTACCAGAAGGATGTGTCCCTGGAAATGTCCTAGAAGGACAAGGCCTATCAGTGTGTCTTGTGAAAAAAAGAAAAGGGGGGGCAAGTTCGTGGAGAATGATCAGGTCTTCACTTAGGTGAGAGCTACTACAGGAGACAGAGGAAATCCATCAGTAGACAAGTAGCCTTCTGAGGCTTGGAACTTTGGATCCTCGTCCCAAGACCCAGAGCTGACCTAGAGCCAGTATTCCTAGGTCCCCAAAGACCTCATGTACATGCACACACACATGCTCTTGAGGATTGATGGGGGAAGCTAAGTTAGACCTTATTATGCAATCAGCTCTCCCCATGCCCACTGCAGCCCCCATCACATCTGGTAACACTGAATGAAAAAGAGTCACCTTGAAGATATGAGGAGATTCTTGTATCATCCATTCCCAATAGACTCTAACTCCTTAAAGTTCACAGTCAGAAGTCCTCAGGGGAAGAGCATCTGGCACTTAATAAGTGCTATAAAAAGTTAGCTATTAATATTTATCATTATTATTATTAATAGGGACAGGATCTAACTCACCTTCGGCTGCTTTGCAAAAGACCTTGAGACATCCTTGACTGCTTGCTTTCTCTCCCACTCCTCATCCACTCCATCAGGAAATCATTCAAAAGCCATTCAAAATTCAACCCTTCTCAGCTCCTCCACTGAACCACCTGGGCCGAGGCACCATCCTCTCTTGCCTGGCTTACTGCCAGGGCTTCTTAACTTGACTGTCTTCTTCCACCCTTGCCTCTTCTGTCTATTCTCAACCAGAAGCCAGAGGAATCCTGCCACAGCACCAATCAGCTCATGTCTCTCCTTTGCTCTAAACCCTCAACAGTCTCCCACCTCATTCCAAGGAAAAGAAAAAGTGGACAGAACATCATGAGTTATTAGTCCAAGTGAAAACCCACTTGGGTTTCCCTTGCCACACCAAGAGTTGAGCGAGGCTGGCAATAACCACAAGAGTTCATCAGCTCCTTGAACATGGGAGCCCCAGCTCACTGTGGGGCCCCAGGGGAGGAGACTGGCTAGGAGCCCAGTTTGTGAAGCAGGTCTCTCCCCAGCACCGTCTCTCCTCCTACCACCCCACCTCTTAGTCTCAGCACCCGAGGCCCTGGCAGCAGCTTCTCTGGCAGCCAGCCATCTGGGCCGAGGCAAGGTGAAAACATTATGGTAAATGCCACTTCTTCAGTAGCTCACTTGCTTTCCTCTCAGTGCATCAAAGCCAGAACCAGACGCCCAGGGCTGAGAGTTGCCTCTGGAAATAGTTGTTTCTCATTCAGCAGCTCAAGAAAGAGGATCGCGTGCCGCTGGCTGGGCAGGCACTGACTGTGATGAGAGTCTCTGGAATGGCACTGGCAGAAAGCCCCAAGGCAGGCCACATCTGGCTGACACATACTGGTATAGATGAGGCAGAGTAAGCGGAGGAATGCTTGTTGAAACCACGCTCCTTACTCCTGGAGCTCTCCCCAGCCTGTGCCTGAAACCCCACCACTCAAGAGGTTTGTCCTCCCCATGTTCAGATTAGAAAACAGAGGTTCACAGAGGGCCAGTCACTTGCTTGAGGTCATTGGTGAATTTGTCTCCGGCTGGACCCAGTGGATTTCCAGTCCACGCAATTTCTACTATGCCAGTTGCTCTCACAACATCTCCTTCTCCTTGACTAAATTAGCCCACGAACCAAGGCTAGACTGAGCTCTTTGTTTGCTATGGCGCTTAGTGCACAGTCAGCAGACAGTCAACGTTAAATGATAATAACAGTGTGTGAAACACAGTAAATACTGAATCACAGAGAACAGCTCTGGACTTAACGCTATTACGAAGAAAAGAAACTGTGGTTGCGGTGGTGAGGAGGGGCATCACACCTCGAAGAGTAAACTACTTCAGCGGAAGCAGAAGACCTTGGTCATTTGTTCACTCATTCATTCATTTATTCATGTATTTGTTTATTCATTCAACACACTATATGAGGACCTACTCCATTGCAGGCAGTTTAGGAGCTCAGAATATGGAGTGAGATGAGACATAGCCTTCCTTCAGGAAGCTCACAGTTGTTTAGTGGTAGAAATTCTACCCTTTCTCTCTCCCCCATGTCACTGCCCACACATATGTATATTCTCCATTTAATGCGACCCAAGAGACTGTGCATTATCCTGACCCATCTCCTACCATCAGCCCCTCATCATGCGCTCCCCCCCCCACAGCTGTTCTTCAAACAGGCCAGGTTTCCTCTTGTCTTAGGGTGTAAGTACTTTCTGTCCAGTCTATCTGGAACTTTCCTCCCAGAGGTCGCAAGCTGGCTTCTTCTCAGTGTTTATCTCTCAGTCCAAATGACACCAGCCCAGAGAACCTGTGCCAGTCTTAGCTAAAGTACTCCTCTCCACACACGTCCATGTCCACTCTTTATTGTATCCCCTTTACAACAACTTTCTAGAGCAGTTATCGCTCTGAGAAATTTACCTTACGTATTTCCTTGAACGTGTGTTTAATGTCTGTCTCTCCGGGAGAGCAAGGACCTTGCATGTCTTATTTCCTGCCACATCTCTAGTACTTTGAAAAGTGCTTGGCATATAGTAAGTGTTCAGTAAATAATTGCTGATGATGCATACATACATACACACGTACTTACTTATGTCCACAATAAAATGATGGAGGTAGTGTTAAGCCTCATTAGAGAATTAAGAAAGAGTAAGTAAAGTTCCATTGGGATCTTGAAGGTGGGACAGGACTCTCCTACCTTGGAGACCAAGAACTACTCCAAAAACGTGGTAAAATGAGCCTTGCAGAGGATGGGCATTTAGTTGGCCCTCAGAGAGAAGGAGGCATAGAAATGGCTGAGTGCCTGCGTATCTCAGGGCAGAAAAGCCACAAACGTGTGCAAATAAGAGTGTGGGGGAATGTCAGGTTGGAAATGCAGTTTAGACACAGAGTTAAGGGCTTCGAATGCTTGGTGATAGAGTCTATTTTATTTGGCATGCAGTAGGGAAACAGTGAAGTACACTTGATCAGGGAGCCAGTCCTGTGTCCATTAAAAACAGGTCAAAGAAATACTAGCATAACCAAGGCCAGCTCTTGAAATTCCCCTGCTGATTTATTTTCCAATTGCATTTTCCCTCTCCTCTTCCCCTAGTCCTTCCATATAAACATTTCATTGAAGTCTTCAAGTCATATTACAATCAAACTTAAAGCAAAAGGGGGACTAAACGCATTTGGTCGGGAACCAAGATGATTCCCATAAAGGCAGATTATGCTGACATGATGAATATAAAATGAAACAGCAGATATTAAAGTGGAGAATTGGTGCACCATGCCTTCCGGCGGTAGGCGGACTCCAGCGCCTGCCTCCTTCCCAACCAGAAGAGCTTGGTTTTATTTGGAATCGTAAAGAAACACAGGAGTTGCCTTTTCACCTTTTGCTATTCTCCCCACCGGGCTGCAACTCGTGAAATATTCAACAGGCTCTAATCCCCTCAATTGCTCCACTAAAGCCAAGCAAGAGGATCAGCCTTCATCAGTGATTCTGGGTAGACCGCCATCCTGCCTCAGCAGCCAGAGATGCCTTTCAGCCTCCTGGAAAGAAATAAAAAATCCCAAAGGCATGTTGTGCTTTTAATTGGCTTGTTCTTCCTAATCTATGGCACTCATTGTATTTTTATTTAATTTCTGAAGGTCATTATGAAAATAAGCAGCTCCTCTGATCACCAGCCATCTTGGTAACATCTCCCAAGTGGCTAACTAACCCGCCTTCAGATTTCATAGCACCAGCTGACCCTCCAGCAGATGATTTGTAGAAGGCCAAAGAGCACTTCTGATGAGTTTGCAAATGGTCTTTGCCTCACCGAGGGGAAAGCAGACATTAGGTAAGATGAACTCACTGCCTAGGCAGAAAGAGCTGGGAAAGGTGGTGATGCTGACTTCAACCATTTTTGCCATTAACTGTTCCAGTATTCATGGGCAGTCATCCCTATGCAGCAAGTCCTACTGAGTGGGCTTGGGAAACATATCCCAAACACACGCCCTCATTTTCATCTCTACAATGGTTGCCTTAATGGAAACCTTCATCATCTCTCTTGTGGACTACTTCAAATGGCTCTGTTGCCATCAAGGTCTCATCAGAAAAGAGAAGACACACTCAGTAAGGTCATTGAGACACGTTGAATGACAGGATCATTTGCAAAGGCTTTGTAAGTGTATTAGTCAGGGTTCTCCAGAGAAACTGAACCTATAGGACAAAGATAGATATATAGAAAGAGATTTATTAAGAGGGATTGGCTCACATGATTATGGAGGCTAAGTCTCACAATCTGCCATTTCAAGCTGGAGGGCCAGGAAACCTGGTTGTGTAGTTCGGGTCCAAACCTGAAGGCCTGAGAACCAGTGGAACCAATGGTAGAAGTCCTGGTCTGAGTCCAAAGGCCCAAGAACCAGGCGTGCTGATGCCCTTCTCCTAAGATGGATGTCCTGGCTCAAGTAGAAAGCAAATTTGCCCCTATTCTACTTTTCAGTTCTCTTCAAGGCCTCAATGGATTGGATGATGCCCACCTACATTGATGAAGGCCTTTCTCCTTTACTTGGTCTACCAATTCAAATGCTAATCTCTTCTAGAAACACCCTTACAGACACATCCAGAAAAATGTTTTATCAGCTCTCTGGACATCCACTAGCCCAGTCAAGTTGACATAAAAAATTGATCATCACAGGCAGTGAAGGCAAACCAATGATGAAGCACCTCAAGGATGGTAACAACAAAGAGCTGCTAGTCTAAAACCCTGAAAAAGCCACAGTTGTAGGAATGGACTGCCAGACAGGAGCTGTGGCCTTCAGCAGAATAACCCAGCTACAGACAAGACATGGCCACCATGAGTAATAAACGCTCCAACCTCACTCTCCTACCTGCCAATCTCTTGCAGGTGACTTGCATGGGCCAACTCAAACCAAACATCCAAGGGTGAAGACAATCATACAGGTCAGGCTTCCAGGGCACACGGCAGGGAGGAGAAAGGAGGAGAGTGGATCTCAAGGGCAAATGGACACTATCCAGAAGGCCCCAACTGGTATCCCTATCTCCAGGCTTCCTTCCTTCCAGCCATCTTTTAATTGGCTACAGGGATTAAATTTCTATCTTGTAAATCTGACCATGTCACTCCTTTGCTCCAAACCTTTCAATGGCCCCTGATTCCCCTCGGGATAAACCTAATTTTACAAGCCTGGCATCTGTGTTTCTAACCGTGCCTTACCTCTTTCACTCCTTTCCTTGCACTTATATATTAAATCTGGTAAAATATTTGTGTAATCCCCTACATATGTTATGCTGTATCCTAATTTAATGTCTTTGAAGATGCTTTTTCAGAGTCTGGAATAGCCTTCTCTACCCAACTCCATCCCCCTGCTCTGGAAGAATTCTCTGACCCCCAGATGAGCAATGTGTTCCTTTATGCTTCCACAAACAGGAAATATTGCATGTCGCATAAGATCACAGACTCTGGAGATGAACTGCATGAATTCGAATCTCAGCTCCCCTGTGTTCAAGCTGTGTTTCTTTGGATAAGCTTTTTAGCTTCTTTGTGCCTCAGTTTCTCCCTCTATCAAATAAAAATAATAATACTAGCACCTGCCTCATAGGGTTGTTGTGAGAATTAAATGAGATAATACAAATAAAATAGTTTTTAGCCTTAATGTGGATCCTCAATAAGCATTTCACAGTTACATTTATTACATATTACTTCACGCACACTGTTATAGCATCCTATTTTACCACTGTCTTGGTTTTTGGTATTTATCCATGTTAAAATGACCTGTTTATACAGCTGATCTCTCATTAAACTTTAGTGCAGGAACAAATCAGAGCCATTCATGTGGTCCAGTGCCTGACACAGTGACCAAATACAGAGCAGAAGGCTCCTTAAATGTTTGGTGAGTTGAACTGAGCTGTCCCATATCTGAATTTAGATGGGAATCCCCAGAGGACAGACAGAAGAGATGGCAACTCGGGATGTCAATGACGGCTTGATCCTCATATGACATCTCTACAGAAATGTAACATCTGGATCAAGTTTAGGCACCAGGGTGAATGCAAATGAAGAGAAAGACAGAACTTGAAATTTCAAGGAGCACGCATTCTCACAGAAAGAAAAAGGAGGTTTATAGAGAAAATAGACAATCTTAGGATTCTGTTTAGATATACTGCATGCCAGTAGATACAGCTGGAAGGAAATACACTGGAACATCAAGAATGGTACTCTTTGAATGGTGGGATCAGAGGCAACTTTAATCATGTTCTGATACACTTTTTTATACACTGAATATATGTTACCTTGGTAGCTGATGCAAACACATACTCATTTCAAAGATTCATTTGGTCAACTAATCTTTCCCAAAATCTGGCACTGAGGGACTATCTTCAGGAGCTCACTCCAAGGAATGGAGAAAAAGCATGATATAAATAGCTATAAATCAAAGTAGGAAGATTAGAGAGGAGTTGACTTCTGACTGGATCTAGAAAGTGTTCATGGAGGAGTCTTAAAGGATGGGCAAGATTTCAACAAGTGGTCATGTGGCAGAGGGTGTTACAGACGGAGGAGTGGCAAGAAGGCAGGAGGGTTGTAAATGTGCAAAGGGGTGCAGTGGGAGATGCCAGTAGAAAATACGGAGGCTCATCATTACAGAGGAAACAGGAAGACTGGTATAGCAAGTATGGAGGGAGGAAAGTAAAGGGGGGCTCTCACTTCTTACTTATGAACTATCTCCTAGAAGAATAATAAATAAGTGCCAGGCCACACTTAGAACTAGGGCAATCAGACCAAGCCCTAGTTCAGAGGCTAATGAAGTTCTCCAAATACCATAAATTAAAATGACAAGATGGATGGATAGATGGAGAGATGGATGAATGAATGTACGGATGGATGGAGAGATGGATGGATGGAAGAATGGATAATGGATGGAAGGATGGATGGATGACAGATGGATAGATGGATATATCCCAGTCTGTCCAACCTAATCAATAGTCACACAGCCTGGGTCAGTTAAAAGGACACTGAATTTGGAGTCAGAAGCTTAAGTTTGTGTGATACCTGTGAACCAACTGAATGGTTTACCTCAGGACAAAGCACAAAGCCGCTATGATTTTCTTTCTTTATTTGTAAAGCAGGGGGGTAGGGGTTGGTGGTGGTGGGGGTCACGATCTGTCCTGCATACGTCACATCTAATGTAGAATTGAGAGAAGATAAGGCCATACCTAGCAATGGGATTTCAAGTCCAAAAAGTCCCGCAGTTAGTCCTGAAGGTGAAAGCAATTGTTATCCCCATCATTCAACAATATACTTCCCATAAATATTTACTGACTGTCTAAAATGTGTCAGGCACAGTGTTAGGTCTTGTGGACAGACTAGACAAAAAGATAAATTTGATTGCTGCCCTCACAGACCTTCCAGTCTAGTCTGGATTTTCCTCAGTCCCCACTAAGCAGCACCAGCAACATTTCCCCTTCCTTCAGCTTCTTCACTCAATCATCCATTTAATCATTCATTCATTCATAGCAGAAGACTGTATCTGTCTAGGTAACTACTATCCTCAGTTCTTAGCATGTAGTAGGTGCTCAATAAATATTTGTTGAATAAATGCATCACTCAGTGCACATTTTATGAGTTCCCTGCCCTCAAGTAAGTCACATCTAGCAGAGCAGAAAAAGGAAAATCAACAGAGGCAATGATCATGTGGTGCTGGCCACGAAAGAGGATGCACAGGGTGTTATGGGGACATGCAGGGGGGTGAGTTAATGCTCAATTATCAGGGGTTTGGATAAGACAAGTAGGCAGACTCTAGAATCCGGCATTTTATAAATCTAAGAGATCCTGATGTCAGGCCAGGTTAAATGCCCACAGAATGGCCTCACTGTTGTGCTGGGTTTGGGAGGTTGCCTGGGAGGACAGAAGGTGGAGAGATGGTGGGGGCTGTGAGACAGCCAGGCCCTGCAGCAGCAGTTGGAGAACATTCCAGGAGTACCTCAGACCCCTTCTACTCCACCCCCATCTGTCAGCCCTAATCTCTGCCTTTGCCTCCAATCTGCCACCTCCACCTCCTTTGGGAGCTGCATCTTTTACACAAAACTGTTTTCCCCAGCCACTCCATGGAGATAAATATTGGTTATACCAGGTTAAATAAGGGAGGGGCAGAGACGAATTAAGAGATACTGGCAAGGGAGAAAAGCATATCGTTCCAGATTAGATTTGAAAATAGACAGAGGGTTGATGGAATGGATTCTCATTACCTCTAGTGATTCTCTCCTGAACCATGTCCCCCACTCCTTGATGCATTTTTTCACTTGGTCTTTCTTTGTCACTTAGCTTCACTACATCCCCTTGGTTTCTCTACTTGCTGTTTCTTTTCTTTTTTTTTTTTTTCTTTTTTGTTAATGCATCCAAATAGTCAATGAGTTTTTCTCCAGCTCCCCCATTCCACAACATTGCAAACTGATGCAGAGAGGGCGCCCAAAGAATGGAGACTGGGACTAACTTTCACCAGCATCTGCTTAGGTGCCAAGCTCTAGACGAGGAGCTTTCCTTCATTATCTTGGTTAGTCCTCATGGGAAACCGCATGGATAAGATGGACAGCAAGAATATCCATTTTTCAGCTGAAATATCTGAGGCCTCAACAGGTGACTGGACTTCCCTAAGATCTTCCATCTAGCAAGTGACGGAGCAGGAATTTAACATCTGGTTTCTTGACTCCAAATACAGCGCTCTCCCCACTGTCCTAACTGGGCTGAGAAAAGGAGTTTGCACATTTGAGCTAAAAGTTTAAAAGACCAAGTCCACACTGAGCGGTGTGAAATAAGTACCAGGACAGGCATCCACCTGGGTCAGTCAGATGCTCTTTAAGGTCATCTGCTAGGGTTAAGTGTTGCGCCGTCTGTTTTCAAGATGCAAATCTCTCATGGGAGAGAGGTACGTGATGCATTCTGTCTTACAGAGAACGTGTTTTTAAGACCATTTTGTTCCTTCCTATATTTCATGGGGTGACCTTGAACAAGTTAAGTTCACCTCTTTAAGCCTCACTTGCCTCACGTGGAAATGGGAATCATAAACACAATCTCTAATGATTGCTGTGACAATTAAGGAAGATGAGGTGTTTGAAGGAGCCCAGCACAGAATCAGCATATGCATATTCCCTGTCAGTTGTCTGCCTTCTCTTCACTCCTTTTCTCTCTCACCACTGTCGAGACAAGAAGAATCAGGTTGTTTTGAGAGCAATGGGAGATGACACAGTATTAAATCTAGAGAAAAAGGAGGCAGAGGTCACATAGATAAAACCTCCTGCTTCACTTGGAAACAGTCTCCAAGACCCTCCTGTCTAGTCCCCAGTGCCCCCACCCTTTTTAAGTCACCCCTCTTGGCTATGACCTGAAATCACAGAAAATCACAATAGAAAGGGAATGTAAAGGGATGGAGATCAGTGATCTAATCCACCATTTTACTGACTGGGAAAATGAGGAACAGAGAGGAGTAGCAACTCGCCCTATGTCACACAGCCTCATAATCCAATGCTCTTCAAGTACTACAAGGGTGCCAGATACAAGGATTTACAGGGGATCCAGGAGAGAGGTGAGAGATGGAACCTCAATGACTCCTAGAAGTGATTAAGCAGCATCGGGGGAGAGTGTAGAATGCCCTCCTAACTCCAGGGCTCCCTCAGCCTCTCAAGAAGATGCTACTAAAATGGCTCCTTATGTATCCATTGGTGAGTCTGTTTTGTCAATCCCCAACCCCCTCACCTCAACCCAGAGGGTTCTACATCGGAGTGCTACACGCTTGGATTCAGACCTGACAGGTAATACAATGTGATGAGTCAGGAGAACAAGGCACCTTGTAGTGTTGTGGGTAGGGGACAAAAAGTGAAACCTGTGAAAACCAGCAACCAAACAGAGACTAAGAGAGTGAACAGACCTGCTGCTGACCCCACCAGCTACTTGCAGTAAGGTGGGAGAGGCTGGACTTGGAGGAATACATTTACACAATGAATTCATCCCGGTGCCAGACACTGGACTAAACCCACTGCTTCTGGATTCCAAGCCACAGTCCGCTGGCCCCAGGCAGCATCCTGGCCTCCCAGTTCATGCTGTGCTTCCTGCCTGCAATACCCTAATCTCTTCTGCACACACAGACATTACCTACCCTTCAAACCCAGCTGAAGTGACCCCTCCGAAAAGCCCTGTCCAAAAGGCCCTCTCCCTCCTCTGAGCTCTAACCTCCTCTGGCAGGTTTCTACCCCCTTCCCTGGTTCACTAATCTCACCCTTCCATAATTCTCATTTCCTTTGCTAGGTCATGAGATTCTTCTGGGCCAGAAATCGCTATTACCTCCTCTGTCTCCCTCTCGGTAGCTCAGCGTTTTTTGCAATAGCAGGTGCTTGATAAATATGGGCTGATACAAGATTAAAATAGAAGCCCAAGAGGGTGAGACTCCCAATCCAATTTCACAGATGGGAATACTGAGGCATGGTGGGAGGAAAAGATACTTAGAGAAATGGAGCCCCAGAAGTGGGAGGAAGCAGGTGAAGGTCTCTCAGCCTAAGGAAATATGAGCCAGCCTGTCCCTCATCCTCACCCCCATCCCACCATATAGCCCCCCGTAGCATCTGTCAAAATAGCAGCCACCTGGATCACACGGCATGTGATACGGTCAAACCATGACAAGTAAGCATCCTGTGCCCCGCCTACGTCTCCAGTTGTGTCATTCTCTCCGGTTCCCTTGCCTTTCGAAGCATGACTCCATGCTCTTATTCACGCTGTTCTCTCTAACCTCGGCTGTTCTTCTCATTCTTTTTGCCTAATTCTTAATCTTCAGAACTCAGCTGTAAGTAGACTATCTAAACGGTCAACAATTCTTCTCCTCCTCACATCTACACCCGTGTAATGTGACCTTGCAGATCCCCCACCAAGAGATGAATCTATTTCTCCTCCCCTTGAATCCAAGTCGGTCTCATGACTTTCTTTGGCCAAAGGGACAATGCCAAAAATGACACAAGCAAAGACTTGAGAAGTGCCGTGTATGGCGGCTTGCTCTCTCTCACTGCTCTTGAGAACCCTCCAACTGCCATGTGAAGAAGCCCTGTCCAGCCTGCTGGCTGATGAGAGAACTATGGCCCATTTGTCCATGTCACTCCAGACAAAGCCTGCTGCTAACCAGCAGAGATCTTGGATCATCCAGCTCCTAGCCGAATTGCCAGTTGACCATAGACACATGAGAAAGCCCAGTAGCAATCAGCCAGGACAGCAGAAGAACTGCCCAATGAAGCTCAGCCTAAACTACCAGCCCACATAATGATGAGCTAAAAAATTGTTCTAAGCCACTAAGTTTCGGGGATGTTTGTTATGTAGCAAGAGCTAACTGGAAGAACAACTCAGATGTCTCTTCCTTTGCAAAGTCTCCCTCCCTGCAAGGCTGGTTGGGGTCCCTGCTCTGTGCTTCCTTTCACTGCTGTGTTTATCACACTATATTGTTAGTTATAACTATATTGTTAGTTAGAAATAACTATATTAGTTATTTCATACCTCACCTACACTCTGCTCCCCAAGTCTCACAGCTTCTTAAAACTAAAGTTCTAATCTCCGTTGCTGCCTGCTACCTACCTAACATCTAGCTCAGAGTAGGTGCTCAATGGGCATATGGAGAATAGAACAAACAGATACTGAAAATTTCCCCAAGGCAGATCCTACCATATTCTCATCAACTCCTCCTCCTAACCAAAGTCTCCATGGCCCTGATTTGACAGAGTGAGTGGTACTGATTGGCTCCGACTGCACAGTCTTGGTAGCATAATCTGCCACTATATTCCTTTAATAAGCATCAGGCCTGTCCAGTGTGTTCATAGTGGCCTTGATTGGAATTCAGCCTCTACTCCATTACCCTTATTTATAATGCGGTGCCAGAGCACGGAGCCCCAGGCCAGCGGTGGAATGATTACAGGACCCACTTGACTTGCAATCCACACCATTCAGTCCAATTTAGATCAGCCACAGATGGTGCCCTGTGGCAGGGAAGGGCCATGAGAGGATGCTGGGCTGGGGGTGGGGAAGGGGGAAGGACCCTCCTGATTTTCTGACTGTGTCAGAGGAGGATGAGAAAAAGGCTCAGGCTGTCCAATGTCCCTCCTGACCAGGACAGTGAATGCCTGAATGATGGCAAACCATGCCCTTCCCTGACAAGGTCAGGCACAAGGACTCCTGTGACCACAGCTGGGACAACTTTTTTATTCTATCTAAATGGCAGACTCCTCTCCCCAGTAAGATGATGGAATGCTGTTCCCATATTGCCAGGGTAGCAGTCAAGAAAGTCGAATTCCACTCTGGTCTCAGCTCTGTGACCACCCCCCAGCCCCGCCCCAGGGTGAGGCATTTGTACTTCCGGACCTCAGTCTTCTCATCCGTCAAATGGGAGGACTGATCTCTCCCCTGAGTCTTTCACCAGGTCACTGGAAGAAGTAAAGGGGGGCAGGGATTCATGAGAAGGTACTTTGAATAAAATGTTCTCCGGGCCAAGGTCATAGTTACGATTAATACTAGTCACCCTGATGGAAGATGTCTGGAAAACTGAAGCCAAGTGGCTCAGTGAGAAAGGCTAAAATTCCCTCCCATTTGTTAATACCCCAGCATTCTAATCCAGCACAGGGTCAGGGCTCAGTCTCTGAAACCAGCCACCTGGGTCCTCATCTCTGCCACTCTATTTATTACTTGAGTAACCTTGCAGAAGTCACCTAACTTCTCAAGATCTCACTTTCCTCATATAAACTGGAGAGAATAATGTCATAATAATCACTGGAGTGTGAGTGCCAGGGAGGCATAGACTGGACTGTCTTATTTATCCTTGTGTCCCAGTGCCTACAACAGTGCCTGGTATAAGTTAGCCACATAATCTAAAATAATAGAATGACTAACACTTGTTAAAGGCTTACTATGTGTAAGGCTCTGTTCCCAGCTGTTTGCACACATTATCTCATTTCATCCTCCCAACATCCCCATGACTTATGGATAATAATAAATCCACGTGTACATAGTGTTGAGAGAATGTGTCAGCTCTAGGCCTGACACCAGTCTTCGCTCAAGAAGGTTTGTGACAGTGCACGCTGCTCTTACTACCACCTGTTCTGCGCCACACAAACACGTTGCTTTTACTCCAGTTAATATGAATGTTTGAGATTCCTTGCTCTGAAGCTTTGGGGCCTGTTCTGGATTGTAAATTTCTGGAGAACAGGAATCACGTCTGTCTAATCACCTCTTCGGGGCACTATGGTTACAACCCGGAATATCGTCAGAGCGTGGAATTAGGAATCACAACCTCTGAATTGACACACCTCCCCCACTGCCACCCCACCTGCTGTCTCCACTTCCAGAACCACAGACACTAAACTCAGAGTGAGTCAACTCAGCAAACGTTTCTAAAGAGTCTTCATGGCACCGGGACCTTTGCTGGGAGCATTCAGGCATCATTTCCCTGAGTCTCCACTTCTCATTTAGAGTCAAGAAAACTGAAACTCAGAGAGGACGGGGAGTTGTCCCAGATTCAACAGTAAGCCAGGGGTTGGGTTGGCGAGAATCCAGCCTCCTGCCCTCAAGGACAGACTCTTGTATTCTACCCGCCAGATTCTGAGTGGCCTCTTGGCTCCGCCACTGACCTGTTATGTCACTGGGGGAAAGGTGCTTCCCTCTCTGAACTCACTTTTCTCATCTGTAAAATGGGAGCAGTCACGCCATCCTCAGAGGCTGTTCAGATAATTTACTACAGAATGCCATTAGTGGGAAAGGTGCTGGGACCTTATTCTCTATCTTCATGGAAACTGTCGTGCTCTCAGAGAACATGGAGAATAACGCCTTCCACTCCACAGTTTGCATGGGGAATCTCACCCACATCTGTCAGTTCTATCACGATAAAGACAAATGGGAACTGGGAGAAGAGGGGCCCCCACATGGGGTCCCATGCACTCAACCCAGGCGCCTCCATTACAGGCTTTTTACCTTTTCTGAATGTTTCTCCTTAACGACCACTTGGTGGTTTAACTCCTACCACCATCACCACCACGCTGGTTCCTGTCCACAGAGCAAGTGGAATACACTAGAAGGAACCATGTGGCCAGAATGCCCTTGTGATGCGCAGGTGTGCCTATCACAGGCAGAACTGGGCAGTTTGCTGGCATTAGGAGTGAGGACAAAGTTAGAAAAATCACCTGTACAGAATATACCAGGGAGTCAGAATATACCAGAGAGTCGCAGGTACAGAGCAAGTCAAGTTTGCACAACCTAAAAATACCTCCAGAGACACCCAGCCACATGAGCATGCATGTATATATGTCTGTGTTCCCAAAGCAAAAGTGTGCTCACAGATACATGCAACTCCTCATGAATCTGTGTATCTGTGTACTGCCAGGAAAGCACCCACATCTCCTTGCACACACAAATACATGTTCACATGCAGCCATTTTCTCCCATGCACACGCAAGAGTACTCAGATTGATGTGTTCATGTATGAATACAGACACCAATGCTCCAGAATATGAGGTGCTGCACATAGACTCACATCCACATTTTGCAAAACTGCTCTCTTCTGTACACTGGCATCATAAGTACTCACGCATGCATGCACATCCATGGATTCCCTGATACACATCAACAAGCATCTACATGTACATAAACACATATGTATTTGGACATTTTGAGAACACAGCAGCCACAGGTATTTGTGGGGCCCTCACACATGCACACTCTCACAGTTGACCCCATTTGCACACCGTCGTGCATGTTCAAACACATATGTGCACTGATGTCTTTACACATAGATGTATATGGCCGTATTCGTGGGCAGAAGTCCACATATGTGCTCAAGCAGATACATGCCTATAGATATGGGCAAATTTAACCTAAGGACATACCCAAGCCCTCATTTATGTCCTCATACACACAGGCACATAACTGACATCAGGGAATGGCCCTCTGAGCCCCAGGAACATCTTTGGATCTGTCCTCCAAGAGGTCTGGTTTTGCACTCAAGGAGACAAACCAAATCCTCTCCCATACAGTCTCTGAAAGCTATCTCTTCTTTTCTAATATGACTGACAGGTCATCGTGGAGCAAAGGAGAGCAGAACAGTCTCTGCTCCCAGACTGTCCATCCACTTAATCCTTTCTGATTTTGTTACAGGGAAAAAAAATTCCACTGATTTTCTATTTCATCCCCTCAGTCTGATGTCCTTGAAAGAGACAGACTGACACAAGGCAGAAAGAGGCCTGCTGATGCCGGGCCCCAGGCGGCCCTGGTGACATTCCCATGGGGCTCTGACCTCCAAGTACTGTGCAGGAAGCCTGGCTGGGAAGCCAAATCCAGGGCCCTGAACACAGGAACAGGAGAATCCAAAAGCAGAAATAATGCATTAATACTCCTCACGCTCTTCTTTTAGCCACACACTGTGCTCAGCACCGTCCACACTGCACTTCATTCGATCCTCAGAACATTCTCAAGGGAGCTATAAGCAAGCCCACTTTACAGAGAAAGAAACTGGGATTCTCAGAAGTGAAGGCACTTGCCTAAGGCGCTGGCTGCAGCTAACGAGGAGCAGGAATGGAGATTTGAACTCACGTGGGCTTGCCCCAACGCACTTTCGGAGGCATCTGGAAGGAAGTTGGCCAGCCGTGTGTTACTGCCTGGCCTCTGGAATCTCCCTCATTTCAAATGCACTTTCAGGAGATTCAATCCATAAAAGGGTACCCAGTGCGCTGCGGAGACATTTTCCCAGCCTGATCAGGGAACAAGGAACTGGATAAGGAGACGAGAAAGGAGAGAAAGTTTACGGGGACAAAGGAGGAAATGAGTAAAGAAGGAAAAGGGACAGTGTTGGGAAGAGGGGGAGGAGGAGAAGATGGAGAAGTAAGGAAACAGCTTTAAGAGGTGGTAGAGTCCATCTTTCTTCTCTTCTAATAAGACGCGCTGAGCCCCTTCACTGGGCTGGGCCCCGTAAGAGATACTGGTGGTGCTAAGGAGACAGGGCAGGATTTTCATCCGGGAACTCCTAGACTGGCAGGGCTGCTGTCTGTTTTATAGATCATGTTAAAGCTTGACCAGGTGTTTTAAAAATATTTGCACAATTACTTTCCAAATCAGTGAGGAAAGAGATGCAAAAATGACCTCCAACATACCCTGTCCCCTGCCATAAGTCCACTCACAAGGACGAGTATGAGTTATCCATGAATCCTTTCACACACATTTTCCCACATAGTCCTCACAACTACCTTTTAAGATGGTTACTACATCCTGTTATATATTCATATATATATGTGTATGCATGTATATATGTATATGTACACATACACACACATACATACACATTTGGCTCAAGGATATTAAGGAATTAAGTGAAGATCACAGAGGATTTCAGCAGCAGAGGCAGTATTGAGACCCACACAGCCTAACTCCATGGTCCTTGCCCCCAGGCATCCTTCTTACTGCCCCTCCTGGAGCTGCGTCTACTCCCTGCCATGGCTGACTAATTCCCACAATGTTGGCTGCTTAGCACAGGACAGCACAGCTGGATGAACCCTAAGAGATAAGCCAGGGATAGCAAAAACTGAGGTTGGAAGAGGTGAAGTGGCTTGGCCAGGGTCACTGGACAATAAATGCCTGGACTGAGAGCAGGGCCTGGCCTTCTGACCTCAAGATCAAAGCTCCTTCTTGAATGTGCTTTGTGTCAGGCTATGCATTTTCAAGATGAGAAATCCTCACCCTGAGGTGACTGACCCAGACACAGGAAAGCAGACATGAGAACCGAGATGTCTCTGAGCTCTCCTCTCCCAGACAAGGGTGAAAGTGTTGGAGGAAAAGCAATCCTTCCATCCCTGGGGCTACAGACATAGCAACATTATAGATGAGTCAACTGAGGCTCAGAGAGGGAAAGAGATTAGCCTAAGAAAAAAATGGAGCAGCCTTCTCAAATGAAACCCAGGGTCCTTTCCCATAGAAACTACTCTGAACAGCACTGGAAGCCACAGAGTGTAGAGACTGAGAAGACAAGGGTTGGAGCCAGGCAGACCAGTGTCTCCAGAGGTGTCACTTATGAGCTCTGAGATCCATGGGCCAGGGTGGGCTCATGGGTATATGACCTGTGAGGTCACACAGGGCCTAGGTTTAGAAGGCCACCATGCTTGGTTTAAGGCTCTGCTGTCACCATTTTGAAAGTCTCAATAATCCTTGAACAATGGGCCCCACATTTTCATTTGCACTGGGCCCTGCAATTGTGTAGCTGGTCCTGTCTTTGATCTTCCCCTTTCTGAACCTCAGTTTTCTCTACTTTGAATGAGGTTAGTAATGGTGCTAACTTGACGGGGGGTGTAGCCAACAGTGTCTGTGCCTCGCCCACATCCTCCTTGGAACTCACCTTTCTGGTACAGGCCAATAGAGCTTTCTCCTGTAGCTACCTGTACTCTGCCCAGGGCTTTCCTAAGCATTGTGCAGGGCAGGCCAGAAACACCAGGGAGTTTTAATGTCCTCCCACCCATTTCCCTCCATCCCTCAACCAGGAGTAGCCCTTAGCCAATGACAGATGGGCAGTACAGGATACATGTCCCAGCTTGGAATAGTCCTGGACATACTCTATACTGAACCCAGTGTCCCCCAGTTGACCACAGAAGCCCCCTGCTCAGCTGTACACCATTCATTGGCCCTCTTCCCTGCCCTGACTCACTTGCCCCACCAGGGCTTCCTGGGATCAGCTCCCACTTGTACTCATCTTGTCCCAGGATCTGCTTCTGGAGAACCCAATTTAAGACAGAGCTCCTGTGAGCTTAATTGAGATAATGAATGCAAAGTGCTTAATACAGCGCCAGGCATAGACACAAGCCCTCAATAAATGGTAGGCTTACCAAAGGGAAAAAAAAGCCGCTTTACGAGAAGACATGAGGAAGACGACAGAATATTTATAATTGATTTCTAAATCTATCCTCCTAATGAAATCATCTCCGGCAGACCCTGCTCGTGACCAGTCAGAAATGATTTTCAGGGCCCTATTTCCCACCAGAGGTAGAAGCCAGGCATTCTGGCTCCTAGGACCCAACTCAAAGTGAAAGCTCATGGAATCACCTATCCACTCCCTTCCTGGTCTCAGGAGCACAAACCCACTCAGGAGCTCAGAGCCTGGATATCGGACATCTTGTCTACCCCTTCGCTGTACAGATGCAGAAACTGGGGGAAAGAACACCCAAAGACACTAGTGTGTGAAGGGCAAGTTCAGAAGAAAAAAATCACGTGGCCTGCCACCTATTCTCCTAATAAACCTCTTAATTTACTGATTTTTAAATTATTTTTCACTGTCCTATGCACACACATGTACATACTAGAAAGTAAGGCCCACAGAGGTAAGGATTTCTGCTTGTTTTGTTCACTGCTGTGTCCGCCAGGAACCTCACGCAGTACCTGGCTCCTATTAAGTGCTCATTAATATTTATTAAGTGAACAAACGCTCGTCTCGTGATACCCATAGGATATCCGTGCTGACGCTCCTCCTCGCCTGCATCGGGGCGGGGCGGGGAACAGCAATTCCAAAGGGCCTCAGAGCCCGGCCCCCATTATAACCAGAATAGCATGGTTAAGATGGGGCTCTGGAGCCAGATCACCTGGGTAAACCTCAGCTCCACTAGTCAGCCCCTACAAGGTCCTGGGCGACCTACTAACCCTCGGTCTCCCCATCTTTAAATAGGACAGCTGACAGCATTTATCAAAGGAAGTACAGTATGTATAGCACCAATGCCAGAGTAAGCATAATCTCAGTACAGATTAGCTATTATTAAGATAAAAAAAAAAAGTCCTTCTGCCCATAAGGCTTCTTTCTTGCTGCTAATATATTAGGGGAGATTTTCCAAAGTGTGGGAAAACGCACTAATGCTGGCGCAGAGGATGATGGCATGCAGCCCATTTTCATCACATTAACGAACAGAAAGTAACAACATGAGAAAGTTACATCCTCTCTAGAGTCTGTCAGCCCTTGTGTCAACCTCGAGGAGAAAGTGTCAGTGAGGGGCTACAACGTCTTTCACAAGCCAGAGAGAGCAGGCTTCAGGCTCACAGCCCCCTGGTTGCTAGCACCAGCTGGCCAGAATGTAATACAGCATTGGTTTGCATATATTGTACTTATTTTTATAGTGGCCTTCTAATTTTACTAATTGATGCAAATTTTCCATTTATCATTATGATGTTAAAGTTTCCATTTACAATACGTATATTACTTTACAAGAAAGATATGAAGTAAAAAGGAGAATGCAGATATGGCCAAAATGACGACGACATCCCTGAAATGACTCAGGCCTGGGAATTCTGGTCCAGTCTTGGCTCCTAAGGCCCCCTAGGACAGGGGCATGGGGTCCAGAGCTTCAGACCAACCCAGCCCTGCCACTCACTTATGCCCTGTGACTTTGAATAAACCCATGTCCCTCTCTGGGCTTCAGTCCTCTTACCTCTAAAATGAAGGACTCAGAACGCCAAATCTTCTGAAAATTTCTGAAATGTGTTGCATCCTTTCAGGATTCCAATAAAAACTTTAACAAACCCGTGGAAAATGCATCAAGGCTGTGTGGCTGCCCCCCTGTCTCCAGGATGTCTCACTCCCAGATGAAAGTTTGCAAACTCCGGGGACTCGTTGGTACCCATTCGTTTATTAACACAGTTTCACTTTTAATGTCACTTCCACTATCCCTGCCTAACTCCTGACAAAGGAAAGAAAGCCAGCACTTAAGAACCCATGTTTAGAAACCTTTCCCTTTACAGCATCCAGAGTGTTCACACATAGCACTGGGGTGACACTTTTAATCTTCCTTGCCCCTTACTGTGTGCACACAAGTCCCCTGTACCATGTTTAACAGAAAGAGCTTTGGGGAGGGCACATGTGTGATTATGGAAATTCTTAGGAAATTTCCATGGGCTTCTATGGAGATTCTTAGTAAATTTCCATGGGCTTTGGTTCTGACCTGGGTCTGCTGTTTGGATTATCTCCTATTGACTGAGCCCCAGCTCCAAGGTAGCCTGTGAGCTTGGGAGGCCCAAGAGACACGGAGGAATCAGAACAGGTTTGCCCTGCCTCGGTGAGGTCTCAGGGTGGTGGGGTGGATATTTGGCTCATCAAACGCACCAGAATGCAGCGTGAGAAGTGCAGCCCTGGAAGCACACACACGAAGAGAGGCAGCACTGAGGAGGTGACAATTGATGTTGGCTTAAGGGGCAACCATGGAAAGTGTCCTGGACAGATGACGTGTGAGTGCAGTCATCAAAAGGGAACCAGATGATGGTGACGGTGGGGAAAGCTTTCTGGGCACAAAAGGGCAAAACCCCATATTGAAGATCGACAAGTCACTGGGTGCCACTGGCCACAAAGTTGGGGCCACTGCCTTCTGGGTGACCTCGTAAAGTCAGCAAACCTCGGTGAGACATGAGCCTCCAGCCCTGTCCGGTCCCCGTAGGTGTCAGGCACTCGGGAAGGACTCACATGTGGTCCACGTGGTCCATCTGCAAACAGATGGCTCAGGATACAATCATGGATGCACATGCAGGAGCAGGACCTCTGTGTGACAAGGCAAGTTGGAAAAGGGTATAAGGGATGTCCTGAAAACCAGACTCCATGGGACCTGTCTCAGTCTTCTACATTTTCTCTGAATGTCTTTTTTTCCTTTGTGCTTTGACACATACGTCCCTGCTTCCTAAGCTCTCCTTCTCGCCCCTCTCTTCCCACAAATCACCTCCTTTTCAGGAACAAAACAAAAACACTCTGTATCACTTCCCTGACTAACAGGCAGAGACTTTTAACAGATTTCTAATGCATTGCCAGACGACGCCTTAAGGCTTGAATCCCTAAGGACACCTCACTGAAAAGGATAGAGAATCCGTAGTTATTGGGGCTGTGGATTTTATTGTTTTCATAAAACACTGCTAAGAACGCATCTGTTTCATTCACAGGTAGACACACACAGAGTGAATCTACCCACTGCCACCCTGAAAGTTTAAGGGAAGTGACATACAGATGGAAGTCTAATTCATTCTGCACATACAGCATCCCAAGAAAACCAGGGTCTGCATTAGCGATGAAGATACAGGCTTCAGAGAATGGGTGTCATTGGCCGAACCTGAAGGATCACTTCCATCTCCCAAAACCTAGTTCACATCTCTTTTGCCCAGATCTAAGTATAGCTCCCCGCTTTACAAACTCAAAGCCAAGGCCCGGTGGCCCTGCACCTGTCCTCTTAACTGCTCGAGTTTTCTCGAAGCATCCTCTACTCATCTCTAATCTGAGTAGGGTTATTGAACGACAAATTCTCTTAGATCTTTTGTCTACTGTTGACCAAAACCTGCACTTGCTACGTTCTCTCCTTTGATATTTTATAGGTAATGGTTCAGATTCTTGCTGATTAACATTTCACCCAAGATTATTCCCCAAGGTCACCTGAATCAGTGAAGAAAACTCTTGGAAAGTGTTTCCCAATAGAAGGAACTAAGAATGATATTAAATTGAGATATTATAGCACGTCTGTGAGGGAAGAATTTCTCAGTAGGGTATCTTTTGGCTGGTCTCTTCAAAACACATCCAAGACACTATTACCCAATAATGACTCCAATATACCCTGACGTTTTCCATCCAAATCCTTTGAATTTAGAACCACTAGCTTTGCTAGAACCACACATGATTATACCTGCCTAGTGACCTAAGGTGTTTAAAAATGTTTTATGAACTTTAAAATTTATACAAGGTAGTTTTCTCCCCTTTTCCTTATTTCAAGGAATAAGCACAGGAATGTTTAAGAAGCCCTTAAAGGATGCTCAGCAGTGAAACTGCCATGCCTATTTTCTAGTTCTCTTTAAGAGTACCAACCCAGAAGCACTGTCTGTACTCAGCTGAGTTGCTAAGACAGTGAAGATGGACTGCTCTGCCAGCTTTCCCCCAGATGCCAGCCTAGGTCCACAACGGGGAAATGGCAAGCACATGGCCGCTGGGACTACGAACCCAGCTGGACTCCTGACCAGACATGTGAACTTGGCTCTCTAAGGCTCAGATTCCTCATCAATCACACAGGGATCATACATACCACCTTCCTAGCCAGGGTTGCTGTGGTTTGTGCAGAATCTGGCATACAGTGGTTCTCAGTAAATATCCATTGCCTTGTCTCTTTCTTCAAAATTTTGGGGGTTTATTTGGCTGGGAAAGATTCGCCCTGAGCTAACATCTGTTGCCAATCTTCCTCTTTTTTTTTTTCCTCCCCAAACGCCCAGTACATAGTCATACATATTCTAGTTGTAAGTCCTTCTAGATCTTCTACATGAGCCGCCGCCAAAGCATGGCTACTGACAGACGAGTGGTGTGGTTCTATGACCAGGAACTGAACCCAGGCTGCCAAAGAGGTGAGAGCGCTGAACTTTAACCACTAGGCCATCAGGGCTGGCTCTCCTTCAAAATTTTGCACAATCGTTTCTTTGAACCCAGGAGCAGAACTTTTCACTATGTTAACTCTCAGTTCCCTAAATTCAGCCCAGCATGGAGAGGGCCAGTTCTCCCCCACTCTGACCACTTGAGATTCATCTTTACCTGGAGGACTTCTTAATTTGAATCCCTTTCTTCCCAAAAGGAAATGAAAAACAAATTCAATATTGAGTATTTGGACACAGAAGAACTTCAGAGAGTAAACCTCCAGGGATACAGGTATAGGCTGCCCTGACTCCATACAAAATTGTGGGCAGATGGGAATCCTAATATGGAATGTCCACCGAGTGCTTGCCATGTGCCCGCATTGCTAAATCATCTAAATGAACTATCTCATGTCACCTTCACAACAACACTAGGAGGCAGATACTTATATCAATCCCATCGTACAGGTAAAAAAAAAACTGAAGTGCTCTAAGATTTGATAACTGATTACAAATGGCACAGCTCAGACCCAAACTCTGCATTCTCTGGCTCTTAGCCCATGCTTTTCACCACTCCTCTGTCATGGCTTCCCTGACTGTGGGCTTTGGAATCAACAGCGTTGTGATGTGTATTGGCTCCAATACAGATTACCTGAATACCTCCAGGTAAGCCAGTTCATCTCTCCGTGCTTGGGCATCTCATCCATAGCCTAGGGGTAATTAAAAATTAAACCTAGCTTGCAAGACAGTGTTGGGAATTCAAAGAAAGAGATAGAGACAGAGAGACAAAGAGAGAAAGAAATGAACGCATGGTGGGCTCACTCTAAGTGACAGGATCTTTACTCTCTCCCTCACAAGAGCCTCTCGGTGGATGGGAGGGAGGAGAGGTGCTGGCAAGGGTCGTACCATGGTTCATGGAGTACGGTACTGGGCCATGGTATTCTAAGTAGTCAGGAAGGAGTTTAGAGACCTGCTCAGGAGGGATATGGGATGATGCTCTCCTTGCTGGGATGCCCTCTGGCTGAGGACATCACCCCGAGATGTGTCCCTGCCCCCAAGAACAGCTGGACTCTGACTCCCTAAAATCCAAACACTGCTGGGCCTCCATCTTCAGGTTTCCTTGTGAAGAGGAGGATGAACCACACCAGTGTGTGTGGGGTGGGCACTTTCCTGACAGACAGACAGCTGGTGGGAACCGGGTGTAATACAGACTTGGGACTGGGGATCCTTTTGCTCCTGGGAGCCAAGGGAGGTCAGCAGCTGTCCCACAGTCCATGAAAGATGGAGTGGAGCTGAGTGGAGGTCAGGAGGGTACACTCTGGGTATATCCAGGCCCCAGGAGCATCAACAGAGAGCCCTCTGGCTGTGAAAATTCCTTCCACTCACATCCCACTTTGTTACTTCTCCCTTCGTTTTCTCCTGTTCCTTCACCTTCTCCCTTTCTTGCCCCCCCCCGTCTGTCACCACTCCCTCTCTCTCTTCCCTCTCTCACACACAAACACATGTGCACACACACACCCACAGAATCCCACCTTCCTTAGGATGCTGAAAGGAAACAAATTTGGAGACTTTTATGTTGTTGAAATAGCCTTGCACCCCTAGATGGGATTTCAGAGCCTCAGGAAACTTCCCTATATCTCTGCCTCCATATACAGCCCCCCCACACCCCCTGCCACCATAAGCTCAATGGTCACCATGGGCCCATCGAAGGCCAGGACTGAAAAGGAACTGAGGACTGGCTCTACTCACCTACGATTCACTGCTGACTCAGAAGAGCCTAAAACAACACCTGGGAAATAAGCAGGCCCCCAACATAGATTTGTTGAATTAATAAATTAATGCACATAAGTTCTTGACCACATTTGACAGGTGGGGAAACTGAAGTCCCAAGACAGCTGAGTCTCCTGCCCAGGATCACATAGTCAGTTAATAGCAGAACCAAGATTTTAAGTCACATCTCCTGACACCCAGCACGTCTCTCCCTCCCCGCACCATCCGGACTGTCAGTGCCAGGCATTCTCTTTAAAGCAGTGAAAGCACCCCCGTGAGAATGCAGAGTCTCCGAGGAGAAGCAGCACTTCCATCCATTGCCAGCCATTAACACCACAGCAGAGATGGAGCCCCAGCCTTGGAAGAACTGATGTGAGAATTCCCCAGGGAGCTGGGTCCTGGATACAGGGGCAGCTCTCGCAGGCCACAGCACAGGCTGGGCCCCTGACATGCTGTGAAGGCAGGCCATGTGCCAGCCCTTATCTGTCCACTCCAGAGAGCAACTGTGACCCAGGGCAGAGAGCCAGCAGGACTGGGTGTGGGTAGGGTGGTAGAACCCCTGGTCAGAGGTGTTGGGAGCTCAGCGAGGTACCAGATCCAAAGTGACCAAGAATACCCCCCCTTTGCTCTGGGTTTCTCTTGGAGCCACAGTGGAATGCAGGCAGAGTGGAACTGTACTGCCAAGTTTCACAGCGATACTCCTTGGTGAGGCAATGTGGCACAGAGGTAGGAGTGCAGTCTCTGGGGCCAGCCTGACCAGGTTCAAATCCCACCTCTGCCACTCACCGATTTGTGTGCTTTTCAAAAGTTGCTTATGTTCTCATTGCCTCAGTTTTCTCATCCGTAAAATGAGGATGCAAATAACGCCCCATCCCTGGATTTTGTGAGGATTAGACGTGTTATTAGGTGCAACACACTTGCAGCTTTGCCTGGCAGAAAAATCTACGTTCTCTAAATGTTAGCTATTATTATTATCATCGTGCATCTGAACCCAACATGGCTGCAGCAGTCTGACAGCTTAGGTGACTCCAAGGTCCCCACTCAAGGCTTGGTCCATCTCAGACTTTCCTTCTTCCTGGCTGGCGGAGGGAGATACTTGGGAGGGTCACCAGACACTGAAGAGGCTCCGAGACAAGGGAGGCCAGGAATCCACCATCAGGGCTAATTCAGTCACGTCGTGCTCTCTGTGGGATGAGTCATCCCTTTTCTGCCTGCCCAGCTTGGGCTCTCTCCATCATGCTCCAGGTATAAATGAGCTAACACAGCCTCCGAATATGCTGCTAGAGGGGCTTCAGAATGAACATATTCACTGCCCTCATATTGTGATGGAAAATTGAGGCCCCCCCGAAGGAGGGGGGGATGCCGATGGTCACCCCAGCAGGTGCCCATGCTGGGTGATAACCCAAGTCCTGTGTTTCAACAGTTCCCTGTCGCTTCTCCCACACGGTGCTGCCCTGCAAAAGGCCTGGGATTGCAGAGGTTCTGAGACCTTATTGTTATAAAGCACTTTGTGAAAATAAAGTACTTCAAAGAACGAAGCCTGGTGCTGGTTCTGCTGCTCTCCGAGGGGAGGGAACTCAACCAGTCACTGTAGGAGGCAAATTAAGGCACATTTGTTTTACACAGGGCACCACTTAGAAAACTGCTTCTTCCAAAGACTCCTGGGAAAAATTCCTTCTCTTCCAAGGGGTGAGCCTTTTGCTCTAAGAGAACCATTTATTCTGATAAGATCGAAGTAATCATTAAGGGCTGTGTTCCTCTCTGGGTGTGCCTTTTTATTAAATATGTAGTGAGGCCCCGTAATGGGTTGTTTTACGCAGACCTGTAGTCACACCTTCCATGTGACAGTCTAATACACAACGAAATTTCACTTATATTTTAGTCCAGTGATTTCTCTCAGCAGTACAGTGAGGCATTCGGCACAGGAGGAAAAAAAAATAAAACCTGGATTCTACCTCTTTATAACTGTACAACCTCAGACAAGTTACTTTACTGTCCTATAAAATGGAAATAAATTCAGCCCAGTCTATTTAAACAGTAAACAAGGAGTCTGAGTTCACTCCCTGCCAGTGGCCCCCATTTCTCACATTGGGAAACTGAGGCCAAGAGATCTGGACATGGAGATAGAAATGCCCAAGACCCACGAGATATGTAGTGGTAGACACAGGCTGCCCAATTGGCAGCCCCATCATTTCTCTACTACCCCATGGGTTGGAGTTAATAACGCTGGAATTGATACATTGAAAGCCAATTCATACCTAGGAGTTGTTTTAAATAAGCCTGTGCATCCTCTTGCCTCAACCATAAGATGAAGACAGTGAAAATATCTACTCAAACGGTAGCAGGAAGCGTCAAATTAAACAGGTGAGCTCGCTTGGTCAGCATTGAAGAGAGGCATTGATTTAAGAGATCATCAAGGGTTATTTCTCCTGGTTCCCTGCTGAGGAACCTGAGGCTTAGCCATAATAAGGTCCACTGGGATGCTCACTGAAATGCATATTCCCAGGTCCCACATTCACTGGACTCAAGCAGGAATCTGGCAGGAGCCAAGGCACCTGCATTTTCATCAGCTTCTGCCTGGGATGACTTTATGGCCACGTCTGAGAATTATCAAACAAGACTGTTTTGCAAGCCTCGCAGAAGAGAAGATGGAAAGATCTTACCACAAGCCAGGCCCTTTCCATATAGGATCATATTTACCACTTGGAATCAACCAATTAGGATACAGGCTCAGAGAAGTTAAGTAACTTGCCCAAGATCACAGAGTTAGGAAGTAGCAGCTCTGGGCTTCACGTTCCAGGAAGGTCTAACTTTAAAACCCATGTTGACTCCATACTGTCACTCTGCCCCTCCTCAGTGACTAGAACCAGCACCTTCTGCTTCCTTCAGAGGCAGTCCAAGGAGAACCTCCACGGTGTTCCCAGAGTCTGGAGAGCTCTGTCAGAGGTACTAACTGTCCCCTCAGGGCTCTTTGCTTTCCTTACCAACAGACCAAACAAGGAGTCAGAGGGTCCCTCCCCAACCCCAAGCTCCCCATAACCGCCACCCACCCACACCTCATCACGCAGCATAGCCAATCCAAGAACAGCATCCCTTCTCCTCTTTGCATTCCTGCCTGGGACAAACACAACAGCAGGAATCTAAGAAAGCCTTTGAGAACTAAAATGTGAAGTGTGCAGGGGCAGCTCCAGCTGACGGGCAGCCTCGTGTTCCAGTTTGTTGTTTCCTCATGAACATTCTAGATGCATAAAAATGCACATCTCCTCTGCCACTCTGTCAAGCAAGGACATGCACTGCATTCCATCAGCTTCCTCCACTTACTGCTGTCCGATCCAGACCAAAAGCAAAGTTCTCACCCAGCTGATGAGAGGGACACAGCCACTTCAATACACGGGAAGATGACCTGCCTGGTAATAGGCGCCCTGGACATTAGTCCAGTTTCTGCAGCTTTTTGCAGTGACATCCCCTCTCTAGCCAGCCCTGGGGGTCTAGTGCTAAGATTCAGTGCTCCACCATATTCTGGATTTGTTGCCTGGTCAGGGAACCTCATCACCTGTCTGTCGATTGTCCTACCGTGGTGGCTGCATGTTGCTGTGGTACTGAAAGCTGTGCCACCAGTAGTTCAAATACCAGCAGGGTCACCCATGATGGACATATTTCAGCAGAGCTTCCAGACTAAGACAGACTAGGAAGAAGGACCTGGCCACCCACTTCCAAAAAAACTGGCCATGAAAACCCTATGAATAGCAGCAGAGCATTGTCTGATAGCGCACTGGAAGGTGAGAGGATGGTGCAGAAAGACCAGGCAGGATGCCACTTTGCTGTACACACAGTCACTAGGAGTGGGAATCAACTCGATGGCACTGACAACAAAAATCTCCTTGATGGGCCTCAGTTTCCTCACCTGTGAAATGGAGTGGTAGTAGCCAAACCATAAGGTCCAGCACTTGGCACAGTGTCTGGCATACAGTGGGTGCTTGGGGAATATTTGTAGACTGAATGGAGGAAATGACAAGCTCTGTAGGAAATTATACAGTGACACACCTGGATCAATACCAGGTCAAGAGCAGATGCTCAACAAAATATTTGTGCCTCTGGGAAAATCACTTACACCTCTCTGGCTGCAGGGACCAGTCTAGATCACAGAGCCCTAGCTAGCCTTCCTGGCCCTCTAAACAACCCAGTTCCAGAACTTTACAGGCCCCCATCCAAGACTTGTGTGCCTCACTCCTGCAGGTCCTTGCTGAACACCTGGATAATCTGATGAAGCAATTCAGGCTAAGGCGTAAATGGCTGCTAGTCACTAATTCAGATGGATGGAACCAAGTCATAGACCCCCATCTGCATTTCATTCATAGTCATGAATATTCAATTCTAAGAAGGGAGTGGCCAGCAGTGTGACAACATTAGCAGATATTTGGGACAGGGGTGGGGATTGAGTCTGTGACTAATATCAAATCAAATAGGTCACCACCTGCTCTGCCAGGCCAGATTCTGATGCTCTACAGAAGGGTTTCTCAACCTTGAAACTAGTAACATTTGGGGCCAGATAATTGTTTGTTGTGGGGATTCTCTTGTGCATTGTAGGATGTTGGGCAGCATCTCTAGCCTCGGTCTCCTAGATGCCAGTAGCATCTTCCCCTCCACCAGTTGTTACAACCAAAAACTGTCGCCAAACATGGCCAAATATCCCCTAGGGGGAAAAATGCCTCTTTTTGAGAACCATTGCTCTAGAGTGAAAATAATAAAAAATTGCTCACCTGATAATACAGAACTAATTGGTCCCAGGTTCTTGAACACACCACGGTACCTCTTACCACCCAACCCTGCACATTCTGTTCTCTCTGTCTGGAATCTTCTCTCCCCGTGCCCCATTCCCACCTGATACTTAGCAAGCCTCTACAGCTCCTCAACTCACAGGTCACTTCCCCTGCAAAACCTTCCAGGGCCTCCTAAAACTGGGATGGTAGAGAGATACTTCCCATGTTTGTAAGCAAGTTGTGTTCTGCTCTATCACGCTGTGGTTATTTCTCTGCACCGTTGAACTAAACCTTGCATTCTTTAAGGGCAGGGTCCCTGCATTATTCATATTTAAATTCCTAGCTCCTAACACCATGGCCCAGGACTGAATAAGTAAATGCATGAACAGAACGCTAACACTTAATGATTGCCTACTCTGTGTCAGGACAGCCATACATCATATCTCAGCATGTCCTCACATCGATGTCCATGTTGCATCATAGGCTATGATTACCACATGTTTCTAGAGAGTAACTGACTCTCACAGAGCAGAGATAGCTCATCCAGTGTCACCCAGGCAGCAAACGGCACAATGGGGCATATGAACTTAAATCTCTATGGCTCCCACTCCACCAGTCTGATCTATCTTTCCATTTGTGTGCTCGCCTGCCTTGCTTCCTACAGCAGCCAATTGCAGAGCCCTCTGCCTTGGGCCCTTGTACTCCAAGGACACCCACTGCTTCCTCTCACCAGGCCCCCAGCCCTGCTGACTCTGGGCAGTGGAGCAGCAGACAGGTGGGTGTGGGTGGTGATGATGTGTGTGCCCTGGCCAGGTACCGGTGGGGCTCCAGCCAAGCAGCCGGGCTTCTCCCTGCAGCAGCACAGACCTAAGCAGAGGACTGTGGGCATTTTCAACACGCTCTCCTGTCTCTGGTGGTGTTATTACACTCCTTCAACCTACCCAGTAATGGGGACCTCCGGGGGCTGGAATAGAAACAGTGATTTTTCCCCCCTCTCCTAGAGTCAAGACCAGAATTTAATAAAAGGTAAAAAAAAAATACTAAGGTATTCCAATTCCTCCATTCTGCAGATTTTTTTTTTTTATTTAGTTTTAGCCGTGTTGTTAGATTGACAGTCCTGGGGGCTGAAGTTTATCCATTCCCATAACGGGTCTGGTGCAGACACACAGTGAGCCATTTTTATGCACACAGCTTGAAAAGCACAATTTCTTTTACAAAAACAAAAAATCAGCTGCATTACACCGAGCTGGGCACGGTCAGTCTGATCCTGAAGCCACGTTCTCAAATGTAAACTGACATTCCAAACAATCAGTTCAGACCTTCCCTCTGGCCCACCACCACCACCACCATTTGATCCTATCTGCTTTCACTCAATGCCTGGAACCAACCTCTCGGCTCTGGCTTTTCCCAGATAGTCTCTTCAGAGAACATGGACCTTAGCTTCCAAAATGCTTTATGGCTTTGCCAACCTACACCTCCCCATGTCTCCGGGTAAGGGGCCCCACTCTGCAGAATACCATCCCGCTTCCTGCTTTTATCCTGAGTCACCAGCACTATGTTTGTGAAAAGAGGTTGGGAGGATGGGGGAAGATTCTGTGACCACAAAGAAACCTTCAATATTAGAACTCAACATGCTTTCAGTGTGAAATATGTCCGGGATTGACTCTCATCCTCACATAAACTATTTCCCTCATACAGAAGCATGTAGCAGACATTCTAACCGTTTTTCTTTCTTCGTGTACATGTTTGCTTCTCGTCCTTGTTGCAGGCGGGCAGATATTATCGCACACACACTTTGTAGATAAGGAAATAAAGACTCAGAGGAAAACTGAGTTGGATCTACTTGTATTTAACTCAATCCATGTAATCAATCAACAAATATTTACTAACTGCCTAACTATCAGCTGAATACCATGCTACACTCAGGGGACACAATAAGAAACAAGATAGATGTGGCCGTGTGCCCACTTAACTGGGGAGAAACATGTGCCAATCAGCCCATATGGTGCCCAACCCCATGTTCAAAGCACTTGATGGAATAAGCACAGCGCGGCTATGGGAGCCCAAGGAGGAGACCCAACCCAGCCATTCTCGTGCAGGTTCATGGCAGGACATGGCACCTGCATTGAGAGGTATAGGATGGGTAGAGTTTTCAAGGGGAAGAACAAAAGCATTACATCCAAAGGAAGCAGATATGAACATCCAAGAAGAAATGGTGAATATGGATCCTTCAAAAACCTGGAAAAAAAATTCAGCATGGCTGGTACATAGATTTGAGGAAGCAGGGACAGGCTAAGGCAAGAGATAAGGCTGGAGAGGTGGGCTGGGGGCTGAATCACGCCAGGCCTTACAGGCCAAATTTAGGATGTGAAATGTTCCCTGATATCTAAGAGGAGCCACTGCAGAGATTAAACTGCTTAAAAAGAAACAAGACATGTAGGCTGGCCCTTTGCCTACTCCAACTTCACAAGGAAGAGATCGAATCTGAAGGCAGTTGGAGTGGGGAGGGAGTGGTAAAACTTACTACAGGAGGCAGGACTTCTCCTGGGTGACCCCACAGCTGGAGAGGCAGGGACAGGTTAGGCTTCTTGAGAAAAAAATGGGTCTAGGACACTGCATGTTGTGTTTCAGGACCATTAAACTTGAGAGGACAAGAGTTAGATGCTGTTGGAGCAGCTGGTTGGCAAAAGACTGTGGCATCATCCATGTAACTTATTTAATAATAAAACAGGCAGACAAGAGACGCCATCTGAAGTATAGATTCTTGGCCCTGATCCCTGAGGGAGAGGCTGATGACAGGCCAGACTCCTGCCGGCCCAGCACAGAGTCTGGTCTCCCCTTCCAGATGGCACAAGACGGTTGGGGATTATCCACGTGAGTCTGTCTGGGCCAGAGCGCAGGGGCTCACCTCTCGCCTTCTGGCCCCACAACCAGACACAGACAGCACATCCCTCCTCCCATCTCTCTGTCACCTTGGGCTCTCCAGGCACCCTCTCTGATGTTTCTGAGAGCAGCCAGCCCAGTCAGTCCTGAGTCTGAGCTGGGCCGACCTAGACTTATCATGTGACCAAGGATCTGAACACATGGGCCTGAACCCCATTCTCCTTCCCAGAATAGGAGTCTCTTCTTCCCCTCCCCCTTTCCCACCAGACTCCATAATGATGGAGGTGCCTCATCAATTCCCCTACTAATTACCTGCTGTATGCCCTCATGGAGACTGATAAGGACGTAATTAGGATGGACATGCAGGGATTACAGGAAGGGAAAAATGTTCCATTGTTGAGATAATGCCACTTTCCCTCCATCCCCTTCCCTGACAAATGACTGAGCAGGATTTGGGGATTTTTAGAGATAAAGAGGCTGGAAGGAGAGTGAGGTAAATGGAGTGGAAGAAGGGGGGAGAATTATACATTTCAGAGCTGAAGGGATCCTTAACCATCATCTAATTCAAGAGTCTCAACCTCAAAGCCATCCAACACCAGGCGGGTAGTGAAATGAGCAGAGCAGAATGGATGGAAGAAAAACAGCAGCACGCACATAATGATAAATGACAAGTGACACTTGGCCCTCCGGAGTTACCAGGAGGGAGGGACAGGGAGTTCACACCCCTTTCAGAAGAGAAAACAGTACTGAGCCCCATCAGCACATTGCCATGCAGGAAAGAAGACTGGTTTAGGCAGCTCTTATAATTTTTCCAGAGAAGCTGGAAATCCAGCTGTTGTGTGAAATTTCTCATTTTTTTTTCATTTTGGAAACCTATCCACTTTTCTTAAAACAAAATATTTTACGAGCCTAGCAAAATGATTTTTGCATGCCAGATGTGGCCTGTGGGCAGCCAGTTTGAGACTGCTAATTTTAGTCCAACGCCTTCTTTATAGGCATGGAAACTCAACGGGTGTTCAGAGTTAAAGGGGGCCTTGCCCAAGGTCACAGAGCAAGTTAATGGTGGAGCCAAGACTCAAGCAAGCTTTTGCTCCCCACTCTCCCACCTTTCACATGATTAAAAACTGGAGGCGGATCACAGATCACAGGAAAAAAACAGGAACATAAATAATACCAGTGAATGCAAGCAGAGATATCAAATTGCACAGAGAAAATTCTGCAGCAGGAAATGAAGAAATCACTTCCAGTGGTGGCTGTGGGGGAATGAGGAAGGGTAGACAAAAGGCTTCATATAGAAGGGACCGAATCATGTACTGCTTCAACATCAGAATCATGGAGCATGGACTTCTGCATTAGGAGACTGAGACTGGGGATGTGGGCACAATCCTAACCCTTCAGGTAGCTAGTAGACTGGAGTTGGGGATCAGACCCATAAAGCAATATGGGTGACAAAGTATTGCAAGTGCCAACAAGAACATCTTTAAGAAATTGGAATGAGGGCCAGCCCTAGTGGCCTAGTGGTTGAGTTTGGTGCTCTCCACTTTGGCAGCCCAGGTTCGGTTCCCGGGCATGGACCTACACCACTCGTCTATCGGTGGCCATGCTGTGATGGTGGCTCACAAATGAAATAGAGGAAGATTGGATGTTAGCTCAGGGTGAATCTTCCTCCACAAAAGGAAAAAAAGAAAAGAAAGAAGGAAAAGAAATTGGAATGAGCCAAAGAAAAGGTGTGTCAAGTCTATGTGGAAGTGATGCTGGCAAGAAGGTCCTCAAAGACAAGATGACACTTGAGATGGAGTTTGAAGAGTAAATGTTTTACTAGTGGATCGGAATGGTGGACGTCAGTTAAACCCTCTAGGGTACAGAGGATTGGGACATTTGAGACCTAGTAGAGGGCATGGATTCCAGGCAGTGGGACCATACAAGCAATGGTGCTGAGGTGGAAAAGCATGGGAGTGTATGCAGCTAGGAAGTGGAGGTCATTTTAACTGGAGTGTATGTTCAAGAAGGTAGCCTTGAGCAGCAGGGCTGAAGATGGAAGTTGAGCCCACATTAGACAAGGCCAAGTATGCCAAGCAAAGAAGTATGTACCTCTTAGGTAGGAAATGGGCAGCTACTGAGAGTTTGTGAGCAAGGAACAGAGGTGGTGACACTATCAGTGGTGTGTCTGGAGAAGATTCAACTAGCAGTATGGATACAGTACTGATGCAGAAGCCCCTTGGGAGGTTGCTAAGAGCACACTCCTCCTCATTCAATAAATAGTTGTTAAGCAACTATCATGTTCCAGGCACTATGCTAGGAGCTGGGGATCCAGTGATGAATAAAGCAATGGTTCAACGTATTTATTGCACACCTAGTATGTACCAAGCACCCTTTGAGAGCAGGGTTTCAGCCTCATTCATTTTAGAGGCAAGCACAGACCTTGACATACAGTGAGCACTCAGTAACTGTTCGTCCCATCTAACTGAACAGCCCCAGAGGATAAGTTGAAGGACCAAGCATGGGTCATTCCAGCAGAGCTCAGAGGCATGGGTGAGAGAGAAGATGCATGGTGGGATGAAAGATCTCTCATTCTGAGATCAGGATTCTGGGTTTTTCCTGAGTCTTTGTAACTGTTATATAACCCTGAACATTTCCTTTCCCAGCCTGGGGGTCAGTTTGCAAACTTGAGGAGCTTGGGCTAGTTCCAAAGTTCTATGTCCCGGAGGTCATATAGGAAATTGAAAACATAATCAGATGGGGTAGATTGGGATGGAGGAAGATAGTAGAGAATCTGCAGACTCTCTGAGACTGGAAAGATAGAGTGCCAAGAAGAGGAAAGGAAGAAAAGCCAGATTTGGGGACCTTTGAGGCTACTCTGAGCCATGGAGCTGGATATCTATCAACTTCCAGAATCACCTCTCTACCGTGACCTGCTCCTGGAAAGACCTCAAGCTGAATGGCCATTGCTGTTTCCCATCACTTGCATTATTATAATTACTGAGGTCATTGGTGTTCTCTAGGTACTCTACATGCTGTGGAAAAGCACTTTCCTGATGACTGTTAATTAATCCTCACCACCCCTGTGCATGGCAGAGACTGTTGAGCAGCCTCATTTTTCATCCCAGGAAAATGGGCACAGAAAGGGGCTGAAGGGTCACTCAGTCAGGCTGAGGTTGATTCAGGACTGGAACTTGGGGCCTTTCTCCAGCCATTCATCACCAGCCCCGGGGTTGACCAATCCAGAGAGTCACAGAGTGATTGAGCTAAGCAAGTCACAGCGATGATAAACCCTTTCCAGAGTGGGTGATGAATAGCAGTCTCATGGAGAGGAAAAGAAGAGTGGATGCCCTTTAGAGGTTGAAAAGGAAAGAAAGGTAAATTGAAACATTGGACACCAGTCCAATGAGTCTGGACTTTATAGGGAGGTCTAACATTCTATTGGGATGTGGAGAAGGGAATGATGACCTTCTGCTGTAGGAATAGAGAAAGGTGACCTCTGATAAGAGGGTCATGGAAGGTTCACCTCTAGTTGGAGGATCAGAGGGTGACCACTGGCAAAAGGAACAGAGAAAGGTGACTTCCAGCTAGAGGAGCAGAGAAGGGTGACTTCCAGTTGGACGACCAGGGATGGGTGACCTTCTACAGGAGGGCAGGGAAGACTTATAGGAAAAGGAGGTATTTGAGCTGACTGCCCTTAAAGAGCTGCAGGTCCAAAAAAGCCAGCAGACATGTTATGTTAAGCTACTGTCACAGCTCTGAGCAAGAGGCAGCTGCCCCACCTTCTTCAGGTCAAGCAGTTAATTTGTCCAACTCACTGCTTTCAAGTTCCTCATTTTTTTTTACCATGTATCCAGGGTCTCTGCCACTGGTGGGTGAGGATGAATTAGGATTGGGTTTTGAAGGAAGGCAGAGAGGAGGAGAACCACCAAGAAAAGGGGAGAGGAAACCACGCTGTTTTTAATCAACTAAAAGACAAAGGAGGGGGAGCATGGAGGGAAGGTGAAAAGAGGGGCCATATGCACTTCCTTCTCCAAGATCACTTGGCAAGAGGCGCTAGCTCTCAGTACTCCACATCAAGTGGGTGTGCTCAGTTGCTGCTGGGGTCATAAATGCAGGGCCCAGAAAAGCCAGGATATTGTAAACGATTATAGCCATCGTTTATTGTTTACTGTGTTCCAGGAATTGGGCTCAACACTAAAATAGTAACGGATGTGATGACCGTTTTTAAGCACACACTGTCCTAGGAGCTTGTGCTTGGCACTTCTCATGCACTGTCTCTTTCAATTCTCAAACTGCCCTATATAGTGTGAACTGTGATCATTCCTATTTCTAGGTGAAGAAACTGGGGGTCAGAGGGGTTAAGTACTTCCGCCATGGTCACCAGTAACTGGCAGAGCATGGACTCAAGCCCAGGTCTTTGTTACTCCATAGCCTTTGCTCTTAATGCTGTGCAGCCATTTGAGGACTCACTTCTCTGTACGTACAGCTTCCCCATTACCAAGGAAACAAGCTGATGTGGCCAGAGTCCTTGAAGGAGAGACTACTCAATTGAGCCTGGCTTCTCCCACTGCATCCTCCCTCCAGGTCACTCCAGCCAGTTCTCAGGAGGGAATGATTCTGAGGCCTAAAGGTGGTTAGGAACTGCTGCTCATCTTTACACACTCTGCCAAAGGCTTCAGGAAACCCAACTGATATGGCAAGAAACGAGCCCAGTTGAGACACAGAGCAAGAGAGCTTAGCCAATTGTCAGGAACAAATGGAAACACAGAGCAGAGCTCCTCTCCCCAAGCCCCTCTCCAAAGCACCTCTAGGTTGGTTCCTGGAGGCTCCAAGGATTGATCAGTGATTTTGATTCAGAGAAAAGATGGGAAGAGAGAGAGGCACGAAGCCCTGGACTTCAGGCATGAAAGGAGCCAGTAGCTCACATTGCCCCATCCTGACTTCAACGCTTCAGCTTGACCTTTGGTGCAAGACCCCACCTCCAGCCCAAATAACTTTTTCTCTATTCCTTCCTCACAATATACGCCCCCTCTGTGTCAGCCTCCATGAATAATGGGGGGAGAAAACATAGCAGGGACAGTGCATCCCCCCAACCCTCCTCCATCCCACCAAAAATACAATCTTCCCCTTTCAGCAGAAATAGAATCCCCTAAGTTTAGCTGGGCAATTTTCACCTTCCCTTGGAGCTAGTTGTGACTATGAAACTGAGTCCTGTCCAAAGAGATATAAATGGAAGTCAGCTCAATTTGCAGAAAATTCCTGAAATGAAGGGGACATGCCCTTCTGCTGAACTTTTCTTCTTCACGTGGCTAGAATTTAGACACAATGGATAGAGCTGGGACAGCCATGACAGTCTATGACGTGACCTTGGGAATGCAGGTCATGCAGAACAGAGCAATAAGACAAAAGGACCCTAGGTCCTCGACACAGTGTCCTTCAGCATGGAACACCTATGAGAGAAACAAACATCTATCTTGTGTAAGCCATTGAAATGTTGGATTTTCTGTCACCCATTGCTGAATCAATACTAACACAGGGAGAAGGAATTAGATAGTGGAGACTATAAGTGTCTTGACTGAAAGAGTCACATTTCCTCTGTCTTGTGTGTACCTCCAAACAGGGTGGTTTAATAGAAAGAACAAGGGATTTGGAAACAGACAAGAATTCCAATAGATTTCTACCACTTACTATACAGCTTAAACTTACCGAGCCTCAGTGTTCTCCTCCATTAAAGGGGGCTCTGAGGAATAAATGAGATAAGTGATGCCCTCATGGAAGAAGGGCTACGTCTGTCTCGTTCACTGACGAATCTAAGCACCAGTGTGAGCAAAAAGCAACTGGCACGTAGTAAATGCTAGATTAAGAACTGACGACTAAATGGATAGTGTGCACCAAGCATATGACCCATTGTGGGTGCACTTGGAACAGTATTAATTACCAATACCTGATATACCTTCTCCACTGGAACTTTTGAAGATTAAAACAAAAGCCTATCAAAGATGGAGGGGAAAAAAAACACCACTAGGTCTGTGAGTTAAATTTCTTCATTGTGCTACAAAAACACTTAGGAAGGGTCTCTTTGCCCTTTTAAAGTTGGAAAGCAGAAAGATAATTACCTTCCTCTTTCTATAGCCTTCCTAGTCCTTCTCTTCTCAACAGCCCTCCATTCATGCTCCATTTAATTTTCACACATATTCTAAGATGCTAATTTTCTTTCAGACTTCACTGGGCAGGCTCCTCAGCTTCTGTCTGAAAGGGATAGAACCCTGAAAGCTAGAAAATGTAAGGCCCATTATGTGGGGGTCAGCTCCCTGCTACCAAGGAACCTGTAGACTTAACACAAAATGGAAAGAAGAGAAGAGAGCGAACTCTTTTTTGTTTTCTGAGAATGTACTTTGTCTCTTAATAACAGTAAACAACTATTTCTCAGATATCTACTGTATGTCAGGCTCTATGCTAGATGTTTACCATGCTTTCTCTTATAACCCTCATGACAAGCCCAAAAGTATGCAGGCTCAGTCTATTTAACATATGGGAGAATAGAGAAAATGGAAGTTCAGGGGGCTTAAGTTACCTGCTCAATGCAAGAGCTGATGCCTGCCCACACACAAACTTGTATATGAATGCTATAACAGCATTATTCACAATAGTCCACAGGCTACCCAAATGTCTATTCTCTGATGAATGACTGACTAAATGTGGTATATCTATACAACAGAATATGAGATGGCCTTAAAAAGGAATTAATTACTGACACATGCTACAACATGAAAGAACCTTGAAAATACCTTGCTAAGTGAAAAAAGCCAGTCATAAAATACTACACATTGTATGGTTCCATTTATATGAAATGTCCAGAAAGTAGACTAGTGGTTGCCTAGGGAGCCATAGCTAAAGGGTATGGGGTTGGTTTTTGAGGTGATGAAATGTTCTAAGATTGACTGGTGATGGTTGCACATATCTGTGAATATACTTAAAATGCACTGAATTATACACTCTAAGTGAGTGAATTACACAGAATGTGAATTATATCTCAATAAAGCTGTTTAAAAAATAAAAAAGTTGATGCCTGAACCCATGTCTGGAAGGCTCCCAACTCCTGTTTATTGCATCTCATCACCTGGCCCTTGGCATGTGCCACCTCACTGAAGTCTCAGGATGGTTCCGTGAAGTGTGGATGACTGTTCTCATTTCATAAATGAGGAACTTGAGGGCCAGAGGGGAAAAACAATGTATTCTTTTTCCAAAGAAAAATTGAATTTACAGAGAAAAAAAGTCATTTTTCTCAACATCTCCATATATGAGGGTACCCACCAGTGTTCATTATAAACAGAAAATGTGAGAGCAGGAACAGACCCTAAAATGATCTAACCTAGTAGTTTTCATATGGCCCCCAAAGTGCTATCCCTTAAAGATGCCCATGAAGGTGCTCAGAGGTCACTGCAGGGGAATTTCAAGGTTCACTTAGAGCAGTTCTTAAATTCTATTTTGGATACTGGGCTTCCACATAAGACTTTAATTGAAAATACTGCAAAGATAGTTTGTAAGCCACTGATCTTGTCCGACTTGCCTACTTTAAACATAAGATAACTTAGGAGACGAAAAAGGTCTCTGAGTCACACAGTGAGTTAATATCAGTGCTGGGCAGGGGGCCAGTTTTCTTCTCCCTCCATATCACACATTCCTCTTAGGCCCGATTAATGGCCTGATGCAAGAAGACAAGGCTGGAGAACTTGGTTCTGTTCACCAACTCATGTTCCAAGCCAGAGGTCAGCAAACTTTTCTGTAAAGAGCCAGATGGTAAATATTTTTGGCTTTGCAGGCCATATGGTCTCTTTGGCAATTAACTTGGCCATTGGAGTGGGAAAGCAGCCATAGACAATCTATAAAAAAGGGGTGTGGCTGTGTTCCAATAAAACAGGTGCGGGTCCATAGTTTGCTGACTCCTGCCCAAACATCCCTTACTGTCAGTCACTCCTCTCCCCAGGGATGAAAGGCACAGGGTGTGTTGAGGAAAGTGGTTACGCCTCAATGCCTTTGCTGGATGGAAAGCACTGCTCCTGGACTAGACTGCTTTCAGGTTCAGGTTTCCATCCGTTTACCTGAGACAAGGGTAAGTCTGCCACTTCTTTGAGACTTTTTATTATTCGTAATGTGGGGACCACAATGTTCCCCCGGGGGTCACTGCAAGGATTACATGAGAAGTGGTATGTCAGGGCTTCCTTTGACAGCGGGGAGAATAATGATGATGAGCAAAGCCAGCCCCACTCTCCGCCTTCATCTCCCATCATCTGCTCTTACCCATCTTGCTCCCTTTACTCACCCAGCTCCAGCCACAGTGGCCTCCTTGCTAAATTCCCTGTACACACTGAGCCTGTCCCAGCCTCTGTGGCTTTGCACCCACCCACCACCATCCCTCCTTGGAAAACGCTTTTCCCCAGACCTTCTTATGGCTCATTCTTCTCATTTTTCTAGTCTCAGCTCAATTTCCACTTCCTGGCAGAGTTTTCCTGTGGACACGCTCTAAAGCAGCAACCCCATGCTGTACCCCCAGGCACTCTATAACAATACCCTGCCTTATTTTCCTTGTAGCCCTTTCTGCTGTCTTAAATTTCACCACCTATGTATTTATTTACTCATATGTTGTCTGTTTCTCTCTATGCTCCATTAGGATCTTACTGGATCTTTCTGGTTTCCTAGAATCAAGAATGGCAGCTCGAACACAGTAGACACTGAGTAAATATTTGTTGAAAGAAAATTAAAGGAATGATGATCCCCCCAATTGCTATAATTTTCTGAATTACCTTCTCCACTTTAAGCTCCTGTGTTTGGGAAGTCCTGGGCTTGAACACAATACAAATACCCCCATGTTAGGAAGGTCTATCCAATGATACATCCTTCAGTTAGGTACAGATTTACTTGGAGCATAGAAACTGTGAGTTTGGAATGTTCTGAGTCTCTAACGACATTGATTGCCAAGAGCTGGCATTGCACTCAGATTGTAGAAAGCCCATTTCATTAATTTCCATATTAATTTAGACCTGCAAGCGTCCTTTCACTCCATCCCTACTTATATTTTGCTGATGGAGAAACTGAGGCTCAAAAAAGAGAATGGGCTTCCCCACAGTCTTGTTCTTCATTGAATGAGGAACCCCTTAACTCAGTCAAGTCATAAAATTCTAGAGCCATAAGGTCCCTTAAAAATCACCATCTGATAATATAGACGGGTAACTCAGAGCAAGAGAGAAAAAGGGACTCGCCCAAGATCACACGGCATGTCACTGGCAGAATTAAGATCAGAACCCATGTCTATCTGTACCCAGAGACGGAATCTCACCCCTCCCGCTCCATGCTGCTCTTTGGAGAGAAAGAAAAAAGAAAGCAAAGGAAAAGAAATTATTCCAGGCACACGTTTAGCAATGCTCATAAATCCTGACAATATTAACACACGACAGCTTCGTTGAACAAATTGGCAGCCAATGTAGGCAGCTTAAGGAGGCAGGAGGTCTGGAAAGAAAAAAAAAAAGACCACCAGGCACACAGAAATCTTCCCATTCTGCTCTTTTCTAAGTCTGTCTATGAAACAAGGGCTCAGACAGGAGACGCTGAAGTATGGGAAGATTTTGAAGGAGGTGCATACATGCGGTGTGTGCGTGTGTGTGTGTGTGCACGTGCACGCACAACTCCCAAGAGACTGCATGGGGAATAATTCATTTGTAAGATGTCACTCATCTTTTATCCAAATTAACCTCCATCCCCCTCATTCCAGGATTAATTTGCTCTCTGTTTCCTTGACATTCAGCTGGGGAGATCTGAGAAGAATTAAAGAAAGTTCTTCAAGAGGTGAAAAGGGGAAGTCAGGGCTTCGGGGGCCTGGAAGCCTGGGCAATCGGCACCTGCCACACTGCTTCCCACGGAGACAAAGAGGAAGCTTGCCTTAGTCCTCATCTCCTCCTGTCTGTAGGAGGAAGCCCATCCCGGCCTCCAGATCCCGGTAAGTAATAATAATACCTCATATTTACTCTGCACCTGGTCTGTGTTGACTGCTTTGCACACACCATACTAACTCCCACCCACTCGCCATCATCAAGGTTTCAGCCAGCCTACATCTTCTACAAGGTTCCCGACCTCACCTAGGATGTTCGATTTTTTACCCTCCAGTCAAATGGCTTCTGGCGGTAAAGCATCACCCCCATTGCTCCTCCCACTTCCCAGATGGCCCCCACCCTTTGTTCTCCACTCAGAAGTTCCATGTCCACGTACCCTCAGAGCACATGACATGTCATGTCACTCTCCCACAACTGAATGTATGCAAACCATCATAGACACACACTCAAAAGTATGGACCTTCTACTATTCCCCTCAGCTATGTATCTGTTTGCTGTCACAGTTTTTATGAATAAATAAGCCATCTAACATTATTTTGGGAAAGAGAAGCAATATAAATAAACAAATATACAAATAAGAATAAATAATGCTAAGATTGAATTAATGAAGATGGGTTTTAAAAAGACATACATGCATGTGGAAGATAAACTAATACGTGGACAGAGAGAACAGTTTGGTGGTTACCAGGGGAAGGGGGTTGGAGGGTGGGCACAAGGGGTGAAGGGATGCATTTATATGGTGACAAACATATAAAACAATAATGGACAAACAATAATGTACAACTAAAATTTCATAATGTGATAAACTATTATGACATCAATTTAAAAAAGAAAAAATATATATATATGCAAATTGGATTTAATGTGAAGGATCTAAGGAATCATACATATCCCTACTGCACCTCTGCTCGATGCAACAAATTACCATGAAATGGGGAGTTCCCATTTTACAGATGAGTCCACAGAGGTCAACGGAGGTAAGGCAGCCATACATTAAATGGCTTATCCAAGGATTTAAAATTATTTAGTTGCAGCACATTGACTGTGCCTTCTGCCCAGAAATCAAAATTCCTGCACATTAGGCCCATCCTAACAATCTTTGAGAAGTTAGAAGAAGGAACAATGAAAAGACAGGTCATTTTCATTTGTTTATTACGTACCATATGTTGCATACGACCACGTGCATGATCATGCCTGGCACTGAACTGGGTGGTTTGCAAGCATTATTTCATTCAGTTTCCATAACAAACCCATGAAGTAAAAGTAGTACAGCCATTTTTCAGACAAGGATATTGAGGATTAAAGAGAGAGTAACTTTCTGGAGGTGAAAAACTTTTAAATGTGGTCGGTCCATTTGTCTAACTCCAACACGTGTAATTTGCACTGTTGAGATGCCCTCTTAATGATACAGATATCAAGTAAGGAGTCAACATGGGAGAGAAGTAGGGGATTTCTCTGCAAATAACCAACAAGTAGAGACTGTTTCAAGTGAAAACACTGTGTAGGGCACACTGTGTGAGCTCACAGTCAAGGGAAGAATCAGGAGCACACACAATTAACTTAATATCCAAGGCATGAGGGTGAAGGGGAGTGGGCAGAACGGACGCTCACGACCTTGGGCAGCTAATCTAATGGGTACAGTATATTGGCTCATCTTCCCTCATGCAACTGAAATGTTATCAAAAACCCATATTCCATGGATTTATCTGAATCTAATTCAGTTCTTAGTCATACAAAAACATAAAACAAATAGGGAAGCAATCAAGGTCTATCTATCTATCATTTATTGATCTATAATTTCACAATGTTTAATACTTCCTAATCATCCTCTCATCTTCACAGACTATCTGGAGAGAATAGAAGAATTAGAAAAGATTCCCATTTTGCAAACAGGAAAGTGAAGCTACCAGTCCTCTCTGCAATATTTGACTATTTTTTTAATTATTAGTTTCTACTCAAATTACCTTTTAGGACATCTCATATCCTGAGCCAGTCCCATGTTCAACATGACCTCAATGGATATGTCTCCCCAATCTTTTAATTCCCCAAACAAAATATGCCCACTTCGCCTCTGTTTCTTCTTAGATCTATACCTAAGAAGTCCCTTCTTTGAGCATTTAACTGCTCTCAACCCCACTGCTCCCGTCCATTTATCTGTTCATCCATTGATTCATTCATCCACCCACCCATCTGCAAATGTTTCCAGAAACTTTTTCAGAGGGCCTATCTTGTGCTGGGCACATATAAGACAGCATCTTTGCCCTAAGGGGCTCAGCAACTAATTGGAAAAATAGATGATATACACAACATACTCTGAGACACAGAAGAAAGTGATAAATGCATTACTGTAAGAAGACAAAGACATGTCCGTGTGCAAGTCAAAAAAAGAAGAGGGGAGATCGGGGTAGACCTCAGGGCAGAGGGCCGCTCCCATTTACTACACACCCAGTATGTGCCAGGCGTCGTACTAGACGTTTTTCATTTATCATTTCACTTCCTTCTAGCAATGAGATAAATCAATCATATGAGATAAACATAGGGGAAGGAGTTTCTGCTCTACCCCCCATTATTTCCACTAGTCTACCAAGCTTCAGCTCTTAGATGTTTTGGCGAGACCAACCAAAATGATTGGGTCACCTTCATTTTGAAGCTGGATCACTGAAATGAAACAGCAATCCTGTCCATGGGAACTCTCTTTTCTGCCTCTCCTGACCTCACAGATGGGCGGGTAAATTCAATTGCCCAGTTTTGATTGTGAGTTCATGCATATATCCAGAGGAAAGTTAGACCCCACAATCTAGACTGGCTGGGAGGTGATGATGGGGGACTTGTAGACCCCACGTGGGCTGCTATTTAAGCTGCTTGCTTCATCCCAGTCTTCTCCCAAGCTCTGCAAAGGATCCCTCAAGTTGATCTTGGGTCCTTCGGAGAAGAAGAATTAATGGACATGGCAGGATCCAGACATCTCTGGGTCCCTGACTATAATACTGTCAAACCTCCCAATATTCTCTTAATAACTAGTATTAGTATTTACCATTTCGCTGATGAGGAAACCAAGGTTCAGCAAACCCAGAGGGGAACTGATTTTGCTGCACATCACAGAACTTTTAAGGGGCAGGATCAGGCAGAAACTTAAATGAATCGAACGTCACAATGAGTGCTCTTTCCACCATGCTATACCACAGCAGAGCTGAGATGTGAAGAGTAATAGGTTTTGGTTATCGTAGAGGCAGGAGGAGGCAAGGTAACCCTCTATCACTCTAAAAGACCCACTGAGATCACATGCACATACAATCTGTTGCTGCCACATCTCCAATGTCATCAGACCAGCAGAGAAGCACCACGCTTTTTCCTGGAGAAACTTTTTCTCTGTTAAGAAGCAAAAACCCAACAGCTACCCTGAGACCCATTTTTCATACAATTAATGTCAAGCCTCCCATGTTTCCTAATGAAATCTGACACTAACAGAGAAAAATGGATATATTAATATTGAGTTCATTAGTAAATAGATTACCCAAATGTTTGGGGTGACAGGAGGAGGAAGGTGAAGGAAAAAGGAGAAAGAGGGAGAGTGGTACACATACACACTCAGCTATTCTGGCAAGATCCTCTCCCAGGACCACACACTGATCAAATATGTATGGATTTTAATGCACTGATCTGTTAAGTCTGGAAATATTCTCTATTAGCAAAAAATTGAAAAAAAAAGAGAGAGAGAGGAGACCCCACCTATGCTGTAGCATTTTACTGAGATGGGAACTGAGGCTTGCTGAGAAAAAGGCAGGGCCCAGAGAGAAACCTTTGTTCCCTGGATGGGAAGTACAAATGATGATTCTCCAGAGATATCAAACCCCCCTTCCCCATTCACACCCATCCATGCCAAGAGAAAGTGACGTGGAGAGGAGGGACAGTGTGGCCGTGTTGGGGGAGATATTAGGCTGGCAGAAACAGTAGTTGTAGAAAAAAACTGCCTTGGTACCCTGCTAAATTCTTCCTTCCCCTCTAAAGAATCAGCCAATCACCCCATGGTCACCAGTGTCTACTATGATGAGCCCCATGGGGGGAGTGAAGCCAAAACAGCAGCAGCAGAAGCATGTGGTCCCAGTCCAAAGAGCAGAAGAGTCTGGTTCTGCCCCTTCCTTGGTATCTTACCTTGGACAGCTCTCCTGACTTCCTGCCTGTTACAGAGATGCTAATGGTAGTCTTAGCCTGTCTCACAGAACCACTGCCACCATGGTTAAATGAAGTCATAGGCAGGGAAGCTCTTAATATAAACTGCAAAGTGCCATAAAAGGCATAATGTTGCTGTTTTTACAAGGCATCGCCATCCATTTATGTCTATACGATGAGGTGGAAAGGAAAGCAAGGAGGCCAGGACAGTAGTCCCAGCTCCGCCAGCAACTACGTGTGATCTTGGGCAGCTATTACCTGTGAACTTCATCCCTCTGGGCCTCAGCTTGCCCATCAGCAACACAGCCAGGCTGGACCACTGCTAGATAACCCTGTGGGGACTTTGCACAGCCTCGTGCCTGTGACAACCCAGAGGAGGCCGGACATTGTGGTGCTCCCTCCCCTAGAGACCCAAGATTCTCCTTGACTAAGGTCAGTATGGAGAGATACAGAGGATGGGAAGATCTTTCAGAACTACTGTAGCTCTCACATTTTGTGAGATGGGACATTTTGTATCTCTTAAAGTCCTTGAGCAAGGAAATCTCATGTCAAGCTCTGAGGAGAAAACAACTTAATAAAAGCAAGGACAGAAAGAAAGAAGTAAATAGTCCAGGTAGAAATGGACCCCAGAGAGAGTAGATGTTCATGAATCAAATAGTTTCTTCTCTGGTCGCCGCGTTTCGCTCTTTCATGGACACATTATTCACTGAAACAGGAATGATCTGCCAAAACATTTTTACACACAAGAGACGGAGATACACAGACAGATGGTGAGAGACAGAGGCAGACACAGCCTCCAAGCTAGAGGCAGAAACTTTGCTGTTCTTCATGAGCAGGAGGTTAAGAAAACAAAGAGGAAAGAAAGGAAAGAAAAAAAAGTCACGTAGCAAACAATCAGGAAAAAGACAATGCCACATTCAGAGCAGTGTCTTTGCATTCCAAACAGCAGTGACATTTCCTTAAACAGCAAGATGAATCCTTTTATATGGGCCTTTTTATATGGGCCTCCTGCCACCCAATTTATTAGCAGAGAGAGAAATGCATGGAACAGAAGGCATAGAGTGTATGGGAGAATGCAAAGCAGAAAACAAAAATGCATTTTGTTCCCCAAATCTTCTAATGTGACTCACTAGCTGTATTGTGACAAAGTGAGAGGTCCCTGAGGAGTTCATTTCACATCTCACCCATCCTCAGAGTAATGGGGAAATCCCGCCTTGCTCCTGCAAAATATCAGCACACACTGTGTGCCACGTACACTCAATTCCATTAGACATAATGGAACAAGATTTTTCCAGAAGTTGTTTTCAATTGCTTGAGTGCATCCTTCATTTAGGGAAATAAGAATATATGAGCTGTTTGACTCAAGTTGAAGTGCGGACCCAAGTTTGCAGTGACAGCCATGCGTGGCTATCTTTTCTTATGCATGGCTAAGTGGAATCCTGGTCAAATCTCACCTCTCCCCATGGCTGAAGAGATAACATTCAGCGTCTCCATTTCATGTCATATGTTAGAAAGCAGCACACCGCTATTCATTAACTGTTGCGAGCTGAACACGGGTCCCTGAATGGTCCCCAGCCGCAGAGGCATTTCCACTCTGTGATTGTGACAATCGGGTTCAGGAAGAACACATAAGCTAAAGTGCCAGATGGTCAGGAGTCTGAATCCCCCATTCTGCTACTTCTAGCGGCTTGACTGTTGGCAAGTCACTTAGCCCTGCTGAAACTCAGTTTTATCAGGTGAAAAATGAAACAAAAATGAAACGTGCTCGGTGGGACAATTCAATTTAATGTAGCAAGGACAGTGAAAGCCTGTGGGAAGTGTACAGAACTTGGGAGAGACTACTCAGCAGTGAGCTGGAGTTTCCCAAAGGGAGTTCAACCTCTGAACCCCCTCCTCTATGTGTGAGTTTGTGAGCTTAGAATGGGGTTTACAGCGCCAGGAAGAGGAGCCCAGGGGCCTCCAGTTTAACTTCTGTGCTGCCACTAATTAACTAGGAACATTTGGCCATTTGTCTTCCCTGGCTGGGTCCCTGCTCCCACACCTATAAAGTGAGGAGTGTGGACCTGATATGTAATTGAGCAGTTTTCACACTGTGTTTTCAGAACAGAATCATTCTTCAAACACAGCTTTATATAGAAATAGAATATGCATAAGAAATGAGAGTGGGTGTGCAATGGGCCCAGAAGCCCCATTTATACCTATGCCCCAACCACCTTTATTAGTGTCTCCTCTGGAGAACCCCAGGGCATCAGGGAATACCACTGTCTTAATGACAACAAGCTCCTGTCTCATGACATTCCTCAAGACCACAGAGAAATTGCATGGGAATTTCAGGAAATTGGTTGGTTGGACAGCTCTTTCCTGACTTTAGCTTCCAAAGCAGGCTACCGACCATGCTGGCTCTTTCACTGTCAGCACAGAAAAACTAAGGCCAAGAGAGCTGAAGAGAGATGCAGTACTCCAAGCAATGAAAGACAGCCAATAGGAGTCATTTCCACTCTCATTTCATTCCCACACACGGACGGGGTATCTATTTAGGGCGCCATCCCTGTACTGGGCTGGAAATACACACAAATATTATTGTTTGTATTTGTTTCCTCTGGCTTCTGTAACAAATTATCACACACTCATTGGCTTAAACCAACAGAATTTATTCTCTCTCATTTCTGGAGGCCAGAAGTCTAACATCAGTTTCACTGGGCCAACATCGGGGTGTCAGGAGGGCTGAGCTCTCTCTGGAGGTTCTAGATGAGAATCTGTTCCCTGCCTCTTGCAGCTTCTGGTGGTTGCAGACACTCCTTGGCTTATGGCCACATCACTTCAGACTCTGCCTCTGTGATCATATTGCCTTCTCCCCTTCTGTCTAAAGTCAAATCTCCTTCTGCCTCCCTCTCGTCAGGATGCTTGGGATTACTTTTAGGGCCCACGCAGATAATACAGGATAATCTCCCTATCTCAAGATCATGAACTTGATCGCATCTAAAAAGACCTTTCTTCTATATAAAGTAACATTCACAGGTTCCAGGGATTAGCATTTGGATATCTGGGGGGCAGGGTGCATTATTCAGCCCACCCCACTGTTGCTTCTTATTCATAGTCACAGCATCACAGCACAAACTTTAAGGATGCAGACAGATACAGCTGGTAATGCACCCACGGAAGGGTTTCCAACTCTACAGACATAAAGAGAAATCTCCAGGGCCCCTTTGTCACTTTGCTCATCTGTTCCTTTTGTTAGAACTCCGCTCAGCTCTCACCCTAAATTCACTTGTACACAGCCTACTCACCCTTAAGAATCAGATTGAAAATAACTCATCCAGGAAGCTTTCTGCGATCACCCCAGCGCCTGAACTTGCTTTTCCCTGAGAGAGACTCACCGAAAACATCAGCGGAACTGTCATGATGTCATTGACAAGTGACAACAATAGATAATGTTTGTGCAGCACTCGCGATGACCCAGGAATTGTGCTTTACACGAAGAACATCAATGCATCTTCACAAACCCCCTACAAGGGAGAGCCTATTATTTTCACCCCCATTTACAGAAGAGAATACTGAGATTGGAGAGGGCGAGTAACTGGCCCAAGATCGCTCAGCTAGCAAAGGGTGGAAAGAGCATTCCAGCCCCACCCACATGTATAGTTCCAGGATCCGAGCTCCCAACAGTCTATCCTGTCTCCTCTCCTTCTCACTGCCTTCCTCCTAAGCCCGTTCTACCCCACAGGAATTAGTTCTATGCCCACTTTATCTTTCCTCCTGGAATATGCCTTTCTTAAAGGCTGAGCTAGTGCTTTCTGCAGTTGTGTACCCCTCCCGCACCTGGCCTAACCCCCTGTTCCGTGAATAAATAAATGATCGAGTGAAGAATAAATAAAAAGAGATGAAGGAAGACAGAGAGGACAGTAGGAGGTGGAAAACAGAAGGAGCAAAGAGGGAAGGAGGAGGGATGAAGGGCTGGAACTACTGAGAAAATACCACCAGGAGCACCTCCCTCTTAGATGTTACTCCCAAGATTCCTGAAGCAGGAAAAGGAACTTCCCAAGGCAGCCCGATCTTTAGTTCTAGTAGAGAGACATACAGAAAGAGAGTAGAAGAGAGAAAGAGAGAGGGAGAACAGAGAGAGCGATCTCCAGCATAGCATGACTGAAAAAAGAAGCCAGCAAAACTACACAACCATCCACACAAACATGTGGAGGAAAAATTCATCCCCAAGAGCAACACTTACAGGAGAAAATTAAACCCTACACCAGGGCACAGCTAATAAGATTTCAAAGCCCTCTACATATGGACATGAATCCTGCAGGCAGGTGGGGAGCCAGAAGACCATGTGCCCAGGTGGACGAAAGCACAGGCAGTGTGGAGACACACTAAGCCAGCTTGAGCCGGGAACCCCAGAGACCCTGTCCCCCCCAGCTTCATTCATCCCAGGACCCCAGGAGTCCCAGAAGGAAAGGGGCTGTGTTAACTCTCAGTACCACAAACATTTGGTGAAGATAACTGGATTCTCGAAGAGAGCAGTGCCCAGGGGTGGCCGTGTTCATGTGTGTGTACACACACAACCCATGCTCGCACACCCTGCAGAGTGACACAGAATCACACGAGAAAACACATCTCCCTGTTTCAAAGCTGTGTTTCCTATATACAATGCCCTCTACTCCTTGATGATTTATTTTGTTTTCATTTTTTCATCCCGGAGCCTAAAGCTAAGGGAAGAGGAAAGAATGAACACGGGTTTCAACTCTAGACCTACGAGTAATGAAAAAGGGGAGGCAGGAGGAGGGCGGGGGGGGGGGAAACAGCCTGGTGGAGGTACTGTATGCAACACTAATGTGAGGTTGCCTCCCATGGCTCATGTTTCCTAAGGGCCCCAATGTATTTTTCATCCAAACATAAATTAGGTTTTTTTTCTCTCCAGAATGTGGAAAGCAACACTGACACACGCAGTCTACACAAGAGTAGAGAACATTTTTTCCCTCTGGGGCATGGATAGGTTGCGGCTATAGGAAAAGACCCAGGATCCTAAGGGAGCCAGGGTTACAGCCGGAGGGTCCATCAAAATTAAAAAGGCCACCCTCAATGTCCTTCCTTGGAGGTGTGTCTTCTGCAGCACAAAGGAGCCCAGGAAGTGACTGCCTGGAGCCAAGCTGGTGGTCTATGGAATCCTCCAGAATACAAGGCTTTGTTTTCTTTTTTTATGTTCATTCTTTTATTCATGTAACCAATATATTTTGAGGACCTACTATGTGTCAGACACACACTAGGTCCTAGATGTTCAGCAGAAAATAAACAGATAAAATCCTTGCCCTTATGGATTTACAACATAGAGGAGTGAACAGCCATAAAGAAGAACGGATCAAAGCTACAGATGCTTTTTGAAAACTCTCAATGGACCTCGCACAATTCTAAGTGCTTAAGATGCAGTCAATCATTTAATCTTCACAAAATCTCTAGATGAGCGATGAGGAAACTGTGACTCAGAGAGACTGTGAACTTGCCTAAGGTCACACAGCTGGCAGGTGGCAGAGCTGGGTTTTCAAACCCAGGCAGTTCAGCCCTTACCCCAATATCAAACAAAACAAAAGATAAACAAATGGTTACAATTGGTGTTAGGTGCCATAGAGGAAACGAACAGGATGCAGTGATAGACAATAATTGAGACAGGGGGCTGCTTTGGACAGGCTGGTCAGGGAAGGCTTCTCAGAGATGACATTTAAACTGGAGGAGGTGACAGATGAGAAGAAGCCCACCATGTGAAAAGTGCGAGAAAAGATTGTTTCAAGAAAACATGCATGCTCCCTTAAGCCCATTCTCTTTAACCTCTTAACTTCTTTCTCTCTTCTACCTCATCCCTTTATTCTGCTTTCCTCCATCATCAACCTCCTCAGTTCTGTAGTTTTCTCTTTCTCCTCTTATACCTTCTCATTCTCCTTAGTTAGTTCCCTCCGTCCATTATGCAGGTAGTCTTCTCGCTCCCATTTGACCTATGTGTGAAACCTCGTTTGGCAGTTGAGTAAACTGAGGGGCAGAGGAAGAGAAGGAGTAAGGGCAAGGATCACACCAGGCACTCTCTAGATTTTATCTCGTCTAATCCCCTGTGGCTATCAGGGTGTCATAAAATTTGACCAAAGCTCATGGCTCCTGGGTATTACAGTCAACACTAAACCAATGTGTACTGACTCTTTGTCCAGTGCAGCATGCTATCTGACCAGAGTTTTGGTTACTTTTCAACAGAATTTGCAGATATCAAATCAAGGTAGGGCATAGAAAAGTAGGAAGCAAAGTATCACCAATATAGCATTTCTTAGTTTCTCAAGTAGAACTCAGATCTGTACATCCTCCTTGACCCTGAACTTCACCATCTATTTAGACAGCATTTGTCCACCAACCAACCAAACTCTTAACACACCCATCTGCAATCATTCGCTAGAATGCTATTATTTTTGAGCCAGAAGGGTTGCCCAGTCTTTTCATTCTGCAGACATAGAAACTGAGACCTGACCAAGAACAGAAGTTAGGTGTACAGATAAATCATTACCTAGAAATAAGCAATTAAATATGGGGAAAAAAATCCTCTGCTTTCTTATGTGAAGGGTAATACAGGTACCTTCGATTTTCTCCTCCATCTCCTTCTTCTGCCAGTGGTGTGAACGAATATTGCCTCAGCCATCTCTGTATTCTCCCAATGATGTACACAGTACATGGGTACTGAAATCACACAGACTTGGGTTCAATCCTATCACTGCCAACCTTGACCAATTAATTTCTCTGAGCTTAACTTTTGTCTGTAAAATGGGGACACTAACACCTATATGTTTAAGGATGTTATGAGGATTAAATGGGAATACATGTGAAGAACAAACATCTGTGTTCAACATACACACATCCCCTTTGATTTGGAGAAAATGAAATGGAATGTAACTGACCAGAGTGAGAGACACGGTTGAGTGTCATCAAATTGGTCAGAGCTTACCAGTCTCCCACCAACCTACAACCTGAAGGGAATCTTGCTGCTTCAGTGGTATATGCTACCTGAGGCAGGGTGACCTGGTATACCTGGTACCCATGGACATCCAAGGAGAGGGCTTTGGAGTGGAAACTACGGAAAATATAATGGAGGTGAGGTCAAGGAGAAAAGGCACATGCAACATCACTCCAAAATCATTAAAGGGTTGACAGTTGGGAAGCACTCTCTCTAATGACTAGCACGTTTCATGGAGAGGTGGGTTTCTTGAGTGACACACTTTAGAAATTACTACAGAAATACATTATACCGATAGCTCACACGTAGATGGCTCACAGCAATAATAGAGGACTTCCTAGTTCAGTATCTCATCTGCTCTCACCACCCCACTAGGAGGTCCCTATTATTCAACAGTTAGCTCCTCGCTGAGCATACTGTATGCTGGGCCCTCCTTACATTCTCACAAGAACCCTGTGTGTAGATCCTATCATTAGTCCCACTGTATAAATGCAAAACTCTTGGTTCAGAGAGGTTAACAATTTGCTCAGAATCACACAGCTAGTTAGTAAGGTCTTCTGCTTCATCTATTGCAATTCCATTTTTCCCACTATACTCAACTCTGTCCTTTATATAAATACATACGTGTTTCTGGAAATGAGACATAAGTAATAAATAAAAAGCAGAAGATGGTGGCTATAACCACACAAAGACACACGCAGGCTCTGGAGGGCAGAGAAGGTGTGAATTGCTAAAAGGGAATAAAAAGGTACATTGGACCTCACACCTTTTGGGCAAAGCCCTCAACATCGGATGACAAGGGCACATGTGCTAAAGGGCAGCGAAGGCCCAGGGACCTAGGTGTTAGATGCTCAGCTTTCTGAAGACTAAAATGGTGTATTAATTTAGATTCCAAAGCCCTGTGCATGCAGCTTAGCTGAAATCTAGAGAAAACGAAAAAATGCTAATCAGAGGGTCTATTACCAGATCAGAAGATTACACTTAACTTACATTGTCATTATTTTTAAACGTTTTCAACCAATACTGCACCAAGCTTAAAACCAGAAAGGAGCATAATCTATTTATAAGCAAGTAAGTAAGTAATTGGGGAGGCCTGCTCAGCCTGGGCCTGGGAGTTCAGGTCAACCCTGCTCCCAGCATGGGGAGGATTTAGCAATTCGGCTAAAGGTAAAATGAAGCAGGGATTCAAGGCAATTTTCCAGGTACTTCAAGCTAAAATTGACCACTCTGACTGATGAAGCAAAATAACTGAGGACAAAAACAAAATATTGGTGATGGACTGTATCTCCCTTTTAACTCTACAGATTTTTTATTTCAACTCACCATTCTTTGCTGCATACAGGTGATCCAGGAGGTGCTGGGCAGTGTCAGTTACATGCTTATTTCTCAAAATGAACCTTATAGTCAAGATATTAATAGGACACAGGGTATTCCACGGTCAAATAAATTTAGGAGATGTTAAGATAAGCAAAGAGAAATGGATCTATTTACTGTAAAGCTACTCAGAGTCTATTTACTTGATATGCTGATTTCTACTACGAATCTCGAATGTGTCTGCATATGTGTTTGTTTGGCTGTAGATAGCCATTTATCCACGCTTATCCTGGACCAGAGCTTGAAAAATTCTGATTTAGATTGCTCCAGCTTTACTTGGCTGTGGGAAAAAGGGAGGCAAGGAAAGATATCTAAGCTTTTATTTTACAAGTGCCAAACACTTTGTGTAAGGCCAAGGGCTTCACTGCTCTGATATTAGGTTGAAGTATTTCATTAATAACTGATCTCTTAATTCATGTTTTATGATCCTGTCAGTGCACAGAGGCATTTGTCTCTGCCCAAAAAGAAAGTGTGTGTCACTTCTAATCGTGTGCCTCCCCTCCCCTCTGCCCCATTAACTTGGAAAAGAAGAATCGCTGGAAAAGGTGGACGAAAGTCAAAACAATTGAGTTGTCTCTTTATGGATTTATCGAGTGGCAACTGGTGCCATAGAGAGAGCTAGGCGGGGGCGGTGATGCATGCCGGGAAGCCCATTGATCATCAGGCACCTGGGTCAAAAAGGATTTTATCTTCTGTCCTCAAATCCAAATGGCAAGTTTGAGCACAGATGCAGCATATGGGACCTGAGGGGGCTGGCAAAGACTCAGTCCTCCCCCAGCCAGCCCCTCCCATGCAGAGGTTCCCAAGGTCACGGTAGGGGAAAAGAACTCTATTTGAGAAAAGTTAGACTTGGGTCAAACTTATTGCTGAGACTCCACCAAGGACTAAATTCTAAGGAGAGACACAAATTAGACATGGCCCCTGCCTTCGGAGTCCACTGTTTAATACAAGGGAGACAGACAAGTGAACGTCCAAGGGTCAGAAGAAGCACTGAAAGGAAATAGCTCCCTGGCTCTGAAGGGGCCAGGAAGGCTCAAAAAAGGAGGTGGTTACCCCCCTCCAGGAGGTGGAGTTAATTCCCCTCTCCTTCAGTGTAGACTGGACTTAGTGACTTGCTTCTAATGAACAGAGTAAAGAAAGTGAAAAACAGTAACTTTGCCGTGGATAAACCTGGTGGACACCACCTAAACCCAGTGACAGGGGTAACGTCAGGTTGATATCATAAACTCTCTGATACAAAACGACGACAAGGTCTCTGTGCCTCCGTGGTATGCTTCCCCAAATCCACATACCCTCAGTCTAATCATAAGAAAATAATCCACAAACCCAAACTGAGGGACATTCTATAAAAAAGTTGACCAGTGCTTTTCACAACTGTTAAGATAACTTTTTAAAAAAGGAAAAAATGGAAAGAAGAAAGGAAGAAAAAACAGAGAAACTGTCACATATCAGAGGAAACCAAGGAAACATGATCACTAAAAGCTACGTGGAAATATGGATTGAGTCCTAGGGCAGAAAAAGCACACTGGTGGAAATCACGTGAAATCTGAATAAAGTCTGTAGTTTAGTTAATAATAATGTACAAATGTTGATTTCTTAGCTTTGACAAATGTACCACGACAATGCAAGATGTTAACATTAGGGGAAGCTGGGTAAAGGGTATATGGAAAGTCTTTGTATTATATGTGCCAATTTCTTATACACCTAAAACTATTCCAAAATAAAAAGTCTAGGGAAAAAAGGCTATGGTGCTTAAGAAGGGCTTTGAGAAATTAATTACTCCTGTAAAGAAGTTTAGGGGAGAGGAAAATGAAAATCATAGAAAGACCCTGTAGTCAGAGGGAAACATACGTACAGCATGGTAACGTGTTCAGAGCACGTTACGTACTCAACATGGTGGGAGAGCATGCTGGGCAGTGGAGAACGAGACTGAGAAACACAGACAACAGCATAAAGAATCTTCTAGGTTAGGCAAAGAATGTTAGTGAGTCAGTGAAGGATTCAGAACAGAGAAAGCCTGTCAGATATGACCAAAATGTCTAAAAGTCAGATGAATTAGCAAAGACAACCAGCAAGTCATGTTTAGGACTGAAGTAGGAGAGTGAGGAAAACAGCAAGAAAAATCACAACTAAGCCATCCTGTGTGCGTCCCGCTCTGACATGACTTCTGTGTTGAGAGGGAGACAGCAGAGGGTGAGGGCTGTTCATGACTTGAAAGCAGGAAGGTGGAAGCCTGTTTGTTCTGCTTCCACACCCAATGTCTACGCTGCTATTCAGAACATTTGGGGAAAGATACGGGCAACTGGGTACAACTGAGAAATGGAGTCACAAAAATTAAGACAAATCCATGGCAGCAATTCTATCACCAGATATAAAGAAGTAGTAGGATTTGGGGGAGCAGACAATGGCAATCCCAACTCAAAAACCTTAATATCTACCCAGTGTCTCCAGAGTAGTCCAAACACCTAAGCCTGGTATTCAAGGCCTGCTATATTCACAATAGATTATCTCTATATCTCACTTCCCTCCTTGTAGCATCCCAACCCTACATCCTTAAAAAAAAAAAAGAACCTGAATTTCCTATTCCTGTGCCTTTGTGTAAGCTGTTCGTTCTCTCAGCCCGAGCTGCCTTGACCTGAGCCAAAATTCTACACCATCACTGAATACTTCATGCATATGTCATGCCCTCCACGAAGGCTTCCCTGACTACACGGACAGTATAAACCATTCCTCCCTCCAAGTTTCTACAACCCAGCTTTCTCATGCATGTCTTTTAGGACTTATTCCATTTTACTTTGTTTTTGGTTAGCTGGGAGCATCCATGTCTCCCAGAGGGCAGGGACCATACCTTACCAGTCTATATTTCCACGGCACTTAGCACACAGGGGTTCAGGTAAATAATGCTGGTTGGCTACCCAATACTTACTCCCTACCCACATCCTCCTTACATAACTCTCTCTATAAAGGATGAAAAGGCTCCCTTTCCCAGACTCCACTGCATACAGAGGTGGCCGCGAGACTTACTTTGGCTAATGAGCCATAAGGTAAAAACTTTGGAGGCACTTCTGGAACAGATTTTTCTTCTAATAAAGGAAAAAGCTCACGAAGAGAGCTCTGATTTCTGCCTGTCCTCACTTCACCCATACTTTAGATGCTGGGTTAGTTCATGAATCTTGGGGTAGTATAGCCACCTTGGAACCCCGAGGAAAAAGCCAAGATAACCAGAGAGATGCCAATCCTGGGTACTGACATCTTGAGCTGCAAAGTCACCTATGAACAAACTTTTTGTCAAATGAGATAATTAAATGTCTTCATTGTCTAAGCCTCTAGGATACAAGTAAAAGTAACCTAAGTAAGACACTATTTAATATATTTTTAATTGAACGGAATGTGAGGATTTCCTATCATTTAAGTCTGTTTGGAGAAGAAAACCTGGCCTTCTCAACATACATCCCTCAGAGAGAAACAGTCCCTTGCAACTCAGAAGTGATGCCTCCAGCCCTGGACTGGAGAGAACACAGGGTCTGACCCCAGAAAATAATTATTTTCTCATGTGAATTTCTAATCTGGCCTAAGAAATGCTATTCAAGGCCAAGTCATAATCTTCTTATGACTTCATCTACCTTTAAATGTCAAGTGCTAATTTTTGCCGCACTTCCCCCGAGAGGAATTATTAGTTTAATGAGGAACACGGGCCGTCATCTGCCTCCCAGGACCTGTGACACTTGAGGGGTATTATCTCCACCAACCTTGAACCGCCCATATATTAAAACAGGCAGAGGTCAAATAAAATATTCTACTCACATTCTACAGTCCAAGAATCAGAGGTGGGCTAATGGGCCCAGAGAGAATCAACAACTGGCAAACAGTTGCTGAGCTTCAAATGCACAAGGATCCAGGCACCAAGAGCGTGGTAGACAGAGATGCATGAAAAGGAGGAGGAAAATCAACAACTGCCAGACTGGAAACTTTATCCCAAGTGCTTTATCTTTGGTATCTTCTAATCCTCACAGTAATCCTAGGGTTTAAGGATGAATATACCTATTTTATTGAAATGAAGCTCAGAGAAATTAAACAGATTATTCAAAATTGCATCACTGAGTCAAAAGGTGGAATCAATCCAAATGTCCATCGACAGATGAATAGATAAACAAAATGTGGTATATCCATACAATGGAATACCATTCAGCCATAAAAAGGAATTAAGTTCTCATATGCGCTACAACATGGATGAAGTTGGAAGGCATTTGCTATACTAAAGAAGCCAGAAACAAAAGGACAGATACTGGACGATTCTACCTATACGACATATCCAGAATAGGCAAATTCATAGAGACAGAAAGCAGATTGAGAATACCAGGGGCTGGTGTGTGTTGGAATGGGGAACTATTGCTTAATGGCTGCAGAGTTTCTGTTTGGGGTGATAAAAAGATTTTAGAAATACATAGTGGCAATGGCTATACAACATCATCAATGTAGTTCACGCCACTGAATTGTACACTGAAAAATGGTTAAAATGGCAAATTTTATGTTGTATATACAACCATGATAAAAAAATCACATCATTAATAAATGTTTTGACAGCACCTTAAAACCTATCTCTGACTCCAAAGTCTGTAATCTTTCTAGCAAACCATAAAGAGGTCCTCAAGTCTTAGTCCAATGTGATCCAACAGAACTTTCTGCAACGATGGAAATGTTCTACATCTGCACTGTCCAATATGGTAGCCACTAACTGCATGTGGCTACTGAGCACTTGAAATGTGGCTATGTGCCTGAACAACTGAAATCTTAATTTTATTTAATTTAAATTAATTTTAATTTAAATAATAGCCACTTTTGGATAGCACAGATCAAGTGAAGCATGGATGACTAAGGAGACATTATAACAAGACGATGACACTCTGGCAACTGAAAAGATAAAGTTCTTTCAAGTTAAGACTTGTGGACTTGTTAAAAAATGTGGACTCAAAGCTCCAAAGATTACTAGCACAGCCTCCAATCTGTCTCCTTGATTTTGATTTTCACCTCTGGCTCCAATCCATCCATCAGGAAAAGTAGCCTTGATAGAAGCAGACCTGATCGTGCCATCTGCTTTCTGAAAACTCCCCTAAACAGGACACTTAAATGCATATATTAAGTGAAAGAAGCCAATCTGAAAAGGCTACATACTGTATGATTCCAATTATACGACATTCTGATAAAGGCAAAACTAGGGAGATAGTAAAAACTATGGAGACGAGTTGCCAGGGGTTGGGGGGAAGAGAGTGATAAATAGGTGAAACAGAGGATTTATAGGACAGTGAAACTATTCTGTATGAATAATAATGGTGGATACATGTCATTATACACTTGTCAAAACCCACAGAATGTACACCACCAAGAGTGCACCCTAATGTAAACTGTGGACATTGGGTGATAATGATGTGTCAGTGTAGGTTCATCAGTTGCAAATGTACCTCTCTTGTGGGGGATGCTAACAGTGGGGGAGCCAGGGGTGTTGGTGTCAGAGGGTATATGGAACTCTGTACTTTCTGCTCAATTTTGCTGTGAACCTAAAACTTCTTTTAAAAATAAAGTCAATTTAAAAAGGCAATAAAAGCAGAAACACCATTAAAACTCACCATCCCACGTACATGGGGTCCCATCATCCGGCTCCTGCTGCTCCTCCAGTCCCCTTTCCCATTGCCTCCTTGTCCCATTCATGCCACGTCTCAGCTCCCTAAACTCACCAGCGATTTCTCACCACAGACCCTGCACATGCTATTTATTCCCTCTGTGCTGAATCCTCCTCATCTCTCTAGTAGAGCTGTTTGGCAGACTCCCTCATATCTTTCAACTAGAATCCCCCTCTTTGAATACTTTCTTGAGCCATGAAAACTGAGTTAACTACTCCCTCCTTTATGTACCCATGCACTGAATAAATATCACAGCTTTTATCCTTGTTTTGCTAGATGTGTCTCTCCTAACAATGTCTGGATTGCTCCAGGGTAGGTCTTATTCCTCTCCACTAGATCTTGCATGGTCTGGCCCCAGGCAATCCCATAAGGCGCCATCATCCTCCCTCCCTGCAGCCACAGTGGCCTCTCGCCATCCTAGAACACACACAGAGCTCCTCACCCTGCAGGCCTTCAAGTCTCTCTGCCCCTGCTGCAATCCACTCCCTAACTAACTCAAACTCATCACACTGAGCTCAGACTCCACCTCTGGGGGAAGCCGTCCCTGATTTTCCAGCCTAAAATAAATGCCCCAGTTATAAGTTCTCAAAATACTTGATGCCTTTTCCTTCAAGGCATTTACTAAAAATGTGTCTAAATAATTATTCATGAAAGTATTTGTTTAATTTTTATCTCCTTCTTTAGGCTTTAAGCTTCTTATCCTGTTGTCCTTTATTTTTTCTCACAGTTTTATCCATGGTTCCTGCCATACCAGAAGTTCCCTGTATATATATACGTGAATAAATGAATTCATTTCTCTATCCTCCAGATTCCAGGTGGATGCTTAATAATTCTTTGTAAAATGACTGTATTTCTTTTATCTCCAGTGTCTACAACAGTTCCTGACACAAAATGAGTGGTCAGCACATTCAGCATTTGTTGAATGAACGAATGAATGAATGAAAGTTCAGAAATCCTTGCACAAATGAGTCGCTTCACCTCTTGGTGGTAGAAACTATTTAGCGACATATGCAGATTTTTAGCCTGAAGAGAATGCTTTAAGTGTAAACAAAAACAATGCTTATGAATATGCTGACAACAGTTCTTTTCATTTATCAAATATTTTTCAAGCATGCTCTCTTACCTTATTCTTTCAGTAATGTTAGTACAAACCCACTTCTAGAACTGGGCAATGCAGTTCAGAGAGAGAACCTGGCCTGCCACATGTAACATAGTAAGAGAGGGGCCAACCAGATGCCAGGCTGCCTGGCTCCCAGGGAAGGCGTGGAGTGAGAGCAGAGACTGAGAAGTTGCCAGGACAGAGAAGCAAACAAGCCCTCCAGATTCCTGGGGACCAGGGTTGATGGGGAGAGACAGAATGGACCCTGATTACAATCTGAGGGAGATTCTTCCGCTGAAAGAGAGTTGATTGGATTGTGCTGTGATGCCAGAGTCTGTCGGCAATCAAACACCCTCTGGCTACCTCTGAGCAGCTGGAATTGGAAATCTGGAGGCAGAGGCTGGCCCGCTGCTGGGGGACAGGCTGGGGGACACGGGAGCAGCTCAGCTTCAGGCTACAGCTAAAGTGGTAGATGGCAGATGTGTCCATTCACAGCACTGCTAACAAAAAGTACTTCCCCAAAGAACCCAAAGAAGGGGGGCAGCTTGCCCTGGGATGCAGGGCATAGAAGAGTAATGGGAATAACCTCTTATAATTGCCAAGTGTGCAAATGCTTACGAAGCATTATAACTTACACTCTCATTAGATCCTCCTCAAACTCTACTGAAATCAGTGTTATAACTCCCATTTTACAGATACACACACCTAGATTGGTAGACAGGAAATGTCATGCTCAAAGTCATAAAGCACAAAGTTAGAGCCGAGATGAGAATTTCAAGTCTGTTGGACTCTCTCTCTCTAAGTACCCTATAACCCAAAGCAAGAGTCTCCAACATAAAGTCAAAATCTCAAAATACTGGGAGGGCTTAGATTTTCCCAGGCAGATGATCCTGGATATGAATTCTTCTTGGCCGCCTACTATCTGCCAGTGGTCACTCCAGATGGGGCATCACACATAACCTGTGTGGTCGAGATCATTATCCCATGTTTGATATGATGAAACCGAGTGAGGTCCTGAGAGGCGAAATCCTTTACAGCAAGTGGCAGGGCCAGCTGTTAAAACCAGGCCAAGTTCTTTAAATTTCACTCCGAGAATCTGAGAAGCAAAAGCAATTCAGGAAGGGAGCTCCTCTACCCTCTCCCAAGCAATGTGGTGGGACCAGCTCGACAATAACACAGTGATACCACTTCTGTTCAATCTGACTTCCAATTTTAAGGGACTTCCATGTAAATACGGTTGCTTAAAATATGAAAAGAAAGTTGAAGTCTGTCAAGGAAAGAGGCATTTAGAGAACTAATGGAAGAAGGTAAAGAGAATACAAGAGTAGAAGTTTTCTCTCTATACCATCTTGGGAAAGATAAAGAATTGAACAGGCAGCATGTTCTGGCAGGGCTGACTTATCCATCAGGCACTGCATCCAGAGCCCACAGTACTTTTAGGGGCCAATGTACACGTTTTAATTTTTTTAAAAACCAGAAGCAAAAATAAAGGTATATTTAGGTCAAAGAAAATGTTTCGATATAAACTATTAATATAATCATCTTTCTACAAACACAGTTGTAAAATATTTTTAAGTAAATAACAATAATAAAATAACGTACTACTTTTTTAAACGTTATGGAAGGCAAAAGTGTCTAGTCCCTCAAAAGTCATAACGTTGCCCTGTATGCTGACTTTGTTATGATATAACCTTGGCCACTGAGTGTGGAGCTAAATGAGCTAACGAGGATTAGTAGAATTGGGGACGAGTGTTTCCAGCTATGTGCTGATGAACTCCCGCGTGGGATTATCACGGGGAGACCTAAGACTCCACGTCTTACCAAGAGAATTGAAAATATGCTCCTGGGTGCATGTGGGCATTTCTCCTCTGGCCATGCCAAGCCGAGAAGGCTACATTAAAATTACCTTTAGCTTTATCATTTTCTCCATCTCAAGAATCACAGTTATTACGGGTCCTTGGGACCTAACTGTACCCTGGAGATTGCAATCAGTATCAAATCTCTGGGCAAGAAGTTCTTTTATGCCAAACCCAAATCCTGCCTATTCTAGCTACAGTCTTTAATTTTGCTTTTTAAGAGTGAAAAATCTACAAATGTTGCTTTGCTGGCATTGTTGCAAGGATTTCCTTGTAATGAGGTCTTTTTGGAAGTTTGGGTGTGTAACCTCTTGGATGGACAGAACATTCGAAGGGCAGCGAGAAGATGAAGACTGTAGTAACAATTCAGTCATAAATTTTTGCAAGCTGGGCAAGTCACTTCCCCTTTTGGGCCTTAGTTTCCCCATCTGAAAAAGGAGAGTTATTGGCATATGTAAATTCGAAGGACCTTTTAATACTGAATATTTAGGATATTATGGATGGTCCTATCACAGATTCGCCTATAGTAAAACCAGAGTTATAGTGAGGATCTATCATGTTTGGTGTTTAAGAAGACTTCTTCTAGTTTGCCCAGAAGCCAGGAAATGCCTATTAGTTTCTGCACAGGCAGTATCATTTCTGAGAATTTGCAGAGGAAACGTAGACATCAGATAGGTTAGATAATACACACACACACACAGATGTATACACACACATACACACAGATGTACACACATCACACACACACACACACACACACACACACACACACACACGGCTATAACAGAGCAATACAGGGGTCGGGAATGTGGCTACCTCCCCTACATGAGTCCTCACATTACAAATACCTCAGTCCTGGAGTTGCAAACTCTGCTTCCGGGCATGACAGCTGAATGAGATCCCATTTCCGTTCCAATCAACTGAATGAGAAAGGGGCCGCCATTAAACTGGGGGCAATTGTTTTTATATCACCCTGGGCACCACTTCTAATCACAAACTTGTGGACCACCAGCCCTCCTGGGGCACTGATATGGAGTGTGGAAATTATCACGTAATTTACGACAGGCAGTGCCTGAAAGTGACTTTCTCAGCATCTGTTCTCTAGGAGTCCCAAGAGCAGGGACATGAAGAAAACTCATGGGGTCGCTGGGGAAACGTAATCTCTTCCAGTTGCATCCAACAGTTTAATAGCCTCCCCCCAAACTCTTCAAACACATCTCTTTCCTCTGCCTATATATCGTCTCAGGCCTCTCCTTGTCCTTGCTGTTGAAATTCCACCCATCCTTCAAAATTATCCTGCATAAATCCCACCTTTCACCAAGCACTTGCCCAGTTCAACTCACTCCCCACTACCTGCCTCCTGCAATGTTCATTTCTACCACCTACGCACTAGGGGGAAGTTAAGCATGGTTTTAACTCAACTCAAATATAATTACTCTGTGAATAACCCTGGTTGGACTCGGATGACTCTCAGAGCCCTTTTTCTGGGTAACACAAGGCATAGACTCAATAAGAAACACTGGCTAAAGTAAAGAGGATCAACCTTGTATTCTGGAGCCCTTGGTTCTCGGTCCAGTTCTGCCCCTTCCTAATGCTGTGCCCTTGAGAAAGCCCCTTCATGCCACTGAGCCTCAGATTCCCCATCTGTAAAATGGCAAGAAAGTGCTCAAACCTTCATGGGTTATTTTGAGCATCAAAGAAAACAAAAAATGACTGTAGGTAGTAATACGCAATATAAATGCAAGGAATGATTATTATCATTATCACTCCAATAGGAACAACGGATATGTTAAGGAAAGTAACAAACCTGATATTCCTCCCTTTTTGGTCCAAGGAAGACAAAGATTCTGTTAAAGATGTATCTGTTGAATGCCAGCATAAGGCACAGGAACTGAGCAGCCAAGCTGATTTCAAAGCTTGGCTTTATTGGTGGCCTTTCATGTGACCATAGACAAGTCCTTTCCCCTCCCTGGCATCACTCTCCCCATCTGTAAATTGAGGGGGTTATATTATATAATCATGTCTATGCCTTTCTACTCTGAAAATTCTGTGCACCAGAATGACTTAGCAATTTTCAGGATTTTTCTTTACTTCCAATAGAATCACAGTGTTTGTTTTTTTTTTTTTCCGTTCCACATTATGCCCCCTGATGTGGAATGGGTGACATTATTTATTTCTCATATCCTCAGGACTTAAATCCCTGAATTATTCTAAATCTTGCCCAGGCCTGACATCACAAATAAATTCTCAATCCCAGGGGGATGAAGATAAATGGAGGCTGCCACTCCTGTGACCTCTGTCAGGGATTTGGCTCCAACACTCAACCTAAGGAAAATGTTGTACCAAATCAGGCTGGAGGGGAAGGGGACATAAAAAAAAGAAAAGAAAAGAAAGAAAAACACATAAAGCCAGGCATTTGTGAAAAGACAAAAGAAACAGCTTCCCTCTGGATGCACCTCAAAGACTCCCAGCATACAGAGGGACTTAATTCTGGATCTTTGTTTCTTATTCTCAAAAGGAAACGTACTTCAGCCTAGCTGGGAGACAGCCAGGCATAGCAGGCAACTCCCAAGGCTGGAGCCTTTAGAGCTGAGGTGGAGTTCTGCCCCCATCACAGTCTGTGCGACCCCAGGCCAGTCATTTCATTCTCTCTGAGATTCGGGTTCCTCAGCTGTAAAGTGAAGGTGCCATCAACTTCTCAAGGAACTGCTGTAAGGATACACATATGTGGAAATGCCTTAACACAGGCATGGGACACATCAAGTATTTAATGAAGAGTAGTTGAAGCTAAAGCAGGCCGGGGGCTCTGTGGAAAGCTGGCAGGAAGTATCTATGGCTCTCAGCTCACTGGTGCCAGGTGCCTCACGTGGGGGAGTTCCCCAGCCCCCAAAGAGGGAAGGGACAGCACAGTCAAGTGTAAGGCATCTGAGCAATGAAGTTTAACAGTTTGGGGTATAAATTTTAGCTCCACCCATTTTTAAGACTCTCCTAACCTCTCTGAGCCTCAGATTCCTCACCTGTAAAAAGAAGTACCTACCTAAGGTTGTTCTGAGGATTACAAAAGATACTGCATATCAAGTACATAGGATGACACCTGGCACGTGACCGCTGCACAATACATGATGGCTGGCAACGCTTTATGATCTCGCTGGTTTCTATTTGATCCCTCTCTGCTGGTTATCCTCCATGTGCTCTGCTCCATCCCCAAACTATTTTCTGGGGTGCCTTTTGCCCCAGGAGGCTGACTGACCTCTATAGACCATATCACCCAAGTTCACTTGCCTTCTGCTTCCAGGTGGGGTCTGCTCAGGAGAGGAGATCACTGGGTGGCCGGGCGAGAGGTCAGGGTATTGAGCATCACTCCCTCCCTGTGGAGCTGTGGTCTCAACAGTGGATGGGAGACCCCTATGGCCAGTCCCTGAGAGGGGGCCTCTCTTCCTGGCATCATTGTTCCCTCTCCTGGCTCCTTCGAGGTGGCAAGAGCTTCTCCCTTGAAATGAGGAGTCTGGCCCCTATTTTCGATGTCTGACTGTGGACAGCTTTTAAGCGTCGCCTCTCTCTCTCCCCTCTGTGCCTCAGATCTGGACAAGCTGATAAGAAAGCCTGGATGCTCCCTCCTTTTGGCACTGGCTGGAGATTCAAATCATGCAAGCCCCTGCCCATGCGTGGGAACTCTCGCCCCAGCCCCACCCTTGAACTACAATAAAAACCCAGGTTAGTCCCTTTTGCTGGCTCTCTCAAGCCATTTTGGACCTGTTTGAGAAGCCTGCCCTGCTCATCCCCAAAACTTCAATTATGTGAAAATCAACCTTTTCATACCAGATTCGTGTGTGTGTGTGGCATCATTGGTCTCAACATCTAAACCAAATTTGGGGTGGGAATCCCTCCTGCTTTTGCAGGGTGACCAAAACACCCCTGATGCTAGCCTGCAAGGGCTCAGGACCCCAGGTTGGTGCCCTTAGCCCTGTCACACCCTTCATGAAACCCTCTACTGCTACCTCTTCTGTGTGTGCTCGGAAAGGAGCCATCACTCTCCTCCCAGGACCGTGACTGATGTAACACTGAAGGTCCATGAGAATATTCATGCATCAAGGACCTGTTAATCACCAACCTGCACGAGTTACACTGTGTCTGAGGGGAATGGGTAGTGGAGGATGGCTTTACAGTATGAGAAATAAAGCAATTACTTTACACACATTATCTTATTTCATTCTCTCAACAGCCCTGCAAAAGTGGCATTATTGATCCCATTCTATAAGTAAACCAAGGTGCAGAAGAAATGAGAAAATTGTTCCAGGTAACACAGCGGGTTTTTGGCAAAGGGAAGGTGAGCATCTAGGACTGACTCCACTCCTTCCTCCTCTCTTTGTGAAGACGTAGACATATATGACTGGAATATGGGGTAGATCGTGGTATGAGACACACACAGCACATGCTATGAAAGAGCAGCAGAGAGAGAAGCCATTTCTGGTTACAGGAGAGGGCTTGAGAGAAGACCTGAGTAACAGGCCCTCAAGTATGGGTAGGATTTAAACATATAGATATTGGGAAGAGCAGAAAGGGGATAGGGCTACATAAAGAGGGTCTGTTAACAGTACTGGGGACATCACATGGAGATGTGGAACAGGTAGATTGAATCTTGGCCTAAAAGACCTTGCATGTCATCAGCCATCAGTCCTTACTCAATGCAGCCATGCCTCGTCCACAGTCACAAATATTCTCTGAACCCACTTGGATCGTGTAGTGCATATTTCTTTTTTACAGAATCTCAGTTTCCCCATCCACAAAATGTGGGCTGTTCTGTTTTATAGCCACTTGCTTAGACATGGATTGAATCCATTAGTAGCATTACAAGTGGTAAAGGATGCTAAGAGTTAACATGTTCTGACTCACATTCACAGTAACTTATGTCTTGTCTTACCCACGCATGGATTTCCGTGTGACTGAAGATATGACCCATGTTTCCCCTGTAAGCCTCCACAGTACCTAATACAGGGTAGGCATCCAACAGATATTTTCAGAAGAGCACATTAATGTGGTCCAGCCTCCTCCTCTGATAACTTAGAAAGTCAAGAACCAGAGGGAATGACTTGCCTAAGGTCACCAAGCAGATTAATGGCTCCCTCAGGGCACCAACCCAATAAAAACCCACTCTTAGAGCTCATCCCCAAGGGCTTGTTTTGCAGGCCACAGGCCACCGTTTGCTGACTCTCGTTTGGAATCGCAGCTGGGAGGCTGAAACAAGAAACGGGCCAGGTGGGCTCTTCTTTCCATGAGCAGAGAAAATACGAGCCTTTCAAACTTGCCTGAATTCTCCGACAAGTTTAATCAAGTACGAAATAAAAGGCAGGCATGATTTACTTAGTTTTTCCAAATGCTGTTGATGAGGTACCTAGTGAAAGATTCCAGATGAGGATAAACAGCTGGAGGATGGGGTATAAAAATGTGGTTACAGAACAGGAGGCAGTTAAGACTCAGGAAACAAAGGTAGCTTCAGAGGAGAAGAGGTGCTGGTTGAGTAAGCCCAAGAAAAGCATCCTAGACTTAGAGATGTAGCTGGGCTCAAACTTGGGTTATAAGGGAGATCAGGAATTATGAGTCCCCACATCACATCATCAAACCCTATAAAGAGGCAAAATATGTCAGGAAATAGGCATTGCTGTACTCTCCCCACCTCTGTCATGGCATTGCTCCTACACCAGGCAACATTAGTTACCGTATATTTCAGTAACAGCTCCCAAACCTCAGGGGCTTGAAGGATATGGTGTACATTTCACTCATGCTGTATGTTCATCCCAGGTTGGCAGGGGCCCCCAGCTCATCACAGCCTCTCAATGACCCAGGCAGGTGGGGCAGTCACCATCTCAAATGTTGCCAATCTCCATGTGAGAGGGAAAGAGACAGTTCTGGAGGATCTTTCCCTGACAGGTAAATGCTCTGGCCCACGAGTGGCATATGTCACTTCCACTCAAAACTTAGTTCTTTGTGGGGCCGCCCGGTGGCGTAGCGGTTTCGTCCGCGCTTGGCAGCCTGGGGTTCGCCGGTTCGGATCCCGGGCGCCCGCCAACGCACTGCTTGTCAGCCATGCCGAGGCGGCGTCCCATATAAAGTGGAGGAAGATGGGCACGGATGTTAGCCCAGGGCCAGTCTTCCTCAGCAAAAAGAGGAGGATTAGCAACAGATGTTAGCTCAGGGCTGGTCTTCCTCTCAAAAAAAAAAAAAAAAAAAAGTTAGTTATTTGTGCCACCCAAGGATTAGGAGGTCAGGAAGGGCAACTGCAGCATGTACCCAGAAAGGAGAGGAATCAGAAATATTTAACAAAACAGTACTAACAGTTTGGCCAACAGACCCTCCCAGGAAAGGCTGCCATGTTCTGATGATGTGGAGAGGCTAAGGGAGCATGTAGGTTAGCAAAGGGTAGGGGCAGCTTGGATTCGTCAATGGGAAGGCACTGGCCTGGGAGTTTGTAGGCAGGCCACTTCCCTTCCTGCTGTACATAGGTGGCATTCTATGAGCTCCTTTCTAGCTCTTTACAAGCAGCAGATGCACCTTGGCAGAAGTGACAAGCTAACTTATGCTCTTGACATATTATAACTTAGCCCTGTTCTGCAGTTATCCCAGGCCTCTGCTAATTTCCCTTTGTAAACTCCTGGAGGGCAGGGGCCTTGTCTTACTCATCTTGCAAAACCTAGCACAGTTCTTTACATACTGGAGGTGCTCACTGCATGTTTATTTAATAAATAAACAGATTACGGGCCGCCCGGTGGCGTAGTGGTTTCGTCCGCGCTTGGCAGCCCGGGTTTCGCCGGTTCGGATCCCGGGCGCCTGCCGACGCGCTGCATGTCAGCCACGCTGTGGCGGCGTCCCATATAAAGTGGAGGAAGATGGGCACGGATGTTAGCCCAGGGCCAGTCTTCCTCAGCAAAAAGAGGAAGATTGGCAACGGATGTTAGCTCAGGGCTGGTCTTCCCCACAAAAAAAATAAATAAATAAAAAAATAAAATAAAATAAATAAATAAATAAATAAACAGATTAAATGTTCCAAAAACAATGACTTCCAGGACTCAGTCTACCCAACTCCAATGATGTCCCAATGAACACCTACAGTGATAATACAGACGATGTCAATGATCAGCTGATAAATATCGATGATAACAATAATTAAAAATACCACGTATGGAGCATTTTCCAATTTACAGATCCTTTTCACCTCTATTGTCTCCTTGGATGCTCTCATTAACCTTGTGTGGGAAGCAGAGCAGAGATTGTCATCCCCATTTTAAAGACGAGGAAAGTGAAGTCCTAAGATGTAATGGGACTTCCCCAAAGTCACCCAGCTAGTTAAGGTAGAGCTGGGATAAAATTTTAGGTCTTTTCACACCTTGCCCATAATCTTTCCATAAGAATTTTTCTCCTCTCCCTGACTCTTCCCATAACACATGAATAAGCCCTTATTGTAATATGTGGACCCAATTTTTCCCTGCATCTTGCAGATTAGGCTCCATCCTCAAGACCTTGGCCTTGGTGTCTGAGCTTCCCGTACCCACCACAGCCACCCACTTTGCCTCCCTGATCTAGCAACCCCAGCTGTCTGGGAACACCTGCTCTGAACCACAAATAGCATCACTTTCATCTTCTTCAATAAATTCTTTAATTAGTTGAGACGTTTCCAAACCAGAGTGGAAGCTCAGTCTCACGTGAACTTTACTCCTTCTCCATTCCGTGTGCTGTTTTATAGCAACAATGATAAACACAAACAAACTACAATAAAAACAAGCCAGGCTATTGTGTAAGCTTCTCTCAGCAATTTCCTGTAACAGTGCTTTGGATGAAGGCCACCCATTTCACAGATGAAGAGCATGAGTCTATAGAGATGAAGTGACGGAAAAGGCAGTATACTGAGTGATTAAGAGCATGAGCCATGCAAGTCAGCCAGCTCTGGGTTCTAGTGTTGGCTCTGCCACTTACGAGCTCTGTGACCTTCTGCTACTTACTAACACCTCTAAGTCTCAAATTCATTCTCTGGAGAGACATGTTCCCAATCCTCTTAGGGTTGTTGTAAAGACAAATGAGAGAATGTGTATGAAGCTCTTGCAGAGGGTCCTGCTCATGACAAGCACTGAGCACATAAATTAACCTCCTTCATGACTGCCTTTCCTCTGGATGGCAAGCTCCCAAGGGCTAAGTCCTCTCTGCTTGTTCACAGCTGATTCCCCAGAGTCTAACACAGTGCCTGGGCTACAGTCAATGCTTTATCAACTCTTATAATTATTATGGGGCTTGATTCACATAGTTCACATAGGTATTTAATTTATCTATAAAATCACTGAGGTGCGTGCTTCTCAGATATATAGAACTTGGGTAGCTCTCACCCAGTGTTATTTTTAGGTTCAGTTAAAATCACAGAAACCTTGAGGAAGGAGGGCCTTTACGCCAGTCCCCATCCATTTGCAAGAGTCATCTCTGCAATGCTCTGTCGTATTTCCATACGATGAGTTCCATACAATGTCCCCCTATGCAGTGTGCAGGAGGTGCTCTTTTAACGAACAACTTCCGCCTGCAATTCTTCAGTTTCTCACTTGTAAAATAGAATAGCAATCCCAGGTCTCAACCTGACCACAAGAAAAGTGTGGGTGAATCAAGAATGGCTTTCCTGTAGCTAACGATCTGGAAGCGGGCATGGCTTAGGCGGCAACTAAGGATCAGGGATTCACAGAAGTAGTGTAATATTTATGCAGTAATTCTTCATCGACCTTGGAAAAGTACAATAGTTGACAAGAATAGATTTGAGAGATCTAGAATTCTCATCATATAGAGGTTCTGGGAAACACAGCATAAGCACACGTGTGCCCACACGCACGCACACACACATTCACAGTTTTAAATCTCATACTCAATACAAGCTAAAGAAGGCATCCATTGAAATAAAAACAGAGACATAGGAGTTTTTTAGAAACCTACGTAAGGTAGCTAATATACCAAATAATGACCTCTTTTCACGTGATCGGGAAACACTACTGTGGGGTGATGAAGGAGAGGAAGGAGATGCTCACACATGTTTTCCATTATGGATCCTGCGCCTCGTTGTAAAGTTTTCAGAATAAGCTAATCCTATGTGTTTGGGGAGGGTCAGCATTTGATTGTATCTTCCATCTCCCTTCTTAATTTTCCCAGTGTGTGCAACAGTAAGTTTTTCAAATTATCCCTGGGTTAAGGGAACAAGGAAATTGTATCCTAACCTCATATAGAAAGGTGAAGCTAAACAGCTCTCTTTTGTCTATACTAATCCCTAGAACTACTTTGGTTTCCCAGGGACCAGAATAATGACTGTCCTGTGCTGTTGAAGAGTTCTGATCTGAAAAACTTACATATAAAAGTAACACACATTTTTAACATGTTGGTTTATAAATATAAAATCCCATTATCACAAAGCCACAGTTGGCCAAGTTGCCAAGGATTACTGTGCATTTAACACAGTAGGAAGAATAATCATTTGTAGGCTTAAGAAATGCCCTGAACCTTGATTATAGGTGTCAGCACAGAATGGTCCTGCCTGAACTTAGGTCAAGTAAAACGGGGCAAATCTCTATAAATCATCACTTACTTAGGGAAAACTACAGTGCTGTTAATGAAGACAGAAAATCTTAACAACAAACACAGGATAATACTTGCCAACAAAAGTACACTCCAGCCTGGATTAATAAATTCTCTAAGTGTTCCTCCCTGCCATGGCTATTTGTTAAAACTGAAAGAGTGCTATTCAAAGGTAAAGTTCTTTTTCTTATTGTTAATAATATTATTTTGTTTTCCTAGGCACCAGTGATCCTGATTGCTCTTGGAATCTCTTGGGAAATGAGTCTCTATGTAACGTAATTATAATGATTCATTATATTTGTGTAGGGTTTTGTAGCTTAGAAAGCACTTTCCCATCCATTATTAATATTATCATTATTAATAATAATAGCTACCATTTATTGTGTGCTTTTTAGAGGCCAGGCACTGTTCAGTGAACAGTAAACACAATATTTGTAATCTTTACAATAACCTTGCAGAGAAGTTGTAACAGCCATTCTATGACGGAGGAAATGGAGGCCCACAGAGGTCAAAAAACCTGCCTAAGATGACACAGCTTCTAAGTGATGTAGATGGGACTAACTCCTGCCTGCCTGACCACAAGATCCAGGTCATTTTCACTCTAACTATGGCATTTCATGTGACCTTAAAATTACCTGGTTACTATCTATTATCTGTCATCCTTTTGGACTAAATGCTCTTTGAAAGAGTGTTTGGGAATAGGAAATGTATCCTTTTCAGAGTCGTAACACCACTACCTAACACAATAGTTGGAACATCATAGGGACTTGATGAATATTCGCTACAAGAAGGAATGAATGAACAAATGAGTAAGGGAGTGAATTCTTACATCTCTTCTGAGGCAAGAAGATTACTTGGTATTTTCTCTATAAACAAACAGGGATGCAGAGATGCTAAGAGGTAAAGCAACGTCCCCAAAGGCACACAGCTGTTAAGTGTTAGTGACAGACCCCATCATCATTCCTCTGACTCTGGTTTGATTGGTCATCCACAGGCCCAGGCTGCCTCCTTATATCCATTTGCTGTGTCGTGGCACGTTGGTTGACAAGCAGTGGGCAGGAGCTGCAGGCCAGTCCTAAGCACAGGTATATCACCCACCTCCCTCCACATCCCCACCCCTCTCTATCAGCCCAGCTTGGAAGTCCATGAATGACTGAGTATAAATGTAGAGGTTCCTGCTTGGGGGTGGATGAGGTTGGGGAGGGTAGTAGATGGAGAGCTGACAATTCAGGCAGCCAAATTCAATTTGAGGGAGTTTGCTTCAGTGCTTTCCATTAACAACATTCTAAGAAAAACATAATTCCCAGGACTAAAGAAGTAAAGGAGCAAAAAAACCCCAACTTTTCATCATGTGCAGTCAATGCAAAGTAAATCAATCACTCTCTTTCTCCTCCGGCCCAGCAATGCCTCAGTGAACACCAAAGGCACAGGGCCTCTGAGTTGTGAGCCAGTCCTCAGGGTGGCACTGGGAGAGAGAAGAATCAGGAAGAGACATAGCAGACCCAAAAGGTTATCTACCTTCGGGCCATCATCAATCAGACAAACAAGCTTTACAGTTTAGAAAACACTTTAACTACATTTGGCCATTTGATTCTCACAAAAACCTTTAGAAATAGGTAAAATTATAATTTCTATTTTATCAGTGAGAAATTAGATGGGGGTAATTAAGTTATTAAGCTCAATATCACACAACTAGTAAGTGGCTGAGATTTGAACCTAGGTCCCTTTAACCCCATAGACCAAACTCTTAAACTCTACATCATCAAATGGTCCCGACGACCCAGTGGAGAGCTGAGACTAAATCCAGCTGGATGTTCTGCAGACACAACTAGGATTTTTCTATCCCAATTCAAGCTCATCCCAACATAGGAACTAAAAGGGCCATTACAGTTTTAATATGGTAACATCCCTCCTTGCCTCACCTCCCTCATCCAAGCAAAACTTGAACAAAAATAGCAATGCTTTAAATTCCTTAGTGCTGTTCGTGTAAAAGTGTCCTCTTACCTGCCGACAGTGAGCTGGGGAGCAATGCTTCCAAAGAAGCCTGATTGAATGGCAGTGAAGCACAGTGGTTAAAAATGTGAACTCAGGAGGCAGACAACATAAATTTGAACCCCAGGTTCACCCCGAATAGCTGCATGACCTCGAGCAAGACTTGTAACCTCCTTGTGCCCCAATTTCTTGATCTGTAGAGTCAGCAGAGCAGTTGTACCTCATCTCATTGGGCTGTTGCAAGGATTAATGAGATAATACCTGAAGCATTTAGACAGTGTCTGGAAGATGGAAAGCATTTCATAAAATTTTGTTATTATCATTGCTGGATGTCAAAGCACTGATGGATCATAGGAAGCTAAATCGAGGAGGCCCTTCCAGAGTCATCTAGTCTAATTTTCTTATTCTTCAGAGGAGAAAACTGAGGCTTAGAGACAGGATGCCCCACCTCTCACCTCCTGCACCAGAACACTCATAAAGCCAGTGACTGGTCTCCTGTGCCCAGATGGTGTCTTTCGCTGCATCTGCATACCTTTCTCAAAGTCTTGTATTCCCATAGGACTAATCCCATAGCTCATCGGAAAAGAGCTTCCCTTCTCTTGCTTGAGAGAGATGGTGGGCTGGCCTTGGCTGAGCAGGGTTTTCAGGGAATCCTTAATGCTATTTGGCAAAGCAGCTACTGATATTTGCTGAGCATCCTCGATCCAGAAGCTGCACGAGGCCAGACTACAGTCTCCAGGGCCATTGTGGGCACATTAACTTGCAGCCAAGGCAATGACTCAAGGGCTGATTATGTCCTTAGTGGATTAGCCATGTGCCTGGCTTTTCCTCTCTCTTTCAGATGCCCCTTAGTCATTTCATGACTCATTGACTCTTTCCCCCAGAGGGTGAGGAGGGAAGGGGAGAGCCTCTGAGTCGCTGATCAGTCAAATACTGATACTAGTTAGCAAGTCTTACCAAGGCTTCCATTGCAATGGCTATACCTGCAAACATGGACCCTGTTCACATGGACATTGGAGAGTGGAGGGGTGTTTCCATACTTACAAGGATCCTGGATTTGGAGGGTTCAAATCCTAGTGCTGCCCCCTATTAGCTATGTACATTTAGGCAACTCACTTCATCTCATTGAGCCTCAATCTCCTCATCTGTAAACTGGCAAGAATAATAGTACCTACTTCAAAAGGTTGCAGGAATTAAATTAGATGATAAATGCAAAATATTCAGCACAATGCACAACATATAGTAGGTACTGAGTAAATTTTATCTATTATTAAAAATAATTTTTTTAAAATATGTTCTGGCTAATGTGTGCCCCAAATCCTGAGGTTTGCAGCTCACCACTCCTTCCCTGCTAACTCTTGGCTGATGTCAGCTGCGTGGAGGAATCCTTTGCAAATTCACCAAGCAGGTTTTTGTTTGCAAGCACAATGAAAGGAAGAAGCATAAAGTGAAAACTAGGACTTGGAACCAGAAGATTTCCACTCAATTCCCAGGGTTCTGACACTTCTAAATTGTAGCGTTATGTCTGGTAAATCACTGCATTTCTCTGAGACTCAATTTCCTCATTTCTACACGAGGGATGAAGGTGTTTCCTCTTCTGCCACCTGAGAGTGAGAGTGGGAGAAGGTGGTATACACGTTTCCGTTGCTGTCACTAGCATCGTTATTATTATTGTTATCCGAGGAGCACAGTCACAGTCACTGAGTGCGAGGTATGAGCCATTTAAATATATACCTAGTTTTATGCCCAAACTGAAAAATTCATGCTTATCATTCCATTTGACAGATGCAGGAATTATGGCTTATAAAGAAACTGGTTAAAACCTCTCTTCTATAGCTTTCTCTGATGCCCACCTCCTCAAACTCCATAAGTCTGACTTGCATTCTCTTAGCTGCTAATACGATCTTTAACACTTTATTGTTATTTGAGCACATGCTTATCTATGTGAGGTGCTCACACCAAGGATAGAATTATCTTCATTTCTGTGTCCCTGGTGTCTCACATGGTGCCTTGTTTTTAACAGACACTTCCGTTGCAGTGAAAAAAATTCAGGTCAGACTAAGGGATAGAGGCCAGTGACATGTGCTCTTACAGTGGTAGAAGCATCTGTCAGAGAGGCCTCTTTTGAAGGGGAAATGTGATTACAGAGATGCTGAGACTATCAAGAGTTCTTAGAAGGAATCCAGGTGGGAAATCAGAGAGCAAACTGGAACACATTCCTGCCTTCATAATGAGAAGGAAAGGAAATTAATGATGACTCTAAGGTGGCAAAGATCCTGAACCCATCTTTGATAATCTGTCTTTGCCAGAAAAAAGAAAAAAAAAAGAGAAAGGAAAAAATGTGGACAATTAGGGGGTAATTAAGATCTCACAGAAATAGCTATGACAGAAAGCAGTTAAGGGAATACTTAGCGATTTGGGGAAAAACACAAATCAGCAAGTTGGACAGTATGTATCCTAAGGTGTTCCAGAGAAGAGCTAATATAGTTACTGAAGCACTTAACAATTATTTCTGAAAAGTCACGGTAGAACAGCAGCAGAACGTATACTTAAATGTTTTAAAACATCAAACGTCATATTGATCTTTTAGACAGAAGGGAAAAATACATAAAGTAGGAGCTATAAGAACTAAGAGAGAGGGGAAATACTTCCTACTGGGATGTGACAGGCATTTGCAGATAGAGCATCCCATCCAATCATCCACTTGCAGTCCAGTCCTGGAGTCTTCCCATTTTCCAGACCAGGAGGCCAGGTCTCAGTGTGGGGAAGCAAACCGTCCAAGGACAGCTGCTAATCATCCATTCAACTCCCAGTCTCTGCCTGGCTCTGGCAGGGCCCGTGTCTTACCATTTTTATTATGCTTCTACAACAAGGATTAACAAATTGGACACAACCCAGGAAAACAAAGGAATTATGAGACTGCATAAGGCCAGGGTTATAAAAAAGCACCGATCACAGCCTGCAAACATGATAGCTTCTCAACAGAATTACAGAGATGGTGGATGAAAAGATTACAAGATGACTTAATCTGGACCACAATAACTCAAAAACGTTTCTCGCAAAATTAATTCAAATGGACTGGGAGAGGCTGCAGAACTGGAAGTCTCAAAAATTAGCTCGAAGGCAGTAAACAAAGAATAATGGTGGAAATAATTCAAACACAAGGGAAGGCAGCAAGTCGGGGGGAGCTCAAAGCCCCTCACAATGTCGTTTTATTAATCCTCTCAGCTGGTTAGTAATGCGCAGCAGGACTGAGCTAAGGTACGGAATGAGGTAGAGTCTTGTTGAATGAAGCCTCATTGTGAGGCCTGGGGTTAATAGAAGTAAGGCCCGCACAAGGGTTAGTTTCCTTTCTCACCATTAGCACCTACAAAAGAGGACCTGTGGGGGCCTTGCATAAAGGAAAGATCAGTCAGGCTGGACAGACGCCTGAATACAGGAAGAAGGAAATATCATCAACTCAGAATCAGAGACCCATTAGCAGGTCTTACATAACCACTATGATCCCCATCTTGCCCTTTCCAATGGCCCTAGCCAGCAGGCCAATCTTAGAACCACTTCTTCCTTCCTCCTGGTGGATCTCCCTGATCCCTAGTCCTTACCTAGACTACCCACTGAGGTCTGGGTTCACTCTGATGATACTAGACCAAACTCCCTCCATCACAGTTCAGTGCATGCAATAAACATCTCCATGCACAACGTCTGCCACACACTGTGTTCGATCATAAGAACAAAGAGATGGACAAGCCAGGAATCTTTACCCTGCCCTCTAGAAGCTCAGGCTAGAGGGGAAGGTGTAAGCCAGGGTTTGCACAGTGTATTCGTTTAATCTTGCTTTAATTTACGTTTGGAAGATTCATCATCCCTCACAGAGGTTTAGGTGTGTTGTCCAAGGTCACAGAGTTAGCAAATACCAGAGCTGGCATTTAAAACGGTGTCTCTCTGGCACAAAAGCCCATGTTTTCTCCACTCTACTACGCAAGCTCACCAGAGCCTTCCTCAAACGATTCTGTATCACCAGTTCGTGGCTATAGGTCAAGGAAAACATAACCGTCGTGATAGAGCATTTATTTTGTGTAAGCATTCAGTTAGCACCTGATCTCATGCAATCTTCACAAATCCTATTAGTCACCATTAACCCCACAATTCATATGAAGAAACAGAGGTTCAAAGAGCTATAAGATTACACAAAGCTTGTAAGTAAAGAAGTGAGAGATTCAAGCTCAAGTCTGTCTGCCTTACAGATTTTTCGGGTCACCATTTGCTGAGGATGTGTATTAGTCTCCTATTGCTGCTGTTAACGAATTACCACAAACTTGGCATGAAAGAATGCAAATTTATCATCTTACGGTTCTAGAGGTCAGAAGTCCAAATGGGTTTCACTGGGCCCAAATCAAAGTGTCAGCAGAGCTTCATTCCTTCTGGAGGCTCTGGAGGAGAATCCACTTCCTTGCTTTTCCCAGCTCCTAGAGCTGTTTTCCCTGGCTCCTGGCTTCTTCCTCCCTCTTCAAAGCTAGCAGCAAAACATCTTTGCATTTCTCTGTGTTTCTCTTCACATCTCCTTCTCTGACTCTAATGCTAATGCCTCAACTCTTAGAAGGACCCTTGTGATTATATTGGGCTCACTCGGATAATCCAGGATAGTCTTCACATCCCAAGATCATTAGCTTAATCACATCTGCAAAGTCCCTTTTGTCATATACCATAGCATGTTCACAGTTTAGGGGATTAAGACATAAACATCTTGGGAGGCAGGGTGGTATTATTCAGCCTACTACAGGATAGCAGAAGCATACTTAATTATAGTAGAACCTATACTATAGTAGAACCTATAGTAAGCCCCTTGTCCTATAGAAGACACTGAGCTTCATGGAGGTACAGTGAATCTTCCGGGACATGTGTGCAAGGGGCAAGGTGAAAATCTGAACCCAAATTGGTCTAACTTCAAAGTCCATTGTTTTCCCCTTACCATAGAACATAGCCTCCAGGAAAATAAACCATTTGGGACATTCAAACAGATAAAAGCCAAATCCAAATGAATAATCATCAGAGAAGGTTTCAAGACAGACTTGGTGATTCTCCAGGTTGGTGGGAAATGGTTGTAGATGATCTGACACTTTGCATCTTTGGAAATACCAAGAAATGCATGTTTGGAGGTTAGGTGAATGCTGATGAGTGTGGCTTAAGGGGAAAAAGTGTCTCCTTCTCTGCAGCTAGGCACAGAGGGAAAAAAAGCCTGGGCTAGGGAATCAGACAGATGTGGATTCAAGCCCCAGATCTTCTGGCTCTAGCCATAAGCAGGGTACATCACTTCTCTGGGCTCAGTTTCCTCATTTGAAAAATAGGGGCAGTGATGTCTTCTTGGGAAGAGCCAATGAGGTAATGCCTGTGTGGTGCCCAATTGCATCCAGGACATAAGGGGAACTCAATAAGTGTAGGCATTTTTATTCTCTCTCCTGGCTCAGGTTTAAAAGTAAGAAGCAAAGACATCTGGGCTTTGTTTGAAGAAAGACCGCTAGCTGTGCAACTAATCTTTAAAAAACCAACACTCCCTCCTGTTGCCTGTGCTCAAGGTCTAACTGAAGCCTTGGTGACAAGAGGCAGACAAAGGAGGGGAAACAGGTGGGTGAGGGAAAAACGCAACCACCCATCAGACCAAAAGGATAAAGACAATGAATTATTCATGGCGTTTGGTGGTGGGCCTCTGTCAAAAATGGGCAAGAGAGCTGGAGAGGTCTTTTGAACTCCTCAGGACATGGCTGATCTCTGAGTGAGGCCAGATGCCGCAGCCCCTATTAGCTGTTTGCCAGCCCTTGGCGATCCACTGGGACCTCCTTAGGAAACCCAGCACTCTGAGCTGGGCAGGAAGTTAATCAAGCCACCTCCCCATTCTGGAAAGCCTTTCCTAAAACCCTGTTTTAGAAGCCATGCAAGTGGTGAGCTGCAGGAAACCGGATGCAGAAGGCACTGGGGGCAGGACCCGCCTCACCTGTAAACAGAACCACCAATGGCTTGGAGAGGGTGGTTTGAAGGGTGATGGGCAATGTCCCTGGACCCACAAAGATACCCTTCTCTTTGTCGCCACATCTAAAATTCCACCTGGACTCTCTTTGAGTGTAAATTGGTATAGTCTTTTTTTTGGAGGGTAATTCAGCACTAGCCATGCAAATTGAAAATGCCCATATTCTTTGACATGGTAATACTATTTCTAGGTAGCTAACTACAGAAGAAATACTCACACAAGGTAGAAAGCTATATATACAAAAAAAATCACTGCAGCAAGCTTTTGATAATGAAAGATTAGAAACAACATGAATGTCCATCAATAGGAAAATGGGTGGGATAAATTACAGTATATCCCCATACAGAGTGAGGTCATTAAAAATAATGAGGGAGATCCAAATATTTTGATATTAAAAGATTCTCAATCATTTTTAAATGAAAAACATACCCAAGTGTCAGAATAAGACAGGGCAATGATTCTGCATATGGGGAAAAACGCAGATGCACATCTGATTTATACATACAGGTGAATGTAAATAAAGAGAAAAATAATTGGGAATGATATATGCCAAACAGTTAACCATGATTATCTCTGGGTAAGGAAATGAGATGGGGGATTACAAGGGGACAGTCACTTTTTACTCCAGATGATTTTATTTTGTTTATATTTTTACAAAAAGAATGGCTTTATATATTCTTTGTAATTTATAACATAAATTAAAAAATTAAACCCATGTCTACAGATGATGAGAACAGGAAAAGGCTCGGCAGATTGTTTCAAGTCCTTCATTTCTCAGATGAGGAGAGCAGGCACAGACAGAGGTAGTGATCTGTCCAGGGTCACTGAGCGGGTTCAGGGAGTTGACCCAGAGCTCCTAGCACCCAGTCCAGAGCTGTTTCCATCACCTTCAAGGTCTAGAGTCCTTGAGTGTCCATGTTATGAAGGCAAATTCCCACTAGATAGCAGGGGAACTTTAATTCTCGTCACACTACCTGGGGGCAGGAGTTGTAGTGACCTGGGTCAGAATGCTATTTCTGCCACTAGCTAGCCTGGGGCCTCAACCAAGTCACTTTTTCCCACTAAGCCTCTGATTTCTTATCAGCAATGTGGGGAGAATACCACTGTTCTCACAGAGATATTATGAACATCAAATATTAATTCCCCTTCCTCCTCTCTAATAAATACTCATTCTCTGCCCTTCCTCTCTAAGAGGGATGCCACTCCTGTTAAAGTTGAGAGACAACTAGGCTGGGTGTGTCCCAAAACTAGGGGTTCAAATTTCTGCTCTACTCTAGACCAACCTGGTAGCATTTGACAAAGTCTGAAAACATCCCCTGCACTTCAACGCCCCCCCCCCTTCCAAGTTTCTGAATGCCTTTGGGTCCTTCCTACTTCTCAAGGGGAAAAATAAATATGCCTTTGGGTCAAAATGCTGTCATCAGGAATAAAGGGTTCAATGTGCTCCCCCATCTCTAGGGTCCGGAGCCAGGAATTCATCTGCAGAAAAAGAGGTATGTGAGGCAAGATGCCCCTTCGAGGAAAACAGGGACCCAGTGTTCTTCTGAAGCTGGCCAGAAGGAGAGTCACTCAACTGCCTCCCACTGACCCAAGGGGAACTAGCCCCAAGTTCATGTAGAGCAGTCGGTCTTGACAAGCTAAGGTGATGGTGATTGACTAGCTCCAAAAATATCTCCCCAACCAGGCTGCCATAGATCCATTAATCCTTCCAGTTAAGTCTTCAAGGCCTCTGTTAGCATGCAAATGTTTCTCTTGGGAGGAGTAACAAATTTTAATCCAAGTGCACAAACATTTACTGACAGTTGCTTTAAACCAGGCACTTGTGAGATATAGTGGGATGTCCAAAGATGAATAGGATACTTTCCTGTCCACCAGGAGCTTACAGCTCATTAGGAGCAGTAAGATGTGTGCCCAACAAATCAAAACAGGAGAAAAAATTCAAAAATAAGGTAAAAGAAAAAGCAAGTTCCATAAATGTTCTCTCCTCTGTACATTTTATCAAGAGCTCAACTATAGTACATATTACCTTGAGGGGCTTCCATTAAAATATCTCAAAATTTTACACCTTATCTGGAATATAACAGGCGGCCATGGATGTTTTCTGAGAGTCATGATTTTTTTTTAACTATTTTATAAGGATCAATCTGACGGTTTTGTGGATGATGGGTAAAAAGTGACAAGGCTAGAGGCCAGAAAAAAAGATGAGAAGATGATATGAAAGGTCTTAGAGAGCAAGAAACAAGTTATGAGAGGATATGGCAGGAAACAGTAGGATCTGGAAAAGATAAAGGAATCCATTCATGTTTTTATTGAACACATCTTTTTTTTATTATTATTATTTTTGAGGACTGACTATCCACAAGGCACTGTGCCGGCTTCTCAAAATACAATACTAGAGGTCTACCCTCCTTGAGCTGAGAGTTGAGTGTCAGGGGTGGGGGAGTCACATAGTAATCTAACATCATAAAAGTACATGTATAATTCAAAAGGCATGACAAGTACTCTGGAGGAGAAGGTCACAGGATGCTATGAAAGAAGAGTGAGATCTGTTCTAGTCAAGGGTAGGGCCATTGGAAAAGTCTTCCTTCAGGGAATGATATTTTATATGGATGCAACGGATAAAGAAGAATGAACTAGGTGAACAAAATACCACTTCATCCCACTGTTATCAAAAAGACAGAGAACAAGTGTTAGTAAGAATGTAGAGAAATTGGAATCTGCATATATTGCTGATGAGAATGTGAAATGGTGCAGCTGCTTTGAAAAAACATTGGCAGTTTCTCAAAAAGTTAAACATAGAGTTCCCATAGGATGTACTCTTAGGTATCTACTCAAGAGAAATAAAAACACATGACCTCACAAAAATGTGTACACCGATGCTCCTAGGGGCATGATTCATAACAGTCAAAAAGTGGATGGAAGCAAGCCAAATGTCCATTAACTGACGCATGGACAAATAAAAGGTGGTATATCCATACAATAGAAGATTATTTAGTAATAAAAAGAAATAAAGTACTGACACTTGCTACCACATGGATGAACTTTTAAACCATTATTCTAAGTGAAAGAAGCTGGTCACAAAAGACCATATACTGTATGATTCCATTTATATGAAATGTCCAGAATAGGTAAAAGCCATAGAGACAGAAAGTAGATTACTGGTTGGGGGTCAAGGAATGGACAGTGATTGCTAGTGGTTATGGGGTTTCTTTTTGGATGATAAAATGTTCTAGAAGTAGACAGTGGTGATTATTGCACGAGTTTGTGATTATATTAAAAACCACTGAATTGTACACTTTTTTCAAAAGGGTGAATTTATGATATGTGAATTATATCTCAATAAAAAATAAAAGAATGAATGAGGTAAAGAGGGTAAAAATAAGAACAGTGTTCCAGCCAGGGGGAAGAGAATATATAAATGGCTGGCAGAGGGGAGATGTGGGTCTGTGGTTTGTAGGGAGAACTGAGGTCAAGGTCAATGTGGCTGGAGTATTGGCAGCCAGGGAGAGTGACAGCACATAAGACTAGAAATGCAGGCAGAGGTAGATCATGTGTGCCCTTTAGGCCACATTAAACAGCTTGGTCTTTATCCTCAGAATAATGAGATACTGGTGAGGAGTTTTATGTATGTTACACATTCACTTTGCCTGTACTGGGCAGCACAAATTGGAGGAGGTCAAGGAGGATGTAGAGGGTGACCAGTTGCACGGGTCAAAGCAAGAGAAGATGGCAGGTCATGAGAGGGGCATGGGGCTGGGGTGTGTACATGGAGAGAAGAGGCTATGGCTCTGATGTTTGGGGAGTGGATGGCTGAGAGGATGCGGAGTTCAATAAGCAGGAAGAATACCAAGTTTGGGCAAACAGAAGAAATCTGTTTTGCAGAGACATTTAGTTAGTACCTACTGTGTGCCAGGGACTGAAGATGGCATTTGATACCCATGTTTCTTTTAATGTTCACAACAAACCAATGAAATTGATGTTATTCTCCTTCCACTGTTTAGGAAGGGAAACTGAGGCTCAAACTGGTTAAGTAACTTGCCCAAATACACAGAGGTGGAAAGTGGGGGCTCAGGGATTCAAATCCAGATATGTCTGATGTCAAAGTTCTTTGCATCTTTGCTCCATACTATTATGCTTCTAGGCCGGGGATGGTAAATGATTTTCAACACGCACCCAACTCTGAGCTATTAGTAGTGACTGCTTGGAGCACTGGGTTGAGATAAACTCTGAGCTGGAGCCTGGGGCCATGAAAATAGACCATGATTGATCAGGAATGCAAGCCATGGGCGCAGAAAGAGGTAGTATGGGGAAAGCACACCAGATTTGCCAATCTCGCTCTAGGAGTTCAAAGGAGGAAGACACAACCTCTAGCTGAAGGGATTAACAATAGCCACTTGTGAACTACCAGTACACAACAATAGAAAATTCTCAAAAATATTACACGGAGCAAAGGCAACAGAAACAAGAGTGCATAATGTATCGAGGGCTGGGAAACATTGTCAGTAAAGGGTCAGATAATGAACATGTTAATGTTAGGCTTTGCAGGCCAGACAATCTCTGTCCAAACCACTCAACCCTGCCATTGTAGGATAGAAGCAGCCATGGGCAATACATACACCAGTGAGCATGGCTGTGTGCCAATAAAACTATTTATGAACACTGAAATGGGAATTTCATATACTTTTTATGTGTCATGAAATATTATTCTTCCTTTGATTTTCTTTCCAACTATTTAAAAATGTGAAAACCAGTCTTCACTCATAAGTCATACAAAAAGAGGCGATGGGCTATATTTGGCCCACGGCCCATAGTTTTCTGTCCCCTGTGCTATATGGATCCACTTATAAGGAGGTCAAGAATAGACAAAATTCATTAATAGTGATAGATATCATCCCAGTGGTTGTCTATGGGTGGATGAAGGCTGAATGGAAGGGATCCCCAGGGAACTTTCTAGAGTGATGGAAATGTTCTTACTTACAGGGATATATACATTTGTCAAAATTCGTTGAAAAGTACACTTAAGAGTTGTGCATTTCACCATATGTAAATTTAACCTCAATTTAACACAGTTGCCTTGAAATGAAACACCTGAGTGGGGGGAAACACCTGCCTGGAGGAGGTGCCATTCGAATGAGCCTTGAAGAATGAATTCAGCCTCCAAGGTGGGGAAGGCAATGTTGAAGGGGAGTAGGGGAAAGATTCAATCAGGGCTCAAATACTAACAGAAAATGGGGGGAAAATTCTATTTGGCAAAAAGCAATGAAAGTATATCCCTATTCACAAGTCTTATTTTCCAGAAGCTCTGGGTGAGGAATAAACGCCTTGCACAATAATTGGGGGACACAGCCTGGAGCTAATACAAGTGGAACCAGGCACAATTTGGGGAGATTTGTTATGCTCAGCTCCCTCCTATCAATTCCAGCAGCTCAGATGTTCCTGACCTGTTGCTTGGCATATTGTGAAATGCCTTTTATTTACTGCACTTCCATTAAAAGATGAAATCCATGAACAGGGGCTCACAGGCCAGAAAATCACCATTTACATCTTCACTTATCTCCCGTCGGCGGCCAAGAACCTCGTCTCCTTGGCGCCTGGGATTTGCCTTCTGCCTTCAGCTTCGGTGCTGCCTGGGAATATGAGTAGAGGAGCTCACATCTGGGTAGTGAGACTGGGCTGCCGGGCAGGGCTAGACTGGGTTGAAATGGTGTTCCTCGTAAGGGGAACAGACAGCATGGCTACATAGGATTCTGCTGGGTTGCAAGAGAAGGAATGGATGCAGAGTCAGGTTTAACCCAGAACTCAAGGTGTCTTGGGAAATCTGGGATAGAGTGGGGTGATTGGTTGGAGGAAGTACTGGAGTGGGCTGGTGCTTCAAAGAAAGGTTTCAAAAGTGAAACCTAAGATCATCTTAACCTGAGCAATTCATTAGTCCTTTTTCAGCATCACACATGTCTGATCCTAACCAAGGCAGGAGATCTCTGCTCAAACATCAGTTCTGCTGCCAGATGAACGACTAGAAATGAGGTCCTAGTCCCTTCCCATCTCTGAGCTTCACTTTCCGCATCTCTGAAAAGGGTAATGCCAACTCAGCAATCTATTTCAGCTCTACAGTTCTTTCAATCCAACTTTGGTTCTCCCACTGACTTGACCAGTAACTCTGAGCAAGTCATTTCCTCTGGGAGCTGGGTGCCACATTATACACTGAGGGGCTGAACATGATGATCTCTAAAGACTCTCCCCGATTTAGAGTTCTCTGGTCTTGCCTGCTCAGAAGACCCAGGGCATTTATCTCATTGCTCTTGTCGGATTGCACCTTGGTTAAAGTTGAGTACACATCACTCCTCCTATCCCCAGGTCTCCTAGCATGAATGTTCCTTAAGAGTACTGACTGATCCTACAATTCTTAGCAAAGAGAATGGATGGATGGATGGATGGTGGATGGCAAGGTGGAAGGGGAGATGACCAGATGGCTGACGGATTAATCGGTGGTAGGATGATTAGACGGATAAATGAAAGAAAGGGAATTAGGAGATACTGGATGACAGAGAAATGGCAGGAGACATCCATAGGCAATATTTCAACACCCCCTTTACCACCATAGTTCAGTCCCAGTACACTGAGTGCCCGTTATGACAAATTCCTCTCTATATATATTCTCGTAATTTCTGAAGCCCTTACTTCAGGAAGGAGACCATAACATTCCTTTTATTTCAGAGTTAGCACATGAATTGTAAGCACACATTATGCCTGTTAATATGCTAACTGTGAAAAGAACATAAGGGAGTATGTGAACCCTTCACCTATTGGGAAGCATAATTCAGATCCAGGAAACCATGTAGTGTAAAAAATAAAAGAATTACAATTCTTTACAATTTCTAGATTATGTGATCCAGACAGTAAGTATTGAATAAGAAATCTTAGGCAGAGAAAAATCTGTGTGAATGGGGAGTGCGGGGGACCAGATGGAAAAGATTTCCCAGGAAGAGCTTTGAAGATGAGAGGGAGTCAGCAGGAGATGAGCAGAGGAGAGTGGGAGATGCTGAGGTAGGAGGATAGAGGATGTTGATTAAGACCAAGTGGGCAGAAGTGTCCAGGTTGGTTGGGGGTGGCTCAGTGAAGGAAGTGCCAACCAAAAATGCATAAATCTCTAGCCTTCTACCCACCCTAGGAAAGACAGAAGAAGGCAGACAAAGAAAAGACAGAGAGAGAATGGAAGAAAGGGTGAAGAGAGAGAGGTGGATGGAGAGCTTAATAGACAGAGAGAACAGAGACACATGTAGGGAGTTCTCTGCATCCAGGAGTTTTAACCCTTGACTGAAAAGGGATAAGGCTGAGGGTGAATTTCTTGAGGCAGCAGAAAATGCCCAGGCATCTCTGAGCCAGCCCTAGCTGGGTGGGGGCGGGGGTTGCTAATGCAGGAAGTGGGCCAGGCACCATGGTGCTCGGGCAAGTGGGGCACCTGGAACCCTGTCTCCTTCTCCACTGCCAGCTCTAAGTTGCTAAGGTTACCTTCTCAGCTGCCTAATTAGAGAAGCTGTCACTCTTTGACAAAGATCAAGAGGGAAGGGGTAAGAAATGAAAGCAGACATTTCATACTCTTAGACAAGAAGAAAATAATAAAGCTAGTTCCACAATCCTAGAAACTCTGCCTGCAATCAAAGAAGACTCTGCCTTCCCCAGGACCACCCTCTGTCACCAGTTAGAGAGAGCTGGAAGTGAGTAGTAATTCCCAGTTAACAGGGAGCTGCTGACAGCCTCCAGCAAGGCTAAATGGGTGGAAGAATGGGGATTTCTACCCACTTTGCTGTGCGGTGGTCTGGTAAGACTCAATGACCCAGAAACAGGGTGCCCTTCTAAACTAAGCTAATACAGCCTTTGCACCGCGTCAGGACCCACCATTTTGGGGTCAACACTACTGTAACCAAGATGGAACATGAGCTGTCTTCAGATTGCACTTTTGGAAAAAGGAGCTGAGAAACAGATGGGAAGGGAGGTGGAGTGGGGGAGAGATCAAGGACGCAAAAAAGGCAAGCTCTGTGAGGCCACAGAAACTGCAAGATCCCAGGTGAACATCTCCCTCTCTGAGAGCAGAGGGTGCGCCACTCAGAGATGCCAGCTGCCCTGGGCACCACCGGGAGCATCCTGGACTGTGGAAGCCCATGTGTGCTGCACACCCTCCTCTGCTAAGCCCTCCCATTTTCCTCCATCTGCACCCACATACCTCATCCTCGCCTAGTCAAGACTACTTTCCCCCTAGGGGAAAGAAGGGCAGCATTTTGTGTCATGTGCAAGGAAGTCCATTTTCACTAATTACATTACTCTCTGCAATAATGAGAGAAGCAGAGGCGCACTGGGCCAGGAGACAGGAAGCTCGGGCTTCAATCCTGGCATAGCCACCAACTCACTGTGTGACCCTGGTCAGGTCACTTGACTTCTCTGGGACTCCCAGTCCACACTCTGTTGACCTCCTGGAGTAGGTTGGGGATTAACTGGGAGAACAGAAAAATTCTCCTGCCCAAGAAAATAAGCAACTCAGGGGCTGGACCTATGTCCTATGCAGAGTTCCATCTCAGCCCCTAGGAGAGGACCTGGTATACAGAAGGTGTTCAATAAATGCTCACAGAACTGAATCAATACTTTGAGAACTGTACCATGCTCTGTATTTTTTCATTCAGCAAACATTAGCACCTAATAAAGACATGATCTCTGCGTTCACTGTAAACATCAAAAAGAAATATATAATTAAAATCTGTGATTAAGTGTTACTAGTAACAGGAGCTTATCTATAAAACAGGGAGACTAGCTCTAATCGAAGAAGTCAGGGAAGGTCTCTAAGGGAGTGACATTAATTTAGGATGTGAAGAATTAGCAGAAGTCAGCCAGGCAGAAAAGGGTAGAGGCAAGAACTTTCCAGGCAAAAGCAGCAGCCTATGCAAAGGCCCAGAGGCAGAAGGGAAATAGTTACATTAGAGGAATTGAAAGAAGCCCAGTGGAGATGGGAAAGCAGAGAATAACAAGGAGAATGGCAGGATGTGAGGCTGGAGATGTAAACAGGTCTCGAATCAGGAGGTCCACACACTTCCTAGAGTCATTTCCCAACACCAAAGCCTTTCTTTCTGGTGGGACATGCTGAGCCCTGCCTCTCCTGAGCATGGGTTGGTGCATGAGTGCAGCAGGTCACATGAAGTTCATCACCTTTGCCAGGCAAACCCAATGTTGCTCAGCCCTGTAACTACTTCCATGAATTACCCTCTCTTCTACACAGGTCTTTATAGAGCAGCCCTTGACTTAGATGCTCTATTTTGCTGCAAAGGCCAGAGCTGAAAAGGGCCCTGGAGATCACATAGCCCAGTGGTATTGAACCGCACTTCACAGAGCTCTAGATTCTAGACAGACACTTCAAGAACCACTTCAGCGAGGGGGAAGTGAAGGCTTGTAGGGCAGGGCTTGGGCCCCCTTTACCCCCATCTCAGCCAGAGCAATTCTGTTTTCCCCTGGTTTTTACAGTGGGCTGCCCAAGAGTCCATTTGAAGGAAAGCTTCCGATGCTACAAGAGCATTTGGAAAACCACTATCATCTTACAGACAAGAATACTGAGGTCCCATGACGAGGACATATTTCTTTTGCTGCTCCGCAACCATCTTGGTAACACCTCCCAGACTCACCTTTCAAAATACAGCTCTCCCTCCAACCATGTGCAGCTTGGAGGGCATGTCCACCCAGGTGTCCTCTTCTTCCCTAGATAAGGGGTAAATATGAGGCCACTTTGAGTCAACGAATGCTGAAAGGAGGGAGGAAAGGATGGACAAATTCTTGGAGCCCCTGTATCCTGGTGGGGATGCTTAGATCCCCAGAGCTGCCCTTTCTGGACCTGCTTCCTTAGCTCTTCCATCCTTCTATGAGCCATCCCAAATCCTTCCCAGAAAGTCCCTTGCTTGAGTAAACCAGAGTTGGTTTCTGTTGCTTGCAACCCCCCTGATACAGCTAGAGGATGTATGGATGACTTGTTCAAGGCTCTCAGAGAGTTAGAAGTGTACCCACCCTAATTAGAAATCAGAGCTCTTCAACCACAGCCGGAGGCTGCCTAGGCTGGGGACTATTTGCAGCTCCATGTTAACTGAGACCTTAATCCCGGTCTTCTGCTTGTCTTCCCAGTCTCTCTTCCTAAGTCTCATGGGGACAAAAAATATAATCACCTACCTTCCTCTCTTTATCTTGCAACAGAACTCACGGGCTCTCCTGCCCTCGGGGTGCTTCACCATAAATCTGACACCAGTCACTCCTCACTGGCCATAAAATAATTTATTGAAAGTGCAGAGAAACAAATACAGTTATTATGCCAGGAGCTGGAACTCAAGCCAAATAAAACTAAGACAAATTCTTAACTGCTTCCTTACTGTGCTGCTCCAGCGTGCGTGTCTCTCTCTCCCGCCCGAGCAAGGATTAAAGGAATCTTTTGCAATTTTCCCTGCTTCAGAGAGCACCTGTGAATATCCTGTTTCTACATCATTCTTCCCTTTGCTCACACTCTAAAGGCAATTTAATTTCCTATATGAAAGAAGAAGCAAAGGAGACTGGCATTGGGGGTAGGGAGAGGGCTTTGGTTTTTCTTCCTTTAGCTTGCTCATTGACGACAGAGCTGTCCCCAGCAGTAGCAGAAGTCGCTCCCAAGGCACTTGAAGGAGATGGGAACACACCAGCCTAATTGCATTATACTGCAGTTTGACCAAGCGATCACTAACTTTATTGCAGAGCAAGAAAATGGAAATGACAGAGACAAATTTAACTCATCCATTCCCTAACTTAAACTCAGGATGCAGGCCACCAGCTGGAGAACAAAGGGAACAGAGAGGGTGCTCATGGGGTGTTATGGAAATTCTTTCTCTGTGTTCTGTGGCCCCTTTAGGAGTGGAAGGGGGGGTACGCACACACTTCATCTTACCTAGCTCCAGTCATCCACCATTTTCCCCAATAGTCTCCTCTGACTTGACCTTACGAGGGTGAGAGGGAGGAATCTGTCAAACTTTAGGACTTATTCATTCATTCAGCTAATATTTACTGAGTACCAATTGTGAAACAAACACTTTGAGAAGCACAGAGTTGGATACAGTCCCTGTCCCCAAAAAGTTTGTAGTCTAGAGAAGCCAAAAGACAATAAACATTAACATATATCCAAGTACAATTTAGATCAAATAGTCAGGGAGGCCTTCTGTGGGGCCTCTGGAAAGCAAGAGAAAAACAGCAAGGCTGAAGGTAGGGGTAGGCAGCGCCCCCCTGGGCAGTGGCCCTTAACCCCAGATGTACATTAGAAGCCCTATGTCACCTAGGGAAATTACAGATACAACATAACAAAACAGTAATGCTTCGGTATTCTGATTTAACTGGCCTAGGTTAGGGCCCACGTCTTGACTTATTTTTTTTTTAATTAATAGATTTTCTTTTTTTAAGAGCAGATTCAGGTTTACTGAAGTATTGATGGGAAAGCACAGAAAGTTCCCACATAACACCTCTCCATAAACACACACACACACCACACACACACACACACACACACACACACACACACACAGTTTCCCCTATTATTTACATCTTGCATTAGTCTGGCACATTTTTTACAACTGATGAGCCAATATAAATACATTTTATTAATTAAAGTCTGTAGTTTACATTAGGGTTCACGCTTCATGGTGTGCATTCTATGGACTTTGACAAATGTTTAATAGCCTGCGTCCATCGTTACTGTATCATACAGAATAGTTTCACTGCTGTAAAAATCCCCTGTGCTCCACTGTACGTCTCTTTCTCCCTCTTCCCAAAGCCCTGAAAACCTATCTTTTTCTTGTCTCCATAGTTTTGCCTTTTCCAGAATATCACATAGTTAGAATCATATAGTATACAGCCTTTTCAGAGTAGCTTCTTTTGCTTAGCAATATGATTTTAAGGTTCCTCCATGTCCTTTTGTAGCTTGATAGCTCATTTCTTTTTATCATCAAATAATATTTCATTGGCTGGATGTACCACAGTTTATTTATCCATTCATCTATTGACAGACATTGTGGTTGCTTCCATGTTTTAGCAATTTTGAATAAAGCTACTATAAACATTCATGTGTAGGTTTTTATGTGGAAATAAGTTTTCAGCTCATTTGAGTAAATACCAGGGAATGCAATTGCTGGATCATATGGTAAGGGTATGTTTAGTTTTGTAAGAAACTGCCAAACTGTTTAACCCCCAGTTATGCTGATTTAATTGGATTAGGATAGATTCTAGGTCCTGGCATTTTTAAAAGCTTCCCAACTATTCTAATGTGCAGCTCAAGTTGAATCTCTTGTAGACCTTGGTTAGGGACCATATATTTCCTTATAGGCATAATGGGAAGTCATAGTGAATTCAAGCAGAGAAGCAGCATGATTTGATGCACAAATTTATAAAGTCATTCTGGCAACATGTGAGAATGGATGCGGAAGGGCTCAAAGGGAAGTAAGAGCAAAAGTGAATCTGAGAGACCAGTTAGGAGTCTGTTGAATTACAGGTCAGAGATGAGAGTGATTAGTACCAGGCTAGAGCCGGAAAGAAATGGGTGGATTCAAAAGATACATTGGGAGGAAAATTAATAAGCTTTGGTTATAGGTTAAATATTGAAATGAGGGGAAACAAAGGGAGAAATCCAAGGATTACAAGTGATACTTTCAATCCTGCTCCAGAAGCAAATTTAAGTATACCCTGCAGGGATTTATCCAAAGAACATGAAAACACTAATTCAAAAAGATATATGCACCCCTATATTCATTGTACCATTATTCACAATAGCCCAGACCTGGAAGCAATCGAAGTGCCCCTCAATGGATGAGTGGATAAAGAAGATGTAGTATACATATATACAAAGACTACTACTCAGCCATAAAAAAAAAAAAATACAAAATCCTGCCATTTGGGACAACACGGACCAACCTTGAGGGTCTTACGCTAAGCGAAATAAGTCAGACAGAGAAAGACAAATACCATATGCTTTCACTCATATGTAGAAGATAAAAAACAAACACACACATAGATGTGGAGAACAGATTGGTGGTTACAAGAGGGTAAGGGGGGGAGGCGAAAGGGTAAAGGGGCACATACGTACAGTGATGGATGGAAACTAGACTTTTGGTAGTCAACACGATGCAGCCTATACAGAAGCCAAAAATATAACGATGTACACCTGAAATTTATTCAGTGTTATAAACCAATGTGACCTCAAGTAAATAATTTAATTAAATAATTAATTAATTAAAGTGGCTATTCAGAGTTCATTTTAAAAAAAGAAAGCTGTCATGGGGACAACACGGATGGACCTTGAAGGCATCTGCTAAGTGAAACAACTCAGAGAGAGAAAGACAAATGCTGTATAATCTCACTTATATGTGAGACTGAACTCATAGAAACAGAGAGTAGAATGGTGGTGGCCAGGGGCTGAGAGGTGGTGGAAATAGGGAGATGTTGGTCAGGGGGGTACAACCTTCCAGTTATAAGATGAATAAGTTCTGGGGATCTAATGTACAGCATGGTGACAACAGTTGACAATACTGTATTGTAGACTTGAAAGTTGCTATGACGGTAGAGCTTTCATGTTCTCACCATAACAACGACAACATAATAGTAATTATGTGAGGTGAAGGATGTGTTAACTAACCTTACAGTAGTAAACATTTCACAATATACACATGTATCAAATCATCACACTGCGCACCTTAAACTTCACCATGTTATATGTATGATAATTATATCTCAATAATACTAGGAAAAAATTTATCAAATAAAAAAAAAAGTTACTAGTCTGTTTTCTTTTCTGTCTTCCGCCTCCCGTTCCTCTTCTTCCTCATGTTCTTTGTTTTGTTCATTTGTTTGTTTTGCTTTTGGAAACAAGAGCTCCTCTTGACTCAGGAATAATTGCTATATTAAGGTACTAGTAAACCTTTGCAAGCTAATTGAGCATATGCCCTAAAGGTCAAGCTCAAAAGGACACATGGCATTTTGGGGAAAACTAACTTGGCTGGGATGCCTTTCTCTGTCAGTTATAGTCAAGGCTTGAAATTTTAGAAGGGGTGATCTCTTCAGAAGGTTTAACATTCTTGCAACTTTTCTTCTGAAACTCTCCAGCAGATGTTTCTAATGCCCTGAGGAAAAAGGCTTTAAAAAAGAGCTGGTGATGAATAGTACAAGATCAGCAGAGGAGGCTGAGAAAGAGGAGCCCATCAGAGTCGCAGAAAAACAGCTTCGAATATTTAGCAAAACAGGAATAAGACTTCATATTCTCTACCAGCTGCTCTCAAAAACTCACCTTACACTGAAAATCAAGGTCATGGCCATTTATACAAGATGGACCAGGCGGTTACTGAAGCCTCTAAAGTCATTCAGGACATTTGGGATCACATTTGACAACAGAGGCAGCCAAGGAGACAGCTCTGTTGGGAGAATGGAGGCTCTGACACTAGAAAGTGGGTAGAGCTGGACCCTGCAAAGCCCTGCCCACCTCAGTCAAGAGTCTCAACCCTCTTCTGTCTTTTGCTCCAAATCCCACTCTGCAATGTCTGGCTTTGTCCAGAGGTGGTTGCTTTGAGCTGGGCATGGGGCCATGCTGGTCAACAAGGGGCTTGGGCTGGTTTCTCTGATCAGGGTAGGCAGACAGGAGTGACTTATGCTCAGGGATTCTGAAGAGAACTTAAGGCTGTGGGGAGTAGACAGAGCAACTAAAAGAGAGACAGGGAGAAAGACAGACAGACAGACACACACAGTGAGGTAAGGAGAGAGAAGAAAAGAGACATTAAGAGTAAAGAGAAAAAAGAAGAGAAAGATACTGAAGAAACAGAGGAAAGAGAAAAGAGACTAAAGAAATAAAAGAGAAAGTGGGAATGAAGAGGAAACTGAGGAGAAAATGAGAGGAATGGGACAAGGAGGCGGGAGGAAAAAAGACAGAAGAGATGCTTGCATTCCATTCTCATCCCATCACTCACAGGGGAGAGTTTTCAGGAGTTCTCTCTCGAAGAAACACTCATAAATCTTCTATGAAACAGCATGGAAGCTCAAACCTGTGGATTCATGTCAGACAGCTCCGTCCACACCTGTCTCCCAAGGAATGAGAACTCCCAGGGCTCCTCTTTCTAAGGCCCGGCTGTGGGCTGGACCTGCTCTGGGCAGGGAGGGAGGAGACTGAGATGGGAAGAAAAGGCATGGCTGAGAAATGACCCATCGGGGCCAGAAATTCCTACTAGTAAGGGTCATTAATGGATTAATCTGAGACACCTTGGACTCTAAGATGTACCAGACTTGCCAAATGAAAGCTTATTTTTATTAGCAAATCTTGGTGTGTTTTAAAAGTAAATTGCTGTTAATTTCCTTCTCAAAACTGGATCTCTTTGAAGCTAGTGGTTACAGTCTTGTTGTACCAACGTTTATTGATACCTATTCAATAACAGGCCCTGTACTGCGAACAGGGTACAGAAAAGACAAGACTCCAGCCCTCCCCTCAAGAATCTCAAAAGCAATGCTGTTGAACAGAATGTTCTGCAATGGTGGGCATGTTCTATCTCCGTGTTGTTCAGTATGGTAGCCACTACCCACGTGTGGCTATTATTTAAATTTAAATTATGTACAATTTAAAATTGAGTCCCTCAGTCACACTAGCCACACTTCCAGTGTTCAATGGCCACTTGTGGCTAGTGGCTACCATATTGGTCTATGCAGGTAAATGATCACATAATACATGGACATACATATTTTAATATAAGGGAGGGGGCCTAAGAGAGATATAAATAAAGTTTTCTGAATAAAGTTATTCAAATCTGAATCCAGGGAGGAAGGAAAGAGGAAGAAGCAATAAGGATGGAAGTTTCCATAAAGAAAGTAGCTTATGAAGGATAGATAGGTTCCACCAGCTGAAAGGGAGGAAAATGAGGACATCCATGATACAGAACACAGCTTAACCAAAGTCACAGAAATGCAGAAGTAGAGTTTGTTTTCTGGGAGCAGTAAAAAAAAAAAAAAAAAAAAAACCAGTTCGGCTGAAGTGTGGACAAAGGAATAGAGACAGGGAAGGATAATAATGGTGGTTTCGGTCCTTAGGTGGAGGGCTCAGATACAAGGGGTTTGCTATTAATCCTGTAAGCAGTAAGGAGCCACTGAGGATTCTAAGCAAGGGAGAAATGACCTTTGGGAATGATCTACTAGAAGGAAGAAACTGGAGCACTATCGCAAAACTGGGAGAGAGATGTTTATAAGGTGAAGGAGAGTGGGTAAATGAGGAAGGAGTAGCTGTTATCGGACTACAAGATACAAGGCTGTACAAGAGCCTTATTTTGCCCAAAATAGGAATGGATCTATAAGTCTAACTGTAATTGTGGAAGGCAGATCCCTAAAGCCACTTCCTGAGCCAATGTCTTTGCAGAGGAACAATCATCCAAGAAAGGAGAGCTTTTTCACAACCATTTGCCAGCCCGTTAACCTGTACTGCAGGATACTTTTCCCCAATACCACCCCCATTGTGTCCCCTCATAAGCCACCAGGGACTTAGCATCCAATGAGAATGGGGTAGGAAAAAAGAAAGCAGAAAAAAGAGTAAAATGAAATAGAGAGAAGAGGTATTTAAAAAACATGTGCTGGGGAAGTCCAAACAAATTCCCAGCCATTCCTGCTGGAGGAGATTTTATGGGGCGAGATGTCCCCAAAATAGGTTTTGAATTATACTCTTCACTTCATAAAGCACGGGAGCTCTTAGCAACCTGCTCACACACACTCCCCTCTCATTACCTGTCGGACCCTCCCCAGCAGGTGGCCATGCTGGGAGACCCAAGCTGTGCAGGTAACCCAGTGGAGGTGAAAGAACATGGAGCCAGGTGGACTGAGGTCTGCATTCACAAGCAGTCTCAGCCCCCTGACGTAAGGCAAGGTATTGGCCTTCTCTGGGCCTTGGTCTCCTTCTGTGCAAGGAGAGTGCTGGTCTTGAGAGGCCTGGGGGCCCTGAAAGTTCTAAATTTGGATGGCCTGGAGGGCTGGTGTGTGAACAGACAGAGCTAGAGAGCAGCTGTGAAACTGTATGTGTGTATGGGAGAGCATATGTGGTAAGGACAAAGAGGATGTGCTATTTAATTCCCTCAAAAGGTGACAGAAAGATCAGGTGTGGTCACAGATGAAAAAAAATTCTTTGGTAAGGTTTAATTATTTAAAAATATGTACATATTGAAAAACTACCCCGAGCAAAGAAATATCTGGAATGGCATTCAGGAAGTCAACATGATCTGGGAATTGAACAGCAGTTCTACCTTGCTCTGTACCCTGTGTTAGGCTACTTCACTATCTGAACCACAGTTTCCTCATCTGTAAAAGAGGAAAAGTGTTGGGGTGACTCCCTTAAAAGGCCACCCAAAAGGAAAAGGGCATCAGTGACAATTGCTGTGGTGTCCCAGGAGGGGCCATGAACTCCAAGACTCCAATGACTTGAGTTCCTGACTCATCTCTGAGATTCGGTTTCCTCCTCTTTATTTTTTTAAATTATTTTTTCCAGCTTTATTGAGATATAACTGACATATAACATTGTGTAAATTTAAGATGTACAATGTGTTGACTTGATACACTTATATATTGCAAAATGATTACCACCATAGTATTTGCTACCACCACCATCCCGTCACATAATTACCATTTCATTTTTGTGACGGGAACATTTAAGATCTACCCTCAGCAAAGTTCAAGTATATAATACAGTACTGTTAACTACGTCAATGCAAATAATCCATAGTCAATCTATAAATCAAAAATGGGAAGGTACTTCCTCTCCAGCACTCGTAGGACTTCGCCACCAGGTGAGTTGCATTTGTACAGAGAAGTAGTTTGTTTCCTAAACCTATTTATGCCTGTGTGTTTCTTATAATTATAAAATTTAATGCAATATTGTGCAGATTCAAAATTTGTGAACATCAAAAGAAAGCAGTTTCTATGAAGACTAAGTTGATTTTACTGTAAAAATAAAGTCACTTAAATATTGCTATTGAGTTAGGTCAGGTGCAACAACTATAAAACTTTAGAAAGGAATCATAAAACTCTAGAAGAATTACTTGGCAAGTATCCTTAAGTTCTCAGTCTCCTTTAATTAAACCAACATTGGAGATCATATTCGGTGCATTATGAGCATGGTTTATGTAAGAAAGATGGTGGGGGACTCCAATCAGCTGCCCTCAACTCAAAGAAGAGGCCCTGGGCCTCCATCAAATAATTGGCAAACACAGACACATTTATGTATTTTAAGTTAAAATGAAATTTTTAAGGTGCATTATTATTTTTTATGATTCCCTTACTTAATGGACTTTTTCTATTAACTGATCAACTGCCAATCCACAAGCCTTCATAAACGAGGGTTTCTAAAGTAAGCCACTCAACCTAAACCCAGGTAACCTTCTCCTGAATAGTCTGTCTCCCCACTCAAGTGAGAAAAAAGTTCAAGGAAGGAGAGAAGATCTGCTTTATCAATCATGTCAAATACCGTGCCAGAAAGAAAAAGACACCCGCCCCCAACTCATTGTGGTAATTGTTCCCTTTCTGGCTCTTCTCTTGCTGGGTTCAGTTTCTTCTTTTAGTTCTCTAGACAGAAGAATCATCATATTCTCTCTCTCATATGTATCTGCATGTATGTATGCATAGATATATAAATGTGTGTATACATGTATATATATACCGACATTTATATATCTATACATATACTATATATACATATGTATTTTTTTTTCCAATTAGGGGTCAGTAAAGAAGAGGATTCCCTGCCTGAGGCCTGGAGGAAATCTGGAGGTAGATTCTGAGGCCTGATCATGTGTGGAACAACTTTGTAAAGCTGGCTTAATATTGAATGTAAGATGGTCAGTGAGCTTTTTTCAATCACACTATCTTTATCAAATATTACGGCAGCAACATTAACCTTCTCTTTTCCAATATATTGTACCCACAGCATGGAGGATGACGCTGTGGTCTAGGCATAGTATGGTGCTTGTAGAACATATCTTTAAAGCTGTGAAATCTTTTGTTCACATGACATTGGAGTTCCGGTGTTACAGACAGACAAAAGTGGGGGTCTCTTTAAGACATATATGATAAATAAAGAGAAAACTAAGAAAACCATCATACAGACTACCAGACTGAATTGGTGTTCCGAAACACACATGACAAGAAACAAAGCAAATGCAAAAGATCTGGAAAACGAGCAATAAAATAGCAACATTAAGCCCTCATATACCAATAATCACTCTAAAAGTAAATAGATTGAATTCTCCAATCAGAAGACACAGAATGGTGGGATGGATTAAAAAACAAGACCCAACAATATTCTGCCTCCAGGAAACACATCTCAGCTCTAAAGACAAACACAGGCTCAGAGTAACAGGATGGAAGACAATAATCCAAGGTAACAGCAAACAAAAAAAAAAGCAGGTGTTGCCATACTTTTATCAGAAAGTGTAGACTTCAAGATAAAAAAGGTAATGAGAGAAAAAGAAGGGCAATATATAATGATAAAAGGGACACTCCACCACGAATACATATCACTTATAAATATATATGCACCCAACACAGGAGCACCAAAGTACATAAAGCAACTATTAACAAACCTAAAAGGAGATATGAACAACAACACAATAATAGTAGGAGACCTTAACACCCCACTCACATCAATGGATAGATCATCCAGAGAAAAAGTCAATAAGGAAATAGTAGACATAAATGAAAAGCTACATAAGAGGGACTTGATAGATACATACAGAGCACTCCACCCAAAAACAGCAGATTACACATTCTTCTCAAGCGCACATGGAACATTCTCAAGTATAGACCATATGTTGGGAAACAAGGCAAGCCTCTATAAATTTAAGAAGATTGAAATCATAACAAGCATCTTTTTTACCATAAGGCTATGAACCTAGAAATCAACTACAAGGAAAAAACTGGGAAAGTGACAAAGATGTGGAGACTAAACAACATGCTACTGAACAACCAGTGGATCACTGATGAAATTAAAGGAGAAATCAAAAAATATCTGGAGACAAACAAAAATGAGAATACACCATACCAACCCATATGGGATGCAGCAAAAGTGGTCCTGAGAGGGAAACTCATAGAAATACAGGCCCATCTTAACAAACAAGAAAATTTCCAAATAAGCAACCTTAAACTACATCTAACAGAACTAGAAAAAGAACAACAAACAAAGCCCAAAGTCAGCAGAAGGAGGGAAATAATATAAATTAGAGCAGAAATAAATGAAATTGGAACCAAAAAAACAGTAGAAAGGATCTATGAAAGAAAGAGTTGGTTTTATGAGGGGATAAACAAAATTGACAAACGCTTACATAGACTCATTATGAAAAAAGAGAGAAGGCTCAAATAAATAAAATTAGAAATGAAAGAGAAGAAAGTACAACAGATACCACAGAAATACAAAGGATTATAAGAGAGTACTATGAAAAACTACATGCCAATAAATTGGACAATCTAGAAGAAATGGATAAATTCCTAGACTCATACAACCTCCCCAAACTGAATCAAGAAGAAATAGAGAACCTGAATAGATCAATCACAGTAAAGAGATTGAAACAGTAATCAAAAACCTCCCCAAAAATAAAAGTCTAAGACCAGATGGCTTCTCCAGAGAATTTTACCAAATATTCAAACACTTAATACCTATCTTTCTCAAACGTTTCCAAAAAATAGAGGAAGATGCAACACTTTCTAACACATTCTACAAGGCCAACATCACCCTGATACTAAAGCTAGACAAGGACAATACAAAAAGGGAAAACTACAGGCCAATATCACTAATGAACATAGATGCAAAAATCCTCAACAAAATATTGGCAAACCAAATACAGACATACATCAAAAAGATCATATAACACGACCAAGTGAGATTTACACCAGGGACACAGGGATCATTCAACATCTGCAAATCAAGCAACGTGATACACCACATTCACAAAATGAAGAATAAAAACCACCTGATCATCTCAACTGATGCAGAGAAGGCATTTGACAAGATCCAAATCCATTTATGATAAAAACTCTCAACAAAATGGGTACAGAAGAAAAGTACCTCAACATAATAAAGGCCAAATATGACAAACCCACTGCCAACATCATACTCAACAGGGAAAAGCTGAAAGCCATTACTCTGAGAACAGGAAAAAGACAAGGGTGCCCACTCTCACCACTCTTATTCAACATAGTACTGGAAGTGTTGGCCTAAGCAATTAGGCAAGAAAAAGGAATAAAAGGACTCCAAATAAGCAACAAAGAAGTGAAACTCTCACTATTTGCAGATGACATGATTTTACATATAGAAAACCCTAAAGAATTCATTGGAAAACTATTAGAAATAATCAACAACTACAGCAAAGTCTCAGGGTATAAAATCAACGTACAAAAATCAGTTGTATGTTTATATGCTAATAACAAACTAACAGAAAGAGAACTCAAAAAGACAATCCCATTTGCAATCTCAACAAAAAGAATAAAAATATCTGGGAATAAATTTAACCAAGAAGGTGAAAGACCTATATGATGAAAACTATAAGACACTATTGAAAGAAATCTATGATGACATAAAGAAATGGAAAAATATCCCATGAACATGGATTGGTAGAATAAACATAGTTAAAATATCCATACTACCTAAAGCAATCTATAGATTCAATGCAATCCCAATCAGAATCCCAATGATATTCTTCACAGAAATAGAACAAAGAATACTAAAACTCATATGGGGCAACAAACGACCACGAATACCTAAAGCAATCCTGAGAAAAAAAGAACAAAGCTGGAGGCATCGCAATCCCTGACTTCAAAATATACTACAAAGCTATAGTAATCAAAACAGCATGGTACTGGTGTAAAAACAGACACACAGATCTATGGAATAGAATTGAAAGCCCAGAAATAAAACCACACATCTACGGACAGCTAATCTTTGACAAGGGAGCTAAGAACATACAATGGAGAAAGGAAAGTCTCTTCAATAAATGGTGCTGGGAAAACTAGTCACATGCAAAAGAATGAAAGTAGATCATTTTCTATTGCCATATACAAAAATTAACTCAAAATGGATCAAAGACCTGCAAGTGAGACCTGAAACTATAAAACTCCTTGAAGAAAATATAGGCAATACACTATTTCACATCGGTCATAGAGGGATCTTTTCGAATTCCATGTCTGCTTGGAAAAGGGAAACAAAAGAAAAAATAAACAAGTGAGACTTCATCAGATTAAAGAGCTTCTACAAGGCCAATGAATCCAGGATCAAAATGAATAGACAACCCACCAGCTGGGAGAAAATGTTTGCAAATCATATATCCGACAAGGGGTTAATCTCTATAATATATAAAGGACTCACACAATGGAACAACAAAAACCAAGCAACCCAATCAAAAAATGGTCAGAGGATATGAACAGACATTTTTCCAGGGAAGATATATGGATGGCCAAAAGGCACATGAAAAGATGTTCTACATCACTAATCATCAGGGAAATGGAAATCAAAACTACACTAAGATATCACCTTACACCCTTTAGAATGGCTATAATCACCAAGACAAAAAACAAAAAATGTTTGAGAAGTTGTGGAGAAATGGGAACCCTAATTCACAGCTGGGGGGAAGGCAAACTGGTGCAACCTTTATGGAAAGCAGTATGGAGATTCCTCAAAAAATTAAAAATAGAAATACCTTATAATCCAGCTATCCCACTATTGGGTATCAACCCAACGAACTTGAAATCAACAATCCAAAGAGGCTCATGCACCCCAATGTTAATTGCAGCATTATTCACTATGCCCAAGAAGTGGAAGCAACCCAAGTGTCCCTTGACTGATGACTGGATAAAGAAGATGTGGTATACAGATACAATGGAATACTACTCAGGCATAAAAAAAAAAAAAAACATTGTCCCATTCACAATGACATGGATGGACCTGGAGGGAATTACGTTGAGTGAAATAAGCCAGAGAGAGAAAGACAAACCCACATGATTTCACTCATTTGTGGAATATAAACTAACACATGGACAGAGAGAACTGTTGGGTGGTTACCAGAGGCAAGTGGGAGGAGGGGTCGGCACAAGGGGTGAAGGGAAGCATTTATACGGTGACTGACAAACAATATTGTACAACTAAAATTTCACAATGTTATAAACTATCAAGACATCAATAAATTAAAAAAAAAAAAGAAAGTGGAGGTCTCTTTAGCTAAAGCTCAGAGCAACTCATACTCCCCTGATCCACCATGGAACCCAGTTTGAAACACCAATGCCCAAACGAATAGACAGTTTCATTAATATCCCTGAGTTGCTTGCAAAAAGCTTGCAAAGTGACCTTGGACCAGTCACTCCTCTCTCTTGCATCACCAAAGGCGGCTGTTCATGTACATATTTATTCCACATTCCACAAGAATCCCAGCAAACTCTTCATCATGATCACTTCCAAGGAATGAGATTGGGTGGGGGAGACTTTCACTTTTTCCTTTAAAGTATTTCTGAATTGTCTGAATGTGTTACAACAAGCTTGTATTCCTTTTGTTAAAATTTAAAATTAAAGTTAAATATTCAATAGGCATGCATGAACTAGCTGCTGGAGTTACAGATATTAAAGAGACATGATGTTTAACTAAGGAAACTTATAGCCTAGCGAGAGAGACAGACAATTAAGCAATGACAAAATTTCCATGAAAACATGGACTGCAGGGAATATACAACGTGTTTGGGAGATACTGTTTTGGAGGAGCCAGGAAAGTCATCATGGAAGCAGCAACGGTATGTTCAAGCTGGATCTTAAAAGATGGGTAGTAGGGGCCGGCCCAGTGGCCTAGCAGTTAAGTCCGCACTCTCCACTTTGGCGGCCCCAGGTTTCGCAGGTTCAGATCCCTGGTGCGGACAGAAGCACAGCTTGTCAGGCCATGCTGTGGCGGCGTCCCATATAAAGCAGAGGAAGATAGGCACGGATGTTACCCCAGGGCCAGTCTTCCTCATACACAAAAAAAGACTGGCAGTAGTTAGGAGGCAGGAAAGATTTTTTAAATGTATATATTAGAGGAAATCTGGCAATTAAGTGTGCAAAATACAAATTTTAAATAAATATCTTTGTCTCTGGTTGGGCTAGACCAATGTTTCACAAAGTGTTGGGACTATATATATATTATTACTAATATATATATATTACTTCAGTAGTTACATACTTTTACAGGCTATCTTCCATTTATAGCAAGTTATTCTGGAGTTCCATTTGTGATAGTGATACAAAGATTCATTTTAAAAATAAATACAGCTAATCCCATTTACTATGTGACCTTGTACGATTGACTTGATCTCTCTGAATAGCCATGTCTTCATCTGTAATATGGAGATACTAAAAATACCCATGAAAAGGAGTTTTTTAAAATCAAAAAGTGCAAATGTTATTATCCCAATAGACTGTCGGCATGAATTCCCTCCATTTCTGTGCCCCCAGGGACTCAGCACAGGGTCTCGGATGGAAGAACCACTGAATAATGACTGAAGGGGCTTAGCTCCAGGCAAGGGGAGCTTAAGGTGAACCTCGGGTTTTAGATGAACTGGTTTAGTCTAGGGAATGCGAATAGAATTCATCTCCTACGCAAATCCCAGTTGATCACAGTAACTGATGAGGGCATTGCAATGAGAAGGGATCTGAGGCTGTGGTTACGTTATTGGTTAGTAATGTCTGATCACATATATTTTCCATTTATTCATTCAATAAACATTTATTGTGCGCCTACTATGTGACGGGCGCCGCTCTAGGCACCTGGGATTCCGGGAGCGAACAAGACTGGAAGGTCTCTCTTCTCTCATGCACTATTCTACGGAGCCCAATCTTCCCAGCTTCCTGAAGGAGAGCTGGCTCTGACAATATTCACCTAATCTTATCTGAGACCTCAAGAGGAATTGTCATTTATGAGGGTCACACAGCCAGTGAATGGCAGAAACAGGACTAGAATCCAAGGCATGTGCCTCCCAATCCAGCACAGTTTGTATTCTGCAGACTTGCAAAACCTGTTTGGTTTTCCAAGGTTTGCAGCTGCCCTTTCTCAGCCACCAGCCTTCCCACCTGCTGTCCCTCTTGAGGGAGGGGAGGCCTTCTGTTCTCTGGCTGGGAACAGGGAGGCAGGTGAGCAGGAGCCATTCCCTAGAGGCCTCTGAGGTTTGGAGGAGTGGTTTAGAGAGGCCAGGAGAATAAAGTGGAGAGAGAAGAGAAGGGAGGGAGGGACAGCAGGAGTCCTGCTATTGGCAGACAGGTAATTGGTTACTTTGGGCGGTCAGCTTCTCCAGTCTCCCTCCCTGGGGGAGGCTGCAGAGAAAGTAATTGAAGAAGATTCCCTAACAAATTAGTGTGAGACTGGGCTTGAAAATGGTAGTTGCACCTGGGTTCAGAGCTGAGGGTTTGATCTTGAGGCCCCAGGAAGGATGCAGAGAGGGAAGAAGGAAGGGAGGGAGTCAGCTGTATCCTGCTGTAGCAGCTTCCAGCCTCAGAAGCTCCCTGAGGGAACCCTTCCCTCCCTCCTGGGCTCCGGCTGAGCAGAGGGGGCTGAGAAGAACCTCACAGATCACTTGGTTTAATCTCATCACATTAGAAATGGAGGGAAGCCCAGAAAGCAGAAGACGTGACCACAACCAGCAGACCCGGGACCAAACTCCAGGACTCCTCGCTCCCAGTCCTGGTCACCAGATTACCCTGCCCCCTGGGTTTCACGAAGTCTTTCTTTCATAGGATTTCCTTTGAATTGCCCTAAACTCCTTCCAACTGCAAAGAAAAAGAGGAGGAGGCAGGTCCTGAGGATTAAGGTACAGGCCTATTTTGTTGTGTTTATTTAACAAACACCTAGGTAGCATCTGCTGAGTGAAGGTACTGCTCCACAAGTTTTACAAACTTTATTTAGCTCCTGGAATCCTCAGAACAATCTCCTAATAAGCACCAGAACAACCGAGGGAGGCTGGTCCCTCTAAGGTGGTGTCCACAAACTATCACCCCTACTCCTGCCCATGTTTCATTCATTTTATCAGGATATATCCACCCAGCACCTACTATGTGCTGTGTCCTGAGCTGTATAGTTCAGAGAGCAAAGACGAACAAGACACACTTCCTGCTTCAAGCGGTTGTCAGGTAAAGGTCATTAAAAATAAACGGAATAGAAAGCTATGGGGGGAGGGTGTATCAGGGTGTTAAGTTGGTCAGGGAAGACTTCTTGGAGGAGGTGATATTTGAGTTTGGGGAGCAAGGGAGAAAATGGAAGATGAACTCAGAGAGGAAGGCAAATTATGCAGGATATTCTAGACACTGAAAAGGAATTAGGATTTTATCTTAAGAGCAATGAGAAACCACTGAAGGTTGGAAACAGGAGAGTGGCATGATCTAATTTGCTTTTTTGGAAAAGATCACTCTGGCTACTGTATACAGCAGAGTCGGCAAACCTTTCCTGTAAAGGGACGGTTAGTAAATATTTTAAGCTTTGTGGGCCAGATACTCATCATTGCTACTACTCAACTGTGCCACTCGACAATACATACACCAATGAACGTGGCTGTGTTTCAATAAATCTTTTTTTACGGACACTAACATTTGAATTTCACACTATTGTCACATATCATGAAATGTTACTCTTCTTTTGATTTTTTTCAATTATTTTAAAAGTAAATAGGTGTAGGGTCATACAAAAACAGGCAGCAAGCTGGACCTGGCCCACGTGCTATATACTGCAAGGTACAAAGAAAGGATGGGGGTGGAGGGGCAGCAGGAAGACCAGTTATGAGACTGATCTCATAGCCCAAGTGAGAAAGGATGGTGGCGTGGACGAAGGTGACGGCAGTAGGAAATTATGAGAAGTGAGTAATTTTGAAAGTCATTTTAGAAGTAAAACCAACAGGGTTGGCTGACCGAAAGGATGAGAGGCAAGAGAAAGAAGTATCACAGATGACTCCTTCGCTTGAGTAGCTGCGTGAATGGTGGTTTGATTTCCTGAGATGGGGGAGGGTGCGGGGAGCATGTTGGGGGAGCAAATCACACATCGGTAGTGTGATCCCCGACAGGAGAGAAAGAAACACAGCCAGGAGAGAAAGAAACACAGCGTCTCTGCAGGTTGCCAGAGAAAATACAGGATGCCCAGTTAAATTTGAATTTCTGATAATCAGCAAGTCATTTTTATATAACTACGTCCCGAATATTGCGTGGGACATACTTACACTAAGCAAGTGGTGATCGTTCATCTGAAATTCAAGTTTAACTGGGCATCCTGTATTTTAGTTTTTGTATTTTTATTCAGTAAATATGGCAACCCTGCCAGTGGGGTATGTGTATTCAGGGGAAAAAAAAAAAATCTATCTGAGCCTTGGAGGAGAAAGAGAAGGTTTCTCAGAAGAGGTAATAGCTGAGCCAAGACTAAGAATTGGCCAGGTGACTCAGGGACAGGAACAGTGTTCTAAGCAGAGAGAACAGCATTTCCATTCCGGGGTCAGGTTGGGGGAATAAGCACGGGACCCTCAGAAATGTTCAAGTCAGCAGTGAGGCCAGAGCCTAAAACGCCACAGGGAACTTCAGGAGGAGAGGCTGAAGAGGTACCAAGGAGCCCTTTCACGGAGGTCCTCCAGGGACATACGAAGGAGCTGGTACACTTGTTAAAGTACAGACTCCCAGGCCCCTCCCCGGGTGCCTCAGCAGGTCTGGGAGAGAGAATGTAGGTTCTAAGGTGATTCTGATGATTAGCTAACTTTAGGAAAGTCTGGGCTATATAATCTGTGAGCTGTTCCACCTACAAATCCCAGGAACCTAGGAAGCTGCTTCCAGCTCTGAAGTCTTGACAGGAGCAACCCAGTAATCAGAGCAAAGGCAGCACAGAATGAGTGCACAGCCTCCCACGGGCACCCCTGAGAATGGGGCTCTGTCCATTTGGAGGGAAGCAGGAGGTCCAGAATGTTTATCCAACGACCAGCCCGGCTCCCAAATAGTCGCTCTGCGTCTGGCACCTGCTTCTCATTCCGGGGTTTCTCAGCTCAGTGCAAGGAGACCAGAAGCCTCCCGTAGCTTTCCCTGGCCGCCCCACCCCCTTCCCTCCTCCGCCCACAGCCACCACTGAAATGATTCCCCCAAATGCAGCTATTACTGTGACTGGAAATCTCTTTACTGCTGATTCTGCTAATGGAAATGTTCCTTCCCTTTTCGGCTGCTTGCAAAGCCACTCGTGACTTCCCTGGGTGCCTGAGAGCAAGGCTTTGTCAGCCAGCCGCCACCAGAAGGGAGAGGATTCTGCCCTGCTTGCTTCCCCCAACACCCACCTGCCTTAGACTCAGCCTCTAAGAGCTTCTCTGTCCCAACTGTCCTCAGACAACCCCGGAGTTCCCGCTTCCCCCTGCTCCTGGAGAATGAGCAGAGATCAATGGTCAATTTCATCCTTTTTTGCCTTGCTGGGTGGCGGCGGGAGCAGTGAGGTGTAACCAGAGCATGCTGGAGTGGGAAGAGGGGGAAGGGAAAGGGAATTTGCATTCATTATTTATTCATACCTCCACCTCCTTCCAAAATAAGGATTCCAGGTGGCTAAGTGGCACAGAGCACAAAGTGTGTGCCAGACGCTGTGCTGGGTGCTCTGCACACACTGTCTCCCTAAGGATCCATACGGCTTAGTGCAAGTAAAAAACAAGCATGGTGCTGGGCACTGACTGAAACTTAGTTTATGAAGGGCTCTCCAAAACATGATCACATCAATCCGGAGAAGTGAGCATTATGTTATCTTCATTTTATTGATGGGCAAACAGAGGGTCAGAGAGGTGGCATGCGCAAGTCAGGAAGTAGTGCGGCCAGGATTCACCCCAGGGCTCTGGGTCTTCAGCGCTGGCACACTGCCTCTCTATCAGAGGAGCTGAGCTAGAGGCTGGATTTTGCTTTGGATCAGCTGGGGGACCTTGGAAAATGTTCTTCTCTCTGCTAGGTAAATGAGGGAGTTGTGCTGGATCTCAAAGGCACTATTTTACTCAGTTATAATATTCTAGAAGCAGTAACTATTTATTTGGATTTTATAGCATTATTATATATAAATATTAAATATTACTATATGTACCCCACGTGTATAGATAATATAATACAGATCCCATTTTCAAAGTGAGAACCTAAAAACTGCACGATGCTGGTAAGAAGCACTAGGTGGACAAAACTCAACTTATGGTTGAGCAGAGTGACAAGGAAATGCACCTGGTCAAATAGGGGCTGTATCTCAGATGCCTGACGATTTCTCGAAAGAGAATGTGGAGCTTCTGGAAGTTCCTGGGAGGACTAGATCACAGGTCCCCTGGTATAATGCTATGCCTAGCATAGGGTGGGGACTCCCTAAGCACCGGGGGAAGAGGGAAGTGGAAAGGGAAGAAGGAAGGAAGAGGAAGAGGAGAGAGGGAGTGAGGATGGAGGGAAGGAAGAGACTTAAGAAGGCACAGAAGCGCAGGAATTTGCTTGTCGAGGGGTCCAGGGATAATGAGCGGCATCTAGAGAAAATAAGACAAGGCCTGGTGCTCTCTGGGCAAACCAGCAAGGAGCGACAGGGCCTGGGGAGATGCTGAGTCAGCTCTTGGCAGCACAGAATTGAGGTGCTCATTCCCTCGGGTCTGTAAGGCTGTCACACCTGAAGTTCTTATATAAGAAATGTCTGCAACTTCTTGGTAATGAGAAGAGGAAGAGATAAAAAATAAAAGCGGTTGTCAAAGGCAGGGAAAAGAGCAGTCCTAGTTCTGTGCAGTACGCCAGGCAGAGAAAGAACAGGGTTTGGAACCAGGCAGACCTGGGTTTGGACCCAGTTCAGCCATTTAATAGCTGTGTGGCCTTGGGTATGTTCCTTAACTCCTCTGAGCCTCAGTGCTCACCTGTAACATGAGATGAATCAACCTGTCTTTCAGCATTGTGGAAAGGATGAGATGAAGAAATGAGATAGCAGATGTACCAGTATAGCATCTGGGGTATAGTAAATGTTCAATAAATGGTCACTTTGTTCATAACCTACGCCATGCCAGAAAGGTCAAGTTTGGAATACCATCTCCCTACAACCCCCAGTGGCCTGGCAGCCCTTCCCTAAGGTGGGAGGAAGACACACCAGACTAGGAGTCAGTAGACTGGGATCTGGCACCTGCTCTACCACTAACTTGCTACAGTGACCTCGATTTCCCATCTTTACATAGAAGGGTTTCGTTTAGGTAACATCCTAAATTCTTACCATTTATGACATTTAATGCTCCCCAAACCATGACATATCTCCTCCCCTCAAACCTTCAGTGCCTCTCTGTTTGCCACAATGCAAAGATTCCAATCCCTTATCTGGCTTCCATGATTCTCAAGATAAGGTCTTCCCCAAACCCAACACTTTCCTGTAATCAAACTGGTCTCTTTACTCATCCTACAAACACCCTAGAATAATAAGGATGCAGAAGAAGGTAGAAGAAATGGCTGTGGGAGCTCGGGAGAGCGAAGGCTTTATGGAAGAGGTGGCATTCCAGCTCCACCTTAATGGATGAATGGAATTCCATAACCTCTCCAGTTTTGCCCAGTATGGATTCTAGGATGAGACTTGCCACACCCGAGGTTCTAGTCATCTAAGATCCCCTGAACACCTAGGATGTGCCAAGCACAGGGTGAGTCACTGCAGCCCAGAGATGAGGGAGGTAAGGTCGCTGCTTATGGAGGTCACAGGCAAGCAGCACGGACAGACAAGAGACACATAAGTTCTGCTCTCATTCTGCTCCAAGCCACCATTATTTCTCACCTGAACAGACTCCTACAGGCCTTCCTGCTTCCAACTTTGCTTCTCTACAGAGCAACCTGAGTAATTCTTTTGAAACTTAAGTCAGGTATTGACACTCTTTTGCTTGAAATCCAGCCTCGTTCTCCATTTCACTCAGTCAAAGCCCAAATCCTGGCAGCAGTCCGTATGGTCCTATGTGACTCTTCGTCTCCTCTCCTGTCCCATCCTGCCCACCCCTCGCTCACTCTACTTCAGCTATGCTGGCCTTCTTGCTGGCCCCTCAGCCCGAAATGTGTGCTTCAGAGACAGGTCTTTGCTGGAGCAGTTCCTTACTTGGAATGCTCTTCTCCTGGATATCTGCCTGGCTAACTCCTTCATCACCTTCAAGTCTTGGTTCCAATCCTACATTCTCAAGAAGCTCCTCTCACTCTACCCTATTTAATATTAAAACCGATCTCCTCATCTGAAAAATTTCCATTTTATTTTCTTCCTTATTTTCATAGAATTTGTCACCTTCTCACATACTACAGTCATGTGTTGCTTAACAACGGGGATACATTCTGAGAAATGCATTAGGCGATTTCATCATTGTGTGAATATTATAGAGTGTACTTACACAAACCTAGATGGTGTAGCCTACTACACATCTAGGCTATACGGTACTAAATCTTATGGGACCACCATCATATATGTGGTCCATCACTGACAGAAATGTCATTACGTGGCATGTGACTGTACATAATTTTCTTATTTATTTTGTGCATTGTTAGCCTCTGCCCACCACACACACACACACGCCTAGATACAAGCTCTCTGAATGCATGAATCTGTCTTTTGTTCTTTGATGTATCCTAAGCACCTGCAAGAGTACCTAGCACACTGCAGGTACTCAGTAGTTCTTAAGAGACTGGCCTGTTATAGCAGCCTTTATATTCATGGTGGCAGCCAAGGCCCAGAGTGTTCAACTCCATGTGAACAGGTCAGGAAAGGCTCCAAAGATAAGTTGATATTTGAGTTCAGTCTTGAAAGGTAAGGAGGAATTTTCCCAGGGGTTGTTGGAGGAGACATACAGAACAAGGAAGGGTTCTCAGTATAGTACAGCCTGAGCTGAGTCTGATCATGGAGCTTGTCCCACCATAAGGAGCTTGAACCTCACACTAAGAACTACGGGGAACCAGTGAAGTGCTTTAGGAGAGGATAGCCATGATCAGATTTGGGCTTTTAATGAAATCACTCTGTCTGCAAGTACAGACAATAGATTAGAGAGGATAAGATCAGAGGCAGACAGACCAATGAGTTGACTGTTGACATCGGAGGAGAGAGAAGTGTCGAGGACGGAGCCTGCCAGGGGCTGCCACAGTGGGGATGGAGAAATGGTTAAAATCCTACCAGTTGATAACATACAACATCTTTGTCAATTTTTGACTCATAGGTTGGGTTGCATGTTCTAGTGTGCCAGGAAGGAAGCTACAAATATTTCAGTCCTGAATCTTACACTGTGTAGTCATCACCCACCCCCTTTCCAATCCAAAGGGAAATCTTTATGGGGGTTGTTGTCCAAGAGAACTACAGACAGCAGCAAAGAGCGAGTGAAAGGAGAGTGTCAGCGATGGAGAATAGAGCGAGTCCTGCCAAGCACTGCTGCCTGCCTCCTTCTGAGGCTGGAAGGAAAGAAAAGCCAGCTCTCTCTTGCTATAGTTAATCTTCTGTTGCCACTAGCTGGTCAGTATGAGAACTTGGGAAAGTATCAGTTCGGTAAAGAAAGCATCCCTGTAATGCTGCTCCACCTCAAGGTTAAATCTGACTCTTTCCTTTCCTGGAAAAGAGCAGGCTTCTTCTGCTCACCCCCAAAGGCAGCTACTGAAAGGCAAAGGAGGCTTCCATCTCCCCCAGAACAAAACCCATCAGCTCAGGCTCCCAGGAGAGATCGGAATCAACCAGCTGGATATTTGGGCAGGAGAACAAATTCAATTTCCCTAGGGATATTTTTCGTCTTAGATTTTTGTTGTTTGCATTTTGCAAGGGAAGGAGGAGAGAGTGGTGCACTTTATGATATGCAACTGAGCTGCAGACACTGAGATGTGTTAGAGCTCCGGTGTAATGGGAAGAAGCGTGGAGTGGAATTCAAGACCACTGGGTTGAAGTTTGAACTGCTGGTCCTTCCATTGTCAGGGCTCCAGCATTACCATATAAGATGGAGGAGGTGGATTAAGTGTGCTCTGCAAGTCTGTGATGCTGGGAGCCCATCAAAGTTGCTGGACATGGGAACAGTTTTCATGACTTCACTCCAAGAAGTCACAGTCACTCTCCCTCCTTCTCTCCCCCCAGCACATATGTTCACACTGTCCCAGGACAGCCAAGGCCTAGTTTACAGCAAGGCAAGAAGGTGAGAAGCAGGAAGCTTTGCCTGCCAGAGGTCTAGTCAATCCTATTGCCAGGCCTGCTGTAAACTAAGATTACAGAACGATCTTATGGCCTGAGGGCCCAGTTCAGGAAAATGATCAAGCTCTGGGTCACACCAAAGTTTGCAGAGCTGTGCTGTCTTGGCTGCTGTCATTGACCTCCAGAAACAGCCAACCTGGTTGGCCTTGACCAAACTGGAGGCCCTCTAACACAGCTGAAACGAGTCCTCCTCTCTCCCTGCCCCTTTCCCTCTCAGTAACATAGTACTTCCCAAGGGCAGACAAGACATTCCTCTCTGCCCAGAGCGAGTAGCTTTCATCAAAGGGGTGGGGATAGAGTGAGAGAAGTGAGTGGGAAGGGGGGAAAGACTCAGATCAGAGACCACCGAACACCTTCCCCCTAGGCCCCTTATTTAAAATGTCCCAGAAACCTGGAACATCACAGCAGGATGGGACCTTGAAGTCTGAGTGCTACTGAAATTCTTTATTTAGTGATAAGGGACCTGGTGCCCATACGAGAAAATAACATACATATATGTGTGTATGTGTGTGTATATATATATGGATGGATGGATGGATTTATGTATATATATTTTAAACTTAGATTTGTTTGAAGACATCAAATTCTCCTTATCCACCCCAGCATCTCTCTTTCTCTTACCCATACAGAAAAGAACACTGGAATTGATTTTAATGAATATTCTGTGGTCAGAAATCCCTACAGAAGACCCAGCTTACTACTATTTGTATCTCTTCTTCCTCCATCTTAATAACTGGCATCAATCTTCAGAATCAAACCAGAAACCAAAAAGGGCAGATAGCCTCAACGTCTCCCAGGACTCGGGTCCTTTCTCCAAATGCCCGAAAATAGTTGTGTAGTCTGGGCTCGAAGCATTCCTGGGACACGGATCCTACTGTCGCAAGGGGTCAGAATGCTGGGCTGCTGGACAGTTCCCTGGGACACATCTTCCCGTGGGTTCCATGCCACCCCTTAGTATCCACACCTTTTGAACATTCCTTAGAACCAGACAGAAAGGAGCACATTCCTCATTCTGTGCTGACATTAGAAGGAAGGTCCTCCAGCCCTTTGTGGGTTGTTCTTCTCAGGCTAAACTCCCTACTTCTGGCAACCCCTCTGATCTGGTACCCAGCTCCTCACTCCTTCTGGGGGGTTTTCTCTTTGGGTGCCCATTTTTGTCTGTATTTTAAGGAATCTTTGCAGACCTGACCAAGTTGGCATTTTCAGACTGTGTCTTTCTCTTCCACCCAGGCCAATCAGCTTCCTGCTAAGAGCATATTTTGGGGACAGATCTTCAGGACATGGCCAGATCTACTCATGCAGGTGCATTTAAAGACATACTACCGGATGATTTCTCTTTCTTCACACACCCTCCCCCAAATAACAGAACACACAGCACAGGCTTCACCTGTGGGATTTACATGACAAGGCAAATTAGCAAGTAATGTTGACAATGAGTAGTTACTCAATTGTATCTCTTTTCCGCACTTTTGCTGAATCGAGACTGGTGATAAACAGTCCAGCCTGGCCACTATTAAGCACAGGAAGAAGGATGTCATTTCTTGACGTGCAGGGCATGAAAGCTAAATCCACAAGCACACTCCGGGGCTGCCTGGGGGCAGATGAGGACTGGGTGATGTACGGGTTCACCTAGGAAACCCTGCACTGGCAGGTGCTCCTGTTCAAATTCTTTCTTTTCAATCAGTCCTTCCCAACACCCCCATGTTACTGGCAAAGGAAAGAAGACAGGGAGAAGCAAGAGGAGCTAGTCAGAGTGACTGAGTGGGTCAGGGCATTTCAAGTTCATAGAATCTTTACACTAAAGGATTATTTTAGGGTTCATCTGCCCACTCATATTAAAGCACAAAGAACTGAAGCTCTGGGGATAAATGACTAGTTCAAGGTCACAGTGGGTCACAGCTGAGATATCCAGATCCTAACCAATATTAAGTCCCTAAGCTGTACTGGAACATTCAATTTCTCCTCCAGTGTATCCTCCAAGGCCTCACTCTATTTTTCTCCTGTCCAGGAAGTTTCTCCAGCCTTCTCTGATTCTATAGAGATGTCTCCCCTCCCTGATGTCACAGAATGTGTCATCTCCATCATTCACTGGAACTATTAAATAGAATGCCCTTTGACATCCCATGAGTCATAGAACTTTGAGTTGGCAGGGTCATTAGAGGTCATTTAACTCATGCCTCACTTTCAAACTTTCATACTTCAGCTTCCCACTGTAGCTGAAGTTCCTTTGGAGAAGGTTGTTGTCATGTTGATGACTGTTATATTTGTCTACAGGACCCAGCACCATGCTGTGCATAAATGTCACCAGCCCCTCAACGCATATTTGGCTCAGGATGCCTGTTCAGCAATTACCAAGAATGTAATTGTCTGGTAGACTGAGATTCCAGTTCCAGGTCTGCCATTTACTCACAGTGTGACCCTGGACTAGGTACCTGACCTAAGAATGCTTCATAATGTGTAAAATGGGAATAAAAGCAGTGTCCACTCCATATATTTTATGTGAATTAAAAATAAAAGGCAAGAGTAAAGCTTTAAGCACTACATTAAGGATTCAATAACTATTTGCTACCCCTTGATCATTTTCAGGGACGTTCACTTTGTCAATGCCATTGACTTATACTCAGCTTCTAAAGAAGAGGTCCAGACACCGAAACTTGGGGGATCTTTCACCTCTGGGGGAAACTTCAATCTACATAAAGCAGGCTGGAACATGAAGGGGAGAGCAGAAACACGAGAGAAAGAGATCTGAAGAAGAGTCTTTTAAGTCTGGGCATTACTAGTAATAAAGCCAATAACTCAAACAAGAGAGGCAGAATGGAGGGAGGGAGGGCCAGGTATGTAGGTGACTTTGGTGAATGGTGATGCTAGGCAATGTGTGCAAAATTACCTTGAGGTCCCCCAACTGGACTTAGAGTAAAATGGGAATTCTACATTTTATTCGTTCATTGACACCCTTTAAAGCCAGGGATGTTTTACCACCACCAACTCTGGGCCCACAACCCAAAGCATGGCCGGAGGGCTTTGGCAGACACCAGCACCCCCTAGCGGTGGCTCCACACACCCCACTATTGGCAGGATTTGGCATGTTCTGACTTTGCACTCCCAGATGTGGAATATACAAGCTGGTAGTGAAAGACTGGCAAGTAGTGAAAGATTCACCCAGAGACAGAGACAAAAGCTAGGCAAGGATGTCTAAAAGATCTGGGGATGAGATGATGGAATGGGGCTGCCTTGGGACCTTGGGAAAGATATGGCCATAAATGACTCATAGTACCCCCCCACCAGCCTTCATTTCCAGCTCTGGCCCTCCCAGAGCTCACTGTACACTCCATGTTTACAGCAAACAGGGGAAGACCAACACAAATAAAAAGCCCACGTCTCCCTACACAGCTCCTGCTATACTCGGCCATCTGGCGACTACCTCGCTAGCCAAATCCCCCGGCAGGAGTGCCTTGAGCTGCCAGTCCAGGGCGCTGGGGGGAGGAGGAGGAGGCGGCGAGAACCCAAATCCCCACATGCATCCACAGGGCTCAGAGCTGCCAAGGAGGACAGCACCCCGCCACTCCACAGCAGGCAGTCCTCAGCGCCAGGCTCAGCAGCGTGCGTCAGAGAAGCTGGGAGCCTCCACGCGGAGGGCACCAGGGGACTCAGGCTGACGCCAGGGTCCTGGGGGATTCAAGACTTCCAGCTCCTCACTCAGCTCCTCCCTCAGCCTGTTCCGGGCTCCCTGACACCCATTCCCCCTTGAAAGCCAAAGTTTAAAAAGGGAGAGATTGCCAGCTCCAGGAATTCTGGGGTGACTCCTATAGCTGGCTGACTCCACATCCTTGGGAAATTGGAATGCTCTGGGGTACTGGCTCCCAAGTCACACCATACTCAAGAAGGTCCCCCCCTTTCCCCTCATTTAAACAGCCGTTTAGGGAGATTCCCACTCCTGACCTCTCATGGCACCCTGGAGTAGAGAGATTGTGAGGGTGGAGGGAGAGGTAGGATTGGAAGTGGTAGTATTGGGACACTCTCGGGAAAGACCCTTCCCTGAGGGGAGGCAGGAGGAGCTAGCCATTAGCCCAAGGTTAGTTCTTTGCCCTAAGGAGTGGCATCTCCACCCTCATCCCCCTCCCTGGAAACAGGCAGCCCCACAGGTGCACGTGGAAAGAGCTATTGCTGCGTGTGTGTGTGTGTGTCCGCATGTGTGTGTATGCTTGGGTGTGTGTGTCGCACACCAGACGCACCGCCGCGGGAAGTCCCCTGGGAACCTGCCAGGCGCTCTCCCGCCTTGCCTCCAGAAAGCTCAGCATGCTCAGGTTACAGCCAGCTGGGGAGAGCCCAGGGGCCAAAACCCGAGGCTCAAGAGCAGACCATGAGAGGACCTGGCACTCGCTCAAATCTCCAGAGTCAGCCAGCATGAAGGGGGGGGTCCCAAAAATACATTAAAAAATATTATGACTCCCAGGAGAGGAGAGTCTAGTCCATTGATTACCCTTTGAGGCCTGTCAGGCCTGCAAAGAGTTAACGTCAGAGGTTCAAGCCGGGATCCTGAAGACACTGACTGCGAAGGCCCATCACCCCAGCAATGCCCGAGCTGAGCCGGATCCCGGGAAGAAGAGTTCTCGGGAGTCTCCGGGCGAGCCCCCGGCGCCTTCCAGGCGCTGTTGTTGGCCAGACTCCGACAACCAATCGCGCCCCGCGCCCCCAAGAGGGGAGGGGTGAGCGAGCGATCAGCGAGCGCGGGAGAGCTAAGGGGAACAACATTTTTGTAAACGCTCTCCGAGATAATTAAGCTATCAATTACCCGGGTGGGAAATCAGCCGCGCTTCCCACAGCTCCACTGAAGGGCCGACTCCTCCGGGATTCGCGCTGGGAACCAGCAGGCAGCAAGCCGCTGGCGAACTTTCTGATTAACTTTTCCGTTTGAGCCCCCACCCCGCCCCACCCCTTTTCTTCTCCCCTTCCCTTTTCTTGCTCTTGAGTTATTATTATGAGCCCACGGATTGAGCTGCGAGGACAAACCCGCTCTCCGCTGGGAGGGGGGTAGGAAGGCGATGCGACAACGGGGGTGGAGAAACAGTTGGAGAATCTGAAAGTGGAGACTTGGGCTCAGAGTCCCAGTCTTCAGAAATCACCCAATCCTCCCCAGTCCCATTTCACAGATGGCCAAAACTGAGGCCCAGAGAAGGGAAGCGACTTAGCCAAGGTCACCCAACCCAAACGGAAACCGAGTTTATGTGGGCTGGGTGAGTGTACGAGCAGCTTCTCCGCTCCGATTCTCGAGAAAATCTATCCGGAAGAGCAGAGCCAACAACTCCGAGGCGAGAGCGAGGGGGCGGTAACCGCGGGCGGCCAGTGACCGTGCCGGAGGAGCAGCGGGCGGCTGGACCCGGACCTCGCTTCGAAGCGGAGGACTACCACGGCCCCTAGCTCGAGCACATTCAGCGATCCGAGGTCTCCGGCGTCAGGAATAAATCGCGGCAGAGCTCAATGTCTGGACTGAGAGACCGAGGGACAGGTCCCCGCTGCGGGAGGGTTGGCACGCCCCCGGGCTCCCGCCACGCGCTCTGCGGGACCTCCTGCCCCACACTCCTTTCCAACCACCTGTATGCCCTCCGGGCCCCTCGGCTGCCCTCTCCCAACCCTGCTCGGGGCAGCCCGGGACGGGGATCCCCAGGGCGCCCCCACCCGTCCGGCTTCACTTAGGGGCTCACGGTTCCTCGGGGTCCCGCGTGTGCCAGCGCCCAGCCTTACCCAGGGTGAAGAAGGGCAGCTCGGTGTTGTCCAGGTCGTCCTGCACCGCGATGCGCCCCGGCAGCTCGTTGCGCACAAAGAGCAGGAGGCGCGACTCGGCGGCAGTGCCCGCGGAGCCGGCGGAGCCCGGAGACGCAGCGGCGGCGGCTCCGGCCCCGGTGCCAGTCCCGGCCCCGGCGCGGGCGCCGCTCCAGCCGATGTCGCTCTCCCGCAGGGCGGGCAGCGTGGACACCGTGACGGTCTTGAGCCGGCACGGGCTGTCGGGCTCCCGCGAGGCGGCGGCGGTGGCGCCGGCCAGCAGCGGCGGCGGCAGCAGCAGGAGCAGGAACAGCAGCAGCGGCGGCGGCGGCGCCGGGTGGAAGCCCAGCCTCAGCCGCCCCCGGAGCCCCGAGCTGGGGCCGGGGCTGCGCCGGGCGCCGGCGGCGGCCATGGCGGGAGGGGCTGCGGTGCTGCGAGCCGCGGCGGCGGTGGCGAAGGAGGAGGAAGAAGGGGCAGCGGCGGCGGCGGCGGACGCCGAGGCGAACCAGGACGCCTGAGCTAAGGAGCCGTGGGAGCCGCTCGCCAGCAGCCCCCAGCTCCCGGCTCCGCCTCCCGCTCGGCCCTGGACCGCCCCCCCGCGCCGCCTCCCCGGGCCCAGCCGCCCGCCCCCTTCTCTGGCTCCCCCCGCAGACCCCGAGCGTTTCGGAGGCTCCGCCCGGCCTCGTGCAAATCCCAGTCGCCCCCTCTCCTTTCCCAAGATCCCCCAATGCCGCCCTCCCAATGTTCGTTAGCCACACCACCCCTCTCCAAATTCCTAAGACTTAGGGACCCCCTTGCGCCTCCCCTAATTCCCCCTGGCTCAACCCAGCTTGCCCAGCTTCACCCCACCCTGGCTCAACCCAGAGGCTGCACCTGGGGGCGCGTCTTAGCCCAGCCTTTCTCCAGGCCCCGCCTTCTTGGGGGTAGGGGGCGCCTCTGGATGGCCAAGGCTTAACTGTCTCTCCTCAAGCCCAATAACAACTCCTGTACCCTCTTCCAGTCCCTGAAATAAGTCCTTGTCGCCTCAGAGCCCACTCCCCACCCACTTGCCCACAACTCACGCATTCATTCTCCCACCACGAGGACCCCACCTGTCCCCTCCACCCAGGCCTCCGCGGTTGCACTAACTGCTAATGGCCCGAGGGGTGCCCAACTCCACCCTCTAGCCCCCACCCTCCCAAACTGACTCGGGCCAGGATACTCTGGCCCCCTAGCTGCCGCCCTGCAAGCCAGCCCACTCACACCCTTTTGTTTTGGATCCCTACTCCTAGCTGGGAGCAGCTCTACTTGGCTGCTTCTTGCTCTCTGAGTGAAATTCCTGAAAAGGGTGCGAGGTATAGACCTACTGCTCTGCTCCTGGCTCCCACGGGCTCCTACATCCTCTGCCCCATTCCCAGAGGAGGGGTCTGTTCACCAGCTCTTCACCCCTAGTCCTCCTCCTAGATTCAAGTTGAGCAGTAAACCTAGGTCCTCAACACAGGGCAGCCTTTGGCCTTGGGCGGAGACTGTCTCTGAGCCACCTACCTCGGGTCCTCCAGGGAACATAACCTCGGGCAGGGATCCAGTGCTCCAGAGGCCCCCCTTCTCCACACCCCTACTTCCTTCATCTTTCCCTTCTCTGTTCTCTCTTTCATCTCTCCACTCATTTCCTTCTTCCTCATCTTGACTTTAATCTTATAAATGCTTCCTCCCTATAATTTGTGAGCCATTTCCCGTCTCTGTATTGCTTGCCCATGTGCACCTTTTGTACCATCTCTGTGCATTAAGTTCTCTCTTCTTAGCTCTTCCCTGTTCTGCCTCTTTCCTCCTTTCTGTCTTTAACCCTTCATGTGAATTGCCTTTTTCGTCTCTCTCATCACATTTTATTTACTTCTTTGTGACTTTGGATAAAGGCAGAGGACTGAAAAGAAGGAAAATTCAAAGCTGTTTTGTGACCTTGGACTCAGTACTGCTGTTTGTTAAGCATTCTCCGAATGCTAGACATGGACGTGTGTTAGCTTTTATACAGAACCATAATCCAATGAGTATTATGATTCCATTTTCCAGATGAGGAAACTGAGATCAAGAGGTCAGGGAGGTGAAGGAACTCCCCAAGGTCACACAGCTAATGAACGAAGAGCTGAGACTGGAACCCCAGGCTCCAAAGCCTTGCCTGCTTCCATTAAATTACACTGTCCTCAGTGACCTTGAAAGAGCCCACCTATCAAAAATGTTGGGAAAGGCATATCTGTATGAGTGCATTTGGGTCTCTTTCAGCTCTGAGGTTTGTAAGGGATGCCTCTCCTGTCTCAGTTTACTAATCTGTGAACCCAAACAGGGGTGTGGAATCTGGCAATTCAAGTCCTCTGATTCTAAATCGTCTCCTGCCTCTGTGATGCCTGCTCCAGTTCGTTTACTGCTCCAAAATATGTCGCCCTGCCTCCCTCAGCCTCTCCTTTGTACCCTTACAATCCGCCACTATCCTCTGCAATGGGGCTTTCCGATTCTCTATGCCCCTTTCTTCAAATATGCTGACATAGTCCATTTATAGAAGTGCACACCAGGAAAAAAGGGCTCCCTTATGTAAGGCACAGTCTGTGCAAGTCCTTCATGGACCTCTGGTACAAAGGCCTGTCGAATGTGACCAACACTTTCATTCATTCATTCACCAACGAATATCCAGGGCTCCTACCAGGCACTACATGGGGATGCAGAGATGGATAAACACAGCTCCTGCCCCTGGAGAACCTATAATGAAGGGGGGAGGGCGATGAGACAGGCACAGAAATATCTCAGATATCAGGCAGGCGGGTAGGCAGACAGACATGTGTTTCTCTTATGAGCTGCTTTGAAACTTACGCTTGGAGAAATCAAAGAAAGCTTCCCAGAGGAGGTGGCATTGGAGTCGAGCCATGAAGAACTAGTAGCATGGGGGTGGACATTCCAGGTTAAAGCTGGCATTTGGCAGTCTTTGCAACTACTCCGCATCTGAATGAATTTCCTACATCACAGGGTGCTTCAGTCTCTGAAGCACAGCCCAGCTCCTGGGAAGATGTTAAAATTTCCGGAGACTTTCTCAGTCTCCACTGCAACCAGGACTTGGGCATGTGAGTCAAAATTCACCAATCAGATCCGCCCACCCCCGATGCTGGGAAGGAAGTTGGAATCAAGCAGAATCTACTTGGGGACCAAAGTGACAACATTCAGGTTTCATTGCTGATGGAAATGGTTCTAACAGCCCTGCTCAGAGACCAGTGTCATTGGTGTCAAGAGTGTGAATTGCCCTATTTGTGCCTGACTGCAGCTGCTACAGTAATATCTCCATCAGCCAGTTCTGTGCCGTGATTTGGAGTGGTGCTCTTGACTTCATGGACTCTAAGCCCAAATCCCATGCCTTCCTGGAGATTCTAAGTCATCTAATATCACTTTACAGAATTCTGTTTCTGCTTAAATTATCCAGAATTGGTGTCTGTTGCTTGCAACTAAGACACCTGCCTGAGAATACAGCAAGTGGAAACAAATGGAGGGCAGAGAGGGCAAAGCTTATGAAGGGAAATGGAGGAAGTTCAGTGACGGGGCAGAGGGAGTGGTTGAAGACAAGACAGAAAAGGCAGGCAAGGAATTTGCTGCTCATTTCGAGCAGAACCTACTTTATCTAGTAAGCAATGTCAAATTTGGACCAACCACAGAAAAAGAACTCATATTTCTGAACGTATACTCTGAGACTTCAAGACTTTATGTAGTATGTCAATGAATGATGATAACAATTCCTGCCTTCTGGTGGTAGTGAGGCTTCAGAAATAGTTATGCAAAGTGCTCAACATCGTAGGTGCTCAATAAATCGAAACTGGTGCTTTGAGGTGTAATCCCAGCAGCATCTGGAGTAAGGCTGGTTACCCCCATTTGATAGATGTGGAATTGGAGGCTCAGGGAAGCTAAGAAACTTGACTTTGATCATGCAGTTACCAAGTGGTGGAACACAAGTCCGCCTGACTCCTAAATTCTTGCCGTCTCTGCCACAGATGCCACCTCCCTGCACCAACCCTTCCCCGCCTATCCGCCCATCCACGGTGTGCTGTGCCTTCACTATTCATGTTCTAATGTCCTGTCTTGTGGCCAGTGGCACCAATCCTCTCCCCCTCAGCTTCTCCCTTCCCTTCTCCTTTCCTCTTCACTCAGTCACAATTCGTTATTCATTCAATTAGTTACATTTCATTATTGATGCAATTTACTCTCATCCAGGTTCCCCTTGTACCCCCATCTCTGACTCCACTCATCTGAAATTCCTTTTCATTCTTTCCAACTCCTTCCCAGTCCTCCAGCAAATGCTTCCTCTTTCATGTTTCATATTTGTCTTTCTAGGTAGTTTTGCAAAATGTTTTTTTCTCCCCCTCCTCCTCCACACTCTGTTTTTTTAAAAATTCCTTCTATTCAAACCATCTGACTGAGGCAGCCTACTGTAGTTGGACAAGCAGGGACTTGGAAAAACAAGACTTTGGTTGAGACATTATCTTTGCTATTTACCTACCGACTCAAGCCGCTTAAGGCCTCTGCTAGACCTTTCTCTTTCTCATTTGTGAAATGGGAAAGTAGCACCCACTTTTCAGGATCATTATGGGAATCAGATGAGATCCCATGTATGAAAACGTCTAGCCCAGATGAGGTTCTCGTGAATGTTATAAGTAAATCCAAACATCTTACAGTGTCGAACTCCCTGTCCTCCTCTCCACCCCTGTGTAACAAGATCCTCACCACCACCACTCTGTTCCAGCTGCATATATCTCTCTTCTGCTCCACGGATATTTCAAGCTCTTGTTGGCCCAGTGTTTCCACACAGACTCCTCCTTCTGCCTAGAGAGACCTCCCTCCAGAATTCACCTGGCTGGCTTTCACTTACCTGTAAGTCTTAGCTCATAAAGCAGTTTCCCTAAGACGACTAACCACTCAGTCTAGGCTAGCCCTCTTTATCTTCACTGTTATGTCCTTTCAGATCCCCTTATAGCTTTTTTAATCACACCCATTCCATATTTTAATAATTGTCCATTGATTGATATAGTTTCTTGATATGTCTTCTTTTTTTTTTTGTGAGGAAGACCAGCCCTGAGCTAACATCTGTTGCTAATCCTCCTCTTTTTTTTGCTGAGAAAGACTGGCCCTGGGCTAACATCCGTGCCCATCTTCCTCTACTTTATATGGGATGCCACCACGGCGTGGCTGACAAGCAGTGCATTGGCGGGCGCCCGGGATCTGAACCCGTGAACCCCGGGCTGCCAAGCGCGGACGAAACCGCTACGCCACCGGGCGGCCACTTGATATGTCTTCCTCACTAGACTGGGAGCACCAAGAGATGAAAGACTGTGTGTGTCTTGGTCACCACCATGTACACTTGAGCTACTACTGTGACTGACATAGGGGAGACACAAAATAAGCATTTTGTCAATGAATGATCGAGTATTGATTGACTTTTTACTCTAAGACAGGTATTGTTCTAGGCACTAGCCATCATTCTATGGTGAGGAAAATAGACCATCCTTATGGTTTTCTACAGTGAGTGCGTTTTCCTCCCTCTGTCCATCTGTCTGTTCCTCTTTCCCTCCTTCCTCTCTTCCCTCCCTCCCTCCGTCCCTTTTTTCCTTCCTTCCTCCCTTCCTAGCTTTCCACGATTCAAGTAATTTTTTAAAGTCATTCTTCTTCAAGCCTCAAGATGACCTCTAGAACACAAATAAACTCCAATCAAGGAGGAGAGCTTGTTATCTCCTGCTTCGTCTCTACTCTATCTAAGTTCAATCTTCCATCAATCCTCTTCCTACCCACAAATCCCCGCCATTTGTTTTCTCTCCCTTCAATCATTGCCCGCTCTGTGACTCATACGTTCTTTTAATCCTGCCTTGCTCCCTGCAACATGTGGACTCCATCCATCACCCAGAACATTGTTTCCTTTCTTTCCCTTCAGCCACCTCCCCTCAGACACTCTCTTGTCTTAGCTCTGCCAGCCCCTCGGCGTCTTGACCCGTGCGGAGTCCAGCTCCATCAGTTGGTGTAGGACCAATTACAAGATTAAGGTCAATCTTGAAGCTTTTCCCTTTATTGTTGATGTATCCAAAATAGATCACTGTAAATATCTGTTACTGCTGTCTGTTTCTTTGACTCAGAAACTTCTCCTTGATGTAAGTTCAAATTATTTTCTCTACCGTTTACTAGTTGGCTACTTTTTAGTGATTCACAACCTCTCTGAGCCTTAATTTCTTTTCCTGTAAGTGGGGTAAAGGGAAGGTTGAATGAGCCAGCAGGAATAATACCCAGTGCTCTCTTGGCACATAAACTGGTCCTCAGTAATGGTATCTTGTTTCCACCTCCAAACGTCTATTTATTTGGTCCTTCTGTGACCTCTCTGTCTCTTTGCTTTCATCTCTCCATTTCTCATTTCCCTGTTCAGAACATTTCCACTCTATCTTACTTAGAGCAAACTTTCACCATTGTCTCTAACTTCTCTTTCGTGAAAAATGAAAGAATATTTTAATCACCGTTGTCTTTCTTCATTTCTACTTGCATCTGTTTGACTGATTTCTGCTGCAACCCAGTACTTCTCTGACTCTTTCCCTTAACAATTCTCAAATTTATTATCTTTTTACTCCAGCTCATACCTTTCACTACATCCCACTTCCCCCATCCCCAGTCCTCTAAATCAACTCCTTCTTGTTCCGTGATTTACTACAGTCATTTCATATCCTTCTTACACCATCCAGTCAAAATCCTCACAGTACTCCTTGCAAGTCTCTCTCTCTCTTTCCTCATTCATCCTTTTGCATTTTCTTTTTCAAGTCCACTCATCTTTAATTCATCCCCATCATTCATTTGCTTGTGCCCAAATCTCAGTACCTCTTTGTCTACTTAATCATTTAACCTATTCGTGTTTCCTTCCTCCTTTGTTACATTTGTCATCTTCCATAATTAACATATATTTAATGGGTGATGTTCCTTTGGATCTCTTTTTCTTACAAATCTTACTACTGGTGAATTTTCAGGACCCTCTTTCTGGGTCCCACTGGCTCTTCTTGTCTGGAATCTTTTCTCTCTGGGACTCTGCTTTTTTTCAACAACAAAAAAAGCCTTGCAGTATCTGCTCTATATTTATTCAAGCTGAACTGCTAACCTGGTGCATTAGAATGTATATTACTAATGAAAAATGTAAGCTTTATTCTCTGCTACAGCATACTAGGTCATTTTCCTTTCTGCAGCACATTATTTTTACTATTATATTTTGAACTGGCAAACATGATGTCAGTATAGAGTGACCATTTTTACAGCATTTTCTGTACGCCTACTATGAGTTAGGCACAAGACACATTTTTTCTAATCTAATTCTCATAACCACCTGCGAAGTTGGAATTCTTAATCCCTGCTTTACATGGAAAGAATTGGGAACAGGTAGAAAATGTACAGCCTGTAATATGGAAGGCAAGTTACTTTTAATAAAGTCCTTCCAACTCCTTTGGGGAGAAATTCGAAACTGGCCCCGGTATGCAGAGGGCAAGGAGAGACTGAAGAAAGAGGCAGACGACTCCAGATTGGTAGGTGGCAGGTTTAACAAGCAAGGGAACTCACATATGATGCTTGTCTTAGGCGGCTGCAAGATGAGCAGATCTCTGCACCCACCTGCCAGAATCTTAGAAGTTCATATAGAGGCCTTAACGGGGTTCAGTCACGTATAACATCCAGATGGTCTCAACAACACATTACTCTTTCAAGGTTGCCTCCTTGAAATGGTTCTGGCTATGGGAACGGTGGGCAGAATGTACATTTCAAGGACAGGTGAGGGGATGAGAGCCTCTGATTGCCTGGATCCAGCTCATAGGGCAACCAGCCATCGCATCCTCTCAATGACCTCCTCCAACAAGACAGTATACTGTAGGGGTTAAGAGTTTCCATACTTTTGCAGGAGGGATGATGACAGCCACTTTTCAGGAGTATTATTTAATATTTATCTTCTTTGCTAAATTACATGAGGGCAGAAATCCTGTCAACCTTGCTCCCTGCTGCCTGCATGTGTTAAACCATCAGTGATTATTTGTGGAATGAATAAATGAATGAATGAATGAATGTTAAAAAGACAATCTCTTGCATAAGATGACACTGGTTTTGAATTTCAGCTCTGCCGTTTAATACCTCTGTGACCTTGCACGTAGTAGGAAGAGAGCAGATATCTTCTCACAGTCTGCACCTTTAAGTTTGTTGATACATGCTGTTGTATGCACGTTGTTTTTAGTTTTTAAGTGATGTTACTAAGCAACCTTCAGAGCCAGGCAAACCAGGGTTCAATTCCCAGCTCTCCCAGTTGCTAGCTTTGGTGCCTTGGGCAAGTTATTTATCCCTTCAAGCATCACTGCTTCATCTGTAAAATGGGAATGATACAACCTCTCTATTATATTCAAGGACAAGTGCTGGTTTAGTTGATGAACTGGAGTGAGATCCCAAGACAGCCTGCATTTCAAGTCCCCTGCACAGTTTGTACTAGCAGGGGTCTTGTTGCCCTGACACCTACTCCATGGCCTCCTGTAACTGTTTCTCCCACTATCTTAAGGAGCTTTATGTAAACACAACTCCCAGCCCCTTGTTCAGATGTATTTCGGGGAGGCAGAGGACACCCCCCACTCCTGACCCACTTACCAAGCTATATTTGATGACTACTATTGTATGATGGTCTGCAGACTCAGCACGGCTGGAGCTCTGCAGGCTCCAGATGTCTCCTGAAGGTCCAGCTGCACTCCATCTCACTCTAGAAAGGTTTTCTGCAAAATCTATTGGAAGTCCCACTTCCCACCTCTGGGCAGAATCTATAATATATATGTAATTTTTCCTTTTTTTTTTTTTTTTACTGAGGCTCTGGTCTACAGAGGGAAAAAGAAAATAATATTTAAACTCAACAAAGCCCTCCCTCCCTCTCTTCTTCCCTCCTTCCCTCCCTTTCTTCCTCTCATCTTTTTCATGGAATATTATGGAACACTCTGCTCCAGGAATGGGGATACAAGGATGAAAAAGACAAAAATGGTCCCTGAACTCATGGAGCATACAGTCTAGTCAAGAGACACAAATAATCAAAAATGAATACATGGGAGGAGGAAATGGGGAGCTGCTATTCAATGGGTATAAAGTTTCAGTCATGCAAGACGAATAAGTTCTAGAGATCTGCTGTACAACAATGAGCCTGTAGTTAACAATATTGTATTGTACACATAAAAAATTATTAAGGGGCTAGATCTCATGTTAACTGTTCTTACCACAATAAAAAAGAGAATATATGATTAAACGTTTTTTAAATGTTCTATGATGGAAGAGAATGTGGTTCTATGAAGTAGAATAATGAAAGCATTCATTTATTTTTGAGGACCAGGTGATGCATCTCTGAAAACATGGCAATTAATTAGAAACAAGGAAGGATGAATAGGAGTTGTTATGGCAAGGTGGGGTCAGGAGAGAACTCCAGGGAGCGGGAACAGCAAGCACAGAGGCCCTGAGAGAGAACTTGGCAAATTCTAGGAGCCCAACATTTGAAGTTGGTATGACTAGAGAGTTGAGAGGGAAGACTAGAAAAGGATGAAATGAGTCCCGGAAAGTTAGTATGGCTTAAATTATTCAGGTCTATTTAGGCCGTGGTAAGGAGCTTGGATTTAATTCTAATTTAAATGGAAAGCCATGGGTAATTTTATGGAAGAGGGTGATATAGTCAGATATACATTTTTTAAATTCTACTTCGGCTTTTGGTAGAGAATGGATTTGAGTCGTACGAGAGAGGACAGCAGAAGCCTAGCGTGGACGCTATCACAGCTGTCCAGGTGTCAACCTCTCCAGGACGCAGATCTTGCCATTACAGTCTCCCCCACCATGCGGTCCTATAGCTTGCACACACTGGTAGTGGGGAACTAATTACCTTCATTGAACATTGGTTCTATCTTTGGTTGGCTCTGACCAATAGAATGTGCTGATTCATATTTTCCATGTTGAATCTACCACTAATTGAATCAAATTCCATATTTTGGGGAAGCCATATGGGGCACGTTTCATGAAAATTCTCCAAGTGTCTGAAGGCGTCTATCTTTTCCTCTCTTTCAAAGAATGACTGTCTCTGTGGGCTACCTCCTCCACTATTCTTTGCCTGGGTATTAAGATGAAAACAACAACAACAATAATTGACAATAACTTCCATTCACATTGAATATATCTACATTCCTCAACATAACATTTGACTTCCACAACCTTGGGAGCCAAAAGGACAGGGATTTTTAGCCCCATTTACAAGTGACAGGAATAAAATTCAAAGATGTGATTTACCCAAGGTTGGGCAGATAAAAAAAAGTTGCAAGAATTGAATCCTGAATCAAGTCCTACAACTCCAAGTCCAAGATTTTTCTTCACCCTAGAGCAAGAGGTAGCATAGACGGAAGATAAGCTTATGGGTTCTGATATCGGATTAATTGTCTGAGTTCAAGTCCTGACTCTGATACTTACTGTGTTACCTTGGGAAAATTACTTAACCTCTCTGAACTTTGGTTTCTTTATTAGAGAACAACCAAAGTACCTACCTCATGGAGTTGGATGAGGATTAAATGAGCTAATAGATTAAAAGCATGAAGCACAGTGTCTAGCCGATATTCATAATCAATAAATATATAATCAATAAATGTTAGCTATTAGAGTATCCTAGACCTTCTTGTTGAAAAGCAAAGGTGGTGAAATAAAAGTTGCTGTTGGTTTAGTATAGGGTATCTCGGTTTAGACTATTAACTCTGCCATAATGTCATGGATAAGGTACTGTATATAATCAGTGACCTGGTTCTTCATCTGTAAAATGGGCATAATCACACCTAGCTCACAAAGTTGTTGTGAAAAGTAAATTCTATAAACAATAAGAGAAATCACCTAGCACCAAGAACTATGTACTCAATAAATGTTAATTTCCCTTCTCTCTGCTTTGATTTAACATCATTCCCCCTAGGAAGACTTCTCTGATGCTCCAGGCTGGGTTAGACACCTTCCTTTTTTTGTTCTTAGCTCCTTGCACCTACCTGGAGCAGAGCACAGAGCACACTGCATTAAAAGTATGCTTATCTGTCAGTGCTTATCTGTCTCCACCTTCAGGATGGAGCTCCTTGTTGTGCCAGGTACTGTTCTAAGCACTTTGCAAATCATAACATATTTAATCTTTATGTGAACCCTAGGACAGAGGTGTCCTATCATCCTCTTTGTACCAGTTAGGAAAATAAGGCAATAGTCGGGTGGAATCGCACATCCCAGGTTCACAGCTGGCATGGAGGGGGTGCTCACTTGTTCCTTCTTGTTGTTGGGTCTCAGGGCAGGTGTCATTTCCGGAGAGAGGACTTCCATGACTCCCTGCTCCTAAGGACTCATGCATTCACCATCATTTCCATGTTGACATTTTCTCCACCACAACTGATTCCGGGATTGATTGATGGATTGTCTCCATCACTCAAACGCAAGCTGTTCAAGGAAAGAGATTTTGCCTCTCTTGTTCCCTGCTACATACCCAGCCCTTAGCAAAGTCTCTGACACCCAGGAGGTGCTCAAGAAGTATTTGTGGAATAAATGAACAAACGCATGCATTTATTAATTACTGAATTTAAATTTGTAATTCAAGAACAATGGCCTATGTCAAACCATATGTTTTATGTTCTTGTGAACGTTAGTGGTATTTTAAACTGAAGATGGGCCGGGGGATGAGGGAGACTGCACAGACAGAGATAGCACTCCCTTCTGCCCTGCACTGGGTCTTCTGGACTCTCAATAGCATCACTTCTCTCTGACCAGCTGGCCAACAGCTGGTGAGATGCCCTCCCCTTGGAAGGCAGGAGGGGTTTCTGCTCAAGGTGACAGGATGGGGAAGCAGGATGAAGCTGCACAGGGGAGAGATATACTGCAATCGTGGCATTAAGCCTGAGGTTTGAGATGCCCACTAAGATTCACTGGGAAAAAATAATACTTGAAAAAAGTGTAATGTCTAGTATTTATCACCTCGGTCTACTGGTAGTTCATTCTCCCTGACATCTATGGAGATTCTTAGGAACTAATATATTGTCTAACACCTACCCTGTCGATGCACTATGCACTTTTTTTTGTTGTGGTTAGCTTTAATTCTCACCCGTTATTCTCAAATTAATTTTTGTTGCTCTAGGTCTTATGTAATCCATTAGCACAATATTTAAGTTCCAAAACAACCTTTCTAATCTACTCTCTTACTAATTTTTCTTCCTATAACCTATGTCTTTACTCCACCCTGTACACACTCCAAATTCCCTGTTACTCTGTCTAGATTATTTTTCCCTAATACTCTGCATGCACTTACAGCATCCATCCTGTAGGGCCATTTCTGATTCTTATCATGTCCTTTATACATAATAGTTTTTTCCTTTACATATCCTTATTCCTTGTGCAACTTATTTATAAAACAGCTAATGTTTTTATCACATATGCTATTTGTATTTAAGGCTGTGGTGCTTTAGATTATTGTCCAGCAAATATTCATTTCCTTCCTCCTCTTGCTGTGAATAGAGGGACTTCCCCAGAAGTCACTGATGTTGAAATTGGTCACATGACCTGCATTGGCTAGTGATGTATTGGCAGTCATTATATGAATCAAGGCCTTTGTAGTGGAGCTGTCTCTTTATACTTCTGCCATTGTCATGAGAGGAATGTGCCTTTTCTGTGTAGCCCACCGGTCCAAGAAGGGTGACAGATATGAGAGCACACCTGGATCTAACCCACAGTTTGGAGACAAGCCCAGCCAAGCCAGCCTAAATCAGCAGACTCCCCCAGTCAACGTTCAGATGTTTGAGTGAGAATAAATGATTGTCATTTTAAGCCACTGAGTTTTACAGTGGTTCTATTACACAGCATTTTTGTGGTAGTAACTGACTGATACAAAGTCTCAACTCCTTTGCTATACTCTGAGTTACTTGAAGCCCAAAGAGCCTGACTCATCTTTTTTTACTCATGCAAAATTCCAAGGCACAATCCTAGTACATATTTGTTGAACAAATGAATGGAGGAATAAATGAATGTTTAAAGAACTTTAGAGAGAGATTCAAGAATCAGGGAAACTAATGTATTCATTAGTTCAGCAAGAATTTATTGAATACTTATTTTGTGCCAGGCATTGTGCTAGAGGAACAGTATTCAGTGCTAAACAAACCAGACTTGGCTTCTGGATGTTCCTTGGTGGCTTGGGAAAGCTGGAGAATCAGGGATTCATAATGCAGTCAATGTGCAAACTCTGATTATCCTTGAATTGCATGCGAGGGCGCCAAAATAATCAGAGAAGTGATAATGGATAGAAAAGAGCAGAAGATCCCTCTCTCACTGCTGATTCCCATTATCTCAGGTTAAGAGCAAATTCCCAGACAGATGGGAGGAATTTGCATCCATTTGAAGAAAATCAGTAGTAGAAGCTGACCCAAGGGGTAAAATTGAAATCTATAGGGATAGGTATTGGTTGGTCATTTTCTGATTGCTGAATGACACCTCTGTCCCTTTCCACTTTCATGGCGAGGCTGTCAGCATGCTGAGCTAAATGTCATTATCATCTGTAAATCAGAAGCCTGGATCTGTGACTTCCAGATCTGACAGTCTGACCTCAATGCCCTTTTCTGAGAGCTTTTCCTGATTATTGGGCATTTCTGTCACACTTTCCTGCCTACCTGACCTCCTCGCTCCAAAGGTGTGGCTAAGGTAGCTTGTGGCTGATGACTTCTGTTTCATAAAACAAAGACTTCCAGGAATGGGAACCAGGGTGCTGAAATTCTTAATCACGGAAGGCATTAACAGAGCCAAGACTTCAGTCCAGCTTCCCTTGCCTTGGACACCAGCCACTGAGGAACAACATTCATCCAGCATGTGCTTTAGCATCACCTAAGGCTTTCCGTTTGCGTCTATGTTTTTGAAAGAGCAAGAAGCTAGTACAGATGGACTGTGAGAGAGAAAAGGCAACTTTTGCAGAGCTCGATGGATGACACTCCAAAAGAAACGCATGGCTATTTGCAAAACTAGCATCTTTCAACTTGAAAGAATAAGTTGGGACTTTTTACTACCTCCAGCAAATGTCACTTGGATGTGCTAGCAGACCCTAATGGGGACAGCGGCCATTAGAAAATAAACTTTTAGGTCAGGTAGACAACTATCAGCAGAGATCTATTTTCTAATCACTGTGCAATTTAAATGTGATAATGCATGTACAGCATTTAACTCACTATTTATCACAGGGCAACAACAACAAAATAGTAATAGTAACATTTATTGAGTACCTGTAATACACCAGGTGGTATGCTAAATGCTCTGACGGTTTCATCTCAATTAGTCCTTTCAACAGCTCTTAAAATGTCAATAAAATGAAATTTAAAGAGCTAGGAACTGTATGTGTTGCCATTTGACATATGAGGAAACTAAAGCTCAGAAAGTTGAAGTTCCTTGTCCGGAGTCACACAGCTAGCGGGTGATGGGCCAGGATCTGCTCTCAGGAGATCTTTCTCTAGAGCTCCTGGCGACAACCACTAGTCCAAACTCCCTCTCATCATCAAGATTCGACAGATGATACATGAAGGCTAACATCATCATTGCTATTATCATTTTCTTTTTTTGTGTGTGTGAGGAAGACCAGCCCTGAGCTAACATGTGTTGCTAATCCTCCTCTTTTTTTTTTTTCTGCTGAGGAAGACTGGCCCTGGGCTCACATCCGTGCCCATCTTCCTCTACTTTATATGGGATGCCGCCACAGCATGGCTGACGAGCAGTGCATTGGCAGGCGCTCAGGATCCGGACCCGCCAACTCTGGACTGCCAAAGCGCGAACTAAACTGCTGCACCACCGGGCCAGCCCCCATCATCATTTTCTTTATTGTAACCATAATTATTAGGTGCCATAGCCAGAAAAGTCACTACATAAGGGTAGTTTTCTGGAATGTTCTTACTGAAAGAAACTGTTTATTGAAAAGTAAGGATGCACGTTTAAGTGTGCCCTTTGGGGCCAAACTATAGGAGACAGATAAAAAGGAGAGAAAAGGGTCTTTAGAGGCCAAAATACTTGGTTCTGACTTCACGGTACAGTAGCCTAGGACAGGCAATCCCTGAGTCATTTGAAAAACGGGATGCAGTTGATTGTATCATAGCCCAATTCTTCACCTCTCCCAGAGTCTGCAGCCCTTGCCAGGTGTCTTTGCAGTTCCTCTTAATAAAGAGGTAGAATCTTGAATCAGGGATTGGCCATGTGACTTGTTTTGACCAATAGAATGAGGCAGAAGTGATGGTGGGCCAGTTTTGAGCCTTGTGTGTTTCTGCTTCCCATCATACGCTTCTGCAGCCACTAGGAGAAGCACATGCCTGGACTAGCCTACTGGTCTGAGAAGGAGGATGACAAACACGTGGGGCAGAGATTCCCCAGCTAAGGAGCTGCAACCCAGCTCAGCTTAGAGCTGAATCCCAGCTGATCACAGATCCATTGATGAGCCTAGCCCAGATTGCTGACCTCCAACCAATCCACTGACATGTCAGCAATAATAATAAATAATTGTTGTTTCAAGCCACTGAATTTTGGGGTAGTTTGTTATGTAATAACAGGTAACCAGTGCAGAGAATGATCATACATCCTTCTGCCCAGTACCTGGCACACAGCAGCTGTTGAATAAAGAATAGTTCCCTTTCATACCTCTTCAATCAATCAGATTGAAGTCTCAGTTCCTGCCAGTGAAAGTCCCAGAATTATGTGAAGATCATCAGTCACAGAGGTGGAGGAAGCCAACTCAGAGGTACCATGTATCAATGCTTCCACTTTGGCTCCCTGCTGAGGTGGGGAAGTGGAGCAATAGGCACCGTGAGCACCTCCTGCTCCAAGACCATGCAGCTCCACCATCAACACATGATGGCCTGACAGCCTCAGAGCACGCTTTCCTACAGTAATTATCTCCATTGCCACGATTGGTTATTTCTATGTCAGTTCCCCTCTTCACTCCCGATTTTTCATTTCTGTAAAAATGACAGTGTCTGATTTAACTCTTGGAAGAGGACAGGGAATATAGCGAGAGATGGAAGAGAAAGGCAAGGGGGGAAAGGAACAAAATTACACACCAAAACGGGCTCTGCAAATACAAAGTGCTAATGAAATTCAAAATAACCACAATAATTATGCTTCTGGGGCCAAAGCCTCACGTTTGTCACTATGAATATTCATCCCCATGTTATCTTTCGAAGGAATAAAAATTGGGTGAAACAGCAATGTGCATGTAGAGCGTTGTTTTTCCTTTTAACTTCTCCTATTCTATTTTTACCTGGACCAAGGCCTGATATTGTCTGTATTCGAATATTCTTTGTTGCTGTGATTCTTGTCTCACTGGGTGTCCACGTGCAGACATCTTAAGTGGAAGGTGATTAAAATGTCAATAAAACATAAGTTAAAAAAGAAGTGGGGGTCCAAAAGCTGAAACCATTCTCTTTGTGGTTGCTAAATGGTCCTAGGTGGAATATTATTTTGACTTAGAGCTTGGCAGGCAGGATCTGAACAAGGGAATCCAATGCATTTTATCAACTGGCATGCGGAAGATTGCTGCGGAATAACCTTAGTGATGAGGTTCTTGCTAAGCTATCAATAGAGGGGTGCAGCTTGCTGTCTGAGATGGTCTTCGGTTGGCTCCCAGCCTCGGAAGAACATCTGTGCTGCAGCAGCAGTCACTACAATGCATTGTAAATGTAGATAGAGTGTATTAGTCTGCTCACACTGCCATAACAAAATACCACAGGCTGCATGGAGTCAACTACAGAAATTTATTTGCTCACCATTCTGGAGGCTGGAAGTCCAAGATCAAAATGCCAGTGGATTGGTGTCTGGTAAGAGCTCTCTTTTTCGAGTTACAGATGGCTGCCTTCTCTCTGTGTCCTCACATAGTCTTTCCTTGGTGTGTGAGAGCAGGCATGGGGACAGAGGGAGCTAGAGAGAGAGCTCTTCGTCTTCTTATAAGGCCACCAATCCAATCAGATTAGGGCCCCACTCTCCTGACCTCAATTAACTTAATTACCTCTTAAAGGGTATATTTCTAAATAAAATCACATTGGGGGTTAAGGCTTCAATGTATGACTTTTGGGGAGACACAATTTAGTCCACAGCACACAGTACGGTCAACTCCCTCTGCAGGCACTCAAGAAGGTGGCATGAGTTCCCACTGTCACCAAGGAGTTAAGAATGGCTTATATCACCCAGCTATGATGTAATCACTGGCCTATATTTCAGGGATGAGAGTCAGAATGTCAGCATTGATAATACCACTCCCGAGGGGGTGGGGACAGGGGAATTCAGAGTGGAGGCGGTGGAGGAGGGAGACAGGAATCACATGCTTTAGCAAATCCCATGGGAACAACTAGGCCCAGGAGCTGTGAGCCAGAGGGATTCCTTTCTCAGGTCTCTGTAAAGCAGCCAGGTTTGCCTAAGTCAGCGATCAGGCAGAGAGCCCCAGAGACAGAAGGGCCTTGGGGAATTGCTGAGTGCCAGTGTACTCTGGGAGATGGAGGCACCCAGGTCAGTAGGCTGATGGGGTGGACGTGGGAGAGAAAGCATACTAGTATGGTGAATGTTGACACCTTAAGACTTCCCCCAAAATAGCTCTCATCATGTCACCCACAACTTTGCTTACAAAGCTTCAGCAGCTTTTTGGTGCCTTCATCATGATGGTCTAAAGTTCTTAACTTGGCATCTGTGGCTCTGCTTGCTGTGGTTTCAACTCACTCTTCCTGTTTTTTGAGATGACAGTTATAGCTAAACATTTAGGGAGCGCTTATTTGAGACCGCCACTGTTCTGAGCCCTCTGTACATATAAACTCGCTTAATTCTGACAACAACCTGAGAAGGTAGGAAAAAAAACATGAAGTTTTACAGATGAAAAAAATGGGGACTATGGAAGTTAAGTGGCTCAGCCAAGGCCACATAGCTAGTAAACAGTTGAGTTGGAATTCAAACCCAAGACATCTAATTCCAGAGCCCATGCTCATAGATATTACAGGATATGCTTTCTTCATGCACTTTAGATGACAGAATCTCTGGTCATCTCCCAAATGTGTCCTACACTTTCTGCTCCCTGGATGTTCAACCTCATCCCATTCTCTGCAGATTCCAACGCCCATGAATATTCAAGGCCCAATTCAAGGGGTGTGTGGTTCATGAAAACTTGCATGGTCTTTCCCACCGTATGTGGTATCTCCCGATTCATATCCCACTGATAATTTTGTCTTTTCCTCCCTTGTGGTGATTACCATTTGGGGATTGAAAAGAAAATTAATATGACTGGAGTGTAGCGTGTCAAATAATCACCAGATATAGATGCATGAAAGCTCTTCTACAGGCTGGGAGCTCCACAGAGTCATGAGATAGGTACGCCAGCATGCCTCACAATCCCTAGAAGGGTGCTCTGCACTTAGTAGTTAGTGCAACTGAGATTAGGTTCAGTGGAAAGTAACAAAAAACCAAAAACAGTGAATTTAGTATGATAGAAATCTATCTCTCACATAAAACAAGTCTAGAGATAGACAGTGCAGAACTGTTCTAGCAGTTCCTTGGTCATCAGGGACCCAGATTACTTTCGCATTTCTGCCTCCTAATCCCTAAGGCATGGCTCTGGTCCTATGGTCTAAAATAGTTGCTTGAGTTCCAACCATCACATCATGATCTAAGTAATAGGATAGAGTAAGAGAAGACTTTGTGGAAGTGCAGTACAACACTTCTACCTATATCTCATGGACCAGACTTATTACACAGTCATTCCTAACCACAAAGCAGTTGGGGATGTCTTTTTAGTCACTTAGTTGGATGTGCGGCCTTCCAGGTAAAAACGAGAACTGTTATTAAACAAAGAGAGATACATAGGTGTTGGAAACAACCAGGAATCTCGTCATAATAGGTCCTCAGTAAACATTAAATTCAACAACTATTTCTTGAAACCTCCTCTGTGCCAGTCCCTGTGTGAAACACTGAGGACACAGAATTCAACAAGAAGGACAAGGTCCCTGCTTGCTAAGAATTTGTACTTCGGATGGGAAGATGAATAAAACATTACTTACAAAAAATTTGTGATGGGGCCATGATAGGGTGAGCCCTGAATGAATGGGACTTTGACTGACTGCCTGATGGAATGAATGAATGATTTGCATACAAAGATAAAATAAGCCCTTCTTTTGTTCCATTCTAGTATGTATAGATGAGCAAGGGAGGACACGGGTACTGGGGGAAAGCAGGTTTGGAGGAAAGAATACAGCCAGACTCACCATATTCCAAACATGGCTGGTCTACTTGTTATATTATGGACAAATTACTTAGTCTCTTCCATCTGTAAAATGAAATTACATTGACTCTTTCACGGAGTTTGTGGGAGAGCTGATACGGCACTGAACAAACGTTAGGCTTTTTCTTGGAAGCCAAAGGGATGCAGCCAGTACCACACTGCACACCTTCTCTCTTCTTGCTTCTGTTCTCTAACACCAGGCAGAGCCCTCCAGCTTTGACACAAGTCAGTTTGGGATGAAGCTGAGGTTGAATTTGATTTTTCTTTTTCCTTGAGTTGACACAAAGGGGTCTGTCCCTTAATTACCAGTCATTGCCCTTCACACACAAGAAATGGTAACCCGCTCCGTCCATCAAAGCTGCCCCTTGAAATGCTGAACCAGACAGTGAACAGAGAGTATCTGCCAAAAGGCCTCTTTTCTTCCAGAGATAAAAGCAACTTGAAATGCATGTAAGTCCTGCGCCCTTGTTAATTAATCAGGATTCACATTAAAAGCTTAAACATCTTTGATGCCGGAAGCTTGGGGAGCCAGAACTTTTTTTTCTGTTCCGTAGTGGGAAGACGGGTGGACAGGGCAGCCCGAAGAGGTGTGTGTGGGGAGGGGACGACTAGGTCATTTGTTGCCTACCAACACAGATGTAACAGGCAGGGAGGGACAGGTTGCAAAGTGAGAAGACCACCACGTTCGTGCAGATTCCACCCATTTGTTAAATAGAAGTGCAAGACCGAACTACCAATGCTTCTGACATTGCTTTCTTCCTAACGTTCATTTGTTCAATAGGAGTTTACAGCAGGAACTTCTATTCATTCATGAAACATTTGATTGGTGGCCTTCTACTACATGCCAGGTTGAGGGTAGAATATGAATAGGACACGGTCCCTACCCTCTGAAGAGGCTGGCACAGTGGTTCTTAAACGGGGGTGCTTTTGTCCCACAGGGGACATTTGCAATGTCTGGAGACATTCTTGGTTGTCTTGTTGGAAAGTGGTTCTGGCATCTAGTGGGTAGAGGCCAGGCATGCTGCTAAACATCCTGGCATGCCCAGGACAGCCCCCACAACAGAGTTATCCAGTCCAAAATATCAATAGTGCAGAGACTGAGACAGCGGGAGAGAGAAACATTTCAACAAGCAATTTCAATAAAGCATAATAAGTGCCATGTTCTAGCAGAAGCAAGTGAGCGAGTGTCGGGGACAGCCTCCCTGCAGAAGTGGTATATAAGCTGAGACTTTAAAGATGAGTAAGAGCGAAGAGGGTGGGCAGGGATGGGCAGGGCAAGTAGAGGAACAGCACGTGTGACAGCCCAAAGGCAGAAGAGCGAGGAGCGACTGAGAAACTGAATGATCAGCGAAACTGGAGGGAAGAGTGAGAAGGAGAAAGGGGCAGAGGGGAGGCTGGCAGGCTAACAGGGGCTGGGACTTGAGAGCTGTGTTTTAGCAATGGAGTTCTGTCCAAAGATTAACTCAGAATTGCTGAAGGATTTTAAACCCAAAAGTGACACAATAGAAATTTGTTATAGAAAAATATATTGCTGGGTACCATCCTAACTTGGGAACTTGGGAAAAAATACAAAGATCACCTGTACCTTGGCAGTCTGATAGGGAAAATAAAATGAAATCAGAGAGCTTTGGTACAAATTACATGTAAAAGAAGACTTCAGACAGAGTGGTTTCCATTTACAGGGCCAGGGGAAATCAGTCCTGTCTTAGTGAGTTTGGGCTGCTCTAACAGAACACATAGAATGGGTGACTTAAACAACAAAGATTTATGTCTCACAGTTCTGGAGGCTGGGAAGTCCGTGATCAAGGTGCCAGCACATTCAGCGTCTGGTGAGGGCCCTTTTCTGGGATTGGAGACGCTGCCATCTTGCTGTGTCCTAACGTGGCAGGAGGTGGGGGGAGAGTGAGCTCTGGTCTCTTCATCTCCTTATAAGGGCACTAATCTCTTCAACCAAACCCAAGTACCTCCCAAGGGCCCTACCTTCAAACTGGGATTAGGGCTTCAACATATGAATTTTGGGATGACACAAACATTTAGTCTATAGCAAGTCCATTTCGGCATCAAAAGGAAGAAGGGATCCGAGTGTTGGACCAAACTGGGGAAGTGATTCAATAGGCTGTGGGGGAGGGAGTTGGGGCTGAAGTTGAAGCTAAAATGGTGGCGCTGAACATCAAAAGTGAAGGGCCCAAATATAAGGTAAAGCTGGAAATGGAGAGATAAGAAGTTGGCTTTTGCTTACCGCCTACCTTGGTCCAGACTAAATGACTTTCAATTTCTCATATGCAGCAGATTATCTCTTGCCTCTTGGATGTGCTACTTGGAATATTCTGCCTTCCCTTCCTTCCCAACAGTACTTTCATTGGATTAACACCTTGTCAGCCTGCAGGTCTCAGATTGGACATCACCTTTTCTGGAAACTTCTCCATGGATTCCTCAGCCTGAGGATTGGAATTGTTTAATTGTCTACCACCCTATTAAATTATAACCTCCCTGAAGGCAAGGGACATGAATTGCTGCCGTTGCTGTACCCCATTACTTAGCACAATCCTAGCCAATAGCAGGTCCTTGCTAACTGTTTATTGACTTGACTTGAACTTGGAAGCCAGGAGAATACACACAGGGTGAAATCTAATCTGAGGAATGGCTCAGGGTCAGGGTCAGAGTTTCAGAACTGATGCTGTAAACTCAGAGAGGGTTGGGAATCCTATTTATTTGGTGCCCGCTGAACACTGTGGGGGTCGGCACGGGTGCTTAAAGTTCAAAACTACACCAAAAAAAGTGAAACAAGTGCAGAGATTCAGGAAAAATTATTTTTTTCAGGGGAGAGAGGAGCCCTGGAAAGCTATGTGGATAAAGTGGGATTTCCGTTTGGCCTTGACCCACTGACAGGCTTGGTGCTGCTATTGCATGTCTGTGTTCTCTCTGCCTCAGCATATATTGATCTGCCAAATGCTTCTCTACACACCACTGTCTTTGTCAAAGCACAGGTGCGGTTTAACGTGCAGAGTGTCACCTAGGTTACGTCCCACAGAGGACACCTATTATATGCTGTTACAGGCTGGGATCTCCAGGCTCATGCATTCAAAGCACAAAACACCTACAGCATATTTTATGTATTCATGGTCATGAATAGTGTATGTTTGTGCGGATCCATAAAAACTTGCATTTCATTCAGAGGCTTAACTTTTCAAAGAACTTCCACGACTAGAACCTCATTTCTTCTGCACAGCCATAAAATGAGGTAGGTGAGGCAGACATTGTGATGCTCACATTACAGATGAGGAAGCAGGGGCTCAGAGAGGTTAAGTGACTTGCCCAAGGCCACATAGCTATTGTTATGCAACTAGGGATGGGACTCAGGCCTCATAGCTGACAATTAATCAAGCCCTTCCCATCCAGTGTAGATGAACTCTCTAGAGTGTGAGAAAATATGTTCGAATGTGTTCAGGAAAACAATTGCCGGGTTTAGCGTAGTCTAAAAATAAGATCGTTTGATACATGAACCATCTTTAATTAAGGAGTTATATCTTCCTGATTGACATTAATTTCTTCAATTATAAAATTCGTGTTCTTGTGTTTTAGTAATATGTATTATGGTGAATTTTAGAGATAAATGAATAATTGGTGATAAAATGAAATTATATTCATCTAAAGTTCAAAGCATTTGGTTACATATCCAGCCTATATTGAAATCAACTGAAATAAATCACTAAGGATCAAATTCCTCCAGGGTAACTGTTTTGTCCCTGAATTGGAACTTTAGGTCAACTAACCAGAAGGTTAATGTTGAGATAATCTAGCAAAGGGTATGTACATATGCACTTGTAACTAGTTACAGAAAGACGTAAACCCTTTCATCTCAAACTTGAAAGAAATGCATTCTTTTTGTTCCCTTCCCCATATATATATTTTTTCCTTTTTCTTCTTTTCTCCCACCTGTTTCTCTCTGACTGTTTCCTCTCTGGGAAGGTTTACATAATAAAGCCCCTGATAATGCAGGCTCACTAATTCTAAAGAAGAAAGGAGGATAGCTGTGATGAATTGGGCACAAATTCATTTATGGGGTCTGAAGTCTTTCAACATCCTATGTTTGCAAGCATTTGTATAAAGAAGTGCCTTTTGACAGCGTTCATGGTGTCTTTATCTTTCACTGTCTCTGCTTTATGCACACACACACACACACACACACACACACACACACACACACACGCTTGTGGAGACAGAGGCTGTTCCTACGCAAACTTTGCCGAAACAGTATTCTCCCACAGATAAATCACTTCCTTCCCAAGGAAGCAAATACCTTTGCCACATGGCTGGAGGGGGCGGGAGGACTCTTTGTCCCGAAATACTCACCTGCCTGTCAATCATTTAGCATCATAACAAGGAGAGCCTCTGAACACCGGGCCTTCAGCAGGGCCGCCCACACTGGACATTGGCACCAAGGCCCTTTCCTCAAGGTGACTCCAGTAGCCTGCTCCAGGGATGGTCTGAAGGACTCTGTGTCAAGAGACAGACCTGATGAGTGGGAGCAGCCCTCCAGCATGACTTCCGTGATCTGCCCAAAGAGCGTGAGCTTCCCAGAGCTGACGTCAAAACTAAGGACGCCTAGGACAGATGAATTATGGCTTAGAGATCCCGGGGAAGGCATCTCACACCTCCCACATTCCTCCAGGGGAGAAAATTCATGCACAACATACTGATTGGTTGCAAGTATATGAATGCTGATAATGTGCTTCCCCTATTGCACAAAGGAAGAAAACACAGAAATGGGTTAATTAGATCCTATGCAGAATTTAATTAGAGCATCTTTGTTCACTCGGCTTCATCCAGAATTTCAATTATCAATCCCTATTTCCAGGATTTTTGAGCATGGATGCAAATTTTCACTGGGGGCTCCCCATCTTAAGCTTGGGGTCTCAGCTATCTTCCATGTGGCAGTGGTAGCCAATTTCAACATGAAATTTTGATTACTCTGAAGTCATCCCATTATCACAGGGAACAATGACTCTTTTCAGTACTCCAAAGGCAATTTTTCCTCCTGTATGTGTTTAGTGATAAATAGGCTTTTTTTAAGGCCCAGATTGGAGCCAGGGCTGGGAACTTAGTGACTTCTTTTTCCATAAGATCAAGCAAAGATAAGTGCTTTTGATCACGTAATAATTCATTTAATTCCTCAACAGTCCTCTAAGGTAAGTGTTATTATTATTATCAGCATTTGCTAGATAAAGAAACTAGGTCACAGAGAGGTGAAGGGATTTATCCAGAGACTTGAACCCAGGTGGTCTGGATCTCGGGTCCACACTCTTAATCATTGTGCTCCTGTGTCTCTTAATAATAATACAATAGCTTCTTGCTGCAGGAAAGCCAATATCAGATGTATTGGAATCATACATTGAAACAAATCGTTCATTGTACAGGAACGATATTATTTAGAGCTATTTTGATTCTGAATGACAGAAATCAGACTCGTACTTAACCTATGCAAAAGGGGAAATTTCTTATAAGTGGGAAGAGGATGGCTCTTGAGGAAACCAAGGGCAGGGATGCAACTGGACATCAGAGTCACCTGGAACCAGGAACTAGAATGGCATCAGGACTCTCCTTGTCTCTCTTCCTTATTTCTTTCTACTGTCATCTGTACCTGCTTTCTTCTCCATTCTGTCTGTCTGCAGAGTTGCATTCTGCAAGTCCCTGTTCCTCAGAGAAACACACGCCCATGGATTCTGAACTTTATTTCTCATGCTCTAGGATCCAAAGAGAGACCCATCCAATATTTGCTTCTAATACGTCCATAAAGTGCCAAATGAATGTGATGATTATTATTGTTATCACTGAGGACCCACGGCTGGAGAACTCTGTTGATTTCTGTGTCTGGTGCTTGGAACAGCTCCTTTTGCCCCACCTTACTCACATGCCTGAAGTAGAAGCAGCAGCGTTTCAAAGTACAAGCATTACAAGAGCCCCAAATCCGTACTAGGCCAGTAAGGAGCTTCCTTGGACTGTTTTCAAATCTATAAATGCTTTCTGGAATTTGATACTTGAAACTGTATCAGGAAGTAGGCAAGGTGGGTACTATTATGATTATTCTTTTTTTTTAACAGATGAGGAAACAGAGGCTCAGAGAGATGACAGTTCTTATCCAAGTTTGCACTGCTATCAAGTGTCAAAGTGCTTTGTCAACAACTCTTTATACAACTAAAGTGAAATCCGAAATTTGGCTTTTGGTCCTGGTCTACCCTACATTGGAGAGTCCAAAGGCAGTGCACCTGATGTGAAGATTAAGAGCAGATCTCCTGACTTCTGGTCTTGACACAAAATATTTCTCTGTACTCCTAAGGGGTCTGAAGCACACATTCTTTTGTCTGCCTAGGCTTCAGAATTTAACCTTTTTCCTAGAATCATTCCTTTTTGGCACAGAGCACATACAATTTTCTTTTATCATTTTCCGCTTAGCTCCTGTTTTCCCTGCCAACTCTGGATTCTGAATAAGTAGCCAATGTAGTAGATGTCAAAGCTATTGAATGTTCAGAGTCCCCACGCAGAAGCCATGAGTTTTTTTTTATTCTCCCCTACCTTCTTTTAAGAGTATTTCCTCCACTTAATAGCCTATCAATCATTGTCATCAATGACTATATGTGGGCACCCACTCCTTGGAGCTTCACACTGAGCTAGGCACGGCTCTCTGCAGGGGTTCCTGCAACACATTTCCAGGGAAATTAGAACAGATCTCTTGGGTGGATTGTGTCCTACAAATCACGAATATGTAGTTAATCAGTTGTACAGCATCTCTCACTCCAAGGCACAAAAAGTTGGTTTTAATTCTGAATTGAAAACAAGAGAGATTCAGGTTACATCTAAAAGAGAGCTTCTCGGTCACCCAAGGGAAAAACACTGGCATGAGCCACTCAATGAAGATGTTGCATCTTTGTCCGTAGAAACCTGTACTAGTGCTGGCTCTTGTGGAAGCCAGCCTCCAAGGTGGCCCCCAGTTGTCCTCACTGCCTGGTGTTCATGCCATTGCATAGTCCCCTCCCCCCAGGAACAAGGCTGACCTGTGTAACCAATCGGCTTTTATAGAAATGACAGTGTGCCACGTCTGAGGCGAGGCTACAAAAGATATTGTGGCTTCTGCATAGTCTCTCCTCGATTACTTGCTCAGGGGAAAGCCAGCTGCTATGTCATGAAGATATTCAAGAAGCCCATGAAGTGACCTGTATGGGGAGAAAGGGTGGCCTCCTGGAAAGAGCTACAAGAACTTTCGGCATGTGAGTGAGCCACCATGAATGTGAATCCTCCACCTCCGGTCAAGCCTTCAGATGGCTGTAGCTCCAGCTGACATTGACTGTAACCACATGAGAGATTTTCAGCTAGAATCACTCAGCTAAGCTGCTCCCAGACTCCTGACCCACAGAGACTACGAGATAATAAATGTTTATTATTATTTTAAGCCACAAAGTTCTGAGGCAATCTGTTGTGCAGCAATAGATAACTAATACAGCTTTTAAATCCTGCTCTGCCTGTATCTCCTCTTAGAAAAGCCACCTTTATATGACCCATAATGATTGAGCATAGCTGTGCTATGTGCCAGTGACCTCCTTAGCCTGACAACAGCAGACTGGAACAGGCAGCCAGGGACAGACACCATCAGCTTCCTCTTTCAGGAGTTCGAGTTTGGGTAACTGAGAGACTGAGTCAGCAATTGGTGGGTGCTGCTTTTAAAAAAGAAATAGAGAGCTGGGGGTTGTAGCAGTCACAATGAGCCAGGGACAAGCAGAAGGCAGAGGATTCTTGTGACTGAGAAAAAGGGACAAGATGTAAGAAAAAAGTAGAGATGAGAAAGAAAACAAAACACAAATGAGACAGTAGTAAGAATCTGAACAGAAATTTTTGCAAAGAAGACGTACAGTTGGCCAACAGGCACATGAAAAGATGTTCAACATCACTAATTATTAGGGAAATGCAAATCAAAACCACAATAAGGTATCACCTCAGCCCATCAGAATGGCTATTATTAACAAGACAAGAAATAACAAGTGTTGGAGAGGATGTAGAGAAAAGGGAACCCTTGTACACTATACTAGTGGGAATGTGAACTGGTGCAGCCACTATGGAAAACAGTATGGAGAGTCCTCAAAAAAATTAAAAATAGAACTACCGTATGCTTCAGCTATTCCACTTCTGGTTATTTATCCAAAGAACATGAAAACACTAATTTGAAAAGATATTTGCACCCTTATGTTCATTGCAGCATTATTCACAATAGGCAAGACTTAGAAACATCCTGAGTGCCTATGAATGGATGAACGGATAAAGAAGATGTGGTATATATATACAATGGAATACTACTCAGCCATAAAAAGTGAAATCTTGCCATTTACAAAAACATGGGTGGACCTCAAGTGTATTGTGCTAAGTGAAACAAGTCAGACGGAGAAAGCCAAATACTGTACAGTTTCATTCATATGTGGGAGATTAAAAAACAACAGCAACAAACACATAGACACAAAGAATAGATTGGTGGTTATCAGAGGGGAAGATGGGAGGGGAGAGGGCTAAAGGGTGACAGGGCACATTTATATGCTGACAGATGGCAACTAGACGTTGGGTGGAGAACAAGGTGTAGTCTACACAGAAGTCGAAATATAATGATGTACACCTGAAATCTGTATAATGTTATAAACCAATGTTACCTCAATACAAATTTAATTAAATAATAAAAAGAAGAACGTAGTTCTGGATCCTTGTGGCTTCTCAGTGCCTCTTCTCAGAGGACTTGAAGCCAACTCTGAATTGCCATGTCTCCATGAAATTTCAGACCCCTTGATTTAAACCAATTCAAGATGCACCCCAAATGGTCCTGATGCAAAAGTGCCTTCAAAAGTTATTAGATGACCGACTTTCCAGATATTGGGATATTTACCTAGAAGAAAGGGCTCTGGACTCAAGGTCTTAAGAAGCAGTGTTCCATGGATGAAATAACATATTTTCTTTGCCATCTGTTCACCTTAAAGGTGAAGGAATGACTTAGAGAAGGAGGTTTGCACACAGTCCTATTGTGCTTTAAAGACGTAATGCTCTCTCTCTTGCATCAAGTAGAGACATAACTTAGAAAACTATGTCTTCTGTAGACACCTGTTCACTCCTTTCTGCTAAGCCCAGGTTCAACGACAGAAGAGATTCATGTAGTTTTGGAACAATGATCTTTCCCCTCTGAATCCCATGACTTGCCATGATGGATTGCTGGAGCAGCAGGTTCAAGGAGAGATGTCACATTCCTGCATGGCTTGTTGGTTGAACCTTGTCTCGGGGAGAGGACACTTCCTTGAAACCCTGAATAGACTCGCATATTAATTTGGCTTTGAGACTGAGCCCTCTATGTGCAAAGAAGTGCTGGTTAGAAGCTTGTATTTTCCATAAACGTAAGGCTAAGTACCCGGATTATGTTCCAGCTTCCTCCTCTGGAGAGATCTCACAAAAAGGAATCTATACATGTAAACAGTGTTGAGAGCTCCCTTTGCTTTTCATAGCAAAAGGGTGTAATAAAAACAATATATTTGCACCTAAGAACATGAAATGTGTAAGGTACTCAAGGCCAAAGGAAGTTAGATTAGGAAGGCATCCATGGGGACGGGTGCAGATGAGGAAGTCTGTATGCAGGAGTTGGAGTATGAGTTGCACCTTGCAAAGGTCAAGAGGTGCGAGATAAGCCCTGCAGACCAGAGAGGCGTAGGAGTGCAACTTTTGTGCTAATTTCCAAAGGGAGTCTGATGATGTTTCCATCATGAATACAAAATGACATCTTTCACAAGGAATGTTTCATGCTTCCATAAACAGCCCACGCCTCTGTGATTTTATGGGAGAAATTCTCCATAATGGTGAGGGATTTCTACTTACAGGGAGTTTTAAGTGAGCTGCAATGATGTGTCTTCAATAAAAGAAGAAATGAAACATCAGAGACACTTAGAGGGACGGTCTTGGAACGTGTAACCATCTTCCTTGTTTAGTCTCTCTGGAGAACACTGGCTGTCTTGGTTTTGCTCCTGCTTCTCAGCCTAGGGAATGTAAGGTTTGGGGGGCTCACCTCTCCAGCCTCAACTTTGACTATTCTGCCTTCCAAATCTATTTCATCTACCTTGAATTATTGCCGTTTCTCGGCTCCAAACTTACGCACTTGCTATTCCATCTGTCTTGAATGCTCCCCCGGACCTGTCTTTACCTGGCTAGCTTCTTTCCCTGTTACAGAGCTCAGCTGAGATATTAGTACCTCTGAGAAGCTTGTCCTGTTCTCTTCCACTCTCCATCCCCCCAAATTCTCCAGTGGAAATCTGTAATGGATACTCGTCTTGCTTTTTTTGGCTACTCAGCAGCTGTTAAGCACACACATTCTCTCTCTGGTTGGGCAATGTCCTGCCTTATTCCAATCTAACTGGTTACAGTCCCAGACTGACCAATTGGGCACACCCAAGTTAGACCTTGAGTAGAAAGTCAGGGACATGAGGAAGGAGACATGTACAAAATCTCTTTCCTGGTGAGGCTGATAGAGGCATCCAGTGTGCAGGCCACAGGAAGTGGAAGTTTTGGTGTCTGGCACCCAGGCCAGTGGTGTGTGCTGCCATCTTTGGTCAGCGGGCAGCAGGAGGGGTTTGCTGGCACATTCCCACACTATGGTTTGAGCGCTGTGGGGTATACAAGCCTGGCTCTCTGTGAGCCACCTTTAATCCATTCCTTTCATCAATTCCTTTTCTGCTTAGATTACCTAAAATAATTATTTTCAGCTAAGAACCATAACCTCTTCTGGGCCCCAAGAGACACCTGAACTTCCCATTCACTCCACATTGTAAGATCTTCTGTCTGGTTATCTGTCTTCCTATTTATCCCATCAATGTCCTGAGGGCTGGGGCCAGGTAGGCCTTCTTCATAATGATATCCTAGTTCTTATTGTGATGCCTGGTGAAATAAATATTTACTGATTAAATAAATACACAAATGAAGAGTTTTGCTTAGTGCCTTTTACCATTCTGTGATTCAGGAGGACTCTTGTCTGCTGTACTTTCACCCAGAATGTGTGAGCCCCAGGGAACATGTCTGTGGGCACCAGGGTGTCCTGGGAGAGCTGGCTAGGATCTGAGTAGGGGTGAACAGTTACCCAGAATAGCCAGAAATACAACAGAGGCTCTTGGACCTAAAGAAATAGACAAGCTCATGACCAGGCAAGCTCAACAGCAAGGACTCCTGTTGAACTCAAGAGGTGAGTGCAAGTCCATGGACAGAGAATAGGAAAACCAGGGGCAGGACCAAAGGATGGAAACAGGCTTCGGGAATGCAGGGTCAGGTGGGAGGGAGAACGAGCAGGGCTTAGCTGTTGATGAGGAGGGGGCTGGGAAAGGGAAAGCAGCTGTGCAATGACCTTGAGGCAGAAGGTCTGGGCATGTGTCAGAAATGGAAAGACAGTTAGCGGGGCTGGGGGTAGTAATGAGTTCAGAGCTACTGCAAGTAAGGCCCAGAAAGGTAAAGTGACTAGCCTAAGGCTGCGCAGCTAGTAAGTGTCAGAGAGAAGATATGCGCTCAAGTCTGCCTGGTTCCAAAGCCTCTGCCCTGAAACACAAGGTTATAGTGACTTGAGGCCATATCTCAGCTTAGTAAACAAATGCTTGTTTTCTTGCCCCTTTTGAAATTCAAGAAGCCAAATGAGTCTGTAGCACCGGGGAAAGAAAAGAAACTTGTCTGGATGACACAGACAGTGAATGACAGACCTGGAAGTGGACTCCACATCTCTCAGCTCATCCCAGTTGGTCATCTTGCTTTGGGAAAACAATCCAGGACGATAAGGCTGCCCAAGCAGATTGGGGGTGGATGTGGGAGGAGGGAGGGGATGCCGGCAACTGGCTCTCTAGGTGGCGCCCCATACACAGGGTGCTCGGAGAATATGATTTTTGCACAGAGAGTTTGCAAGGTTGACAATGTCTTGTGAGTCTGGATGAGCTGCTGCCATCCAAAGCCGGCAAAGCCTGCACAGTCTTGCTGCTCACTTTCCTGACGTGTCCAGAGATTAGATGCTTCGAGGGGAAAATGCTTCTGATCTGCATTGGCTCCAGGCACAAAAAGCTGAGATTTACAGGCAGGCCCATGAGAGAAGAGTTAAGTCTGGCTCCAGGCCCTATGTCAGCTGTCTCTACATGGGGCCCATCCCACCTTTTCTTACCTCTCCGCTGACAGGTAAAAGGACACTAGAAGTATGGAATCTTGGACCTGGTCATGTCTTCTGGGATCCCCTTAAATAAGGACCTAGCTGGTCCTCACCATTTCCAGGGCATTGTGAAAACCACACATCATGAGGATGATTTAAGCCCCCAGAGGCCTGGGTATTGGCAGTTTTCAATAGCACCTGGAGGGATGCTGATGATCAGCCAGGGGGAGGAAGGTCTGATCTCACCCAGCAGAATGGTGCTCACATTTTACAGATGGGGAAGTGGAAGCACAGGAGGGGAGGGGCAAGCAGCATAAGAATGTGGTTAAAGACTGAACTCTGCTGTGTGTCTGCCTTTGTGGCTTAGGGAACATTACTGCACCTTCCCAAGCTCCAGTTTTCTCATGTTGAAAAAATAGACATAATAACAGAGCTATCTCATAGCACCGTTGTAGGATATGTGTCAAGTTCTCAGCTCAGTCCTTGACAAAGTAAATGTTTGCCCTTATTAACTAGTAGTGGGGGAGCAGACCAATCAATAATTATAATCTAGTAGGATAAATAATTTCAATCGTTCTCGCTGTTCCTTTTCTTTCATAATTTTTATGAGATTCAAGACTGCTCACCATTCTTTCCTTTGTACTCTGCTAGAGGAAATCATTCCCCACACCACAAGCTGATCTCCCCAACCATGTCTAGACAGATGGACCCCCTTGCTGTGACATGGATCTCCTTTTGTTCTCTGAGTTTTCCTCTCCCACCAGGTCAGCCTGCCAAGACCTAAACAGACTCCCATGGGTGGAGCTGCCATCAAAGTCCCACTGGAGTGGAGCATCTGAGAGAACAGGCCCATCCCATAGACCAGAAAACAGCAGCACAGATAATTCCCAGGGACCTTGGCCCAAGGCCTGGCCCCAGGGCATCTCCAGCTCAGGCTCCCTGTGCCCCTCTCTGGAAAGACACCAAATGTGGAGAGGTGGCCAGTGTGAGTGTGTGGCCCTGTGTTTGTGGATGTATTTGCATCTCTGCATGCGAATGCAGGTGCTTTGTGTTTCTATGTGCATACACGTGTGTACACATATCTACAGGCACAGAACACACAAATCTACTCCACTGAGATTGAGTGGGCAGAAAAGGCACTGAGGTTTACACATCTTCTATGGTGATAGGTATGTAACACGTGTTTATTAAACAGATGAATGAATAGATGATAGAAGAAGTGAATAAATGACTGAACAAATGAATGAAAACAGGAGTATCTCAAATGGAAGCCAAGGGAAATGTCTGTAAATCCAAAATCTAAAGTCAGGGGCTGATAAATCCATGTCCCTGAAAATGTTTGTACCTTCATTTGAGGTGGCATCATTTTGAAAGCCCTACAAATTTTATAGTTAGATAGACTTGGATGAGAATTCCGGCACAAACAACATTGCCTCTCTAAGCAGCAATTTCTTTGTCTGTAAATCAGGGATGTCAATTTCTAGTTAACATGATTGTGGTGAAGGTTAAATAAAATATCACATGTGTGTTAAGTGCCAAGCACAGTGCCTCTTACAGGAGAATTTAATGTCTTTCCCTCACTCCTTCCTTCCTTCCTTCCTCCCTCCTTTCCTCCCTCCCTCCCCCCTTCTTTCCTTCCTTGCTGTCTTTTCTCCTTCCTTCCTTCTTTCCTTTCTTCTCACTATATTCCTTCTTTAAGGGACACAGAGATGTATCACCTTTCAAAGCGCTTTACTAGACATGATGGCAGAATTGCCTAGGCCTGGGATAGTGCCTAGGAGGGTCAACTTGGAGACAGGAGAATATCTAGAGGGGTCTTAGCATTCTTTCCAAACTTCAAGCCCCATTAAGAGTTCACTAATACAATTTACTTCCTTTTAATAGTGTAGTGCAGTGGAAAAAAGAAATAAGCAAATTAGACTGATTTGGCATTTTGTCCAGGTCCTGCTGTTATGGTAGACTAGCGACCTTGGACCAAACCCTTCCCCTTTCCGGTCCTCAATTGTCCTGTCAGATGGGGGGACTTAATTAGATGAAGGCCCTAATAATCCTATAATACTAGATGAGAATATAAATATTTTGGGTGCAGGTGGGGAGGGATTCACAGTATCCAGCGTGCCGGGCTGGGATGCCAAATGGGGACAGAATTCGCATCAGCTCCTATTCAAATGCAGCAGGCCATCTACGGTGATGATGGGCTTGACAACTGGGGGCTGCTGGCACAGGCTTTATGTGCTAGGGCAGTTTAGGGAAGGAGGGGCCTTTGGGAAACACAGCATCTGGAATGATCTCCAGATGTGAGGCTTTAGAACATCCTCCAGGAATGCTTCCTCTTATTAGGAAGAAACAAATTATGATAACAATGACGACGACAGTTTATTAAGCATTCACTCAATTCTGGGACCTGCTCTGAGCACTTTACATGCAATATCTGGCATGTTTCTCACAAAACATGGGGTCAACACTACTACTATTATCCCCATTTTATGGGTTGTAAGACTTGCAAGGTGAATGGCAAGGTGGGATGTGAACCGAGACCATCTGACTCCACAGCTGGTGCACTTACAGCAGCCATGCCCAGCATCTCTGATTGTGGTTACAACCCAACAGACACAACTAATGCCACTGCCACCACCACCAGGACTACTGCAAGGACTATAGTTGCTGACGATAGGCTACTCTTCACGTAGACGTTTCACACTTTTCCAAAATGCCTTTTCATGCCTCCTCCCCATTGCTTCTCAACACCATCCCAAAAGGAAGTTGTGATGAGATTATTCCCAGATTAAGAGAATGAGGGTCTGGGAATTTGTTTCTCGCATAAGAACGCACTCAGTAAATGACAAAGATCATACCAGGACACTTGGCTCCCAATGTAGCCCTTCATGTGATGTTAAAGTGTCCCTGGAGTGAAGTGAAATTGTGCCTCTAGCAAGAGGGTAAACTGAGGCACAGAATAGTCCAGCTGTTTGCTACACTTCTTACAGGGAGTTGTGAGTGCACTGGGTATAGAGACTGGTCTCCCTGCTCACCTCCTCTCTGCTTCAGCTAACCCACTCTGCACGCCTGCTGGCAGGTTCCCTGGTGTCATTTCAGACATCAGATCAGCCCTTGGGTAGATGGGGCTCTCTAACCCACATGCCTCAGTTCAGCACCCAGCAGAGAGAGCTCAGATGTCATTAATCACTGTTCTGTTTCCATAAATGCCATCATCCCCTGTCCCAGACAAAGGCAGACACCCCTGGGGGAGAAATTCTAGAAACAGAAGCTGAAGCATGCACCCCAGCACCAGCCGGGAAGGAAGGGGCTGAGGTTACCGCAGTGTCAGGAGGAGGGTGAAATCTTTAGCGCTCCTGTGGGGAAGGAGCTTTGCTCCGAGACCTGTCAGATAACCAGAACCTCAGCCTCCAGGAGCAACTCACCCAGAATTAAATCCTGATGCCCTCTGTTGGTGTTTTCCAGTAATGGTAAAACTTTGGAGATTGCGAAAGGAAGCCTCAATTTGTGGGACACTGACATAAACCTCACACTCACACGTACACACAAATTCACATGTACCACGTTTTTACTCTCAGAGCCTGCAAAATAGAATCATAGTCAAATGTCTAAACCTTACTGCAGCTCACATAGTAGGCATTATTCTCTCCCACGTACAGAGGAGGAAAAGAAGTGCAAGGAAGTTAAGGAATGTGCCCAAAGATAAAAGTACTAGTTGGCAGATCTAGGATGATTTGGCTCCAGAATCCATGCTGCCTCCCGACTTAGAGCTTCGACTTGAACTTGGATCTCCTAACCTTCAATCTTGTGACCTTTACATGAATGTGTACAAAATATACATGTTCAGTCTATCCCTGGAGACAGAACGAGCTGATTTTAGGCTCATGCCCTGGACACTGTGGAACATAATGTTTGTTCCAATAAATAACACCTTATTTTCCCACCTGTGTTTAGAACCAATTGAAAGATAGACACAGGAGCCAAAAGAGAAAATCAGACTATCACCATTGTCTTGGTTAAAACTCTTGGATTATGTGGCTTTGGGTCTGTTGTGCAGGTGGGCCTGCCAGTACTTTATTCCTGAATAAGTTCTGCTCACCTGCCCAGTCGCTGGTACAATGGATGATCGCAGGCCTCTGCTCCAGAGAGAGAACCTGCCCAATTAAGCTTAGTGCATGGCAAAGAGCAGCTGAGAATGCACCTTCCTTACAGGCTGGCAGACCTAAACAAACAAACAAATAAACAAATAAAGATGCTCATTGACCTTTGCAGGCCCATTTTTTGGGCAGAACCTACCAATCAGATAAGTTGCTTCTCCTCCCCTGGGGGTCAACGAGAGGCCAGGAACATTGTGCTAATGAAAGTTCTTCCACATGGAAACATGAGAAGCTGAGCATAAGGAATTCTACCTAATGCTGTTATTTCAGGGGTCCACTAATTCAGAGCATAAAAAGTACTTCTTTGCATTATCTGCAAAGTTTGCCAAGTTAAAGCTGTAATCTAGAATACACAGAATTATTAGACTCCTTAAGAGAACAATTTTCAAGCACCGTGTTTTAACGAGCATGTTACACACTAGTTCTCAATGAATATTTTTCTGTTTCCATCAGCACGTCCCCACAGGGACTTGAATTGAATTCTAAAACATGCACTTGTGGAGTTTAGACTGGCCTTTTCTTAATTAGTACAAATGACAGGTCTGGCTCTATGTAGATGAGTTATAGAGTTGACTCATGTGGGTTACATGGAAACACGAAGGAGAGTTTTCATGATAAGCCCAAATTTCCACCTGCTTGAAATTCTCTGAAAAGCCTTCTTTTGGGTGGTAACTTGTCAGACCCATTTTCTTGTCATAAGTCGGAGGAAAATCAATCCCACTATTAGAGAGTTGGACTCAATCTGAAAGCAATAGGCTTGTCACATTTAATTATTTCACACTCCACTCACCAAGCCATGAAAGTGTCAATTTCACCTGAGGGGTAATAGGACCAGGGAAGGAAAATCTGCCCAAGTGTGGGAAAACAATAAGTTATGGTTAACAACAAGAGCGACCTTTGGAAGTTAGTGAAAAAGTTTCCCCAGTAAGGAACTAGAGGGGGTTTGGAAGAGATAGATTTACAGATTGATTTGCTCCTAATTTTTCTCAAAACAAATTAGAATTCTAGAAAATATGTGCAGAAAGAGACCTTAGAAGTTATCAGATCAAACTGCTTTAGTTTACTGATACAGTGACTATAATAATGAAGTAATAGTAACAAGAAAAGCAACCATTATTTATTTGGCATTGATTATGTGTCAGCCACTTTTCAAGGTCCCCCAGCCTGTCAATGGGAGAACATAGACCAGGAACTAAATTTTCCAGTTGCTACTGTTTTTATAATAAATACTAACGTAAGTGAGAACCATATAAAAAGGCTGATAATTTTGTATTTTATCCTTCTTAAGTACAAACACAAAGTATATGACCAAATGATGTTATTTGTTTAACTCTGGCATGGACCATAGTATTAAAATCTCTTCCTACAGAATCAGGACTGAGAGATCTTTCTTTTTTTTTTTTTAGGATAAACATTGAAAATAGAAAGTTCATGACATGGTACAATGTCTTTGTTCCTGTAAGGCTATTTTATGAACAAAAACATACCCAAACCTTGTTATTTTCAATAGTTGGGGTGATGGAGGAGTGGAAGTTAAGATTCTCAAACAACAGGAACTAAGATCGTGGAAAATAATGATTTGTTCCAGGTTGCTAGATGCAGGAGACGAAAAAGCAAGAGTTAGATTAAAGAGATCTATTTTACACAAACTAAAGGAATTAATGTAAGTGTGTGTCTCCACTGCAATCTGCAATTTCCCCAAACTTGAAAGTATAGAAAATCAGAATGTTCTGGTATTTAGGGAGCTGATTTAGACAGACACTGCTTTGCCTCTCACCTCTGCTACTTACTCGCTGTGTGGCTTTGGGAAGTAGCTCCATCTCTTTTTTAAATATTGTAGTAACATATGTAACCTAAAATTTGCCATTCTAACCATTTTTAAGTGTCCAATTCATTGGCATGAATTACATTCACAGCATTGTGTAATCATCACCACTATCTATTTGCAAAACATTTTTTTATCACCCAAAATGGAAACTCTACCCGTTAAACAATAACCCCCTTTCAGCCTCCTCCCAGCCCCTGGTAACCTCTAATCTGCTTTCTGTCTCTAAGAATTTGTCTTATTCTATACAAGTGAAACTATACAATATTTGTCCTTCTGTGTCTAGCTTATGTCACCTAGTGCAGTCATGGGTTGCTTAACAACAGGGATATGTTCTGAGAAATGTGTTAGGCAATTTTGTTGTTGTGCGAACATCACAGAGTGTACTTACACAAACCTAGGCTATATAGTACTAATCTTATGGGACCACCGTCATATACGCGGCCCATCATTGACTGAAATGTCATTATGCGCCACGTGACTGTAATGCGTTCAAGGTTCATTCATATTATAGCATGTGTCAGAATTTCATTCCTTTTTAAGACTGAATAATATTCCGTTGTATAAATATATCACATTTTGTTTATCCTTCATCTGTTGATGGACACTTGGGTTGTTTCTACCTTTTGGCTATTGCTAATAATGCTTGTGGGTTCAAAACCTTGAGAGCTTTCAGGGGAAATCTGAAACTGGCCCCGGTACGCAGAGGGCAAGGAGAGACCAAAGAAAGAGGCAGACGGCTCTGGATTGGTAGGTGGTGGGTTAGATAAGCAAGAGAATTTATTTATAAGGCTTGTCTTGGTGGCTGGCTGCAAGATGAGTAGATCTCCACAGCCACTCACCAGAATCTTACAAGTTGATACAGAGGCCTTAACTGGGTTCAGCCACTCATACAGTCCAGAATTTCGCAACAACACATTGCTTTCTCAAGGCTGTGTCCTTGAAAGCAGCTCCCACTGTGGGAACAGTGGGCAGAACATACTTTCCAAGGACAGGGGAGGGGGTGAGAAGCCTCTGATTGCCTGGGTCCAGCTCGCAGTTCAACCAGCAGTCACGCCCTCTTGATTACCTCCTCCAGCAATGCTGCAATGGACACTGGTATATAAGTATCTATTTGAGTCCCTGTTTGCAATTCTTTTAGGTATATACCTGGAAAGTGGAATTGCTAGATCATATGGTAACTCCATGTTTAGCTCTTTGAGGAATCATCAAACTGTTTTCCATTGCAGCTGCACCATTTTACATTCCCGTCAGCAATGTACAGGGTTCCAATTTCTCCACATCTTTGCCAACACCTGTTATTTTCTGTTTTTTGTTTTAATTTAAAAAATTGTTATTATAGCCATCCTAGTAGATGTGAAGTGGTGTGTCATTGTGGTTTTGATCTGCATTTCCTTAATAAGGTAAATCAACCTCCTTGAAATTCAGAATCACCATTTACAAAATGGTTAGAGGGATGCTTATCTTGTAGATTTTCTATGTAGAATAAATAAGATTGCACTGTCTGAAACCGAGTAAAATCCAATAAAGGGTGGATGATGGCACTGATGCTGTTGGAAGTGATGATACCTTTGTCCATCCAAATTGTTCGCTCCTTTTGGTAAGTCCTCTCTTCTCACATTTCCATGTTTTCAAATTATATCCATCTTCCTGCCTGTTTACATGGGAGTAAGGAAATCCACACTTAAAATTAGTGGAATGATGCTGGGGTCCATGTTTTACTGGCAAGGATCCAGGGACACTTGTTGAGAAACCACTCCCCCCTTTTTTCCTTAGGACATTTTACTTTGTCTCCTAGATGATACATAGGGTTTAGATATTTTTACTCTGTTTATAATCTATTAAGGCAAGATATGAATAAGGACCAGATGGATACCATTTTCAGCAAGATGGTGGGAACATTTCAGAACACGTGGTGGGTCTCTTAAATTACAAGATGCCAAGAGTCACAAGGAGGTGGAAACTTTCTGGACAAGACCTTTCAGTACAAACATCTCTGAACTGGAGGCAGTGGTTTCTTATGGGCTTGCGTCTCTCCTCTTCCGAGCATTCTGTCACTGCTTAAATTAACTACCGGGGAAAAGAGTTAATATATTTGAAGGCTTTGGATCAGCATCTATTATAGGTTAGGGGATAAAAGTGTTAATTCTAATCATGATTGTGCAGTTCATCCTGGGTTGTTATGGTGTTGGAACTACTGAAATGAGGGAGGGTTACAAAGGATGCAGTAGGGAAATTGCTCTTTAATAATCAGTAGGCTGGAATAACATTTTGAATTACTAACATGTTCTTACCTCACATTGCCTTACATACTGTGGCTCTCCCCTGGATCCAGGAGCAGGGGCGTTTCACCTCCTTACTCTCAAGGAAGCATTGTTCCAGCAGCGTATAGGCAACAAAAAATTCATTTCTTAGCCTTTGAGTTTGAAAGTGGAATTTTGGAACCTATAGACTTGAAAATAGTTTAAAAGATTTTAAATTTCAGTGTTCTGGACATTAAAAATAAAAGGCCCAAGATTTGCATGATGGATAAGTGCTGAACTTGTTGCTGCCGTGATGCCAATAGGGTAAAGACAACCACATATGATTCTGGAAAGGCTAGCTTTGGTGAAAGCTACAAGAGAGCTGAAATCTATCATGTTCACACCATCATGGGAAACTTGTATCACCTTTTGCTTGGAGAATTCACTGATCCCTTTTGGGAATAAGTGATCTCTTCTGCTCCAAATTTCCTAGTAATTTGTTTGAACATTCCTTAGAGTACTTAATAATTTCACACATTTTGCTATATTAATTTTCGCACATGAGTTACCTCTCTTCTTGATTTTTAGGACCCTGGAAAACAGGAACTGCAGCTTATAAGTGTTATAACAGTGGTCTAAAATTTCATGTTGCAGATGAATCACTTGGGGTGCTAATTAAAATACAGATTGCTGATCTCCACCTGCAGAGATTCTGATTCAGTAGATCTCTGATGGCATCTGGAAATCTATTTTATAAGCAATTATCCCAGGTGATCCTATTGTAAGACTAAAGACCACATTTACAGGCATGCTTCATTGTTCCATTGAAAATTGTGTTTGCACACAAAATGTATGCAGCAAATGAGTGTTGTATTAGTGCAGAGTAGAATAAGGGGATAGGAACTTCAAGAATTACTCTTTTTGGAGAGTTTTATATCTGAAGAGATTCTTAGGAATGAGTTGGGAGGGAAATAAAATGCGATTGAGTGCCTCCCACTATGTGCCAGGAACTTCTTTACCATAATCCTGCCAGGTCATTTACACAAGAGGAAAGAGGTTCAGAAATTCAGTCTCTTGCTCAAAGTCAAGGAGCTAGTAAACGGCAGAGGCAGCCTTCACACCGTGGTTGGTCCTATTTTAAAATCCACACCCTTTTCATTCCTCCAAGGTACAGGGCTCAGACAGCAGGGTCCAGAAATGACCTCTGTCAGTTGTACTGAGAAAGACATTTAACCTCTGTGTGCCTTAACTTACCATCAGCAAAACAAGGGCAAAGCTACTTAATTAAATAGGGTGTATTAGGAGAATTAATCAGTGGAGGTTTGGAATGAGAGGTGAAAATGTAAAAGAAGTATCTAATCATGCCATCATTATTATGTGCAATAATAACATCATCAACGTTGGGCTCATAATTTAATCCATGAAGCATTGACCCACCAGCTCTGATTATTATTATTGATAATTAATAAGACTAAGACATGAGGTTAATGGGGGTTCTTCGTGGCTTCAAATTTTTACTGAGTAGGAGGAGAGGAAAACTAATTCTTTTCTTTATACCAAATATAACTGGATTTGAATTTGTTGTCTATTTTTGTGTTTCTTTCTCTCTCCCTTAAAATTCCCAGAGGCCTACTTGGAATAATGGAGTAAATGAGTCAGTCTATAAAAACACATTTTAAAGCCCACAGTGGTGGCGGCTGCAACATGTGGTAGTTGAGACAGTGGCTCATCAGGGAAGTGTTGGTTCAATCCAAAACTTGGGTATTTTCTGAAATTCAGAGGGAAGTGCTTGAGAGGAAGACAACTCCCTATAAATGGGAGCCTAGGAGTTAGGAAACCCCACAGTGAGCTCTGGCTTCACAATTGACTATTATGTGAGTTTAGCTCAGTTGTAGCACCTCTGTGATGTGATCTGCAAAATGGGAGTGATAGCCTTTGTTCAGCTTGCAAAGCTGTTCTAAGGATCAAACGATGTGATGTATATGAAAGCCAGTTGGTCATTAGCTCTGTTTGCAAAGGTGGTCATAAAGATGAATCAAAGAATTTGAATTCTAGACACACATGCTATGAATTGCATGCTTTATTAACAGATTCTTTAGGGAGTTTATAAAGTCAGAGGAAAGATCTGGACCTGATATTTGGAACTTGTTGTTCCAAAGTGATGCTGATATTCTTGAAAAGTCAGGCCACCCAGGCAAGATACCGTCATCCCCAGGCCATGGTTATCTGGAGACCTGTGAGCTGCTCAGTGGACCCCCTTCCTCAGTGTAGTGGAGACTCAGGTACCTTGGTAACTTGCTTATGGGAAGTTTGGTATTAAATACATTTCTTGAATATAATTTGACCAGAGAAGTGGTCCCGCTTTTACCTTTTCATCAATTCTAAACTCAGCATCTATGCAATATAATCTCAAATAGCATTTTGGACACTTAAGAGAAATAGTTTCAATATAAGAAACTTGTAGAGTGAATGCAAAAATGGCCACAATTCTGCATTCTTCCCTGTATCCACACCCTCTGCAACACAACTTGACTGACCCTTCCATCAAGTTGTGGAGTCTGGTCTCCTGTCCCTTCAATGTGGTCTTGTTACTTACATTGGCTAAGAGAATATGGTAGAAGTGACAGTGAAACAGTTTTAAGTCTAGGCCTCATGAGGTGTTTTGCTCACTTTCTTTGGGAACGCAACCATTGGCCATGTCAAAACACCAGCTAACCTTCTGGAGGATCAGATTCCTGAAAGAGGACAGCCAAGCTGAGGTCATCTAAGAGAAATATACAGTCAGCAGAGTAGACTAAGTGACATACAGCTTCTGGCAGATGCACAAGAAAGGCAAACTAAGAGAAGAAGAACTACTCTGCTGATATACTACTGAAAAATAGTAACAATGTGTGTTGTTTTAGGTCATTAAGTTTGGGGTGGTTTATTACGCAGGAGTTGTTAACTCATATAAATATACAATGGAAATCTTCAAATATAACATTTCTTCTTGTGACTTGTGAAAGGAAAGGGAAAAAAATACTCATCTAGCCTGAGTTTACCAGTAACCAGATTTGTGCAATAGGTAATTGTAGTTTTTTCTTTCATTTTTAATTGTGATGATAATTATAGTTTTATTGTTCATTGTAGAAAAGATCTTGACTATTTATAGAGTTTAATGTAAGAGGCCACAAAATGACTTGTTTGTTTGTCTCATGGATTCATTAAAAAAATAAAAACAAGACACCTTTTTTGAGCACCTGTTCTGTGTAGTGTGTTGCTAGGTGCTGGGCGATAAAGTCAATTAAGGCATGTTTGACATTTCATCTTTAGTGAATTATTCTTGGAAATCTGCTTTTAAATATTGCCAGAAGTTAGATTATTTTAAGCTGGCCTCAATGACCAGTATAGATGGAATTCACTGTGTGTTTTCACTCAACGCTCTTCCCCTCACTGATGATCGGTTTTCTCATTTGAAAAGCACAAGGTTGGGGCCAAGTTCTCTTCCACCTCTCTATTAATTGACATGAGAAGGTTTCCTTATGTTCATTCCCATATGGTGCATCACTGGTCCAGTGACTTAAGGAATACCAATGACTTAGCTCAAAGCAATGAAATGAAATGGTGAAAATCTTGGACACTATCTTTCAGCTTCAACCTATAAAGAGCTTGGAATTAATCACTTCAATTCTAACAATAAGAAAAAGCTGGATAAACTGAAAATCAATTATGTTTCTTGGACCCATTAGAGAACTGAGGCTGCAGGGCAAACTGCCACTCTGAAATCTTTAGAAACAGTCTTCAGTCAGAGAAACAGAAAGACACAGTTAGACCTCCTCAAAAAGTTGCTGAAGCCATACACTGGTAAGAACACAGTAATAATATTTAAAAAGATAAATTGCTGGTGGCTGAATATAGACTGGAGTGGGAGTGAAAAATGCTAGGGATATCAATCTTGGGGGACCCCCTACACTTTTATGGGCTTTACCTCCAGGAACCCCACCAGTTTCTCACTTTAAAAATCTGGGAAGAACCCTGTGTCTCTGGGAGGTGGATGGGAAGGGATAACTAATCATTATGAAATACTCCCAGAGCCTGTCCATAGCAAAGGCCTGTGCTCCAGGTGAGAGCCTTGTCCAAGTTGGGAAAGGAGAAACACATTCCTATTACTCTAGCCCTTCTGGCATTCCTGTCTCACCTAAGGGGAGGCGGAAGAAGGGTATGGTCATTAGAAGTCTGGATTTCAAGAGAATTGATCAGGAATGCTTCAGCCAGGGAAGGGAATAGAAGGCAGGTGGAAAAAGAAAGTTATAGCACTGGGGAGGCACCTATGAAAGTCATAGCCATAAGACAAAGCCTCATTAAAACAATGAGATTTAATGAGAAGATTCCAGAATGCTTCTCTGCTATGCTGAGTAGTGACCCACAAAATATATCCATGTCCTAATCCCCAGAGCCTATGGGTATGTTACCTTACACATTAAAAGGGGCTTGCAGTTATAATTAATTTAAATGATTTTGAGATGGGGAGACTTTCCTGGTGGGCCTTAAATTTAATCACAAATGTCCTTATAAGAAGAGGCAAGATGGTCAAAGGAGGAGGTAGGAGATATGAAAAGAGAAACACGAGGTTGAAGTGATTCAAGGAAAGGGTCACCAGCCAAGGAATGCATGTGGCCTCCAGAAGTTACAAGTCAAGTAAACAGATTCTCCCCTACGGTCTACAGAAGAAAGCAGCCCTAGTGACATCTTGACTTTAGCTCAGTGAAGCAGATTTCAGACTTCTGGCCTCCAAGAACTGTAAGAGAATATATAGGGTTTTTTTTTTTTTTTTTGCTGAGGAAGATTGGCCCTGAGCTAACATCTTTGCCAATCTCCCTCTATTTTGTATGTGAGCTGCTGCCACAGCAGGGCTACTGATAGATGAGCGGTGTGGTTCCATGCCTGGGAACTGAACCCGGGCTGCTGAAGTGGAGCTGGTCTTATGTATGTTGTTTTAAGCCACCAAATATGTGTTAATTCATTACAGCAGCAATAGGAAACTAATACAGCTCCCCCTCCCCTACACCTTATCACCACACCAATAGGGTTACCATATAATGACAGGGGAGTACACCTGAAAGAGCCAAAAGACACAGACTCTTTCTGAGGAATAGTACTTAGGAAGCCCTAATTTAAGAGGGGAGATAAAACAAGGACAGTAGAGGATTTTGAAGCTACACTACACTAAACATTAAACACAGCCCATCCTAGCCAGATTACCATACATCCTTACACTAAAGGCCTACTTACCACAATTCTTGTTACTTAATCCAACATGTCTGCCTTTCAACAAAAAAATTACAAGATCTGCCAAAAGTTACCAGAAAACACAGTCTGAAGTGACACAGTAAACATCAGAATAGCATCAGTATCACATAGGTGTTTGGACTATCAGACAGGGAATTTAAAATAGCTATGATTAATATGTTAAGGGCTCTAATTGAAAAGGTATACAACATGCAGGAACAGATGGGTAATGTAACTAGAGAGATGGAAACTAGAGAAAGAAGAGAATATGAAGCTAAAGCAAGCAGAGGAAAAGGAATAATAAAAATTAGAGCAGAAATCAATGAAACTGAAAACAGGAAATAAATGAAGAAAATCCACAAAATCCAAAGCTGGTTCTTTGAAATGATCAATAAAATGATAAACTTCTAGCCAGGCTAACCAATAAAAAAAAGAAAGGAGACATAATTTACCAATATCAGAAATGAAGGAGGGGTCATTACTATTGATCCCATGAATGTGAAATGAAGAATAAAGGAATATTATGAAAAAACTTATGGCCAAAATTTGATAACTTAGATGAAATGGACTAATTCCTTAAAAGACAAAAAGGACCAAAAGCTCACCCAAAGAGAAATATATAACCTGAATATTCCTGTATCTATTAAAGAAATTGAATCAATAATGAACAATGTTCTAAAAAAGAAACCAGGCCCAGATGGTTTCACTGGTGAATTCTACCAAATATTCCAGGAAGAATTAATATCAATTATCTACAATCTCTTCAGTAAATAGAAGCTGGGGGTGGGAGGAGGAAAGGGAATATTTCCAAACTAACTCTATGAGTCCAGCATTACCTTAATACCAAAACCAGATAAAGACATTAAAAGAAGAGAAAACTATAGATCGATATCTCTCATGAATATAGATGTAAAAATCCTCAACCAAATTTTAGCAAATAAATTCTAACATTACATTAAAAGAATTACACACTATGACCCAATGGGATTCATTCCAGGTATGTATGGCTGATTTAACATTTGAAATCAGTGTCAACCATATAAATAGACTAAAGAAGAAAAATCATATGACCATACCAATCAACACCCAAAAAGTATTGGAAATAATCCAACACGTATTCATGATAAAAACGCCCAGAACATTAGGAATAGTGGAGATCTTCCTCAGCTTAACAAAGGACATCTACAAAAATCCTATAGCAACATCACACTTAATGGGGAGAGGGCACTTTCCTCTTAAAATTGAGAACAAGGAAAGAATATTCTCTCTCACCACTTTGATCCAACATCAAAATGGAAGCCTTATCTAATGCAATCAGAGAAGTAAAAGCCATAAAATGTATACAGATAGAGAAAGAAGAAATGAAACCATCTTTATTCTCAGAAAACATGGTTGTCAATGTAGAAAATCCCAAAGAATCCATTAACAAAACTCCTGGAACTCAAAAGTGATGATAGGAAGGTTTCAGGATACAAGAATAATATACAAAAATCAATTGCTTTCCTATATACCAGTAATGAGTTTTACTATAAAAAATACCATTTACAACAGCACCCACAAAATGAAATATTAAATATAAATCTAACAAAATATGTAATAGTATCTGTATGTGGAAACTGCATAACACTTATGAAAGAAATAAAAGCAGAACTAAATAGATGGAGGGAAATTTCAGATTCACAGACTGGAAGGTTCAATATTAAGATATCAGTTTTTCCCAACTTGATCTATAGATTCAATGCAATCACAATCAAAATTCCAGCAGAGTATTATGTGGATATGACAAAATTTATTCTAAAGTTTATATAGAAAGGCAAAGACCTAGAATAACCAATACAATACTGAAGAAGTACAAAGTTGGAAGATAGTACTACCTGATTTCAAGTCTTATTATAAGCCTACAGTTATCAAGACAAGTGTAGTATTGGTGGAAGAGAATAGATATATAGAGTGATGAAACAGAAAGAGCCACAAAATAGACTCACACAAGTATAGTCAACTCATCTTTGACAAAAGTGCAAAGGAAATTTAATGATGAAAGGATAGCCTTTTCAGCAAGTGATGCTGAATCAATCGAACATCTGTATGTAAAAAAAAAGATGAACCTAGGCACCGACCTTCTACCTTCCATGAAAATTAACTCAAAATGGCTCATATACCTCAATTTAAATGTAAAATTATAAAACTTCCAGAACCAAGAGAAAAATCTACATAACCTTGAACTTGAAGATAAAGTTTTAGATACAACAGCAAAAGAATGATCCATGAAAGAAAAAAATGATGTTAGACTTTATTAAAATCAAACCTTTTTTCTTTGTGTAAGGCATTCTTGAGAGAGTGAAAAGACAAACTACAGCCTGAGAGAAAATATTTGCAAAACACATATCTGAACTTGTATCCAAAATATACAAAGAACTCTCAAAAATAGAACAATAAGAAAACAAACTAATTTAAAAACAGGAAAAAGATCTGAACAATCCCTACCAAAGAAGATCTACAGATGGCAAGTAAGCATATGAAAAGATGTTAAACACAATATATCATTATGAAAATGCAAATTAAAACGACACCACTGCACACTTATCAGAATGGCTACAATCCAAAAAGCTGACAATACCAATTTCTGGCAAGAATCTTGGACAAGAAGAACTCTCATTCATTGTTGGTAGGAATGCAAAATAATACAACCACTTTAGAAGACAGTTTGGCAGTTTCTTACAAAGCTAAGCATAGTCTTACCATATGTTTCAGCATTCTCGCACCTAGGTATTTACACAACTGATTTGAAAACGTATGCCACACAATAACTAGCATGTGCATATTTATAGCAGCTTTATTGATAACTGTCAAAAACCTGATAGCAGCCAAGATGTCCTGCAATATGTGAATGCATAAACAAATTGTGGTACATCTGTATAATGGAACACTATTTAGCAATAAAGAGGAATGAGCTATCCATCCATTCAAGCACATGGATGAATCTTAAATTAATACTGCAAAGTGAAGGAAGCCAGTCAAAAAACAAAACTACATGCTGTATGATTCCATTTATATGATATTCTGGAAAAGCAAATCTGTAGAAATGGTAAACAGGTATGTGGTTGCCAGAGATTTGAATTAGGGGGAGGAGAGATAGGTGACACCCAGAGCATATTTTAGGACAGTGAAATTGTTCCATGTGACACTTTAATGGTGGATATAAGACCCTAGGTATTTGTCAAAACACATAGAACTTTACAGCACAAAGTGTGAGTCTTAACAAATACAAAACTAAAAAATAATTTAGGAGTTCAGCGAATCCCAGGATGGAATGCAGAATGTGACAGAAGAATCTGTCTTATAGATACATGAAACAACCTCACTGAAAGGAGTGGGGACAAAAAGGTGCTGACCTAGGTAACTTTGGAAATGAGTGGAGTCTATAAGACTAAAGACAAAAGGAACTTTACATAAGGACTGTACTCTAGCTGATAAAGTTGTTTCCCAAGGAGGTCCAAGTTTGCAATTCCAAAACTACTATATATATGTACACTGGAACTGAAAAATGAAGTAATAATGGCAGATAACAGGAGCCAGGCTTCTCACCATTGGAGGAGGGGGTGGTTACAGACAAGCAAGGAGAAGAGGTTAGAATGATCCATATAACATCGGACTAGAGTTGGCAACATCAGTTGTTTTGCTTAATACAGACACAGATGGTTCCATATAGAAATATTTATAGATATGTGTGTATACCTGGGTTAGTGCACACACATATATTTCCTTGCTGTGTCACCTGAAAGGCTTTATAAACAATGACACCCCGGCAGTACAGAGCATATGCAGTACCCATATCTTGCTTTCTAATACCATTCTCCAGTAAAAGTAACTGGGCTCCTTGGAGAAAAGTCTGATTTGAAGACTGAGGCAGGAAATGCAGAAGATGAAACTGGAGCATTTCATAGTGCCAGAAATGAAACCATATACACACACACACACACACACACAGAGGAATGGGGATGTGTCAAAGGGATACAGGAGCCAATTGCAAGCGCCCCCAATGGTCAATGCTGTAAGAATTTGAGGAATGCAAGACATTTTATGTATATTGGATTACAGCCTAAAGTATAAAATAAATATCCATGAGTCCACACTGACTTAGATATGTGAATGAGTAGATAAATAAACAGAGGAATGTAGTTAAATCTCCCATGCAGATGAATTTGAAACAATTTTTGTGTCTACTCTGCCCTCAAGTGCCCCCCATTCCTTAAATGTGGGCTTTGCACAATGACTCCTTTCCAAAGATTATAGTATGAAAGGGGGAGAAGAGAGTAACCCTATGATGGAGAAACCTGAAAAACACAATCTTAGCCACGTGATCAAGATGAACATAATCAGTGACAAGCCATGCTGATAGAATGTACCCCTGACATGCGGTGATGAGGATGACACTTCACCTCTGTGATCTTCCTCCCCAAGCCCATAACCCCAAACCAATTATGAGAAAATACATCAGACAAACCCCAGTTGAGGGGGCATTCTGTGAAATACCTGAGTAGCATTCCTCAAAACTGTCAAGGTAATCAAAAACAAGGAAAGTCTTGAGAATATCTCAGTGAGAAGGAGCCTAAGGAGACCTGATGAATAAATGAAATGTGGGAATCTGAAACAGAAAACGGATATTAGGTAAAAACTAAGAAATATGGATAGTATATAGATGTTAATTAATAATAGTATGTTAATATTAATTCATTAATTGTGACACGCTAAAGTGAGATGTTAATAATAGGGCAACCTGGGTGTGGGTTACATGGGAACTCTGTACTATCGTCACAATTTTTCTGTGCCTCTAAAAGCATTCTAAAATTTAACAAGTTTATTAAAAAAAGTACTGGGCACTGCAGCAAGCTTGGTGAGAAGAATATTTTTAGGTAGAAGATGAAGCCAAGGAAATCAGCACAGTGTGTGGATATTGGGTGTTAGTGCTAGACAGACCTGGGTTCCAAGATCAACACTGCTACTTTCTAGATGTCTGCTGTTAAGCATTTAACTTAACCTCTGTTTCCTCATATGTTAAACGGGTGTGATGTCATGACTACAGTTGAATTATATAAGGCATATGGCACATAAGCCATATCGCTGTAGCTGCAGCCATTCCTGCCCTTCTCATTATGACACGACTTTTCTCGGTTTGGCTCTCCATGCTGACTATCAACAACCACTGGGTAGATGTCTATGGTGTGTCTGGATCACTAGCCCATTCAGACGGTCCTTCCATGTATTCAGCCCAAATCCAGCCTGCTGCATTCAAACATGTCCCCTCTCGTGGAGACAGAAAACAGATGCTTCCCTTTTCCTGAACAAAGGCGCCAATTATTTATGAGATTTCTCTGCAGACTTAGGGCTTCTTTTCTATCTTTTGTGTTCATGAAAACTGGTCCTTTTATTATTACAGTTGAAGGAGACTGAGGCTGGAATGTTTATTATGCATATTATAAATAACTGTTCGTTGTTTTTCCTTTTTGCAAAAACAACAGATATCATTATAGAAAATTGATAAAATGCTAATAATCAAAAAGAATTAAAAACTACCTACAATGCCAGTGATCACATAGTTTTATAACCTGTTTTTAAAAACTAGCATGTTATCTTGTAAACACGTGATCATGTTTGTGTCCCTAAATATTGTCACACAAATAATTTTTAATTGCTGCGTAGAATTCCATATATAATGACTGTGCCATAGTATATTAGTTCAATTGCTTACTTTTGGGTGTTTGGGGAGCTTCCTTTTATTTATTTTTTTGATGTTATAAACAGTTTGGCAATGAACATCCTTGTGGTCAAAATTTTTTTAATGTATTTTATTTCCTTAGGTTATTATGTTTCTTTAGTTTTTTTCTTTTTTGAGGAAGATTAGCCCTGAGCTAACATCTGCTGTCAATCCTCCTCTTTTTGCTGAGGAAGACTGGCCCTGAGCTAACATCTATGCCCATCTTCCACTACTTTTATGTGGGACACCGCCACAGCCTGGCTTGACGAGTGGTGTGTAGGTCCGCTCCCAGGATCCAAACCTGTGAACCCTGGGCTGACACAGTGGAGTGTGTGAACTTAACCACTACGCCACCAGGCCAGCCCCCTTGTCGTTAAATTTTTATGTATGATTTTAATTATGTGGTGGTGTGTTGTCATTGTTGCTTGGGCTGGTTGGCATCATGATGATCCTAAAATCAGTACTGTTTTTAGGCCAGAGGAAGTGTGAGAGGGAGAGGTAGGATATAGTAGTTCAGAATTGATACTCGGGTAATTTGGTATAAAATGAAACAAAACAAAACTTGTATTTATGCTGGCTTGGACTTTGAGTCTCAATATCTACATTTTTGCCTTATTCTAATGGCAAAGATTCCAACCACTAGGTTGTTCCTACAGGGGCAAGTGCCCTTTGTAGCTAGATAAGCTTAGGAACACATCTCAGTTATGCCAGATGCTAGCAGCATGCCTCGTTATATTCATCTGTAAATGGGGTAGTCTTGTGAGAAGTCAAGGAGATAATACACATACAGCCCCTGGCACCTAATAAAGGCTCCATAAACAATGGATTGCTTTTGCTCAACTGATGCTTGAATTTTTCCACAGCCCACAGCAAGGCATTTTTTCTCCTCAACTTTGGGCAATTTATAATATTTAGGCAATATTTTCCTTCTGAGAAAAGCAAAAGGAGATTTTTCTTTCCTCTTCTTCTTTCTGCATCCTCACAGCCCCAGGCCCTTCTGAGACTCCTGTGACCACAAAGTCACTTCCAGTATAATCAGGACTAGAAGAAAATCTGTCCCTGACAAACAGGATTTTAATTCATCAGGGGCCTCCTGATACCCTGATGTCCAAAATGCTTTATCTGGAATTTTTTTTAGCCAGTGCATGGGTAAAAAAGAAAAGGCAAGATGCTATGCGGGGTTTAAATCGAATAAGCTCCAGAAAATTCTACTCCTGCTTTTCTCCTCCCTTTTTTCTTTTGGAGCTACCCATTTTCAAACAGCCTCAATTTTGCATTTGAAGGAAAGGACATAAGCTGGGTAGTCAGGTATATCAGGGTTCCACTCTACGGCTCTGCTACTTACTGGCTTTGTGATCTTGGGCAAGCTAATTCACCTCTCTGAGCCTCAGTTTCCTTACATGCACAAAGAGGATAGTGACAGCTGGCTGGTAATAATTTCATGATTAATGTAAAATGCACAGCAGAGTGCCTGGCACATAGTGGCATTTGCTCATTTATTGGTTCTTCTATCCATCACAGATTTTTCTTACTACCTGTCTATTAAAGTTACTCCTGGAGAGAGAGAAGATTATTCATCAGTATATCCCTCCATTGTGCCTTCCGGAGCACTTTGATTATACAGACGCTTAAAAACCTACCTAACTAGACTCATTTCTACCCAACTAGATTCGTCCATTCATCCATTCACTCAGCTTGTGCCAGGAATTATGCTCGTCACTAAGAATGCCAAATGAACAAGACATGCTCTATCCTCCTGGAGCTCAGAGCCCAGTGTGGGAGACAGACAAGTCAACATGAAATCATAATTCCACAACAAAGGATCTGTGTTACAGCACAGGGACATGCAAGGGCTTGGCAGGGCATCGGGTGGGGACATCTAACCAAACCTTGTTGGGGACGGCGTCCTGAGAGAGGGGACAGCTGAGCTGAGTTTGATGAGCCAGTACTAATTAGACTGATATAAGTTAAATTATTTAGTCTTTATGACAGCGCTGAAAAATAGATATTTCCATTTTACAAAAGTAGAACCTCAGGGCTCCAAGAGACTGAGTTATCCAAGATCACCCAGAAGTGTGGGGACCCAATAAAATCCGAGGGAACCTGGCTCCAAAGCGCATGATCTTTCCTCTGCACCATGCTGCCTCTGCAGAACTGAGAATACCTCCTTGATGGTGAAAGTTCAGGCACCATGTCAGTATGGATGCTGCCTACTTAGAGGAAGCCCTGTCGTATGCTTTTCAGCTTCCTTTCAAACTCCCTCCATCCGTTCTTTTTTCATGCTGAAGCTCTTCTTTTTCCATGGATACGCTGGGGTTTTAGAGAAGGCGGGGACTCAGCTTTGCTCCCACTGCCCAGACCCAGATGTGGGCTGCAGGAACCTCAGCCACCTCCCCCAATCATCATTCTTTCTTCCAAGGACAGAGTTATGGCTCCCAGGAGAGGTCTGTTCCACCAGAGTAGTCAGTTACTAATGAGCCTCATGCTGCTTCTCCGCCCCCAGATCCCCAGCCTTCTCCACCCCCGATCTCCTCAGTCACCTTCATCTGGCAGCTGGAGACTAGTGGGAGTGTGTGTGTGTGGGAGCTCAGCCCAGAAGCTAGAGGATGTCCCTACATCAGTCATGTGTCCACTGGGTGTGAGCCAACCACAGAGGAGAAGAGGAGAGGGGTTCAGCTTCTTGGACCACTGCCAAGGACAGAGAAACCTGATCTCAGCACATCAGGCCTTGTGGGTCCCTCCCTTCTGGGGGAACGTCAATTTCCCTGATGCCCACCAAGCTCCAGTCTTTCCTTGCCAGAATCCCAGGACCCCTCTGCTGAGCCTGTTCCTATTGCATGGATAATTACATAGTATCATATGGATTCAAATTGGAAACATCAATATCATAATAGCTACCATTTATTGGGAACTTGCTACATGCAAGATATTCTTAAATACATTATCTGAATTACTTCATGCACTGCTCACCATGACCCAGGACGTATATACATACAATGATTATCTCTGTTCTATTGGTGAGGAAATTAAGGCTCAGAGAGATTAAGTACATTGTCCATCTTTCTGCATTGGAAAGTGAAGGATCCAGGATTTCACCCCAGCAGCCTGACTGCAGAGCCTATACCCCTAACTAGTAAGAGGTAGGGAGAGTAGCTAATGTCTGAGCACTTGCTGAGAGCCAGGCATTGGGTTAAGTTCTGTGCGTGAATTTTCTTAGTGTCTCCTCCCAACCAGTCTATGAGGTAGGTGCTATTATTATGACTATTTTGTAGATGAGGACACTGAGATCCAGGGAGGTTAAGAGATTTTCCAGGTCACAGAGTGAGCAAGTGGCAGATCTGGGATTAAAGTCTCAGGGAGCCTGTCTCCTGAGTCTGCCCACCTAGCCATCATTCTACGCCATCTGTGCTGGGCTGAACAGTGTCCTCCCAAAGTTCCTGTCCCCCAGGAACCTCAGAATGTGACCTTGTTTGGAAATAGGGCCTTTGTAGATGCAGTCCAGCTAAGATGAGCTCATACTGGATTAGGGTAGACCCTAAATCCAACGACTGGCATCTTCATTTATGAGAGAAAGGAGAAGAAGTTTCAGGTACAAAGATATAGACACACACAGAGGGAAGACGGCCATTTGAAGACTGAGGCAGAAATTGGAGTGATGTAGCTATAAGTCACGTAATGCCAAGCATTGCTGGTAACCACCAGAAGCTAGAAAGAGGCAAGGAAGGATTCTTCCCTAGAGCCCTTGGAGGGAGTATGGCCCTGCCAACTTGATTTCAGACCTCTAGACTCCAGACTCGTGAGAGAATGAATTTCTGTTGTTTTAAGCCACCAAATGGATGGTAATTTGTTATGGCAGCCCCAGGAAACAAACATGTCATCTGAGTACCATGTTATCTCCTGGAAAACAGGAGACTGGGCTTCATGCTGTCTTGGAGTTCTTTTTGAGTCTATGACGTATGATTCTATGATTCTTAATTAAACCAAAGGAGGGTTCTGGAGCTCCTGAGGTGAATGATCTGGGGGAGGCCATGGTTGCCAATGGGGTCTAGCAGCCTGAATCCCTCCTTCGTTGTTACATGGTGTTCTCTGGAGCCGGAGAATGGACCTGCGTTTTCCAACAGCAAGGCCTTGAATGAGCCAGTTAACCTCTGAGCCTCAAGGTTTATATCTATAAAATGGGTGTAATTTATCCTTACAACTGTGAGGATTGAATAAGAAAATGGATATATAGTACCTGACACATGGAAAAGCAAAATGTATTCATTAGTCCCCCACTCTCACTTTAGGGAAGTTTCTATGAAGGTAGTGGCACTTTTGTAAGGATGTCCCCAATGGGAGAGTGGCCGAAGCTATTTGGGGGTAGAAAGTGAGGGGTCCAGGGTACCTCTAGTGGGTCTTATGGGAATGTTTGTACAGCAGCTCTTTGCTGGAGGGACAGGGATGTTAGGCAGGATTCAACAGGTCAGTTCAACAAAACATTTGCTGACCCTCTGCTGTGTCCTGAGTACTGGGCTAGATGTCATGGGAGGGGAGGAAAGCCCCAGAAGCCGTGGGCTAGATGGGGCTGCTTGCTCTGCAGTGGAGTTTAGCTGTACCTTTCTATATTTAGATTCTATCTTTGTCAAGCAAGAAGACTTATTTGACAGGGCTCTGGTTTTTCATCTCTGAAAAGCCACTCATCCATAGAGCTTGGGGTTTGCGGGGAGAAGAGAGAGGGAGGAGATCTGGCTTCTCTCCCCAACTCTGAACAGATGGGTTCAGAACAGGGCCCTTCCACATCCCCAGCCAAGATGTCTGAGCCTTGGCAGTGGTCCCAGGACACAGACAATGGGGTCTGATGGCAGCTTCTCAGGCCTGGCTCTCCGTGGGCAGGAGGCTTCTCCTGAGGCTGGTAAAGCCATTTCTTCAGATTCAGAAAAGGGAGTTGGGGAGAGGGAAGAGGGGGCTGCATTGAGGCAACTCCTGAAAGCTTACTCTGGAAAACTAGGACACAGCTAGTGGGATCCCAGCCCAGCGGGCCTGCCATCTGACCTTTCTTCTGTCTCTGCCAGGACCGTTGTTTCAGAAGACAGAGGCAGAACTGGCCCAGAAACGTTGGTCTGCTGGGTGCAAAAGGAGGATGGTGTACGGGGTGTGGGTTGGGGGAGGAGGGTCAGACTGTGGGATGGCACAGTTGGTTAGAGTTTGATGTTTCTCTTTATTGGGCGAGGCAGGATTTGGAGGGAGTGGGTAAGAACAGTTGGCCTCAGAGCACAGCTAAAATAGAAAAGATTTAGTGTTAGGTAGAGGAAGGGGTCTGTCTGCCCAAACATCTTAGACACAGACCTGAAAGATGAAGGAATCAGATCCTGAAGAGGCTTTCAGAGGTGCTTGAGCCCAAACTTCTACCTTCAGAAAGATGAATTTCGAAATCACTCAGGGAGGATAGTTGAATGCTAATCCCTCCATTCATCTCCTATTGACTCCATATTGCACTCTAAGCCACTTTAATTCCCCATGAGTCCTCAGCTTCCTCCCTTCCTAAGTAGATGACTTACTCTGTTCTTTATAGAAGTTAAGTCTGTCTGGCGCCATCTCCCTGCACTTCCTTCCTCTCTGAAATGTGTTGATCTTCAACCCTGCAGACTGTAAGCTCTTCAAGGGCAATGCCCTGTCTTACTCTTTGTCTGTGTCCCTGGCATCTGGCATAAAAGCAAGGGGAGAGACTACAGAGGAAAAGGGAGGGAGAGAGAGAGAAAGAGAGAGGAAGATGTATAGCTAGATAGAAATGCAACTGAGTAAGAGAGAGGCATACAGAGCGAAAGCCAGGGACAGAACACGAAGGCGTATGACATCCCTGTGATGTGCTGGGCACAGTGCTGGGCGTATCAGACGCATTTGTGGGGACACTTCACTGGGTTTTCTGTTCAAATTGAAAAGGGCAATAAATGCTGGTTGGTAGTTTGATACCTGCAAAACAACTCAGATGTGAACACAGATAAAATCAGTAACCTCTCCCTTCCCTGTACACCCCCCCAAACACTGTAATAAATATCAACAATTAAGCAAGTTAGGTTTTGTCCTCCCTGGCTTTTCTATATGTTTGTATAGACATAGGCTTCTTTTTCTTCTCTTTCTTTACAAAAAAACAACATTCTACTATACCCACTTACTCTGCATTTTTGCCTTTTTCACTAACAATATATCATAGACATCCTTTTCTGTCAATACACATAGATCTAATTCATTCTTTTAATAACTAAACAACTCTCCATAGGATAGATGCATAAGAATTATTCTACTATTGACGGGCATTCAGGTTGTTTCCAGATGATGTTTTATGCTACAATAAACAATTATCTAATAAAGATGCTTGGCTATCTATTCATGTATATTGGTGCTTTTATTTCTGCCTGCTAGATTTCTCTGAGTGGAATTTCTGCGGTCAATGTAAACAGTTTTTAAAATTTTATTAGATCCTTCCAGCTTAATTTCTAAAAATGCTATTAGAATTTATATTCTCACCAGCAATATAAGACAGTTATTATTTTCCTACCCCCTCGTCAACAACTAGATGGAATCAATCTTTAATTTTCATGCACTGGATGGGCGAAAATGTTATTTCATTGTTGTTTTGGTTTGCGTTTCTCTAACAAGTAGGGGAGCCTAATCCTGCTTTAGGCTGTGTTGGCCGTGAGGGTTTTCTCTTCTGATATTTTCCCGTCACGACCTTTGCCTTTTCCTACTGGGATGTTCCATTTAGTTTCCTCTTGGGATGTTTCACTTTTTCTTATCAATTTGTAAGGGATTTTTGCATGTTATACATATAACACATCCAAATTTTAATTTAAACTTTAGAATGACTTGTTGTCAGAATGTGCCAAGGTGCCCAGGGGGCCACAGAGAACTTAGAGAGACACCAAGAGATATTTAACACTTTAGAGAGAAACTCAGGGCTATTTGACATCTGCTCAGCATCCTGGACTGCTAGGGTGAGGAAACTCATTGTCTCAGCATAGATTACACTGCAGTCCTTTCAATGATGTCATATATATGTGGTGCTGAGTTTTAGAGGGTTGCTGTAATAAAAAAGCAAGTAATGCAAAGATCAGTGTGGAACGGGAAGTGGGGATTTTAACTTTCAATCTGATTCCAAGTTTTGAGAAGTTGTGCAGTGTCCACAGTCCCACACATTCCATGAGTAAGTGATCGCGTTTATTTAAGAAGGAAATGATGACATTACCTTTCTTTCAAATTATGTGTATGAAGTGATAGGACATACATGCTTATTAAATCGTTGAACCCAATGACTCAATAAATGGAACTGATGGGGATTTCTTTTGGCCTAGGGGCCTTGTGAAAAATTGCTGAGACACTAAAGAATCTGTGAATCAAGCAAGTTGGGGAATCCCTGCTTTGGAACAATCCAGTGAGTTGGGTGATGGCATCTCTGTTTTGCATCTTTTCCACAGATGCAGAAACTGAGGTTGAGAGAGGTTAATTGATTTATTCAAGATCAGAGAGTTAGAAAGTAACAGAACCAGGATTCGAACCCAAGTCTGTCTTGCTCATATCCTGAGATGGTCCCACTCCAGAAATTCGATATGATTCCTTCATTGATTCAAATCTTTATTGTGCCCAGAGCCTTAGAAGAAGGTGACCTTTCTTTCTGAAGTGCAATCCTCCAACATTGCCTTTGATCACGGCATTGATTATTCCTTCTCTCTCTGTTATCTGATCTCTCCTTCTCCACTGAATCCTTCTGTACCCCGTGAAAATGTTCAATTCCTATCTTAAAAGAAGTGGGGGAAAAGTCCCTTGACCTTGATAATCCTTTAAGCCATTTTGCCACTGTGCTCCTTTCAACCATAAACGTTTCTATGGTTTGCTGTGACCTGCCCCTCCTCACTTCCCATTGTGACTCCACTGCTCATTGTAATCCAGCCTCCTGCGCTCAGCTGCACCAAGGCTACCAAATAATTTTAGAAAACGGTTACAAAGTTCAAGGTTTTTTTCAGGATCCCCATCCAGCTTGCCCTTGTGGACACTGGAATTACGTGCACTAGGTGTTCACCACAGGCCTAGGACATCTCTGGCTCTGCAGGTCTGCCTCCAGTGGCTTTCCTCAACTCCAGGCTCCTGTTGGTTTCCAGTTGCCTTATTAGCACCCTTAACTGAAGGAAGTTTTGAAAGGATTATCTAGGTAGATCAATTTCCCCAACTGCGTCTGAACTCCACATGTCCCAACCCCAAATCCTCCTCCTCACCCACCTCCCGCTCTTTTCCTTTCTTTTGTTGCTTAATAGAAGAACAGGAATTTTAAATCTATCCAGAGCTGGGTTGAATAACCCCTTCTGTAACCTGGGGCAAGTCATTGTACCTCTCTGAGCCCGTTTATTCATCTATAAAATGAAATAACAATAATAACGATGCATTTTATGGATGTTATAAGGATTAAATGAGAAATTTCACAGCAAGTGTGTAACATAGGGTTGGGCACTTAGCAAGGTTCGAAACATGAAGATAATGTAAGTGTTAATTTGTCAGCATCACCTTTGTCATCATCATCACTGTCATCTTCCCCACATTAGACCTGCGCCTCTTTTTCCTGTTGAAAGAAAATGTGCCTGGGGTCAGCCTCGTGGTGTAGCAGTTAAGTTCTCGCACTCTGCTGTGGCAGCCCGGGAGTTCTCACGTTCAGATCCCAGGCACGGACCTGCGCACTGCTTATCAAGCCACGCTGTGGCAGGTTTCCCACATACAAAGTAGAGGAAGATGGGCACAGACGTCAGCCCAGGGCCAATCTTCCTCAGCAAAAAGAGGAGGATTGGCAACAGATATTAGCTCAGGGCTAATCTTCCTCACCAAAAAAAAAAAAAAGAAAGAAAGAAAACGTGCTTTAGTGGAAAGAGCACTGGGTTTGGAGACAGAAAAACCTACATTCAAAACCCAACCATACATCCACTCTATGACTTTGGGCAAATAACATCACCCCTCCGAGCCTCTGCACCCTCCTCGTTCATCTTGATGGAGTGTCCCCTGAGATAATGGGTGAGAAGACGCTTTATAACTTATGTATTGCAATGCAAAGGTTACTTTTAGCTCGTGGTTTATTACTGTGTCCACGAGGCTCCCGTTCTCACAGAAGAAAGGTTCAAAGTCGTCTTTGACATCCAGACTCCACCCCTCCTGCCCACATCCAAGACCCAGCATCCACCTCCCAGTTCCTAATCTTGCTTGCGCTGGTCAGAGATGTGCCCTGGATCAAGAAACACTATCTCCACCTTGCATTTACTCTGGACTCACGATTCCTATTTCACCCCCAGCAGGGCAAGCGATGTAGCCCCAGGAGTGCTGCCCCAGCATCTTTTCCTAACACCATATGCTGTCTATTTGCTTGATAAGGTTTTCTAACAAAGCGAGTATCCTTTCAGAGTATCTCCACATCTTAATGGAAAATTCTTCTGCAACTTTTCAGACACTTTATCTGTGATTAAATATTAACATTCCCAACCAGCATATTTTTCACTGGAAAGTGTGAAATATTACAAGATCCTCTCGTGTCGTCTATTCATGCGGCTTCCTGAAGCCGGTGCCAGATCAGGAAGCTGATTGGAAATACAGAGGACATGAAAAAAATAAAAATAAAAAAATGCTGGAGGATGGGAAAGAGAAAGAATGCATACCCACCCCTTGATAACTGCAGGGGCTTGGGACTGCTCTTTTTCATTATGCTCTGATTGGCAGATACCTTGCAAAGTTCCCAGGTGCCCCTCTCTAAATCATGTGCCCTCCCGAGATCTATTGCTACGACTCAGAAAACAGGGAGAGCAAAATGCAACTGTCAGGGAGATATTATAACCAGAATCTGTTTTTAATGCAAAATCTTTAACTCCCCAACTTATCCATCTCCAGGAAGAGGCTTCTCTGTCCAGACCCCTTGAATCTGAACTCAGTGGACTGCACAGGGGAGAGGGAGGAGTTCGCTTTAACCGATGACATTCACTGGTTTTTACAGTGCTATTCGTCTAAGTGACAAAGCCGGAAGGCAAACCTATACTTCTTTCTGACTTTTTATTGCTTTTCATCCCAGTGGGAACCAGCAGATGGGGAGGAAAAAAAATCTTTTGAATGGTGAAATGTGCTTAAGATTTTTTTCCGAAGGAGGGAGGAAAAAAATGACCAATGAATACGATTTGAGTTTGTTACAGTCTGGAGAAAAATGTTGTTGAAGCTTGGTTTCTGCAAATTCTCTGTGACTCCTGTGAATCCAGCTCGAGCTGAAGGGTAAAATTGGGACTAAAGGAAGAAGCTACTGTGACTTGTATTTTGGCTTAATATAAGAGATTTTAGTACACAGAACTGTGTACAGAGTGAGCTACTGTACAAAGTGGTGAGGTCCCCATCACCAGAGGTATTCAAGTATATGCCACTTGGTGGAGACAATTCAAACTGGAGAACAGGTGAAGTGGATGTCCTCTGACAACCTTTCCAGGCCTGAAGTCTGTGATTCTCTAAGGTCAGCTGGAAGAAGAAAAAGGGTGGGGGGACTTTGGTAGTGAAAGTACAGGAATTTTCTTACCTTCCTTTGATCCAAATAGAACTGAATTTTGATCACTTCACTGAGTGAGAGAGTATATATCACATTTTATAGTGGGAGGGTCTACTATACTGACATTAGCAACAACCGTAGTGGTAACAGTTAATTTCTCTTTAGCGTTGGCTACGTGCCAAGCACTGTCTTAAGTGCTTTCTAAGCGTTATCTACTTCACTCCTCAGAATAACCCTATAAGGGAGAAACTGTAATTATTCCTCCCAATTTAGGATCGAGGGAACTGAGTTTAGAGAGGTTGTGTAAGGTCACTAGAACTTCCTTTATAGATGGAAAAACTGTAGCCCAGAAGGCTAAGTGGTTTACCTAAACGCTCAGAGCAGGTTTGAGGCACCATGATCAGATCTGGAGTTAGAAGATGAGGGTCCTTACCTTCTAGGTATCAAGTGTTAGTGTGTGTCTATTATTGGACTAGGCACCTTATCTCATTTCATCTCCCAACAACCATGCGAGAGTGATATCTTTATCTCCTTTTTGTAGATGACGAAAGTGAAGATCAGAGAGGTTGAGCTACTTGACCAATATCGCACAGCAACGTAGAGGTAAAACTCAACGTTTTCAGATCGATTGCCCTGTTAATACACAGAGACCTTCCATACTTGGATCAAGTCTCAGGAAAGTCACTTAACATCTTTTAGGTTTGGTTTTCTCATTTGCGAAAGAGACAACATTATAAATGTCTTTGGTTTGTCAATCGTCCAGGGCGGTTAGAGATCCTAATAATGCAGATTGAAGTACACTGTGAATTAAGTGTAGAGTCTATAATTATTGCAAACACTGGGTCTCTTGATTATTGTCCCTTAAAGCAGCAGCTGGAGACCAGGGCCTGGAGGTTCTGAAGGTGGACCAATGCTCTTTAAGTGCCAAGGCCTTGGTGGGGAGCGTCTCTGGACCTGTAAGCAGGTGAGAGAAGGTACTGGCCTCCCTGCCCGGCATTATACTTGACGGGTCTCAGAAAGCAGGAGGCCAGAGGCAAATGCCCTTTGAGGGAGCCTGACATAATGGGACCAGGCCTCCCAAGTCATTATCTAGGTTATCTCTCACACAGGTGACTGGGTCTCTGCCCCTGCACAGTATCTGTGGAAGAGCTGCTCTCTGTGCCTCTGCCTAGAAGGCGCTTCCACTTTGGGCTTTTGTTCTTGAACCCTCCCTTGAGTTTCCAGACTGGAGGACAGACTCTGCCTGTGAAGGTCCCTGAAGGCACGCCTTCTTTCCTCTCTGGTGGTCCTAAAACTACTCCCTAGTAAATTCTATGTTGGACAATTTTTTTTTTAATGTGGGCTCTGTGGAGGGAAAAGCCAAATGTCTGAGGTTTTCAGAGCAATTACAATGTGCTACAGCACACACTGCTGAGCCAGAAGAAGACCTAGCATTTGCCTCCTGCCTCAGCCACGAGATCTTGGGGCAGTCACGTTCATTAACAATCCTCCGTCTGCTGAGAAGATGAAAATGCAGCAAGAGAAGTGCATGCCAGATGGAAGCATGGGTGCCGAGATGCCCAGAGCAAGCACTCCATCCATTCTGGCGTAAAGGAGTGTGGGTAGCAGAGGCTTCCTGGAGGAGGTGTGATGGAAGCGGAAACTTGAAGGATGAGACAAAGTTGAAGGTAAACAGGTGGAGGAGGGGCATTCTGCAGAGGGAACAGTTTGTTCAAAGACACAGAGGGACAGTGAGAGGGCATGTGCATGCAGGGACCAAAAACCATTAGGTGTGGCTGGGGCATAAGGTGACTCTCAAGGGATAGTGAAGCCAGATCATGAAGGGCCTTGTGTGCCAACAGAAGAGTGTGCCTTCATCCTGACAGCAACGGGGGGACATCAGAGAAAGCTAATCCATCAGATGTAGGACGGATGCGTACTGAAAAGGTCACTTTGGTTGCTGTTTGAAGGGCAGATGGAAGGGGGCAGTAGAGGTTAGGACCAGCTAGGACACTAGTGTGTAAATCCAACACAGGATACAGGAGGCATAACCCAAGACAGGAGTGGTGAAGAAGGGAAGGAGTTTCAGGGTACAACTTGCTTCTTCGGGCTCGACTTTCCTCATCTATAAAATATGGGGATTTCTGTGACCCAAGTCCTTCATTTCACGGCTAAGTTTTCCTTTGGTAACTTTTCTTTCCATAGACTCCCCATGCTTCAACAGGTTATGTCTATTGTTACATTTATTAAGGGATAATTAGTTTTCCAATAAGTATCAATTTTAGTTGATAAAATTCCCACCAAAAGCAATTAAAGTCTGATTTTATTGGGGGAAATATATGATTCCCGTTAGCTTTTTTGAAATATTGAAAAGAGTTCATGGGCTGCCATTATGACTTCTGGGCCCTTCTTGCCAGAGAATGTGAAGCAGAAAGTTTGGGAACCACTAGATACGTGCATCTGTGAGGTCCACCTCTGAAATTTTATGAGTCTAGGAAATAACCCTCTTCGACAAGTACTTGGTAAGTCGTAAATCACTCCGTGAGTGTGAGTGACTGTTATAACTCATTAGGATTATGTAGATTCTCCCAAAATATTAGACTTCAGACATGTGAGGTAGTAAGGTGGGAGCTCCTATCATTTAGCATGTGATAAACTGGAGGCCCAAAGAGGTTGAATAATTAGTTTTAAAATGAGAGCAAATTAGAAGAATAGCAGCAATTACTCCCCTTGCTTGACTTCCTTGGAAATCTGCTGATTTTTAAAAAATTTTTATTGATGTCTTAATAGTTTATAACATTGTGGGGTTTTAGTTGTACATTATTATTTGTCCATCACCAAGTGGATGCATCCTTTCAGCCCTTGTGCCCACCCCCCACCCCCCTTCCCCTTGGTAACCACCAACCAGTTGTCTCTGTCCATGTGCTAGTTTATATTCTACATATGAGTGAAATCATTGTGTTTGTGCTTCTCTCCCTGGCTTATTTCACTTAACATAATACCCTGTAGATCCATCCATGTTGTTGTAAATGGGACAATTCTGTCTTTTTTATGGCTGAGTAGTATTCCACATCTACTGTGGTGTATCTGTGGTGTATATATACACCACATCTCCTTTATCCAATCATCAGTCGAGGGATACTTGGGTTGCTTCCATTTCTTGGCTATAGTGAATAAGACTGCAATTAACATAAGGGTGCATAAGCCTCTTGGGATGGTTGATTTCATGTCCGTTGGGTAGATGCCCAAGAGTGGGATTGCTGGATCATAAGGTATTTCTATTTTTAATTTTTTGAGGACTCTTCATACTGTTTTCCATAGAGGCTGCACCAGTTTGCATTCCCACCAGCAGTGAATTAGGGTTCCCGTTTCTCCACAACCTCTCCAACATTTGTTGTTTTTTGTCTTGGTGATTATGCCATTCTAAGGGGTGTCAGGTGATATCGTAGCATAGTTCTGATTTGTATTTCCCTGATGATTAGTGATGCTGAAGATTTTTTCATGTGTCTGTTGGCCATCTGTATATCTTCCTTGGAAAAATATCTGTTCATATCCCCTGCTCATTTTTTGATCGGGTTGTTTGTTTTTTTTGTTGCTCAGTTGTGTGAGTTCTTTATATATTATGGAGATTAATCCCGTGTTGCATATACGATTTGTGAATATTTTCTCCCAGCTGGTGGGTTGTCTATTCATTTTGAAACTGGTTTCATTTGCCTTGTAGAAGCTCTGTAGTCTGAGGAGGTCCCACTTGTTTATTTTTTCTTTTGTTTCCCTTGTCTGAGTAGACATGGAATCCAAAAGGATCCCTTTATGACCAAAAGGCATCTGCTGATTTTGAAGAACATATGAAGTTGTTCTCTCCCTACCGTCTAACATCCCCACTTAGTGGGAAGTGATTTGTTTCTTGATACAAGGGAGCAAGGACTCAAATGGTGGTGCTAATAGGACACTCAAATGGGCTTTGTGACAGCTCATAAGAACTGACCTCAGGATTGGGGAACAGGAGATATCACCCTGCGCCCCATTCCAGAGGGAAGGGCAGAGTTGGGAGATGCTGCCAGAGCAAAATCATGGACCGTTAGAAAGCATTTTGAGGGCACTCAGTTCAGACTGCATGTGGGAGGAGACTGAAGGCAAGATTAAAAGGCAGTAAATGGCAGAATTGAAATCAAAGTCCCATACTAATCTGAAGTGGTTCTGGAAGGAACAGACACAGTCTGAGTTTAAATATCAAGGTGTTTCTAACTACAACATATTTGTGTGTGTGTGGGTGAGGAAGGTTAGCCCTGAGCTAACATCTGTTGCCAATCCTCCTCTTTTTGCTGAGGAAGATTGGCCCTGAGCTAACATCCAGGCCCATCTTCCTCTACTTTATATGGGATGCCGCCACAGCATGGCTGTATAAGTGGTGCATCAGTCCACGCCCGGGATCCGAACCTGTGAACTCCAGGCTGCCAAAGTGGAGCACATGAACTTAACTGCCACGCCACTGGGCTGGCCCTACAACATATTTTAAATGGAAAAGGAACAGTGTGGGTAATAGTTTTAGTATGATTCCATTTATGTAGTAAAGAAATAGCACCTCTGCCTCAACTTCCTTATCTATAAATTGATGGTAAAAATAGCACCTATCTTTTATTGTTGTGGAGATGAAATGAGTTAATGCACATAAGTGTTTAGAACCATGTCTGGCATATAATAAGTATGATGAAAGTGTTTGCTTTCACATTTATGACTATTTAAACATTTATACGCCTGTGAGTGAATAGGACAGATTTGAAAGATTACACAGCTAAGAGCGAACAAGTGGGGGAGAAGTGGGATAAGGACATTGAAGGAGGCCCTTTTCTTGTGCTGTAATTATTTGTGTATTTTTATTTTATATTCCCATAGTGTTTATTTTCTTTTGTATTGATGTACTACATATTAGGAAACACACTTGGCTTATGTGAAACTCTGAAACACAGTTCTGAAAATGCAGATCCAACAAATGTAATATTTTCATTTATTCCTTTATTCATTCTTCCTTCATTCATCTAGAACCTATCACATGGCTATTTTGCGCCGGGCACTATTTCATGCACTGGAGAGAAAGCAAAAATCAAAAGACACAAACCATCCTTGCCTTCCCGTGATGGGTGGAGACACAATGAATAAACAAGTACAGTCAACGTCACTTCCCGACAGGGATATGATCTGAGAAATGCGTCATTAGGCAATTTCGTTGTTGTGCAAACATTATGAAGTGTGCTCACACAAACCTAGATGGGATAGCCTACTACACACCTAGGCTGTATGGTATTAATCTTATGGGGCCACCACTATATATGTGGTCCCTTGTTAATCAAAACAATGGTGCACGACTGTAAAATATTTACTATGTTAGATGGAAGTATGTTCTGTGGGGGAAAAGTAAAGCCAGCAAGGGGATGGGAAGGACCAAGAGGGAAGAGTGTTGCGATTTTAAGTGGGATGAACATGAAAAGTCTCTCTGAGAGGAGGCATCTGAGTAAAGGCCTGAAGTGCAGGAGGGAGCCATGCAGCTATTAGGGGGAAGAGCGTTCCAGGCACTATTTCATTTATTCCTCTCAATAATCCTCACCATAAATCTGGGAGGTAGGCATTATTAACATCCTCATTTGCAGAAGGGGAAACTGAGGCTCAGAGCAGAGGAGATTGCCTGGCTAGTAAGTGGCAGAATTGGGACTCAGCCTAGTGCTGTTCCTAATGTACTAGCTGCTCCCTTTCCCCTGGACCTATCTTCAGAGAAAGATTCATAGCTGAGTTTGGGGAAGTTTGGGGTGGATCCAAGCCCACTCAGGAGCTGTGGGTCTGGTGGAATGAGTCTTCTGGTGCTGCCTTTGCTCTCTTGCAATATTAGAAGTTGACACAGCATTTCTCTCTCCCTCTTCTGCCTTATTCCTTTTCCTTTCTGGCATCTCTTGTCCTGAGCCTAGGTAGGACACAGAGGTACAGGCGGAACATAGCAACTCAATTTAAACCTTCTCACAAGTCTCTGTCTCTCAAATCTAGGCTTTCCCAGTGTCGTCCGACACACTCATACATGAGTGGGAGGCACTGTGGTGATGTGGAAGAGCATGAATTTGCACACAAAAGACCAGGCATCTTGCCATCTGTATGAACATGACCAAGCCTCCCTGAGCCTAAATTTCCAGTTTTACCTGGCCTAACTCCCAGACTTAGATTAAAGATCAAATGAGAAGCAAAATAACTAAGATTCTGGTCACCGATTCTAATATGTGTGTGTGTGGGGGGGGGTAGAGTTTCCCCACACCAACAAGCAATTCTTGGACACCAGATGGGTGCCCTGCAATTCAGCTCAATTCTGACATGATCTAGCTGGAAGTTAGCATCAGATCCCACAGGTTAAAGGCTCAGTTTTACAACACTGCCCCCTGCTCAGACGCCAGGCGCAAGTCCAGTTGTCATTTGTGCTTCTGACCAACTGGCTGTAGATCAGAGGTTCCAACGACCCCCTCCTTGGGTTCAATTACTTTGCTAGAGTGTTTGCTAGAGAACTCAAAGAAACATTTTACTTGCTAGGCCACCTGTTTATTATAAAAGGCTATAACTCAGGAACAACCAGATGGAAGAGCTGCATAGGGCAAGATATGGGGGAAGGGTGAGGAGCTTCCATGCTTTCTCCCAGGACGTCACTGTCCTCAAATCTTTACGTGTTCACCCACCCAGAAGCTCTCCAAACCCCATCCTTCTGGGCTTTTATGGAGGCTTCATTACAAAAGCATGGTTGATTAAGTCATTGGCCATTGGTAACTGATTCGACCTCCAGCCCCTTTCCCCTCCCTGGAAATTGAGGGGTGACACTGAAAGTTCCAACCCTCTATTTGTGGTTGATTCCCTTGGCAACCAGCCCCCATCCTTAGGTGCTTTCCAAAAGTCACTTCATTAACGTAAACCCAGTTGGGGTGGAAAGGGGCTTGGTATGAAGATCAAGACACCCATTTCACCTTTATGGCTCTGCAGCTGTTTCAGGAACTGAGGACAAGAGGCCAAATATTATAAAAAAAGATGCTTCCACTGCTCTTACCGCTCAGGACAATCCAAGGGTATTGGGAGCTGTGAGCCAGGAACTGGGGACCAAATATACATCAGAAATATATTTTGTTCATCTGAATGATCAAATATATATTTCTTATAAGTCACAATATTGCAGTAATTTCATTAGCAATAATGCAATATATAGATATTTAGATGGGCTAATAAATGTTCCATTTGTTGGAAGTGTACACTGAGGTTTAAGGTCTGGACAATAAGATAGAAAGAACAATGGAAATAACAGCTTATTTAGGAATCCAAATGCCCAGATGATAGTGCTACTTTGGGGGCCCAGGGCAGGCCACCCCAAAATATCTCACAATGGCATATTGATTGGTTTGAATTAAAGTTACTTGAGAAGCTAAAAGCGCATTCTGAACCCCCTGTCTCTGCCCCCCTGAAAGCAGAAAATAAATCTGCCCTGTGAAAGGTGCTCTCCCCACACAAGTATCACCAGAGCTAGGGGATTCTGGCTGAGAAGCCTGCATAAACAAAGCTTGCTAATTTACTGTCTCAAATCTAAACTGTTCTTAAATTCCTCCCTAATTATATACCCCAAACCCAAGTTTCTTTGTCTTGTCAATTCCTCACAAATTTATTGTTTCTTTGTGTAAAAGATTTATATACTGCCTGCTTTGTTCACTGTCTGTGCATCATTTTCAGATTCTCCTGTGCACACATAATTAAATTTTTTTTTTCTGTTAATCTGGTCTTGTGTCAATTTTATTATTAGTGCGGCCATAAGAACACAAGACAGGTAGAAAGGGGATTTTCAAACTTCCCAGCAAAAACTCTCTTGATGATTAGGTCCCTGCAAACATGTTCAGAATCATCTCTTATCATCATTCTTGTCTGTTTTCTCCTGACCACACTGTAAACTCCAGCCAATCTGAGCTGCTGGCAGTTTCCCCAGGGCACCATGCTCTTTCTCATCTCCTGGATTTTTCCACATGTATTGCTTTGGCCTAAAGACTGCCTCATTCCCTAACCCCACTACTGCCCACCATTGCCAAGACTAGGATGACTGACCCCTCTTCGGTGCTGCTCCACTCCCCCTGCCTGTCCAGCTACAGCCCTTGTCCCTTCAGATCATAACAGTTTGCAGGCAGTATTTCCAGTGGGATCATAAGCCCTGTGAGGGGAGGGGCCATGTCTGTCTGCTTCACTTTTTAATGCCCAGAACATACCACAGTTTCTGACATAGAGGTGTCAGTAAAAGTAGAAAATGAATATATAAATAGCTACCCTGTATTGAATTCTTTCTGTTTAGCAGGTTCTAAGTACTTGGCACAGTTATCATTTAATTGTCATAGTAAGGGTACTGATCCTTCAGAAAGGACCCTGTCCAGGGTGTAGGAGCAAGGACCCAGATGCTCTGTTGTGCCCAGCATTAATTCTTTAGTAGGTGGATTGTCCAGTTGTCCAGCACATCCCAGGGGAGGAGGCTGGGTGTCCAGGTGTGTGTGTGTGTGTGAGTGTGCAGCTGCTGTTTACTATAAGGAATTGGATTATTTAGCAAAATATTTTAGCCAATGTAGGGGAGCAGAACTTGCCACCCCAAAATGTGTCTCTTTGGCTTCATTATTTTTAAGAACAAAAGACTCAGGAAGAAACTTTGACCTTTCCAGTAATTGCCTAAAAGAATTTAAAATGGAGGGCCTGTCCCAGGAAGGAGCTATCACATAGATAACTAGTATAATATGGACTAGGTGTGGTAGACAGGGAGGAGCCTAGCCAGGCCTATTTGATCAAAGTCCTCTCCATGTCCCATTGTCTTTGCAAGGCATGGAAAGCATTTGTTGACCAAACATTTGCTTTTCCCTCTCTATGTGAATTGCCTTCCTCCTCTTTGAAGCCCAGAACCACTACCTCAACATCCTCCTTTGTCTTTAGGTGAAGATGTTGTTTAAGGTGGTGGCTTCAACCATTCTGGTGAGTTACTCAGTTTTCCTGGGTTTCTCCCATGTATATATGTTATTAAAGTTGTTTGATTTTCTCCTGTTATTCTGTCTCATGTCAATTTAATTCTTAGGCCAGCCAGAAGAATCTAGAAGGGTAGAGCAATATTTCTTTCTTCCCTATACCAACATAGCAATATTTAGGGTGACTATACAATTTATTGTCCAAACTGGGACATTTGGAAATTGAAAGAGGGCACTATTAATAAGTAACTAAGTCAATGATTTAAAGTGAAACTTTAGCATACATCAGAATCACTTTGAAGGGCTTATTAAAACAAATATTGCTGAGCTCCACTCCAGAGTTTCTGATTCAGTAAATCTGCAAAGGGGCATAAAAATTTGTATTTCTGGCAAGTTACCAGCAATTCTACAAAAAAAAAAAAAAAAAAAAACCAAAAAAGCAGAAAGAGAAAGGAAAAAAAACATACAAAGAAAAACAACTACAGAGTCTAGAAAACAATGAAGTGGTCTAATTTCTCTGTCTTACCTTCCTAGATTTCTCTGCCTTATTTTTTCCAGTTTTAAAGAAATTGTTATAATACATCTCTCTTAACAGAAGGTAGTGTAGATCAATAATTCTCACATTTTATTTCCTGCTAAACTAGTTCCAGGAAATATAATAAGTGATTCCTGAGGAAAAACAAAAGCTTCTGTAGGTCAGACATCATTTCTACCTGAAAGGCACTGAGAAGGTCTGCATAAAGAAATTTATGCATAACTGAAAATTCAACTTTATTTGTTCTGTGAACCCTTTTAAAAATTTTCCCCTAAAGCACAATTATTATCATTTCATAGAAGTAGACTTCCCTGGCACCCAGTTTGGGAAATGACTGTGGAGGTAAAAAAAGTTTTGTAAAATGTAAATAGCCAATTAGACCATAAAAACACTAACATTCATGGATAATTTTTGTTCGTAATGCACTTTAAAATGCATAGAGCAGCTTGATTATCTCATAAACCTGGGAATCTGACTGAAAGGCATAGTGGATACAAAAATCAAGACTCAGAGAAGTTGTCCAAGATTACCCCACGAAAAAGTGGCAAAAGTCTGATTTGAAGTTAGGTTTTCTGACTCTCTGACACCAGGCAGGATGCAGGAAAAAGCAAGAAGTTGGAAAATTGGAGTCAAAACATCAGGCAAAGAGGAGGTGTGTACATTTTTGTGTGAGAAGAGAGCATCTTGAGAAATCAAGTGCCATCATAGCCAAACTTATGCCAAGAGAGCTGTAAGATGTTCATTGGATATCAGCGGGGTACTGAGAGGAGGGAAAAGAAGACCTCTCTCAGTCAGCACCCCGCAAGGACCAGAGAGCAGGTTCCGGTTGGATGATGTTTGAACGATATCCTGTAATTAGTTGGCAAATAGATGCTGATATTTCTTTTAACTGCCTGGAACACAGCTCCGGCATTGTGCCTCCATCCTGCCCAAGCCAAACATGGGGTCCCAGCTGCTGTCACAACTTTGGGTCTTCTGTTGCCTCCCTTGCCATTTCTGATCAGGTCATGAGGACATCCGGTGACACCATTCGAGAGCTCAGGTTGCCACAGTAACCACATAAAGTTGCTCAGGTGCCCCAGTGGATGCTCCATCATCTGGATACATGCCATTGGGTCCCCTCCGGGCACTTGCTTTTTTCAGATAGAAAGAGATGGGACAACAGAGTAAGATACAAGGAAATATTGCAAAAGAAGGAAGAAATAGATGGATTACGTAGGTGCCTCTTTCACTTGTTCTAGATGATTACGTCTGGTTGGACCACTTGGTATTACTCCATCTCCCACACTTTAGAGATGGGAAAACCGAGGCACAGAGAAGGGACGTGCTTGGTCAGATGGCTCACTGTGGGTCAGAGGCAGAAAGAAGGCTAAGCTGAAACCTTCAGACTCCTTACCCAGCGCTCTTTCAACTACACCAAACTTCTCGTCAAAATATTTAAGGCCAATTCTTTTCAAATTGTGCTCTCCAGAGACTTAATGTTTTAAAGAAAAATTAGAAACAGAAGGAGTAGAAGACAAGACAGGGTGGGTGGGATGGGGGTCTCTGAGACCTACGCCCCCTTCACCATCATGTGCACATGTTTCCACCAAAACAGCTCCTATTTTGTATTGTATGGTTGTGCATAAGATTGCACTTGGCTGGAGTGCCCTGCCTCTCAAAGGAAATCTGGAGACAATTGCCCCAGAGGAAGCCATGGAAAAATCATTCTGCAAGTTTGGACAGGTTTGGATTTCCCTGCGTGATGTATTCAATGCGAACGTGGGTAGAAGTTATCCTGGCACTCAGACCCAGCCACTGGAAAAGTAGACCTTTCATTTATTCATTCAACAACGCCCTGCTCGGAGCCTGGAGCATAGAGCAGGGGACAAAACAGAGAGGACACTGGCCCTGGGGTGTTTACCAGACTGAACTGGTGATATTCTCCCTGATTCTGCCACGAGTAACAATCCCTTACAAGGACAGAGTGACTTGTGAGATTATGAAGGACCCCTACACCTCTCAGCCCACTGGGGATTCTCAGCAGAATCATTGGAGGCGGGGGAGGTGGCACATTATGCCCATTTCCTAAAGAGAAGGTCATGGTCAGAGAGCAGAAAGAGGCAGAACAGACGCCTCTGACTCTCATTGAGAAATGATGTCTGATCCTTAAGAAGCTGGAGTTTCTTAAGTTTCCGGCATACTCACAAGACGGAATGGTGGGTGAACAACAGTGAGGATGATGATGATGTTGATGAATATCCTATATCAGTCAGGGTTCTCCAGAGAAACAGAACCAATTTTACAGGTAAAAGAACCGAAGCTTAGAGAACTGGCGTACATACCTGAGTCTCACATGTGGCAGCCCCTATGCCGTACAAGAAAGATCTAGCGGTTAAATGTGTAAACAGGGGGTTTGGGAAGACTTCCTGGAGGAGGTGATATCTAACCCCAGATTTGGACTGATGAATCTGGAGTTTATTATACATGATAGAGAGAAGGGTATTCTTGTCAGAGGTAATAGTTTTCAAAGCAAAAAGATGGTGTGAGTAGAGGAAGAACTGAAGAGCTGGGGATTCAGACAGGGGTCCAATCATGAAAAACTGAAATACGACAGTAAGAAATGTGGGATCCGGGATCCGGGGCTGGCGGAAGGTCTGACACAGGGCTAACACGATTTTCCTCGAGTTGCAAACATGACTGTGAGGTTTTACAAATCCGGTGAACATAACGCTCTCTCCACGCGATGGATTCTGACAGTTACACACCTGCCTCAGAGCACTTAGCACCAATTCTCTCAACTCATCGTTACCTCCATCCACGGCACAGGAAAGGATCACAGCTGGAGCACTTTCATAGCTCAATCATCCTGGACAAATGGAACAATATCCCCCTTTTGCAGGTGAGGGATCAGGCCCAGAGAGGACAGGGGACCTATCTAGGGACGTTGAGATAGATGATGTCAAAGCCCAGGCAGAACCTGGATTACTTCATTCCAGGAGTTTTGCTCACCCCCTCCCCAAATACATCTGGCAACTTCTGGAGACATTTTCCTTTGTCACATCTGGGAAGATCTACTGGCATCTGATGGGTAGAGGCTTAGGATGCTGCCGAACTTCTTGCGACGCGCAGGACAGTCCTCACAACAGAGAATTATCCAGCTCAAAATGTCCATCATGCTGAGGTTGAGAAATCTTGCTGACATCAGGCCTAGATGAAGCCCTCGTTGGATGGGGCCCTTGGAAACCGTCTGCTTTCCTTCCAGCGGAGTAAACCGAGGTCCAGAGAAGGTGAGCGACTTCTCTAAAGTCATGGAGTGGAACTGAGACTGTCGTCACAGCTTTATTAACTTCCGGGTCAGCCCTAACATTTATTGCCTCTCACGAGCCTGAGCATAAGTCCAGTACACAGACAATGTCTGATGGGGAAAGGAGAGAGATGCTGTCCCAAAATGGCCAGAGGAAGTTGTTCTGCCCAAAGTCATACAGCAGTCACTAACACCCTCAACTGGAGGGATAAACAGCCCCTAATGGAGCAGAGTCGTCATCACACATGAACTGGACAGAGGTGATATCTGCTCCTATCCGGGCACTGTGCTAAACACTGAGGATTCAGCAATGAACGAGACACAGTCCCTGCTCTTTCAGCACTTACACAGGCAAATACACACTCCACTACCCAAACTTTGAGGATTCAGTGCTTGAGAATTCAGGCTCTGGACTCTAACTTATTCACTATGTACTAGCTGGCGGAGCTTAGGTGAGTAACTTAGCTTCTCTGAGCCTCAGTTTTCTCATCTGTAAAATGGGAATAATAATAGTACCCCCTCATCTGATTGTTTGGAGGACTGCATGAGGCAATCCACGTAAAGCATTGAGCATGGTGCTAGGAACAGCAAGTAGAAGCAAGCGCACTAGCAGCAGTGGTAGTTATAACTATTATAGACAGGAGCCCTGAAGTCTTGTCTTGCTTCTCATACTCTGGCTAAGTGATCTTAGAAAAGTTAGTCTCCATTTTCGGGTCTCAGCAAAATGAAGAGATTGGATTAGCTCTTTGTGGGCTCTGAATCTTACCCTCTGCCCCGAGTGACTCCCAGGTCCGGTACTGTCCTTCTGTTCTGGAACCTAGCCATCCCCTCCAGCCATGCTTATGCCATTCAGGCCCCCCCATCACCCACAACCCAGCCTAGGTGGGGATGGCTGGATGCCTGTGATTCAGCAAAGCAGAGGCGACGACAAAGCTGTGGTTTCAGGTAGGCCAGCTTCTCAGGCTGCCCAATGGCTGTCCCTGGCTGCTTGGAATGCATATCAGCGCCAGCCTGCAGTGATCACGAACAAAGTCATTAGAGGGAAGATGGTAGTGTTTTTATTTTTAACAAAATGACTCATTCCCCCTCTGGCTGTGAGCTGTCAAAGGCTCAGGAAGGGAGCAGAAGATATTAGAAGCGCAAGTTCAGGACACTTTCGCCCCTTTGGGATCCAACTACAGGGGGTGTCATACTCTTTTGCTCAGCTTAATAGGGCCTGGAAAAAGGTGTTTAAACCAAAGAGGCTGTCTTGGGGCTGTGGCTTTAAGGGCAAGGGAAAGAAGGCCAATCACACAGCCGGTAAGTGACAAGGGCAGAATTAGAACCCTGGTTAGCGGTGGGGAAAGATGTTGCTGGAAGCTTAATGCTAGGTGTGATCAGGGGCTGGGGGCTTTCTGGAACTCAGTTTCCAGATGTTGGCTTAAATCAGGAGCTTTTAAATTGTGTTCTGCGGAGTCATAGGGCTCCCCTGGAGCCCCCTATTCTGGGTGGTTCTAGTTCACTGCCCTGCTTCAACTGGAGTGGCTTTGCTTAATTCTATTTTGCGTATTAAAATCTCAAGAGTTAACATAATTATTGGGTCCTTATTATGTGCCAGGCATTGCACTAAATACTCAATAGGTGTGAAGTCATTTAGGTTCATAACAACCTTATGAAATATTTACAATTGCTATTGCTATTTTACAGTTTATGAAACGGAGGCCTAAAGCCAAGGTAAATCATGTGCCCTGAGTCACAAGGCTAATAAGCAGCTTTGCCAGACCTGGAAATCAGACCTGCCCATCTGCAAGGCCCATTTTCTTAACCACAATGCTACAGGGCCCACCATGCTGGGTTTCCACGGAAGGTTTCATTTTCAAAAAGTGTTCCATGGCTATTTTAGAAGGAATAAAATAAAAGTTTGAAAGTGACTGATTAGATGTTCTGAAATCCCTCCCGGCTCCAAATTTCCAACTTTTATGATTTATAGAAGGGAGAGAGCAGAGGCCTTGTTACAAAGGTTGGTGGTGGGAGATAATGGACATGCTCTGGGACAATAATAGTAGCTAATATCTGAGCACTTAATAGGCCAGGCGATGCTCTACATCCTTCATACACATTAACTCATTGAATCCTTGCACCAACCCTCTGCAGTAGGGGGTGTCATTAATATGCCCATTTCTAGGCAAGGAAACAGTACAACAAGGTTATAATTCATTCAAGGTCACACAAATAGAAGGAAACAGGCCTGATTCCAGAGGCTGAGCTTTCCACTGCCACACTCGGTCAAGAAGACTCAGTCTGGGGGAAAACCACTTTCCTTAATATCAGCATTTATATTTTAACATCACACCAATGCAAATTTATGTAAATAGATATGCAGATCAGCTGCTACCCTGGCATTGGTGCCAGCTTCCCATCAGGAATGTTGATGCAACAAAATTTGGCCATTGTCACTGATTTGAGCTATCACAGTGGTAGACATTTCAATAATTCCCCACATTTCTCAGACTGGGAAGAAATAAATGCATATCATACAGCTATGTGTCTATCTATGCTGCAATTTTGCATTTTCTTTCTTGGAAATATTTTTCCAGTTGTGGAGAGTTGGTATCCATTGAGAACGAGGTAGCCTAGTCCCGCTTTTTCATACTGATTGCTACATTCTGGCCCTGCCACAGTCCTGAGAAGGTAAAACACACCTTTTTTGAGAAGCAGCAGGCAGGGTAAAGGGGCTTTCTTAGGATATCCCCGGAAGCTGTTGACCTGGTTTGTCTTTCTGTGACTCCAAGCCCCTTCATCGTTGATGTTTCCTAACACAGAAGTACTGCTTTCTTAGTTGGATGCAGGAAAAGCTAGTGTCCAGTTTGTCCTATAGAAAGAAAAAGAAAATTGCATCACCCGTCCCTTTAAATATGGGCATTTACACTCACAGTAGAAGACCAGAAGCCTAATAAAGGAGAGAGAAACTAGGATCCACGGAGTAACCACTAACCTGGCAGTGTGCCCTGTGCTTTGGCTGGGCTGGCTATGTCATTTATCATCCAAAGAACAAAAAGGGTGCTATGAATAATTACATCAGGACCACAGGCATAAATTGAGACCATCCTGGGCAAACCGGGATGTATGGTCACCCTTTGCTGAAGAGATGTTGTTCATTTCGTATTCGCCGTAGCCCAGTAACGTAGGTGACTTTCTCTCTTCTGAATCTCACAATGATGAAGCATGCCCAGGGTCACACAGCAAACACATGGCAGAGCTGTCTGATTCCAAATCCCTGGGTCAAGGCTGACATCAGAGATGGGGATGCTTGACACTCCAGCCACACAAAGGCTGACTCTAGAGGTCGCTTACCTGTCAAGCCTTTCTTCTCCCCACCATATTCCCAGCCACTGTCCTTGGCCATCACATCTCGGGTGGGGTGCAATGACTGTGCTGCCCCAGCAGAGGGCAGTGTTGCCATGCCGGCCAAGGCCGAGGGCTACAGGAAACAGGTCCAGTGGCCTGTGCAGCGTCCCTAAATCAGCCAGCCTTATAGGGCTGCCTGCTGGCCAGCTGCTTCCCTGGCTCCCATTCCCTTCACGCTCACCGTGGATAAGCCTGTTGTCCCCCTCACCTGTCTGTTGGCTCCAGATATACAACACCTGAACAAATTCAAGAGTTCTGTGCCACCTGGGGCCGAAAGAGCCCTGGGGAGAATTTTCAGATTGGAAACAGGAACTGTTGCCATTTTCTCGTTTGCTCAGAATTACTCCAGGGCTGGGAGCGCTGTTGACATATGTGTTACTACTTAATCTTTCATAAGAAATCCTTTTCATGGAGGAGCTGAATTCTGGATCCATGCCAGTTTAGATGATTACGTTCCCCCAGAAGAATGAAGCTCCGAATGGTGCATTCTTTCTCCAGCAGGAGGTGGGGGTTTCAAGGACACAGGATAGGCTTTGGTGGGGGCTGACAAAATTGTTCCTGGAAAAAGGAAAACCAGGGTTTGATGAGGAAAAGTAAACCTCAAAGTGTCACCCACTAGGAGATTTTTTTTCTTCCCTTGGCCTCATTCAGAGTGAGATTTCATTTGTAGTTTTTGTCTGTAACTAGGAATTCAATTTTTGCTCTTTTAAAAGAAACTTGATTTACAGGGGGTGTGAAACAAAGCAGAAAATGATAAGAGGAGGAAAAAATAACAATTCAGATGGAAAAAGGAGAAAAAAATCCTTTTAACAATTTCCCTCATCTAAAGTGGATGGGACGGCATTTTTATATGAAGTTCAGCATTTTGTCAGGAGGGGATGAGAATGGCCTATGATCCTCAAGCTAAGAATTGCTGGTGGTTTTATACCCTCCTGCTGGTGTAGATCTTAATCAACCAGAAAACCTCAAAATGACAAACAAACGAAAGACAGCTTTGCTCTCTGAGGTTCATTAGCTCAGGCCAAGGTTGAGAAGATGCGCTAGAAATAGACAAGCTGGAGAAGTTACTTTGTGGGCAATTCTCCCCCTCTTCCCTCCCAGCCTCCATTCTTCTCCCTCTAGGAACCAGTGGCCTTTCTTGATTGTTTCCTGGAGCTTGTTCTTCTCCCAGGTGGTGGTGAGAGGAGATGAGGCTGATGGGGCAGGTGGGGAGGAGGGCGGGGATCTCTGGTGTGCTGGCTCATGCAGAGCCCAAAGTTGCTTGCCTCTGCTTTGAGGGACGTTTGCCAGCATCATGAGAATCACAGCAAATCCAGGCCAAACTCCATTTCCTCATCTTCCTTCCCAGCCCGGTTCCTCTTCCTTGCTCTCCGATCATGTTCAAAAAGTACTATCATCTTCTGGACATCTGATTAGAAAGCCCAGAGACACCTGTTCTTCCTTTCTCTATGACCAGTTTTCAAGTCTTATCAAAACATCTAAATCTCTCCTCTCTCACACACATCTCCTCTTCTTTCAAGCTCCAGGTCAGGCCCTCAATATCCTTCCCTTTAATAACTTCTTAGCTGTTCTCTGTACCTCTCTATGCATGACAGCCAAACCTCCTTAAGCCCATTACTGATGGTATAATTTCTCTCTAAAATCCTTCCACCTGTATGATCAAGTCCCAGCTCCTTAGCTGGGCATTCAAGATCCTTCATGACCTGGCTCTCACTTGCCTTTTAGGCTTCTCTTAGGATCCTGTGTCTCTCCAGTCCCTGCATTCCAGCCGAACAGAGCCTCCCATTATTCACCAGCACGTCTTCTCCATACCCATTGTGTTTTCTAAACTCGTTGCATATATGCATATGGTTCCCTTGGTTTAGGTGATCCTGTCCAAATTCTGACCATTGTCATGCTTGAGGTTAAAGTCTACCTTTTCCTGAACAATACGCTTCCTACCCCCCATATCTCTGCCCCAAATGGAAGTAAATCTTCCCTGCTTGTGAATTTATACAATGCTTTACTTGCAACACGTATTTTTCATTTGATCTATTATTTAGCCTTTTTATGCTTGTGCTTTTTTCCCACCTCTTAAGTCTACATTCCTTGAAGATGGGGAATCATCTTCATTCCACACATAGCTTAATTCAGTGCTTTTTGTATGGGAAGTTTTAAATTGCAATTTCTTGAACAGATTAATGAATACTTTTAAGAATCCATAAATAAAGGAGTGAATCAAAGTCGCATGGATGCATGAATAAATGACTTTGTGCATGGGTGAATAAATGAATTTGTGCACTTATGCATTCAAATATATCTTGGGAGCCTACTATGCAAATCAGTCCAGGAATAGATGAATGCTGACATGCATAAATGAATAAAAACATGCATGCATGAATCTGTGAGTGAATGACTGGATGACTGGATTCCTGATTCTTAGGATTGTCTCTCACAGAAAAGTTGACAAAATTATTCTCACATACTGCTATCGCACTGTACTTCCACCAACATTCCTTGAGTACAAATTGGTTTTTGCTAATTAAGAGCCTTAACTATGTTCATATCTTTAACCAAACAAATCCATTTTTTTCTTTCTTTCTTTCTTTTTTTGAGGAAGATTGTCTCTGAGCTAACATCTGTGCCAACCTTCCTCTATTTTGTATGTGGGGCACCACGACAATATGGCTTGATGAGGGATGTGTAGGTCTGTGCCCAGGATCCAAACCTGGGAACTCTGGGCCGCAGAAGCGGAGTGTGCGAACTTAACCACTACACCACTGGGAGCGCCCCATCATTTTCTTTCTTTACTGCCCCTTTAAGTGAGGCTGGCCCACATTTGTACCATTCCATTGAAATTGGGCATAAACAATAAAATTAATTCTAGGCAGTTTCTCAAGCCTTCTCCTTCTACATCTTGAGTGTGCTTCCTATTCAACTCCCAGATCTTCATTCCTTCTTGATTCCAGCACCCACTAGTTTTGTTGAGAATGGTCTATGCCAATCTCAAGCCAAGACATCCCATGAAGGGATGATATTCTGATTTTATCTGTGCTGAAGTGATTTGGCTGTTTCTCTGGGAAGGCAGTAAACGCCCCATTCTCAAGTGTTCCCAGAAGGATGGCATCTTTACCTGTCTGTATCACATAGTGGATAGAGTCTATGGGTTTTAGTTTAATCTGCAAAAGAGATTATCTGCACTCTAAGTCCTTGTTAGAGAAGTTGATTGTGAATCCAATGAGAGCCAGCACTTCTCAGAGGCTCATTTACGATATCTGATGTTTGATAGAGAAAGTCTAATGGACGTGCTAACTATCCATTCATTTCCAGTCTCCACCGCAGGGGAAATACCTGAGTCACATTATCTCAGCCCATGGCAGAAATACTTTCCCTGAGTTACGGCTTAATATTTTGCTCTTTGCCTTTACGGAGGGTTGATAGGAAAACTGCCCCGAAGAGGAAAAAGCATGTCTGTATTTTTCCGAAACTGTTTTGAAGATTGCATCCACTATTTAACTCAATGGACTTCAAAGTCTCTATTTATATTATAGAAAGAGTCCTAAAATTCAAAAATGGCCATACCATGAAGCTAAGGAAGGAGCGTGTGGACTGTGTTCTACCATGATATACATGCCCCAATGAAAGGATATGGCAGAGTCAATGATTGATGTGGGCCATATCCGACACAAGAAATATCACAGTGTGAGATTTAGGACCTGGGACCGGGCCTGGGTCATGAGGTATTTATTGGACAGAATGGGAACTCAGAGGCTATTAATGTTTATTTACCTATTTACCTGGTTTACCACCAGGTATCAGGGGTGAGAGTTTAGAGAGCATTCTAGAACAGAGGTCACAAAATTATCGCCCATGGGCTGGCTACCTATTTTGTAAATAAACACAGTGGAACATTGTTGGAACACAGCTACATTTATTCATTTATGCATTGTCTATGGCTGTTTTCATGCTGTAACAACAGAGTTGAGTAGTTGCTACAGAGACCTTATGGTCCGCAAAGCCTAAAGTATTTACTATTTGGTCCTAGAAAAAAAAGGGCACTGGGACAGAGTCAAAGAACATGAGTTAGAATCCAAAGTTTGTACATGTTTAAAAGTTTCTGTGCCATCTGAGATGCATTATCCTCAACTGTAAAATGGGGTTAGTAATTCTGTCTGTATTATAGGTTTTTGCAAGATTGAATAAGGAAATATGGTTGTAAATAACTAGCATGGTAGCTATTTACCATGAGCCATCATAAGTAAGGCACTGTCCTTCTGAATGAAGCTGAGGGGCCAGGACAGGACAACATTTACTCTGGGGCCGGACGTAAACATGACCTCTTCCAAACAAAAGTCTGTGCTTCACTTTGTCTCCAGGAGAGCCACTCTCAGAAGAATTTTCTCCAAAGGCCATGGCCTCGAGGAAGATCACTTTCCTGCCAGAAAGAAAAGGGGGGCAATCCAGCATTCTGTCAGTCCTTCTTATTGCACAGGAACTAGACAGAGATAATCTCAGGTGGGAAAAGCACGATGCATTTCTTCCAGGGCCCCATATGTCAGGTATGATTTTAATTTCAGATAATGTCCAAACTAGATAAGAATCTCACTGGTAGTGTAAGCAGATCCCCTGGTGCTTCCTGTGTCTACAGCCAGCACTTTCTCTCCCTCACCCCAGCTCTAAGCTGCGCAGACCCCATTGGGATGAAGGTATGCTCATCCTTGCTTTCCACTGTTGTTTCCTGAAGCTGGGTTCACTAATGGAAATGGCCATTTGAGACCAAGCTTGCTCCAGTCTCTGAGTTAAGCTGTTCCGAATCTCTCTTCATCCCCAGTGCCTAGTATGGACCAGTATGTCCAATGCACTCAGACAATTCAAATGGATCTGGTCCATCCAACGACAGAACCACACCATACGGCACACTGCAGACATTCAGTAAGTTTGGGTTTGGGTCTTGCTGGGGATGCTGCTGCTGCTGCTGCCGAAAGCAGGAGTAGTGGTGGTGGTGGAATGATGGCAGCTACAATTAAGGGATCAGGGTGAGGTTTTAAAAAATTGAAATATATTAAACCAGGAATTGAATAGGTGCTCAAATACTAGCCTGCTGGTCACATACCCTCAACTGGTGGCTCTCAACTGAGGTGACTCCAGTGATGAGCTCTGATAAAAGCCTATTTGCCACACGAGGCTTAGGGATCTAAGCTGGTCTATTTAACCTCTTTCCTTAAATTTGACATGGCTGAGTGTGCAAAGGAGGTAATAGTATGAGTTACTCATCCAGTTATAGGCACATATAAAATGGGGAAGACATACAGACTTGGTTTATCATTCCTCAAGGAGGCAAAATGTATCCAGATGTGTTTACCCCATAGGAGCAGGAAGTAACCCAGAACATGAACATGGCCAGTTCAGTGTCCTGGGAGATGACCAATCAGCTTGGCTACAAAAGGGGCTGGAAGAGATGGAAGCATAAGAGATGTGGTAGAAATTTTCCTCTCTCTATAATTTATCACGCTAGAACACTTTGCCAAGCATTGACAAACATACATTTTTCCCTTTAATCCTCACAGCAACCCTAGGAGATAAATAAAATCATTTTCCAGGTGAGGAAATAGGTTCAGAGTAATCAAGTGATTTGCCTAGGGTCACTCAGTTAATAAGTGGCTGAGCTAGATCTCACATTCATTTCTGCTTGACACCAAAGTCCATGCTTTTTCCACTACACCCTTGCTACTCAAAATGTGATCCATGGACCAGCTACTCAGCATCAGCTGGAAGGCTGGAAGCATTTCAGGAGTGCAAGTGTCTCAGGCCCACTCCAGACTCACTGAGTCAGAATCTGCATTTTACCAAGATCTTCTGGTGATTCGTCTGTGTATTGAAGTTAGAGAAGCACCATGCTATCCAACACTGCCTTGCTCCTGCAATTCTCTTCTTCCAGAAAACCAGACCACTCATTGTGCGTAGCAGGATGACCTGGATTTGGGAACCTCCAAGTAACTGGGCTTATCCTGCCTGCTGGGTTGGAACCATAAGGCCTTCCAGACCACGCCTGAGTTTCCTGACGCTCCCGGACCCTTTGTATTGACTAGTCAGTTGCCCTTACTGGGGCCAGTGTCTCAGTTCCTACTCTGTCTTCCTCTACTGGCACTCATTCTGAGGCCATGGAATCCCAGAAGATGTTGGGCAGGTTTTGTCCACACATACCAGTGTGTGGCCACCCTTTACCCTCAGAGGAGGAAAGGGTCTGTTATATTTTCCCTTGAGGAAAAAGAATACACAGATATGTATGTGGAATCCTGTGGAAAGGAAGTCCCAGGATAACCTAAAAAAAGAGTTGTTGTGAACTTAGAGTCATTTCTTTTCTTTTTTCACTTTTGACATAGTTTTGTTAATTCTCAGCATAATTTCTTGTGGCAGATTAAGATCTATTATGTTCCGAGATACCGTGATTCATGCATAAGAGAGATTTGAAATCAAAGATTCGTTTGCTGACACTTACTGGTCAGGCACTTGATAAATATTCTTTTACTATAGCCTCAGAACAACACTCCAAGCTTAGGAGAATTATCCCCATTTTATAGAAGAAGGTAATAGGTGCAGTCTCTGGTCATACTACGAAAGCTAGTTTGCATGTGTAGAATGACACCATTCCCAAGATGCATCTACCTGTGGTGAATGGTAGGTAACATGTTAGGGGTGAAGGATGCCCAGACATGGAGAAGATGTAGGGTCCTAAACTGACCATCTGACCTGAATATTTGAGGTGGGGGAAATTAATGAATTTAACTGGTATTCTTTTTTAAAGGAATCATATATAAATTAAGGAGTAGAAAGCAAATGTTGAAATTTTGAATGAATTTAAGACAGAGATTTTGATAAAAATGTTGAGATTTTGGGTGGCTAACTCTTCAGTTATGTCCTGTAGCAATGGAGATGGGCTTTAATTCTTTTCTGTGGCATTAACAGTTGCAGCATCAGCAGCAATGGCAGAAGGAGCAGGGGCAATGGCCTGAAAGCTGCTGTATGAGTTATCTATTACTGTATAACCAACGATCCCAAAACATAGTGGCTTCAAACAACACACAATTATTATTTCACAGTTTCTGGAATGAGGGCATGGCTTGATGGGTTCTCTGCTTCCGTCTCACTCAGGCTGTGAGCATGCCCTCGGCTGGGGCTGCAGTCTCATTTCAAGGCCTGATTGTGGAAGGATCTCCTTCCAAGATCACTCAATGGTTGTTGATAGGATTCAGTTCTTCATAGGCTGTTGGATTGAAGGCCTCAGTTCCTCACTGGCTGTTGGCCTGAGGCTGCCCTCAGTTCCTTGCTGCATGGACCTCTCCAACACGGTAGCCGGCTTCATCAAAGTGTATAAGATAAGAAGGCAAATCGAGAGAGTCCAACAAGATGGAAGTCACGGCCTTTCATAACCTAACCATGGAAGTGACATCCTGTCATATTTTCTGTATTCCATTTGCTAGAAGCAAGTCACTGGGGGAATGGATTACATAAGGACTTGAATACCAAGAAGCATGGATCATTTGAAAGACACCTATCATAACTACTACTCGCTGGGTGTCTCTGATGTCCCCGGAATTCTGCTAATCACTTAATTTACATTATCATTTAGTATTCACAATGTTTAGTGGTGTGTGGATTACAATGCCCATACCCATTTTACAGGTGGAACAACTGAGAAAGCTGTGGTTAAGCAACTTGTCCAGGGTTACATAGTGTCAAGGTCAAGATGAAAACCATGATTTGTGTGACACTAAAGCATGCATATTCCTAAATAAACTCTTTAAAAATGTTATTTCTGCTCATGGGGTCTTTTTAGGGAGCAAGGACCAGGGACTCCTTTTCTAGCCAAGTCCCTGGAACGTAGCGTTCTAACACATCCAGGGGTCTCAATCCAGGGAGACAGATACTTATTAGAGAAACATTTTAGTGAGCAAATGGAGTGGTCAACTACTTACACGAATCACTGTTTGCAGGAACATCTGGTGTTGGCTGAAGCACAAGGGAGGAGACTCTGGGGATGTAAGAAAGGGATCAGAAAAATGTTGATGGATAGAACAGCCATTGCTTCATCCCCCCATGGTGGACTTTGTTCAAACACCTCTGAGATGGCGATTAGCACTAAAAACTGAAGAAATAGTATTTGAGCAAGATTTTAAAAGTCTCTGAACACAAGAAGAACCACTTTGGGAGCCATGAGTCAAGGAGTAGCACAGAATTGGTGTATCATCGGAAGGAGGTGTCATGAGTGGAACATAACTCGATCACTTTGGCCAGCAGTTCAGAAATGGAGTGGACTTCAGCTTGGTTTGATTCAGTGGCTCTGTGCTGTCATCAAGGCCCTGATTCTTCCCATTTCTTTGCTCTGCATTCTACAATGTTGACTTCATCCCAAAGCCGGCCTCGTTTCTTGGTCATAAATTGACTCTCAGAATGCCCAGGCCTCCTTGCCTACGTTTAGAAACTCTCTTTGAGAAGTACAGGCAGCCTTGTCCAGAAACACTCTACAAACTGCTCCTTACTTCTTGCTGGCCTGAATTTTGTCATATGTTCATGTAATAACTGTGGGCATAGTGTGAATTCATGCTGATTGGCTAGAATAGACACATGCCCTATCCTTAGATCCCGAGGCATAAGAAGTACCTTTTCCACCCAATTTGATTATACCATCTGTTTTTGTGTGTGTGTGGAGTTTGATAGAACCTGGCTATGACTGAATACCACCCCCTTGAGAATGAAAGTTCTCTCACCCCATTTTTGCCCCCCAATCTTCCCCATGTCTGGACACAGGAGTCAAGGACAGCAAGGTTTGTTGAAAAGAACACTGAATATGGAATCAAAATGCTTTTGTTCTAGCCATTCTTTACTAAGGGATCTTGGGCATTCTTCAACTCATTCAACTAATGTTAATGGTCTAATCTGGGGCCACGCACTGTGTTAGGCTCTGTGGGAACAAAGAGAATAAAACATACAATGGACCCTGCCCTCATGGAGTTTCTAGTGGGTGACATAAGCAACAAATAGACAGGTTTATTATAGGCTAGATATTACATCTGAGAAACTATAAATGCTGTGGGAGCACAAAAGGGGGGCATGTAATACAAACTTCAGGGAAAAAGATATGTCAACTGACATTGGAAGAATAACTTAACATTAGACAGTCCAGGAGCAGTTTCCAAAGGATAGAGTAAGATTTGGAAGAAGTTTTGAATAAAACATACATGTGTTTTTGTAGACAGAGCAGTGGAGAGGAGGGGCTTTGTGATTATGGTGGAAAGAAGTGTTATGCCTAATTGCCCTGAAAAATGAAGGACTTAGGGATTATAGCTCTATGTTTATTTCTTGACTTTTCCATTTGTTCTTCTGCCTAGGACAGAGTAGAAAGACACTTCACTTCCCTCCATCACACAGAGTTCTGCATGTCTTTGACTGCTACCTGGAAAAAAATGTTTTGAGGTCAAATAAGAGGGAAGATTCAGTGTTAAATAGAGTTGAGTAGGTTTTTAAATGAAGGACTTCTCAGAGCCTATGAAGTTTTCTGGAGAGGGGGTTAGTATGACGCATCTCCAAACCTATTAGAACACAGAGCCCTGTGTTCAGATTATCACGTACAACTAACTAGTGTACTGTGAAAAAGATTTTGGAAAATGCTCACCTAAGGCACTATCGTGTTGAGAGAATATTGCTCCCCCTACTGCCCTAAGAGTGTTGGAGTGGTACTTCTCAATGTGTAGCTTTTTCATGATTGTCTTTATTTATGTGATTGTGGAATGTCTGGTTCTCCTTCTTTAACGTAAATACCATGTGTTGTCTTGCTTTACACTACAGAGATGTCTATTTTCAATGCCTCCAAGTAGGTGCTCAATGCATTTGTGAACGAATGAATCAATGCATGATTAAAAGTCAGGAGACTTGGATTTTAGTTCCAACTTTGTGGCTAACTTGATATATGACTTGGGGAAAGTCACTTCTCCTTCTTGGCCTCAGTCTACCCATTTTTGCACCAGAAGGGAATGGAGATAAGTGATCTCTGAAAGCCCTTCCAGCTCTAAGATGCTATGATCTTATTTCTTGTTTCTTTCAGATGCATCAATTCCATACTTTCCCTACAAATGGGGTGTTAAATCCCTTGGAAGAGGTGAGAGAGTGTGTTATTGGCAATAAATGAAGCAGGGTCTATAGAGCACTTGGGACAGTAGAGTACCAGACTCCTAGTAAATGTTCAGTAAGGGACAGCCCTTCTGGCCTTTGTGCTTGTTGGTGGAATTCAGGTGCTATGAATTCTCATCTAGTGCTCCCCTAAATTTTACACCCAAGGCTTCTGGTATAAGCATGCTCTACAGGACCAAGCACATACTAGGACTTCAATTAATATGTCAGTTGAATGCATGAATGTCTGTTGAAATATAAACATCAAGTCAAACAAATATCACTAATCAAGATGTTCCAAAATAGTACAAAATGCAATACCAAAATTCCAAGCCAACACTTTCCTTTTTCCTATGTTTATACCTATCATGGCTTAAATCTCTAACAATTACTAAAAACATCTCCCTCTCCCCAGCTGTTCATAAGGGCTGTGGGTTCCAGGTCAAGTGAAATTTTTCTCAAACATAAATTGCTCAAATTAATCCAGATGATATTTGGTTAAGATGGAGATGAAAGACATCCTTGAAGGAAAAAGAATTGAATAGAATGGGTAGAGCAGAACAGAATGGTCGAAGAGAAATCACAAAGGGCCACGTGCATGTTAAAGAATGCTTGTGACATCAGGGAATGTCAATGCCCTGGTGCTGATGATGGGAGGGGCCATTATAGGCTGATTTTATGTCCATAAAAGACTGCATTATTTCAAATTAGTCAAGAAAAATATAGGACACTAGACACCAGCACATTTTAAAAGGTATTATTTTCAGTGAGCATCCATTAAAAATAAAACCACTCCACTATAATAAAGCATGCTCCATTACAGTGGAGAGAGTGATGACAGTATGATTTTATGGGCAGGAAATGACCTGGGTTGATGTCAACGTAGCTCAGGCCACTTCACAGCCACAGCATGGTGTGGGTTTTAATGGACAATGACCATGACATCATGGAAGTCTAAGTGGCAGTGAACGCTTCTTTTTTTTTTTTTTTTTTTTTGGATAGGTTTGGCTGATAGTGGTTTTTAAGCATTAACTTGCAATTATGCAAATATGTGTATATTACATGTTAATTTTAAAAACAGTTTTAAAAGAACCAAATTCCAGAAATATAGGTGCTCCAAACAGAGCAAGTCCAAGACATTCCTCTAAATTATCGACTGTTTTTTCTTATTTGCCCTCTTTCCTTCTTACCTCTACTCATTACTTCTTTAAGATTTTGGGTACAGCTTCTTAATGTGGACCTCTGTATGGATTTAGGGGGTCAGGAGACTGCCTGGAATTTCATCAAATTTTGTACATGGGAGGAAATGCATTTTTTTTCTGGAGAGAGTGTCTCATATTCACAAAGGGATGTGTAATGGCATCCATTCCCCCCCACACCAATGTTAAGAATCATTATGTTAATTGGAAAGAACAGTGTATTGTGAAAAGAGCCACAGATTCCAAGAGTAACATAGATGTAAATTGTAGCTCCATAAATTTCTTTCACAAATTGCTAAACATCTCTACACTTTAGACCCCTTCTTTTAAAAATAAGATAATACCAGCCCTGCAAGGTTATTATTTAAATCAGATAATAAAATAAGCCAAATAAATGTTTTAGAGCATCTAATCCAATACCTGGCATATAGCAGATATTCAGAAGGTGATAGCTGACATTATCATTATGATTATTCTTGAAAAGACTATTTCCAGAAGCAAAGGACCAGGTCACATTCCCTGAAGGCCCTTGAAAAGGTTCTGTCTGTCACAGACTCTGCTGTTCTTTTTTCTATATACCCATCCACCTAGCCACCCTCCACCCACAAATACATTTGGCCATTCCAATATTTCTCTCCTGGTTGGCCACTTTGTTGAAAAGGCCTTCAGTTTTCCATCTCTCCGTATAGCCAGCTGGCTTAACCTAAACCATTTCTGACAAAGAAAAACAAGACTGTGTTTATTAAAAAAAAAATCTTCTTTGATCTTTAATCACGGCTCAAGATAATTCAATCTGCTCTTCATTATTACAGTGGTTTCTATCCAGCAGCTGCAGCCCCTGACTCAGATAAATGGTTGCCCTGTATTATTACAATAAAACCAACATCCCAGAATGATATTTTTCTTCCTTTCTTGATGATATCATCACAGAGAATTAATGTTCTGGGTTTTTATTTTTCATTACTGCTTCGTTGTATGAAATATGGACTAAATCAAACCTCTGGTCAGATCATTTCATCTACAATATTGAGGAAAGGGGAGCAACGATTGAGAGCAACAAGTGGAAGCTACAGTGTGGGATAATCAGTGGGGAATGTCTGATGTTTGTCTACAAAGAGAGGAGATGGAGAGCGTGCTCCATTTAAAGCATTCACCTTAATCTAAGCTGTTCGGTGTCCTCTGTTTTAGTCGATGGCATTTCTATCCTCACTAGCTTGGAGGTCCAAACTTCATCTTAATAATGGTTAAGTGTGGGAACATTACTAAATGATGTTTGGCTAGAAGACGTAGAATACCTGAAGCCTGCCTTACAATATCTATTCCTTTTTCTTGCAAGAATTCCTAAGGCCAATAAACAATGACAGCAAATGAGAAATCAAAATTCCATTTTATTTTTGGTAGGGCCTATGCCAGAAACCCAAATTTGATCTCTTTGTGAAACTGGATGGAACCAAGGGCTAAATGGGGGATGGGAGAGGAGAAAAGGAGATTAATTCTCCCATGATGTTGAAATCTAAATCTTTCCTTTAGTTCAGTGGTTTTTAACCTGAGCTACATATTGGAACAACCTAGGAAGATTTAAAAACACTGCTGCCTGGGTCCTACCCCCAAAGCTTTGGGGGATTTAATTGGTCTGGGATGCAAACTGGGGAATCGGGAGTGTTAAAAGTTCTTCAGGTGATTCTAGTGTGCATCCCACATTGAGAGTTATGCTTTCTAGCTAGTTATCCAACAGTGAAGTGATAATTTCCTAGAACAGTACTTCTCAAACTTTAATGTGCATAAGGATCACCTGGAATCTTCTGAAAATGCAGACTCTGATTTAGTAGCTCTAGAGAGGGGCCTGGGAATCTGCATTTCTACAAGCTCCCTGGCGCTGCTGCTGGTTCATGGATTGAGTGGATAGGAGAGAAAAGGAGGAAGTTGCAAGTTTGATCAGCTAACTTATTGATCTGTCTGCAGTGAGAGGAAAGAATAGAGGAGAGCTTGACAATTCTGTGCAAAAGTCAGTGACCCTACCTTGAGGTACATTCTTCCTCTATCCATCTTGAATCTGACCTAAACAGATTAGTAACTCTTTCTTTAAAGCAAGGTGGGGTAGAGAGAAGAGTGCTGTAGGAACATCCCTTCCCAACAATGTCTGCAGTGTTATCGAGGGATGATAGGAAATTCATCTCTGCCTCCTTTCTCTTTCTTCCACTTCTAATCAATCCATTGCCAACTTCTGCATTCTTCCTCCAAAATATTCTCCACTTTCTTCTTCTCTTCATTTTAGTTATAACGGTTTCATTTTGGTATCCCATCCTCTAAAGTTATCTCTCTGCCTCTACTTTCTCCCCTGCCAAAATTTTCTACACACCACTGTTAGATGCCTCTTTTTTGGGGGGATGATTCTGCTTATTTACAGCTGTATTCAAAGCTCTCCAGTGGTTCTCGCAGACAAAATAAAATCCAAATTCCTTAGCTTGTCATATAAGCCCAGCTTACTGTGTCCCCAAAGTGGCTACTCCCCAATCCCTCCAGACTTGCCATTTTCTGGATATATTGTACATGATACTATTTATTCATTCACACGTGCATTCATTCATTCGAGAAACATAACATCAGACATGCAGACAGAGAGTTGTGCCACAGTGTGATATTATCTGAGAGTGCCAGGGAAGACTTCATAAAGGAGGTGATATTGAACTGAGTTTTCTAGCAGAAGAGCTTTTCAGGTGGATAAATCAATTTTGAGTCCAAGAAACAGCAAATGCAAGTGTAGAGAGGCATGAAACAGAGAGCGTTGTGTTTGAAAAGGTACAAATGTTTTGTGGTGTAGTTTTAGGAGCTAGGGTGTATAGGAAATATTGGGAGTGGACTAGAACTGAGGCTGAGAGACTGGAGCCCTGATGTGTGTTGTAGGCAGCAGGGAACCTAGAATTATTTTCTGCTGGTAAAGTTACATTGAGGTGTACGCTTGCCCACCTTTTGACATTTGCCTCTGTTGTTCTCTCTCCTTGGAATACTCCTTCCCTCCATTTTCCCTGACAAAGTTCTACTCATTTGTGCTTTAGTTGAAATGATCTCTCCCTACTAGATGGAATCAATCTTTCTTTCTGCACTTTGGACTCAAGTTATTTAAGTGACATGCATCTTCACCCAGATGTTAAGATATTTAAACAGCAAATATTATGCTTAATTAATCTTTGAATCTCTTTACCCTTCAACACCTAGGCTTCCTGCTGGCACATGTTAGCTGTCCAATAAACAGTTTTTGAATTAAATTAAACAGGATAGGAAAAGCCATGTTGTCAATTACGGCTTAAGCATTCACCATTTCCACTCTTCTTATATTTGACTTGAGTGTTGATCAAAGAGTATTTACTGACAAAACCATGTATTCGCTCCAGTACTCTCTCCACAGAGACTTTGCAGAAGAGCAAAGGGTTAGGAGTTAAAAGTTCTCTTACATCACAGCCAAATTGATGGCTCAATTTCTTCTGTCAGAGTTTCAAGTCCAGATGCTGAGTACCACCACAAGGCACAGCTGGATCTTCTTATGCCAGGTTGAAATAAAGGAACAAAAGATTAGAAATGGCACCAGCCATTCCACCTACTTTTGCTGCTAGCTCTTCAGAAACAACAGCCATCTATCAGGCCATTCATCAACCCCAAGTGTGCACGGCATAATAACAGTAGCTATCATTTCTAGTGTGCTTACCACAATTCAGACACTGTGATGAGCCTGTCCCGTGAACTTTTGTACATAATATTTACAATAATCCTGCAAGGTGGACATTATCATTCCCTTTTCACAGATGAGGAGACTGAGGCAGCGAGTGGTTAAATAACATGCCCAAGGTCATTCAAATAGTCCTGGTGAGTGTTGGAATCAGGAATTAAGCCCAGGGTCTCTGACTCCAAAGCTCAGGCACTTAATCATTTTATCATATTGTCTTAAGGAATTAGAAAGGATGGTCTGAGAGTCAGAGAAGGTGCTGACAGGGACAGGGAGGGCATGCCAATTAGGAGATCTTTAAATCTACACCCTCATTGTCATGAGCTCCGATTGATGCAATAGCAGTGGGACACATAGGAGCACTTGAAAATGTTCCTATTGATTGGAAATGAATAATTATTATCTTCTCTATATTATGAATTCACTATCAGAAAGTAATAGCAGAAATGCTAAGCAAGATTAATAGCCGTGTTTCATTATTTTTAATGCAAACTATTGATTTTAAAGTGGTGTAAGGTATGGCAGTTTATTACAATAAAACAATAAAATAGACTATATGAAATAATTGAGAATAATCTTTTCCCTTTTTGCTGTGGCGATGGGACATAATGTGCCGTGCAAGTGAAGGCATTTACGGCAAACTCTATCCAGCGATGGCAGCTTAAGCACTCTATAAAGAAGCACTTTGGAACCAGAGTATTATAAATAATTGACAATAAAGCTGGTAAATGGGACTTTAATTTGATTCCATTATGTCACAGGATCACAGGGACCAAAGGGGGCCAGCATCAAAACACTAACTGCTGAGCAGAACACAAAGGTAAGTATATCAGATGGCCTCAAGTTTGCCTTCCAACAAGGGGAATTTCCAGGAAAAAGCTGGGTCATTGGCACCTGGGTGTGGGGTAATATCTAACCTGCGAGATAATGTATCCACAGTCAACAGCACCCTCACTCCCATTGCAAAAGAACCTTCCCACTGTCTTCTTACTAGACATAGTTTCTCCTAGTACTTCCTTGACGTCCATTCACTGTCCATTTTCACAGTTAACAATAGACACATTCAGAAGCAATTTCCCTCTGCAGTCATTTCTGTTGATTGGGGTCATAGAGGCTGCCAAAATAATGTATGGCTTCATAGCCAGAAATAGACCATAAAGGATGAAGGATAGGATAGGCCAACTGTATATGTTGTGCTAATCAGACCACACCTGGAGTGAGTGAATGCAGGTCCACACCAAACTCTCAAAGCAGGTTAACTTGGACACACTGAGTAGAGATAAGGATGAGAGGAGATGAAGGTGAAATCATGGCAAAAGGGGAGTGGTGCCTGGACCTGTGGTTGCTGAAACTGGAGAAGACTCAGGGAAATGTGAGAGTTGTTGCTAATATTTGAAGGGGTGACACATGAAGGAGGATTTAGGCTTGTTCTGTGAAGCCCTAGATGACAGAAATTTGGCATCAGCCAGATAAAGGTCTGGATTCTATCTGCCCACTTACAGCTGTGCAACTCTGTGCAAGTGATTGCATCTTGCTGGGGCTCAATTCCTTCGTCTGTGCAATAGAGAAAATAATAATTCTTGCCCGCAGCTTTTGGAGGGGGGTGGACTAAGGAGACAACATAGATCCAGTGCTTAGCACAGTGCTTGGTGCAAAGCAAGAACTTGATAAACACTAGCTTCAAAAATGAACAGTGATAATAACAAAAGCAAACCTGGAAGGCAGATAGTACCCCTTTTTGAGGGACTGGAGCAGACATAGTTGACGTGGAAATTGGGGTCATGGGGCTCGAAGTGGCTCCATGAAATTAGCCAGAGCATTTGGGAGATCCACTTTGAGGGCAGGATGGGAACGTCAGACAATCCTTATTCTTTAAAATCACAGTGGATTAAAACTGTGAAAACCAAGTTCAGTCCAATTTAAGAGGCAAGCATGGGGCCAGAGGCAAAGCCAAGAGGAGGGATAAACAGGGAATGGAGAGAAAGTGAGAAGAAGGGTAGGAAAGAGAGGCGACAACTGATTCTTAAGACTGTTGATGGGTTGACTCACTTTGGTGGCATCTGATTACACAGTGAATAGGAGGGTTGGCTTGTAATAGTCTTGGGTTTAGAGTGGGAACCAAATGACAAGTGGGCATTCAACGTGGGTATGAGGAAAAAATTTCTAATTGGGAGGCAAATACTATAATGGGCTTATGAAGGGAAGTTGCATACTAATTAAGAATACAGGCTCTGGAGCCAGACTGGCTGATTCTAGACCTGACCACTCCAGATAGACCTGCCTGACCCCTCTTGATCTCCACTTCTTCATCTGAAAAATGAGGATAACAATAAAATCTATCTCTGTAGGTTCTAAAAAAATAATGCAGTAATGTATTATTATAGTCAGACTTATGCAAAGATGGTATGGGCTTCCATCCACACGTGAGTCTAGAGTCAGGAGCTGAAAGTAGATGTGCTTTGATTAATTTCACCACCTGTAGTTCTGAACAGTGAGCCATGCCTATTTCCCTGGGGTGAGAGTCTATTGTCTATTCCACCTTTCACAGCAGAAAGGAAATTGATTAAAATAGGTTTTTGGTTTTTTTTAAGTGCCAGGGACATCTGGGGATAGGATCCAAATATAAGCATGTGGTACAAAAAGAATCATTTGGAGGAAGAAGTCCCTTCCTAGGATATATATGTGTATTGATCACAGAGGAGGCCAGCACCAACAAGCGCAATTTTATCCCCCCAATCCTGGCAGAGTTTTGGATCATTTCTTTCTGGACTGTCATCCTCTTCCCAAACTTGTGAAGATATTGACAGCGGGACTGGAGTTGTGTTCTTTGCAGCCTGGATCCTTTTTTCTTTCTGTCTCCCTAAGAAAACCTGTTGGATCCCATATCCTCCGGGGTTATCCATGAGATCTTTTTCCTTTGTCTCTTCTTGCTGTTCTCCTGTTTCTCTGAAGTCCTTTGACTTTTATAGAACACTACAAATTTAGGAATCTAGTCAAACCACCAGAATTTGATATTTTGCAAAGATGTAAGCCTGTGCCCTTTACCTTGTCTCCAACTCCCTGTGCCCCCTATCCCCCACTCACTGCTCAGAAAACTTCTCCAACTTAAAACTGAGTGTAAACACTCTGGGGGCCAGAACCACTTCTACTTCAGTTTCTCTCTTGTAACCTCTAGCATCTGTTACCTTGAATATGTACCATTTCTTCTCTGGACCACAGTTTTCATTTATTGAGGGTGGTAAGTGTTCACTGAGCAGATTAACAGCATGTGCGGTAGACAGTGTTTGTTGTCTAAACAGTAGCGACCTGACTTTATTCCATTTAACAGAATGCTGGCACCAAGCCCAAGGTGATGGAGTATGGTCAATCTAAGTTAGTCATTTCAAACCCACCCTTTACTCTCCCAGACTCCCTTGCAGCTAAGGATGGCTTATCATACAGATATGACCAATGAGACACAGGGGGAAGTCTGCCAGAGCGGGGTCCCCAGGAAAACCCTTGTTTTCCTGATGAAAGGGACCTGAAACCCATCTTTCTTCTCTTCTTCCTGCACTGAGGGCTGACTTGCAGGCCCTGGTATTACTGAGCTCCTGAACCAATGCCAGCCAACACCTGCCTTGCTGCTCATAATATGAGAAACATAAGCCTCTGTTTATTCAAGCTATTCTTAGTCAGAGTTTTAGTTACTTGCAGCCAAAAACACCCCTAACCAGTATGGGGGAAGGGGGACTGGATTTTAAGCTGAGGAAACTAATTAAGTTGAAATGAAGAGGTATGAAAGTGGTTAGTGTATAAGAGGAAGACAGGATGGTATAGGATCGTATTAGGAAACTGATGGGCAAGACAGAGATGAAACCATACAGAGAGGTGGGGCCAATCGTAAAGACTCTACAGCAGGTATTCTCTATCCTGGCTGCACATTTGAATCACTTGGAGAGCTTTACAAACCAATGCGTCCTAGGCCCCTCTTCTTGAAATTCAAAGCAAATTGATTTGGACTAAAGTGAGGGCATCTGTAGTTTTTAAAGGTTGCCCAGCATTGAACACCAGGGCTGAGGCCTACCATCTTATAAGGTACTACATGGCCAGCCTCTACCTACCTATCCACCTTCACTTCTCTCCCTCGAGCAGTAGGCTCCAGCCACACTGTCCTTCTTGAGGATGCCATGAGATTTCTCACATACTGTTCATCTTCCAGGCTTTGCCTAGATTATCACTCCCTCAGACTCCAGAGACCTCCCCTGATCTCCTCACACCACTTTAAGTTGGGTGTCCTATCATATTCCCTCTTATAGTAGTGTTTGTTCCTAACTAGGTAGTTCGAAGCCATATATTTCCTTTTTCCTCTTTGTTTATTTATTTACTTATTTATTTTTCTATTGCGAGGGCAAAGGCCGTTGCCTGTTTTAATCACTGCACTATCTCCCAATACCTTATACAGCATGCCTGGCATATATTGGGTACTAAATAATTATTTGTAAAGTGAATTAATAAAACGAAGGCCCCATGTCACAGACTAAGTTGTACGATGGTAATTTTTGCCATCACTTTAGGGAAATAGCCACATTAGTGCTTTATCAAAGTGCCCCCGTGTGCCTATGGAAGAAGGACTGGAACAAAACGGGGAAGGGACACTAGTCAGAAGATTATTCCAGCATCATAGGAGAGGGATGGGGATAGAAACCTGGACGGTAGGCACTCATTCAGCTGTATAGGGCCCCAGCTCTGTGCCTGGCACCAAACAACCTAAGGATATTGGAAAGGGAAGAAATTGATGGTGGAATGATTCTTGATGGAAGAGAGTATTTATATGGAGCAGATTTCAATACAGCAGGAAATCTCTGGATTTTCAAAGAAAGTAAAGGATGCAGAAAATGTACACAGGGATATGGTAGATTAACTTTGCCAACTTTGCAGCACCTTTTGCAGACATGAAGAATTGTCTTAGAGTCCCCAGCTAGTGCATGTAGTGGAGGACAGCAGATTAAAGCAGCTTGTGGCATTTTGTTTTCTTTCTTTGTTAGTAAAGGGAGACTTTAAATGAGTTTAACCTTTGATGATCTGGCGATTGTAAAAATCAACCTACCAAAGTTCAGGCAGTGTCAGATGCAGAGACACCCTTTCTGAACAGCTCATCTTCCCAGACCTTTCTCTGTCAAATGTCAAAGCCCAAATGAGCTTGTTTGGAAGGCAAATTACATGTTGCAAGCAGTCATTTCCCGTAGCTGGCAACTTCTATCCTGAATAATTAAATAATGCAGCAACAAAAATGCTCTGGTCTTCAAGTCTAAACAAGGGTATGTATATTTTAAATTGTCCTCATAGTCCCTGGACACTGGGGGAGTTCAGGTCTTGAACCAGACATCAATAATCCTCTACCCAGAATTAATCATTATTTAAGGACCACAATCCATTTGATGTAAGGACAGAGTTATGAGCACAGTTTCAATGGGACAAGAGAAGAGAGAGCAATTCCTTTTGCAAGGAGAAAGGGGGTCAGGACAAGGTACTGGGAGGGATTAAATGAATGAGTAGAGCTTGGTCTGTGAAACCACAGGGAAATGGTTTCTGGAAAGGTGTGGCCTTCCTCGTCCTCGTCTTCACCCTCCTCTTCCATAGCTAGGTAATAAAGCCCTCACATTTGCATCACAGTTTAATATTTGTAAAGCACAAAAGCATGTGAGCAGAGCAAGTCTTGTTACCATCATTTTAACATAGGAGGAAAGTGAGGCTCAGAGAAATAAAGTGGCATATCAGACCACCCAGGTAGTAAGTGGTAGAGGCCAGAGGGTGGGGTCAGTGATACCTCAAGTCTTCTGATATCTGAGAGACACTGTGAAGTAGAGAAGGCAGCAAAGACTGGAGACTTGGAGAGAGAATGCATATGTCCAAGCTCAGTAAAATGTATACATTAAATATGTGAAATATTTTCTATAATACGTATACCTCAATAAAGCCGGAAAAAAATAATGGGCTCTGAAGTTAGCTGTGTGGCCCTCAGCAAGTCAATCTATACTGACTTCCCAACATTGTTTTCTAATTCAGGTGCTCGAATCTCTCACTTGGACGGCTCCAGCAGTCTGCTCACTGCTCCCATCCTCCAGTCTGAAGTTCATCCCCATCCATCCCTCACCATGCGATGTGAATAATCATTCTAAAACATGTACTTGATCAAGATCAAATCATGCTCTTCTATAACTATCCATCATCTCATAGTCAAACCCTCATCCCCCAAGCCATTGAGATCTGGAACCATCTACTTCTGAACTTTGCCTCTCCCAACTCCTTTCAACTCCTAGAACCCTAAATTTTAGTGGTTCAATGAGTTACAATATGCAAAAAGTTTAGAAGAGTCTGGCACACCATAAGTGCTATAGAAGTGTTAGCTCATGTATTTCTATTACTATTGCTGTCATTAACAGCACTCTCACTGAACTACTTGGATTTCCCAGCAACTGTCATGTTCTCACCCTCCATGCATTTACACACGCCTCTCCTTCTACTGGTTAACTCTAACTCTCCTGAGAAACCTAGCTCAGATGCCACTCCCTCTGGAAAAATTGCCTTGACTTGATCCAACTGAAAGAAGTGCCTCTTTTGTCCTCTCTGCTTCCCATATAGTCACAGTTACCATGTTGTGTAGTAATTCTGTTATTTTTTTCCAACTCTCACTTCTTCCCTTACCAACGAAGATATAAATTTTTTCTCTATAACCACAGAACTTAGCTTGGTGCTTGATACACAATGCGTTCTCAGTACGTTTGTTAAAACATCTACGATATGGCTGAGGCACAATGAGCATCTCTAGGTGTCTACTTCTTGAAACATTGTTTTGGAGATCTAAACATCATGTAAATGGCCTTCATTCTCTGTTCTTTGAAAACTTTAACTGTGGATAAGCTAGTGATTTATTCTCCTTAAATTTTAGCCACCATCTTTCACACCAGTTAGAAAGCACATGGAATAAATGCCCCTGGCTCTGATCTTGTAGCTCCCTGGGGATAAGGGCAGGCAGGCTGGGTGACTTGGACATGGGACAAAGACAGAGTGGCACTAAAGAGTCCCCACAGAGCCATTCCAATTGATTAGGCTCTGAGTGTGAGGCAGAGCTACATGTGCAATAGAGAATAGAACTAGCCCCTTCAGGACGGCAGCTCACACACGCAGAAACACACACATGCAGAAACACGCTCACTTTCACACACATGCAGTCATGCACACACACATTCACACCCACACACTCACACCGTACTTTCTTTGCCCAGCTTCTGCTTTCCAACACTCATTTCACAAATATTTTTGGGGCCCATTCTGTGTATACCAGCCACTGAGTTAAGAACCAGTAATGAGCAAAATGGGGTACTTATCCTTATGGAGCTTGTGGTCTTGTAGGGAGACAAACTTGAAATAAGCAGATAAGTCCAGACGTAACTGCTAGAAGCTCATGATGATGATGAAGATGACGGCGATGATGAGACTTGTGCTCATCATTGGAGTGCCAACCATGGCCCAGGCCCTGTGCTAAGCACATTGCATGTATTTTCTTGTTCAATCTTCCCGATGATTGTATGCGGTATATGCCACTATCCTGGTTATACAGATGGGGAAACTGAGGCTCAGAGAAGTTACGTAACATGATGAAGTTCAGCTGCGACCCTTAATCATGTTTATTCTCTCTAAAAACCGGGCTTAGAGGAGGTGGGAGGGAAAGGAAAGAAAAAAGAATGCAGAGGAAGGGGATTAGAAAAAATCAGGGCACCTTTCTTCTGGAAGGTTAGCAAGTCAGGAAATGTTGGGAAATCAGAGGTGCCATTACATGCTGTGGGTAAAGGGGCAGCCACGACAATGGCTGTTACTGGGTTGAACTCGGGGGAGGGGGACACAGCCATCCAAGAACCCAGCCATGTAGAAATAAGGCCCGGGGTTGGGCATGTGGAGATGCCAGTGTTGCTGTGCCAAGAGCAGTGGTACACGTGGAGAGGTGCACTAGCACTGGGGGTGGGGTGGTTACTGGGGTTGGCAGAAGAATTAGCATCATGGTCAAGGCTCCCTCTCAGAAAACACACCCACCATGGGTAGGTTTTTGTCTTACACACTAATCATTAAAATCTTGGGTTTGCGTGGCAGCTCTCCCTTTATTTTTCAGATGGGGGAACCCGTAGGGGCCAGAGACTTGCCCAGAGTCTGACGATGAGGTAGTGGCAGAAAAATGACTAGGAGTGCAATCCATTGTATTCTTTCCCTCTTCCTCTACAGGAGGCGGGTTTGCTTCTGCTATGTGTCCTGGCTCGGCACAGCCAAGAGGGGCTCCCTGTGGCTTGGCCCACAGTTGCTTTCTCTCCCATTTCCTCTGTTTTTGGCTTTTCCACTATGCCTGCCTCGTGGCAGGTGCGGAGGCCATCTGAGAGCCTGCTGGTCACACCTGCTCAGACTGTACCTAAGAGATGGGGCATGGAGCTCCCTGGCCCTGTGATACTTCTTGGAGTGGGCCTCTGGCCAAAGCAAATGTCAGCCCTATACTGAGAGGGACTGGCCTTTAGGGCCCTGACCAGCAGGCCCTGGACACTTTCCTCTTTCTCTGCCCATCCTCCCCTACCTTCTTGGCAGGCCAGGAAGTCCCTAGTGAGAGAATCCAGCTCTGGGCCGGCGATGTTTTCCTAGGACATTTCCTAGTACATTTTTTAATGCTATATTCCCTAAAAAGTGTATGATGGTCCAACGTACAGAAATGAAACTACAAACTACCATGTTGTAGGGGAGGGTCATTTTCCAAATAGCTAGAAAATAAATACAACACACATTTGCCTTTAGTTTTAGAAAAAAACTTTCATGATATATTTTCAATATTTCATACTTGCTCTTTAATTTTAATTTTCCTTCCCAACTAAGTATAAAGCCGATTTGATTAAGTGCAACTAAAGTCAGAAGTAACAAAACAATAATCAGAACCACAAAACAACCAGGTACTGTGTTTTGTAGAATTGCTACATGACAGATATGTTTTTAAAATTTTCATTATAAATCCAGGATACACATAATATTGTTCTAATTTTGTAGATGAGAAAACCGAGGCACCAACAGGCTGTATAATTCACCCCAAATCATGCAATTAGTAAGAGGCAGAACCAGAATTTAAATGTAGATCATTGAACTTCTGAGCTTGCTTTTTCTGTATCGTAACTTGCAGCAGCACCAGCATTAGGGTGCATCAGAATTACCCGGATAGCTTGGTGACATACAGGCTGCTGGTTTTACTCCCCGAGTTTCTGATTCAGTAGATCTGGAGTGGGGCTGGAGAATTCGTATTTCAAACAAGTTCCCAGGTGATGCTGATGCTGCTGGCCAGGAAACTCTACTTTGAAAACCACTGCTTATGGGGTCTCTAAATAACATCTTTCATGATTATGTAATTTAATCCTCACACAACATATTGAGAAAGGAATTTTATTGTAATCTCCATTTTATAGAAGACAGAAAAGCATTTTGCCTGAGGTCATCCAGCCAGTGAGTGATGGAGTCTAGAGTCAAAGCAGCTTGCATTCAGAGCTCATGCACATGTGGAAACATTATGCTGGAGTGATTTCCATCTTTTCCTTGATTGCATTAAGCTTATTATATCTCTGCTTTTGCTACAAGTAGCAGCACTTGCATTTTTCCACTTTCCATTCACAATTATAAGAGAGGAAGGTCAAAATGCCATAAAAAAGGCAATCACTTGGACGTACAAATCCTGCTATGTAGAGAACATGGCAAAGCTGCTCACTCTGAACTGTTGGCTGGCATGCAGTGCCACGAGGTGGTAGCTCAAAAAGTGGAATGATCAGCAAATGCACAGAAGTCCAAATTCAGTTTTTTATACTGTTGAGTAAAGTTAAAAAATGGTAATAGAGGGTTGCTTCCGTTAGCTTCTGAGTCTGGGTCCTCCTAAGTCCTGAGTATCAACCAGACCACCACACTCTATGTGAGGGACTTAGTGACCATGTCCACAAGGCTGGCACCCAGTGTGCACAAGTGAGGTCCAGTCTGACGTCTCTCCCCAACCACAGACCCACGTCTCCTATTGTACAAGTCATCCTAACTCAATGAAAGGAAAGAAAAATGGGGAAAGGCATTAACAATTGCTAAGTACTTACACTCTCTGCTCTTCAAGAACTCTAGGTTAGTTGGTTGAAAGTGATTAGGGAAAGCATTTTGCTTTGTAGCCACAGGGAAGAAAGAAGTTGTTTTCAAATTATTTATGTTTGCTTTGCTGATGAAGATGAGAGAAGAGGGAATTTTATATTTTAGTTTAGTCCTCTATTTCGCCATGACAGAGAGTCCTCCTTTTGCAATCTCTTAGCCTTGGATTAAATGAGATCAAATGAGATCGTCCTTGGTAAACTGTAAAGTGTAATGCCAGAGGGTGAGATTATTATGATGAAACACAGTGGAGTGAAATGGTCAATTTTCTAGCTTTGAAGACAGACAAATTGAAGTTTAAATGCCAGTTATGTTAATAGCAGTGTAATTTTGGAATGAAAATTAACCTCTCTGAGCCTCCTTTTCCTTAACTGTAAAATGGAAATTATAATCCTATTTCATGAATGTAATTGTGGAGTTGAATTAGGAAATAAAATATGGTCGAGAAGGTATTATAATTGGATATTATTTTGGGGTAATATTGGTCTGGGAAATTTTTTCAAAAAGCAAAATTGTATAGAAAAAAGTCATAACTAGGATACATAGACCAAAATTCTTAATGGTGGGTAAAAATTTGCTAAACCATTCTCATTTTGCACCAAAGTGATATGTGAAAAATCATGAATAAAATATTCACTTTTGGTCAAAATCTGACCTGAGCTAAAATTTTAAATAATTCGTAAAGTAAGACATTGCCTGATGATATCAAATGTGTGGTTTTAAGACATCCAAAAGATTTAAAGTTCTGCCCAGTAGACTCTCTCAGTCAGACAAAGGACTTTTCAGAATCTTAAGGGCATTTTTTCCATAGCAGCTTAGGACACAGCACATGGCCAAAGTAAAAGAATTGTAGCTAACGCTTCTGTCAAATAAATTGGACATTTGTTCCTACATTTCTACATTGATATGTAGAAAGCCCATAAAGTTTTTAAGGGAGTTGTATCAACAGTGGACCACCATTACATTAAAAGAGACTTTTACACCTTACACTAAAAGGGACTGAGACTGCTTATGTTTCTAAAAAGCCTCTAAGCTCTCAACTTCCTACAGGCAGGAAACAGGCTAAGAAATTTACATAGTTATAAACAAGGGCTGTTTCTTATAAAATAGTAAGAACGCTTCAGAGGGTAGAGTCAAGATCCCAGAGGGCAGAGTCAAGAGCTAAAGAGAATAATGAACTTCGGGGCCACTCCAGGGAGTATAGCCAGGCCCTATTCGAGAATTACCTGCTCCTAAATTAGGGGCGACATGACAACATTTACACGGAATTGTGACAACTATGGCACTTCCACTTCTCCTCCTTTTAAGTAAAATTGTTCTTTGTGGTCATCCAATCTCTATCTCACTATTGCATGTTGGATCAATGGGGAAGGTGTTGTCTTTTTAGGTTATAGGTTTTTGGATAAAGAAGAGTGACACACAAGAAGATGTATCTGAGGAGCCTCAACCGCATCAGGACCTGATTTAAATAATAAGATTCTGGAATCAGAGTCTGATCCCATAATGGCTTTTGTCAGTGGCTCCTCCAATAGCTTCAGTAGAAAATAAAGAGAGACTGCAACCATTTCTGGGAAGAGAGGATCTCTGATGGACACTCTTTGGCAACACTACAGAAACAAATCATGGGTTTATTTGTGTCTTGCTGCAGAAAAACCTCCAGTATGGAGAGCCCTCTAGGACCGTTTTTCCACTTGGTAAAAGTTCCTACATGGCTGAGGGTCTGCCATGTTAAGTGCCTAAGGGTTCCCTTTCAATAATTTTTTGAGCAATGCATTTCTAAAATGTATCACAAGCTTCCCTGATTCCTGAAATAGTGAATTCAGAACATCAATTTTGTGTTTTCCTGCCATGAAGCCTTGCTCATGCTTTTCCCTTCTCCTAGAACACCCAATCCATCTGATTTCTACCTATGAAAATCCTCCCCATCCACCAGAAGCTGCTTACATACCACTTCTATCAATGAGAATTTCTTGATTCATTCTCTCCATCTAGTTTAATAATAACATATAATTATCATGATAATAGCCATCATTTATTGAGCAGTTACCATGCACCATTAGTCCACCTAAATTATATATGATTTAATTTGTACAAGAGTTAAGTGTTGTCCTATTATTATTTGATCCACAGAGATGAGTTAGAAAGTAACAGGATTTTGCAAATGAGGAAACCAAGGTTCAGAGATTTACCAAACCTCCAAAAGTCATAAACCAATATGGCACCTGTAAGAAGAAGAGTCGGGAATGGGTCCCAAACTGTACTGCTTCCAAATCAGAGTGCTCTCCATTCCACATATAAAGATCTGCCCAACCACATGAAAAGGATGACATTCTTTTTCCTGTTCTTCCTTCTCCTATGATATTTCTCCTTTCTATACCAGCTCAATTTGTGAGGCTATATAATAGAGGGATTTAGAAAGTCAGTCTCTGGAATGAGACTGGCTGGTTTAAATGCTGACTCTCCCTTTTACCAGCTGTTAAATCTTGGGCAAATCACTCAATGTCTCCCAACTTCAGTCCTTACCTATAAAATAGGGACAAAAAGAGAAAAATTCCTACCTATTTGTTGTGAATAGTAAAATGTACCAATTTACGCAAAGCACTTAACACAGTGCCTGGCCAAGGGAAACAAAAGAAAAAAATAAACAAACAGGACTATATCAAATTAAAAAGCTTCTCTACAGCAAAGGAAACCATCAACAAAATAAAAAGACAACCCACCAACTGGGAGAAAATATTTGCAAATCATATATCCGACATGGGGTTAATTTCCAAAGTGTATCAAGAACTCATGTAACTCAACAACAACAAAATATACAATCTGATCAAAACATGGGCAGAGGATATGAACAGCCATTTTTCCAAAGAAGATATACAGATGGCCAACAGACACATGAAAAGATGTTCAACATCACTAATTATTAAGGAAATGCAAATCAAAACTACAATGAGATATCACCTCACACTCGTCAGAATGGCCATAAATAGTAAGACAAGAAATAAGTGTTGGAGAGGATGCGGAGCAAAGGGAACCGTCATTCACTGCTGGTGGGAATACAAACTGGTGCAGCCTCTATGGAACACAGTATGGAGATTTCTCAAAAAGTTAAAAATAAAAGTACAATATGATCCAGCTATCCCACTCCTGGGTATTTATCCAAAGAACATGAAATCAACAACTCAAAGAGATTTATGCATCCCTACATTCGTTGCAGTGTTATTCACAATAGCCACAATGAGAAACCAATCCAAGTGCCTGTCAATGGGTGAATGGATAAAGGAGACATAGTATATATGTACAATGGAATACTACACAGCCATTAAAAAGACAAAATGGTGCCATTTGTGACAACATGGATGGACCTTGAGGGTACTATGTTAAGCAAAGTAAGTCAGACAGAGAAAGAAAAATACCATATGATTTCATTCATACGTAGGAGATAAATAAACACATAGATAAGGGGAACAGATTGGTGGTTACCAGAGGAAAGGGGGTGGGGGGAGGGTGAAAGGGTAAAGGGGCACATGTGTATGGTGACAGATAAACACTGGACTATTGGTGGTCAACACGATGCAGTCTATGCAGAAACTGATATATAATAATGTACACCTGAAATGTACACAATGTTATCAGCCAATATGACCTCAATTAACAAACAAACACACAAAAACCAGTGCCTGGCACCTAGTAAGAACTCAATAAGCGTTGGCTGTTATTGCCTTGTTTTTTCCCTTCCCTCTTGCTCTCTCTCCACCTCTCTTTCTTCTCTCCTTATGTTTTGAGGTTTTAAAAAAATAACAATTTGGCCTCGATTGGTGAAGCTGAAAAGTAAATAAATAGCAGGTGCAGGCAGAAAGCAGATGGAATTCACTCTGGCTTTCCCTTCCTGTTAGCTTTTGATAGGTTTGCTGTTTGCATAACTCGTTCTCCGCCTTCTCTTAAACACTGCTTATGGGTCTCTGTGTTTGTTATTTATTCACAAATTCTTTCCTCTTCCTTTTCTTCCAGCTATCCCACCCTGTCCTCCCCCTTAATATTAATAATAGCTATCATTTGTAGAGTACTTACTATATGTTAGGCACCCTTCATACTTTCTCTTGTTTAATATGCATGATCCCCAAAACATAGGTGTTATTGTTTCCTTTTTTACAGATGAGGAAATTAAGATCCTTTAGAGATAATCTCTTAAATTTCTGCTTGTGATTATCTAATATTTACTTGACATTAAAAAAAATAAAGCAGGCTTTAAAATTTTTATGGAAATTTTTGATTTCAGAAATTCTTTCTTGTAGAAAATAGAGAAAATGCCACTGTTCACTGAATGTGTGCATTTTAATAAAAACTGTAGTTGAGTCAAGAGATAATTTATAGATAACAGGATCCAGGCTGAGGAATGTTTGATATATTGGAAATATTGTCCTCTGTAAGAGAAAGAAGTTGCACCAATTGTAGTGAGATGCCCTCTCTTCCACCTTAGGAGGAAATCAGCCAATGAACGATGAGCCCCTCACTCACAATATAAGGGCCTTAGACAGAAGGCCCAATGTGGAGCTGCTTCTGCTCTGATGACAGGTGTGGAGATGAGGTTACAAGGTCTGAGCTCTGATTGTACACTGGAGCCATTGCATCCGGTATTGCACTCATCTTGCCATTAATGTCCTGAGACCCAACCCCGTTCCTCCAGCTCTCCCCAGGACAGAACTGTTGAGATACAGATCTTCCTCGATGTATGATGGGGTCACGTCCAAATAAACTCATTGTAAATTGAAATTATTGTAAGTCAAAAATGCATTTAATACACCTAACTTACCGAACATCATAGCTTAGCCTAGCCTACCTTAAACATGCTCAGAACACTTATATTAGCCTGCAGTTGGGCAAAATCATCTAACACAAAGTATATTTTATAATAAAATGTTGAATATCTCTTCTAATTTATTGCATACTGAAAGTGTAAACAGAATGGTTGTCTGGGTACAGAACAGTTGTGGGTGTATTGGTTGTTTACCCTCGTGATTGTGTGGCTGACTGGGAGCTGCGGCTTGCTGCCATTGCCCAAAAATCACAACAGAGGATCATTCCACATATCTCTATCCTGGAAAAAGATCAAAATTCAAAATTTGAAGTATGGTTTCTACTGAATGTACATTGCTTTTGCACATCATAAAGTTGAAAAATCATTAAGTCAAACCATTATAAGTTGGGGACCATCTGTATTCTTTATTTCTACATACCAACATCCTTTGATTTCTTACAGCTTCTCTGTTTCCTCATACCTACAATTGCATGTGGCTTTGCAAACTCTGTTGTTAGCTCCAGCCCTGAGTATAAATGTATCAGACAGCTTTTATCTAGGTTATGCTGGGCAACAAACAACCTCAAAATCTTATCAACACGTGTTTAGTTCTTACATTTCTTGAGGGTCTTAGGTCAACTACAGATCACTTAGACTTAGCTGGATTCCACATCCTCTCATGCTGCAACCCTTGCTGAAGGAGAAGCCACTGTCTGAGACACGCTGTTCTCCAAGAGGTGTCCCAGAATAAGAGTATCCAAGCAAGCCACACAACCAGATTGACAGCTTCTCTTCATGTGAGACTAGCATCATGTCTGCTCATTATTCCATTGATCAGAATACATCACGTGGCAAAGCCTCAAGTAAATGAGGCTGAGAAGCACGGCAAGAATGGGGAGGGAAAAAGTAATTGTGAACAAATAATATACAACAATAAGTGACACTGGATCTGCCATTTCAAGAGCCCGTCATCATCTGACTGCAACTTGTGGCAAAGTGAACATTTTTGCTAGAAGTTCTGAATCATTCAGGATAACCCAAACCATGGATTAGTTTTCCTGGTTCAGGTGTCCATCCTTGAGCCAATCAGCAGTGACCAGGGAAAGGGGATACAATAGCATTATATAAAGGGAAAAATAAGAGCGATGGCCAGGGGCAAATTATTTAGGAAGGATGCATAGGAAAGGCATGCCATTTCACTGCCTCATGTTAACTGAATGTTGGCTTATTACTTTTTTCCTTATTATTAACCTCATTATTACCATCATCTTCACTTTTACCACTCTCTACCGTTGTTACCCTCATTATCATCATCATCACCTTTATTCCCTTGATGGCTTTACCACCTTCATCAGCATAACTACCTTCATCATCTTTATTCTTCTTCACTACTTTGTGATCTTCATCTTCCGTACCACTATCAGCATCACCTTTACTCTCAGCATTGTAGTGTACATTGTGGTGTTCTCTCCAACATCCATTTGTCCTCTTAGCCACTGTGTAGTACCCACGGTGTTTGGGAAGGAATTAAATTCTTCCCCCAGGTCAAGGAGTTGGAAGTGATTTCAGTAACCCAACAAACATAAGGTTACCATGATGATAGATATTGTATCTTATTACACTTACTGGTTCAGGATAGTTAAGTGATCCAAGTTGGTCCAATGAGAGTCAGATTCATAACTCTGTGGTCGGGGGCCGGCCTGGTGGTGTAGTGGTTAAGTTCACGTGCTCTGCTTCCATGGCCTGGGGTTGGCAGGTTCAGATCCCAGGCACAGACCTACGCACCTCTTATCAAGCCATGCTGTGGCAGCGTCCCACATATAAAGTAGAGGAAGATGGGTACAGATGTTATCCCAGGGCCAGTGTTCCTCAGCAAAAAAGAGGAGGATAGGTAAGAGGTGTTAGCTAAGGGCTAATCTTCCTCAGGAAAAATAAATAAATTAAAAAAAGTGGAAGGTATCCTTCAAAAAAACCCTAAAACTCTGTGGGTCAGTCAGAAGAAAAAGATGACTTGTATCTCAATGGACATGTTTAAGGAAGTATATAGCCCAGGATGTTGCTGGAAACCACCTCATGACTATAAAGAAACCATCATTAGGATGAAACCCATGATGAAGTAGAAAGAGGAGATAGAAAACCACTTGGTGTTTTTTTTGGTGACATTGTTGCTCTTCTGGGTCAATCCTTACCTGAAACTTGCCCTGCCTGCCTACATTTTATGTATTTGATACAATAAATTTCCTTTATTGCCTAAGTCTGATTTTTTTTTACTACAAAAAGCATCCAAAAATATTTGAAAAAGTAATGACCTTCACTAACTTCATCACCACCAATATCACTAATTCCACAACTGCTATCGTTTCCATGACTGCCTCCAAAACATCTCTAGAAGTCCTTAATTGGAGATAAAATTACAGATATGAAGGAAAGAAGTGGTGAAACATGGTGAGGAGATACCTTGTTTTCTGTTAACATTTTTGGCATTTTGAAAAAAAATCTTCCTATTTTTCCTGCGTCTTTCATGTTAGTAAACCCTTTGGTTCCAAACACAATCTTGGGCATGCATAATACATTTTATGTTCCTAAATGAATAAAGTGATTTTATATCTGAAGAAAAGTTCTAAAAAATACCCAGTACTGAATGTACAGGAAGCAAGGTGGGATGGGAAGTGCAGTGGATCAGCTTCCTTCTTGACTAAGCCTGCCTTGTAAGAGTGCCAGCCACTAACTTGCATGTGACCTTGGGCAAGTTCTTTTCCATCTCTGGACTTGAGTGTCTTCATCTCTAAATTGATAGAGTTAGTCCAGGTTTTCGCTAAGGAGCCTTAGACTCTAAGATGGGTTTCAGATTTTCTGAGCAGTGGGGGAATGTATTTAATAGACTTATTATTTCTGGACAAGTCATACATCTAAGTTTAGTAGCTTATAAGTTTATAAAAATAGAAGTAGAATCATAGACTGTTAGAGCTGGAAAGGATCATTGAGATCACCTAATCCAACTCCCTTACATTTGAGATAAGGAAACCAGGGTCCAGAGAGGTTAAGTGACTTACCCAAGGGCACCCAGGCAATTTAATGGCAGTGCCCTTCTCCTACTTCTTATGACCCTAATTTTATCTGATTTTCTTGAGATAATCCTGCCCTGTCATCTCTTCTAAATTGAGAATTCTCCGGTGGTAGGTTTTTTTTCTTCCCTCCTCACACAGCAAATGAATCACAAGACCATGAGCTTTTCCAAAATGGGACTGTTACTTAGTTATTTCTGCAGGCTCCAGTCCGCTTAGCCTGACAATCAAGGTAAGTTGAATGAATGAATCTCAATGAGAAGTGAAGTCATTTCAACAATCTCCCTGCCTCTGTAGTGCTTTCCCTTAACTATTCCAGATGAGCTGGTTGGGTGACTTTTTAACTCTTAAAGAATTAGGTTGGAAACACATTGATGATCTGAGCCTGTATCCTATCTAGAAGATGCCAGGGAAAGACCAAGAAAGAGTCTCCTAAAATCATTGCATTTGTATACCAGTGGCCTGCTTTACCTGTCTCAAATCTGCCTTCCACTTCTGACATACACACAGGTAATAATTGATAATGGATATAAATGGTTATTTGACCATTTCATTGTGAAACTGTTACTTCTGCCACGTAATAATCTATTAGCTTTCCTTATCCAAAGCAAGGAGGGGCAGGTCCTCTGTGACCTTTGTTGACCTCCAGAAGCTGAGAATCCAAAGGGAGGTTTTATTTTGCAATTATAAGGAGTAATCCAAATGGGGGACATTTAGAAGTGGCTCCCTGGAGTCCCTCCTTGGGACTGAGATCTGCGATGGAGGTTATTCTGCTATGAGTAATGTGTACGGGTCACAGAAAGATCACACACAAAGTCCCACGTTCTCCTTGAAAGAAAAAATTTTAAAAAATCTCTGAATTTTCTGAGAAACTATATTTCAGGATCTCTACAAGGACCTAGAGACCCATCTCCTGCTCAGTCTCCTCTCTGAAACTTGAAGCTAACAGATCAAGCTGAATATGGATGAGTTTGCGTCTCGGTGACCCTCTTTACCTCGTCTCCTCTTTCAAACACAAGCAAGGTCATGGCTGCAGAACGCGAGTCTCACAGAATGCCCTTCCTGGAAGCTAGGATGTCAGGAAAGCAGGTGCAGAATCGTGGACCGAGAGTCAGGAGACCTGGTTTCAAGCCCTAATCTTGCCACTCTCTGGTCGCGTCACTTTGTCAATTAGTGTCTGCTTTATTCATCTCTTAGGTGGGATAATACCTACTTCACAGAGTAAGTGTAAATACTATAAATAATACAGGTGAGATATTTGTCTCAAACTTGGTGCTCAACAAATAGTATCTGTCATTATTATTTTAATAGCCACCAGGTTGGGAGAAAATATTGTTTAAGCCTGTTAAACTCAAGAACAGCATTGCCTAACTTTAGGATACACAGAAATGTCACTTGCGGAGCTTATTAAAACACAGATTCTAGACATTAGCCCCAGAGAGTCAAATTCAGTAGGAATGAGTCTGAGAATCTACATTTTTAACATGAGCTCCAGGTGGTTCTGATGCAGGTGGTTCATGATCCAAACTTTGAGTAAAACGTGAAGGGGAAAATGAGCAGCAAGCAGGCTTAGCAAATATTTGTTGATTCATTGATTGACTCACTGGGGACTCTAGCTCTCACCCGTAGAGGAGACTGAACATAGGCACATTTTATCCCTGTAGTAATCAAGAAATCTCTTCGTATATTTAATTGCATTCTTGCCTGCAATAACCAAAGCCTGTTCCTCTTAGTAAAAATGAGAGGGAGTGATCAGCAGCTCCATCATAAAAACTCTTTATATATATGCAGAGAGAGGTTTTGTCATCCCTTAGCCATCTTATGTTTTCACAATACAACCTTTTATTTGCTATAATTTCAAGTCACTACTAAGACTCAATAAATGATCTCTAATGAATAAAGTCTTGATAAAACAGGAATAAGGATCAAACAATATCAAACTCAGTGGGACCTTGGAGATTTTCTAACACAAATCTCTTATTTCACAGATGAGCAAGTTAAGACCTAGAGGTCACGTCATGCATTGGTGACAGGATAGGGATTTAGACCCTGGTTTTCTGCATTCCACTTCAGTACTCTTACTGCTACATGGTGTGGATTCTAATTCATTTTAAACCAATGAACACCTCCTCTTTCCTAGGCACTGTGCTGGGCACTGTCAGGAATGGAGAGGTATGTTGACCTAAGAAACCAGTCCCTGCATTAAAGAAGATCACTGTCTGGTGGAGGAAACATAAAGCCAACAGACAATTGACAACATAGTGATTGTGAAGTAGGCATTATTGTCCCTATTTTTCTAAGGTGGAAATTGAGGACCAGAGTGGGTGAATGACTTGCCCAAGATCCAACAGTATCTGAAAGAGCCTAAACGTGGTATTTTAATTCATTCAATCAACAAATATTTGTGGCAGGCTTATTCACCATGTGCCAGTTCTACGGTAGGCATTTGTTTTCTTACGACGAACGGGACCTCCACCAGGCCAGCATAACAAGTCAAGTCCTGGAGCTCATGGTCTAGAGATATTCTGCTCCCTCTCCCTCTTTAACCAAAGACCAACTGGCTTGCAGTCATCCTGGGAATTTCAAAAGGAAAATGAGGCAGTTGCAGAGCAAAGGAAAGATTTCAGGCAAGAAAAGCAAAGATTCTTTCTTGCCTAACAAAAGTGAAGACATAATCCCTGAAAAGTCAAATCAATCGTTCCTTACTCTCGGGAAGCCCAACTGCTAAGGCCCCCCAAAGATGGATGGCCCATCTTGAGGCTGTAATTAAATTTGCCACAATTACGTTCCCAGCAGTCAAATGTTGAAGCGATGAGGGAAGGAAACACACCCTGGCTGCCCCCACCCGCGTTAAATGTTGAATTATCTTACTGTTGATAGTTCCCTAGATTCTTCGACCTTTAAATGCTGAACACTCCATGACTGTTGAATTTTAATCAATTTATTTTTTTCAACTGGAAATGTCAGACTTCTGTATGGAATTACTCGGCGCTGCTGATGTGACAAAGACTCAAAGTTCAGTGTCTGAAGTCACAGAAGAGCAGAGGAACCAGCATGCATCAAGACACATCATTTGCAGGCAGCCAAACAAGGACATGAGAGAACACATATTTTTCATTAGCTTTCATTTGGAGGTTTTGGAACTTGAATTTATTTTGTCTCCTATGAATAAAACTAGTCAGGATTGCTAATGCCTCGGATCATGTCACGAAAAAAGCTGAAGAGTGAAGGTGACTTCTTATTTATAAAGTGCCTACTGGGTGTCTGAAAATGTGATATTATTTAACTCTCACCCAAACTCGGTGATATGATAAAAAAAGTTATGATTCTTATTTTATAGAAGATGAAACGGAGGCTCGAAGAAACTTGCTAGTTACTGTAGAGCTTGTAAGTGACAGAGCACAGTTTAAGGACTTGCTAACTCCAAAACTCACTTTCTTGTGCCAAATTCCATGAACTGAGTCCTATGTCTGTACTCATGTCTTAGAATAAGAGTCAGTCTTCAAGTGTCTTTAAGCTGAACACAACTGGCTCACCAATTTTCCATCTGCTCTTGGCTGAAGTGACCTAGCAGCTTCATATTTGTGTATTTTTGTCTTCAGATAAATAACTTCATTAATATTTGTTGTCCATATGGCCACCAGTCTGACCACCAGGAAAGGTGCATGGCACCTAGTAGGAGCTCAATAAATATTTGCTAATTTTTTCTCTTTTTGTAGTTATCTCTGTCTCTGTCTCTATTTCTTTCTCTCCCTCTTTCTCTTCCCTCCATATGTGTTCCAGCATTTATCTCTAGGTTAAGAAAATGCCAAACCAATCTTGGAAATTCATGGGTCTCTCCCTTTACTGAGCCATTTCTGTCTCCCTGGCTGCCTAAATAAAGCTAACATTTGAGTCCCAGAACAGTCCCCAAGGTAATAATGGAGCACGAGGACTTCACTAATCATTGACTAGGGACACTAGTTAAGAAAAGGTTTTTTCAAGAAAAGGCTATTGGTCAAGTCTACAGCTCCACAGCCCTATACCCCTCCCATAGACCCACTTTCTCTCTAGAGAACTATCTTCCCAGCAGGTTTAGCAGATTGAAAATTCCTGGGCAGGAGTGGACTTGTCCAGGGCTGTCCCTGCATCTTGGCTCCATCTCCCCACAGAGGGAGGTGCTAAAAGCTTATTTAAGCAGCTAACAGCAGACACGCTCAGTACTCTTAGCTGACTTTTCCATCAACTGGTCCCCTAGGGAAAGAAACCTGCCACTGTACCAATCTATCTTTCTAGCTTCATCTTGCCACTTATTCTATATCTTCTACTCAAACGGTTGAACACAGTGGCTGAGCAGATAATATAAACGTTTACATTGGCCCAAGAGAATTAGAGGGTAGATGCTTGCCATGAAACGGGCAGCTGTGACTTAGCTTCAGCAGATTGTGCCCAGGGGGAAGGATGACCCTGTGCTATTATAGCTTCAAATTTTCAAAAGGATTCTGATATATAATATATATGTGAAATCTCTCAATCTTAAATACTGTTTCAAATGGTCTAAAATTAGGTGTGTGGCTGTGGAAACCTCTCTTCTTTAGTCCTGCGATTCCCTGTAATCTGACCCTTGAATTTTCTTCATGCTGTTGTCTCTACCTAGAATTCTTGGTCCTCTGTCCCTATCTGTTCACACTCTAAGATGCCACCTCCCCAGCTGTAACTGACCTTTCTCTCCTCTGAGTTTCCATGACATGTTTTATAGACTTCAATCAAATGTGATACTTTGTAGACTTTGAGTTCCCTCTATATTACTCAAATTTTCATTCCCCTCATCCCAGATCATCTATTTCTAAGACTAATATTCAATAAATATCTGTTAAAACAAAAATTGTATGAATGCATGAATGAGCAAATAAAAAGACAGCGTGGTATGATAGAAAGAATATGAACCTTAGAGACAGACTTTGGTCTTCGGGTACAAATTTTAGATCTACCACTTACTAACTTCATAATCTTGGAATTACTACTCTTGTTGACTGCAAAAAAGGACAAAGATGTCTACACTGCAAGGTCGTTGTCATGAGTCAAGAAAATGAGGTTCAGAGTCTGGAACTATGCTCTCATTTCTCCTATTGCAGTGCTTTTTAAACATGGCTGATCGTAAGAATCACTGAGACATTCGTTGTTAATCATCCTGATTCCAGGGCCCACCCAAGGCGTACTGAATCAACACTTCTAGTGGAAGAGCCTAGGGATGTGTGTTATAGAATCAGGAGATCATGGAAAATAAAGCACACTTGTTACCATTTCTATATCTCCAATAGCACCCTTATGGATGCCTTACATTATCTCAACCTGCTCGGGTCACCCTTGTGGCTAATATTTAAATAAAAATGGAACAAGCTCTCAGTCTTTTCCTTAGTCTGATTACGAGTCTGTATTCCAAATAAAAGCAGCCATTGCAGATTATCAACTTTGAAAGTTATTTAAAAACTTATTTCCTGATCCCTTAGGATCTCATTAAAATGTTTGCACCACAAGAACAGGGATTTTGTCTGTTTTGTTTGTTGCTACATCTCCAGAGCTTAGGACAGTGCCTGAAACACAGGTGTTCAGTAAATGTTTTTTGAGTTAGAATCAGAGAAGTTAGTTCATAGCACATGTGCTCGAAGAATAGGCTCACATTTTGAACATCAAATGGTTCTTCCACCTCAACTTCACTCCAAAACAGCAGCTGGAGTAGGACCAAGCAAAGGACACTTCAAGTCCCAGCTCAAAACCTCAATAGCTGAAACATTAGCAGGATAGTTGATGGTTCTATCACTGTCTGTTTATCTTCTCATTAGTCACTTTATGGACTGTCTGTCCAAGCACATGCCTTCATGATGTCTAGGACCTAGGGATGGATAAGAAAGATGGAATACAAGTATTAGTGTGGCCATTCACTGTGGCAGGCCCCAAGGAGTGTTTCTGATGAAAAACAAGTAAGGCATCCTGAATTTTTCTTTGTTAAATCACAACAGAAAGAAGTAGAAGTAGAGACAACTTGTTTACTCAGTTGGTATGTTGGTCAAAAAAATAAATAAACCAACAACTGTAAACTGGGAAAATAAAAAACATATTTGTTGAATATGTATGTTTGTTTACACAATCCAAGGGAGCGATATTATGATAACCCACCGATCAAATCAGGAGTCATCTGTAATTTTGCAATTTATCAAAAAGAAGTAAGTATATGGTGAAATGAAAATGCCCTTTGCCAAATTAGGAGGCAAGATAAGGATTAACTATCAGGTGGCCAAGACACAAAAAGCCATAAATGAATAATCAACAAACAAATAGATACATAAATAAATAACAAGGGCAAATATTTCAGGATCAGGAAATATTGAATATGTAGCTGAATGATATGGGGAAGGATAATTTAAGATTCACAGTCATTAGGAATAAAAGATCTTTAGTTAATTTTTCTTGTTCCAGTATGATTCCTTTGGTAGAATGAATTTTTGTCTATTTTTTACTGCTTTCCTTTAATAGAATTATGCATCCAATTATGTACCCTTTTTTCATGTGGCTTTGATGTGCCTCCAAGTAGAGAAGATGGAGGGAGTATATATCCCCATTCCAATTAAAGCCCCCTTCACTTTGGGCTTGGCCATCTGTCTTACTTTGGCCAATGATACGTTAACAGATATACCATGAACAGAGGCTTTAAATGTGCTTGCTTGATATGTCTTGGTCTCGTGTACTCTCGCCACTCACGTAGAGAAGACTGTGCCTTAGATAGCCTCTGGACCCAGAATGAAACACCTGTGACATGAACAACACAGAACCTATAGCAGAGCATCCCCCAACCCCTTTGTAGGCAATCCATAAACCGGTGAGTGAGTTAAGACCATAAGCGATTTTGCTATAAAACTACTAAGATTTTATGCAACATTATCACAGTAATGCCTGGCTACTCTAGTCCCCATAAACCTGTTATTTCTGATGAGGACCATTGTTGTTCAAGGTGACGTCCACTTCACTCGAATTGCAATAAGCCACTTGCATGCACAGAACTCGAACTGTAGGAAGCAATGCAATCTATAGCATCTCTGGTAGAACCTCATGTAGCTGTTTGTGATAGAATGGGTGATATATATGCGGGGACCAGCCATGAACTCTAAAAATCAATGACAGCTGATTTTACCTTGAACATGAACTGTAAATGGAAGGCTATATGACATTATGCTCAATTATGGAAGAAAATTTTATTGGTAAGGAAAGGCAAATTATGCTGCAGTGATAAACAAACTCCAAATCTCAGTGGTTTAACAAAACCCAGGTATATTTATTACTCATGCAAAGCCTAGGTGACTCTCCAGACTTACTATCCTCCATGTAGTGGCTCAGTGATACAGGCAGATGGAGGCTCCACCGTCCTACAGCTGTGCCATCTGGAACATGTGGCCTCCATGGCCAATGTGGCTGGTAAAGTGAGTGCAAAAGGGTCTTATCTTGGCCGTTAAATATTTCATCTCCGAGATGATGCACATCACTTCCTCTGGAAGTGATATGTGGTCCTATCTGACTAACTACAAGGCAGTAAGGAAATGTAATATTATCTTGTGCCTCAAAGGAGAGTGGAACTGGATATGGGTAAACACTGGAAATCTCAACCACAAAATCATATTGTTCTATTTTATTAAATGGAGAAGGTAATCAGTGGGTTGTCAATGTGCAAATGATAATTACTGTGTGAGACATGACACATGACAAACTTTAGCTGATTGATGTGTGAACACAATTTTTAAAAAGTATCCTGGAGCATAACTAGTGACATATGCATTTAAAGTGAGTACCTCCATTAACATGAAAGAATATTCAGTAAGAGTTCACTGGGACTCTGAGTGGTGGAAGCCTCTAAGAAATTACATTCCATACCTCGGTCTGGGGTAATGGACCTGTCTGATATAATTGGAATCCCACATAGAGAAGGGCATGACCTTTTGAGCCCTTTGGGAAGTAGAACTGTAAAAGATATGAGGTAGAAGGACAGAGCATTTTAAGTCTCTCTGTAGAATGAAATGGCTTTGGGGTAGATAAAACATCCCCAAATTGCTCTGAAGCCATCCAAGCATTAAAAATTCTGTGCAACAGAGAGCAGTGTTAAACTGAAACAAGACACCATGTAGACAGGCAGGACTCCTAAGCGAAACAACCAACTCTGCTCTAGAGGTCATGGTTGGCGGGAGGGGGTTGATCATGGGAATTTGTAGCCATGGCTCACAATGCGTGATCCAGGCAACGTTTACCTACTGTATAATGAGCCAGACTCTCCAATAAGACATCAGTGTCCAAGGTGCTGAAATTGTGAATTGGGCAAAATAACCACAGGGATAATAAAACTATTTTATAGGTTTAGAAAAATGGAAAGCAGTATTTCAAAACGAATCATGCTATACAATTTGTAGGTCCATACAGGAAAAAAAAATTGGTAATAGCTAGAGAGTTAATAAGAGAGAAGTAGACGAAAATGGTGCCTCCATGTATTGGGCGTGATTTCATTTATAACATCTCTACTGGGTACAAGAAGTAAGATCTGCCTGGGAAGTAACATTGTCCAGACATGACTCCCAGAAGAGTCATTTTACTTTCTTTTCTTCCAAGAAATTGTGCTCAATTTGTAACCACCCCAAGCATCCACACCTCCTGAGTCTACCCTGCTGGACCACGAGGTTCCATTTTCTCAGCTCAGGTCGGAGTCCTAGAGACCCGTTCATTGCAGCTTCTGTAAAACTAACCGGTTTTGCTTTAAGAAACAGTAGATGCCATAGATGACCATTCCTCAAATAGTGAGAAAATATGAGGTGATTCTAATATTGGGTTGAGAAACTGTATATCCATGTAAATAAAGGGACGCATACTTCTGTTAGTGCCCACTGCCTTCAAGGCTATGGGATCCCTAACTTGGTAAATGGTGTGCCTCAGAGGGAGTTTATAACATTTGGGTCAAAATTTTTAAGGGCTAGAAGCATCAGTCTTGAACACAACATTCTGAGGTGTGTCAGACTTACCTCATCTGTAGATCATCTTGCATAAAGTTGAAAAGGCATGAAGCCAAAACTACACACACACACACACACACATATGCACACACATGGGTTGACTGTTATTTTAATGGCCCTATACTGCCAGGAAACACCAGCTTTCTTCTTTAATTTACCATGGATTCTGATCAAATGCAAGGATTTCTGTACTTTGAAGAGTGCAGCATTCACCTTTTTTTCCAATTTGTAAGAAAAATTAAGTGATAAAAGGTGTCAGAGACTCTCAGAAAATCCTTCCCTGCAAGCATAGGCATTTTGGCCATTTCCAGGATTACAATAATCCCTTCATCTGGAAACAAGAAAGAACTTGATACATTGTTACCTGGAGAAGATAGGACACAATGTGTGAGCCTTCAAGTCTCAAGGGAGAATTCATGCTGGTTACCATAAAAGTAGAGGATAAATATTAAGGTACTCTGTAGTCTTTTTGTCTCACATCATGATGTGATAAATGTTGCATGCTTACTGCTTTGTCTTATTCCTATTAGTAAATAGAAAAAATTGGACCTACTTTTCAATATTTTTGTTAGAGAAGAGAGGAAGCCCCACTCATAGAGCCCCTCATGCACAAGCAAAAGTTGTAACTGGGTGTCAGACATGTTGAGCATAGGTGAGAGAGGCAGGTTCCTGACCCCCAGGAGAAGCAGTGTGGGTTTGGTCTCCTGAGGCTGACAGGGGTGACCAACCACATCTGCTCATGTCCTCTAAGATGGAAAAGGAGGATTATTGTCTTCATTGCTTCCAGAAGTGAAAGATTAAAAAAAAAAAATCCACCCCAGGAACAGGCCAAAAGCTAGATCAAAAATTTGCACTATATTTTCTTGAGTGGAAAATGAAAAGATTTTGCTAAAGAAACAATTTCTGTTTACATGTGTCATGTGTGTGTCTTCCAACGCATCCACTCACTGCCTTATAAAAAGAATCACGTACGTCTTTGCAATCCGTAGAATGCCAGCATTCCTCTAGGATTGTTGGACTTCTTCCATTTCCCCCTCATCACATCTTCCTCTTATTCCTTGCTTAAATTTAAATTATCTATCTCAGTCCCATCTTACCTCCTGAAGATTTTTCCTTTCTTTCTGTCATTAAATCAGGGGATTCAGATATTTTTTTTCTTGAAGTATGCAACATGCCACTCACAAAGAGATTTGAGGTCCTGATGGAACTTAAATCACAGCATGGTCACCTGAAATTGAAAGTGACAGGATAAAATGTTTCAATTTGGGAGGTTCATAGTCCTCTTCTTCACTTTCATTTCTCTCTGTCTAATGTTTTCTTTTTATCCCAGTGGGAAAGAGAGAGGTGTTATTTACCCATCTCCCTCAAACCAAAAATATAAATTCTATGTAAATTTCAACACTCCAGCTCATCAAAATCCCTTGGCCGTTATACCACCCGAATTTTCTCATTGGTCATCTCTTCCTTAGACTCAAGCACCTCTGGTCTCCCCTCTCTCACAAGGTCTACCACACCCCCAACAATGCATGCCTGGGCATACACATGTCCTATATACACAGTCTCTTTTCTCCTGACCTGGTAACTAGTTCTTTTTATTGCTTTTCTTGGGTTTACACAGGAAACTCAAAATCTCTTCTATTTTCTTTCTAATTTTTAAATTGTGGTAAAACGTACATAAAATACTATTTTAACCATTCATAACTGTACACTTCACTGGCATTAAGTACATTCATAATATTGGCTAACCATCACCACTGTCTATGCTTAAAACTTTTTCATCATCTTCAACAAATACTCTCCACCCACTAAACGATAACCGCCCCCCTTCTCTCTTCCCGCAGCCCCCGGTGACTTCTATTCTACTTTCTGCCTCTGTGATTTTGCCTATTTTAGGTGCCTCATGTTAAGTGGAATCATACAATATTTGTCTATCTGTATCTGGCTTATTTCATTAAGCACACCTTTTTGAAGGTTCATCCATGTTTTAGCATACATCAAAATTGCATTCCTTCTTTAATATTGAATAAAATTCCATTGCATGTATACACGACATTTTGTTTATCCATTAATCTGTTGATGGGCACTAGATCTGTTTCCTCTTTTTGGTTATTGTGAATAATGCTTCAATGAACACTAATGTACAAATATCAGTTTGAGTCTCTGGTCTTAAGTTTTTGGAGTGCATAACTAGAAGTGGAGTTGCTGGGTCACATGGTAGTTCTATGTTTAGTTTTTTGAGAAACTGCCAAACTGCTTTCCACAGTGGCTGCAACATTTTACATTCCCACCAGCAATGCATGAGAGTTGAATCTCTCCACATTCTTGTTAACACTTATTATTCTCCATTTTGATGGTTATAGACCTCCTAAAAGTTACTAAGTGGTATCTTATTGGTGTTTTTATTTGCATTTCCCTAATGACTAATGATGTTGAGCACATTTTCATGTCCTTATCGGACATTTCTTTTATCTTCTTTAGAGAAATGTTTATTCAAGTCCTTTGCCCATTTTTGAACCGGGTTGTTTGTTATTGAATTTTAGGAATCTTTATATATTGTAGATATTAATCTCTTATCAGATACATGATTTGCAAATATTTTCTTCCATTCAGAAAGTTGTCTTTTCACTTTCTTGATGATATCCTTTGATGAACAAAAGTTCTTAATTTTGATGAGTTTTCTAGTTTATTTTTTCTTTTGTTGCCTGTGCTTTTGGTGTCATATCCACAGAGTTGTTGCCAAATCCAACATCGTGAAGATTTTCCCCGATATTTTCTTCTAAGAGTTTTATAGTTTTAGCTCTTAAGGTTAGATCTTTGATCCATTTTGAGTTAACTTTTGTATATGATGTAAGATAGGAGCCCAACTTCATTCTTTTGCTTGTGGATATCCAGTTTTCCCAGCACCACTTGTTTGAAAAGCTTGTCCCCATTATATTCAAAGCAGCCAATAGAAGTAAAGAGTAAAGCCATTTATGCTAGAGAGACAAGATCATGTTATCCTAGAAGCAGTTCCCAGTAGTCAAGACTTTATAGGGTTGGGATGACCTACTATAAGTTCCATAAAAGGAGGAACTGTTTCTGTCGCATTTACCCTGTAACCTCAGCTCCTAGAACCATGCCTGGCACATCACAGGTTCTCAATAAACATTTGCTGGAAAAAAAGTCATTGAATAAATGACTTATCCTTTGCACTCTAAAATAAAAGGCAAGAAGAATGCAAAGATTGTGTTGGCTAGTGATTGAGTTTAAGATTCTGCTGATACTGGGCAATGGAGATATTTCTGGGAAATTTGGCCTTCCTAGGTCTCCTCAAAGAAACTAGAGGGCTGCCATCATTTAGCATATACTACTGAAGTCTGCCAGCTTCCATGGTTCTCTCCTTAACTAGAGTGAATCTGTGAAGGCGGCAATTACCCTCCATGCTTCCTCCTCAGGGTCTGTGCCTATACTCTTCCCTTGGCCTAGACCGTTCTTTTCACTTCTTCATGCTCATCTACACACCAGGCACACAACTGAGCATACACATAACACAGACATGCACACACACACACTTTTCCTAGCTAATTCATCATTTTGAATATCTCAGCTTAATATCACTTCCTCATCAATGCCTTCTCTGTCCCTATCCTGACTAGGTCAGTCCTCTAGTTGGCTCACCCTTACCACTCTACATGTATCAGTGTAGGTAATTATATATTTATGACTTGATTTTATAACGTTCCTTTTCCGCAACTGGTGTAAGCCTACCACACTGCTACATACTTAGCCTACTCAAAAAGTGCGCGGTGAACAAGCCAATAGGAGACACCCCAAATGTGGTAACTGTCATTGTTGTGAATGCATCATTGTCTAGATATAAAGCTGACGTTAAAATAGCAAGTAGGACTGGTGGGCAAAGACCATAAGACAACAGCCATCAACACAATGACAAAAACAACTCAACAGAGAAACTTTGCACCACGTACCTCCCTTAGTAATCGCAAGGACCGTTCGTATTTGAAAACGAGTCTGGCTGAGGACTATGGACTCTCTCTTTGCTCTGCTCCGGGCTTTGTGCTGAGACTCCAGCTCTCGAGAGGAAGAACACCCTCTGCCCCGATCCTACTTGGCCGTGGTTTACCTCCAGCTCAAACAGGCCTGCCTGTCTGTCAGACTTAATTAAAGGGCAAGACAAAAGCAACAACAGAAGCAGGACGGTCGAGAGACTTTCCTTGTTTTGTGAAACAGAGCATCTAGAGGGGATTTTCAAAAGGCAAATGAGACAGCAAAGATCTCCAGAGCATCATTCTGCTTGGCGGCAATGGAGAAGGCAGCCTCACAGGTCTTTGGGCCCTCTGCTTTCTAGGCGAACAATGTGGGAGGGAGAACAGCTCTGTCTACTGTGGCCTGAGACAGCATACGCCAGAGTTTCTGGAAGACAGAATCAGGAAGAGAGCTCCAAACAGTCTGACCTGTTCTTGTTCCAAGATGGCAGCTGGGGACGTTCAGTCAGACATGTTTGCACCCATAGCCCCCCACTCAGGTCCTTGACACTGAGTGGGCATTATCTAGCAGCTAGGGCAACTAGGAGTGGGGTATAAGAGCACTAGAGGGTGGTGAAAGAGAGTAAGATGCCTATAATAAGTGAAGGTGGCGACGGTCATGCCAACGGGCTACCTTGGGGCAGACAGTTAGCCTCCCTCATGATTTCTATCAGCCCGTTACTGCCCTAGCCACACTTTTCTCTTCCATGGTCCCTTGGCAAACTCTTCTCTGATTTTAGCGCACATACTTTCCCCTCTTTTTTATCCTGGTTCAGCATCACAACACCCCAAAGCTGAGTGACAAAGTCAAAACCTTTTGTAATGGTTAGGGGAGAGGAAAAGATAGGGACATTCTAGGGACTTTTGGCCCATCACTCAGGTAGCCCTCTAAGAAATAGTTTCATTTTAAAAGAGGTGGAGGGGTTTTTCAACTCCCTCAATTTTCATTTGAAAAAAATTTCAACTTCCAGAGAATCTGAAAGAATACTATATTGAATGCATATATATCCTTCATCTAGTCACAATTGCCAGCATTTTGCCATTGCCACATTTGCTTTATCTGCATATATATATATATATATATATATATATATATATATATATATATATATATATATAAACACACCCAAACACACACCTACGCATACACACACAACCTGGCTTTTTTTTTCCTGAGTCTTTTGAAAGTAACTTGCAGGCATCATAACATTTTAACCTAAACACTTTAGACTATATCTATCTATAGAGCACAAGGACATTGTTCTACAGAACTATACTACAATTATCACACCCAAGAAATTTAACACTGATGTGGTGATTACCTAACATGTAGCCCATATTCAAATTACCACAAGTGCTCCCCAAATGTACATAGTAGCTCTTCTACAAAAATACAGGATCCAGTTAAAGTTGTCCCATTGCATTTATTTTTTTCCCCTTATTGTCCTGTAATATACTACAACTCTCTTCCTTATTCATGTATGTATTTTTGTTGTTTGTTTATTTATTTATTGCTTTTGATGTCATTGGCAATTTTTTAAGATTCTAAGCTAGTTATCTTGCAGAATTTCCCAAAATTTTGGATTTTTCTGTTTCCTCATGAATAGATTCCAGCTAAACATTTTGGCAAGATATTGTGTAATTGACTTTGAATCACATCAAGAGGCACATAATGTCAGTTTATACCATTATTGGTGTTGCTAAATTTGATCACCTGGTTAAGGTGGTAGCCACCAGGTGTCTCCATTATAAAGAATATCTTTCCTTAATTAAGAAGTGACCTGTGAGATTATAGTTTGAAATCCCATGAATATCCTGTTTTTCAAGAACTTTTTTACCCAATGGCTTAAATTTCTATTGTTGACCCTTCATTGAATCAACTATTTCTTGATGGTCACCAAATGGTGATTTTCTGTTCTATTATCCCAATGACATTTATTAATTGGTGTTCTTCTGTAAAGAACTCTCCCTTTCTCTTTTAAGGGGAGAGGTGTAGATTGTGTCTTAAAGACAAGACCCAAAAGTACGTATGAATGAAGCCCATAGTACTGACCACATCCTGTTTAAAATGCTCCACATGTGGTTAAATGCTTTCTTTTATGACTGATCTTCTTTGATGTGGGTCCCAAATCCTCCAAGATCTTTGGATGCCCCAACACTCAAGGTGTCTCCTGGCTCTCTGAACATGAAAAATCACCAACACCGTATGAGGAATTTAGATAATCTACCCAGGAGTCTAAAGTATGGAAACTCTCTTGTTAACTAAACACATGTAATTCCTTATTAGGGAAGAGGTTACCCCAGTAGGGGACCAGTGTGTGGTGCAGACAGAGTGAAAGATGTTAGGGTATAGATTGGAACAGTTATAGTTAGACAGATGCATTAAGCACTGTCAAGCCCACATAAGTTTAACTCCTAGTGTACAGACTGAGTAGGGAAAGAGGAATAAGGAGGAATGAGCAAGAGACAGAGGTTCCAATGTACATCCGAGTCAGGTAAGAAAGGGAATGCTGGGGCTCTCCTGCCTGCTTCAGAATGCTTTGAACTTACTGTGGATTTAATGCAGATTCAGCCTCCTCAATGGAGCCCATACCTTGTGAGACCAGACTGGATTAATTGAATCAAATGTCTGATTGGGGCCACCATGGCCGTAGGGGTGGCTGTCCGCCATGACACTCTTGCACCTCCTTACCTGGTCTCTGTGGCTCAGTTCCAGTGGAATTTGGTTTTATGTGGTGTCAGCAACAAGGCTGACATGCAATCTCTCCATCTCTCCCTGGCAAGGATGTTCCTGCAGACATTAGAGAAGGGGAAAGTGAGTGTATGTGTGGGTGGGGGGCATGGCGGCAGGGACCAGAGGGCAGAGACACGTGTGTTTAAATCAACAGAACAATCAGTACCAGGCAGGAGCAATTTTGAGATTAGGGCTTTGGTTTCTATTTTATTTTATTTTTTATAAAAAGAAACAATCTCTCTCTGATGAAAAAGTCGTGCTGCTCTATTGTTGTAATCTCACCTCCACTACGCAGTTTTGCGCCATTTCATTTCTGACCCACTTTCTTCGACTCCTTCCCTTGTTTCCTTCAAAAGCAGTTTCAGCTCCCAACCCCAGCCAGTACCTTGCTTAAATTGCTTTAATTTCCAAGTGCTTCTTATATTGATTTTAAACAGTTAAGCTGTCAATCAACTCGTCTCCTGTGCAGCAGCCGAGGGCAGAGAGATTAAAACAACAAATAAATAAGGCTGAAGCTAGGAAGTTGGTTAGAATTTCCAAATGAATGTCAGCAGCTACCAGCAGTGCCTCTTTCCCCCTCCCACCATGGAGGTGCAAGATTATTACAAAGAGACTAGGCCTAGCTTTGTAGTGTTAACGACAGCCAGCATTTAGTGAATAGCTTCTCTGTGTCAGGAGCCCTTCTGCATACTGTATTCATATTCACTCATTTAATCCTCAAAACCATCCTAAAAGGTAAATACAATTCATTATCCTCTTTTAACAGAGAGGAAACTGAGGCAAAGAAAGGCTAAGTGACACATCTAAGATCACACAGCTAGTGAATGGTAGAGCATGACACCAAAGACAGTCTGGCTGCAGAATATGAACTAGTGGCCAGCAAGGTGAAAGGACTCCCTTGCCTCATTACAAAGTCTCCCCTGGGCTGTAGCACACTCGTCCTTATGTGTGTTGGACACAATGCCAGCTTCTATGAAACAGAGGGGACAGTGATTAAAACAGGTGAAAGTTAAATATCTCCAATCCAATATACATGCATGAAGCCCTGGTTATGTACAGGCACTAAACTTGACCTTGGAGCTACAGAGACGGCTAAGCTACAGTTAGAGCTAGCTCTCAGGGACCTCAAAATCTAACTGAGTCTAATCTCAGATAAGCAGTCCCCTGGGGAAGATAGTGGTGGAGGAAGAAGAAGCAGGCAAGTGATCAAACAGCTCTTCATCCTTCAAGTTATGACTCAAACCTCACCTCTTCCAGGAAGCCTTCCCTATCCACATTTGGCTGCTTCCCTCCTGTCATGTCACTCCCTGTTGAACACTGAAACAGTAGGATCTTATTTGTCTCTCCCACTAGATAAAGGGCCTGTAGACAATGTCTTGAGGGTCAAATCTGGCCCACAATCTTTTTTTTATTGATAAAGTTTTATTGGAACACAGTCGTGGTCATTTGTTTACATATTGTCTATGACTGCTCTCGAGCTACAAGAACAGAGTTGAACGGTTGCACCAGAGAATGTCTGGTCTGTAAAGCCTAAACTATTTAGTATCTGGCTCTTTTCAGAAAAAGTTTGCTGACCCCTATGCCAGACTATGAGAATTTTAGGGCAGGGAGCTTGCCCTTCATTTCTGAATCTGCAATAGCCAGTACTATGGGAGTAGGGTCATTCTGGGTAAAGCTTGCATCTGCAATCTCCACAGCAGCATCATTTCAGCTTGGCCTGGGGTAACTTCTTAAAATGAAGGTTCCTGCTGGACAGAGAAGCAGAGGGGATGTTGGAACTCCTCCCCGGCTCTTCTGTTTCCTGGCTCAGTGCACATCCCACCAATGACACAGCAAATGGCTAGGCGATTTAGCAACCATGCCCAGGTCTGCTGAAACTACTGTGCAAGAACAAACACACATAAGGAAGAGAAGCTTGGGGGCAGGCAGAAGGAATGAAGTGGAGACAAAGGAAAAATAGACCACACGTGGGATGATTTGCCACTTTAATTTTTCTGGGGGGTGACATAGCTTCTGTGACAGGTAGGTTATTTTGGTTCTTCATTAGGACTCTTATTAATATGGTGTTGGATGTATCTAACTGCACCTGCTGTGTTAGGGATCGTAAAGTGGTGTGTATAATGTCACATCTATCTTGGGAAGGACTGAAAGGGAGCTGGCGCGAGGGTGGGCAAGCAACAGATTGGACGGCGAGTACAAATTACCTGCACAATTTCTGTGCTCTGAGCTGGTAACAAGCCCAGCATGTTTGAATGAGCACTTCATCCAAGCAATTGCTGGCAAGAGGGTCATCTGTCTTGAAATAGAACATTTTTGCCCGAGTTGCAGGGCGCCATGAAAGAGCTCAGCTGGTCTGAACACTGTTGGTGCCTTGGCCGGCATTTTTCCCCCAAGTGGTATATGGGGGAACGGTGCAGAGTCTTCAGAGGGCTGGCTGGAACCTGCAGAGAGGCCTAGGAGCCAAGAGGGAGGTGTAAACCTGTTGAAAAGAGGTGACCGGTGATCCCTAGTTTATATCACTAAGACATTGCCAGGGTAAGACATGCTGGGCTTTTGCTGTTGTCGTTCTTGAAAATCTTGCTGTGTTGGGTAGCATTTCAACTTGAATCAAAAGGCCCTGAATGCTGTCAGAGCCTATATTCTTCTTTCCTTGTGGGACAGCTGAGAATCTCAGTTCCTCTGTCATATGTTGGGGGTCATTAGAACTTCAGTTTAAAGAGATGTTAAAGGGGCCGCCCGGTGGTGCAGCGGTTTAGTCCGCGCTTGGCAGCCCGGGGTTCGCGAGTTCGGATCCCAGGCGCCCACGGACGCGCACTGCCTGTTAGCCATGCCGTGGCGGCGTCCCATATAAAGTGGAGGAAGATGGGCACGGATGTTAGCTCAGGGCCAGTCTTCCTCAGCAAAAAGGGGAAGGTTGGCAACAGATGTTAGCTCAGGGCTGGTCTTCCCCACAAAAAAAAAAAAAGAGATGTTAAAAATGAAGTTCTATCACTTATCCGACGATTAAAATTCAATTAGGGAGCTCTTGTGACTGATTGTGAGCAGGCTTTCCTTGAACACCTCTTTTCTCAAAGAACTAAGATCTTCCCAAAGCATGCCATAATATCTTGGGCTAATTTAACCATTAGAAAGTTGTGCAGTGCAGTTCGTGTTGTACCAATAGCTGTCTTCTTACTGTTACAGATGGAGCGCAGTCTTGCTTTTATATAATATATCATCACGTATTTGCAGATCATTTCTTTTCTACCCCTACCACCCAAATCATGAGTATTCCCTTCTCTAGGTTATATAATCCCATTTCCTTCCACCTTTCCCATAGACATGGTTTTGATTACACTCACAACTTTGATAGATTTTTTTCGGAACATGCCTCAACCTGTCTTTAGCCTTATGTTAGTTTGCCACCAAAATGAATGCAGGGATGCAATGCTCCTTCCCTCCTGCTAAACGTGCTTCTCCCACAAGGCGAAATGCATAGAGAAAGGACGACTCTCAGATGTCAAAAATAATCAACTCTTGAAGAGAAGCCCTCACACCTTTCTTATAAGTTCAAGTACAAAGAGAAAGAATCATTTGATGGGACAGCAGGGGTGTCAGGCACTGTGGATTATTCTCCACCCTGATTTTGAAAGTTCTCAGTCACTGGAACATGGAACGTGGTTTAGATTCAAAGTCAGTTTTTGTTGTTGTTATTTTTCTTGGATTTGGGAAAATTCACTCGTTAATTTTGAAATTATTTTTTCTAAGAGGCTATGCTGGATTAAAATGAAAACAATCTGAATGGTTCTTAGCATGACTTTGCTAATTTATGTTACTCACCTCTGAACTAACCTCTTCTCAGTGACCACAATGCTTTGAAAATGCAGAGCTGATTTTCATGAGTTAAACCAATGAGGCAGTGTTGTCTTTTTCTCTCTTTATGATTTTGGCAAGAGGCTTTACTTTCATAGCCATTCGAATGATTCCCAAGCCATTTTATGGACAAAAGATGCGGCATTTTGCTTGGGCCAGAACTTTTTCGAAAGAACCAAGATGTAGGATGTCAGCCACAGGCATCCAAGAAATCACAAAGCCGAGGCTCTCGCTTCATGGGTGAGAGAAGGTGAACGGCAGCAACAGCTGATCCTGGTCTGAGTCGGAACATGAGCCATGGCTCCCTAACAGCCATTAACTTCAGCCGAAATTGAGAGGTCTCACTAAAACTCTTTTTTACTCTTATAAGATGGTAACATCAGAAACGCAATCATGGAAAACTTGGCAATTTATGTACTGCTTTAGTTTCCTTCTTTTTTTTCCTTTTCTGTTTCCCTTGGCTTTTTTGTAAAATTCTTCTTGAAAATGTCAGTCTATCTCAGCTACACTGAGGGGAGATAAGGAAAGGGGGATTATCCAACATTGAAGTAGAGTGTTAGAGAGAGGGCTATGAATCCTGGGAGCCTGTGGTGAGGGAAGCAATACAAATCAGAGTCAGAGAGAGAGCAGATCAGTCCCCTGGAGTGGGCCATGCAAAGCTTTCTACATGGGGCTTTGGGGTACCCTGGTGTGCCGGGCACAGCCTGTACCACTGTATTCCACAGCCCCAGGGGATGAGGAGTTGTCCTGGAACCCTGCATAAACTGTAGCCAGCTCCAAACAGCTCCAAAGTCTCCCATTTTTATCTTAAAAATTTTATGTGAATTGTGTATTCTACTCCATAATACTACGATCCATAAAATCCGAGATGCTTTTATTGTAAGATACATCATTGTTTTATCACGAAGAAAGAAAAAAACCACTGCAAATTAAGCTGTGACATAGCATTGATTATAAAAGCCATTCTAAATTCAAAGGTATTAAAACATGAATGTCTGAGAATCAATGAAATATTGATATTTGTCTGTATTTACTATAAAAAACACTATTTTCCTCCTGTCCCCCCAATTTTTAAGTAACTGATTCAAAAGGATACACCACGTTTCTTCGTCTTTGACTTTGTGTACCCACTGGTATATCACCACAAACCCCCAGAAGTATTCATACTCCCACGTAAGAAACATTAATTCTAATATTTCCTGGAGTAAGTGATACAAAGCATCTTTTGGGGCAGGGAGGGTGGACTGTGAAATCTCCTTCATTTAAAACCCTACAAATCCAAAAGAATTAAAAACATACATTTGAACAAAAACTTGCACATGAATGTTTATGGAAGGATTATTTATAACCGCCAAAAAGTGAAAACAAAGCTAGTGTGTCCATCATCTGATGAAAGGATACACAAAATGTGTAATATCCATGGAATATTACTCAGTCATGAAAAGGAATGTGAAGCATCAATACATGTTATAACATGGATGAACCTTGAAAACATTATGCTAAATGAAAGAATCCAGTCACAAAAGACATGTGAGTCCATTCATATGAAATTTCCATAATAGGCAAATCAATAGAAATAAAAAGATTAATTGTTTCCAGGGATTGGAGGAAAGAGGGAATAGGAAGTGACGAGTGACTTTAATGAATACAGGATTGGTTTGTGGGGTGATGAAAATGTTCTAGAATTAGATAATGATGACAGTTGTACAGCATTGTGAATATATTAAAAGATGCTGAATTGTACACTTTAAAATGGTTTAAATGGGGGCCGGCCCAGTGGCGTAGCGGTTAAGTTGGCGCGCTCTGCTTCTGCTGCCCAGTATTCGCAGGTTCGGATCTGGGCGCAGGCAGACGCACCACTTGTCAGCCATGCTGTGGCGGCGTCCCATATAAAGTAGAGGAAGATGGGCACGGATGTTAGCCCAGGGCCAGTCTTCCTCAGCAAAAAAGAGGAGGCTTGGCAACAGATGTTAGCTCAGGGCTAGTCTTCCTCACACACACAAAATAAATTAAAAAATAAAATAAAATAAAATGGTTAAAATGGTAAATTTTATATTACATGAATTTTATCTTGATAAAAAAATTGGTAAAAAATGTTGCCAACCCCCCACGTTAAAAGCAGAAGCAAGTCTGTTGGAAACAGAATTGGGAGGATGTTTTGGCTCAGCCTTGCTCTCATTCCCAAGAGCGACTCCTGAGGTCCTTTCTAGAACCCTGGAACTCTGAGGAGCCAGTTTGAAACCCACTGCCTTACACTCTCCTCACAAAGTGGCCTCGTCTTCCCTGGTGTATTATAGGCCTGAGTGGCCTTCCAGGAGCAGTTCCCTGAATAGCAAGGATAGCGTGCTGCTCCAACACATGTCCCATCTTCCCCTCGCCAGCTCTTCCAGGTACTCCAGATTCTAACTGCTCTCTCCCTAGCACCAAGCTCCTCACACATTCAGGAGCCAAGTTTTTATACCACCCACATCCACCATGAAAGGCCAGCCATGAGGACATGGGAGAAGCAGCATGTTCTGCTAGAAAGTTTATTCCCCAACCTTGAATCCCCTCTGCAGCAATGCACATGCACATGCACATGCACGTTTTACATGTACTTTGTGGTTTGGTCAGGCCAGGGGATGCTTTGGCCGGAAATATTCAGTTGAGGCTGCCCCAGTCTTAGAATATCTTGAGAGTTGATCACAGCAGACCCATTTCTTTACTTCGTGTTCTGACTTGGCTTTGTTTCACAGTGACTTCCTTGCCTCCATCTCCATATCACTGGTTTTGTGGCAGACACAGTGCCATTGTCTCTGAACTCAGTTTTGTCTGTTGCTCATGTCTGCAATTTGTATAGTCTCTCCTTCTAGTAACCGACTCTGTTGGGTCTGGGGAGCAGCCTGGATAGAGGTAGCTCAGAGCCCCAAGCTCCACCTATGCCAAGTCACCAAGAAGGGGCCCACCATGCTGTTTCCCACTTCTTTTCTTACTCTATTCTCTCTAGTTGACATACCCTGCCCCCCTCTTTTTGCCTGAATAACTCACTCATATGTAAGACTTAGCTCAGATCCAGTAAATGGGGGCCTGGGTGTATATGGAAAGATTCTTCTCACCTCCCACTCTATGTACATAAAAAGTGTCAGATAAAATATAATAAAAGGTAAATGATAGATAACCAGTCTTAAAGCCTGGAGAGGGAAATCCATGGTGCCAGCATTGAGGAGGGACCTGGAATTGGAGCTGTCACTCTAGACTGATTCCTGACTCACAGGGGTGGGGGGGGTTATATAAATGAACATGGGCTCTGCTGACCTGGGTGAACTCAAGCCCTGAACAGACGGGAGCCTTAAAGAATGCCCTATCAACGAAACAGGGATTTTACCACTAGCTTCCACTCCCGGGGCCGTAAGTGGAAATCAGAACCCTGTGAGAAGTCAGAATCCTTGGCTAAAGCCAAACATATTTGTAGAGTTGAAATTCACATAATCTTTGAGGTGTTAAGACTCCAAGATAAAAATTAATACAAAAAACAACTAGTCTCAAACTAATCCTTAGGGATGCTACTGTGAGACAAAATACAAGTGATTCCCAGATGCACACCCCTACTGAGATGACATCCTGGTAAAAATCATGTACCACCCAAGGAAACAAGCCACAATGAAGGAGAGTCAGTATATGGAGCAAAGGGAAAAATTCACACTGAATGAACCCAATAATTGGACAATCTGAAAGACATTTTAAAGTAAGTATATTTAAAGTGGGTAAAAGAGATAAATGGATGTAGTTTATGTAAGTCAAGAACAACAGAATATAGAAAAATGATAGGTGGATTTTTAAAAACAATTAAATACAAATTAATGTATTTGTAGACAATAAAAACCCAGTCAATGGATAATACATAAACTAGAATAGAAGAGAATTAGTGAACTGGAGTAAAGCTTTGAGGAAATCACCCAAAATGCAATTCACAGATATAAGGAGAAGAAAGATAAAATTAGACCCAGAGAGTAGACTAAGAATATCCAGCATGCATCTAATAGAGAGAATGTACTTCAGAAGAGATTGACATTCATACAAAAATTGGCTAATTTTTTCCAGGGTTTTTTTTGTGATAAAAAACTCAGGACATAAAATTCACTATCTTAGCCATTTTTAAATCTACAGTTCAGTAGTGTGATATGTTTTCACGCTGTTGTGAAACAGAGTTCCAGAACTTTCTCATGTTATAAATCTGAAACTCTACACCCATTAAACAATAACTCCTCAGTTCCCTTTGCTCCCAACCCCTGGTAGCTACCATGCTACTTTCTGTTTCTATGAACTTAACTATTTTATATACCTCATATAAGTTGATTCATACAGTATTTGCCCAGTTTTAAAAACAGATCAAATCAACATACAGTGTCCTAGATAAGATAAATAAAAACAAATCTGTACCCAAGGTATTGTATATCAATATCATAGACTATCAAAGAATAATTCTTAAAAAAGGCAAAAAGGAAAGAGAGATTACCAACAACAAGATAACTATTAGCCTGACCACTATCAACCTAGCATTCTATACCCAGCTTAATCTATCATTTGGAATTAAGATTAAAATGAAGACATTTTCAGGCAGGAAAAAGACTGAAGTAATTTGTCTACTCACTGGCCTTTCCAGAAGGACTATTAAAGGACGAACTGGAGTAAAAAGAAAACTGAACCTAAATGGAAAGCGTGAGATGCAGGGAGCAGTGTTGAGTAAATAGTATTAAGCATACTGTTGACGCTAAATAAATATAAACTTCAAATATATACATACATATATGCCTGTATACACATACACACACTAATAATGGAAGGGGTTTAAAAAGGTGGAAATAAAATATTTGCCAACTATATGGAATATAGGACAAGGGATTTCATAGTTAGAGGGTCCTATGTGCCTCACAATATTCACGCAGAAAACAGAAATGATTAATTTTAAGCTTATTCAATATAGCATGCTTGTTTAAAATTGAAAAGTCATCTGTAAATTAATCCAAATAGAATGTACGACTTCCAATTTTAAAAAGGGAAAACATAGATAAATTTTTCAATTTAATAGACGGCAGGAAAGGAGGCAAAAAGAAGCCAAGACAAGGCACAGCAACTGGATGCCACCTACCCATGGAAATGAATGTCTAGATCTGTCTGTATTAACATGATAGATTGCAAAAATATAATATTCAGAGTAAAAGAGAAAGCTGACAAAGTTTATGAATGGTATTAACATATGTACCTGTTATAACACATGAAATCATGACATGTGTTGTTCATGGATATGTACAAATATCAAAATATGATTGTGAAGGGCTAACGCCATCACCAGGCCAGGAGTTGCTCCTGGAGATAAAAGAAAGAGTAAACAATTGAAAAGGCCCACAAAGAAGTTTCTACTATATTGATAACCTTTAATTCTATGCAAATTTTGAAGCATCTATGAAACAGTATGGGCATAAGTTAAATCCAGGTGGGGAGTATGTGAGTGTTTTATGATATTGTATTCTTGTACATTTCTATAGATTTGAAATATTTCATACCTACAAAAAGGTTCAGCTCAGGATGCCCCTCTCTCAGGGAGCCCTCCCAGGCCCTCTGTCTCTAGACCACATCTGATACTCTCCCCTGTGCTCTCATAGCTCCACGCAGTCACCTTATCAAAGCGCCTATCATATAACGGCTTAGGTGGTATTCTCCAGAAGCAGAGCCTGAGACACGGGTTTGGGTCCATGTGATTTACAGAGGGAGAGTTCTTCAGTGAAAACCTGTAAGGGAGGGACTGAAGTAGAGTAGGAAGGGGAAAGAGCCAAGCATAGAGGGGGTCTGAGGCACAGCCTAGCCTTGACCTGACCCACAGGATGGGACTCTGGAGCAAAAACCACACAATGGGGTTGTCTTTCCTTGAGGTAAGATGGCTGCCTTTTATATTTCAGTATCCATTTGGCTGTGGGCTGCCCACCAGTGGAGGTGGGTGGATCCGGGCAGTCAACTGCAGCTCTCTCAACAAGAATGGGGGCTCCTTGTGAACTCCGGCAGCCGATACTCACAATAGGTAGAGCTCACTGCACTGACCCTGTAAATAACATCTGGGTGGAGTACCAAACAGCCTCTACTACACCTATATCATCCTTGTGTGCTCATGTCTCTACCTTTCCACAATGTGAGCTCCTTCAATCAGGGGCTGGGTCCTACCCAGTATTCTGGCCTCCAGGCTGAGCACAGAGCCTGCAAAGAGTAGACTCTAATACACATTTAATGAACTGAAATGAACTTGGAAGAAAATGACCCAGCAATGCTAAAAGGGGAATGTCAACAGGAAAAATGCCAACAGTCTGTTCTTGCTTCTGCCTTCCTGAGCCCATTGGTGGCATGCTGATTTGCTGATTTCCTGATAAAGAGAAATGCATGCATGCATCCATTCATCAAGCATTTATTTAACATCTACTATATGCCAGACACTGAAGATTAAAAGCTGTGTATATTATGCTTATGTCCTCGAGGAGGTTACATTATAATCAAATGAGTAAGGCAATCAATTCCTATCAACTCATATTTACGGAGGGCCCAGCTTCTAGGATCCATGGGAGATACCATGCTGAATAATTGATGCTGCCTGCCCATAAGCCCTTACATTTCAGAAAGCCAAACAGGAATGTACATAAGAAATCTGATATCAGATAAGCTGTTATAAGTGTAGTGATTTGAGTTCAACTGTGTAATATATGTTCAATATGATATATAATTCATTCATTCATTCAATTATTCATTTGTTCGTTTCTCCTTTGAGCAAATATTTAATAAGGGCCTATTGTATACTAAATACCGAGAGGCATTGGGTACAGGGTTTTGAACAAGACAACGTGGTTCATAAATGAACAGATTACAAACTAGAAGGAAAGACAAACATTCTAGAGTTACTCATATGTAAATATATAATTTGCAAGTTGCAGTAAGTCTAGGAATGAAGAAAACCAAGTGCTATGAAGCAAGGTCGTGGAGGATGCCCTGATTTGGTTTTAGGAGTTAGGAAAAACATCACAAATGAATTGACTTTTTTTTTTGTTATAAATTGAGAATTAGGACAAGCAAGTAAAGAGTGAGGAAAAGAGCATTCTGAATACAGAGAAAGAAGCACAAAGTTTCTGACGTTGGCTGGCATTTAGCTCAGGAATAGAGAGAGCTGGAGAATGGCTGGAGTGAGGGGGCCGGATCATGCATTACTTTGCAGGCCTCATTAAGATATTTGAATTTCATTCCAAATGTAAAGGGAGGCCACCAGAAAGTTTAAGCAAAGGAGTGATATGGTCTGATTCGTGTTTGAAAAAAGATTAGTCTACTAGAGTGGAGAACGGGCTGGAGGCAAACAAGGATGGATATGAGAAGAAAAGATAAGCAGGCGTCCAGTAGGGAGATGATAGTGGCTTAAAGTAGGCATGACAGATTCAGTACATATATTGAGGGTTGGAGGGACAAAGCTGGGAGATGGACTGGACATGAGGGGGTGAAGGAGAGGAAGACATAGGAATGATTCCAGATGTCAGGCTTGAGCAACTGGGTAAATGAAAGGACTGTTAACTGAGAGGCAGAAGAAAGGAGTTGAGATTAATTCTGACTAAGAGAACTCAGGAAGCCCTCTGAGGGTAGGTAATATCTGGACAGGAGTCACAAAGGAGGACATTCACAAAGATTTATATGGGGAAAGGGGGTTGTTCTAGGTAGAGAGTGCAAAGCGAACAAAAGCCTGGGGATGAAAGAGTGCATGGTTGAGAGAGTGGCAGTAATAGACTATGACTGGGTATGGAAAGTGGCACAGTGGGGGATCTTGTTATCAGGATACAAGATTGAAAAGCTAAGTAGACATGGGAATCAAAGTCTTTGAAATTAATCCATATAAAAAGATAATCTTTGGAGATTTTCAGGCAGTGGAATAACATGTTCAGACCTGTATTATTTTAGGAAGATCTCCAGAATTTCTGGAGCTCTGTAAGGGAGAAAAAATAGTTGGTGTTGGAGAAAGAGACATTTTGGGAAAATTGAAATATATGCAATCTTTTTTTAGCATCTCTAACAGATCAGTTTAAGAATATGAGCATGCATTATGTATAATTTGGGTTGTTTTTTAAAAGGATCATGTTTCGTGTTTGTTATATATAGAGCTGCTAAAACTTGGACAACTCTTAGAATAGATTTTATTCCCTTTAGGATGGAGGTGGGGGTGTGGTGGCGACCCACTGGTCAACAATATTGCCTTGTCAATTCCAACTTGAATTTTCATATCTCTCTTATCACTCAAAAAAGAAAAGCTGGTTTTGTTTCTGTTTTTGGATGGCCTGCTCTATTACCCACCAAAGTATTCTTTGGACTGAAAATCAAAGGAAAAAATATATATAACTGGAGAATTATGGGACAGCATATACTATTCATAGTGTGGGGTTATAAAAAAAGATGTAGAAATAATTTTCCTATTTATGCTTTCTTGGTACTTTTACATTTTTTTAAAATCAAAGCAGTGCCCTTGATCAAGAGTCAGTAAACTTTTTTCTGTGAAGGGCCAGATAATAAATATTCTAGGCTTTGTGGGCTAGTCACTATTGTAACTGTTCAGCTCTGCCTTGTAGTGCAAAAGCAGCCATAGATGATATGTAAATAATCACAGCTGTGTTCCAATAAACTTTATTTACAAAAACAGGTACTGAGCCATATTTTGTTGACCCTTGCTCAAGACTCCCAATCTGATAATATAATAACGGTGTTTTTGGGCTACTTTAAAAAATGTCTATTTTTGCCTTTGTATATCGTATGTAGTTTACAGAGTATTTCCCTGTCTCATTTGTCACTTCACATACAAAGGTTGCTCAGTTTATCTACTCATAAGCAGTAGAGCCAGTACTCAGTAAAAGTGATCCCCAGGTATGGTAGCCCTTTGTCTTAATCAAAGTTACAAAAATTCATTCCCAAATTCTAACTTATTTTTGTATCCCCCACTTTTGATTTGTCTTGAGCATTTGCTTTAAAACTGTGTGTTTGATGACTCTTAAAATTTGCTTCTTGGATAAAATTCTTACTCACCCTAAGAGAGTCGGGGAAGAGAACCTTCAGGAGGGGAAAGAGGAAAATGAGAACAAGGATGTTGCGACGAGGATGAAGAGGAGGATGCACTTCATTTTTGTTTTTTTTTGCCTAGAACTCATGAGCCAGGCTCTGTGCCAAAATGTTGTGAACACTGTTTAATTCCCCCAACAACCCTATAAAGTAGGTTACAACCACCATTTAAATATTGGTAAGAACACTTTTAAGTTAAGTTTCTCAACAAGCAGACACTGGGACAAGGATTTGAATGCAAACAGTCTATCTGGGAGGCAATCCCAGGACACAAGATGAGGGAGTGAGTAAATGGCTCAGAAAAGGAGGAAAGTCAATAGTGGATGCATCGAGGGGACAACTGACAGTCCCTCTGGGGACCCTTTTGGAGACAGAGTAGAACACAGCTCATAATTGTCCCGTCAAGGAACAAGGAAGCTGGGGTATTCAACCACCAACTCTCATTCCTTGTTGATTAAGTGTGCTCCTGGGGTCATTAACCCCATTAATCTTCCATCTTGCCCCACATGTGGGTTGCTACCATTCCTGAAGCCAGAGAAAGCCTTTAGGGAGAGGCAAACAGGTGCCAGAGGCAGGAAACCAACGATATGTATAGAAATTGTCCACTGAACCTTCAGAACCTCTGGTATGGGCCAAGGAGATAAGGGTGGGGCGCCCACAGTATATGTTACAGACACTGAGGCCAAAGTCTCTAATGCATGCATGATGTTATTTTTCCTGACACACACCCATTATATATTCCCTTTTGTTCCCACTCAACACTATTATCTGTCCTAGACCTAAAGGGAAGGCTGGGGCCAATCTCCAGGAAGGGGCTTTAACTAATAATTCTTCTAATTTTTCCAAGAGCTCTCTCTTCTCAGTATGTCAGAACTGACTCTTAACACAAAAACTTCGGTCTGCATTTACTCTGGCATGATGCAGTTTTAGTGGGAAAGAAATCAAAGCGAAGTACTCACAATCCACTAAATCATCCCCAACCAGTCATTTACCTGCATGGAATACAGATGCAGGATTTACTAAGCAGCCAACATCTGTAGATAGTGTGGTTCACCAATCTAACAATGGTTGTTTTAACAGCAGTAGGGGAATGTTCATTGTTTGCAACCTTAGAGGAATTCACCCAGGTATGGAGAAAAAAGTGTTTAGAGAAAAACATTAAATGCTTTATAAAGTATTAGCTAGTATCATTATCATAGATTCTTTAAAATAACTAGTTTTTTAACATACCCTCCCCCCTGCATTAGATCCATCTTCCTGAGTTGGAGTAAGCAGGCGACCCATTTAATTATAGCACAAGGGTTAATGTATGGGAAAGGCATGGGACGTTGTTTCTATGTTCCTCCAAAGGGCAGATCCAGAACTGATGGGGTGGGAGAAACTCCAAGAAATGATTGAACTCAATATGAGGAAGAACTTTCTGGCAGTCAGCGAAATCTAAGACTAAAGCTACGCTGCCTTGTGAAGCTGTAAACTCCCCACCACTGGAGGTGCTGGCTTCCCATTTCTTGTAGCCAGAATAGCGGGAGCTCTGGCATGGGGTGAAAGCAGGGAAGAGATAATCACTGTGACTTCCTCGAAATTACGGTCTCTGGAGTCCTATAGCCTGGGTTCAGTCTTAGCTCTGTTCCTGTTGCCCACTCTGAACTTTACTCCTCTAATCTGTAAAATGGGGATAATGATAGTATATTTTCATGTCTGTTCCGGGAATTTCCTAAGATTATGTATATAAAGTGCTTATCACAGTGTCTAGACATAGTAATCATTAAGTTGACATCGTTGTTTGTTCCTGTTAAGGAGCTCACAACAAGGTAGGGATTTGCATAGAAATTCTCTTGGAAAAACATACTGTGCTCTCTCTTTTTCTTAGGCTCTCTTTTTCTAAGGCTGAAATACAGAAATGGAGACATGGGGTTCTTTCCCACAAGGAACCCCCAGCATGCATGTGCTTGTGCACAGGGATCTCCTGAGGATTAATTAGTCTAGGGAGACCTGCAGGCCTAGGTCTCAGGGAACGACACATCTGGCTGAAACCCAGCAGCTCTGCCTGGGAGAGGGCTGGGCTCATGGGTGATGGAAACAGATGAGCCACACGGTCTTGTGCCGTTTCTAGAGGGGTAACAAGCAGACACAGTTAACTCCAGAGGAATGTAGGCAATCAGACAAACAAGTCCCAAGTGTTTTTCCAGGAAAATCAAAATAAATGCTAAAATCAGCCTTATGGGTAAAAAGAACTCTCAGAAAGTCAGCCTGTTGATATATATAGGGGTTAACTTGCTTCAGACCCATGAAAACAGTAATTGAGAAAAAAGGGAGCTATGAAAAACTACAATTTGTGGAGCATTTACTAAATATCAGGCATTTCCCTAGATACTTCACATGCATTAAAGTATCTAATCTGTTCAGTGGCCATATGAGATAGGCACTACCATTATTATATCACCATTTTATAAAGGAGAAACTGAAGTTTGAAAAGGTTGAACTACCTACCTGGGGTCACAGGTACACAGGTAGGGAGCCTTCCAGGCTAACCATTTACCCAAGAGGGAAGGATTGTTGGAGAAACATCCGTTCACTAGCCATTTTCCCTAATCCAGAGTGATACTGACTGTGGCTTCTGGGCTTTGTGGGGACAGCTGAGCATTCTGGACCTGAGATCTGCTCCTGACTTGTTTTTGCCATCTGTACTTCCCTGTTGTAATCCAGAATCACACCTGTTGGCAAAGTTACTTTGAGGTGAACAATATGAAATGGAGAATGAGGAATAAGAACAGAAGTGGCAGTTGCTGTGGAAGTGCAAAAGTCTTTGTACACCCAGTTCAGTGAGGGAACGCGCATGAAAGTATGTGAATTGGGAACATTCTGTTGTGACATTATGTGAATGTGCATTGATCACATGGAAGACCTCTTCTGCAAAAGCAGAAATAGCCCGGCATCCACAGGTCCAAATTCTACGTGATTTCCTGGCTGTGTGACCTTGGTCAAGTCATTCAACCTCTCTTGATTTCAACTTCCTTTTAGGTAACAATGTCTACTTAGTAGGATTGCTGTGAATATTAAATGAGTTAATGATGCAAAGTGTTGAACATTAAGTCAAATATTCAGGTTACTAGTGATATCTGACTTTCTGTGCGACCTTGGGTTTATTCTACTCGTCTTGATTGAGGTATATCCAACGTGAAAAATGGGCCAGAACTCAGCTTCTTTCCTGAGTTGGCAGCAGAGAAAAGGTGGAAGTAGTTACTCTGCCAATCTCAGCTAGGTCTGACCTTGTGGAAAGTCAAACAAACAGAATCTTATTCCAAATCCCCACAGCAATAGCATGTGTAGGGGTCATTCTTGCTCTGCCAACTATTGGCTTTCTTTCCCAGACATTTTAAAAAAATATTTCACTGGTAAAACAAAGCCCACTGGTGTCCAGCAGAAAAGCAGAAAGCAAAAGCCTGCTTCTCCTCTCCTCCCCCTTATTACTAATGCGTATCCAGGCCTGCTGATGAGAAAACAGTGTCAGTGTTAGAAGGCTGGCAGCTGCAACAGTCGTAATACCTACAGCCTTCCAAAATATTCCAGCCTCAGTCTTGTAAGCAGGGACTGCTTGGAAAACAAGTCTGGACACAGGCAGAAGAAAAGGACATTGTGCTTGTATAATAGAGTTTCTCTGTCATGCCTAATGGTACTAAATGGACTAGCATGTGATACCTGCTCAGATCCTTCATATCTCTACCCTACTCTCTACACTTGCAAAAAACAAAACAAAACAAAAAGGATCTTGTTAATGTAAAATCAATGAGCTGCCAGCAGATGGATTCTATAGAAGCCATCCTGACCAGTGAGATGACCGCTTCCCTCTTTATTTCATAACTGTGAGATCTTGGACAAATGACTCTGTCCTTGGGGTTTCTGTTTCTTCCACTATCAAATGAGGACAATGCTGTCTACCTGGAAAGATCATTATGAGCATAGAGACGTCCCACCAATGTATGAATCAAGGAATATGTGTTAGACACTGTTCTGAGGACTGGGGAGGCATTGGTGAATAAGACAAAATTGTTGTCCTAAAGGAGCCTATGTTTTGCAGGGGAGTCAGACAATAAACACATAGCAAATAAGACAATTTCAGCTACTGAGATGACCTATGAAGAAGATAAAAGAGTTCTGTGATACAGAATGACAAGGAATGCTACTTTAGTTAAGTGATTAGAGGAGGTCTTTGAAGAGGTGACGTTGGAGTTGAGGCATGAATGGTGAGAAGGTGTCAGCTCTGCAAATATCTGAGGGAAGGACATTGTTGGGAGAAGAAATAAGTGGAAAAACCAACAGAGGGGAGCACAGGTTGGAATATCTGAGGGTTGTGGCTAGTAGTGAACGAAGGAAATGCTGGAGAGAGAGGAGAGATCTTACAGTTTTAGCCACAGAGGGTGACTGCCTGACTCTCTCAGCCCCAAAGCCAAAATCTCAGTGGAGAGAATTACTGGTTCAGGTTGAGTGAGGTGTGCACCTCTTGAAGTCACCTGGGGAAGTCAGGTTCGTATCAGAACATGGTAGCTCCAATGGGAATCATAGAGATGGAGGGAGAGGAAAGTGTAGTTCCCAGAAAAAAAAAAACAAAAAAAGAGTGTTACTCCCAAAATAAAAGGAGAGGGGCTGGTGCTTAAAATGAGAGCTGTTTGTTATACCAGGTTCTGTGGTTCCAAAGAAATTTGACCTTCGTGGCTGCCTCTTGAGGTAGGTTGGGCAGCTCATTCCATCACCACTTTAGGAAGATGAACCATGCTACAGAGACTGAAGAGTCTTGTCCAAGTTTACATAGTTTATAAAAAGCTAAACAAGACAAGAAATCAGATTTCAAGTTGAAATCCCCGGACGCTATCTTCTATTTTTTCATAATTTATCCATTTATGTTTATTGGATATATACTATATTCTAATATCTGTTTTCCTCCAAAAGGAATTTTTGTCTAAAGAACTTTGGAAAAAACCACCTAGTATCTTTTGGAGATTCTTAAATTATGTTAGCCTAAAGAAACAAAGCTCTTGAAGCACAGCATTTATTAAAATTTCTTTGACCACTGAACTTGCTTCTACTATGTGAAATGTCAATCTAAATAACTTTTAGTTATTCATTCAAAAATTATATATCAAATATGTGTTGTAAAATATAAGGGAGAGAACAGGGAGCTGAAATAAAAATATCTGGTTTAAATCCAACCTCTGCTGGGCGATCTTAGGCAAATCACCTATTATCTGTACACAGGGTTCCTATTTCTTTATCTATGAAATGAGGAGAGTTAGACTAAATGAGGCTAAAGTGTCTCCCCGCTCTGGCAGTCAGTAATTGTATTTCCATCCCCCAATGCTATAAAAGTTACAGACTGAAAGAAATATGGTTCTTGATTTCAAGGAATTTACATTTCATTAGCAAAAGGAGAGTGTGCAAACTTACACACGAACACACAAGACCCAGCATCGTAAACGTGTGATTATATAGTCCTAATTATATACAACCTTGCTCCTCTCAAGGTGAGAGTAAGGATGATGTTGTTTGGTTGTTCTGTGAGGAGCACAGCAACAACAGAAAGGTTACATGATTTCCCCAAAGTCACACTATGTTTAATTACAATTGCTATTGCCACACATGTCCACAGTTTGAGATCTCCACAGGTTAACCCATCCTTGGAATAGACTTTATGCTGTTTGCAAAAATGCAAAGTGGACAAAATAAGAACTAACATTTGCATAACTTTTTACAGTTTAAAAAGAACTTTTCTTGGGCATATTTTAACCAATCCGTGCAGTCTAGTGTACTAAGTGGCACGGCTGCTTCTGTCCTACTCTGTAGCTGTCTGTTTCCATTAGTCTGCCCTCACTGGCCTAGTGAAAACATTGCAGTCCTAGATCTGGTGCTCGAACAGGGATGATCCCCTGTCTATACTGACATCATAACACTTCAAACCAGAATGGAAGAAAACGCGGCATCCCCATTCTAATGTGAATATCTTCCCCCTCCTAATGTGAATATTTTCATTGCCAATTTTGCTTTGGCTGTTGGGATATTTAAGATGGAAGGTGAATAAAAGATATTAAAGACAAAACTGATCTTAGTAAATACTTAGGAATGCACTCACTTGGCATTTGCTCCTTGATGGCAGGACGTAAAACATATAAACACCTTAGCTACTCCTCTTAGTTTCTAGCAAAAATGATCCTCATAGAGCTATCTGTAAAATAGATTATTACACAGAGAAAGCATACTTAGAAGCCAAAAGTCCCCAGTTCCTGCAACTTAAGGGTTATGGAGTCTTGGGTGATTTACTTCTTTGAATCTCAATTTCCTAGTCTGTGAAATAGGAGTAATTTTGATACTGTAATGATCAACTGCTATTTTAAAGATTAAATAAAACAACACTTGAGTGTGCATTTTAATCTTTTAAAAAATTATTTTATTGAGGTCATATTGGCTTATAACATTGTGTAATTTCAGATGTACATTATTATATAACAGTTTTTGTATAGACTGCATCATGTTCACCACCAATAGTCTAGTTTTTATCTGTCACCATACTTATGTGCCCCTTTACTCCTTTCTCTCTCCCCATACCCTCTTACCCTCTGGTAATCTGTTCTCCTTAACCATGTGTTAATTTACCTTCTGTATATGAGTGATATCATAAGGTGTTTGTCTCTCTGTCTGGCTTATTTTGCTTAGCATAATACCCTCAAGGGCTATCCATGTTGCTGCAAATGGTACCACTTTGTCTTTCTTATGACTGAGTAGTATTCCATCATATACATATATATACCATGTCTTCTTTATCTGTTCATCCATTGATGGGTGCTTGAGTTGCTTTTACATCTTGGCTATTGTTAATAATGCTGCTATGAACATAGGGCTGCCTATATCTCTTGGAATTGTTGATGTCATGTTCTTTGGATAAATACTCACTAGTGGGATAGCTGGATCATATGGCATTTCTATTTTTAATTTTTTAAGAAACCTCCACACTGTTTTCCATAGTGGCTGCACCAGTTTGCATTGCCACCAGCAATGTATGATGCTTGAATGTGCATTTTAATCTTTCATGAGAGATTCACACATGAGGAAATATTGCTTTGAGAATGAATATTATATGGATAGTGTTCAAGGAAAGTGTTTGTACAAGAGCTCAAATTTTGTTGCAACTAGATAAAGAAAGCATTGTTCCTAGGAGTCAAATACCAAAGAACAGATATAGTTTTGTTTTACACAATTCTTCTTTGTGATTATAATTTTTTGAAACTGAATTTGACCTGCATTCAAGAGAAAATGTAGCTAGATGTTGGAGTCAGGATGTGCAAAAGACAGCAAGCAGTGAGGGAGAGGGATGTGGAGAGAGGGAAACAATGCACAAATCAGGGTTGTATAGATCAGCCTCCAGGTGAATCAAATCCTTTCCCCAGCAGCTTCTGTGCTGTATCTGGGTAAACACATTGTCAGTTGTCAAGGCCATGCGCTCTTCCCTACCTTGTCTAGTGCCCGTTGTCTAGTGCCTATCACTCACAGCTTCTAAGTCCTGACAATGGGAAAGCATTTAGTGGTGTGTTAGCTGTCACACCCAAGCATCTGTAAGCAGTGCTACAGCAGCCACAGGCAGGGTTCACTGAGCACTATCCAACTGGGACCAGATTGCAAATCCCTGCCATGTAAAGAATGCTGCTATTTTGCAACAAAATTAAATTTTACTGCCTTTGATATTTCCAAGGAGAGGACTCCATTCAACTTTGGTATTTTGTAAGATAGCATATATGGACTTTGGGACAGACCTAGGTTTATCTGAATAGGTGTCCTTGGGCAAGTCACAGCACTTTTCTGAATTTTTCCTTCTTTACAAAAATAATCCTCCCCTACTTGTCTCAAAAGTTTGTTGTAAAACTAATGAAGGTTAACTTGTAAAAGAAATTAGTGACTTGCTAACATCACCAGTTAAGTCAGCGGCCAGGTCAACATTTGAAATTAGGAATTTTGGCAGTCAGTTTAACATCCCTTTCACTATTTCTTCCAGAGGTCAGTTTGAACCAAGCAGAAGCCTCAGAATGCAAAAGAACCTGCATTTCTGTCAAGTGGTAGGGTTAGATATATTTTGAGAATCCCTTCTATGCCCACCAGACAACTGGAACTAAAATGTTCTATGGCAAATTGATTGCTTAAAGTTGGGGCTAAAATGCCCACCCCACAAAGGAAAGCTGAAAAACACAAGCTTCCAACTTCCACTACAGGGTATGATTTCCATAATGCTTCACACTTAAGGAGAAGGAAGGACACAGACATAGCTTTGCAATCAGGAAGTTAACAAAGCTCTTACTGGCTTGTTTCCCACATCCTAAGAGCTTCTATAGTGATGCTTCTCAGACTCTTGTGTTGAAAGCACACAGAGTAATTTTTTCTATTTCATCACAGACTTGTATTTAACTAAAATACAATTAATGCAAATTGAAAAATGAAATAAAAAATAGACATACAAAATACAAGGCCAAATTTTGTTGTGTTAGATTCAATAGAAATAAAATTGCCTTGTCAAATGGTTATAAAAGTTTTCAGAGACTCTCTCTAAATTTCTGTACTTGTCTCATCATAGACAGGTTATAGTCTGTGGATCATCATCAGTCTGTGGGCTGTACTTTGAATAGTACCACTCTGTTTCACCGCAGAGCAGGAGCCCCTCCCAACATTTTGGACTAGGAGTCCTGGAGGAGCAGGTGTGGGTAATTACAAGATCATTAATATGCTCATGATTTATACACATGTTAGGTTTATTGTCTGTTTCTCGCCTTGGGAATGTAAGCTCCATGCAGGGACTGATTTTCATGTATTTTGTACAGTATACATCCCCAGAGCTAGAACAGGGACTGGTGCATACTAGCCACTCAAAGAATATTTGCATATAAATGTGTGGATGATACAGGGAGGGGTGAGAAGATGAATAGGGACAAAAGCAACATCAAAATAAACACACATACACTTTCCCATGTGAGGAAAGTTAATACTAAGAAAATTAGCCAGCACAACCAATGACCAGAACATGAATTTACCATGAATTAAATTAATTCTGCAAAATGTTTGACAAAGATTCATAGTAAGAATGTGTAGGTTGATCACAGAGAAAAAAAAATTGAATCACACCAGAAATTAGGAAACAGGTGAAAAAATGAAACTGCAGAACACAGACATAAAAGTGACCCAGTTAGAAAATTTGAAAATTGATACATTTAAATAGAAAACATAAAGAATGAAATAAATCCTAGTTAATGAACAATGAAAAATAATGATTTGGAATGGAATACTAAGAACTTCACACAGAATTCTCCAACAGAGAAGCAACAAAGGAAGAAAAAGAGAGATATGAAGAATAGCTTGAGAAGCTCCAACTGAGGCCCTTTAAGAGTTCCAGGAGACTTAATGAAGGAAAAAGGAGGAGGAACACTTGAAGAGGTAATTACTGGTCTTTTACAGAACTGAAGAAACACAAGTCCACAGATCAGAATATCCACAGAGAAGAATTAGTTGTTATTAGTGCCCAGAGTGGATTCAGACTTCTGGCAACCCTGCGGACAACAAGGCAGAACCCTACCCAATCTTTTTGCACCATCCTCTCATATTCTGGCGCTGTATCAAACAATTCTCTGCTGCTATTCATAGGGTTTTCATGGCCAATTTTTTCGGAATTAGGTGGCCAGGTCCTTCTTCCTAGTCTGTGTTAGTCTGGAAGCTCTGCTGAAACCTGTCCACCATGGGTGACTCTGCTGGTATTTGAAATACTGGTGGCATAGCTTTCAGCATCACAGCAACATCATAGTAGGACCATTGACTGACAGGACAGAGAAGAATAAATTATACCAAACTGACATCCACTCATTGAATGAGACAGTAGAAGAGCTAAGGCAAAAGTACAATCTCAAAAACCACAAGAGATAAAGGACAGAGTGGCCACAGAGTAATAGAATTTAGACTGATGAGAGATTTTCTTTTCCTTTGGCAATGAGGATGCCCAAAGACCAAGGGGTAATAATACCTCACTGTATTGTGGGAAAGTACATATCAACTCAGAATTTTACATCCAGCTAAACTTTTAGACAAGTTTGAAGACAGGATAAAGTATTTCTTAGAATGAAAGATTAAAAGAAGTTAACTCTCTCAGGCTTTTTCTAGAAGAAAAAATGCAGGATGCATTTTATAAAAAAGGAAATGCTTACCCCAAATGAAAACGTAGAATATAAAGAACAGTCACAAAATTTTAAAAAAGAAAATTAAAAAATTTCTGTGACCACAGACATTGATAAAATATGAGTACATTTAATTAACTTTGAATTTAAAATTAATAATTATGTTCATGTGAAAAATGTAAAACAAACTCTAAAGAATAATTACCATAATGGGAACCAGATGTCAGCGGTAAATAATGCATTCTAACATATTTTTTATGTTCACGAAAATATTAAAAAATTCTGAATACTTTTAGTCATGATTAAAATTTTCTAATTATTTATGTATGTGAAAAAAATACACTCCTAAAACATCATAGGGGAAGAATAAACATAGAAAAAATACATCAATCCTAGCAGAATCATAAAAAGGAAAGAAAAAAAGAAGATTGAAATGTCTAAATATATCTGTAATCACTCTTAGTGTAAATGAATAAAATTTTCCATTGTAAGGTATATTATCAGAACGTATTTTTAAAAATCCACTATACTGTTCCTTAAAAGAGAAGCACTTAAAGCAAAATTACACAATAAGTTTGAAAAGTAAAGTAAATGAAATATTATGCAAGTACTAATGCAATGAAACATAATGAGGCAATATACCAGCAAAATGAAATCCATGGCAAAAGCATTACTAGAAATAAAGAAATTATTATCTAATAGTAAAATAAAAAAAATTACTAAGCAAATATAATTTAAAGAGTATTGATGCACTTAACATACCCTCAAAATATAAAAGCAAAATTGACATTATTTTTTTGCAAAATTGGCTAACATCCTATCATTAGTGGGAAATTTTAAAATATCTTTGTTAGAGACTGATAGATTAAACAGACAAAAACAGTAAATAGAATTAACAAGCTTTGTCATATATGTGTGTGTAGTTATTCATATATACAAATACATTATACACAAAAATTTGTAATATAATTTTTCTAAAATACATAAAGTATAGTTATACATAACATATCTATCTGTGTGTCTATACATATATATTTATGACATATGTCGTCATAAAGAAATTATCAAATATTTCAAAGAAGTGATATTGAATAGACCACATTTTCTTTCTGCAATGCAGCTAGTTTAGACATTGACAATAAAACAGTAGAAGCATACCATTACTTTATATTTTGTAACTAAGATAAGGTAAGAGGAACACTTATTTTGATCAGTGGTTCTCCTATTGATTGAACACTGGAAGCATCCAGGGGGACTATAATAAATATTGATGCTCGGAGCTCTTCCCCACCGAGTCTGATGAAATTGGTCTCTGGAGTGTATAACTTGGGATGTTAATGTGTAGTCAAAGCTGAATTAGGGTCTGGCAATATTTTTACCAACTATGTGTTGAAGCCTTTAAAGATGATATCACAAAGAAAAATGCTTTTGTTTCTCTTCAAGAATTATCAAGACACGATCTTCATTGAAAGCCAAGTGGCTGGTGATGTAATCACCGCAGCAGCTGTCAAAGTGCCTTCAGTCACTGTGACCAAATTCCTCCATCTGTCCTTTATTTCCTTGGTTTCCTATCAAGCACACATCTTAATTGACCCTTACCCAGAAGGCATCTGACTGTGAGCCACTGTGGTCTCCATATGTGAAGGGGTCTGAGTCAATCACTTTGCCCAACTTCTCATGGGAAGGAAAGTAGCAGACACACTGAAGCATCTCTCCTTGGTCTAATCAAAAGGCCAAACGTGATGGGGATGAAGTTCTCCCTGAAGAGAAATGAATTGGAGTGAAATCCAAATGTTCTGGAGTTAGCCAAAAACTAAGATTGATAACTGAGATTTTCAGTAATCAAATTTTATATGGTTTGATAAATTGCAAGTAATAACATATAATGTATGAATGTGTGGGCACTGAAATTAAACATATTGGGAACAAGTCCCAGCTCAGTTAATTATGGACTATGTGACAGTGGACCCATTACTTATTTGTAAAATTTGTGACATTTCAATGAGATGATGCAGTAAAGTGCTCAGCTCAGTGCCTGACGCATAGTTAGTGTGTGGCACATTGTATCCATTATTATTGCTATTGTTGTAATTATTCAGTAATTTTCCAAACACACATACCCCAAGGGTCATGCTGGCTGTCAGTTTTTGAAAGCTAATGCATCTTTCTTCCATAAGAGGGGTGACAGGATGGGCCAGCAACTATGAGATATGTCTTAGAAAGTGAGAAATATAAATATACAAGTCCAGAGAGGGAGAGAGACTTTAGCATTGAAATACCTGAGCAACAATATTTCCAGGTTTCTAGGGACAGTAATGTCCCTTAAGAAAGGATCACTCCAATGGGGCAAGGTACTCTAAAGCTTCGATGTAGTGACTGGGAGATGATACTTTATTCATGCCATTATCCCCAACCAAGGGAACAAAAAAGGATTTAAACTTAAAGTGGCCCAGGGCATTGAAACAGAAAGCTGTACATCTTATCGTCTACTTTCTGGAATTTACGTCTCCCTTCCCCAACAAGATGTGGGCAGACGCCTATGCATTCTGCCACTTCCTCCTCCGCATTGCAACCTAGATACTGAGATGTCATGATTTACATATTTTAATGTGGGCCTAACATATTACTCTCTTTTCTGAAAATCCATCCACTTCCAAGACTCCATTCTAAGTCTCTCTTCCTACCTTGTTTTGTTCAAAGGTTTCTCTTTCCTATTTCATAAGATACACAGGACATATTGTTTTCTTCTGCTCTGCATGAAGCCTTGTACCTCATACAATAACACCTCTTTGTTAGGCAACAAGTATCGTTGAGTACCCACTGTGTACACTGTGCTATGTGTCATGGATATGGGAAGACAGATAGAGTCCCTGATCTCAAGAAGAATACAGTTTAGTGGAAGAATGATGGAGACAGGTTACGATGGGAGTGCAGAAACCAGGAACTCAACCCAGACTTGAGGCAGAGAAGGCTTCCTGGGAGTGGGTGAGATTGGCTTTGAGCTGAAGAATAGGTAAGAGTTAACCAGGTGAAGAGGAGGTGCAAGAGTGTTCCAAGCAGAAGGAATAGGTCTTCAGAGGTCCAGAGAGGATGTAATGAAGTAGATTTTCCAGCAGGGGACCTTCTATGAAGCTCCTTTGGTGCAAACGTAAGGTGTGTAGGCCTTATCTTGAGATCATGAAACACTATTAGAGCGGAGAGGTCCAGCATGGTAGCCACTAGAATAGCGCAACTATTGAGCATTTGAACTATGGCAAGTCCTAGTTGAAATGTGCTGAAACGAAAACATAAACCAATTTCAAAGACGATACTAGAAAAGATTATAGAATATCTCATTAATAATTATTATATTGCATCCGTATTAAAATATTTTGATATATTGAGTTATATAAAACTATTATTAAAATTAATTTTACTTGCTTATTTTTACTATTTAAAATGTGACTACTAGAAAAATTAAAATTATATATGTGGCTTACATTATATTTCAATGAAGCATTGAACAATGCTTCATTCCAGGCTTTTAAAAGACAGAATATGTGATCATCTTTAACAATATTTTTCAGAGTTGGATATTTCCTTAATATGGCAAATATTCTGCTTAATGGAAACACTAACACTAAAAACACTTCCATTAAAGTTAGCAACAAACAACTCACCATCAAAAAAAAAGAACAACAACAAAACCCACGACTATTAGTTAATCTTTTTTTTTTTTTTTTTTTTTGCAGAAGATGCTAGACACTGCCATGGGACAAGAGAATGAATCAAAGATATTAACATTGGGAATAAATATGTAAAATTATCACTATTGCAGATAATGTGATTATAGACTTGGAAAACCTAAGATAATAAAGTGAAAACTATTACAAATAATCAGAGAATTCAATAAAGTGGATGGGAACAGTGTTAATATACTGAAATCAATAACTTTCATAATACAAATAACATACAGAACAGTTAGAAAATATAATGGAAGAAAAGGCTAAGTTTAAAATAGCAGCAAATAAGAAATGCCCAAGATCTATACGGAAGAAAACTGTAAAAAGTTCTTGAAGACTTGAACAAGTGGAAAGACAGACCATGTTCTTGGATACAAAAACTCAATATTTTTTAAGTAAACTTTTTATTTTGAAGTAACGGTAGATTCACATATTGTTGTAAGAAGTAATACAGAAAGATCCCAGCTACACTTTTCCCAGTTTCCTCCAATGATAACATGTTGCAAAACTATAGTACAATATCACAAACAGGATATTGACATTGACACAATCAAGACACAGGACATTTCCATCAACACAACACAACATGTCTCTAGTGTTGACCTTTTACAGCCACATTCCATTCCATTCCCTCTCCTTCCATCCCTAAGCCCTGGCAACCACTAATCTGCTCTCCATTTCTATAATTGTATCATTTCATGAAAGTTATATAAATGGAGGCATACAGTGTATAACCTTTTGGGATGGGATTTTTCACTCAGCATAATTATCTGAAGATTTACCCAGAGATGTGTGTATCAATAGTTTATTCCTTTTATTACCGAGTTGTATTGCATGGTATAGATGTACAATAGTTTGCTGAACTATTCACTCATTGATGGACAACTGGATTGTTTCCAGTTTGGGACTATGATGAATACATTTGCTATGAACTTTTGTTTACAGTTCTTTGTATGATCATATATTTTCATTTCTCTGGGATAAACGCACAGCAGTTCACCTGCTGAGTTTTTAGGTGGCTGCAAGTTTAGTTTTTAAAGAAACCATCAAAATATTTTCCAGAGTGATTGTACCATTTTCCATTCCCACCAGCAATGTACGAGTGACTGAGTTTCTTCACTTCTTCACCAGCATTTGATGTCGCTCTTTTTAATTTTAGTCATTCTGGTAGGTGTGTAGAGGTATTACACTGTGATTTTAATTCACAATTCCTTGATGGATAATGATGTTGAAAATTTTTCAGTGCTTATTTGTCATATGCATATTGTATTTGGTAAAATATCTGTTCATGTCTTTTGCCCATTTTCTGAATGTATTTTTTTTTTTCTCTTGAGTTGCAAGGGTTCTTTATATAGTCTAGAAACCAGTCCTTTGTGGAATATGTGGCTTGCAAATATTTTCACTCAGTCTGTAGCTTGTCTTTTCATCCTTTCAACACGTCTTTTGCAGAAAAAAAGTCTTAAATGTGGATGAAATCCAACTGACAAATTTATGATTCTTTTCCTTTTCCTTTTATGGTTGTGCTTTTGGTATCAAATTGAAGAACTTTTCACATAGTGCTAGGTGTTCCATGAATTTTAAAGCTCTTTTATAAGATGCCTACATGTTTGTATAAGAACTCTTTGCTCAGGGCCAGATCCCAAAGATATTCTCCTATGTTTTTTCCAAAAGTTTAATAGTTTTACATTTTACATTTAAGTCTGTGATCTATTTTGAATTAATTTTTTATAAGATGTGTGGTTTAGGTTGAGGTTCTTGTCCTTTTTTTTTTTTTGCCTATGGATGTCCAATTACTCCAGCACCATTTGTTAAGAAGTCTGTCTTTCCTTCACTGAATTGCTTTTGCACTTTTGTCAAAAATCAGTTGGCCGTACTTGTGTGGATTTATTTCTTGGTTCTTTATTCTGTTTAATTGATCAGTATGTCTATTTCTCCACCGATATTGCACATTTGTGACTACCGTGGCTATATAATAAATCTTGCAGCCAGGTAAACTGATTTATTTCACTTCTTTCTTTTCCAAAATTATTTTAACTATTTTAGTTCCTTTGCCCTTTCATATAAATTTCAGAATAATCTTGTCTATATCTACAAAACATCTTGCCAAGATTTTGATAGGAATTCTGTTATACCTGTATATCAATTTGGAGAATTGACATCTTTGCTATGTTGAATCTCCCAATCCATGAACATGGTGACTTAGTTAAACCTTCTTTGATTTCTTCCATTAGTGTTTTATAGTTTTCAGTATACAAGTCCTGTACATGTTTTGTTAGATTTAAACCGATTTTATTTTTTAGTGATTATGAATAGTATTGTATTTTTAATTTTGACGTCCAATCATGTCATCTGCAAATAAGGACAATTGTATTTCTTTCTCTCCAATGTATATGACTTTTATTTCATGTTCTTGCCATCTGGCACTGGGTAGAACTTTCAGTGCTATGTTGAATAAGAGTGGAGAGTGGACATCCTTGCCTTCTTATTGATCTTAGGGAGAAAGCAATGTTTTTCAAAATTAAGTATAATATTAGCTGTAATTTTGTTTTGCTTTGTTTTATATGTTGCTTTTTTTTTTTTTTTTTTTGGTGAGGAAGACCAGCCCTGAGCTAACATCCGTTGCTAATCCTCCTCTTTTTGCTGAGGAAGACTGGCCCTGGGCTAACATCGTGCCCATCTTCCTCTACTTTATATGGGACGCCGCCACGGCATGGCTGACAGGCAGTGTGTCGGCGGGCGCCCGGGATCCGAACCGGCGAACCCGGGGCTGCCAAGCGCGGACTAAACCGCTGCGCCACCGGGGCCCTGTTGCATATTTTTTAAATCAAATTAAGGAAGTTCCTTTCTATTCCCATTTTTTTCTGATAGTTTTAAAATAAGGAACGGGCATTAAATTTTGTCAAATGCTTTTTTGCATCAATTGATATGATCATGTGATCTTTCTTTATTAGCCTGTTGGTATGGTGAATTACTTTGGTTGATTTTGAATATCAAACCAGCCTTGCGTCTTTGGAATAAACTCCACTTGTTTATGATGTTTAATTCTTTTTTATATATTGCTGAATTCTATTTGCTAATGTTTTGTTAAAATTTTTTACATTTATATTCATGAGGAAAATTTGCCTGTAGCTTTCTTTTTTACATATACTGTCTGGTTTTGGTATCTGAGTAATACTAACTTCATAAAAATTGTACAGTGTTCCGCCCTCTTCTATCTTCTGGGAGACATGGTGTAGAATTGGTGTTAATTCTTTAAATGTTTGGTAGAATTCTCCTGTGAAAGCATCCAAGTCTGAATATTTATTTTTGGGAGATTTTAATTATGAATTCAACTTCCTTAATAATTTAAAAAGTATTTAAATTATCTTTTTCATATTGGGTGAAACATGGTAGTTCATACTTTTTGAGGAATTTGTCTGCTTCATCTACATTATCAAATTTATGTGTGCAGAGTTGCTCATAGTATTCTCTTATTATTCTTTTGATGTTTTCCAAGATCTTTAGCGATACTCCCTCTTTCATTCATGATATTAGTAATTTGTGTCTTTTTTTCATCTGTCAGTCTTGCTAAAGGTTTGTCAATTTTATTGATCTTTATAAAGAATCAAAATTTTGTTTCATTGATTTTTCTCAATTGTTTTTGTTTTCAATTTCATTAATTTCTGCTCTTATTTTTATTATTTCTTTCTTGCTTTGGGTTTATTTTGCTCTTCCTTTTCTCTGTTCTTGAGGTGGGTATGTGGATTATTTATTTGAAGGTTTTTCCTTTTTAAAATATAAGTATTTAGAGCTGTGAATTTCCCTCTTATTGCTAATTTGCCTATCTTCCACAAATACTGATATACTGTATTTTTGTTTTCATTCAGTTCAACATATTTTTTCATTTCCATTGAGACTTCCATTTGTCCAATAATTATTTAGAAGTGCATTGTTTAGTTTTCAAGTGTTTAAAGATAGTCTTGTTATCTTTTTGCTATCATTGATTTTTAGTTTGATTCTGATGTGGGCAGAGAATACATCCTATGTGATTTCAATCCTTTTAAATTTGTTGAGGTTTGTTTTTTTTCCAAGGATATGGTCTACCTTGGTATATGTTTCATGAGCGCTTGAAAAAAATGCTTATTCTGATGTGTGTAATGTTCGATTAATTTCAATTAGATCCTGTTTTTGATGGTATTGTTGAGTTATTCTACGTCCTCGTTGAATTTTTACCTAATTGTTCTATCAATTGCTAAGAAATGGGTGTTGCAGTCCCCAACTATAATTATAGATTTGTGTATTACTCCTTTCAGTTCTATCAATTTTTGCTTCATATATTTTGCAACTCCACTGTTTGATGCATATACATTTGGGGCTGATATGTCTTCTTGGTGGATTGATCTTTTATCATTATAAACTCTCTGTTTTTCATAGTTTTATTTGGTCTGAAGTCTATTTATCTGATATTCGTGCACTCTCTTGATTGACATTTACGTGGTTTGCATTTTTTCATTTTACTTTTAACCTACCTGTATCATATTTGAAGTGAGTTTCTTGTAGACAACACACAGATGACACACATTTTTAAATCGACTCTGCCAATCTCTGTCTTTTAATTGATGTGTTTAGGCCATTTAAATTTGATCAATTAGGGTTGAAGTCTTCCATTTGATTTTTTGTTTTCTATCTCTTTTTTGTGTTCTCTTTTATTTTTCCTACCTTCCCATGAGTTACTTGACCATTTTAGAATTCCATTTTGACTTTCCTATTGTGATTTTGAGTGGTTGCTCTAGATATTATATTTTATTATTTTTTTCTTTCAGCACTTAAAAATTGCTGTGCCACTTCTCTCTGGTCTCCATAGTCTCTGATGAGAACTCTGCTGTAATTAAGATTATTTCCCACCATAGCTAAGGTGTTACTTCTCTTACTGTTTCAAGAATGTCTTTGTAATTTTTTCCAGAGATTTTTTTTAGAAGTTTGACTATAATCTTTCTTTGTGTGGATTTACTTGAGTTTATCCTGTTTGAGACTTGCTCAGCTCATTGTTTTAATTATTTTATTGAGGTCACATTGGTGTATAACATTGTGTATGTTTCAGGTGTACATTATCATATTTCAGTTTCTGTATAGAGTGCATTGTGTTCACTACCAATAAGTCTAGATTTTATCCATCACCATACATATGTGCCCCTTTACCCCTTTTGCCCTTCCCCAACCCCTTCCACTCTGGTAACCACTAATCTGTTCTCCTTATCCATGTGTTTGTTTATCTTCCACATATGAGTGAAATCATACGGTGCTTGTCTTTCTCTGTCTGACCTATTTTGCTTAACATAATATCCTTAAAGTCCATCCATGTTTTTGCAAAGGGCATGATTTTGTCTTTTTTATGGCTGAGTAGTATTCCATTGTGTATATATATACCATATCTTCTTTATCTGTTCATCAGTTGAGGGGCACTTGGGTTGCTTCCATGTTTTAGCTATTGTGGATAATGCAATGATGAACATAGAAAGGTGTAAATTTCTTTGAAGTGTTGATTTCATGTTCTTTGGTTAAATACCCAGGAGTGGGATAGCTGGATCATATGGTACTTCCATCTTAAATTTTTTGAGAAATCTCCATACTGTTTTGAATAGTGACTGTGCCCATTTGCATTCCCATCAGCAGTGTATGAGGGTTCCCTTTTCTCCACATCGTCTCCAACGTTTGTTGTTTTTGTCTTGGTAATTATACACCTGTCACATTCTGACAGGTGTAAGGTGACATCTCATTGAAGCTTTGATTTGCATTTCCCTAATAATTAGTGATATTGATAATCTTTTCATGCGTCTCCTGGCCTTCTGTATATCTTCCTTGGAAAAATGTCTGTTCATATCCTCTGCCCATTTTTTGATTGAGTTATTTGTTTTTTTGTTGTTGAGTTTTATGAGTTCTTTATATATTTTGGAAATCGACCCCTTGTCAGATAAGTGATTTGCAAATATTTTCTCCCAGTTGGTGCGTTGTCTTTTCGTTTTGTTCATGGTTTCCTTTGCCTTGCAGAGCTTTTTAGTCTGATGTAGTCCCATTTGTTTATCTTTTCTTTCATTTCCCTTGTCTTAACAGACATTGTGTTCGAAAAGTACTAGTAAGACTGATGTTGAAGAGTGTACTGCTTATATTTTCTTCTAAAGTTTTATGGTTTCAGGTGTTACATTTAAGTCCTTAATACATTTTGAGTTTTTGTGTATGGTGTAGCAGAATGGTCTACTTTCATTCTTTTGCATGTTTTCCCAACAGTGTTTATTGAAGAGACTTCCCTTTCTCCATTGTATATTTTTGGCTCCTTTGTTGAAGATTCGCTGTCCATAGGTGTGTGCTTTTATTTCTGGGCTTTCAATTCTGTTCCATTGATCTGTGTGTCTATTTTTGTACTAGTACCATGCTGTTTTGATTACCATAGCTTTACAGTATATTTTGAAATCAGGGATTGTGATGCCTTCCAGCTTTGTTCTTTTTTCTCAAGATTGCTTCAGCTATTCGGAGTCTTTACTTGTTCCATATAAATTTTAGGATTGTTTGTTCTATTTCCATGAAGAATGTCATTGGGATTCTGATTGGGATTGCATTGAACCAGTAGATTGCTTTAGGTAACATGGACATTTTAACTATATTTATTCTTCTAATCCATGAGCATGGAATGTCTTTCCATTTCTTTATGTCTTCTTCGATTTGTTTCAATAATGCTCTTTGAATCTGTGGAGAGATGAATTAAAACTATACCAAGACAATAGTTTTCACTTTTCAGATTATCCAAACTCCAAAAACCTGATGGTACACTTTATTGATGAAGATGTGAGGAAATGGGCAATTTTATACAATGCTTGTAGGGTTCTAATTTGGCAAGAACTCTGAACGTATACATTTAAATTATGAATGCACTTACTCATTAACAACAATTGTATCATCTCTAGCAGTTTATTCTATAGGGATACTTACATGCATGCAAATAAATGAATAAAAAATTATTGCAGCATTGTCTAGAAAAGCAAAGAATTGCAAACAACTTCTATGCCCACCAATAGGTGGCTTGCTAAATATGTACATGATTTGCGTATAATGGAATACTATGAAACCATAAAAAAGAATAAGGAATCTTTCCATACACAGGTATGAAATTATCCATAAGTCATATGAGTATATGGAAAGTGAGAAATAATGTGAATCATGAGCTATTATTTGTGTAAAAAGATGAAAAGAAATATGTATTTGCTTGTATATGAATAAAATCCTGCTGGAGGGCATACACAGAAAGCAGAGAACATCGGTCACCTTTGGTGTGGAGAACTGGGGTAATATATCTTTGCATTTTGAACCATGTGTATACATAGCTGTTCAAAAAACACATTTAAGAATCCTCAGCCAAGTGTTACCATACGTTAGAAAGCCCCAATGAGAACTTTTCATAAGGGTGAAAGGAGGTCTGACAAGAATATTTGAGGAAGGGAGCAGAGTATGGGTAAAGCCAGGGAGTAAGATAATTTTGATAGTGAGAGAAATTGAAAAGTGAGAAGTTCAGTAATATTGTGAATTGGTTAAGGCAAACCAAGAAGGATATACAAACTTGGTTACTTCCTAGTAGAAGACCATAAACTAGTTTCTTAACTTTTCTGAGCTTTAGTTTCCAGTATATAAAATGGCGATAATAAAATCAACCCCGTGTTGTGAATAATGATGAAATAATTGCGTATATGCACACTATATACAGCCTGCTCTAGTGGTCTAGTGGTTAAGATTCGTCACTCTCTCCACCACAGCTAGGTTCTTTCCCAGTCAGGAACCACACCACGTGTCTGTAGGTTGTCATACTGTGGCAGCTAAGTATTGCTGTGATGCTGAAAGCTATGCCACCAGTATTGCAAATACTAGCAGGGTCACCCATGGTGGACAGGTTTCAGCGGAGCTTCCAGACTAAGACAGGCTAGGAAGAAGGACCTGGCCACCCACTTCTGAAAGAATTGGCCATGAAAACCCTATGCATAGCAGCAGAGCATTGTCTGATAGAGCACCGGAAGGTGAGAGGATGGAACAGAAAGATCAGGCAAGGTGCCGCTCTGCTGTACACAGTGGCACCAGGAGTTGGAACCGACTCCACGACACTAACAACAACAAATACTATATACACACTATGTGACGTAAGAGATATTTAATAATGGAGTTTTATCATTAGTTTTTTTCTTTCTTGTATTTATAACAATACATACACTCAACTAAAACCTTACTTTATAAAAAATAGAATCATGCTATAAAGCTATAAAAACTGTTCTGCAAATTTTGGCCTTAATTTAAAATATTACAAGCACTTTTCCATGACATTACATCAATTTTTTAAATGGCTATGTACTGATCCTTTGTGAGCAAGTACTGTGATTTATGTCATTATTGCCCCAGACAGGGACTATTAGCTTGTTTCTAACACTCTATTCTTACAAATAAGGCTGAGTGAACCCCTTAGACCTATATTTTTGCACTTATTATGTAGAACATTTTCCTATATTAGATTACTTTTATTTCTATTTAAGGGGTCAGGAAGTTTAATTCGTAGATGAATTTCCTCTTAGAAGTCAGCAAAACTTCTCAGAACACTTTGCCTTCCATTTCAAGATGAGTCCACTTGAAGGCATGCCTCTGTAGGACTAGAGCATGAAAATCATCAGCGTGACCCCAGTGGAGAGTGTCCTGGTCCCTGCAATTTCTCTAATCACTCTCTTCAGCTTGATGGATGCTGAAGGAGATACACACCTCCTGGCTGGGTAATTTCTACAGAGCTATAATGTAGATCATTTTTAAGTGAGCAAAAGTCGAGCAGCACATTCTGGCAATGAGGTGGGGAATAGAATAATGAGCAGGGTTCAGGGTATGAAAACATCATGATGAAGGGAGCTGCTTTTGAGCAGAATGACTAGGAGAGTGATTAAGGAGCAATGCTGGGAATGAAATGATCCCAGGCACAGTAGAAAGAGCACGGAACCACAGAGCTTAGGTGGGCTTTCAGAGGTCACCTAGTCGTTTCCCTCCTTCTAGGTAGACTTACTGATGGTTAGAGTGGGACGGAGTCTAGAGACCCATGGCTCACAGACACAGCTTTGGGGTACAAGAAGTCTATGAGCCTTTTATTTGGAAGAGTTTTAAATGCACAAAACAAGTCAAACAAACAAAAACAGAGCAGAATGATATAGCAAACAACCATCTACCCAGCTGCTCAGAGTTACAAAATATTTAGATTTAGTTATATTGCCTTACACATAAGAAATAAAACATTATAGGTAAAATTGAAGACCCCACCTCCCACAGCTCCCTATCCTTTCAGTCCACCAAAATGTTATATATGTGAGTGTATGTGTGTATACAGTCAGCAAAAAGGGCTGGCATACATTTCTCCCTTTCTTGTATGCTCATACTACCATTCATATGGAGAGGTGGAGTCTATTTCCCCTTTCCTTGAATCTGGGTTTATGATCTGTATTGACCAATAGAAAGCAGCAGAAGTGACATTTTGCAGCTTCTGACCCCAGGCCTTAAGAAGTCTGAAAGTTTCTGATTCCCTATCTGCAAAGCCAGCTGTCATGTAAGAAGGCCAACTAGGCTGAGATCACTATTCACGGAGGAAACCCAAGGTAACCCCATGAAAAGCCATTTGGGAGAGCATCGAGGTTCCTGATATGCAAATAAATTCCTCTTGGAACTTCTAGCCCCGCCCATATGCCAGCTGAATTCAGCTCAATGAGAGACCCCGTCCGATGCCTTGTGGAGCAAAAGACACACCCAGCTGAGCCAGGTGTGTCTTGACTGGTCAATCAATAGAATAGTGAGAAAAAAAATATGTTATTATTTTAAACCACTAAGTTTTGGGGTGGTTTGTTATGCAGCAATAGATAAACTAAATATGCATATATGTTTATATCAATAAAATATTAATAGTGTGTTTAACAACAGCTGCTTCCACTAATGGCCAAATAAACCTCTCTCAGACTGGCCTTCTCATGGAGAACAGTGAACAATGGACAAAATACAGAAAAACAGCTACTTCAAGGCAATGGAGAGTGAACAAAAGTAGGCATATCCTGGAGGGAGAGTTGACACTTGGAAGAAAAATGAGGTCCTCTTTTTCATAGCTAATCTGAGCATGAGGGCAGACCCTAGTCTGCATCATGCAGTTAAAACTCTGATAGAATGCTCACAGCTTTTCTGACTTCAAAAACAGAGGTCAGAGTTTGGAGCAATCCTATCTGCTGGAAAGTGAGATCTTAGAAAAGACAGAGGCAGAGACAGAGAGCCCAAATTCTGGATACAAACTCTTCCCAAATCTCTGTCTGACAACTGAATCACTCATGCATGGAGTAGAGTTTAAATGAGCTGGCCACCCAAAGAACTGAACTTTGAGCTGCTGTGCAAGAGGTGGAGTTTGCATTTTGTGCCCAACCACATTATCTTCTGTTAAAGCAAACAAACAAAACCCTCACTCTTTGAAAGAATGTGGCAGAATCCACCAAATCCATAACAGAACATCTTCAGTGTCTAGGCGACAACCAGAGATGACTTGATATATGAAGGAATAGGAGCATGAGACACATCCTCAAGGGAATAACGACTATGCTAACAGCAGAAGCTAGCATTTAATGAATGCTTTCTATGTCCCGGGCCATATTTTATGTCCTTTTACACATATTATGTGAATAATCATGGCAACACTATTACGTTGATACAATTACTTTATCAGTCAATATGGTGTCAAGAAAGCAGAAACCAGTTTAGGAATTTCAGGCAAAGGGAGATTAAATATACGAAGATATAGAATTGAGCTATTCAATAGTTAGAAGGACTGGAACCCCCCCCCCCAAAAGAAGGGCAGTATCATCCAGATATAAAGAAATGTGAGAGGCCACTACAGTCCTAATACACCTTGCCAGGTCATCTGCTGCTACTATTGCAGGAGTCAGCTATTGCACAGCTACTACAAAAGCCCACTACTGTCACCACGTCCACTGAAGGAAAATCTCCTTGCCTGCTGCTACCAGCATCACTGCCTCTGTAGGACTCCAACTTAGTCTGCTGCCACCATTGAGGCTGGTGTCAAAAGAATGGCTCTTCCTTTCTTCTGCCCTATAATCTTGCAGAATTGCTTTCCATTGGGGGAACCTACATTGAAATACTACTGGTAAGGAGGTACAGGAAATGTAGCATCTAATCTTCTAGGCCTTATAATACAGAAGGGCAGGGATAGTGTAAATATAAATAGACTCTATTCAGCACAACTGCCATCGCTATTTTACATTCTAGGGAACAGAAACACTGAATTTTAAGGAGCTTGCCCAAGATCACATGTCTCGGAAGTGGTGGTTAGCAACTGAACTCAGAAAGCTTGGCTGCAGAGGTCATGTTCTTAATCTAATGGACATTTACCTTGTTTTTATTTTTTTAAATTATTTTATTGAGGTCATATTGGTTTATAACATTGTCTAAATTTGAGGTGCATATTATTATATTTCAGCTTCTGTATAGACTGCATCGCATTCAGCACAAATAGTCTAGTTTTTATCTGTCACCATACATATGTGCCCCTTTACCCTTTTTGCCCTCCCCCCACCCCCTTCCCCTCTGGTAAGCACCAATCTGTTCTCTGTATCTATGTGTTTGTTTGTTTTTAGCTTTTTACAATTACAAACAAAGTCAAAGAGAATATATTTGACTCTGGGTCCACATGCTAATTCTCATTTTGATGATGACCTAAAAATAATTAACGTTAGCGTTCCTTAGATTTTCTAAATTATGACATTATAACCTAGACAACCATCTACTTTCAGAGCCCATATTTGTATTTGTTTTTCATTATTATGTCAATGCCAGATTGTGATGCCAAGTGACAGCATTTAACTTTTCATGTGTTGGTAAGCAAGTTTGACAGCATCTAGCTTGCACGTCCTCATGTCAAAATGACAATATTTGTTCTGCATCTGCCATTGTATTCATTAATACTTTAACATTTGTAATGACAAAATTACTCTTTCTCAGCAATGGGTTGTAGTCAAAAGATATTTTCATGGACTAAGAAATTAATTTATTGACTTAGATAATAAATTAAGAATTTAATTTGACATCATGAAAATGATTCGGTGAAGGGGAGTGTTACACTATCTTAAACATTGCAGGCTAATGAGCAAACGGTACTGCCAAAGACTTCATAATAAACGATGCATTTGAGAGCCGAATGACCTCATGACAAATTATAGGGACAAATAGTCCTTGGCAATTTGAACAAAGAGAAGTAGTGGGAGAACTGAGTCATCAGAAGTCACACAGCAGTATTCCAAAAGAAGCAGAACACAACAAAATATGTGCCTTTGAACTTACTGCCATATTTGTTTTGAACAAAACTGCACCATAGATCTTTTCTTTGTACATATTATTTAGTATGAATTTAGCAATAAATTTGTGAGTGAAAACATTATGAAGAATTCATATATATATATATATATATATATATGTAAATAAACATATGTAAATACACACACATTTAGTAACCTATTTTAAGGTATTACTACTCAGATTGGCTCTGCTATCATAATGGATAGATTCCAAAATTTCAGTTTTTAATCCAGTAAATATTTATTTCTCACTAACGTAACAATCTAAGGTGAGTGTTCTGCTTGGTAGGTGGCTCATCTTTATATGATAATTCAGCCAGTCTTCTTCTATCTTGAAACTTTGCCATTCCCTGGGACGACTCAACATCATTATCTGTATCCATCAGAAAACTTTCTATTGAAAGCCTTTCTTTCTATTGAACATAGTTCTGTCTTTAACTTATCTGCTGCTAAACATCACTGTGCACTTCTAGGTATTATAAACAAAAGAGGGATGGTGTGCATTGGTTCAGACTGCCAATAGCCCAGAACTAAAAATCACGGACCAGCACAATCCTTATTCGGTAAATTGTGGCAGCTAGGTGAGGATGGATTGGTGGTGGAGGGCAAGAAGCAAGTGAAAATAGGTGAGAAAAATGACTACTATGTAGTGAACACACACCATCACTTAGGCTCTGTGTTGAACACTTTCCATCCATCGCATACCTAATTCTTGCAGTATCCTATAAGGTAAGAATCATTATGCTAGTTTTAGACTTGAGGAAACCGACCAAGATCACATAGCTCACAAGCAGTAGAGGTGAGCTACAAATCCTGTTTTCCATGACTTTAAAGTCTGTATTTCTCTGTCACCAGACCACTTTCTACCAATGATGAGTAAAAAAGACCTACAATAAGGAAGATGGAAGAAAGACAGTGCTTCTGTGACATATTTTGGAGCACAATGGATTAGGGAGACAGGGGCAAGTCTCATAATTAAAATGACAGGCGAAGGCAAAGAAAAGAAGCTGGAAAAGGCAGAGGAAGGAGAAAAGAGGAGTTTAACATCTTTTCAGAATAAAACCCTGATCCTAGTTGTAATCGTGCTCTGCCACCCACTCCCTGCGTTGCCTTAGACAAGATTCTCTTTCTGAGACTCAATTTCCCCATCCATAAAATGAAGGAAGTGGAGGGACAGATGTTGAAGATGGCATCCAGGTTAAAAATTCCACCCTTCTCAGACCGGACTGCCAGTTTCCCCATGCCAGGCACAGTGGCCAAAGATGCACTCGACAAGACCTCGTCGAATCTGTATCAGCAGGAGAAGCAAGGTGGAGAAACCACCTCGGGCCAAACTCGTTAACAGTACTTTCATTAATCACAGTTTGTGTTTCAAATCCAAAGACAATCTGTCCAATTAACATTAAAGCTCTGGCAGCCTTAGAGAGACCTTTAGGAAAAGGCAATTTGACACAATTGCTAATAATGCTCACGTTTAGGAAAGTGGCTCCCAAACAGAACAATCTCCTGGTGATGGCTTGAGTCCTGTCCAGAGCAGGAGCACAGGCTTCAGGCACCTCCACCATCTGATACCTTCTCTCCACCTAGCCTCACTGCCCTGGTGCCCATCACATGCCAGCTGTCTTAGCAAGATCGACTTTCCAGAACATGCCACTGTCATTCATACCTCTGTACCCTTGTCCATTTGAACCCACAGCCCACATGCCTTCCCAATTTTTTTGTGACCCAGTTTAAGTTCCATATTGCATTCCCAGTGATACTTATTTCAACAAATAATTCTTGCAGTGTGTCGAGATGGGTTTGAATCTTATTTCAATCAATTGCTATTGTGGGCATGACTTATGTTTTTTTTATTTTCAAGTAATACATATACACAGACAAAAACATTCAAATGGCATAAAGGATTATACAGTGAAACCTAAATCTCCCTTTCTCTTTAAATTTTGGGCTCCTTCTTGAACGCAATCTCAGTTACCAATATCTTGGATTTTCTTCCAAATATGCCTATACAAGAATATAAATAAATAGACTTTCCTCCACACACTAATAACAATATATTAGGCACTCTATTTTACATTTGACTGAACATGTATCTTGGAGATTGTTCCATATCATTCAATACATGTAGAATTTACCACAGTCTTTGTAACTGTGGGCAAATAAATGGACCTCTCAGAGCATCAACACCCTCGTAGGTGAAATAGCATAATAAAATGATTCAAGTCTAGTCTGGGGTACATAGCACTTAGGACACTTAACTGTATTTGTTAGTACTTTCTGCAATGCTTGCAACCAATTATTGACACATGTGGAGTGAATGACCGTGAATCTAAGGATGGTGTGATGGTTACTTTTATGTGTCAGTTGGCTGGGCTAAAGGATGCCAAGATAGCTGGTAAAGCATTACTTCTGGTTGTGTCTGTGAGGATGTTCAGGAAGAGATTAGCATTTAACTGGTATACTGAGTAAAGAAGTTCACCTTCATCAGTGTGGGTGAGCATCATTTAATCCACTGAGGGCCTGAATAGAACAAAAAGGCTGAGAAAGCATGAATTTGCTTTCTTTTCTTGAGCTGGGACATCCATCTTTTCCTGCCCTCAGATATCAGTGCTCCCAGTTCTTGGGCCTTCATACTTGGACTGGGAAGACTTACACCACCAGCTCCCCTGGTTCTCCAGCTTACAGATGGCAGATCATGGGACTTCTAGGCTTCCATAACCACATGAGCCAATTTGTATAATAAATAATCTCATATATATCTATTTCTATATCTCTATCTACTATAGGGAAAGAAGAACTACTCCTCTAGTCTCTAGGTTCTTCTGGCTGGTATAAAATTAAATTGACAAGAGACAGAATAACAGGAGAAAGTCAAGCAAAGTTTAATAACATGTATACATGGGAGAAACCCAGGAAAACCAAGTAACTTGTCAAAATGGCTGAAGCCTCCACCTTAAATACCATCTTCAGCTAGAGACAAAAGAGGATGTTGGAGATAGTCTTTGGGACTTCAAAGGGGAGGAAGGCAATTCATATGGAGATGGAAATGCAAATGGTAAACAAATGTTTTCTGGGCCATCAATAGACAGTGGGACCAGAAGAGAACTTTGGTAAAAATGGGACTTGCTAGGTTCCTCCCCATCTATCACACCTTGTTCATATTATCCTACAGTTATATATGGTGATAGCTCCTTCCTGGAATAGGCTTTCTATGTTAAATTCTTTTAGGCAGTTAGGGGGGAAGGTCAAAGCTTCTTCCTGAGACTTTTGTTCTTAAAAATAACCAAGCCAAAGGGACACATTTTGGGGTGTCAAATTCTGATCCCCTACACTCTCTCTCTCTGTGTTTTTGATTCTATTTCTCTAGATAACCCTGACTAATATAGGCAGTTACATGAGATCACAACATCGAGAATAGTACCTGACAGGTTGAAGGTACGTAATGTAAGATTCCTCTTCCTCTCCTCTTAAATTCCATAGTAGGCACAGGCTAAACTCCACAACGGAGGATTGAACTTTATTCTGCCCATCTATGTGTATGTGTGTGTGTGTGTGTGTGTGTGTGTGTGTGTGTGTGTGTCCCATCCCAGCCACAATCTACTGATACACTGGAGGCATTGAGAGGTAGACTGTTTAGAATGAGCTCTAGGAAGAATGAGAAAGTCAGTAAAGTTGTCCTTCCCTCACCCACCACTTCCCTAAGGAATTTGTTGAATGGGAAAAGCACCAGACTTAGAGACGAGCTTTGGTTGAGGGTCCCAGTTGTGCCAATTACGTTGAGCAATGACATGACTCCTCTCAGGCTTCTGTCACTCATCTACATAATAAAAGTAAGTAATTGCTCCTGGGTAGGCTTATTGTGAAGCCTAAATCAGATATTGCATATGAAGGCACTTTAGAGATGGAGCAGCTTTAACAGTGACAACATTATTAAGGGAATCCTGCATTTGATCTTCATATAGTCAACCCTCTACTTGGCACTCTTGTGTGGTTGCCTTCCTTACTTCTAACACATCCCAACAACAAGGACCAGGTAGCAGAAGGCTCCAGGTAGACAGTAAAAATAGAGATTCAGGGAGAATTGCAATGTGGTTTTTGTGATTTGCCCACTGATAACAATGCCAATCCCTCTGGTAAGGATATGATGAGCAGGACACAGGCAAGGATCGGACAGTCTCAGGACCCCAGAAGAAGTGACTAAATGTCATGGTGAACCCTTAGTCCTTGAATCTGAAATACTGACAGAGGAGAGAAGAGAGGCCTCTGGGTAGGGAATACGCTTCTTACGGATAAACTCTTAGAATCCCATCGAGTTCCCTGCACTGGTGGGTAAAGACAATCTATTTTACAAATGCTGGTGTATTTCAATAAGAAGTGGGGTGTTGGAGAGGGGAGGAAACTGTGCAACTTTGAGGCTGCCTAGACAGCCATAGCTCACCCAAGGCACCCTAAATGCAGAGTCTGAAGCTAATGATGTATTTTTTGTCCTGGACAGGAGTGGGTCAGGTACCACAGGAGTAGGGGTCCTCTGGGAGAATCGCTATGGAGAAGTGAGGAGGGAGGAACAAAGAAATCTCAAGAATTGCTGAAAACTTCCCCAGAGCCTGGCCTTCTTGGAGGGTTGGGCATCCCATTGCTTACTGGCGATTACCAGATGCACTCAGCTGCTCGGCGGGCTGAGATGGCAGGTGATGGTGCCTCCCTAGCCCCTCCTCTCTCTTCCCGCTGGCTGGCTCGCCTTGCATGCCCTTGCCATTTTTATTGCAGGTTCTTGCTGGCCCTGGTGGGGCAGCAGACAAAATAGGGATATCCTGTTGATTCTTTTTTCTTTTCCCCATGGAATAATTAAAATAAAAATGGAGAAGGGGAGTGAAAGGAAACGAACGGGTCATTAGATACTGGGGGAGGAGAGATGACCTGAAGCAATCTTTTCTGGTGACACCTGAGCTATTCAAGCCTGCAATTTCCTCCATGAATGTTCAGTCTCTTCACATAAGTCCCTTAATGACAGTGTGGGCGATGGATGGAGACAGGGCAGTTGAAGCTTAAAATATATGCTAAGGAGATATTAAAAGCCACATAACTACCTAGGAGTGGGGAAAACAGGTAGGAGAGCAGAGGAGATGGATAGAAGTTCTGTTCGTTGTCTATTAAGATGCTGGAATCTTCTTTTGTTCATTCTTCTATTGTTCCGCACCCCATCATACTGATTCTTCCTAATGCCTTCAGTATCTCTCCACTTCCTACTTCCAATGTCACCATGCTAGCCTAGACCTTAATAATCTTTCTCCTTGACAATTACAGTAGTAGACTTCCTGCCCCCAGGCTCTGCCACTTCCAGTCTACCCTGTAGATGTCACCAGATTGAACTTCCTAAAATATCTCTTTGCACATGTCATTTTCCTGCTTAAAAACTTCAACAGCTCTCCATTGTCTGCAAAGTAAAGGCTAAAAATCATAGCCTGGAAATCAGTGCTGCCAAAACCCTAGAGGATCTGTCCACTGTGAAGCCTACGACCAGATCTTATTCATCTTTCTGTCCCTAATACCGATATGTAAGCTTCATGCAGGAAAATAGGATTTATTTTTCATTGCTGACACATGATAAGCATTCAAGTGATAATTGTTGCATGAATTTATTAATTAACTCATTAATAGTGTATGGCATATTATATGGTAGGTGTCGATAAATCTTTGGTGAAATTGAAAGGATGAAGGGAGACAGGGAAGAAAGAAGATGCTGTGTTAAAACAGGCACAGATTGCAGATGGACGGCAGCTGCAGTTATGGCCTCTAGAATCAGAACAGAGTAGCAGAAATTTGACAGAAGGAGTTAAAGGTATGAAGGAAGCAGAGGCTTAAAGCCACCTGAGGGTCAGGTCAGATATTGAGAGTGGAAGAAAGCCAGAGAGGGAGACTGAGCAAAGTGAGGAACTACCAGCACCATTGTTTGGGAAAACAGGCAGCTGTGGAAGCAAAGTGAAGAGTAGGGGGCTTGGGAGCCCAGAGGAGAGGACCCGGAATAGTGAGCCAGCTGGGTGAGGAGGCAGGGACTCAGAGAGTGTACACCAACCAGGAGGTGCTGGGTAAGTTTTAATAGCTATTATGAATAACTTGCTTTATATAAGTCGTACTTCAATCTTGCATGTCATGAGCGTCTTTGAGACTTGGACGAAACCCGAGGACCCATTTGTTAGAAAAATAAATAAACCCATATGAGTTTGCACACAATTACAGGGGTTGAGAGATTTCCCTGAAGCCAATCTCCAGGCTAAGAAAAACTGTTTTATGTAGTCTGAACACCTCACATTTGCATTTTATCATCTATTAGCTTGAAGGTTTTTATTATCCATTAATACATTGAATCCTTGCAACTCTCCGAAATGGGTAATAAATTATTCCTATTTTGAGGAAACTGAGCCGCACTGAGAAAATATGCCTTACCCAAGCGAGAAGTAAGTGGCAATATATTTAGGGTAGAAGTCAGGTATTTTGGTCTCAAGTTGAGAGGATTTTTTTTTCCTATCATATAGCTACCCAAACAAGTTGTGCTGACATTTTCTTGTGAACCGAATGGCCCTTTTGTGAGTATCGATTGAGGATCCACTGGGTCTCAGGCACTGTAATAGGCACTGGGGATCCATCGGGGACAAAAACGAGCACCATTCCTGCTTTTGTGGCGATCCAGACCCAAATCGAGGTCAGTGTCTTCCCAGCGCAAAAGACAGGACCGGAACATGTTCTGGTCATAAAGTATTGATTCAGATGTTCAATGCTTAATGAAAAAGCATATTCCAGGAGGCAGCATCCTAGGGACTAGTTGTTGTCAAAGGAAGGTTTTATGTCAACTAATACCCAATGAACATTCATTCTTCATCACTAGCTAGCTAATCATGGACTCCACTAATTTTCATTTCTTTTTTTCATTCTTCTATCTAAACATTTTAAACTTGAAGCCTCTCTGTTTCCCATCTCAACAAAAGATATACGTCCCAGTTAAAATATCTACCTTGTGGTTGTTCAGAAGAAGACTAATAACCAGACTGAGAGTCAGGAACCCAGTGCCCCAGGACCAACTCTGTCATTATGGTGTTCCTATCTTCTCCTTGGGCCTCAGTTTCCTCCCCTGTAAGTAAAGCAAGTCTGTATGTTTCTGTGCTCCTCTGTCCTAAAGTGCTATGGATGCCTGAGAGCTTTGCGCCTGTCTGAGAGAAAACTTTTATAATTGCAAGATGGTGAGACATAGATGGTGAGAGAAAACTCACCCCTGCAATTAGTAGCTGCCCTCCTTGGTTCTGGAAACTGAACAGTTCTCAGCTGAGTGGGATGTAGGAGGCAGGGAGTGCAAGAGGCAGGACGAAAGCTTGGTTTCTCATCAGAGAAGGAGCAAGACAGATCAGTGGGTTGGAGCGGGGAGTGTGAATTGTTGGGCTATATCTCCTTATGAAAAGGTCAGTGCCCTGCCAAGCCAGGGCTGCAACATGGTGGCCTTTTAAAAAGCAGACAGCTGGAGAGGCTGCCACAGAGCTCAAAATTGTGGGATGAACTCAGATTCTTGGTGTGTCAGAGCAGCAAGGGACCTGGCTGCACTGGTGGAATTCCTCTCTTCTAATTTGTAGGCTGGGACACTGAGGCCCAGAGGGTGTAGCTGGGAGAGGGGGCATGCCTGTGGCTATAAAGCTTACAGTCAGCAGAGCAGTGACTACACCTTAGGAACTTCCCATTGCTGCTTAAATCAAAGGGAATTTCCCCTTTGTTCTGCTTATCGCCGCCTTTAATAAACTCATTATTTTTCTTCCATCTGCTACTTGCTTAGCATCTCAGTATAGATAAAATGTGGTAATAAGTTATCCCTTCTTGACAGCAGGGAATCTGACACTTCAAAACGGAAGATGTGACTCATTTAACCTTTAGGTATGTTTTTTAAGAGTTATTTTGTAAATGATTAAGTGTTTATAATGAGAGTTGACAAAATTATATCTTTGGTTTGAATTTTCAATTTAAATACACTCTCCTCCATTCATTTTCTTCTCTGTTCTCCACCTGGTCAGAGCTCTCTCTCCAATGAAAATGTTAAAAGCCTCTCTCCCTGCCTGTACCTGAAACATCTCTGGATTCTCACCAGAGAATGTATTGGCCCCCACCCCATAGAAGGCCTTACCCTCCTAGACTGATTAATACCACACCTTCCCCACTTGCCAACCTCACCCTGATCCATTGAAACATTGTCATTGGTTAACGCAATCCAGGCGGGCCAACTTGCCTTTGCACCTTAAGAGCAAGTAACTCTGGGCAAATTATTTAACCTCTTTGTGCCCAGTTTGATTCTTCTGGAAAATGGAGCTAAAGATAATTCTGAACACTTGGGTTATTGTAGGGCTAAATAAAAATAATAGTTACTGTTTGTCCAACACTTATTCTGTACCAAAGCAAGCACTTTACACATCTGATTTCATTCACTTATCATAATCATTTTTATTACTACTTCCATTTTACAGCTAAGGAAATAGGGCCAGAGAAATCCCAGAATCACCCAGGTGGCAGAGTATTTGAATAACCAAGTCTGTGTAACTTGAAGAACTGTGCCGTTTCCTAGCACACTGCATGGATTCCTATATGCTATATTCGTTCTCAACCTGGGCGATTTTGCCCCCCAGAGGACATTTGGCAATGTCCAGAGACAATTTTAGTTTCACAACTGGGGAGAGACACTACTGGCATCTAGTGGGTAGAGGCCAGGGATGCTGCAAAGCATCCTATAATGCACAGGGCAGTCACCCACAACAAGGAATTATCCAGCCCAAAGTATCAACAGTGATAAGATTGAGAAACTCTGCTGTGTTATATTCCAGGGTATGAATTTACCATGATTCATTTTGCTAGACGGACATCATATGGTGCTTGCAGAGGGTTGAGTACACAGTATTCAGTAAGTGTCAGCTATCATTATTATTATTGTTACTTCTAGACCTGCTTCACACTTTGCCTCCCCTCTTTTGAGGTTATTCCTGATACCTGCTAGAGAGAAGTAACATTTCTCTCATCTCTTTCAATAACCCTTTACTTTCTTTAGTATTTGATACTCATTATTTATTATAGCCATTTATGCACATTCTTTATCCTCTTTAATAAGCTGCCAGTTTCCCAAGGGAAGCAGTTGTGCTTGTTTTCTTCTGTATCTCCCCATGAATTTAGTACAGTGCTTGATCCATCCTCACTGAGTTGGAGAAACTGAATAATTTTCTGAGGAAAGGGGGTCAAGGATTATTCTGCCTATTTCATAGCTGAGGAAATGGGCTCAGAGTACCCAAGTTATTTAAGGCTACATGACTTGTGAGGGATGGAGCTTGTACTGGATCTCACCTCAGAGATCAGCATGACCTTGTTTAGCTATTTGTGTAATCAGTTACAAACCACCAGAACTGCAGCCCATTCTTTTAGAGAGAAGTTCCTAAGAGAACCTTGGGATTCAACAAGCAAAAATAATAAGGAAATCAGTTCCAATGTGCATCTGATATGGAGCTGTCTATTGCGGGGTCCATAAAATATAGCTGGACAGCGATTATCGTGAAGGTCAGTCCATGCAGAAAATTCAGGCAGGGAGTCCAGGCACCTGGATGTGAGGCCTGACTTGAATTAGCTTGTTGTGCAGCATTGGAAAAGCTATGGTACCTCTTTGCTCCTCACTTTCCTCACCTGTCAAATAGGGACATAGTGCCCATCCTAACCAGCCCATAAGGTTGCTGTGAAGAAATGTGTAATAAATAGTCAATCCTCATTGTTCACAGTAGGCATGTTCCAAAACTCACTGCAAATACTGATAGCAAATACCAAACTGTTGCTCCTAAGGGAAATGCAGGGTTGGGTTGCTGTGAATCTCTGATCACAAAATTTTCATCAACTGATCAATATATAAACTTGTTTTACGTGTGTTTCTTTTAAAGACACCTTACATAATAAATTTTGTTGATTCATTAACATTGAACTTACGGCCAACAGCACTATAACTCATGCCTGAATGAAGCTTATCTAACAGATCTGTTTTGTCTAGAAGGCACATTGTAGCCTTCTTGAGCCTAGGAATATCAGACAGCATTACAGTACTATGCTTGGGAGTCATTTAAACAGTGAAATCACCAAGAAAAGGCACAAAAATGTGAAAAACATGGCACTAAATTTACCACAAAAAGGACCCTGTTACTAGTACGAGAGCCGAAATAAGAAGGCAGAGCATCACCTTGTTTAATCTCAGCTGGGAACATGCACATTGGAATAAAATTTTTTCACCACTCTGCACATATCTGTGAGTGACCATGAAAGCACAGGAGTATTGATTTGTGGTTACAAATAAATTTTAGCAAGCGGGCAAATTTGCAATTACAGAATCCATGAATAATGAGGATCAACTGTACACAAGCTTAAAGAATTGAGTTTTCATAAGAAAACAATGATGGGTAACTCACAAGGAGAAGATTTTAAAAATGGCCAATGAATGTTTGAAAAGATGTTCAACATCATTAGTCATCAAGGAAATAAAAAGTAAAACCAAAATGCAATACCACTACACATCTACCCAAATGGCCAAAATATAAAAGGGTGATGACATGGAATGTTGGCAAGGACGTGGAGCAACAGGGACTCTCAGTACTGCTGATGGACGTGTACAGTTGGCTCAACCACTTTGGAAACCTATTTGACAGGATATATGAAAGTTGACCATAAGCCAACATTATGGCCCAACAATTCCACTCCTAGATATGTACTCAACAGAAATGTATACACATGTTTACCAATTACATGAATACGGGGCAGTCATCTCTAATTGCCTAGGAGTGGAAAGAAACTAAATGTCCATCTAGTAGAAGAAAAAAAAAATGTGGCTAAATTCACAATGAAATACAACACAACAGCAAGAATGAGGAGACTACAGCTATGCTCAACAACACGGATGACTTTCATAAACATAATTTTAAACAAAAGAAGCCCGACATAAAAAGGGCATACATGCTGTATAATTCCGTTTTTATAAAGTTTAAAAATAGGCAACATCTACGTGAAGTGTTAGAACTCAGGAGAGTGCTCTTGGGGCAACAATGACTGGAATAGGCCTGAGAAGTATTCTCAGAAAACACACAGAGAGTGTGTTTTCATAGTTTGCCTAACAATAAAAATTACTGATGACACTTCTTGAAATTAGAAAATCACCAGATCCCACTCCAGGTCTAATGTATTAAAATCTCCAGGGGAAGGTACTGGACATCAGATGTTTAAATAGATGATTTTACAATCAGCCACAATTGACATGTATTGACTAGTATGTGTATAAAGGAGTCTGATTTTATGTGGTGTCTAACACAGAACATGGACTTAATAAATGGTAGCTCTCTTCATTTTTAGGTACAGTTGCCTCCATTTTATAGATGAAGGACTGAGGTTCAGAGAGGGAAAATGACTTACCTAAGGTCACAGCTGGAAGCAGACATTTTATATACGTTATCTCACTTTGTGCTAATTACCACTCAGGGCAGTAGATTCTATGCTCACCTTACCCAGGAGCAAACTGTAGCTCAGGGAACTTAACTTACCCAAGGACATTTAGCCAGGAAATGGTAGTCAGGTCAATCTAGCTCATGGAGCTCTGACTGAGTCACTTCTCAAAGTTCTGCCAGAGGTTAGGAAGGGTAGAAGAAAGGCAAATCCAGGAGCACAGAAGGCAGACTTTATTTTTTTTACTCATCAGGTGCCTGGCCTTTAACATATACTCTTTCTTCCTACTCATCACCTTCCCTTCTGAGCAATTAGGGCAGGCTGCATACTTCCCCAGTTCTTCCATCTTTAACTAGAACAGGTGGGCAGGAATGGAGCTGCTTGGATCTTGGTTTATATGACCTATGTCTAGGATTGTTGTAATCTGTGCCATTTACCCTCACAAATAACCTACCTTATTTGGACTGCTGTCATCACTGATTGCAGGAAATCTGAAGCTAAAAGGCAGTCTCATTACAGCTTTGGGAAAATCCTTTAATCTTTTTGGAAGGTAGTTCTTGGGACGTCCCTGTTTGAAACACAGCTTCCTCTTGTCCATCACCTTCTTGGCTATGTAATATCTCTGGGAGTCGAGATGATGGCTGGAATCTATTTTGCAAGAACAAATGTCCTCAGCATTGTTTCATTATTATTGTCAAAGAACAGGAATGCTTCTGTCTCAGACTACAGTGAAGACGATAATTTCTGACCCCTTTTGCTCATAGAGTAGAATAATCTTCAATTTCATTGCCTACCACTTTTACTAGTTCACCACCATTGGTTACAAACCAGGACCATATTTTGCTAGTGGGCAGAATCTTCATACCTTAAAGAAAAGAAACAAGCACTGACCTACATTTTTTGACTTCCTATACTTATATGTAGTCCACTTCCTCTAATCAGTGCTCATCTATTTGTACTTTCTCCTTGAGTAGGAAGCCCAAAAATCTCTACTTTGTTTTTTTTGGCTGTTTCAGAGGTCTGGATAGGGGCTACACAATTCAGGCCACCTTAATACTAGAGACCACAGAAAAATGTATTCTTTCTTGTCTGTTTCATTCCTTTTTTTCCTATGACACAGGTGAACTTAATTTTTATGACATTGCAAGGGCAACATCACGACGTTGAATAAAGCTTCAATGGTAAAGAGGTAGAAACCCTCACTGAAGACTACCAGTTAATCTAAAGTCTCCAGTCTAGTTTTTATCAAGAAAGCCATAACTGGTTTTAGCTTGCTTAGTACTCATAGGCTTATAATTCCCTGGCCAGAGGACCTCTATCATATGCCCATATACCACCATCATGATAGTCATCTCATGTTTATCATTGTCACCATAATTATCTTTATTCTCAACATTAGAAAGTCTTGACCACTACTGACTAAAAGCCTTGAGCACCATTGACCGGTATCCTAATATGTTGGCAACATATGCTTAGTATATTGAGTGGTCGCCAGGGGCACAGATCTCTCGTCATTTAGACATGATTGACACAGTCCAGCCTCCATTCCCTCCTCCTCCCGGGGGATCATTCACAATGCAGATCTGATCATGTTTACTTACAGTTCTAGATGAAACACAAAGATGACGAAGAACTTTCAGTGCTTATGCAATCCCTCCTTCCCTGGGAGGGTCCTAAATAGAGATGCTGAGCATTAAGCTGGAGAAGTGGAAAACCAACCAGACTTGGTGTTGGAAAAACCAGCTGCAGCCATTTTTGTAACATTCTGGCTTTGATCAAATATTACAGTTTTGCTCTGAGCAATTTTGCTCCTAATCATTTAACTCACATGTGGTGGCGAAAGGTACGTTTATTGATCATGTTTTAGATTCATTGACATTCAGCCCAAACATTCTGGCCTTGTAAGAACAGTCCAATTTCCCAATGCCTGCAGGCAGTTGCTAAGCTGTTGTGTTTCAGAGAGCGGAAAAGACTCTCTTTGTGCAAGAGAGAGAAATTCCTAAGTCGAGAGGATGGAGAGGAGAAGAAAGGGGAGGAGGAGGAGAAGGGAAAAAGGAGGAGGAAGAGGAAGCCAAAAACTCTTCTGTGCCCTTGCTCAGCTTTTCTATTCCAAAATGGGGTTGGGCGTAGGGTCATATGGCTGAAGTGTGAGGGGATATATGGAACTAGGGCAAGCTTGTCCTTAAGGGGCAGGTTGGCACAAAGAATAGAACATTGCCTTTGGAACCAGACAGATTGAGATCTGAGACCTGGCTCTGCCACTCATCTATTGCATCACTTTGGATAAGTTTCCTTGCTTCTTAGCTATAAAATAGGGATAAAATCTTTGTCTTTCAAAGGTTGCTATAGGGATTATAGGAAATATATCTATTATAGGTGCTTGGCTTTCAATAAAAGACAACTACTAGTATCCTTTAATTCCAGATATTGAGTAGACAGCAAGGACACAAAAATAAATAGGATCCACACCTGTCTTCTAGGTGCTCAGTATATAGTAAAGGAGATGCAACATTACCTGGTTGCTCTAATAAAGCCGGCCGATTATAAATCCATGTTTGACGAGAGCATCACAGTTATTCCTGTCATTCAAGTAGAAAACTTGAGGTCATCTCAACTCTTTTCCATCTCTCTGTCCCACATCTAATTGTTCCCTAAGTCCCATCACCTGTACTGCTAAAAGATTTCTCAAATCAAAACTTATTTCTATGTCTGTTCTTTCTACCCTTGCCATAGTTCTGGATATAATTATCTCTATCCCAGGCTGTTGCTTCCTAACTGGTCTCCTCCGACCTTTCTCCACTTTAATTCATTTTCCAAGCAAGTTATCTTTTTGAAATAGCTCAAATTCTTACCAACATTTGGTTATTCTATATCATCTACTAAACAGGGTTTCATTGCTTGTCTCAGTCGTCAGGATCGTCAACATTTAGGTTCTGACGTCCTTTCATACCAATGGTTCTCAAATGGGGGTGATTTTGCTCCCCAGGGGAGAGTTTTGGTTGTCACACCTTGGAAGGGGGGATGCTACTGATATTTAGTGAGTAGAGGCCAAGGATGCTGCTTGATATTCTACAGTGCACAGGACTACCACCCACGACACAGAATCATTTGGTCCGAAACGTCAGTAGTGCCGTTATTGAGAAAACTTGCTTTACAGCTGAGGTAATAGTCTTGAAGAATACGCACAGGCCAGAGCAAGGCTGGAAACAGAAAAACTAAGCACTAGGTTGCTATTGCCTGTCAATAGATGGAAGGCTAGGAGAAAGCAGATGGAGTGTTGGCCAGAAGGAGAGGTTCAAGAAGGAGTGTGCCCTTCTTTATAGGATTTGCTCCGCAGTAGAAAATGAGCATGAACAACAAAGGAATTAGGCTGTGCTGGGCACTGGGTAGAAAATAATCTTCTGGAGAACACTGGTGCAATGCACATGGGTCAGGTTTGGGAGAGGAATGTTGCATTTTCTCTAGGATGCCTTCACTCTTCTTTTCTGTTAAGAAAGTACGTGTAGCAAACAGGTTAATCATCTCTCCCAGAGGTAGGAACAGAGATTGGTGATAAGTAAATGCAAAAATATATAAGACCACTTCTGGACCTGCAAATTTATAACGTTGAAATATAAGAGCTAATTAATTCAAGTAACAGAAATTCAACAATAGCAATGATGATAATCCTAACAATTATGATAGTGGTTTAGATTAATATATCACCTTTAACCTGAAGAGTCTGATGAAATAAAGGAATCTGAATTAAGTTTCTATAGTGATATAAGAAAGCGTGTGATAAAACCTTTAGGGATGCTATTTTTGGATGAAATATAAATTTCTAAAGTTACAGATGCAAGGCAGAAAAATAAGCCACCAAATGTGAGATAATTGGAAAGGAGAATTTAATGAGATTTATGCAATGAAGATACTAAGAGGGCCACAGACACACACCTTCCCAGCATGTGAATAAACAGCTAAATTTCTTAGGTTGCTGTGGCTGATTTGTACCTCCATTAGGACCTCTGTGAGATGACATGCGTAATTAATCATTAATATTATTATTAATATCTCTTAATATAGAAGATGGATCATTGTGTACCTAAATTGCACCCTGCCTTGGCTGTTACCTAATTAAAAAACTGAGACCCACAGTCAGAGAGAAATATTAATGGCATGTAATTTAGTTTAAACCTTAGTTCACAAAGAGATCCCAAAAATAATTGTATGTTTTGCCATGAGGAATCCCTGTTATGCAAAACCCATTTGGGGACCAGTTCCCTTGCTCCTCATATCAAATGATGTCTGTTTCATATTAATATGTTTATTTGATCTCAAGTTGTCAATAAGACCATTAGAGAACATTGAGCCTTGGGGACTGAGAAGGAAGAGTAAAGACACAAGTGTAAATTACAGGGTGAAATGAGGAATTTATTTTTAACCTCATGGAGGATTGGACTTTAATGAGACACTACTTTAGGGCTGAAATGGAAGGTTGGCAGCAAGAAAAAAAAGTCAAACATGATTATTAACCCAGTCTTATTTTTACAGGATGCTTTCTAAATGACTATAGCTTACATTTGGGTAATACTGAGCAAATTATATGTAGAACACCTATATATGGGTTATTTCATTTCACGTTCACTCCAAGTTAGCTATCAGGCGGGGCAGAAGGCACCATCCCCAGTTTATAGATTAGGAAACAAATCATTCAGAAAATACAAGTGATTTCCTTAAAGTCACATAGTGAAATACCCTGTCCCAACCCGGCCTGTCTAAAGTAGGATTTTTTGGGAGGGGGGGTCCTAGATGACTATTAAAGTCACTTTTAAACTTGGTATTTTATTTTTTATTTAATTAGTTTGTTTATTTTAGCTGAGGAAGATTTATCCCGAGCTAACATCTGTGCCAATCTTTCCCCTATTTTGTGTAGGTGTCACCGCCATCCTGTGGTGGTGTGTGCCCGGGATCCAAACCCCATAACCCAGGCCACCAAAGTGGAGCATGCCAAACTTAACCACTATGCCAAGGGGCTGGCCCCTAAATTTGGTATTTTAAAATAATATGTTTACAAAATATTTTACATTAAGAAAGTACTGTATGATTTGTATACTGTTTCTGAATCTATTATCTGATTTGATCCTCACGACAACCCTTCAAGCTGAGTACTATTATCTCTAACTTAAAGATTAAGACACTGATGCTGAAAAAGTTTAAGGGATTTGCCCAAGGTCACCATTTTGGGGGCATGGCTGAAATTCACATCCATGTGTCCTGAGCCCAAATTCAGTGTAAGGTTCTATTATTCTTATCCTGGAATGCAGCTAAGATGTCAGTGAATATCAAAGTGCTAGGACTATTTGACTTTTATTAAGACACTTGGAATTCTAATGCCTTTAAGAACCAGATAGATGAATCCGTCGTAAAGAAATTGCAGGTTCTGCCTGGGATAGGGGAAGGACTTCAGTCTTGGCTATACTGCCTTTCCATATACCCTAAGCCTTAGAGTGTGGCCAGCTACCCACTTTCTTAGGATATTCTGATAGTAAAACTGACCAATCTGATTCCACCATTCTTATGGAAAAAAATACAAAAAAGTAAACGTACAAAACAAAAGTCAGTTAACCTTTTTTCTAGGAGACTGGAGCGCGGGAGGCTATAGAGAAGTCATTTATCATTTTAAAAGTGTTTGTGTCCCTTTAAATGCAATCTTTAATGACTTATGACTCCAGCGACCCTTCTTGATTACTGCCTGTTGCCATTCATTATCACCATGGAAACAGCACTGTTGCCAGCTGTGTGCTTGGTGGTGGGATGGAGACGGTGCTGTTGACTGGGGACAAGAGGCTAGTACATGTGGGACTCTGGATTTGTAGGAGTTTTTTTGCAAGAGGAGAGAAATTGTGAGGACACGGCTCCCTCCCTCCCATAGCAAGCCCCTAGGTGGGGTGTAATCCAGAGAGGAACACCAGAGCAGATGGTCTCAGTGCCCTCGTCTCTCTCTGGGAAGAAAATAAAATGAGATCAGAAACACTCCAGTCTGGATGCTAATCCACCAGGCAGCAGAAGGCATGAGGAAGGGGCAAACTGTGTGCAAATTTCATTAACACAATTTCTCATGGAGAATCTTCAAGCATGTGAGCCAATCTACTCAGCTGCCTTATTCCTGAATCTCTAGTGTATTACATCTCCAAGAGTGATCTGCAAAATCCACACGGCCTCCCCTACCTGACTCAGTCTTAATTTCACCCCCGTCTTCCTTCTAATTGGTTTTCTTCCCTTCTCTTCACTCTTTCCTGTATATGCCCCTTGAGCCTTTCATGCCTGCCCACTGTCCCTTATCTTTCCTTTCATATCCTAGCAAGATAAACTAGGAAGGGAAGGAGACATAACCTGCTCCAACCTCTTCCTGTTATAGACAAGAAAACTGACATCCAAAGTGTCAGGAACTCCCCGAAGCCACTCCCAGAGCTCTTGGCAGAGTTGATACTAAAACCCAGGACTCTGAATACCCAGCCCAGTGCTGCTTCTGGCACACGGTGTTGCTCTGTCGTATTTCCCCCTCCTTTCCTGGGCTAATTCTTGGCCACATGGAAATATAGTCAAATCTCAACTCTCTAAGCTAATTATTATTTAGTGCAGAGTAATCCTTGCTTTCATGGAGTGTTTCTCTCTCCAGGACTTGGTTTGCTCCAGAGACATTAGAGAATTCATTCTCAGGAGATACTCAAGGGAGAGGGGAGTGGGGTCAAGATGGCTTAGTCATCTTTCTACTTTATTTAGAGTGAGCATTCAAGTCCCAGGACATGGAAAGACTCAAAATGGGAATATAAAAAAGTGCTAGAAAAATCAGAATATGATCACTCAGCACTGCTGAACTCTGCTTGGGCTGCAGGCTGCTGGGGAAAAGAGAGATGCCATCTCAGGGTTTGCTGAAAAATGTTTCACACAAATATCATTTGGTTAGCAAAGGGATTTTTTACACATGACATTACATTTGCCTTCTAAGGTCTCTGGAGAACACCCACATCGATGTGTGGTGTTAAGATAGAGGCAGGCTGGTAGAGTAAAAAGTGCACAGAACTTGGGGACTGTTGGACCCCAGACCTGGCTCTGCAGCTGAGCTTCAATGAAGCTGTGATTAAGCCCTTCCCCACCCAGACCTCTATGGCCTTGTTTGTGACAATAGGTTATGGGTCAGGGTTATCCCCTAGAAGACCTCTTCCAACCTCAGCCTAATAGTAATGACAATAGCATAGGCAGGAATTGCTACCCTCTATTTAGCTCTACTTTGTACTAGGAACTTTGCAAGCATTTTTATCCCATTAATGCTTACAATCTCTCACATAGGCAGGTATTGTTATCCCAATTTAGAAATAAGGAGATGGGTTCAAAGAGATTAAGGAACTTGCCTACAGTCATTACCTACTAATTTAAACAGCAGAGCTAGGATTCATGCCCAGGTCTGTAAGGCCAATACCACTTTACCCAATGACAATGCCTTTGAACTGCCTATGATTTTGCTATCCTCTCTGACTTTTAAAAGCCATATATTAATTAATTTATTTATTCATTAATTTATCCAATGAGTATTCATTGAGTGAATAATATATGAAAAATTTTTTCTTTGTAATATTTTTATTTCAGACTTATACAAAGGACTGAATATTTTACCACTTCTCTTGAAGGTAATTTGTCTCTCTTGATGGTACCTTTGAAACCAAGAACGAAGAGGTTAAAAATTCTTCCCTAGAGGGCTGGCCCGGTGGCACAGTGGTTTAGTTCGTGCTTGGCAGCCCAGGGTTTGTGGGTTCGGACCCTGGGCGCCCGCTGACACACTGCTTGTCAGCCATGCTGTGGCGGCGTCCCATATAAAGTAGAGGAAGATGGGCACGGATGTTAGCCCAGGGCCAGTCTTCCTCAGCAAAAAAAGAGGAAGGTTAGCAACAGATGTTAGCTCAGGGCTGGTCTTCCTCACAAAAAAAAAAAAAACAAAACAAAACAGAAAACTCTTCCCTAGAGCAAAAACATTGAGATTAGCTTTGCTAACTGCCGCTGTGCATACTCAGCATAATCAACTGTTGTTTGAAACTAACCAGGTCTTTCTGTCCCTTCTTAGAGTATGAGTGCACTGTCTTTCCCAGGAAGTCAAGGTTCAGGTGTCAAGATTCAGCCTCACAAGGCCAAACTCAGGCTGAAGATGAAAACTAACCAGAAAAGTCCAGATGGTCGAGGGAAAAAAAATTCAGCCTTCAAGGCCAAATGCAGGCTGTTGGGAAGTCACCAACCAACAAGGCCTCGTGCTCTTCCTCCCCTACCTAAAACCCAGGATGAAAAGCTCGACCTTTTTCCCTTCAAGGAGGTGGATCTGAGTTCTAACTCCCATCTCCTTGTCTGGCTGCCTTTTGATAATAACAAACCCTCTTTCCTTGCCACAAGCCTGAAGTTTTGGTTATTGGCCTTACTGTGTGATGGGTAAAGGAACCTGTGATGGCATCCAGTAACACTTTGTTTAATATGAATATAGCCACTCCAGCTTTCATTTGATTAGTATGGTATATCTTTTCTCTTCCTTAGACTTATAATCTATTTGTGTATTTACACTTAAAGTATGTTTCTCATCGACAGTGTATACTTGGGTCTTGTTGTTTTAGCCATTCTGACAATCTCTGCCTTTTAACTGGAATATTGGGACAATTGATATTTAATGTAATTATTAATATGATTTGGTTTGTCTACTACTTTCTATTTGCTTAATGTTTGTTCCATCTGTTCTTTGTTTCCTTTTTCCTCTTTTCTGCTTTCCTTTGGATTGAGCATTTTTCATGATTTTGTCGTATCTCTTTTGTTGGCTTATTAGATAAGGCTCTTTGTTGTGTTATTTTGATGGTTGCCTTAGGGTTTACACTGTAACTTATACCAGGTTATCTTTAAATGGCATTATGCCACTTCCTGTATAGTATAAGGACCTTACAATAGTATGCTTTCATTTCTCTCTTTCCCTACATTTGTACTTTTTGTGTGTGTGTGTGTGAGGAAGATTAGCCCTGAGCTAACTTCCGTTGCCAATCCTCCTCTTTTTGCTGAGGAAGATTGGCCCTGGGCTAACATCCATACCTGTCTTCCTCTGCTTCGTATGTGGGATGTCGCCACCGCATGGCTTGACAAGCTGTGCGTTGGTCCTCGCCTGGGATCCGAACCTCCGAATCCCAGGCCGCCAGAAGTGGAGTGCACAAACTTAACTACAACGCCACCAGGCTGGCCCCTGAACTTTATACTTTTTCCCTCAAACATTTTACTTCTATTTATATCATAAAGCTCAAAATATATTATTATTTTTGCTTCAAATGGTCAATAACGTCAGTATTTTAAGACTATTTTTAAGGGCAGTTTTAGGTTCACAGGAAAATTAAGAGGAAGGAACTATATGCAATCTTTTAAGGAGGTGGGGATACAGTGAGGAATGAAAGAGACAACCCCCCTGTCCTCCTGAAGCTCACAGTCTGTGTTATGTGTGTGGGGAACAGTAATCAGATAAATCTGCATGTCACTTTAGATAGAGATCAATATTCTGAAGAAAACAAATAGGATGGCAGGATAAAGCCAATTTAGATGGCCTCTCTGAGTGGGTGACATTTAGGCTGAGACCTGAAACGTAAGAATTAATCTTAGTCATTCAAAGAGCTGGGAGAGAAGGATGTCAGGTAGGGAGAACAAAGTCCTGAGAAGGGGAAGAGCTTGATGTGTCTGAGGAAGAGCAAGAAGAGTGGAGAGCAGGGGTGTGGGGTGGGGTGAGGAATGAATCCTAGGGAGCAAAGAAGAGGGTGGAAGGTGATCTGGTCAGAGGGGTAGACAGGAGCCAGATGAGTGCAGTCTGAAGGTGCTGTAAGGTCATGGGATTCCATTTTAAGTGTGAGGAGACATCAAAGAATTTAAACATATATAACCAAGATGTATGTATGTGAATACACACTCTCTGAAGTATAAACATGCAATAGTTTCAATTCTTCCTACAACAACCTGAAGTATACTCTGTGAAAGTCTCTTTAACAACTTCTTGGTCTTGTTCCCTTACTTCTGAGCCGCTTTTAGCTATTAGAACATTCTAGCTATTATATTTAATTCTTAGTCCCAGGCTCCTCAATATTAATCTCAAACTCTCTTTAACAATTTTGTCTTCTCAGCTCCCCAGTACAGAGTAGGCCTATCCAAGGCTCTAGTGCAGGGGCCAGCAAAGTTTTTCTGTAAAGGAACAAATAGTAAATATTTTAGTCTTTGTAGGCCATATAGTCTCTGTCGCAACTATTCAACTCTGCCATCGTAGTGTGAAAGCAGCCATAGACAATTCATAGATGAATGAGTGTGGCTGTATTCCAGTAATACTTATTTATGCATACTGAAATTTTAATTTCATACAATTTTCAGATATCTTGAAATTTTATTATTTAAAAAATTTTTTCTAACCTAGCTCATAGGACACATGGAAACAGGCAGGATTTGGCTTACAGGCCATAGTTTTCAGATCCCTGTTCTGGTGATTTGTAGTTAGAGGAGGTGTATGGGGTATATGGTTCACTTTTACACAATTTACCTCTCTTCTATTTTTATGTCTTCCATCTGGTGAGCAAGGCCAGGGGAGATGGAGGTTTTCTACATGCTGGCCCATGGTCAGTTTGCTGTACTCTTGCTGTTGGATGTCACCACTCTTCAGGCTAACATTGAATAGGAGTAGTAGAAACTGTCAATGTCCACCCATGTTCCCTCAGACCGTATCTTTTTCATATAAGTTGTTTGGCTTCCAACTGTCAGCACCCATATTCCTTTGCTTGAAGGGATTCTCTGGCTGCCAGAGCCCACTCTTCCTATGCAGTAGCAGATTGAAAGTGGTGGGGAATTAATATGCCGTCAGAGCAGCCCTCAAGCGTTCCTCAAGCAATGATTGACAGGAGGGGGTGGATAAAAACCCCAACTCCCTCTCCACGTGGATGACCCTGAGAGGTGTGGTCCACATTGGTCCCAGCAGGCTTCAGCTACAGCTGTCCTCAGTGGTAACTTGCTTGATAACTTATTTTTTATTGATTGCCTACCTAGCCCCATTTCACTTCCTTACTTCCTTACAGATGTTTTTTTAGGATCACCTCCCTGATTAACTACTTGAACTCCTTGTCTCAAGGTCTAGTTTTAGGGAAATCCAAACCAAGGTAATGGGCATCTAGACCCTCTGCGTCAGCCAGTGTTCAATGGTGGCCCTCTTCTGAGACACATCATGGGAACTTGGAGGTCTCAACTGGGGTCTGTCTGTGAATGGTTAAAATAAATGTCATCTTCAAATATATGAGATTTATCACAGAGAGGATGGATTTGATTTAAATCCACATGGCTCTAGAGGACAAAAATGGGATCATCAAGTAAACATATGGAAGGGATAGCTCAAATAAGGAAGAGAGTTTTCATAGTCACAGTTATCATTAATTAACTTGATCTACCCCATCCTAGTGATATCCTAATCAATGGATATATCCACATGAAATTTAGCTGGCAACTTCTTGGTAGGGATATTAAGGAGTATTCAGTCAACTGAGGTTAAATAGGCAGACACTTTAAGGTTCCTTCACATTCTTGCATCCTTGCATCTTGGGATTAAATATAGAAATCCTGAAGCACTGGGAAAGGCAAACAAGCCAAATGTCGGGAATTGATGCATCACAGAAAACAATCTTTATCCAAATTGTGATGACAGAGTTTAGGAAATTGTTCCCTATCCAAAAGCTCATAGCTGGCGTCACAAGATAGTTTCCCAAGGATCCTGAGATTGTAGATGTGGAGATCAGTGACTCATAGCCCAGTCTGCCACCTCTTCATACCTGAAGAGAAATTGATCCAGAGTTGGAGAACCATAATCTCCCCAAGGGAGAATTATGGCACCATTATCTTGCCCTCCAGTGTCTCTTTCTCTCCTTCTTCCCAGAGAAAACTGTGTGCCAGAAGTAAAAGATTTTTATTGCTCTCAAAATCATGTCAAATATTTATTGAGGTAATTCTCCAGTTGTCACCACCAATTGCAAACCTTGGTCACGTTATAAATCATATTAGTGTCATATTTATTGAAGAGATCTGTCTGACTTGAGCACTTGGTTAGCAGGCCTTTCTTATTCCCTAGAGAAGGGAATTTTAAAATTTCATGTGGAAACTGGCAAGGGTGATGGAGATTAGGGGTTGACCAAAAAGTACCAGAAAGAGAATGAATTATTAGAATCTTAAACAATGGAGTTAGAGACATTTCATAGAAGGTCAGAGTTAAGTCCTGTGCTTTAATGTTGAAGGGAAGGAAGGAAGTAGCACATAAGCCATGGTGCCAGTAGACCAGAGTTCTTGTCTCAGTTCTATCCCTATTTCACTGAGAAACGACAAGTCAGTCAGTTCCCTTCACTAAGTTTCAATTTTTTCATCTTTAGAGTAAAAGGTCTGGACCACTGATTACTAAGTTCTCTTCAGCTTTAAAATTGTGTGATTTACAGCTGCATCTATTATTATCCTTTTCCAAAGTATTTTTCCTATACATTCACTCAATAATGTGAGATGAATACACACATGACAAATATATATACACAAATAGATGTATATATGTGTGTGTTTATATATATGTTTGTGTATATATTTGTTGACATGTACATATTGATACATGTATGTAGATGGGTGTTTGTGTTCATATAAATATACACTTATAAATAAATATATACAATCAGATATATGTGTGTGTATGTACACACACACGCAAATATAATATGTGTGAGTACAAGAAAATAAAAAAGGAGACTGAGAAATATCTAGTGGAGGGATACAATGTCAAAATAAGTTAGAGGTGGGGAAAAGAATTGCCTCATTTTCATCAGATGAAGAAGGCTTCTTGGAGGAAGTAGGCTTTAATTATTTAACTGAGGAACGCTAAAATCTAGATAGTTTGATGGTGATGGGCAGTGTGTAGTCACATCATTAGCACAAATATCTTGAGAACAGATTTGGATTGGGGTGTGACAAGTCTTTTAAGATGGCATGAAAATCATCATGAAAATGGGCTCGGGAAGTTAGATTTCAATATCAGTTGTGTTTCAGCAATCTACTTTTTCTGAGCATCTATTTTCATCCAGGTGCTAGGAATACCTGGAAATTAGGAAAATAAATAAGATTTATTAGGAAAATACATGCAAGAAAAATAAGATGTGATTTCTGCTTTCAAGAAGTTGACTGCATGATGAGGAATAGTGATTAAACAGAGTTTAATTATTAAAATGTGTACTAAGTTCAGAGGAACAAAAAAGGCATTGAGAAGGAAATAAACACAAAAAGAACAGACAGCATGAAAAGCTTGATGGCAAGTAACAGAGACAACTGGGTGATGCAGAGACCATACAGTCAATGTTGACGAAGCATGAAGTGAAGGACAAAGTATGCTGCAGAGGCAGTAGAAACAGCAGATTGTGAAAGAATTTTAAAAAGTGTTAAGGATATTGCAGTTTATCATGTTTTATGCAGAGGAGTGACATGATCTTAATTTGCATCTATTGGAGGATATCTTGAAGGGAGACCAGACTGGAAATAGGGAGAGAGAGAGAAGCTATTACAGTCATCCGGGTGAGAAAAGGTGAGAATCAGAACACAGGCATGAAAGTGGGGATGGAGAGAAGAGTGCTGTGTTAGTTCTGTGGCCACTGTAACAAATTACTACAAACCTAGTGGCTTAAAACAACTATGAGAGTTCTGAGAACAGAAGTTTGAACTCAAAGTGTAGGCATGCTCCCTCCAGAGTTTCTTAATGGAAAATCCATTGCTTGCCTCTTCCAGCTTTTGGTGGCTGTTGGCATTCCTTGGTATTCCTTGGCTTGTGGTTGTATCACTCCAATCTCTGCCTCTGCCTTCACATCACCTTCTCCACTGTGTCTTAAATCTTCCTCTGCCTTTCTCTTATAAGGATACTTGTTATGGCATTTAGGATCCACCTGGCATATCCAGAATGGTCTCCTCATCTCAAGATCATTAACTTAACCACATTTGCAAATACCCCTTTTCCAAATAAGGCAAAATTTACAGATTCCAGGGCTTAGGATGTGGATACATTGTTAGGGGTACCATTCAGCTTGCTATAATGATAAATAATAGAAACACATAGGATGCAAATATTTCAAGATCAAGAAGAATCAGGGAGAAAAGTTAAGTATGATATATAAAGTTCTAGCTTGGATAACTGGGTGGATAGTAGTGCCGCCAACTGAAATAGGAAATAGCAAAGGAGGGGCAGGTTTGGAAATTATGATGATGAGTCTTATTTTGGACCTAATGAGTTTGAGTTGCTCTTGGTCATCCAAGTGAAGACATATGATCCTGAAGTTAAAGAAAGAGGTCCAATAGATGACACTTATTTGGGAGCCATCATCTGTAAATCAGCCTGCAAGCCAATGAGATATCTTAGAAAAAATGTGTAGTACATGAGCAGTAGGTCAATGATGTAACCCTAGGCAACATCAACTTGAAAGAGACAGGAAAGTTCAAGGAAGCATAACAGACAGTTAAAGTGGGCATAGAAAAATAGTCACATATGAAATTGGAAGGCCGGTTGAGTACACAGCCATGGACGCCAAAGGAAAAGAAAACATCAAGACCCAAATACTCCAAAATGTCAAATTCAACAGACTGCTAATAACAAAAGCAGACATTTGCTGACTATCAGGTCTTATGCTAAGCACTCTACATGCGTCCTGGAATCCTCACAACTGTCCTGTGATATAGGTACTATGATTCTACTTACAGAAAGGAACTAAGGGTTATAAAAGAGGTTTTGATTCAACATCATAAAGCTAGTCAGTGGCAGAACTTGGATTCAAATGCAAATCTGTCTGACTCGAGAACATATGATCTTAGGCAACCTCTATACCATCTCCCTTTTGAAGAGTAGTTGGAGAGAGAATAGGAGAAGAGGGAAGGAGAAGGACATGAATGTAGCAAGTGTTCACTGGTCCTCCCAGAAACTGGCTGATAAAGGGAAGACAGAGACTGAATGATTAATAGAGAGTCAGATAGAGGTCAGATCATTTTTTAAAGAATATGTGAGACATGAGCATGATTGTAGTATGAGGGGAAGGATCTTCAAAGGAAAGGGTAATTATAAAGAGAAAGGTCATTATTGATTAATTACCTCAAGGTTGTGGAAGAGAAGAGGGCTTCAAAGCACCAGTGGTTGCACTTGCTCTTGAATCTCAGTTTTCTCAACTGAAAAATATGAACAGTAAGCCCACCACTTACAGGGGAGTTGTGCGGATTACATGAAATCCAGCCCTGGGAGCACTTTGTAAACTGTTAATTACCATACTAATGAGTGGTTTATTATCCTTAAAAGGATATGCAGAGGAGATGGATTGGTTGGTAAGGGACCACGGACAACCTGGAAAATGTCTATTCATGTGGGTGACTTAGTTCTTTAAGCTGCAATTGGCAAGATAAATGGAGAGTGAGGGGATTGTCAATCATAGAAACTGTGTTTCTTGGGAAACTAAGTTGACTTCCATCCTTCTTGCCTTTGCCTATCTTCTGACAGGAGATAAATCCAACCCAGGAAAGTTCTGGCTGAGGACAGAAGGGGCAGCATCAGTTTTCATGTATACACTAGTGGAAAGCAAGGTTGGATTAGGTGTGCTGGTAAATGTTTAACAACTGGCTCTCCGGCTGGAAAAAACCCTTATGTAACATTTCCTGATGTCCTGGGAAACTTACTCTCACCATAGTGGATTGCAACCTACCAACTAAAAGTGGAGTTGGGAAGAGGTGCACACAGTCAGACTTGGGAGCCAGCATGGGCAGGCTCCAGCACACGCTGTAAAGAAAATTTGCTGTTTATAAAGTGAATATGTTGGTTCCCATTTTCAGAGAGGGAAACAGAGGCTAAGCAGGGTGGAATGGCTTGCCTAATCTTATACAACTAGCCCATGGGGGAGATGGAGGTTAAAACAGTAGTTACACAAGCAAAGCACTATGTGGCATATTTTATTTTTAATCTTGATTCAAGCATTGAGATTCCAAATTCCATAGTCTTTCTGTTAATGTCTGCGGTAACTAGTAGGCACCTCTGATTATTTCCATTCTCCTTCTTGGGAGACACAATCAGAGGTTTCTGTTTTCAATATTGTTAAGGCCAAGAAGACCTGAAAGATTTATGAAATCGTTCTTCCTAGACCAAGCTTTGGACATAAGGTAAACAGAGTTCAAAATTACCACTTTGTTATAGATAAAGTTGATATTAAGAAAATGGTTTGTGCTGCAGGAAAGAAGTCTCTCTAATACTGAATCCCAGGGTTAGATAGACTTAACACATCCAGTGACAGGTCATGTTACGGCAAGACAGGCCTTTCTTCATTGAAACTTCGGATGTTGAAAGCTGAGAGGAGCATGTCTCCCCTAAAAGCAGTTCAGTCACAAGTGAAAGAGAGAGAAGGGGAGGCTGCTTATATCCAGTTGTTCTTTCAAAACTCAACAGATAGGTCACCCCACTTCCTCTTGTATGGGAATTAACCCCAACCCTTCTCAAACTTTTCCAAAAAATAGAAAAAGAGGGAGAACTCATTCCATGAGACCAGTATTAGCACGACACCAAGGCCATACAAAGACATCACAAAAAAGAAAATGAAAGACCAATGTTCCTTGTGAATATGATGCTAAGCAAGGGCTTGGTCTGCTCGCTGCAAGATAAAAGGCCAAGCAGGTGGTGGTAGAGAAAGAATTTTCATAAGCGATAAGCTAGCAAATTGGAAGATGGTGGACTACTGTCCTAAAAATAACCCATCTTAAATGGGACTGACTTGGAAATAACATATAAGGCAAACAGGGCTGGGGAATGTCAGAAATGTCAGGTGATGGATGACCTCAGAAAGTTGGGTGCCTCTCCGGAGGTGATCTGCTGAATGCAACATTCCTGAGGAATCTAAGAAAACCTCAGTTACTTCTCTATCTGGGACAGAAGGAACAGTTTGGGGAGACTACATAAATTTTCTGCTCACAAGTTATTATTTCTACCAGTTACAGATTAGCTTGCCTACATGCAGTTCTAAGCATCTGTCCAAAGCACATTGTGAGAATAAGATGGGGAGTGGGAGCATGTGGCCTTGGGGGCTGAAGTTCTAAGAGTCCTTTGTGCAGGGGCAACTGACTTTCATGTTTCCTCATGGGCCACATGTGCAAATTCGGGGGGTTCTGTGTATTGCATGGGGTGGATCTTTAGTCTATGACGTGTGAAACTTACAATTGGTCATTTTAGCATCTCAGCGCTCCTCCATGATGCTTACTCAGGCAGAGGGCTGTCAGCCAGCTACTCTCCTATCAACGGTCCTCCTGCTGTTCTGCAAGACAAGCTTAGAAACTTTGGTTACCTTGTTTCCAACATTAACCTTGTGGGTATAGGCAAGGTTTCATCCTAGTCCAGGGAAATTGTAACTCCTTCATCCTTGGTTTCAAATATAGACACAAGAATCCTCAAAAAATACTAGCAATATGAATCCAGCAATATATAAAAATAATTATACACTATAACCAAGTCGGATTAATCCCAGGAATGCAAGGTTGGTTCAATATATGGAAAGCAATCCATTTAATACCCATATTACTAGAATAAAGGGGGGGTGCCCACATGATGACCTCAATAGTGGCAGAAAAAAGTATTTGATAAAACCCAACACCCTTTCATGATAATAACACTCAATAAACTAGTGGGGAAGGGCTATCTGCAAAATGCAAATGAAGCTTCCTTCACATGGAAGGAAACATCAGGAATGGGAAAAAAGTCTCCTCCCTAAAAAAAAATGTGTGAATTTTATCAATTGACGATTTTCTGACAACTGCTTGAAAATGGCCACATGATGGACATGGGCTTTGTTATGACTGGAAGGAATAGAGGGAACATTTTTGAAGCAGACCTGGGTAGACTGCATGGCATAACATAATTGTACAGATGTTGGCTTTGAATTTTGAATTGCTATTTATTAGCTGTACAATCTTTTGGCATCTTAAGCTTTGTGAGACTCAATTTGCTCGTCTGTGGAAGGATTACAGTAATTGTTATTTCCCAAGATTTTTATAGAATCAGGGTTAATATGTATGAAGAGTCTAGCATAGTGTTAGGCTCAGATTAGGCACTCCATAATGATAGTTTTACTATTATCCATAGTTGTGGGGAGCGGGGTGGTAGGATGGGAGAGGGAGTCAGATTGGCTAAGGGGATACCTATTTAAGAAGAAGTTGATCTGGGTATAAACCCTAAGGGTATAAAATCACCATCTCAAAGAATATCTGCACCCCTATGTTCAATGCAACATTATTCATAATAGCCAATACATGGAAACAACCAGTGTCAATTGGGAGATGAATAGATAAAGAAAATGTGGCATATATATACAATGGAATATTATTCAGCCATGAAAAAGAAGTAAATCCTGCTATTTGTGATAACACGGATGAACCTTGAGGGTATTATGCTACACAAAATGTCAGACAAAGAAAGACAAATATTATATGATCTTACCTATATGTGGAATCTAAAAAAAGCCAAACTCATAGAAGCCAAGAGTAGAATGATGGTTGCTAGGGGCTAGGGGTGGGGAACATGAGGAGATGTTGGTCAAAGGGTACAAACTTACAGTTATAAGATGAATAAGTTCTGAGGATGGGCTGTCCAGCATGATGAGTATAGTGAACAATACTGTATTGTATACTTGAAAGTTGCTAAAAGAGTAGATCTTAAATGTTCTCATCACACACACAACAACAAAAAAAGATAATTGTGTGAGATGAAAGATATGTTAACTAACCTTATTGTGATAATTATTTCACAATATATATGTGCATTAAATCTTTACAATGGACACCATAAACTTACACAACATTATGTCAATAACATGTCAGCAAAGCTGGAAAAAAAGAAGTGGAGTGGGGCAGCAGTCCAAAGAGAAGAAAGAACTAGAAGACCTCTCTAGTTTATTATATGACAGCTTGTACAATCCTGGGTAAATCATGAATCTGATTTTGACTTTCATTTCCCTCATCTGTAAAGTAGAACAGGTGAGTTTCATGATCTTTGGGATCTCTTTTAACTCCAAAATTCAGCGATTCTACAAATCAGGAGATGGCACAGAAGGGAGGTGGGGGAATGACCTTTTGAGTATAATTGTAGACCTTGTTTGAACACAAGCTCCATTCACTTCCACCAAAGGTAACAAAAGGAAAGAACATCATCACGATGACACACTCCTTTTTGGCTCTAAAAGGTTCCAGATTGTGTCTAATTTTAAACCACTTTCTGGAGGCCAAAAAGGTGCCTGTGGACAGCTTGATGATAAATCTTTCAGCACACATAACTCTTCTCCTTGTCATCTCAGTGTGAGGGATATGAGCACATCAAGCTTCCTCCTCCAGAGTCGTCAATCTGGCACCTGTCACCAGCATCTGATTCATTATAAAAATATTTAATTCTTCCAAGATGAGTTGGCAGAATGTCCAAAGAGAGGGAATAGATGGCACAAGGGAGATGGGAAAGGCTGTTTGCAGGGAGAGCTTCTGTTTGGCTCAGAATCCAATAAACATTTTTTAGAGGGAAGCCAAACCCAATGGTTTCCTTCATCATCAATATCACTAACATCATTTTGGGTGAAATTCAGCAGTAATGTTGGTAACTCATTGATTGTTCTAGCCTCACAGTTGTAAAAGATTGCCTCCTGTGGGAATCTTTATCTCCACTAATCCCCAGTAACCCCACACATTCAAAGTCACAGTTGAGGAGCTGGCCATCTTCTAGAACTGTTCCACTTCCAAGATTTCAAATTCAGGAGGTCTTTTTTCTAATTACAACCTTAAAAGAACTTTGATAGCTTCCCACACCTTAGGATAATGTCCAAAGCCCTTACTTTCAAAGGTCAATTGTCATTTGCCTTCCACCTATATTCCCTGCATCAAGATATTCCCATCACTCTTGACTAGTCATGACTCGCTTCTGTTCACCTTGTTTTAGGAATGTTCTTTCTTAATATCTCTACTTCAGAATTTCTCAACCTCATGATTAATGACATCTGGGGCCAGATAATTCTTTGTTGTGGGAGCTCTTCATGCATTGTAGAGTGTTTTGCAGCATCCCTGGCACACCTCAGGTTATGAGAAACAACAATGTCCCCTAGGTGGTAAAAATGCCTCTGACTGAGAGCCATTGCTCTACTTGGGAAACTTCTAATCAGCCTTCACTATCCAATTCCAATGTCACCTCTTCTGTAGAGCCTTTGTACCTACTCTAGGGAAACCAACTCATTCCTTCCCATGACTGAATTATAACTATGGTCAGGCATGCTATGCTGTAGTCACTTCTGTCTACACTTGTCTCCTCATCTAGACTGAACTCCTCTAGAGTAAGGGCCTGGTCTTATTCACCATTCTACTCTCATTTCCTAGCAGAGAACCTGGAACTGGAACTACGGTTAGTGATCAAAGTCTGTTAATTTATCTATTTACATCAGTCCTATGAAGTAGAAAGAGCAAATATTCTTTTTTAATTAGGCAGATAATTTTTGCATTGGGCAGATGAACTTTCAATTGCAAGTGACAGGAATATAACTCAAACTGGTCTGGGAAAAACAAGATGAACAACAGCTCATGTACGTAGAGAAAAAGAAAAATCCAGAATTGGACTTCAGGCATAGCTGGATCCAGGTGAATAGATCCTGTTCAAGAAAAACAATGCATAGTTACTACAGATTAGGTGTGCAGAAACTTGAGTACAGAAGGTAAAGAAATTTTAGTGAACTAGCCCAAAACACAGAGTCAGGCAGGGACTGAGGATGGGAGAGAAAGACAGTGAGGGTTTCCTTCAATTCTGCTTTAACCTCAGTTCTCCTAATGCCTCTGTAATTAGAGAAAATGGTCAATTTGAGATAAGGACTCAGGTGACAAGAGCAGATACTTATTATCACTGTTATGTCTCATAGAAATGTGTCTAAGATTCACCGACTTTCACATCCTGTGTAAAGTTTGATGTTTTCCAGGGGAAGAAACCTAGAACTGTGTGATTTTATAGTCCCAGCTATACCAGTTCCCAAGAATAACTTAATGTAGGCAATAATTCTTCTATTCATTGATCCATGTCACCCAGATGTCTGGGTTCTGGGCCCTGAACCACTTGCTGAGGCCTGCAATGAGTCATTCTTCTCTTCTCTTTGACTGAATGGTAGGCCTAGGAAATTTTAATTTATGTCCTCTTAGGGTTTCTTTCCTAAGGGAAAGTCTAGTTGTAGACCACACAGCAGAATAGCTGGGGCTTGAAACCAGATCTCTTGACACACCAGTGATGTATTTTCTTTATCAACATGGTGTAAATCAACCTCGATAAACTCCACAGCAAGGGAACACCACAGACGGGTGAGTAGGTGAATTCCCTGGGACACAGATCAGATGACGGTTTTCCAGGCATCTAGAAAAGGTGGGAATTTGGAGATACCGTACAAGGCAGCTCTTTCTTGGAACAAGACTTCCCAAAAGTACACATTTCTGAGCTGAAATAACCATACAAAGTGGGAAGATCCGGACTAGGAGGTGGCAACCTAGACTTTATCTACCTTGGTGGCACCTGAGTCAAGTCACAGACTCACAGAATATCAGAGATGGAAGAGATTTTAACCATGAGTCACAAGGCTTTTATTTGTGATGGTGTGAATATTGGTCCAGAGAGACAGAATGTCTTGGTCAAAACTGTAGAGTGGCAGAATCAGGATTAGAATCACGATCCGTTAACATTGCACTTGCATACAAGTATTTCCTTTGATGTTCATAATGTTTCTTCTATATAGGAATTATTATCTCCATTTTAGAACAACACTGTCTACATCCAGAGTGACTTACTCAACCTCCTCTAGTATATATTAGGGTTGAAATGACAACCCTGGAATTGGTCTCCCTATTACAAGCTCAGATTTTTTTTCAATGCTATCTATAAGATAAGAGCTGAAGAGTAAGAGGTCTTCCTGTGCTAGTTTAACTAGTGATGAACCCTTCCTCAGAAACCATCCCAGGTACCATCATGGGTTTACTTGAAAGCAATGTCCTGGGAGAGCCAAGGCAGATGCACTCTGAAGAAGGAGCTTTGGGGGAAGGTAAGGAATGATCTAATAACAAGGGTACAGTGTGAATCCAAATGTGTTTAGCCTTCTAGTCACATTATCATTATGACAATCATCCTCTGATTAGGTTTTCTCTTGCTTTATAAATGAAGAAACTGAGGCACAGAGAGATGGCATGATCAGTTCAAGTTCATTCAGTTTTGAAGCAGAGATTCAAATCGATATCTATGTGGTGCCAATTCTGCCCTCTCCCTGTACTTCTTCTGGACTATTCCATTGAGAGAAGCAGAGTACGAACAAAGATACCTGATATATTTTTCCATCAAAATTAAGATTAAATCTGTACAGTTCCCTAACCACCTGCTCACCTTTCAAGTACCTTCCAGCCTCAGTGTCCTCAGTTTCCCGCATGAAGCTGAAATCAAACTGAAGCCCCGTTCAGAGCACTACACTCATCTTACTTCTCTGGACTCAAAGTTTGTTTATTCCACATGGAATGAAAGAGAGTCCTTATCTCTAACCCAGGCTCAGGGAATAGGGGTTTGCCCTCTCTCCTTTTGCAGAAATACAAGCCTACTGATGGCTCCCTGACTTTTTTAAGTTACATATTTTATAGGAGTGTTAGGGAAAGTGTGGGGAATATTTTTTTAAATCTAAAGTAAGAGTTGGATGATAGCTGGACCGAAGGCATTTATATAGTGTGTTAGAAGACAGAACTGGTCAAGGGATGAACTATATCTGGATCCTAATACTAGAAATGCTTCTTACTGGTTGTGTTAATGACTGTAAGCAAAATCTTCACACTCTGAGCTCCTCTCTATGTCCTCCTCTGAAAAAAAGAGACAAGTAGTGACTCTATCTTTCATATATAATAATAATAGTAACACACATGTTACGATATAGTTTCCTTGAAGATTGAATGATATAAAATAGATGCATACTTAGTACTGACCCATAGTATGCCATATATATATATATATATATATATATTTCCATTATATTTCAACATTTCAAATACATATATTTCAATTATTACCAACTATGGAGGTTTAACATTTTTAAAATCAACTTTACTCATCTGTCAAATAAAATAAGGGTAATATTCTCTTGTGGGACTGCAGAGATGATCAAATGAAATACATAGGAAAATGCCTAGTATAATGCTAATGGGTATATAATGTATGTAAACTGGCAAATGTTGATAAAAAGTCAAACAATTAAATGTATGCATTTATGCTCTATGTGCCTCCTTTCCCCAACCTTTAGTCTGGATCCCATCCCTGAATGGCCACATTCTTAGCAATATTTGCAGTAGAGAAGAACTTATGCTAGGTTCCCGTGCATATGAAACTCAATCATAGAGCTGGAGAGATGAGTTTCAACGCCACGGTTCTCTAAGGGAATAATCAGAACTGTGCTTTTGTCTGATCGTTAGAGTGTTGTCTCGGCATTAAAATGTCATTAAAACTCACAATCTACCAGCAGAGAACTGTAAATTAAATTATAAAATATCTACATAATTAAATCTGATACAACCAATAAAAACCAACTTATATAGAATGTTTGAAAAACATTGTCTGATCATAGGAGTCTCCTGGGGTGATTTGTAAAAGCATAGGCCCCACCTTAGACTTCATGAATCATAATCTCCATGAGAGGGGACTAGAAATATGTATTTTTATCAGGCACCCCAGCTAATTTTTATGATCAGGCAAATTTGTGAATTTCTATTGTGAAAAATGTATTTTAATGCTAAGAGAAAAAATATTATCAGATAATATGCACTGTTCTTTAACATTTTTGCAAAAAAAAATTGAAAAGAAACAGAAGTTCTTTCTCAGGGTCGAGATTACTTCTGTAGTGTTGAAAGTCTGGTATTTAGTGGCAGAAGACCTGGTTCAAATCTCAGAACTGCGATTTACCAGCTGTATGACACTAGGCGAGTACTAAACCCACTATGCTTTAGCATCGTCATCTTTAAAATGGGGAAAATAAAGGCACTTATCTTATGTGTCATTGTGAGGATAAAATAATATAATAAATACCGTTTATTGTTAATATTATAAGGATTACTTCCACTTCCAGCCATGAAGAAATAAGATGGTATAGAATTATTCTCACCACCACCCACTAGACAAAACATAGGAAACGACTGTTTGCAGAAACTGGGCAGCAGGGGGCTGAGGTGCAACCTTTGGGCTGTCATCCCCAGCCTCCATCCTGGCAATAGCCTTCTAGATTGTCACCCCCGCCCTTCTTGACCTCTACTATCAGTTTTCTACAACGCAGCCAGTGATCTTTCAGAGTCACTTCCGGTTTAAATTTGTCAGTGGCTCTGCATTGTGATAAACAGATTCGGCCCTTCCTAGGACATCATTTAGGTCCTCTGTCTCCTCCCTCAGCATGTGATCTCCCCCTCCAGCTGTGCGCCCCATGAGGACTGGGTCGGTGTCTGTCAGTCTCTGCTGTCTTTCTAGAGGAACCCTAAAACGACGACTGACTCAATGTTTGCTTGTCTTTCCTGCTTTCCCTTCTGTAGCTCCCTTACCCCACTCCAATCCTAGGGCAGGATTTGATGATTATCTCTGTGTTCCCGCCTCCCAACACTGAATCTGCATCCAAGAGGTATCACTAAATGCTACCACCATTGACACCCCTCTGGGTCCCAATTTCCCTGTGTGAAGGGTGGCTTCCTGACCCACGGCAACGTAATCTCCTCATACCATCTCTCGCCAAAGCGGTAGAGAAAAAATACCCCTACTAACTCCCGCCTGCCCAAGGAGCTTTTAGGTTCTGTCCTAAGAGTTCAGTCTCCACATTTCTTTACAGCTCATTGGCCAAGATGTTATGATTGACATGCAGCTAATCCAATGGGTGATGAAATCTGTCCTATTGTAGGTTCCAAACAATACTCAGTCTCCGGGGGCTTGGCCTGGGAAATGCACGACCTCTTCTAATTCCTACGAGCTTCATCTTCTAAGGACAGAGGAAGAGGTCAGCTCTAACTGATTCTCTCATGGTGAGGGAACAAGCCAGACACTGAGAGTGGAAACAGACATACCAACCAAAGGGTTACAGTCCAAAATGGAGGGTGGTGACACCTCAGAGGTACATGCAGCCGGGAAAAGACGCCTAGATGGGTGGTAGACCCTGACAGGCCCTGAGTAGCCAAAAGAGCCATTGATAAGACACGAGAAGTCACGACAGCCTGTGACCGGTCTTAAGAGGTTCTGGTAAGCCCCCGAGAGATTGTCAGGCTCCAAAAGATTCCAAAAGGTGATGATTGATCAAAAGTCAAGACCAGAATTCATAAGACTTAGAGATGAAGGGCTAGCTTTATAGGATCTGAGAGAGTGAAAGGTGCAAGAGAAAATAAAAAGACCCAAGGTGAATTTACAGGTAGTGACAGGAAAGGAGAGCAAAGTTGCTGAGATGGATGCTAGAGATGGTAGCCCAAAGTGAGGTGGATAAGTTGCACCTCTGCTGAAGGTCCTGTTTAAATCTACTTCAGTATCTCCCCATTTCACCTAAGATAAAACCCAATCTCTTTACCACGACCCTCAGAATCTGCTCCTTATTTACAACTTGAGCTTCTTCTCATTTATGTTCTACCAATCTCTCTGTAGAGAATGCTTATAGCCCTCCCAGCTTCAGGCCTCTGATGATCCTATTCTCTTCATTAGGAACATTCGTCTACTCCTCATCCTTCAGTGGGGATAATTCTCACTCATCTGTCAGGGCTCAGCTTATAATTCACTTTCTTCTGAAAGCCCCGCCTCACTCTTCCAGTCTATTCTTAGTGCCTTTCTTCACCTTACCACTCTGTGGGAGAGGCGGTGAAAGAAATGGTGCCTAATAACAGTCTAAGAAATCGTGTCAGCACCCCGAAGGACTCAAAAGTGGTTCCCTCCCTGGGGGAAGTGATAAGCAGAGGTAGAGGGTGGTAGAAGGTCAGGAGCAGTGATAGGTTGGGAGAATCTAGGTTGAACAGTGTGAGAATGGAAGAAACTTTGAGAAGAGTTCAGAGGCAGCAACACGAGGAGCAAGGCACTGACCAGAGTGGATGCATGGTGAAGACTGTGGTGAGGGACTATCAAAGCCACATCCCGAGGAGACTGGAGGAAGGGTGTCTGCCAGTGACAAGGAAGATGAGCACTTCTAGGAGTGTGTGTATGTGTGTGTGTGTAAATGGTGGTGAAGCGCCTGTGGATTTATAGAGAAAGCCCCTATGTCATTCCTTCCAAATCCCAAATCTTCAGCCCTGTTGAAGCCCATCTCCACATCCTGCCAGGACCTTTTGTGGACCTTGGGATATAGACCCAGAGCTCCAAGCCTGCCTGGTCCTTACAGCTCAAAATCCCAGAGAGGAGAAAACATCTTTGTAGATAATTCTGAAAAAGTCCCGGGGAGTGTTCTCATTAGCTTGGTTTGGGTCATGTGCTTATCTTTGAACCAATCACAGTGGCCAGGATGACAAGAGCTAGCGTGTCTCTAATTGACCTGGCCTGGACCATGGCACCCCCCGACCCTGCAAGGATTTATGGAGGAAGATGTTTAGCTCCCATGTCCAAGGAACATGTCCAACATTACAACACAGGGCTTGTTCACAATCTTTGCACCACTAGTTCATTGTGCCTTTTGGATTCTTCCAGGCTCACAAAGGTCCATGAGAGATTTTAGACCTTTAAAATTAAGTCAAACACTGCCTTGGGTGGCTCTGAGAAAGACCTAGGTAAGTGTAAACCAATAACTAATAAATGCTCTCTCTTTCTGCACCATCTCATGCACTAATAGATGATCTCTTTTGGTCTGTCCATCCCTTCAGGGTCTGGGTGAGCTTGACTTTTATTAACTTTGTTTTTCTTCCATAATTCTCCTCCCATTCAGAGCCAGGAAAATTACAGGCAAGTAGCCAAGTGCCAGAGCAGCCTTCGGGGGACCTGCTGACGGAAGGGACATTTTCAGGACTCACAGCTGGACTTGGCCACCTGGAGTGTTGGTTGACCTTGGGCCAAATTACTTAATCTCTCTGGGATTCCCTGGTCTCTGCTTTTGAAGAACTAATCCATTTTTGCCTTCTCCCTGCATGGAGAGTTGGGACTAGAGAAATCTTAGATGGCAGGAAGTCTGGTTTTGTGCCAGATGGATGATTTGAGTACTCTTCAATGACTGCTTTTTTCACCTCCCCTCACCTAGTGCCCTGAGACTTCCTTGCTCCCGCTGTCCTTGGGTAATGAGCTAGCGGTTATGGCTCATGAAAAATTCAGTGAAATAAGCTTTCTCTGGGCTTTTATGTGGGTGGGGTAGGAGGGAACAACAAACTAAGTAGAACAGGGAAAAAGGTAAATGGAATAAAGTCTTTAGAAAATATAAAAGCTTCAATTCAGGCTGCACATTTGACCCTGGAACCAATGAGAGAGTTGGTTTATTTATTTATTGTCTAGAACTGGTAGGAAGATGTTACCGTGATTGGATTGAGTTGCCTGTTGTGTTCATTCCCTGCTTAAAGAGCCAAATTAGCAGAGAGAAGGCCAGCGTGAAGGAGCCTCAGGAACCTTTCTGGATATTCTACAACTTGAATAACTTATCCCTAGATCATTGAAAACAATTTAGGTTTAAAATGAAAAAAGTCAGTTGCTGCTGCCTAAAAAGTAATTATTAACTAATTCGTTCAACAGACATTTACTAAGAAGCCAGATAAAGTCATTTGCTCATTTAACAAAAGCATATGTATTGTGTAGCCTCCCATGAGCTGTCTCCCAGCACCTGGGAATATGACAACACAAAGACAGTGTCATCCCTCGTGGTGCTTGAATTCTAGTGGAAGGAGATCAGCATAAACATTGAACAGATAAATAACTAGGGTAATTTCAGAGAGTGGTAAGTGATCTGCAGAAAATAAAACAGGTGCAAAGTGACTGGAGATAGAGCTGGTTTAGACATGGTGGTCAGCAGACACCTTTCCAGGGAGGCAGCATTTGAAATGAGAGTTGAAAGCTGAGGCACGTGGAGTGACTCAGAGAAAGAGCCGAGTCAGTGGATCCAAAAACTAATAAGTAATCTCACTTTCCAGCCTATCTCTGTCATTAAAAAACTATCCTCTCCTGGCCTGTCCATCTCTCCAGAGCCTGGGTAAATTTGATTTTTATTAACTTTTCCTTTCACATCTAGTCTCTCATTCAGGACTGGGTCAGCATTGACTGGGTTTTGTGAAAAGTTGGGCCACAGCTTTCCAGGCAGAGGGAGCAGCAAATCAACAAGTTCAGAGGCCCTAGATGGAAAGATGTTTCCTTCGGGGAATGAAACATAGTTCAGGGTATAGGGTGGGAATGGATGAGGCTGGAGACTGAAAAGGGGTCAAACTGTGCAGGGCCTGATGCCATCGGGGGCAATTTGGATCTTATTGTAAGCCTGGAAGGTTTTGCATAGGAGAGTAGCATAATCTGATTTATAAGCAGAGTTTGGCTGCTCTGTAGACACTGACTCCAAGATGAGAAGGTTGGGAGTCTCTCACACTAGGAAGCTCATGGTCTTACAGGAGAGAGAAACATTGAACAGATGATTATGTTCAAATATGCTGGTGATTCAAAATATGCTGAATGCATTTTCCAGAATACAAAAAACGAGGTGCACAATCCAATATATTTACTGGTAAGTGGACACGGTAAGGAGTCACAACTTTAGTGGAATGCCTGGATAGAGCAATCAAAGTGATGGGAGTAGCACAAAGGTAGGACTGATTAATTCTGCCTAGAGGAATGAGCAACAGAGTCCTAAGAGAGATGACATTCTTACTTCATCCTGAATAATGAATGGGATTTTGCCAATTAGATGGAGAAGGATGGACCTTTCAGATAGAGAAGACTATGCTAACAAAGACCTAGAACCATGAAAATTTAAGATGTTAAAGGAAAAGTGACTAGAAGTTTCTTTCTAGAGGATTAAATGAGCAAGTAGAGAAGGGCTGGATGTGAGTCTGAAAGAGTAAACTGAGGTCGCTTTTAATAGGCTTTCTTTGCCATTCTAAGAATTCTGGACTTTACTTGAAGGCACTGGGGAGCTAATGAAGATTTCTGAACTGAAGAATAACAGGATATCTAGTGCAATTTTGAAGATCACTCTGATGGCTCTGTGGAGGCTAGATTCAGTGGAATCACAGTAGAGGAGGGGAGCCCATTAGAAGACTAGAGCTGTCGCTCAAAACGGAAGTGAGGAGACCACGAACTAGGACACAGCAATGGAAACTAGAGGAAGAGACAGAACACAGAAAATTTCATCTGGTCCAAATGCCATAGGTGAATAACCAGTGACATAATTATTTTCCAGTTAGTACGACCAGTGACAAGACAATTATCTTCTGGACTGAGCGGTCTCTGCTCCTGGCATGTGTTCAGGTTAATGGGTATTTGATGTCCAAATGCGAATATTTCTCACATGATACGTAAGTCATAGCCTCAGGACAGGACCATGCTTGAATATCAAAGTTCTCAGCCAGCTTTCTGTAAGAGCTTATCTTTTTTAGGACTGGATTCTCCATTTCCACTTACTGAATGGTTGCTGGGGCCAGTGCTTTATGGGAACATCATACATTTATTTGTACATTACTTTATGGTTTGTAAAATACTTTCATGACCCTATCCTCAACCTTTGCAAGAATCTGGTGGGGTAAGGAGAGGGAGAACCACTGTGCTCATCTCATAAAGGATGAAGCTGAAGTTCCGGGACAATAGAGATTTGAACAAAGTCATGCAGCCACTTCATGGTAGAACATTCAAATTCAGCATTCCACTCCAAATCCCAGATCATCTACTCTATCATGCAGGCTTTAAAGTTGACTAGTAGGGAGTAGACTTGATCCCTGATGGCAGTAGACGTATACATGTTGAACTTCTTCCTTTCTCACTCCTGGCAGACGTCACAAACCCAACTCAACACTCTTTCCTACGGAACTTGGACTTTGAGTCTTTCTAAGCATGCTGCTCCGGGCAGCCACTCACAATTAATTGGGATTAACTTTAAAACAAAATATATTTTCCATCATGGATTGCATGAGCTCCAAGGTCTACTCCAACTTTAAATTCTGTGATTTCATATTTAATAGTGATGATTCTAGGGACTAGATTTAATCCAACTAAAATTCACTGGAAGCCTACGGTGTCCTGGGCACCCACTACTCATCATATGAGTAAAATGTGTTTTCTAGAGTTTTCTGCTCACAGTCTGGTGGAGATGATAGGCAGATACACAAGTAAGTAAACTGACGTCTAGTTTAGGTGCATAAGAAAATGTTATGGAAAAACAGAGGAGGCGGAAGTTAATGTTTATTAGGGATAAAGATGGTGCTAGATAAAGACAAAGCTGGAATCCCTGTGGATAACATGGCTCTGAGCAGAGCTTCACGTAGAGGGAGTGAAGGAGACATTTTCAACACTGACAATCACTTGAGCAAGGCAGCAAGGCATAGAGAAAGTTGGGTGTGGTAGATTGGAAGGCAGAGTGTGGGTTTCTGTTCTGGATCCCGTAGCGGATGGACAGATGCTAAATAGGAAGGCAATCCATGTGTTTGAATAATTTTTAAAAATTCCAAGGTGAAAAAGGAAATAATGCTCATCCTTAGGAAACTCACAATTGAAAGGGAGAGTGGAAAAATGTTTTGGATGTCAGAAAATCTGAATTCTAGTTCTGATCCCAACGGCAACTTTGGGAAGTCATCCTCCCAAGATCTCAGGTTCAAAGGTAAGCAAATGGGTTTCATCGTAAGTACCAACTCTAGTTAATCTGGAGCGGTGTGTTGAGGAGATGCTTCAAGACACAAATAGTTTGGTGGATTACCAAGGGCTGACATGGGTGGGAGCTGGGAGCATGGCAACACCAGCGCCATATATTTGCCACCTCCAGACAAGTCCATCTCCAAGGTCCCTGTGAACTCTGTTCTACTATGATTCCTACCACAATCTCTGCATCATGGCTTAACCCCAAAAGACAGCAGGGCAATGAAATGAGGCAATTATTCCATTTCAATAAGAGAAAGAAGAGCATACAATATTGGCAAGAAGAAAGGAAAACTACTGGCTACTCTCTTGATACATTTTGAGAAATTCTTGGTCTCAGCCTCCTCAGTTCCTGGCCATCAGCCATGGTAAAATCAGTTCCTTCTGCTCCATTACAAATTAAATAATCATAACTCTATTCATCAGGAAAACATACGCAGAAGGAATGCATAAGCCAGCAATTAGCATTAAGGCTTCAAGCCTTTCATTGACTGACTCCGAAGGCTTCATGGTGACTATTTCACTTGAGACCATGATATCCAAGCTTCTGGCTCTGCACTTCCAGGGTAATGATTACTCAAGTGGTTGCACTGGGAGTAGATGTCTGCCTAGCCTCGTTCCTGGCTTGTACTGGAATGTCTGATAATATCAGTGTAAGGAAGACTGCCAACCGGCCATTGTACTAAACAACTTATTAGGCTCATATAATGAGCCTGAACCACTGCTAGGCATAGAAAGAAGTCTCTCAGAACACAACATGCACTTTCCTGCTTCCTGTGGATCTGTGACAATCAGAGGTTGGGCTGGACTTTGTCTAACAGTCTATGAAATAGAACGTGACCCACCACAGAATCTGCTGGGGTTGCTGGTCACAGGAGTGGGGTGATTTTTCAGATGATACCCATTTGGATTACAGCTTGAGAGACGCTTCTGAAGTCGGATTGGGAGTCCACGGCTAATGTTGCCACTATTTGCTGTTCACTGTTCATGTCTGCCTTGTAATGCTTTCCCTGTGCCGTCCTCACTGCATCTCAAATGCCATCCTCCCCTTTTACCTAGAGCCAGATTCTTTGGCTGGTAATGTGACTTGCCCTCTAAGAAGCTTTCTCTGAAAATCCACTAGAGCCTACATTTAATGTCACCAGCGCTTGACACATTTTTTCTTTTTTTTTTCTTTTGCAGCATGCTTGTGTTAGGAGATAGAAAATCTAAATGTGAGTTCTGGATAGAGTTGTGTGATGCTGGCCGCTCACATCTATGCTGTGGCCATTTCACTTTTCTTACTGCAATTTGTTTTGTTTCTATTTAATGTTTTCTTCCAGATATTTGTTGGATACTGAATCTGCGCAACCAAGCCCTGTGTCTTGGGGTAGATGAGAAGGACTAAAACTATGGTGCACCTTGTCTCTTTGTGTACACACAAAGTTCCACTAGTTATGTCATAAGTTTGTTTAAAACTACCCATCACCTGTCTGCATGGGACCTTAGGGATTAATTTGATTCAATCCTCTCTACGCAGTTGGGAAAACTAAGGCCGAGAGAGGGAAAGTGGCGTGCCCACGGACACGTAGCTCATACAGGTAAAAATCTAGTTCTGATTCCCAGTCCACGGGTCCTTGGATATATCTTCCAAAATGCCAGCGCTGTGCTGGGAAGAGTAAAGAAGGGGTCAGCAGGTCACCATATGTGGAATAGCTAAGGAATTAGTGACTCATTTATTTGCAGTATTTTCTTCTTCCTTCCATATGCATTTAAAGACTTCCTGATATTTGGAAAGTGTGAAAAAAACACGGTCACTGCCATCTGCCAGTTCACTTCCTGGTAGAGGAGAGAGAGAGAGATACACACACATTTAATTTCCATACAGTTTAGAATTTTGGTAAGTGCCACAATTACAATGAATGAAATGAAACGCGTGTTTGAAGGTCGGAGGGTTAATTGTGCTTGGATATATGAGCAAGCTTGAAGGACAGGCATTCCGTGAAGAGGGACTAAAGGATGGAAACATGCATAAAAGACATCCGAATGTCTTTTGGAAAATAGACCAGCACTTCTTAAAGGAACAAAAGAATACCCCACCTACAATCTGTTGGAGATCAGCACTGATCTGCCTCCATCTCTCAGACCGGTTTACTGAGTCATCCGTTCTCGCAGCTTAAGTGCATGCAGTGCTAACTTTGGCCACACGATGGCGGTGCAGGGCCACAAAAGCGTTGAGCAACCTCTGTAGTAATTTGAAGCGTGTGTTAAAAAAATGCCAGGAAGGAAGGGTGCCCCAGACCACAGGCCGGAGCCACTGAGGCGGGCTTCCAGAAAAGGACAGTAGCCTTCGAAGCTGGGAAGGCAGGTACTGCCATTCTAAATCTCTGGTATGTTTGGAATCTCTAGAAATAATTTAGATGTTTTCCGAGGTGCAGCCTGTGAAAAAGAAGCCCCTTTGAGTTATACCCATTTAAAAGAATATGAAGCCTTATAATGCCGCACCTCCCAGTTTCTCCAAATATTTTTCTTTGTCTGTGGTGGTTGAGGGGGCAATGGTTTGTTGCCGCCTTGGGTAAAGAGAACTAGAGGTGATGGTGGAAAAAGGAATAAATGAGTGTTGCTGGGGCCCCTAAGAGAACACGCAGTGAGGGAGAGGGCACCAGTCCCCACACCCTTCATCTGGGATTGCCTTACTGAGGCCATTTCCTCAGTGTTTTGCTCATCTGTGAAATTTACCAGGGGAGTGTGAGACTGTATGTGTGATTGTGTGTGTGTGATTGTGTGTGTGTACTGGAGGTGACAGTCATAGAGGTGGTGGTGCCGGCATGGGCCGTAGCTAATTTCACTGTTGGCTGTGTCTGGTAAGGGACAGAGAAAGGGGAAGAGAACAGGGGAGAGTGAGAGAGAGAGAGAGAGAGGGAAAATGAAGTCCCAGAAGATTCCTAGAGTTAGGGAATGTCCCATAGAACATTCCTGTGTTCTTCTCTGACTCCTTTATTTGCATCCCCCCCCCCCCACATTCTCTCTGAGTGCCTGTCTCCTCTTTCTCTGTATTAATAGGCACTCCCTTCTCTTTCTCTCTCTCTGTTTCAACTGTTACCCTTAGCTTCCTTCATCTTTTCTGTTACTCTCAAATAGAAACCTGGTGGGAGAGAGAGAGGGATTAGGGTTAAAATCTGCAGCCCTCCCAAAAAGAGAAAGAAAAGGATGCTGGAAGAATCCTTGCGTGTGAGTGTGAGTGCGTGTGTGTGTGTGTGTTGTTGGGCTAGTGGGGAGGCAATGTTGGAGGAGAGGAATGATGACTAGCTTGGCCCCAAATCAGGGATGCTGCTGTCCAGGAGAAAGCCTGCCGCAGGGCCACGGAGGAGAAAAACAAGGACCAGGTCCAGGAGATGGGAGTGGGGGGAACGGAGCAGGTGGAGGGTTTGTGTGTGTGTGGAAATTGTAGCTCTTCTTTCTTATTTTTAAAAAGCAAAACCTCTCAATTTTTGTCACAGTCAATTTCCAGAAATCATTTATTTCTAAACATTACCAGTCAAGCCCCCCATTCCTTTCTGCTTTTAGAGTTTGAGTGAAATTGATTTGTGTTTTAATTTTAAAGGAAAAAATGTCCCTCTGGCTTGGATAGTCCAAGCATGGGTTTTCTCTCTCCTTCTCCCTTTCTTTCCCATTCCCTCTCCTCTTACCCCTCTTCTACATCTCCCAAGGATGGGGAGACAAGGTCATCATTTTAATCTGCTTTTCTCTTTACTATTGATGATGCAACATAAGAAATGTTTTTTTCCAGAAATTGATGTTTGTAAAGACCATTTTCAAAGAGACAGAGTAGGAGAGGCTGCATGGGCCGGATTCGAGAGAGAATGTGGTGTCTTCTTAAATTATCATTATTATTTACTAACCTTCTATTCAAGGGCTGTGATGGAAGATCGACAAAACAACTCTCATCCCATAATCAATTATAGCTGGGAGACAATAAATAGCTATTCGATGTTTCTCTCCTGTTCTGGGAAAGAAGGATGCGTTGACTGTCTTTAAAGCTGGGGGCCTTTATATAGATCCTCAGTGGGCTGTCATAATTGGCTCTTTTAATCTAATAATCTCTACGAGTTTGGCATAGACGAAGATAATAATAATAAAAAACAATAATTTACTTTGGTGTTGCTGTTAGGGTTTGCAAAATAATGGCATATGCAATGTGAAATTGAATTCTTTCAACTGCTCTGTGAGTGGTTATTATCACCGTCATTTTACTGATGGGGCAACTGAGGCTCAGAGAGCCTGGACTTGAACCTGTGTTCCTCCCACTACATCCCTGCAGATCAAGGGGCAGCCTAACACATTCCCTTTCCACAGATGTAAAGACCAAGGCCGAGAGAGATGGAGCACCCTCCACCAGAAATGAGTTGAGATGGATACAAAGTGGAGACTCTGTAGTGAGCAGATCCAGAGTAGAGAATCTTTTTTTTTTTTTGTAGTAAGAATGTGTACCATGAGATCTACTGTTTTAAAATTTTAAGTGTATAATATAGTAACAACTCCCCAGTTCCCCCAGCCCCTGGTCACCACCATTCTACTCTCCAATTCTATAAGTTTAACCATTTCAGATATCTCATATAAGTAGAGTCACATAGCATTTGTCCTTCTGCGACTGGCTTATTTCACCTGCCATAATGTCTTCAAGTTTCATCCATATTGTCACATATTACAGAACTTCCTTCTTTTTTAAGGTCTCACAAAATTAAAAATAGAACTACCATATGACCCAGCCATCCCACTCTTGGGTATTTATCCAAAATAACTGAAATCAGCATCTTGAAGAGATATCTGTCCTGCCATGTTCAGCAGCATTATCACAATAGCCAAGATGTGGAAACAACCTAGATGTCCACTGACAGATGAATGGATGAAGAAAATGGAGTATACATGTACAATGGAATATTAGTCAGCCTTAAAAAATAAAGAGAGGGAATTCTGTTTGAAGCAGAACTTCTTTCCAGTTGTGACTTCACCCATATTGAATCAGAGGCCTTGGACATATTAACTGACTTCTCTAAACCTTAGTTTCTTCTATAAAATAAGAATAATGGTGTCTGTCTTTTAAGAAGATTAAATGAAATGGTGCATATAAAGTGTTCAGTATTCATTCAATACCTGCTAGTTGTTATTATGCCAAGTAGTATCCATGTGGACCATCAATTTCTAGGTCCTCTTTAAGCCATTGTCAGACACAGGTGAAAGAGAGACTGTGTATTTATCTATTGCATAACAAATTCCCTCTAAATATAGCAGCTTAAAGCAACAATAATCCATGTAGTTTCTGTGGATCACAATTTTGAGAGAGGCTCACTAGGGTAATTCTGCTCTCCGTGTCTCTGGAGGTTGCAGCCAAGATGTTGGCCAGAGCTGCTATCATCTAAAGGCTTGACTGGGGCTGGAAGATCTGATTCCAAGATGGCTCAACTGGCAAGACGATGGAGACATTGCAGGAGCCTCAGTTCCTAGTGGGATGGATCTCTCCATAGGGCTGCTTGAGTTTCCTCACAATATGGCGGCTGGCTTTCCCTAGAGAGAGTGATCCAGTGATGCAAGAGAGCAAAGTGGAGGCTGCAGTGTCACTTATGACTAGCCTTAGAAGCCACACATTGCTATTTCCACAGAATGACTTTCCACAATCGTGGATTGTGCAATGTGGAAACAGGCTACGTGGAAGCGTGAATGCTGGTAGAAAGAATGGTCGGAGGCCATCTTGACAACTGGCTGCCACAGATCCCCTTCCTACAGACTCAGGACTAGTCATTTTATACCAGGAATTGTTTTGGGAGGGCCTCAGACTTTGTTGTCAGGCGATGATGGTGAGGTAGCTGTTGGCAAGCAATCCCTCAGAAACCAGGGGGTTGACTTCAGAAAGCACTGCATAGACCTGGCTGAGAAGGTGTGAAGCTGTCAAGGAAACTTCACAGACTGACACAGCGGGGCCCAGAGAGTTTCAGTGACCTGCTTGTCTCCCAGTTTCTCATCTGGCTTCCCTCTGCAGCTTACCCTGGGGACCTGGATTTTCTAATCCTTGCACCCCAGGCTGCCATGAAACAGGAATTCAGCTCCCACTGCCCCAGGCCATGTTTCCCATCTCAGTTGGTCCTAAGAATCAGTAGGAGCCCTTGCTAAATTTAGAGATTCCAGGGTGCCTCTTGGAGAGATTTGGACTCAGGAGGCTTGGGATGGAGGCTGGGATCTGTGTGTTTAACAATCATCCCAGGTGATTCTTAATATCAAGTCTGGGAAGGCGTAAGGTACTTTAATCAAGAGCTGATGGAGTTATGAGATCTGAGTCCCTCTCTCTTTCACACCACGCATGCATGGAAGTTGCTCACAGACCTGGGTCCTTGGACACACAGCCTTTGCTGGCCTCGTGCATCCTTTAGTGTCCATCTCCTCTGCTTCTCGTCTTGCATGTGTGCGTGGACCCCTAATACTGCTTCCCTCCAGTGCAGCAGCAAATTAACAACCCATGAAAACACATATAGAAGGTTTGTGTGTTTTGTCTGTTTGGACAGTCAGGGGGTTCCTTGGACTTTTGGAGATAATGTCTTGGTTAAGTTATATATTTTTTCCTTTCATGTTTGAAAAACAAATTGGCTTCTTTACAGTTGCCTCCTCTCTCACTCCTCATTTCCTGCTGTGGAGACAAATCTCTGACTTTTGTTTTTTTAAGTCCCCAACACACAGACATAATCACTCTGCTTATAAACCAACATTTTCAGCCCAAATATTGCAGAGAGGAAAGAAATGAAGGGGGAAATCCTTTGTTTAACCACAGAATATTTCCCAAGATTTCCACTGTTCAAGAGTGACCTCTTGGATGTTATAATAAGCACGTCCACTCTGCAGAAAAATTGTGGGGTTGGGTTCTGCTCCACCATTTCTGTGCTCTTATAGTTATTGAATCTCTACTGTGTGTACTTTTTAAAAGAAAGTAAACAGATAAAATTGAGGTGGTTTCAACCTTCATCTAATCTAGCAAGGGAAAGGGAAGAGGGGACATAATTTCACTGCAGGGTAGAATGTGAACAGTAACTTAGGAGAAGTAAACATAGAGTGTCATGGAAGCTCCAAGGAGAGGAGCACATTCCGGGGGACAGTCATGGAGAACATTCCAGGGGACAGTCACGGAGAACATTCTGGGGGACCGTCACAGAGAACATTCCGAGGTACAGTCACAAAGGCATTGTGCATAGAAGTTCAGGGCATGAGATTCTGAAGGCATATCATAGGGTCATATCAAATCCAAGCTCCATCTCATATTAGCTGTTTAATTTGGGGCAAGTCCCTCAACCATTCTGGGCCTCAGTTGCCTCATCTGTGAAATGGGGATGATACTAGTAATCACCTTAGGGTTGATATGAGAATTCAGTGAGTTGATGCAAATAAAGTGAAGCTTAAAGGATGGTGGGATTTGGGCATGTATAGATGGAGGTGGGGAGGGAGATCATTCTAGACCAAGACAATAATAAGAGGAAAAGCAAAAGTTGGGGGAATTGCCAGGCATTTATGGCATGAAGAAAAGTGCCTTTAAGTGAAGAAGAAGGTGATTGAGGTGCAGAGGAAGATCAGGTGGGAGAAGTGCTGAGATCACATCTTCCTCTTTTTCATGGCTTGCTTATTTCACTGATGACACTAATATAGAAAAATGGTAACTGAAGAGTTCTGGTGGGGAGTTTATGGTGGTAAGCACAATTATTTCAACTTTTCTTTTGGGAAGAAATAGCTATTCTAAGGTAGTGGTGACTTACGTTGTTCTCTTTCACTTTGCTAAATATTTCATCTCAACCACTGTTTCTGTAAAATGCCCCCCAGCTAGACAACAAAAATAGTCCACAGCTACAAGGCATTGTTACTTTCACTACTTAGAGACAGCATTTTACAAGATTTAAATCTGGTAAGGTGTCTGCCTTGTGTGTAGGCCATCTGACTCTTTCCTTCCCTCCTCTTTTAGTTACAAAGAAACAATCTCTTTCTGATGGAAGAGCTCACATGCAGTGATAGTTTATCAAATCCATCTTTTTCCCAAATCGAGTACAGTACATCTCTGCAAGTGGGCAAGGATCTCGGTCTACAGAGCCAGTATTTTCCAAGGACCCCCTTAGCCCAGTTGGGCCCTGTAAACATCAGGAATTTCTTTTTGCGATGTACGGCATGGAAGTTTGAGTAGAGAGCAAACGGCTGAGGACCATCGAGAACAGGGTATGTTTGTCCAGGGAAAGACAGACAAGCAATACCTCATGGGAGAGAGAGAGCAGGAAAAACAAACTGGGGAAACAAATATTTCTGGTGAAGCTTTTTAGGGTAGATTGTTGTGGAACAAGAAATGTTAACACTCTACTCTGTCTCCAGAGGAAAACCTCCAGTAAAGTCCTAAAAAGGAAAAAATCAAGTGATGTTGGGTGTGATTGAATATCTAAAGGAGACACAGCAGGGCCCAAGGGCTGGTCCTGTGTGGGCCAGAGAGCAGGTTTCCATCTAGTGTCTAAAACAGTGGCTTCTTTTATACAAGAGAAGTATAGATGGGCTGTAGGTTCTCTCCTGTAAGAGATGTGGAAACTGGGATTGGAGGGTTAAATCGACTTACTTGGGATCACATACCTGATAAATGACAGTCAGGACTCCATCTCTGGACTGTGGGGTGCTAAACTCTGTGCCCTAGAAGTCTGCAGAACCCTTATCCCCTGATTCGGGGGTCTGGCCTCATCCATCTTTGTATTCTCTAAGCTGAGTACAAGGCCTGGCACAGAGTAGATTTTCAGTGCTTGTGTATTGAGCGAATGTTTCAAGGACTCCTTTGTCTCCCGCGGATAGCATACGGGTGGGTTAGTTGAATGGAGAAAGCAACTACTGAGTTAGCACTAACTCTGGTTGGTGGATGATGGAAGGTATTGATGCTCAAGAGGGGGCAGGATTCTAGGTAAGAGTGAGTGGTACCTCTCTAAGGTACTGGCAGCAGCTTTCACAAACAGTTGGAGGAGGTCATGGTAATGGAGTTCAACCATTTACTGTTAAAGCTGTTGATGAGCCTGAGTGTACATGTGGCGCAGTTACCAGGTCCGCTAATATACCGGCCCAGAGTAGAGTAAGTCGTGGCTGTGCCTTCCAAGTAACAGGCTATCCTCCCAAGCTGTGCACCTAATTAGACTCTGATAATCTGTATAAATTAGCATTTGCTAGTGATAAATATCACACACCGAGCCTTAAATAATACATTAGACTTAATTGAATAAATGCATATATTATGGCCTCCTAATGCATATTTGCTGTAATGAGTTATCTTTCATGCACAAACAAACAGCAATTCTGATTAATCAGGTGGGGGAATGGTGTTATTAAAACTCCAGGTTCCCTGAGAAAGTTCTCAGTGTTGGTCAGGTGACAGAAAAAATATTCTTTTTTTTTTTTTTTTTGGCTATTTGGATAAATTTGCTGTCTTTGGGAGTCTCCCTATCTTTGAACACCTAAGTTTTTGCAATGATATCAAGATCTGGACTCCTTTCCAACTCCCAAACTTTGGATTTGAGCCGCAAATCTGCTGTTTACTAATTCTGTGATCTTGGACAAGTCACTTGGATTCCTATGCTCAGTTGTCCCTATGGGTTCAGAGGGGAATAATAGTGCTCCTCTTAGCGATTTGGGACCCTTAGAAGTGTTACACGTAGAGCATCTCACCCAGTGGCAAGTACGTAGAAGGTGCTTGGTAAATGGAAGCTGTTATCATTATGAAACATTAAATAACTTGCCGTCTATTACCTCATTCAATCATGATGAGAAATCCGTGAAGAAAGCAGAGTTATGGTGTTATGTCCAATTTTAAAAATGTAAGAAACCACTCCAGAGATTAAGTGACTTATTTGGTTATCTATTCAACAAATATTTATTGATCACACAATGCCAAGCATTGGAGATACCAAGATAAAAAGACCTGGCCCCTGCTTGCCTTGGTGAACTTACAGGGTAGTGGAAGGGGGAAGAGAAAATATTAAGTTACCAAGAATTGTAACATGGCCATAATGAAAGTGTACACAAAGTGCAATGGCAGAATCCAGAAAGTAGCACCCATGTCATTCTCTGAGCGCCAAGGCAGTTCTCAAAGAGAAGATCAGGGTTGAGTGGGAATGTGGAGGAGTAAAAGTTTGATTGTTTTTGCGATTGGGAATGCTTTCCAGGAAGAGGGAACCATCATATCAGAGAGCTGGAGATGAGGAAGCAAGTCATGTTTGAGCAATGACAAGAAATTCAATGTGTCTAGAGTCGTGTTTCTCACTCTTTGCACTACTGACTTTTGGGTTCATCGTGGAGACTGTCCTGTGCATTGTAGGATGTTTAGCCACATCCCTGACTTCTCTTCACTAGACATCAGTAGCATTCCCCATCTCCCCTACCAGTTGTGACAATCAGAAGTGTTTCCACACATTACCAAATGTCCTGGGAGTGGGGGAAGCCCCCACAACCGAGAACCACTGATTTAGAATGTAGATTGCAAGGGAAGGAGTGATGAAAGATGAGGCTGAAGTGACAGCCAGATCGTGGCGACTTTCCTCCGCCACATGAAAGTAACTTTTATTTTCTTTGAGGTGATTGGGAACAATCTTGTTATAAACATAGGGGGGAATCTTCTCATCATAACTTCCATAGAATGCACATTGTCCCACTTTACCAGCCTATGAATTCATTAACAGCAGTAATTCAAATTGCACTAGCTCCTGCCTCCTGACACAGGATCTGCAAATTTTTCCCTTCCTGCAAAACCTCCTTTTCTCCCCTCCCCTCTTTAAGTGGGTTGCTTTTTGTTTTCTGTTTTGAGTTCCTGGAAATTTCTCACATATGCTCATGGACACATTTTCTGAAGCTTCCACTGCTCCGTTAGGAACTGCTGCTATGCTGGACAGCAGAATTACACACAGAAGGTCAAAAAGACATTGCTGGGATAACACTTACAAAACCACGACCTTCATGGTCCAGTCTTAGAGCATCATAGCAGGCAACATAGTCCAGTCTCATTTGCAATATAAATTCATCTTCTTTATTTGCAGTCCTCAAACATCATGAGAGAAATGCCACGCGTAGACCACATCCACACTCATTAAAATCCCCCCTTTTCCTTCTAGCCACATCCATTGCATCCCATCAGTTTGCTGGCACCATTCACCTAAAAGAAATCACACATGCACAAAAAAAAACCCTTCTCCATCCCATCTCTGTGTAGCTTTGATTTGTGCTTCAAGAGAGAACTCCTCCTCCAGCCACAGTTCTTGCACCTCTTGTCCTTTTCTGCTTTCCTCGGATCTCTGTGGTTTTTTCTCCATTTTCTGCATCATAAAAACCTAGAGAACTAATAAAGCAGTCACAGAACAGTCCCTGGAGGGCAAGAGATAAAGTGGAGGGCAAAGCCTGAACCCCCTTAGTGGGCAGCAGGAAGGGCAAGGCTAAGAATTTTGGTCCCCTCCAGAAGATGCAGCAGTCTACACAATGGTGCTGTCATTAATTTAACAATACTGCTCGGGGACCGCCATTGCTTCACCAGCACCTGTGGTGTCCCCCTCTTTTCTGTGCAGTACAGCTTTCCTGGGAGGGTATTTCTGCTCCTCTGTCCATTGTGCACAATAGTTTCTCCTGTTGCTCTAAAGCGTCCTACTGGTGGTTGCTATTGATCTGCCAAGTGTCACCATTCTTTGACACTTGAGCCACCATAGAACAAAAGATTCTTGGCAGCGTGAGATGAGTTGGACGGGGTATTTAACTCTGATCCCTGCTTTATGTTACATTCTGTTAGGGAAGTCCTAGAGCAGTGTAGACTGTTCTGCCATGCTTAAAAGAATTTGCTGAATTAGAGCCTTTCTTGTTTACTTATAGCACTCACCCTTCCCGTTGGCTGGCTCAGCAACAAATTTGAGAAACAAACATATCATTATTCCCTCTGATGATTAGATTTTGTTTTTGGGTAAGCTGATTGAGCTGTCCTTATATCCCCTTAGGATATACACACTGCCCATCATCTCCTCACCAGCACCCTATCATGCTTATTAGCACTTGGGTTATAGTTGGGCAATCTGTTCACCAGACATGCCCATCAACACTGATCTCTATTTTTGGATGCAGCTTACCTGCAAGCAAATATTTCCACTGAACTATACTCCCTGATCCTCATTTTTATGCACTTATTTGTTTCTATCAGTTTGTTTGTTTTTCCTGTAAGCCACCATGAACGCTTTGTGGAATAAGGTAGACAATAAACAAAGAGGTGAATGAATCTATACGTTAGATGTTCCGTGAAGAGGATATGGAGAGCAGATAAGAACCAGGTGCAAATAGCATCCTGAGTAAAAACTTGGGTGACCTACTGGAAGGGAAAAATAGTAATTTTGGATAAGATACATATAACCCCTAATCAAGTCTAAAAGTATAAAAAGGATTACATGGGCCAGCCCAGTGGCATTGTGGTTAAGTTCACACACTCCCCTGCAGTGGCCCAGGATTCACAGGTTTGAATCCCAGGCATGGACCTACACACCGCTTATCAAGCCATGCTGTGGCCTCATCCCACATACAAAAAATAGAGGAATATGGGCACAGATGCTAGCTCAGGGACAATCTTCCTCAAGCAAAAAAAAGGAAGATTGGTAACAGATGTTAGCTCAGGGCCAATCTTCCTCACACACACAAAAAACTACAATAGTGGACATGTACAGACCATTCTTGTTGATCTGACATTCCCAGAGATGAGGCATTCTACTGAAGTGAGCATTTCAAAAACTGAAGCTTATTCCTTTCAAGAGATCACGCTTTCCTTTTTAATATTTTTTATGCAAATCTTTCTGAATAGAAGGTTACAAACTTTCTGAAAGCTTCAATGGAGACTGACAGATCATTTTATCTTTGTGTGACTGTTTGGAATTGGATCCTGAGCATCTGCTCTGACACCATACTCTACCACAGTACTGCCGTGACGTCTTCTTCTTTAGCATCTTTTAGTAGCTTCTCTGTATTGAGCGCTTACACCATACCTGGCATGGTGCTTCATGATCCCATCCATTATCTCACTGAGTTCTCACAAGGGACATCCTATGGAGACAGGCAGAGTTTTTGCCCTTTCACCAAATAGCTCCATTTATGTTGCTTCTGTATTTTATGATCTTTCTATCTCCTTGCTTATTGTCTGGAAATCACCTCTTACCCAGCTTCTAATTTTCTGCTTTTAATCTTCTACGTGTTAGGAAACCTGGAAACCACACTTCATAGGATTATATATCAAGAAAGCTAGGGTCTAAATGAGAGTCTGATGGTTTGGTTGAATTAAAATGGATGCCTCGTTTCAGATCCTATGGCCACTCAGGAGACCCCACCATGCTACCCATGGGGGCCGAGTTGAGAAAGCCTAGAGTCCCCAGTCAGCCATCTCTTTTTATTTATAGAGTTGAACTGGCTTGGCTTTTGTTGACGTCCTTTGAATGCACAAACTTTCAGTTATCACAGAAAAAAATGCTCTTACCTTATATGCTGATATTGACAGATGATGGGAAGGTGATCACTGCTTATTAGAATTTAGTATGTCTAAGCATTTAATTAATCTTTTAGAAATTAATCTTAGACTTTGAACAACAGGTAACTCTATGCACATCATGTGTTTGAACGTAATGTGGTGGCTGAAAAAGGTTTCTAAGAATTGTTAGAGAGACTTTTGATAGAATTTGTTTAAACCTTGTGAAAACTGTACTTAGTCATGGCCTAATATGCGTTGTTCACTGGATTCATTAGGGATTATATATGAGAATAGGACTTATTGCATTTATAATAAACTGTATGAATGAAGAAATACAATGTTAATGTTTCTTAAAATCCATTAGGATCTGCTAGAATGGCACATGCTATGTGGATTTGGCTAGTAGGTTAGGACACTGAGTTTTGGGTTTAAAAGTCCTGTTCACAGTTCTTTCTTTCTAGATTGGCAGATGCCATGGTGAACCCAGGAGAAAGAGCTGTGAATAGACATTTCTATAGAGACTTGAGATTGGGGATGGTAAAACAACCTTCATAGTATAGTGCTCTGTGAATGTTTATGGGTAAGGGTATACGACTATATGACTAAGATATTGGAACCCAGGTCTTCACTTCTCATTCAGACCTTACTCTGAAGATGATCTTCCCTCTATAATCTATAATCCAGATAAAAATAATGTGATATTAAAAATGTAGCTCCATTTTCAGAGCTGTATGTGGCTCATCTCATAACTCTGGGGGATAGCAAACTCAGCATGTTATAGAAATAACAAAAGATTGGGAGGGGTTGTGTCTAAGGATCAGGTCTAGGCCCTAACTCTATCACCTACTTCATGGTTTCTAGCAAGTGGCTTTCAATTTTATCTCTAAGTTGAAGAGCATGGTAATGCCTACATCAGATTGTTGGGAGAGCTACAAACAATGATACGTGTCTTTGAAAAACATTTTAGAAACTTCAGTGTACCATACATGTTTTTTCTTAGTATCATTTAAATTTTTTCCCAAGATTTAATCTTTTTTCACATCAGTGTCTGCATCCAGATGAGAGCTAAGGTGTGAACCCTGAACGGAATAAGAGTCACCAATGGAATTTAGGGTCACCACATGGAATTTAGTGGACCTTTAATGGGGCCTCTTTGAAGTGACACAGCCGCTTGTCCTTTTCTATCTCTGTGTTACCTTGAAGTAGATTGTCTACAACCATATTGATCCATAAGCCATAAGGGAAAACACTGTTTGTGCTTCCCCTGTTTAAAAAGACCAGTACCAGCAGTCTCCTGGGCAAGCTAGCAGGGACTCCTCATTTTGGTCCTATCCACCATTGGCCTACACCACTATTTTCACAGCATCTCAGGATCTTTCTCTCTCTAACTGGAAAGATCACTCTGCACAGTGAGCACATTCTTTAGGAGAAAGGAAAAGAAGAACTGATATATATTATGCTTAATGTGTGCAGGTACATTTTATGCTCCATCATAATTTGTCCTCAAACTGACCTTGGGATAAAGAGAATAGCATCACAGCAAAGGGAATTGGTGCTCCTAAATTAGCTACTTAAATCTGTACTGAAGGTAATGGGCAGAGATGGACCTAAACTTTCTCTCTGATGTCTAAGTTGATACTGGCTTCACTAGGCCAGACTGCCTCCTAGAACATTAGGAGGCAGGTGATACCTGTCTCATATTTAGGCACGGCCAGAGGAGTCCACTGAAGGAATCATAAGACATATATTACAGTATTTTTCTGTCATTTTGTACACTTGGGAAAATCATATAACTTCTTTGAACCTGTTTTCCCCACTCTTGCATATCTCCCCAGATTGTTGAAGATCAAATGGAATAATAAAAGCAAAATTGCGTGGTAGGCTGTCAAGTGCTACATGAAAGTGAGAAATCGATATCCTAAGAGACCTCACCAGATTTTGTCTGATGTTTAAGAGGGTACAGGTGAGAACATCACTCAGCTTCTGCTTCCAGAAAGCAATATTTTTCCCTCTCTCAGTGGATTGGTGTAGGAGAACCGGCTACTTATGTTCTCGGCAATGACTGGCTGCAGTCAAATCTCAATTAAAGTAGCTACTCATTAATCAGACTTGCATTGGATTTATGGTATAATCTAGTTTTAATGGCAGCACATTTACCACTTTTGGTATCTGACTTAGGAAGACTGGGCTCAGCCTCCCGGTTTATTAACTTTTTAATCTGGGCTGGAAACTGTGGGGTGCCTCTTCTATTTCCTTTAGAGTGATTATAGAGAGGATCAAAGATGGGATGGTGTAGCATGGAAGCATTTTAATCCTCTAATTTATTAGAATCATATACAGTAATAACACTAGAACTGGAAGGATGAACATGCAGACTAACTAATAATCACTTTGCTTATTTATTTAATTCTAAACTTTATTAGGAACCTCTAGGTGCCAGGGATTGGGAGAAAAAAATGAAATAGAGTTTCTGCTCTTCAAAGGCTCAAAGTCTGCAGAAATATGATACATTTTTTTAAATTCTGTAAGTTGTTTATTAAAGGCTGCATAATTATTAGTGGCCAGATCAAAGAAAACCAACCTGGAACATTCTAATCCAGAAAAGTTTGTAGGTAGCTTTTCTCCCATGAACTCCTTGCAGACATCTGAATGTACTCTTCTAAGGCTTGTATTCATTAGTCGGCATTTTAGAGCAAAGTGGACAGTCACGTCTCAGCGTTATAATTCATGGCTTGTTGCGTAAGAGTTTTGTGCGCATTTTGGGGGAGGACATGGTGAGTAGCACAGTGATGACTTTGGGGTCAGCGTCATCTGCCTCTGTCACATATTTGTATGAGGACGTGAGCAATTATTTAATCTTGTAAAGCTTTATTTTCCCTGTCTGTCAAGGGGAGTACTGGTACCTACCTTATAAGGAGTTGGGAGGAGGATGAAAGGAAATAAAATGTGTAAAATTGTGAATGTAGTATCTGGGACAAAGTAAGTGTTCAAAATCCTAGCTGTCCTGACAATCTGTACATGCGCATGTGTCCGTATGGCAGCCTGGGAAGAGTCCTGGCCCCCTGCTGATTCTGATGTGTGATATCTGTTTGAGCTTAAGAAAGATGCTTTGTTTCTCCAAGTCTGTTACTTTCTCTGTGTAATGAAAATAATAATAACTGTCCTTTGGGGCTAGTGAGGGGATTTTCATTTATTTATGCATTTATTTCATACATCTATGTCAAGCCCCTATTAGGCACTAGGAAATGTTCTAGTTACTGGAGAATCAGCTGTGAATAAGAGTGACATCATATGAGTAAAGTGCTTGGCAGATAGTGGAAACTTAATAAATGTAAGCTGACCACATGTTACTAATAATTATAGCAAATCAGCTATTACCATTCAATCAAACTTTGTTATAATTATAATTAGTATTAATATAATCTATTAAAATTACCATTTCCCCCATTCGATATGTTTATCTCCTTGTGCATGTATGATTCTTATAAAGTCACAGTCTGAAGAGCCCATTGCAGGTTAGAGACACCACTGGGACCGACATTTGAATTTCCAGACATCTGCGTGTATTTCATCTTCCATTGGACCTTGCGTTTGACCTCAGCTCCAGCCTCTGAATATCCATTTAATAAGAAGCTGAGTGGAAAATCAGACCTTCACCCCCAGAAATCCCTTTCCTTCCACCTGTGTTTACAAAAATGATGATGCCTCGCAAGGAACTTGCTCCTCTCGCTGACTTCTCAAAATGGGTTTGAGGAATCCGCAATGATAATTTGGTTCTAAGCCCAACTCTCTTGATTTAAACCACCACACAAGCAACTGTGAGTTTCATTTTCTCCCTGCGTCCATCTGCTTCCCAGGGTATTAGGTCCATGAAATAGGTCTTGAGAAGGGCCTCATTAGGCACTGAGATGATACACTGCCTGGGCAGGAGAGGTCTGTCTCGGTTGTTCATGAATGTCTGAATTCCTCGGCTGAGTGTGGAGCTACCCATAGATCTGCTGTACCCTGCTGTGGGGTGGCCTGGAAGTCACATGATGTGAACATTGGTTTGTTGACCCCTAATCTAGGTGCATTCACTCAGAACACTCTGAGGTGTGACCAATTCGCTCACTTGATTCAGCTAAGGACAAAGCCATAAGCTCAGGTCCCTTGCCCCGGCCTTCACACATCATACCCCAACTGACCCATAACAGCAAGTGCATATAGGCCAGTGGTTTTCAAACTAGGACTCCGTGAACTGAGGTTCTAGGTGACCTTCCTTTATTTTAGGCAGAACATCTCTGCTTATATTTTGCTTCTCTATAAAATTTCATTTTTAAGAAGTATTCTTGGACCCATTTATGTATTTAGTTTTGGAAACAACACTTTCTAGTAATTGTTCTGGCTTTTCTCTCCTCTTAATCTGTCCCTTCCCCCACTTAAATGTGGTGATTTTAGGGACTCTCCACAGCTACTTGTTTTATGGCTCCTGACATAGACTTGGTGTTGAGGGATGGCTTGAGGTGGGTTTCCCCTGCTCCTTAGTCTCCATCCATGCCCTTTCAAGCCACTTTTGCTATATACAGGGCTTGTTAAATTTTAATGTGCACACAACTCAATTGGTTATTTCATTAAAATGCAGATTCTGATTCAATAGATCCAGAGTGACACCTGAGATTCTGCATTTCTAACAAGCTCCCTGGTGATGCTGATGTTGCTGGTATGTGGACCACCCTTTGAGTAGGGAGAGCCTAAGTAATTACAGTGTGTTTGGCAGATGAACACAACCTCAGGACAAATCCCTCCTTACTCCATCACTAATCGAATTGTAGCTCCCATGTAGAAATCATGCTGTTGCTGTTGCTTCATCATGCTGCATTGTCTGGAGTGAGTGCTTCCTGACTCCCAGGAATCAGGCCAGCAGCTCCCCATAGTTGGGGAGACACCATGATAGCAACCACTTGGATTTTCTCTTTCCGAACTGGAAATGGAGGCAGTAATCTTGTTGAGCACCTGCTATATGACACACACTGTGCTAGGCACTTAACAAACAATATCACATTCAATATCAACGTTTTTGTAAGGTTCATGTTTAATTGTCATTTCACATTTGAGGAAACCGAAGTGATATTGCTTATGCTGCAAAAAGCAATGACACGCATCCCTAAACCTTCTTAATGACTGCTATCCAGTTTCTCATTTTTTTCCTATGTATGTTTTCTCATCCACTCATATGACCCTCCTGGATCATGTAGCTGGTTTATGGAACTAGTTGGAGGCAGGACCAGAAGCAGGCCCTGAAATCCTAGTCCAGGAATCTCCCCCCTCTGTGTTGTCTTTTATGTCTACAAAGAACATTAGGTTCTGTCTACAAAGAGCAATGGATCTTTCAAACCGTGTGGTGGTGTCATGATGCCATCAAAGTGATTTTCAAATTTAGGCTTGAGAATCATCTGAAGAGCTTATTAATTTTGATTCAAATTTAGTAAAATTGGGATAGAACCTATAAATATACATTTTTAACAGTGACCCAGGTGATTCTGCTGTAGAAGGCCACAGGCTGGCCCTTTGAGAAACACTGGTAAATCCTACAAAGTGGGACAAGGAACCAGGAGACCTGGATGTGAGACTTGGCTCTGTGCCCTTCACCCCTCAACACCCCCTTCTGCCTCAGTTTTCCCATTTTTTTTTACAGGAAAAATGGGCTAGAGAAGTAGATCCTGGTCCTCTCGGTGCATTAGAATCACCTGGGAGTAATTACAGCTCTAACTACCTGGACCTCACCTCTGAGATTCACATTCAGAGGTCTGGGGAGAGCCTGGATATCTGTTTCTTTTTAAAGCTCCCCAGGTGATTCTAATATAGAGTTAGGCTTTTGAACCAACCGAGTCTGATTTTTACAAATTGTGGTGCCTCATCAGATATCCCACAAGCCCCGAGCCATCCCTCTGCAGGTCTTCTCAAGGAAGATCAGGGGAGTTGCCACCCTCTTTCAGAGTGGGCAGGGCTGTATTCAGCAATAAGGGGCATAAAGACATTTGTGCATTTCTCGTGCTCTTGGCAGTGACTGAACAGTAAAACCCATAGCTTGAGTCTGAAGAGACTCTGGAATCAGAATTACCTCTTCCTCAGGGGACCTCAATCTTTTTCTCTTTTGGCCTTCAACTGATTGAATGAGGCCCACCCATATTATGGAGGGTAATCTTCTTTAATCAAAGTCTACTAATTTAAATATCTCATCAAAAAATACCTTTACAGTAACCTGTAGACTGGTATTTGACCAAATATCTGGGTACTAAGGCCTAGTCAAGTTGACTTATAAAGTTAACCATCACATGAATTTTTGCACTTCTGAGCCTGGAATGCCCTTCCCACTTTCCTAAGGTATTTCTAGGTTGTCCAGTTAGAACATATTTTCCTTTATTGTTTTCCCTACTGCTCTTTGTAAGTACAGCCATCATAGCATTTATTACAATTTGCCTTGTGTTGGTCTAACTATGCATATGGACTTCCTCATTGGATCATGGTCAAGTGAGATGCAGTTTCTCTGGACTAGTAATGTGCTTCTCTAAAGTGTTTATTACAAGCACATTGCATTTATCTGAACCACCAAAAGTACCTAAGAAGTGGGCCTAGACTGGTTCCTTCATATCTGTAGAGGTAGCAGATTATGCTGAGTGTTGTTTGTACAACCAAACTCCTTGGCTGAAATCCTGGCTCTGATGCTTACTCACTATGCAACCTTGGGCAAATGACTTAATTTCTCTGTGCCTTAGTTTTCTCATCTGTAAAATGGGGATGATACCTCATTAAGTTATTGTAAGGAGTAAATGCATTAACATGTATAAGGAATTTAGAACAGTGCTTGACATATAGTAAGTGCTCAATAAATATTAACTGATATAATTATCATTATTGATATATGCTTCCAATGTTAAGGTAGAGAATAGTGTTCTGCCTGTCCATGCACTTCTGGCAAGGATATCAAATTGAGTAAATTACTCCTCCATTAACCCTACCCCTAAAGATCTAGAGTTTCTATATCTGTGATCCTCTAGGTGCTCTCTGAACTCGGTGGACAGATGAGCTTTCTATATATTTCAGGAAGTAGGTAAAACTCCAGAGAGATGAGGAAGGGGCAGTTGAGATGTTTTAAGGTTGGTATTTGGGAAATGGCAAGTGACATTCATTCATTCATCATTCATTCACTTACCAAAGAGATGTTTATTATGTCCCCTTACAGTACCAGGAAGACACAGAGATGAATCAAGCACAGATATTTGTCTTCCATCACTCATTTCTTAATAGAACAAGACCTTTGGCTGCTACATCCAGATCTTTCTGATTGGGCTGGATTAGAGATGGGTATGAACGGGGAGAGGAAGGTAGCTGTGGAATTTATTAAACAGATTCATCCATGGGAGAGAAAGAATCATTAAATAGTTGTTACTTCTTTTTAGGCTGGAATTATGCAGGATCCAGTCTTCATGAAGAAAAAACTTTGAGAGTTTCTTTCTTACTTTTTTTTTTTCTATTGAGGTAACACTGGTTTATAATATTATATAAATTTCAGGTGTCCATCATTATATTTCGATTTCTGCATTGGCTACATCATAGCATCACTACATCATACATGTTCACCATCCAAAATCTAATTACCATTCATCACCATACATATCAGCCCCTTTACTCCTTTCACCCTCCCCCCTCCCCACTTCCCCTCTGGTAACCACCAGTCAATCCCTATATGTATGTGTTTGTTTGTTGTTGTTTTTATCTTCCGTTTATGAGTGAAATCATATGATATTTGACTTTCTCTATCTGACTTATTTTGCTTAGCATAATACCCTCAAAGTCCATCCATGTTATCGCAAATGGCAAGATTTCATCTTTTTATGGCTGTGTAGTATTCCATTGTGTATCTATACCACATCTTCTTTACCTATTCATCTGTTGATGGGCACCTAAGGATAGAGAAAGTTTATGATGTAAGGGAGAAAAGAAACAAAGAAATTTCTTCAAAAAATGTAAAGGAAAAGGATGGTTTAGATAAAGGTGTACTCAGTAGCTGTGTGTAATATGTTTGAGAAATGCTGCAGATTAAGAGATTAGAGGGATACAAAGTGCCAGCCTCACCCAGGAGGACTGAGAGCATGAGTGTCCCAGACAATAGACCTCACTGTTGGCAAAACAAGGATTGACTCCATTCTTCAATCTAAGGTATATACCTCTACCATGCTGTCTCTAGATAATATATCTATTTAAGGACTCCCCCAAAAAGGATTCAAAGTATGATTTATGTAGGGATATGGTAAAGTTTACCTTTAAACCATCAAAGCACAATAAAAAGCATAAAGAGCACCCGGAGCAAATTTAAATGGAATCACCTCCCAGGACTGTTTCACCCAATTTGCACCTTCATTTACCTACTATGAATGTGCTAAATGAAAGCGTGTTACAATACCCTTTAAAGAGAATCCTAAAATAATTCTTTTAAATTGGGTTCTAATGACCTTCTTTTAAAGGACCTGTGGTATTTTAGAGAAGTAGAGTAGAAAAAGAAGGAGTTTTAGTGACAAGCTGACCAGGATTTGAACCCTGGTTTCACTATTTATTATGTTTGTTTTCTTGAGCAACTTCAGCTCTGGAGGGAATGAAGGGAGAGAGGAGGTTGGTGGCATCATCATAATAATGCCGCCCCTCGTGTGGTTTAGAGGATTAAAGGAGGTCATGTGTGTGGAACATCTAGCAGAGGGATTGGAGCATAGGTATTGAACAGTGAATGGCATTTTCCCCTTTGTCAATTCACAATGTGAAAAAAAAATCAAATAGAGAGAGCCAGCCCCGATGGCCTAGTAGTTAAAGTTTGGCACACTCCGCTTTGGCGGCCCAGGTTCAGTTCCTGGGTGCAGAACCACACTGCCCGTCTGTCAGTAGCCATGCTGTGGTGGTGGCTCACATAGAAGAACTAGAAGGACCTACAACTAGAATATACAACTATGTACTGGGGCTTTGGAGAGGAAAAAAAAAAAGAGAGAGAGAGAGAGAGAGGAAGATTGGCAACAGATGTTAGCTCAGGGCTAATCTTTCCCAGCAAAAAACAAACAAACAAAAAAGAGTTTCTAGAAGGTGTTCCAGAAGAGAGGGGGGAGGAACTGAGGATGACAGAGGGGGTAGGTGAGAGGATAAAGAGGGAAACCAATGAAGTGAAGTGAAGCTGGGGTGCTCCATGGGGTTAAATGGCCAGTGAAACCCCCAATACGATTCCCCAGATTAAAAAAATAAGATAGAGAATATAGTTCCTACAGACCCTAATGGCATATAAAAGCCCCATGAAGGAGAGGTTTTGACTTCAGAAGGATTTATAAATGGTGAGAGAACCCAAGAGAAAAGTTGGAAAGACTATTTGTTCTTATTAAGAGAAAAATATTTGGAGTGTTAATGGCAGCATTTGCAATAAAGTTAGGGAAGGATCGCATGGTGTATATGCCAAATGCATAGCATAAAATGAGGCTTTTACGTATACATTTTCTACTTGTAGCTTAATTTTCCAGCTCTCTTCCCAGTAGTATTGAGTCAGTTATTCTCTTAAGGGCAATTATTTTGCCCTTTTCACAAGCTCCTCCAAATTATGTCCAATACCAAATGCAGTGTTTGGCACATAGTAAATGCTTAGTAAATATTGATGGAAAATTATTACCAGATTATAGACAGAGAGTTTCAATAAATGTGCAGGAACTTAACAGGAAGAGAAGCAGAATGTCTGTAGTCAAGACTGAAGACTCTATTTAGGGGTTTAAACTGGAGAGCAGATGGGAGAAGGCTCTGTGGACTGAAGAGATAACTGGATTATAACTAGTTTTCTACCTATCAATCTGTGATCTATTATGTGTTTTTACCAAAAATCTACCATGTGCTGGGCACCGCACTGGCACCTGGGGAGAGATTTGTGGAATTTGTGAAAAGGATTAAGAGAGCAGTTGAGGTTAGGTCTGACCTTAATGAGAATGAGGAGGTGTAACATACAGTAATAGCCTGACATAGGTGCAAAGCACAAAATAAGGGGTGGAGAGGATGCAGTAGCAATCTGGAGCATGTGTGTATTTAATATGACCTTTCACTTTTATTTATTCCAAAAGTATGTTCATTTTCTAATTATAAAATTATATTAACCCCACAGTAAAGTATTTAAACAGCATTTCTTAAGCTATATGGGTGGTACATATGTACCTACCACATATTTCTTTACTATTTTTTATTACTTTATCATACTTACATACGATAATACTCTTTTGTATTAGGGTATATTTGATATTTACAAGCTTTAGAAAAAGAATTCAAATAATATAGAAATAAAAATGACCCCAATACCAACTGCAATTGATACTTTGTTGAAAATCCTTCTGGAAATCCATTCTTTTTTGTAGGTGCTCTTGCTTTCATTCTGTCTCTTGATGCATCTAAACACATCCACTTACACACAATTTCTTATAAATGAGATCATCCCATCCACATCTCCTTTGATCTGCCTTTTTTGTGGTGAGGAAGACCAGCCCTGAGCTAACATCCATTGCCAATCCTCCTCTTTTTGCTGAGGAAGACTGGGCCTGGGCTAACATCCGTGCCCATCTTCCTCTACTTTATATGGGATGCCGCCACAGCATGGCTGACAAGTGGTGTGTTGGTCCACGCCCAGGATCCGAAACTGCAAACTCCAGGCTGCCAAAACAGAGCATGCAAACTTAACTGCTACACCACCGGGCTGGCCCCCTGATCTGCTTTTTACACTCACCAATATATTATCTTTACATGTCAATCAGTATAGACACACAGTGTTGTTTCAATGAATACTCACTATTTCCCTGTATGAGCATAGATTGTTCTTTAATTAATCAATGCCATACTGATGTACATTTAGATTGTTTTCAGATGTTTGTGTGTGTTTAATTTTCTAAAGAACACTGTAGAGATATCTTCGGAACTTAGCCATGAGTCACCATAGGATTAATTCCTAGAAGTAAGGTTGCTCAGTTTTTATTTTCTCTTCTCTTTTTGGAATAATATTTTTATATTTTATATGTTTTTTCTAACAGAAGTACATTATAGACCCAGCACTGGGTAATGACATATAATATGGCTTGTTTGGGGCATATTCAACTCCATCATCTGCTACTGAGATATTTTCAGGAATTTGCATGAAAATTAAGAAAGTATTTGCAGTGTCATTAATATAAATCAAATTAATGTAAGCAGATTTTACGTTTTCATGAAGTTGCTATTTCTTTTTTTTTTTTTTTTTGTGGGGAAGACCAGCCCTGAGCTAACATCTGTTGCCACTCCTCCCCTTTTTGCTGAGGAAGACTGGCCCTGTGCTAACATCCGTGCCCATCTTCCTCTACTTTTTTTCATATGGGACGCCGCCACGGCATGGCTGACAGGCAGTGCGTCGGCGGGCGCCCGGGATCCGAACTCGCGAACCCCGGGCTGCCAAGTGCGGACTAAACTGCTGCGCCACAAAGTAACAAAATTTGGCAGATCTCAACTTGCTCTATTTTTCAGAGAAATTTAGCAATTATCACTCAGGGTTGGGGAAGGAGATGGCTTGTTTACATAGGACGGTTTTGATCAGTATGGAAAGTGAGGTTATAAACTCATGCAATCCATGGCTTTAGGCTCCAACCTCCTTGTGGAAGGATTATGCAGAATTACTTTGCACCTCTTCCAGAGACCGCCTCTGACATAATCTCCCGTTTGTGTTTGTTAAATGATTCAAGTCAAAACATTATTTCCCATCCTTGAGCAGAGGCCTGTCTTCTCCTCTCTCCTCTGTATTCCTGCCTAGAAATACCTATTATGACCCTGAAAGTTCAGGTATTTGTGGGACATCCTGAAGTGTCTTTAAATTGCATGGCCCCTGGGAAATAAAGTCACCTAAAATCTTATATTTAAAAATCACAAAACAAAAACGAGGGCTGGTACACTGTGGCATCAATAGAGAGGCATTCAAGGCAAAATAACTTCTGATTTGCTATTAGAGGCAGGAAAGAAAATGTGGACATCTTTCTTTAATTATCTGTAAAGCTGCCGTGAATCTCAGAGAGTTATTAGAGTGACTATTACAGTTTCATTCATTTGGAGCACAAAGTATATAAACTACATAACTCCATTCTTTCCACTTTCCTTGTTAGTGGGTTTATTATTATTAATGGTAGCTATTATGGACTGAATTGTGTCTCCCCCCAACATTCATATACTGAAACCCTAATCCCCAGTTTGATGGTATTTGGAGAGGGAGCCTTTGGGGGATAATTAGGTTTAGATAAGGTCATGAGTATGGGGCTTTCGTGATGGGATTAGTGACTTTATAAGAAGAGATACCAGAGAGCTCTCTCTCTCTCTCTATTATGTGAGAACACAGCAAGATGGCAGCCACCTGCAACCCAAGGAGAAAGTCATCACCAGGAACCAACCATGCTGACACCCTAATCTTGGACTTCTGGTCTCTGTAACTGTGAGAAATTAAATATGTATTGTTCAGGCCATCCAGTCTAGGCTATCTACTTATTCCAGCCCAAATTGACTGAGACGGTAGTAGAAGCCTCTTAATTTCCAGCACCTGCTTCATCATTTTTTCTCCTTTATTATTTTTATCTTTTTCCTTCAGATTTTTTCCATTCTCTTCTTCTTTCTTGCCTTTCTCCTTTGATTTCACTTCAATTGTCACTTTATTTCCCATGACTTTCATTTTTCTTCATTCATTTTACCTTTTTCCTTATGTCTTCTTTTTGTTGCTTTCAATTTCTTCCCCCCTTTTCCAACTTTTTTTTTATCATTTCCATTTTTTCTTCTCTTTCCTCTTCATTTTTCTCTTTCCTGTGATTTATTTCCTTACTCAAAATTTTTCTCTCTTTTTTGCTTTTTCATTTCTTCTCTTTTTCCCACTTCCTTTTTCTTTTCTTTCCTGTCTCCCTTTCTTTCTCTTTTTCCTTTTTCTGTCTATCCCTAATCTCCTTGCTCAGCCTGTTTTACTCCTCTCCTCTTATGTCCTCATTCCTTGCCCCATCTGTCCTGTCCCTTGTGTTATCCTAAGAGAACACTGCTGCTTTCCCTTCATGGTTTTCCTGCACAGACGCCTCTAGGAGTAGATGTGTGTAAGTGTGGGATGCAACAAAGCAGGAAGACAGACGGTAAGCAGCCAGCTCTGGGGAAAAGCTCTTGTGACATGCTGACCCCCCTCCCTGCCTTGTTTCTCTTTACTGTTTTCCTTTCTTATGAAGATGCCTGCATTAGAAATTATTTTGCTTTCCTTCAAGGAAGTTTTGCTGAAATCCCTCAAGGGGAATGATAATGGGCACAGAGTATTTTCCAGCTTGGCACTGGAAATTGTAGAGGACAAGGAAAGTCATGGAATACACTAAAGGGCCTAGATGTAATCGCCGATTATTATTTTATTGTTGTTACTCTGATAAAATAACAGAAACCTCCATTTATTGAGTGCTCATATGTGCCAGATACGTGCATCATCTTATTTAATTTCTACAACAATCCCATAATGTAGACACTATCACTATCCCTATTTTGCAAATGAGAACCAAGGAGACTGGGGGGGTTAGAACTGGCCCAAGGTCACAGAGCTGGTACGTAGCATATCTGGGAACCACACTTCTTCATAATAGATATAGTTTCCATGCAGAGATTTGTAGGGGGCAGTTGGGACAGAGCAGCTTTTATGGAGCTTCTATTCTTTGTGAGGCAGCAAGATACAGTAGAATCATGCAGACCAGGTTTAAATCCTGGCCCCGCCAGTTACTAGTCATGGATCCTGCGTATATTGTCTCATTTAGTTCTCATGATCACTTGTTAGGTCAGTTATATTATCCTCGTTTCATAAGTGAGGGATCTAAGTTTCAGAGTTCATAGGCGACTTGTCCAAGGTCATACAGATCTGACTTCAAAATGTAAATTTTATGTACTAAATTGATGTGGGTTTTAAGGATGAATAGAATTTCTTAGGCTAAGAAGGCAGAAGAAATTTTCCAAGCATGGAGGAGGGACATGGTAGGCAGAATACAAAAGCAAGGAAGACGTGATCACAGTACTTACAGGACATTGAAGAAATTGGCCTTTCTAGCTTATTCCCACTTACAAATTTGAGTGAGTCACTTATCTTTGTAAGTTGAAATTCCTTTCTATGTAAAATGGAGATCATGTCTGTTCATATGATTGCTACATATTTCAAGTCTTACACTGTCATAAACAATAAATGAAATGAAATATGTAAAATAAAAGGAATGCTAGCAAAATTACATCAAGTGTTGCACCACATGTGTCAGAGTACTGTGGGTAAAGAGGTCTTTTTCTTTTAGTTTTTTTTCAATATTTTCCAAATTTCCTAGGATGGCCATATGTTGCCATTCTATGGTAAGAAAAATACTTTTATTTTAAAATATTAATGTCTATTCAATTTTACTCATGTGATTGCTTTAGGGATATTTGAGAAAGCATGATGGATTCTATATAAATATAAGATACTATTACCAGTGTTACTCTCTTCTGCTTAGTCATGAAAAATACTGAAATATATCATGACTCATCAAAGATTAAGTTCTCTTCAAAGTATTTAATATTATATTTTAATTATTTTGAAAATTCATAATCACACATATGGCAGCACCTATATGTATGGAAAATTTTCATCTTAATTGTAATAACTACATTCTCAGACCTATCTTATTTGGCATTTATTATATACAAATATTGAGAGCTCACAAACTAAGAGGATGGGTCAGCATGAGATGGGGCAAATCAGAGGTACCTCTTTGGAAGAAATGAGATTCAAACAAGGTGTTCAAGAAATGCTGGCCTGCTAAAGAGGGAGCAGGAGGCAATCCTGATAAGGGAAATGATAAGAGTGAAAACATGGAGAGAGAAATAAGCAAGATCCATACAGATAGGTTTGGAACAGGATGAATCAGAAGGGATGGGTTACAAACTTTAAGACATAAGGTTGGAATGTTACAGAATTTAGGAAAATCATTTATTAGAGGGTTTAAAGATCAAGAGTCATCAATATAGTAGGGACAGTTGAATTCCTGGGGACCAAATAACTGTGGCCTAATTTCACTCCCTAGTTGATTTGTTCAAAGCCAACTCAACATATTAACAGTGAGAGATGGACAAGTAATTCAGAGAGGAGAAGAAGAGGAAAAAGTTCTAGTCTTTCCTAGAGAAACATAACCACTAGAAACCTGATAAAGACTTTTATATTCTTTAACAAATATCTTTCCCAAGAGTCTATTTACAAACCAGTTCTTTCCACCTAGGCTATGATACAACTACTTATGGGATTTTAATGTAAATCATTTAACCCCTTTCAGCCTTACATTTTTTTTAAATTTAAGTCTCAATAGCATATAACATTGCGAAGTTTTAGTTGTACATTATTGTTTGTCAATCACCATATAAATGCTTCCTTTCACCTTTGTGCCCACCCCCCCCTTGCCCCTGGTAACCACCAAACAGTTCTCTTTGACCATGTGTTAGTTTATATTCCACATATGAGTGAAAACTTGCAGTGTTTGTCTTTCTATCTCTGGCTTATTTCACTTAACATAGTACTTTCCAAGTCCATCCGTGTTGCAAATGGGAGAATTTTGTCTTTTTTATGGCTGAGTAGTATTCCATTGTAAGTATATACCACATCCTCCTTATCCACTCATCTGTCATGGGACACTTGGGTTGCTTTCACTTCTTGGCTATAGTGAATGATGCTGCAATAAACATAGGGGTGCATAAGTCTCTTTGGATTGTTGATATCAGGTTCATTAGATAGACACCCAATAGTGGGATAGCTGGATCATAAGGTATTTCTATTTTTAATTTTTTGAGGAATCTCCATACAGTTTCCCATAGAGACTGCACCAGTTTGCATTCCCACCAGCAGTGGATTAGGGATCTCGTTTCTCCACAACCTCTCCAACATTTGTTGTTTATTGTCTTGGTGATTATGACCAATCTAACGGGTGTAAGGTGATATCTTAGTGTAGTTTTGATTTGCATTTCCCTGATGATTAGTGATGTGGAACATCTTTTCATGTGCTTGTTAGCCATCTGTATATCTTCCTTGGAAAAATGTCTGTTCATATCCTCTGCCCATTTTTTGATTGGGTTGCTTGATTTTTTGTTGTTCCATTGTGTGAGTTCTTTATATATTATGGAGATTAACCCTTTGTCAGATATATGATTTGCAAATATTTTCTCCCAGTTAGTGGGTTGTCTATGCATTTTGATCCTGGATTCATTTGCTTGTAGAAGCTCTTTAGTCGATGAAGTTCTACTTGTTTATTTTTTCTTTTGTTTCCCTTATCCGAGTAGACATGGAATCCAAAAAGATCCCTTTAGGACCAATGTCAACTAGTGTACTGCCTATATTCTCTTCCAGGAGTTTTATAGTTTCAGGTCGCACTTTCGGTTCTTTGATCCATTTTGAGTTAATTTTTGTGTATGGTGAAAGAAAATGGTCTATGTTCATTCTTTTGCATGTGACCATCCAATTTTCCCAGCACCGTTTATTGAAGAGACTTTCCTTTCTCCATTGTATGTACTTAGCTCCTTTGTCAAACCTTAGTTGTCCATAGATGTGTGGTTTTATTTCTGGGCTTTCAGTTCTGGTCCATAGATCTGTATGTCTATTTTTATACCAGTACCATGCTGTTTTGATTACTATGGCTTTGTAATATATTTTGAAGTCAGGGATTGTGATGCCTCTGGCTTTGTTCTTTTTTTCAAGATTTCTTTAGCTATGCAGGGTCTTTCATTGCCCCATGTGAATTTTAATATTCTTTGTTCTATTTCCATGAAGAATGTCTTTGGGGTTCTGATTGTAATTGCATTGGATCCATAGATTGCTTTAGGTAGTATGGACATTGTGATTATGTTTATTCTTCCAATCCATGTGCATGGGATATTTTTCCATTTCTTTATATCTCCATTGATTTCTTTCAGTAGTGTCTTATAGTTTTCATTATTATAGGTCTTTTACCTCCTTGGCTAAATTTACTCCCAGATATTTTATTTTTTTTTGTTGCAATTGTAAATGGGATTGTCTTTTTGAGTTCTCTTTCTGTTAGTTTGTTCTTGGCATATAGAAATGCAACTGATTTTTGTAAGTTGATTTTATACCCTGTGACTTTGCTGTCATTGTTGATTATTTCTGATAGTTCTCCAATGGATTCTTTAGGGTTTTCTATATATAAGATCATGTCATCTGCAACTAATGAAAATTTCACTTCTTTGTTGCCTATTTGGAGTCCTTTTATTCCTTTTTCTTGTCCAATTGCTCTGGCCAAAACCTCCAGTACTATGTTGAATAAGAGTGGTGAGAGTGGGCACCCTTGTCTTGTTCCTGTTCTCAGAGGAATGGCTTTCAGTTTTTCTCCGTTGACTATGATAGTGGCTGTGGGTTTGTCATATTTGGCCTTTATTATGTGGAGGTACTTTCCTTCTATACCCATTTTGTGGAGAGTTTTTATCATAAATGGATGTTGGATTTTGTCAAATGCCTTCTCTGCATCAGTTGAGATGATCATGTGGTTTTTATTCTTCATTTTGTTAATGTGGTGTATCACATTGATTGATTTGCGGATGTTGAACCATCCCTGTGTCCCAGGTATAAATCCAACTTGGTCATGGTGTATGATCTTTTTGATGTATTGCTGTATTCGGTTTGCCAATATTTTGTTGAGGATTTTTTCATCTATGTTCATTCGGTGATATTGGCCTGTAGTTTTACTTTTTTGTATTGTCCTTGTCTGGCTTTGGTATCAGGGTGATGGTGGCCTCATAGGATGTGTTAGGAAGTGTTCCATCTTCCTCTATTTTTTGGAAAAGTTTGAGAAGGATAGGTATTACATCTTTGAATGTTTGGTAAAATTCTCTGGAGAGGCCATCTGGTCCTGGACTTTTATTTTTGAAAGCTTTTGAATACTGTTTCAATCTCTTTGCTTGTGATTGGTCTATTCAGATTCTCTATTTCTTCTTGATTCAGTTTTGGTAGGTTGTATGAGTCTGGGAATTTATCCATTTCTTCTAGACTGTCCGATTTGTTGACATATAGTTTTTCATAGTATTCTCTTATAATCGTTTGTATTCCTGTGGTATCTGTTGTACTTTCTCCTCTTTCATTTCTAATTTTATTTATTTGAGCCTTCTCTCTCTTTTTTTGTGAGTCTAGCTAAGGGCTTGTCAATTTTGTTTATCTTGTCTTTGTTTCATTGATCCTTTCTACTTTTTGCATTTCCAATTCATTTATTTCTGCTCTAATTTTTATTATTTCCCTCCTTCTGCTGACTTTGGACTTTGTTTGTTGTCCTTTTTCTAGTTCATTAGATGTAGTTTAAGGTTGCTTATTTGGGATTTTTCTCGTTTGTTGAGGTGGGCCTGTATTGCTATGAGTTGCCCTCTTAGGACTGCTTTTTCTGCATCCAATATGAGTTGGTATGGTGTATTTTCACTTTTGTTTGTCTCCAGATATTTTTAAATTTCTCCTTTAATCTCATCAATGATCCATTGGTTGTTCAGTAGATTGTTGTTTAGTCTCCACATCTTTGTCATTTTCCCAGATTTTTCCTTGTAGTTGATTTCTAGTTTCATAGCCTTATGGTTAGAAAAGATGCTTTTTATGATGTCAGTCTTCTTAAATTTATAGAGGCTTGCCTTGTTTCCCAACATATGGTCTATCCTTGAGAACGTTCCATGTGCCCTTGAGAAGAATGTGTAATCTGCTGTTTTTGGGTGGAGTGCTCTGTATACACCTATTAAGTCCATCTCATCTAGTTTTTCATTTGTCTGCTATTTCCTTATTGACTTTCTTTCTGGATGATCTATCCATTGATGTGAGGGGGTGTTAAGGTCCCCTACTATTATTGTGTCATTGTTACTATCTCCTTTTAGGTTTGTTAATAGTTGCTCTGTGTACTTTGGTGCTCCTGTGTTGGGTGCATATATATTTCTAAGTGTTATGTCTTCTTGGTGGAGTGTCCCTTTTAACATTATATGTTGCCCCTCTTTGTCTCTCATTACCCTTTTTATGTTGAAGTCTACTTTGTCTGATATAAGTATGGCCACACTTGCTTTTTTTTTGTTTGTTTGCCATGAGCTTGGAGTATTGTCTTCCATCCTTTTACTCTGAGCCTGTGTTTGTCTTTAGAGCTGAGATGCATTTCCTGGAGGCAGCATATTGTTGGATCTTGTTTTTTAATCCATCCCATCACTCTGTGCCTTTTGATTGGAGAATTCAATACATTTACATTTAGAGTGATTATTGATATATGTGGGCTTAGTGTTGCTACTTTATTGCTCATTTTCCAGATCTTTTGCATTTTCTTTGTTTCTTGTCTTATGTGATTTGGACTACCAGTTCAGTTTGGTAGTTCTCTATGATGGTTTTCTTAGTTTTCTCTTTGTTTATCATATGTGTCTCTGCTCTGAATATCAGTTTAGTGGTTACCATGAAGTTTGTATAAAAATCCCTGTAGATGAGATCGTCCATTTTATGGTGGCCTCTTATTTCTTTCATCTAAGTCGATTCTCTCCCTTTCCTCTTCCCCTTCTAAGTTTTGTTGTGACAACTTATTCCATCTTGTGTTGTGATTTTGTGTTTATAGTGATGAGGTTATGTTTATTTCAGTGTTTTATTTCCCTTGATCTTTGCTGTCAGAATTGAGTGTTTGCTAACCTATTCTGGTAGAAAGCTACAGTTTATCTGATTTTTGTCTACCTATTTTCTCCTTGCTCAAAGCTTTGTATCCCCTTTCTCTTTTTTATTTTTTTCAGGCATGGGGGCCTTCTTGAGCATTTCCTACAGTGGGGGTCTTGTGGCAATGAAATCCCTTAACTTGTGTTTATCTGGGATAGTTATTATTTCTCCATCATATCTGAAGGATATTTTCAATGGATGGAGTATTCTTGGCTGAAAGTTTTTATCTTTCAGAATTTTGAATATATCACTCCACTCTCTCCTGGCCTGTAGAGTTTCTGATGAAAAATCTGCTGAGAGCCGGATTGGAATTCCTTTATATGTTATCTTTTTTTCTCTTGCTACCCTTAATATTCTTTCTTTGTCATTAACTTTTCCCAGCTTTACTACTATGTGCCTTGGGCATAGCCTTTTTTGTTGATATATTTAGGAGATCTATTGATTTCATGCACTTGTATTTCCAGCTCTTTCCCCAGGTTTGGGAAGTTCTCAGCTATCATTTCTTTGAACCAGCTCTCTGCTCCTTTTTACCTCACTTCTCCCTCTGGGATACCCATAACTTGTAAGTTGCGTTTCTTAATTGAGTTGGATATTTCTCAGAGATTTTCTTCATTTCTTTTTCGTCTTAGTTCTATCTCCTCCTCCATCTGAAGCCTTTCTACATTGCTATCCTCAATAAAACTAATTCTTTCCTCCATATTGTCAGCTCTGTTCTTTAAAGATTCCAGATTTTCCTTTATCTCCTCCATTGTGTTTTTCATCTCCAACAATTCTGATTGGTTTTTCTTTGTGGTTTCCATCTCCTTTGTGAAGAAGCTCCTAATTTACTTGAATTTTCTATCTGTATTTTCTTGTAATTCATTGAGCTTTTTAATGATAGCCATTTTGAATTCTCTTCATTTAGTTTATAAATTTCTGTGTCTTCTGGGTTGATTTCTGGATGCTTTTTATTTTCCTTCTTGACTGGAGATTTAATGTATTTTTGCATTGTGCTTGAGGGTTTGTTTTTATTTTCCCTCATCCTGAAGATGTCTGGATGTAGATTCCACTTGCTGCCACTAGGTGGGGGTCAATAACTTTGTGTTCCAAAACCGCTAAGATGTGTGGGTGTTCTGGCTGGGCTGAAGTGTGGCTGGGCTGATGCATGGCTGGGCTAGAGCTCCATAGGGGTGGAGTGTCATGTGCTGGCCACTGGGCTGGAATCTCTGCTTGGTTGGATACCTGTGCACCTCCACTGGGCTACAGCACCACTGGGCTTGGGGGCCTGGGTGTCATGCACTGGCAGTGGGGCTTTAACTCTGTGCAGGTGGGTGTTGCATGCTGGCCACTGGGCTGAATCTCCACTGGGTTGAATTCCTTCATGCCTCCCCTGGCTGCAGCCCTTCTGGGCTCCGGTGCCCAGCAAGGCTAAGCTGGGATGTGGAGGGAGGGGAAGTGGCACTCACTTACACCTTCCTGTTCCCAGGGGCTTCCCATTCTTCCCTGGCTATCTGCTCTCCTGGAATATTAGTTTGGCAAGGACACCCCCACAACTGTTCTTTTCCTTCTGTATGGGGTTCCCCACTGTGTGGGAACTTGGAGAGTTAAGGTTTTCCTGCCAAGGGCCATCTCTCCCCCTCCTCTCCAAGAGCTGTGCATTCTCAGTCTCAGGGCCACTGACACTGGGGAAGGAGGAGAACCTTCCTTACCCACTGCCTCTTCCCCTAGAGTTTCCAGCAACTCCGCCATCAGATGTAAGGCTGCATGTGTCTCCCAGACATCCTGTATGTAGCTTGAAAGACCTCTGTTGATGTATGCATGACCTTTTTATTGGATCTTAGCAGGAGAGAGTTTAGGGGAAAAGTTCACTCTGCCATGATGCTGACGTCACTCCAGCCTTACATTTTTTTATCATTAAACTTTGAGTATTACTACTTGCTCTTTTTCTCCCTTAGAGAATTCTTCTGAGGGCTATATTACTTTAAGACTATTAAAGCACTTTGAAAATAGAAATATGCTCTCTAGAATTATAGGTAGTAGTTATATCTTCCTGTTAGAAGGAATTAGAGGTATCTGTTCACTTCAAGAACTCTCACAAACAACTAATTAAACCCTAAGGTAGATCAAACACCATCCACTGGCTTTGAAATGTGATGGATAATGATGATGATGATGAAATTAATAGCCAAACTTTTTGAGTTCTTACCATTTTCCAGCACTGTTTTTACCATTTTACATCTATGAATTAACTTTATCTTGCCAAGAATCTTGCATGGTAGATACTACTATTATTCCCACTTCTATGTGAGAAAGCTGAGACACTAGGAGGTAAGAAACTTGCCTAAGACCTTGTAACTAGTAAAATTTGAAGACCGGATTCAAGCCCAGGTAATCTGGATCTTGTGTTGTAAGAATAGCATTGAAAGAAAATATGAAAGTAATAACATTGTGTATAAAGACATTTTAAACTTACCTTTTAAATGTCTAATTAAGTATACTCTAATTCTCTTTCTGGGATAAAGACTTATCAGCGGAACTTATTTACATTTATTGACCATTGTTAACACTTTGGAGGCTCATAAATAGAACCTGGGAAAAAAATTGAACCTCTCATAAATTGAACCTGAGAATGTAGATTTGCTGAAGGTAACTGAACAAGATTTGGGAGAAGAAGCGGGGAGCAATGGAGTTAATTAGCATGCTTGTGAACATATGAAAATGTATTAGGTGGCCATTGTTGCAATGCTGCTGCCTAACAAACTATGCCCCAAACCTCAATGGTTTACAACAGACATTTATTTCTCTCTCACAGGTCTGCAAGTCAACTGGGAAGCTCTGGTTCAAGCTATGAGTTGGTTCAGGTTGGCTCCATCTGTCTTTCATTCTAGGACTCAGGTTTAAGGAGACGTGCCTACAAGGTTATGATCTTCTTATGGTGCAAGACAGGAGCATGAGAGACCAAGTCAAACAACCCAAGCCAACGCCAAGCTTCTGGTTGCTATACTGTACTTCACATTCACACATATTTCATTGGCCAAGCAAGTCATGTGGCCAAGCCCCAAGTTATCTGGGTGGAGAAGTATAATTTGTCCTCAGTGAATAATGATAGAGGTTGGGAGGAAAGGAAAATTATGATCCATTATTACAATCTCCCACAGAGAGGTCATCTGAGATTGAAATAACTAAACCCTATTTAGTGAAAGGCAATATGACTATCCGTACTGGAGGGGGTAAGAAATATCTTAATGGGAAGGAAATATTAAACTTAATGGACAAAGAAATCACCACTGGGTGGTACTCTTATTCCAGAACAGCTTTTTGGTGGATGCATATGTATTTGAGGGGTCAAAAGAGGAAATTTTCAATAGGACATTTACAAGTTGAGTTTTTATAACTCAAGCTATGAATACATTTTCATTTCTACTTCATGATTCTACTGTGTGTAAAGTACCTAAACAGTGCCTAAAAGATAATAATGCTATGAGAGTTTGCTATGATGATGATGATAAAGATGATGACAATGTCCAAATTGCGGGGCATTTCTGTTCTTTTATATTTTGTTTCTCCTGCTTTAATGCAGCAACAGGTTCTGCAAGATGACTCAAAATGGTTACATCCTAATGAAGACATTTTCTAGGTTGCAGGTCTCATGACCAAGAGAGAAAAAGTAATAACTTTTGGTAACACTGGACATTTTTTGTAATACAATTTTGTCTAAAGCATTAAGGATGAGTTACATAGAGGTTTTAGGGATTTAATGAGAAGTGTGCAAGAAAAATTTGTTTGTTTTCCAACCGCAGGGTTTTAACTATCAATTACGGAATAGCTTTTACTTAAAGGGACAAAGGTTGGAGAAAAATTTGGCTCTTACAATGTGGGCAAAAGATATGGCCAAAAATGACCTGATTTGCAAAGAGTATTCTGTGTGCAGCTACATAATAGGTCAACTTTTAATTAATTTATTCAAGCAGGGTAAAATCTTGAAAATGTATGCAAATCTTGTAAATAATCAAATTAAGTAGCCAATGTCCCCAAATATTTAGCCAAAGGTCTTTTCCCCTGAGAAGTACCCACATAGCAAGAAACCAGAACATTTTTTTTTTTTTAAACCAAGAATTAAAGGTCAAGGACCTAATAGAATCAGTGAAAAAAAAAATCCTGGGATAGTAGGATTCTATTCATCATGACACTCTCTTTCTATTTGGAATACTCAAGCAAATTTGTTTGGAAAGAGAAAATCCTTCAAACTCCCTATCCTCATAGGTTTGGGATTAAAGCTGATATGATTTGTTCTTCATGAATGTGTCTAATCAGAAAAGAGTCCCCAGAATCCTGGAATGTCTGTACCGACAGTCCTTGAAACCACCCTGAAGCAGTGAGAGTTTATGTCACTTTCTCAGGGTCACAGTTAGTGATAGAGCAGGGACAAATTGCCCAGATGTTTTTATTCTAAGTTCATTGTCCAGTAAAGACTTAATACAGTTTTCCCCAACTGCCTATCTTTGGGAAAAATCACCTTAATGTTTTCATTTTCCTTGTCAGCAAAATGGAAGGACCAGATCAGTGGCTTTGCCATGGATGCCCCTTCCACTCAATTATTTAGATCCACTTCTTTTGGGCCATTCCTGATGGAGACATGTTTCTTTTCCCTTTTTTTGTTATTTTGTGCATCAGGTTCAAAGATTCACCAGTCAAAGGAATCAAGGAAAATTTGAGCGAGAAAAACTTTTGAGGACTCCATATATAACATGTTAAACAATAGTCAGATTTCTTACTGGCTCTATTCCATTCCATTCAAAATTGATTATTTTTCTGGACGAAAGTCTTTGCTGAAATTTCTCAGAGAAGTAAGCTTTGAAAGACATCCTATTTAAGAAGATGGAGCAGTGTTTAATCTACTGAATTTAGATAAATGTAGTTAATGGACAATTATTCAATACATGCTTTCTGGTGCATGAATCATCACCTTGAGGTTTGAGTCCCAGAGATTCTTTATTTCAATTATTGCCAAATAGTCAACATTTGTCTCTCTTAATCTTTTTTTTTTTTTTTTTTTTTTTTTGTGAGGAAGACCAGCCCGGAGCTAACATCCGTTGCCAATTCTCCTCTTTTGCTGAGGAAGACTGGCCCTGGGCTAACATCTGTGCCCATCTTCCTCTACTTTATATGGGAGGCTGCCATAGCGTGGCTTGACAAGTGGTGTGTCGGTCCACGTGCGGAATCTGAACCTGTGAACCCTGGGCCACCAGAAGCAGAGTGTACAAACTTAACCAGTATACCACCGGGACAGCCCCCTTCTTAATCTTTAATATTAAACCTTTTTTTTCTTGGTGAGTAAGTCCAGCCCTGGGCTAACATCTGTGCCAGTCTTCTTCTATTTTTTGTATATGGGATGCTGCCACAGCATGGCTTGAGTAGTGTGTAGGTCCACACCCGGGATCCGAACCCATGAACCCCAGGCTACTGAAGCAAAGTGTGCAAACTTAACCACTATGCCACCGGGCCAGCCCCATATTCAACCTTTTGGACCCAAACTTCCTTCAGTTTCTCACCCACTCTGTTCATTATCTAAAAACAAACACTTGAAATCAATGATAATCAGTATTTCAATAAAGCTAGGAAAGGCCTGAGATATCATCTTGTCCCATCTTCAGATGAGGACATTGAAACAGAGTGATTAAATGACTGACTTAAGACTTCCATGAATAATTTCTGTTTGCAAGTTTCTATCTTCAACTTCCTGGTTTTCTCGATACCGCAAAACCCTCTTAGTGCCAGCTATTGGGAAAGACAAACTCCTTAGTCTTCCCTCCTCCTTCCTTCAAGGACTGAAGAGAGTTTCATTATTAATCATTTATATATTACCTCTACACTGCCTGCCTCTTTATTAATCACCTCCGTGGGATCTATTGCTATTAATCATCAGATGCATGTCTGAGTATTACCGGTAATTATCTTTGAATGTTCATTACCTGTCAGTTTAATTACTTGTTTTCTTCCAGGAGTACAGACTGATTCAGGTCCCTGACTCTGTTGTGTGTATGTGTGTGTGTGTGTGTGTCTGTGTGTTAATGTGTTTACTTTACACTTGAATCTGTGCGTGTGTGTTACTTTTAGACCTCAATTACCATTGCATGAAGTAAAACCACATTTCAAATAAGTATTTCTATCCCTTGGTCACCTATGAAACAACATACCCCTTGTTGACTATGAAGGCTGAAAGTCAGGTATAATCTATGATCCTCTTTCATTTAATCTTATATCTTCAACAACAATTCATTGAAGTCCTTTGTAAATGAATTGGTTTTACTTCTCCAGGAATAAGTACTGTACGTACCTGGGGAGAAGCAGGTTATTTATTTGTTTATTTACTTCATTTGATGCTTGAGGGAATCAGAAAAAAGTGAGACCAAAGTATGTAATCAGAGCTTGTCCACTCTTCTGAGGGTAACTACACAACAGAAGGCTCTATACTCTCACTTTTGGATGGGTGGGAGCAGCAGAAGAAATTAAATAAATGCTCAGTCTTCTCTGAGGAGGGTATTTCTCTATAGTAGAAGAGTGCCTGCCATCAAGAAACATACAGTCATATGATTAGGAGAAAAAGAAGAAGATGAAAAGAAAGAAACTAACATTAGTTGAATGTCTACTTGTACTATTTTATTTTACCCTCCCAATGATAGCTCTTGTGTAGATTCATTAACTCAGAGAATTTACCCAAGGATGCTCAGATGGTAGGTAACAGAATTGGAAATGAAATCATAATCTGCCTGATTCTGAAATCCATACTTTTGCTACTGCACCATGCTGCCTCAAAATAATATATGTGCATAAATAACATCACATAATGCACAAATGTGAAAATTAGGAGAAGCACAGGTAATGCTCCTCTTGAACTCAGAAGAGGGCTTCAGATACTTCTAGATGAGTTGTCGAGAGAAAGCTTTATGGAGATGAAGTTTGAACTGAAGAATGTGTAGAATTAAAAGCTCTAAACAATTCCAGTGTGTGCTCTTGTATACTCACTCCTTACTGGAGTCTTAGGAGCCTAGAAAGGGCTCAGTTCTCCATTGGATTTCATGAAGTCTGTGGTCCATTTTAGAATCGAATGCTTTGGAACACATAGGCATAGACTTCTGTGAAGATATACTGCCTTTTTGTTAGCTAGACATTAACTGGAGGAAGTGCTGTTAAAACACACACACTCATGCATGCACACGCACACCCATACACAATTATTTAATCTCCTGTGTTCTTGGAAGATAATTCTCTTTTACTCACTACTGAAGACCTCTACTATTGAATACTGGAAAGGTGTTTAGCTTCCAAGATACCTCTACAACCAATTTATCCATTTAGTCAGTATTGATTTATTGGATGCATCTCCTCTATCCCCAGCACTGTCCTGTCTACTGATGCACTCTGGGAGATATAGGACACGGCCCCATTCATCAAAAATCTTATAATTTACTTTGAGATATAACAACTGTAGCTTACATTTATTGACTTTACTATGTGTCTAGAACTATTCTAAGCACAATTTCTGGACTTGTTGTTTCATTTAATTCGTTCAATTGAAAAGGTTTGGATAGAAAATAAGATTGATTCTTCCTCACATTATAGTACTGGGCAGATGAATTAGTCGGTGGGCTTATTATGAGTCAATGCATGTGAAAGCACTTTATAAATGTAAAATGCTATATGGACTTAAGGGAAGGGTTGGGAATCTCATGCAGGGTAGGTGGGTAATTTGGGGAGCAGATACAGGTTAATGAAGACTTTTTAAAAACCAGGTAGCAGAGTGCAGAGCTTGTATTATGAGTCCCTATTTACAAATGGGGTAATTAAGCCTCTGAAAAGCCTAGTGATGTGTTTGAGGTCATATTACACATGAGTTATGGAACCATTCAAGTCTCCTGACACTGGGTCTAGTACCCTTTCCTCTAACCTTAATACCACTGGCCAAGTATACATCCAAGCCAAAAGGAATGCTAAACAGGGTGCAGTGGGGTGCACCAGACAGTCTCAGTTATGGATCAACATCATTATTTGCTTCAGTTCTACCAATAGCACCCAGAGAAGGAAATTAGAGGCATAGGAAACTTTCAGTTGTAATTTGAAGGAAATAAAAATGAAAATGATGGTGTTTTAAATGTCTAGCACACCTACTATGTACCAGGCACTATACTAAAAGTTTTCCATATTATTTTTCATGTCATCCATTGACCTCATAAGAAAAGTATTTTTATTCCCTCTTACAGATGGAGAAAGAGTGGTGGCCCAAAGTTACACAATTGGCAAATTGCGAAGCAGAGATTCAAAGTCAAATCCACCTGTATCCAAAATATGCTCCACTTGCATTCTACCACTCTGTCTTCACTCAAGTGGAATAAATCTGCTATATGAATTGTTATCCTGTCCTCACCATTTATTATTCCCAAATTTGACTATAACCACTTATTCAAGGTCTAAGGAATGTTGCTTAACTGTTTGTGGAGGAATTATTTTCAAGGCAAGGTCATAACTTTTCCCTCTTCTCTTTAGAAGTATGTTCTTCCTTAGGTAATGCCACACGACTTCTGAGCAGAGAACACACTACACGAAAATGTTTTCTGAAGGTTAAATTTTTGATATGATGAATCCATATCCCTGGTAGATGCTTAGGAAGTATCCTCTCTTCTTGATGTCAATGAGATGCTGATATCTCCTTGGCATTTGGCAGAGACAGCTGCTGATGAATTGTTGTTGAGGAGTCTGGCCTAATTTGGAGGATTCTTTATTGTAAACCCAGAGTGATGCATTCTGCAATCTGGGAGAAGTCCATTGTGCCTCAGTTTCCCTTGTATAGCTAGATATTGAAATTTCAGTCTTCCATGAAGAAACTGGATGGCTTTTGTTGAATCACTGTAGTTTTATATATTTGCTTGGAGCTGGTAATATCTGACAACTTGTGCTTACATGAAGATTAGGTTTTGTGCAATGAAGGAACTGAATTCCCTTCCTCCCAGCATTATCCAGTTCACCTTCTCTTCTGGTTCTTGTGTGGACTATTTAATTGAGACATTAAGGTCCCTCACATCTCTGAGTAGCAATCTGAAACCAGATTTCTCCATAAACTTGGGAGCTAGTAGCATTTGTGAGATGAAGCTGATCCAATTATCTGGGCTGACAACTCTGGAGAGAGAAGATTTTCCAAACTGTGATGTTATGTCCAGTGTTCTCTCTTTGTTAAAAATAAACATTTCTAAGCTATAGGCTCTTTGTCTGCATTGGTTGCATAATTGAAGGAGGAAGAGGGGAATGTCCTTTTGGAAGCTGAAGTGGAGAGTGTTGCATCTTATAGCTACAGTCACCTTTTCTTTATATATATTTTTTATTTAACTAAAAAACTGGTCTTGCTCTTACATTTAAAATTACCTGGGAATTTGTTACCCTTTCAATTTTTTTTTTTTTTGTCATAGGCCTCTTTGCATAGCATACCAGAAACTCTCAGCAGGAAAAAAACTTAGTATACCTCCCACCTTTACAGATGAAGTAACTGAAGTAGAGATGTGGGTGCTTTATTCAAGATCACATAAGAATTTTAGTGACAGTGCCATGAAGAATAGAATCCTGGTTTTCCTGTTCTGTCGTTACTCCAGTCTCCACAAGGCTACTGAGTTGTTTTTCTTAGTTTTCCCATCTGATAATATACACATTTCATTATGTCTGACATTCATTTATTCAATTCATTCATTCAATGTTATTCATTCATAGATTGAAGACTAACTATGAGCAGGTCATTTTGCCAATCCTCCTCCATAATTTTTAAAAGTTTATATATCTGTATTGATTAGGGTTATTGATTGTAAGTTTACCCTGGTTAACATAAGAAAAGAGAAACACATTGGAAAGATATCTGACTGTATCTCAGAGGATTATATTTGGGAATAGGTAAGAGCAAGGGAATGGTGGAGGGGAGGACAAAATGGTAATTTCACAAAAGAGATAAAAGTAAATTATTCAGAAAAGATCAGAGAATGGAGAGAACAGACATTAAGGCAGCTCTGGTTAAATAAGGGGATGCTTTCTGGAGGAGGTGGTATTTGAGCTGATCTTTCAAGGCTAAGGAGGATTTATATATGTTGAGACAGAAAGAGAAAAAGCATAATTTTTTATAAGAATTCAAGATCACTTTTAGGAAACTTGACACATGAACACATGAAATAGTTGAGTGATGTTGGAAGGGAAGTCAGTGTGTGATGAAGGGCCAGAGTGAGTGATATCAACATTATGTCAGTTGCTCCACATTCAAGTTCATTCTGACCCAGCTTGGGTCAAATATGGCTCTTGACCAAATATAGTCAAGTTTGCACTGTTTTTTCTGTCTTCTTGTTGTCATTTTTCTCTCCATTATGTGTCTTTCTCATTTCTCTTCCTCTTTCCTTTCTTTATGCCCCACTTACCTCCACTTCATTGTTCTTCTTCTTGCCCATTGCCTGTGCTGACTACTGGCCTTAGATATTAACTTTGGTATAAAAATTACCACTTTTGAGTTCCACTTCTGCCATGAGGAGCTCTGCAGACATACTCCCTATAGACACTGGTAAAATTATTTTAAAAATATTCGAAGCCTCTGGAAATGGTCCAAAGGGCATATAGCAAATGAAGAAACATTTATTCAAGAAAATCTACTAAAACTTGGTAGTAATAGTGAGAATCTATGGTATCTAAACCAAGACTCACTCACTCCCCACTCTCTTCAGCTCAATGACACAGAAACTGGACTCTAGACTGATGCTTTCAAGAATACAGGACTCCATCTCTCCCCAGCTCCCAGATAAGCAGTTATCTTCCAGGTGGAGCAGTATGTCAGCATTTCTCATCCTGCTCTTAGCTACCTGTTGCTAAGGCCAAGTTCCATGTGAGTACAGCCAAGTAGTGACTGCTCCCTTCTTCTGCTCAGAGCCCACTAATGGGATGGAGACTCTACCTTGGGCATACACCACCGAGAATACTGAGAAGCCAGTCTCCCTTGCCCCAGCTTGTAAGGCAGTGGTTCCATGCTGGGAGAGGCAAGTGGAAAAGACCTAATGCTACCGCTGCCCCCACCCACTGAACCCTCAGCTCCTAAAGTGATGGGTGTCACTCAGAGAGAAGCATGGTATTGTCCCTACATCCAACTTCAGAGCCCTGGCTCAGAGATTTTGCCTAAGGGAAGAAGCAGGCCTTAAAACAGATAGTTCCTAATCTCTTCTGAAAGGAACTGCCTTCATTTATAAAAGATTGTGGAGAATTTCAAGCTCAAGAGCTCTCTCAAGAACAGTGGTGATTGTGATGAATCGCAGTTGGGAAGATATTGGTAGATTCATTGGAGATATAGGCTAAAATGTAGGCCAGAGAATTATAAAAATGAACCAAATGGAAATTCTAGAGTTGAAAAATATAATAACTGAAATGAAACAATCGCTAGATTGTTAGATGGATTGGAAGACTTAAAATTGATAAGATGACAATATTCCCTCAATTGATCTACAGATTCAATGTAATCCCTATCAGTACTGTAGTTGGCTTCTTTGTAGTAAGAGCAGATATTATCAGCTGATTCTAAAATTTGCATGGAATTTCAAGAGACCTAGGAGAGCCAAAACAATCTGAAACTGAAGAACAAAGTTGGAAGACTGGCATTTCTTGATTAAAAAACTTACTGCAAAGCAACAGTAATCAAGACAGTGTGATGTTGGCATAAAGTTAGATATATAGATTAATATGATAATAGAATTGAAAATTCAGAGATAAGCCCATGTGTCCATGGTCAACTGATTTTCAACAAGAATGCCAAGACCATTTGATCAAAAAAGATTAGTCTTTTCAACAAATGGTGGTGGGAAAACTGGATAGCCACATGCAAAAGAATGAATCCTTACCTTGCACCATATCCAAAAATTAACTCAGAATGAATCAGAAACCTAAATGTGAGAGCTAAAACTATAAAATTCTTATAAGAAAACAGTCATAAATCCTCATGACCTCTGATTTGGCAATGGATTCTTAGATTTGACATCAAAAGCACGAGCAACAAAAGAAACAATCGATAATTTGAACTTCAAATCCTAAAACATTTCTGCTTCAAAGGACACTATCAAGGAAGTGAAGATAGCCCATAGAATGGGAGGAAAATATTTGCAAATCATATATCTGACAAGAAACTAGTATCCAGAATATATATAACACTTATATCTCAATAATAAAAAGACAATCCAATTAAAACATGGACAAAGAACTTGAATAGATATTTCTCTAAAGGAGATATATAAATGGCCAATAAGCACTTGAAAAGATTCCTGACATCAGTAATCATCAGGGAACTGCAAATCAAAACCACAGAGAGATACTATGTCACACTCAGTAGGATGGATATAATAAAAAGGATCGTGTAACAGGTGTTGGTGAGGATGTGCAGAAGTTTAAACCTTCAAACACCGCTGGCAGGAATGTAAAATGGTCACTTTGGATGACAGCCTGATAGTTCCCCAAATGATTAAAAATAATGTTACCATAGTACTCTGCAATTCCACTCCTAGGTATATACCCAAGAGAAGTTAAAACATGTCCACGCAAAAACTTGCTCACAAATGTTTATATCAGTATTATTCATAATAGCCAAAAAGGTGGAAATAAACCAAATGTTCATCAACTAATGAATGGAAAGACAATTTGTGGTATATTCACACAATCGAATATTATTTGACCATGAAAAGGATTAAAGTACTGATCCATGCTACAATACAGCTGGACCTTGAAAACGGTATGCTATGTGAAAGAAGGCAGTCACAAAATACCACATATTATATGATTCTGTTAATATGAAGTGTCCAGAATAGGTAACTCTATAGAGATAGAAAGTGAATTAGTGGTTGCTTAGGGCTGGGGCAACTGACATGGGATAGGACAGCGATAGCTAAAGGGTCTGGGATTTCTTTTTGTAATGATCAAAATGTTCTAAAACTGACTATGGTGATGGTTGAATGTCTTTGCGAATATAGTAAAAAAACATTGAATTGTACACTTTAACTTGGTGAATTGTTAAGACAAGTCTCCTTAAAGCTGTTTGGGCCCCAGTGACGGTATATTTTTTTCAAAGTTACTCCTTGACACATGAACTAGACTTCAGTTGATGATGGCAGTGGTGATGATGACAAGAGTCATATTATTTTGTTGTATTTCAAAGTTCTAAAACATGTCTCTCTCCTGTTTGTGTTTCTTCCCCAGGGCATTCTATGATGGTTCTCCCTTTTTCCATGGTAAAGCGTTTCCCCATTATCTGTTTGTTTATTGGTTTGCTCGTTTGATAGGATAATGTAATTATGCAGCTGGAATTAAAAAAGAAATCTGGATTTGAGTTCCAGCTCTTCCAGATTTAACTGTATGAAAACGTGTGTTTGTATTACTAACTTTTAGTTTTCACAAAGAAAAAATAATGTCAGTACGCATGGAAAAAAAGAGCTTCCTTTCTTGGAAATTCGACTCCATAAAAGAGACAAATGGTGGGGCATGGCCAAACCACTACCAGTTGCCCCAGTCAAACTTTCTGGAATTTGACTCAATTATATAGCACCCTTTGTCCTTGCAATAATGATGGTATTGGTAGTAAAGTGAGTGAGGAAGACATGCTGTGACCCAGCATTTTCAGAGATAGATCCTGAATTATTTACATCCCTGCATGTGCTTATTCTTTCTCTTTGATTCCTTGCAGTTGACTCTCCACTTTTATCTGTACCCACTTCTTTTCAGGTCTTTCAGCTTCGTAGAAAAATATTAGCTTCCATGCTCTGGCCACAGAAATCCTCTCTCCACTTGTCATCTCACTGTATCACCTGTTTAGCAGTATGCTCCCTAATCCTTGGGACTGATTTGTTCCCAACTGTAGTTGATGCTGGCATAACCTAAATCTGCAGGTGAGACCTGGTTAGGTTGAATTAAAGTCACATTTCTATTGGACAGACCATAGTTCAAGTTCACAGACTGAATTTCTACCCCTAACAATTTATTTCTCATTGATCACAAGTAGGAGTATAGATACTTCTCTGCACTCTACCCCCACGATGACCAGGAACTCTAAAACAAGTTTTAACATGGATGCTGTATTGTGGATCTCATTTTCCCACATGAAGGACAGAGCAATTCAAAATACAGAACTCTGACCCTATCGCTGCCTCTTGTGTAAAGAGAGATGGAAGGTGAGTTTAAAGATGCTATAGGTCAGCACTGAGCAATTGGCAACCATATGCTGCCCCTCAGCTTTGCCATATGGCTCTGGGTCTAATTTCAAATTCACTATGCAGCACATTTAAAGGAGAAGGAATTAGACAGGAATGAGAGACCTCCATGGAAACAACCTACCAAGTGTAGAAGAGAGATTTTAGAATGGCCAATCCTCTAGCATGTGTTCTCCAGCTGGACTGGGACAGAGGCAGAAGCAAAGGCTTGTAGTTGGTGGAAAAGAAGCAAATCCCTGTTGAGAGGCTCCAAGGCAGCTGGGCCCATGGACTTCATTGTGCAGCCCTGACAATGGAGTTCAGAGCACCTTACTAGAAGGAAACAGAGACAATATTCACTTCAGTTCTTAGAGAATGAGGATATTTTTTTCTCTTGGTTACATCACTTTTGAGCTTCACATTGTGTTTTATTGTAGTGTCAAATAATTTTAATTTGTTTGGGGAGTTATGTTACGGATAGTTTTCCAGTCTTTACTTTTAAAAATTTAGTTTGCTATCAAGTCTATTCATTTATTTCCCTCCCTCCCTCTCTCGTCCTTCCCTCCCTCTCTCCCTTCCTTCTTCCTCTTCCTTCCTTCTTTCTTTTTTTCCTTCCTTTCATTAGTTGATTTTTATTGCAGGATAAAGTGCTATGTAGAAAACATGTATGTGCAAAGTAAGGTTCCTGTCCTTGTACGGGAGGGATATGAACTATTACAAAATGCCTTTTGAAACAGATTAGTAGGCATAAGGGCTAGGACAATATTTCTAAAGAAGTTCAGAGGAAAGTGACATCACTTTGACCTGGTATGTGTGAGTGCTTGGGGCCGAGAGCAGGGGATCCTGAAGAAGGAACCAGAGAACTATGTGGAGATCAGCTCTGGGAACTTCATTGTGCAGCCCTGACAATGGAGTTCAGAGCACCTTACTAGAAGGAAACAGAGACAATATTCACTTCAGTTCTTAGAGAATGAGGATATTTTTTTCTCTTGGTTACATCACTTTTGAGCTTCACATTGTGTTTTATTGCAGTGTCAAATAATTTTAATTTGTTTGGGGAGTTATGTTACGGATAGTTTTCCAGTCTTTACTTTTAAAAATTTAGTTTGCTATCAAGTCTATTCATTTATTTCCCTCCCTCCCTCTCTCGTCCTTCCCTCCCTCTCTCCCTTCCTTCTTCCTCTTCCTTCCTTCTTTCTTTTTTTCCTTCCTTTCATTAGTTGATTTTTATTGCAGGATAAAGTGCTATGTAGAAAACATGTATGTGCAAAGTAAGGTTCCTGTCCTTGTATGGGAGGGATATGAACTATTACAAAATGCCTTTCGAAACAGATTAGTAGGCATAAGGGCTAGGACAATATTTCTAAAGAAGTTCAGAGGAAAGTGACATCACTTTGACCTGGTATGTGTGAGTGCTTGGGGCCGAGAGCAGGGGATCCTGAAGAAGGAACCAGAGAACTATGTGGAGATCAGCTCTGGGATGAGCCTGAAGTCTTGGAAGACAAGTTTTTCCCTCAAACACATTGAACCCCCCCTCCTTTTCACACTCAGTTCCAATAGCCCTGGTTAGGGTGGCATGTACTCCTTTGGTGAAGGAAACAGCTTGTAGGAATTAAACCCCAACATACAGAGTAATGGGAGCTCCATCAGCCATTTACTTTGCATCTTCTCACGTAGGAAAATCCAACTAACTCAAAGATCTAAGATATTGGGGCCGGCCCAGTGGCGTAGCAAAGTTCGCGCGCTCCGCTTCGGTAGCCTGGGATTTGTTGGTTTGGATCCTGCGTGGGGACCTACTCACCATTTGTCAAGCCCCTGAGGGGGCGTCCCATATAGAAGAACTAGAGGTACATACAACTAAGGATGTACAACTATGTGCTGGGGCTTTGGGGAGAAAAAAGAAAAAGAGGAAGATTGGCAACAGATGTTAGCTCAGGGCCAATCTTCCTGAAAAAAAAACGGAATCCCAGTTCCTCCACATCTTTGTAATCATTTGAAAAAAAAAAAAGATGTAAGATATTAAGAAATCAACCAGAATAAGCTGTCTGTTGTCAGAAAGGTGCACCGAGTGTTCCTCTTCCACGAGCAATGAGAAATCTCCGTCAAGTATTAACATAAATCAAAATAATAAATCTTAAAGATGTCATGGTCTCAGCCTACACTGTCTCATTTCCTCCTTACAAGAAGCATTGTACAGAGAAGGAAACTAAGGCTTATCAAAGTTAAGTGACTTGTTGAAGTCACACCGCTAGGAAGTGATGAGGTATTAGAAGCAAAGACTTGAACTGAATGCATAGCCCATGCATTTCAGTTATTATTCTATGCCAAGGCATTGAGATTATTCCTTTATTGAATCATTCAGGAGACATTCACTGGATATTTCTCTGAGCAGTTCCCTATGCTGAGCTCTAGAGGAGTCAAAGAAGAAAGAGTCGTGGTCCCTTTGGCGTGGATCAAAAGGGCAGAGTCGAAATAGAAGCATATTTATGTTTATTATTCTAAACATATTTTTATGTTACCCCAAGCACAATCCCTTTCCACAATGTCACATCAAACTTTTCTCTCTTTCTCCCTGCATCTCCCTGCTCCCTGGAGCCTCAACCTTCTAAGACCAAGGTGCTAGGAAATGTTTTTATTTTTATTTTTTTCCTATTTTGACTCAAAGCAGGAAAGGAGGCAAGTACTCACAGAAGCCAAAACTATAAAATAATTGGTTGAAAAAAGTTTCACCTTCACCATGTAAGTATCCATCCTTTTGGTCTATTTTTATTTTAGTTTTTCCCCCCCATCTGGTGGCCATTCCACAATGTCCCACTTTGTCCCATGCTCTTCTCTTTAGGATCCATAGATTCCCCTTTTCCCTACCTATCAACAACGCAAAGCCAAGCAGAGAATAACTAACAACTGATATTGAAGTCTGTAGCTAACAGAACGTCTGGGCTTGGGAAGGAGGAGAAGGGTTAAAGACCAAGGGTCTGCAGGGGTCAGGGAAAGCACGTGGGGAACAGGGGTTGGGGATGACATTTTCCGCAGTAGAAGGGATGGCTCATAAGTAGGGCTCTCACAAAGTCTAGGGATAAAGCTAGGGGCCTATAGAGTCCATGAGATAAGTTAATTCCACTAGGAATGTCGCTCTGAATCCTGCACCACCCTTTGGACTCTATGGATTGAATTATGTCCCTTGACTCTCATGGAAAGCATTCACTGGATACTTTTCAGTGACCCATGTGTATTTGCCCAGTTTGCATATTAGTTCACTGTTTTCTCATCTCATCATCTCCAAATTCCTGAATTCCTCTTGTGTGGGAGGTAGGAGAAAAGGAGAGCCACTTGTAGAATCCATCAGCTAATTGACAAATAATATTTAATTACTCATGTTCTTACCCTTTTCCTTTCAAAGATACACACCCTGGCTTATGCAAGCACGTGCTGTCCACAGTGATGTGTTATAATGTAACCTGCAAGTCTAGCACAGGGTTGCATCAGATACCACCTCAAAGTATTTTGTCATAGGTTGCCTTCTAGAAAAAAAGACAGACATTCCTTTTCAATTTCTCCTTTCTCTCTTTAAAGAGAAGTTGCTTAGAAGAGGAGAAACTGACTGACCAGCAATCAAGGGAAGGGCTTTTCATATATACCCCTCTCTTTCTTTTATTCAAACAATGTTTATTGAGCACTTGTTATGTACTTGATACTGAGGCATTGGGGCTACAACTATGAATGTAACAGGCACAATCTGTCCTCTCTTGGATCTTATTAGCCTGTATTTGTTGTTGTTAGTGCTGTTGCGTCTATTCTGACTCATAGCGACCCTATGTACAGCAGAGTGGAACCCTTGGAAATGGGTGGCCAAGTCCTCCTTCCTACTCTGTCTTACTCTGGAAGCTACACTGAAACTTGTCCACCGTGGGTGATCTTGCTGATATTTGAAATGCTGGTTGCACAGCTTTCAGCACCACAGCAATCTGCAGCCACCACAGTATGATAACTGACAGATGGGTGGTGTGGTTCCCCAACCAGGAAATGAACCTGGGTCATGGCAGTGAGAGCACCAAATCTTAACCACTAGACCATCAGGGCTGGCTATGAGCCTGTATATGAAATGAAAATCAAATCAATTGCCGTTATCATCCAAAGTTATTATCGCAATTACTGATGCAACCAACGGGCATTGAACTCCTACTGGGTATTGGGCACTGTGATAGGCATGGAGTGTACAGAGATGGACCAGATTTGACTGCAATCATCAATTTGCTGAAAGCCTAGTGAGAGAGACAAACAATTAATCCCTCTTGAGCATGACAGGTGGTTGCTGTGAGAGCACTGAGGAGAGAGTGGCAACGCCTGCCTGGGAAGGCTGGGGTGGGTATCAAGAAGATGCAAAGTCTTTACAATGGCCTACAATGCCCTAAGTAATCGAGATGGCCACCTGTGCCTCTCTACACTGGCTTCCTTGTTGGTTCTGGCAATTTCCTGCCATTGGACCTTTGCACTGGCGTGTTCCTCTACTCAGGGTTTCTTAACATTGGCACTATTAACATTTTTGACTGGGGGCCTGTCCTGTGCATTGTGGGATGTTTAGCAGAATCCCTGACTTTTACTTACTGGAGGTCAGTAGCAACCCTCCCTGCTCCCAGAGCAGCATTTTCTGTACTATACATCACAGTAGCATTGGTCCACGGCATGTTGTTAGTGGGTACAGGACTGGTAATGGGTATCCAAAAATAAGAGAGTAGCTATTGGATCAAAAAAGTTAGGAAACAGTGAGTACTGTGTTTCCCTTTGCAGATGCAAAATACACATTAGTCTAGTACATGTTCTAAGGGGTCCTTAGGAAACAAATCTCTTTTTTTCTGTTTAACCATTTGTTTTGTCTATTTACTTGAACAGAGCCTGTGGTTTTTTGTCCTCTTAGTGACAAACTGGTCTTCATTGAATATAAGATACCACCAATTGTAAGATGTTCCATTACTTTATTTGACACTAAGAAAGAAAATACGAACTCTGCCGATTATAATTGTGATGCATCGTCAATTATGAGACACATTCTGATTTGAGAGATGTTAAGATGTGAAAAAATGTGAAACAGAATTGTTGGGTAGAATCAGATTCGGTTTTTGGACATGCCAGACTAAGGGGGCCTTTCTTCTCTGAGCCAGGCTCGGTAGTGATTCTTCACTCATTATTTTATTTTGATTACCACAAAATGGATGTTACAGAATGATAGGGTTGTGGCACAGATAATCTGCTGATCAACAAAGATTTGTGTTTCCATTCCATAGTATAGAATTGGTGCTGTGAAGCAGTACCCACCAGTGATTCTGTGTGTGTGTGTGTGTGTGTGTGTGTACTGGGGGGTTGGGAGGCTTGAAGCTTAGGAGACAGTGTCCTTGCAACTGGGTGTGGTCTTGAGACTAGTTCTGGCCAATGGAGTGAGAGTAGAGATGATACATGTCACTTCTGAACAGAGGTAGTTAATTATGTGTGTGTCTTCCCCATGTTCTTTTCACATTCTGCAGCAAACTTAGATGCTGCATGTTGAATATGTACCATTAGGAAATAAAAGGAGCCTGGATCCACGAATCATTCTTGGAGTACCTCCAATTAGGAATATCCTCATTAAGCATTTGATGAGCAAGAAATAAACTTTTATTGTGTTAAGTCCCTGAAATTTGGAGGTTGATACAGCAGTTAGCCTAACTTAACACAGGTCAGTTTTGTTCTTTCTTTATTTCTTACTGAATATGCAGTACCTGCCAAACTCTAGTGAAGACAGGATTCCTCCACTGACTGAATGAATGATTGTGGATCCTGAGTTGACCTTGCTCCACATGGATGGAATACTAAGTCTGACCATGCCCCTGACCCAGTCTCTACTACGGTGTCTAAGGTGTAATTATTACTACACTGCAGTGGAAACCATGGGCCCAGGATGGTAACTAATCACACTGTCTTCTTCACTGTAACACTGCAGTGGTAGGTCTGCCAACATAAGCAAATAAGATATGATAACTGAGGGCTTAACATTTCTCTTTTGGATTTGATACATATGGCCTGTCTTCTAGAAGAGGTACACAACTGAGATATCTTTCATTAAGGTCACTAAATAATAGTGTGTTAGTCCCATGAAAAGGAAGTGTCTTCACAAGGCACTCTCATGAATACATAGTCATAGATTGGAGAATTTTCCAGGAAAACTTCTATAAAACACATGTATTAACCTGTCAAGAAACACAGTCTAGGAGATCGTCTTGAATCCTTTCTTTTAGGCCTCATCTTGACCATCAAGGCTTTTTTCTTTCCAATGATAGGAAGAAAGAGTATTTGCACCATTACACATTTATAATACTCTATCCACTTAAGTGCTGCATCCTACTGATGAGTGTAGTTATGTCTGGCCTGAAATAGCACACGTGTTTGTTTCTCCTTCTTAGGCAGTGGAGTGTGTGTGTGTGTGTGCACGCGCGCGCAGTGGAGGGGTAGCCCATGAGGCTTGAAGTCTAGGCAATACAAGTCCCGGAATATTATTAACATGGCGTGAGGTAATTCTATTTGCATTTTAGGAAGATTGCTTTGATTTCAGGATGAGGGATGAATTAGGAGAGTTGAGACATTAGAAGAGGTGAGTCTGGACCCTGGGAGACCGGTTAACAATGTAGTGCACTAATCTAGGCCAAGGGATGTGTTCCATGGTAATGCTAATAGAAATGAAGACTGACATTTGAGAATTATTTTATAGATGAAATCTCCAGGACTTGGTAGAATGTTTTGTTTTAAAATGTAGGTTTTATCATTCAGGTGTGGCAACACCAACAGATCAGGAGATGATTGCCATTGAAAAGATAGTTTGTTACTCACATCTCCCAAGAGGAGGGGGCATGCCATACCATGCAGGGCCAGATGGGGAAGGAGTGCAGGGTCTGTCAGGAGGCAGAAGGAGCAAGGGAAGGCATGGGCAGGAGGCTTTATTGTGGTGTCTGTGGGAAAGGCAGGGTAAGCAGGCTTAGGGTTGGTCAGTTTGAATAATGTCAGCAGGCTCTGGGGTATAGGGACTTTCTCTAGCTGTCCGGTACCTGGCCCTGTGATAGCTAGGGCAGGGGAAGATTGCCTCCTAGACTACGAAACCTGATACAAGAGGTGGTTCAGAGTAGGAACTTTGGATTGGTTAGTTTGCATACGAAAGTTATGCTCTAGGGGAAATCATTTGCTATCTCTAAGGACTGGCTAGCCCTGGGAGGGGTAGTCTATCCCTAGTCAGCAAGGCCCCCAAACCAGAGCAACAAGAAAACAGGAAATAAGAAAATACAGTTAACACCCATTTGATGAGAGAAATGCAGAAGTTAAAGAGATTTCCATCTTGGATGATGATGTGGAAGTGAAACGCTGTTAACTTTCCAGGGAGCTAAACTTTGTTGAGCACCTACTCTGTGCCAGGTGTTGACCTAAGACCTCTACATAGTCTCAATTCATCCTCAAAGCAAAGTTTTGACAGGGGGACTATTTTTAGTTTAATTTTACGGCTGTGTTCTCTTGAACAGTCTGCAAGAGTTTATGCTCAGTCCTCTATGCTCCCTCACAGCTTGATTTTAGATATGCTGGATTTGAGATGCCTGCAGGACATCTTGGTGGTACAATCTAGGACACAATACCAGTAATATCTCCATTTTAAACTATGTTCTTGTTTAACAGAAACTTACATTGCACTTGCTACATCGCAGACACTGTCCTAAAAGCTTTACAAATGCGAGTTTATGTAATCTCATGACAACACTTTGAGGTACATATTATTATCCCCATTTTATTCATATTTCTAGTCATAATAGCTACTGATTTATGGAATATACTGATGAAGAATGCACTAGACTTAGCATTTTATGTAAATTAACTTAATTCAATCATGTAAGACATGATTATCTCCATTTTAAAAACCCAAAACTAAGGCTTAGTGGGTTGTTATCATTTGATGACTGTTACATGGCTCTATTTTTATGAATTTTATAAATGGGAGCTTCTATTGTAATTAAAAACTGTTATCCCATCTTATAGACCAGAAATTAAGGCTCAGTAGTTTAAGTGACTTGACCAATGCCACACAGCCATAAATCACCCAGCCTGGATTTGAATTTCAGTATATCTGATTCTCCATCCCAACCTTTTCCCAATATTCCTGGACTTTTCAAACTGTGTTTCACTGTGGCTTTATTTTCAATCAGTCTCATAAATGTGAGTTTCTTTACAAGATTGGACAGCACTGTGGGCTGAATCGTGTCCCCCCAAAATTCATGTGATGAAATAGCTCCATGTAACCATGTAACCCCAGTAGCTCAGAATGGGACTGTATTTGGAGTAAGGCCTTTAAACTGGTAATTAAGGAAAAATGAGTTCACATGGGTGAGCCCTAATCCAATGTGTCTAGTGTCCTAATAATAAGAGGAGATTAGGACACAGACACACAGAGAGGGAAGGTTACATAAAGGTGCAGAGAGAAGATGGCCATCTAAAAGTCAAAGAGAGAGCCTGAGGAGAAACTGACCCTGCTGACACCTTGATCTCAGACTTCTAGGCTCCGGAACCACGGGGAGGAAATAAATTTCTGTTGTTTAAACCACCCAGCCTGTGGCACTTTGTTATGGCAGCCCCAGGAAACTAACACGGATAGTTAGTTTCCACTGCTAAAACAAAACTGGAAAGTCACCATCCCTGACAGTTACACAGGCTGTTTGACCGGTCTGATTATTTTCCTGAGTTCAGTAACCCGGAGGTCAGATGACTTTCCGGGATAAAAGCCAGTTTCCTCTTGCTGTTACTCCAGCCACTGGTCTGCAGACGTTTTCTTCTTCTTCTTCTAACTTCCCCTCCTGTGACAGGGCAGATAAATATTAGAGAAACAAAAGTCCAAAATGCTAAGGTTGCCACTCTCACTTCCTCTGGCCCCTTAACCCAGCGCTGCTTTGAATACAGTCATTGCCGTGGGGCACCGAGCAGGGGAGAGAAGACAGCAGCACCTTGGAGGCTGCCCCTGTGCGTCATGCTTTCCCAGGGCCACTTCTCACAGAAAATGCCAGGATGAAGCCGCCCACCTGCCTGGCTGGGACTCTGATCCCAGCCATGGCCTTCCTCTCCTGCGTGAGACCCGAAAGCTGGGACCCTTGTGTGCAGGTATGTGGTGGGGTCAGCTCATCTGCTTCTGAAAAACTGCTCTCTGCCCAGAACTTCCCACTGTGGGCCCCAGTTAGTTTCGTTTGCTAAAAGGAGTCAAATTACCTGAAAGACTTGAGAAGCCACAGGGACTAAATAGTTCACGATTACTGGGCGCTAACAGGCAGCCCATGGGGTCAGGTCCCATTATAGGACTTTAAGTGCTAATAGGGGCGTTAGGTTGGATAGATCTGCTTAAAATCACCGTTCTTTGACTTCCGGGCTGTGTGACCTTGAAGAAGTTATTAAACCTCTCTGAGACTAGTTTTCACATCTATAAAATTATTGTAATAACACCTCATTCGATAGAGAGTTGTAAGAGGCTGTCCTTCCTTCCCACTGGTGGTTTGTACACTCAGCTTTGAACAGTTACTTTGCCCCTTTCAATCTCAGGAAGAAGATTTTTTGTTTCTTAATAGAAAGAACTTTTGAAGTGAATTTCAGACTTCTGAATCTAGTCATAGTTCTGTCCGAAGGATGAAAAGAAAAGAGATTAGAAAAGAACAGGAGAGAAATAGAGAAAGAGGCACAGAGAGAGATAAAGAGAGGAGAGAGAGAGGGAAAGATGTAAAATGTCAGCTAATCCAGTGGTTTCTTTCTTTGTGAAACAGCACGGCTGATTGATAATCTCAGTCATGATGGATCTCTTTGTTTTTCCCCTGCACAGACCTCATAGTTGCTTTGGAAGCTCATGATAGAACCAAACAGCCAAAAGAATGTCCTGGGATTTAGGGTGTGGCAGAGTCAGAAACAAGGAAAGCAGAACCAGCCAGAGTTGTGAAATTGAGGACATGGGGAAAATAGTGTACTTTTAATATGTACCAAAAACACTTTTGTTATCTCAAAGTCCTCTATGCCCCCCAGTTCCCTGCTTCTTGTCCTCTTCTCTGTGCCCCTCCTGCTGTTAGGTTAATGGGGAGAGATCATCCAATTAAGGTCACCTCCACTTGTGGCTCCTCCCTTTCCCCACGCCCCCTATTCTCTCAGTTTCCAAAACCTTTCCATCCATCAGTGCCACTGAGGACAGGTCCTCAGTTCCCCTCGCCTTGACTCTTGGATAGGGACTGGTCTCCTGACTCCATAGCCTGCTTCCTTTAATCCACTCTGCACACTTTTGTTTGTTGTTGTTTTTCCCCAAGGCTCAGTTTAACAAATTACCCTGTTTGAAAATTTATGATACCTCTCCATTGCTATTAGGACCATCTCCTACCTCAGGACCTTTGCACTATCTATATCATCTAGCTACAATGCTTTTCCTCTAGATCATTGCTGCCCAATGGTAATAGCATGTGGGTCACATGATATTACTTAAATTTAAATTTAACTAAATTTTAACTAACTAAATTTAAAACATAGTTTTAAATCTTCTAGTAACCACATTAAAAAATAAAAAGAAACAAGTGAATTTATTTTTAATAATCTTATTTAACCCAGTATATTCAAAATATTATTTCAAAATGTAATATATACTAAACTATTGATAAGATATTTTACATTGTTTCTTTGGTACTAAGTCTTTGAGATTTAGTATATATTTGATATTTACCATATGTCTCAGTTTAGACTTTCCACATTTCTCATGTTCAATAGCTGTGTGTGGCTAGTGGCTACGATATTGGACAATGCAGCCCTAGATATGTTCATGGCTTAATCCCTCACATTATTCAGATGTCTGCATAAATGTCACCTCCTCTGGGAAGTCTTCCTTGATCACCTCATACAGAGCTCCCCACTCCACATATTTGCCTCTAATCTCCTGTGTTGCTTTATTTTTTTTAGTAGCACACCATTATATATTTTTTGTTTATTTGTTCATTGTTTGTCTTTCCCTTTGAATGGAATCTATAGAGAGCAAAATCATTGCTGGTTTTATTAATCACTATATCTCAGTGCCTAGCACATAGTAGTTGCTCAATTTAAATGTGTTAAATGATTAAAAGTATTGCCACAGGGAAAAGTATGAGGCCCTCCTGATCTAGCTCTGGCTTCCCTTCTGACTTGGGTTTCACCACTCCCACCATGTGCCAGCTAATCTGAACTTGTTTTTCACCCCTCCTTACACTGTTCTCTCCTTCTTCCTCTTTCCATGTGTCCAAATCTTATTCATCCTTCAAGACCCACTTTGAAGTCTTCTCTTTCCCAGAAGCCTTCTATGATCCCCGGATCCAGAATTGAGGTCTACCTTTTCTGGACCAAAGGAAATAGTTGCCCAGCCTGGTTTGTGATCCTTTTCAGTGGTGTGAGTTGTGATCCTCTCTGAACTCTTCCTCTAGATTGTGAGCTCTTTGAAGTCTGGAGCTGTATCATGTTCGTCTTTGTACGGCCCACAGCAATTAGCAGAGAATGCCTACAATCTAGATTTCAACAAACCTTCATTCCATCAGTTATTCGTTCATTTATTCAACAAAGATTTATTAAGCCTTAACGATTTGCCAGGCACTATTCTGAGTGCTGGAGACATGGCAGAGAGCAAGACCATCAAAGCTTACAATTTAGTAAGGAAAATGAACAATATACATGGAACAGTCACATGGACAATGTGATGTTAGATGGTGATACATCCTGTGAATGAGGATAAAAGACAGTAAGGGAAGAGCGCCTGACACCATCCTCTGTCACAGTATGGTCTGGGGGACTCCTCTGAAGGGTAACATTTAAGCAGACGTGTGACTGAAGTAAGGAACTATACATATGGCCAGTGAGACCTTATGCATATTACTTCATCTCTCTGAATTCTTCTTCTTTAAAAGGTTTATTTGAAGATTAAATTAAAGTATATAACCTATAAGAAATGTGCCAGCATATAGTAAGAGATTAATAATAGCTAATAATAAATGTCAACATTTATTGATCATTTACACTGTAATAAGCTTTGAGATAATCTCTTTGAATACCTTATCTCATTTAATCCTTTGGACAGATTCTTTTGGTTTTAAGCAACGGACAACCAAAATTAGCCAGATTAAGCAAGGAATTTTGTTAAAGAAATCAGAGAATTCAGAAATTAAATGGGAGGATAGAGAATAAGACAAAGAATTTGTGAGAGTATGATGGAAACCAGCACGGGAACCAAGGCAACATAAAGCACTTGCCCTTATTTACTAGGTTCCACCACTGGAGTCTACGCACTTCAGAGATTTTCCCCATTTCTGTATCACTTGCTCAAAGGTCCATGAGCCAAGGGAGAGAATGCAATTGGCAGAAATCGGGCAATGACTAAGGGAGGTCTGGACACCTTGACTAGCAGTCTCCCCAAGGTTGTATGCTACAGGGGCGGGTATTTAGAAAAAAAAGCCTCACCCCAAATCACATGGAAGAGCTGGGGTGAAACCCTGAGCTTTTTTCTCCAGAGCCTCAGCTCTTTACCACTTGACTCCATTGCTTCTTGCTAGATGCTACCATTGTTATAGTAGACGTTAGACCACTGTGTACATAGTAGGTGCTCTTCACTTCATAATCTGGGGTAAGATGTTTAATAGAAGTGAGCGGATAAATGAATGGACGGATGGTTGGATAGATGACTGGTTGGATGGATGGATGAAAGAAGGTTGACTGGATGGACAAATGAATAGATGGCCAGGTGGATGATTGGGTGGATGGATGGATGAAAGACTGGCCCCTGTGCTTGTACTAGCGGCCTCCCAGACTCTGGCCTAGGCGAGCAGAGTCGAGAGGGCAGTCTGCTGAGGTGCATTCAGTACGACACTGCATCTAACATATGATCATTGCAGGTGGTTCCTAACACTACTTACCAATGCATGGAGCTGAATCTCTACAACATCCCTGACCACATCCCCACGTCGACCAAGAAACTGGACCTGAGCTTTAACCCCCTGAGGCGTTTAGGCAGCCATAGCTTCTCCAACTTCCCAGAACTGCAGGTGCTGGATTTATCCAGGTAATGAGTGAGCTTTTACACACGATACAAGGTGAAATGTTTATTGTTCTGTCATTTCATTCTTAAGCCAGAAAGCCTGGTGGGTGAAGTCTCATCTGCATTTACCCATTCATTCTTTCAGTAGATGTCTTACTTGCTAGATAACTTTGGGCAAGCCATCTCCCATCTCCGAGTCTTAGTGTCTTTATTTGTGAAATGAGCTGTTGGAAGAAAGATAGTTTCTAAGAATAATTCCATCTTTGGATTTTTTTAAGTCAGGAGAGAAAATTGACTCAAACTCTTTCATCAGCAGATATTATTAACAACTTGCTATATGTTGTACACTCTGCTAGGAAACAAGAGTATATTGATATATAACATACAGCCCCAGCTATCAAGAAGGGCATACCCACGTGAAAGAGTTAGTGTGTTAAAATCCTGAGCATGGTGCTGGGCACATAGTAGCCATTCACTAAATTATTGCCTGCTTCTGGTTTTGGATTTTGAACCTGAGATAAGGATGGTAATATATAGTAGTAGAAATGGCTAAAAGCTGTGTGCAAACTAGAGGCAACACGTTGTATTGTTCAGAAGAGGGGTCTTCTCTGCAGTGGGTAGTCAAGAAAGATTTCCTGAACTAAATGGAATTCAAATAATATCTGGAATATTGAAGGTGGAGTAGAGGATAGGGAATTAGGAAGATACAAGTAACCCAAGGAGAAAGATGACAAGATCAAAGGAGAACATATGCTGTGGGCAGAGAACATGACTACAATTTTCTTTGCTGATGTAGGACTATATCATTCATTAGGACAGGTTAAGTTATTGTCATTACTTTTTGGGAGAAATTGAATCCTAAAACTGTTTTCATCATCAGGGGCCTTATTTAAAAATGGACTAGACAATGGACCATATTTTCTATAAGAGTTTGTGAAAAATGCAGAAACATTTTATATATAGCTTTTTGTAATAGAAATTCTTTTTTTTTTTTTTTTTTTTGTGGGGAAGACCAGCCCTGAGTTAACATCCGTCGCCAATCCTCCCCTTTTTGCTAAGGAAGACTGGCCCTGGGCTAACATCCGTGCCCATCTTCCTCCACTTTATATGGGACGCCGCCACAGCATGGCTGACAAGCAGTGTGTCGGCAGGTGCCTGGGATCCGAACTCGCGAACCCCGGGCTGCCAAGCGCAGACTAAACCGCTGCGCCACCGGGTGGCCCCTGTGATAGAAATTCTTAATAAAGACGAAGAGCATAGTAGGAAAATCCTCTTTAGAGTAGATATTTCTGCAGAAGAGTGAGCATCTGATGTTTTATGCTTTAACTTGGATATTGATGCAGTAGCACAAAGAAGAGATGGAGCATTTTAAAGGCGATAGTGTAGATCAGAGAGCCCTGTGGGGGTCAGAAGACCTGAGCCAGGGCCTCCTCCAACATTTATAACCATGTGGCTTGAGGCATGTCGTTTCATCTCCCTAAGTCTCAGTTTTCATATCTGTGAAATGGAAATGATGAAACTTACCCCACTGGGTTAAATGTGATAATGAATGTTAACGTGCAATATATATTAAAAAACTTATAAAGTATACTTTATAAGTATAAAATATTATTATTATAGCATTTCATTAGATTCTAAATGTCAGTTTTCTAAGAATTTTGTCAAGAACTGTACTGAGGTAGACAGACCAACCCTTCCCGTTTTCTAAACAAGCAGTTTCTCATCAAACAACATCCCTTATAATGCATCTTCGATCTACCCTGTACTCAAGGAACTTTCCTCAGAGGCCTTAAATACATGCTTAGAGGCCAGCTCCCCCTCTGGTTAGCCAGTAGGAGATTCTGAATCAGGGCAAGGACAGACAATAGTACAATAGATATCCTTTGCCTTTTCATTGCTTTGTAATGTTCACATACAGTAGATCAACTAGTCTTCTAAGGATGCTTTGTGATGGACAAAGCAGCCTTTTTTTCTTATGGAAGTCTATTGATATATTGTTTTCATTTTATAGATGAGGAAACTGAGGCTTGGAGAATTTAAGTGATTTATTCACATTCATGTAGCTTGTTGGCAGCAGACCAGAGATTTAAGTTCACATCTCCTGCTTCCAAGTTAAATGTTCTCTTCATCTTAATACTCTGCTTCTCTAAAGAGATGAGTCCCCTTTGATGAGACAGAGGCACAGCAAGACCCCTTGCCTGCTGCATAGAGCAATATACACATAAGATTATGGGCTATAAAATCATGTACCTGCAAGGAACTTAAGGAATAACTAAGTTTAGCTGCCTGTTTGGAAATGTTTACCACATTTCCCACAGAGGAAAAGGAGTTCTCAGGATGGTGCAGTATGAGAGGTCAAGAGAGGCACCAGAATCCAGATGTCTTGCCCCCTCTTCCATTGCTCTTTCTACTGCACCCACTACCCTCTATCCAGTTACCAATCAATAACAAAAACTTGAACCAGAACGCTTATTTTACCCATGAACCTGAAGAGATAGGGCAAGTGGGGAACACTGCAAATGTAATTCAGGTTGGACTAGGAAAGGACTCATTTGCAAACCGTAACCGGCATGCACTTTCAATGTTAGCAAGGGTTTACCATGAACTCCCTGTTTGTGGGCCGGATAAGAGCCTTGACTCTAGGGCACCTCTATGAATGTCGTATATAGTATGGCTTCCATTTCTCTTGGGGTAAAATTCAAAATCCTTTATCTGATCTATAAGCCTCTGCCTTCTTTGTAACCTTTCTCCACAACTGCATCTCACACCCTTCCACTTCCCTCTCTGCGCTCCAGACATACAAGCTCTTTCTCACAGTTCTGCCATGTATCATGGCCGCCACCTACCTCGGGGCTTTTGTATCTGCTGTTCAGCTCACTTCCTTTTCTTGTTAAATTCCTGCTCACCTTTCAGATTTCAACTTAAGTGTTCTCAGAGAAGCCTGCTTTAATCCTCCTCATCTAACTCTGTTTTCTTGATGTAAAGTCTCTCTTTTTTATATCTTTGAAATTGACATTCACCAGACATTTATCATGCCTAACAACTAACAACTATCTCTATCATCTCTAATAATTGGATGTATAATTGCAATTAGGTGTGGCAGGAAATGGTTAAAGCTGATCCAAGGCTGTTGCGTACTCTATCAGCCATCCAGTCTTCATGTGCCCCCAGTGATTAATCTTTAACTGATTTCCTCCTGATGGATGTGCTGCCTCTGCTTAGCACGTGTGCCTAGTGTGATAAAAAGAATTTATCGTTGTGGCCTGTACGATAATCCTGAATCTTCAGAGCTTCTTATTTGCTCATGCCATCATCTTCCTTGCTTGATATCTTTGCCTATGTACAATCATATGGCATGTCACATCTGTGTGAAGAGCTGAATGACTGGGATTGTCATTCCATTTTGGGTTTTTATTCAACAGAAATATTATATAATCTGCATCTCTTTTCCCTGCAGGTGTGAAATTCAGATGATTGAAGACGATGCATATCAGGGCCTAAACCACCTCTCCACCTTGATATTGACGGGAAATCCTATCCAGAAGTTAGCCCTGGGAGCCTTTTCTGGACTTTCAAGTTTACAGACGCTGGTGGCTGTGGAGACAGACCTTGCATCTCTAGAGGACTTCCCCATTGGACATCTCAAAACCTTGAAGGAGCTCAATGTGGCTCACAATCTTATCCATTCCTTCAAGTTACCTGAATATTTTTCTAACATGCCCCACCTGGAGCACTTGGACCTTTCCAATAACAAGATCCAGGGTATTTATCATAAAGACTTGCATGTTCTACGTCAAATGCCCCCACTCAACCTCTCTTTAGACTTGTCCCTGAACCCTTTAGATTTTATCCAACCAGGTGCCTTTAAAGAAATTAAGCTCCAGGAACTGACTTTGAGAAGTAATTTTGATAGTGCAGATGTAATGAAAACTTGTATTCAAGGTTTGGCTGGTTTAAAAATCAATCGGTTGGTTCTGGGAGAATTTAAAAATGAAAGGAACTTGAAAAGATTTGACAAATCTGTCCTGGAGGGACTGTGCAATATGACCATTGAAGAATTCCGGGCAGCAAACTTTGATTACTTCTCAGAGGATTCTGTTGACTTATTTAATTGTTTGGCAAATGTTTCTAAAATTTCTCTGGTGACTCTGAATTTAAGCGGGCTAAAAGGTTTTCCTAAAGGTTTCAAATGGCAAGACTTAGAATCGGTTAACTGTCAATTCGAACAATTTCCCACACTGGAGCTCGTTTCTCTCAAAAGGTTGGTTTTCACTTCCAACAAAGGTATGAACACTTTTATAGAAGTTAAGCTACCAAGCCTTGAGTTTCTAGATCTCAGTGGAAATCGCTTGAGTTTCAAGAGTTGCTGTTCTCAGACTGATTTGGAGACGACCGGACTGAAGCATTTAGATCTGAGCTTCAATGATGTTATTACCATGAGTTCAAACTTCATGGGCTTAGAGCAGCTAGAATATCTGGATTTCCAGCATTCCACTTTGAAACAGGCCAGTGATTTCTCGGTATTCCTATCACTAAAAAAACTCCTTTACCTGGATATTTCTCACACCAACACCCGAGTTGTTTTCCACGGCATCTTTGATGGCTTGGTCAGCCTCCAAGTCTTAAAAATGGCTGGCAATTCTTTTAAGGACAACTCCCTTCCAAATATCTTCAAAGCGCTGACTAACCTGACCACCCTGGATCTCTCAGAGTGTCAACTGGAACACGTGTCCCAGGAGGCATTTTACCCACTCCCTAGACTTCGGGTGCTAAACATAAGTCACAACAACCTCTTGTCCTTGGATACACTTCCTTATAAACCTCTCCACTCCCTCCAGATTCTGGATTGCAGTTTTAATCGTATTGTGGCCTCCAAGAGGCAAGAACTACAGCATTTTCCACGTAATCTAGCTTCCTTAAATCTCACACAGAATGACTTTGCTTGTGTTTGTGAACACCAGAGTTTCCTGCAGTGGCTCAAGGACCAGAGGGAGCTCTTGGTGGAAGCTGAAAAATTGGTGTGTGCAAAACCTTTAGATATGCAGGGCATGCCCGTGCTGAGTTTTAGGAACACCACCTGTCAGATGAGCAAGACTATCATTGGCATGTCAGTTTTCACTGTACTCGTGGTTTCTGTGGTAGTAGTTCTGGTCTATAAGTTCTATTTCCACCTGATGCTTCTTGCTGGCTGCAAAAAGTATGGGAAAGGGGAAAGCATCTATGATGCCTTTGTTATCTACTCAAGCCAAGATGAAGACTGGGTGAGGAATGAATTGGTAAAGAACTTGGAGGAGGGGGTGCCCCCATTTCAGCTCTGCCTTCACTACAGAGACTTTATTCCTGGTGTGGCCATCGCCGCCAACATCATTCAGGAAGGTTTCCACAAAAGCCGGAAGGTTATTGTCGTGGTGTCCCAGCACTTCATCCAGAGCCGATGGTGCATCTTTGAGTATGAGATTGCCCAGACCTGGCAGTTTCTGAGCAGTCATGCTGGCATCATCTTCATCGTCCTGCAGAAGGTGGAGAAGTCCCTGCTCCGGCAGCAGGTGGAGCTGTATCGCCTCCTCAGCAGGAACACTTACCTGGAGTGGGAGGACAGTGTCCTGGGGCGGCACATCTTCTGGAGACGACTCAGAAAAGCCCTGCTGGATGGTAAAACATGGAGTCCAGAAGAAACGGCAGATGCAGAAAGCAGCCAGCATGATGCGGCCAACGCCACCTGAGGAAGAAAAGCTCCTGAGGTGTTTCTTGCCCAGCTGGACCCAATACTTGTTCAGTTAACGAGTGTTAAGTGCTGTAACATGCCAGGCATTGTGCTAAGGGCAGGTGATTCAGGGGTGCACAAGAGTTCATGGAGTTTACAGTGCAGAGGGAATAAACACTGTGCTAAAACACAGAACCTCCAGGTGGATGTTTCAACCAAGTCAGGTAAGGAGACCATGACAGGGAAAGTCAACTCAACTCTTATCCCATCACATTTAATTAGTACTAAGAGACCGGGCCCCAGTGAGATCAGAAGAGGACATAGTTCTTCTCCTGGGTCTTTTGAATGGAAACCACCTCGTGTTTGACGTTTTAGCCATTCTAATACAAAGCAGTTTTCATAGTTTCAGTTGAACTGGGTCTTTGCTCACTTTTCCCTTTTCTACTGAATACAATTTAAATTCTACTTGATGACTCAGAAGGCTCCTGATTCAGATCCTCCCTCCACTTTGTCAGTTTCCTTATGAAGGTTAAAATCCTGTGAATAATTCCGAAGGAAATCTGATTAACACACATTCACGAACATTCTAGTCATTACTTGGCATGTTCTATTTGTTTAGTCCCTGATATATTTTTGTTTTTATAAATCCAGTTCTCATTTTTCATGTCTTCTCTATAAACCCTTATCATAAATAAGGTTTTTAGAGAGAGACATGCTGGAAATATCCATATTTAACCGCTATCTTTCAAGCAAATATGTAAAATACACTCTGTCACTTTATGTCATTCTAAAGTTATTGCCTACCAAGTTATGACTGTCATGAAGGTAGCATTAAAATAATTTGGTTGAAAGCGGCACTTATTGTAATAGAGGGAGACAGGTCCAGCTTCTTGGTCTCATAATGAGCATTTCAGGCTAGAGGGAAGGCAAGAGGTAGGATGACCACAGGAGGTCAGCTCTTCTTGATGATCCCAGAAACATTGGGGCTGATATAGCTGGGGGGACCACACCACAAGAGTTTCACCAAGGTTTCTTCTGCAGCAAATGAGTATTGTTTGATGGGACATTGACTCCCTCAGGGGATTATGAAATGCTTCAAGGTGGGGAGCACACATGGCTGCTTCCTGTTGGGTATCACTCCGTGACCACATTTAGGAAAGAGTAGATGTTATCACTGAGAAAATGATGTCCTTGACGTTACTGTGGGTCATGTGCGGGAAGTTCTCAAAAAGGCACACTCATCCAACTTCCCCAGAATGGCACATTCAAAGAAAGAGCAATGAGGACATCGGGAAAACACAGTTGTCAAAAACTGGAAATCTAGCCACGCTCAGGAGTGTGTTTGTGACCGAATGTTTCAGAGTGTGTTTTAGTCTGAACATGGTTGGAGTTCCTGAACATGTCTGGGTGTGTTTATAGTTCTTACGTGCTAGTGAAAGTGGATGTATGTATTTGTGCCCATGCCTCTATGTGTTCCTGTCCGTGTTTGTGTGTATGCAAGAGCGTGTGTGTCTGTGTGACCACGTCTGCATGGAAAAGAGTGTGATTATACTGTAAGAGGAATATGTGCATTTGATGTGGATGTCTACAGCTGCTTGACATAGGTTCTCTACTCTTGTGTTTGTATGTGATTGTTTATATACAAATGTCTGCAGTAGATTCTGGTATGTGTATGTCCATGCTATACATGAGTGTGCTTGTGTTCATAGTTGAGTATATGTTCTGCAGATGTGTGTTGTTCGAGCAAATATACAAGACTCCAGGGAGGCAAATCAAAATACAACTGTTTTCTGTATACAAGGTTGACACTAGCCTCCTTTCCATCGGTCCCCTCTCCCAGACAGGAATTCCCAACATGGGAATTCTGACAAAAGGTGAGGTGGACAAGAAAAGAAAGAAATGGCATGACAGAAACAGAAGCAGAAGAACCAGGAAAGTCAGGCCTAACAACCGATTCTTTGAATCCACTTAAATTCTCTGGATTAAAGAGAGACGAAGAGTGGAAGAGAGAGAAATTAATACTAATTACAATGCCTTAAATTTGTGTAATACCCTACAACTTGGAACATATTCACACAATTATAACCACATTGAAATCTCTTATTATCCAGCTGAGATGGCAGGTTAAGAATTAGTTTCCCCATTTTACTGTCATGAAACCTGAAATTCAAGGAAGTGAATTTATTGTCACTAGACCACAGAATATACAAGTGGCAGGGCCTGAAGTTGGGCCTCCAGCCGACTTGGGGCAGCTCACTTTCCACTATACCCTGTTGCTTCACAAGTTGGCGAAATGAGAAGTGAAACCCTTGCAGTCCTCTGTGTGGTTGACACTAGGCAAGGGTTTTTCATTGAAACCATGAATCATTAGGCAAATACATATGCATATATATATTATAGGTACCAAGTGATTTATGTATAACACATTTTTTTTCCATAAAGAATGTGAGGGAGGTTCAAATAAGGTATACGTGGACATAAAGTTAATCAATTAGAACTGGAAAATCGGGACAAAGAACAAAAAAATCTGGACAAAACGAGGAAAGACAGAGTAAGCGGAGCATAGTGTTTTCCTGTCTTAACTCCAGAGAGACCCCCTGGTGTTTTGGATGGTGTGGCTTTTGGAGAAAACTCACACTCACTTCTTCCCATGTGTCTCTTGGGCTTCATACCCCTGAGAGGCTAGCTAACTCAAATAGAAAATGACGGTAGAATATTTACTCTGTAAATCTGCTGTGAGTATTAAAAATAATGTATGTTCAATACAAGGGACACTATTTTTATGGGTGAGTAATCCTCTGGGACTTTACAAAGGGGGCACAAGGAGAAGTATTGAGTGGTCTTTTCAATAACAGCATTTTAGTAATTGCTGTTTTCCCAGGCTGTGGGACCACAGGAGGACTGTAACCGTAATTAGTCAGTTTCTGTCTGACTCGGCCTCTACCCGTGGGATTGTTAGAACCTCAGCCTCCTTCTGGACTACATAGCCTTTCTAGAAATCCAGAAATTTCTGGATTACATGAACTCACAAGAGTCCTCATAAGAGTGACGGAGCTCTGGGATGGTGGAGAGCATGTCTGTACATCCTCTGCCTCCCCAGCCCAGAGCTCGATTTTTGGCACAAAGCACACAGACAACACCTGTTTAACTGAAGAACTGATGAATGAATGAAGAATCATCTCTACAGAGGATGTTGTCCTCTGTGCCTCCCAGTCAAGGCCACCAAGTCCCAGACCACAGTTCTCTGCTGCCCATGCAGTTTCTGGGACTCTAGACTTCCATGGCTACCTCCTGTTGTTGTCTGCATGGATGTACTCAACCACTTCCTCCACTCAGTTCCATAACTCCAAGTATTCCAAAAGTTCCTTTGCAGAAGGGGGGACGAGGATTTCTCTTATAATAGTCATCCTTAATGGCTATTTGTAGGCCCTATCCTACTGCTTCATGTATGATATCTAATTTAAATTTCCACACCATGCCTGTGAGATGGGCACTAGTAATATCAGCATTACTACCCATTAGGAAATGAAGGCTCAGAAACGGTAAGTAACCTACCCAAAGTAACACAGCTAGTAAGTGGCAGAGCTTGGATTTAAACCCAGTAGCTCTGATATTAAAAGCCAACTATGGTAAATGTTTTTTCTAATGCCTTCCTCCTATTTTTGTAGTGATTTGACTGCTACTGCTCTTTATTTTTATTTTCTCTTTGCTATGACTGGGGCTCAACGCTAGAACCCAGATATGAAGGTTGAACCGAAGGACAGGTAGTAGGCTGAAGGATGAGTTGTGTAGGAGACATCAGGCGGGACTTGAAATCAACCATTTCCTCTGACAATGATGGACTAAGCCTCTCCCACTTTAACTCTCCCAGCGGAGTAAATTCTTTTCCATGAGGCACCCAGGACTTTCATGCTAATAGGTCCATGCAAAGTGCCTTCCAGACAGGCCCAGCTGTTTCTGTATTTACAGCAATACCCACCATCCTTCACTCGGTGATCCTCTCTGCCACATGGTTTTAAATAAGGCTGTTCCTTTAAATTAAACGGCAGGGATATGTCACTGGAAATTGACTTGAGAAGAACGTTTAGCTGATATAGTCTGAGTTCATCAACTTTAGCAGTGCACCTTGATACAGGATTTAAGTTGGATTGTCTAGAGGAGGAGCAACATAGCATGCCCCTTGGACTAAGTTTTCTACTGGGACCATTATTCTCCCATCTTTTAGCTTGGCTAAATAAGAAGACCCAAATCACCAAGGGGTTGAGACTTACAATTTCAGCTTAGTATCTAGAATGCTAATAATCTATTTTGCAGATTGAAGAAGAATATAGATTCTTTAAAAATCAGGAGGAGCTGGAAAGTTTGGCTTTTATTTTCTTCTCATGGAATATTCTAGCTGCTGTTACTAAATATAGGGGATGCAGATTTTAAAAAATCCTATATTGACTTCTTTATGTAGCTACTAGTCTAGCAGATGCATACAGCGGACTTGGGTTTGAATCCTGGTTCTGCCACACCTTCACAATATAATTTCGAGCAAGTTTCTTAATCTCTCTAATTTCAGTTTGTTTTCTTGAATAGCGAGGGTAAATCTCCCCTATGCTACAGAGCGACTGTAAGATAAAACAGAGAGTGGAGGGAAGGCACAACACAGCTCTAAATTTACCTGCTTGAAGGGGCTGCCTTAAGAACAGAAAATATCCCAAGCCTGGGATGACATTGACATAGAAACCTGGAATCCTGAAGGTCTCCAAGGCAGGTGGTCTCACACCCACAGTCAAACTCAGGGATTCCACTCTCGGGGAGGGAGAATAGAAAGAAAAGACAGGGTCCCAGCTCTGAAAGACACAGTGAATTACCAGATGCTGCTGATAGAATTTACAAAGGGGCAAGGACCATACCCTGTTCATTTATAATGGAGCAAAATCCTGGTGCAGTGGACAGTGAACTGCCTGGGAAGGTGGAAACCAAGATCTGGTCCCAGCTCTCCATTGTGTGATTGTGGGCAAGTCATTCAAATGCCTTGAGACTCAGATTTCAATCCATAAAATCGGGGTAATAATACCTTCGTGGCAGACCTCACTTGGCTATAATGACAATGCTGATAATAATTACCTTTAACTGAGCAATCGTTTTGTGTAAGGGCTTTATATGTACTGCCTCATCTATTTTGTCACATCAACCAATTAGGAAGATACTAATTATTTCCAATTTACAGATGAGGAGACTGACACCAGGAGTCATTCTATGATGTGTCCGAGGCTACACATTAATAAATGGCAGCTCTGCGGTTAGGATGTAGGTCTACTTCACAGCCAGGACTTTTAAACCCTGTACTATGCCAAGAGCACCCCGCTCTCACAAAAATGCATAAAACCTCCTATCTCACCATTAAAATTTTGATTGGGATTAACCAAAGAGAATTATCACTATTGTTACTTATCGATATTACTATTACAGGCATAAGAGCCTGGGAAAAAATAACTCAGAGAGTAATGTAATTAAAGATTTTTAACAATGGACAAATCAGGCCCACTAGATGATGGCCTTCCTGTAAACAAAATGCTTCGTTTCCTGTATCGTTTCTGTAGTCAGTCTGACTTCCTGATGGAATCACAGACCTATGATTGAGCACAGAGACTATGGGGGGAAGTTCCAAAATCTAAGGGCTTTCCAGATGGTTGGAATAAGATCATACACTCTGGGCTCCATTATGGAGATCACTGAACTTTTCAACTCAAAGTGAAAGCTGTGGAGTAAGTGGCTGATCAAAAGCAACCAAAATACAATGAGCACCACGTTTGCCCATCTGATTGCTGACACTGCCCTGTGACTTGGGTCCCACTCTCCTCATTTTAACAATGAGGAAATAGAAGCCCAGAGAGGAGTAACTTGTCCAAGGTCCCACAGCTTATATGTATTCATCACAATAATCAATATTTGTTAAGCTTTTGGTACATGCCCAGGACTGTTCTAATCTGGGTATGAATTCATTTAATTGTTAAAATTAAATGGACAATAATTGGTAGCTTTGCCATTTCTCAGATGAAGAAATTGAGGTGCAAAGAGTAAATTGCCCATTTGGAAGCGGGAGAATTAGAGTGTGGGGCTAAGTTAGCCTGATTCCCAGGACTGTGTTCTTTCCACCCCGTAACAGGTACCATGGAGTCCTGGGCTAGGGGGAGTCAGAGGAGTGAATGGAGAATAATTTAGACAAGGTCACAAACTCCTATGCCATCTAGAAATTGAAAGTTTAAAAGGCAGTGTCTGCTACTCTCTTGATTTCTACAGAAATAGAGATGATACCTCCCTGTGACAGCGCTAAGTGACAATTTCGAGCGTAAATGTGCTTTTTGGCACAAATTGTCCTGTCCTAATAGTCTTGATTATAATTATAAAATAATGGGTTTCTGAAAGGCTGCAAGCAGTACTGGGAATGGCAATGAGGGTTTAGAAACGACATGTTGTTTATGCGAGAAGTGTTTTGTTGAAAATTAAACCCACGTTTAGGAGAAAGGATTGTGTTGCATGCTCTTAAGAAACTATCTCACTATGTAATTAAATCAAACCCAGTCAGTCGCCAATTTGAGCTCTTGTCTCACATTAACAACACCCCATTTCCCAAGAGCCAAGCAACACAGGACTAACCTAAAATAACCCAGCCTGGTTCTTATCCACTGTTCCCCAGAACCTTGTCCCTTCATCTTCACAGGGCCCGGCTGGGAGATGTAGTTGCTTGGCTCATCCTCTTCCTGGGACTCAGTTTTCTCTCTCTTTAGACTCTCTCTTGGAGGTCTCCCCACCTCCACAAAAAGAAATGAACACTCTTCCTGTTTAAGGGATTTTCTGGGATGCACTATATGGAAATAAGGAGTTAAAAAAGAAAAGGATTATGTGAAAAAGTTTCAGAGACTCTGAACTTCTCACAAAATCCCCAGAGAAGCAGTCTCTGACATTTCTTAGATGGTTAACAGAAGTCTCTCTCCAAAGGTTAGAAAAGTCTTCTCTGCTTCAAGATACTGAAGTTAGATTAAGCTACTTAATCTAACATGTTTTCTTGTGTATCTAGGTCATTTTCTCTCTCTCTCATCTATTCTATCTTCTGCTAGCCTCTTCCCTCACCCTTTGTGTGCACTTTATTTTCACCAAAGACTTCAGGCAGCTTACAATTGAGACTATTTCAATAGAACTATTGAAAATGGAAATAATATACCAAGATCATAAAGCTTCCCAACTCTTACTTTTTTTTTTTTTTTGCAGAGGAAGATTTGCCCTGAGCCAACATCTGTTGCCAATCTTCCTCTATTTTGTATGTGAGCTGCCATTACAAGATGGCCACTGATAGAGGAGTGGTGTAGGTCCTTGCCTGGGAACCAAACCTGGGCTGCCAAAGCAGAGCATGCCAAACTTAACAACTAGGACACTGGGGCTGGCCCCCAACTCTGACTTTTAAAAAAGTGCTTGGCTTAAGAATCACTTGAGGACTTTAATTATCTATTTCTATCTATTTTTCTAGATATGTTTACGATCCTTATTGCTGGAAATTCTGATTTAGTATCAGCAGTTGGGCCTAAGGAATCTGTACTTTGAGATATTCCCCAAGTGATTTTAATGCACACACAGATCTGAGAGTGACAGTTATAGTTGAAAATGGAGGCTAATACTCCATGTTTAATATGGTTACTGATTTTGTCCTTGCGATTTATTGCTAACACCTATAACAGCCAAGGCAAGTTCAGCAGGATGGAATATGGGATCCTTCTTGTTAAAGGAAAGAAGATACCCCCTTTTGGTCAGATAATTTCTTTCTTTCACACTGTACAGTTGCTTCTTCTCAATCCCACCAGATCAGACTCATCTGATCTGTTTCTGAGCTTACAATATCCATTTAGATGTTGTGACCTAGGCAATTATTTAGTTTTCCTAGTTTCTCCTAGCATGTTGCCAATTTCCCTTCTTTATCCTCCAGGAGAGCTGAGACCTAGCATAAACTTATACCAGAAAAATTCCACGGTCTGCCCTGAACTCACTGGGGCATTGGCTGCCAATTTTATTTTTCTGATTTTCCATTCCAAAATAAATCAAAATAAAACCCATCAGCTCCACTTTTGCAAATGGACTATGCAGCTTGCCATTGACTATCAAGATTCCAAAGATGGTTTTCTCTGGGAAACACCAGGATCTCCTGTGCAAAGACTTGCTGGGCCATCGTCAGTCTTCCCAGGAACCTCTTTTTCACCTTGTTGGGGAGAAGTGGGGCAGTGAGCAGTGAAGGTTGATATTCAGTAGCTTTGGCCTTTAAGTTTGAGACCCTGAATCCTCTGGAGGAGTCTACTGCTCCTCGGTGGGAAATACCTGCTGTAGAAACTTCCTACTTGCAAAAAGCACTGTTGAAATTCATGGCAAGGAGCGAATCTCTGGCTTGAGTTGTTTGGCTCACTGCTGGGCCCTGCTGAGTCCTTTCTACACACCTCCTTTGGTTGGATTGGCTTTGGTCTCAGTGTCTTGTCCAGGGCTGAGAACTGAGCACCACAAGGAGCAGGGAACATCTTTGCCAGTTTCTGGAATATTAGCTGCAGTGATCAGGTAAGTGAGCAGAGGTGGTGATAGCATGATTCAGAGCTCTTCTCCGGACTCCAGTCCGTCGCCTGTAAAATGGGACACTTGGGCTGGATCAGCATTTTCCAAAGTGTGGTATGTTGACAAGTAAGATGATTTTATATGGTTAACAGATGAGTGTATTACCTTTAATGATTATGTATATATTTTCAAAGTTATTTTCTATTTATGATTTGTGAATAGTAAGGAATATAATCCCTTAAAATATATATTTAAGTTTATACTGTGGGCCTTTTTAGGAAAGAAAAGAACAAAATGAATAATGCAAGAGGCATGCACATGTGGAAAAAAATTTGAAAGTGCCATGAGAAAGACTGCCTATTGGAAAGCAGTGGACCAAATGACCACTGAGCATCAGTCCAGCTCTCTGACATTCTAGCAGGTTCACTTCTCCAGGACTACTTCCTTATCTACAAAATGCAGGGGTTGGAGTAAATGTCCTTTCCAGCAATTCTATTCTATGATTAGAGGTGTAACTCCATCATGTGGATGTTCCAGCATCCTTAACCTGTGGTTCTAGCATTTTAAAACTCCTGATACTATATGAAAATGGGAGACTCAATAATCAAGTCGTGGTTTACTCGTGCATTTATATTGTCCACACTCTCCCTCATCTCCGGAAAAGTTTCAGCTATCAACCGAGTTATGTTAGGTGAAAGACTATGGAAGCAGGAGTTAAGGCAATTGGATGGAGAATTGGTTCCACCACTATCTGTTTTAACACGCAGTCCCTTGACGTCGTTGTCCCTTGGTCTCTTCCTTTGTCTGTGGGGTGAATGGTTCATGGAGTCACTACTATGACAGCTGCAAGAATCAAATGGAACAGAGGATTCAAGAAAATTTAGGAAAGTGCTATATAAATGGAAGAAGTTAGTAACATACTGGATTGAAAACACCTTGAGGAAGGGTTCCTCTTCTGTCCAATCATATACTCCCAAGAATACCTCCCATCTTGCCTACATATTTAAAAATCTTTTAAATCAATCCATATGTCATCTTTATAAGATTTTTCTATATTTTAGCAACATGTTACTTGGCTGCTTTGAATTATCTTAAGGGGAAAACTACAGTTTCTCTAAATCTAAGCACTTTCTTGCACTATAATGTTTTCAATTACCCTTCTTTTTTCCCCCACTTGACACTTAAAGTGGCTCCTAAACAGTTAGCTATGGAGGCACCTTCCGAACCCTGGTGCCTCTCACCATCCGTGAATTCTTGCCAGTGGAGAGTAAACACTCTGCATAAATTTCACAATTGGCGACTGATAAGAGTGGAGACCTCTGGTTCCTCATTCCTTCCTGCTCTCTTTCTTAAAATGCCATCCGTGATTATCCCTTCTATCACTGTGGGGCGGCTACCATCCCTCATCCATTTGCCACTGCAAACAGCCACCAAAGACGTACTCAGTGGCCACGCTGGCTGCCAGACCTCGCAGGCACTTCCCCTCTCAAGCGGTGAGGTCAAGCTGCTCCCTCCCTGAGCTGTGGCATCTACTTCTAAATCATTCTTTCTCCTTTGCCCACTGCAGACCCCTGTCTTTGCCCTTCGCCCTTTCCTGGCTCTTGAAACAGTTTTGAAGAAAACTCACCCAATTATCTGGCGTTCAATTCTGGGGCCATGCTAACCTGTTTAAATGTCACCACAATCTTCCTTCCTTTGCACCTTCTTATTGGCATTAAGTTGGTTCTTGCCTAGGAAGTTGTGTCTCCCTCTCTGCCTTGAACTGTCAGTATCCTCCCCTCCTTATTTTTTTGATGTTCTTTTTCCTCTTATTCCTTTTCTTCCCTTCTTACCTGTGAACTCCATTATCTGCTTCTGCACATGAAAATGCCTTTTGCATTCCCCAAAGAATGTGCCTTTTCCTCCTCTAACATACTGGCAAGAACACAGCTTGGGAATCAGACAGATCTGTGTTCTGATGCCACGTCTTATAGTATCTGTCTTATTTGCCTCAGCTGTAAAATGAAGATACAATACGAATGCCTACCTCTTAGATTTGCTAGCAGTTAAATTAGTTGAAGTAAAGCTCCTGCTTTCCTTTTTCTCCTTGAAAGTTTTCTTTGTTTCACTCATCCTTCCCTCTAACATTTACGGAGAAGCTAACTCTGTTGTTAGCACACCATGAGTCATGAGGTTGCAGAGCCAAATAAAGACATGCTCCTAAAGTTGTGGAGTTCAGACTCATTTTAGTGAGGGAGATGTGTCAACAAACAATTAACACACACACAGACTGTTCTGCCAACATGGGAGGGGAGTTGTTCTGCCTAGAAGCAGTCAGGGAAGCCTTTCCAAAGGAGGAGCTATTTGAGCTGGAAATTTCAAAAGAATAGCTCTGCAGGTGGACTGTGGTGGAAGATGAGGAAGGGGATTCTTAGACAAAGGAATAAATGAATGTAAAGGCTACATCTGGAAAACAGCAGGTAGAAGAGCAGAGTTATACCTCAGAATGGTGGAAAGAGACAATATAGGAGAAATAGTTAATTGTGCAGCTGCCAACAGTTGATTGGCATCAGTTGACCCTGGCAAAGTCATTTATCAGCACTGTGTCTCAGTTTGCTCATCTTTCAATTAAGGATAATAAATTAAATGAATTAATATAAGCAAACTGCAAGGCACTTAGCAATTACTCAAAAATACTGAATTTTTTGTGTGTGCTTTTGTTAAGAGAGGGAAGGATATAATCAGAATGGAAGCCCAGGTCATTTCTTAGCAATGAAGTCCACTGGATTGTGGTGCCTGGGACTTAAGAGGCCCAAATTCTCATCCCGGTGTTGCTGTGTACTTGCTATGTGGTGCTGGGGAAGTGGTAACTCAGACTTGAAGTGGTGGGGCTTATTTGTTTTGCTTTAAACACTTTCCGGGAATTGAGGTGATCTCATCTTCCTTTTCAAAAACAGGCAGATATTCTGGAATGTTACAGCATCAGGGATGGAGAATCACCGTTGTAGATGGAACATGTCGCTGGTTATAAAATTGTTGTCGTTTGCACAACAGGGTTACGTAATTTCTCCTTTCCTATTTTTATGCCACGGAGTCAAAGATTCATGACACAGAAGTTTTGCTTCCCTGGAGTAGACGCTTTGGTTGAACAGAATCCATCACCTAGAAATTAGCAGCTATAGAGCCAGCAACCAGAGAGCATTCTTTGAATGTAAAGTTTTATATCAGATGGGGAAAAGGTACAAAGAGAAGAGACAATTGCCTTCTGCCCTAAGGGGATGCCAGTTGAGTGGTCAAGATAGAATGTGAAATACCAGAAAAAGAAGTGTTCCAAAGAACTGTGAATACCAGGGCACATTAGTTCAGCAGACCCAGGCCTGGGCTCCCATCTCTCTCAGCCAGCCTCCTCTTCCTGTTCCCACTACACGGTGCTAACTGTATAAAGGAGACACCACTGGAGTAGTGGTGTAGTAGCGGTAGTGAAATGATATGAATCTGACAACTACTGATAATAGGAATAGACAAGGACAAAGAAGCAGCAAAGGGGTGAGGAAACAAGTGAAGGATTAACTAGAGCAATTCCACTTGAATCTGTTTTATGTTTGGGCTCCTTGTTCAGGGTTTAGCTGTTGTGGTCTTAATTTTTTGCATGGTCATTTTAGAAACTTTTGCTCAGGAATTCCACTGCCATAAAACTATAAGAATAAAAAATATATTAATGAAAAAACATTATTCATTTAATAATAATATTTATGAAAATATCAATATATAAGTAACATTTTAAAAACAAATAATTATTAAATTATTAATTCCGTTTCTACTAAGTAAAGCGGTCTTTGAGCAGTTACCAAGTGCCAGGCACTATGCTGGGTGTTTACACGTATTGTCCAATTTAATGTGGTGATGTGTTAATCTTATCATCACCACTGGGCAGAGGAGGAAACTTAAGCTTAGGGAGGTTGAACTGATTCTTCCAAATCACTTAGCTAGTAAGTTACAGCTAGGAAGACATAAGGCTGGAACCCAAGTATGCCTGATTGCAAAGGCTGGGCTCTCAAATCCTGCCCTCAAATCTCTCTTATACACGATCATTCAGATTATGCTCAACACTCCAGTGATAGGGCTGATTACTCCCCAAGTGTCTCATTTCATTGTGTGACAGCTTTGTTGGCAGATATAGAGATAGAAATATTTAAATTGAGCCCCAATCAACCTCCTTATGCCTGAGAGTTGGTCCATCATTTTCACCTGTGATATGGAAGAAGCACTGAGTCACAGGTATTTGGGATGTGAAATAAAGGCTTATCCAGAAGGGCAGTTGGAGTCAGACCCTGCCCTTTTCTCACCAGGAGCTCCTGGCTGGCCTGCAGCAGAAAGCCTTTGTCCTGGGGTAGGAACACCTTTCTGGGAGAAGCCTCCTGCAGAGACTTTTTCTTTTTCTAGCTTGGCTGTTTGACTCTCTACGAGGCACTGATGGAGCTCTCTGGGAGGGAGGAAATGCTAAGTGAATGCACACAGGGGTTCCCTTCTCTGTGTCCTCCATGAAGAATGTAGTTTGTATGGTTGACCAGTTTCTCTCCAGTACACCGAGGTACTTAATGTAATGTGTTTACATGAAATGTAATGTGTTTACATGATGCACGTAAGGCACTCAGCATATTGCCTGGCACGTGGTTCCTGCATGGTCGCACATGTGGTCAGCTTCTGTAACCAGCTGCTGAGCAAATGTTGAATGGGGCCTCAGGAAGCAGTAGAATGTAGTTCTTACAGGCATGGAAACTGGAGGGGGCAACTGAGAATCCTTAGCTGGAAGGACAAGCTGCCTTCTTGTCCTTCATAGACTGGAAGGCAGAACAGACGTAATTCCAGAATCCTGTGCCTACTCATTTGAAAACCTTGACTGAACTCACCTTATCTGCCAGGCCCTGAAGGGGAGTGGTGTAAAACCCAAACAAAGCATGACCTCCACGCTCAGGAGGGTCAAGGTCATGCAGAGTAGACGGGAAGAGCAGTGTGGTGCGTACGTTCCTAAAAGTGTAGGCAGAGTGCTGTGGGTCGTCAGGCAGCCAACCGACAATTAGGGCTTAATTAGGGCTTGCGTTTGTGGAGGACTTCCTCCATGCCCTGCATTCTTCAAAGTGCTTGATGCGAATTGACTCACTACTCCTCACTCAAACCCCATAATACAAACAGGAAACTAAGCCACAGAGCAGCTAACATCTCAGCCCCAGACTGTTATAAATCCAGAGGTCACAGAAGGGTGATCTGAACTAGTCTGGAGCAAGATTCTAGTTCTTGCTATGCCTCTATCTACCTCTAGGAGATAGAATATGATATAATACAATTTGGAAAACATTTTTTGAACACCTTCCATGGCTCTGTTCCAGGTAGGGGTAAAAACAATGAAAAAAAGCTATTCCTAATCTGTCAGAGTTGATGGTTTAGGTGAGAGAGAGACAGACATGTGAACTTGTGGTTACATTGTAGGATGATAACGCATGAGGCAAACATTAGTGATTAAGAGTATGGGGCTTGGTGACAGACAGAACTAAATGCCAGATCTACTATATAGAAGCTATGTCAGCTGGGGCAGGTTACTTAATTCCTCTGTTCCTAAGTTTCATCATCTTGCCTGGTAAAATGAGGATCATGCAGAGACTTGCCTCAGAGAATTACAGTAGGATAAAATAAATGGATATTATGAATAGAAAGTGATTGTCACGTTGTAAACCCTCAATAAGTGATATCTATTATTAGAATTATTTTCAATAATAAAGGTACGGGTGAAATAAAGAAGAGAGAAGGCTGAAAAGGCAGTAGGGAAACAGATTCAGAAGGATTTCAAATGTTTCTTAAGATATTGGGAAATGGTGAAGCTGTTTGCTTTAGGAGGGGATGAGATCAGAAATGAGCTTTAGCTCTGTAACTCAGGGGATGGTGTGGTGGATGGATCCAAGGGGGAGAGACTGGACCCAAAAGACCGGTTAAGGGAACATGCAGGCCATACCCTCAACCGCTTAGATGAATGTCAAAGAGATTCCTGATCTTGTTACAGAAGGAACTGAAAATCAGGGACCTAGAAACCTTGGCCCCTTTTAGCTCTATCTCATAAAGCATGGAGTGGGAAACAGAAAACAATCTGTTCTTTCTGGGAGAAAGTAGCAGCAGTGATGTCTCTTGTGGGCTGACCCAACAACGTGGGCTCCACTCATTCATCTCAATAGCTCAGGCACTAGATATATATAGAACAATGGTGACAACAGGCAGAGGTAATTTAATCTGAGCAAAGGCCCTGAGTGGAAGAGCAGGGAAGCCTTTCTGAATGTAAATGCCTAATGTGCCCTCCCCTAACAAAGGCTCAGTCTTGTCATATCTCTAGTTGCATTGGGCCAAACACCAGAGAGAAAGAGACACAATCTAGGCCAGTGCTTATGAAAGGAAAGGAATCTTTCTGGGGAAAAAAAAATACGGGCCCCTCAGTCCCTTGGAGTGTTCAAAAGAGAGAGTGGGATTATTGGTAATTCTCATACTATTGCTCACTTCCTATGAGCTGACAAGTCATTCTCTCCCAGATCCTCAAAACTTGCCCCAGAATATAATAGCGAAAGGACAGTGGGACAGGTCCATGTAGATTGTGATAAGTACTGGTGCATGCTTGTGTGTGCATGTGTGTGTCTGTCTGTGTTTTTTCCCCCTCCTCTTTTCTATCTATATTCTCTTTGCTTCCTCTGAAAATGACTGCTCTGTCATCTTTTCCTTTGTTTGTCTGGGGTTTAATGATGTGTCTCAAGGCTCCTGAAATTTAGGGACAGGCCAACCTGGGTCTGAATCCTGATTTTTACTCCTTCCTGCATGGGTGGCCTTGAGACAGTCATATAACCTTCCTTATCCTGACTTTGTTTCCATGGAAGGTGAGGATAATGATGCTTACCTTCTCGGGTTAGGGTGTGGATGGAGTTAGATAATAGAGGTAGAATGGGGGTGGGGCATATAGTAGGGCTCTATAAATGTGCCATGGGCTTCTCCCTGTATGCAAAGACCATCCAGGGGAGATTCCTCGCCTATAGTATTCTCTCTTTCCATCCATCCACCACACCATCCCCTGAGTGACAGATCTAAAGCTCACTTCTGATCCTGTCCCTTCCTAGTATAAGGAGCTTCACCATTTCCCAACACCCAATTGCCAGTTCCTCAAAACCTCTCCATCCTTCAAGGTCTACGTAAAACTCCATTTATTTTAGGAATCCTTCTCTGACCAGAGCAGCTCCTGATGTTTGCTGACACAGTGAACTCCAGTAGGATTTCTGGCCTGTTAGGCTTCCTTGGATATTTCCCAAGCACTCCCAAGGTGCCAGGCTGTGTGCTGAGCTGCACTCTACATAGACTCTGCTTGACCCTGAGAGATAAATCTAAGTGATGGATGGACATTGTAGGGGGACAGACAGTCATGGACTCAGCACAAGCCAGAGTTCTCATGGGAACCAGACCTAACCAAAATTGGAATGACTCAGTTCCAAATAGTGACTTCCCAAACAGAGCTCTGCCTTGATGGTCAGTGATCCCAAATGCTGGTGCAGGGGCTGGTGCAAAAGTAACACTGGAGGTGGGGCTGAGCCTGCAACAGGATGTGAAATAACCCTAGCTTTTATTTACAGATATAGCACTAAGGTGTAGTTCAGTGGTCACCAAACCCAGATGATCATTAAAATCTCCTGGGCAGAAGTTGCTTTGGAAAAGAGAGAGATTCATGGACCCCAAACCCTAAGGACTTAAGGAGATTTTTCTGAGTTAGGAACATGAAGTATATGTTTTTAAACCTCCCTGAGTGATTTTGATAATCAGACAGATTTGAGAAGCACTGACAGAGCCCAAAGAAACTGAGAGCTTCATAATAAATTTTTTCAGTCCTCTCCTGCTCTGAGAGGAACTTAAGCATTCCTATATGTTGTGGTCAAATATTCTAACATTTGAAAGATTAATTTCAGCTATTACCCTAGAATGATCGGAAAAGGGAGCATTATTTTCTTTAACTCTTACCAGCTCTATTCTCGGTTGCACATACATCTGACCAGTTTCTCAGGCCCAGTTTCTGAGTCCGTATAGTCCTGGAAGCCAGCATTTAGTGAGTGATCTCCGTGTCCCAGGCACTGTGTGGATTACTTCACAGAGTCCTATTGACTTCCCCCAAGGAGAATTGCTATTGTCCTCATTTTACAGATGAAATTGCCACAGAGAAGTTAATTAACTGGACTAAGTTCCCATGGCTAGTAAGTGGCAAAGCCAGAATTTAAATCCTGAGGCATTTATTCCAGAAGCTACTCTCATAAATATCACTACTATGCTTCAGAATTTTAACATATGTCTCTGAATGTCTGTTGTCCAGTGCCAGATTTAAACATGTAGCTTCATAGATCATACTTAGCTACTTCCCAACACCTTGCTTTCCCCTAAGACAGCTAAAAATCTTCTTCCAAATAAATCTGTTTTAAGAAAATCATCTTGCTTCTACAAATACATATTTGTGTGTGTGTTGTGGGGGGAAAGGCAAATTCATTAAAAAATCATTATGTTTGTCCTTTCCTGTTATATAACTGAGATCAGTTATATAACTGATGGAGGCAGGTTGAAATATGGGGAGAAGAGTGTCTCAGGACATAGGCACACCACAGTTCTAGTCCTAGCTCTAGGACTGCTAGAGACATGCTCTTAGTCAAGACACAGTCTCTACTGGATCTGGAATCTGTGGTTAAACGTGCTGACAACAAAGGGCTGTTGGCAGAACTAAATGATAGACCATATGTTAAATACTGGCCACATTACAGATGATCAATAAATGTTGGCTACCGACCCTTGCTCCTTTCATGAATCGTTTATATTTTCTCCATCCACATTGCCTCTTTCTTATGCTCACAGTATCTCCGCTTGTTCTTCACTCCGAACCCACACGCTTTGTTTTCTATTTGTATTATATGTCTCCTATTCTGAGTTCTGATTTCTCTGTGTCTGTGTGATTTTATTTTCAACCTTTAAGACTTCCTTTCTAAGCCTCTTAGCTTTTCCCTTGTGTTACTGCTTTTTTCTCAAGCTGTAACTTTCTCCGTCATGCATTTCTCCTTCTACTGGGATGTGCACTCCATCACCAGTGGGACTCTTAGTCTCAATTCTTTGCTTTTTCCTCCATTAATTTCTCACAGTACCCCTCCCCATTTCTCCTCTGTGGATTTCAGACAAAGCCGTCTTTACTGATGTGTGTTCTGTTTGCTTCTCTATACAACAGCAGCCATCACTGTTCTTTTTATTTCTTGTATCTTGTACATCCCTTGCTCCTGCTTACCCTTTCCCCCAACTCCCAAGTGCTTCCATTGCCTCAACCTGAAATCCATTGTCTTTATTTTTCCCATTTCTTCCCAGAGGACCTCTGAATCCTTCTTCTATCAGCCCATTATTTGTCTTTCCCTTTCATTTTTCCCTGAAACTCCTCTATCTGGGTAGTTTTCCCTTTCCTTATGCAAAAGACTCAGGGGCAATTTGCATTGATATATCTGTTTTACATCATAAGGGTTATACTCATTTTTGGAGCTGAGTAGCTGGGTTCTTATCACTAACTGGTTGGGGGGAAAATGCTCCTGTCTCTACAGTGAAATCTCTTTAATAAATCCCTGCACAGAATGACAGTTTAGATAGTGGAAAGAACATTGACCTGGACCTAGTTTCAGGTTCAATTTGTCACAGCTGTGTGATCCTAAGCAAAGGCATCCACCTCCCTCTGCCTCACTCTTCCCGTCAATAAAATAGGGGAGTAGCACAGTGTAGGGTCTAAAAATGGGGCTTTGGGGGGCCAGTCTGGTGGCCCAGTCGTTAAGTTTGTGCACTCTGCTTAGGCAGCCCGGGGTTTGCAGGTTCAGATCCTGGGCTTGGACTTATGCATCACTTATTGAGCCATGCTGTGGCAGGCGTCCCACATATAAAGTAGAGGAAGATGGGCACGAATGTTAGCTCAGGGCCAGTCTTCCTCAGCAAAAAGAGGAGGATTGGCAACAGATGTTAGCTCACTGCTAATCTTCCTTGCCAAAGAATTTAAAAAATTAAAAATAAATAAAAATGGAGCTTTGGAAGTTGACAGATCAATGCCCAGTTACTGGTTCGTCTTACAAGCTACGCAATCTTAGGTCACCCACTTCCTCACGAAGGCAAGCAGTTCTTCACCTATGAAATAGGCAAATCTCAGAACTGAAGGGAGGATTCAATAAGATCATGTGCATAAAATACTTGACCCATTGCCTAGGCCATTGTAAGCACTCAGTATTGGGGTTCGTGACTATTGGGCTACTTCTACCTTTCCCAGAAGTGACATGGCCCCTCTTGCATGTCTGGCTTTGCTCTTGCTGTTCCCTCTACCTGAACTGTCCTTTTACTTTATCCCTGAAGTGTCTTCCATGACTCTGTTTTTTTTTTTTTTTGCATCTTTTGCAAAGCCTTCTGCAATCACGCCATTGCCCTAAGCAGAACCAGTCATTTCCCACTCTCTGTTTGCAGAGGACATTGTCTATGGTCTCTTTGTCTAATCATTTTATTTTGTAGCTGTCAGTTTACTTACAGGGATACTTCTTGCACAGTGTTCTACACTATGAGCTTCTAGAGAGCTTGACTAGGTCTTTTTTTCTCAGTTTCTCAGCACCACACACAATGCCTATCAAATTGTAGGTGCTCAATATATATTTGTTAATTATTGGAAGAATGGATGAGGAGAAATAGTAGGCATTCATTATAAGTTTTTGAGGAATGAACGAATGAAGACAAAGAACCAGTTTCTATAATTAGCCCATAAGGCTAGGGTATATGCATCGGCCATCCAGGCAGCAGCCCCAGTGTGTAGGACCAGGTCAGACTTGACCCAACAGGCTGACTGACTTATTGCTGAGGCCCTGAGCTGCTGATGTAGGACTTTTTGCATTTTGATAGGCCAAGCATAGGGCTTGTTCACAAGAGTGGAGTAGGTTGGAGTATGGATACAGGGTTAAATGGCCCCAGCCTAGAAAATAAGAGCAACATAGGACATGAAGACAAGCAAGTCAGTAGAGTAATCTCATTTATTTGGCTCTCTTGAGTAGTAATTCCCAGACAATTTGAAGTTTTCACACTTTAATATCATTCATTTCATTTCCTATACTTGTCCTTATTTTCTTATACTTATGAAAATGACACAGGGGGAAAAAACTAAAGTATAATGGGATTTTTTTTTCAAAGCGAACTAAAATTACAATGCCTCCCCATCCCCCGTTCTTTGCTGAGACTTTGGTGAATAAGACCAATATCTTTTTGACTATAAGGTAGCAGACATTGACCACGTGAGTTGTGTTTCTGGGAGCGTGATTTAATCCATGGAACAGAACGGTTCAACTAGTCATTCAATAAACATTTACTGAACACAAAGTACGCTGTAGGCACCATGTGACATATCAAGAATAATAAAAAGTGATGGGTTGGAAGACAGTCCTGAAAGAGAAGCCAAGGGCTTGGAATTCAAGTCTGTGACTCTACCACTGTTAGCTCTGGAATCCAGGACAAGCCACATGGACTCGCTGACTCTCAGTTTCTACATCTCAGAAATAGGCATGATAAGGGTTGCCTTCTCTCCAACCCCTTCTCACAGAGTAATTGTAAAGACCAAGTGAAATAGTATGTTAAAGAGCTTTGAAAACTAAAACGCGTAAAGAAATGACAAAGAATGATATTAAGCGTTTGGTTTTTTTTCCCAAATCGAATAACATGAGTTTAGTTCTGAGGAAACTGGTATAAACCAAACGCGAGACTCACAAATGGAAGCCGGTCAAATGAGCCCTAAGATTATCCCCCAAGTTCTGACTCTGGTGCAAATTAACTGTGTGATGTAGTTGGTTCCCCTCCCCTGTCTGGTCCACAATTTCCATATTTTGTAAAATGAGGTGGCCAGACCACATGAGCTCTAAAGACCCTTCTAACTCTGACAGTGTTCTTCCTGATTCCATGAAAAGGACTGTTGTTTGCCAGAACTTGGTAGTAAGTTATGCTTATAACTCTACTCACCTGGACAGGAAAGATGACTGGACATGATTGAATTATTTAGGCCTAGGAACTACAGCTGGTGGATGGAGGACTCAAGAAGGCAGAGGTGTCCCAAGTCTAATGTCCAAGGAGGCCCGCATGGCTTCTGGGGCCCTGGGCACATTTGCCTTCATGGGTCCCTTCCTTTATTAAAAAATAAAATAAAATAAAAAGTATATTTTATGACTGTATTGGTATAAAAATGAATATAATCCAGGATCAATTACATATATTTTTCTTTTGATATAAAAAGAGTAAAAGTTTAGTAGTCCTATAAAATTGTCATGAACCCTAGGCACTATTTCTACTGTGCCTGATGGATAAGTTGACCCTGCTGGGTTCTCCTAAAAGTGGTGGTACATTTTACTCAAAGAACGTGTAGACTGCCAGCCAACTGAAGTTTGACTTTCTTCTAGAGCAGGGTTTTTCAACTTCGGCAAGATTGGCATTTGCACTCAATAATTCTTTGCTGTGGAGAGCTGTCCTGTGCATTGCAGGATGTTTAAGAGCATCCCTGGCCTCTACCCACTAGATGCTAGTAGCACACTTGCCCAGTTGTGACAAGCAAAAATGTCCCCAGACACTGCCAAGTGCGCCCTTAGAGGCAAAATCATCCCCAGTTGAGAACCACTGTTCTAGAATATTCTCTCTAGATGGTGTTCTACCTTCTGCTGTTAGCTCATGATCTTCTTGGGCAATGGTTTCCCATATCACTCTTGGTGAAAGATAAAGTCCTTACATGGACCTACAAGGCTCTCTCTGATCTTGCCTCCAACACCTCTGACTTCATTTCCTACTGTTCTTCTGTCTCCCACATGGCTCCAGCCTCAAAGTCCTCCTTGCTGTGTCTTGGATCTGCCAGACACACTGCCTTAGGACCTTTGAAATGGTTCTTCCCTCTGTGTGGAATAGAATTCCCCCAGATAATCCACTTGGTTAACTCTCTTAACTTCTTTGTTTAAATATTACCTTCTCAATGAGTCCTATCCTAGTCACCCTTTATAAAATTACAACCCTATTCCCTGGTATTCCTCTTCACCTTTCTCTGTCTCTCTGTCTCTGTCTCTATATATTCTTCCCTGTAGCTCATCACCTACTAACATACTGTATAATTTGTACTATTTAATTATTTACTATATTTATCATTATGGTCTTTTTTTTTTTTTTTTTTTGGTGAGGAAGACCAGCCCTGAGCTAACATCCATTGCTAATCCACCTCGTTTTGCTGAGGAAGACTGGCCCTGGGCTAACATCCGTGCCCACCTTCCTCTACTTTGATATGGGACGCCACCACAGCATGGCTGACAAGCAGTGCATCGGCAGGCTCCCGGGATCCGAACCCACGAACCCCGGGCTGCCAAGGGGCAAACTAAACCGCTGCACCACTGGGCTGGCCCCTATCATTATTGTCTTTATCCCCCTGCTAGAATATAAACTCCATGAAGACAGGAATCTTTTTTTTTTTTGTCTGTTTTGTTCATCTTGCAATTGATACATAATAGGTGTTCGATAAATATGCATTGGATTGAATTGAAGAAAGTTGAATTTGAATTGAAGTAGCCCCCTCTGTTTTTGAACAGGCCAATTAGGAACTCCTTCCTTCTTCTGACCCCAAATCCGCATCTCTGTGTCTCTCTTGCTGCATGACCATTCCTTCTATGGTGAAGTTTTGTGTCTCTCCTGAAGCTTCCACACTCTCCCAGCCCACATTTCTGTTTGTGTGTACCCCTCTGTCCCCTTTTAGTCCCTGGGCTGCCTGGAGCAACAGAGGGGAAACCTGAATGCTCGGGGTTTCGAAACAGCTGATTCTTCACTTCTTACAGCTGTTCTGTCCATGAAAAGGAACAATTCAAAAGAGACTTGAAAAAGCAAGACCTCGCCATCCCTGTGGGCACAAACAATGACCGAGAGAACAGAGAAACCGCTTTCAATCTTCTTGTCTGGAATTATTTACCACTGGAGCTGCTGACTAGAAGGGCCAAGCTATGGGGTCATTATGTCCTCTTCTCAAAGCCGGCTGGGGAGAGGCAGCCAAGGAGTCATCGCAACCAGGCATGGCAGGTGGGGACACCAGGAGCCCACGTCTTGCCGGAGAGACAGCCCTCGCTGACCCAGTTTCAGCACAACATCGCCTGACACAGCACTGCAACCCACAACTTTAATAACTTGGTGACACACAAAGCAGTTTTGATGCAAAGTGGAGCTGACAGAGCAGCAGAGGGAAGGCTCTGCTTCTCACCGAGCTGCGTGGGGAATCCATTCAAGGTGACTGCAACCTTCGCAGCCCAGCCGACAGTCTGAGCCTGCTCTTGCAAACAAGGAAGGCTGGTCTGTTTTCCAGGAGGGCAAACACAGGGGTGGCTGACAGTGAGTGGAACCGACTTAGAAAGACTGGTTGATACAGCCTGTCTCTCTGCTTTGATATATGTCCCTAATATTCCTGCTCTTCATTATCCCTGCTGCTCCTGTCTTAATCCAGGCCTCCATCACCTGGGCCATTGTAACAGCTCCATAATATTCTTGGGGCTTCTCTCCTCCATCCCTCTTGTTCACAGCCAATAGAGTGATCTTCAAAAAGTATATCAATGATCATGTCACTTTCCACATCAAACCCTTCCAAGGCTCCCCACTCCTGCAGAAAAAATTGTTAATGCAAAACACGGTTCTCCGTGCTCAGTCTGTGAGCTACATTTTTAGCTTCTTCCACTCAGTCCTGCATATTTCTCATCACTTCTTGCCATCATCACCTCCATCACCCGAAACGCTAATTTTCTCTTTGTAATTTATTGAATATACACCATACTTTTCATTCCCTAATGTCTTGATGTATATGGTCATTCAATGTTCACTTGAATGCTCCCTGTGCTAGGGGTCTCACCACCTCATGTGACAGCCTTTTCTAATACCGAACAGCCTCAAAGCTCCATAAGTCTTCCCTTACGAAACACAAACTCTGTTCCATAACTTTCATTTGCCGCCCCTGTGCCTGCTTTCTAGAGTCCCACACAATCTGTTCTGTCCCAAGACTCCCTTCTGAGAAATGAACTCAGTGAAACATATCTTTTGAGCTTCTTGTCTGTGCCAAAGCTCCAGGCTTCTTTACCCATTTTTCATATGCTAAGGTTTCTCCATGCCAAGCCCCTCCATCTTGCCTTTCTGGACCTTCCTCATACACTCAAGATTCCCCTTAGAATTAAGGGGGAAAAGTTGTACATTGTGCATTTAAAGATAATAATAACAATTAGCAATGATAATAGAAACAATTAGCAACTGTTCTTGGCATATGGAAATGACTGTTTTGACCTAATATTCATTCATTCAATATATATATTTCTACTGACAAATGAGGGTACACCAAATAAAACAGAGTCCCTGTCTTCCAGTGTTACATGATCTGGAGGGTGGGGGAGGGGGTGGCAATCACGTAAGCAGCAACTACAACCCAGCCTAATTAGAGCTATGATGGGAACTGTGGGAGCATTGACGAGGGGACCCTAACCCAGTATGGGGAGACTGAAGGAAGGCAAAGAGATTGAGAAAAACACTGTAGAGAAATTGCTGTCTACCCTGAGACTTGGAGTATAATAGGTGTTAGTTGGAAGAAAGGAGTGGGCAAGGACATTCCAGTGGAGTGAACAGCAAGCACAAAGACAAAGAGATAAGACAGCATGGAGTATTTAGTGACCTCGAAGGTTCTTATGATTCCTAACCAGGGCAGTATATTCAGAAGTCAATTCCTGCGTCCAGACTGCAGTTCAAATGGAGTTCCAGAAGAGGAGATTACTGGGGCTAGCAATTGTCAGGACAATCTCCCTGGAGGTGGAGGGTCCTGAGGCGGCCCAGAAGGAAGAAAACTTTATGGATGGCAGAGAGGAGGGGAGATGGATATCTATATGCAAATATGTCCACACACACGTATCTGCTTCATATGCATTTAAACCTTAAATTGACTTTCACTTGCCTTCCACTTTGGTTTCCATGGTAACCCTGGCCACTTATTTTTCTTTTAACCTCCTTTTCATTGTTTCAGGATGAGGTGAGCTGTGTGAGGGTTAACCAGTCGGGGGAAGACAGGAGATTATAAAGCAATTATTTGGATTTTTTTTTTAAAGAAAACCGCCAACTTTGCAATTTAATGCAAACTATCTTTGGTATATTTGCCCTGAAGGATGCTGTAGGGAGAAACTGGAGCCAGAATCCTTTTCGTCCCCTCCTCCCTGACTTCTATTATTACCATGCACTTACTGCTAACACAGCATCTAAACTTGCAATCTCGGTAACTATGGCAATAAAATAAATGGGTGAGAGTCCCTTCCATTATGACTTGAATTGTTAGGACTTTGCAAAGAGCACGTGCATTTGCACAGGGGAGGGGAACGACGCACTCGGGGGAAAATAGTTATTTCAACTCCCCGTGGGGAGCTGGAGACCATCCTCTACAAGCCCACATTCACATGGAGAATCATCACTATGCCTGTGTCAGAGGATGCAGACACTGTACCTGGGGTTACACTGTACAACCAGAGCTCGCAAAAATCCCCCATACACAGCCTACAGCCAGGAGGCCAAAGCTGCGTGAATCCAGGGGCCAGCAAACTTTCTCTGTAAGGGACCAAGCAGTAAACACTTTAGGGTTTGTGGGTCATACTGTCTTAGTTGCAACTATTCAACTCTGCCTTTGCGGCTCAAAAGCAGCCACTGACAAAATGTAAATGAATGGACAGGTGTGTTCCAATACAATTTTATTTATGGACACTGAAATCTGAATTTCAAATACTTTTCACGGGTCTTTTGATCTTTTTTTCCAACCATTTAAAAATGTAAAAAACATTCTCAGGCTCTACAAAAACAGGTGGTGAGATGGATTTGATCTGTAGGCCACAGTTTACAATCCCTCATTTAATCTATGCCACGGATAATGCATTTCACACTGGTAGATTTTGTTATTATTAGCTGTTTTAGTTTATCTTTATTTCTACATGTAGTAGTAAATACTACTACTACCATTGGCTATGAATTTTTTTTTTTTTTTTTTTTTGGTGAGGAAGACCAGCCCTGAGCTAACATCTGTTGCCAATCCTCCTCTTTTTGCTGAGGAAGATTGGCTCTGGGCTAACATCCATGCCCATCTACCTCTACTTTATATGTGGGACGCCTGCCACAGCATGGCTTCATAAGTGGTGTGTAGGTCCACACCCGGGATCCAAACCTGCGAACCCCAGGCAGTCGCAGCAGAGTATGTGAACTTAACCACTACACCACCAGGCCAGCCCCGATCGACTATGATTGTTATCATTAACTATGTGTCAAGTACTAAATTAAGTACTGTACATATATCATCTTATTAGGTCATCACTAAAACCCACTTTAGAGTTGAGAAAAACAAGGTTCAGAGATTGAATGGGTTAAGGTCATGTAGCTTACAGGAACAGGATTCAGATCCAGGGCCTGTCTGGCTCTTAGGGACACAGTATGGCTTTTCTTCTTATAGACACTCCAGCCTTCTAACCTGGGAGAGTCTGTGTCCACCAGGTTCTGTTACACCCTACTCTCAGAGGGCTGGGCCATTAAACCTAAGAGAAGCACACCTGTGGGAACTGGACTTTCCAGAGCCATCTCATTTCGATGATCTAATAGGCACAAGAATTCATTGGGAATGGCCTCATGCACCCCAGCTCCCCAGCCTCCTGACATCTCCTGATGGCCCTCATCTCAGACCTGCCCTCTGCCTTGACACATAACGCCATATACACATTGACTGTCTCCTGGCCCTGGCTGTGCCCCAGGAAGAGCCCTTAGCATTCCTGGCAGCCTCCATCTACCTTTCCAGCCTATGTTCCTCCTGGCCTCTGCTGGCCTGTCCTGGTGCTGACAGCTTAGCCTCATGGCCCACAGACTTCCTCTACTGGCCGACTAGTCTCAACTCCCTCAACCCCATGCTCTCCAGGTCCTTTGGGGAGAGGTTCCGGGTCCAGGAACTTGGCATGCTCAGTAGGGAGGGAAGAAGACTCCAGTGCTCCTCAGAGAGGGCCACTGTCTTCTAATCTCCAAGGAAGCAGGAGATTCTAATTATTCAGGACAGTCCTGGAGGGAAGAACTGGAAGAGTGAGCGGAATTTATAAAGTGGCACATTTCTCTCTTACACATCTTATTCTAGGTCACTAAATACACCTTCTGCCCCAGGCAGCTGGGATATGGTACAGAGAGGACTGGGCGGGGCGTCTAAGGTTCTGGATTCAGGGCTTTCTTCTCTTCAGTTGTGACATTCGGGCCCAACTGTCTTATCCCTTCCTTCCAGCTGGAACAAAGGGAAGCCATGACTCGGGAAATATAAAGTTTGGCAACAGCTGGCCTTGATTCTCTTGGCAGGTTGTGTGACCTTGGGAAAACCAAGTCCCTTCCCTGGGCCTTATTTTCCCATCTGTGCTGTGTGAGTAGTCATCCTCTCCAGCTTCAGAGACCGCCAATTACAGCTCTTTCTGCTCTGCTCCCGAGGAACAGGCGCATCTGTTTTTTGGATCCATTACTTTGCAAACTTTTAAGGGATTTTTTTTTCCCCTTCCTCTCAGTCCCTAGGAAATTACTGCAGCTCTTTCTTTGGAAAGAACATTAGCCAGGCCCTGTGCTAAGCAAATGCATTCAGCTTCTCTCTATCTGATTTCTCTTTTTCTCATTTGTCAGCAAAGGAGAAACCTCCCAGCTATTAATCAAACTCCTGGCTGTGGATCGCTTTAATTGCAGAAACCACTACTGGATGAGGGATGCTCAACTTTTCCAAAGAAAGCCGGCTGCCTAGTGCATAAGAGAAACAATTAATTACCTGCTCCTCCTGTCCCCAACAGAGATGCAGATGAACTAACGATATTGCTGCTGGCACCAAATCCTCCCTTCCCAAGGTGGAGGAAAGATAATGCAACCTCAGACAGCATTCATAAAAGTAGAATGCTTGAAGTAGAACTTGAGCTATAAGGCTCTGGTGGGACCAAAGTTCTGCCTCTCTCTGGCTTCTTTACTTGAAGATGGAAACTGACAAGGTTTGGACCTTGTTGAGGAGAATGTTGACATGCCTAAAGACTATTCTCTGAGGAAGGATTTTGTGTACCAGAGACATTGAATTTAGAGAATAAAAAATTAAAGTCGGGGAAGGGGTGGGTGCAACTTAAAAAAAATTGCCAGGGTAAGAGAGATCAGACAAAATTTGTATATTCTGATGGACAGACTAGAACTGTAGGTGGAATTACAGTTCACACAAGAAGAAATCCTTGGGACTTGGAACCGTGTGCCTATGGTCCCCAAAGTTGTCAGTTTCTTACCTCTGTAGGTTTCCAAGAACCACTGAGGATGTTGTAAGACAATCTCCGTATCGGTGGGAGGTTTTATTAAATCATCTTGGGCAGGTAACTGTCCCTCCTTTGGGTCTTGCTTTATGAATGCCAGGCCTACTTCAAAGTTTTCAGTCTTATAGACAACATAGAAAGAGTGGGTGGGGGAGGGAGAACTGAGCCCAAGACTAGAGTCTGACCGAAGTACAGGCCGACATTGGAGAGCAGTGGGAGGTAATGTTGGAATAATTTTTTTTAAATCTTTAATTGCCACAGGGATATGATATGATGCTCTCTTTGGAACGCGGTGCTAAGAACTATGTTGTTTTCCCTGCATCCCCAACACCTAGCAGATACCTGGCAGAGGGAAAGTGTTTAAGACATGTTTGAAAACCTTTTGCTCGAGTCCAGTGTAAACTTGCACTTCTGCTATGAGTTTTGGGAGGCAATATCGTACAGTCATGAAAAGAATGAACTTCAGTTACATTGACCTGGGTCTAGAGCTTAGTTCCTTGTTTTCTAGGTCAGTGAACTTGGGCAGATGGCAGAAATGCTCAGTGCCTCAGTTTCCTCATCTCTAAAATTAACATACATTCATATACCTCATGGCACTGTCATGAAGATTTAATGAGGTTATGAATGCAAAATGCTTGCAACAGAGCTTGACAAAAAGTAAAAGATATTTATTCAGCCCTTAAAACATGCCATACTCTGTTCTATGAATTTCGCACATATTATTTATTTTAAGATTCATAATAACTCTATTGTTGAATATGATACTAAGGAACAGAGAGGTTAAGCAACGTACTCAAGGTCACACAGTGAGGAGACCGTAGCACCAGGATTCGAGGCTACTGCTCTTGATCAGTATTGGCCTCTGCTTCATAGCATTGACCATCATTTGTGTATTATTATCATTCCAAAATTTCTTCCAGTAAAGGTTAGTTTCCGTTCTTCTCCTTTCTACCTCTGCTACGTGTGTGTACATACTATTTCTCCACTGCACAATGAATTTCTAGAGCACTGAGACCTTGTTTGATTTCTTATTGCTCTTTCCAGAGAGCCTCGCATGCCCTTGGCACTTGACAGACGCTGTTTACACATTGCGTACCTGCATTGAGCCTCCAATCTCTTTCAAGTACTGGATTGGAATTCTACCTCAGCCAACTTTTCCACTTTTCTTTCTTTATTTCATTTGTTCATTTTTTTAACTATTGAATTGTTTATTTGCAGTCAGAATGACATGTTGAAAAATGCAGGGGCTGTGTTTGAATCCAGGCCACTACAGACTGTGTTAACTTGGGTAGGTTACCTAACCTCTCGGAGCTTTGGTGTCCCGTCTGTGATGGAAGCAAAGGAAAACCTGAGTTTGAAGATCCACCAGTGATTTTGGGGAAGTGACTAACAGGGGAGCCTTTTTGGGGGTGGATAATTTTCACATTTACTTGCAAAACTACCAAACAGGAAGTATGTGGTTTACTCTAAGAAGCCACTGCTGTTCTTGTCAATGACTTCCCCTCTTCATTCCCCTGGATTGCGTTTACCTCAATTCCTGGTAAACCCAAAGCTTGCATCTTTCACTGAAGTCCCTCTCACTGTAGTTAGAATGTGGCCAGTCGGTGATGGGGGTCGCTGGGGGGCACCTCTTAACGCCTTCATGGTTTTCTTTTCAGTTGCACGAGCTATTTTTTCAAATTACCTTTTTTTCTTTGCATGAAGTATTTTTCAGGGCTTTTTAAAAAACATCATTTTTAAAAATCTTTCTGTTCTTTCTTCTCTTGCATCTATCAGGCTTTCTCAATAGCTTCAAATGGAAAACTTTGAAGTCAGCGAGCTTAAAAGAAGAACTGAAAACTCAGCCTGATGCCCCCACGTCCCGTGGGCAGCCTGGCGACAGTGGCGGCTCTGGGTGGGACTCCTGAGCGCGGGCTGTTCTCACCAGCGCGGCGCAGAGCGGCGATGCCCGGCCCCCGACTCTCAGCCGCCCCGGGGGCCCGCTCCCCGGCGGGCCTGGCCGGCGCGGAACCCGTTGTGCAGCCGGCGCCGACGAGCCAATTACATCTGAGCCGCCTTTCAGGCCGCTTTCAAAACGGGCTTTGAAAGGCCGGGCTCCCCCGGGCTCTGCACTGGGGAAGGGAACTCGGCTTTGCAGGGAGGCCGGGCGGCTCGCACGTGCCGCCTCTGCCGCTCCCGCCTGCGTTTAGGGCGAGAATAAAAGGAATAAGACTTTGTCTGGTGGGTGTTCGTGGGCACGGTTTCCATCCCTCTATTTACGGAGGAAACGGTCCGACTCCTGGAGTTCTCACTGACCGTGGGGGGATGAATGGGCTGTTTGAAGTGAGCATTGAAAGTTTTTCTTTGAGATATATATAATTTGCTCTCTCTTTCTCAAAACCCAGTGATACCGTTTTACTTAGGAAGCCCACTGGGGAGGGGAAGAACGTACAGTTACATGTAGAATTAAACAGGATGGTTCAAACCCTGTTTGAGGTTTGGAAATCCGATTTCTATGAATCGGAGAAGGGAGAGTGGCTGCCACACCACCCCCTTTTCCTGCTTTTTCCGCACGCCTTTTGGCCCCTAGTTGAATAAGCCTCTTTCCACACAGCAGGAGAGGGGGTAGAGGATAAGCAGGTGGTGAGCATGCAGGCTCTGCCACCAGACAAATCCGAATTGTCTGCAGTCACTTGACCTTGAGAAGGTGCCTGACCGGAGTAGCTGACAGCCTATTTCCTCAACACCAGAAAGGGACCCTTTGCCTTTGTATCTGGGGCTTCTGCTCACTCCTGTGCATGTCAGCTCTTCTTTGCACAAAGGTTGAGTTTTTAGCAGTGCACAGGTCTCCAGTGCTTTCCTTTGCACGAGCTCTTATTGTAGTGCCCTTCCTTAGTACAACCGCCCTAGTATTCTTTTAGGTACTTTCATAGACCCAACTTGTTCTAAGTCATCCCTGTGTATATGGCACCCAATGCTTGTTTTAGGAGCATGGTTCCACCCCTAGGACATCCAAAGCCACTCAGCAGATCATACTAGGTTAAAAAGGAGATGTAAGTACTCTGTTCCAGGACACTCCTCTCTTGGAAAGACAATGACTTATTCAAGGTTTTACAGGAAGTTTGTCAGTGAGTCTGGTATGAGCCTGGAAGAGCATATTGAAATAAACTTTCCCAGAAAAGGAATATAGATTCAATGTGACAGTCCTTGAGGGCGGTCTTGTTATCCCCTTCCCACAAGAAAGTAAGATTTAAGGATCTTTATGAATTCCCAAGGTGATGCAGAAAGTGGTGAAGCCAGAACACAAAAAATGTAGGTTTTCTGACTCTAAGTGGATGTACTTTCTACACATGATGAATTGTCATCCTCTTTGGCCCCACCCCCCTTTCTTTCTCTTCCTGGTTAGAACTCTTATCTCTTAATTCCTTACCTCAAACTTTTTGTGGCCTGAAGCCTTATCAGACTGTGACAGGCAGTCCTGGGCAGCCAGCCCACTCGGTACCCTGTGAATAGTAGTTTCCATTCTCACACACAGGCTATGTTGTGTACCAAAACCCTATTCCCTTCAGTAGGGGGAAACTGTTAATTATAGATGCTCATGGGCTCTGTGTTCCAAAAAGACCCAGTGCATGTCTTTGTGTCTCGCCCAGCCCAGCAGAGAAAGGCTAAATTGTGTTTGAAAGCCTTACAAGGGAAATGTTAATTGAGGCATAAAAGCGTGTGTCTTTGATCTTCCCAGGAACGCTGGTTCTCCCGTTACCTGAGTCCTCTTCCTGAAGACACAGGTTGGAGCAAAGCCTGCAGTGAGACTTGTGCCAAAAGCACCAAGCAGGATGTCATAGCTGCTCCCCAGTCCCTTCTTCCCACCACCATTGAAAGCTCTGCCTGTGTGTACGTATCTGTCATGTGCATTTGAAGCAGCCCCAGCCCTGATCTCTGCAGTCCTCTCCCTGTCCTATGATACAAGCCTGTGTTCTCAGCTTTCAAATATTTCTGTGAGAATTTCTATGCTTCCCTTCTAGAACTGCCCCCCTCCTCTGCCCGCCATATAATTCTCTCACATTTGTTCTAAATTCCTGCCTCGACTGTGTGACTCGCTAACTTAACAGCTGACTTTGGGTGTTTTGCAGGCTGCCTCATTCATTCATTCACTCACTCATTCATTCACTTACTTTCTCCTTCACTCACTTATCCATGCATTTCTTCAAACATTAGCTCACTTTTTTATCCCATTTTCAGTCTTGAATTGATTAAACCAAAGGAGACTATATGTGTAATTAGTTGACTAGAATCATAGCAGAAATAAAAAACCCCCTGCATGCATGTACCTTTTGGAGTTAGTGAAAATGGCTGGAGGAAGCTGATGCAGTGGCCTAAAATCTGTGTAACCCTGCATTTCCCAGAGAAGTGTTCATCCAGGATTGTTGAAGGTCTAAGGCTGTATTTAATAAACAAGTCGGCTTAGTATAATATAGAAAAGTTAGTTTAGGGAGTGAAAGAAAGACCTGAGTTCAAATGTCAGCATTGGTACTCAGCAGCATGATAACTTTGGGCAAGATACTTAACTTCTCTGAGCCTCACTGTTCTTATTCATAAAAGGGAGGTGCTAACATCTATCTTGCAGAGACATCATGGGAAAAGGGGCAAAGCATGTAAGTACTTAGCACAGGGCCTGGCCCACCATTGTTATGGTTGGTATTCTTATTACTGCTGCTCCTCATTTGGGATGGTGGGTTTGGACCCAGCCGGAGAGCATTGCTGAGGAGTCCCTGTGTCCTCTGGGGAATCACAGACATTGGGATGCTCTCATAAGAGAAAACCAAGAAAATGGGCCCTCCCTGAGGAGGCCTTGAGCATAAAATGAAACTGTGGTGCATTAGATTCCCCTTTCATCACCTCCTGTGGGGGAGCTGGAAGCCTGTGCATGCAGGACAGTAGTGGTGACATCTGGAAGAGCGAGAGAAACAGATGAAGAGTGTGTGTGATGGCAGCAACCCGTGATCAGCCCAGTAATGTCTGAGCTTCCCCGCCTCCGTCTTGGGATGCAGCCCTGTTTAAAATGTTCATTCCATCATTCGTTCATTCATCTGTCTATTGGTAGCATGTTTGTTTGATATGCTAAGCTCTGGGCAAGCTTCTTGAGAGGCTTGCCCTAAGTGGTCCCCTTACTGCCACTGCATTTCTAGGTAGATTTCTAAGGTTACTTTTATCTTTTTGTTGTTGTGACAGCATCTTTGCTCAGTTCAGAAGACATCTTGCTCAGAAATCCCATGTGTGAAACAGATATGGGGTCTGTTCTAGTTGAAGTAGGGGTCAGGCCCATGGAGCCTGCCCATTCCATCTTCCCCAGTCCTGTCCTCCCATCTTATGTAGCCCTGCAAGGATTCTGGAGAGCCCCCTTTAGTTGAGGAACTAAAGAATCAAGACATCACAAGGCTGTTGGCAATGGGCAACCCTGTCTCATTAGAATGTTAATGACCATTTGCGCCAACGTGCTCAAGAGCCAGGATTGGTAAATTTATCAACCACACAAACAGGTCCTTTTTGAAGGAAGGCATGGGATAAAGTTCAGGGGTATGGGATGATGTTTGCATAGGGAAGGCATGGGGAGGATGCTTTCACACCTCTCACATCATGGAATTGTCAGACCAACCTGTGATATTAGGGAGGTAACATCCCCACCAGCAGGTTTGTGGACTAGGAAACTGTAAGTCAGAGAACTCACTCAGCTGAGAAGTGGCCAGGCTGAGGTTTGAATTCAGGTCTTCTGATTCTCTTTCCCAAATGGACTGCAGTGCTTCCCAGCCTCTCCCTCCACCTCCATGAGCAATGCACCAGCTGTCCCTCTTCTCCAAGCATGGGGAGGATGTGTGACCCCCAGAATGCACTCCCCACCCTTCGAAATGGCCACGTCCCCTTCCCTTTCTGCTCATTATCCCCTTATCTTCATCTGTGGCTGACAGATTAGTGTGTGTTTTGGGAAGATAAACGTCCCCTCAGATCTTCTGTCAGAGATGACTCTTCTTGGGAGAAAAGCTTACAATATCCATCCTGGATCCAACCAGACAGAAAGATCCAGAGGCTGAGCTCTCCCTCCTCCCTCAGCCTTCAAAAATGAGGCTAAAATAGGCAGAGCCAACAGTGACTGAGGGAAAAGCTTCCAGTACCAGGGACAAGTCATGTATAACTTAGAGTCAGGTGAGTGGAGGGAGGGAGGCAGATTTATTATCTGAGGCCACTCTCCTTATGTCTCCCTTGAAACTCCACATTTCAAGTGAGAAAAGAGGCTGTACCAGCATGACAGGAGAGTTATAGTCTCCCTATACTCAACAAGAGGTCAGCCAGCCCCTCCGATATGTCTAAATGTACACTGTGTAGTATGGGGGCTTCTCATTTGGTCTTGGAAGTTCTTGGAAACCCCCAAAGAAAAGGAGCCACTGAGGATGGAATTGCTCCCTCCTTGTCAATTGAGCAGCACATTGCAGTTCAAAGTGGCCTTGTGACTTGCCTAAAATCACACAACTATAAAGTGGCAGAGCCAAAACTCAAACCTAGACCTTCTAACTCAAATGCAAGAATATTACTATACTCATTAATGCTTAATTTTATGAGAATATTTATCTCCATAGCGATGCCATCTAGGTTTGCCAAGGATGGAAATTTGAGGTCAAGTTGTTTACGTATTATTTCAGTAAAGTTGTAATAAGACATTCCTTGTAGCATTTTAGAAGAAATAAGAGGGGTCTTTGTCAAATTAACAACCTTACTTCTAATACCTCATTTCACTTTAAGAAAGAAAAACATAGGAAAATAGTACATGCATTTTGGAAAAGACCATAGTCACATTTACACAGCAAAACTTAAAATTTTGAGGGAAACTATAAGACAGTCAAATTTTCTGGGGCTTTAGTTTCTTATATAACAATCTCCTGATTGAGAGAAGGGTTTCAATAAATTGACGGGTGGGTTGGGACAGAGGAAGGATATGTGAGAAGAACAAAAGGGTTTAAAATAATGAGGAATGGTGCTCCCCAAGCTCCAATGCCATTTTCCTCACCACTTTTTAGGAGTGTACTCTGTCAGTGTGGTGCTGTTTGAATTCTGTAAGAATAGTAATACAAAGTCCCCAGCTTCTCTCCTGCCCAGTCCCACAGGCATCAGCACTACATTAGTCTCAAAGTGTGGCTCTGGGCATATCACTAATGGCCCTGCTTGGACACCCTCATTGCCTCCCACCCCCTCCACCATTGCCTGCTGGATAAAGTCAAAGCATCTTAGCCAAGTATTTAAGACACTTAACATCTTGGCCCTACTTAATCTTTCCAACTTTATCTCCTAGAATTGCCATTTTTCTTTATGGGAAACTGCTTTGCTTATTTCTCCTGCCCTTCCCTACATTTGCCACTTTGCTTGCCCAGTCATCCCTATACCAGATCGCCAAATCCTAGCCTACTCCTACTTTTGCCTCCTTCCTCCACACACTGGGGCTACTGGAGGCTCACATGTAGCCTCAGTCTCAACCTACTTCATACATCACAAAGTAAGGAGATGCAAAACAGAGATTAGGGCATTCTGCATCCAACTAGGTTATATGCTGGTCACTTTGTGACCTAGCTACTGGGCTCCTGCATTTTCCTAAGAAAGAAACTCTCACCTTGGGCCCCAGATATCACCCCTGGGTCCTTGTGTAAATTACCTGCACAACTTGACATTACTGCAGGACTGATTTTTACTTGGTGTCTCATGGTTCTGCTTCCTCTTTTCATGGGACCAGATTCCTTTTCTGGAATGCTAGACTGCTGATTGGTTGGTAATAATTGCCTAGTGGGTCTCCCAATACTGACTTCTCTTTGAATATCCTCATAACTGAGCAGAATACTGTATCTCTACACAGTGCCTCTGTTTAAGGTTGATCATTTGTGCTTTTCCACCACATGCTGGCTGCTGACTAACTCTCTGGATTCAGTGTTCCAATCTACTGGGTTGGATTTTTGCTAACTGTTATCATTAGCCCAAACCCTATCTCTTCCAAGAAGCCTTCTCTGATCTCAGTTTCAGCTGATGCTCCCTCCAAGGTACTTTCTTGGCAGGACTACCATCTTGAAATATGATCATATGCAGGGGTGAGCTGGTAAATGCTTGTGGAGGAAATAACGAGTCCTGCATGTATGGTGTATGTCAATTCCCATGGTGTAAATATTCCCTCTATGGCTCATTTCAAGCTACTACCCTGGTTGGAAGAGCTGTGCATAACCAATTCTTGCCAGCTGATATGCACTGGCACCAGCACACTCTGGTTTTGTGTGTCCTAGTCTCAAATCTCATTCTGTCCCTTACTTTACCACAGACACTGGACTTCTCTGACTCTGGCACATGACATGCTCTCCCACACCGCTGGGCGTTTGCAAAGGCTATTTCTCTGCCACTCACATTCTCTTTGTCCATTGCCACCAAGTCCTTACCCTCTATCTGCCTAACTAATATTCATTCCCCCACCTCTGCTTAAGACCATTTCTGCCTCTAGTTAAATATCACTTCCACCAGGAAATCTTCACTCCCCCCAGATTGAGTTAGGTAATCCTGTTGTCTCAACACCTCTTTGCATAGTTGAAATTTTTATTGTGTTTATTTCAGAGTTATCTTTCCACTGGACTGTAGGCTGTAAGAGGTAGGCACAGTGCTGGTTTAGTCCCTCACCATAGCCCTAGCCCCCAGCTCTGTGACTGGCACATAGTAAGCTCTCAGTGCATGCCTGTTGACTATACCATCATCTTTTGCTGGATGATAAACTTTTATCAGCATATTTCCTCAGAAGAATTGGTACGCTTTTTCTGTTTCTTTTGTCTAATACATTTTAGACATCAAGCAACCAATTGTGTTTTCCTTTTGGCTTCAACAGACAGGATGCTCAAGCTGATTTTGCTGCTTAAATTTAATAACTTTTATATGCTAGACACTGCATATCTAGATTCCAATAATGTTTACTTTGGTCTGGTCCTTCTATTTTGCCTATATTCGTAGTTTTCAATTTCATTGCAGATATTTTTGAAAGCGGCCTCAAATTTGCTGGATTACAAAGTAGGATAGAGACAAACCTAATTCCTCACTGTAGTCTGTTTCATCATTGAGTAAACACCCTCACTCTGCCCTAAAGCAACACCTTACCCCGGGCCTTGTAATCGAAGGAAGTAGAGTAACCAGGTTAGGACTCAGGCTTTGGAATCATAGGCACCTGTGTTAGAATCCCAGTTTGTCACCAGTTTGCAATGTGACACCAGGTGAGTTAATTGGCCTGATTTAAAGTTTATTTATCTGTTGCCTGGAGGTGATAATGTATTCCTTACAGGGTAGTTATGGAGATTAAATTAAATAATGTGTTTAAAGTGCTTAGTACAGCTCCTAGCACTGGCGAGTGCTCCATAAACGACAGGTATAATTACAATAATGCTATTGAAGAAGATTGTGAGTCATGGCAGAACTATAGCAGGTGTTTGGCAAAAGCCAACTTATTTGTCCCAACCCCTTCTTCTTCTCCCATCCTTCCAATGCCACCCTCCCCCAATCTGTCTTCAAACATTACAAAAAATACCAATGTTTAGTCTCTGATTTGCTAAGAGTGGTTGAAATCCCCCTAGTTTCATTTGCTGGGAGAGAAACTTTAATTCAGCACACTGAAGTGGTGTGATGAAATGCAATGTGGTTCATTTCATCAATTTATTGCCACCTTAATTTGCTCAATTTGTGCAGGGAAGGAGAGGTGAAGACGTAGAAAGCAGGCTATAGCATGTTTAAGATTGTACAGGCTTATTCCTTGGTCGACTCAGTGGCAACCAGTGGCAACCCCTGCATTTCTATTTGTCTGATCACTGCCTGGCATGTGTGGCCTCCACTTGTGTGCCTGGAGCACTGTGTCAGTCTCTTGAGGGCTCTAGAAGACACAAGTGGACCCATCTTGTGGCTTTCCCCACTGAGTATTTGGGGTGCATTCTACGAAGTTGCTGTGATCACCTCAGACTTTCTCATCAGTTTGGTGTGTGTTTATTCTCAGCATCATTTCTCAAACATGCATAGAGGACCTGTTCAGTATGGGATGCTGTCATAGGCAGCATCTCACTCAAGTGATGTGTATCAATCTTCTATTCCAAATGCATTGATTTTCCTAAAGTCTCTTAAATGCTTTGGTTCCCCACACTCACCTGCCTTTGCTTGTAACCTTCCCTAGCTTGAAATGACTTCCATCCTTCTCCAAGACGAAAATCAAGACTTCACATTTTAGTCCTGATTGAGCTAACAATTAGAAACTACAACTTGTTCATTCTTCCATTCATTCTGTTAAAAAACAAAGTTCAACTGAGTAAATTTGAAGATATAATTGGCTTTATTGAACGATTCATGAATCGGGCAGCATCCCATCTAGCAGCTAGAAGGAGGGGCAGAGGGGTTGTACAACATGGAAGGTTTTTAGGTTTTTATAGGAAGGAGGGTGGGACAAGGAAGCTATTAGCAAAAGAAAAGAAAGGATTATTTTTAGGCCAGGACATCTTCTTTTCTGGGAGGAAGGAAATGGCAAGAGTTTTTTTCATGCAGATTGCCTCATAAGCTCAGCAAATTTCAGATTGACTGTTTAAAGTCAATTCCTGGGAGGGGCTGAAACTGTAATTAAGTCTTGGTTTGCTGTCATGGGGCCTGTCTTGGGGCTTGTTATTTATTTCTTTCTTTTTTAACAATTCTTTCTTTTAGTAGATGTTTCTTAAACATTTACTATGTCCCAGGCACAGAGTTTGATGCTGGACAAACGAAAATCCATTAAACAATGTAGTCCCTGGCCTTGGGAGCTTATATTCTACTAGGTGAAACAGACATTAGTAAATAAAATAAAATAAAAGATTAAAATATTTACTGTTCATAGAGCATCCACGATACATTAGACCCATTACAAATTCCTTGTGTTCCTTAATCCTCAAAAAAGTTTGAAAAATAAATGCAATCATTCTCTTTCTTTCTCTCTCTCTTTTTTTTTTTTTTTTTTTGTGAGGAAGATTAGCCCTGAGCTAACATCTGTTGCCAATCCTCCTCTTTTTGCTGAGGGCGATTGGCCCTGGGATAACATCCGTGCCCATCTTCCTCTACTTTATATGGGATGCTTCCACAGCATGGCTTGACAAGTGGTGTGTCGGTGCACACCCGGGATCCGAACCTGTGAACCCCGGGCTGCCAAAGCCGAGCTTGCGAACTTATTTGCTATGTCACCGGGCCGGCCCCTGATCATTCTCCTTTTAAATAAAGACATTGAATTTTATAGAAGTTCTGTAGTTTGCCCAATGTTTATCAGTTGTAAATGGGAATTAGAGACCAGGTCTATATGTTTTTAAAGCTCATGCCTTTCTCACTGAGCTACCTTATTCACTGTAGGTAGAGCCATCCTATATATATATGTGTGTGTGTGTGTGTGTGTGTGTGTGTGTGTGTGTGTGTGTGTGTGTATGTATATATATATACACACACACACATAGTCTATTGCTGTGACATTCACTTGACTTCGTGGTCTTTGTGAGGTGTCAGAGCCCAGACACACACAAAGAATTCACAAACCCGGCCTGGAGTTTGGGGATATATAGGAGGCAGGAATGGAACACCATCATCCAGTGGTGGAGGAGAACCAGCATCATGGATGGATGGCCTGGGGTCAGATACTGGCTCAAATGCAGAAGTCAAGGCCAGGCAAGGGTGAGCACCAGACTCTGAGGCTCTGCCCAATGCCTGGCTAAACCTTGGTAAGAAGGAAATGGACACGAATGAGGGAAAGTGCTTGGCAGTTCTGGAAGGGTTTGCATGGATGATGTCCTTTAGTCAAAGGAGCTCTTTTGAAGTTCTGTGATCTGCCTCCTACCACCCTCTGTCCTCGCCACACACTTCCTTTAGCTCTTTGTTAGTTTGCAGGGTGCACTGCTCTTGACCCTGCATCTACCAACATTAAGATTGCTGGACCAGTCTCTTGAGCCAGGCAAAGCCATTAAAATTTTCTTGGAAGGAAGCACAAGAGTATGGGGACCATATAAAGTGGCCACTGTCATTGTCATCTTACTCTGTGACCTTGGGCAAGTTTTATCTTTTTCCCCTGAATTTCACGTTCCTTATTTTAAAATACGTGCATATGAATAAAAAATGTTCGAAAGGAACACAAGTGACTGCTAACAGTACTTGACTCTGGAGAGCACCTTGAGGGCTGGGAGAATGTAGAATTATTCCCATTTTATTGCTTTTTAAATGGTTTGCACTTTAGTATACTCTCATATATATGCATTATATACGTGTATGTGTGTATATATATATATATATACCCATGTATATACATTATATGTATATATTTTATCAATTTATAGTTACCACCAATTTATAGTATGTTCCAGACACTTACTATAATGTGTTGACTTGTCAATCAAAGGATTTGCTTCCCCAGTAAACAGTGGCTCTTAGAGGGCAAGAATGGAGTCTTGGTCATCTGTGTTTCTCTGCAGCTTTACATAGGATGTGGCACATGGTATGTGTTACATAAATGCTTATCAAGTTACTTACTTTTAAAAAATATGTAAATCTGTAGAATGACATGTTGGACTAGAAAGCAGTCTTCTGAAGTGGGCCTCCATAGCTTGGGAATCTTATATTAAACCATTACCCCCAGGGGCTTTGCATCCTTAGGCAAATGTGTCTCTCTGACCATCTTGCTCCTTAGTGTGGGATGTCAGGGCCGTGGTCTGGGAGGTCTGAGCTGGCATCAGGGACTAGCAGTAGCCACAGTCAATGTCGATCCTGGATGGAGACTGTTTTCTGATCTTTGCCATGGGTCAGGTCTTCCAGGTGTTATAGCCAAGGATCAAGGCAAAGCTCAGGGGTGCATCGTGTTCCCAAAGAAGGCAGGCAGCACATGTGGATGGTGAAGACTTCAGGGAAATTCTTACACACCAAGCCTTCCCTTCAGGCGCAGGGCAGGAGTGACTGCTGTGGGGGGTGACTTCCTCCTAGGAGCCAGGCTGTTTGCTTCGCCTTTTTATTTTGACATCTGCTCAAGCAGCCAGGGGCTGGGTCACAGGCTTTCTTCCTCTCTTGCTTCTGTGCAGCGTGGTCCAGAGGCAATGAGAGAGAGGAACGAGGGAGGGAGAATGTTGTGGATGCAGAGTTTAAGTGATGTCTTCAGGGCTTGGGAAAATGTAATTCTGTTTGAGCAGTTTGCTGGCAGTTTTGCAACTCATCCCCCTGAATTAGGGACCGAATGAAGTCATTAGGCCCTAATCAAAAGCAGCTAATCAGGAGTCAGTGGGAGATCTACCAATTAATCGCGGCTGGAACCCAACGAGCTGAAGTACCCAAGGCTGGATGAATAAAAGTAATGAAATTAAATATCAGTGCCGTGCAATGCTGCACAACTTCAAGAACGGGTTATGGGCTGCTCAGTCCTTCCTGCCATATGAAAAAAGAAAATGCCAAAACATGGATGAGTTGGGAAGAAGCTTTGGAATTCTCCCTGAGCTTTTCAGAGGTCGAGATGTGTGTAAGCAGGAAGTGGGGGATATGAAAATGAAGCTGGGGGTGGATTTTTGTAGATGTACTAACATAATAATACGGTATGGTATGATATAACAATATGATTTGATAATCGTATGATAATAATACCTCTTTAATGGCATTTAAATAATTTATACCCAGGTTCTTTGTTGATGTATCATTCTCTCCATCTAAAGTGTGAAGATAGAGGTTGTTTCAGAGGAGTCTCTTGTCCCATACCCAGCACAGCACCTGGCACATGGTGGTTGCTAAATGAATAATCATAGATTCATTTAATTAATTCAGGGCAGAGCGAGGATTTGGACTGAGGTTTTTCAATTCCAAATTTTGCACGCCATTTGCTATACCACTCAGGCAGAAGGACTCTGCCCATATTCAATCAGAATGAGAGTTGTTACCTGCTATTTCCAGCTCAGAAATGTCCAGATGCTTCAAATCACAGCTTTAGGGATCTTATAATGTAGACTGTCAAATCCAACCTTCTAATTTCATAGCTGGAGAGACCAGGGCCAGAGAGTGACAGAAACTTGCCCCAGGTCCCCAGCAAGTGTGCGTCAGAGGTCAAGACTAGAACTGAGGTCCTGATTCTGAGTTCAGTGGTTCCCTCAGCAGCTGGTCCTTTGCTTTCATTATTTGTGGTCATCCTTCATACAAGGAATTTCTTCATTCTCTGAGACATCTGAAGCTTTTAGTCTGTCCAGACTGGGACCAATGAAAGGTTTGCAAATGTGTTTCCGGAGTCTGTGCAGGTGGCCAGGGCAGGGAGTCTGGGCCACGAGGCAGGTAGGAGCCAGCTCAGGCAGAGGGATTATCTGCGTTGGGAGGTTGGTATTAAAAAGAAGAGAGGACTCTAGTGTTGGGGAGATCTCTGAAGTGATGTTCATCTGAGTGGTCTGGGCTCCAAGATGAAGTGGGGGAAGGTGTTGGCAGGATGAGAGGAAAGAACTGTGGCCAGAAGTGCGTGTGTGTGTGTGTGTGATTATGCACAAGAATGTTTCATTTGTTATATCTTATATGTAGTTTTGCACTTAAAGTAGATGCTTGATTCTATCATAACAACAACAACAAAAAGAAGTACACGTTTGGATTTGTCTGTAGTGTGTTTTTGTGTGAGGGGTTCGTTTGAGCCTGGGCATTTATGTGTGTCCATGAGGCACCAATGAGCCTCCTAGAAGGTGCCGTTTGTGTAGCAATATTGAGAGGGTGTGTTAGTATGCATGTCTATGTGTATTTTGTTTTCATTTTTCTTTGCACATCGTTTTCCTAGATTTCTGTCTTGCATGTTTGTGGGTCTGAGAGTCTATTAGTGTCTCTGTGAATGGGTGTGTGTTCTCAGTGGGGGAAGGATGATTCAAGTAAGGATTTGAAAGTGTGTGTTTAGAATTTGAGGGCATCTATGCATCCTGATGAGCGTGTGCATGCATTTTAGAACAGTTGAATATCTTTGTGTGTGTTTTCGGGGAGAAGGGGAACTTAGTGTGTTGGTATGTTTGTATGTGTGCCTGTAAATGGTATGTTTTGTTGGGGAGTGTACCATGTATGTTTGAAACTTAAGGTGATGGTGTAATTTATCATCTATATGGGACACATTTGAGAATGAAATGTATAAGTGTTTGTGTGTGTATTTGATTGATGATTTCCCCTGGACAACAGGGGAAATTCATGACCGGCCCAAGCAATCCAAGATATATTGACACCCATGTGTGCATGTGTGTGTGTGTGTGTGTGTGTGTGTGTGTGTGTGTGTGTGTGTGTTTGGGTGAGAAAATATGTCTTCGAATGGACGTTTGTGTGTATTTATTTTTCTGTGTGTTATTGGTGTCAGGAATTCATCAGAATAACAGTAGAGTCATTAAATTATTTAGGTCTTTCTCAGACTGTAGATTTATAACAGAGGCATTAATAATAGCAGAGAATTAACGGGTAAGAGCAGGTCAGCCCCAAAGAGATGTGTTATTTTTTCTAAAACCAGATCAATGAACTGAGAAAAGAGGCAATACATAGCTTGTGGTGACAAAATCCCACGTGGTTAAAAAAAAATGAGCACAGTCAGTAAGGAGAAGAAATGTGAACTACATTGTGCTAGAAAGTGTCTTTTATGTACAACATCTGCTTTGCTGTGTCCTCTTTATGCCTCCTGCCTTGTTCCCCATGAGTAACTCCAGCTTGTGATGACCAAGATAGCTGAGACCTTTTATCCTCTTACCTCAACAATTTGGAAAAATAACTCAGTGTGACCTCCATCATGTAAGACACAGAGAGAGGCTGGAGAGAGTCGACTGCTTCATTTCAGGTGGTTCAGAAAAAAAATCCCAGGGATGCTGTTGGTATTCTCACTCCTTTTCAGAGAGTGCTACCTCTGAGTCCCTGGTTTATATGTGTACCCCCCAGGTCTGGAAAATCCACTTGCTTAGTTCTCACTGGCTTTGTGGGGTGTAGCAGAGAGGTCGGAACAGTGCTTCTCCGTCTACTCTGCCACATCAGTGCAGTAGTTTATCAGCAGCTCCATGCCCTCTAGCCATCCCTTTTCCATGTACACTCTATATGTTCACAGCAGTGGCGTATCTGTTATTGCTTCTACATGTTATAATAGTACCAGTAGAACTAGTTGAGTGGTAGATTAAAGATGGCTGCAAATTCTTTGTCATCCTCCCATTGAAAGGTGGCGTTTAATTGCCTCCCTTTGAATCTAGGATGGCCTCGGCGACTTATTTGACCAAGAGAATGTGTCACAAGTGACTTTCTACAACTTCTGAACTTATAAGAGCCTTGTGGCTTCTGCTCAGTTCTCTTTCCTTTCCGGGAAACAAGTCGTAACTCTGCGAGAAGTCCAAGCCACTGGAAAGACCACTCTGATCTATCTGGTCTTTGTAGGCATTCTGGTCAACGGCCTGAGCTGAACATCCAGCTGACAGTGAACATCCTTTCCCTACACAAATGCTGTCCCAGCGCAAGTGCCAGACAAGTGAGTGAAGAATCCATCCTAGAAGTGGATGCTCCAGTCAGTGCCACATGGGTCAGAGACAAATCACCCAGCTGAGCTCTTCCTGGAATCCTAATGCACAAAGTAAAATGATTGACAGCACTAAGTTTTGGAGTAGTTTCCTCCACAGTAGATAATTGAAACAGCAGTGCTAGAAATAGCTGCCATATGTTGAGCTATTGCTGTTTGTCAGACAATGTTCTTAGGAATTTATATACATTATTTCATTGTGTCTTCACAACAATCTAAGAACTTTGGAACTTTTATTATTCCCATTGTACATATGAGGAAGCTGAGGTGGGAAAACTGGCCTAGATCACACAGTTAGTAATTGGCAGAGATGCAGACTAGGACTTTTTCCTAACCGCCTCCCTTCTTTATAGCTCTGTGCCTATACTGATGTCAATGTTTAGGAACACATTCTTTGTTTTGCTTGGAATAACCTTCCCAATCACCGTATTTCAACTGACAAATTCTTTCTGATTTTTCGTGGTTTAGCTCTATAACTATCACCATTTCATACCCAAATCCGTGTAGATTTCCCACAGCGGGTGCACTGACACTACACTACCTTGTACTAGAGGCATGAAAAGAAGCAAGTTACTCAACCTCCCTGAGGCTCAGTGTTCTCATCTGTAAAATTGGTTAAAATGACTTCCTTATAGGTTTGTTGTGAAGATTAAATGGGGTGAGAGATGCTAAAGTGTGTCATATATGGAGGACCAGGATGCACACACCAACTGTTATCAAAGCTGAGCTGCAGGCCTCAAGGATGAGCTCTGCAGTCAATCACCTTGCACTGTATGTGTCTCCGGGTATAGAGAGTTGCCTAAGGCACTACTTGTGTCCTCAAGGGTTCAGTGTGACAGAGGACAAGTAAAAGTACCAATATGGTAATGAGATTCATTTCAGGATAGAGGGGGACACAGAGTCTTTAAGCCTTAGAAAGTAGCCTTCAATCCCTTCAGGATGGCATGTCACGAAAGATTTCTTAAAAGTGAAGTGAGCCCTGAAGGACGGGGAGGTATTAGTGAGGTTAAGAAAGAGGAAAACCAGGCATCCCAGATGAGAAAGAGCTTGAGCAAAGATGTGAAGGAATCCACAAGTAGGGTGTATGGGGGACACCTCCAAGTAACATGATACCGTAGGGGTGTAACAGGATTCGGGTGAAGGTGGCCAAGGTTAGAGAGGCTGGAGAGGCAGTTAGAGGGAACCTTGAATTCTAAGCTGAAAACTTTATGCTAAAGTCAGTGAGAAGCCATCGAAAGGTTGAGAACAATGAATGCAGATGAATTGATCTGCATTTTAGAACAATTACTTTAGGGGCTGTTTTGGAAGGGGTGGGACTGGAGGCAGAGAGACTGACATGGGGGATTTTGCAATATTCTAAAAAAGGGTGATGCTGGTATGATTGAGGGTCATGGCAGTGGGCATTGGAGAGATGCCAAAGCAAAAGAAAGAAGAAAACTTGATGACTGATTGGCTAAGAGGGAACAACGTGGGGAAGGAATCTGCATTAGGACTGAGGTTTCTGACTTGGGTGACTTGTTCATGGTGGCGCCCCACAACCAAATAGAACTAAGAGAATGCAGAAGGAGAGACAGTCTCTTCCCACCCCACTGGGGATGGGGAGGACAATGGGTCCCATGGTCTGCACTGTGTGAGCCACAAGCCCACAGGAACATCGATCCGAGCAGGTCATTACAGCATCTCAACATCTGTGATGAAAACTGAACTCTAATTGTGCCAGACCCACTTGGGCATAATAAGTGTGGTTTCTAACATAATGCACTGCTGGAGCGAAGTTGTCAGAAAAGCAGGGGGCGGAGGAGGTAATCTGTGAGGCTTCAAAGAAGAGAAGATTGAAGCTATTTTATGGGGCTGGAAATGAGTCATTTGTCAGCAATGCCAATGTGCTGTCAGCGCCACAGGGAGAGATGACTGGGCACCCTGGGGGGAGGGCTGGTGAAGATGTCAACCTCCAGTCATCAGAGGCCACGCATGGGGTAAGAAGTGTCAGTCACATCACATCCCTGTTCTGACCTAGGTCACAGGGAAACCAAGGTCATGTCAGAGCATTTAGCATTGTAACCAAGGAACCTTGTCACCTGCCTCTGTCAGGAGGGAACTGATGTGTTCAGCATTATCAAAGACAGTTCAGAGCTTTAATTCCCCCGGAGATTTGCACTTGAAAAGAACAGTGAGAGGAGTGAGAGGGCAACACTTTTAGGAAAAAGAAAGTAAGATGTAAGAGTGGATTGGTGGCACAAGGGAAAAGAGACTTCTGAGCATGGACCTGTCTAAGGTCACTGAAAGAGTACTACATAGGTGAGCATCCCTTCTCTCTACCAACTTGTCAAATTGGGGCGGGGGGGAATCTCCAAGTCGGAACAGCTTGGAGGCCATTCCAGTGAGTGACAGCCTGCTCTAGACGTGGAGATCCTGCTTTTTAAGCCATTGCATTACCTGTTAGCCCCCTCCCCGCCCTGTTATGCCATTGTCTATCACTTGGGCACTTGAGCTACTGCAGCAGACTCCTCCAAGGTATCTTCCTGCTTCCATTGCTCTGTTCTAACCCATTCTCCTCCTTGCAACCATAGTAAGCATTTTAAACTTAAATTGAATCTTCTCTTCTCCCTGCTCATGGTGTCCTCCCGGGCTGTATGCTCTGGTCTCTACCAACCTTTAAGGTTTCAATGTCAAGCCTGATATTGTCTCTTGTGTTCCTTGCACTACAGCTGCACTTGCCCTTTTAATTCCTTGAACACACTGAGGTTTTGCCTCTCTTGAGATCTTGGCGAAGGGTACTCTCTCGTCTTGGTTAATGTCTGTTCATCCGTCGGCTCAGCTTAAATATCGCCTCTTCAGAGAGGTACGTCTGACTCTCAAATTAAGTTGCCCCCTACCCCAACTCATACAGGCTGTTCTGTCTCATAACATCTCCTTTTCTTTTGTAGTGTTTATGGGTATGTTGTTGTTGTTATTGTTTATATTCTGAGATTTCATTTTGACTCTGAGCTCCAGAAGAACAAATATAATGCTTGTCATTTTTGCCACTGCATCTACACGCCTGGAACAGTGCCCAATATAAATGTTCCACAAGTATTCGTAGGATGAATAAATGAATGAGTGAATGAATACACAGCTCTTTAGTAATTCTGATGGGCAGAAAAGTTTGGGACCCCATGCACCAGGCAACATCATAGAAGTACCAAGTAACTTGTATAGGCAAAGAGACAAGCAAGAAATCAAAGAACCATGTCAATAACTTTCTCCCACTTAAAGCTCTGTTTCCCATTCACACTTTCTGTGCCAGATTAGCTTTGAGCAACCAAAGTTACAGGACACTTTCCATTAGACCAGTGGTTCTCAAAATCTTCAGAAGAGCTTATTAAAACAGATTACTGGGGGCTGGTCTGATGGCGTAGTGGTTAAGTCCCCATGCTCCCCTTTGGTGGCCCAGGGTTCGCAGGTTTGAATCCAGGGCATGGACCTACATACCACTTATCAAGCAACACTATGGCAGGCATCCCACGTGAAATAGAGGAAGATGGGCACAGATGTTAGCTCAGGGCTAATCTTGCTCAGCAAAAAGAGGATTGGCAATGAATGTTACCTTAGGGTTAATCTTCCTCACACACACACACACACACACACACACACACAAAAAAAAAAAAACCCCCAAAAAACCCCACAGATTACTGGACCCCACCTCCAGCGTTTCTGATTTAGTAGTTCTTGTGTGGGATTTCAGAATTTGCATTTGTAAAAAGTTCCCAGGTGGTATGGATGCTGCTGGTCCAGAAACCACACTTTTAGAAAGAATGCTTTAGACCATAAACTCTTAAGGTGCAAAGACTCTGCTTTTCACTTTTACTATTATTACATACAGATGCTGTTATTAAAAAAATATATTTTTATATGGTATACGTTCAAAAAAATATGTTGTATAAATGAAAGAACCTTGGTGGGCGTCTGTGCCCATCATCTGGTTCCATCCCTAGGGCCAACTCCTCTCCTCCTATTCATCTCTTGTCCATGTCAGATGATCGACACTATCACAACCTCCCACTCCAACCAACCACTTGACTTTCTGTAGGTAGCTTTTATGTTCCACCCATCCTCCCAGAGAAACATGAGCTGTTCTTATTTTTCAGTTTCTACCGAGGCCCTGATTATACCTCACAAGCCTCTCAAGTTACAGCATTAATGAGTAATGGCAGGCCAACATGTTACTTCTTTAAAGAGAAATTTTATTCTAATATCTAATTGAACATTTGTATCCAAAGAGCATTGATTAATAGTGGCAGTCAATCTGTGCAACCATAATTCTCTGGCTGAAGTAAGCCTTTACACATACTATTAAAAACGTTTTATCTAGCAACCCTTTTTAATATAGCATTTAAAAGATTGTGGAGTAGGCAATGATAAGACATCTTAATAGTTGAAATTACTTCTCTGTATTTTAGAAACATCCACATGTATGATATTAAATGGTGTGTCAATTATAATAGTAACTTATCTATTTTACAAGGATCTTTATTGAGAAAATATTTAGATATGGTACGTAGACTTGCCACTTATATCCGAAAAAAATAAATGCATGCACATATATATATGTATGGGTATAGGTAAAGATGCATGTGTATATGTTTTTTCTTCATGAAATCATGAAATTCCAGTTTTCTTTCCTCACTCCATTGACTTCATATGAATTAAGCCTTATTCTATGAAGTGGAACCTACTACAACGTGCGTTATCTATTCTCATACATATTAGATCATGTCCCTTGTCTCACACTCATTAAATAAGTATTCAGTAACATTTCTAAAGAATGACTTCTGCTAGATCAAGCTAGAAACTATTGGAGTCTTAAAAGGGATTTTTAAAAAATGGTAACACACCATAATCTCTGAGCAATTTACCAGGTTGATTTAATTTAGAGTTACTTCCATGCTTTCCTGTAGATCTACCCTAAATCTCTAGCTGAATAGTACTAGAAATTGATGAAATGTTCTACTCTATGTCACATATAGACACAAAGTTCAATTTCAGCACTGACATTCTCATCTACAGGCTTGGTTCTGCTTAGGGAAAGTCAAATATTTTCTTTGCTCATGAGCCAGATAGGTACTTCTGACAGTGGGAAACGAAGAAAAAAACAAATGCACTGAACACATGCTATATGCCAGGTGCTCTTTGTATGTCAGTAATCATCCTCATACCAACCCTGGGAGATAGATGTCATTATTTCTTCTAGGTAGATAAGCAAAAAGCAGGGGAAAAAAAGGAAAGAAAAGAAAAGATCTAGGAATGAAAACATATGCTTGAGGTCATGCATCTAGCAAATGGCAAAGAATGGAATCAGAAACAGGTCCCTTTGTCGCTAAAAACCACGTGGTCTGTTTGAGCAGGGTCATTGCCTACAGTAGACCCTCTTATGTCAGCTTTGAAAATAACAACCAAGAAACATGAAGAGTTGGAAATATTCTTTCATTTTTTAACTCTATGGAGATGTGTAGTATCTTTTTCTCTATTAATTTCAAAATAAGGATTTTACATCACTTTTCTGAAATTCTCTGAGATGTCTTTCATCCCCATCTCCTTTTCATTTTATCTAATTTTAAGAATAAAATTCAGTCCCTCTGAATCCTTCTCTGATCCCACCACCAGAAGTCGCTTTCTTCATTCAGTTATCCTTGAATCCCACACCTTTCATCTATCATTTAAAATTTTGCACCTTGACTTATACCCATTTATTTTCCAGCAATATTAGGGTTGTTGGGAGACATGTATGAGGCTGAAATTCTGGATCAAATCAGCGACATTAGTTTGCTTAGTCTCTTATTTCTTTCCCAGGTTGACAGAGAGAGAAAAGAGGGAAACTTATTTAATTGATATTTCCAACCAATTTTCTCTGAAGCTCATTCCTCCTCTGATAAATGGAATAAAACTACTTTCTATGCCTCCCTCACAGGGCCAATGTCAGGATCAAATGCGATAATATAAGCGACAGTGCTTTAAAAAATCCAGATCCTATCATTAGTATTACTGTTATGGCAGCAACAAAAACTACAATAAAAACCCATGAATCCATGAACTCCCTGAAAAACTTCTCTTTAAGTTAAAACTCTTAGAAGACTGTCCACGAATATCATATATGCTTTTCTTGTTGTGCTTATTCCTAAATTCCTAGTAAAGTCTAATTTATTTGTACATCTTCATATTTTAGAATCAGAAAAGATTTTAACAAATATCAGACTATTTTTAATAAATTTTCTAGGCAGTAAAGATTGAAAACAGTTAAAAGATGGTTTAAACTAGTCAAGAAATCAGACATTATTCAAGAGTTCATAAAATCTATTTAGCCGTATCCCACGGCTTGCCAAGAATACACAAGTCATTCTTATTTATATTCAGTTCTTCATATCTCAGTAAATTTGCATGCACTAAAATGGCATTTAAAAATGAACATAATCTAAACACTTCTTTTTCCCAAGATTGGGAGTTTGAAAAGATCAGCAGACTGGTAAGTCTTAGTTTTCCCATCTGTAAAATTAGGAAGTTGAACTAGATCAGGAATAGAAAGACGTGGCAAGTTGGTCCAACACTGTCCAGCTCCTTGTCCATGGGAGACATCACTAATGGAACAGAGCACTTTCCCCCTGAGCTAGGAAATAGCCTCAGAATCATTCTTTCCTTACTGCTCCCAGATGCTGCTATCAATCGATTGGAAGTTTGCCATTGTAGGATTAGATGATTTCTAAGATTTCATTGTTTAACTCTGACATTTTCAGAGTATATAAATGCAATGAGTTTGTCTAACTGCTAAAATTCATTTTGTTAAAAAACAATCTGTTTCTTTTTTCTGGAAGGTGATGACAAATTTTCAGTTGGTTCTTCTCATTCAGTTGTCTGCCTTCTCTGTTCCTCGTTCTGTGAATGGTACCGGTGTCTCTCAGTAGGAGCTGCCAAGTAAATGAAACCGCCCAGCAGGAAACGCTGTTTGGCAATTCTAACAAGGCGTGGAGAATTGGTTCCCTCATTAGAAACAACAAAAGTTTCCTATCTGGTGAATATGCAAGTTCTGGGCACCAATCTGATGGGGTGCTCTACCTGAACAAAATATTGCAGCATAAGGAATACAAATGAAAAGCAAATACTTGGTAATGATGGGATCTACCATTCACCTTAACTATAGGAGATAAAAATTCCATTTCCTTGCAATGCATTATCTGGGTTGGTAGACTTTAGCCCTAGGAGTGGAGGGACTTTACCTTCTGAATGGGGATTACCGCTTGTGAGCGCCTACTCTGTGCCAGGTCCTTCATGTGTATCATTTCTTTTAAATCACTGTAATGATAGTTAACATGTAATGAACCTTTCATCTGTGTCAGGGACTGTTCTAAGCCCTTTACTTGAATTGACTCACTTAATTCCCGCAAGAGCTCTATAGAGTAGGTACTACTAGTATCTTTAACAAATGAGGAAAAAGAGGCAAAAAGAGGGTGAGTAACTTGCCCAAAGTCATACAGTAGTAAGTGGTATAGCTTATATTTGAATCTATGAAGTCTGACTGCAGAGTCTGGGTTTATAATCCACTGTATTATACTACCTCACGATGTTCCAAAGAGTTGGTTGGTATTTTTATTTCTCTGATGAGTGAAGCAAACTTCAGAGCCTATTGCCTCTCAGTCAGAAAATGGCATAAAGTTGGACAGCAGGGTAGGGCTGGTACTTTTCACTTGTTTTCACATTTAATCCTCGCTATAAACCCCTGACATAGGTGGTAGTATTTCCCCCATTTAACAGATGAAGAAACAGAGGTCCTTGAGGGTTTTAAACTTGCCCGAGATCACACAGCTAGTCAATGGTAGAACCAGGCTTTGAACAAGGCAGCCTAACTCAAGAATGTACATGATTCCAAGTTCTCAAGGAGCTGACAATCAGATCTAAAAGAAGAAATGGCACAGACATGAAAAGAGTCTTCCAGGTCTCGTGGACCAGAGACCCCATGGGACAGTGTGAAGAGAGGACAAAGGGCTCAGAGAAAGATCAGAGTGGTGGGGGCTCTCTTAAGAATGAGGTAGAACAGTTGAATCTTTAAGAACAGGTAGAGGAATAGTCAAGATGTGGAAGCAACCAAGTGCCCATCAACAGATGAGTGGATAAAGAAGATGTGGTATATATACACAATGGAATATTACTCAGCCATAAAAAAGAGAAAATCCTGCCAATTGCAACAATGTGGATGGATGTTGACGGTATTACGTTAAGCGAAATATGTGAGGCAGAGAAAAACAAATACCATATGATTTCACTTATATGTGGAAGATAAACAAACACACAGATAAGGAGAACAGATTGGTGATTATCAGAGGGGAAGGAGGTGGGAAGAGGGTGAAAGGGGTAAAAGGGCACATACGTATGGTGATGGATAAAAACTAGACTATGGGTGCTGAACACAATGCAGTCTATACAGAAGCTGAAATATAATAATGTACACCCGAAATGTGCACCATGTTATAAGCCAATATGACCTCGATAAAATAATTTAAAGCCATTAAAAAAAAAAGAATAGGTGGAGGGAAGGTTAAGGGAGTCTTCAAAGAAAGGGGACTGTCAACATCTGTTGAGGTGGGTGTTTGTATATATGGAGTCATAGTTAAGGATGGGTAGTAAGAAAATGGGCGCCTGGTAGTCATTCCCCTAAGAGGCACTGATGATTGATTAATAAAGTAAAGGAAAATTGGTTGGAGATCTATTTGTTCAAGTGCTTAATAACTGCTCCATCAAATGCAATGAAAATGTTTCTTCACCTTACCTTAGAGCACAGACAGAAAGATCCTATGATTTACTTTTTCCTAACTCATTCTCTCTCCCCTCCTCTCCTCTCCTCTTCTCTTTCCCTCACATCCTCACCTCACAGTATTCTTGAAACTACTTTTTATCTCTTAACAGAATTCTGTTCTTTAAGCAGGGCTTTTAGAAATTGTGATCTTTAGTTTATTTTCATTCCATTTTAGCCTTTTGACATCCTGGCAGTAAATTGCTTGTAATTTCGTTCCTGCCAATCCCCCACCCCCATTTTGCCATAATTGGATTTATGCTTCTCTGCTTTCTGCTTTTCTGACATATACATCTCTACAAATAAAATGTACACCTATATAGGTTACACACGCACATTCATTGCTTGCCCACAGTTTTGGGGTTTGGGGGTTGTTGGGTTTTGTTTCCCAATCATAAACAATGTTTCTATTCTACTGCCATCCTCTAGAGAAGACCAATAAAATTTGACTCATGAAGAGAAAGAAGAAAAAAAATCCAGGAGGCGAAAATAATATGGGGAGAAAATGAAAAAGATTTAGTGCAGCTATCAACCGACCGTTGTGCTGTCTTTAAGAGTCTGTTGAAACAACATAATAAAAGGTAATAAAGGTTGGATTTATAGCCTACCTGGTGGAAATGGCTGCCTGTGTGTATCTTGCCCACTCAAAGACCACCATGGGTCTTTGTCTTGGGAGTGGGATCTTACCCCTGGAGTCATCAACCCCCCTCGGACTTAAGAGGCATCAGGTAACCCTGAGAAAAGCATCCTAATCAGGTTGGCAGGTGAGTTAAACATCCCTCTGTCTCCTTCTTTGTCCAGGGGTTTAATGGCCTCCCTTTGTTTCTTTGCAAAGCTGTATTTGGTTCAGTTTGCCCAGGAAAGCCTTCAGTGATTCACTAAAATAGGCAATGGGAATTTTGAACCTTGTAAATGGTCATGTCAGCTCCCAGGGGATCAAGGGCTTGTTGCTTCCCCTTCAAGTTGAAATAAATCTCCATAAACTCCTGAATCAGCACTAATCAGTCCCTTGAGAGGAAGATGGCATACATTCCCCAGGTAGTGTGGGAAAATCAAGGCTCAGGAGGACGAGATGAAGGGGTAGCATCTGCCCACAAAAGGGTCAGGACCATGTTCCTGGATGGTGACAGGGGTTAGTCTCCTGAATCTGCAGTGCTCCCTGACACTTGGGAGGTGATCAGAAGATTGAAGCTTGCATTCATTCATTCATCAAACATTTATTCAGCATCTACTTTGTTCTAGGCCTTGTGCCAGTGACTGGACTAGACAAGTGGATAAGACCAGGGCTCCATCCTGAAGCTCCAGTCTAGGGGAGGAGACGTCCCCTCAGACACAAGAGTATAAATGCAGCATTCAAGTCCATAATGCTGATTCAGGGTTTGGGAGGTGCTCAAGGGAGGTAGGAACCAAGCTAACCCTAATTGTCCTGGAAGGCTTCAGAGTAGAGCTAGCCCCTAATGCTTGACTCAAGTATTTGCTTAAATGGATAAATGAATTAATAAATTGAAAGAATAGGGAGGAAAGAGGAGTCAGAAGTTACAAGTTCAAGATCTGACTACCATTCCTATGAGACCTTGGGCAAATCTCATTCCTACCCTGGGTCTCAGTTACCCTGTCTACGTACTGAGACGTCTGTCTATCTCTGAGTTCTCGTCCACTGCTGACATTCTAAATTACATCAAGCAGCATAAAAAGATACAGATTTTTCCAGATCTGGGTTCTTGGTAGCAGGTCCAAGATCTCCCTCCTGTCTGTCTAGAAAATAAGGCCCATTTCCTTCATACTGTTTTCTCACTGCTTGTTTCTAGACTTGTTCTAGCTAGATGGCTCCGTGAAGCTCCAATTCTTTGCAAGACGGAGGTTGCAGATACCCTTGAACGGTGGTTGAGAGCCAAACGGAAGCTAAGAAATTCTGGGGAAAAAATGAAAACGGAGCCTCTAGGGGAAGCAAGGAGGAGGGACGCCAGCAGCAAAGCACTGAGCCCCTGTAAGAGAGACCTCATTACTGAAGTATGAGTCATGGTAATAGGCTGAATAAATCCCCATAAAGTCAGGGCTAATGGTGTCTGCTGGAGCCCACATCGTGCCATAAGTGCAGAGCTGAGGCTGCACTAATTGTCAGACCCAATCAGAGGGGCTGAGGAGCATGAAATGAAGGATTAGTTCAGGGGGGTGAGCCCTCAGCCTCTCTGGGGACCCTGGCTCTGCCTCCTGGCTGGCTAGAGCTCCTCAGTGGGAAGACTGGCCAAGGCAAAGACAGCCAGATAGAGAGGCCTTTGGCTTTGCTCTGGCAGAGGGGTCCTCAGTCTGGATTCTGGAACCACTGAGTGACTCCTGAGCCCTGACATCACTGTAGCAATCCTGGCTTCCTTCTCCATGGTTTCCTTCTCCATTTCTTTCTCCCAATTTTCTTCTCCCTCCTCAATATTTTCCAACATTTTTTTCCTTTCTGTTTTCTCTTTCTTTCTTTTTTTTTTTTCCTCTTTCTCTTTTTCTTTCTGTCTGTTGGCCTTGTGGTTTTCTCCCCACTTCCTACACTTCTGATCTTTTTCTCTCCCTCCTTCATATCCTCATCAGGCTTCCCCTCTCCTATCCCTTCTTTCCTTGACCTCCTTCCTCCTCACTTCTCATCCCCTCCCACTCATCTCCCTTTCTCTCTTCTACTCTCATTTCTTTTTTTCCATTTTTTACATGTTTCTCTTTTTCCTGTCTCCTGCTCTCTTTTCTTCCTCTTCTTCTTGTTCCTCCTGTTGCTCCCCTTTTCTCTTTACTTCTTCTTTTCCTTCTCTTTTTCCTTTTTCTTTCCTTACCCAAGCTGGGTAGTAAGTAACCAAGGGTTTGCCCCCTGCCTTGTCATCACCTTCAGAACACCTTCACGATTTGATTCTCACGACAACCTTCTGATGAAAATATTTTTGAGGAATTTAAAGCTCAAAAAAGCTAAACGATGGGCCAAAGTCACACAGCTACTAAGTAGAAGATCTGGGATTACATCCCAAATATGTCTGACGTCAGGTTTCCTACAGAGAATTTGGAATAGGGGTGTGGGTGGCAAGAAAACCAATCTTGGCCATTTGACAATGTTATAGAGTCAGATGTACCCTCCCAAGACTAAGGAGAAAGGTTGGAGCAGCAAGCTTGTCAGCCCCCTCTTCCCCTCCCAGGGCACTGATTTATTTAACAAACATTGAGTGACCACCATATGCAGGCATTATCCTTGGTGCTGAGGATACATAACCAAGTGACTCTCCACATGGAACTTACATTCTCATGGGGTGATAGTCAATGAACAAGTAATGAAGTACATATACCATATAATGGGCTCAGATGCAGGTGTCAGCAGCTATGGGAATGTGTTGGGAAGATGATGGGATTGCTGAAAGTGGACATTGGAAATTGATACAATTTTGATGCTCATAAAATCTTCGAGAAGGTCTCTTCCTCTGTGATTTAGGTTAGAACCTGACTTTTGTCTGACTCCCTCAGTATGGGGTATACCATTATCCCACAAAATCTCCTAATGCTCCATGCCAAATGCTGTCTGAGTTAATTGTGGTTACTTGGAGACTCAAGAGCTCACAGCCGCAGGGCAATAGGCTGTAGCTGCCATCACACTCTGCCTTGTCATGAAGGATTTCAGCCCGTCCTGAGTCTCCCAAAATGAGCTGATTTTCTTTTCTTTTCTTCCATGTGGACTTGTCCTCTCTGTCTGCTTGTAGCTGGGCTGTGTCACAAGCTCATTTGCCTAAGTAATGGGCAGCAGCCCTCTGGGGACCTTACCATCTGGCAAACAATGCCAGATTTAGTTGTAAGAATTTTCCAATGCCTAATGCTCCTATTCATTGTTGGGGGAGGATAATTATCCACATTCCCTTGTTTGGAATAGAAAGCAGCCCAGAGAAGGTGAAGGAAGTACACGATGGATGCCTCTGTGACTTTAGTCACACTTCATTCCATATCTAGAACACCTATTGTCTCTGCGTGCAACTCTTTCCCCTCCTTCAAAGCCCATTCCAAATGGCGTCTTCTCCGTGGAGCCTCCTTTAATTACATAATGATCTATCAGTCTTCTGAAGTCTCAGAGCAAAATCTGCGAGATCCAGATTGGCCTGGATTCATACCCTTGCATCCACCGTGTACCAGTCGTACAACTTAAACCTTGAGTGTTTGTCCAAGTGACATCTCCTGCCCCACAGTCTCTTCTGCAGTGTGACTTTGCCGTTTCCTCATTACTAGCTGGAGGCTAATTTCTAAGTTAATTCGCACTAGCCTTATAGACACTGTTGTAACCAGTAGAATATGGCAGAAGTGACATTGCGTGACTTCTGATGCTAAGTCAGTAGAACCGAGCTGCCACCAGAAGCCCAAGCCAGAGGCTCTGATAGACAGTCCCAGCTGAGCCCAACCTCAACTCATCTCAGCTCAGGCTCCAGACCTGTGAGTGAAGAAATCTCTTGATGATTCCAGCCTCTAGTCATTCGAGTCATCTCCACTGCCCCAGATATCATGTAGCAGAGGTAAGCTGTCCCTGCTGTACCCTGCCCTAATTCCTGGTGCACAGAATGCACGAGCAGAATAAAATGGTTTTACACGACTATGGTTGGGTGGTCTGCTAGGCAGCAATAGACAGCTGGACCAGTGCTTCAGTTTTTAAATCAGCAAGATGGGATGATATTCCCAACCATAGAGTATAGTGGAAAAATAAAATGAGATAATATGTGAGAGGTACCTGTCAATTCCTGACATTTAGAAGACACTTACTAAATATAGTTTCTCCCACCTCCTTCTAACTATAGCAGTTTCAATTGTCCACATATCTTACTGGAATTTTTGCTCCTTTACAGCAGGAGTGGAATCATGTTCAAATTATAAGCCCTGTATTACCTGTTGGGTATATGTTATGTGCTTTAAAAATATTTGTTAAATAAACAGATGAATAAATAAATACAAAGAGCACTGGATTGGGAGTCAGAAGCTTTAGTTATTAGCTGTGCAATCTTGATGGAGTCTCCCTCCCTCTTGGGATTATTTTCCTTACGTGTAAAATGAGGAAGTTTAGACCAAAAGCAGGGAGACAGTGGCCAGGTGAGGAAGCCCTTGCAATTTTTTTTCTCAAATTCTTAAAGAGTTACTGTGAAGAAGAGGAGCAGATTTCTCTGTTTGACCCCCCAGTGGTACAGTCAGGGCTCTGGATGGAATAAATGGGCACAAGACACTGAAACAAAGAGTATTTATCTAAAGAGTCAGAAATGCTCAAAGGTTAAAGAAGATGTCTTGTGAGCTAGTGAATAACTTGCCTCTAGAGGTGTTAGTGTGGGAAATGGAATGTTTTCTTGCAGCTCTGCTGTAGAGGGCATATGAACATTGGATTCACTGGATCCCATCCCCTATATTCTTAATTCTACCACTGGATGACTTCTTTCAGCTCCAAAGGTGTCCAAATTTGTAAAAGATCTTTTGATTCTGTGGTCTTTTCTGTAATTCCTAGGTCAGTAGATCTGGATTGGTGTAGATTGGGATCTGGCAGGTGCAGCAGCCTGGAGTATGGGTCACCTGGGGATAGCCCAGCTTATTTATTTCAGTGATGCTGGGGAAGGGAGTAGGAGTGAGGAAGTCAGAGGAGGAATATTGATCAGGGACTGAATTTTAAGTGCACTTCCAGAGATGATTACAGGGCCATGATTAATAGTCTGTAGGAGCTCACCAGGGGAGCACTAAGTGTAGAGAACTGGAAAAAGCTTTGGAAAGTGTGAGTACAGAAACTCTGATCTGTGTGTGTGTTGGGAGGTAGGCAGCCCAGGGCCTAGCAAGTTAGGTTTGCTATTCTTCATAGGAGCATCTACATTTATCAGGTGAGAATGGATCTGCTGCATTAACAGACAACTTCCAAAGGTTTTAGGATTAACACCACTAAAGTTTAATTCTCGCTTAGGTAAAGTCCATGCCTCTCTTGAGGACAGTAGCTCAGCTATGCAGGCAGCTTTGGTTCTGTGACTCTGTTTTCTCAACAAGAGGCTTCAATGGAGGAAGAGGGTGCATGAGACTTGGACAGGGCAAGGAGTGCTAGAGGATCTTGCACCAGCAATTAAATGCTTTATGTCCCCAAATGACGCATGTGCTTCTGTTCACAGCTCATTGGCCAGAATTAGTCACATGGCCCTTCCTAACTATAAAGAGCCAGGAAGGGTAGTCCTTCGATGCGTCCACTAGGAGAGGAGGACCAGATATGTGTGAGCACTAATAGTTTCTAATATAGGGAGAAAGAGAATGAGAAAGGAGAGGAAACCCACAACGTATTTGAGGGGCTAGGACAAAAGAAACGTAGGTAATCTCACTGACTTTTAGTTTCCTCATCTCTCAAAGAAAGATGATTTCACTTACCACACTAAGGGTATTGTGAAGATTAAACAAGAAAATGCACATAACTTTAACCCTAACTCTTTGCTATGGCAAGACTTTTTAAAAAACAGAATATTGTTTTTACAATTGATAGTTGTATTAATATTAAACCATCAAGTGCCAGATTTTATGGGGTATAAATGACTATCTGGTATAGCTTTCTCTCCAGTACAAGAATTTCCATTACAGTAGAAGATGCTAAACTTGACTAACTACCAGAATCAGCTGGGAAGTTTCTCACACGCACAGTCTGAGTCAGAAGGGTTGGAGCAGGTATATACCCCTGTCTAGATTTTAGGTCCTGAAGTTTTTACATGAGTATCAAAGGATGCACCAGAAAAGAAATTGGCAGAATGGCTGCATGTTTTCAAAATGCACAGGCCAATTGCAAGAAATCTGTTGGTACTTTTGGGAAACTGCATGCTAAAAATAGCCATGGTTTTCCTGGATGTGGTGTTATTCTGATGTTGGTCTTTGTGACTTATCTGTTTTTTTCATTTCTGCTTCATTCCAGCTATTTTTACTTCCTTTTACTATCTGTATCTGGAGCATTCAGAGCTGTATCAGAAACATCCATGCTGTCTTTCATTGATGCTTTAATTCACATATTCATTTATTTACTCATCCGTTTATTCATCCATTCATCCTTTTCTTTCTTTCCCTGAAGTCATCCAGTCTTTTAGTTAGAAAAGAAACACTTATTGAGCACTGACTTTTCTCTGGTTACTGTGTTAGGCACCAGAGATTCTAATGGGGGAAAATGCGTGCAGTGTAGTGAGGGATACAAACAAGCAAGTACCTATCATGCAAAATAACGCAACGAGAGTACAGAGTTGAGACTCTCAACTAGCCTGAGAGTAGATGGGTGAAAGAAGGCTTCTTAAAGGAGGTGACAGTTGAGAATTCTTAAAGGAGAATTAGTTCAAGTAGGGAAGGTGAGAAGGGCATCTTAGTAAAAGGAACAGCATATGAAAAGGAGGCCAAGTTCAGGAGAGCCTGGCATATTCCAGATATTATAGGAAGCTCTTGTTGAATGAGTGCATGATGCCCTGAGCCACTTGACCTAGCCCAGTGACCATGGGTGACCTATTTAATGTCTACCTCACAAATTGATTGTAAGGATTAAATGTGATAATTTAAATAAAGAGTGTAACAAGAGTATCTGACACAAAATAGACACTAGAAAAACATTATTTCTCAACTCTCATTTCTTGGTCATTGCATTATTTGCCTTCCTAGCCCCGTAGTGCCTAGCAGAAAATAGCTGTTCAATAAAGTTTCCTTCGATTTAATTCAATCTCAGGTTTAACTTCCTTTTCTTCCAATGAAGATGTTGAGGACCACAAAAAGGGCAGCTTCTCCTTGAAGCCTCCTCCTCCTTTGCTTGGGGAAATAGCTCCTGCTGTCTCCACTGAAGTCTGTTTCTCTGCCTTTGGGGAAATCTCATCTCATGTAGATCCTGCAATTAGAGGCTCCCGCCCCCTCCACTGGAGCTACATCTGCCGCCCTAGATCTGCACCCATTTGATCGTGAAGAGATAATCACGGGGGTTGTTGCAGCCTACAGCTTGGTGAAAACAGAAAGGAATTCTAAATACATTTTTGGTTTCGAGAGCAGGGATCCCCTTCTTGCACGACACCCCTGCTTCCTGTCTGCCTGCAGTCTTGGGCTCGAGGCACAAAATCTTGTTTCTTCGTTTGTTTTTCAAAAGCCATATAAATTAGGCAAGAAATAGGAATATGTCTTTTTTAATTGATGGAGACTGTGAGGCTCAGAGAGATAAAGCATTTGGCCTAGGCCAGAGGGTTGACCAGTGACATGGTCTACCACGGCCATTGGATTCTATTGCTACCTGGTTTTATTGTCTCAATAGGGGAAACGAAGAGAAAGTAAAAAAAGGACTTTTCTCTGGAGATTATCTGGTTTTGATTTGTGTGTATGTGTGTAAATATATATAGCATTAATTCAAATTATGTATTCCAATTAACTTCTAAAAATTATTAGGAATATATGCATATTGTAAGAAATGTATAGAGCACAGAAAAAGAAGAAGCTGAAGTCACTCATTGCATCATCCTCCAGAGATATTTTTTGGTTGATATATAATGTGTACATATACTTGTCAATGTAAAATTTTTACAAAATCAGTATTACAGTACACACATGCATGCATAGTTCTTGTTTCACTTCACTTTATACCATAAACATTTCGTCAGGTAATTAAATATTCTCACAAACACAATTTGGTTTGACTCCATTAATGTCTGGATCTGTGTCACTGGATCATTTCCTTGCTATTCAATCTGAGGGGAAAAAAGGAAACAAAAAGGAATCGGGTTAAGAGAAAGAAGCTCTGTGTTCTAGCCCTGGTTCTGCCACTTAATAAGACTCTCCTCCGTGTGTCTCCATTTGCCCATCTGTAAAATGGGGGTGATGGTTGCCCCTTTCAACAATCACATAGCCTCAACTGGATGCTAATGGGAAACCATAGTGATGGCTTTCGCCAGGCATGCAAGATTGCCTGGTGCTGCCCTTATTACTGTGTTGGTGAGGATTCCTATTGCTGGCACGTGCACAGAAACCTCCCGGGAGGTATGTTTTTGTCTCTTCTCTGGGCAGTACTTGCATGGGCAGTACAGTTCACAGGAAGCACCTCTGCTCCAATTCTCCTCCAGTATTGTCTGTCTTGATGAAAAATGACCAGTTATTATTTCCTACCTTTGGGTCTGGGAGGCCTGAAAGAAATCAGTAGCCACATAAAATAGCTGCTGTTATTGTAACAGCCTTTTCATTGACGGATTTAAGTGGGAGGTGTTTGGTATCGATTGCTACCATCTGAAGCTGGTGGAAAGAGTGTATTTGGGCTACAGAGGCATCTTGCTTTGCAGGATAAACATGAACCTACAAAAGGTGTTTTCAAAGGTGTAACCCTGTAGAGCAAGTGCTGCTTTCTTACTGGATTACATTCTGATTTGAGAGAATTGAAATTTTCATTCCCAATTTGATATTCAGTTGGCTCCTTATTCTTATCTTTCAATATTTTTGGTCTTCCTCCTCTGCAATTAGCACTAAATGCAAAAAGTGAACAAATAATGGAGCACCCCTTATGTCTCACATGAGTCCTTTAAAATAATAAAACACTTTTTAGTATTTCTCTTCCCTTCCTTCCGTCTTCCATATTTTCTTCTTCCTCTCCCTTTCATGCTTGCATTGTTTTCTCTCGCTCTTTCGACCTTCAGAAAAAAAAAAAAAACATAGTATCTACCACTCTACCACATTTAAAACAAGATTTTAAGCACTGTGGAAATCAAAAGTTAATAATGACATCTTCTTTGCCATCAGAGACACCCGCTGATATAGACATAGTCATGTGTATGTTCTTATAAGCAACAGTCTTAGTCCTGAGCGGAGGCAAAGGTAGTGGAGAGGAGGGGCTAGATTTGGAGGACAAACCAAAGGAAGATGAGTAAATATGAAAAATGAACAGAGAAAGAAGTCAGGGATGACTCAGAAGTAAGCCTCAGTCACTCAAAGTTTCATTAGAGCACTGATGGAAACAGAGAAGTCATGAGAGAAAATCAATTCTGTCACTCAAAAAATGGCCAAACATTAGAGCTGTGGTACCCAGAGCTTGCACAGAGATGGGGATTTAGGAGCCATCAGCAGAGAAATAAAACTGGAATTGTAGAGTAGGTAAGTCCTCCACGGCTGAGAGAGAGAAGGAGTGTGTCCTGATTGCGTTTCATGTTCTTACCTCCTCACCACTCCAAGCACAGGAGGACCTTGATGACTGAGGCCCCAGCTGATGGAGGGCAAATTGGGAGGAAGTCAGGGAAGATAGCGAGTAATAGACACAGTGACCAAATCTTAATATGTTACAACTTCAAGAGACGCTAGGACACCATAAGGCGAGTCCGCCTCATCTTACAGATGGAGAAACTTGAGTTCAAGGAAGCAGACAGTCTAGTCCGAGGTCTCCTCACGACCAGGTCTGCACTTTTGATTCACATTCTTGTGGTTTTTGCACCTGAAAGACTCAGCTTTAAACCCTGGATCAGCTACTTACCAGCCATCAATTTAGCTAATCTCTTTGAAGCTTGGTTTTCTTATCCATGAAATAACACTTTGCGGTATGACTGTGAGCATTACAGAGAAACCACGTATGCGGTTCATCTGATGTGGTGGTGTTCGGTATACACCCTCCCAGGCTACCCCCAAGCCAGCGTGCTGCTTTGGAAAGTCGTAGGGACTACTGTAAGTCAGGTGCCCTCCCTTTAACAGTGTATGTCCTCCCTCCTGTGAACCCGGATCAATGGAGACACACTTTGGTTAGGTTGTTTGGGTGTTTGTCTCAAATGTTAGTAATAGCTCACTTGTCAGAAAAACAAACTCAGGCCAGCGGGTTCTTAGAATATTAGTCCTACTTGTTAACAAGAGAATCTATCTGTCAGCAGGACCTCCTGGGCAGGCACTTCACACAGAGAGCTCCAGAGGCACAAATGTGACAAGTCCTACCCTCACGGGAGACGGAGGACCATGACTCCCTTCTCTGATCTAGAAGATGGCCCACGGTCTTCAGGTCCTTACTCCCTCCCCACCTCCAGCCCCCACCAGGCGTATATCTTTAAAACCCGAGTCTCAGAAAGTGAAAAACTTTGCCCAATGTCACACAGCAAGTTGGTGATGAAGACTGCAGAAGAAATCTAACTTTCTAGAACCCAGTGAAAGTGATTTGTTCCTCATTTAGAGGAATTTTCTGTGCCAAGAACTAACCACCCCAGCTGTTCAGTAAGGCTGACCACCTCCTTGTTACATTTTCTTAGGATGATAGAGGGACATCTAGTGTGTTTCTCTGTGAACGAAAACATTCCACGGATGAGTGGGTGGGGATAAGTGAAAGACTGAGCCAGTGAAATAGATCAAGATACAAGAATCTAGGAATTCAGAGATATGGACTGGGATATATTGAGGCAAAGAAAACACGATCAGAGAAAGATGCTGAAAGAAAGATGTGGGGAATAAGACACAAGTGGCAGAGAAAGACAGTGAGGAAATAGAGCCAGAGTTAGATAACATAAGAGAAAAACTTAAGGAGAGAAGGAAGAACTAGCACAGATGACCTGGAGGCAGGGGAAACCATGAATGAGAGAGGCCAGCAACCAGGGAAATGTGTGCTTCTTGCAGCCAGCAGCCAGCAGCAGGGGGCATCAGAACTCCATGGATATTAAAAGATGACAGAGGGAGGAGAAGAGTATTAAAAGGGAGTGAGGAGAGACAGAGTGAGAGAGAAATAGGAGATAGAGAAAAGGGATGAGAAACCCTCCTTGTAACTTTGAAAAGAGAGAGAGCAGTGAATGGCTCTGCCTCTGGCATCCTGCATTCAGTGGTGTGGTGAACTTCCCCAGCATCTGCCTGCTCCATGTTGGCACTGAAAGTGTATAAGTAGTTGTTTTAAACGGTATCAGACTTTCTCAAAGTGAACAAGTCCAAGGGACAAGGCCTGTGCTTGGGCCACCGATTCACACTTAGGTAGAACTCATTCAGTGACAAATGGCCTATCTAACTGGAACTGGCTTAACCTAACATCCTCCCCTATTTCATTTCCCCCAAAAGAGAATTATTAGCAGCATACTAGGATATCTCTCAGATAAGGAAGTGATGAAAAGTGAGCCTTGGGAAGAAAAACCAAAGGGATTGATGTCAGAACACTGTTTTTTGGTTGTCTTTTTCTCCCCATTATTGCTGAGTAGATCTTATTTTCCCAGCCTTCTCTATGCAGCTCCCATTTCATCTGAGGTCTCTTCCTCCATCTCTCACCAGAGAGAAAGAGACGGAAACTTCCAATTTCCATTTTAAAAAAATCCAGAGGAGGTTTCTGATTAGCTTAGCTTGGATCATGTGTCCGCCCCTTGGGCCAATCACAGTCACCAGGGGAGTGACATTCTCTGGCCCAGGCGGAATGACATGCCCACTCTTTGACAGGCCTGAGGATGGGGAAGGACGCATGGGGGTAAAAAGGTCTGATGTCAGAAGGAGGGATTAGCATCATGATCCCCAAAGCCACCCCAATTTAGGTCTACTAAGTACGTCTTGAAGAAGTGGGTTGACCATGTTCCTCTGAGATCCTTTTTCTCATTTGTCAGATGCCATCAGTTATACCTGTCTTGCCCACCTCCAGGCATTGTTTTGGTGGTCTCATTGGAATACAGAGCAAATCATACCTCCTCCTAGCAGGTGTGCAGATGAGCAGCAAGATGAAATAGACTGAATATGAAAGCCAGAGACTTAGGTGCCAGTTTTGACTCTGGCATAAATATAATCAGCAGTATGAATTTGAGTTAAGTTCCTTATCTGTCTGCATTTAAGTATCCTTAACTGTAAAACATAGGCATATACTGGGTCAGTTAATTCTTTAAGCTTTTTGTGGTCATTAGCCTCCTTTGAGCGTCTGAGGAAAGATAGGTGCCTTTACCACCCCCCTCAATGTGAAGAAGTTCGTGAATCTTCTACAAGTCTATCCATAGAACCTCCCAGGATAAGAACCCCTGGATTATATTGTCTTCGAGGTGACATCTGACTCTATTCAACTGATTGAAAAGAGGGGATGCATTCTCAGTGGAAAAGACAACTCTGAATCAAGCAGACATACATCTCTCTTTGGTTTAAACCCTCTTCCCAGAAATATCATGCATGTTTCTCATTATCTCCTTCCTCCGCACTATTCCTTCTCTTCTCTTCCCCTTTTTCCCTCTACTACCTCATCTTTCCTTTGCTACAGGTAGTCAAGTGTGGGTGTGATTGAAGTTTCTTTTCCATCTGTGTTAGCGGCAGGAAGAGTTGCTATCAGGGAAATGGATGGGACATGTATCATCTCTTATCTGCATCTCCAAGAACTTAAATGATTTCTTTCCCCCAACCAAAATAAATCAAAGGAGAGGAATTTTAATTGTAGCCACCAGGTGGTGAATTCAATACATCCTCACGAGTCTCTGTGCTGGCAGTGTTGTCAGAGGAGCTTGTCTCTCCAGGCAGGAGGATAATGGGATTGTGAGAGTGGGGAGAGAGAGAGCTCTGGAGATTATAACAGCAGCTCCCTGGTGGGAAGTCAGGCAAGGCCAGAGAAACATTGCTTCATGTCAGAGTCATCTCCACTCACGCTCCACTGTGAATAGTTTCACCAAGGGACTCATGGGAGTTGCTCACAGAGACATTGCCCACACAAGTCTGGGGTGGATCCTATGCATCAAGAACTTTCTTCTGATTGGTCAGTTTGGAGCAGTGGACAGAGCTCTAACTAGGGCCTAAGAAAGATTTAGACTTATATCCACTTTCACTATTAACTGTTGAAGCATTTTAATTAATAAACATTTATTGAGTGCCTACTACACGCCAGACCCTTTTCTAGACATTGGGGATATATCAGCGAGAAATACAGATTCAGAGCCAACTTAAGCAAACACTTAGCCTGTGACCTATCAATCCTACTCCTAAGTGTTTCCCTAAGAAAAAGGAAAACGTGTTCACGAAGAGACTTGTACAGGAATGTTCATAGCAGCTTCATTAATAATAGTCCAGAAGGGGCAACAGACAAATGTTCATCACAGGTCAACAGATAAGAAAACTGTAGTATATTCATCACAGTGGAATATTACTTGGTATAAAAAGAAACTACCCATATTCAGAAGAACATGAACAGAACTTGCAAACATTGTTGGGCAAAATGAACCATATACAAAAGGGCACATACATATGATTCCATTTATATGAATTCTAGAAGAGGCAAGACTCATCTATCACTCTAGAAAGCAGATCAGCTTGTTGTCTGAGCTGGGACGTGGGTCACAGAGAACTTTCTGGGGTGACAAAAATGTTCCATATCTGATTATAGTATATTTATTTGTGAAAACTCATCAAACTATGCATTGAAAAGAATACATCTGGGGGTTGACATAGTGGTGTAGTGGTTAAGTTCACAGCTCTACTTCAGCGGCCCAGGGTTCGCAGATTTGAATCCCTGGTGTGGACCAACGCACCACTCATCAAGCCATGCTATGGCGGCATCCCACATACAAAATGGAGGACGATGAGCACAGATGGTAGCTCAGGGCCAAACTTCCTCAGCAAAAAGAGGAAGATTGGTAACAGATGCTAACTCAGGGCCAATCTTCCTCACCAAAGCAACAAAAAAGTATTTTTTAAAAAAAGAATACATCTAATTTCCCGTAAAGTGTAATTCGATAAAGTTGAGAAAAAGAGAGAGAATTATTCCCAGCCCACAAAGAGCTGTGTTCTAGTGTTGATAAAAAGTAAATAAATTTAAAACTTACCTAATAGTATAGCAGGTGGCAAAAGGTATTAAGTGGAAAAACTAAGTGGTTTTAGGGCTTAGTGAAAGGCAGGAGAGGGAGAGGTGCTTTTTTATGTGGAATGATCAGAGAAGGCCTCTCTGATGAGCTGACATTTGAGAAGACTTGAATGAAGTGAAAATGTGAGCCATGTGAGGAAAGGCATGCAGACCAAGAGAAGAGCAAGTGCAAAGTTCCTGAGGCAGTGGCATATTTGTCCTAATCAAGGAAAAGCAAAGAGATGAGGCCAGTATGGCTGAGCAGAGTGGGCAACATGGAGAGCAGTGAGCTTTGACTCAAGGTCTCAGAGGAGAAAAGAATCCAAACACACAAGGCCCTTGAGACCTTTCCTTGGACTTTAGCTTTTGTTCTGACTGTGATGGAAAACCAGGAGTATGTTTTGACCTGAGGATTGACATGGGTTGTCTAAGGTTTCAAAAGCTTCATTCTGAAGAAGATACTAGATATAGCTAGAGAAACCACATGGAAAGCATTAGCATTAATCTGGGCAAGAGCTGATGGGGCTTAAATGGAGGTAATGGAACATGGTCAGATTCTGGATGTACTTTGAAAGTAGAACTAACTAATTTTTAGAAGAACTTGATATGTGAGGGAGGAGAAAGGGAGCCATCAGGGATGCCTCCCATGTTGGCTCAAACAACTGGAAGGATGGAGGACCACGGTGTGACATTTGGCAAGACACTTAACTTTTCTCATTTTCAGTCTCTTATCTCTACAATAAAGGCATTAAGTCCTGCTTCACAGAGTTCCATTATGGAGTCAGGGAGAATGTGTGTGGAGTGCTGGAGACAGGAGACATTCATTATCTTAATATATATTTGCTCTTCATTAGTGAATTAGAAATATTATCTTTTGTAGAGGACTTCCATTATTTTGTCTCAGTGATTATTATTTCCAGATACAGAGAACAGCACTAAACCCATTGTGCAGGACTAACTGGCACTGAAAGAGTTGAAGGAATTTGCTTGATGTCAAATATTGTTGCAAAGTGCTAGACCCCAATCCAGATTTCTTAATGTCGCATAACATAAACCCTGGTGTCCTGACTCCAAGCTAACTGCCCTCTTCGTATTTCCGGCATCTTCTCTAGATGTTTGGTTCAGTTTAAACAAACATCTCTCAAACACCAAGTTTCTCAAACATCCATACCAGGGAAAAGATAAATAAGCTACAGTTATTACGCTCCGTGGCATCTCTCTGTCTCCTCTTCTTCAAAGGAAAATCATGTTGATAGTAACTGAAAAATAAATATTTCTTGACGGAATAGGTGAATGCCTTGCATTTTTTTTTCTGGCATAATATGATCTAATAATCACAGCTTCCCTATAAAGTAGGTTTTAATATTCCTGTGTTATAAACTAGGAAGAGGCTTTGAAAATTTAAGTAACATATAAGGTCAAACATGTAGGTGTCATAGGATTCCTTAGATTCTGACAAGCAAACTATTATCCACCACATGGTATTGCCTCTATCTACTCTCCGATCCCTTGTCACAGCCCAATACACAGGAGGGAGGTAGCAGGCAGTCCATGGCATCATTTGGTGCAATGTCGGCCCACAAATGTTGGAGAACACGACATGTGGGAGAACCCATTGGGTCTTGAATGTCTGAGTCTCCAAAAAGTTCTCAGGTCTGCAGCTGACTGCAACCAGGTCAAGGTTTGGAGAAACGGGATGTCCAGTGAGTTCTGAGGCTCCAACACAGAGGCCAGGGGAGTTCCTGCAGCTGGCCAAAAGTGAGAAGTTGCTCAGCTCGGATATGGAGCTTTCTGCTGCCTTTGTGGAAACACCATTAGGCAAATGAGCTGGTCTGAGGGAAGCCGATAAGGCTCAGGGAGAGAAATGAGAGGGTCTTTCCACAGAGGGTCCTTTGAAGCAGCCACAGAACAATAAAGCTGCTGGGCTGAGATAGGAAAGACCTTGAAAAAATAACCAAATGAGGGCCTCTTCCTTAATTCCTTGGAGCTGAATTTTATCAGGAAGTCCACTTGTGCTTACAGAAAGCTGCAGTTGCTCACAGTGGGGCACAAATTCTCAGCAGGACTGCAGTTGCCGATCAGGTCTAAATGTTCAGGATCCTGTCTAAGGACATGTTTCTTACTGTGCAGCCTGCCTGTTCTGTTCTCACAGCTTCTTTAGAGTTTCCTAAGCATCTGGACCATCTGAGAATCATGTTTGCCAAAGACTATTCCTTTCTCCCACAAGGATTAAACTTTAAGTGATCCCTGGTGTGGACAACATTGGCTACACCTGTCTCCATCATGCCAGGTTCAACAAGGATGCATCAATGGTACATGATTACCTACCCACCCTGTCCCTCAAGACTGGTGGTTGGAAACCTTGGTGTCAACAGTATTGACTTCTCAAAGTTTTCTTCTGTTTCTGAGCTCTTCTCTTGGTCAGTGGAAAGAACAATGACTTTGGGACCAGAATGCCCGAGTTCCAATGCTGATTCTTTCTTTTATTTAAACCTTATATAAGTAATGACCTTTAATTGGGGTTCATTTTTCTCATTCCTGAAACAGATTACGGCCTTAATTCACAGGGCTCTAGAGGGGTTAGTTCCAATAATAATTTTAAGGTGCTTCCAATAGTTTCTGGTGCATACTTGTAGTAATAGTCACATTGGACTTTTAATTCTTAAATTTGCCAGGCTCTCTGATTCCAAAGCTTCCCTTACCCCTGCCCTCTTGCTTCCTGCTCCTCACTCCCCACCACATCCCTTCATCTGGTTCTCATTTACTCAACGTTCCCATATACATTTAGATATCATTTCCTCTAGGAGATCTTGCTTGATCATTTTCCTAAGTCTGGATGAGAGGCCCCTCCCTAGGTTCCCAAAGCACTCTGTTCTTCCCCATTACAGCCCTTATTAGAATGACAATTTTCTTAGCAGCCATCTCCTGCACTAGATATTAATCCATGAGCGCAGGTAGTGTTTCTGTCATAGACTCATGTCAAAGTTATGTGTTTTCCTAGTTTACATAACTCTTTTCCGTGCTTTGTCAACCTTTGACTCGCCCAATTAAATCAATATCCTGATGAGGTATGTTGCATTAACCAGATCATACAAATAAAGAATTAATGTTCAAAGAGGTCAAGAAACTTATTCAAATTATACTAGCTATAAGATAATGAATACAATTTTATTCCAGTTATCTCTAATTCCAAATAACAAAAGTCAGCAACATTAATTAAGAACTTTTTAAGTGCCACACAACGTATTAAGGGTTTACACTACAACCGTACTATATAGGTATCATCACAATCCGTATTTTATAGACACGGCTGAATGGTCTGAGAGAGGTTAAAGAACTCACACAGGGACACACAAAGAGTAGATGGCGGAGCCTAGATTAAACTTGGTTCTAGAGAACTCTGGAGCCCATGTTCCTCATCAGTGACTCATGTCTCATACACTCTTTCAAAACCTCAGTAAATTCCATGGCACCAAAAAATTCTTTCCTTGTCCAACCAAGGTTTTGCTGTTTTAATTTAGAAATGAACTCATTTTCTCTTATTCCATTCTCCACAGTTAAAAATTTCCTGTTCAATATTCCTATAAACAAAATCTATGACACTTGAATGTGGCTGCCAAGGAATTTGAAAGTTTTATTAAGAATTCCATGAAATAGGAAATTTCTGGATAACAAGTGAAGCATGGAGCACGGACCTACCATCTCTGTCCAAAAGTTAACTCTCAAATTTTATTACAAGCTTATATTCAGAGAAGAGGATGACAAAATGATAACCAAGAATCCTTCAGCTCTTGCATCTGAGGAAATTTTGGAGCATTTAGGATTGTTAACGCAGGGAAAAGACAACTGGTTTTGTGCGTATGTGTGTGTATTCTTATGTGAGGCTGTGTGAATTTAGTGATTGGAGAGAAGTTAGTCATGATAGCTGTCTTCATATATCAAATGGCAGGTATGAAGAAGCAAATCTTTTCTTAATATAAGGAAATACTTCAAATCACTTGGAGCATATAAATAATAAAACAGGCATGTAAAGAATCTTGTGAGGATAGGTCCCCAGGGGACCTAAGGTCACCCTATGCACACACAGTGATTTCTCACGTTCCTTCCAATTCTAAGAGTCAATTTTTATGTGAATTAGTTAGCAACTTCTAATGATACTATGGATAATAAGTTCTGAGGAGTTGGCTAGAAAGAAGTGAGAAATGACCTATTCTTAAGAGCTTCATGGACCTTTAAATACATGTTTTCTTGACTAGTATGTTGGTATGTTAGTTGGAGGGTGTCTAATGACCTCACTCACATGTCTGGCACTTCTTTGGGGTTGTTGACCTAGCCACCTCGATTCTCTTCCGTGAAACCTCCCCACATGGCTAGCTCAGGCTTCCTCATGTGGCAATTGGGTTTTTTTTCTTCTTTTTTTGCGAGGAAGACCAGCCCTGAGCTAACATCCGTTGCTAAGCCTCCTCTTTTTGCTGAGGAAGACTGGCCCTGGGCTAACATCCGTGCCCATCTTCCTCCACTTTATATGGGACACCGCCACGGCATGGCTGACAGGCAGTGCGTCGGCGGGTGCCCGGGATCCGAACTCGCGAACCCCGGGCTGCCAAGCGCGGACGAAACCGCTATGCCACCGGGCGGCCCCGACAATTGGGTTTTAAGTGATTGTGAGAGGAAACTGCAAGCCTTCTTGAGAGCTCCTTCCGAAATCACACAACATCTAGTCTATTGGTTCAAGCATGCCACAGGCTAGCCCACATTTAAAGGGGTTTAGTATTTAAAGGGGTAGAGAAATAGACTCTACCTCCTCATGGGAGGATGAGACCTGTCACATCGCAAAGGTGCATGAGTAAAGGGATGAGAAGAATTGGTGACCATATTTTGTGTCCTTATTTTGCAATAAACCACACCTCAGAAGGGATATTTCTTTAGCATCTTACCTAAATTCTTGCTGACCTTGTACCAATCAAAATAATTGTCACTTATGCTAGACAAATGCATGTTTTTTTCCAGTTTCCAGAATTCTTTAATATCCATTTTATCTCTCTTTGTTTCCTGTAGCACTATCTCCTGCTAAGTGATTGACTTAGGGTAAGTTGTTTAATACATTTAAGCTTCAGGTTCCTCATTCATGAAATGGAGAATGTTCTTGCTCTTGCTATGTCTTAGGGTTACTGAAAATCACATGGGATAATCTAGGAATGGTTAACAGTGGCCAACATTATGAGATTTTGGTGACTTTTTCCATCAAGCATCAAAAAAGGAAAGTCTAGGAGATCATATTTCCTGAATCCCAATTCTCAAAAAAATATGTATGAACTACTTCAATGTATGAGTCCTGGATACAGTTTAGATTTTGAAATATTGGATTTTCTGGGATATTGTATTGGTTTATTAGAGAAAAGAGGGGATATCTGAAATTAAGATTGTTCCAGAAAATCCAGTTGGTTTAATCACCAGGTTGTGGTAGGAAGGCTCCATTCAATTCTGTGTCAACCAAAATCAAACAGTCTGAGAACAGCAAGATATTGTTCAAATTTTAAATGTGCTTCCATGGTTTGCCTACTCACCTGCTTTCTGTTCTCTGTACTAAAATTCTTAAAAAAATTTTTTAAATCCCTTAGGAAACTTGTTTCAGGGCCAGCAAGGAGTGGTGGGAGACAATTATCATTTATCATACTTCTCCTCTGTCCCCAACATCCCAAGTATGATGGTTCACTAACTCTTCTCAGTGAAGCTGTACGGATGAACATACCTAGGCTCGCTGCCACTTGCTCAAGGGCTTAGCTAGTTAGTGTCAGAACATAGAGTCAAATTTAGGTCTCCTAACAACAGAATCCTATATTCTCAGCATACAACACTACTTCTTAGAAAAGCAAGGCCTTCAAGATGTTATTCTCATGTAGAAAATCTCAAAAGATTGAGTGTGAGGTAGACACTGTGAGCAGAAGGAATCAGACTGAAAGCTTTGTTGTCTATGGGACAAACAAAGGGAATGCCTAGTGATACAGTCTGTGCTACAGAAGCTGAATTAAGAGCAGGAGAGACGATAATAAAAGGTCCCTTCAATTCCCTGGAGTGGCTTCTAATTAATAATCCAGTGGCTACACGATATCTGCCACATTCTCTTCCTTCTCTCTGCATCTTAGGGAAACAGAGGAGACAGATATTTTTGAACAGAGACTCCCTCAGTTCTATTGGCCACATGCATATTTCACTTCTTACAAGCTGCCGACAAACAACGAGATTCATTTTAGCGCCAGCTTACCATAAATTTATTTGCTTGTTAATGCAGCTTTCCCAGTTCATGTTTTTGCTAAGTAGGAGCATCAAAATGTCAATCTGTCCTCAGGGGTATATCAACCTCATGATCTGAACTCGGTAACAAGATTAGAGTATGGACTGCTCAAGAGCATGCACTGCCTCAAGAATCGAAGTATGCTGGAATTTTAATATTAGACAATCCTACAATAATAGAACAAGACTTGCAGAATCACAGATTAATGGACTCTTAGAGGTGGATGGAAACTTAGGGTTTATCCTGTCTTGTTTTGCACTTTCTTTTTGCAGTCTCCCCACACCCATAGCCTGAGCTTCCTTTTATATAGTACTGATATTTAGGGATGGATGAATTCAGAGTCTGGTATTAACATAATGGGCATCCTAGCCCACTGGAAGACAGAAAGAGGAGAAGAGATTGGGTAAAGTGGCATAATTCAGTTCGGCATTAAGAGGCCCTTGGTACAAAACAAAGATATAAATGTTGACTTGATTCCATCATTATCACTGTAGCAGGTTTTGTTGTTTATTTAAGTGTGTTTGCCTGTCTCGTCCTCATTTTGGCAGAAGGCCCTTGCTTTTCCCATGGAGAAACATCTCTCCTCAATTCTCTGATGATATTAACTAGGAGGCCTGATTCAATCTGCTGGCCCCAGCCTGACAATTGGCTTATTCCATCTCCCTGGCCATAGTTCATGAATAAGCATGGCACCCCAGTCTCAAATGAGAGTGAACACAGGACTTTGCTAAAAGATATAGAAAAGAGATACTCTTTTTTCCCTTGAGTTGCTGATCTACTGAGAAGCTAACCTGATATGGTAGTGACCTTCTGGCCATCTTGTAATAAAAGCTTCACTGAGAATGAAGCCACCAGAGAGAAAAGCAGAACCAAGATGCTGAGAGACAAAGGTCTGTTGAGGCGGAGATAGGAGTACCTCACCTTCCTCAGCCCGCTATAGTGAGGCAGGGCAGTGTGGCAAAGTCAGATCAACGCTCTGTGAGTAGAAAGTGATGAGTTTCATATCTAAAAAAGGAGGTGGCTAAACACACAACTACCACGTGACCCAGCCATTTGAATCCTAGGTATTACTCAAGAGAAATGAAAGCATATGTCCATATTAAGACTTCTCTGCAAATATTCACAATACCTTTATTCATAACAGTCAAAAGCTAGAAGCAACCCAAATATTTATCAATAGAAGAATGGATTAAAATATTATAGTTTGTTTATAAAATTGAATACTACTCAGCAATTTAAAGGAATAGACTATTAATACACACAATGGAGTGAATCTCAAAATAGTTATGCTGAGTTAAAGAAGCCAGACAAAAAAGAATACAAGATGAATGATTCTATTTATAAAAACTTCTAGAAAATGCAAACTGATCGATAGTAACAGAAAGTAGGTCAACGATTGCCTGAGGAGAGAGGTGAGGGGCAAGTATTGAGTTAGGGAGGGATTATGGATGGGTATAATTAAACTTTGGAGGTTTATTGTCTTGATTGTGGAGATGCATGTGTCACAATGTATCAAATATCAAATATGTAAATGTAGCAATTTATATATGTGCAGTTCATTGTAGGTCAATTATGCCATAGTAAAGGTGTTAAAAACAAGGGAGATAGAGCCTGTGTGGGCCTGAGTTCCCTAGCAGGGCAGAGGACTCCTCCCACCTCAGCTAACCCATATTGGATATAAGTCTTGCTGCAATAATGTTGTATAACAAATCATCCCAAAATTAAGTGGTTTGAATATTGACCATTTATTGTCACAGGTCTGTGGATTGACGGCAACTTGGCTGGGCGAGGCCAGGCTCCAGGATCCAGGCTGAAAGTTGGGTTCAGGTCTGTTCCCTGCATCTTTTACTCTTCTTACAGCAGCAGCTATTCAGGTCATGAGGTCTGCTCTGTGAGTCCCAGTCTGGAGTCTGGTGCATGGGCAGTAGCTCTCTGGGCTATGTTCTTCTCATGATGGTCACAGGAGTGTGGGATCCCAAGCCAAACTGGATAACTATATGTATGGTCTCTGTTCATGTGATGTCTGCCAATGTTCCATTGGCTAAAGCAAGTCATGGTTAAGCCCAACTTCATTGGGGTGGAGAACAGACTCAGTCACAGGGGGAAAGGAAGGAAAGTAAATATTTATTGAACAATAATTTAAATTATCACAGATATCTGGGGGTTCTTTATTTTAACACATGAATTCTTGAGCATCCTAAGAACATGAGATGCACACCAGAATCCAATGGTAACTGGGAGTCTTCATTTTTTCAGCCAATAAATTTTATTTACTTAATCCATTTGAGCTAAGTTTCTCTCACTTGAGTCAAAAGCATCCTTACTAGTATAATATGTGGAACAATAACTAGCAAAGAATGGAGTCCAGTAAAACAAAGCACATCTATATTTAGTTGAGCACCTACTATATACCAGTTGCTTCACATTAATTATTTCATTTGCACCTCATCATATGCAGCAAGGTTGGTACTATACACTAGTCTTCTATTGAGGAAACTGAGGTTCAAGGTCTCAAGAAAAAGACAGAGTTGAGAGGCAAACCAAGATTTGTCAAAACCAGGACATATTCTCTTTCCAATTTACCATGTTTTTGCTCATGAGACCATTAACAAAACATGATATCAAAGGCATTTACAGTATTTCTCTGTCTCCAGACAAAGCTACAGCTAATTTCTTTCTGAGAGACCAACATCTATTCTGTGTGTTTTAACTCTTTCCTACAACCTCCCTGGACTGTTGTTGTCAGTGCCCAACCACCCTTAGATCTGAAAATTCTTCCTCCATCTAAACAATGCTGTTCTCATTGAGAAAGCAGGGGAGGTGCTGTCCAGCAGCGTGGCTTGGAACCCCTGATCTTCCATTTAGTGGCTGTGAGACCTTTGGAAAACCACTCACACTTTCGGTGCCTCAGTTTCTTCTTTTATGAAATGAGAAAACAATACATCTCCTAGCTACCAGATTTGACAGTTAAATATGATAAAGTGAAAGCAATTTATAAAGTGCTTTAAAATATTATGTAGGGTTAATACTATCATCATAATTAACGTTACTAATAGTGATTCAGAGGAACTAATGTCTATTGGTAGAATTTTAGTTGTCATAACAGGTGGCAGGGGGTGGGGGGGATTTATAGCCAGAGGAGGGCGTTCTTTCCTAACAGCTCTTAATTTAGACCATACAGACAGGCATTGTCTATGCCTTCATATAAGACATACATCTGCTAGATCTGGTAGATTCAATACCACATCTAGCTCTAAGATCTCTAATTACCCAGAGCATTCTCCAGAAATTTTCAGCACACTCCATGATCAGCAAAAGATCTCCTAACATTGGCTGCGATGCTTTTCTTTCTGTAAGAGGTCTTTATTAACTCCTCTGCCTCTGCTGGGTCCTGGAGGCCAGATAGGTGATTAATGGCCCCTGAATTATGATCCGACCAACAAGACTGTTGGTGGAAATTTATACTCAGAGCAGTAAGCTAGAATTCTTTCAACCCAGGTACTCGGCATTCATTGCACAATTTAATTGTAAAGAGTAGTAGTTAATGAGAGCACAGGGGAAGAGGGTGAGAAAGGAGCTAAGAGTCTGGGCTGAAGGCCAGTGCTTTTAGCAGTGAAGGTACATCCAGGAGGGATGAATCACTGGGTGGACACATTGCAATACTGGACCGGGATTTTCATCATTGTTATATTTTACCAATAAGGAAGCAACGGCACAAAGAAACTAATAAGTAAAGACAATGGTAACAACAACAACTGCCTTTTTGGTTTAGTACCTTCAATAATCAGGCTCTGGGTAGGAAATTTTCCAAGCACCAAAGGCACACCAAGCTAATCTCAAAAACAATATGGTAAAGTTAGACATCATCATCTTTATTTTACAGATGAGAAAATTGAGGCTCAGGGAGATCAAGTGACTTGTCCAAGATCATGCACCAAGTCCTGGTTCTGGGATTGTGATCAGGATCTGTCTGGACTTCAAAATCTCTGCTCCTTTCAGGGTATCGCTGACGAGCTTCTACTGTTACTCTTTGCTGCTACCACCAAAGTAGAGTTTACTGTATGCCAGGCACTGTGTATACATCTTATCACTGTTGTGCCCATTTTACCAATGAAAAAACTGGGATTCAGTGTGGGTAAGTAATGTACCAAAGCCCTGTGGCCAGCAAGAGGCAGAACTGGGATTCAAAGCCAGGTCTGTCTGACTCTGGGGATGATTATCTTAGCCACTACCATGCCCAACTACAGCTGCCACTGATAATGAACACTGTCACCATATACCCAATACTAGGACTCAAACCCCATCTTTTAAGATATACATGGCTATTATATGCTGTCTGAAGATATTAGGATGAGATGAGTCAGGAGTAACAAAAGCAGAATATAAAAGGATGTGCATGCTTCTGTTACCACTGCACTGATATATTCAATCCAATAGCATGAAGGAGACCCTATTTTGGTAATTGACCATGACATTTATCAATCCATGGAATCCACAGGGATCAAGAGTTCAAAGTTAGAGTCAGCCACTTCCTTCACTGGAAGAATCCTGGTGCTTAATGAAACCACATTGTCCTTCTAGCTGATTGGAAAACAGGATGAACCAGGCTGCCAAGATGCATGCAAACCTCTGAGCCCTGCTAAGCTTCCCTGAGTAAATAAATTGCAAAAATAAAGTATCTTTTTTACTTGCATACAAAAACAAGCAAATGAATATCTTTTGCATAATTACTATAAAGGGCCCCAACCAGCCATTCCCATTTGCAATTTCATATTTCAATAAAGTTTTATTTATTTTCATTTGCAAATGAGTTTGCTGCTTGTGAAGACAAGACTCGTTGCTCTGACCGGTGCCAGATTGTTGGGAGGAGTTTCCACTCCCCCAAATGGCCTTTTTGCTGACCAGGAGACCTCTAAGCTTGCCTCTTTGCTTTCCCTTTCCCAGCTGCCCCTGCCTGTTATTGAATTTATAATTTTCTTTCTGTACAATTGCCCAATTGCCTTCTTTCCTAAGTAGAGACCAGAAATGTGCTAGCATTCATGCATTCAACAAATATTAATGGAATACCTACTATGTATCATAAGCTGTCCTAAATATAAGAGATATAGGGATAACAAAGCAGCTAAGAATACTTGCATTCATGGAATGAAAGGTCCAGAAAAAATTTGTATTTGTTTGTTCAGGATAGGTGTTTGGAGGAAGGCATAAGAAGCATTAAAACATCCCACGACAGTGGGAAAGCATGCAGGAATGTCCTGATGTGGAAAAGATCTTGGAGCACCTGTGAAATGGGGAGCTGTATGGCTGGAGTGGAGTGGGCAAGGGAAGAGTGGTGAGAGATGAGTCTGGAGAAGGAGGTAGGAGCCAGAGATGATGGGGATCTAGCAAACTATATCAGGTATTTGAGAGAGAGCATGTTGCAATGGAAAAAAGCAAACAAATAAACTAACAGATAAAGATCCATGGAACATTTCTTTGGCGGGGCAGAATAAATTCCTTTGGAAAAGCGTTTGGACATCAACCGCATTTCTAAATTCTTGTCACTTACAGTGTTTATTCTCTAGTATCTGTAAATTGTGGTAGGAGTAGCAGCAATTGAAGTGACTCAGGATCCTGGAATGCTCAAAGTCGATCTCGACCCCGCCAGTGCCCATGGGAGCTCTAAGGAAAAGATATTTTCCCGGAGGACAGTAAGGGAGCAAAGTGCACTCTTGATGTTCTTTATTCAAAACCGCAGGGTGGGCTAAGCTGGGACACACCTGTGACTACTTGTGTCCATGCCAAGGTATCACTACTGTGATGAGAAAACGCAACTCAAGGAGAAAATTAAGGAGGATGTATCAGAGATAAAGTATTTTCTCCCCAAGGCTGAGAGTTTAGCCGATCTAATTTGTTAACATACGGGATTTCCTCGGTTCTGTCCAGTTTCCATGTGGGTGAAGATTGAGCAATTTCAACTATAGCCTTTTTAAGGAAAGAAGATAGAAAAAAATGGAAAGGAGAAGAAATAGGGTAGATAAAAGAGAGACAACATTTGCTCCCAGGGTCACAGAGAAAGATGCTCACCCCAGGCCTCCAAGGATGAGGTTAATAAACAATAACCCCTTGGAAGCAGCTCCAGAGCCATCTTATACCTTGGTCTAACTCTCCCTTTTGGGACATTTGGGACTTGTAATTTGGGGTCGAATCAGAAGACGAGGGAAGTCTCAAGAGGTAAATACTAGAATTCATGCCAGTGAGTCAGCTGAGAGCTTGTAAAAATCAATAGAAGAATTAAAGATAAAAAACCTCATTTCCACCCAAGTTTGTAGATCAATCCATTACAAAAAAAAAAAAAAAAAGTGTGCAATTTCGGTATCACCAAAGGTGAGACCAAGTACAATCTCTTTAAAAGTAGTATTGTTAGTCGAATGCATCACTAAATGATGAAATGGGATAATGGAGACTTCCAACCAGCCTCAGGGCCCCAGATTATGGAATGCTGGAAGGGACGTGATGAGACAATTTCGTTGAATCCCTGCCTCTATTTTTCAGGTGAATACATTTGTGATCACATCACTGAATTAGAACCCAGCTGCTTCAGATTCCCTGGCCAGGGTTATCACAACAGCACCAGGTCCCTTCTTCCAAGAAAGGCTAGGACAGAGGGCATGAGGCATAGTGTTTGGAGTTTTTCCAAATGGATGGAAGCTTGGCTCAAGCTACCTCGATGTGGAGCTGCTCACCTGGTGATGAATGTTGTTATTTGTGTTCGAGGCACTTACCATCCAGTGCTTACACAGAAAGACAGTATTTATGGCTGTGATATGTGTCTAGATTGGACAGAGGAAGAAGAATGCCAAATGCAAAGCCTGAAGATTTGGCTTTCTTTGGCTGTGGCTAATTATAACTATTTCTCCATTCCATAACCACTCATTTCTACTTTTTGCTTATTGGTCTTCTCTCTCTCTCTCTTTCTCTGATCAACTCTCAAAGGTCCTAATCCAAAGGACCTAATCAGCCTAGCTGGACTTCTCTCAAAGGGAAGATAAGGGAATAAGAAGGGAAAGTGACATTATTTAAGTGCCTAACTACTAGGCACTGGGCTAAATACTTTCATGCTTGTCTTTCTATTTAAGCTGCACAATAATGCTGATAGGGATAATTTACCCCCATTTAGAAATGAGGAAACTTGCCCAGAGTTCAGAGAGTTGGTAGATAATAAAGTTGGAATTCAGATTCTGCTCCATCTTACTCCCACAATGTGCTCTTTCTATGTATCCTCAGTTATATCTCTCTTCTCCATTTGTCCAACAGACCTTCTTGCTCCTTGTCCTGGGTATATTTGCAAGCACATTCATTTAATAAACACTGAAATTCTATTGTGTGCTAAAAATTGAAGAATCAAAAATATATAAAATGGGGTGCCCACCTCACGCATCTCACTGTTGGTATATGCATGAATGCTTGGGGCTTAGACTGATAAAGAATGCACATTAATAAGTACATTTTAAGATAGAATGTTTATTCACTCATTTATTCATTCTTTCAGCAAATGTTTATTAAATACTTATTCTATGCCAGGCATTATTCTGTGCCAGTGTTTATCAATCCTGGCTGCATATTAGAATAACCTAGTGCACTTAAAAAAAATTCCTGGATCATCCAACTCATTCTATTTAATTGACTTAGGGTGGGGCCCTGGAATCAGCATGTTTTAAGAAACCTTTTAGAGTAGTGCAAAATTCAGCCACAGTTGAAAAACACTCTTCCAGGCTGTACAGATGTAGCAGAGAACAAACAGGAGAAGAAGCGCTCGGGACATTCACAGAATACGTGTCCTCCTTATTCAGATGGAAGAAGTGGTAGACAAACAGGGAAAGAGGAAGATGAATCTGGAATGGCCAGATTGCGCATAAATCATCTTGGGCCTTAAATTCAAGGCATTTGGATGATTTGAAGCAGGGGGATGACAAAAAGACTGAGGTACCTTCACTTCTACATTTCTGTGATCTGAACTGAGCAGAGGGATCTGCCATCCTAAGAGTTTTGATCAGACTGATTGATGCAGGGATTTGCTGTGGAGAAAGGGTGACTTCCTTTTCTGAGACTAGGGGTCATTCATCTAAATTAACATCAGTTCACCTTCAGGTATCAAGAGAGAGTGGGAAGAAGAGTTAAGAATTTCTCCCATAATCTTGTTAAGTGGTTGGGTTTCACCCAGCCAACAGAGAGGACCAAGTGAGAGTCTTTAAATGTCTTCCAGTTATACCCTCATTTATACCATGAGTTTCACTGCGTTTATGCTAGTCATGGCTTTGGAATCAGACAAATGTGTGTTTGAGTTTCAGCGTAGCTTTGACTAACTGGGTGACCTTGAGCAAAGATGTCATTTCTCAGTGCCTCAACTTCCTCATCTGTAAAGTGGGATTTAAAATAGTATCGACTTTCTGGGCTTTCTGTGAAGGTGAAAGAAGATGATGTACCTACTACATTTCTGGCTTAGAGTATACATGCCCACTTAAGATTAGCTGTCATTCTTATTATCAATTTTTGTTATTATCGCATAACTTTGTGTATAAGTGAATGTGTACAAATAAGGAGTGTGACTAAGTCTGTAAAAGCAAGTGAATATGCAAGTGCAAACAAATGAAATATATGCATTTAATATACTGTAATAACCCTTACTTATAAGAAGCACTTTTCTACACATTTTATAAATATTAACTTCTTGGCATTGAGATGGTTCTATATTTTTAGATTTTATCATGGAAAATTTTTTAGAGAAGATTTATGATTTATAATGAACCTCCATTTACCCATCTCCCATCCTCAGCAATTATCAACGTTTGGTCAATCTTGTTTTATCTATGGATTTCTACTTATTTTTGGAATATTTTAAGACAAATCCAGGACATCATGTCATTTTACCTATAAATATTTCAGTCTGCATCTCTAATGGGCAAGTGTGTGTGTGTGTGTATATATATATATATATGTATATATACACATATATATACACACACACATATATATATATTATATCTCTAGCTTACCTTTCTATATACCTACCACCATGCCATTATTACACCTAACAAAATTAACAATAATTCCTCAATATTGAGGACTCATTAATACTGAAATTTCCTCAGTTGCCTCAAAGATATCTTTTTTACAGTCTGCCTGTTTAAATCAGGCCAAGGTTCACAAATTGAAGTGACTAAAATGTCTCTTAAGTCTCTTTTTTCCTGTAATAGTCTGAGAGTATTATTCTCACTTTATATAACAAAAGAGAAAGTTAAGGTACAGAAAGGTCAAGTCGTGTGATGAATGTCACACAGCTGGAGGAATGGACTTCACTATCTGTGACAGCAGAACACGTTTTGGCTATTTAGAGAGGATCTCAGAGGGCAGATGCTCAGTGTACCCCACCCTGCCCCCAATGACTGAAAGACTGTTATGAATTTTGTCTTCAGTCTCTCCCTAGCTTCCTGTAAAATACTGCAGGAATTCTCTAATTCTCAGCTTTCAAATATGTGGTTCCAGCTCACTCCAATATGTGAGGGAGAAGTCAATTTAAAACCCATCCTCATGGGGCCAGCCCGGTGGTGTAGTGGTTAAGTTTGGTGCCCTACTTTGCAGATTCAGATCCCGGGTGTGGACCTACACACCGCTTATCAAGCCATGTTGTGGCAGGCATCCCACATACAAAGTAGAGGAAGATGGGCCTGGATGTTAGCCCAGAGCCAATCTTCCTCAGGAAAAAAGAGGAGGATTGGCAACAGATGTTAGCTCAGGGCTGGTCTTCCTCACACACACACACAAATCTATGCTCAGATTCTTTTCGGTGTGGTGGTGAATGCAAAGTTTAGAAAAATAAATACCATTGGCTCTACGTCTTCTCATTCAGTCATTTTTTTCATTCTAGGCATTTATTAGGCTGTCCCTGTGGGCTTTACTCTGCACTAGGAGCTATGGGCACATAAATGGATAAGAAATTTCTGTCCTCAAGGAAATTCTAGTCTAGTGTGTATGTGGAGGTGGGGAAGGAGGGGTTGCAAAGAAATAATTCAGTGCAGCAAGAAGTGCTGAGTTAGAGGGGACCTGGCATTCTATGAGAACATCTGCCCTGATGAGGAGCACATCATGGGACACTTCTAAGTGTCACTTTTTTGGGGGGGAGGGGAGGAAGATTAGCCCTGAGCTAACATCCATTGCCAATCCTCCTCTTTTTCCTGAGGAAGACTGGCCCTGGGCTAACACCCGTGCCCATCTTCCTCTACTTTATATGTGGGATGCCTGCCACAGCATGGCTTGATATGTGGTGCATAGGTCCGTGCCTGGGATCCAAACCTGTGAACTCTGGGCCACCAAAGTGAAGTGTATGAACCCGACCACTCTGTCACCAGGCCGGCCCCTCTGACTGCCAGTTTTGCAGAGTCTCTTCAAGGCAGTGCTGATTAGACAGGAGGAGAAGTGGAGGAAGGACAACATAGGCAGAGGGAACAACATTTGCAAGACGCAGAGGAAGAAGAGACTTGGGCTAATCTGTTTTCTGGAAGTAGTTTGATCTGGCTTGAGCACAAATATGAGGAGGAGAAATGTAACGGTCCACGGTGAGAGAGGGTAGCAGGGCATAATGAGCATCTCAGGCCATGTCAGAGTCCCTTATTCTGAAGGCAATCTTTTGAAGGGCTATAAGGAGGAAGTAACATGGTCAGATTTGCACCTGAAAGTTTCCTCTGGTTGCTCTGTGGATAATCATGGCTGTCAGAAGAGTCTGGAAGCCAGGGGGCTAGATGGCAGCAGTGGCAGAGGTGATGAGGAAATGGAAGACCTCATCAAGGGGAGCATGGTGATGGAGGGTTGCTTTGGAGCATCACTGCCTTCTCAACTCTGGCATCTCAGTTTCATGTCTCCAAAAACTCTATCTTACCTCTACTCCAAAGAGTAACAAGGTTCTGCAGGAAACGTGGTGTAGTGCATGAGTGTAAGACAAGGGGCAGAAGATGTGGACTTTTGCCCTGCCTTTACCACTTTCTAATTGTGCCTTGTGGGCATGTCACTTCACCTTGCTGACCTCTTGTGTTCTCATCTACAAAGTGGAACCATAATAGCTACATTTATTTCCTCAGAGTTCATGGGAGGATTAATGAGCCACACCACATGGAAGCAATCTGTAAACTCTAAAGAACTTTACACTTTAGCATCATGTTCTGGATTCTCTGAACCAGTCTCAAAGCATAAGTACTATCTATGTGGACAACACAGAGGGTTGGGTCTCTGGCAGATTCCATTTCTGGGAGAGACTTTAAAATTCATTGTATGAGCTTTTACTGTGCTAGTGAATCCAATCTCAAAATATCCACATAGGCCACATGTTTGTCTCTCCCCAGTTTTGCCGTCACATCAGTTTCTGATTAGAGTTACAACTTGAGTAGAAACACGACTTTGGAAGAGACATGAGTGCTGTCAGCAGATGAGGGAGGGGGTCGAGAGAGAGGGAGGGAGATTGCTGTAACTAAACCCTGTTCTGGTTGGGATTCTGAATGAATATGAAAGGTAAGCAGAAACTCAATTAGTAACCCCTGAACTTGCCCCATGTTGTCTCTGAGATCACACATCCTCCTCCATCCTATGCCTCCAAAGAAGAGCAGGCTTCCTGTCAAGCCCTTGCAAGGAAGGATGCAGACCCAGAGAAAAGAGAGAATGAAGCAACTCATGGCTGTTTCTGCCTCCCACAGAATCTCTCATTCAGGGTTTTCTGTGAGGATTAGGCAGTTTCTACCAATGAGAGCTTCAAAGGAGATAATTATCCCTGTGATGTTCATAGTCTTTTATCCTTAAGTACCTACTATGTTCCACACAGGCATTCCTTCCAAAGTTTTATCATGTGCTGATATTATTGTCCCCATTTTACAGGTAAGGAAATTGAAGTTCAGAGAGGTGAAGTGGCTACCCAGCTAATGAGCAAAGAATCAGGGACTTCTCATGCCTTAACTCATTCAATTCTCAAACAATAACGTGAGGTGGCTACTATTATTCTTCCCATTGTCAATTGCATCACTGTTCTTCCTTGTCTTCCCCTCTACATTACCTCTCCCTATGGGAGGATTATGCTTCTTGTTCATTGAAGGCAGACTGGGCAATGTGGAAGGTGAGTGGAAGTGATAGATGTCACTGCTGAGTAGAAACTTTAAGATTCTGAGTCTGCTTTGTCATCTCTCTTTTTTCTTTCCCATTAGACCAACAAGGTCCCAGATTGAGGCTGCCTAGTCAACTTGGGTCTCAAACTTAAGACAATACAAGGGAGAGTCAGAGCCATACATGGACATATAAAAAAGAATCCCGAGATTTTGGGATCATTTGTTACACAGTGTAGCCTAGCCTAAACCAACTAATGCACCATTTGAAGAGAATGAAGTTAAGAAAGGTTAAGTAGGTTCCCAGCTACTAAGTGATAAGCCTGAAACTTGAAGTCAACTCTGTCCTACTCTAAATTGTGTAGTCTTGACCACTGTATTACTCTTCCTCTACAGTGCTGGTTCCATGAGATTTTCCTATATTTTACAGTGACTGCTTTAAACCGACAACAATAGCTAGTTTTAATAGACTGGAGAGTGAGAAGGTCCTCGGTAAAGAAGGAAAGTGGTTAGCACAGTGATTTATGATTTTAGTGAATATACAATTCATCTAAGGATTGTGCTAAAATGAAGATACTGATCTACTAGGTCTGGGGCAGGATCTAAGATTCTGCATTTCAAACAAGGTTCCAGATGAAGCTTCTACTGCTGGTGCTTGGACCACTCTTTGAGTAGCAAGCCTAGGGGATGCCAGTCAGTTCACCGTGGTGATGATAGAAAGGTGAAATAATGTAGAATTGCATGGTGCTTAGGAATGTGTAAAGGGATCTGGGATTACAGTCAGGCAAGCAAGGCGAGGAGGGAGCAAAATTTAAGGAGGCAAAGTAGAGCAAGTGCTGAACTTACACTCTCGGGACCCCGTGAGTGAACACTTCTGAGTTTAGTCTACTGTGATTTGTTTCCAGACTGAGTCTAACAAAATGAATTTGAAAACTGAATTAATTCAGAGCCAAAAGTATGCTCAGATTTTACCTTTACGTTGGTTCTAAAATCATTGACTACCACCAAGCTATTCTAAGGATAATGTTCTTAAAACCACTACAAATATAGACTCTGTTCTGATGAGAAAAAAAAAAAAAAAAAAAGCTCAGAATCATGTCATGCTTCGGTTAGCTTCATGTTAGAAACATATTGTTAATTTTTGGTTTACGTTTTTATTTCCAGAATTTCTGATTATCTTCCTTTTCTTTTCAATGTTCTGTTCCTTTAGTGTATCTTCAGGTGTTTCTAAGCTTGTAGTTTTACTACAGTGTCTATCAAATCAACCCACCACCAACATCCTTCAGAAAATTTCCTTCAAAAAAAAAAAGAAAATTTCCTTCTGAAATCTTTCAAACTGGACTGAATACTTCTATAATAAGATGTTTGATGACATGTCTGTTTCTTGTGGTCTCTAAATCTGAAAGCTGAAGATAAAATATCTTAAGTGACTCATATTCTAAAGGGAAGCCTAAGAATCACAAACTTGAAGGCCACACGCCTCCACTGACTGCTAGGTCTTTCCAAGAAGCAGCAGCCGATCCTATTATCATAGATGTCAGCATCCCTCCTCCTTATTCCTCAGTCTACATAAAATGAGGACTAGGGTAGGTAAAGGGGGTGGGCTCCTCAGAATCACCTGAGTCATTGCTGGCCTTGTGAAAAATGTAATTTTCTTGAGAAGTGGTTTTCCCATGGGACAAGGAAAAGGAAATTCTGAAAGTCCCCCAAGCCTAGTAATGGGAATGCCAAGAAAATAACTCATAAAGATTTGGAATGTGGACAAGGGAAGATGGACGCATTACTTCCCTGGGAGAGAGAAGACACAGAACTGCAGAAACACTTGGCCCGGGAACACCTGGTGGTAGGACATCTTGAGAGGGATTCATACCTGTGAACTACTGGGCAGGTCAGTTCCCTCTTCATCTAAAGTCTCTTCCACGCACACCCTAAGATGTGGCTTTCTCCCTTTCTCTCGTTAGTGAACAGGCCCATCTGATTCTGGAAATTGTTTTATTTATCTCATCCGTGATGACTCTACTGTTTTTTTCCCCTACTGTTTCTCTCTCTCTTTCTTTCTTCCTTACTTTTCATTCAAGTCTTTTGCCTTTAAACATTCCTTTACATTTATTATAATGGGAATCTCAGGAAGAAGGTGCTATGACTCAATGCTTGGGCGCCCCCACGATTCGTAAGTTGAAACCCTAACCTCCGATGTGACCATATTTGGAGATGGGGCCTTCTGAGGTACTTAGGGTTAGATTAGGTCATGAGAGTGGGACCTGCATGATGGCATTAATGCCCTTATACAAAGTGGAGGAGACACGGAAGCTTTCTCACTGTGTGCACACACCCAGGAAAGACCGGATGAGGACGCAACCAGGAAGAGAGCTCTCACCAGGAACACAACCACGCTTGCTCCCTCATCTCACAGTCTTGGACTTCCACCCTCCAGAACTGTGAGAAATAAATATTTGTTGTCTAATCCACCCCGGCGATGGTAATTTGTTAGAGCAGCCCAAGCTGGCTGAGACAGAAGTGAGATTGATGCCGGTTCTCTGTCTCCTATTTTGAATGGCATGTCTCTCCCATAACATTGGGTTATGCTTCTATCACTTGATGTTCACCTATATTACACATGGTTGTTTACGTGTTGTTTACAAAAGAGGGAGAGTGACCAGAAGGAAGAGAATGGGCTTACAAAGTTTACTGACCTGGTTTAAACCCTGGCTCCATCACTTACTAGCTACATGATCTTGGGCCAATTTAACTGTTTCCATTATCTGTGATATGTTGAAATTAACAACAAGAATAACAATGGTGGGGCCGGCCTGGTGGCGTAGTGGTTAAGTTCACACTCTCTGCTTTGGCGGCCTGGGGTTTCTCAGGTTTGGATCCCGGGAGCCGATAGATGCACCGCTTGTCAAGCCATACTGTGGCAGCGTCCCATATAGAGTAGAGGAAGATGGGCACAGATGTTAGCCCAGGGCTGGTCTTCCTCAGCAAAAAAAAAAGAGGAAGATTGGCAACGGATGTTAGCTCAGGGCTAGTCTTCTTCACACACACACACAAAAAGAATAATACTGGTAACAACAACAAAGTCAACAACAATACCAGCATCTCACTTGGTCTTTGTCATAAATAGATATTGAATATTTCAAACACCTAGTTCAGGCATTAATTAATTTAATAAATGTATATTAAGCACCCACCATGTTCCTGGCACTGTGATGGGCACTGGAGATTCTACGGTGTATGAGAGAGAGATCCTCTATGCCCCAGAGCTTACAGACTAGTGCAGGGGTTGGCAAACTTGCAGCACAGCCTCTGGCTCAAATCCTGCCCTCGCACTGTTTTTGCACAGTCCTTGCACTAAGATTGGTGTTATATTTTAAAGTGCTGTTAAAAAAAATAAAATAAATGTGACAAAAACTTGTATGTGGCTTGCAGTGCCTGAAATATTTATTATATGGCCTTTTGTAAAAAAGTTTACCTCTCCCTGGTCTAATTCTCATTTGTGGTCATCTTATTACTGTCACCTCCACAAGTTAGTTCCATGAGGGCAGGGGCTGTATTTCTTTTTTTATTGTTTTATGTCCAGCATCGAGCATCTTTGCCTGGTGCTCAATATTTGTTAGATAAATAAATGAAAGAAAGAGTGAGTAATTTGGTGTCATGTTTGTGGAAAAGAAATAGATCAGAAAGCTTAGAGGATTCTTAAAACATGGCATTGCTTTCCTTGCCCAGGCAAATACACCCCCCAATGGAAATTCTGTGGTTCTATTTAAAGAGTTCCTTCATTCTCCCTGTATAATTAATGGAGGCCCAGTGAGCTGTTTGTGCTGATCCATCATCTGCATCACACAGCAAATGCATTGGTTATAGAGCTATCTGGGCCAAAGCTAATGAAACATTTGCAAATGTCCTGATTTACAAGGAGAAAATTGGTTCACCTGAATGACAAGGTTTGTATGCAAGGGAAATGTTCTTCTCTGCAATTTTCTAGCTGTGTTCTGGGAAATTTCAAACTCCCATGGAAACACACATCAGTAGTCCGCTCTAGAAGGCAAAGACCAGAGGTCATCTTGGAGGAGGACAAAGGTTCTAAGGTCAACATTACTCCATGGGGATCCTCATGTGAGCTTCTGAAATTGTACACAGATTGTGTGTTTGCATGTTGCACTGTTTTAGAAAGAGATTTTTGAACAGTTATTAAATTCTCATTGGAGACTGTCACCCCAATGGTTGGAAGCTAGTGATCTAAGGAAATCCTGGAAATCTAAGGAAATAGGGCTTTCCCTATCCTTGAATTTGTTCATTTTTAAAAAGAAGGTAAAGAATAAGGAGCAGAGATATGTATAAATCCTGAAGGGGTCCTTTGTATTTCTAGTCTCATCCTTCCCTGATCCACTGTGCAGATAAGGAGATCAGATCAGGTTGGAGAAATGACCGCTCAGGACTTTAAAGCAAGTGAAACACAAACCCAGGACAAAATTTCTGCCAGCCCAATGTCCTGTCCACCACACCCTGCTGTCCACTAATATGATAATCGTTTCTTTCTTGTTTTATTTCCCCATTCACTCACCCAATTTCTTTCTCATTCACTTATACTTTCTCACTGTCCCACACTATCATTTTCTCAACATGAATTTTTAAAACTATTTATCAGCTGTGACCAGATCATTTCTAAGAAAAATTTTGGGTTCAATAAATGATTGTTCAACAAGCATGATGAATTAGAAAATGAAATACAACAGGAAAATACATTTATCGTTTCCTTTCAAAATGCATCTCTCAAGTGATAATAATGGAATAAAAAATCATATAAATCTACAAGAACCAAGAGAATTGAGCAAGGAAGGGCACTACATGAGAGATTTCAACAAGTTTTAGAAAGTGAAGATGGAGGATTCAACAAAGGGACGAAACCTACAAAATAAATGCCTGCAGTGGGAGACACTGATGAAAAACAAACCAATTTGTCATAAGAAGTCAATACATAAAGGCAATAGCTATCACAGAGGATGGCGAAAATTGGGAGACTGATTGAATGTCTATGTACAAAGGAGTTGAACACCACTCCATTATTCCAAGTCCTCATCAACCACACAGCAGTTGTGCACAGAAACCAAAGGCAGGAGATTGGAGCGAAACTGAACAATTCTAGAAAAAGTAATTTCAGATATGGTTATTGTGATCAAACAATAAAATGAGTGGCTCCCATTCCTTCACTCTGATATAAAGCCCAATGATAAGCTCCTCTCATATATGCAAACCTTCTATCTGTTTCATGTGCCCCGAAGAATAACAGGCAGTAAAGGATCAACAGACTGTTCAGAAAAACTTCCAAAACAAGAGAGAAATCCTAAACAAATAAATAGGAAGGAAAAAAACTGGAAGAATGCAGATAAGGTAGAGAACAGAATAAAACTTCAGAACCAAAGTTCATTAATCACAAAAGCTAAATGTTGTATCTATAAAAAGGAAAATAATATTATGGAAAAATAACAATGGAAAACAAGAAATAAGTCTTATAAATTATATATATATGTGTGTATGCTTGTGTGTGTGTATATATATATATATATATATCCTATAAAAGACTTATGAGATAAAGTTGAGAAAATATTCAGAGAGTAGAAAAAAGAGAAAAAAAAATATATGGGTCTGTTCTGCAAAAGAGTCAAGAAAATGAAAACAACAAATCACAGACTAGAAGAAAATATTTGCAAAAGATATATTTGTTGAAGGATTGTTATCCAAAATATACAAAGACTCTTCAACTAAACAATAAAAAAAAGAACCTGATTAAAAAATGGACCAAAGACCTTAAAAGAGACCTCACCAAAGAAGATATACAGATGGTAAATAAGCATATGAAAGGATATTCCACATTACATGTCATCAGGGAAATGGAATTTAAAACAACAATGAGATACCACTACATACCAATGAGAATGGCCAAAATCCAGAATACTGGCACGATCAAAAGCCAGTGAGGATGTAGAGCAATACGCATGCTTGTGGGAATGCAAAATGGTACAGCCACTTTGGAAAACAGTTTCGTGGTTTCTTAACAAAACTAAACATACTCTTACCATACAATCTGGCAATTGTACTCCTTGGTATTTACCCAAAGCAGTTGAAAACTTATGTCCACATAAAAACCTGCACATGGATGTTTAAAGCAGCTTTATTTATAACTGCCCAAACTTGGAAGCAACCAAGATGCCCTTTAGTAGGTGAATGGATAAATAAACTGTGGTACATCCAGACAATGGAATGTTATTTGGCACTAAAAAGAAATGAGCTATGAAGCCATGAAAAGACATTGAGGAAATTTAAATACATATTACTAAGTGAAAGAAGCCAATCTGAAAGACTACCTTCTGTATGATTCCACTTCTGTGACATTCTGGAAAAAGCAAAACTATGGAGAGAGTGAAAAGATCGGGGTTAGGGAGGAAGGAGTGATGAATAGGTAGAGCATAGAGGATTTTTAGGGCAGTAAAAATACTCTGCATGATACTATAATGGTGGATACATGTCATGATAAATTTGCTTAAACTCATAGAATATACAACACCAAAACTGAACCCCAACGTAAACTATGGACTCTGGGTGATAATGACATACCAATGTAGGTTCATCAATTGTAAACAATGCACCTCTTTGGAGGGAGATGTTGATAATGGGGGAAGCTATGCATGTGCAGGGACAGAGGGTATATGAGAAATCTCTGTAACTTCTGCTCAATTTTTCTGTGAACTTAAAACTGCTCTAAAAAATAGTTTATTTAAAAAAAAAAGTGTGCAGGCCATTTATCCATGCATTGCCTGTCAGCTCCAAATGCATCCTTCATTGCCTTCTCTGAGATAACGGAGATGGATCTTATAAATATTTCTCCTTTGCCAGTTGGCATGATGTTACGGTTTGTCAGCACAGGGAACTGGAGGGACACTGGAGAATGAAGGGGTTTTTCGTTCAGGTTCTAGTTTGCTCCTCTCTCCAGGCTCCTGGAGGCACACAGCTTCTTCAGCATGCAGTTCTGGTAGAGCATGATAGCCAGCAGTGCCCAGTGGTCAGCAGTACATGGAACCACACCCAGGGCCCTCTTGTTTGGTTTTGTGACATGTTCTTAGGCATAACACTTCCCTGTGGAAGGTTCCCCCTAGCACTCCAGAGGACACAGTGCAGTGAGTCCTACTGGTGAGGCACCTCAGTGAATTTCTCCATTATCCATGGAGGCATGGCACATCCTTTCCAGTGAGATCTAGATCTCTCCCTGGGGTTAGAAGAGGGACTCTTCCTTGGGGCCCTATCATTACACTAGGGATAGTGGCCACCACTTATATTTGCTATTCCTATATTGTTTAGGGTTATCTTTACCTTTTACTAGTAATTCCCCATTACTACCATGCCATATTGTAATTAATAATTCTTTATATTAAACTTTCCCTGTTAAAATTACTGTGTGATTTCTCTCTCTTGATTGGACCTAATGGTTATGCGAGCAGATAAGAGATAAGAATATTAAAGAACCAACTTAGGAAGAATGAAATACAGAAAATAGGAATTCTATTTAAAAATTTAAAAATTCCTTGAATTAAAAGAGTTTACAGATTGAAAGTTCCCAATAAGTGGCCAGATTTTTTTAAAAAAGCAAAAAAAAGAGACCCTCCAATAAGCCACATAATCATGAACTTTCATAACTTGATTTTTACCAAGGGCAAATAGAAGATTCTAAAAACTTTCACTTTGGATAGGGAAGATCAGCTATAAAAAGCAACAAGAATCAGAATGTATCAATGTAATGATGTAACACTGATGTTAGGTTTATAAAGAGTTATGAAAGTAAGGACAGGCAACTGTTAACTCTAATAAAAATACACCCCGAAATTATTCAAGAAAGGAAAAGCAAATCCCATGTTCATTTGTATAAATATAGTAATATTAACACAGATATTTAATTTAAACTAAAATTATATTATGTTTGTTTTATGGAAAGACATATTGTGGAGAAAATAATGCCTAAAGTTGATAAATCAAGCAATATACTAGGAACATAATCTTTAGAAATATGGTGCCACAGACTAAAAAATAATGCTAATATTGATTTTAAGAAATGTGGTTCCCGGGAGCCATCCTGGTGGTGTAGTGGTTAAGTTTGTGCACTCTGCTTCAGCAGCCCAGGGTTCGTGGGTTCGGATCCAGGGCACAAACCTACACATTGCTCACCAATCCAGGGTGTGGCTGCATCCCATATACAAAATAGAGGAAGATTGGCACAGATGTGAGCTCAGGGACAATCTTCCTCAAGCGAAAAAAGGAAGATTGGCAACAGATATTAGCTCAGAGCCAATCTTCCTCACCAGAAAAAAAAAAAATGAGGTTCCTTTTGAGCAGCAGAGAGAGTAGGGTCTGGTGCTGCAAGGATTTATTATAAAATTTCTTGATCATTTTTTCAAACCATGGGCATGTACATATTTTGATTAAATGTAAAATAAAAAGCCAAAAGCAAGAATTCCATTGGGGAGATAAATGAGATACTAAATGGGGGAAATCAGCAAAGTGCTTAGTAGACAATTATCATTCAATGAGTGGTGGTTTGGGTATAATGAAGAAATAAGTCAGGGAAAAGAATTATGATTTAGCTTTAAATTTGGACTTTAACTTCAAGGAAGATGGTAAGAACAGGTAAATCTTGGCTTGACGCAAGTAAGCATAACTATTCTTGAGTTAACACAAACTTTTTCTGGTATTCAATTTTAGATAAATGTTACCACGTGGATGGTTCAAAGAGTCAATGAACAGCACTTTAAATGATGTCTTAGAGTTTTGACTGAAAAAAAATCAATCTTTCTAAGAGTGTCTCTTTCTTATGCCCTTGCCTCACAATTAACAAACAAACCAGCAAATACTCCCCCTCACATCCACATAAAAGCAACAACACAGATAATGACATTAAAATCTTAATAAATAGATGCATATTTCTTTTTGAACTGTAAAAGACTAAATCAATTTGTATGGCTGGGCTCTAAATTAACAAGATTCTGACAGTCTAAATAATAAAAGATTCAAAGACAGAATATTTGAAAGAATGGATCAATAACAGTCTTTCCAACTAGCTCGTTTCCAGCACTGAGGTCAGATAAAAGCACGTTGACATCATTTGCTGTTAGGTAATTGGCCTCTTTTCAACAAAGGTCAGGCTTGAGCTGACCGTGTACCTTAATGATGCTCAGGAATTCAGACACTGGGTTGCCCAGAAACAAGGGACTCACCAAACCTTTAAAATATATTGCTGAAACCAATTTCATGCTCTTGCATTTCCAACGTAGCACCATATCTAAAGTCAAACTGATGTAATATGAATAAGTTGCATCAGCCACTTTCAATTTAAAGCTGACAGGTCACATTTTAGCAACAAAAGAAAGTCTCTTTACTAAGTGGCATTTGCATGGGAACCTATCCAGGGTACTCCAATCAACCCTTCAAATATATTTCTTAATACAATTTCCTGAGTAAGAGCAATAGAAGTAGTATACAAACATATGTATATATGCAAAATCAGAGAGATATTGAGAAGAAAGAGAGAGAAACAGACAGAGATATTAAACCCACCTATATTCAGCAATGTTGAAGGATTGAATGAATTCCATCTCCACCTTGCTGGACATGGAATAGAGGATATTGTGATAGGCTTCATATGACCAATTTGTGTTAAGAATGAACACTTAAATGTGTGTCTGGTAATCAGATCTCAGCAAGAATGAGGTGAGAATTCTGCCCTGAATATTAGAAGGTTTTAATTTCTCTCTCAGCTTCAACCACAATTAATTTGACCAACTTCAGCTGTATCATTGCTTTTCTGATTTCAGTTTTCTCATCAGGCAGAATCATAATACAATACCAACCTATCTCACAATATTGTCTAAGAGTCACACAAGATAATATAAGTGAAATGGTTTTGAAATGGTATAAAATTCTGGGCAGACATGAAGTAATAGAATGGCTGTAAAAAATGTATTAAACATTCAAATTTTGAGCAAAAATGAGTTGATTGCCTCATGTAAATGGGAAATCCAAAGGTACAGATGGCCCCAGGAAGGTCTTGTTACTTAAAAATTATCCAGAACCTGTTTTTTCCTTCATCTCTATTATCTTAATCATCCTATGGTTTGACTTCTTTTTCTTATGCCACAGAGAGGTCTTCCATGGGTAGAGTGATGGAGGGGGCAAACAGCATATATCTCTTGGCTTATATTAAATGAGTTTAGTCATGTAGAGGAAAGAGAGATCTTCTAGTAGAATCTACTTATAAGTTTCCAGGGAAGGACTCTAAATGGACCACCTTGGACCACATACCTGTATTTGAATCCATGACTATGGCCAAGGAGAGGGGTTTATAATTAGCCAGACCTAGTCACATAAATGCTATGAACTACATAGACTGATTGATACATATTGAGCTCTTCAAAGTAAGGGGGTGCTATTATCAGAAGAAGGGGAAAAAAATACTGGAAGACAAATATCAGATGTCTACCATTGTGTCCTCTATCTCTGTGCTCCCAAAGCTACCTGTACTTCCCCTACCAGAGCCCTTATCACACCAGAATGGAATTGTTTCTTTACATTTCTAGATTGCAGATGTGTGTCTGATTCACTTTTGTATTCCAAGACTACATCACAGGACCTGACATAGATTAGTTGCTCAATAATACAGATTAAAGGAATGAATAAGTAAAATAAATTTTCTGTTAAAACTGCAGAGGACTCTGCTATCCCAGTTCTTCTATTTATATGGAGAACCAACCCCTGTGTGCCTCCACTCCCAAATTCTCCCAGACTCAAGTGTACAGCTTGGGAACCGTCTAATTTAGCAAATATTCACTTGACACCAATTTTGAGCAAAGCCCTATGCAAAGTTCTTCAGATGATTCAGAAGAGTGGAGTCAGAATTACTTCTTGGTTTCCGAAAAGATAAATGGGAAGCTCTACCTGAAGAATCTTACCGCCAGATTGCCAAATGATGGCACATGATCTAAAAGTGGATAATCCTTGGAACCGTGTGGCAAATCTCAAATAATCCACGTTATATGTCAATGACTTTGAGACGAGATAAACTAAGACCAACTGGAATCAGTGAGAAAGCTAGATGACCAGGGTTCTGGTGAAAGCAAGCAGGAAGGACCAATTCCATTTGTAGGTCTTACTCTGAACCAGGTATTGTGCTCAGCATTTTATAACTGCTATCTTATTATATCTCTCCCAGCACTGGGAGGTGGGCATTTCTATCTCTGCTTCATAAGGTACAAACTGAGGCTCAGGGAGATTAAATAAATCAGTGAGACAATGCAGAGAATTCAAGCTTTATAACCATGCATTATGCACTTCCCCTTACAGTGTAATTAATCATACATACATCACATCAGTCAGTGTACCCATGTAAAGATGACCAATCAGGAAGTATAATAGATAGATAATTTATAGATACATTGATACAGATAATTATAAAAATGTTAATAGGTAATGGGAATCGATCATAGGTGATGGATCATAAAGATGAATGGGAAATGAAGACACATGAATATATAACTGAGGGATATGTTCATATATATTCATACAGGGACGCGATCAAATCTGTTTTATGAAAAGTCAATTTGGCCAGATATAATGTGCTTTGGTGCAAAGATAATTGGGCAATTATGAGGAAGCCCTGATCTGCTCCTACCTCTTCCACTGCTTCTCTGGCCCTGTGTCCTTCTCTTTTCTTATCCTCAGTTTCATCGTCTGTAAAACAAGAATCATAAACAGAGCCCAGCCTACTCTCACAGCGTGGCTTTGAGGATCCTACAAGGTAATTGTTGGGGAAGCACCTTGGAAATTGTAACATGCTCTGTTGCCCCCCTGGGTTTGACCTGGGCAGTTTTGCCACTTGTTTTGAAAAGAAAGTCCCATCTCAGGTCAGGAAATGGATTATTTTTTAGGATGCATGTACTTGGCTGCGGCCTGCTCATCACTGGATGCATGTTTTATCAGGTTCCACATCGCCTCTACCTTGCAGCTCAGCTCATATCATCAAAAACCACTTTGGTGTCCTCTGTGTCAGCAAATGGTTGTTTGCTGTATCTCTCACACCATCTCCAAAGCTCAGCTCAGTAACAGACCCTTTTCTGATGGCAGATGATCTGAAAGTGGGATGAAAAGTCAGGAGAATGTTTTCCCTCTCGAGATCAATATGCCTTTAACCTTCCTTCCCTCTATCCTTGGGGATACATCTCTTCCCACCTCACTGGCAGCTTCTGCCCTCCCACATTCCTGTCTTTCATTCTCCTATCCCCCTATTCTCTAACCTCCACCACTGCCTTGTTGGAATTCAGCATGTCATTGTTTGGAGCTCCTATGTTAATATCCATCATAACGGGTTCTGCAGGACAGCTTTCCCCATACACAGAGTCCTCTATTGCTATGGACCAAAGAAACGAAAGAGTTTCCTCTCTTAGAGCCAGAAGACACAAGTTTGAATCTTGCTCTGTTATGATGAACAGCACGACCCTAGAGAACTATCACTTATCTGAGTCTTGGTTTCCTTTTCTGCACATTGGGGGCAAAAATACCTGCCTTGCTCATCCCCTACAAGCATGGGACATCTAGATGGAAAGTCTCTAGATGTTAAATTTTATATTTGAAAATTTTAGTGGCAAGCAGATTATTTAGTTTTTTGTTTAAAAACACATATATAGTACTTTTTAAAATCCTAGAAAAGTACTTTAAAATTTTAAAGTATTGTTCTAATAATTTAATCTTAATGATAGCTTCATAAGATATGTATTAGCAATATTCCCCTGTTATAGATGAAGAATTGGCAGCAAAGAAAGTAAGGAAACTTGCCCCAAATTATATATTTAATAAGTTGTGACACCAGAATTTGAACCCAGGCACTTGGGTTCTAGAAACTGTGATTTTAATCACTGTTCTATGTTACCTAAGCAGTTTAGTAATCCATTACTAGGAGAGTAGATGGGTGTCATGTTTTGGATATATATCATGGCATACTCATTCAATGTTTAGAAGCGATATACTAGGATAGGCTAGGTAATGCTATGGTAATAAATGAACACTTACAGAAATTTATTTTTCTCTCCTGCAGAGTCCAGTAAGTGTCTAGACAAACTCTCCAGGGCAGCAGTCAATCATTTGATGACACAGGAAACAAGAATCTGATATTGGTGAACATTACTAACATCTACCACCCCCACTATGGAGTGCTATTCGTTAGTTAAAAGTAGTGAACTAGAAGGACACATTATAATAAGAACGACTATTAAAGACAGCACTGCGTGAAGAAAGAAACAGAATACAACATAAAATTTAATCCCATTTAAAGGTAAAATATGTGCAACAGAACAATACATATTTTGCAAGAACATACACAACTGAAAATATACACTGAATATATTAAAATGGATATATATTATATATCCATTTTATATCTATCTATCATCTATTTATCATCTATCTGTATCTCTCTATCTATCTATATCAGGGTAGAGAAGGAAATAGATGAGGGAAATAGATACATAGCAACTATGTATATTAAAAAGAAATCAAGCAAATGACCTTGCATGGATCAATGAAGACTATATGTCCTCAACTGAGAAGTATGATTAGCTTAATCCTCTAAAGCAGAGGTTGGTACACTATAGCCTGTAGGCCAAATATTGCCTGCCACCTGTTTTTGTAAATAAAGTTTTATTGGAATACAGTCACATTCGTTTGTTTACATATTTTATGTGGCTGCTTTTGTGATACAATGGCAGAGTTGAATAGTTTCAACCGGGACAGACTACCCCACATACCCAAAAATATTTGCCATCTGGCTCAAAATGTTAGCATTCTAGAAAACAGAGAAGAAAGACCACAGCTTCCTCCTTATATCAGTCAGGGTTCAGTCAAGAAAACAGAAGCCATTCTCTTTATTCTATGTAAGAATGACTGAATATGGAAATCAAGAGGTGACCCAACCACTGGAAGTTAAGGGAGCAAAGGTCAGGAAATTGCCACAGAAGAACTCATCCAGAAACCCAGAAGTTGGTGGTTCTCAAACATTATCCGTGAATTTACCGTAATTCACAAGAATCTCTGGGCAGCTCCTGCCATCTGTCTGATTCTGCAGTAGTGACAGTGCGTGGTTTTTTAGAGCTTTCTGAGAAGCCCCCTACCTGATGACATCTCAACATATCGGGCTGCGACTATCCTAGATAATAATGGTTCTCTTTCCCTTCTGCTTTCCAAATCAAGTGTCTCCCATTGTCAGACTCTAAGCTAGAATCAGACGGGGCAAGGGAGTTCTAGGAAATGCAGTTTGGCTTCTCTTCCACAATGCAAAGGAAACTTAGAAGAGGGTGGTAGTTGATGACAGTCAATGGGACATTACCCTTTTATTTCCATTGCCTTGAATATGGTAGGAATCCAATAAACATTTAGTCATTCTAGTGATACTCTGTTCCAGAATACTGTAACCTGAGGTTTATGGACTTCTCAGAGGACAGTGCTTGGTCTTTAGAAGGTCTGAATAGATTCTGATAGTCCCCTCCCATCAGTGGAAGTGTGTGAGTGTGTGTTTCTAGGAAGACATATTCATCCCTTTTGTCACCTGTTGAAGCATTACAGGATCCCTCAGAGAGGTTAAGACCTATCTTACCACTACATCTGCCAGACGCTGTGCTCCTTGAACGCGGAGAGCTTTGTCTTTTTCACATACTTTAGAACTGTTCAGTGTCTGACAGAGTAAACTTTCAACAAATGTCTGTGAAATCAGTAATTAAGATAATGAACACATATAATACCCTTCGCAGTTAAAATAAAGACTATGCATCGTCATTTATTTTTTAAAAATCCAGCTACTCATAGTTAATTGTTATTAGTATGTAAGACATACTCAAGTCTTACATCAAACCCTTCTAGTGTGTTCCAGCCAAATCTATCTCAGCACCAAGTACTGAAAGAGATTAGACCATTGCACAGATAACACAAGTAATGCCACCATTCCCAATAAGAGAATGCAAGAGACAGGAGTCAGAGGGAGGAAGAGAGCAAGCCAGGGGGACAGACTCTGTCCTCTGTCCTCTGTCCATAAGGTCATGTTTGCAGAGCTGCAGCCCAACCTGCCAATGGGACCCACATGCCCCTGACCATCCCTCTCCTGCCTCTGTCTCATGGATGCCTCTGCTACCTCAATGCCCGGGAAGTCCTAAATACTGATAAATAGCTGCTAACTCATGATCTCCTGAAGTCACACCATGCTAAGAGAATCCTCCTAACACAGCCCTTCCTATTTCTGTCAGCTTTGGAGAATCACTTGACAAGTCTGCATTTTAGTTTTCCACTCTCTAAAATGGGTGTGATGATGGGTACTCTGGCAAATAAGCAGAGAGATGCAAAATCATTCTATGTAGTATTATATATCAATAAAAAGTAGGCTATTAATAACAGTATTTATCACACACACCCCAGGATCCTCATAGTTTGTCAGAGCCTAGAAATTTTTACTCTTGGCTTAAATGTGTCAATCAACAGCTAGTTTGGAGACCTGAAAGGTCAATAGTTAACTGAATAGTGAGCTGAAACTAACATCTCCCCCACAAACTGGAACTCAAGCCAATTCTTTTTATGAGCTTAATAGCTTCTGATTAGCTGGCTTCCTTTCTACTTTTCCCTTCCCATTTCCTGGGTTTATACAACTTCCTTTGCCAGCAAAAACCTAAATCCCTGAAAATCTGAACTGAGCGTGCCAGGCACAATTTTGATGGCCATAAACAAACTCAGGATTTAGTTAAGGCCTCTTGTGTCTGAGCTAAGCGTTCATCCTCTTTGGGATTCCAGGAAGTCTCCAGACACTCACTTCCTCCACCCCCTCCATTCTCTAACTCCTGATCTCCTTGCAGTGTAATTAGATGGTGAGCAAAGACCATAGAATATGCAGAGGACCCACAATTATGCAAACAGGAAAATTTGCTTATTCTCCCTGCTTAGTCCACCATTTTAGCAAATCTCTCTTCAGACCTCAGTTTCCTCGTCTACAAAATGAGGATGATGAGGATGATACTTACTAACCTGCCAGCCTCGGAGGCTGTTAAAGGAGTAGCTTTTCCTGGGGCATTAGGAAATGCTTCATAGATATGCCATTTTCACTGGAATTTGAGGGATAAGAAAGAGGTGACCCCGGGAGAAGATGGGCAAGATTTTGCAAGATTTTGATATTTGCTACTGAAGGCAGATCAAATATCATCACTGGGGAAGGTCAACAAAAGAAATAGCAGAAATCAAGGAATGAAAAGATGAAAATCTATGGTGCATTCAGATAAGAGAGAGAACTTTGATATGCTTGGATTTTCTGGTACTGCAGGAGAGCAATGGGAAATAAGACTGGAAAATTGTGATTAAACCAAACTATAAAGGGTCTTGAATACCATGGTAGGGGTATGGAATTTACGCAATACTGGAGAACTCTTTTTGTAAAAGGTTTTAAGAGTGTAACTCTCTTTTTAAGATTTTTTAAAGATTATGTATAATTTCATCTAGTCTTTAGGAAATTACTTTATCAGCTTTGTGAAAGATGCGATATAAAAGAATCTCCCAAAGTGTATTCTTAAGGCTCAAGTTCTGAAAAGATTATTAAAGTGTCACACACACATACCAACACACTTACATGTATGGTTATCACACATTGTAATCATCCAACAAATATTTGTTGAAAGAATGAATGAGTTAAGATTAGTAAATTTTAGGTTTAGCCAAGCTAATTAAAATTTTTGTTATTGATTTGTTTGTTTTGATTATTTAACAATACAACTTCCTAGAACATTTAATACATTGATATGCTTGGCGTACGTCCAAGAACAGAGAGAGAATAGGTGAGTTTTCATAATTTTATTTGTCATGGAAATTCTTTCATCATGTAAGCCATGGGGACCAGTGTTCCATGGAAAACACCATGGGAAATGTTAGATTAAAAGGAGAAATTGTAGGCAATGAGCCCTTACAAGGAGCAATTGAGGTAACTCAGGAAAGCAAGCATGGCATCTAAACTACAACAGTGCCAGATGGGTTGGAGAAGAAGGAAGGCTTAGGGAACACACTATGAAAGTAATATAGATAAGACTTAATGACCCATTGGATGTCAGGAGAGTAGGAGATGGAAGAATCAAAATGATTCCCGGGTTTTAATTTCAGGGAAATTGTGGTCTTATTCTATTTCTATAACTTGACCTTGAAGCAGTTCATTTATGAAAAGCTATTAGAATTAAAGTGTTCCTTTTTTTTCATTGCTTTCAAGAAGTACCCAAAAGTGAGAAAAGTGAGAATGCCCTGAAATTGGCACTCACCTGCGTGGCGTAAATTAGATAGACAGATAGATAAGGCATATATACATACATGCATATTAAAAATTATATATGCACATATATATCTTAGACCATTTCATCCAATATTTTCTAAAATATGCACACAAACGTGTAAGGTATCTTTACTGTAATTTAAAGAAATTTTAAAAACACAAATGTTAAAGAATAGAAAATTAAACGTATCTGAATATATCAATACAATAGAATAACATTAAAAACCATGTCTTAGAGGAAAACTTCAAAACATATTAAAAAAGAAACACCTTTCATGGTGTAACTTGAGTGTAAAAAAGAGGAGAGATTATCAAACAGAATATACTAACAAGAATTTTGTTAAGGAAAATATGTTTGCCTTACATGCATAGAAAAATGACTATATAGAAACATAACAATATTTTAACAGTACTTTTATTCAGACAGGGAATTAACTGTAACTTTTAGTTTTGTCTACATACACTGATTTTTCCAGATGCCCACGTGGTACTTATTAGGTAGGCAGACACTGTGTTTTTAGTGGGACAATTTTTTTGCATAACACAATCCAATCCCTACACAAACACACACACACACACACACACACAGAGACACATGCTCTCAGCCCCTTGTCTGGGTCTACGCCTTGATGGGTAGAGGGGTTTTGCCAGAAACTGAATGTAATGTTTTCACAAAATGTTTATGAATAGAGTGATTTTAGGTCCAAGCAGAGATGTTTGGTGACCCGGTTTGCACCAAGGAGGAGAAGACCATTCTCTCAGCTCTACCCAGAAGATAAGAGCCTTTGGAAACTTTGGGTAATAACACCCTAGGCCCAGGCATTGGTGGCTTTCAAGAGGCCTGTAAGTGATGGCAGTTTCACAGATAATAGGCATTGACAAGCAGGAGAAAAAAGACAAAGGGGCCTCTTTGTGGTGACTGTGACTGCCAGCCTGGTTTGCAGACACACGTTAAGTCTTCTAAGATCTCCCAAAAACATTAAGAAGGAGAGAAGGGCAATCAGGGTGAGTGGGCTGAGTCCCTGTGAGAAGGTGTCTGAGCCTCTGTAATTTGAGCATAAATGTCAAAGTGATCACTATTGTCCTCCCAGGCTAGGGAAGACCCTGATTTATGGGCTACATATCCGGAGAAGGAACGAAGCCAAAGCTAGAACTCCTATTCATATGTGTCCCCACAGAGGCATGTGTTCTCATATCCTAAATATGGCCCTTTTTCCACCATCCGCTCTTTTGCACTTGACAATCAAACCAAGTTAAGGGAGATCGCGGGCTATTAATTCCTTTTTCTCCCCTCCACTAGGCCTTTTTACCATCCTGAGAAATAAGACTAATTCTTTTACTTTTTAAAAGTTTTTTCTCTTTTGGCTTTGTCTGGGCTTTGGGGGTTGGGAGATGGAATGGAGAGAAATGCGATTAAAATGTAGGTCAGCAGCTAAGTTATTTACAAACGCCTGGGACGACAGAACAAGAACAAGAGGATACTCAGTCAAGTCCTTGGAGAGGGCCCAAAAGGTAGATGTAAGGAAGGACAGTCACTTTCTATGTGAGAGTCACCACTTCTGGGGTCAAAGCCACTTTCCCGAGTTGCTGAAGCGAATCTTTATTTTTTCCTAAAACTCAACAGACAGCGTCTTCAGAACCTAATTTGATTTTGATTGATTTTTGAAACTTGAAACACTTCTAAACTAATTTTCAGTACATTACTCTTGTCAACGCTTAAAGATTTTGTCAGGAGGAATTTGCTGAACAGACACAGTAATTTTGTTTCTCATTCTGGCGTATCACCCCTAAAGAGGAAACCCGGGGAGGGGGCGACTCTGTTACTACAGCTGCTGCTATTAGAATATACATTGCAATTACTTTGATGCTATTTTGGGGGCCTTCTCAAGCAGTTCATGCTGCAACCCGGGGGAGCTGGAAGTCTTGAAATAAGAATTACAGAATTATTGACTCCTTTTGGGTCAGACCAGGGATATAGAGTAGGGACAAGAGGCCCAGAGAGGAGAAGGGATTCATCCAAGGTCATACAGCAATTTAGTGGCAGACCTGGGACTGGAGAACATCTTCACACGTTTAGCCCATTTCTCTCACCAGTCTACCAAGAAGCACAGAAGCCAAGGCAGCCCTGCAGTGGTCATGGCCCAAGCTGGGATTTATTAAATAAATAACACCAGTGACAACTTCACTGGGAGAAGGGGTGTCGAATTGCAGTCAATACACCAATCAATAGGCAGTAAAAGCCACTCTGAAAGCCCAGCACAGTGCTGCCCCTTACAAAGTGCAGGGGCTGTGTTAACAGTGTTTCCCCTTTTGTCTCGCCAGTCAGCAGATCCACTGGGGGCCGTTGGAAATAGCAGTGACATTACGAGATAATAGCCTCTGCTCGTGCGGCATTGTGCCGAGACGGCTGTCAAAGAGTGGTTTCCTTTTATTGTGTTTCGCCACCCAGGGTCAGTGGCATGCGGACAGATGGACAGGCTCATCTTAGCAAATAAGCAATGGGGACAAACTGTGCTGGCTCACACCGGCGAACTTCGCTCGAGGCAGGGCCTTCCAAGCAAGCACCTGCGGGTGGCTGGGTAAAATCATCGCAGATGCAAAGCAGAGAATTATTCAGGAGCGGGGCAGAGTTGGTAAAGGACTGGCCTATTGTGTGGACAAATAGGCTCACGGACATTCATCTGCTGCAAAAGTACCTGGATTCGGTGGGGGCTGGCTACGTGCAAAGAGAAACAGCATTAGGGGCAGAGGAGAGACTGGAGATGTTAGAATTCTGTTTTAGCTACTTAACTGTGTTTTCCAAGACACAGCTGTCTTTAGACAGATACTAAGAGGTCAAATTGGTGTGCGTTGACTTATATGCATTTATTTATTAATACATTCCCAATACACTTCTATGCATGTAATAAGATAAACGTGGATGAAATTGCACCCCAAGGTTTTTTGAGTTCTGGGTAAAGAGAGACTGAAAAAGGAATAAGTCATTGATATTTTAAAGAAAAAAGTAGTTTTTAAGACTAAATAATAGATACTTGGGAACTCTACTGATACCCAGCTCCTATATAACTATATCACTGGGGCCATGAAACCAGACCATTCCTTTTGGGTAGAGGCAAGGTTTTCCTGAAGGCATCAGCTGTTTACACTCTCAAGGACTAATGGGAAGAGATGGCGGCAGGAATACAAAGACTCAGGAGGTGGGATAGAGACTGCAGTGAGGGGGAATGGTCTTTCTTTCTCTGGATTGAGGAGTCCATGCTGCAAAGAAAACTGGATTATTCCAGTGGCAGGACCTTGGGATGTGGAGACTCACTGGGAGCAAGTCAGAAACCAGGACTGTCGTACAGATCTGGGTCTAGGCTGTAATTGTAAACAAATCTCTGCAGTCACTTCTTTCTATATGTATTACCCTTTTAGACAAATCTCCAATTACATTATAGCCTAATCTTTGCTACTATAGAAAATTAAGAAAAAGGCGGGGCCTAATTATGGGGCTCTCAAGACAAAGGAGCCTGGAAGTTGGGGGCAAGTCTCCTCCCCTGAGGCCAGAGTGATGGTAACAGGGGGGTCACCAAAAAGAGGAGCTGTGTCCAGTGGAAGGTTAATCTCTCAGGACACAGCAGCAGTGTGGTGACAGGTGTGAGGGCTCAGAGAAAAGGATATCTGGGAGCTGTTCCTTGGCACGCTTTAGGCAGAGACCTAGGGGATCGTCAGAACCACCCAGGAGATGTTTTGAGGGGCGTACTTTGGGGGCAATAAAGCAGGTGGGTGCTTAGAACAGCATCACGATTGATGGAAAAAGATGCAAACATTCATTAATCTGAAGCCTCAGGAAATATCCTAGTCTCTCTGGGAAGGCAAGGCATATACAAACAAAAAGATTCCTAAAAAAAATATAAACATGCTAAGCCTCACAGGCTAGAAATGCTAGAAAACTGTCAGTGTGGTAGCATTTCTGGGAAATGAGAGATCTCTGGGGTTGGGTTCATTGCAGATCCTTCCTAGAAGATATGGGAAATGAGCTAAACATTATAACATAGAATTTCGATGAGGCAGAGGTTCCCAAAGTATTGTCCTGGGACCTGCAACATCAGCATCATTGGGGAACTTGTTAGAACTGCAAACTCCTGGGCCCCACCTCCTCAGTCCCATTGGATCAGGAACTCCAGAGGTGGGGCCCAGGAATCTGTGTTTTAAGAAGCCCTCCCGGGTGATTCTGATGGCCATTTAAGTTTGAGGACAACTGAAGTAGGAAATATGACAAAAAGCAGGGTAATAGAAGTTTGGACAAAGATGCCAGGAACTCTGCTGCAGCTGTGAAAGAGTCAAACAATTGAGATTTAATGATTATTAGAGTTCACTTTCATTTTATCACATAGCTCACAAAATAGTTCTCAACTATTGCATTTTGTTGGTATATCACTTGCAAAAATACTACTGGTACATATTTTATCAATGAAGCAACTGAGTATCAAAGAGGTACTATTACTTGTTAAAAATCACAAGAGTAGGAAGTAAGAGAGGAAATAGAAGCCCTGGACTTCTGATGGTTAATCCAGTGCTTTTCCCTACACCTTGCTGTCTATATCTTCATTTCCTGTTGATGAGAAGTATTCAGGAATCTCCAAAATGTTCAGAATTTCCCTGGCATGTGGCTAGCATCTTGCATGTCATCTCTGAAGTTTCATAGTGACTTTTGGAACCCTCTGTTGAGAAGGATTCTGAGCAAGCATCTGGAGTCAGTGGGAAAGTGTGCTGTGATAGATTAATAATGTCTGCTATGAGCATCAAATGAGATGTGGTAGCATATGTGCAATATATATGAATATCCCCTACTTACAAAATCATCTTGGTCTGGGTTTCACTCCATTTTTTAGTTAAGACCCAAGAAATACAACCTATTGAGGAGTAAGTCCTGGTTAGGAGGGTCAAATAGGGATGGGCTGATGAAGAGAGGAATAATTATTCCCACCGGCCTTATATTATCCCATTAGCCATTTTGGTTCATGCTAATTCCAACCAGCTTTCTCCAGTTTGAAGAGAAACTATCAGAAAAGCTCATACTCTGACTCCATCTCAAATACAGTCCACTGCCCTAGAAAACCATGCCTCTAAAATGTTGGACATGTTCTTAATGACATATTTTTTTCATGCCAACTTCATGGAAAGATTTATATGTGCAAGATCTGCTAGTCCTTTTGAATAGCCCTAATACTGTCCTGTTAGGAATAAATGGAAACCTTCCATTTTTTCTGGCCTTGTCCTCCTAACTGCACCCTCCAAAAAAAAAAAAAAAGTCACAAAGCAAACAAATAAGCAGATAAAAAAGCCAATACAATCAACCAACCAAAAATTCCTAAAGCATCACGTGCTTGGGAACCTCCTATTACTATTGTTGGGTGTGAGTCACTTGCAAGCTCAGGCTCAGGTTTTAATTGGTCCCAGTTGCCACTTTGCACTGAACAAACAGACCAAACCTTTGTCCAAATCATGTGTGATAGAGCAATATTTTCATTTCCTATAATGCCAGCAATGAACATTAGTTTTCCCTCTGGCTCTTGCAAATTTCTAGGGATTTCGCTGCAATTTGGAGAAAGGCCTCTCCCCACGGGGGCCATGGTTTCCAGCCCCTGTTGGCTTCCTGGCATTGCTCTCCAATCGTCCCCCTACCCTCTGCTAATATCATATCTGCCATCATTACTCCATTTTGCTGTGATTTTAATTAGAGGACATGTGGTATCTTTTAATATTCTTCTGCACATTGAGGCTCCCAGGCACTTGTTACCAACCAATGCCTCAATATAATTTAAAAGCTCTGGCTTCATAAGCAAGTCCTCCAATCTTTTGATATTAAATTTTCAAATTAATCTCTGCTGTATGCATCACTGGTGATTATCTTGGCCTAAATTATGCATCCTTCTTAAAGCTGGAAAACAACAGCCCTTCCCATCTGACAGTGGATCTATGCAGATACCCTTGACTCTAAGGAGAAGTTTGCTTTTAACCCTCTCTGGTTATAAATAGGGATCTCTGTGACTCCAGCTTTGTTTGCTATCATCCCACACATGGTTTCAATAAAACCAAAATTGATCCTGTGAATCCCCTCCTATTCCCTCTTGTGGCTTCCCATTGCCTCCAGGAAAAGCCCAACCCCCATCTGTCCTTCAGAAGATAAATAGTTTAAACATTAAGTGAGAGTGATATGATTGTATCTATATTATTCATAAAAATGTATAGGATTAACACATAATTGCATTCTGTGTCATTCCTCATAAGAGAGACTGTATAGTATAGTGGGATGTACACAGTCTCTGGAATCAGAGGGACTCAGATTCACATCAAGTATTCAATATTCACTACTTGTCCTACTTCTAGCAAATTGCTTCCCTTTTCTATGCCTCAGTTTTTATAGTCAGAACCCACAAGGTTGCTGTGCCAGCACATAGAAGGTTCTCAAAAGGCAAACCCTTTCCCTCTAACTTCTCCCCTTAGATATTTACTTTTGGAGACAGCCCTCAAGGCTTAAAGGATTGAATTTAAATATGGACCATCAGGCAATGTGAATAGAAATTCTTGAAGTTTTTGTAGTTTTATTTTTGGAAGCGGGTTTGGAAGGAGCAAATAATCTTCAGGAACTAAGCGTAAAGAAAGAAATCATGAAATTAGATCATTTATCCAATACCCCCACATGTGGTTCTGTGAGCTCTTCTACTTGGGAATGTGTTATATGCTCTTGGTTTAATTTGGGCCCCTTGGCTCCTGGCTTAAAAGTGGATTATGTGGGAGCTGGCCTGGTGGTGTAGTGGTTGAGTTTGCACGCTTCACTTCTGTGGCCCGGAGTTTGCAGTTTCAGAACCTGGCGTGGACCTATGCACCACTCATCAAGCCATGCTGTGGCAGGCTTACCACATAAAATAGAGGAAGATGGGCACAGATGTTAGCTCAGGGCTAATCTTCCTCACTAAAAAAAAAAAAAAATTGGACTACACAACCTGATTATAATCCTTTCTTAGCAGTTGGGTTGAAATGATCAAGTGAAGCCACTGTCCCATCAAATGATCTGACAAATAATCTTCCAACAGAAAAGAACAAGACAATTTGATACTTTTCAATGTCAGAAACTCTATATGATAGCACAACAATCAAATAGAGGAAATCTGGATCAATCAAGTCTCCAGACAATTATGGTCTATCCTTCAACTCAGGCCAAAGTATGACCAAAAGGAGGGATTGAGAATTCAGACCAAAATAATTCTGTGTATGACAATACTGGAAATATGCACACTTTTCTCTCTCTGGGCTAAACAACTCTAGGATGATGTATAATTATGTGATTTTTGCTAAACAATGCTGAGAATAAACAAAATAATGTAACTGCTTGCTCTAGGAAATATCTGCTCCTAGAAGACAAGACTGTGAACCAACTAAACAATTTACTTATCAAGACTGATACTACTCATCAATAATTACTTCATGACTTTTATGTCACTGTGCCCATCAATCTGAAACTATTATGTCACAATCTCTGCCTAATCCCAACTAGTTTTCATTTTGCAACATCTGCCTTAAATTTACCCATCCCAGGATCTGAAACCTTATATAATTCTATTTTGAAACACTACTAAGACTCTGTGTCCTTTCCTGCAGTAAACCTAATAAACTTAACTTTTCTTGATTTTTCTGGTGGTTTTTGGGGAATCAACAATTGACTCCATGAAGACTTTCTTACAAGATTATTTGTATTTAACTTTTTAAAAATTTGTTTTCCACTTTTTTATCTTTTCATTTATTTCCCCCAAGAAATATTTATCGAGTGCCAGGAACTATCCTAGATACTGAAAAAAGACTGTTCCTGCCTTCATGGAATACACATTCTAGTAAGGAAAGAAATATATATTTTTTAAGATGACAAAAATAATTGTATCATCACGGTTGTGATAAGTGTGTTAAAAGAAAATTGCACAGTGGTAAGAAAACATGTCAAAGGGGATTTTCTTTTAGCTTTACACAGAGCTGCGTGTTGGAGAGCAGGGACAACATCCTGAGCAGGTAATGTTACAGTAAGACGAGAAGTCCAAGTGGAGAAGTGCCCCTGACAGAAGTGATGGCATGTCTAATGGCTCAGTGTCAGAGAGAGCTTGGCTTGGTGTAGGGACAGAGTGAAGGCCACTCCAGTGTAACCACAGACAGAGGGAATGGTTTCACCAGAGGTAGGCAGGGCCCATATTAGTCAGACTTGTCAGATATGGAAAGTACTTATACTTGTGAGTTAGTTGCTGTAGGCTGTTTCGTTGATTCTAACAAGACTCTGACTCTAAGACATGTAGCATCTCACACCTAACATCTGAAGAGTTTGTCCATGTTAGTATCTTCTTTTGTTCTCTTCTGCAGCCATCTTCTTGCTCCCTCTCTCTCCTTTTACCTTCTTTTATTTTACCAAACTTCTTCAAACCCCCCATATTTGTTCTGTTCCCCTTGCTGGGCTTTATCTAGGACAGGGCCCCCACAGCCAGTATTCCACCTTATTTGGAACCTCTTGGGGACTGGAGGAGTTCTTGCCTCCCTGGTGTAAGTCCCTGGAAGACAGACTTTAAAAGGACATAGTCAATGAACCCTTTCTGCAGGTTAGGTAACATAATGCATTATTGACTCTTTTCAGACAGAAGGTCCCCACTGCTGCCAGCATTAATGAAGGAACTTTTCCTGGTTCACAAGAGTTAATGGGCCTCCGGCCTTGCTCAGCTTATTCCTGGAGCAGTTTACTCCTGGGGAAGTGCAACTGCCTCAACTGCATCTCGAGTTGGGAGGCAGTTTCTGTTCCAGGAACAGAAAGAGTGTATTTTTGTTCATAGAATGATTGCAGCAGTTCAGAATTTGTTAGATGCTCATGCTATTAGACAATAAGATTCATGTTCTTCATACCATACTTTGATGTTTTCTATTATAAAATGTAATGCAGGATTTTAAACCTTTTAAAGACTGAACACTTATGTGCAACCAATTCTTATTCAGAAGCTCAATGTATAAAATAGACAAAAGCAAAGCAGCTTTGCTGGAAGCAGAGGAAGGACTGAGAGCTGACATACTGGATACCCTCTCAGTGCTGATAACACCCCTTCTGGAATCACTGAAGGACCCTAGGTTGAAACAACCCTGCTTGACACTGGGTTGGGGTAACATGGTAGACCACAGAAAACAAAAACCCTCCTACAATAAATGCTTAGATATTCTCAATGAAATGATGCAAACTTTCTTCTAAACACAGACCCCAGCTTGTCCAACCAAAAGGAAATCTCCCATTGTCATGAATAAAAATGGAACTGCAAATGAGAGGAGAAATGCACACACTAACACTGTAGCTGAGAGCCAGGGTGGTCCCTAAACTAGGAACTAGGGAGTTTAACACATATTTGGGTACAGTAGACATGACCTTGGGCTCACCAGGGATGAAGATGAGAATTGGTTCTAAGATCCAATAAAATGGGACTCCCTCATGGAAAGAAGGGGGTATAAAAAATCATCCTTCAGCATAGTATAAATTTGCACTGTGTAAAAATGTGTATAGTATAAAAAACATGTCAATGTGTCTCTAGTCTCTGGGTGGGAAAAAAAAACTCTCCAAGAATATGTGAAATTAAAATCATAACCCTGTTTCACTTTAGGGTAAATGGTTTGAATTTACATAGCTTCATGGTTTGTGAGGTCACAAGCTTTGCTATTAACTAATGACCCCAGGTCTGTGGTCCTCCTTTGGACACCTTGAAAATTCCAACACAGTTTCTCTGGAGAGATATGCCCTCAACTCAGGCTGCAGAGAAAGATGAGATCAAAACTCGGATCACAAATCACAAGAGGAAATGATCCAGCTTGAGCAAGAAGCAACTGCTGCGAGAAACAGCTGAAATAGATCTGCTACCATTTCAATGCATAGAATCATATGATATCAACTATAAAATAAGTAATTTTTAATTAGGACATGCAAAGGGGATTAAAACCATAAATGAATAAAATACAATGAAAAGTAGCTGGTAGATAAAAATAAATATTAACTTAGCCATTTGATATCAAGTCCTTATCACACTGGTAGAACAGCAGTTTAGACACAGCCAAAGAGAGAATTGATGAGTAGGACCTTGGCTCCTTATCTGTAAACTATGAACCATCTCAGTTATGCTGTCTCAGTTTTTCCCCAGTCCTTGAAAATAATCTGGGCTAGGGAGTCTTAGATTAGAACAAGTACTACTTCCTGTGTACGTTCTTGTAGGACTATCTTAAATCATTCATTTAGCAGAACAGCCTTCAAATTCTTTGATGATAAAAGGCTTTTGTAACTTCTCCTCGGAAACAAATGCCCACCTGCTAATAGACTCTGAAATGTTAAGATCTGTTGTAGAGCAGATAAGACTTGGTCTTTTGGTTTAACATTTCTGACTTTGGACATAACATTTTCTTATTTGTGACCTGGTCTGCAACCTATTTAATGGACAGAAGATGCATTAATATGGATGGACAAACTCAATGTTACCAAAATTTCTCATTCTAGGATAAGAATCTAACTCTTGCAAAAACTACTAAACTCTGTCAAATTTCATGCTTTCCTGAAGCCTAACAATCTCTTGCATCAACAGAATAGCAAATATTCTGCATTATTTCATTTAATCTTAACAATAATCTTTATAATGAAGTACCTTTTTTTTTTCATTTTACAGATAAAGAAAGTGAGGCCTGTTGAAGCCAAGTGAATTATCCAAATATAAGCAGATCCTAGTCTTTAATACCAAAGCTCATGTGCTCAATCATTATACTACACTATAGGTCTTTCCTTGAATTCTGAATCATGATTAATGTTTAATCAAGTTTAACGTTGGTATCCTAAGCACCCACGCTGGAGCTAAAGACCAGCTGCCAAATGAATTTGAATGTTTTGTTTCTTTGTTTTGTTTTTTACCTAATCCAGTAGTCAAGAACAGAAACTAACAGGAAAATTCAAACCTCCCACCTTCTACTAGGGTCAGCTTTTCTGTTAAAACACAGCTGCTGGAAACTCTCAATTCAAATTTGACCCAAGATTCAACTTATGGCAAAAATGTGTCTCTACCCAGGCTCCTCTAAGACCTGAGCTACACAGAATAGTGGTTGTGTTTAAGGACATTAAGACTTCATCGCTGAGAAAGAAATAGTTGAGTGAGAAGGACATGGGGATTTATAGAAAGCAACTTCCTTGTTGAGGTAAATATAAAAGTAAGCGGCAGAAAGGAAATAGCATCACAGGGTGTTGGTGGAAGGAATACTGGGTGCAGAGAGGGCTCCACTGAAGGGACAATAAGAAAAATTGACTTTAAGGCGTCTATCTATTTTTTATTTTTCTCCGCAGCAAACATTTTTCTGGGTTTCTATTCTCATTCTACTATATCTCTAGGACCAAATGAAGGAAAAGTGAAATATCCATGTATTTACGACTCTATAGTCTTCCAGGTCTTTCTTTTCATTGAGTTTCTATTATTAATCATTTTATCATGATAATCACTGCTAACTCATTCAGCTCCTATTTTCTGAGCCCTTTGCACATGTCTGGTATAGAGCTAGTTTCTTTAGATATATTAGTGTGTGTATGAACACAACAGTTCTGCAAGGTCACTGTTATTGTTTCCCTTTTAGGGATAAAGAAAGTGAAGTTGAAAGATGTTACTTGTAAGTGGAAGGATCGGGATTGGAAATCAGGTCCTTCTTTCTATGGTCATGCTCTTAACCACCAGTATATACCACTTGTACACATCAACAGGTGTCAAGTAACCTTAACAAAGAGGGTGCTATAGTAAAGAGTTTTGAGAAATGCCAGGTTAATATAATTAAACTGCTTGATAAGATGATATGCATGAAAGATTCCCTAAAGCAGGATTGAATGTTGAGTATGTCTCAAATTTATTTGACCACAGGGTCTTTTTTCACAGCACATCTCATAAGACAACTGTTCTGCAGAACACAAGTTGGTAAATGCTCTTATAGACTGATATTCCATTGGCATAAACTCTTCTTAATTATTATTGCCAAAATGTAGGTGCTCATAGTGGACAAAATCAGGCAGTCAGCCCCCATATAAAATATTATTTTGGCCAGACTTCTTTCTGCCTGCATATGCTGTAAGTCTCACTGAACATTGGGAAGAGTCCTGTCTTCGTATAACTCCGTGTGTGTGGGGGATGTTAATGGCACTCACACTTTCCTCTCCAAGAAATTTCATGACTCTCTTTCTCACTTTTTTTTCCCCTCAAACACCATAGGGACATTTTTATTCAACTAGAGACATTTAACAGAGCCACTCAGTTGGTATCTTTCAGAGTCCTTTCCCTGAACTCAACTTTCAAAACTAAAATGTGTGAAAAAGTTACCAAAAAAAAAAGCAAAACAAGATTTGACTTAATAATTTTTATCAAAATGTGGAAAAAATTACCAAGCATTTCACAAGTGGCCAGCCATTTCTAAAGTAGTTTTCCTGAGCTGGACTAAACATACAATTGATATTCACAACTTGCTTCTGTCCACATCCCCCTCAATCTATTGGCAATTACCCTCATGGAGATAACCAATAATGAAATGAAATGGGAGAAAGATTGACTGAACGTGGAAAAACAGAGAGTTGTTCTCCAACAGGTGCAGAGAAAGAGGCCTGAAATTTTAAAGGGGAAGTAAGGGTCCTGTCTTTGTTTAATATTGGACCTAGGAAACAGCTATGGGATTTTCCTGCTGTTAAATGTCTATGTTTGTGGAAAAGGAGGGAAAGAGGGAGAACTCTATTCACCCTGTCCTTTGAGGCTTCAGTGTTCTTACAGATAACACAGTGATACCTGGACCCTGGAATTATAAAATACACGAGTAAAGTGACCTTAAAGATCATCCGATACAATCATTTTACACCCAGTCTTCCATGGAGCCGTAGAAGAGAAGTAAAGGGATCTTGGGAGATAAAGGCTTCAGGCCCCCATCTTTCACTTCAGTGAAAGCAGCTCCATTTTCTTATTAGGGAAAAAGTTAAAATTTCATTAAGGTGGGACTTCTAGTCAACATGATGTTTAGAGTTCATGACATTATCTCTGTGATCTGTTTCTAACCCCTGAAATGGCAAAAATAGGTTTTTAATTGAGTAAGTACAGAGGCATACTCAAGATAGAGGCTAAGAGGAATACAAGAGAGGCTGAGAGGAAGTGGGATTTGACCAAAGGAAGCAGAAGCTCCAGAGACTTGTTGGCAACTATGAATAGCACTAGCAGGCAGCAGCTAGTACTATGCTAGTACAGTAGCATAGCATAGTTCTACTATGATACGGGGATAGTAGAATGGGCATAGAATGGGCACAGAACTAGCATAGCACAGAGGCAGCACTATGGACATTTCGTACCCCTAGATGTGAATGCCAAGCACACACAGGAAGGAGGAAATTGATAGGGATTGAGGACTGGCCATTCTCTGTGAGCCATCCTCACTCCAGGCCTTCAGAACAAGCAGCTGTGATCAGAGGAACCATTTCTAGGTAGAAAACAAGGCAGAAGCTGAATGGGCAGTAATTCTGGAGAGATCAATGGGAGAAGCCATTCTCCTACTGCTCCATCCCACACATTTCTTAATCTGATTGGAAATAGCATAGGGAAGACCTCAGTAGAAGCTTCCACCGTTGGAAGAGTCATTTGACGGTCTTGAAGTTAAACTCAACTGTAAATGTAAACTTATAGACATGAATTACAAGATATGCAAGCACCAGCAGCATGAAAAGAAAACAATAGAGAAAAACAGCTGATAGGAAAAGCAGAAAAGAAATTTATAATAAGCAAAGTTAACATTCTCAGTGAAAAAAGAAAGTGGAGCTTACATGAAGCGAAAGTAAGAGACTGTGTAAAAGAAGGAGCAGGGGGTCTTAGTAATGAAGTTCAATTGGTTATATAATGGAAATAATAAGAAGAACAACAGAAGAGATAGACTGAAGAGTAAAATAGACAGTCATGGAGAAATTGGTGATTTGGAAGATCAAACTGTAAACATGCCCCAGAATGTATCTCTGCTACATGAGATGCATTTCCAGATCCCCTTCAAGGACTCAAAGTACAGCTGCAGGGGATGTGCTTAGCTGACAGTCTTCAGGTGTTAGGTTCATAAGTGGCTACCCTGGCTTTTGTGTCAAGGTCATGCTATTCTCAGAGCCACCCTCAGCCAATAACTTAGCAAAGAGGTGGTAATGTGGGACTCCTCCAGTGAGCAATCTTTGCTCTGGAGTTCCCTTTTGGGCTGGCAGGGACTGTCGGGTAAGTATAGTATTCTGACAGCTCCCCCACAAAAAATCCTGCCACTCCCTTTTGATATCACAGGTGTTACTTCTTATTAAAGTTTTTGCACTCCTATTTCCACCACAACATCTGAATCCTGCAAAAGCTGCCACAGCATTAAAAAGGTGTAAAGAGATGGAAAGTATAAAAGAGAAGCTAAGAAATATGGAGCATGTATACACAGGTGTGGTAGGCAGAACATGTGAATATGTTACAAAATAAATTTAAAATGAGAATTCTATATCCAACTAAGTTATAATTTGAATATGAGAGGGAGTAATGATATTTACAGATGGACAAGGACTTAGAAAATCACCTGCAAAAATATTTCTAAAGAATTATTAGAGCATATACTTAAAGAATAATGAATACAGAAGGAAGTAATGATAGGTAATAAGTACTTACGAGTGAAGAAAATAATAACACATTGACATCTAGATTAGACATGAAAAATGTACGTACATACATATTTTCTACAGCAGTCTGGAATTAAAATTCCAATGCTACGAACCAGGTGTTGGGGGTTGGAGACAAGAGCATAATTAATTTCTGTGTCTTGAATAGATGGAGGCTATAGGCACTGATTAATCTTACATGTTGCTAGAAAATATAAATAAAATGTTTAGTAACAATTTAGGGAAACCAGTATGATAATAGAAACACAATATGTAACTTCCAAACTAGAAGAAGGAAAAATAGAATGAAAACATTATCAATTTAACAGAAGCAAGAAAGAAAAAAATGGAAAAAAGAATAAAGTAGGTAAAGAAAACTATTTAAAAAGAGAGGCAGTAATATGCTACTTATAAGAAATATTTCTCATAAAATAAAAAGGAAACATATATATACCAGGATATATAAACCAAAAGAAAGCTTGGGTAGCTATATTAATATCACATAAACTGAAATTTAGGGTTAAAAGGGGAGAAAAGAGAATATTTCATATTAATAAACCCAACAATACACCAAGAAGGTGAAACATTTATGAACTTTGTCTCCACCTAACAAATAGAGAAAGTCCAAATGGAGTTCCGTCAAATTCCAAATAATTATACATTATACTCATTATATTCTCTGATAAAAGAAATGAAATGGGAAATAAGATAAGGTTACTAAAACCTCAATGTCATGGACAAAAGGTCTTTTTATTAAAAATTATTCTGGGTTTCTCCCCCCTTGCTGCTGGGACTTACATGTGGCTCACCATGGTTTCAGACCCTGAATTGCAATTCTTTGCTAATCCCAAATAAACCCATTCTTGCTGGAGAAAAAAAAATGATACTGTTGCTTAAGAACTTTGAAAACCAAAGATTTTATCCTATTTACAAGTGAGGACCATTAAGGACTATTAACAATAAAGTGGTTTGGACAAGGCCACATGCTGTAGTCCAGAACCCAGGTGTGCAAGCCCAAACAAGACAGAAAAATCCAGCTGCTGGAATTTCAACAGAATCCAACTGGAGAAAATCTTTCTTTTTTTGAAATATAAATTGTATAAGAGTAAGACGTGAAAGGAAAGTAAATAAGCAAATAAACCCCAAACTGAGAAGATCCAAATTCTGCTATCAGTGCTGTGTTTCTAATGTGGAATAAGACCCTCTGATTTCAAAGTGAGTGTCAACAAGACTGGAAGATTAACCCTGAAAAAAAAAATCACCAGATCTCTGCAATAATCCTGGCTACTGGAGAGTGGCTATGACTATGGAGTGTTCAGGTTTAGGTTAGAAGATCATTTTACCAGCCTGCAATTCTCAAAAGCAGACATGTTTCCTTGTTAGGCTTCTTGGTAAGTCATATCATTAAATTCTCATTCTTACTTTTTTCCTTCACGGGCACATTTTTCCCATCTAAGGCTCAAATTTAGAGAGCAGTGGGGTTAGGGGGATCAACAGTGCCACATGTTCGAAAGGGAAAAATAAATAAAGGATAAAAAGTAATTACTTTTAGCAATGGGGAACCATTGCTATCTTGGAGAGAGATCAACAACAGAAAAGAGGAGGCATAAGCCATGCCTTGGGGAGTTAGAGGAAGTACGTGGGGGAGGATGTACAGACAAATTGCTAGATTTTTTTTTTTGTTGGAAAAATGAGACCAAAGAAGGGATAAGGGAGTAGGATAATGTCTTAGGCTATCATGAGGTCAGATGAAGTCTTTTGAAATTATGAAATGACTTGTGTATTTTTGAAGGATGAGGGAGAAGATGTAATAAGTACATTGGTTTAATTTGGAAACATCTGGAGATGGGAGGCACCAGGGAAGTTGTAGACTGGCCCTATAAGAGTGTGAGAGACACAAAAGAGAACAATGTGTGGGAATCAATAACCTTGTGGCCATGGTGAAAGCTGATTGAGGCCAAGAGAACCTGGTTGTCTGCGGGGTTAAGGCAGTAAAGTAACTGTGAACACCTAATATTTATAGGATCATTACTATCATCATCACCGATACTGATATCTTTGAGGATAATGGAGGGACATGACAACCTGTAAGTTGCTGCTGATGTCCCATGCTAGTATAATTCAGAGGAGATATTACACATGTGCATTTGTTTGCATATGTGGACACACACACACACACTAAGTCTGCAAAGAAAGTAATATTTTGACTTTCTGGAAGTGGAAGACATGAAAATACTTTCCGATACCTCCTTTCTCTCTTGGGAAAAAACAGAAAAAGAAGACATTGGTTTGAGGTTGACATAATGGGTTTCATTTCTAAAACAGCAGCCCAGAAACCTCTATGTATGGAGTGAGGATAAGCTGAAGTCAGACAGGTGGAGAAAAGGGTTGTCTGGAACTCTGGCAGAAGGGATGTTTTAATGAAATAACATTGAATTAGTATTTAAGAAGTCTAGTATTCTAGTCTTGTTACTTCCACGAGCTACAGCAAGTCACTCATTCCGTACTTTTGTTTCCTCAACAGAAATACAAGGGACTGGTCTGACTCATCTCTGAGATTCCTTGAAGCTCATGCTGCCTCCTGAACAACTGCTTAATTAATTGTGTGACTTTGGATTCATTTGGACCTATTATGGAACCATTCTGGACTTCAGGTTACACACACACACACACACATGCACACACATTTTATTTTGGTTCTATTTAGCATCAATATCCTACAAAGATGTCATACACATTACTCATTTAATGAGTGTATCACATGCGCAGCATTGTGGTAAGCAATTTACCTACATTTTTAGCTTTTTTTTCATTCTGGTAACAACCCTGGGAGATCTTTGGAGACTGACATTACTATGCCCCCTTTTAGGGATGAAAAACTAACATTCAGTACAGTCTGCTGTGTAGAGAAGATCCAGAATTCAAAACTGGGTCTGCCGGATTCCAAAATCCATCTTTTAAACCACTTGCTATGTTAGTCTGTCAGGTGGGATGAAATGTAATTTCTTTCATTGATGTATGTTTCAGCCCTAACCGAAGACAACTCAGTGACCCAGACCTTTTCCTTACTCAATTTTAAAAGCCTTTGTGGTGGTGTATCAGTGAGGGTGAATAGAAAAAAAAATATGGAGACTCTCATAGAAACATTTATCTGATAATCCAGTTTGAAGTACATTTTCCAGACACGTGTAATAGATAAATATATCCCTTCCTCTTAAATGAGAATATCTATTGAAAAATACCATTAGTATAGTCATTGGACTAAATGAACATTGTACCAAATGGGCTCAAATTTATATGGGTACACACATTCAGCAATTTCATGGAAAATTGCTTCCAAAATTACATCCCTTGAAGGGACCCCCATTAATAATGCTCCTTGAGGCCACATAAATTCCTTTAGGATCTTTTGCTTCGTGCAATTAGATGCACTAGAAAGCATCTGGCTTCTTAGAGGTAGACTTAGTTAATGAAAACATAGTGGGGCTTTTCAATAATGACTCTAAGATTGCCATGGACCCAGTAGATGCTCCCACAACCAAAGGAAGATGTGCCTCTAGTGAAAGAACTTGACTCAAATCTGTAAAATCATGTTAGGGATAAGGATAATAAACAGCACTTTACAGTTTACTAAATGTATCCAATTCCATGAACTCTTGTAATCTTCAGAGCAACTCTGAGAGGTAGATAAAACATCTTTATCCTTCCCTTTGTAGCAAGGAGGAAATCAAGTCTCAGAGATGGTGAATGGTCTGGTCAAGGGTAGGACTAGGACATATTGTAGCTGGGACTTGAACTTTCTTAATTACAAAAAGAATGGAAATGAGATTTTTAAAATATTTATTGTGGATCAGGAGCTGGGTCAGATTTTTACATATTATTTCATCCGATGCTGCAAATTATATTATTAACGGGATTTTGCCATGAGCACAGAGAGAGAGAGAGTGCGCACACATATAAGAGCAAGTGAGTGCAAAAAGAGTAAGAGAGAAAGAGAGTTGTCCAAGGTCACATATTTATTTTCTAATGAATATTTATTGAATTGCCATGAGGTATTCTTGGTTTGCTGGATATAGTGATGGACAAGATGGACAGGTGTTGGTAAGTGTAGTGGTCAGAATTTACACCAGGTTCATATGAAGACAAAGCCTTTTTTCCCCCTCACTGACCGGCAGAGACTTCTACTATTTTCCTTTGCCTCTCTCTTAACCAAAATTATAGCATATCCTGTGAAAGACCACAAATGGTATTTGCATCTCTGCAGCGAGGTTAGAAGATCAAAAAATGTCAAAATTCCAAAGGATGGCAAAATAGTGGTGGAATCTGAAGCACACTTGCAGGAGTTGTGAAACAGAATTTGAACTAAGCCCTTGTTTGCTGTTCACTGGTTGATGACTTCCTTCTCTTTGGAGTTGGGGGACAGGCGTGTCTTCTTCCCTTTGGATTAGTTGTCAGAACATAATGCCTGATTCCTTCTCAGCTGAAGTGACAGACAAATGCAAGAAGGGTGGGGCAAGAACATTGCCATCCAGAAAGAACTAGATGGAAAGAAATTGTGGTTGGACTTTGTGACAGTCTCCTTGAACCTCCTTGATCATGATATGTCTTTTCCGGTCAGAGCCCTCAGAATCTTAAGATATCATTAGTAACAGAATTCAAGAAACTTCAAGGGAAAAAAAAGTGTCTTGTATATTTCTGCCTCATTGACTCTCCATCTCATTTCCAATCTCGTCTGAAAACATATCTTTTTCTCTCCTGACCGCATCTGCTAATTGCCCTCTCCCACGGCTATTATTTAACTGGAATATATGCGATCACTTTAACAAGAGTATTTAACTTCTTGGGGTTTTTGAGATGTTGTTTTTAATAGTTTTAAGTTGAAATTGTATGTGGCTGAGATTCTTAACCTGGAAAGGGCTTTTTGAAAGCCCCATCAATCTTTAATCTAGGAGAAAGTTCTCCAGTCTTTTAAACCCATACTCCCGAGGAGATTGGTTGATCTTTGAATTTATAGCCTATATTATGAAAATAAAAAGATTTTATTTTAGTTTCCATGTATGCATTTATGATATTTGTTATGCTTTTCCAAATTATACAGGGTATTCCCACTCCCTCATCAAAAGAGTTCATTATGACCCCCTCTCCACACAGTTTCAAGTCTTGGCTTTACCATTTTGTAGCATTATGAACTGTGGTATGCTACTTAAATATTTGAAGTCTGTTTTCTCATCTTCAAAATGGAAATTATATACTTATTTTCAGGGTTCTCCCATAGTTAAATAAAATTTTGTCTACAAAACTCCTCGTACAATGAAAGAATTCATTTTGTGTTAGCTCTTCTTAAGTGAAGGAGCACATGTGATTCTTGGCCAACTTAAAATCAGAGCAGTTCCTGTTACAAATAGAATGCAAATTCCCTGAGAGATGAGTCATCGTCTTCTGAATGCTATATCCCCAGCACCTAGAATTATGCCAGCCACATAATAGGCAATCAAACTATCTGTGAAACTATCTTTGACCATTACAAAATTGCTTTACAGCTTACAAAGTGCTTGCAAATCCAAGATCTGGTTTGATATCCTCAACAGTGTTGCACACGAATATGGCAGAGCATTCAAGAACTGATTCACTGTAAGTCCTATCGCCTTGGGATTCTGCCTCAAGATCCATGCTAGAGTCTGGATCACCCTTGACACCGTCCTTCTTCTTGCAACCCAGAGACAGTGAGTGACCAAGTCCCAACAGTTCTGCCTCCTACTTTTTTCTTAAAACGTTACTGTTGAGATTGTCATAGGTCAAATGATTGGTGTTCCCCTGAACTGCTGCTGCAACTTCTGTTGTCTGACTGCCTTCTGGATGCCACTGCCGCTCACTCACCTGCTTATTCTGCAAGTATTTGTGGAGCATCTACACTGAGAAAGGCACGCTGTTAGGTCCCCAGAGGAAGTGATAAACCAGGTACATCCCTTGCACTTATGCATCTTCTTATGTTCTAGTGGATCTTCTTAGGACATTAAGTTGACCCCTTTCTATTGTCTAGTGACCACCTCCAACCACTTGCATGCAGGATTCCTTGACACGGCATTCACAGTCCTTCACTCTGTTATCTTTTCACCTCTCCAATCTCATGTCCCTAACAATCTATTAGCCTTTCTGCCATGCATCTTGACATATAACATTCAACACCCTAATCAGATTATTGTTTTTTAATTCCAGGAATATGCCATGCTTTTCCATGTTCCTGAACGTAGTGTTTTCTCTATCTGGAATATTCTGCTTAAACCACTCTTGCCACTTCTCTGTCAGAAGTAACTGTAATGGTAATAGCTACACTTTGAGTAATTTCTCTCTGAGAGCACAGTGCTAAGTACTATATGTGGGTGTACTGATATACACCCACACACATAATTTCATCTTGCTTAATTCCGAAAAAACCATTTTACTTATGAGAAAATTGAAGTGGGAAATGGGAAGTTAATTAACTTACCCAAGGTCACACTGATAGCCAGTGGCAGAGTATCATTCCAAACCCGGTCTGACTCTGACGCGCGTGTTCTTAACTGCTCTGCTTCATGACAAGTGAGCTTCTAGTCATCCTTTAAGACCTAGCCCAAGGGCACTTAATCTCTGAAATCTTTCTTGACTTGTCTAGGTGAAGAGAGCAGTTCTTTCCTTTACATTTACTTTACACGTGTCTCTATGGTGCCACCTTTTGCATTCATCTTATATAAACATTTGCACTCAATGTCTGTTTAGAAATCTATCTCTACTGTTAGGTCCTTTGAAGTCACTGATTAAAATCTATTCATCCATATATTCCCTGAATTTAGCATGGTATCCAGTCAATAATAGCTGCTCGATAAGTGGATGATGAATGAATGATTGACTGAAGCAGCACTTACTGTTAGGAGCAGAGTGTCAATATTAAGAGAAACAAAAAGAAGAGGTAGGTGGCAATAGTTGATGAAGAGTCTGCCCACCAGGTCGCCATGCATAGTTTTCACCCGATTTGAGAGAAAATCCAATCAAAACTTGCTTGGAATAGTGGAGACAAAATATAAAACAGAACACAAAAACAAAACCAAAAATTCTACTCCCTGCGTTTTACATTTTTCACCCAGTTGTTTTGGCATTGTACTGACACTCAGAGCTACAGGTCAGGGCTAAGTTCACCTGGGCTTAATTGGAAAGTGCACAGGCTTGTTTTGGGAATGCTCCAGGGAGCAGCTGACCAAGAGACCTCTGCTATCAACTTGAAACATAGCAGTATGAGGATTTAAAAAAATAAACAAAAAAACACTGTGTTTTTTAGCAACATGGCTTTCATTTTTCCTGGCTGTGTTTCGTATGTTTTTAGTTTAAGACAAAGAATGAAGACAACGTGCACTGATTTGGTCTAAAGGCTGGTTTGGGAGTGATGTGAAAAACACGTAGCCCATCAGCAGTAGAGTGATTACACTAATGGCCCCAATTCTTTGCCCCTTAAATCTGCACCCTTTGCCCTATACCTTCATGGTGCCTCCCACTCTGACTCTGGACCAGGTCACATGACTTGGCTGGTGAGCAACTGTCCTGGTTTGCCACGGACTGTCTTGGTTTTAAATATTGTTTCAGAAGATCCCACATTCTGGAAAGCTCTTCAGTCCTAAGGAAATCCCTCAGTCAGAAAAACTAGGGTGGTTGGTCATCCTACTGGTCAATGCAAAGTGACACAAGCAGAAAAAGAACTCATTAGGTGGGCTTGTCCTCTCTTTTGTGTCTCCTCTATCACCATGAAAATATGTCCAGGATAGTCCTGAGGTAGGATAGCCTGAGGGGGATAAGAAACACATGGGAGAGAGCCAAGTCATTTCAGTTGCCCCTGACCAGGACAGCCTAGGTCTGCTGCCAACTTAAGGATTCTTAGATCCTGTGAATAACACAGAGATATATTAGACATGGATCCAGGCCACAGAAACACTTAAATATGCAAATTTAAGCAGAATAATAAGTAGCATATGATTTCTGCCTTCACATACCTGAAGGATATCATTAGTAGAGCAAATTCATTTTTTCTTTGCTAGCTGGGTGAAATTATGATCAGTGTGTGAACTCTATATGAAGACAAATGTAGATGAAATTAGATTTCTTCATGAGAAAGATTTTTCTAGCAATCACAGCTGTTCAAACCTGTCTAAAGTGACTCCTTGGTGAAGTAATGAGTTGGCCATCAGTGGGGACATTCACGTAGAGGCTGGAAAGTGAGGTGACAAAGCTGCTGGAAAGTGTTCAACTCAACTGATGTCTACTGAAGGTCTCGAATGTGCTAAGCATTAAAATAAGCTCTGGGTTCTCAGCACAGGGCCCTATGCACACATCTCATGCCCATAAAGCTGGTCCTGGTTGGGGATATTATGATCTCAACTCAGAAGTGACATACCATCACTTGTGCAGTATCCTATTGGTCACATACACCAATCCTAATATAATATGGGGGGGGGGGGGACTGCACAAGGGCACACATACCAGGAGATGGAGGTCATTGGGGGATATCTTGGAGGCTTCCTATCACATAAACTAAGGTTACATAACTAGTAAAGACAGAGGAATTAGTATATATTAAAGCATTGAGACACGCAGAGGCCAGATGTTTTGGGAGTCTTGTTAGATTATGGTATGTGTGTATGTATACAGTGTTGTAAATAGGTTTGTAGGTGCTACTATAGAGATGGGCAACAAAACAGCAGTGACAGTATGGTGGGTTTGCATTGTGTCAATTTAGTTAAGCTAGTACTGACTTTCTAAGCATTCCCTTCCCCGAATAATTCAGGATTACTATGGGCCACAAGAGTCATTTTACACAACATTTGAAAGAAGGAAATGAAGTAGTAACCATATTCTGTTTAGACTTGGAAGGTCTGTGCAGCACACCAGGGGCTGTTGCAGATCATCCACATTGTTGCTTTTCTCAAAGTTGACGTTGAGGCATGGGGCAGCAGAAGCCCTGCAGCTCCTTCAGCTCCCATCAGATCTCCTCATGCTTTTCCAACATCCCATGATAAAGGGTACCAGCTTCTCCTGGAGGTCACACACACACCCCATCAAATTTGAAGTGTTGGAGACATTGAGAGCCCAACACAGCTTCCACTTCATCCTTGTGTGTTCCAGTTTGTCTTCATAGGTTCCAGTTTGTCCTTGTTCTCCTCCACTTCATGCCCATTTTTCCTTCTTGACTGCCTGCCATGCAGACAGCACTTCAGGCCACAGCACCAGATTCCAAAGAAACCACCTGGCTCAGACTGTACAACCAGCATCCAGAGCTATATAAGGTCAGCTTCCTGTAATAAATTCCTGATTCAAGGTCACTTCCAGGGGTTCTACTTCTTTAGTCAAACCTGATTGGTATTGAAAGGCCCTAGAAGGTAAATTGCATGAGAAGACCTTTTAAGGAGGTGGCCAACATGTGGTTAAAAGCATGTGTTATGGAGTCAGACATAACCGGAGTTTGTAAATCCACTTCCTTATGACCACTTTCTTCGTTGTGTAGCCTTAGCTTGTGTGATGGGAAGCCTCCAAGATGGCCGCCAATGACCTCCGTCTCCTGGTATGTGTGCCCTTGTGTAGTCTCCTCCCATATTGTATCAGGATTGGTGTATGTGGCCAATAGAATACTGCACAAGTGATGGTATGTCAGTTCTGAGTCAAGGTCATAAAAGACACTGCAGCTTCTGTTTCTCTCTCTCTTGGTTTACTCGCTCTGGAGGAAGTCAGCTGCCATGTTGTGAGGAGAGGCACATGTGGTGAGGTTAGCCTCTTGCTATCACCCTTGTGCCTGAATTTCCAAGTCAATCCTTCAGCCCCAATGGAGCCTTCAGATGACCAGTACTGAGCAACATCTTCATTGCAAACTTGTGAGACACTCTGAGCCTGAACCACCTACCAAGGCTGCTCCCAGATTTCTGACCCTCAGAAACTCTGTGAGATAGTATTTATTGTTTTAACCTGCTAAATTTGGGGGTAATTTGTTATATATCAATAAATAACCAACAACCAATACAATAAATAACCAATTAATTTCCTCAAAAGTAAAATGAGGCTAACTATAACACCTACCTCATTGGGTTGTTGTCAAGATTAAGGGAAAAAAATGTATACAAAGCATTTATTGCTGTGTTTGGCGTTTGGTAAATGCATGAATGAACGCTGTTCCTGCTGCTACTAATGTTACTGTTATTCTTGCTGTTGTTATCTCTTGAAAACTTGGCATTCTATGATTCCTTCAGTTCAGGCTTTAATGGTGGGTGTAGCCTTCAGTGAGAAGGTGATATTTGTATTGGATCTGAAAACCTAGCCTCTCATAAATTTACAGTGCCTACCACCCCAAATCACTAGGGGTTTGGTAGGAGTGGGTATGGAGAAAAACAGCTCCATACCTGGGTTCTATAAAGGTAGGTTTTTTCAGTGCAGTGAAGGTCCCTCCTTACCCTTAAAGGAAGACTCCTAACTTGGATTCAGATGGCAGCCAACAACATCAGCTCATGTAGGTCCACCAGTGGCCCAAGGGCTAGAGAATATTAAAGGCTGGGAATTAAAATCTGATGGCTGCCTGCTCGGGAAATTAACTCAGTTGGTGATGGAAAGTTATTGGAAAGTTACAAGAAGCATGGCACCTTCCCAGGACTTGGTGGTGCAAACAAATTGAATGTCCTTTAACATATCTAATTGTTAATGAAATGGAGTATTAATTGTGGAGTGTTAATTCCTTCCCTTCAGCAGTAACTGCTTGCTTTGACTGGAAGTATTTGCATCCAAATAATAAAACATTGGGGCTCAAAGGGGTTTTTCTAGATGAGTGCAGACCTCTGCTTTTACAAATGAGGAAACAGGATGGGAAAGATTACAGGTATATGGATAAATAATAGTGCTGAATCCCTATCTTATTCTTTCCTTGTTCTAGATGGGGGAAGCGAGGTGGGGGGGTGGCGAGAGTGCAGTTTCTTTGATTTCCTAAACAATATCATTTAGTAGTTATGAGCACAGATGTTGAAATCACACAGGACTGAATCAAATTTCACTTTCACTGTTTGCTGACTACATGATTTTGGTTGAGCTAACTTACTTTGAATAAATTACTTATTTTGTCTGAGCCTCAGTTTTCTCATCTGTAAAACAGAATAACAACATGCATTTTGTCACAGGTATGATGAGGATTCAAGAAATGCTTGGCCTGTAGGATGTGCCCCATAAACTGCAGTTTTAACATTCTGTATCTTATATGCAGATTCTCAATGTGATGTCCTGTATACTAGGCAGAAACAGAATAAGTGCCTATTGTTAAGGATGTTCACCCAAATTATGAGCTTTGCTTAAAAAATATGCTTAAAATTTTTCAGTGAGTCAAATCAAATTACAAGATACCAAAAGTGATAACATTTCCTACAACAGGCATCACCTTCCAGTTTTGCAATCCCTGAGGGTCGGGAAATCATAATTGCTTTCTCCAGGTGGGTTTAATACCATAAAAGAAGATAAGTCCAGCATCTCCTTATGGGGAGAGGGGTATCCAACAACAGAGATCAAAGGCCATCTCCCTCATAATTGATAACATGTACCCAGAGTGTTATTCTGAGTACCTTATCCTCAACAATATGAGAATTAAGTTTCCCTTGGTTTTCTGACTCTCATCATCTTTCTTTTTGTTCTTCGCCTTTGGTGAGAAGTCTTTTCCCTAAAGAGCTTGAGGGTCTTCATCCTTTCGTGTTCTTGTGCTTTGGGGAATAAATAAAACTAGGCCTGGTCAGATTGTCAAGACCAGGGGGATCTAGTATGAAGGAATAGGAGGTATCGCAGAAGGCAGGAAGAACATGAAATAAGGCAGGTAACGTTACAGAAGGGTAACAGAGAAGTAGATGCTGGGAGCTGGATCATGGGCAAAATTTAAGCCACTGGAAGAATTAGGGAGAAGAAGACTGGATCCAGTGCAAAGAAACTGAATCCTGGATAGTTTGCTAAAGCAGGGGCTCTGAAACTGGGAAGCAAATAGGTGAAATTACAAAAGATACGGCATGGACATGTAGACAATTCATCCAATGGTCCAAAGCAAGACCAGCCATGACTGTCTTGTACCCATTGTTTTTAACTACTCATCTGAAAAGATTCAAACTGACCTCATTGAGGGCTTGACATATATAAGGAATATTATTTACATTACCTCCATTTATTCATCAGACAACTTGTAGCAGGTATTACTCTTCCTATTATCCAGCTGAGAGAATTAAAGCTCAAAGTACTGAATTCCCCACAGTTCCATAATTAGTGAATACTGGAGCCAGGACTTGCATGTTGGACCTATATCTGTATAAGTGCAAAGCCTGGATTCTATCCACTATGTAAGAGTAAGATTGGAGTACAATTAGAATTGCAGATAGGAATCAGGTAACTCCAGTTTGATACCCATGTGCGGTGGTAGTGGGGGTGAAGAGAATGAGAACGAGGATGGTCATCTTGTAGCAGGATAACAAGCCTATTAGATGGAAAACGGCAAAGTCCCCATTCTTTGGGTACTTCTCCAACATTGTGATGGCCAGAGTCTTGAGAAATCACATTCGGAACGAAGGCTCAGAGTTCATGCAAGATTTTATCTTTGGGGAAAGAAGGGACTACATTCATCGGAGTCAAATCCAGTACATTTTTGTCGACTAACTTTTCCCTTGAGGGTAGAGATGTGGTGAAGGACATTTAGAAAGATTTTGAACAAAGACTGGATCAAGACAGTTTAATTTCACTCTCACCAGGCAAGTGATGAAAAGGATACTTAAAGAGTTTCCAAAAGCTTGAGTTTGGATCCTGGTTCTGTCATTAACCAAAGGTGTGATTTGGGGCCCAGTCTCATTTCTCGGTTCTTACTCATTCTATTCTTTAAAAGGCAGAACATACCTGCCCCACTTAATATCATGGAGTTGCTGTGAAGAAATAGAACGAGGTATGTGTGAGATAATTTTGTAAACTCACTGTGTACATGTAGAAGTTGACAAACTCCCTTTAATAATAACAGCCAAGGTCACCATTTGCCTAGAACTAGAGGATGCCTAGGAAAAGGGAAATCAGTACTTACACTCTATATCTAGAGCCAAGAGGACAGCAGTATTGCCCTGTGAGAAGAATTGTGAACTGAGAGTCAAGGTGCCTGGGCTGCCTCTCATCTTTCCCACTCATTAGCAACACAAACCTGCATAATTATTCCTTCACCTCTCTGATCTTCCACTTTCTCACCTGTTAAAGGGGGGAGACAATCTAAAATACAGAAGACTGGTTCTCACTCTTGGCTGGAAATTAGACTCTCCTGGGGTGCTTTCAAAAGCCTGATGCCCAGGAGGCACTCCAGATTAAATAAACCAGAATCTCAGGGGATAGGACATAGGCACCAGTATTTTTGAAGCTCCCCAGCTGATTCCAAAACATAACCATGTTTGAGAACCACTGATCATCCTGATGATTTTAAGGTCAGGGCCCTTCAATGTCTAATATTCTAATATTTTGAGAGAATCTCTGGTTACCTCCAGGTTAGTCCATGTCCAACTCCTTAGTAGAATCAGCTTATGTCATTGAGATTCGTACATACCAACTATAGTAGTTTCCTAGGGCTGCCATAACAAAGTACCATGAACTGGGTGACTTAAACAACAGAAATATATTGCCTTGCAGATCTGGGAGCTAGAAGACTGAGATTAAGGTGTCAGCGGGGTTGGTTCCTTCTGAGGGCTGTGAAGAAGAATGTGTTCCAGGCCTCTCTCAGCTCTGGTAGTTTCCTGGATATCTTTAGCATTCCTCGGCCTGTAGAAGCAAGACCCCAATCTCTGTCTTCCTCCTCACAAGTCATTCTCTCTATGTGTATGTCTGTGTTCAAATTTCCCCTTTTTATAAGGATGCCAGTCATTAGATTAAGGCTCCACCCCCCACCCCCACCCCATTGCAGTATGACATCTTAACTGACATCCACAGCAACCTCTATTTCCAAATAAGGTCACAAGCTGAGGTCCTAGAGGTTAGAACTTCAGCATGTGAATTTTAGGTGCACACAATTCAATCCACAACACCAGTACTTGGATTTCAGCAGTTGGGGAGGGCATGGTTCATGGCAGGTGACCTCTTGAAACCTCCACGGCTGGTTTCACAGGACTTATTGTCGTGCACAACACAACACACTCTTATCTTCTTGCCGAGCTCCAACCCACACCCTTGCCAGGTTATTAGAATTCTATGCCCCCTCATGTCTCTTCCAATGATCCTTTGCCAACTAGGGAGACCCTGGCAACTTCATTTGCCAGTTTGGGGATTTTTCTTTAAGCATCTCAGCCCCCCTGCCAACCACCTCTAGTTATTAAAATGCAGCTCAGGATGTCTCACTCTGGCTGTTACATTATCATTCCTCGTCAGAGACTCCTCCAGGGCCTGAGACATCCCTGCACTGACTTTATAATTACAAAGTCAATTTCTAAACAGACATTTGCAAATAAGTCAATTTAAATACTGAGATTTGCAAACAATAATTAAGCAGTAGCTTCTTTTTTAATATCTCTATATATAATTAATGCCTATGGGCTTTTCATTTTACCTTGCAACTGGGTAGTTTGCAATTGTTTGTTGAGCTAAAGTGTTCTCTGAAAGCAAATCAAAGCACTGGGGAGATTTTGGAGGCAATTGGAGAAAGGATTTTTCCTCTTCCTCCTTCATCCCTGCTTCACCTGATTGGCTGCGCTTTTCAACATTTGGAATTATGAGAGGGGAGGGAGACTGGAGAGGAGTGATTTTCTGCAGTAAAAACAACAACACAGGGCTCTGGTCCAGCGATAGAGTGGCTAACATGGCTTCTTGAGATGGACAGTCAGGGAGTCTCTCCATGCTGGAAGCCTCAGCTCACTCCGATTTCAGCACCACATACACAGAGAGAGCTCTCAGTAGCTTGGTTTTGATAGTGCTTCTCTCTGGTTTAAAAAATCCACAATGTATTCCTGTTACCTGTAGGAGAATGTCTTGATGCTGGAATTCATAATCCTTCACCATCTGGCCTTACATTATCTTTTAACAAGATTTTTGGAAACTTACTCTATGCTAAGGAAAACACTAGGTAACAAAGTTACACTGGTAAACAAGACACAATCTATCTCGAGGTCTAGTGGGGACAGAAATCCTGAAAAAATAATTTTATGGATGTTGAACGTTACAAAAGAAGAAGTAGGAGGAAAGCTAGGCTGCTCTGGAGATCTCACGAATGTCATTTTAAGAAAGTGATATTTAAGTTGAAATCTCAAGGATGAGTAGGCATGAACAAGGTGAAGATTAACGGAAAGGTTATTTCAGGTAAAGGAAAAAGCCTGTTAGAACTCATAAGATGAGTCTAGAAAGAGAAACCTGGACTAGAATCTTGAAGGCCTTGGAGGCCAGGTTAAGAAGTTTGAACTTTGTTCTAAAGACAATAGGGAGCCCTGGAAGGGTTTTGGGAAGTGATGTGACCAGTTTGGCTTATGCTGCCCCATCTGTGTCCTCAGGCTGTACCAGACAACCCCCCCAAGTTAGCTGGATAATCCAGCAACTCTTGAGTTGAGCCCTTCTTCCCAAGCTTTCCTCCTATAAGGATGTTCTCCCCAATATTCCCAACCCAGCTAAATACATCAACCTCAAAATCTCATTCAGAAATCACAGGCTCTGTGAAATGTCTTTAATCCCACTGCCTCTGTCCTATAAGAATCAGCACTTCAAAACATTTCATTCAACTCTCTAGTTCAACTTATACTATGCATATGACAATACAGCTATATAAATGCATATTATATATGCAACTCTCTAGTTCAACTTACAATATTTATATTAATAGTTAAACTTTCATTATTTTCAAGTTACTGTATATATCTCAGCAAGATGGCAGCAAATAGTGAACATTTATAAATGGTTTATTATTATCATCATCAATTTGACCAATGGACAAAACTGCAAGAATTTTTCAGTGAGAGTCCCCACAGGTGCTATGGCAGGAGCTGAGATGTTTTTCCTTCCGAATGTCCTCAAGCACAGTCATGATTCCTCTTAGTCTGTTGGCAATCTCATTCATTTAATGGGAAAAGAACTTCTGTATAGCTTCCCGTCAGGTAGAGTGAGGCTGACTGAGGATTCCCCAGAAGAGAGGTCGAGACCCAAGACTCTAGAGTCCATGAGGGGTCAGAGTCATTAGTAGCTCTTATCAAGGTGCAGACATTCTCATCTTAAAATTCAGGCCAGGGAACCCCACTGACCCACAGAATCCTGTTTGACCTTTGTCTCAGAGATAAATGTCTTTCTCTTTTCCCACGTCCATTCTTAGTAGAACGGCACATACAATTCAGGCCCAGGGTCTAGAAAAGTCAGCTCTACTCCACTAAATACAAAGCCAGCCTGAGGAAATTAAGGCTATGACCAGCTGAGGGACCTCCACTTCCTCCTTGAGTCAGTTTGTTTTTTTGGTTCAAACCAGTCAGCACCAGTGGTAAGTGACCTTCAGTGGGCTGCATATTTCCCAATTCAGAATATTAACTAAGACATTGTGAATGACTTCTGCAGTCCTTTCAAATAAGGGCTTGTCTCCTTAGGTGATGTGTTCTGGAGGTTTTGGTATTTGTTTTTCCTGGTCTTTTCTTAGGAGACCTGTCATCTCTGGAAGGGTCTTAAATGCTGATGGGGAAGGGTTGCATAGATTGTGGATACACAGCTCCCTAAAATCCTTAATATTCCAGGGTGGGAGTGAATTATCAGTGTTCTTCCCTAGTCCTGACCCTCATATCCATTCATTTCAGCTGCTGGCTCCATGTTCTAGAAGCAACTGTCTGGGATAATCAGATATTGGTTCTGACTAAGTTTACTCTGAAGTTCATTTTTTAATCTGTGCTAAATAAGTCCCCAGTAATCTTGATTCCTACCCCAGACCAATTAAATCAGAATGTTTGGGGGTAGGCACAGGCCTAGGTATTTTTCACATCTCCTGAGATGATTCAATATTCAGAATGAGAACCACTGATCTAGATCACCATTCACTGAAAACCAGCTTTATTCTGATTCAAGAGCCTGTGCCACCTAAAGTAATCCAAACTTGGGATCCAATGCAGACAGAAACTGACAGACAGACTGAAGATCTAACTTTGGTGATCTCTTGTCTTTATCAGCCATCAAAAGACTTAAAGAGGCACTCAATACAATGAGGGGAGAATAAGAGCATCATTCTTGTTTCCCATTGTTTTTGGCAGCTTTGAACCAGCCCTCCCGTATCTGAGTGAGCACAGACTTCTGTAGGGAATCCTTCTGGCATATTTTTCTGGTCCTTTTCCCCTCCCCCATCTCTTCCCTCTTAGTCATTCTTTTCTATCTTCCTTTCTGGGTTCCTTTCACTGCTTCCATAAAGCCCAAGAGCACCAGAATGTAGAAAAAAGTTTGGGTAGATCATTGTGGCTATGGTCATTGTATGCCATTGGAAGATCACTTCATTTTTCTGGGCCTCTTTTTTCCCATATTAAATTGATCAGATTAGATAGGATTCTATGTCCCTTTCCCTCTTATCTACCTCCTTTCTTTATAAGCTTTTGAAAGTTGAATTTTGAATAAACAGAGGGTAGTCATTTCAGTCCCCTTTTTACCTACTTTTGGTCCAGTTGCAAAGGTTCACAACAAAGCAGAAGGCTGTGGTACAGAAAAGTCAACACTCTATTCACAACAGCCAAGACTCAGAAACAACCTAAGTGCCTGTCAAGGGATGAATGGATAAAGAAGATGTGGTATATATACACAATGGAATACTACTCAGCTGTATATAGAAAAACAAGATGAAATCTGGCCATTTGTGACAACATGGATGGGCCTTGAGGGTGTTATGCTAAGTGAAATAAATCAGATGGAAAACTTCAAATACTGTATGATCTCACTCATAGGTAGAAGATAAAAACAACAACAACAACTAGAAACAAAGACTAGATTGGTGGTTACCAGAGGGGAAGGGGAGAGGGAGGAGGCTGAAAGAGGTGACGGGGTGCATGTGTACCATGATGGATGGTAGTTAGTCTTTGGGTGGTGGACACGATGTAGTCTACACAGAAATTGAAATATGAGGATGAATACCTGAATTTTATATAATGTTGTGAACCAATGATACCTCAATAAAAAAAAAAAAAACAGAAAAGTCAACACTCATAGCTAAATGGAGATGTTCCAGTTCACTCCGTTTACTGGGATTTCATTTACATTGTCTTCTCCATTGGGTGTGGACTTCCATTTTCCTACCCCTTCAAATTCCTCTCACCCTTATCATCTAGCTCAGATTTCTCTGATACCATGAACATTTTCCTTGATCATTCAAGTCCTCTTTGAACTCCCTTTTCTTTGGCCAACTACACCATTTACATTTGAACCTTAAAAGGTAACATTTAAATACAGTTTCCTAACCCTCTATTTGGTGTTGTATGTTTGTGACACTATCTGAGCCTTGTGAACATTAATTATCTTATTAGATGCTGGAGAATAGAAAATTCATTCTTTTCTTCTGTTTTCACTCCTCAAGGTGTCAAGCTCAAGGTTAAGCATGCAATGTGCACTTAAAGTAGAATTTGGGAATATTATAAGTTTTTCAACTGAGAAATAAGCAGTTTCAACTCCCACAATTTACACACAAAGAAACTAAGTCTCAGGGAGGAAAAATGACTCCCAGTGAGTTAATGGCTGAGCTTAACTAGGTCTCCTCAATCCATTTCATTTTCTATATCATTTGTTGTCTGATTTATTTCTCTAATATCCAAGCATGCCCCAGACCCTCAAAAGTATTGATCACTTAACCCATTGTACTTCCACTTTTGTATAGCTTAAAAGAGATGTATCTCACCAACATATACTCTGGATGTCCTTCAGTCAATTAGTTAGTTAATGTTAGTTCATGAGTCCACATAGATGTCTCCTTTGTTGTGGAGGCAATAATGGAAAAACAGAAGGAGCTTTCAGCTTGGAATCTGAAGATCTGCCTTCATTTCTCTGTTTGCTCCTTACTAACCATATGAGCTTAGGCTCACTACTTCACTCCTCTGAACTTAGGTTTCTTCATCCATAAAACACAGTATAAATATCCTCCTTTAACAAAATACGGTAAAGTTTAGATGAGGTAATGTTTGCCCTTTGTTAACTGTGATGAGCTATAGAAATATCAAATATGGCTCTATTTACTATTATTAATAAACAATAATGAAGTATAAAAATATGAATACCAGTTAGGGAAGCAGCACCCTAAATTTGCTGCTTGAGCCTTTACTAAGCAAGCAAGGAGCCATCATCAATATGGGCGACAATTACATATACCTCCTTTCTTCTACTTATGTGTGTGCGAGACCCATAACTTAAAACACTTGCTGCTATTCAGCACAAAAACAAATAGCAAAGCAACTCTGGGCATGATGTATTTCAACAGCATAACTCAGACTTGCCACCATTCTGTTAAATTATGAATATCTATCACTTGATGGAGTCAGTGCTTTTATTTGAAGCGGGGAAGGAGGGAGTCAAAGAGGTTGGGGTTGGTGAAGGAAAAAAAAACACAAGAAGATGCAGTTGCTATAGCGATTAACAATGGGTATCCTTCGAACAGGGTTAGGGATGCTGATGCAGCTAAAACAAATGTTTGTGTTTGGCCACGGTGGAGACGGTGACAGATTATGGAGCCTTGGCCTTGAGCCTTGATGTAATCCAATTCTAAATAAATCATAAATCTAAGTGCAGACGGGTAAGGCAGGAAGAATACCAATTCAGGCTAAGCAGTAGCAAGCAAGCAGTGGTGGCCAGGATTGATTATGGGGTGTGAAGTAGGGAGGGATGGCAGGAGGAAGACCGTGACCAGCCTGCAAGGATGTACTTCTTTCTCTTCTAGCCTTTGCCACCCCCCGACTGAGCTGCCAGACCTCAGTAGTGCGAATGAGAGATCACTGCTGAATTAGCCACAAGGCCAGGCATTCTGCTGCCTCCTAAATTTTTTCGGATGAAGGGATTTTTCATCTTGAAAGGTGATGAATTGCTAATGTTTGGGCTAGTTTCATGAGTCTCTCACTTGGAAGGACCCAAAAGTCAGCCTGGAGAGTTTCTCACAGGCCTAAATGCTGCTTGGAGTATGAGAAGATGCTGTAGTTAAAACACTTGGATATGGAATAACCATTTACTTGTGTGAAGGGGTAACAGGAACAAAGACAATTGTTAATATATAATGTTGACATTCTTCCTCGTTTTCTGTTTCCTAAGAGAAAGAGAGAATGAATGAAGGGTGAAATGGAGAACCAAAATGCTAGCTTTATGTGTGTTGGAAAGGACAGGACTACTCTTGGAAGATAAGGAAGGATCTAGAAGGGTGTGTGCAGGGGTTGAGAACAGTATGAGCCATCATGGGCTAGGTGAGTATGAAAGAAGAATTTTAGCAAGTTTGGAGAGAGGAGGGGATATTTAACAATTGATGGAAAAGTTAAAAAGTTGAGATTTCAAGAAATTTTGTTGTATTTTAAAAATTGACTCCTCATCTGAAGAATTACAAATTTTTTGGATGTTAGAAAAGGATTCCTTACAAATGCAACATTGTACTAAAAGTGGAGTAGCCAGACATTATTTGGTTTCATTCTGGAATCCACATCTGGGATTTGGGATAAAAAGTGCAATATTCAGATTTAACTTAGATTAATTTATCACCCTGCAACTGAGCCAAGAGTGTCTTTTCTTAATCGCTGCCAAATTAATGGACCTGTGAACACATGGGATAGATGTTGACCTAACTTGAGCAACAGTGGTTCTGACAATGTCTCCTCCTTGTCAGATGAATACCATGGACTTGACTTAGGGTCAGAATTATGTTATTTGGGAAATACAGTTTAAAAGTAGATGTTCACTAAGCTGAGTAAGTGTAAAGAAGATTATTGTGAAGCAGTGGATGCTAAGATAGGAGTAGACATGCACGGGATTTATTGGGAGAGAAATGACTATGAAGGATAAAGGGGATGGAGCAGGAGAAGGCAGGGAGAGCCTTCAGATTGGGATGCAGGTCTGACACCAGGGAGGGAGGAGAGAAGGGAAGGAGGATAGGGTAGGAACAGTCTCAGATTGCAGTTGTTTAAGGAGGTTTCAAGAAGGGCCAAAATCACCCATTAAAGGAGTCCTACATCTCACAGGAATGGGCTGGCATTAGTACCTTCATTGTGCTCAATCATTGACTGGGATCATCCCATAGGAAGTGTGGTTGCAGAGGTGATGGATCCAGTGCTACAAAATTGGGGGCATCTGTCAATTAAGTTCCCACAGCAGGAGATTTGAGCCATGAGTTTCCACGGCTACCATAGTGAATTTTAGGCTAGATATATTTACTGTTTTACCCTGGCTCTTATGGATGTTCAGTATCTTAAAGAATTATAGACCTTGCCCAAAAGGGAGATGTGGTCAGTGACAGACATAATGGGCTAATTCAAGACTTTTTACTGGGCCAAATTTTTAAGACAAAATCCCTGAAAATTAAGCTCCAGCTCTGGGGTATTCCATCAAGCACACTTTGGAACCCATATTACAGGCTACAGTATGATAGCATTTTATGTGAATTTGAATTCTGCAAATTAGAAATATAGTCATATAAAATATCAATGTCTTACTTTATGCACAATATTTAACACTATGTGACTTGCGCAAATCAAAAACAATTCATCAAGAGCTTCATAATTTCAAAGTTGGCTCAATGAGTTATAATCTGTGTCTTTGATAGGGCTGCAGAGCAGCATGACTTTAGCTGTTAAACAGGAAGACCTCATACCCTGTGTCAGGATCAATCTTTAATTATGTGATATTTTTAAAGCTATGGTCCTTGTTTAAAAAAAAAATCCATGAATCTTCTTTTACTCCAAGTAACTTGATAATGTGTGGGGATAACTATAATGGCAGTGTGAGAAGAAAAAACAAACAAATGAAACATTGAGTTGTGAATAAAACTTGCAGTGAACCAAGAGGTGGAGGAAGGAGGAGAAATATGGCAATTAAGTGAGTCTATACGGTCCAGGAATGGGATATATTTATGCACTCTATGCAATCTATTTTGGCGGTGGAATGCCTGACTGAACCTCCTAGAAAGAGTGAAGAGGGGATGGAACATTTGTGTCTAGTTGATACTGCACATTGACAGGAAAGGGACTTATGAGCTGCATATTCTTCCAGACTAGAGGGACTCCTGCAGCTGATAATTGGGCATCAGGTGGTGAAAGATGGCTTGGAGGATCAGAAACTCTTAGATCAGGTCAGTGCAGTAGCAATTTATAGCCAATAGTTACAAAACTATTTCAGACTTCACCACATATATGAAATGTCTGAATTCTTGCTGTTAGTAAAGCTAATTAGAGAAAGGGAAAAAGGTGATTGTGATGTCTCCTTGGATCAAATCAAATAGCAGAACTCAGACTGAAACTCCAGATAATACATAAGAATCTGGAGATGCTACAGCCTCCTGAATTTAGATCCCCCAAAAAGTGACCCAGGTAGGCATAGATAAGTGGATTCAGCTCCATAAGCTGATGCTTCAGAGATGGCTGGAAGCTGCATCTCCTAAGTCACTTTGACTATGAGAAAATTGACTCCAATTGAGAATGTTCCCTGGAATACTGTAGACCCAAGCATGGAGGGAAAATTTCAGGGACAAACTGAAGATGAAGGGGAACATCAAGTGATCCACTGTAACTGTGGGACCACAAACTAAGTAGATAGTCTATCTTCCTTCCTTCTCAGGAGGAACACAACCAGGATTGGAACGTGACTGAATCTGCAAACTAACATGGTTGTTACTCTGGACTTGTCTAAGTTACTCACACCTAGGTTTGTTAGACACAACTTCAATGGATACAGTCAACATTCAGCCCTTAGAAGCTCCCACCAGACCCTGTAAGAGAATGAGAAGAAAGGTCGAGATGGAGGGTTCAGGCTGTGGATGGGAAGGATCTATGGTGGCACAAAGAGACATGTTCCTTTCTTTGAGAATGTTCTTGAAGATTTCACTGAAGTTTTATGATAAACTGTGAGTATTCAGAGGCTCTCTTCTTTACGGCCTTGTAAGAGAGGGATTAGTGGGTGAAATAAAGAACTGGAGGAAGAGGAGAGATCAACTGTTTTAAATTGAAAAGGGCAGAGGGATATTCTTAGGAGAAAATGACAGATCCATAGAAGAGCAGTAAAGTCCAGCATGGGCTAGATTTTGAAGAGTCTAGGACTTTTGAAAAGAGAAAACATTTAGGGAGCACCTGCCATTAATTGTAAGTATAAGAAAAATACATTGAGAACAATTATTCTCTGGAGCTTATCTTTCTCTTAGTATTATACTTGGCATCTAATTTTTAAACTTTATTAAAGATTTAAATGGCCTTTTTAATTTTCAAATATTTGTTCATATGAAATTAGAGTTTCTTCTGAATGTGACACTGGTGAGGCAGGTCCTAGAATATTCCAGCTTTATCTTGGTTATGCTGCTGTAGTGTATAGTTCAGCATCTACCTTTTTCCAATGAGAATTCTATTAAGTGCAAATTATCCAAATTTCATTCTTAACTGGAAATGTTAACTCTACATTAAGGAAAATTCAAAGTGTTGGAAAAGCAAGTCATCTGAATAAAGACTTAGAAAAAGATTGGAATGGAAATCGCAGGGGTTACCAGGGATTTAAAATCAGAGCCTCAGGGTTGGAAAGGGCATTGTAAAATCACTAAGTTCAACCTCCTAGCCAGTCAGATTTGCCTCCGAAATGAGTGTGACAGATGGCCACTTAGCCTTTGCTGGAACCTTTCCAGTGATGGAGAGCTCTCCACCTTGGCGACCAATTCTGTGTTTGGACAACTCTTATCATTATACTGTTTCTTGTATTTAACCCAAATTTTCTCTCCATGATTCACAATTGTTGGTCTTTTTTCTATCCTCTGGGTGCAGTAGAACATGGCTGAGAAGAGAGGTCCCATCATTTACTAGCTGTTGACTTCAAGCAAATTCTTAACATGAGTAAGAATCAATTTCTGCTCTTATACAATAGACAGGATAACATCTAAATCATAGGTTTATTTTGAGGATTAATATGATAATGTGTAGAGTGGATTCAACACAGTGCCTAACACATAATATGTTCCCCCAAAAGGTTAAAAAACCCTATCAATGTCACTAACAAAAATGTTACCAGAAAGTCAAGATTGATGCCAAAGGATTCCAGGTTATCTCTTTCCTGCTCACATTTTACCTTTCTGGCCTTATGTTGCTTTAAGTATTGAGTCTCCATCTTAGACTGAGTCTCTGACCCTCTAAATTCTGATTGTAGGTGTCTATGGCCTTGACTTAGCAATCTGGCTCTGACCACTTGAGTTTCCAAGATTTCTCTCTGTTTTAAATACTTTAAAACTCCAGTCCCTGATCTCTGTGCATATAACTCAAGCCTGGTAAGTGGACAACTCCTTCCTGCCTCCACTCTGTGTCTGGGTGGGTCATGAACAATCACAGTTCCAGGTGATCAGGGAGAAGGATTGAGACTTTCACGAGACGTGCATATCAAGAATGCCATATACTCTTCATGTTCTTCACAGATATGTCCTCAAACTTGTGCATACTTAAATCCAATATGAGGTCAATGGTTTGGTTTGCCTGGGTGGGGACTAGGGCTCAAATGCATCTGGGAGAAGAGTTAAACATCACCCAAATGCCCATGTATTTATTTCCACCCAAAGAGTTGCATGAGGCTATTTTGTTGTGGGGTCATGATAGACAAAGCCCAGGTCTCCCCGCAAGAAAGAAGTGGCTTCTCTGCGGCAGGAAGTGTTGTTAGCAAACGTGCTATAACTGTCCTCTCCTTAGAGTCTGCTTCAATTGTGGAGAGTCACCTTGCTGAGGTCACACTCTTCCTAGGGCAGCCCACATGCAGTGACTGACCAGGGTAGGGGTGTAAAGGCCTGACCATTTCAGCCCAATGTGGAAACTCTGATGGGCAAAACTCACTCCAGAGCTCCCTGCCATGGTGATGGAGGCTTTGTTGGGCCTACCTTGCAGTTCACCTTCTTCCTCTGCCCCATCCTGCTTCCATGTTTTTTCTTTCACAAATGTAAATCCCTAAGAAAGATCATGCTCCCCAAAATCTGTCTCAGCATCTGCGTCTGGAGAAGTCAAGAAGTGACAAGGGCTAAATGAATAAGGAGGGTTTTCCTTTTTTTTCAGTTTTGCTTCTTTTCCTCCAGAAGCATCTGGGAGAAGAGGACAATAGAGATGATGTATGTTCTTTCTGCTCTGTGAAGGAATTGGATTTGAACTCCTTAGAGAAAGAGTGGAAAGTGGAAGGAGTGGTGCTCAAGCAGAAATGGTAAGGCTCTGGACTAAGGCAACTCTGCTTCGAAGCCCATCTGATGAAGTTTGGATTGTGGGCATGTCCTTTCCCCCCACCATCTCACAGTGGACCAAGGTGCAGCTTGATCACTCCATGCACTTGGATAATCACTAGGCAAGGATGTTTGTGCCCAATGAAGTAGGGGCATTGAGAAGATACCTTGAAGAAGAGGGAGAACAAGTGGACTTTCTCCTAAACCCATGTGAAATATCACCACTCTGGTGATGGAGAAGCTGGGGGAATACAGCAGAGTGGGCTCAGAATAATTGGGATCTAGGCACTGAAATTATTGTTGTCCTATTTGTACACATTGATTTGTGAGGTGTGAGATATTTGGGTTGAAACTATAGGAATTAATGTGCTCTGTAAAGATGCGACATAATCGAAACCAAGTAAAAATAAGAACAACACTAACAAACTAATAGGTAGAATAAGTATATAAATGCCAAGAATCTATTGTTTCAATCAAATCTAGGGATTAGCAGTTTTCAACATCTCCCTGACAATTTTCTGAAATCATTTTGCCTTCCAGGAAATCATTTACAACTCTGCATCTATTGCCCCAAACTGACTTAGTTGAGGTTTACACAAGGCAAACACAAAGTTCAAAAGAAGACATCTATGAGACTCAAAAGAATGAAACTAAAGATCTATGGATTTCCAATCACTGAATACAGATTCCGTGTATTTCAAGTGTTACGATGTCATAGTGTAGTCTTATTTCAAATATTAGGAAACAATGTCTCCTCTGGAATCAGGAATCATTGCTAACCACTACAATAATAGTAGGGACACTGAAGAAGACTGTGTATTTTCTGCAAAGCCTGATTAAGTAAGCACAAGGACACAGAAATAAATGCATAGTGATCTGTTCTCTGCAAAGGGCCTGATATATTTAGATTTTCATTAAGATGGGCTAAAACACAAAATGTCTTCAGTTATCCAGGAAATGTAATTAACTACTTCCTAAGATTCCTACTTAATCAATGCTATTTTCCCCCACATTTGGTTAATTGAACTGTAAGCCTCTACTGTGGTCTAGGGTATGTGGATAATTTTGGTCAGCAATATCAGCAACATCCAAACTCAAGGTCATTTTTCCTTCTAAAATAACCTCCCTATTTTGGCCTCATCCTCTGTTTGAAATACACCTTTAGACAACAGCTTTAAAAACACATTTAAAAATCAAGGCAAAGAATGCTGAAGTAGTGAGATATTGATTGAAAAAAAATAAAAAGATTTTGGAGTCAGAAAGACTCAAATTTGAATTGCTTCTCTCTCAGGTAATAGCTAACCTTGGGGAAGTTATTTCTCAGTTTCTTTCTCTGTCAAATGGAGCTAATATTATTGATACTTCAAGTATTATTGTGAGAGACTAGAGGTAATGTTTGGATAGCACCAGACATACAGTAGATATGTAATAATTAGTTACTATCATTATTCTAATCTTTATTATTGCTATTATGTTTACTCTCAGTCTTCTAGATTGCAGTCAAATATGAAAAACATCTCACAATTTCATGCCTGTAAGTTGATCTCATGACACTCATAAAGTATTGGTATGTCCTTGTTTCAGGGTGGAGAACACCTGATTTGTACGGCCAAGACAAGCGAGATGGTTTGCAAAGCTCTTTCCATCCTGCTGATCAGCATCTCCTCAAATAAGTCTACATTGACCCTACCCAAGTGTTTCTGGGGACTTCACTGTAGGACCCTGGACCTTTGAGCCACTCATTTCAGGAGGTGCTGTCAATTGCATCTCTACCTGGCCAATGACAATGGTACAGTGAACCTTTCCTTCCTAGATGCCCCTACTCCTATCACTGAGCGGAGTGAGTTCATTTGTTTATTCCTTCATCTGTCAGCTCTCCTAAGGGCCATCTAAGTGCCCAGCTCCCTGCTGGTTGTTGGGGCACCCCAGTTACCAAGACATAGTATTCATCCTCAAAGAATGCACAAAGGAAGGTTGGAGACAATAGGATTCAACAAACAAAACTTTGTGTTTAAAAGACAGATTTTGAAGTCAGACAGACCCGCATTCTAATCCAGGTTTTGCTTTGATTTAGCTGTTTGATTTTGGCAAGTAATCTGACGGCTCCCAGACTCACATTTCCTGTCTTTAAAATGGGAACACTACTTACCTTGGGTTGTTGGGAGGACCTCATGAACTTATGCAAAGGAATGCTTAGAGCAGTGTTTTGTACATAGTAAGATTGTAGTAAATATTAACAGCAGTAGTAATAATGAAAAATGATGATAACAATAATTATTATTTGTGTTATTATCAGTTCAAAGTATGTGAAGCAGACAGCACAAGGATGGGGAATGTATTGAGAATTAAGGCAGGAGAAGTAGGCTAAGGCCAGAATATGAAGGGTTTTGCAGAGCCTGAGGGAGTAATGAAGGATCATTTCAGAATTTTATAAGGAGGAGTTTTAAATAGGAGACAGCAACTTGGCCCTCCACTTCTGAAGGATTGCTTGCCCCTGGGGTGGAATTTTAAGTGCCTGCAGGCCCAGGATTGGTCCATTGTCATGACCCACAGGTTCCCCCCTCCTTGATGTGTCATGAAAAATTAAAATAAGGACAGTTCAGTCAACAGAGTGCCTGTGAAATTAATGAACCCCTTCGCCTTCAACACCTGGTAATTATATCTTTCAATTAAACCAACTCTCTTGCTGTCTGCAATCTTATAAATTAACTCACAGCCTTACATCTTTCTAGGCAGCAAGGTCTTTTCAGGCCTCAAACCTAAGAGGCCAGAGATAAGAGTGAGGTCAGGGAAGGCAAATGTAGGGCATCATTCAGTTCTCTCCTGCTTGTCTCAGAAAGACTGGTCTCTTCCCTCTCAGCTCAACCAACAGAACCAAAAACATACATTTTTGTGTCACTGATAATCGGTTTAGTCTGTATTTGAGCATATCTCATGACTCGTTGAAAAGGGAGAATTGAATAATATCTGTTGTTGAATTTACTTCATGTGAATTTATTCATTCATTAAATTTTTCAGAGAAAGGAAATTTTCTAGAGATAGAAGAAATGATGCTCTGTGAGGCGTGGGCCATCTCTGCCATAATAAAGAAATTCAAACTATGATTTAAAAAACATTCAGTTCACATGTATATTCATTCATTCTTCATTTAGCAGACAATTTTTCAGTTTTAAATATGTGCAAAGTACTGAATATTATGATAAGAAAAGTATAGGAAGATTTAAGAGGATATAGTAGAGGTTCTTCAACTGATCTAGGGCTTAGCGACTCACCCCAAGAAGCGATATTTACACTGGGACCCACAGGGTTGAGAGAACAAGAATAAAGGTATTAGGAGAAGAATTACATTGTAGGCAGATGGTACATGAGAAGTTCACGGAACAGAGTTCAGTAGAGCTGGAGCTTAGAGTAAAATGGAGAGGTGATGTGATAAAATAAGAAAGGGTCACACTATGGAGGGTCTTGTAATGACATTTAGGAGTTTTGGATTTTATCTTAAAAGCTAAGAGAATCCATGTAAGCATATTAAGCAAAGAGTTTTTATGACCCCAATGGTCATGACATTTTTCATGTTATCCTTAAACGATCACTCTCCTTGCGATGTAAGGAAATGTCTCAAAGGCAGTAAGACTGGAAATAGAAAGACCAGTTAGAAGATTCTTGGGAAAATCCAAGAAGACTGGGATAGTGAGAGTGGCGATAGAGAGAAATATAGAGATTCACAGAGGAAGTGATTGATTGGATGTGTGTGGTAAGAAGAGGAAAATTTAAAAATGACTGAGTGGAATAAGTCAGATAGACAAAGACAAATACTGTATGATCTCACTTATATGTGGAATCTAAAAAAAATGAACTTAGAGAACAGATTGGTGGTTTCCAGAGGCAGGGGGTGGGGGAAATGGGTGAAAGTGATCAAAAAGTACAAATTTCCAGTTATAAGATAAGTAGGTCCTGAAGTGTAATGTGCAGCATGGTGACTATAGTTAACAATACTTTCTTGTATATTTGAAAGTTGCTAAAAGAGCAGAACTTAGAAAAAAATTGTAACTATGTTAGGTGATGGATGTTAACTAAACTTATTATGGCAATCATTTCACTATATATATATCTCAAATGATTATGATGTAATGATTTGTCTTAAACTTATGCAATGCTGTATGTCAGTTATATCTTAATACAACTGGACAAAAATTTAAAATACAAAATTAAATTTTAAAAATGACTACCATCTTCCTGGTTTGAGTAAATGAGTAGTTGCATACCATGTCAGCTCCTGAAAAAGGATCCCAAAAGTAAAGTTAACAAAGTTCCTTAGAAGACAGGTGGCTGTCACTTATTGCGGGTCTATCAAATGGATCATGAGTCTTCTTTGAAAATTTGCAAACTGAATCCAAGCATTGGAACTATTGAATGTAGACCTTAGTCTTATGTCCAGTAATATATAACATATATGAAGATATATGATTAACCCAAGGGATTTATACAGAAAATATAAATAGTATTTTCATAATCCTTACCTCCTTTTCTCACCCTAAACAATGCTCTAAACCTGAATCAGAGATGAGAAAACAGAAGAGTTTAAAGTGTTAAAGTGAATTGGTACACACAAGGTGTTAAATAGGGTCTTTTTCATTTGAGTCCCCGCTCTTTCTACAGGAACACAGAATTGGATCATCGGCTACAGATATTTAGGGAGCACCTACTATGTATGCAGATCTGCTATGACCTATGAAGTTTAGTTTTGTCAAAGCCATAATTTCATCAATTGATCAGTCTTCGAAGCTCAGGGGACAAAAACGCCCTTGAGAGGAAATATAGTTGTTTCTTTCATACTTCCTACAGTAATGGGAAACAGGCAAGTCTTCCTGGAGTCAGAATTCCAGAAAGCAGCATGTGTGGCTCTATAATCCCATCTTTGGAACATTGTGATGTAATTTGCTCTTATTGCTGGGACATTCCAGTGGCCCTATCTTTTCCTATCACTCATGGACTGACACAGAAAAATCTGATCTTCAGGCGACTGACCCCAACATCATTCCATATGTCTCCAGACCCTCCCTAACATTTTTCATTATTGCTTAACTCTCCAGCATTGTCTGAGCTCTAGTTTCCATATCTGGCCTCTGTCTCAGGAAAAGACTGCATCAGCCCAAGTTTTACAATCTCTTGAACTCCACTGTCAAATTAGATGGGAAACTCAACAAATGTTTTTACTGGACATTTTATAAACCAACACTTACTGGAGCAAAGTGTGGTAGTCCAGATTCTGGGCCCATCTTCTGGCTACTAGCCTAGATTAAAAATGATGGAAAGGAGGGGCCGCCCGGTGGCGCAGCGGTTTGGTTCGCGCTTGGCAGCCCGGGGTTCGTGAGTTCGGATCCCGGGCGGCCGCCGACGCACTGCCTGTCAGCCTCGCTGTGGCGGCGTCCCATATAAAGTGGAGAAAGATGGGCACGGATGTTAGCCCAGGGCCAATCTTCCTCAGCAAAAAGGGGAGGATTGGCGACGGATGTTAGCTCAGGGCTGGTCTTCCCCACAAAAAAAAAAAAAAAAAAAATGATGGAAAGGAACAGAAAGTGATCTGGAAAAATGAAAACAGATGATAATTCTCCAATCCTCTTTAAAATCAAAGGCTTTGAAATCAGCCATATCTGGGTTCAAATCCCACTTCTTAACCCTAAGACTATAGGCAATTTATCTAACTTGTCTGAGTCTCAGTTTTCCTATCTGCAAAATGTAGTTAATAAAGAGGATTCAACAAAATAATTACATGAAGCCCCTGATATAATATCTAGCACAGACTTAGCACCATAAATAGAAGCTGTTTTATTTCCTGTTTACCCACACTTTGATTTGATGATGTCTGCTAATATTTACTGCTTTTACCCTTAAAAATTAATTTGTGAATTATAGCAATTATGATGGCTTAATGATAAACTTTTACTGTTTTTTTTCTATGAGCTTAATAAGATAACAATATAATTGGCTCACAAATATTGAGTATACACTCTGTGCCAGGTACTGCACTAAATGTTTCACATGCATTCATCACTAGTACAGATTACAATAATCAGAGGACATGTAACTGCTATTATCCTTGCCCCCTTCTTTTTACAGATGAGGAAATTGGGTCTCAGAGACGTTAAGTGAATTATCTAAGATGGCAAAACTAAAAAGACAGAAAATAGGATTGAAAACCATAGCTGTTTGACTCAGCAAACTTATACTATACAAACTATTGTTCGTTTTTTAATATCTTTCAAAATAATACCATACTTTTCTTTAAAAATTTCTTCTAACTAGGACTTTTTACTAATTCAGACTTTACTGTTTTTTTTTTTTTTTTTTTTTTTTTTTTTTTTTTTGTATATTGGAGATTCCACATCCTTCAGTGAAATCAGTATGCATTCTGGAGAACACACAGATGAGGTCATTGTGAGGTTAGATCTTGTATGTCTTTCATAAGCCAGAGGAAATGGTTGTGTGGAGGGATTCTGGTTACTTGTTTCTCCATTTTTTCCTAAAGAAAGGTAGGCTCTGCATTTATTCTAGGACAATATCAGAACCTAGTTACCTTACAGAACACGTGTTTTGTTCAGCCATAGGTTTCAGAAGCAGATGGCATGTGCTAAACAGTGTACGAATGAATTAGCTCTGGGAATAACTTCTGCTCAGGGTATAAAAGAAATTAGGAGGCAAGCCAAATTAAAATTGGGCAGCAGGCCTGTGCAAAGTGGTACTCATGCCTCTTTTTCTTACTCTGTGTGTGTGTATGCATGTACTGAATACGCATGTGCACACACATGTGCATACACAAATAAATACGTCCATACCTATCCATCTTGTAAATCCACTCTGTACTCCAGTGAAGTCAAACAGTTTTTTCTTAACATTCAAGTTACTGGACTAATGGACATATTTGTAGGATTTCGGTTCTATTTGAATACACCTGATGGACGTAAGACCTGGAGAAATTCACTTAACATTTCTGGGTCAAATATCTGTCATGTGTAAAACAAGGCCATTGAGGAAGATTATCTTTGTTTCCTGTTATATCTAATGTTGTGAGCGTAGGATTCTATAAACCTAATACTACCTACAATTGCAGAATCACACTATGTTCACATAACTAATCTCCAACATTTCCTGATCCTCCAATCTACAAACAACTTTCATGTCTACACAGCTTTAGACCATTGGCTGGATCAATTAGCAGACTATAGTAGTGCACAATAAAAAAAATGGTCACAATTATTCATGATTTCTGTAACCACATCCTCAGCTATTTTACCCTGTTTCTTTACTGCTTAAATCTGAATTGGCCTTGTGATCTGTTTTGACCAAGAGATTGTCATGGAATTGACAAGGTATAAGTATCATAGCCTAGGTATCAAATGATTTTGTATATTTCTACCTCTTTCTCTGAAACCTGACAAGCTACCAGGAAAACAAGCTCAATATAATTTCCTGGAGGATAAGAGACAACGTGGAGCAGAATTGAGTCATTATAACTGAAGTCATCTGAGAAAAACCAATCCTCAAGCAGTATGGCAGCTGACCACAATTGCATGAGTGAGCTCAGATGAGACCAGAAAAACTTCTCAGATGAACCCAAACAAATTTTTAACCCACAGAAGTGTGAGCTAAATTAACATTTATTGTTTAAAGCCCTAATTTTTGGAGTGGTTTGTTACGCAGTAAAAGCCAGCTGATGCATGGAGCTTTCTACCTGACTTTTCTTTTAGGAAGATTTTCACACATAGAGTAAGACTGGGTTGGATTCCATTTCCCCAATAAATGCTACTCTTGTAATTTCAAGCTACATTGAACATTTTCATTCATTCATTGAACAAATGTTTCGTTACTATTCATTAGTATTTTTACTGGCTGGTGGTAAACTTTTGTCCTTCATCACATTAAATACTGCCTGCAATAGATTATCTGTTAGCATCTTACCATATTAGGCCATTTCCTGTATCACAGCAATTGGAAGGCTAAAATTTCCTAGACTTTTTTGTCAACCCATTCTAATTTAGGTTTTTACCAGTGAGAAGTACTGGCAAGGTATTTGGAAGGTGAAAAAGAAAAAGAAGCCATTCTCACTCTGGCAGCAGATGATGCTGGGCTTAAATAGAAGGCAGATGTGATATTTTGTCAGTGGCTCGTATACATTCACCTGTAAATAACTTATGCCAATGCTTCTAGCAGCTGATATAATTGGCAGAAATTATCTGAGATTCCTGTACTTCCTGAATTTCCAAGCAGTATCAGCATCTTCTCTGACCTTTTCTACCTCTATCCCTCCAAAAGTCTTGTAAGAATTTAATTCCCTGAATTAAATTCCTTCCTGTTTGAAATATCTAGATTGGTTTCCACTATCCACACTGAACTTTGAGAGGCTTTTCAATACATACTTTTTTCTTTTACATAATTAAATTACTTAGAGCTAATATCGGTTGAGTAATTATAAGTAATACAGTCATCCCTCTTAAAAAAAATAGATAGATTGAGATCCAGAGAAATGAAATGACTTATCCAAGTCAATCATGATTTACTATTAGAACTGAGATTGCTATGGCCGTAGATTAGCATCATCAAACCTGCAAATTTCCAATCTAGAAGAAAACATAGAGTCAGATGTTTATTTACTAACAGATGAGGCTCTGTGGGGGAAAATACAGGAATGCTAAGGTCAAAAGAAGGGTGCAGTAAGAGTGTAGGCCTTCCAAGTCACCCAATCTCACTTTAAGCAGAGCAGCAGCATTTTAATCTACTGTATGTATATGGCTTCCTTTTAGTATTTCATTCAAAGATAGGTAAAATGGATTAAAATACTTTTCAAACTATTGTATTGATTGGGTAATCTATCGCTTGTGATATTAGAAATGATTACTTGATAAGACAAATAAAGATGCTATACAAATTTGTGTGCATATGTTTAAGTAGATATATATTTTTATTTACTTAAGGTAAATATGTAGACGTTGAATATCTGGATCTTGTAGTAAGCACGTGTTTAACTTTGTGAAAAACTATAAAACTGTTTCCAAGGTAGTTATACTATTTTACATCCCATCAATATTTTATGGGAGCTACAGTTGCTTCACATACTCACCAATACTTAGCATTATCACTCTTTTTAGTTTTAGCCATACTAATGGGTTGTTAATGGTATCTCATTAAAAAAAAAAAAAACAACTAAAAACCATACTTCACTCAGATTCCTTAGTTTTCACCTAATTCCTCTTTTTGCATATGTTCTAGGATCCATTTCACGATACCACATTAAATTTTGTCATCATATCACCTTAGACTCATCTTGGAAGTATTAGTTCCTCAGACTTTGTTTTTGACCTTGACAGTTTTGAATACTGGTCAGGAATTTTGTAGAATCTTCTTCAGTTGGGATTTGTCTGGTGTTTCCAAGATTACTTGAAATGGCAATTCATGATTAGAGTGGAATGATGGGTTTTGAGTTGGAAGACCACAGGGGCAAAGCATCATTCTCACCCTATCATATCAAGAGTACATACCACCAGCACGATTTATCACTATTGATGTTAACCTTGACCACCTGGCTGAGGTAGTTTTCTTCATGGTGAAGTTATCCCCCCCCCCCCCAATTTAATACTGTACTCTCAGGAAGGAAAGCGTTGTGTGCAGCCTGTACTTAAGGAGATGGGAGTTATGCGCTACCACCTAGAAGGTGGAGTACCTACATAAATTATTTTGCATTCTTCTGCATAGAAAGTTTGTTTATTACCTCCTATTTATTCAATCAGTTACTTATAGCTGTATGGGCTTAAGAACATTGATTTTATGCTTTGGGTTATAATCCAACACTAACTTAGTTGTTGCTCAGGCTGTTTTAGCTTTGACCTTTGGGAACTCTTTCAGTGAGCTTCTGTGTCCCTTCGACATATACCCAACATTGTGCTTTTGGAGGGGGGGGGGTCTTCCTTATTTTCTGGCACTACAATATTTTACCTTCAATTATTCCTTCAATAATGCTCTTCTTTTCTTTATGTAGATCCAATTTTCTGACCTATATCATTTTCTTTTTCTCTGAAAAACTAATTTTAAATTTTCTTGGATTGCTAGTCTGCTGGTGATATATTCCCTCAGTTTTTATTTATCTAAGAATGCCTTTATTTCTCCTTCACTCTTGAAGAAGAATTCCACTGGATATATAATTCTAAATATGTGCTTTTTTTTTCCTTTAAGCACTTTAAATATTTTACTCTGCTCTATTCTTGATTGCATGGTTTCTTACAAGAAGTTCGCTGTACTTTTTATCCTTGTAACTATATAGGTATGGTGCTTTTTTTCAGGATTTTCTCTTTGTCTTTGATTTTCTGCTGATTGAATATTTAGTATTGTGATTTATAATACAAAATATATGTATTTGGTTTTTGCCCAGTTCCTGATCACAAAGCTCCTAGAACCCTTGGAATTTCCCAAGTGATGAGAGTGGTAAAGGTTTCTTTTGTTATGCTAATAAGATGAGTTTTGGAAGGCCCTTAGATCACCTAAGGATGGGGGTTGGTTGCCAGGACAGCCAATCATGTGATTAGAGGGTTGGAACTTCTAATTCCATCCCCTAGTCTCTGGGAAGGGAAGAGAGTCTGGAGATTGTGTTCAATCACCAATGGCCAATGATTTAATCAATCATGTCTATGTAATAAAGCATCCATAAAAACTAAAAAAAATGGGTTCAAAGAGCTTCGAGGTTGATGAACATGTGGAGATTTGGGGACAGTGGCACACTTGGAGACAGCATTGGAAACTCCATCCCTTTTCCCCAAACCTTGCCCTATGTATCTCTTCCATCTGGCTCTTCCTGTGTTATATCTGTTTATAATAGACTCATAATCTAGTGAGTAAAATATTTCTCTGAGTTCTGTGAGCCACTCTAGCAAATGAATCAACCCAAGGAGGAGGTAGTCGGAACCTCTGATTGATAGCCGGTCAGTCAGAAGTACAAGTAAGAACCTGGGCTTGAGACTGGAGTCTAAAGTCTAACAAGCTGGTGGTGGACACCTCCAATCTTTAGCTGATTGGTCAGAGGCCCAGGTGACAACCTGGGCTTGCAATTGACATCTGAATTGGGGGCGGGGGCAGTCTTGTAGGACTGAGCGTTTACCCTGTGGAATCTGACACTATTTCTAGGTAGATAGTGTCAGAATTGAGTCAAATTGGAGGACACCCAGCTGGTGTCCTGAGAACTTCTTGGGGGTGTGGGAGAAAACCCCTCCCATGTTGGAATTGGTACCAGGACACCCCTTTAAATATGATATACCTAGGTGTGAGTGTTTGGGATTTTATTCTGCTATATTTTCTCTGAGCTTCCTAGATTTGTGGTTTGCTGCCTATAATTAATTTTGCAAATTTCTCAGACATTATTCCTTCAAATATTTCTTCTGCTTCTTTCTCTCTGCCTTTTCTTTCTGGTAATTCAATTATGCATATGTTACACTTTTTGAAGTTGTCATACAGTTCTTCCATGTTCTGTCAGGGTTTGTTTTGTTGTTGTCATTCTTTTTTCTCTTTGTAATTCAGTTTGGGAAGTTTTTTTGACTTATCTTCAAGCTCATTGATTCTTTCCTCAGCTGTGTTGAGTTTACGGATAAGTCCTTCAAAGCCTTTCTTCATTTATGTTACAATGTGTTTGATTTCTAGCATCTCCTCTAGATTCCTTCTTAGAGTTTCCATCTTTTGATTACATTACCACCTGTTCTTGCATGTCATCTACTTTTGCCACTAGAACTCTTCACATATTAATCATAGTTATTTTAAATTCCCTCTCTGACAATTCCAACATCTGTGTTAGACCTGAGCACCACTGTGATGCTTGCTGTCTCTTCAAACTGTTTTTCTTGTGGCTTTTAATATGACCTTTAATTTTTTGTTTAAAGCCAAACATGTTGTCTCAGGTAAAAAGAAACTGAAGCAAGTAGGCCTTCTGTGTGATTGTTTATGATAATTTACTTGGAGTTAATCTCTGTTTAAGTATTTGTATAGCTGCAGATCCCAGAGGCTTCAAATTCCTCTATTGTCTTTTCTTCTTTCTCCCCTATTGACTTTTGGCTCCTCTACATACTTCTCAGAGAAAATCTTTGTCTTACTGCTCTTTCTGCTGTAATCCATTGATATTATTCTGAAGCCTTGCTTGAGTGGTTTTAAGGCGTGGATAAGGGGGAGTTTTCTATAATCTTCTGACTAAATCTCGGTATTTTCATGACTGTGCTCAGATATGTGGCCTTCACAACTGTTTGTCCACTGGTATAGCTCTTTCTTCCCCTTCCATTGCTCCACATTCCCTACCCTGGGAGAGGCATTCCCAATATATTTCCATGTAGCCTTGACCCTGTTTACTATGTTTTTCTCCATCTTGTGAGACAGGAAGACTAGAGAGGGCTGGAGTGGGAGGAATGCTTTTCCCTGTCTATGATAAGGCTCTCACAAAATCTTTCCCCCTGTAGAGTAAGCCTTTGTTGTGGAGAAAGCGATGAGTGGATTTCACAGTGATTAATCTTTCTCTCCCCCTGCCAGAGCCATGAAAAGATCTTTCTCACATTTTCACCCTGAGAACCTGATGGGGTTTTCTCAAGGTAAAGCCACCTAATGTATGGGGATGCCCCTAATATAGTAGTAACCAGGAGTTTCTCACTCTCCTGCTCATCCATACTGTCTCCAGCTACTCATAAAAATTACCATTTATGCATTCCTGCCAGGTTATGGCTCCAGCAACTTCCGCTCCAGGTAAGCAGACCCTGGTTATCTCTCTCCATCTGAGCCTGTTTCTCCAGATTTCAGGGTGGAGGTTTACCCTGCAACCTCCATTGTCTGTTGAATCCAACAAAAGTCTTTGATTTTCAGTTTGACCACATTTATCTTGTAAGAATAAGAGTGTTGACTTCCAAGCTCTTTACATATTGGAGTTGAAATTGAAAGTCTCCCTTCACTATGGCTTTAAATTGCATTTCACAGAAAGGTACTTTTATATTTTTAAGGTATGTGCTGTGTTGGGTCTGTGAAATTTTTTGTTATTCTTCCCTGCCCCTTTTTGTTGCTAAATGCTACCAATGGCATGTAATTTCAGTGAGGTTTGATGGCACAAGTGCACTTTAATTGCAGATCTATCCCTGATATCCAACATTGTGCATGGATGTGCTTGATAAATCTATATTAGATGAATGAACTAAATCTAGAGAAAGAAAAGTATCTATTATTAAACTCAAAGTCCTAGTGAGGGAAGAGCAAATCTTTAGAATCAAAAATCTTATAAGGGGGTACTGACTGGAATACTAACAACAGTGATGCAAATAGTTGCACTCTTTGAGCATTTATTATGTGAAAGTCACCACGAAAGAGTTGTAATACATTAACTCAATTAGTACTAACAAAACCCCTTCATACACTTGAGGAAAGTGAAGTCTAGAGAAGTTAACTGAACTGCCTAGGATTTTACAGCCAGTTAATATCAGAACCAGATTTCAATCCCAATTCTGACTTTCTTACCAACTCTGCCCTTAACCACTACCCCAGATAACAGTGTTTCTGCTACCCGTTGGTAGTGGCAAATTCGCAGTAATAAGTCATTAAAAGAATATTACGTGAACCAGCTGAAGACTTTAAGACCAAAGAACTAGATTAGAATCAGACTGTACCATATAACAGCTCTGTGAAATTATACAATTAGCCTTCAACTTGTTGAATCTCAAAGTTTCATCTGGAAAAAAATAAGAGAAATAACAGTTTTTATGTTCCTATTAGGATTAAATGTAATTTATGCATTTAATTGGTAGTAGTAATTTTTTCTTTTATTTCTTATAAGGGCATAGGGAAAATGAAAATCAGTAAGATTTTCTACCCTTGCTATAAACATTTCATTTCCTTATTTTTTTTCTCTGACCTATTTTGGTTAGTCTCCTAGGAATATGGTCCCTGAGACACCAAATTCTATCTGGTTGGCGAAAGAGAAAGGAATGAAATTTATTGATGTTAAACCTATATTGATCCCATAACTTGACTGGATGATCTTGAAGTAACTTATTGGCCCTTGAGGCCCATCCTTATCAGGCACAGAATTTGTTCTTAAGTAGAGAGAACATTTTGATAATACAAAGTTGCAGTGGATAAAACATAATCATCATATTTAACTGCAGGTTAGGAGTGGTCACATGGGGCAGCTCAGTGTAGTGTTTAACAGTGTGAACTCTGGAACAAGATGAATACACATCAGCATTACCATTTCCTTATGTGGAAAATTGGGATTAAAGGCAATTATCTACATGAAAACGTTTTTATAAATTTATATATTTATTCAGCAAATACTGATGAGTCCTCTTCTAGGAAATCAACATAAAGCAATGAACAAAGCATACAAAAATCTCTACGGTCAGGAGAGGAGGAAAATGAAGTTCATAAGCTCAGCTGTTAGTAGGTTGATGGATATAGGGGTGGGATTTTATGGACATTCCTTAATTCCTTTGTGTGATTGTGGCACAAAGTAAATGTTTCAAGGAACTCTAATAGGTAGGATAATTTATGCTAGCTTCTATAAAAAACAGCTCCAAAACTTTAGTAATTTAACACAACAAAAGTTGCTTTCTTGCTCACAATACATTCCGACATGTCAGGTGAGTATGGGAGTTTCGGGGAAAAGGCTCTGATCCATAACGTCATTAAGAAACCAAGAGCTGATAGAGGGACTTTAATCTTCCGTGCATGGCACCAGAGATTCACCTGAGCCTTTATATCCCTCCAGCTGATAGGGAACAAGACAGAGCAGAAGATCGTGCAGGACATTTTATGAGCATCCCTGGATGGGACAGTGTGAAATCACATGGCCCCAGTTAACTCAGGTAAATTTGAGAAATGTAGTTTTGCTTGTGCCCAAAAGGAAAATGAAACAGGTTTGGTAAATTCATAGCATTGTCTGTATCTCAGGAACCAAATGGAATAATGTTTGTATAGCACCTGGCACCGCCTGGCACATAATAAAACTTCAGTAAATGGTAGCTGTTACTACTACTGGGACTTTAATTTGTTAGAATGTAACACGCTTATACTGAATTCAGGTAATTACAGAATAGAACATTTTGTTCTGTGTCAACCCATTTGATTATAAAAATAGCAACGTCATATTACATTTGCATTACATTTTATTGTTTATGAAGCACTTACATAGATATGATCTCATTTTGTTTTCATTTTTTCTTCTCAGTACCCTATAAAATAGGTAGATAATATTCCTATTTTAAATATGACCAAACAGGCTCAGAGAGTGATATTAGGGCCAAGGAATTACAGCTAATATGTGGTAGAGACAGGATTCAAATCCACATTGTTTTATTCTAAGGTCAAAGTTTATCTCATTATACCATGCTGCCCAAATCACTGAAATCTACAACTGTTCTCTATCGTTGAAGATTTGACTATGATGCCAGCAAAAGTTGGTCTATCTGTGAATTCCCACATTTTTTCTTTCTTATGATCATGAAGTTCCTAAGAGTTCATTTCTTATTTCAGGAAGATGCACAGTTCTAAAGAAATTAACTGCTCATTTACCTTTAAAATGTTGGGTACCGTATATTAAGAAGGACTTTGAAAAACTGGATCAGGTCCAGAAAAGAAAAAATACAAATGTGAGAAGATCTGACAACAATATTAAATAAGTAACTTGTGGTAAACTGTATATATTTATGTGGTAGAATAAAAAATCAAAGAGACTCAGATATTGCATTCAAATATTTGAAGGATTCCAGATGAGGGTGCAGTGCCCTCCCCAGAGTTACAATCATTTTTACATTCTAGATCTATGAATCATTTAAGGATATGTTTTCCATCTTTAAATCCCTACTGCTTGGTACAGTGCCTGGCACAGAGCAGGGTGTCAGAAAATGTTGGGAGGTGGGCTGAGTATATTTTCAATGTGTAGAATAAAGCCATGTGTTAGACATGGCACAGCTGCAAATGTCAGCTCCAAGTAAAGAGATGTTGAACTAAAGGTGCTGTATGATAATGAGACAGAGTAGCTTATGAGGTAGTGAGCTCTCCTTCTCTGAAAGTCAGTACACTTGAACAATTCTCCATAATTCTTGTATGACGTGGACAATTGCAAATCAATCTCTCAAACCCTTTCAACTCTAAGATTCTCTCCACATTTTGACACAAACAGTGTCATTTTATGAAAGATGCATGGATAGCCATGTGGAATGTGATTCTTCCTTCATGCATCCACACCTGAGGTGGTCAACAGCATCCGACAAACTTCTCTTGAGAAAAACAAGAAATCTTTCATCAGACCTTCCTAGATTTTCTTATTATTAGCTTCTTATGTTCGATCTTTGTGCTCCATTTTCTCTTTCTCACCACATACAGCCTCATTTCCCCCATGGAGCCATCTAATTATTTCTTGAATGTCCCCAGTGTTTCTCCATATACGTTCTTGTCCTTAAAGACATCTCCTGTTAGGTCTTCTCACATTGTTATGATTCTCCGTGTGACAAAACATCTTTCCATTCCATTTTGAATGAATATTTGCTAAATTACTCATGTTCACACTTTCACTTCTTTACTGCTGCATTCCCACATAGGTGAGAATAAAATTTTCTCTGGATGTATCTAAGCCACTGTCAATTAAAATGCACCTTCTCTGGCTACATATTGCCATTAATAATAATCTATTGGCTTTCAATGGCAGTTATATAACATTTTCCAAATAGCCTCCATATGTATTATCTTACTTCCCTTCAATAGTCCTTGAGTCATACAAGATAAGTCTAATTATTCCCATTTGACAGATAAAAAATCTGAAGCAGAGAAAGGTTAAATGATTAATCCAAAGTAACCCAGCTCATTACTGGAAATTTCAGAGACAGAATCTACATCTTACTATTTCTGCCCTGTGTCTTCTCCAGCTGCATGCTACTTTCTGGGTTTGCTCTCTTTTCATCTCCATGCTACCTGTTGTCATGACATGCCTCTGCTTACTCTTTAGTAAAGATTTTTCTTTCTTTTCTTTCCTTCTCCTGTCATCCTTTGAGTTGGGAGACACTGTATATTGATAGGTGAATGGAAACACTGAGGTAAACGTGACACCCTGCTTGAGAATCTGGGCATCTCTGTTACAAGTTTTGGCTTTAATGAAAACAGTTTTTTTTTATCCTCACTAAATGATGGATGAAATTTTCATCCTAGGTATCAGAATTATGCCTCAGACATAGTGGGGAAGGATAAAATTGGTAGCCCCTGGAGTAAGGGTGTATTGATGAAGATGATCCTTAGATACTCCCTACAGTTACCTCCTATTTATTTCATGAAACTTCACAAGCTAAAATGTATACCTACTCTTAGAGTATAGCCATAACACATGCTGTGGATCCTTAGAAGGAAATGCATCAAACTCGTACACTGAGGAACAGGATCTGACTCAAGTAACATGGCCACTTTAGTGCCTGGGGGATGGCATCATGGATTAGGCTGGCAGAAAATATGCGATACAGCTGATAAAGGGCAATAGTGTCAGCAAGACCTGTTGTGCTGTCCATGGTTCTGACTGAGCATCAACCCGGGCATTCGACCTGTGGTCTTAAATTCTATTCATTGATGGAACCACAGCTAACTTTTCTACTGATTGTCTTGACACTTGCTTATAATAACTCCTCAAACATCCAAATAAATTAAACCCTTTGTGATTCCACTATTTGTGACAAAACCTTTAATTTAGTTTCTGATTCAAATCTTCTTTGTCTAGACAGGCCTATTGTTTAAAACTTGAGCTACTTGTACTCCTCTTCAGCCCTAACTTGAGCATATCTCTTGACTGAGCAATTTTATAATTTGGAGAACAATCGCTTGGTACCTACCATGTGCCCAACATAATGCTCGGGGTTGAAGGTCTCATCCCCATCCACTGCCTCCTTATACAAAATGAAGCACAGCAGATTCAAGATGAGCTTTTGTTGTGCTGCTTAAGATTCTCCAAGGTGAATAGTTTGGAAACTCAAAACCATGATGATTCATAGACGTTCTAGGCTGAAATAAGCTTTTATTTATTATCCTCTTCTGTGCACTTACACATAGACTTATCTCTTAAAATAACCATGAGGCAGGATAATGGAGATGAGAACACAGAATTTGGACTCAGACAAATAGCATCCTAGGTATCAATTCTGGATCAACTCCTCATTATCCTTGTAACCTTTGGCAATTTTGCCTTCTGATGCCTCAATTTCCTTCTTTGTAAAATAGCTATACAATACTCACTTTGTAATGCTTTGTGACAGTTAAATGTAGTAATTGATGGAAAGTGCATAGTGCAGAGTCAGGCATATAGTAAGTGCCCAACAAATGGTAAAATATTATTTATATGACCCCTTTACTATTTTTGTCTTCAGATAGTCATAGCCACTTTAATATTCATAGTACACAGTCATTGTGTATTTTATTATTTCCCTTGCATTTTACATTTAGAATCTTATTTCCCTCTCCTGATGGGGACCTATAAATTTTCTATTCAAGAATTTCCTTCCAATATACTTTCATATATTTATTTATATATATGAAAGTCTGAAAATACATGGTTTGTCAAGTGGGTGTATGAAATTTAAATTATAACAAATTGTATTATATTGTAAATATTGCTTTCATAGTTTTTTTCCCTAACATCATATTCTGGGGAACAAACTACATCATCATATATAGATACAGTTCAGTCCTTCCTATTGCTGCATAGTATAATCTTAGGTATGTGTTTCACTTTATTAATCTGCTCTCTTACTGATAGACCATAGACTGCACCCAACTCTTTACTCCCACATGTGAAAGAAGGGCGGTGTACAACAGAATACATGGCTCTTCATGTACCTGTCAAAGCTTCTCTGGGACCTATACATAAAAGCACAATTGCTATATTTTAGAATGTGGACAAAACTAATGGGATACATGGAACATGATTTTTTTCCAAAGTGGCTTGTTAGCTTCTGTCCTATCAGCAATTCATGAGGGTTCCCATTTTGATCTCTCAACACAAGCATGTGGGATCAGTTTTTCTAATTCTTGCCATTCTTATTGTGTAAAATCACATCTTGTTACTGTTGTAATTTGCATTACTCTGACCAGTATTGAAGTTGAGCATCTCTTCAAAGTAAGTCATCTTTCAAGTTTTTCCTGATATGCTATTCAAATAATTAGTGCATTATTCTTTTGGGTTTTATAGCTTTTTCTTGTTTTGCAAAAATTCTAATTAATTCTTTGTCAGTTATTAATTCAGTAATTATCTTCTCTGAGTCTGGCACCTGTCTGTTAACTTTGTCTGTGCTGTCTTTTGTTAAGCAGTTATATTTAATCTTTTTGTTTGTGTGTGTGAGGAAGACCAGCCCTGAGCTAACATCCATTGCCAATCCTCCTCTTTTTTGCTGAGGAAGACCAGCCCTGAGCTAACATCCATTGCCAATCCTCCTCTTTTTTGCTGAGGAAGACTGGCCCTGGGCTAACATCCGTGCCCATCTTCCTCTACTTTATATGGGATGCTGCCACGGCTTGGCTGACAAGCAGTGCATCGGCAGGCGCCTGGGATCTGAACCCGCGAACCCGGGGCTGCCAGGCGCGAACTAAACTGTTGCGCCACTGGGCAGCCCCAGTTATATTGAATCTTGATGTATTAAAATCCATTAATGTTTTCCTTTGTGATTTTTGCATCTCGATTTTAGTAATGCTTTCTAATCTTAAGGTCATAACGATACCCTCCTTTTAAACTTTTATTACTTTATTCTTCCCATTAGGAATTTAATCCATCTGGAGTTCATCCTTGTATAGTATGTAATGTAAAATCATGCTACCTTTTTACACTGTTAAGGTCATTGGCTTTGTGTCACCTGGTTGTAGAAAGATGTGCATGGCAGACAGTATTGAGGGATAGGCTATCCATCATGTACGGGTAAAATTTCTTTCTATAACTTAATCTAACTATGATTGAATTCTGATATCCAAATGGCTTTCACAATCTCAGGGTTTTCTTTATAATTTTTAGTACATTCTTATTCCTTACCAATTATGTGGCTAAAAAGAGCTTTGACCTGAAAGTCAGAAATCTAGTGCTCTGCATCATCTGGGCCACTAGTTGTCTTTTCTTTTCTTTTTTCTAAGTTAGGACACATATGCACGTACACACATGCACACAGAAACACATTTATGATGCAGTATAAAGGAGCAGATGAGAACACAGATTTTTAGAATCAGAAAAATAAAGACTCAGGTTTTAATTCTGATCCATACTAACTTTGGGCAACTATGCCTCTTGGACCTCAAATTTCTCATCAGCAAAATAGCTATGAAATACTTACAATGTTTTGTGACAGTTGGATAGGCTTTATTTATTTATTATTGAACTTGTCTTTTCTCTTCAGATAACTTTTGTTATCAGGGACCGTATCAGACTTTTTCATCATTGTTTTCCCTGTACCTGTCACAATGCCCGGCTCTTAGTAGGTTTTCAATATTTATTGGTTGAATCATAAGGAATAGGCTCAGATTCTAGACTATATTTATTTAAAATATTTTTCTTCTGATTTTCCATTTACTATGAATACTAGCTAACATGTATAGAGCCTAAACTATGCAACATACACTGTTCTACAGGCTTTGCATACTTAATTTGTTCTGGTAGCAACCCTCTGACACTGGTGCCAATAATAACCCCATTTTACAGATAAGGAAACTAAGGCAAAGAGATTAGATAAGTTGCCCAAGGTTTCACAACTAGCAAATGGCAAATCCCATATTGAACCCAGACACTTCGGCCTCCAAGGTTTCTGTTTGTCAGCATTGCACTTGGCTGCTTCTCTTGAGAGTCTGAATACATCTACAGAATTATTGAGGACCTGGAAGTTGAGTTTGAATACCAGGTCTGCCTCCCATTTACTGTGTGATCATAAACAACTGCCTTAACCTTAATAAGCCTTCGTTTTATTTTCTGCAAAATAGAAAAACAAATCGTCCAGTCTCATGGAGTTCGTGTGAGGTCTATGTGAGATAATCCACATGAGGCACTGAGTACAATGCCTGGCACATAAGCATCTAACACATATTTTTAATACTAGCATTATTATACCTGTATATGTATTTTATTTTGCCTGTAATTGAAAATAGTTAAATAAAATATTTCACATTTTTAGCAATTAAAAAGCACAAGGCACATTCAAAATGTAGCATGATACATTACTTCATAGAAATTTCGGATTTGTTACATGATATATTTTGAGAAATATCCCTATATCACCATCTCCACTCTGAATATGTCACTGAATATATATACCTCTAATGTATTGATATCTGAATATATTGGTATCTAAGAAAAGACCACTTAACCTCTCGAGAACTTTATAAAGGACAGGAGTAAATCAGATTATCTTTTTGTCTTTTTCTGACTCTGACCATCTATAAGCCTGTAATGTGGAAACACAGATCAGCTTATCTTGGTGAGAGTTGTCTAGGGTTAATGGACGATGGTCTTGAACTATTTTAATTCTATTTTTACTGTTATAAGAGTATATATCAATATCCCTCCATGCTGCCTCTTTCTCCTCTTCCCCACCATTCTGACCAAGGTCATCTAGCTCTCTTTGAAGGCCCTAGCCTCCCGCCACTGGTTTAATGGCTGTTGCAAGCAGAGAGCGAGTTAGGAATGTGACGTGTCTGTCAGCCACTAAAAGCCTGTGAATTAGTGTTTCCTGCCCCTGTCTGTCAGGAAGCATACTTTTATGGAGAAATGGCTTATCCTTGTGAAAGGGCTGACCTGCCACTAATCTGCTTTGCTATGCTAGGCTCAGCATGCCGCCCTCATGACCCCCAGAGAGATGTCCTATTTGCTCCAGACAGGGCTCTCTCAGGTTCCTGTGTCATATTCAGGCTTCTCCAAAGTCAGAGGAGGTTTTGAAAAGGAAGGTTATTCTCAATTTCAAAACTGATCTGAATTTTGTATTAAAGGACATCCTTAATGTGCTTGCACTCGGGTACCTTGAATCTCCCCACTTTTCTTGCCTTCATTCTTCCTGCTTCCTTCATCAGCTTTACTTTGGGGCACTACGAGTCTCTGTACTCTCCCTGGAAGTGGTGAAGAACATGTCTGCTCTTATTGCTTTGTGCCATTATGTCCCCTTGGTAGTAGATGCTCTACAAGTCATTTGCACTCCAAATTATGACTTCAATTTACGGCAGGATGGGATTCTGTCTCTTATAAAGAAATTTCAGGAATCATCGAGCACCTGCAAAGAGTACTATTTTGGGAGGAGACTGCTGATTATTTGACAGATGACTAGCTAGCACATCATTGTCTGCAGTCATGCAAAATTCTATAGAACCTTGTACAATAGTGAGTAGTTTTGCAAGCATTATCCTATCATTTTCTCAATCTAATCTCAGGCAATCTTTTGTTTCTTGAGAAATACTTGAAAAGTTTTGCTTTCCCCACTTTACAGATTTATAAACTGAGGCTCAGAGAGGGGAAGTGACTTAGTTCATAAGTGATAGGTACAAGGATGTGATTCCAAGTCTTCAGCTACCCAGCCTGGTGTTCTTTATTTCTACAGCACAGCATGTTTGACAAACTTGGCCAGAGTGTGTGTTACCTTGTGCCCCTCAAGCTGACTATCTCTTAGGCAATTATTACAAGTACTAGGAAAGTAGGAATCGGTCATCCTAGAAGCAAGTATCTTAAGCTCTTGCTCTGTCTTGGGGGATTGTTTGTACTGCTGGAAGCAGGATACAATACTTAAGAATTAACATTTCCTAAGAAAGATCTCAGACTATTTTCAACCCAAGTGTAGATGTCGCTCTAGGGAGAAGAAGCAATAAGACCAGACGTGAGAAAGCATTGTGCTGGACAAGGTGTTGAATCAGTCCATGGGTTAGAGACCTCTAAAAGCAGAGTGAGCAGAGTCACCCTCTCACAAGAGCCTGCAGGTTGTGCATTAATGTGATAGGGGAGTGACGTAAAGGCAACCAACACCATGCATTTAACTCATATAAAGTTTCACCAGTGGCAAGCCACTCTTTTGTCTTAGGCCAAACAGTGCTGAGATAAATCCTTTCACAAGACACAGCACAGAAAGCCAGGAGAGCACTAAGAGAATCCATCTTCACGTGGTCAAGGCTGAAAGTGAATTTGTATCTTCAGATCTGCTTTCTTTATTAATATTAACCAAATGCTGGTAGAGCTACTACTTTTGAATTGCTGACAATCTCTGCCCTCAATCATAGAGTTACCACAGCCTGCTGCATCCACTTGCAAGAATTTAGCACTGGTTCTCAATCTTATTTCACAGAAGCCCACTGAATTCCCTGTTTAAAATGCAGATCTTGGACTTTATTTCCAGATATTCTTTTTCATTTTTACTCTGCATTTTTAACAAGTGGCCCAGGTGATTTTGATGCTGATCGTTCATATTCTACATGTTGAGAAGCAATGCTTTGGTATATTGACCTTGAATTATGTGACATATTTGGGCAGGGGAAAATAAGAGGCTTGTTAAACTTAGGAAATAACATTATTTATTTAGCACTGTGCAGAGTACTTTTATATTACATTCTCTCATGTAATCCTCATACCAACCACAGGAGTTTGGTAAAATGGATATTTTTATCTTCCTTCTGTTTTTCAAATGATAACTCAGAGATTAAATATTATGCCCAAAGGCACCCAACCAGTAAGTATTGGAGATAAGACAAGAATGCAGGAGTTCCTTCTCTAAGGCCAGTGGTTCTCAGTGGTGGCTGAATGTTTAGAATCACCTAATGAACTTTTAAAACATGCTTATGCCTGGGTTCAAACAAGACTCATTGAATCATGAACGTGTTTTACTCATGCTTTGGTGTTTTCTAAAAATCTTTCTCCAAGTGATTTGAAAACCAGAGGTGAGAGTCACTAGAGTTTAGGTGATGGCCCCATCCTTCTAGATATGTACCTAATATTCAAGAGCAAGAATGTTCTCCACGAACCCAAATGCATTGTCTTTTGCAGAAGCCAGATGAGCAGATCTCAGCTCTGCATAAGGATCAGCACAACGAAGTGACATTGAGCCCTGGGGACAGTTGTTGACACAGCTTTCCTGTGGCATCCTATTGCAAACCTCATTAGCTTTAATTAATGCAGCTGCTTTTCTAACTCAGAGAACTTCCGGTGCTCGGGGCCCCACTGCCTCAAGAACGAGCACAACCTTTACTGGACCCCCTCTCTGCGCCTAAGAGACGACCTCTCCAGAGTAGAACTGGGAGCGGCCTTTATCTTTTCACTTCTTGGGAAACTAGAGCATCAGGGGCATTTCTATCCCTTGCCTTCTCCTCCAGGCTCACAGGAGCAGAACTAGCATGGCAAAAGCTTCATGCACCAGTGGACTGTTCTTTCACCTTTTCTCTAAATGAATTTGTCTTTTCTAATTATAAAAACAATACACACTGAGTGACGTCAGCATCATGGCGGAGTGAGATTCCCTCTTTGAATCTCTGCCCCCACCACACAACGAAAACATCATTCACATTCCAACAGAGCCCAATCAAACACTACGAAGGACTTCTAAGAAATCCCTGCTGCCATACATCGGACAGTGGAGGCGCAGGAAGCCCAAAAGGATGGGAGGAGAGGTAAGAAGTTGTACTCCCCCTCCCCAATCGATCGGCAAAGACAGCACGGTTCACAGACAGAGGGGGGAGGGGCAGCCCACAGTGGGGAAAACTATCGCCATCCAGGTGCTCTCACAGACTGTCGCGAGATCCCCACTGGGAAGCAATGACGGACTGTTTAGGGGGTGTAGCAAACACCCTAAGAGAGCCAGAAAGGAAACCCCCAGGTCAAGCAAGAGAAAGAGAGGACCCCACCCCCACACACCTGGCATTTCAGCATAATCCCTCTGGAGGCTGCAGCCCCCTCAGAGCAAACCGCTCATGATTTCCATCCAGTGGCAGCAGGGGGAAACTGCAGGACCAACTTTTATCATGAGGGGAAAAAATAAAGCCATCACCGGCGGATCCTTGCGACAATTTGTCAGGGCTACAGACCAAAAGGAAAATGACAAACACCCAGAAACCAACCGTGAAGGCACAGAATTGGATAACCTGAATGACAGAGAATTCAAAATAGCTATCATAAACAAACTCAACGAAATACAAGAGAACACACAGACACAAATCAACGAATTCAGGGATTTTGTCACAAAAGAGATTGAAACCATAAAGAAAAACCAATCAGAATTATTGGAGGTGAAAAACAAAATCAACGAGATAATGGAAAAAATGGAGTCTTTAAAGAGCAGAACTGACAATATGGAGGAACGAATTAGCACTATTGAGGATAGCCACGCAGAAATGCTCCAGATAGAGGAGGAGAGAGAGCTAAGACTAAAAAGAAATGAAGAAATTCTTTGAGAAATATCAGACTCAATGAAGAAAAGCAACATAACGATAATAGGTATTCCAGAAGGAGAAGAAAGAGAAAAAGGAGCAGAGAGTTTGTTCAAAGAAATAATAGCTGAGAACTTCCCCAACCTAGGGAACGAGAGGGAAATAACAGTGAATGAAATCAATAGATCACCTAAATATACAAACAGGAATAAAAAATCATCTCGCCACATAGTAGCAACTTGAAAAATACCTGTGACAAGGAAATAATATTGAAGGCAGCTAAACAAAAAAACAAAATAACATACAAAGGAAACCCCATCAGGCTCTCAGCTGATTTCTCAACAGAAACTCTACAGGCTAGGAGAGACTGGAATGATATATTCAAAATCATGAAAGACAAAAACCTTCAGCCGAGAATACTTTATCCAGCAAAAATATCCTTCAAATACAATGGAGAAATAATAACTCTCCCTGATAAACAAAAGTTAAGAGAGTTCGTCACCACAAGACCCCCACTACAAGAAATGCTCAAGAAGGCCCTTAGGCCTGAAACAAAACAAATGAGAAAGGGGATACAAAGATTTCATTAAGGAGAAAAGCAAGGAGACTAAACCAGAACAAACTACAGTTGGATAACATCAAAAATTAATTCAAGCTCATCACTGGAAACACACATTCATGACACAATCTGGAATAAAGAGATAACCAATAAGGAGGGGAAGAGGTAAGGGATTGAATCGACCCAGCCTCAGGAAAAAGGAGGCATCCGAAAATGTACTTTCTTATCCGGGAGATCACTTATATAAACCTCATGGTAACCACTAAACAAATAACCAGAAGAGAACCACACATGACAAATAAAGAGAAAACCAAGAGAATGAGCATGCAGAAATACCAAATTGAATTTGCAGTCCGAAACACAAGGGACAAGAAACGAAGGAAATGCAAAAGAACCAGAAGATGAACAATAAAATAGCAACATTAAACCCTCATATATCAATAATCACTCTAAATGTAAATGGATTGAATTCTCCAATCAAAAGACACAGAGTGGCAGGATGGATTAAAAACCAAGATCCAACAATCTGCTGCCTCCAGGAAACACATCTCAGCTCTAAAGACAAACACAGACTCAAAATAAAAGGATGGAAAACAATACTCCAAGCTAATGGCAAACAAAAGAAAGCAGGAGTAGCCATACTTATATCAGACAAAGTAGACTTCAAGATAAAAAAGGTAATGAGAGACAAAGAAGGGCAATATATAATGATAAAAGGGACACTTCACCAAGAAGACATAACACTTATAAATATCTATGCACCCAACACAGGAGCACCAAAGTACATAAAACAACTGCTAAAAAACCTTAAAGGAGATATTAACAATAACACAATAATAGTAGGGGATCTTAACACCCCCCCTTACATCAATAGATAGATCATCCAGACAAAAAGTCAATAAGGAAATAATGGACTTAAACGAAAAACTAGATGCAATGGACTTAATAGATATATACAGAGCACTCCACCCAAAAAAAGCAGAGCACACATTCTTCTCAAGTGCACGTGGAACATTCTCAAGGATAGACCATATATTAGGAAACAAGGCAAACCTCTACAAATTTAAGAAGATTGAAATCATTACAAGCATCTTTTCAGATCATAATGCTGTGAAACTAGAAATCAACTGCAAGGAAAAAACTAGGAAAGGCACAAAGATGTGGAGACTAAACAACATGCTACTGAACAACCAATGGATCATTGATGAAATTAAAGGAGAAATCAAAAGCTATCTGGAGACAAATGAAAAGGAAAATACACCATACCAACTCGTATGGAATGCAGCAAAAGCAGTCCTGAGAGGGAAATTCATAGCAATACAAGCTCACCTTAACAAACAAGAAAAATCCCAAATAAATAACCTTAAATTGCACCTGACAGAATTGGAAAAAGAAGAACAGACAAAGCCCCGAATCAGCAGAAGGAGGGAAATAATAAAAATCAGAGCAGAAATAAATGAAATTGAAACCAAAAAAACAGTAGAAAGGATCAATGAAACAAAGAGCTGGTACTTTGAGAAGATAAATAAAATTGACAAACCCTTAGCCAGACTCACTAAGAAAAAAAGGGAGAAGACTCAAATAAATAAAATTAGAAATGAAAGAGGAGAAATTACAACAGACACCACAGAAATACAAGGGATTATTAGGGAATACTATGAAAAACTTTACGCCAACAAATTGGACAACCTAGAGGAAATGGACAAATTCTTGGATGCGTACAACCTCCCAAAACTGAATCAAGAAGAAATAGAGAATCTGAACAGACCAATCACAAGTAAAGAGATTGAAACAGTAATCAAAAATCTCCCCCAAAATAAAAGCCCTGGACCAGATGGCTTCCCTGGAGAATTTTATCAAACGTTCAAAGCAGATTTAGCACCAATCCTTCTCACACTATTCCAAAAAATAGAGAAAGATGGAATACTTCCCAACACATTCTATGAGGCCGACATCATCATGATACCAAAGCCAGACAAGGACAATACAAAGAAGGAAAACTACAGGGCAATATCACTGATGAACACAGACGCAAAAATCCTCAACAAAATATTGGCAAACTGAATACAGCAATACATCAAAAAGATCATACACCCTGATCAAGTGGGATTTATACCAGGGACACAGGGATGGTTCAACATCCGCAAATCAATCAACGTGATACACCACATTAACAAAATGAAGAATAAAAACCACATGATCATCTCAATCGATGCAGAGAAGGCATTCGACAAGATCCAGCATCCATTTATGATAAAAACTCTCAACAAAATGGGTATAGAAGGAAAGTACCTCAACATAATAAGGGCCATATATGACAAACCTACAGCAAACATCCTACTCAATGGGGAAAAACTGAAAGCCATTCCTTTGAGGACAGGAACAAGACAAGGGTGCCCACTCTCACCGCTCTTATTCAACATAGCACTGGAAGTTCTGGCCAGAGCAATTAGGCAAGAAAAAGGAATAAAAGGACTCCAAATAGGCAATGAAGAAGTGAAACTCTCACTATTTGCAGACGACATGATCTTATACACAGAAAACCCCAAAAATTCCATTGGAAAACTACTAGAAACGATCAACAACTACAGTAAAGTGGCAGGGTATAAAATCAACTTACAAAAATTAATTGCATTTCTATACACTAATGATGAAACAACAGAAAGAGAACTCGAAAAGACAATCCCATTTACAATTGCAACAAAGAGAATAAAATATCTGGGAATAAATTTAACCAAGGAGGTAAAAGCCCTATACAATGAAAACTATAAGACACTACTGAAAGAAATCAAGGAGGACATAAAGAAATGGAAAAATATCCCATGCACATGGATTGGAAGAATAAATATAGTTAAAATGTCCATTCTACCTAAAGCAATCTACAGATTCAATGCAATCCCAATCAGAATCCCAATGTCATTCTTCACGGTAATAGAACAAAACCTACTGAAATTCGTATGGGGCAACAAAAGAGCCCAAATAGCTAAAGCAATTCTGAAAAAAAAGAACAAAGCTGGAGGCATCACAATCCCTGATTTCAAAATATACTATAAAGCTACAGTAAACAAAACAGCATGGTACTGGTACAAGAATAGACACACAGATCAATGGAACAGATTTGAAAGCCCAGAAATAAAACCACACACCTATGGACAGCTAATCTTCGACAAAGGAGCAAAGAACATACAATGGAGAGAGGGAAGTCTCTTCAATAAATGGTGCTGGGAAAATTGGACAGCAACATGCAAAAGAATGAAAGTAGACCATCTCCTATCACCATATACAAAAATCAATTCAAAATGGATCAAAGACCTGAAAGTGAGACCTGAAACTATAAAACTCCTGGAAGAAAATATAGGCAGTACACTAATTGAGATTGGACATAAAGGGATCCTTTCAGATTCCATGTCTACCCAGACAAGGGAAACAAAAGAAAAAATAAACAAGTGGGACCTCATCAGACTAAAGAGCTTCTACAAGGCAAATGAAACCAGGGTCAAAATGAATAAACAACCCACCAGCTGGGAGAAAATATTCGCAAATTGTTTGTCCGACAAGGGATTAATCTCAGTAATATATAAAGATCTCATACAACTGAGCAACAAAAAAAACAACCTGATCAAAAAATGGGCAGAGGATATGAACAGACCTTTTTCCAAGGAAGAGATACAGATGGCCAATAGTCACATGAAAAGATGTTCAACATCACTAATCATCAGGGAAATGCAAATCAAAACTACACTAAGATATCACCTTACACAGGTTAGAATGGCTATAATCACAAAGACAAATAACAACAAATGCTGGAGAGGTTGTGGAGAAATGGGCACCCTCATTCACTGATGGTGGGAATGCAAACTGGTGCAGCCTCTATGGAAAACAGTATGGAGAGTCCTCAAAAAATTAAAAATAGAAATACCGTATGATCCAGCAATCCCACTCTTGGGCATCTACCCAATGGACACGAAATCAACCATCACAAGAGGCGTATGCACCCCTATGTTCATTGCAGCATTATTCACTATAGCCAAGAAGTGGAAGCAACCCAAGTGTCCCTCAACTGATGATTGGTTAAAGAAGATGTGGTATATACATACAATGGAATACTACTCAGCCGTAAGAAAAGACACAATTGTCCCATTTGCAACAACATGGAAGGACCTAGAGGGTATAATGTTAAGTGAAATAAGCCAGAGAGAGAAGGACAGACACTGCATGAACTCACTCATATATGGAATATAAGTGAACACACGGACAGAGAGAACTGATTGGTGGTTACCAAAGGGAAGGGGGGTGGGGGGGCACAAGGGGTGAAGGGTTACATCCACAAGGTGAAGGACAAACAAAAATACAACTAAAACCCCACAGTGTTATAAACTATTAAGACATCAATTAAAAAAAAGGTAAAAAAAATACACACTAATTATTTTTGAAATGCACACAATTCTGTCAAGAAAAAAGAATAAAAGTAAAATTCAGCCCTCAAATCCCATACTTTTGTTATTATATGAACAAAACTTTAGAGCTCTCCCTGCTGTGTGTATAAAAGGGCACACAAAATACTTGTGGCAAAAATTTGATCACATCAGAGCAATGCTTAGCATTTAATCATTTCTCAATAAACATTTGTTGCATTCATAAACATGCCTACACACTTACCTGTAACCTATTTCTCCACTTATCAAAAATTCTTAAACATCCTTTCTTGCATTTACACATAGATTTACATCATTCATTAAAAAAAACCTTTATAAATCCATTGAATTGGTTTGTCATGGTTTATCCAACTACTTTCCTAACTGAATAATATTTAGGTTGCTTCTAGTTTGTCAATATTTCAATCCATCTCTGTCTCTCTCTCTGTCTCACTCTTACACAAACTGTTCCTTATAATTTATTTCTATAGTAGGATAGTTGGGTTAAAGGATTTGCACATTTTCAGTTTGATCTATGTTGCCAAACTGCCCTCCAGAAATGGTGCCCCATTTATACTCCTACCAACATGCACTGTCATTTTAAACACTTCTGCTCCATCATGTATCACAGCAAGGGGGCTCAATGAGTTAAAGGATAAGTGGATGTTAAAAGCAATGCCTTTCCTCTCTGTTTGTCCTCTTAAGACAACAACCTAGAGAAGTTCCACAAGAAGTTATTATATCTTTCAGGTTCAGCTATTGATCACTTAGAATCTACAGAGTAAGAAAACTAAAAATCTACGCTTTTGGAACACCACGCTTTTTAAAAAATTATTTTCACTGCTCTGAACCATCTTTAACTGAGTGTGTGAATGAAGGAAAAGGTGCAGTGACAGAGACATGGGTACATTGCATTTTTTCATGAAAGTTAAATTCAGTTATTATGTGCATTAGATGATGGCTTGAATATGAATAGAAAGGAGAAGAAATCTACCAAATTGTTGTTTGACCTTGAGCAATATACTTAAGCTTGAAAGCAATTAATACAGGAAAGCAGCACTGGTTTCCAGTGGGGCCTTAGTCTTCAGGCCTTGTGGTAGAGAATTAACTTCTACAGTACAGTGATCTGAGTTCATGTGCCTGTTTCTAAACCTCTTTTCTGTTAAATCTTGAGTAATTTATTTAAATTCTCCAGGCTTTTCTTTTTCCCTATCAGGAAAATGAAGGAGTGCTAATATCCACCTTAAAAGTTTGTTTCAAAGCTTCGATTAGTTGAGACACATAAAACCCTAGAAGAGTGTTGAGAAAACACTGAACCTGTCAATAAATGGGAGACATTACAATTCATGTGTTAAGTAACGTGTACATAAGGGCTTTGCACTTGATGTTAGAAGGGCTGAGTTGGAGTCAGAGTTTGACCACTTACCAGATGTGTGGCCTTTAGCAAGCCACTCTGTTGAGCACCAAGCAGAGTCAAAGAAAACCCTGAATCCTTATTTCTCCTCTTCAGGAAACTGGCATTAATAGAGCATGCTCTGTCCACTTCATTGGGGATATATTGGGGAGGTTCAGAACTGAAATATATAAAATATGCAATAGTCTGTGAGACATATGAATCTCCACGGAAATGTGAAGGATCTAGAATTACATTTCCAATATTACCACTGATGGTTTCTTTCAGCTCTATAATTCCAGGATTCCCTGGTTCTAAGATGTCACAAGAGATTGGAAGATCTAGGCTCATCTGTGCTTATGTGTTTGTGGGTGCACGTGTGCACCAGGGAGAACGAGAGAATTGGCAGGATGTTGTTTCTAGAGATAGGGCTGAGTCTAGGAATCTGTCATTTACTCAGTACATAAATATAGACAAGTCTAAGTTTCTTCATCTGGAAAAAAATGATCATGGCAATTGAATTCATGCTACTGTATAAAGTTTTCATGATCACAAGCATACAGCAAGCATTAAAAAGCTACTATTTACTGAGCACAAACTATGTGCCAGGCACTAGGTTAATCATCTATGCATCCTCTCATTTAATAATTCAAAGCACTCAGTGAGATAGGTTATATTTCTAGAAGTCCCATTTTTCAGGTGAGAATAGTGAATCTGACAGAAGATAAATGACTTATGTCCGTTCATAAAGCTGGTGAATAAACATAGATAAGACTAATTCTAGATCAGTCTGACATACACGTTAGGGATCTTAGCCAGTGTACTTCTAATAGTGTTTGTAAATGCAAATCCTCCTTCAATCATCCACTTGTAAAGTAAAGGCTATTTCAGAATATCCTTACCTGTGTTGCTTTCCCATGCTATAGCTAGTACAATCCATATGTGTGTGTATGTATGTATGTGTATATGTGTGTGTGCGTATATATATATAAACATATGCACACAGGCACACATGTCTGACAAGCCTACACATAGGTGATTTCAGGCAATGAACAGCAATGCCCTGTAAATCCAGAATTGGAGCATAATATGTAGAACCTAGAAGTGGGTTATTCACAAGAGCTGTCAGACTATGAAAGGAATGTGACAGGTTTGTGGAATTACTTTAGATGATGATGATAATTTCAATTGAAAAGATTCTCTACTCAGTCTCTAGCTCAGGACCTTGCTCAAAATAGATTTTCCATAAATATTTACTTATTCAATGACTAGATTTTATATCTTGGGACACAATTAAGACTACCAGGCTTAAAGGCAGAGGAATTACTGAAATGATCCCTCAAAAGGATTTGTGATTTATTATGACTTCCAGAATCTTTATCTTTTTCTTCGCTTGTTCTTCTTTTTGTTTTCTCCATTTGTTCTTCCTTCTAATAATCATTGTATTTCCATAGAATAAAAGTAACTTGGGGGACTGGCCAGGTGGCGTAAAGGTTAAGTTTGCGCACTCAGCTTCTGCGGCCCAGGGTTCACAGGTTCAGATCCCGGGCGCAGACTGACGTACCACTTGTCAAGCAATGCTGTGGCGGTGTCCCGTATAAAGTAGAGGAAGATGGGCACGGTTGTTAGCCCAGGGCCAGTCTTCCTCAGCAAAAAGAGGAGGATTGGCAACAGATGTTAGCTCAGGGCTAATCTTCCTCACAAACACACACACACAAAACGTAACTTGGTGACTGGTGAGGCCAGTGGAGGGGATCAGTGCACCCATGGAATGGCCTTGGACATTAGAGAGAAAGTAAAATTGAATAAGAAAAAAAAAATCAATCCCAGAAATTTTAAAAGGATTTAAGCAGTTTTCGGGTGAGGAAAACAAAATAAGTTCACTAAAATATTCCAAGATTGGTGTACATGTAATTAGCCCTCAAAGTTCTGGAAACATGGCCTTACTCAAATCCTCTCCTTGTAGGACACCTAAAGACCCTTGAGTGACAGCTTTTAAAATTGCAGAATGTTACAGCTGAGAGCCAGATTTAGAGTTAAGCTTACTTGCCCACACATATGTCAGATGAAAAAAGGAAAAGAATAAGTAAGCTTCTAAAGCTTTTTCCATCAGGTAAAGGAAAACTATGAGTTGTTCAATGTCTACCACTGTTTCAGTGTCATATCTGAGAAAAAAGGAGCCATTTTTGACAGAAGCTGACCCAAGAAAATAAGAAGACAGCTGTAGTTTTCCTCCACATCCCATTCAAGCACAATACATGGACATATTTTTTCCCAACTTCTTGTATGGAATTTGGGGCAGATATCATATTTTTTCCTCCATGTTTTAGAAAATAAAGTAGCCCATTGGTAACTTTCAGCTGAAGAAATAATCTTGCTTCTGTGATTAAAATCTACAGCCCAGTACAATAATCCCAAAGCTGCCAATTCTTAGCTGATTTAGAGATTCTCCCCCTACAAGTTGATAAAATCTTCAGTCTACATATCTATAGTGGGCAAGGGGATTGGGGTCAACTGATTCTCCTTCTCCTTGCTCCATCTCCTCTCCCCATTGAGGGCCTTGGTTTTTGACCCCTGTAAGGTTGACCTCAAGGAAGGAGGAGAAATGTGAAAGCACAATCTTTGGTGGCCAGGATCATTGTAATCTGCACCTGGCTGATACTGAAAGCTGTCTTTTTCTTTCACGGGGAGTTTCAGGACCTGTAACTGGAACCTCCTTCTACAACTGACCCATAGCTGGGAATTGTAGGGATTGGGAGGGGCAGGCACACACACACTAAAAATTGTCTTTAATAGATCTATCCCCCAGGGTCTCTTTGATCTAGGTCCTTGTAGAAGCTGGAGTTGGTGACAGTAGCTAGAAAAACTGAGTTCTCAACCTAAAGCATTCCCTATAAATGGTCTTTTTTCTCTCTTTGAAATGTGGGGATTCTGGTCACCTATAGGCGTTTTCCTGATCCTTGGCATCTCAGATGAAATGGAGATAAAGAACATAAAATTTTAACAACTCCTAATAAGAATGGTTGTGTTGTGAGTGTCTTGAAGATCTATTATAGTCTGTTACAAGACTTATAAATGGATTTTAAGTAGGACATTTAGGTTATCACTCTACTTTCCAACTAAATAGTTGTAAACTCGGTGCTTTTTAATTTATTAGAGTTCAGGTATCTCTTGATAAAGTGATGAAAACTGTGAATCTATACACTAGGGAAGCAAACATAAGCACCAAATTTCAGAAAACATTGGGGGTGGGGTCTGTAATACAATGACTCCTCAAGGTTCATCTATAGACTCTATGCATAGATTTTGAATCAAAAGAAAAATCTGACTTGGCTGCTCTTCTTTTCTCTCTGCCTCCTCTCTTCCTTCCCTACTCCTTCCTCCCTCCTTCCTTCCCTATTTTACTTCTTTCCTTCCATCCTTCCTTCCTTTCTTAATAATTTAGTCTAAGAGCAATTAGTTGAGGGCCATAGGAGAAAGACATTTGTATGAGACAGCGGTGGTGGCTGGGCAGAGGAGAAGAGCCCAAGTGAGGAAGGTGGCCACACAAGGCAGTGGCCCAGAGCGTTTGGAATTCATCAGATAAGTAAATATATCGAGCATAATGGGAGCCAAATTTTTCAATGCTAGAAAAAGAAGCTACAAATATGGAAAGAGGGAAAACTGTAATAAACCCTGTGGTAAGGGGTTGGAAATAGTGGAATCAGTAAAAACTCATTACATCAGTTGTCTATTATTGTAACAAATTGCCACAATCTTAATGGCTTAAAACAACACAAATTTATTACCTTACACTTCTGTAAGTCAGAAGTCCACCATGGGTCTCAGTGGGCAAAATTAAGGTATCAACAGATCTAGATTCCTTTCTGGAAGTTCTAGTGGGGAATTATTTCCCCTGCCTTTTCCAATTTCTAGAGCCCCCCCCCCGCTCATTCTTTGGCTGGTGGCCCCCTTCCTCCATCTTCAAAGCCAGCATCTGTGGATAAAGTCTTTACATTGTATCACTTTGATCTTCTGTAGTCACATCTCCTTCTGATCCCCTTCTTCTGTCTCCCTGTTCCATTTTTAAGGATCCTGTTACTACATTGGGCCCACCCAGATAATCCAGGTTAACTTCTCTATTTTAAGGTCAGTCAATTAGCAATCTTAATTCCATCTGCAAACTTAATTCCCCTTTGCCATGTAACCTAACATATTCACAGGCTACAGGGATGTGGACATCTTTAAGAGACCATTTTCTCTCTATCTGATTCATGATGTTCAATATGTAGAGACATAGATAAGCATAGGTAGAGGTAAATGCATACATATATTTCCTAGCTCTGTCCATTGAGAGTCTGGGCACAACAACACCCCACATTTCCGAGGGTTGTATCCCCCGGAAAGCAGACTTTGAGACAGGACATTTAATAGAGAGTGCTTTGGGAAATCACACTTGCAGAAGCAAGAGAAAAGAAGTAGGATTGGGCAAAAGAAGAAATTAAGCTGGTATGCAGATGCAATGAAGGCTTCAGTTGACCCCACAGGAAGCTCTGGAACTGGGATGGCAATTCAGAGTATTCCTGATTTGATCAGGGAGGCCAAGCCTTTAATAATAAGTCATTCATCGTGGGGGTACCTCATGACCTTGAGCAAGACAGGTTTATTCAGTTGAGATGATTCCTGAAAGGGTTTGACAGCCAAGGCTATCTGAGGGCAGCACTCCCAGAGCAGCTAGAATCTGTGCGTCGTATCACATCATCCAACACAGTGAGCACATCTTGTATCCAGATCTTGGTTTCAAAATACCATCCTCCACCAGAAAAGAATGAGGGATCTTTGAAAAAGTGGCTGATTCCAAGCTGGGGCAAGAGAAGTACAAGATGAACCTAGAACATCTTATTGTGCCAATAGTAAAGTAGGACTCAGAGAACCATAGAAACATGTAAAAAAGAAGGAGACTCCATCTTCAAGGAGATCCTACTGGCCAAACCTAAGATAATTTAAATAAACCCAAATAATAAATTATAGCACTTTGAATAAAATAGAAATTCATGAGTTCATATAGATATAATTTAAATGAATAAGCAAATGGGAAGAGGAGAAAGCTTCTCATTATAGTATAATGCTAAGTAATGAATTTGAAACAAATGATGGAATTTTTAAAAACACTATTTTAACTAACAGACTAATAATTAGGCAAATAAAATATGAATAGTGGTAAATAGTGCTAAACTATAAATAGTGCTAAAACTAGTGGATAAAAGTCTGAAGATGAATGGAATATTTATATATCTTAAAATATCTCTCCACAAAATACTTATTAATTTCAAAAGAAAAGGAATAACTCTGTAAAAGAGAAGCTTGGCAGAAACCCCCTTAGTCAAGAGATTGACATCTCCAGTCATGCCTCAAATTGAAATTGTGTGCCACCCAATGGGATGCAACAAGGAAAACATCATTTCTGTCATATTTCTGCCCCCCAAGAGCATAATTTGACCCTAATTATGAGAAAAGATCAGACAAATCCAAACTAAGAGACATTTTATAAAACAATTGGCCTTAATCTTCAAAAGTATCACGGTTATGAAAGTCAAGAAAAGACCGATAAAGTGCTCCAAACTGGAGGAGACTTAAAGGGACATGTGGATTACATGTAACATGTGATCCTAGATTGAATACTTTTGCTACAAAGAGTATCACTGGGCAACTGACGGAAATGGAATGTGTTCTGTTGATTACATAGTAGGAAATAGATATCATCAGTGTTAATTTCCTAATTTTTATGGCCATAGCATGACTGTGTAGAATAGTATCATGTTTCTAGGAAAATATGCTGAAGTACTCAGGGGTAATGGGACAACATGTCCATAACTTATTCTCTCATGACTCAGTGGGGGAAATAAAGGTCATTGTTTGTCCTGCAACTTTTCTGTAGGTTTGAAAATATTTCAAAATAAAAAGTAAAAGGAGAAAAACTGTCTTAAATATTTCCAAATAAATAAAAAGCAGTCATTTCTAACACTGTTTGAAGATGTCATCACAAATGTTAACATCCCTATATAAAGAATGTGGAAGCTGAGTGGAAAATGTCAATAATTTTGACTCAAAGTCACACAGCTAGTTCTTGGCTGGCCTGAAATTATAGCCTTAATTACCAATACTTTAAGAATGATCTCTTCTCTGTCAGACATTACCAAGTTAAAAAGGGAAAGAAAAAAGTGAGAATAAACTAGTCCCTTTACTGTTTAACCTGATAGTCAGGTTGACTTGATTATTTTGTGGTGGCTTTTCAGGTACATTCAAGTACAATGATAAAGAGAAGGCACTGATGAAATGTGAAAGTATTTAGTAACAGTGTTTGATTCATGTATCACCCTCATTCCCGATGCTATCAGTGGAAGGGTAATTACAGCCCATTACCAAATTACTTGCAGTTATCCCTTGATCTTGTAGCTAATGCAGTGAACCTTCATTTGCATAAATGTTATTAGCGTATTTCACACCATTTTCTGATATTTTTTGGGACTCACTGTTGAATAGTTAAAGGGTATCAACTTGGAATATTTTCTTGCTTTCTTCCAGCTATTCCTGGGCAAAGTTTAACTTTCAGATCTGGTAGCAGAGTTGAATGAGGAAGGTGCTATAGCAAAATTGAGGAGTATGAGCTGTTAAAGTATGAAATTTTGAGGGTGGAAAGAGACTTTTATTTATCTCCGTATTCACAGAACCCCGCATAGCACTTGGCAGACATTTGGTACATTATATCAGCCACCTTCACCTGAAAATATCACTGAAAACTCAAATTTTATCTGTCCGGTATTAATTCATTAGTTTTATGACTCCAAAGACGTCTCTTCCTTGTAAGGGCACCAGCATCAACCCATTTATTCAAGCCCAAATCCTGGAAGTCATCCTCAAAAGTATCTTACCAACCACCTACTACCATATTCTATCAACCCAAACTCCTTAATCTCTTTCAAATTGATCCACTTCTCCCCACCTCCCCATACAATACCTTAGTCTATGCTACCATCATTTCACACTTGAATGACTTTAATAACATTCCAACCAGTTTCTTTACATATGTACTTGTTTTCTTTAATCCCTTCTTCATACAACAATCAGTTATCCTTTTGGGACACAGATCTGCTCTAGTAGATCCATAGCTTAAATTCCCCTCAATTTCTTCTCAGTATCCTTCAATATGAACTTTTAACCATGTCCCTACATAATATGGTCCTAACCTATTCCTCCAACTTATGTTTTTCTCTTCCTTGTTCTCATCACTCTTGCCACACTTTGTTAATATTTTGAAGTCCACTTGTATGGGGTTCATGCTTCCTGCAATGTTATTACCCATACTTTCCACACTTTAATTCACACATGTGAGTCCTACTTATCGTTCATATCTCAGAATATTGATCACTTCTTTCCCTAGCTACCTAGGTCAGTCCCCATATCTTGTTCTTACTGCAAACTAATCTTGTTTTTGCAGGACTTATGGACACTCAAATTAATTATGCAACTTATTAATTATGCCTATCTTATACTCTAGATTAAAATATGCTGAAAGAAAGAAATATTATTCACTTCTTATTTCCGATGTTTAGAAGAATTCTTAGCCAATGGGGCTCAATAACAATCTACTTAAAAAATGCATGAATGTACTAAGCATCACAGATGTAGTCATCAGAAGATTAAGGTTCTGGTCCTGAACATGTCTCTAATTTTCTGAATGACACTGGGAAATCACTTCCTTCATCATTTAATGGGGTCAGTTATATGATGATACTAGGGAATAATCATGGGATTTGAGATCTGGAAAGGCAGTTGATAATGTAAGGGACAGTCTCTCTCCCCAAATATACTAACATGTCTACTTCTGTTATCCACATATTCTCTTTTATTTTCAGCTATAATAGATGTGCTGTCCATGTTTATATCTTAGGCCAACCCTTCCCATATTACCCACTCAAGGACATCACTTCCTCATAAAATTTTTCCTCTCGCTAGCCCATTTCTGCCAACCTACAGACATGTCATACATGAATTTTTTTTTACAACAGGACAAAAATGAAAAACAAAAACTCCCAGGGCTGGCTGGGTTATGTAGTGTTTAAGTTGGCACACTCCCCTTTGGCAGCCTGGGGTTCGCAGGTTTGGATTTCAGGCATGGACCTACACACCACTTATCAAGCCATGCTGTGGCAGGCATCCCATATATAAAGTAGAGGAAGCTGACACAGATGTTAGCCCAGGGCCAATCTTCCTCAGCAAAAAGAGGAGGATTGGCAACAGATGTTAGCTCAGGGCTAATCTTCCTCACCAAAACAAAACAAACTCCCTTGTCACCATATCCCATGCAATTACTGCTGCATTTCCCTATTCCTCTAAAAAACAAAAACAAAATTAAAAAAAAAAAACTTCCTCAAAAAAGTTGTCTATACTTTCCCTCCTAGTTTTACAATTTTTCTTAAACCCCTCTACTCAAAGTTTATTCACCAAAATGTACTGTAATTACTCTCGTCAAATTTTCCAATAATCTCCATATTGCCAAACGCAATGGCAATTTCTCAGTCTTTGTCTTGCTCTGTTACTTGGACATAGTTAATCACTCTCTCTTCTTGATAAATTTTCTCCCTTTGGATTCTGGAGCACTGCTTTCTCTTGGTTTTCCACCTAACTCACCGACCATTTCTTTTTTAGTCTCCTCTTTGTCCTGATCAATAAATATTGGAATCCCCCAGGGCTCAGTCCTTATACTTTTTCTCTGCTCTATTCACCTAACTCTGTAGGTATGTGTATTTTTTATAATCCCATAGTTTTAAATGCCTTCTGTATGTCTTCAACTTCAAGTTGCCTTCAACTTCCAGATTTTTAGGTCTAAATTCAATATTTTCCATAAACTTTGTCTCATATATCCACTTGCCTCATCTATGTACTCTTAAATATCTGATAGATATCTCAAAATTAGCATTACCAAAACCAAAATCTTGATTGTCTTCCCCAAATATGCTTCTCCACATTTATAATTTCAGCACATTAGTCATTCTTCCAATTGGTCAAACCCTAAATCTTAAAGTCATATTTGACTCATCTTTCCTTCCTCATGTATATTCCTGATATGCAATTCATCACCAAATTCTCTCAGTTATACCCTCAAATTATCCAGAATCCAACTATTTCTCCCCAACTTGATCACCACTACCCAACAGCCTCCTAATTGGTCTCCTTGATTTCACCTTGACAAGGAAGGATTGATAATTTGGACACTAATAAAACTAAGAACTTTTCTTTATTGTCAACAGGTACCTTAAGGCAAATGAAAAGACTAGAGAGACTGGGTGAAGATATTTAAAATACACATACCTAAAAAAGGATTAGTACCAAGAATATATAAATAACTTCTACAAATTATTAAGAAGAAGACAAACATAGTAACAAAAGGGGCAAGAGATAAAAGCAGGAATTTCACAGAAGAGGAAATCAAGATGGTCAGTAAACACATGAAGGGGTATTCAAGGTCATTTCTAGGTTGAATCTGGTCAGAGCTCTTTTTATTGACACAGTAATTGGAAACTTCCAATGATGGCTGCTTATTTTTCTGAGTCCTTGTGTGACTATGCTGAACAGAGCCCCATCCCCTACTACCAGCCCCAAAAGGACCTGTAGGTAAGCAAGACCTTAGTGTAATCAATTTCTTTTTATTTAAGTCACTGAGAGTTTGTGGTTGCTTGCCAACACAGAAAGATACAGCATATGTCCAATGATAGCGTAAATAAATAAAATAAAATAGTAGCAGAATTAATGGATAGAGAGTGATGAAATTAGTGAATTCTAAGTGCAGACACAGTGCCTGACAGAATGTTAGGCAAAACAGATGATAAAAGTATGTATCTCTGGTCTTAGAAGATCTCCATAATAATTTTGATAAGAAACCTTAAGGAAGTAAAGAAGAAGGTCATATAGATGTCTATAAGCAGAGTATTCTAAGATAAGAAAGGGTAAGTGAAAAAGCCCTGGGACCAGAAGAAACTTAGTGTATTTGAGGAAGAGCAAGGATGCTAATGTGGCTGGAGTAGTATGAGTGATGGTAAGGGGAGCCCTAGACAGGTCGTCTGTAGTAGAGTCATAGAACACCTTAATGGGCCACGTTAAGGATTTTGGATTTTGTTACTAATGAGTTGAGAAATCACTAAAGAATTTTAGCTGTTGTGATCCGAGTTATTTTTTTAAAGTATCACTAAGGCTGCTATGTTGAAATTAGACATTGGGGTCAAGGTGCAATCCTGGAGACCAGTTAGGAACCTATTGGGCAGTGGTGGTTAAATTGGGGAGAAATAGTTGGATTCTGGACTTATTTAATAAATCTTTCCCTACCTAAATTCTAATGAATATAAAGTGACAGAGCTGTCCAATTTTATCCTTTTCTATGCGAATAACCATTTTATTCAGCTCAATTGGAAATAGTCTCTCTTTTCCCCACTGATCTGACTTGCCACTGAAGTTCCGTATATTTGTGTATCGTATATTTGCAAGTCTTATTAAGAAGAGATAAGAGATGCACACAGGCAAAGTAAACTCATCCACTGGTAAAATATAGCCCAGTAAAGCCCTGAACTCTAATCCATCATATCAGCACTTCTTTCTCTCTTTGGAGATGGAGCTGAATATTAGATGGATGGAGGCAAGAAACATGAGAAGCGGGACAATGAAGCACGCTCCTCACGGCAGTAATGGTTCAGACCAACAACCTTGGCACATATGCACATGCTTCACTCCCATCCTCTTCTTTTTGTTAAGCTGAGACTATGTGATCTAACACTTTCTGTATTGGCAATGGGTCTAAGTCATTGCCAGGGAAGAAAGAAGAGAAGAAAATGTGCGATGGAAATCAGAAAGAAAAAAAATAGAAGGCTTGACCATCTATGGGATTATCTGAGAAGATTTTTACAATTTTTTTTCCTACCTTGGTTCCCGGATTGCAGGGCTTTTAAAGGATTTTCCCATGATATGAACTTTTCTTGCTCCTATGGTTCTCTTCCTGATTAAAATGCACTGCCCTGGTTTTCTGAGCCTTTGTAGTGCAAACTGATATTCATGTTAATGTACTGGTAACTACCTTTGCCAGAACTCAAAGTAAACAGTGGGACAGGCCCCGGACTAGGAGTCAGAAGACCTGAGTTTATGTTCTAACGCAAAACAAAGTTATAACTCATGCTAGGCCAGTCATGAGATCTCTCTGAGCCTTAGTTTTCTCATTCCTAAAATGGGCAAAATACTCACAGCTATTTCTGTGAGCACTAAATGAAATAATAACTGATGTTAAATTGCTTTTCACTCCACAATAGGCTTCCAAAAGTTCTAAACTCTAGCTGCAAATAAAAATCATGCAGGGAGCTTTAAAAAATAAACAGTTTTGAGCCTCACCCCAGAAATTCTCTACAGATGGTATGTGGAAATCTGTATTTTTAAGAAAAACCTCCCAGGTTAGTGAGCTGTGTCTGCCCTGTCAAATTTGTTGTTTTTAAAAGTGTGTTGTAAAGGCTTGAGAAAGGAGGCTGCTTGAGGATAATAGCATGGAAGTTTGTTTCTTCTCCAGCTGATATCTTTATAAGGGATTCTTGAGTCTGGGACAGCCTGTTTCATATCTCGGAAGAAGTGACACTTCATGGCCTGCTGTCATTCCATGGGGACATTCTAGAGGTCCTGGAGGCTGATCTTGAGACCTAGACAGAAAACATCAGCTTGTCCTGAGTGTAGGGCAGAGCCACAGGATTAATGTTGTCTGTTACAGTGTTTCCAGCTTTGAGACAAGCTGTAAGACTTTTAATGGACTTAAAAGCTTGGCTCTGATAAAGTACCACTTAACACAAATTAACAGGACAGATGAATGATCTCAGAGAAACAGCCTCTTCACTCGGCTTTTGATAGACTCAGAAGTTGAGAAACATGAACAGGAAACATCAAGGGGGAGAGGTCAGCTGAGATAAGACTCTAATCCAGTTGTTCCTGTTTTAACTTGTCTCTCTGATAATAGTTCACAGTCATTCGCTCAACAAACAGTCACTGTGACTCTAATCTAATTAAGGCATGCTTTTAGCCACTGAGGGTTTATTCCTTGTCCTTAAGTTGCTTCACAGCTTGTCAGGGAGATGTGGCATGTGCATACATACTTTTAACCAACCCTAAGAAGTGATAAATAGTCTCAAAGAGTTGTATTTCCACCCAGGTTGGATGGGTGGAAATGAGAGAAGTTTAGCCAGAAAGTAGGAATCTGAGCTCTTCTTTGAAGGAGTAGTAAGTTTTATAAAACACTCAAATCTGGCTCAAGCATAAAGCAAGGTACTTTTTAATGCGGAGGTATAGAAATATGCTCCCTAAGACAGGGAGAAGAGAAAAGTCATTGAAGCTCTTAGGTAGGAGGTGATGGTGGTTGTGGTGGTGGTGGCAGTGGTGGTTGGGGATGGAGGGATCTGAAGAAGACTCGGGAAGAGTTTTAAAAGAAGAAATGGATGTGATTTACCCTGGACTCAGCAATGAGAGTGAGATCAAAGCAGAAGATATTTATTTTTACTGGAGAGAACAAGGGGCAGAAAATTAGACAGGGAGAAAAGATACATCACGTCGGTATCACCATAATTTTTCATAGGATAGAGTTTATAATTTGAAGAAAGACTTTTATTCTGAAGTGTACCTAAATAAACAATTTTGGTATGCCTTTGCTTATCTTCATGATACAGAAATCTCTGTTTAGAAAAATAAGAAATATGTGTTTTTTAACAAATGTACCCCTCTGGGAAAAATCTCCTGCCATTTCCTGCACTATCATGGAGTTGAGAGACTAAACAGGAATGATTTTTCTGTCTTTAGTAGTCTTAACATGACTTTCTCTAAATGGCCCAGGGTAGGCATCTGAGTCAATGAGAAGACCCGGCATGAGCAATGGTGACCTGGTAATTGAAGTGGCAGGAGTGTTTCCCATGAGTGGTGGGGAGGCTGGGGAAAGTGAAGACCATGGTTGATTGTGGTGCAGGTATTAGGGAGGCCAATTAGTTTTAGAGTTGCATTGGCAGAAAGGGAAATTGAAAAAGGTAGATGAAGTTAAGTAGAGTGAGGGAGACAACTGGACGGTCTAAGGGTTATAGCCTGGGGCAGCCTGGATGGGCTTTAGAGATCCCAGCTCCCAGCTCCTAGCCCAACTCCCAGAGTTTATGAAGATTCTCAGCTCTAGAGGTCAAATGACAAACTTAAAGTCACAGAGCCAGTTAACTGCATACCCTAAACCAGGACCCAGAGATATCGTCTCCCAGTCCAGCATTCTTTCCACTCCAGGTTCTAGGAGAAGAATAAGGTGGAGGGGAACGGGGCCTTTTCTGCAGACATAGACTGTCAGGGCCAGCTTCAGGGGTGTGCAACCTGTGCAGGTGCACATGATCCCCCACTCAGAAGGGCCCCACGCTTGGTTTAATGCTCCACCGATGCTCTCTTGGAACTGTTAATAATTTTCACACAAAGTGCCTTGCATTTTTATTTTGCCTTGGATCCTGTAAATTATGTTGCTGGACCTGCTTGACCTACCAATTTGACTTCAGGGTACCCAGAATGTTGAACCCATATGAGACAGCTCCAGCAGTTGCTGGCCATGCATGTGTGCACCTTGCCCCTACAGGTTAGGAAAGTGGGGAGGCGGCAAGCCTGAGACTCAGTCATAACATAGAAAAGACTTGTCCGACTTACCGAGGTCTGGGACAGGCATTCACGGCTAAACATTGCTTAGAAAAAGCCTTGGGCTGGAACAACCAAAAGACCTACGTTACCGAGATTCTGCTGTGTGATTTTGTACAAAGTAATTTCACCTACTGAGCCAGTGTTTGGTTTAGTTTGTTTGTTTTTGTTGTTTTATAAAAGAGAGAATTGAGAAAAAAAAATCACCAGTTGCAATGAGAATATGACCTAAAATTGTCATTGAAGGCTGTTCATTGCTAACATCTCTGTGGTCTTATGAAGCTTGGCAGGTAATATAGTCATTAAGGGTACAGGATTTGGTGTCAAAAAACACAAATTCAAATCCAATAGTCATCTAATAGCTGTGGCCTTGGGTTAATGACTTAAGAAATCTGAGTCTCATTTAGTGGATTCATCTGTAAAGTGGGGACACAATCTACTTCCCATCAAGGTTATTTTAGGGATAAAAATAAGATAGTTTATGTAAAGTGCTTGGCATAGTCCTGACTCATAGTAAGAACCTATTAAATAATGGTCATATTATTAATAATGAATTGACAGGTTTGATCTCGAGTCATCAACTAAGTACTGGAATTCAGAACCCTTTCATCCAGGAGGCTTACTCCTAGGCTCTGAAATATTTCTTGCACTTTCTAGGAGGACTGGAAATGATTTTGAGTGGAGGATGGGGAGAGGAAGGAAGCATTTGTTTCCACCAAGTGGGAGTCATCCTCTTTTCGGATCCAGGATTTTGCCCAGCAAGACCTGCTATGCATATTCACAGCATCTAACAGCTTGTTCTGTCATGCCCAAAAGATGAATTATTGCACAGGCCCCCGACATTCCACTCACAAGCTGTCCATTCCTATACCCAAACCTGATTGGGACTGTGGCAGGAGGTATGGGGGGATGTTTAGGATTGGAGGGAGGCTGGGATGGAAACAGATGGTGGTTTGGCAGAGTGATTAAAACACTAGATATCTGTTTTAATGAATTGGCCACCCAGCAGATAAAATACTGCAATAGTGAGTCCCAGTCTTTTCAGCCAGTAATTGCAGTCTTATTTACAGAGAATGTTTGATGCTGGTAAAGCCATGCATTTTCCACCGTCCTCTGGAATATCATGGGATGTAGAATTATAAGGGGAGAGAGGAGACACTTAGATAAGCAAGAAGAAATAGGTTGATCAGTTCCTTCCAAGTCTTGTACCAATCTGGAAGCTCCATCAAGCAGTCAAATCTGGTCTCCTAGCTACCTCATGGTTAAGTGAAGATGAAGAGATAAGGTTCAGGTTGTAATTCACTTTGGAAGATACTATGGTTGAAAAGTGGCCAGCAGGAAACCCAAACCATTCTACATGCAACTGTTGACCTTCAGGCTCAGAATGATTTTTTATGCATCTGGGAGCTAATATTTCCACCTGCAAATTAGGATCTATTATGTGTAATAATGATTTAATGCCCTCCACTTAGCAGGAGGACAAGAAGAAACCCACTGACATTTCCCTCCCTGCAAAAACTAATTTGGAGTTGTATATTAATTAACTGTATTGATGCAGAACAAACCAGTCGGAATTAAGAATTCCAGCTTAATTGTAGTCTTTCTGATTTGGTGGTTGAATTAATTCTTCCTGGATTTGTGTGTTTCTAATTTCTCTCTTTCTTTTATAGATACACTAACCTTAGAATGATAAAATTGTCAATAAACAGAATTTCTTATATCTTCAACATTTCCTTTATGAATCTCAGCTTCTTTATCAGTAAAATGAGAATTACTGAACATATTACACGATTATTGGGGGTCAAGTGTCATAAGCGTGAAAATACTTGGTAAATTATAAAACACTATAACAATACTAGTTAGTCATTTTATTATTATAATTATTATCAGGTTTTCTTTTTGTGAATTTTAAATGTGACTGAGTGAAAGCAAAGAATTAAATAACTATGTTAATATCTGAAGGTACTTTTCAAACATGACTTCATGAAAAGTCCAAAAAAACACAAATATTATGTGATAAGTGAATAAATCAATCTTCTAAATGGTAGAGTTGTGGCACCCTGGTGAGTCTTGATCTGTCATGAGGATTATAATTAGTGTCTTAACAGTAATAATTAAGGTACAAAAGTTTGCAATAACTTACTTTTTATGATCACTTAGATTGAAATGTATCCATCATATTGTTACTCATTTGAATTCCAATATGCTCTCTTGAGTGGGTGAGAAAGGAGTGGATTTATCGTTAATTGGGTGGCAATTTCACACAACCTTGAGTAAGACCCCAAGAATGTGTTTCACGTTTACTTGGAGAACCCGTGATCTAGTCAGTTAAGTGAGTGATATAGCTTTGAAGATTATTATTTTCAATTATAACACTATAAAAATTCTAATGCGTCTATTAGGCTGATAGGCAGATTTTGTCCGAGAATAGTTTTGATGTCATCTTCTGCATAACAATACCTTGAGAACAAAGGTAACTTCTGGCTCACAAATCCCAATGGCCCTAATCACAATTGATATTTAGCATGCTTTCCTGGCTGCTCAATATTTAGACAGATGAGCTTCACAAAATTTGGTTAAAAAGAAAAAAAAAAAAAAAGCAGCCAACAAAAACTTATGTCAAATGACTGGAAACCATGCCTCAGTTCCATTGCTTTGTAGCTGTGTAACCTGAAGTTACTTATTTGATATTTCTGAGCCTTAGCACTGGCAATAATACAAAGTAGATTATATAAATCAATGAGCAGGATTTTGGTACAAATTAAATATTAGTATATAGGACATTACAAAGTGTAACAGAGTACTACTATCATTACCAATAGCAACATTATGTTTTTCAGTGATATATTTTTGGTGAATTGTGTTTAACGGACAGAAGCATTGTTACGGGGTCTTGCGAAGAAAAGATAGTTAGCACATGGGTGGTGATTTAGAGTGAGATGTTATCCAGTGCTGGCTCTTTGGAGGTGGAATTCAAAGTGTGTTTGCAGACGTTTCTTATTTTAGGTGACCCTTGGCTTTCCTCAAAGTATAATTGCTCTCATAGGTTTTATTAAGCAATAAATCTTCTAGTCACTCCTAGAAGGGAAGTGAGGTGGATAAGAGAAGTCCGAGTATCCTGACCTATTGTTGTTGTTGCTGTTTATGATGTTCTCTTGTTTCTTTCTAAACTCCAAGTAGAGGGGATTTGGTTTAACTAGTATTTGCTCAATTGTAATAAATCATCTGCCTGGGTCCTAAGAATTTTTTTCAGATATTTGCCCAACCAGATAATCACTCCCTCCTCTGTGACATATTTCTAATATGTATTTATTAATAATATATTATAATTGCCTATTAACATAACTGTCTTCTCTATTAGACTATAAGCTCCTTGAGGTATGAGCCATAATTTAATTATCTCTTTTTCTTCAATGCCTACTGTAGCACATGTAGTATAATGGATACCCAGATCTTATTTGCAGAATGTCAATTTATGGAATTGAGTATTTACTAACTGTCACTCAAAGATCACTGGTATTTTGGGGCAGAGATAAATAAGAGACCTAAATTGGATAACTCAAACATTTAATATTGGCTGAAAATGTCTCCTGATACCCTTAAATTGAAAATAAAATTAGCTTGCTCTAGCCACAGATTTAAAAATTAATTAAGATTATTTTCCAGGAGGAGAAACATAATCTTGTAAGCCATGTGTTCAAAACAATGTTCACTAAATATGTCAAAGAAAGCCGTGAGGTAAGAGTAACAGGAATATAAGAATTTATTGGCATTTGTTATCAAGTCAGATATAATGGGGAAAATATTTTTAAGAGGGCTTGCAGGTCAAATTTATTTGTGAAATGCTCAATACAGTGTGCCAACCTCTTAGAGAATCCCAATGCATGTTAAAGACCCAGTGAAATCCTGCCTTTCTTAAGAAATTTTTACTGGTGAATCAATTTTTTCAAGTAATAGACCAAGGAGCTTTACAAACCAAATATAATAATTAGAAAAATCAGGATGTCCATGACTAAGTAATGTGCCCATTGATATTCATGCTATCGAGGTACAGGGGTAATGTAATGCATGTGTGCATATGTGTGTGCTAGGTTATGAAAGGTGCAGCTCCTGGATTAAATAAACTTGGATGATTTATGATTTCTTTGTACAAGCAATAGGCTGATGAATAGAAACATTTCAATAGGTCTAGGGTGATGTTCCTGAAAGTTGTAAAAACAAGTTTTGGGGGCTGGCCCTGGGGACCAGTGGTTAACTTCAGCACACTCTGCCTTGGCGGCCCGGGTTTGGTTCCCAGGCGTGGACCTACAGCACTTGTTGGCAGCCATGCTGTGGCTGCAACCCACATACAAAACAGAGGAAGATTGGCAACAGCTACTAGCTCAGGGCAAATTTTCCTCAGCAAAACAGAACAAAACAAAACACAAGTTTGGAGAGGTGCCATGCGTTCACCAATTCTTATAGACATACGAGGCAAAATCCTCCAGCATGCCAACTCTATGAGTGTAAAGACCATCTTCACTCTATCTTTAGGACCAATTACAGTATTTAGTATGTAACAGCAACTCAAGAAATATTTGTGGAATGAAGGAAAACATACATTAGGGCCATTGCATTCTGTGGTCATAAACGTGCCCACTTATCCACCAGACCAAAACTTAATTATCTTCCAAGGCCCAGATCCAAAATTGTATTTCCTCTTTCAGCACAGTAGGAGGAACCAATAAATATCTTCCACACGATGCAAAGAATAATAAAAATGATTATGGATACCATGTATTGAGCTACCAATATGTGCCAGCCTTTCTAAATAGAATCACTCTAATTCTTACAGCATCCTTAAAACAGACTGTGTTGCTCCTATTCCCCATTTAGGGAAACAGGGTCCCACAAAGGTAAATAATATGCCCAAGTTTACATAGCTAAAAATTGATAGAATCAGGATTACAAAATGGTTTCTCTGCTTCCAGACTGTGCTTTTCCAACTATGCCATGCTGCATCTCACAAGTTAAAAAAGCAACATAATACACTATTTTAAATAGGCATCATTTGCATTATTGAGCAGCTGTGTGGCTCTCCAAATTGAGTTGTCTTCCATGCTGCATGGAAAAGAGTATCTAATCCATATTAATTATAAATACACAACCCTGTGTTTTAAATACTGGCTAGTTGATGAGTAGTGCTGAGCTAATTTTTTGTAAGTGATAAAGGTTGAAACCTTGGACAGGCAATCACATCTTAGCAAAAAGCCCATTATTAGTACCGTGGTATTTAAAATCTTGAAGAGACCTTAAAAAGCTTTGGTCCAGTGTTTGAGTTTTAGGTCTTTATTGTGCAGGCCTGAATAGGGCTCAGTGTTTAGCATCCTTGCCTTTTCCCCTACTCAAGTCCAGTAGCACTCCTGTCATTATGGCAACCAGAAACCCCTCCTCACATGAAAATAACCTTCCCAGGCATTTGAAATGCCCCCTGCTGATTGTCCTCATCCATCCTGTATGGAGCCTGTGGGTATAGAGATCTAGCGAGATCACACAGTAAGTAAAGAGCAGAGCCAGGACTGTGCTATATAATAATAGCATCTACCGTTTACATCTACCATTTACTACCAGATTGTGTTTATAAGTAAAATAAGCAAGCAAATACTTCATAGTGATTTAAAGCATGGGCTTGGAGTCAGATGGCCCAGTACTGTCTCTGCCACTTACTAGCCGTGCAAACTTGAGTTAGTTGATTCCTCTGTGTATCATTTTCTCTGTAAAATGAGGATAACCTCCTAGGGCTGTTAGGAGGATTAAGTTAGTCAATCACAGAAAGTGCTTAGACTAAAATCTATCACAGAGTCTGTGTACGGTACATCTGGCCTCTGATAACCATCGTACTGTGCATAGAGAAGAAGCAGAAGAAGGATCTCTAATCCTGAGTTTACATTCTGGTTGGAAAAAACAATAAGAAAATAGTTTCTTACTAAAACTGTGTAAGTGCTCAGCTGATGAGATGGTGATCTTGAATCAGCTGTGTTCAGATGAGAAGTATCAATAGTGACTAGGGAGGTCAGAGAAGGCTTTTTTAAAAAAGAGCTAGAATCTTACCTGCCCCTGAAAATACTGACAAGAGGAATATTAATGAAAAAAGGGAAGAGGGTATCAGATAAATAACAAGAGCAAAGGTATTTAAAATCAGTATATTGCAAGATAATGGTATGTGTGTATGTGTGTGTGTGTGTGTGTGTGTGTGATGGAGTGGTGAGTGAAGGTAAGAAATATCTACGGGAAAGAGCAAAACATAATTAGAGAATGGAGCAGTAGCAAATATTAGAATGTACAACAGATTTGGGGCTGACTCAAGGGAATTTCATTTGCCTTCTTGGAGTAAAGAGCTTATCCATTCATGGCCCTTTAACCATAATCCCGAGAATAGTTAAATGAAGAGTGAAACTAATCCCAAAACACTGAAGAGGCGCTAATTGTTTTAGTCATTGTGGCTGGTAATTTGGAGGTATGTTCAAAGGGTTAGATGTCTTTGCCTAAGAAATAAAAGAGCAATGTTAGGCAGAGATGTAATCAGAGGGGAAAAAGGGGAATTTGGGTGAATTAGCCCAGAAGTAAATACAGTCTGGGATAAAGAAGGTGGGGAGTAGGAAGAGGAGGGGGTTGATGAAACCCCATGTTCAGTATCTATTTCTTTGTGCACAACGTGGAAGCACAGTCCCTGGCAGTATGGAATGTATAGAATGTGTAGATATGATCTCTATTCTTAGTTTATTCTTAGTCTATTCTTAGTTTATAAGAAGTTTACATTCTTATAGAGTCTGTATAAAGGATGTCAATAAATCACTTGAACTAGAGGGAAGAAGTGACAAGTGCTCTGGTAGGTTAATGGAGGGAGAAACTGCACCCAGCTGGAGGGAGAAGGGTGGGTCATCTGCCCACCGAGGATACAGAAAGAGTATTGTATTATAATATATAAAATATGCACTCAGATCCTGCTTCTGCAGATAGTGGGCAGTGTTTCCCTTCTCTGTATGTCAGTGGGATTTTATTCTGTGTGTGTGTTTTGTTGTTTTGTTTTGTTTTAATCTCTGGTTGCACATTACCATCACTTAGGGAGCCTTTAAAAAGGACCAATATGCGGCTGGCCGAGTGGCATAGTGGTTAAGTTCATGCACTTCACTTTGGTGGCCCAGAGTTCTTGGGTGTGGATCCCAGACATGAACCTACACTCCACTCATCAAGCCAAGCTGTGGCAGTGTCTCATATACAAAATAGAGGAACACTGGCAACAGACATTAGCTCAGGGCCAATCTTCCTCACCAAAAAAAGAGGAAGAAAGAACCAAAAGAAAAAAAGGACCAATACTGAGCCTTTATCCCAGACTATTTAAATGAGAATTGCTGTAAACCAGACTTGGGCACCAGCACTTTTATAAAAGGTTTCCCAAGTGATCCTAATGAGCAGCACGTTTGCAAACTCCTTCACTTTAGTTTGTTTATAAGGTTGGCAAGGAAGTTAGGCTAAGTGATGTTTACAGTCACTTCCAATTCCTACATTTTATAGTTCTGTTCATTTCATCTTCTCATTTACAAGTTACCTTCTCCTTTTACAGGTGAAGAGACCAAGATTAAGACAATGAATGTGAATTCCCCAAAGGCAGTCAAGTCACACGACCAGAGTAACAGGGTCTGAATGGGGACCTGTTCTGTTCACTGATCCTGTGCCTTCTTCCTCTGTCACTTGGCCAGTCATCCTCCTGGATAGATTCTGAGATTGTTACCAAGGGGAAGAGTTCTGCTAAAGGCTTAGGGAGTTTGTGAAAGTAAAACACATCTCGTCAGCTCTCTAGAGTTGAATTTTGCGTCAGTGACACCAGCATTAGGGGTAGCAAAGTGATGATCCAGAGAGCAGTGTGATTCTCCCATCACCCCCTTCTCTGATGTTTTGCCCTGTTTGAAGGGGCGAGCAGGCTCCACACAGCTGGGACTCAGAAAAATGTCTTGCTGCTCTGCTGGTTGAACAGTGGAGGGAGACAAACCTCAGACATTGCCCTAATGGGCTTTTTGACCATCAAGTTCTCGTTTTTATTTTCTCTGAAACATTGTTTTCTGTAAATGACCCTCACCTCACAGTTACAAAGGAGATTATATTAAAAGTGCTGCAGGGAGACTTGGGTGAGGGATCTCAGAGTAACAAACTCGAGAAGGGAGGAGGAAAAAGGAGACTGGGGACCCAGCAGGGAATGGGCACAAGGATTATGTTAGTGCTCATCAATCACCCAAAGTGAGTGTGTGAGGTATGTGTGCACCTGTGCAAAAGGGATGAGAAGGATGTGAATGAGGGAAAGGAATTTTGTGTGTGCAATTATGTTGTAACATCTGACCTCGTGTTTTGGGGCTAAGAGTACAGTCTTTAATGACCATTCAAAGTCATTCTGGCTTTTCTTTTCCTTCTAGCTTTTCTCAAGGGAATTTCTTATGAAGTATGTACTAAATAGATGGTTGTGAGTTTTAAGAGGGCAGGGCTGTATCTGCTAGGTCCACTCCTGTGTGACAAGGATCTAGCACAATTCTGATCCATGACAAATACTCACCATATATTTGCTTCTGTTGAACCCATGCACCAACACTTACCTATCAGCCCAAGCAGCCTCTCCTTAACAGTTTTCCCTTAAACCACCTTAATAGTTATATGTCCCATCCTCATAGGTAAGCAAATTCTGTATTTGCCTGTGTGTTATCAGAGCTTAGTTGCGGTCTGCTCAGCAGTACATGGTGTTGAGTTCTCCTAGCATGCTTTTTGTTCTTAATACTTATTTGATGCTGATCTCTGCTCAGTGTGCCTCGTAGCCTCTATAATCCTGCAGACAGTATTTTATCTAAAGAAATCACCTTTATTCTAGGCAAAAATGGCTCCCAGGTATACTGCCAGTGTTTCTGCCAGCTCATGTTAATTTTCACAACCTCTAAACAACTGGCAACATAAATGCTGATGTAGCAGCCACTGTAATGCTCCCAGGTAATTCAGGTATTTTTGCATGTTATTGGTGCATTGATGATGTCATTTAGACTTATAAACAATATGTAATAATGGATACATAGCATTCATTGATAAATTCAACAAACATTGATTGCCAGGTGCATCTTGATATTTAGACTTACTTTTCCATTCCTAAAATACTGCATTTTAAAAACATTAATATATAACATATAAATTGGTCACTAATAGAAAACCCTTCTCTGAAGTATTAGTGAGAGGCTCTGAAGGAGACCAGGTTATGTAGGTTTTCTTGTTTATTGATTTGTTTCTGTTTTGTTTTGCTTTGCTTTACCCAGGAGAGAGCTGTGACAGAAAGTCAACACAGTCACATTTAGGAGAATTAATTCATTTTGAGTTCATGAAAGCAGCGTTCTCCCATTCCCCCCACATATAAGACCTTAGAAAGGTGTGAACAGCCCCTCAAAAGGTGTGTGTGTGTGGATTTCCATTATCTGAGAAAGGGGATGAAATGGGACTGTGTGAGTTTCAAAGGATGGAAAGGTGATTCAGCTCAAGACTTGGTGCACCCACAAGAAAAAGGAGATGGCAGTTCTTATTCTGCAAGGGACAAAAACATAAACCAAATGTGACATAGTTATTGATAAGGCCAGCTTTCCGAGGCATGACTGCAAATGGTAATGAAAGGAAGAAATACCGAAACGTACCAATCCAAGAATTCTAGTAAGGGGTACCTATGACTGGTTTGAGCACTAAAGGAGTAGAATGAGCCTTCCTTGAAGGTCTAACTACCTGTTCAGAGAATTGCATCAGCAGTTGACTGACATCATTTTTGGGGCTGAGTCTGTGTTCTCACAAGACTGTGTATCAATGATAGTAACCATCAGTAGCTGACTTCTGTTGAGGAAGCCGGACTTTCTGTTGAACTGTGTGGCCCTCCAAATTTCTTCCATGATTCAGTGGAAGTGAGAAGTTCAGAATGGAAAATATTAGTGAGATTTATTGCTATCTGATGGTAGGGGGATAAACCTATTTTATTTGAAAATTAAAAGACCGATTTCCACATAGTGGAATCCTGAGTCTGTAGAAACATTCATATTGGATACAGGCAAACTTATAGGCAATTTAGAAAAATTTAAACTTGTATTAATGATAGCGAGATCACCTCTCTGTCTCTCAATGTTCTTGGAATTGTTGGAGCCTTATTGTTCCTCAAGTATTACTAATTATGTCCCCATTTTACTGATAAGTCCTTGTCTTCACTTCTCACTCATATTTGTTGTCACTGATGACATTCTCCTTTATGAAAGATTTTCACCTTTTGACTTCCATGATATCCTTCCTTTCTTGCCTCTCCTCAGTCTGCATTATGATTCTTTCGCTTCTACCCAACTTGGAAGTTGTCTGTGGTGATCTGACGTGGTTTGGCAAATAGAATTTGAATGGAAGTGACTTGCATACTTTCTAGCCAGCAGCTTTTAGAACTGCCACAGCAACTGGCAAGATCTAGGTGGAAGTTTCTCCATCACACTGGATTCTGGATTGAGGATGACATGGAGCTGAGTCCTCAGCTGACATGAGGTGAACATAGAACATGAGTGAAAATAAACTTTTTGGCCAAATTCACTGACAGCTTTATATTGTTTATTTCTGTAGCACAGTCTCCCCTGTGCTGATTGATGGAGTAGAGGATACCTAGAAACCAGGTACTACTGCAACAAAATTCCAAAATACATGGCATTGGCCTAGTAATTGCCTGACAGGTGGTAAGAAAATTGACCCAAAGTTGGAAAGATCATACTTTCTATTTTGTTGAGGCAAAGCATTTGCTAAAATCGTTATTTGTGGTAACTTGGGGAGAAAATCATGGATCTTATGAACTTGTGGGTCTCAGAGAAAGAACAAGCCATGAAAGAGAAGTTAATAGTTCTGGCTCCATTTGGCAATGCATTAATAAAGAGATGGTTTCAGAAAAGTGTTTGCCCAGCTTGTAAGTAAAAATGGAAGGGAGTAAAGAGATCTCATTAATTCAGGAATTTTCAGAATTGGAAGAGGAAAATACTTCTCAATACCAACCAGCAAAAAATAAAATTGAGAAGCCTTTTGAATAGTAAAGGCTGATTAAAACTCAGACTTGTAGCAAGGATAAAATTAAAGACATGACTTTGTACCCATTGATATAACCTCTGAAAGGATGAAATGTTTGAAAGATATAGGACCGACTAAAGATATTATGCATAGTAAATCTATTCAAATGCATGCACAAAATGGAAAAGAGTGTGACCCTGAGAGGCCCAGAGTACACATGGTTAAGTTGAAAGAGACAGAGAAAGAGAGAGGAGAAAGAGGAGAAGAGAGGGTAACACGGAAGTGAGAAAAACAAAGAGGCAGATTGTATTTAAGTGAAGAAGTGTCTTGAAGAGAACTATGTTGCTACCGACACATAGAACTGCCTGGAATCACGTAGAATAAAAACAAAAAACAAAAAACAAAACCCTAGTTTTTGGAAGGGTTGTACTAGCAATGAATCAAATACCTAGAAAACAATCTCAAAATTGTTACTTAATAAACCAGTTGAGGAACCTTGGAATTTTAAGCTTAAAGAAGAGAAGACAAGGTATGAAATGATACATATTTTGAACATATTAAGAACTGAAATTGAAAGGAAATATCACATGTAGAAATAGAGTCTAGAGTCTGTTTTCCATAGAACAGTGAGCACATTTGACCACTAGCACATTTAAACTCAATGTAAGAAGGTCATTTCTAATGAGTGCTCTCCAGCAATTGAACAATTTGCTCTGAAAGAACTGAGGCAACTATCATTGGATTGGTCAACAAAATGCTGACTGTATGCCTTTGGGAGGTGGAAGGGAGTAGTGTACAGTATAATTCATGGGATGAAACTGTAGCTGAGTTATTTGTACCTTTCATATATTAATACTTACTAGCCAGGCGTAGAGCTAAATGAAGTCACATACATAATCATCATATTTCACTGCAAATATTTCCTGTCTATTACTTCATACAACTAGTAATATTCAGAGCTAGAATTTGAAGCTAGGTTTTAGAAATCTTCCAATGAATGGCATCCATGTGTCCATTATCTATATCTTCTGCTTGTTGATATTTTCTTCTCCGCCTAATGGTTTGTTTTAATGAAATGGCATAAAGGATTCTTATCCCTCATTGGACAGTATTTAGCAAAAATGTGGATAGATATAGTAGAAGGAATTTTGGAATCCAAACCAAAAAACTTACATTCTTGGGCTAACCACACTTGCTGGATGGCCATGGGTTGAAATTTGAATCTGTTCTTTGGTTCTCTGTTTCTTAATTTGTAAGAAAGACTCTACAATCTACCTCTGCATTTCTCATAGGTTTCCACTGAAGATCGGATCATATTTCATGAATGAACTTCTTATAAAGAGAATGTGATTTGCTGGCAGATGTTTCAGTTAACGTTTTCATAGCTCACAATGGTAATATTTAACAGGACATATTTGTGATATAAATTCTGTGTCTGTCATGCTTTGCAGACCACTCTTTCCCTCTTTTTTTCTCTTCAGCAAAGCAAGGTGCAACACCCAAGACCTCTCACTTTAAGGATGAGGACTCCTCTTTTGTGTCTCATTATAATTCCTTGTTCATCTGCTTCTTCAGCATCTTCTCACCTTGTTCTTACGTCTGCCAGGTTCTCATTTAAGTTCTCAACCCACGTGGGATAAGCTGGCACTAAAATATTTCATTAGCATTGGCTGAACAAGTGAATACTGAACACTCTGCTAGATTTGAGTAGATTGGTCCTGTAAGTTAATCCTCGCAATAAGTATATGAATTGGACTTTATATTACAAATGAAGAAACCAACACTCAGAGAGATTAAATAACTCCTCCAGAGTTCCACAACTAATAAGTGTCAATATGACTCCAAAGCCAGAGTTATTTCCACCATGGATGGACCACTCTCTCTTCTCCTTTAGCCAACCCACATCTACAGCTCCATTGTCTGTGATGACTCTCAGAGGTCATATCACTGTAAGGCACGTTCTTCCCTGCATGGTTACTCTGGTTAGGAAAGTCTCCATTGATTTCCATAACCTGTTAGCGGGTTTTAAGATTAGCACCAATGCATCATCATGAAATTCAAACTTAGGCTGGAATTGAAGGCCCTCCATTGTCCAACTACAGCATAATTACACACACTACCTTGCTCTCTTTAAGCATTATCTGCTCCAGCCAAATGGAATTGCAAGTTCTCTCCCAACTAAAATGCAAACTCTGAAAGAACTGAATTACTTTTGCCTGTCTCGTTCACTGCTAAATCCCTAGTTCCTAGAACAGTGACTGTCACAGGGCAGAGACTCAACTAATAGATGTTGGATGACTGAATAAATGAATGAATATGCTGCTTTAGCCTATCTCTGGAGATCATCTGAATGCCTTGCATCCATCTGTACCTATATGATTCCTACTCAATATTCAAGGTCTAGTTCAAAGGGCACTTCTTCCATTCTTAAATTCTCAGCCTGAAGCAATATAGAGTTAATGTCTTAGTCCATCTGGGCTGCTATGGCAAAAATACCATAGACTGGGTGGCTTAAATAACAAATATTTACTTCTCATAGTTCTGGAGGTTCATAGATGTCTGTCTTCTCACTGTGTCCTCACAAGGAAAATGAGGTGAGGGAGCTCTCTGGGGTCTCTTTTATAAGGGCACTAATCCCATTCATGATGTTTCTACCCCCATGACTTAATCACTTCCCAAAGGCTCCACCTTCTAATACCATCACATTGGGCGTTAGGGTTTCGATGTATGAATTTTGGGGGACACAAGCATTTAATACAAAACAGTTAGTGAAAAAATAAAATTTCTAATATTAGATTGGCTTCTATGGGCTTTGAGGTGGGAAGTAGCAATGCATTTGCCAAATATTCCTCACCACTGAGTTCCTCTCTTTAACTTTGTATGCGGAAAACTTAGAGGCAGTGAGAAAAGATTGCCCCAAGATCACGTAGCCAGTTACTGGCAAGAACAGAATGAAATCCAGGCTTCTACCCTCAATCCAAGTTCAGTGTTCTTCCCACTTATCTCAAAAGTAATGAATTATAAAGCTTCAACACTCTTGAGTTGCTCACGGCTAATTATTATTTTTAAATGCACATGAAACATCCATATGGTGTATTTCCATAGGTCACCATGTGAGAAAGTGCAAGGGGGAAGGAGCTTAGATCGTTCATTGGAAAGACAATCTGTCTGTATATGTGATGAAGACGGTAAGAATGCAGCCAACAGTAGTGCTTTTTTTTTTTCCTGCACTGAGTGAAAATCCATGACAAACATGGCTGCTGAGAAGTCTGAGGAGCAGTGGGAGTCTGATCCAGCCGGTTTGAATGAAAGGATGAAACAAACGAAACAAACTTTTTTGAAGCCAGAGCAGCAGTAATCCCTCTTGTGTATACTTTCCTGAATTTGGCCTCCCAGATATAGATTTGTAAAGAACAAAGTAGCAGCTCATGGATGGCAATGGGAAAACCGGCTTTACAGGCAAAATCTCAGAAGGAAGGTAGGGAAAAGGAAGAGAAGGGATGCAGTGTGGAGAATGGATCAGGATATCTATTGTTTATTGTTTTTGTTTCCTTAAACACAATTCTATTGTCCCCATATATATTTTTAGAAGGATGATAATATATTGCTTAAGAAAATGGTAGGTTACAAAGTGTTACTTTTAAGATAATAATATCTTATCTATGAAAATGTATAGGTTACAAAGTGCTATTTTTAAGTTATATTCATTATCTCATTTGATTCTTACAACAATATCATGAGGAAGGTATTACCCTATTTGGGGAGAAGATTTGATACTTATCAAGATGTTATAAAAGAGGAGACTGAGGCAGGAGAGTGGCCACTGGAAGGGCAAGCACAACAACACAAGTCTAGGTTCAGTACTCTCTCAACTGTGTTATAACATGACACCAACATAATGGTTTCCAGATCTGATCTTATAACAACTAGGCATTATTTTAACTGATTCCAAAAATGTAAAATTAGCTTTTGTCTCTATACCTTCTTCTGTCCCTCAATTTCTGTCTCTCTTACTCCTTCTCTCTTCCCCTCACATTCTCTTGCACAATGCTCTTTCTCTTGTCCTCACATTCTTTCTTCTGTCTCTCTCATGCTTGCTCTTGTTCTGACGTCCTCTCCATCTATTTTACTCTCTCTTCTGAGTTTTTCTGTTTCCACTGGAAGAAATTAAAGTACAATATTTTCGTTGAATTCAATTTTAAGTAGTATGATTTTGAAATTTTAAAAGGTTAATAATGCTTGTTCTACAAGTCCAGAAACCAAAAATATAGAAACATCAAAATCCCCAGATGTATTTATGTCCTGTAACATGTGATGATAATTGTGATATTTTATTTCTATGTCACAGTTAATACAGGGAAATAGGTATGATATATACAAAAGCATACACACACAAACTCCACTCAGAGAATGGAATGATTACAAAGGGAGAGACTGTCAATGAAATAAAATGAAAAAGACTGAGAAACCAATGGTGCCTAAACTATAAACTGATGCTCACCTAAAAATATTTCTCATATTAAATCCTTTAGGTTATTACTAATAAAATGTATATTGTGTTTCTGCGACTGTAGGTTCCAACTGATATTTTGATCAGTCAGCGTGACATCAAGAGAGAGATTTAGTCCACAGTCCGGAAGTTCTTTATCAATACATGTAGAAGTTCAAATAACATGGACCTGTACTTAACAGAACTAAAAGGAAAACAGAGAAATAAAAACAAATGTACTGTGTAGTATTACTTATATGTGAAATCTAAACAGAATATCAAACTCATAGAGACAGAGAGAGAGGTGGTTGCCAGGGGCTGGGGGTGGGGGAAATAGGAAGAAGTTGGTAAAAGGGTACAAGCTTTCAGCTATAAAATAAATAAGGTCTGAGGCTCTAATGTGTAATATGGTGACGATAGTTAATAACACAGTATTGGATAATCAAAATCTGCTAAAAGAGTAGAACTTAAATGTTCTCAACAACAACAACAAAATATTTTTTTAAATGTACCAGTGATTTCGATTTCTGTTCCTTGTGCTTTACTTGGGAAGCTGCGCCACCAATGGAGGCAAGTTATCCAGGGCTTTAAAATCCAGTCATGCAGTGGGGCTGGTCCCATGCCATAGTAGTTAAGTTCGCTTGCTCCACTTCGGCAGCCCAGGGTTTGCAGACAGATGTACCACTTGTCAAGCCATGCTGTGGCGGCATCCCACATAAAGTAGAGGAAGATGGGTATGGATGTTAGCCCAGGGCCAGTCTTCCTCAGCAAAAAAGAGGAGAATTGGCAACAGATGTTAGCCCAGAGCTGGTCTTCCTCACAAAAAAAAATCCAGTCATGCATTTACACAGTCACAGACCATAAACTTGCTAATAGATAAAGTTTGTAATTCTTGGCCCAAGAACAAGGAAATGTACTTTCCAATTGTTAACTGTGAAGCAGATGACTTGAGGTTCTCTCCTCCAATTCCTGCAATATACACAGCTTCATGACTCTTGCCTGGAGGAAGAAAAAGGCAGCAGCTGGAAAAGACCTGTTCTGAGCCTAGTTCTGAGCCTAACTGCTACTCAATTGCCATTTGCAAATTGAACCCATGTATACCCAAACTCATGGTCAAAAAGCTGTGTCTACAGCATGCAGGGGTTTTACACAAATTCACAGGATGTGGCCAAAGTAGAGCAGATAAAAATCTAGTGCTTCATGGTACAACAGAATCTCCAAAAGCAGAAATAGATATAATTGGTTAGTGGAATCCAGGGTTCACCAGATATAACTTCCCAGTCGATCCTTATATCACACCTTCAGTTTCTACTCATTTTCTCCGTCAGTGACATGCAAGATCTTTTGGGGTGGTGGTTTCACTCTGCAGCTTTATGACTTGGCATCGCCATCTTGTTTTTCCTCTCTACATCATCCACAACTTGAACAAAATTCTGCTAAGAATACCCTATGCCTAAGGGAAGAGCTGCGGTCAGTTAGAAGTATGCTGGCAAAATCGCAGCCTGAACTTTGGGAGTGTTTTTATTCCACAAGCTGCTGTTGTCTTAAGCACTTATGATGTGGCCTGGAAAAGACAAATAGTCTTCTGAAAATATCTCTACAGGAAGAGTCTTCTCCCCAGTACCTATAAAACATTCATAACACCTTCATTGTGCTGTAAATCCTTAGCAGGAGTTGATAACAGTGTATGAATTTTTAATGTAACATTTATAAATGGTTATTAAAACTATCCTTAAAGTAAAGTGTCAGTTTAGTTTTAATTAACTGTTGGCTATTTAAGTTTCCAGATGGCCTGGGGAAAGACCAATAGGTCCATATGTCAATTATCTTCTCTCCTGCCCCATCTTTAACCCCTTGTTGCCTGCTTTCATGAAGACCAATGCACGTAAGCTCTACGAACTTAAACAAACTGCAGATGTGGTCTCAGAAACATTGTATTTCTTATAAAAGTCCTGGAATATCCATCAGCTACCATGGCTACCACACAACTGTGGGTAAGAACTGCCCATTCTGAATCCTCACAGCCCAAACCAATCTCCACATACCTATACCCAGCAAGTGAGAAAACTGGGGCAAGGAAGAGTGATAGCTGGATTCTAGAAGACTAGAGCTGAGGCTTCAGATTCCAACTCAGGCCCAGTGGCATTCTATTTGCATGATCCTGAGCAAATTTCAGCTTCCTGGAATGTATCTCTCTATGTGCAAAGGTAGGGATGACGCACTGCTCTGCCTCTCTCAGACGGTTGTAAGCATCAAATTAAAAGCTGAGTATGAAAATATTTCACAAACTACAATAAACTGTCCACACATATGGTTTCCTCTTTTACCATCTTTTAATTACTGATCATCGTCTTCATGGTCTCCTCGTATTCAGTTCCCTAGATTCCGAGTCTGCCATTCCTTTCTACAACCCAGAAATCAGGGAAACCCATTTTGTCCATATGATTTAGAGTTCCATTCTTTCCTAGGACTGAAAAGACTACTTCACCCAGGGTACAAATTCTTTCTGCATCAACCTCTGAGAATGCCCATGTGGTTTCTGATGGCAGTCCCAACAAGAAGCTTACTACACATTATAATTAGAAAATCCTATTGCTACAGAGATCAGTTTGGTTCTTTTGGGGCCTCGGGTTCCCCAGATACATATGCTCTGCTGTTTCCCACCAACATGCTTGAAATAGAGTCTTCTCTCGGTTATTCTGGCTGCAACTCTTTGCCTATGTTGTATCACATGTCCCAAGAAATGTAACGTCCAGCATTCCTGCCTTTCCTTCATTTGCCTCCAGGTCACATTACCCAGTCCAGCATGAGACATATGAGAATCCAGGAATCTGGTCCTCATAGGATGCAAGTGAGTGAGCACATGTGTGTGAGTATGTGTTTGTATAAACATTCTAGCATCTAATGTTAGACTGGAGAACTTGTTAATATTCCTTACCATATGGAAAATTAAATCTGCTGGACATGCACCCAAATTCCTTAGAATAGCATTCAAAATCCTTTATGGTCTAGCCTGGGATGTGCCTCTGGTTCCCCCTCCTACCACTCCAACTCTGCCACCCTGGGATCTAGGAAGACTGAATTACTACTCCTCTGAATGAATCACGCTTGTTTTATGCTTCCTAGAGCTCACACATACTGCCTCTTCTGCCAAGAGAGTTCTTCCTGTCCTTTTATACCTGGAGAACTGAGAACTTCTAATCATTCTTCAATATTCTACTCAGGTGCTCTCCTCGGGAAAGTCTTCCCTGCCCATATAACCCCTGTGCTCACTTCTATTATGGCATTTGTCATATTACATGATAATTTCTTGCTTACATTTTTGTTTCCTTCATGAGAGTGTGAGCTCTGCAAGCACAGAGTAAAAATCTTATGTGTTTATCAGCCAGTTCTAACATAGTGCTAGACCCAGAGGAGGCACTCAGTAATCACCTGTTGAATAGGAGAGTACAGATTATGTTTCAACATAGCCTTTGCAAGTTCTGCTGGTTACATTTAAAGGCAAAATGATTAATCCTCTTTTGGATTATGCCCTTGAACGTTAACCAAGAGTTTATTTTGTGGTCAGTTATGATGATGTTCATTCTAATTTAGACACAATACACTTGAGGTGTTGCAAAACTTTTGAGTTCTAAGTAGAAGAAAACTATACGTATGGTAGAACTGGTTTGGGCTGTGACTGTACATACAAGTCTTCTCTGAATATAAAATGACTAAATGCCAAGTAAAGAAAAAAGAATATAGAAGAGAAAACCGTGGACTTGGAGTTAAACATAGTAAACTGAATGCAAACTGTTTCCCACTCTTTTTCTAAATCCTATTAAAATGATAGTGACTCATCATAAAAGAAATAAATCTATGGAGTAAAAGAGAATGAGAGAGGAGCTGGTGGATAATGAGAAATGTCAATGGAGTTACAAAAGGTACAAGTCTATGGATAAATAGTGACAGACTTAACCCATCAGAGAAGGCTGAGTGATTGACATCATGGAAACCTAGAGAGGCAGGAATTGGAGGTGACATGTACCTCTGAAGTCAGGGACAATGGGTGGAACTGGAGATGAGAGGGTTTGTTGAAAGTATGTGTAAGGAACAGTTAGACCTTCAGAAAAACTCCTTCAAAAGCCTGCCACTCCTTTCCAAAATAAGACAGGAGACATAGTCCCTTAAAAGGTTGAATCAGAAGGACTCTAGTCTCAGGAACACTAGGCACAACTGAGATTAAACAAAAGGCAGTGTAGGGAAGACAAAAGTATTGATTGGAAGTCTGCCCCTACTTGGCTTTCAGAATGCTGGAAACAAAGCTTATGTCCCCCAGACAGTCATCTCTGGGGAAGTGACTGGTCCAACAGGAAAGACCTATGTAAGCAAACATCTGCCAACATAAAGGAGAGGTCCTGACCCATTCACCTTTCATGAAGCCCACCAGTTGACAAGTTGCACCCTTATACACTGCTCCAAGGAAGCTTCTTAGTGAGGTAGGTAGATAGATAGACAAGATCAGATAAGATAGGTACAAAATTAAAGCTCATATGAAAAAAAAAGATACCAACACAAATAAATTTTAGAAAAGAAACTCTGAGGAAATAGAAATAATGTAGAGAGCAAAAAATATTTCTAGAAAATATAATTATTCCTTAGAGAGAAAAAATATATTTAATCAATGAACCAAAAAAAGATGTTGTAAAAATGTTATAAACAGAGAAAAAGAAAGAGATCTTGAAAACTGAAAACATGGTAGCAAAAATTAAACATATATAATTCAAAAGAAAGATGCCCTCCCTTTATTGGGAGGATGGACGATGTATGCTACCTAAATGAGAGAGTGATCTAAGAAGGAGGAAGATGGGAGAATCAGGCAATAGGCAATCCAACATGAAAGATGTGAAGGCAAATCCCAGTATAATGGTTGAGGAGAGTGCTGGGTTAAAAACTGTGAGCAGTCTGTGGACCAGTAGTGCTCCTATCGGAGGGCTCCTGGAGGCTGGCTCCAAGATAAAGGAAAGGAAAAGGAATCGATGCATTAGTATCACCTGATGCATTTCAGGACACTGAGAAAAACATTTGAGACTGAATTAGTGACAAGAACATGGAAAAGAAAGCCAATGAAAAAAAATAAGTCATTTGTTAATTTTAGGAGAAGCAATATATATGTGTACACACACACACACACATACAAATACACATATAATCATAGTATGCCATACACTTCAGCTGTCAACTGTATGTATATTATCATGATCATATAAACTAAGAATATATATTTATATAGAATTGATATAACTATATCAGGAGATGGAGAAAAATAATTTTAACTGGTGGATCATGTAAGACAACCAAATTCTTTTCTTTCAGAGTATGACTTCAAGGTAGATAAACATTTTCATAAACAAATAAAACAGCATATCCTTATGTCTTAGAAATACGGAGATAAATACTTGAAGAAACCATTAAAAAATGTTGAAAGAAGTTAACTCTGGGAAGAAGTAGAGTAGAGGACTGCATTTTTTTTAAGCTTGAATTATTGAGTTTTTAAGCCATTAATATTTTGTTTAAATGCATTAATACAGTGAAAGCAGAGGGGAAAAATCCTTGGGGAAGCACCACATCTAGAGATGAAAATAAGATCATAAACAAACATTCTTATAACAAGATGGAAGAGGATGGAATTCCAAAAAAATTTCAGGGAGGGGAATCAACAGTGTGAAATGCTTCAGAGATTCAAGTGGAAGTGAGAACTGAGTCCACATCTTTGAATTTGACCATAAAGGATCATTGATAGCCGTCAAGATGGCAGTTTCAGAAGGTTACCTGGGGCTGTTTCTGATTCTGCCTGGGAAAGGTTTTCAGAGAAATCAAGAATATAACCTCTCCCACCCCAACCCCTCTGCCCTCAGATCACTGTTCATCTGATCATCTCAGCCATAGTCAGTCTCTCAGAATTTTTAGATCTTGTAGGTAAACAAAAAGGGAGATAAGAATCTTTGCCACTCAGGTGAGGGAATATCTGTTTCTCCCAGGGATCAATCCATCAACAAGTGTTTATTCAGCTTCTCCTGTGCTTTGCATACCTGTTGCATAAAACAAAACAAAACAAACACATGGTTTTTGCCCTCATGGAATATATGCTCTATTTAGACACCATCAGAAAGGCACCATCAGACAAAATAAAAGAACTAGAGATGGGCATGACGAATCAAGTGATAAAACGTGCAATTCAGTCTTGACCTATTATAAAGGCTCATGAGAGCTACAATAGGAAGCCTCATAAATGAAGTCCAGCCCCGAACTCAGAGTTGAGGGTGTTGTAGGGTGAAAGGAGGGAAAAGCCGATGAAGGCAGGGAGAGAATTGCTGTAGGAGATAGGTTGGATGTGTTTCTCCAGAAACACACTCCAGTATTCAGAAAAACAAACCCGCTTTCTGCGAGAATATGAACCTGTCATTCTTCTTCCTCAGCTCTGGAACCTACCGGTAGTGTAAGTTTGGACAAACCAAGTTTCCTAGGTCCAAGTGACAATAATTATACCTGCCTTGGGTGATGGCACTGAGGACTTCATCATATGGGGACAGGATACTTTTGAGTCGTAAAACAGAGCAAAAAAGCAAGCAATAATGAGAGCTGGGGTGTTGTACTTTGCGATTGTCATCCATCATTTATTAAATTCAATTGATTTATTCATTCAATGCATGTGTGTTATGTGCTCAGGTTTTGGAGGGGAATGACACAGAGATTGTACCATGTAAGACAGACATTATGCAACTAATTATACAATTAATTATTCAATTGCTTAACATAGCCCATCAGGGTTTACATTTCCATCTACTTCAACGTCTCATGTCCCAGAGCTCTCAGGGAGTCATCACACAGACCTTCTTTCATTTCGTGAATATGCTTTGCTGCATCTCTGCTCAGAGACTTTGTACACATCTCTCTATATATTCCTGTTCCTCTTCATTCCTCCTCCTTCTCCTTCAGACTTTGCTAAAATGTCTATGCCTCAGGGAAGCTTTTCTTGAAATCCCAGTTGGGGTCGGGCCACTCCGTTTTCATAGCATCTTACAACTCTCTGTTGTAGCAGTAACCAAAAAGTGTGAATACAAATTAAATATGTGATTTGTTTAATTTCTGTGATTTCTTGCTAGAACGTATGCCCCAAGAGCAGAAATCTTTTCTTTTCTACCCTTGTCACCCTAGGACTTAGTATGATGCTTGCCCATAATAACCTTCAATACGCATTTTCTGAATGACTGGTCAGACATACCTAAGAGCTATTTTTAGACTATTGGTCATGGGCAGCAATTTATCCTCATGAATCTCTAACTTTCTTTAACGACCTGTTACAGATCCATCTTCTCCAGGTTTATCTAGCCATCTCTGATCCTATTTTTATACACTTGCAAGTTCCTTTAGTTATTTCAGAAATGCCAGATCCAGAACCACATTACATATCTTTGTCCACTGTCACCAGGAATCAAAGGCTTTTCTTTTCCTTTATTTTTCAATTTACAGGGGGTGAGGAGGAAGTCTACTCTAATAGGGGCATTTATTGCAGTATAGAAATAACTGGTAATTATGTTCTCTAAATGAAGTTGATTCAATGGCTGGTGTCGGGTTTTGCTAAGTGCCCTGGGCCCAGCTGAGACTAATTAGGCCTGCATTAAATATTAAAGCTTTCTGACATTCAGGTTTTGACGGTGACAGAAGAGAAGAAATCCTGTAACCTAATCTGCACCCAACAGGAGTAATTTATGTTCACTTCTTATAACAAAAGAAAATCCAATTATGTAGCTGGCTGGAAGATATATTTAAAGAAGTTAAAGTAAAAAAAATTGCATAAACACACACACAGAGTACATAGAATAACACAAAAAATGTTAACAGATAGTTCCTGTTTGCCACCGATTACATCAAATGCCTGTTGATCGTTCTCCTATGAACTGGTGCTTGCATGGGAAATAGCTTTTTGCCTAAAAATGTGGTTAATATAGTGTAAGGGCATGGAGGCAGTGTGGACCTTTGGATGGTAAAATATGTTAATGCCATTTTCACTTTGAAAGACCTATTGTTTGTAGACCTCGTTCATAATCCATCACAAAGCTATATGTTTTTGTTCCCTCAGTTATTGAACTTGTAAAGGGGCAACTTGCTTTTTCTCTCAGGTGAGGGACAGCTCAAGGTTAGGAAATGTGGTCTGGGTCCCGGCTCTGTCCCTAGCTAGTTGCAAGGTCTTAGACAACTCACAGAGTCCCCTGTCATCCTTTGCATAAAATGCAGTTTGTCAGGCTGGTGACACCCACTCTGAGAGTGCTGGCCTTAAATGGTAGCACAGTCGTTTTTCTCATCCACAAGTAGCAAAACTCCAAACAAATCTTACTTAGTGTCTGGAGGCCAAAACAAAATAAAACCCAGTATTTTATTAATACAAATATGTTTTATAAACCCAAATGTATGCTGCTTAGTTGTCTGAAGCCCCTCAGTAAGAAAAAATATATGTAATGTTTTCATACTGGAAGAATTCAAACATACACAAAGGTAGAAGCAATGGCGTAATAAACCCCAAACACCCATTGCTCAGATTCAATAATTGTCAACTCATGGCCAATTCCGCTTCATCTCTCATCCCCCACAACCCCATTTTTAAAAATCTATTTATTTTATCTTCTTTTATTTTATTGGTAAGGAAGATTCCCTCTGAGCTAACATCCATTGCCAATCTTCCTCGTTTTTTGGTTGAGGAAGATTCACCCTGAGCTAGCATCTGTGCCAATCTTCCTCTATTTTGTATGTGGGTCGCTGCCACAACATGACCTGATGAATGGTGTAGGTCCACGCCTAGGATCCGAACCCCCAGGCCACCAAATTGGAGCATGCTGGACTTAACCACTACACCATGGGGCCGGCCCCACATAACCCCATTTTTTGAAGCAGATTCCCCCTCACTATATCATTTCATTCATAAACATTTCATATGTAAATTGAAAAATATAAGGACTCAAAAAAATTGTGACATCAAATTTAAAATTAACATTAATTTCTAACTAATTAAATAATTGTTAGGAATTTTACAGGAATTACATTTTAGGAATTAAACATTATTAGAAATTAATTGTAACTAGGAATTAATTAATTCCCAAATTCCTAAATAAAAATGGGGTTATTTTGATGAACAAAAGAATAAGAGGTGTTAAAAGGTCATTATTGTTGGGTCAACCTCAGGATCCTATTTGTTTTTAATTATGTTTGTTATGGTAGAGTACAAAATCCTGATAGCATAGAAAAGTATTTTCAAGTAGTAACAGTCTTTCAGCAATGCACCTGGCAATATCAAGAATATTTCCCAAGTGAGCAGGATTAGCAAAAGAACTTGAGAGCTACCTTCTACACTAAAACAAGTTAATTTAGCAGCTAAGGTTATGAATGATAGTTTTCTCATTTTGTTAAAATGTAGCTTATAACACTTGCGGTGCATGTTATTTATTATTTTTGTTGTTACTACAGTTTTCAATAGATTATTTGATGTTTCCTAAAGGCCTAGTACAAAACTCTGCACAGAATATGCCCTCTAAGTATTTATTGAATGAAAAAGTGAATAAATAAAAATGATATTTCAATCAAATATTTGTAAGACAACGAGACATCTATTGAAAACTCTTGGAAATCAGTTCTTAAAGCCACTGGAATCCTAGATGAGCAAAAAGTCTTAGAACAATGAAAGAATTACATAAATCTAAGGTGCCCCCTTATTATTATTTTATTGCTTGTTATTAAAGCTAGATTACTGGATGTACACATACCCCTTCTCTAAGCTATTACTCATTAAATTTACTGAAATTTGAAAATAATGAGGAACTGTATGCAAGGGACAAAGACAGAGAAGAAGCAAATGAGGTTGCTCAAGAGAAAAAGTATAGGAATATTGCATGGCAAACTAGGAGATCTGAGTTCCAAACCCTCCTTGGCTATCATCAACCGTGGTTATCTTGAATGGTCATTTCCATCCACTAGACCTCAGTTATATACTAATATAAGTAAGTGTAGAAAAGTTCATCCTCCTCGCCTCTTTCTGTTCTCAATTCTGCGGTTCTCAATATATGGGAGGTGGAAACTAATTAAGGAGACTTGAGGAAGTTAGATTATTGGGAAAAAGAACTTCTCAGTAGCATTCTAAGGACCTGTCTGAAAACTTGGGGACGAGTTAGAGTTGGCGTCAGCCAGTCTCTCCACATCGGGCGGCCACATGCGTGTTAAAAATAATTAGCAGGTGGGTAGTCCTAGAGCTCTTTTGAACTGCACGCTATAGAGGCCTTTCTGAGTTTATTGGAAGAGCGCGCCATTTCCCTATGAAAGGGCGATGTAATCAGCCTGGAGAGTGTTACAACCCTTCGTTCCCCCGGTGGGAGTGCAACAGCCTTCAGAGCCAGACATATTTATTTATTTTCCCATTTTCTTCCCCCACCCCTTCCACTGAAGCACATTATGAAATTATGGAAAAGACATTTTCTAGCCAAGGCAGCCGGTTGCCACGGGTTACGAGAGCCTTATCTGTCCCCAGGGTAATTTTGCTGACTGGAACTATTACAGGAGGGCGGGGCAGAAGAAGAGAGGGAGAGGGAGGCAGGCGGGACCAAATCCCCCACACCTCCACCCGCCTCTCCCCCAGAGATGGGGCTTTCCTCTCCTCTGAGGCCCGAGTGTCTCATACAGGCCTGGCATGGAATATGAACTTGTCTGAAGGAGGGTGGTCGAGGGAAATGGGGTAAGGAAGTGGTCTATGATACTCCTGGAGAGAGATTTCAGGTGATGAGATGACTAAAAAGGTCGCCGCATGTTGGAAAATGGCAAGCAGTTCATTCGAGATTGGAAATCTCTCTGTCTCTCTCTCTTTCTGCCTGCCCTCCCCCCAAACCGTTATTTTTAAATGATAGCAAATCAGAATTGGAAGCCAGGATAGTTTTCTGTTTGAATTCTATTGAATTTCTTCCACATCCTCCTACCCCCAATAAGAGCTCATCCAATCTCTGTTTGAATTCCTAGACTGACAGGGAGCTCACTCCCTACTAAGCATTGCCATTCTATTATAAGGTTATTCGCATTAATATTGATAATGAAGTCTAATCTTTATTGGATATTTGTTACATCTTAGTCTCTGGACTAATTGCTGTCATTTTAGCCTCACAACTGATTAAAGGTGTGGATATACTTATTTCTCAGATGAAAACCTAAGGCACAAGGTCTTATATCAAGAAACTAGAGGGGCTTGAATTTAAATTAACATTTGAAGGATTCTAAAGCTTTGTTCTTTCAACTGTGCTATTCCACCTATTGCACAGTTTATTTTCTTTCTCTTTCATTTAAGATATAAATCTCTGTTACTCCAGTCTCATGTTTTCATTCTCCTCACCTTTCTGGTGACCTTCTGTGTCCTCTCCCTTTGTAAATGTCTTCCTTAAATTATCATGTCCTGAATTGTTTATTTAGACTAAGTTGTCTGATTACCTAAAGGAATAGCTTCTCTTCTATTCTCCGTATTCTACTTCTATTAATTCATTTCAAAGCAAATATATTTTTTGTGGTCTCCACATGCATTATATTCCTGAAACATATTGAGCCAGCTGAAAGCCCCAAGCCTATTTCATCCATGCTGTGCTTAACTTATGCTTTTCCCATCCTCTATATTTTTTTAGTGAATAGTGGCAGGTGTTTACATTTCTTCATGTGAAATTTCATCTAATTGGTTAGTTTTATCATTCCAGGTTATGGAAACCTCTTTAGATACTAATCTTTTCATGCAACATATTTGATTTGACCAACAGACTATGACTTAATTTGTGTCATAATTTAAAATATAATGATAATTATAAAGACTGTAGACAAGGATGCACTGTCGTGTACAGAAATCTAGAACTGACAGGAGTCATACATTTCTCCTTCCAGATTAGCTAACAAAAGGTTATTGGGACAGAATATCGAAGCAAGATGTGCTTCAGGGAGAAGATTGGCTGAATACCATCAGTTTTCCAGCTACACAGTTGCTGGTGGAAACTAGGATAGAGGAGGGCATTCTAGGCTCTGAACCATAGCTGCAAACATCAGAGTCTCTACTGACACTGGCTCTGCTTATTAATTATTTTAAAAATCAGATAAACATTAATTCGGCTGGCAAACAATTAACAGCCTCTACCATAGGTATCAAGAGATTTTTAAAAAAATCAATTTATTTGCAAATTTTTATTGTCATTAGTTATTGCCCTGCCTCATGGAGCTTACAGTCTAATGAGTGGATCAAAGGAAATCCACAAATTGCTTGTGATAAGTACTATAAAGAAACATAATTGCATTTTAAGAGAGAAGAGAGGTAGAATAATTTAGATCAATAATTACAGAATGCTTCTCTAAAGGAATAACTTTTAAAGTGAGACCTAAAAGATTTATAGTCTTATTTGGCCAAAGAATGGGAAAAAGGATTAATTCTGGTAGAATGCTTTGAGAAAAAAAGTGGAAAATTTAAGGAACTGAAAGAGGACCAAATTAGCTGAAGGGCAGTGAGTGAGGAGCCTGGTGAGTTGTAAGGTGTGACATGCAGACAGGGCTAGGTCACATAGGGCTTTGCATAAGGAGCTTGTATATTATTCTAAGTCTAATGAGAATCTGTAGAAGGGTTTAAGAAAAAGATGTGACTTAGTTAGAGTTATATTTAAAGAGGGTATTTTTGGTGTGATGTAGAAATAAAGTGAAGAACATTAGGAATGAAAATGAGATTAGTTAAGGGGTATTCCAGGGTCAGAGATCAAGGGAGAGAGAGCTGGTGACAGCTTACATTTGAATACAGTCATATATCGCTCAACGATGGGGATACGTTCTGAGAAATGTGTCACTAGGCGATTTCATCATTGTGTAAATATCATAAAGTACACTTATTTAAACCTAGATGGTATAGCCTGCTACACACCTAGGTAATACAGAACTAATCTTATGGAACCACCATCGTATATGCAGTCCATCACTAACCGAAACATCATTATGTGGCATATGACTGTAGTACAGTTGAAAAGTGGGCAATATTGAGAGCTACTTTGCAGGTAGATTCTGCTGGACTTGGTTTTGGATTGTGCATACATGGTGAGTGAGGAACATGTCAAAAATTATAAAGTTCCAATAGTCACAGATTTTTTTCCTTGAAGAATTGAAAGCCTTAGCAGGGAGAAAATAAGCACACAAATAGGACAGATATAAACCTAAAGAGGTTTGGGGAGCACAGAAGGAGCCTAGTTTGTACTGGAGGATCTCAAGGAAGGCTTCACAGAGGTGGTGGCATTTGAAGCATGACTTCACGTATGGCTGTATTTGAGGATGCAGAGATGGAAGAGTGAACACAATTATAACTATGCAGATATGTAGGTACTTCCAACTCTTTAGATTTTTACATAGTCATGCATTTGGCACAGTATACTGAAGCCCTACAATATGTCAAGAATTTTATGCATTTTAATGCAACATTTAATGTGCAAGTAGATATTCATTTTTATCCATTTTATAGAAAGAGAAAGTTATGGAGTTTAAGTAAGGTACTCAGTAGTGCACAAATCCGTATAAATGATTGAGCTTGTTTTGAACCTAAATCTGCCGAACTTAAAAATTTTTAAATCAAACTTGTAGCACCTGTCCCCAAACTCTATGCCTTATATTTCTTCACAGTGCTTACACTCTCTAACATAATACATATTGTTCATTTGCTTTTATTTGCCTCATCCACTAGAATTTTAAGCCCTCTAAATGCCAAAAATCTCCGGGTTTGTTCACCACTGGGTAGAGCCTATACTCAAAGTTACTCAACGGGAGGAATGAATCTGAAAAATGGATGAGTCTAAACCCATTTTCCTCCCACTAACCAAGGTCTTCTATTAAATTCAAGTGTATCAGTTTTTAATGTTATTGATCTAGTTTTACCAACCCAAGCCATATTTGATGTTATCCTGCTTTCTTTTTATTACCCACCAGTCAGTCAGAAATAATTTATTGACCCATGTGCTAGGCTCCAGGGTGAATATGAAGACATACGAGACAGACTGTGCCCTCAGGGAGCATATGATATATTTGAAGACACATGACATAATCTTTTGAAAGGTTAAGTAATACTAACACAGTGATATAATCAATATCACAAGACTGCATTAAGACAAAATTGAAATGCCAAAAGAACAATAAGGATAATAAATATTATGGGAGATAAGACATTATTGAGGATTAAGTTGATCTATTTTGGTTTCAAAGAGGAAAAGAACTTTGACCAAGATATTAAAGATACGTAAGATTTTCTTAGGGAGAGAGAAGATATTAGGATAAGCCAGACAGGAGACAGGTAGAAGCAGAGTATATGAATGAGCCTAAATAGATCGGAGGGATAATATATAGAAATGGCTGCCTGGATCAGAGAATAGGAGAATATGAGTTTCCCTGTGATTTGCCTGTTTCCAGTGTGCATCTTTCTCCACGCCCACTGTAGTTTTGTTTCTGAGGACCCACAGCTCCCATGCAAATCCATGGATCCAAATAGATGCTTCATGGATGGAAACTGAAGTGGGACCCTCAACTCCACATGTCAGAAAAGTTTTAACCTCAGTCCTGCTCCAGTGAGAACACCTGAATGCACTTTTAGTCTTTTACTAATCCACCTTTCCACTTTATGGACAAGAAAACAGAGGCCTGGGATCATCAAGTAACATGTCTGATGCAAGGGTGGGTCAGAGCCAGGATTCAAACCTAGGTCTGCCTTACTCCACAGTCCTGAACAGCTCTGCCTTGGTATTTGGGACACACAGAACTATTTGAGGATCCAATCATCAGAACTGGGCCACACCAGGGTTATAAGGTCTAAGAAGCCAGTCTAAGGCTCAGTATCATAACTGAGCTTCAAGGCCAAAACAAAGAGCACAGTGAAGGAGAGACTGGATTCTGAGTCTTAGAGTATACAGTTAGAGTTCCACAACCATCCTCTACCACCAGATGAAATTTAGAGGGATCATGATTTGGTAGCATGATGATTACACTCTTAGCTGGCCTCTGAAGCCAAACTGTTTGAGTTTGAATCCTGGCTTCACCACTTGCTAACTGTGCGGCTTGGGGCAAATTACACAATCTCTCTGTGCCTCACTTTCCTCATCTGTAAATACAGATAAAATATCACCTAGCTCATAGAGTTGTTTCAGGATGAATATTTGTTAAAATTTTAGAAAAAAATGCCTAATGCCTGTGCAATGTAATTCTGACATTAACTATCTGGAGTTACTGCAGACTTCACAGGCTAAGGGCACAATCTTGCAAGACTGCCCTCACTTCAGACACCAGCCACAAGCTCAGGGGTTCCTAAGCCACTCACCCTTCTGACCAACTGTCTACAAAATTGTGAGTTTCCACTACCCCTTAGGTTCAATAATCCTCTAGAACAACTCACAGAATGCAGGAAAGCAATATACTATGAGTGCAGTTTTATTATAAAGGATACAAGTCTGGGCTAGTCAAGTGAAAAGACTCATAGGGTGAGGCCTGAGTTCCAAACACAAAGCCTCTGTATCTTCAGGATGCATCACCTTCCTGGCAGTTAGCATGTATCACCAGCTTAGAAGCTCAGTGGAGCTTCGGGTAATCACATGTTGGTCTTCCCCTCATGGCTACCCCTCATTCTATAACTATTCTGGAACCCACCATAAGCCAATCATTAGCATAAAGTCAGTTGTGGTCTGAGAAGCCCACCATGAATAAATGTCAAGGGCTTAGAGGCTCTCTCCCAAGAACCAAAGACAAAAGCCAACAAAATTCTTTATTATACAATAAGATGGTATCTAGTAAATGCTACATGAATATTAATACATAGCAGAGGTTGGCAAACATTTTCTGTAAAGGGTCAAATAGTAAATACTTTAAGCTTTGTGGACTGTATAGTCTCTGTGGTATAGTCTTGCTTTTTTTTTCTTTTTTACATCCCTATAAAATGTAAAAATCATTCTTAGCTCATAGACCCTTCAAAAACAGATCATGGGCTGGATCTGGCCCAGCGGCCACAGTTTGCTGATCTCTGATATATGCTATTGTTAAGTTAATGTATACTATTAATAAATACTACATAATAAGTACTTTTTGTTATTATTGGACAGATTCTGTTGCTGTTGTCTTCATCATCATCAACATAATTACCACTGAAGCTGGGGACAGGTTTTCAAACAACATGGCAGAGAGGTTTGGGGAATTTAGCCAACAGTCTCATTTCAGCTGTTGAATTCTTTGTCATTGTGTGAGACTAGTGCCATTCAAGCCACGTGAAATTCTGGGTCATATTCTGAGACAGGCTGCCTCAGCTATAGTTCAGAAATAAGATGTGTAAGATAAATAATTTCTGTTCCATGCATTGTCTGACATTTTATTTCTTGTGCTATTGTATTGGTTCACTGAGTAACTTCTTCTAAAAGGGAATGGCATTCTACAAGTGCTGTCTGTATTGTCAAAAAATAATTTTTAAATTCTCTGATTACCACTTTGGCTGAGAGGTTCTTCTCTTCTGTCTTTATTTGCTATGTCCCCAAGTGTCATCTTTGCACTCACTGTTTTCTGCTGAAAGAAAGCTCCATTTCCTACTTTGCTCAGGTGAAAGGGGAAATAACCATGAATTAGACTCCAGAGTGTTTCCCTCTTATAATTCCCGGGGCTGGAATTGGTGCAATAGGACCATTAGCAATCACTTACCTCAAGGCTCATATAAATTAGCATTAATAATGAAGAGGGAGAAAAAGAATGGTCTTTGAGATTCAGGGACTGCTCAAAATTTTAGCATGGGACTCTTTGCAATATTGACTAATGAGCAAGAACAAGGGAAATCATTTTAAAGATTTAAACCACTTGTTTTTTAATTCATGTGAGCGTCATTTCATTCTTAAATATTTGCCCTCCTTCCCAGAAGCAAGATTTGCTTCAGGAGTGGACAAATTATGTGGCATTTGTCTAAAATGATAGGTCTAATTATCGCTCTAAAATCCTGAAATATTTTTGAGCTCCCACTAAAAAGTCAAATGCAAAGAATTCATAATGATTTTAAAATTGATTTGAGGTCCCATTTCTATATGCTGAGCCTGAGAGTGGGAGGAATCAAAAACTCAACAAAGAGGAAAATATTTCCTTCATCAGGGCACCCCTGAGCTTTTTTGATAGTGAGACAAGACAGTTGGAGAGAAGAGAGAATACAGTATAGAAGCGAGACGACTTTCAGTAAAAAAAATATATACCCACACACAAAGGGAAAATGGGTCAGACTGATTCTGATTAAGCAAGAAAAATACAAGTAGAACCTAAAAATATGTGTTTCTGGAATCTTTATATTTTGTATATGTAACTTAAAAATATGGTCAATGCATTTGGGCTTCCCTTAACCTGAAACATGTGCTATAGTGCCAATGAGAGTAACTATCATTTCATAAGTTGCATCACATGCTCACTACATCAGGAGTATATCCTACGCTGAACCCCATGGTGATATGTTCTGCAAAGCAAATGAATATTTTAAAATGTGCAGAACCGGCTCTATAGTTTGTGTGGTTTGTAAGAATGACTTTCTCTGAAGAAGTTGCTCAACCCGAGAAACAGCTGGGCAGTTATCACCAAAGGCACTGTAGCTAACGTCAGCATGGAGATGGACTGGGGCACAGAGTTGTGGGTGTGCGTGGTCGTTAAGTCAGAGGCAATTGGGAGCAAGGAGGTTTCTTCAAATCTCTGTGGCTGTTTCCTCTACCTGGAATCTCAGTTTTCTCTTTATTTCCCCAAGCGAATGTTCAACATCATAAACACATCCTTTAAGACTTATCTCAAGCAATTCTTCCCTTACAAGGCATTTCCTGCAGCCTCCAGCTTGATTTATGTGTCTTCCTCTTCCTTTTACTCTCTGTTAGCAACCAGTCTGTGCCTCTATCTTAGCACTTATCACTGTATTATGTTGGTTTCCTCATTTGTTTTCTCCTCCAGCCTGCTTCAATGATTTTTAACCAAATGTGCTGTACAGCCATGCATCACCTAATGGTGGGGATACGTTCTGAGAAATGTGTCATTAGGTGATTTTGTGCTTGTGTGAACATCATAGAGTGTACTTACACAAACCACATAGCCTACTACAAACCTGGGCTATTTGGTACAATTCTTATGGGACCACTGTCTTACATGCAGTCCATTGTTGACCAAAACATTGTTATGTGGGTGCATGATTATATAGTCAATGCTCAATGAATATTAGGTGAATTAATGAATGAATGGATGGATGAAGCATTGGATGGATGAAGGGATTCCTCTATTTCCTCGGGTAGTAGTTGAATCCTCGCAATATGAAATTAACATTTCTACTAATGAGTCCATGTATGTATGAGAAAATGTCTATGTTGTATCTATTCCCAGAGGAATTGATAGCCATAGCTCTAAAGTTGTGTTTTGAACAAACTGAAAAGTGATATAAGCAGAGTTTATACACATCACTTCTCCATCTTTATTATCCCTTTTTAGTCCCTCCATAAAATTTCTTACCACTTAGGCCTTCTTTACTCTGTCAATGTGCACTTCTCCAGCTTTCTAGGAGAGTTTTGTTTGTATGAGTGAATATCATAATGTCATGTAACCATTCTTAAAAGTTTGGTTCACAGGAGTTTGTTAACTTCCTGAAGCCCATTTGCAGATTCCCAGAGTTCTGGATGTCAAATAAAGAACACTATAATATGATATTAAAAAAATTATGACATCTTTTTCTACTGAGATTTTTTTAAACTATACATATATATTTAAACTATATATATGTATATACACACACACATATATATATATATATCCTGATATTTCATGATCAGAGAAGATTGATATCTATTTGCTGAGATAAAAGTATAGCAAGAGTTATCTAGTGGTGGAAGATGATGGAGTCAACCTTAGAGATAACTGAAATGTGAAAGTGAGGCTGTTCATGTAATTGAATTAATCTCATGGGGAGGGTGGGCTGGGTAGAGATGGATAGGTAGAGAGGATTCAAGTAGCATAGCATCTGGAGGCATTTTCTGAATTCTTCTCTCTCCAAAAAGAAAGGCAAAAAATAATAGCAGGTGTTTTTACAGGTCTAGGTTTATGGATATTGGATGGTGGGAGAGTGCTCTTAAAGGAACAAATTTAATACTAACATTTACCTGTCTTCACTGAACTTCAGTTATATTATCTTCAAAATGGGAACAAAGTATTTTTGCCTTTAATACCTAATAGATGTATGGTGACATCCAATAATGAGTGTGAAATCATTTTGTGAACTGCTTAGATGCTACCAAGACTGGCAGAATTATTGACTTAAGTTGCTGCTTTCTGCCAAGGAAACAATACCTGAATTTGCGTTCATGTAATAATAGATGTCTGTTGTGTTCATGTAATAATAGATGCCAGGGGGCTCACGAACAATATTATTCCTAACACTGGACAAGTCATACAGGGCATGTCTGGATAAAATTAATGAATCACCAACATGAAGTGAAATGTTTATGGAGGTAGTGACAGAGACATGCTAAAGGATCTGCTTTTCATTCTTTTGATGATGTAGATGGAGAGCAGAGGGATTAAGCCTGCTTCCAATTCCTGCTTCTTCATTTTCTAAGAGACATTGAGTGTGCAGTTTCCACAGCAGGAGGAAATCTAATTGAAAAATCTGGGAAAAATTCTCCAAGTTTCCCAAATCTAAATTGGGCAAGTGGGAGGAGGTCAGAGGATACATTGAGATTTTGATTAAAGTTATGAATCATTTCTACCCTCTCTAAGGGTTCTGCATCCAATTCCACTGGGGGGGCGGTCCCCACACAAACAAGCAGTGCTCTGACACAAGCTGGATGTCCTACAGTTCAACTCAATTCTGATACTATCTACCTGGAGATAGCATCAGATCCCACTGGCTTAAGGCTCAGTCCTACAAGACTACTCCCCCTCCCCCCACTTCAAAGGCCAATCACCAGTTCAGGTTGTCACCTGGGCTTCTGACCAACTGGCTATAAATCAGAGGTTCCAATGACCCCTCCTCCGGTTCAATTAATTTGCTAGAGCAGCTCATAGAATGAAGAACATTTTACTTACTAGATTACCAGTTTATTATAAAAGGGTGTAACTCAGGAATAGCCAGATGGAAGAGATGGATAGGGCAAGGAGTGGGGAAAGGGTGCAGAGCTTCCATGCCCTCTCCAAGCATGCCACTTTCCCCAAATCTTCATGTGTCCACCAACCCAGAAGTTCTCTGAACCTGGTCCTTTTGGATTTTTATGAAGGCTTCATTACTAGGCATGATTAATTAAATCATTGGCTACCAGCAATTAATTCAACCTCCAGCTCCTCCCCCTTCCTGGAGGCCAGGGGGTGGGACTGAAATTTCCAACCCTCTAATCACAGGGTTGGTTCCCCTGGCAACCAGCCCCCATCCCTAGGTGCAGTCCCAAAGTCACCTCATTAACATAATAAGAGACACCTTGATCACTCTCATCACTTAGGAAATTCCAAGAATTTTAGGAGTTCTGTGCCAGAAATGGGGACAAAGATCAAATATATATTTCCTATTATAAATCACATATCACACCCTAAAAAATAATCATCATATACACAAAGTTTTTCGCATATTTTCAGGGCATTTGTAGATTCCTTAGGGTCTTTGGAATCCAGATTAATACTCCTTATGTTCTATTATAACTAGAGCTTTCACTTCTGATAAATAATATTGAGTGCTTCCTCTATACTATATCACATGTATTATATCTCATACAATATTTCTCATTCCTTATATCTCATATAATCCTCACAACAGCCCTAATAGTTAAGTCCTATTATTTCCCCCAAAATGCATATGAGGAAACTGAGGCTCAAAGCAGTACAATGATTTATCCAAGATCACACAGTTAGAAGCCTGGGAATTGAACTAGAACTAGCTGTTTCCAAAGTGAACAAGGCAGAGCTGGGGGATTTCTGAGATTATTTTAGAAATCTGCCTTGCTAATGGAAAGAGCAGGCATAAGTATCCCTGCCATGGGGAATGAGCAGTGTGAGATGAAGCACCTGTTGCCCTTGGCCCAGAAAGACACTACAGAGCTTGCACTGCATATGTTACTGAACCAGATTCATTTTTGCCCGTCGCCCGGAAAGCCAAACTCCGAGATGACAAGATTGCAGCAGAGAGAGGGTTTTAATCACAAGGCAGTCAAATGAGGAAATGGGAGAACAAGTCTCAAATATACCTCCCCAAAATTGGAAATTCAGGGAGATTTCTGGGGTAGGGGGCAAGGTTTTCTGAAATGTGGAGATAAATGATTGGAGGTGAGGTAATTGATGATTTGTGCAAGCATAGTCAAAATTCATGCCTCTTCATAGGACACATGTTCACAAAATGGCAGCATTAGCATGATCTGAGGGTGGAGTTTTTAGCCTCTTGACGTCAAAAGGTCACTTATTGGGCATCTGCAAGGGACCTGTTGATGGGTTGGTGGTCTCAACAGGACTGAAGTGGACAAGGGGTTCTAATTCCTGAAAAACAGCTCAAATACCCATTACCATGGCCACCCAGGTGCCAGGGAGATGTTATCTGTAGGAGCTAGCAGGAGTCAGACAGCATATTGCCTAAGCAGCACTGTTAACAATGAACAGGTGAACAACTGAAAGTTATAATCAATAAATGGAAAAAAGGGAAAAAAAAACTTTAGTTACTAGCTACCTAATCATCAATTGCTAACTGTTTACCAGTTTCACACATCCATGCTGTCATGATAACATCCCCAGGGACTGAAGCCCAACCCCTGCCCTTGCTCTCTTCTCCTCAGCTATGGAAAGAGCTCAGGAATGTAATTGGTTTCATTAGTTGTGTCTCTCCAGGGATGTGTGACAGCCCATAGGGTTGTGACTGTGGGTTGGGAGTAACAAAGTAGTCGACCTCTGAATGTGGAGGGAGCATCCCCAGTGTCTCTGAGGGGCCAGCAGGTTGCAGGTGGCACTAATTTCACAGGAAAGCAAGGTGTTTGCCAAAGGAAGGACAGATGGTTCCAGTCACCAGTTATTTATTTCTATAATTATCTGCATGCTATGATCTCAGATCATGGAGAAATTACTACTTCCTATGGAATTTCTCCCACCAGTGGGGAAGAAATGGGAATTGGAAGCCAAGGAGAGGATATTTGTTGAATGGTAACTCCACAAATCTCTGGGCTTGCAGCTGTGATGGGAAAGAGGGCGTGGTCTGGAGAAATCATCTGAATCAGCCAAAATGGTTGAGTTTTAAATCCAACTCTACCACGGTCATGTGTTTTCACATAGAATTTACCCTTTCTGGGGTTCATGTTCTTTATATAATAGAGAGGGATATTTTGAGAAGGAAGTTTGACCATGGATGTGATAAACACCTATTGGCCATATATGATTGGGCCCATAAAACATACTAAGATAACAACAACGAAAAAGATCCCTGAATCCAGTATATGAGACAAATAGATGTGAATCTGAATCAAGGCACCCCTACTTATTAGCTAACTAGCTCTGAACACGTGACTTTAAATCTCAGACCCCCACCTTCTCTGCCTATGAAATTGAATAACTGTGCCCACCTAGCAGAGATATTGTAAGAATCGAATGAAGATGTACATGCAATATTCCTAGACCAGTGGTTGGCGTAAAGTAGGCACTCAATGAATGGGCCTTAATTTTATTAATTTAGTAGAGAAGATAGAGATCTAAAATCAAAATATTTATCTAATGTGACATAGAATAAGTCTACTGCTAAACTGATCTAGGGGCAATTCATCTAAGACTGTTGAGGATCAGAAAGGAATAATTGATATTGATAGCATTCTCTGGTCCACTTTTCAACAATAGGCTCTTGTTCTCTAGAAATTCTCTGTAATGATGCTGATTTCTGTGAGGAGCCTTGTGGATTGCTACTTATGCCCAAATTATCATCCCTTTCTGTATTCTTTGGACTTGCATTCTGCTTTAGAAGTGGGATTAGAATTTAGAACTTGCTAGTGTCTATATTTCTGATATACTCCTCGGAATTATCACCTCACACATCTGGCATCAGACAACAGGGTTTGAACATGTGGAGACAAATTGAACAAAAAAGAACCATCTTTTTTATGCAAGCCAGGAAAGGGAAACAGACTCACAAGTCAACAAGAGCCTGTCTGCCTACTTATTTGTTTGTCTTAATTGATATTTTCAAGGCAGTTCACCTCTAAAGAGCTTCAGGCACTCTGCATGTATTTGTTGCAAAACTTCCCAGGGACTCTGTGCGGTGCAAGAGAAAGAAAATACTCCTAGTAATAGCACTTTATAAAAATACAGTATTCCATCAGATCATGTATATTTTCTCATTTAAATTATATTGACCTTAAAGAAAGACAGTCAGGTATTTCTCCAGCAAAAAATGGGTTTATGAGAGATCAGCAAAGAATTGCAATTCAGGGTCGACAACCATGGTGAGCCAGATGCAAATCCCCCACCAGCAAGGTTAGAGAAACTCTTCTACAGCGGGAGGAGGAAGTTGGGAGGGCTATTGTAAACAAAGAGTTCCAGGTGTAGTAGCTTTTTCATTGGCTGAGTTTTGAGTCTCTCATTGGCTGAGATTCTTGCCAGTCAAGAAGAGGAAGTCTTTCTTCTTCCTGTTGGGCTCTGCTATCTATGTAGGACATGAGTTCTCCCCCTTTTGACCTCCAAACTCCAATTTAATGAGGTTTCTGTTTATTAATTTGACAAGCACAACAACCCAACAAAGTGGGTAGAGGTAGAATGAAAAGAAAATTAAGATAATACAGATCATATCATATCTCAAACTCACTGTGAGTTAGATCTAGCTACCCCTCTCCCTCAAAAATCTGATGACCTCTGTCTCAGCTAATGGCACTCCTGTCTAACCAGTTGGACAAGCAACACATTTGGAGGCATCTTTGATACCTATCTTTCCATCTATAATCACTCTGAGTGCAGTTTGTATAATGCATTAGAGGGAGGACAGGGTAAATGGTGCTGGTGCGAGATGACAAAATAGAAGGATGTTGCAAGAGTCTAAACAAAATGAGACAATGGCTTGGCTTTAGGGTATTAGTGATGGAGATGAAGAGAAAAAGAATCGGGAGATATTTACAAAGTGTAAATAGTGCTGCATAAGGTCCCAAAGCTAGGATATGACAGAACTAGAAGTCTAACTTTAGTCCTCGAACCTAATTCCATTATAAGATTTTCCTTGCTTGCCATGCTAAGGCATGTCTGTTAAATGGAGGCATACTTTGACCAGAGACTTGGATTTTCAGGTTTTTTATATGTAAAATGGAGCTAATAATGGCACTTACCTCGTATGGTTATTGTGAGGATTAAATTAAATAACATATATAACATGTTTAGCACTTCGCCTGACAACTAATGAAAGCTCAATAAGTGTATGCATATAAATGTATGTTTCCATCTTATAATAATTATTATTAATATAGGTTAAAAAAAACCAAGCAAGAGGGGAAGAATTAGAACTGCAAGACTCCTGTTGCCTTTCTGCATCTACTTCTGTTTTCTCTCATTTTGTTGAAGTCAGAACACAGCCAATCCGAGTCTGCAGTCACTGCCTCCCACCTAACACAGATGATGGGATATTGTAAAAGGACTTCCACTCTGCCTAGTCCTCTAGGTGTGTGTGTGTGTGTGTGTTTCAGATTAATTTTGTGAGACTAGCAGAAGATGCTGCCTTGATTTGTCCTTGGAAAGAACTCTGCTTTTCTTGATTGAAGATATATTTTTACAGCCTAAATGTGCAGGTCAAAGTAATTTTTTGACAGGTAAAATACTAAGCTATGACTGTTCATGAATCTTCTTTTGTTCCCCTCCGTCCCTTCTCTCTTGTCCTGTTAATATCTGTTTCCTCATCTTACTGAGGCCACGTATCTGTCTATCACTGCCTCTTACTGATCAGCCAGCACCTTCTCTGCCTCTCCTCTCTGCACCTTCTTTGATTCTTATCCTGCTGAATGTGGAGTCTGGCTCTGAATTTGCTCTCAGGCCTTGACCTTTTAAGTCCTTGCCTCTTAAATCAAGATATAAGAACCAGCTGGGAGAATTAAGGAGGTGGTGTAACAGTGGGGACCGAAAGCCTAGGACACTTTACCAGTGTGTCACATCACTTTAATTGAATAGTGTTTAACTTAAACATGTACAGTTTATTTTAAATGGAATAAATTCAAGTAAAATGCTGAGTCTACCATTTAACAGTTTTGTGACCTTGAGATATTTCCTACCCATGCAACTGCAATATCTTATTCTGCAAAATACCTCCTAGAAGTAAATAAAACAAATGTGTGAAGCACTGATCAAACCGCCTGGCACAGAAACTTGCTTAATAAGCACTGCATTTTATTTTTATTTTAAAAATAATATAACTGTCTCCAAGTTACAGGCGAGTAAACTGGGATTAAGAGAGACTTAAATATTTGCCCTAAATCAGAACTGACAAGTGGCAGACCTGGAACTTGAGCATCATCTGGAACCTAGTTGGTCTAACTCCCAAATCCATGATTCAGAACACTAAGCTATATACCAAATAAATGCTATTCTTGGGTGGTAGACACTCTGGGCTATGCTCAAGACCACCCCTCCCAAGATTATGAATTCACTTGCTTTGCCTTTAAGGGTATGTGGTCAAGGAGTAATCTGATGCTTAACACCTTGCTACCTGTTTTCCTGATGGAAGATTCTGGGTTGGTTAAACCAACCAGTCATCCTAACAAACAAGTAGCTCTGTCAGTTGGGAGCACTCCCGAACATGGCTTTTGCAAAGCAAACCCCTCTGGTCTCATGGCCTTTCCTCCTGTCCTTCCTGTTCACCACTGCACCCTTCGTTAGCACCCCATACCTTTACATTGCCACCTCCAGTTTCCTTTCATGTTGTTCCCCTGATAAACAATATGCTCTGCTTTATCTACTGTGGGAGGCTTCTTTCCTATTTGTTCTGTCTGGAGCACTTTCCCTCCTCCCTTCTAGTGTCACCATCCCTCTACCTCTCTAGCTAACTCCTACCTATACCCACACTTCCCATTTCACCATGGTGATACTTCCTCAAGAAACCTTCTGGGATTTCTCCCTTCATCCCCACTATAGCCAATATATAGGCAGAGTAAGGTTAGGTTAAGTGCCTCTTTATGGTCTTATATCTCACTGACTCCTTTGTTCTCCCTTTGTATTATATCTGGTTACCAGTCTTTATCCCCAATAGCTTTATCCCCATAGCTTCTTGAGTCTAGTAATTTCATCTTGTTCAAGTTGAATTGCAGACCATTATCAAAATGCCTAATATAGTAGGTCCTCAATAAATAATTTTCAATAAATGATTTAAATATAATTACTTTGTTAGCCAAGACAGGATTAAATGTGCAAGGATTTTATCAGGGGAAGTGATGGTGAAAGAATGGGGTGGGAGTAGGTATAGGTTTAGAAAGCCATCAGACCAACATACAAATCCAACCCTTAGCAAAGGAGAGAGAAGAGGAAGCATCCTAGATTGCAGTGCAGCTTGAGAGATTCAGGAAAGGAGGCCCATGTCTCCAAAGAATGTGTGTGCTCAGTTACTGGCCAGGAACAGCCCATGGGAAGTGTGGCCAGGGCTAGAATGCACGGATGGGTTTCCGAGCACAGCAGCTGGGCATCCTCAGTTACCCTCCCTGTAGGCAGAGTTCCGTGAGGCGCATCCTTATGGCAGCCACAAATACTAAACTGAGGTTATTACCCACTTAATCCCCCTCCCCCTGGTTATTCTTTTATTCAACTCATATTTAGTACATGGATCTTCTGTGCCAAGAAAAACACCACAGACAGGCATGTGGAAGTGAAGGAAAAAGTATCTGTCCTTAAAGAGGTTATGTTCTAGTGGGACACAGACACACACACAGATCTCTACACTGTACTTCTAAGTGTAGAATAGAGATTACCCAGAGATCTATGGGAGCACAGAGGAAGGGTTAACCATGCCAAGTTTGTGGGAGAGGGGGAGAACCAAAGGGGATGGGACACTTGTGTGAGTCCTTCAAGAATTTGGAATTCTGCAGAAGATAAATAGACAAGGGAAGGCAGAACGTCCCCTCCTCTGGGGACACAGAGAGGTCTCATCATTGACCTGAGGCCACAAGGAATTTACACTCTAAAGAGAGAAGTAGCCAGGCAACTCTACAGATAACAGCAACCCAGTATCATAAATGTACAAGAAGCAATGATTTTCCAGGGAGGGTGCCAACCCCGGCCTGAAAAAAAGGGAGGAAAAATCAGGAAAAGTTTGCAGAAATAAGCAGTAGAGCCTCAAATTTTATTTTGTTGTTTCTCTCCCTTTTGGCGAGTTTGAAGGCTGTTACTGGGTCCTCATTTCTAGGAGGGGGGAACTGAGTAAAAGATACATAGAAAGATATCTTTCACGGGGACCCAAAAGTGTTGGGTAACATTTAAATCAGATCCTGTCATTCTCAGGCTTAACCTCATTATGCACAGAAAAACATTTAAGCCCCTAATCCTGACATTCATGGTCCTATGTGACCTGTCCCTTGCCTGCCACTCTACATCATCCCATAAATCCTCTGCTCCAGCCACACTGGCCCTCTTAGTACCTCAAATACACCAAAGTCTTTCTGACTCTAGGAAGCTGGCCATGGGTGTCACCTCTGCCTGGGAAGCACATTCCCTCAGAACTTTGCAAGGCTGACTCCTTGACATTAGGGCTTCAGCTTACAGAGAATCTGTCTATGACCACACAGTGGAGAGTGGTATGGTAAAATACATTTCATCAGCACAATGTATTTTACCAAAGCACAGATTACTACCTGGAGTATATCTTTTTTTAAATTTTTTTGTGCATATTTGGTTACTGTCTCCTCTCCCCACATGTAATCACCTGGAAAATCTCATCTGCCTTGTTCACAGGTATATCTGCAGCATCTCAAATAGCAGGCACCAACAAGTATTTATTGAATGGATGACGGAACAAACACAAGAAAGAATAAATGGAGAATTGTCCTCATTTCCCAGGTCCTCTGCTCTTTATGCTATTTCTGTGGGCTGCAGGAAGGAGAAAAGCAATCACCAAAGAGCACACTTGCTTCTGAGAAAAAGCACACTTTGAAAAATGAAGTGTTCCCTGTCATTAGCTTCCAGTCGAGCATCACATCAGAAAACCTTTGCATCAGGTGCTGTGATTGGACCTTGAGGGGGCTGCCCATGATGCGGACCTGGCCCTCCCGTGTGCGGGAACAGATGGTTCCTTCACACACGTCTAAATAAAGCTGTGATGATGTTGGCCTGCAAACACAGCACAGGTGAACCCACCTTTACAAAAGAGAACATGGCTTTTGGACGTTCTGTGAAAATCAATATCTACAATGCCACTAACTTTCATTTTAGACACAGTTTATCTTATTTTTGGACATCTCATCAGTGGACGGACATTCTTTCTAATCTGTTCTAAGTACCAGCATGCTCCTAGAATAGTCCTCCTCCCCTCCCCCCACCAAGATATCCTGCACACTCTATCAGAGTTATCGTTGCATCAATCCCATAATGCACCCATCTCCCTCAATATCTGAGTAATGAGTCGCCTTCGATTATCTGATCAAGATAGAGAATCACACACAACATGTCTCTAATTAGGCTGTGTTCTTATTAGTGAGTCGATGGCATAACCACAGCTGATGCCTTACAGCACGGGAAACATCTTAGATAAGTCTGTGGATTGTTTAGAAAGAAAGCCTAACAAGACAACCACAAGGATTGTGCATAAAAAAGAAAAGGAAAAGATGGTAGTGCACGAGAAGAAGAGATTATGATCTATGAGAATAAAAGGGGGAGGATTGTTCTCTCTCCCACCCATTCCAGTTGTGGAGATTCAGAGGAGTAATTTGCAGTCCCCGAGGAACCAAGAAAACAGGTGAGGTTGTATTAGCCTTCTCTAAGCTCATTTAATTCCCTTTCTTCCTCACTAGACTTAAGTTTCAGGAGCTTTGGGGCCATGTCTGTATTCACCACAATTATATCCCCATAGCTAAGTACAGACTGTAGGGCTTAACAGAATTTTTTGAAGTAATAAATAGATGAGTAATGGAGATGATGCTCAAGAATGGATTCAGAGTTGATGAGAGATCAGTAACACTTCATCAAGGAGCACAACAGGGAGGGCAGTTAGGGAAAAAGCAGTTAGAGATGCTCACCTTTCCCAGCACTGAGAATGACATGAAGACCTTCCAAAGGTGAGACTTAGAGGACACAGAAAATTTTAGGTTTTATATTGCACTAGTTGGAAATGCCCTTTATGTATTTTTTGGCTTGTTTTCTGTTGTAGGTTAGGATTTTATAAAGATGTTGATGGTTCTCCAGGTTTTTATCCCCATGGATGCTACAGGATGGCGTGTGGAGGTGAGTGGGCTTGGGACACAATGATTAAGACATTATTTCATGGCAAATCCATGCTCAGGGAACTTGTGGATGAATACAGACCCACACATGAGAAAGCGGAACACGATATTAAGTACCTATTATATGCCGTGCCCTGATGGATGGGTTACATCCATCAATCTCAAGCAATTCTGATCAAGATAGAGAATCACACACAACATGTCTCTAATTAGGCTGTGCAAAAATTCTCAGAGCAATTTTGAGAAGTAGGCATTTTTATTTTGCTATTTTACGAAAGAGGAATTTGGACTTTCAGAGAAATAAAGTAACTCTTCCGTGAAAACACGGCAAGTACAGGTTAGGCCTGAGACTAGAATCCAGGTTTCCTTATTCCAGAGAAGTACTATTTTCCTTCTTAATGCCATCCCTAAAATATATTACCAGAAAATGGAATATAATCATCCTCTTATACGTTACTTAAATATATTTTTTGTGGCTTTTACTGGCCCAGAGTTCCCTGCTTTCCCAAGGCACATACACAGACACTTGAAAACAGGAATGGCGAATACCCGGTACGTGTGCCATTTCTCCTACCCACATGACAGATAGCACCAATTGACGATGGAGTTATGGAGTCTTTCCTATCGAGTTCAGATGCAACTTCAGAATCCTTCTTAGCACACAGAGCTCCAAATTCCACTAACAAGAAGAATTTGCACACCCATATAAAATGTATTTGCTGTCCTTGTGTGGAAATTCCTGGGGGAGACTGTGAGTGCATTAGAAAAGGGATTAGGCTAGAACTTAGGAAATCTACATTTCCCACAAGCTGCCACTCCTAACTGACTCTGGAGAAGTCGTTCAATTTTCTCTGGACCCCAGTTCCCCCATTTGTAAAAGGAAAGCTTTAGACTAAATCAACTCTAAGTTCTCTTTTTCTGCTAACATTTTGGAAGTGACAGAGGTACTTAGAGCGATTTACTAGTCCTATATCACATTCCCAGAAGGCTAGCTAACCTGATAAATTAATTACTGCTAGGGTTTTAATGAATCCCTTTATTATATGTATTCATCCCATTAGGTAACGTTCTTACATTTCAAAAAGGTTTTCAAGAATATAATGCTTGTACTTTAAAGATGGGCTCTGAAGGTGGAATTTTACCTTTTATGGAGAGTGATACTTTGTAGTAAGGGCACATGGATTCTTTTTTTCTTTCAAACATAAATTACTGAGAAGAGGGAATGTTTCAGGGGTAGGGAGTTCAGATTCCTTATCATGTTTCAACATGTGAACAAGAATGAAATGAATTCTGTTGACATTAGTGGACTGAGAGTTTTGCCCCCAATGATCTCATCTTAATCCAAGAAAAAGGTGACTTTTTATGAATACTTAAGGACAGACATCACTTAAGGGGGGGGCCTGTGTGAGCAGAGATAAAGAGGATCCCCAGAGCCATGCCCACTTGTAAGTCCAAGCCCCAGAATCATCCCTTATCTCCCCCTCTTAACTCCTCAACTGCAGCCTGTCCACTGGGAGACAGTTACTTCTAGACCTGCATGTCCAGTAGTGCAGCCAGTGTACACATGTGGCAATTTAAATTTAAATTAATGACAACTTAAAATTAAAAATTCAGTTCCTCAATCACTCTAGCTATATTTCAAGTACTCAATAGCCAGTGGCTAGTGTCCATCATATTGGATGGCACAAATAGAGAAAAATTCCATCAGTCCAGAAGGTTCTGTTGGGCAGTGCTTGTTCTGCAGAAAGACATGTTCGTGATACTCTGGAACATGAGAGTCCTGACAATGCTCTTTGTGTTGGCAGTGGAAGGAGGTTTCTATCTCTCCAAGCTCTTGCTTTTCAGTGTTAGCTAAGCATTGTCTGGGACGTGTAGCATGGAGGTGAGATATTTTTTTCTTTGACTTCACCCTTGCTTATTCTCAACATAACAGTATACGGTGAGAGTCTTTAGGGTAACACCAGAGTCCCATCTCCTACTAAACTGGTTATAAGTTCATCTCATTTCTCTAGTAATGTTTTGATCTGGAAAGACATTTCATTCTTTTTTTTTTTTTTTTCAGCTTTTCTATTGGTGAAATACTATGGCCACATTACCCTCCCATCCAAATCTCATTTATATTTTCTCTCTGGGCCATTTCTCACTCCATTGACCTCATTCAGAATGGTCTCCCATTTTCCAGGAAAGGTTGTTAATAATGAAGCTGGGAACTGGTTTTGGCAAACATAGTCTGGACACCGTACTTGATCAACAGAGTCAAAGATTCTTCACTTAATATTTTTTTCCTTTTCTCTATTCATATTACAGCAGAAGAGAACAAAAATTTCAGCAATCTCCGTTAACCCATAAAATGTTTTACTGACATAGCAGCTTCTCAGTTTTCTCTATACCGTCCTCACCCACCTACCCACCTACCCATCTATCTACCTAGATACCCAATGTGGGAGTGTGTTTATAAGATCCCACAGAGGTTCCAAAAAGTGGCTAAAAGTGACCCAAATTCAAAAGTAGCCCTGAGTTTTGTATGGTGTCGGCTGTGACATGGGCTCCAAATTCAATGTGAAGTTCTAGCTGGTACTGTCCTTTGTGCCCATTAACTTTGCTCAGGTTTCAAGAATTTCACAATATTTGCTTGTTAATTTGTACGGCTTATTACCAATATCAGTAAGGGAGGGAAGTGGGGGAACTGTAGCAATGATTTCCAATTTACTTGAGGGGCAGGCTAGTATAGTGGTTAAGAGGGTGGACTTTTGGACTTCAAATTCCAGTTCTGCTTCATACACAATGTGTGATCTTGAACAAGTTTCTTGAGCCCTTTGTTCCATAGTTTCCTCATCAGTAAATGTGGATGATAGTAATAGTACCTACCACATAATGGTATGAAGATTAAAAAATTAAGAAACACAAATTACTTAGAAAAGTTCCTGGCACTTAGTAAGTCTTTGACATTATTAGCTATTATTATAATTATTACTTAGAACCTGAGGATTCCAGGAAAGAACCTCAGGGAAGAACCTAAGGGAAGATTTGTTGATTCCCACTTCCAATTTTTAAATTATTCCACAAGTGCAGAAGAAATAGACAAATTCTGACAATAGGATGAACTGAGATGGTGTAGATCCTCCTTTCCACTGCAAAAATATAGAAGTACTAGAAAAGAGCATAGCAAAATATGTTTTTAAACATTTAGCAGAATTTGAGGGAAAAGAAAGAGAAATACTTAGGTTGTGGATACAAAGAAATAACTTAAAACGAATGCAGTAAACAAGCAAGGCTATTTCCCCTAGGGTGGGGTTGAGCACCAGATGCCAGTTCTAAGGCTGGTAAGCAGGGCTTACTGTTGCTGGGAAAAGGAAGGGTAGCATTGTGAAATTCTAAAGGGGGGTAAAAAGCTGGATCTGGGACTTGACACCACAATGAAGCGTGCATACGTCTTCTCTTTATTGTCGAAAGGGAATTAGGAGGATTCTACCTACCATAGTCTAAGAATGAGGAAGACATTTTCTAGGATTCTAAATGTGTAGAGGAAATCTCCTGCAATTAATCAAAACTCCAGATGTGGATGTGGAGTCAGAATTCCTATCCCGATATTGTATTAGAATCCCAAGATCAGAAATTAACATAAAAAAAATGGGGCCAGCCCTGGTGGCCTAGTGGTTAAGTTCACTACACTGTGCTTTAGCGGCCCAGGTTCAGTTCCCAGGCACAGACTTACACCACTTGTCTGTCAGTGGCCACGATGTGGCAGTGGCTCACATACAAAAAGAGGAAGATTGGCAGTGGATGTTACCTCAGGGCAAATCTTACTCAGCAAAAAAAATAAAAGTTAAAAAAAAAACCAAACTGGTGGCATATCAGTCAACCCTTTGATCCCCAAAATAGTCAAATGTAAAACCACTTGTACAACCAACATACATGAGCTTTCATGGGGAACAAAAATATTTTACTGAGATGAGCTCCTATAAAAAAGAAAATTACAAAGCCATTCTCCTTAAGGGAGAGTAAGAAAACAAGAAATAAGAGAATTAGAATCCCATGAACTTGAGATAATAGAAAAATCTGGGAACGACTATAAAATAAGAACAATTAAAATGAATAGAGGTAACAATAGAAACCATAATAAAATATTAGATCCTATAAAAGAAAAAAAATTAATCGGAAAGAGAAATTTATCTCTGGAATGAAAAGTGTAGGCATGAAATTATGAAAGCAACACACAGAAAATTACAAAATTATAAATTTGTTCAAAATTTCAAAAATTATTTAAACAACCTGGAAATAAAAAGAATAATAAGTTTTAGCGCGTGAACTGCTTTAAGCCTATATTCCTCTCCATAGGTAACAATGTTCAGTACACATGTGTATTTGTGTATGCATACATATATATAGACATGTGTATATATGCATATACATATGTGTGTAAGAGAGTATTAGACATAATTTATATCATCTTAAGGTTTTATCTATACTATAAAAACGTTTAACAGTAATTGACATATTGGATATCTTTTGATGTTAGCTCATATAAATTTTGCTCATTTGTTGTAAAAATTCCACGACAGTTTACTTGGATTTTCTTCTAGTGATAAGCCATTTCCCCTTCTTGATGTTATGAACAGTATTGCAAAGACCATGCTTATACACAACAGTCTGTGCAGGTGTGAGCTTTGCTAGAGGCTGGAATACTAGAAGTAGAATTGCTGTGTCAAAGAATATGCATATTTAAATTTTTAATAAATATTTACAAATTGGCCTAAAAAAAAGCCATTCAACTAAGTATAGCTAAAGAAGTTCAAATCATATTTGCCTTAAATAGCTGGATTCTGAATAAACTTTTTTTTTTAAGTATTCTGGAACACAAAGTAAGTTGAAAAGGTACCAAATCAATTGAACTTCAGGTATCTTCCAGCTTTGGCAGAGTGGACATAGTTGAAGAATGGAGCCAGACATTACCCCATTCTCTTTGCAGCTTCGTGGAATATTTGTGGTTTAAAAACCACAAAGCAAGCTCTCACAAAGGTGTCTTTTAGCATCTACCGGTTATTCTACGAGCCCCACATCACTGAGCTTGCTGCCACCTCCTGTGCTCTGCTCAGTTCAATAAGCTCCAGAGGGCCTGCTTTCCTCCCATAACCAGCAATGGGCTTTGGGTCTTGCACCTGTATCCCCTTTTCTGGACACTGGGGACTCCTGTTTAGCCATTGTGCGTGGCTTCAAACTCATAAAAGCCAGCCAACATCCCTCTAAGGAGTAGCTCATCTGAGGGTGATTCAAGAACCAATAAAGGATGGTAAATCACTTTATGGAAATTAGCTTTTAATTATTCATTGGCAATTTGATTGCAATCCGGCAGGTGTCCTGATAGGAAGAGGATGACTTGATAAGTGGATTTTTTTCCTCTGTAAAACACATTCAATACGTCCCTCCCAAAATCCACTTGAAATTTTCCAGCTTGAAGAGACCATGGGGAAGAACCAGTCCATCGCCTCTAGAATGAATAATCTCAGTAGAGATGTCATTATTCATTTATTCATTTGTTGAATGATTCTTATCTTCTGCTGATGAATCGTTTATGGAAGAGACAAGGAAAAGGATTGATTAAAAAGGGAAAAAATATAAAATCATCTGTTATGAGGTCATATTTTTACCTTTCCTCCTCCACCCATTTCCCAAAAGGCAGGGAGTGTTGTATTGTGGGGAAAAATGGATTTTGAGCAAGTAGACCTGGGTTCCAACTAAAATGCCACCAGTTATTGGCTATATTACCCCAGCAAATCAGTTAACCTCTCTGCACCTATATTTTCTCATACGCAAATATGAGGATATTAAAATCTTGAATGAAGAATGAAAATATAATATATGTGCCTAGAAAATTGTTGGTTTTCATAAATGACAGTGGATATGATCATCATGCAGCAAACTGTTCTTTGAAGTACTTTGGAAGGCTAATCTCCAGCTATCTGGGCTCTGAAGGCATTTAGCAGTTTACAAACTGTCCACAGGCACATTTACATATAATTTCATCCAGGAGATTTGGAGTTCTGAATTCAGAAACTGCTCAGTCATCTTATCAACCTCCCCCTGGTAGCGAAAAGCCTCGTATATGAATGGCCTGTAGATTCCAGTTTTGAAGATAGAATAGAACCTTCCCCTTGTCCCTTTAACCTTATCATTAGGACTGTAGCCATGAATAAAATAAAATAGGATATTTGAGAAATCTTTCCTAAGCTCTGAATTGCTCTTCAGATATAATTATGATAATAATGGCATCCTATGGTCTTACACTTGGAAAAGATCTGATTATTACTAATTATTGAGTGTCCATACATGAGAAGATAAAAAAAAAAATAGGCTATACTAATCTAACCCCTAGCTTGATATATTGGTTTCAGTTTATTCCCTAACTTAACTCTTAAGATCCACTAGCAAAAAAGCTAGTTGTAATCTTTTTCCTCTCTTTTTTCCGTAGTGTTCTTTTCTTCCTCCTATCCTCTCAATGCTCATTTTTCTTTTTCATAGAGTTGGAATTGTTTTGTTAAAATCCAAAAGGGGACAGAATAGAAAAAATAATTTAGTGATTTGGGTTTGTAAAGCATGCCATGCTCATTTTTGTTCATGATCTACATCTTTCTTATCTCTCTAGCCTAACCTTTCACCACTATTTTATTCAGGCCATATGATTTGCAGAGATGGAAAGGGTCTCTGGTCTATCATGTTACATTATAGTAGATCTTTTCCATGCTCTTAAGACCAGATAGGCAATACATTCCATTCCCCATTCTTTGAATCTTGTCCGTGGAATGAGTGTGAATCACAAAGCCTAGAAGGAGAAGGGATCTAAGGAAGAGTGGGAATGAAAGTCAAGTGTTACTAGATCTTCTAAAGTTTTCAGCAGAAGTTTGAATTCCTGATTTGTATGCAAAATGCAATGATCAAACAAACGTGAGTGAAGATTTCAGCCTAACAAAGCAAGAATGGAACCACCAGGTTGCAGCATGCAACATCTGGAACAAATGCTCTTTTAAAAGGGCCATTCCATGCTCTCCAGTTTTAGAATTCTGTTAACATAAGGAATGGAGAGTTCTTAGATATGAAAATGGAAATCAAGGGTAAATGATAGAGGGAGTGGATTGTTAAAGATGTTTAATCTCATTTTCTCTTCTAGCCTTTGCTTTTGTTTCCAGGTTTGATTGGTTCAATCCCGCCAATTTCAGTGCAAAGCTCCCAGAAGCAGTGTCTCTTCAATGCTACTCACGTCTCCTCCTTATTTTCTCTTCTATCCTCGTCTTCATCCGTTCCGTCTTACAGCCTCTCCCTTCCCCGTTTTTAAATCCATCCCAGTTCTCATTCCTGGTCTTTATCTGTTTTCTGTCTCCATCTTCCTTCTTTCTGTCCTTGCTCCCCCTGACTCAGAGCCCTGGAGTAGCCCTAGCCCTGATATCTGAAGGCAAATGAAATTCTACTATATGGGAAGTTAAAAGTATTTCTGTGGTGGGATATTTAATCATTTGAATCCTTGATAGGAATTGTTCTTTTTATGTCTTCCAGCAATAAATCCAGGCTGTATCTAATCTCTGATCTCAGAGAGAAGAGAATTAACCAGCCGAGAGTGTGACTAGAAATGAAACCCACAGAGAAGGGAGTGAAAAAGAGACCACTTTATCTATGTGTGCACACAGCATAGTAACATGGAATCAGTGAGGAAGGGAGAAAAGAACTATTCTTGGGCACTCTTTCCTCATCAATCTACAACACCTCTTAAAATGCTTGAATTTTCTATACTTCTAAAGGCATCTTGTTTTTGCCCCTCTATAATCCTTACTCTACCTCCTAGAAACCCCTTGATTATTACTTCTACTCACTAAGATAGATCTCCTTAGCCATTTCTTTCCTTGTTTTCTCTCTTTAATTTCTCTTCTCTCTCAAAAGAGTTGTTCTTTGTTTCCCACCAGATCATAAACAGTATCTGCCTCACTGACCACTGCATCCTCTTTGTTTATTGCATGTCTGGCATGTAGTGCATACTTAGTCTGCTTGAACTATCTCCCCATCACACATACACACACAGAAACACACACACACACACACGCACACGCACACAGAGAAGGTACATTGATGTTCTCATCTCACTCTCTCGAGTGGTGTTTACAGCTTACCAAGATCATATACGATTTCCACTGAAAGTGCCATATCTAGAGTACCCGGCTTACCTCTACTAAGCTCTTTAAGGATAGAAGCTAAGACCTATATTTCCTCTCCTGCACCAGAACAGTCCTTAATTCATAGCAGAGACTCAGTTTTATACCAGGTTTCTTGGGAGTAAAATGACTTGCATTCTAAGCCAGGCTGTGCCTCTCATCATCTATGTGAACTTGAACAACATATCTGAACTCTCTGAGACTCAGTTTTCCCATCTCTAACATGCAAGACTACATGGTCTCTTAAATCTATTTGCATCCTTTTTTGAATATAATTCTATTTTGATTTTATAATTCTATTTGAAATTTTTCTTCTAGATAATTCCTCCTAATAAATAAAATCAGAAAGAACACGTGTCTGTGCTCCGTTGTTCAAGAGTGCATCCTACTTAGGCCCAGAAGGAAAAGAGAAAACAAGGTTAAATGCAATGCAATAGAAAATTAATAAAGCAACAGCAATCCCCGAAGTACATATCCCACTGAGAAGAAATACTGCCCCAAACAGCAGACCACATGGAATGTGGAATTCTTACGGAGGAATGTGGGGATAAAGGCGAGAGCAGAGACCATGTCTGTGGCCTCTCTCAGCAAGTTATGTTCCTTTTGTGTGGTTTAGCCTTCCCTATGTAAAGTGAAGGCTTAGAATAAATAATCTTTACAATTTTCTCTGGGTTGTGACATTCCAGGATTGGACAAAAAGCAGTCTGAGACTAGATAGTAAAAGTCCAAATTGGAGAAGAATTGAAAGTCAATTATTTTGATACATGCATCACAAAGTAAACCATGTTGCACAGGATGTTGCAGTTGGAGTTTCAGCCCCCACCACCCAACACAAGAATGCACGCCCTGCCCCCATCCTGATCTGTAATTCTGTAACACTTTGTCTTTCCTATAAATAGATATATATATATTTCTCTCTCTGCTTTTCTTGTTCTCCTCTCCTCTTGTCTTGCAGAGACTCTGACAACTTGTTTACTTCTAATACTTGAAATAAAGAATTATTTCAGATGCATATTCTCTTTTACTGTCAACACACTTAAAAGAACATGTTCAATACATCAAAGGCACCAACTAATTTAAGAAAAAAATACACACACAAAGTAGACAAAAGTATCTTTCCTGAAATATGTTTTCCTGCTCTGATTTTAAAAAAATGCACACATAAGTATACATTGATGCATTCCAAAGCGTCTGTCTCTCCACTTGTTCTCTGTTTCTATAGTTAACATGATCTCTAGCTTCATGTATCTTTCTTTTCTTTCTTTATTTATTTGCATTTCTCTTTTCTCTGGTCTCTATATCTTCCTCTTGTTTCTCTTCTATATTCTTTTCTCTACACGAACTCCCCCTCTCTCATCATCTCTTCATAGAAACATAAGGAGAAATTTAAATTAATATGGATATGGATACATGATAATGAGGTCAATTTTATAATTGTAACTTAGCTGTACCTCAATGAGACTGAAAAATCTACAGCAAAATTAAAAAAAAAAAAATTAGGGGCCAGCCCAGTGGTGTAGTGTTTGAGTTCACGTGTTCTGCTTTGACGGCCCAGGGTGTGCAGGTTCTGATCTCAGGCATGGACTTATGCACCACTCATCAGGCCATGCTCTGGTGGTGTCCCACATACAAAATAGAGGAAGATGGGCACAGATGTTAGCTCAGGGCTAATCTTTCTCAGCAAAAAAAAAAAGAGGAAGACTGGCAATAGATGTTAGCTCAGGGCCAACCTTCCTCACCAAAAAAAAAAAAAAAAAACAACTAACTAAAAATTGGTCCTTCCTGCTATTGTGTAGAATGACTGTATGCATCTCCCTATGACCCAGCAATTCCACACCTGGGTACATCTTCAATGTAAATGTGCCCACCAAAAGACATGCAATTGAAAATTCATAGTGACACTAATTGTGATGGGCCAAAATTGAACCTATCCAAATGTTCCTTGAAAGTAAGGTAAAAAGTAAATTGTTCATGATCACACAATGGATTATGATACAGCAATTAGAATGAACAATTAAAAATAAACAACAATATACACTACTTTGATTCAAGCATTACAAGACTGTATGGGATTTCACTCTGGCTTTCTAGCTCCACTCTGCCTCCCCTTCCTACTGCAGCCCTCAGCAGACCCTGTGGGGAAAATCAGCCTAGAATTTGGGGCACCTCCAGATTCTAATCCCTCATGCTAGCTCACATGGCTGTCAAAAGTTCCACTGGTTTATCTTTTCCTCAGAAGAGTCTCTCTGCCTACTGCAAGCCTCACCTCCAGCCTGTGCCCTAGACTCAAATAATGCCCCCAGGGAAGAAAGCAGTGATTCTACCAGCCTAGGAAACCTCTTTTCTCTCTGGAATTTAATTATTCTACACTCTTTACCTTCCATAGATTTCTGATCACTTTTTCAAAATATGTTACTTTTGTAATTTGTGGGTTTTTTCTCCTAGTAGTTCCAGTAGAAGCAATAGTCTGTTGCTACCTTCTGCTTCCAAACCAGAAGTGGAAGTCTTCTCAGGTTTGAGTTTCAAAACTTCCACTTACTAACTCTGTAAACAGGCAAAATCTGTGACTCAGTTCCTTATCTTGAAAACTGAGATAGAATAAGACCTCCTCCGTGAGGCTAGTGGGAAGATTCAATGTGATAATACATGCAACATGCTCTAAATGATACCTGGCATGTGATAAGAATTTTTTAAAACAGCATCTATAGACTTACCTAGTTTTGTAGATACTAAAAATGATAGAATTTGGGGGGCCTACTTTAAAACAAGAGTACAAAATACAAACACAAACTGAAGAATTAAAAATAATATTTATTAGACAAGGAAAGAACACATAACAAATTTTTACAGAGCCTCCAAATTCAGAAAACAATGTAATTTTTGTTTTTACAAAATAATTAACTTTCTGACATATTTCTGTAATAATTTTTTGATTAGCTACTTTTTCCTTTGGCTTCTTCTTATCGTGTCTTTCTACGACAATGCTTTTGTATTATTCTCTAAAGAGAGAATAAAAGGTAATTTGATCTTTTCTCTAATAATTATGCTTAAAATTTGTTTTCCATTAAAGATAATTTAGAGAAGTTTCTTTGGGCCTCACTAATTATTGTAATGTCAAATAAATTTTTAAGATTGTGGGCAAATTTGTGAAAATCCTTAGAAAGTTTGTTTCATACATGAGCTGTAAAATTTAAAAGCATTTTAGATTTTCTTACCTGCTTTTTGAGCTTACAGCATTAGGAATATTTCTGAAAGCCATTTGTATACTGGAATGACTAGAAATAACTTACATATTCACAAAAGTGAGTCTGAACCATGCAAATATATTTCATTTAGACCCAAACGTGGTGTATCCCCAACTCAATTTCCCATTATCCAGACTCTAAAAATATTCACAGCTACACAGTCACCAACCAACATGGGAGAAAACATGACATAATGGAAGTTATAGTGGAAAGAGCTGTTTTAATCAATTATGGTTAACCCATTTACTGTCAAAATTTTACAATAAAATATATGACCATGTGAAAAACTCCTGGGACCTTAGCTGGACCCATGCAAAGGAGCAGCACTGAAGCTTATGTTGATGAGCTTCTTGGTAAACCCACCTAGGTTAGTAGCTGTTATTCATGAATTTTCCTTCCCTGAGCAAAGCAAGCAGATCTTCTGCCTGTTGCACCCTGCTTCCTCAGGCCCTGCCAGCTTCTGACGGTTTGCCCAGCTGTTGTACTACTCCTGCAACATTTTCTGAAGTGTGTTTTCTGAAGCAGTAGTCTCTAGATCTGTGCTGTCCAATGTGATAGCCACTGGCCACATGGGGCTGTTTAAATGTAAATTAGAAATGAATTGATTTGAATATAATTTAAACTCAGTTTCTTAGTCACATGAGCCACTTTTCAAGGGCTCAATAGCCACATGTGGCTAGTGGTCACCATACTGATTAGAGCTATAGACATGCCTATCATCACAGAAAGCTCCATAGGATACTGCCACTCTAGAGACATCAATCAGATGAGTTCCAATTTCTAGTAGGTTTGGGAGATGATGCAAAAAACATCTTCCTTTGATATCAGTAATACTAAAGCATGAAAAATCCTGCCACAAAAAAATCCACCTAACCCAGTTTTCCCAACGCTATTGGATGATGGAATCCATCCACACCCCCCTTGTTTTTTTTGGTTTTTTGCATCCTAGTCATGCTGCATAGCTTCTTGTCTCACAACTCCTACCAAAACAAATAACATAAAAATGAAGGAAAAGATGATTTATTAAATCATTACCTGATACCAAACTCTGCATTCATTACATCACATAGTCCTCACAATAATTTTATGCAGGTAAATTAATTATTTTATTTCATACATGAGGAAACAGTGTTTGCTGGGTTAAGAAACTTAGTTAACAACATGGATGGACCTAGAGGGTATTATATTAAGTGAAATAAGCCAGAGAGAGAAGGACAAACACTGCATGATTTCACTCATATGTGGAATATAAACTAACACGTGGACAGAGAGAACTGGTTGGTGGTTACCAGGGGGGAGGGGGGTGGGGGGTGGGCACAAGAGGTGAAGGGATGCATCCACATGATGATGGACAAATAATAATATACAACGAAAACTCCACAATGTTATAAACTATTAAGACATCAATAAAATTTTTTTAAAAAAGAAACACTTAAGATCACAAACAAATAAATGATAGAACTGGAACCTGCCCCCTGGGTCCTTGACCCCCCCTTACTCTGCCTTTGTCTTTGGTGTTTGCCTAAGTTTCAGGAGAGGTATGGTTGCAAGGCCATACAGGGAATCTAGTGGGTGGGCATTGTTGCTCAGAGAGCCCCAGAACAGGTCCGGATGGTCTTGTTTTGGTGGTGGTGGTAGAGTAAACGGGAGGAAAAGAGGTTGTTTTAGAACAAATTTGGTACGGACATCTTCTTAGCTTTCTGTAATGTTTTATAATTTATAAAGTATGGTTTCAAGATGTTTCAGCACTTGATTCCTAATGCCAACTCTCTGATGTAGGGATTACTGCTATCGTCCTTTTACTGCTGGGAAGGGAGACTCAGGGGTCTATAATTATTTGCTCAAAAGCAGAATTCTTGCAGAGAACTGAAACTTAAATCCACTAAGTGGTTTGCAGCATTTTTTTTGTTAGATTTGGAACATTTTGCTCAAATAAAATCTTATGTGGGAGCATAACGGGATGAGGGAGCTGTCCAATCAGCTTGGTCTTCTCCTCCCTCTTGCTCATAGCTGCCTTGGAACCCTGCAAGGCCTCAGTGACCCACTAGGATTTTATGGAGTAGAGTTTGGAAACAATTATAATAGGTTCTGTAGACTCTTTGGTATGTATCACAGGAAGTGTTCCCGAACAGGTTGAAATATATGAAGGAAAAACCTAAGAATAGCAATTCAATTATGTGCTCTAAAAAGAAATTTTAAAATTCTTGATGAATAATCTGAAACTTGGAATTGTTCTTGTCAAACCAATGATTCTTTGGTTACCTGTTCAGAGACAGAATATGGGGTGGAATAAAGCATGCAATGTACCCATGGGATAATGACGATGATCTCTATGTCTTCATACCTACTTATCAGGACTTATATGAACTCTGAAGCCCAAAGGAGATTTATAAAAGATATACAGTTGAATGGCAATCTTTCTCAGGTTTAGTTCACATGGCAAATAGTTAAATTAAAAGTATACAAGATTGAAAGCCTGAAGACCAGGTGTATGTTCTGCATCTAAAAGATTCTAGCTAACTGAATTAGTGCAACTTGCTCAGCTTTTCTGATATTAAACAAATGATCTACTTCTCTCTCTCTCTCTTGCTCTCTCGCTCTCTCTCTACACACACACACACACACACACACACACACACACACACACACACACATACACTCCTGTCCTTCAAGCTTGGAAAGCTGGAAAGTGAAAGAGGATGGCATATCTTATAAACTGTAAAAAACTACATAAATCTGATGTATCTTTGCTATCCGTATTCCCTTTTCTCTCTCTTTGGCAGTAGAACTCAAGTCAACACTGTCAGGAAGGTAGATTGCCTACAGGCAAAAAGCCCTGGTTACATGGGACTTTAGCATGACCTGTATTTGACACAACTTGCCCTGGGCAATGAGTTTGGGGATGACCAATGCAGTATGTCTCTGCAAGCCCATAAGGAGATTTTTTTAAAAGACAGAGATTGCTCCTCCTTTATTCCCTGCCTACACTTGAGCAGTTTTGTTATTTGTAAGGTTATCAGAAAATATGAAATTGCCAAAAACAACGTGTCACTGACAGATTGAGAGTCAAGTGTTTGTGTGTGTGTGTGTGTGTGTGTGTGAGTTGTGTGAGCATGTGTGTGCTTGTGCTTCTACAAGAGGGGGCATTGCAATTCCTTTGTTCTACAGGGCAGTTCTCCTTAGAAGTAGCTAATCAGTCACTGTCACTGGGCGAGGCAGAGGTGGGGAAGGTGTTGGTGCGGAGGGGACAGGCCAAGTTTGCTCAGAATACTCATTGCAGAGGACGATCCCCACAGCCATTGTGCACCCAATGTAAATACGGACAGCCCCATTCATCACGGGACTCCCTTCCACAGCACACGTCCAAAGTACAGCAATGATTTAGTGCCTGCAGCTGGAACTGCACTATGTTTCTCCCAAACAGTGGCGTTTAAAAATGAGGAGGTGGAAATGGAGAGGAAGCAGGGGTTTACTGGGAGGGAAGAACTAATTTCAGGTTTCTGAGAAGAGGGGGGAAGGTAACAAGGGTGGGCTACTCCAGTTGACCACTCCCTTCCTTTAACTTCAGTTTTCTCCCAAAACTCATTGACTTTGATGTAACTCAAGCTGAAACTTTTGAACCAGTGTTGCATCTGCCTCAGCTTGCCCACAGCCCTGACGACACATGCACTGTGGGTCTCAGGGCCTCTTTAATGAGTATTGATCCAGATCTCTTGGAAACTTCTGTGTGGACAAACAGTGTACAAACCCAGCAGGGCAAGAAAACAAATAGCTTGATTTTTTACTAGAATACGTATTTATCATTCATTCAACGAATAGCCTGTAGCATCTACTACATGCCAAGTCCTCTGCAGAGTACTATAGACACAAAAAAGCCCCATAAAACCTGCTGTTGGGGCATTTATACTTTAGTGAGGGCAGCAGACTCTCAAATTAAAATATGAACTTTTTGAAGTCTGGCTCAAAATAGATGCTCAGTGAATGCTGAAAGCCAGAATAGAGAATGCTATCAAATTTTGTGGGAAAAATTCTTTTTCTTGGAAGATAGGATAAATGTTTTTAGAAAAGTTCTCTGAGTGTAGATGGAGCAGAGTATATTTCAGATTCCTCAGAGTGAGATGTGTCAATACAGTGAAGGAACCATAGGAAACTTTGAAAGGTTTTCAAACAGGCTGTAACAGGATTATGATTGTTTGTTAGAAATGTAACTACAGTGTAGGTGTGAAGGAAGGATTTGAGGGAGGAAAGAGATAGAGACCTAAGTTAGCAGCCTATGTGGAGAGTCTGGACAAGAGATGACGAGAACCCACACCAGGGTGTAGTAACAGGAAAAGAGGAGGTGAGGCATTCTAGCACTGCGTCACCCGGAGAATTTTCAGGACTTGGTGATCATTTGGATGTAAAAGCTACTATCGCTGAGTTCCAAACCCACATTTTATTCTTGTGTTTTGATGCTAGGACTGGACTTCTGAAATTACACATTTTTCTGGTACTTGGCTTTCTGGAAGTTTCTACCACTAAGGACCACTAGACGGAAGGCAGGAGACAAGCAGAAGAGACTTGCTTCTTCTTAGTTTGCTTCCTGTTTTTGCCAGCAGTGACCTAGAAATGACACTTTAGCCTGGCAGCACAATTGGTTCCACACTCCAGCTTCTTTTAGCACTCACATTGCATCTTCCCAGAGGGACCAATCAGAGTTTGCCAGTGCCCCCCTTCTCAGTCATCAGAGCCCCAGCTCTCTGGAGTGTCTTCCAACTGAGGGTCTTGGTTATAATCGTCCCAACCTCTTCTATTTATTCTTCTAATCCTAGGGAAAATAGCTGCTTCCTGCAGCCCTTAATTCAGTTAGTTCTCCCTCTCTCTCTCCAGCTCCCCAACACCTGTATAATCAATCCCCTATATTAAATCACTCTTAAAAATCCCTGGTGTGGCATCTGTTTTCCTGCCTAAATTTTGACCTTTGCAGTTGTCATTGAGAATCCCAAGGAGTTCAGTGTGGGGGTTTTATGTAATGTGAAGGCTGTTATAAAGATGGCATGGGAGAGCAGTTTTGTCCAGGCAAGGCAATGAATTTAATTTGAGCATTGCTTTTGTAATGGGAAAATAGAAATATGTGTCTGAAATGGAAGAGAGGTATTATAGGCAAAGAAGATGATATAGAGGTGATAAATATATAAATAAAACAATAATGAAAACTTTAGAATAAATGAGGCTCTGAAAGATGTTATTTTGACAGTATCATGGAAATGTAGGATAAATATTGAAACTGCCTCAATTAATGTAGTGTGTTGACTCTCCAACCTGTGATGTAGACAGGTGCAGCAACAGTATAATGTGGAAACGTGAAGTTTGCCTTCGTATGTTAGAGATGTGTGTCTTGAAGTCTTCTACCTTGATCACCTCTATTTGAATCCAAGTAAGATATATGTTCCTGATATAGCACAGGAATCAATATTCCAGAGTGAATTTTTTGGATTAAATAAAAGACTTTGGATAACATATGTAGAGATGTAAAATGGGAATAGAGTATAAAGAGATTTAGAATCTAATCCAGAGATGTTGCATTCACAAGGCCCTGTTGACTACCTATTGGGACCAGCATTCTGGGAATATTAATCTGGCCATGAGGATTTGATTGTGTGGAGGAGTGAGAGATTTAGAATGGTTGTGCAGGGTGGCAGGTACTTGGGAGATTGTTGCAGTAACCCCAGCATCAGTAAGATGCTTCTCTCAGTTAGGATTATAAGAGTAGAAATTGAAATCAAGAAGCAGATGTATATGAATTTCAAAAAAAAAAAACAACAAGTATTGGGATGGCTGGGTGAATAAGTGTATGCAGCATGTAAAGGACAGAGATAGGTCAAATATAACTTTAAGGTTTTAATGCTGGCTAACCAGGGAGATAAAAAATTAAAACCGCCTTTCACTGAGCCTGAAGGTGATTTGTTGAGAAGCTGGTTTGTCAGAAAGAGAAGCTGAGTTCAGGTTTGGAGATGTTAATTTTGAGTTGATAAGCTGATAGTGAGGAATCACAGTGGCAAAGATCAATCAGTATTTGAAGATATGTGAATCCATTTGTTTTACAGGAAGAAAAAAATTGCTTCATTCCAAATCCTTTCTAGAAATGCACTGGTGAGCATGTGTGCAATTTCCCTAGTTTTCTCCATTTAGGATTAAGATTAAGCGAGGGAGGGAGAGGAAAGAGAGCGAGAGAGAAATGGGAGAGAGGGAGAGAAAGACCACGTTTAGAACTTTAAGAAATGAGTAATTTTAAAGCTTTTATTTTTACCCTTAAATAAATCCTATTGGAGAATCCAGTGTGTATGACACCAAAGCAGAGCTGTTCTGACTGAAATGGAAGAGGCTCCTTGAAGCTCTTTCTGTGCAGCCTTCTTTCTATACTCTCCCTACACACTCTCTCTACCCTGGCTTCTGCAAGATGCCTTCTGAGACTCTACTATGGAACCTGGATCTCCCCAGAACACAGATGGAAAACCTCTGAACTAAGTCTAGTTTGGACAGGAGGTAATCAAAGTCCAGGGAAATGAAGTCAATTCCAGTCATCTGAGTGAATCTGTAAAATCTGAGTGATCTCCAGGGGAGAGTCAACATTTTCCGACTTCAGTGCCATCACTTTTTATCATCCAGAATCAAACATTCTTATACTGAGTTCTGAAAAACTGTAATTTTCTGTGCCAGTTGTGTGCTATCCAAAGAGCAGGGTGCCCTTTAACTTACAGAAAATGGTTCTGGCCACTTAAAGCCAAATTTGTTCTAACCACCATCTCCTCCTTACCAGGATTTCCATCAATGCCGTGTGTCTCCTAAAACAGTAATGATAACTTAAGCCTCACTAGTAAGGATTGCTTCTCTGGAAAGAATGTTGAATATGTTAAATGACTGATGAGGGTGATTTGGAAAGACTGTCTGGGTGACTGTTGGATAGATGTTTCCATATGTGGCAGCCAAACTGAAGCAACAGCGTGGGATGAAGGAAAGTACACTGAATTAGAATCTTCAGGACCTGGATTCAATCCCAGCTCTACCTTTACTATATAAAAGACGTTAAATTATTAGCTCTCATGTTGTGTATAGAGAGCTGCACATATGGAGGTGAACATTAAGATAAATGATCACCCAACACATTTTGTCACTCAAAAAATTTGAACTGATGTCAAGCCTTGTACCTTTTTTATAGGATAATAGGAGACTAGTGTCTGGTATTCGGCCTGGGAACAAAGTAAAAAGCCGTGTGATTTATTTGAAATGCCCAGACAGGAATGGTCTAAGGAGGTGACCAGCCCTAGGTAATGTTGTGTTTTAGTAATAAAAGTCATAAGTAACATTTAATTCTTGTTTGACTCTCCATTCTAGTGAACCCTGAATAAAAAGCCAATGTCTGTGTCAATGCTTTTCAGATCATTCATGTAACTTATATCTTGAACACCCTTTATGTGTAAATTTCTGAGGGATGTGTTGCGGAAAAGACAATGAGAAACAAAATTAAATATGATTCTGACAAGAGATTTTCACATACTGAGGTAAGTGGGGTGACTACTCAGGTTCGAAACTGATTTGGCTTGAACTAAAGAAGCCTGGCCTATCAAACACAAATTGTACATCTGCTTTAACCATTAAAGTAAAAAATGCACTCTCTTCAGATAAAAATGCATACTTCCCCTCCTACACCCCATGGGTAACCTTTCCTGACATCAGGGTCATGTTGACCTCTGAATTTGCAACTGAAACTTTGATGAATGTGTATCCTGGGCATGTTTAACATATGTTCTTTGTTCTAAAAATATATAAGACAGTGCTGAAAACCACGCTTCTCTGAAACACTTTTTTCCTTTCTGGAAAAGGCATTCCTGAGTTATAATCCTTACTCTGGCTCAAGTAAAACTCACCTCTCTCTCTTATCTATAGAATGGTTATTGGTTATTTTATATCAGCAATTCTTATGATTAAATTTTTAGAAGCCAACATACGCTAACTTTAAAAAATGGAGATTTTGAAAGAATTTTGGGTATCTTCTTAAATCCAAAGAGTTGAAAGGCTAAGACTCAGAAGAAGTGAGAAGCAGGGAAGTTCAGAGGACCTAGGGAAAAGGAGTACAATTTTCTCTCTTTTATACTGATACTGAACCTCTTAATCTCCAGTTCCTGTGCCCAATGCGTGATAAGCCAATCACTGAGGCACCAGTGCTTGGAGATGGAGAAAGTTTTATTAGAATTGGCCAAAACAAGAAGGTGGGAGGATAGGTTCTCTCAAATCCACCTTAATGAAAAAGAAAGCAGGGGGTCTTTATAGAGCTTAGGAGCTTGGGAGGAGGAGTTTGGAGAAACAAAGGGGAAATCCATGTTTCTTTCACTCCAGATAAGCCCTTGGGCAATCAGACTTCTGGGGATAAACAACAGCTGGGGGCTGGTTATCTGGAGATCTTAACTTCCTTAAAGGCATTCTTTTTCCTCTGCAAAACAAGGTCATAAATCCTTGTGACACTTGAGTCACTTCTCAGGTTAAACAAGAAAACAGCAAATTAACAAGATTAACTTCTTTTCATCTATGTCTATGCTGGGAACAAGGTCAAAGGATAATCATGTTCTTATTGAATATTTGCAGTAACCCTCAGTTGTGTGGCTTCAATACTACCATCATCTGTCTCTCCTTTTGAGATTACAATTTTCCAGAAGATAGAATCTGACTATTCCAATTGAGACAGCTCTTCACTTCAGGATAAAATTGGTATGGCCAGAGATGTGCAGACAGATAATGCAGACATGGCAGTTGGGTCTCTCATCTAGGAGTTCCCAGAGATTAAAGAATGATTATGAGCTAGCAGCCCCTCTAAAAAGGGATCTAGTTCAATAAAACACAGCACCTGCCTTTATTGGGTTTAGTGTCTAATCAGGGTGATGAGCATGTAAAAGGAACTGTAACAAAAGCCAGGAATTTATATGACACAATAGAAGCATAAAAAAGAACTATATCAGCTCAATGGGGGGAGAAAACTTTTTGAAAAGGAAATGAGGATTTTTCATTCACTGTTGTCCTCTCAAATGTCCCCACTAATTTGAACACCTAGAATTTAGGTAAAAGGTGTTTTCAACTGTTCTCCAATTTTCCTTTAAAAAAGAACATGGGAAATTATTCTAGGTAAATAACATTTGTAAACGTTGGCATAATAAAACAATCCCAATTTGCAAAAGCCACATTTACAAAACTATTTTGAATAGAAAACTACTTAGCTATCCCGCTAGAGCAATGCAAGAGAAAAATGAAGACAAAAGCGGGTTGCTCTAAAGGAGCAGGAAAAATTCATTCTATTTGGCAGGAAAAGGAGTCACAGGACAAATACAGTAGGTGGTGGACCCATAGCAGTCTCGAAACCCACTCTGAAAATTACCCTTGGTGAACTGGGAGGAATTGTGAGTAGTTGATATTGGAGATGTGGCCTCAGACTCTGGATTAAAATAAGGTAAGTGGTTTAAGAATAAGAGATATGCCACTCGTGTGATCAAAGAGCTAATATTTTGAGAGAATGGGTATAAAAGTAGAGCTCCCACTCTCAACATAAAAGTATGCTCTTCCATTCTGATGAAGAAAATGGAAGTTCCCAAGTACTGAGGATCATTATTTTACTCACCACCTCCATTACTGTCGCCTCCATTTTCTCCCATCTCTAATCCAAACCTACACTTGGTGAAGAATCTGCCTCTCTCCTCAAAGTCTTCCATTGTGTTCTCAGTTCTAACGGAATAGAGTCCAAATTCATTAGACAACTTTAAGAACTCCAATAACATGCTTCTTAAATAAATTTCTGGTCTCATTCCCACTGGACTGCTCCATGAATGCTAAATTCCTACCACTTTTTACATTTTCACTCACTTTGCTTTTGCTTATGTTGACCTCATGAATGGAAACACCTTTTTATCATGTTTTAGGACTGTGATGTTATGATTTATAAGGAATACATATTTGGTCTTCATCCCTATTTCTGACACAGAATTTCCTAAGTGTTAAGAGCATTGGAATTTCCTAAGTGATAAGAGCAATAAAGGTGTTTTTGTTATGTTAATGAAGTGACCTTTTGAAAGCACCTAAGGATGGGGGCTAGTTGCTTGGGGAACCAACCCTGAATAGAAGGGTGGAACTTTCAGTTCCACCTCCCTGACCTCTGGGGAGGGGAGAGGGGCTGGAGGTTGGAGCAATTCCCAATGGACAATGATGTGATCAGTCATGCCTTGGCTTCATTACCTAGGGCCTGGAGAGCTTCCGGGTTGGTGAACATGTGAAGAGATGGGGAGAGTGGTGCTTCCAGACAGCATGGAAGCTCTGAGCCCCTTCCCCATACCTGGCCCTATACACCTCTTCCATCTGGCTGCTCCTGAGTTGTATCCTTTGTATAATAAACGGGTAATCTAGTAAGTAAAATGTTTCTCTGACTTCTGTGAACCTCTCTAGCAAATTAACTGAACCAAAGGAGGCGCTTGTGAGAACTTCTGGTTTATAGCCAGATAGTCGGAACTACAAGTAACAACCTGAGTTTGTGAGGGGCCTCTGAAGAGCAGGGGTGGAATGGGGGGCAGTCTTGTAGGACCGAGCCCTCAATTTGTGGAATTTGATGCTATCTCTGGTAGATAGTGTCAGAACTGAGTTGAATTATAGGGCATCCCGCTAGTGTCTGGAGAATTATTTAGTGCTGTGGTGGGGGGAACCTCCTCCCCAACGTTGGAATTGGACTCAGAACCATAAGAAGGACTTAGCTAGAATGCTTCATCTATGAAATTAATTCCTTGATTTACAGCAAGTTTTAAGTGCCCATTTACTTTCCTTATTTTGGTCTTTTCTATATTTAATTAATTTATTTCTGGACCTCTGAACATCAGGCTCCCTAAATAAGAACTGGGGACTGTACTGGAAAGATAAAGACAGATTTAGACCTGCATCACAGATGTCATATTCCTTGGCCATGTGACCTTGTCCTAGGGAATGGGGGCACTTTCCAGTAGAAGGGGGTTTCTGGGCAAATAATACCATAGATGTCCATCAGAATATCCAGACTAACCAAGTCTCTTACATAGAAACCCAATAAATACTAGAAGTAAGCATGGCAAAGCAGGCAAGATATTTTTGTTTGTTTAGTTTTGGCTTTTGTTTTTTAGAGAGGAAATCTCCATAAAAAATAGAATCCCTCTGGACTTTTTATAACCCTGAAGATAATTGTAGAGACGGTGTTCAGACTCATCAAAGAAAGCTCTCCCCTAAAAGAGGCGTTGGTCAAAGGGCACAAAGTTTCAATTATACAAGATGAATAAGCTCTGGAGATCTGATATACAATAGTGTGACTATAGTTAAACATACTGTAGTGTATATTTGAAATTTGCTAAGAGTGTAAATCTTGTGTTCTCATCATAATGTAAAAAAAACCAAGATAATTATGTGAGGTGATGGATATATTAATTAGCTTAATTGTAGTGATTATTTCACAATGTATACATACATCAAATCATCAAGTTGTACACCTTAAATATATACAATTTTTAGTTGTGAATTATACCTCAATAAATTTGGGGAAAAAAGAGCCCATAATGTGCTTAATGTGCTTCAGAAGTCCTTTGCCTACATGTCTCTGCATGAGCATTGCCCAGGGTGCCTTGGTTGCCAAACATCACCTGTCAGGATGACCTACATATAGACAGAATTTGATACGGCTTCTTCTCCAATATGTAGTTAATGTGATTTTGGTTAAATTGCTTACATTATTCTCTTATCCGTATTTACAATTTGTACAGGTGCCAGCCATTGCTTCTTTAATTGTACCATCAAAATGTAGTTCTAATGGGGGTGATTGAATCACTGTGGGGTAATAAATAAGTACAAATTTGGGTTCTAGTTCCAGCTTTGTATTTGATCAGCTGTGTGACTTTAGGCTAGTTTTTTCATCCCTCCAAAATTCTGGGTCCAATTTGTAAGATGACCCAAAAGGCTCTTTCTGCTCTGGCAGTCAAGGATTCTATAACCTCTTGGTGTCTTCTTTGGTTTCTAAACTTTATAGTTTTACAGCGAGATGTTAGGCATATACTCATTTAGAACATCTATTGAGCATCTCCCATATTCCAAAAACTTCCAGGATTTAGAAATACAGAGATAAATAAAAGAAGGTTTGATTCCAAATAGGCTCTCCATTTTCCTTCTCTTTCCCTTCTTAACAGCTGGCTTACCTCAGGGGCTTGAAAAAAAACACCTGGATTATAAGGTAAAAAACATCCCCGCCTTCACTGAGCACAGTCCCGGCATGAGCCCCCTGGAGTTGAATAAGTGCTCTATTTCTTTTCATCTATATTTTCTCCATCTGTTCTAATTACATCCCCTTCTTGGGAGTAACAGAGCTACTACTGTCTGCTGCAATGTAAGGGTGAGAAAGGTTAATTAGCACTGAAGACAGATCCCAATTGCTTTACATCACACCCCTGTCCTTATGCATTAGACTGTGAGAGGGTGCCCTCCTTTCTGTGACCCAATGCTGCTCATGACTTCTCTGCCTGCTCCTCGCAGCCTCTTGCTTGTCTCCCTTCTTTCCTGAGTTGCCTCCAGAGCATCCCACCCAGAGGCACTCATCCATGCTAATGTGGCAAAACACCTTAGTCATAGGTAGGGGGACATGTCATGTCATAGAATAGAAAGGGCCGTGTAGAAATGCCTTCTCCAGCACTCTCAGATCCAACCAGCATGTGAGTCTGCAGCCTGACTTGGAGAGACAGGCGATGCTACAATGACTGCAGACTGAGGGTAAGAGACTCAGAGAAATAGAGTAATTTACCTGTGATCACAAAACCAGCAAAAGCCAGGATTCAAGCCCAAGTTCAATGTATTTTCCACTCCATGCTGCTTTTTGTCTGAGTCAAATTCCCCTTTGTTTCATGCCTATGGTGTCCATCCCTTTGCCTCCTCCCATTGCTTCTATTTTTCCATTAATTTCAATTATTAAATGCCCCGTGTTCAGGTCTCATAGGCCCTTCTTTTCCTTTGTCACACTACATACTTTTAGTTATTTTAAAAAAATTGCTTAATGCTAAAAATACCTAAACTATAAATGCTGTGAAAGCAGAGACTTTATTGTGGTTTACCACTGAATTCATAGCACCCAGCAGGTGCATAATTAACAATTATTCATTGAATGACTTCAGTAAAGGCAAACTGTTGTCTGTTTTTCTTGATATGAAATCATATTTATTGAGTGCATACAATGCACTGTAAGGTAAAGTGAGAATTACAGGAGAAGACATTGCTAAAGGATTTTCAAGTCGATTTAAGAGGAGAGTACAAGTACAAAATTTAACATTCAATTCTTTAATTTACCAAATATATATTAATTGCTCTGTGCTAGGAAATATATTTGTGGCTTGGCCTAAAGTAATAAACAAACCCATGTTTTTCATTCATAAATCTTGTTTGTAGAGATAGACAACTAAACATACATACTCTCAATAGATAAGTGATAAAGAAGAAAGTGTAAATGGGGCTGTGGGAGGAGAAAGAATAGGTACCTAATTCATTGTTTCATAGTCAGAGAAGGCTGAGTGGGGAAAGTGGTGTCTAAGAACATGTAGAAGTCAGAGAGGCAAAGAAGGTTAAGGGTACGGATCATTTCAAGAAGAAACAACACATACCCAGAAATGAAAGAAATAATATAAATTATTTAGTATGGCTAGAGGGTAGGGGTTGAAGTGAGAAATCCTAAGATGAAGATAGGTAGATAAATAGTGATCACTCAAGATTTGTTTCCCACTATGTGGTCCTAGAACAAGCAGCATCAGCACCACCTGGGAGCTTGGTGAGCGCAACACCTAAGGCAGGTGATTTAAGGTAGCACTCATTCTCACGCTCACGCAAAATATAGGACTGGGACTGGTACTGGCATTGCCCTGACAGTGAGTGTCTCCCTCAACTCACCCTAGTCCTGGACCTGCACCCCAGGCACACTGGATCAGAAACTACAGTTTATTTAATAAGATGCCTAGGTAATGTGCATGCATATTAAATTCAAGAAGAACTGCTCTAAAAGGGATTGTAAACCATGCTTGATTTTAGAGAGTATCCTGGGAACAATGGTTGTCATTTATAGGCATTGGGCAGAAGCAGGCTCCTTGCTTTATTTATAAAGGTCTCTGTGGAAGTGTGGAGAACCTGCTGGAGATGGCCATGCCAGGAGCTAGAGAAGTCATTTAGAAGGCCATTATAGTGATTCTTTAAAGATTCTTTAAGATTCTTTAAATATTATTATAGTGATCCAAGACTGGAGGAGTAGTCAGATATGAGGGGTGTTTGACCAGATTTAGTGGATAGTTGGAAGTGTGGAGTACGAATGAAGGAGAAATCAAGAACACCTGGGTCATGGCTACAGTAACCAGGTGGTCGGGAATGCCACTCATTAAAATAAGTGAAAAAAAGAACACATGTATGGAGAGAAAATGATGAGCAAACACCTGGAGGTATTAAATTTTATGAATTTTAGATTACAAAACATGATATATGGGTGTCCAGATCACAAAGAGAGATATGAGGTACAGAGATGGATTTCAGAACTATCATCTTTAAAGATAATAATTAAGGCTGTGGGAAGAAAGAGGAGTTTTTAAAGATAAAAACTTGTATAAAACAAGAAGAGATAAAAATTTAAAAAATTATGGAACACCAACATTTAAGCAATATCTGAATATTTTAATTTTGCAAATTATTTTCACACCCAATATATCATTTCAATTACACAAACTTTATTTTGGGTAGGCAGGGTAATATTATCATCCTCATCTCACAGATAAAACGGGGCTTGTAATTTTTAAGTTGTTTTGGCCAGTAAATCATCTAGCTGAATACACACCTGGAGCACTTCCAATTGTATTGTAAGGCATGCAATTAAGAGAGAAACCCAGAAGAATGCACTGTAGCTTTAATAGGAATAGAGAGAAATGATATAAAGTACAGTGGTTAGCAGGGCCTTCATGGAAGAAGCTTCCATTATTTCACCAACTGCTCTAGGTCTTATGGAGACAAAGCCTTGAGTAGATATTTATGGTTTAATATTTTAACAATTAGTATTTTTGCTAAATGTTTGAGAGTCCTGAATAACTGTTGGTAAAAGAAAAGTAAGTGTTCCTTTTTCTCTTCCAGTATTATTGAAGACTTTATAATGACCTGGGCAAGATATTAAGAACCGGATGCCTTTAAATTTTGAATGACAAAATCTTGACAGAAATGCCCCTTAATCATCCTATCACTTAAGGCCAGACTAATTATGATGGTACAAACCTGTACTTTGAGGCAGAACAGCAGCTAATAATTCTACCTACATTAGGCAGTTATTCGGACAGGAGAAAGGTGCAATAAGTTATTTATAATGTGAGCCATGATTAAGAGGAAACTTTTGACTGTATTAATCTTACCTACAATTCTTAACCTTGGGTGACACATAATCAACTATAACAACATTCTGAGTTCTTATAAACAGTTTCCATGTTAGTCACAGAGAATTTACAGCCACATCCTTATCTCTTCCAAGTGTCCCAAGATTCTGACAAGTATAATAATTACTATTAATAGTTATATGGTTTGTTATATTCTTTAAAGTACTCTAACATATAATATTTAATTGGATAATTACTAATGTCTTATAAGGAGGGCAAGATGGGAATTTTTATTTCCATTTTTTATTTAAAATGATGGGAGAAAATAAAGTTTATGGAGGATGAGCCTTGCTTGGGTTAAAACAGCAATTAATAGCAATAGTTTTAATATAAATAATTTATTAAGAGCATAAGATATGCCAGGAATTGAGCCAAGTACTTTACAATCATTATTTCACTTAATCCTCACAATGAGCTAAGTACTATCCTCATTTTACAGATAATGAACCTAAACCTTGAACAAGTCAAGAAAGTTGTACAAAATTACACACAGAATATGTAATAAGACTGGGGGACGAAGCTAGTTCTAACTCACCATTACACTTTTCTCCTAGGAGTTATTCACTAATCTGTTGTTGAATACCCATTACAGCAGGGGTACAATTGGAGATACTGAAAATCTATAAATTATTATTTTACAAAAATATAGAGTATCAAAATACCAAAAATTAAATAATTAAAGTCAACAGATTCTTTAAATATTATACAAAATATAGACATGGTTCCTCTTTCTAAGAACTTATAGTTCTTAGGGTATAGTTCATGAGGGTATGTAAAGAAAGCTGACCGTTAGGCTGAATCTTGCAAGGGTGAATAGGAATTCCTTGGGCCACAAAGAGTGAGGGGCCAATTCTAGGCAGCATATAAAAAAATGTATGTAGTTAAAAAACAGTAATTTAGAGAAAAGTAAAGAAAAACTTTTAGATACTTGCACCATGGTTGTAAGAGTGAAATGATGGGAGATGAGGTCACTGGAACCAGATTATCACACTTGCTTTAGGAAACATTAGAGATATTACACCAGTAAATGAATGTGGAAGCCTGTTTCCTAGAGAGCCAGGTGACAGCTTAGTGTGCAGGAAACTTAAGAGGGACCTGTTATAGACTGAATGTTTGTGCCCCCCAAATGCTTATGTTGAAACCCTACTATCCAATGATGGTATGAGGAAGTGGACCCTTTGGGAGGTAATTAGAATTGGATGGAGTCATTAGGGTAGAACTCTCATGAATGAGATTAGTGCCCTTATAAGAGTCACAAAATAGCTTGCTCCTTCTTTCTGCTTTCTACCATGTTAGGATAAAAAGAGAAGTTGGCAGTCTGTAACTCAGAAGAGGGCTCTCACCAGGAACCGACCATGCTGGCATCCTGATCTTTGACTTCCAGCCTCCAGAACTGTTAGAAATACATTTCTAGTGTTTATAAGCTACCCAATCTATGGTACTTCATTTTAGCAGTCCAAAGCGATAAGACAGGGCCTGAGAGAGAAGACAAGGAGAATGGTTTGCTGTGATGCAGTCCAGGAGCAAGACAAAGAAGGCCTGACTTAAGACAGTGGAGTGGGCAGAGTTGAGACCACATGTTTAAAAAGTCTGAATCAACACACTTGGGTACCAATTGGCTACCTTCTCACAACAAGGCCCAGTAAACCTAATTCCTCTATTATGTTCCCAAACCTATTTCATTTTTATCAATGTTTTCCTGATTATTGAAGCCTTTCTCAATAGATCTCTCAATTAGATTCAACTTCTCATTCTGCTCAAGTCCTGTAATATCTCCTCTGTCAAGGTGCTTAGCATGGGTTCATTAATTTCAAAGTTACTTGTGTCCATATCTTACCCTGTCTGGTCTATAAATGTCTAGAGAGGATCAGTGTCTGATTCATCTTAAATCCATCTCAAACCTAGCTCAATATCTGAAGCATCAGTAAATATTAAATATTGGTGGAAAAATAACTATTATGCATTTCCTGCCTAGTCTCTCTACTAATGACATAAATAGCTCTGAGCTTAATAGGAAACTTAATTCATGATGAGTTGCATCTGATGTACCCACTCCCATCACACTTCATAAATCCAATCATAATATTCATCACTGAGTATTAAAATGCACTTCTAGACTCTGTTAATTCTGTCAGTATACCCACTGCACCTTTTACAATGTTTGAAATTCCATAAATATTTATCTAATTAGTAAATAAATAAATAAGCCATTAATTATCTTGTCTCACTATGTTATGCATTTGGACTACCAGATCTTTCCTTTGTCCTCCAAGCACATATATTTATGTATTCTCGCATTACCTGTGCAAAAACTTCAGCTCTTTCATGTACATTCAAAAAACACAAAGAAACCCAGAGAGAGCTCTCTTCAGTCAAAATGGACATTAAAACAACCATTTTGACCTCTTCCCGAGCTACAGTGTGAACCCTGAAAACACAGTTTCCAAAATTGGCATTCCCATTTTAATGGACTCATTTGACAAAAGAATCAGGCCATACAGGATAATGTGCCAGCACCCAAGAGGTTGGATGGGAGTCTCTTGGCCTTTGACCATTTTTTCCCCCAAACACATATGCTGTGCTCAGAACATCCAGTGAAGTTCAATGGATGTTGTTTAGAAAAACTAAGGAAAAAACTCCCTGCTATTTAATTCCTGCTAACTTGAAAACACAGGAGACTGTCACATAGTTTTGTGGTGGTGTCAACTGAGTTAACACATTGGCACCAAATTTACTTATGAAAATGGGAAAATTATTTGAATGAGGAAGTTTCAATAGCAGTCTAGATACGGGCAAGATGTCTTTTGATCGTCCTCATGCACTACACCATATCAATCATAAACTGTGTTAATACCACCATTAATTACCTGTTAATATCATGTAATATCTTTTACATGATATTGCTCCAACTGTTGCCAACCTGCTTCAGAGTGTCATCTTTCACCCTACATGGTTGAAAGGACATCTTTATTCATCTATCTAAGGTCTCCCTTCCCCTACTACCCATGATCTGAAAATTCTTCTGAGGTTTTATATTGTTATTTCATTTGGAACATATTTGTTTCTTCATTTTGTTTGACTCTCTATGTTGGTTTCTATGCATTAGATAATACAACCATCTCTTCTAGTCTCGAAGGAGTAGCCATGCTGTAAATGACGAACCTGTCCTAGCTCTTGGATGTTTCTCAAATTTTTATAATTGTCCAAGCATCCTATTTTATTTTTAATGGCTCCCAGGAGCTGAGGATGTGCCGAGACCTGTCAGTGTCCCAAAGGTGGAATCTCAGTCAGCACCTAGAATCAGGCTGATTGGAAGCCAAACTCTCAGGCAGCAGCTTTTAAAATTCATAAGTATATACAGTCCTATGGGACCGGAGGCTTAAGCCACCCTGGCAGCCAGTGCTAGGTGATCTAGAGGCGTCCCCTGGGTGGCAATCACAAAAATCATGGTTCCAAAGGAATGCAAGCTTCTGTCTGGGAGATACCAGTGAGCGGTAGTGTGGCAGAGGGAGAATGCAAAGTTCCGTAGGTCTCTAAATGTGCCCCAAACCTGATGCCCCACCCTCAGGCCAAAGTACCGGGACAGGCCAACAGGCTTCTTTAACAGAAAGACTGGGGTGTGTTTCAGTCTGCTGTCTGTGCAGTGGCCTAGGGGTGGCAGTCTGCCAAGAACGTTCTCTCTGATTGTTACAGTCGGTGACCACCAGAGTCAGGCAATCAAGGGGCAGCAGCCACAAAGACCAGGGCACCAGAGGTGTGTAAAGGCCTCCCCCATGTTGGCGCTCCAACGAGGGAGAGAGAGAGGTACCAAGATGGCGCCTGCCGGTCTTCGCTCTGGAGAACAGCCCAGTCGACCTCCAAGTGTGCCAAATGTCCATCAAATCAGATGCCTGCCCTCAGACCAAAGCTCCAAGATAAGCAAATGAGCCCCTCCCACACAAATCCAGATCAGCTCCTTTCCTGGGCCCTGAGGCAGGGGAGTTCCAGCTCTTTAGGGCCAATTCTCAGATGGCTATTAGCCCTGTGGGTCTCATGGAAGCGAGCCCAATTGGTTTTCAAAGCTAGATGTTTTGGGGGCATTTCTCTCAGATACAGGTCCTAAATGTTGGGGGTGCCCAATGTGGGATTCAAACCCTTCACTTCTCAGGGAGAAGCTCCAGGTTTCGAGTTCCCTCCCACTGTGGGCAGGGTTTTGGCGGGACTATGTCCCAGCCTCTCCTACCTGCTTTGATGTGGACCTCCTCTTGGTCATCTGATATGTAGAAGACACTCAAGACAGGTTATTTTTAGAGGAAGTTTTTCCATATGTAGCTGTAGATATGGTGTGTTCATGGGAGGAGGAAAGTGATCATCTTAAGGCGCCATCTTGAACCTGAACTTGAAAATTCTTTACATAGTCTCCGAGCAACCTCCAGAATGACATTTCTACTATTTGCGTCCAATCAAGCCATGCACCTGCTCAATATTTGATAATGGCTCCCCTCAACTGTGGCATAAAATAGTGGATATTTTTGTTGGACAGACAAGTATCTCAGAAGTATCTCTTCATTCCAAACTGCTTACAAAAATCATTATTTTACAGACCATCTTGCCATTGCAAGTAATATTCCTCCCTGCCTGTAATGGCCTTCCCTCTGTTTACACTCATAAATCCTACTCATCCTTCAGTTCTTAGTTCAGATGTTGCCTTTTTTGTAATGTCTTCCTTTTTACCTTATACCACGAGAAGGGTGGACACTCTTTGGATTTTATTAACAATATACAGCCCAGGGATTGCTCACATCTCTATATCCCCATCAAATGCTAAGGTACTTGAGTGGAGGCAATCCTGTCTTTTCAACTCTTTATCCTCTGTGCTCGCATACAAGTGTGAGTCCAGAGTAGAAACTCTGTAACTTTTTGCTGATAATTCTGTTCACATAGCCAGGGTAAGTGTATCTTACTTGCCGATAGGGTCCCAGTAAGATGTTCCCATGCCAATTGTCTCCATCTCTAATACGACAAGCCCTGAGCATCCATTATTCTATAACTCCTGGGTGGCTCCCATATTTCAGCTGATACAAAGTCAACCTTCATATAGATGGCACCTCTGCTCTAGTGTGATCACCAAGAAGCCATAAAGAGGAATTAGGCAGCTTAGGTGGATAATTGATGGATGTCAAGTGTCCCTTTGTATAAAAGACTTTTGCTTCTAGACTGATTGCCTGAGGGCTCAAGAGACTCCTAGAGGACAGCCCAGATGCCTCCTTCTTATTTCCTCTGAATATCTGTATTTTCATCTAAAATTAAGGCACGCGAACAAGCTGAGTAAAATGATGGCCTCAGGGCTGATGCATTCAATGAGAAATCTTCTTTTCAAAGGTCACTTGCTGATACCTTGAGCTAAGCATGACTGGCCTTGAAGTGATGAGATTGCTGTGTACCTACTTAAAGTAAAAAAAAAATTCTTGCGATTTACTAGGACTTATTAGTTTTAGAGGTTTTTGACAACTTGATTTGCACCCTCTTAATTAGTTAATGGTTGGTTCAGGCTGTGACAGCCTCCAGCAAGGCTTATAGCTTATACTCAAAGCTTATAGCCTTGAAATATGGGCTGTAAGCTCAGAGTGGTTAGGAAAAGCATAAACAGGAAAGTGATATGTGTTATCCATAATGAAGGTCTCTTCCATCCTCCGTCTATCACGCAAAGAACTGTAGAAGGTATTTCTTTCTAGACTGACAAACTGACACTAAAAATAAAAGAATTAGAAGTGGCTTGCTCAAATTCATGAGGGGTGTTCATTGTAGAGTTAAGATGAAAACCCTGGTTTTTGTCTCCCACTTCAAAGATCATTTCACACAATACTCTACTGCTTCTTGAAAAATTCATCTGTTAAAAGTTAAAGGGAATAAAATACCAGTCTGAAGCTCAACAGGACAATGGAAAAAAAAGGCTGAAGGAGCCCCTGAACTTGTTGATTAGTATTGCTGAATGCAGCTACACACCCACTTAACACTATCCCAGCCCACTGATCAGCATTTTCCTTTTGCGCAGACTTCATAGCCAAAGAATCAATACATCATTAGCCTGCACGATGTTGTTTTCTGGGTATCAAGAGAACTCCTGGGAGCATTGTTTGAGTCATAATGACAGGGGTTGGGCTGTAATGAAAGTCCTGAATTATACCACATTAAGGATCTTCCCCCATGAAGCTGGTAAGCTGCTCGAATATTCCCTTGTGTGGCTTCAGACACAGCCATCAAATATTTAGCATGGATTTTGGCTAATGTACCTCATTTATCCCCAGATGTTCTCCTAAAGCAGGGAGCTGGTATTACTACCCTCTCAGAGGTTAGGAAAGAGAGCCTTGAAGAGATTAACTGGACAAGACTTGCATCCTGGAGTAGCCAAATCAATACTTTAGATCCCATTACTACAAAAGCCACTCCCTGTTTCCTTTGGCTTCAAGAATGTGCAGGCTTTTGCAAATTCCCTTCATGGACTGTCTCCAGCTGCTCTATCCGCAGCCAGAGAGCTCATGACCATTTGCTAGCATTAAATTTCATCCTTCTCTCCCCTCCACTACTATTTCTGAGTCTGCCCCTTCCCAAGACTCAGAAGTCCTCCCTCATCAGCCTCCCCCAGTCCTTACCTCCTTCCTCTCCCTCTCCTGAATGACTCATTTTGTTTACTGAGCAGAGAAGCTAATAGAAGGCAGCAGAATTTAAGCTTCCCTGGGACTTGCTTTACGCGCTGACAAAATCATTCTTTTCTCTCTCTGTTAAATATTCATGGCTCTCAGATTTTTAGATACAAAGGTACATTTTGTTTTAAAATGTGCTGATCCAAGACATACTGGTTTGCATTGATTTCTTCCTCTTTGCATTTCTATTGCATTGGAAATAAAGAGGTCCTCATTCACTTCTTCTGAAATATGGACCTGAATTTATGTTTGGTTTTCTTTTTAATTTGTTTGCTATTTGGTGAAAGGGCTGATGTTGGTAGACATTTTACGTGTTTGTGTGTTTTTCTCTTTTGACATTGCACACACACACAGACACGCAGAGAGAGAAAAATCTCATCATCTTTTCCAGGCATCACAGCCTAATGTTAATAAAGTTTGAAAGGGATTTTAACAAAGCTTTGATCTATTACAGATTTCAAATATTTATAAGTTGGAAGAAAAATAAAATATAGATTTACAGAGATGAAGAAGAGGCTCACCCCAGAACAGTTTAGAGACCCGTGGAAAATGGAATGGGAGCAGAAGTGCCTTCATTTTAAAAGAGGAGTGAGAGAAATAACATGGCATAAGGATTATGGAAAGAGAATAAATGGGGGTGGGTGGGAAGAGAGATAAACATCCTGATTAATTCAGGTCACTTGACAGAGTCTTACAATGTATAATGCCAGTGAAGAAAAGTATAAGGCTTTCAGATTCTAGAAGTTACATGGAGATTTTTTTTTCCTCCCCAAACTAGTCTCACACATATTGCCACAGGAAATAAAAGAAGAAAACAACCTGTTGATAAGGAAAAGCTGAGTTTTTTCTTACTATGGTAAGGGAACTCCTATCTTGGCAGACTCTTAGTAAGGTCTTTGAGTGTAGAGGATAAAGTTAGGATTTTTGTGAGGTTTTGGAGTCTTTTAATGAAGAAATTTGACTCGGATTGAGTAAGGATTCTGATATAATTATTTAGGATTGGTGAATACTTTGGTTGAAAGAGGCTTGGGCTGTCAAATATTATTTGATGCTATGGAAGAGTTTAACCATTTGATGTTTATTTAAACAAATTTTTTGTGAAGAACTTGGAATGAACAATAAAATTATCTGTAATTTTTATCTTCCTGGCCAACAGTTTCTTGGAATAGTAAAGTCATGTTGATGTAGGCAATGGATTTGTAAAATCATGCTAATATAGACAGTAAGCTACATGGGTATCTATGATTTGGGATCTTGATTATAAACTCTCATAATTAGGAAACGCCTAAAAGTTTATCTAGCCTAGTCTCAATTTGATTCTTGAATTCACTTATGACATGTCAGCCAAGTGCTCATTCAGGCTTTCAAGATTAAAACCAATGCAAAGTTCTAGAGACTGGCAGCAGGCACTGGTAAGTATTTACTCAAGGTTTCCAAAATTAATGTAACCTAGATATTCTCTGGATCTCTACTTCTCTTTCCTTTTTGTTGTTTTACTAAAGACTGGCTTCATTGTCCTTTACTATCTATCTTTTCTCATAGTGTTTGCTTCCTCACAGCACCTACATCCTCACCTCATGACTTTCTCAGAATCCCCCAGGGTGCTCCTCACTCTTCCTCATGGACTCTATGAACACTTCCATCTCAGCTTCCCCACAGCTTTCAGTGTAATTCTCTAAGTGTTTACTGGTTCAAGTTTCTTAGAGCTAAGAAATCGAATTCGTCTAGCTTATGTTTTATGCCAGACCATTTCATAGGACACTGACCAGTGCGAGCATTGGCATTTTTGAGGGACAAGTGCCCCACTCTGAACAATCAAATGTAGCCCTGGTGAGGCAGAGTTCTGCAATAAGAGAACAGTGTGGTATCTCCTCAAAAGGACTATTCTGGGGTTATTTCTGTAAAGAATACTGTGAGTGGAAAGATTTTTATAATTTTTTTAGAAGAAAGTGATGAGGATGTCAATAAGCAAAAATATCTAAATCAGAGGAAATTTACCTACTTTGACTATCATGGACACTGGTCTGGGAAGACATCATGTTTTCAAAGCTCCTGCCATTGGTTTATGAAATATACTTCATCTTAAGTCCAAAGACTTGGATGCACATTGGGGGCCTATGAAGATACATTACAGCACTATGTGTTTAAGTGTTTATTAACAGCATATTGATGGGGAGAAAGAACATTCTCTACCCACTCTGGGTCCCTTCTGGCTGGGCTACAAATTAAATTGACATGAGGCTGAATAGCAGGAGAAAATCAAACAAAGCTTTGCAAAGCATGTATACATGGGAGAGACTAGGGAGTGTCTCTTGACAAAATGGTGGAAATTCTCCTCTTATATAGACAAACAGTTTTGGGGGGAGTTGCGAGTGTCAGCCACCAGGGATTACAAGAAAAGCACAGTAAAGTTATTATGCAGATTTAAGGCCTCACCTTCCACATTGACAAGTTTCTAGAGATGAGGTCACCCACCCCTCTTGCCAGTACAGAGAAGGAGATACCTTAACAAATGGAGATTTCCCTTACAAATGTTCTGTTTGGTAAACAGAATTTTGATAGGAATGGGCTTAGCAAAGACCCTCCCAGTCTATTGATACCCAGAGTCATCCAAGGTGACGGCCCATCCCAGGGACAGGCCTTCCATCCCAAATCCCTTTAGACGGTTGGGGGGGGTGAAGTTCAATGCCTCCTTCAGAGCAAGGTAGAGACACATCTTGAGGTGGCCAATTCTGATCCCCCACAATATGAACAGGTTAGCAGTTAGAAGTGGACCCCAACTCTTTTTATTTTCAGATAGATTTTTTAGTTCCTTCTCCTATTCCTTCAGCTAAATCCTATGCCATCCTACATAGTATTTATGAAAATCAATTATGATTGTAGTTTTTTCTTCCTAATTTTTATCTGTATTTCCACATTAAAATTAATTTCCACTATGGCAGAGACCTTTACTGTCTTGGTCACCACTTACTCCTAGTGTATGGATACCTGTTGAATCACTAAAGTAGTTTCAAAGAGAGAGGATTGATGAAAAAAAGAAAAGATAATACGTGCCCAGTAAGACTTCATTATTCATATAAGGTGACCAGAAATACTGAGACAGTACTTTCTACTCTGGCAATTTTTCTTGTTAAAGGTTCATTGTGGGATTCTTTCTGAGATTGCCTGCACTGTTGTAGGAATATGGATCATAAATATAAAACTTATTGATAAAGAAAATGATGAGAAAAATTTCTTACCTACTTCCTGACTTCAGAAAATCCTTTCCCAGGGGGATATTATCTGTGTGTTTTTCAGTTACAGTGAAACTTAACTACAAATACCCTAGGAAAAGTAAAAACTAACCTACTGACAAGGTGCCCAGATTTTGGAAGTAATTGTTCTTTCAAATCATGGTCCTGCCACTTACTATCTGTGAGGTTGTACAAATAGCTTACCCATACTGAGCCTCAACTTCTTCGTCTGTAAAATGGGCATCCTACCTATGTTATTGAGATAGGTAAATGACATAAAGCAATGTCTGACACATGGTAACAAATAATAGCTATACTTTTATTGTGTAGTCTATGTTATTTAATCTTTACCTCAATAATCATCACCAGGAACATTGGAAATATTGCCTCTATTTTTTTATGTGAAAATATTAAAGTTCAGAGAGTTCAAGCAATTGCCTGAATGATGCATCTTGGAAAAGACAAGTGCGATATTGCGATTTATAAGAAATACATATTTGGTCATTCAGATGACCAAAATATATTTCTTACATATATTCTCACTGGTCTTCCTCCAAGATTCCTGGCTCACAGCTCCTCAAACCCTTGGAATTTCCTGAGCAATGGGACCATCTTTTGTTATAACATTTGGTCTCTTGTCCTCAGTTCCTGAAATCACTTCAGAGCCATAAAGGTGAAATGAGTGTCTTGTTACTCATAACAAGCCCCTTTCCACCCCAGCTGGGTTTATGTTAATGAGGTGAATTTTGGAACCACCTTAAGAGGGGGGCTTGTTGCTAGGGGAACCAACCATTAATAGAAGGTGGAAGTTTCAGTCCCATGCCCTGATTTTGGGGGAGGGGAGAGGATTGGAGCTGGAGGTTGAATCAATCACTACTGGCCAATGATTAATTAATAATGCCTATGTAATGAAGCCTCCAGAAAATCCAAAAGGAGAGCTTACGGGTTGGTGAGCCAGAATGCTTTCATGTACCACCAAGCTGGGCCCCAAACTCCATGAGGACAGAAGCTCCTTTGTAAGGGACCTTGCCTCTTCATCTGGCTCTTGATTCATATCCTTTAATATTTTTTTGTAAAAAAAACCTGGTAATATAGTGAGTAAACTGGTTTCCCAAGTTCTGTGAGCTGCTCTATCAAAATTAATGGAACCTAAGGAGGAGGTCGTGGCAACCTCTGATTTATAGCCAGTCTGTCAGAAGTACAGGTAACAACCTGGACTTAGGATTGACATCTGAAGTGGAGGGCAGTCTTGTGAGACTGACCCCTTAACTTCTGGAATCTGGCACTGTCTCTGGGTAGATAGTATCAGAATTGAGTTGAATTGTAGGACACCCAGTTGGTGTCCCACAGTTGCTTGGTGATGTGGGGGGATCCCTGCAAACATTGGAAATTGGGTGAGCAACTCTCAGCAAGGTTGAAATTTGAACCCAGTTATTGATAGGAGTAAGGGGAAGGAGAATTGAGGAAACTGAAGGAGCGGGTATAAAATGCAGTGATTCTACAAGTTTTAATAAATAAGAATTATCCTTGCAATAAATGCAGATGTTCATTCCATCACTTAAACATCTCTAAATCTGCATTTTCACAGAAACTCTGGGTGATTTTGATAGTTAACATCTATTCAGGACTTACTCTATCAGGTGTTGTTCTAAATAGTTAAGTTCTTCACTCAATATCTCACAGCTGGTAGGCTGCCATGGCAGAATCCAGGTCCAGAGGGCATGTTCTTGACAGCTTCCTATTTTCTAGTGGCTTCTGTGAGTCAGATAGTTGTGCACCACATTTTGAGAAACATGGAGATAAATACAGAATATGGAGGCTCAGAGACTGTGGTTGCTATAGGGAGGTGTGGTGCCTGTGACAAATTACCACACAGAATCTGTCTAAAATTAACATGAAAGGTGACCATCATCAATAAAACCAAAAGCATAAACTAATACCAGGTGCAACATACTCGGTTAATATTTGGTGAATAAATAAATATCTATGAAGACAATAGCAAGTTTTCAGTCTTAGAGAAGAGAGACAAAACATTCATTTAGCCATGGGATCTTTGAAACCCAGAATTAGAATAAACTTCAAAAGTCATCAAGACCAAGCCTGCTATGAATGCTACAGCCTTCTCACAATATTTCAGACCTGCGGTCAGTCAGTTAAAAAAAAATGCAGCCTCTGGCTTGTAGTGAGGAAACAAGAGAAAAGACTGGAAATCTGACCCACAGAGAATTAAGAGAGCTTTAAATGCCAGAGTGAAATAGACTCCTGATTCTAGCCAGATATTTGATAGACAAGAGAGAGAGATAAATGCTGCAGTAATGATGCCTACAATCACAGAAGTGATTCTCCAACAGCAAAAGATGCTCGTGGACATGTGAGACCAATGTGAGCCTATTGATTTCTCTCACAATTCTTCTTCATTGCTCACCTTTTCCTGTTAGCTCATGCATCCAGTGTCTCAGGGACTGTGGTTCCTCGTGGGCCTGCCAATCAGATTGCTGATGAGCAACCATGAATTATGAAGGTCCACAAACCCTTTAATTGGACAAGTCCCAGTTAATAATGCAGTAGAGATGGTGAGAATTGGGGTAGGCACGTGGAAGAAACACAAAGTGGGAAAAAAAGAGAAAGAATCTATGAATGTCATCTTCAGAGAGAGAGGAGAAACAAATAAAAAAAAAAGAGTTACTATGCAAAATTCAGTCCAAACAACACTGGTAATATACATGATTTCAGGAGCATGCTACTCACTTAGTCAGGTAAATAAACTTTTCTGGTCTTCTGAGATTAAGATGAGCGGAGCTCAGGGTTTGCCGGTGAGTTTGCTAATATTTACAGTCTACTTGATACTCACTGGGTAGAAAGAACAATTTGATGCCATAGTTATTGAATCACAGAATTTGAGTGATCGATCTGTTACATAAATTCAAGTCACCTCATTTCCAGTCCAGAACTTCTTTTACTTAAAATGCTACATTAAGGTATGATTTAAGATCAGTCGAAAATATAAAATAGTCATAATCTCCTGAGAGTTTGGCTTATTCCTGGTTTAAAATAGAAAAAGCAGTGTCCATCATAATTTATAATGAAAATATAGGGGTAGTTGAGAGGCATTTAATGTACCCTATTAAAAATAAATAAACTAAAAGTGACATTTTTGAAATTTATTTATTCAGCTCTAACAAATAGTGAACATTTACTATATATAACAAGAAATGTGCTGGATGCTCAAGATTCAGTGGTGACTAAGGTGGGAACATTCCCTGCCATTAATAAGCATTCAGTTCAGTGAGGGAGGGAAAGAGAAGAATAAGCAGAAAATTGCCTTATCGGGGGATAAGTGTTGTGGAAGAGCAAAGATAGTGAGCTATGGGACACAGAAAAGAGTATCTCAGTCAAATGGGGAGACAATGAAGGCTTCCTGGAGGCAGTGTCTTCAAGCCGGAGGCTTAAAGTATGAGCGTGAGTCAGCCAGACAAACAGGTGTGAAAATGCATTCCAGGCTAAGGGAATAGTATATCCAAAGTCTGTGACACATTTAAGAAAGTGTAGAATGAAACAAATTCCTTGTGGTTGTAGTATATTGGACTGCTATGGGCTGAATGTTTCTGTCCCCCTAAAATCCATATATTGAAGCCCTAATCCCCAATGTGATGGTACAGTTGGCCCTTCGTATCCGTGGATTCTGCATCTACGGATTCAACCAACTGCAATTGAAAGGCCTACATACAGACTTTTTTCTTCTCGTCATTATTTCCTAAACAATACAGTATAATAGCATTTACATTATATTAGGTATTATATAATATATAATATATATTATATATTTACATAGCATTTACATTATATTAGGTATTATAAGTAACCTAGAAATGACTTAAAGTGTACGGAAGGATGTGCATAATTTATATGCAACTACTATGCCATTTTATATAAGGGACTCGAGCATCCATGGATGTTGGTATCCTTGGGGGTCCTGGAACCAATCCCCTGTGGTATCAAGGGATGTCTATTTGGAAGTGGGCCCTTTGGGAGGTAATTAAATTTAGATGAGGTCATGCGAGTGGAGCCTCTGTGATGGGATTAGGGCCCTTACAGGAAAATGAAGAGACCAGAGCTCTGTCTCTGCCATTTGAGGATACAAGAAGGTGGCATCGTACTAGCCAGGAAGAGGGCTCTCACCAGAACCCAACTGTATTGGCACAGTAATCGTGGACTTGCAGCCTCCAGAACTGTGAGAAATTAATGTTTGTTGTGAAGCCACCCAGTCTATGGTATTTGTTGTAGTAGCCTGAGCTGACTATGATGGGTACATTAAGAAAAATGTAGAGAGACAGGCTGGAGTTGTAACCACAGATCAAGACATGAAATTCTCTTGAGTCCTCTGAGAGGACAGTTTCTGCACAGAGACAGAATTGGAGGACCTTTGCAGGTTATCAGCTCACTTTCTAATGGTCCCTGCTGGGGAGGCTTCACCTGACTATCAGAAAAGCCCTGCCTGGGGCCTAGGAATCAGTCGTGTACTCCAACTGCCCACTCCAGTAACTGGGATTCTACCTTGATCTGACCAAGGCCAACGCTCTACCCCTGTTTGGCTTACAGCAACTAGGCCTTGACCCTCAGTGTCTGAGTCCCACTGAAGAAAAAGTCCCAAGCATCCCCAGTCTCCTCTCTGACTAGGCTTCCACCTTTCTTTTTCTGGACCTAACAGAACTGTAGTCCTGTTCCTGAGCCCAGGGCCCTACTGGAGTTCTTTACCTCTGATCATTGCCTGCCGGCTCTGCAGGATTTCCATTATCACCAACTCACTTTCTGACGTTGCATTCTGCCTGCCCATTAGCACCTGCTGGGCAGCCCAGGTGTTAACCGTGTCCACTCTCAGCCTTCACGTCATACCTCCACCTACCCCTTGCCTGCTTTTTCCTCCAGCACCTGCAGCTGAATCCAATTCCATAGGCCTATGTCCAGCCTCTGTTTACTGCATCTAATCTGGCCTGACCACAGCGTTTCTAAGTAACACTTTTTATGACCTTTAGGAGGTACCACAAGGCTAGCTAAAAGACTGCCTGAAACAGGAGTGGTCAAATATCAAGCAGGTGACAAAGAAGAGTAAAATAGAGTCGGTTTGGGTAATTCGTAATGTTTGCGAATTAAGAGAAGGAATGGATTTTGGTATGGTCCAGCAGAGAGGTCAAGTTAGGTTAGTTCTTTCATTTATTTAATCAGCAGATGTTTATAGGATAACTGCTTTGTGCCAGAAACTACTTTAGGCTCTGAGATTTTGGCTACAAACAAGATAAACTTACATGGAGATTCTAGTCTAGAGGAGAAGGAAAATCTAAGATTTAAGTTGTTATCTAGGATGGAGTGGGAGTGTTGTAATGTGGGAGGGAGTCATCCTAGTGCATAGCTGCAGAAGCTGGCTCTTTCGAAGCAATCATTTAAACATGGTACACAAATGATTTTGAGGTTTTAGGCAAGCCTCATACCACATGTTCTCTAAGCCCCATTCAGCTCTGAAAATTTCTGTAGAGCTGGGTTCTTTTTGCCAGGAATTCTAAGGCAGAAGGTAGAGGTAGAAAGAAAATACCCCTAGAAGAATTGTTCAAGTTGTTTGCTTAGAAATATATCACAGGTAGAACCAGAACCAACAGCAAGGGAGAGGGAGATGGATACAGCAGGAGTGTTTCTACTTTATCTGTTGCTCTGTTTGGTGACATCTCATCCCTCACAGAGACTTTTTTGTAAACATTTTCCTCCCATATATATGGAGTAGAGATATTATTCAATGATTGTCAGCAGTGAGAAATGCATGGAGAGATAAAGAAAGGAGTTTGCCTCTCGGTGACAGTGTATAAGGATCTATTTCCTTTATCAGAAAATCTGGACTCTAATGAATGGATCCCATATTGTCTATCCATCATCTGCACAGGAAGCACAATAAACCCCACTGCCCAGTTAGCCAGCTACCTGGGCCTTCTCTCCTGTGGATGGGTGTACTGTCCCCCATCCCTCCCAGGCCACTAGTATGTTAGTAGAGAGAGGAGACGAGGCCTAAGGTGCTGCCAAAATGATGCAGTGGGAAAGTTTTGGTGCTAAACTGAAAGAGATCAGCTTTCTCTCTTAGAACATCAGTTGAGCTTGTATCCTCAGGCTGCTCTGTCGCTTCGTGATACCCTTTCAAATCAACCCCCTTTCTCCTCATTGAATCTAAAAAAAATGTTTCGTGTGTTTATAAAAATGATAAGTTATCTCCAGGTAATGACAGCTGGTAATTTTTACTTTTTATGTTTATCAGTATATTCTAAATGATAATACTCAGCAAGTAGTTCTTTAAAAAGTATTTTTCTAAAGTTAGTACAAGTGTGGGAGTGTAGATTAGTGTAACCTTCCTGCAGGGCAATTTTAAAACATTCTTAACAATTAAAATATAGATGCTCTGTTATTGCAAATCTCTTTCAAGAATGTATTCTAAAGAATACTTCCCAGAAGTGTGTGAAGATATACTTACAAGAATATCCATGGCAGTATTTACAAAGCAAAACTTGAACTAGCCTAAATGTCTGTCAATAGCCAATTCATTAAATAAAGGATGGCTCTTCCATATAGCCAAATACTCTATAACTATTAAAAGAAAGTGGTAGATCTATATATGCTGAAATGGAGAGATCACTAAGCTGTTTTATTAAACGAAAAAGCAAGATGCAGAAGGAAACTTCTGAGTTTCTGTTTTGTTCTATTTCTTGGTCTGGGTCCAGCTGGTTACAGCTGAATATTCAACTTATAAAAAAATCAAGGAGTTATAAACTTAAAATGCATGCATTTTTCTGCAGTCACATTATATTTCAAGAAAAATATTAAAACAATGTATATAGGTAATACCATTTGTGATTTCAAAACAGTAAATATTTATATTAAATGCTTTTTTAATACAAATTCTAGGATACACAAGACACTATAAACAGTGATTAGCCCTGGAATGGAGAAAGAAAGTTAGGACACGTAGACTTATACTTCTGACTTTACGTATTTTGCAACTTTTGGTCTGTGTTTCATTTTTAAATAAGAGAGAAAAGTAGTTAAAATTATTTTAAATACTGGTACACATTCCCAGTAAAAGTAAAATAGCATCTGTCTTCCTCACTCCAAGTCAACTGTCAAGCCCTATGATGGTTTTCTCTTGCTACATCTATACTGTCCACTTCTTGAATTCATTCTGATGTATCAGCAATGCCCTGCTCTCTTCTCCCAGTCTACCAGACTCTCTCTCCACATCTCTCAAGGCCTCCATTCCAAATCTAAGTGGGTGAGCATCTGTTAAACAGCTGCTACTTCCAAATTGAGAAAGGGCCACATTGCAAGTAAGAGGCCAGGGCAAAAATCATTCTGAGTGGAAAATGTCTTGGCAGGGTCCAATGCTCTAGGACCCATCTGAGAGGAAAGATCATTAATGTTAATCTAACTGAGCTCAGGGTGGGAGGAGGCAGAGCTATGGTTTCTGGAGGAAACGCTTGAGCTAAGGGCTGGTTTTATTTGACAGAGACAATGAGGAATCACTTGCCTGTGCTAAATGGAGACATGATTATCCATAATTGATACATGATTTTCAGCTGCCTTTTTTGTTCTGGTGTAGAGGAGCCATAAAGAATCAGTGAGAAAGTGGGGTCATGGAGCCTCACAGTGCCAGAGGCTGTGCCTAAGTATGGGGTTGGGATTCCATTCTGAGTTAAGGAATTATAGGATTGCTTATACAGAGCTGTAAGGTATCCCTAAATCTTAGGTACTCCTAAAATCACAGCAGGTAAATACTAAGATTCCATTCACTGTAGCCTAGTGGTTAAGAGCAAAGGATTTGCAATCAGGCTGACCCATGCATAAATCCTGATTTGAACAGAGTGATTTTGTGACCTTAAGGGAGCATCTAAACTTCAGCATCTTCATCAATAAAAGGGGAATAATGATAATATTTATCTTATGAAGTTGTTTTTAGTGGTTATTAACATTGGTGAAAGACACTATTAGAGTGCTTATTGTGTACCTATGAGGCAGATACAACCATAGAAAATATAACCATTTTCTATGAGACAAATGGAAAATATTAGGACATGGCTAGGATGGAGCAGAGATGAGATTGAAACACAAGTCTGTCTGATGCAGAACTCAGTGTACTTTGAACCCCACCTTGTGCTGGGACTATGTAGTCAGTCCTATTAAAATGACAGTGTTCTGCAGAGATCTCTTAAAAATAAATGTGCTTAATACAAGCCTCCATCATTCTCTCAAAACTATGAAATTAACCCCCGGTTATAGCATCCACTCAGGAGCTCCGGTGGCTCAAAACGTTAATAAAATTCTCAAGGACCCAAAACATTAAGATTATTGGTCCACAACTCACTCTCATATTATTACCATGTCACCCTGCTAGTAACTGGTGACACTGTGATCCATTGGCTAGACTAGACCAGTGCTACCTCTGCAGGACAGGAGAATCTGTATCACCTGGGAGCTTTTAGACATGAAAATTATGGCCCTACCTAAGACCGACCGGATTATAATCTAATTTGAAGGTTGGAAGCTAGGAATGTGTTTTACCAAGCACTCTAGGTGATCCTTATGCATACCAAAGAAGAAGAGAAGCAGTGGGCCTAAACCAAGGTGTTAGGGCAAATCATTAGCTATAAAAAGGGAAGGAACGGAGGTGATGTTACCGAACCAGGTTCATTTTTGCCCATCGCCCAGAAAGCCAAACATCAAGACAATGAGATTGCAGCAGAGAGAGGGTTTACTCACAAGGTAGCCAAGTGAGGAAAATGGGAGAACAAATCTCAAATCTGCCTCCTCAATAACGGAGACTCAAGGATATTTATGGGGTAGCGGGCTCTCCTATGGGGTAGGTATGTTCTCTGGGTGGGGGAGGCATCTGGTCTCAGGGTGGAGGCAGGTAGCTGGTCTCAGGGTGGGGGCATTCATCTGATCTTAATTCCTGGTAGTCTTCTGTTTTATTGGAAATGCAGAGACTGGAGCAACACCCTATACCCTGATTTTTCAGTTGTCCTTGATGATGGCTATAACCATAGACCTTCTGCCTGGGGGTCATCACATCCCTAAGAACTCAAGAGAACAAAGTTATCAATTTATAGCAGCTGGGAGGGGCCATAAAACCCACAGAGCATGCCTGGGTTAGTTAATCAGAGGTCATTCAAAGTTACAATATGGTTTTTTTTCTACAACATGGCTTCCCTTCTGTCGACCTTGTATTGAGGTGGTATCAGTGAGGTCTGCACCCACATTATTAGAAGACAGAGTCTTCTTTCAAACGTCCTGATCCTTTTCTCCAGGTACTCTCAGCCTTAAATTATTTCTCTTTTATGTGCTGTTTGGGGAGTGTAGGGAGAATGGTGTAGGTGGGAGGAGGGGGAATCAGAGTTAACTGCTTCCTAAAATCTGGAGGGACTTTTCAAACACCAATAAGGCTTCAGATAACTGGAAAAGGCTTTCTTCTCTATTTTATTTTTTAAAAACACTTTCTGGAAGTATTCTGTAGAGATAAATATGTGCCCTGGACCAGGAGTCAGTAATCTGAGTCCTAGTTGTCTTCTTTCCTTTCCCTTCTCCATCTCCTTCATCATCCCAGATCTTTTCCTCTCCTCTTTCCACCTCCTCCTCTTTCTTAATTCCCTTTAAGTAGCTGGGCTGTTTGGCGAATTAATTGTAAACAAAGTAGACAATGCTCCTACCCTCAGAGAGAATGCAGGCTAGGGAGGAGATAATGAGAAATAAATGGGAAAATGCAGTGCAGTGTGATCCATGGAATGATCAAGGAAACTCTTCCAAGAGGAAGGGTTGGCTAGGATGACACTTGGTTAGGCAAGAATTTTGGAGTAGGGTGAGGACTGGAGGGAGCATGGCCACAGAAGTTGAAAGATAAAGAAGGGTGAACATGCAAAGAATTTTAAGAAGGCCTTGGCTTCAGCAGAGAAGAAAGAGGAGTGTGGCTTGATATGAGGCCTGAGAAACCACCAGGAGTTGGAAGTGGAGGGCCTTGAGCAATCAGGAAAGCAGTGACTCCCCCAGAGATAGACAAAGTTTGAAGGGGTGGTTGGAAAAGAAAGCTACTCTCTACTCCTTCCTTCTATCTCAAACTAGGATTTACCAAGGGAACTCAATAGCAAAGCTTTTGATCTATATCATTTCTTGTTAACCTGAGGAATACACCTGCAATGTATTTGAAACTCAGATTTCACATAGCACCAGTTAATGGGTTGTCCTTTCTCAAGCCTGGGGGTCCATAGGGCAGTATTGCTTGGTGGTTACACGTATGATCTTTGGAGTCAGCCAGACAGAGATACAGAGCTTCAAATGCCTCTTACTGCCTTTGTGTCCTTGTGCAAGGTTATTAAAGTTCTCTAACTTTCCATTTCCTCATCTGTATAATGCAAATAATAAAACCTACCTCTAAGAATGTTGCAAAGATTAAATGAGGTGATATATTTTTGGCCTAGAGTCTGGGTACCTAGTAAGCCTTCAAGGGTTCTAATGAAAACACTCCTTGTCCTTTTATTCATTTGATTGATCAGCAAGTACTTACTTTCTCCCTAGCCTATAAAAGAGTAAGAGGATCCCATCTCTTTGCTCCAGGAGCATTGGGTAGGAAGAACATGATAAATTGTGAAAAGTGACACAAAGACAATGTTTTATGGGAATTTAGAGATGAGAATGTTAATTACAGGCTGGAAGAATGGATTTATAGCAAAGGCGACATTTGAGTTGAGTCTTGAAGGATATGCTTAAGAGGAAAAGGAAGCAAGTATAGGATGTGTTCAAACAGTAACTACAATTTATTGGGTGCTTACTAAGTTCTAGGCACTTTTGTAGACACAATACATGTATTGACTCATTTACTCCTCACAAAAAACCCTAGAAGATGGATACCATTATTGTCTCCATTTTATGGAGCAAGGGACAGCAGCATAGAGAAGTCAAGTAACTTGCCCAAGGTTATAAAACTCTTAAGCAATAAAACCAAAGTTTGATTCTAAGTAGCCAGCTATAGAGGCTCTTAACCACTAGACTCATATTTATGTTCTAGTTAATTAAACCCATTTTATTCCAAATTAATTTAAAAAGATAAATAGATAGCCTTGGCTGGAGGATAAGATGCTTGAGGGGGATTATTTGGAGACATTACCCCAGAGAAGGGAATTGAAGTCTGTTTCGGGGTGCGCAGGTGAGGAGCAAAGACTTCTGAGAAGAAACATTTAGAAATAATAATTCCGTGTGGTAGAAATAAGCCCTCTGGTGCCCTTATTTCATTGTCTCACACTTTTATGAACTGAAGTGTATTCCACTCACACAAACCACTTCAACATCTTTTGTTTTTAATCTTTCCAACATAGGAGAACAAATTTAACAATGAGATTCTGTTTCTGTTCTGTACATGTGGAATAATTAAATTTGCATCCCACTTCAGTGTTGGCTCTGCTATTTGAAGGGAAATGTATCAATTGGACACATGCCCATGATTTCTACTCTGCAAATAAGGCATTTGGAGGAGGGGGAAGGAAAGGCAGTATCTTTCTCCCAAGGAATAATCACAGTAAAATCTTCACTTAGTGACAGCTTGTTGGAAGCTGGATTAATTCCCATCTGAGAGGGGCCAAAGGGCAGAGAGTTGAAGGGAGGAAGATGGAGAGAGTCAAGGCATAATTATGGAAAGTTCCAGAGGACTCTGAAAGGAAAAGTTTGCAAGAGAGCTCAACTGGCAGATACCTGAAAAGGACCTTGGTCAGGAAGCCTCAGGGACCTCTTTCCAGTCTCTGGCTTATTTCCAAGGTCCTAACATCCTTTTCCATATAGAAACCAGGGACTTGGCCTGATTCATGGAAGGTACAAACGTTGTAGGATACAATTTATTTGACGCATGGGTTTGGGAGTTGAGGAGATGAACTTGCGCTTAAATCTCAGTCCTATGAGACTCAGTCTATCTATGAGACCTTGAGCAAGTTACTTGCCATCTCTGAGATGCTTTCTTTCCCTGTGACAAAAGTGCAGGATACTTATTTCTACTTCATATTGAAGGTGCAAATTAAAAAAAAAATCAAATAACATATAAAAACTCTTGACACATATAGATACTCAAAGAATCTTTTTCTAATTTCTCTTTCCTTTCTGTGTCACTCCCACATTTCTGTTCCTTGAATGTACGATTCATTTTGTTTAAATAAAGTCTACTTCTCAATGTACATGTAGTGGGGGAAAAAATTGATGCAGGAGAAGCTGCTCGTTTAAATGGCAATAATCTAGGACATTAATTGGGATAATTTCTCAAGTAACTAAAGATATTGTATTTAAAAAAAAAAAAACCCTCTCACTGGGTGATTATCTTCATTCTCTTACTGACCTCAGCATATTTTCTTTCTACCATTCCAAGAAATTGAATGAGTAAACTTTTAACTGTTTTTCCTTCTCACTAGTCTGTAATCCCATGAGAGCAGAAACTGTGTCTGACTTGTTAATGCCTGTGGCACTGGTCCCTAGAAGAACATGGAATATATGTTTAAAAAGCACATGTAGCATGAATAAATGAATGAGTGAAAGAAGTAAAGACCAAGTCTGATTTGGTCCATCAAGGAGAAGTTTGAACCTGCCCCTCCTCATCCCAAATTCTGGAGATAAGAATTATTAGGGAAAATTGAGTTTTTTGAATGATTTCTACTATACTAAACACTAGCCAGGTCAGCAAAATGCAGAAATAATGACAATATTTTTTATAGCTGAAGTGTGTGTTCTTTTTTTGGCTAAGGAACATTCACCCTGAGCTAACATCTGTGCCATTCTTCCTCTATTTTATATGTGGGTCACTGCCACAGCATGGCTGACATATGGTGTAGGGCTGCACCCATGATCCAATCCCACAAACCCAGGCTGCCAAAGCTGAGTGAGTGTGTGGAACTTAACCACTAAGCCACAGGGCTGGCCCCTGAAGTATTTTTTGTTTGTTTGTTTTGTAAACACAATGGTCTCAAGAGTTTCATCTTCCTTGCCTGCTCTTCCCTCTTCTCACTGGGGTGTGGAGAATGGATCAGAGAGACCCAGAAGTGGAAGCAGGGAGACCAGGTAGAGATGATAGCAGTGGTCTAGGGGATTTATGATGGCAGCCTTGACAAGGATGGCAGCAGAGCAAATAAAAAGATAAATTTGAAATATATTTTTGAAGTAAAACTTGAAAGAACCTGAAGAGCTTTGGAGGTAGAGAATGAGAAAGAGCAATGGATTAAGGTTGACTCCTAGGTGTTTGATCTAGGTAACAAGTAGACATTGGTGCCATTTACTGAAACTGGGACTATTGGGAGAGGAAAAGGCTTGTGTGTGTGTGTGTGTGTGTGTGTGTGTGTGTGTGTGTGTGTGTGTGTGGTGGAGGTAGGGGGCTGGTGAAATATGTATATCGCTTTTGTTTACTTTTTCTATTTGGGAATACTGTTTGTGATGCCTATCACATCAAAGAGGAAATTTCTACCTGGCAGGTAGCATTATGAATCTAGAATTCAAAGGTGAGCTCTGGACTGGTGATGAATTTGAGCTTCTTCGTCATAAAGGTGGTGTTTAAAGCCATGATACTGGATGAATGTGCTTCTTAGGAAGCCTTTTCCTCTTCTCTTTTGAACATCTCAACCAAGTCCAATGGGTGTTTGAGTTCCAAAAGTGGACTCATATCCCTCTTGTAATCAAGAATGATAAACACACTGAACTCATGAATTCATAGGAAAATATTGGAGAAGTTAAAGATTTGAAGGCAATATTCCTGGAGCTATAGTTTAGGAATGGTTTAAAAGTTTATGGAATATCCTTAGACTTGTAGAATTTCAGGGTTAGATTGTAGATTAAGAAACTTTTAGACTAATATCCCTTTGAAGAATAACTCCAGACAATGTTCCTGGTAACTTATCAAAAAGTCAGTGCTTACACACCTCCTATGATTGGGAGCTCACTACCATACGACACAGTTTAATTGCATTGACTTTTATTATTTGGATTACAAAGAATTAGCATAATTATTTTTCCCATGAGAATGCTGCAGGTATTTGAAGACAGTGATTGCATCTCCCTCTTTCCCTCCTGCATTCATATCTCTAGGTTTTTTTCAGCCTTTTCTCCTAAGTCATGATCATTTTAGTCCCTTCATGTCCCCCTCATCTCTCTCTAAATGGACTAGTATTTTTGTACATAGCCCTCAAATGGTTTGTATTTTAAGATGTATTATAATGATGTTAAAACATTTCTGATGGTTAACAGTTGGGACATTTGGTTGAAAGAGACTCTTGGCAGTATTGTGTGATGACAAGGCGAAATTGAAGGTCACAGACAGATGTCAAATGTTTCTAGACCCTTTAGAACCATTATAGGTGCGTGGGACAATTCATTTTCCCAATTGTGGGAAATATTTTTGCTGCTCATCTCATGTTTTGACATCAGCTCACAGAGTAGGAATTTTCTGTCATTCTTTAACTCTTCAGGCCACCTACTTTCTTTCTTCTGTGGGAAGGAGGAGATACTAATCTAAAGAACTACATTTTATAAGTAGGTAGAGACACTGATAAAAAAATTAGTGTTTATAAATGGGATCTTTCTTGCCTTGGATTTCTTCACATAGCAACTCAGCTGGGGTGTACAGGACTGAGCACTGTCCTATTTTTTCTGTTTTGCCTTTGAATGGCCTGGCGAGGCAGACCTACGTGCCTTTTGCAGGGTTCCGATATAAAAATTTAAAACAGGAGGGAGGTTGGAGGCCTGGTTGAACTTCAAATCTAAGTCACATTCTTTTACACCCCTATTTGCCGGAGCCTACAGGTCCAGGCATTCATTCAGTGATTTATAAACACGTGTTTTGCCTGCTATTTAGTTAATTTTCTTTTAATATCTGTGGCATTGGTCAAAACTGCCAAAGGCAGAATGGTAAGTGGGACTCCAATTTCCCCAACAAGCATGAAACATTATTTTCCATCTTCCACAAATGAACCTCATTGATGAAGCTTCCTGATGAACACAAATTCACATTGATTTCCTTTCTCTGTTTCCTTTATCATTTATAGCCCATAACCATAAGCTTAAGTGCTAAATTATTTTTTGCCTCAAATATTATAGTAATTGTTTTATGCCCCCTAATTAAATTATAACATCCTTGAAGGTAGAACTAGTTATTATATTTGAATACTTTTTTTTGTGGTCCCCCAGTGGGTGAGTGTGGAGCTGACAATCTAGTACGAAGTCCATAAAGACTTCTTAATATTATTTAAAAAGATCACCATTAGATATTAAATTTACAATGTTAAAAAATCCAGTTTTTCTCTTTTTTATAAATGAAAATACTGTTTGCATACATGAAGTCACATACTGATAAATGGAAGACATCAATAAAATGCCTGGTGTGGGTGGTTTTGAAGGTGAACTGCATCAAACTTAAGATAGGCTTTGGACATTTAGTTTGAAAAATTACTCTGTCTCCAAAAATCTAAAAAGGATGATAATTTCCTTGTTTTAATGCAAACACAACCATCTCTCCAGCTCTTGCCCCTCACCCACCCCTGTGTTTCTTATCCCTTCACCGACCTGCTCTACTACTATCTCCATTGCTTTTCATACCTGAAGTACCTGAAACGGAGATGCGTGCAAAATATTTCTAGTTCACAAAATATAATCCATCAACACTTTTTATGTATTGCACAAAATGAATCCATTTTAGCTGGGGAAGTAGATACATCAATTTAAGTGGAAGATTTTTGACAGTTTAATTCAAATTAAGTCCACTTCGTTCAATTAGAGGGAATCCGAGAGGGGATGTAGGAGGATGGTGGAGGAGATAAGCATGTCCTGTTAGAGGAAAACAAATGCACTTCTCCACATTAAACTTATCTGCAGAGACTTTTAGCTAAAAAAAAAGGCGACATTATAACAAGTTGCTAATTTATGTTCCCTCAACAAATGGTGGATTACTCACTTCATTTTATATTGCTCTTTCTTTGCTTTTGGCTGGATCCTGACAGTGCTGAGAGATTGCAGGGAGAAGGAGAGAGGCACGGGCTCTTCCAGCTTTGGAGTTGGCTACACTGTGTTGGCCTTGATTCATTTAATGAAGCTTTTGCTAAAAGGCTTGATCAATGCATAACGGCATTGACATTTTCAGGACCTAGAGTGGTGGATTTGAGATGAGAAAGCCTGTACTGTACAGCGTTCTTGAGCATCTAAGATTTTTAATCTACTTGAATATGCAGTGCTCAAATAGTGTTTCTCATAGTTGGACTTTTGAAGATTAATCTGACACTACAAATCTCTGCAGGAAAACTCTAAGGCAGCAATCACAATAATGCCTATAGAACATTAGAAAATAAAGTAAATGAGGTAAACAGACTGGTGTGAGGCAATAGGGACTGGTAGGGGCTAGGTAAAAATGGAGAGCATGTGTTTCATCTAAAAGGAGAAGTGAAACTAAGCTCTTGCTCATTGTTATGAGAAAAGGGCAGGCATAGTTTTATTGGATCTTCCAGTTTTTCAAGACAATACAAAAAATCTAGATATATATGTGAAATCTTCCAATGTTTGATTGTTGGTTCAGGCCATATAAAATATGTCTGATTTTCATTCATGTGTCTCCATTACGTGCTACTGGTCTAGAGCATTATACAAAGCTAGCAAATATACATTCTGCTTGACACCGCTTCTCTCTCTTGTGCCCATGGCAGATGCTGCTCATTGATCATAGAATTCTTCCCCATGGAGTCTAGAAATTAACTTAGAATTCTTCCCAACTGCAAGCAGCCACTTCCAACCATTCAGGATTGGTGTGCAGGAAGAAATCCCAGACAAAGGAGACTTAGTCATTGTATTCACAGATTTTACCATGGAAGATGGAAGATTTTGAAACTTGAATAAACGACTAGGTCAGACACTAAATTACAATCATTATACCCCATTATTTGATTGTCTTGTTTAACTTACAAATTGTGTTCAAATATATTTTTCTAATTAGAGTCACTAAGATCCTTATCAAGTAGGACGAACTGTCTCTATATTAAAATGAAGAAAACAAATGTTCAGAGAAGTTAAGTGAGTTGTTCCCAGACATCATAAATCTAGTAATTAGAGGCATAAAAAATAGTAGCTCAGGTAACTGGATATCTTTATAATAAAAAAAAATTCACGGAGAAAAATCCACAGGGCAAGAAGAATTAAGCTCACAGTACTGAAGCAAAAAGAAGCAGTGGAAGGTTCCACCAAGGGGTCAGTTAACCTACCTACATCCCCCTTAGTTACCAAGTACAGCTGGGGAAATGAGTGCGACCATTCCATACACTTTGTGATGAACTTTCTCATACTCTCTGTTGGCATTAACTAGAGCATTGGAGAAACAGACTTTCAGATCAGAGAAGGCAGTGCTTCCATTGTTCCTTCCAACCTTTATTTCTCACCTGGGTAATTGCATTACCTGTCTGCCATGGTGACCATTCAATAGTTTTTCTTGTGGGACTTTTAAAATAATTAGCCTGGTTTCTCCCCATATGTGAGAGACAATCATCCGATGAGAGTTTAACTGCCATTGGTCCTTAACAACAAAAAAGTGGCGCTAACCCCCATCACCATTCCCCAATCACAAGGCTGCTGTGATATAATGATGAATGGTTATATTTGTAATCCTTCCTGTTTATGCATTTTTAATGAACTATAACATGCTTACACATATTTCTTTACATTTGATTGTCACAAAAACCCTCTTGGGTAAAACAGAGCAGGTAGTATAAGTGGTAGAAAGATTGATGCTTGTGAACTTCACCAATTAAATGACAAAATCAAATCAAATAAAAGCAATAGCAAAGGCTAACATTTGCAATGCAGGAACACCGGGAGGGAGATCTTAAGACAAATATTGGTAGACACAGTAGAATTGTGCAATGACTTAATAGCTGTTAGAACCCCAAACACACATCCACTCACTTTAGTTCAGTGATTCTTGGCTTTTATAGTTAATTCTTTTAGACTAATAATTCTTATGGTTACCAGAGATGATTTGATTAGGACTAGCCAATTGCCCATGCTGAGTTTTAGAGAATGTGGTACTGTTTGGACACAAGGTAAGGTATGGAAAATTTTTCAAAATATTTTTTTCCTCGACCCAAATTTTATAACACCTTAGGAATATGTTTTTGTGTGTAGTGAGATTCTTTAGTCGGGCTATAGTCCTGAATGTTTTCCATATCCAGAAAAATGGAATTTGTTTGGTTTAGTTCTGATTACTATTCATACAAATAGTTTTGCTGCTGAAAAAGTGGTCTCGGTTACCTTCAGCGATTCCATTCATTTCCAAGATATCTCCTTGGACATGCTGGCATTACTGATGCCAACTCCTAAAACCTTTCTATTTAAGACTTTGAACGTATATCCAACATTTCTTTAATGAACTTATACCTAAAGTGCTTGTCATGTTGGACCATATAACAAATATTTTAATTGTTTCTTTTGTAAAAAGTTATATAACTTTTTAATCCTGAAATTAACATCACTCTCTTACTAACTTAGGATCATCTAACACTGTATAATTATTTCATCTGCCCATTTATCCATCCTACCAGCTATGCATCCATCTATTCATTCAAGCTGTCACTCAAAAATATTTACTGAGTGCTAGCTATAAGCCAGAACCTGGTGAACAAGACAGTCCCGGCCTTGGGGGGCGTATTGCCTAGTCTATAGATCTCAACCAAAGTGGTATATTAGACGCACATGAGGATTTTCAAAAGTATGGACATGTGAGTCCCATCCCATAAATTCTGATTCAGGTTGTTTAATGTAGGGCTCAGGCATTTGAATTTCAAAACACATGAAAAATCAGATGATTTTGATGTACAACCCCAAACATTGGATTATTAATCTTATATCAGTAACTTATATTAGTTTTCTCATTTTTCCACTGTGATAACTGAAATGTGGGATGGCTTAATGAAGTTTCCAGCATCACAAGCTAGAAAAAAAATGAAAAACAGCTGGCTTTAATACAGACATTCTTCTTCCACCTACAGTGCTGTTTTCACATTATTTGCTCTATCAAAATGCAAAGTAGAATTATTTCTATTCTTGCCAAAAATTAAACTTGAACCTGATCAGTCTATATCAAACTAATTTATGCAATATATATAAAAATATCAAAAAATGCTAAACAACATTACAAAATACAATAAGCAAATATTCAGATTATGGGAAATGCAATGGAATAAACCGCCTTATTTTCTCTATAATGCATTGGATGAAAAAAAAAAAGATGGGGGGATCTTTTAGACTAAAAGAGATTTAAGAGACACATCTACTAATTACAATGTATAGAACTTATTTGGATCTTAATTTAAATAAGCTATAAAAATATGAAGCAATCAGGGAACTTTGGACATTAGCTTATCTGATGTTGTTAAAGAATTTTTGTTAATTTTAGGTCTAAAGTATTTTTTTTGTTTTTTAAAAATCCTTATTTTATTAGAGATGACTATCAAAATAGTCATGACAGATATGATACATGCCAGGGATTTACTTTAAAATAATCTGAGTGGAGAATGGTTGTGTGTATGTATAAAATAGAATTGGCCATGAGCTGATAATTGTGGAAGCTGGGGGACTGATGTGTGTGGATTTCTCTCTGCTTTTGTATGTATTTAACATTTTCCATAATAAAATCCTTTTAAAAAAATAATACTTAAGCTGCCAGGAAGGAGAATAAAGTCCACTGGAATTTGAGGCCATGGGCACTGCTCAGCTCCCGAGATTCATACAGAGTGTGAAATTTCATTTTTGGGATGGGACAGATAGCAAGTGGAGAGAAATATGAATCTGCCTCTCCTCCTGTCCTCTCCACTTCCATCCCCAAATTCTCAAGCCAGAAGTTTGAGTTTAATTCATGATATGCAGCACCATCTCCCTCAGCCCCTACTCCTATCACTTCTAGTCAATTTCTAATGTCTTTCCACCACGTCTCCAAACATCTTTTGATGTTTTGAGAATTGTGAGACTTTTCACCCTATCTTTACCGCCACTTGTTTAATCAATGATCTCTTTCTTGCTGACGGTACATCTGACTGGTTTCTCTTCCTCCAATCTTGAACTTTTGAACATGTAAGTTTGATCACATCACATTTCTACTTCAAACCTCCTAATGACTTGTTACGATATTTAGAAACAAACCTTAAAATCTTATTAAAATATATGAGGTACTACATAATGAGGTCCCTGTCCAATTCTTTTATCTTGATTCTCCCTCAGTGTGCTTCAAACTTACCATCTGTGGTAAGAGATGTGCATTTGCAACCTTCTCTCCTCACAGTCCACAATCATCTATCCATTGTGGTAGATGGTCCAAATTCTTCATTGTTCTTCACATCCATGTTCTTTTCCATGAAAATCTGCAATGCCCTTCCACTGTGGTTGAGATGTAGTTCCCTGCCTTCTGACTGTGGGTTCTGCCACCTAACATCTTTGGGCCAATAAAATGTGGTGAAAATGACAGCGGCAGTTCTGAGACTCAGTCTCAAGATGACTTGTGTATTCCTCTTTGTGCTCTTGTGCTTAAGCACACACTATGAGAAGAACATGCCCAGCCTGAACTGCTGGTCCCAGGAGGAGGATAAAGGCACAGGGACAGAGTCCCCTCACCTCTAGTTTAGATCATCAGACCCCCAGACAGCCCTCAGACTTAAGAGCTAAATAAAAGGCCAATTGATGTGCTCCTGTTAATATGGAGCTGTTTTTTACATAGCATTATTGTGTCTATAACTGATTCACCCACCTTGGAGAGCAGAATTTGCTAATTCCTACCATGCCTCTCAAGGCTATGGTGAAAAAAGCAAAGACATGATCCCCAGCTCTGTATCTATGGCTTAGAAGTTGTTCGATCTAGGATAGTGACTTCATCTCATAGAGACTCAGTTTCCTTAATGTATGGGATATAAAAAGGGTTTTACAAAGTATGAAGCACCTAAGCTCTATGGGTCAAAGACGCTTTCTCCCAACTTCACCTTCTACTACCTTGCTCACCGGCCAACCCTCTGGACATTTTCTCCATTTCCAAACAGTGACAACCTGTCTGGGCCCAGAGTATTCCTTTACAGATGGGATTTATGGCCTTATAAACTCTGAATCACCGTGTCTAATAAAGAGTCTTGCAGGGCTGAGTGGTATCCAATTTCATAATTGCTGGAGTAACTCAATCATTTTCAAATATGCGGTTTCAGCAGCCAGAGAACTCGGGGACTGTGGAGGCTTTACCAGGTGTGGCACCACCACCGTCGGGCTGGTCCCTCAGGCAAGCCCTCTCTCAAGTTCCTAAGTGCTACAGAAATCTGGAGCGAATAAGCTGATGAATGGAGTCTACCTTTTTTTATTTCACTTTGCCAAATTGGTTTTCCTAGGTACATAGAAGGGAGAAAGAACTGACCTTAGCTCTGTGGAGATAAGATTTAAAAGGGAATTAGTACCACCTTTTAGTTTTCCAAATTAAACCACCTGTGGTGTATGTATGTGTTTATATTTGTGCATGGAGAGGAGGTGGATGTTGAGTCAGAAGAGGGGAAATAAAAGGGAGAAGAAACTTTTTTTTTTTTTTTTTGCTAATGTCAGGAATTTAGTCTGGAAAATAACTCAAAACTACTTTAAATTTATTGAATGCTCCCTGGTTACTCACACTTCTCAGAGATTGAACATGCTATATTCCCTTTGACTTTCAAATCTTTGCCTTCTTTTTCCTCCTGTTCCCCTCCCTTTCTCTGCTACAAACAAACTTGTGCACACCTTTTTTGACTACTCATCCTTCAGGTCTTAATTTGGACAACAGGACATAGTGGTTAAGAGCTCAAGCTTTATAGACAGACCACCTGATAAATAGCCGAGTTCTCTAGGGCAAATCACTTAACTTCTGGGTCACACAGTGTCTTCACATGCAAAATAGGGTGATGATAATGAATCTAGCTCATAAATTATGAGAATTAAATAACCCAGTATATAAAGGAGATCAGTGCTTGGCACATAGAGCTACTTAAAGGTTTGCAGTAATTAGATATCCTTTCCCTAGAAATTTTCTAAATCACCGTTATGATCCCTAGTAGGAATAGCTTTCATTCTTTCATAGCACTTGTTTTCTTATTTCCCATTGGATTATAATCAGTGGAAGGAACCATAGCAGCCAATGTTTCATACCGAAAACTTAGCATAGTGTTGGTCACATACTAGCCACCAACCATTTTGTAAATGAATGAATCGTAAGTGGAATCATCAAACTGGGAGAGATTTTGAAGGTCATCTCTTCCAACCTAGTTCACTTCTTTACATTGTCCCTTCATACCTTATCTTATAGCTTGAACACCTCTGGTGACGGAACACAATGCCTACCAGATATATTTCTGGACAGCTCTAATTCCTAGAAGAGTTTTCTTTACATTGAAGTCACTTTTTTGTATGTATGTGACTTCTCATCATTTGGCTTAGGTTTACTATCTTCAGCTACACAGATTGTCCTCAATATGACATTTCTTCAAATGTCATAGAGCAGATGACATTTTAATAGCAGATATTGTTTTGCCAAAACCTTCTCTTTGGCAGATTAGCCATCCAAAATGTTTTTCATCACATCTCATTCTACATTGCTTCAAACTCAAGAGTATCACACATTCCCTCCATAGGCAACTTATTGATTTCAATGGTGTGTATACCAGTACTACAAATGCTTCTCAAAGTATGGTCTAGGGAATGGTATCTCCACAGATGTTAGAAGATATAGCCAAAAAATTAAAAAGTTACAATAAGTTTGGAAAATGTTGTGGTAAACAGCATTAAATTGTGTGTTTTCTGCAAGACTTTTTAGAATTTTTAATATTCTGATGTGCTTTGTGAATCTCCAAAGGCTCTTGCAGTATGCAGCCTGTCTCAAAATCATTTGACCAAAGAAATAATTTGTTATTTTCCTAGGGCATCTTACATGACTACTGTTCCATGAAAAACACATTTGGAGATGCTGAACCAATATTGGTATGAACTCGTGATTAGATATTCTAATATCTTGTTTTTTAAAAATTAATTCTTTTACATTTTTTAAAAATAATGTTTTAATTTTAGATTTACAGACATTGTGAAGATAGTACAGAGAGCTCTTGTATACTGCACACCTAGTTTCTCCTATTATTATCTTGTACTAGTATAACACATTTGTCACAATTAAACCAATATTGCTGTTATTATCAAAGTATTTTATACTTTGTATAATATTATAGTATTATAAAGTATATACTACTTTGGATTATAACCCAATTCTACTTTATTTAATTTTAATCAGATGTTCCAGCTTTGATCACTGGAGCTCTTTCAGTTTGGTCCCCACTGATAGAACCCCACTATGATAGAACCCCACTATGGTATGTGTGTGTGTGTGTGTGTATATGTGTGTATGTGTGTTGTGTGTTGAGGTGTGTTTTAGCACTTTCTTACTTTCTAGCACTACAGAACCCTATAGGCTCATCTTGTATGTTTCTTCCCCTGCTAAATGTACTCCTTGCTACTGAGGTGTTTTTGACTCATCTTCTGGATTTCCTTCCTTTGTCTTAGAATCAGCCATTTCTCCAAGGAATCCTGGTTTCTTTTATTAGAGAATGATATGAGAAACCAAAGTCTGGGTGATAGGTGTGCTCATTACTACTGGCATGTCATTGCTTCTAGACCCTTGCTGACAGAGCAAGGAAATATATCTATGTATTAACCTATGTAAATACACATATCTATAAATATTTCTATATATAATTTGTATCTTAATAATATTAAGCTAAATATGAGTTAATACTTCTGTCTTCAATTCTAATCCATTACTACACAAATCCTTCTAGCCTTCTCACCTTGCTTATCTGTAACCTTCTACCCTAACAATGGGTAACCTGGTTCTAAATATTTGTCATCCATAAATATAATCACTCAATTTCAGTATGCATGTTTAGTGGTTTTCAGAATTGTTAACCTCTGTCCCTGTGGGAAGCAACTTTATCAACTAGAGTCCAGTGCTATGTACAGTTTATTTTGCCTTTAGTCTTACAGATTCCACTCATTTCCAAAGTTACTTAGGTTAGCATTTTTCCATCACCCCTTCAGGGATATTGATGAGTACTCATTTTTAATTTCTATCAAGCCCAAATTAATTAATTAAAGCAATTCCTCCCCTTCATGTACACATGATTTAAATTTTCTGTAAAACTACTATCTGACTTAAGCTTCTCTTGTTTCAGATTTTCCTCTGCCTCCAACTATTAGGAAAGATCTAGCTCTGAAGAGGTGAGATTTGTAATCACAGGCAGTAGCAAAATTAACAGGCTTATCTTCATTTGTGTCAATATGTTGTTAAGAATTATCTCCAACTTTACTGAATGATGAAATAGGGAGTTTCAAAAGACCATTTCAGGCATGCTGTGGAGGCTCCTTTCTCTATAGAATTTTACTTACTAATCTGCATTTCTGATACTATCTCCTCCATTCTGATCTGAAGTACCCTCCTTCATAATTATTCTACTGACCTAAACTATTTTGGAATCAAATACCTCCAAATGTATGTGGAGTACCTTGTGAAAAAGAACTTTTGCTTATTGAATGCATACTCAGTGACAGCACTTTGTTAGGTAGTTTGCTTTAATTAACATAAGCAATATTCAAACTAGTGTATGAGAAGCAAAACCATACTATACTCATTCGGAATTACATGTTTAGAAATGAGGAATTATAGGGTTAGAAACATTAAGTAACTTGCTCAAACTTACACAGCTACAGAATAGTAGGGCAGAGATAGAACTCAGACAATCTCATTCCAACTTAACTTTATGTAGGTCAGCCATCAGATGAAAATGCCTGCCAGATTCTATTTAGACCAAAATATTGCACATCTATGTCATTGCATGGTCATATTAGATCTTTCTTGAGAGATTTTTTTGAGCATACAAGTTGTTTTATTCACAACTTATACCCCCAGTGTCTAGTGTGTGACCTTGAATGTGGTGGAAACTCAGTAGATACTTGTTGAATATATATAAGAATTAAGCACATATAATTATCTGGATTTCGCTCATAAAATTTGATTTGCTCTAGCCATCTTGATGTCCTTCAAACAAGTCAAACTTGCGACTTCAGAACCATTGCATTTTTTGTCCTCTCTGATTGGAATGTGCTTCCCCAGCCTTCCCCTTACTTTCTGACATCATTCAGGTTTCTACTCAAAATCACCACCTAAGAGAGTTATTTTATGGCTATTCTATCTAAATGGCACTCGTTCTATCTTTCTCCATTTTATTACTTTAGCAATTATCACTATCTGTTATGGACTGAATTGTGTGCCCTCCAAATTCATATGTTGAAGCCCTAATACCCTCAATATGACTATATTTGGAGATAGGGCTTTTAAGGAAGCAATTAATATTAAATGAGGTCATAAGGGTGGGGCCCTTATTCAATATGACTGGTGTTCTTATAATAAGAGGAAGAAGCACCAGAGATTTTTCTCCTCATGCCCAGAGAAACACAGCTAGAAGGTGCCATCTGCAAGCCAAGGAGAGAGCTCTCACCAGAAACAAATGCTGCTGGCACCCTCATCTTGAACTTCTAGCCTCTAGAACTGTGAAAATTTCTGTTGTTTAAGCCACCCTGTCTGTGGCATTTTGTTACAGCAGTCCTAGCCAATTCATACACTACCAAACATCATATTCTACGTTTGTGTGTTTTTCTCTGTCTTCTAGAATATCAGCTCTATGAGAAGAAGGAAGCATCTCTCATGCCATTGCTGTATCCCCAAAATGTAAAATGGTGCCCATCACACAGTAGGTGGCCAATAAACTTTTGTTGAGAGTATACATAAATATTAATTGAAATTATTTATATTGGTCAATCAAGGGAGCTATCAATTGTGGCTAATTTTAAATAATCATAGACATAGAGTTTTGACGTTCCTTAAATGTCATCTGGTCCAAATTGCTTTCCCCCAAAAAAGACTGTTCTTTGCTTGAACATCTCTAATAAATAGGAGTCATACTATGAAATAGGATGTTTCATGCATGAAAATTATCATTCTTAGGAAGGAAATTCCTTTAGTGATTCCCAATCCCATCTCATGGTTGTAGTACCACTCATCCCCCTTTGGTCCATTTCAAAGATTGTGATTAATACTGAATCCAGGACCCATAGTAACTTGTTCCCAGAAACTCCTCACATCCTGTAAAACTGGACTTCCTTTTAGTCATGAATGTCTTCTACTATCTCATTTCATCAATAAACTATTCCCCTTTCTGTATTTTTAATCTACTGTGCTTATAGCCTATAGATATGCAGAAATTCTTCTTGATAAAAGTATATGAATAAACAGAGTATCCTGTACTCTTCTCCAGCAACCATTTTTAATTCTTTTTTTTTTTTTTTTGTGAGGAAGACCAGCCCTGAGCTAACATCCGTTGCCAATCCTCCTCTTTTTGCTGAGGAAGACTGGCCCTGAGCTAACATCCGTGCCCATCTTCCTCCACTTTATATGGGACGCCGCCACAGCATGGCTGACAGGCAGTGCGTCGGCGGGCGCCCGGGATCCGAACCCGCGAACCCCGGGCTGCCAAGCGCGAACGAAACCGCTGCGCCACCGGGCGGCCCCCATTTTTAATTCTTTCCTTGGAGAACTATCACCACTCGCCAAAATAGCTTTTCTTTACTCTCTCTACTTCTTCAGGTTTTCACCCCCTCTCCTTCCTTCAAATCCAGACTCAAAAATAATCTCGTCAAGTTCACCAGTATCTTCTAATTTCAAATCCATTGAAAAATTTTCATGACTCTTCAGTGACACTTGACACTGCCACTGTGCCTCACATTTGCCTTCTTAATGCCATACTCATTTGGTGCTCCTCTGGCCTGTCTTACCGCTTATTAAATGCCTCTTTTGACTCCTCGATTTATTCTTTCCCATTAACTTATGATGTCATCCCTGAATTTTTCCTTTTCTCTCTCACTTGCTCAATCTACATGTCTTTGGGCAATTTCATTTACTCTTGGGGTCATATTGGCTCAAATGTGACCACTCCTGAATCTACCCTTGTCAAGATCACCTTGTTGAGCTCTGTATCAACATAAACAAGTTCTTCATGGATACCATTGTAGAGAATAGTGGTATATCATTGTAATCACATAGCCAATATTTCCAGAGTATGCCTCGTTATCTTACCTTTTCCACCTCCTTCTATTGTTCTCATCCTCACTCTTTGGTTTACTAATCTTATATTCCCATGTGCTTCTTGCTCTGCCATTGATATTGTCAGACATTGGAGTCAGAGACTGGAACTTATCCAGGGCTCCTAAATCTCCTTTCACCACCTGCTTTGAGCAGCTATTAGGTGTGCTTGCCCCACCATGAGGACTCAGATTTCCCTGCAGTGCATCTTCTCCCTCAGTGAATGGTAAAGCCTTATTTGGCTTCCAATCCCCCCTGCAGTTTCAGTCACAGGTATCAGAACAATTCACCAGAACTCTGAGGCAATTCTCAGGCTTAACAGCTAGGGGCAGATCAAGCTATTGAATATCAGACATTCAAAGAAAACATGGCCAATCAATAAGTTCCCAAGGAGATTCTGTATTAACAAGTTATCCCTGAAGCCCCCAGGAGAGAAAGAAGAGCCAAGCTTTTTCTGCACGAATATTTGATAAAAATTATTTTAAAGGTGTTTAAAAAGTCAACACGAAAAATAGAAAAACTTCTTTCTTTTTCCCCCGACCACAAGGAGTCACTTCAGTGTCTTGACAGCACTGACTGAATAATTTGAACTGAAAGGATGAAGTGGGAGGGGTAGCTTTGCTTAATACAGTCCTCTCAACCCTTCCTCCTTCCTCTGAGACAGCACATTAATCAGCCTCACTTGACTGTCTGTCTCATTCCTCTCTTAAATAATACCTGTACCAAATGTGAGATGATGCATGTGTTTAATTCCTAGAAGAGATGGCTCCAGATATGGAGTTCATGGGAGAAAGGATGCAATTATAGAAGTGAGGTCAAAGGAGGCTGAGATGGGTGTGAGAATGCTGGGGTTTTATTTCTTTTGTTTTAACTGATTCCTTAGAAATCGTGGAATATCAATTCTCAACCAATAGAACTGGCGTAGGCCTTATGGAAAACTTCATCCAAACCTCTGATTTTACAAATAAGAAACTGAGGCCCAGAGAGATAAGTGATAGTGCCAGCTTAAGGGACTCAGATCTTCCGATTCTTGTCCCAGCAAACGATTTACTAAACCATGTCATTTGGGTGAAATAACAGCATTCTACTTAGGATCTGTTTTCTCAGCATATAATCTTTGCTCAATTTCTTGCCATTTGGCTAGTACTTTGTTGAAAATGCCCTCTTGTGTTAATGACAAATTCATCTTCATCAAAGCCACTCATACTTTTTGAACATCCTGGGCAATTTATCCAGTGGACACTCACAGTTTTCATGATCGCTTTTTCTGACAATCAACTACCTTAGATCTTTTTTTTAAACTACTCTGGGACTGGCTCTTCTTAAAGTTTCTGTCTTTCATAGTCAGGAGTGTGCCAGTAAATGTTTAACAACTGGCTCTCCGGGGTGGTGGGGGCAAGGGGACCTGATTTGTAGTGTTGGCTACTAGACCTAATATGGTCTAGTTCAAGCTACCAATGTGGTAAGTCAGTGAATACAAGTTAGGAAGGAATATGCAAAATCCATTCAGGCACATCTGGGTGAGCCAAGTACAGCACACAACTACAGTCACCCTCTAGGTTCAGTCCCTAGATTTATCGTGTTTTACCCTCTCTTCACAAATTCATTCATTTAGATACTTATTAATTTTATTTAAATGACTACCACCTATTTTATTCCTGTTCAGAATTTCTCTTTAGTTTCCATCCAGGATCCCCACTCAGTATCACCATAAGTTATATTTACATGGGACTCAATCATCCTCCTTCTCCAACAACCCTATCCCTTCTAATCTGCAATTTTTGGCATCACAAACTTTCTGATCAACTGAGTTCAAGACATCACACCCTTCACTCTCGACTTTATATTCATCCTTGCCCCCACACCTAACTAGTACCTGAGTCCTATTAAATCGACATACACATTAACTGTTGCATTCAAACTCTCATTTCCTCGACTTATGAGCCCCAGCTTATTTGCATTACTGAAGTAAAACATAAAGTATTCTCCTGCCTCAAATACCTCTTTTTACACGTGGGCCATTCACGTCTATTATGAACCATTTTTTCTAAAGGTAAGAACATTCCGTTTTCCACCACTAAAATACCTCCCATGGAGAGCATCCTTTCAAATGTTGTAAAAAGACTCACTGTTCTGTAGGTCAGAAGTCCAGCATGTTGTGGCTGTGTTTTCTGCTCAGGGTATCACAAGGCTAAAATCAAGGTGTCACTCAGACTGAGTGGTATTCTGGAACCTCTGGGGAAAAACGAAACAAAAGAAACCCTCTTCCAAGCTCATTTTTTTGTTATTGACAGAATTCAGTTCCTTGTGGCTGTAGGACTGAGGTCTCTGTTTACTCGCTGGCTGTCAATCAAGGGTTGCTCTCGGCTTTTAGATGCTACCCGCATTCCTTGCCACATGGCCATCGCCATCTTTAAGCCAACAACAGTGCGTCAAATCGTTCTCATGCTTCAAAATCACTGACTTCCTCTTCTGCCACTAGCCAGAGAAAACTCTTCTTTTAAAGAGCTCATGTGAGCTCATGTGAGCTCATGTGTCAGGCCCATCTGGATAATCTCTCTGTCTTAAGGTCAAATGATTTGGGGCCTTGGTTACATCTGCAAAACCCCTTTATTGCAGTACTTAGATTAGAGTTCACTGAATAACTAGGAGGTGTGTGTATATAATAGCAGCCAGGAATCTGGGGGTACTATCTTAGATTTTTGGCCATGATAGCATCTGTTGATCTTTTGCTTGGAAATCTTCCCCCCTCCTTCCTTCAGATTCTTTAGGTCAGAACTTCAATATCACCCAGTAAGGAGGCTCTTCACAACCCTAAAATCTGACTCTTTCTTTCCAATACTGTTTATCTCAGTTCCTTTCTTGTTTTCTTCACAGTAATTATCGAAATCCATAGCCACTTCATTTGTTTGCTTGTTTCTTCTTTTTTTTCCTTACCACCAGATGTAAGCCCTCTGAAGGCAAAGAAAGACTTTTGTCTTGTCCAACAATTTATCATTAGCACATTATGCTGTAAACCCTTAATAAATATTTAACTAAATTATTAAATGCTGTAATAAGAGTTTAACTTGTAATAAATTCATTTATTATATTATTTAATGCCTGATGATGATACGTGAAGGTCTGAGAAAGTGTTTGAAAGGGCACTCCCCTTCTTCATAGAAAGTTCTCACATATTGTCCTCTGAAATTGGCCATAGCGAGGATAAGAGTTAACTACCTTTTCCTTTTTTTCTTTTTTCCATTTTCAGTGTGGAAATTTTCAAATATACACAAAAGTATAGACGGTAGTATAATGAATCTTAATATACCCATAATTCACCTTCACTAATTATCAATATTTTGCCCATCTTGTGTCATCTAAATTCTCAAATTCTTTTTTCTGTGTTATTTTAAATCAAATCCTGGACATTTCTTTTGTAAATACTTTGCTATATTTTTCTAAATAACAAAGTTGAAGACTTAATATTATCAAATGTTATCTAACACCTAATGCATATGCAAATGCCCTAATTGTTGCCATGTTTGACTCAGGATATAAATAAGGTCTACCTGTTGCATTTATGTCTTTTAAATTGCTTTTGTTTTATAATTGAGGCTTCCATTTAAAAAACAAGTCACTGATTTATTTGTCTGGTATAATGTCACACTTTCCAAATTCCCCTGACTTCTTCCTCTATCTGTTTTATCTATCTTAGTTCTCTCTCCATGTGTTGTCATTGGTCCTAGGCTTTTAAGTAGACAGAACTAGGAATATTTTAAGAAAAAAAAAGTATCATGAATTCATATTTCCAATTCAAATCTAAAATTGAGAGTTTTTACATGACTTCTTTGATTTTATACTTATATCAGGTATCTATTATGTTGATAATCTTGATTCTTTTTTTTTTAATTTAAATTTTTTTTTATGAGGAAGACCAGCCCTGAGCTAACATCCATTGCTAATCCTCCTCTTTTTTTTTTTTTTTTTTTTTGCTGAGGAAGACTGGCCCTGGGCTAACATCCATGCCCGTCTTCCTCTACTTTATGTGGGACACTGCCACAACATGGCTGACAAGCAGTGTGTCGGCAGGCGCCCGGGATCCGAACCCGCGATCCCCGGGCTGCCAAGCGCGAACTAAATCACTGCGCCACTGGACCAGCCCCGATAATCTTGATTCTTAATCAACAAAATTTACATTATTTGCATATATGTATACATATGCATATGTGTGTATATATATATAATCACTTAAAAAAACAGTGTCAATATTACTGCTAATAAAACTACCAAATGTGGTTTAAAGATTACTTTGTAGTTTTTTGTCCTTCGACTATATACCATCAGGGATAAAACAAATCAAAATTCTGTGTTAAAAAAATCACTGAAGGTAACTTATTTGTCTGTTGCAGTGCAACCAACTTGATAAGCCGTTTGGTTCATTTGTTAAAATATGTTTTTCTTTCTTTCCTGTTTAAATTCAATTTTGTTTTTAATTTGTAAAATATTTAAATGGTTCCAAATTAAAAACTATAAAACAAGGTACATTTATAAAAGTATTATTTTCTTCCCTGTCCCTCCCTCCTTCCTCTTTCTTCCCTGGCCCTATAGATAACTACTTTTATTATATTTGATTTATCCTTCCATCATTTGTTTTTGTGTGTGTGCACACATGCATGTTCATGTTTCCTCTTAGGGATACAGAAGGTAGCATACTTAAAATACTGAACTGCGTCTTCCCTCTCCCCCTCTAATTAACAATATATGTTGGAGCCCAGCTGGCCCTGTGGTGTAGCGGTTAAGTTAGCGTGCTTCACATCTGGTGGCCCGGTTTTGGTAGTTTTGGAGTCCAGGCGCTGACCAATGCACCGCTTTTCAAGCCTTGCTGTGGCAGCACCCCATATAAAGTAGAGGAAGATGGGGACAGATGTTAGCCCAGGGCCAGTCTTCCTCAGCAAAAAGAGGGAGATTGGCAACGGATGTTAGCTCAGGGCTGGTCTTCCTCACACACACACACACAAATATATATATATATATATATATATATATATATATATATATATATATGTTGGAGATATGCTATAGTCTCTAAGAAGAGATCTTATTTATTCTTTTTATACATGCTTATAATGCTCCATTGTGGAAATATGTCATGGTTTATTCAAGCAGTTCATTATTGAAGGACATGTGGGTGTTTATAATTACAAAAAGTAAGATGCAATCTTATTGTAATTACAAAAAAATAAGATGTAATAAAAAACATGCACACATATGATTTCATATTTTGACAGTTTAGCAAACTTTTGACAAAGCTGCTGTGAATGGTAACAAAACTCATTGAATCTTCTCTCCCCTTACCTTTCCAAATATACCTTCCTCTCCAGGGAAGAATATTTACCTACTATGCTGTGTGAACTCTATGTAAAGCCCCACTTCAGAATCTTTAATACCTACAGAAATTACTTTCTCTCACACCTCTCTCTAGACATATTTTATTCATTATTCATGTCACATATTGAACTCCAGCTTCTCCATATATTGTTCCATGACCAATTCATCTACTACTGCATTCTTTCTGCTTTGAAATTGCATAACAGGATTACTCCTCTTGAAACATAATCAGTAAGCATCCTATAGTTTTATTGAGATGTGGCATATGTCAGTATCATATTGTTACAATGAAATATTACATTCCTGTAAGGCAGAAACCATCACATTTTTTTCTGTATCTCTCATAGACGCTATCACTGGATTGATTACAAGATAAGCATGCAATAAAAGTACTTACTGAATTGAATTAAATCAAATTGGATTGATTCTCCCGGATCATCAGTATTTTCTGAGGCATGATATAGAGTTATTGTACTCTGAGCAAATGTACCTTTCTGAAGCACAAAGTAGAGTGGAACTTTTTAAAAAAAAATTGGTTTCAAGATATCTTATCCAACAAGGAAAAATATTGGGCATATAAACAGAAAGATGGGTTATAACACAACTGGGGGGGAGGGTATTGTGGGTCTGATTTAAAGGGACTGACCCTATGTTGCATGGGTAATATAATAAAATAAATACATATTTAAAAATTGCTAGAAAATATAGTGTCCATAAACAAAATTCCTCACTGAGCAGAATCAGTGTATAATAATAAAAGAGAAACAGAATTTTTGATCTGTAAAACTAGTTCTAAATTACAGTTTTATCACTTTCCAATTATGTTACATTGGAAAAATTACTGAACCTCATTGAGACAAAGGAAATAGTAATAAAAGCCCTAAATGCATGGTACAAGGATTGAATATCACAAACTATTAAATTATGATTTTTGACTATGCAATTGCTAGTTATAATTGCATAAATAAAGAATTAAAACCAAGAATGCTGGAATTACTTCTATAAAATCAGAAAAAGAGTTGGTGACAGTTTGGGAACTTGAATTCACTCTCTTTATTTCAGATCCAGTTGTACTTCTACTAGGCCTCCACTATTTCACTCTACTTCTTTCTAACATTGTGGGGGTACCCTTGCATTTCTTTCTTCTGCTCGTTTCAATAAGGCAAGAAAACTGACACCCTGTATCTAACCACTTTGGATTTGTCTGCTACATTTTCACCTGGAATTAGCATAATATCTTTGTTTTTGAGCTACTTGATGTGGAAGGTTTTTCCTATTAGAATCTGAGCTTTGGCCTGCCACTTCATTGAATATGGACCAAAAATCATCAATTTCAAAGTCATGATTTGCAATCACTTCAAGCTGTCAACCTAGAAGTGAAAAGCTCTGAATCTCATAACTTATTCTTATAGTCAAGTAGTCTTTCCAAATCCGATTTTTTTATTATGTTTAAGAAAACCAGTATAGCATTCCCTAGCTCCTCAGACTTCCAAGTCTCCAGTGTCATTTCCTGAAGTAACTAGAAAAGCTGCCAAATCTGACCTTCTTTAAACAACATATCTTTCTTTTTTTCCAGAGGAAAACTGTAAAGATCAAGTCACAGCTGCACGTAGTACCTAATTAAACAAGTGTAGGAAAGCAGAGAAAGGTCAGGTTGTCAAAAATCATTGCTGTATCTTTACTGGATTGTATTTAAAGACTGATTGCAGCAAAGAAAATAACTCAATAAGGTGTGTGAGACTGGAATAGCAAATGAACTAAGGGGTAGACTTCTGCCTGGCGTATATCTAAAGATTTCAAGATAAAAACCTAGGAAACAAAACAAGGGAAATGAAAGGGAGAGAGTATGTGGTGGGTAAAACAAACAGCTCGTATTAATATGGAAAAGAGGCTTCATAGGCCAAGAGGAAACAGGACAAAATTACAGATGATGGTTCATAGACTTGAATTGTTTCTTCTTTTTAAATTAAGGAGTGAAAACGGATAGGTGTGTGAGAAATGGTGCAACAAGAGGCAACTGTAATTACATGATCAAGATAAAATAGAAAAAAAGGGAAAATTAAACATTTTAAATAACTAAAACATTTAGTCAGGTGTCGAGGACATTTTTAAGTACCTGTAATGTCAGAGCATGCTAGGTTGCCTGTTGTTTATAAACATGCCTCTTAGTCATCTTGTTTCTCTTCTACCCTTCCTTTCAATATAAACTGAAGTCAGAAAGTCCTCTAAAGAACTCGCTGCAAGGAAACCAAAGTACACAAGCATTACTCTAAATTAACAGCTTCTGTCTTGAGAAAGGAGGAAGTGCAAACATTCTTTTCTTCCACAAGTCTATTTTATTTTTGAAATATTGTAAACATAGGCCCATGGGAAATTCTGTGGGGGTGCTAGTTAGCATCTGAGTGTAATTTTCAGTTCAGTACACTTTGGTCTGTTTTTCAACCCTCTCCTGAGTCTCTGAGGATGCGGTGTAATCTGAAGGGTAGGCTCTGTGGCCTCTGGGAATGAACTGCTTGTGTTTTTGTAAGAGAGCTGGAATATACATTTTGCATGTTGTTTGAGAAGACCCATCTGTTCAAGGGAGAAAATATACCATAGACTATCTACTTAAAACAAAGAGCTGTATATGCAGGGGTGTGTGTATTTGTATAATTAAAACGTTTCTTTGTTTATTCTATCAGAGGTCTGTAGGTCTTTTTTTTCCAATGACATCATTTAAATATTTATGAACTAAGCCGTAATAGAATCTATAACTTGCAAGAACAGGAGAAAGTACATTTTTATGACTGTGACAGATGAGAATTCTGCCTTTTCCCTGAACGCTCAGAATGGCATGGGTGCCATCTTTCCATGAATAACCGACAATGCATTTAAATAGTGCACCATTGCAAGTATAATTGCAATTTGTTGTAATTTCTACTCAAATTCCTTCCTGACACAGTTGATTTATTTTGCAAATCAGTGCATCTAGAGGGTGTACTGTGTCGCATTATGGGCCTTTGATATAGAACCTTTGTTTTATAACAGGGAAAATAATTAGCTTTTGGATAAGCTTGAGTTGTGATGTCAGGCGCTATCCGTGGTGCTGAAAGAAGTTAGCGCTGAGCTAATGAAGGCGCTCAACCAGACTGTGCCACCTTACTAATTTGTCTCTTTGGGATTTTAGTAAAATTAAAAATGAGATAAGCAAAAAATGGGATGAATTTTATAAGAAAAAAACTATTAAACTTGTTGATAGAATCTATAGAGATTCCTGATAAAGCTAAATTTAAAGGAAATTTTCATTTACCGAATAGTTTGCCAACCAAACACTGTTTCCCTTAGTGTTGGTGATGGGACTGTATAGGCATATTTTAATTAACTTTTATATAGGTTTCTCCATTTGAGATTGCAAAGATTTTCTGGAAATTATCAGCAAGTTGCAAAGTCAGCATTCATCCTATGCCATGTAAGGGTCTAATTTCAGGGTACTCCCTTCAAGACTACAAAATAGAGTTGTATTAAAGGTATATATTACAAAAGAGGTGGAGGTAAATGAGTGTAGTTGGTTTTGAAAGGTAATATTTCACAAGAGTAACTCATGCTTGTCTGTCTCTCTCCCTTTGAATTGCTAAAGTAAAATCTAATTGTTGAATATTCATGCTCTCTTTGACTTTTGATACCTTGGAATTTGTTTGCATTGTAACCAGTAGCATGTGTAACTTGATGCTGGTTAAGGGGATATTTAGGCTCAGATCTAGACAAAATCATCACCAGCTGGTTATTTTATGCTCTTACTAGGTTATAAAATAGCACTCAGGTATACAACAGTAATCACAAAGCTGTGATGCTGGGAAAAAAAATAATCACGTTAAATTGACCTTCATGAATAACAAGTGAGGTTCCATTTCGCTTCATTTCTGTTCATCTTAAAACCAGCCTTAGCTTTTCTGGCACATAATTTTTCATTGTTTGCTGAACACAGCTCTATTAGAATGATTCACTGTCTTTAATATTAGTGATTATGGTCCATTTCAATTACACAGTGTGTTATAGTTTGTTGTATTACTCTCCATTTCTCTGCTATTTGACTCTGCTGGAAAAGATTAAATGAAACAGTGGTGGTAAGAAGTTGGGGTTCTGTGGGTGGGGAGGAACCCCTATAAACATTTATATGGTAATGTGGAGAAACTTTTATACATAAGGAAGCTTTTTAAAATTGCAAGATATCAAGATGAGATTAAGTCATTTATTATGTCATTTGACACTAATACTTTAATTATCATCTCTATCTTCAGTATGTTTTTCAAATTTTGCATAAAATGTACAGAGATAGAATTTACATACCGCAAAACCATCTGTTTTAATGTACGCTTTGAAGAGTTTGATAAAAGTCTATGTTCATTAAACCAATTTACCAATTGTTTAAAATATTTCCATCATGCCAACATGTTCCCTCATGTCTTTTTTCAGTCAATCTTCTCTACCACTCATGCCAGGTAAACTGTGATTATTTCTATTACAATTAATTAATGTTGACATGTATCTAACTTTGTATTAAATACTAGAGAATGTACCCTTTTGTGTCTGGCGTAATTGTGAGACTCACTCATGTTGCTGCAGTTTGGAGTAATTTCTTTTATAGCTTAGTTGTTAAGCATTGTATTACATATACCATATACATATATATATATATATATCATAATTTGGTTATGCATTCATAGATGATAGACATTGAGTTGTTTCCACTTTGTGGCTATTTTGAATAAAGTGGCTATGAACATTTGTGTGTGTGGACATATGTTTTCACTTGTTGTGGGTAAATACCTAGGATTGCAATTGCTGAGTCAAATGGTAAGAGTATACTTTATGAGAAATTACCAAAAGTTCTCCAAAGTACCATTGTCAATCTTATTGGCTTTATATGACATTTCCAGTTTCTGTATATCCTCATCAACACTTGGTATTGCCAGACTTTTTAATTTTAGTTATTTCAGGATGTGTTGGTACTTTCTTGGGATTTAAAATTAATTTCTCTAATAACTAATATGGTTGAAAAAAATTTTCATGTGCTTATCAGCCATTATGTTATCTTCCTTCTTAAAGTGTATGTTTATGCCATTTCCCCACCTTGTGGGATTGTTTTTTCTTGTTATTGAGATGTAAAAGTATTTATAATATTTTCTGGGTAAAATTCTTTGTCAAATGTTTGTATTTAGGGACTGGCCCAGTGGCGTAGCAGTTAAGTTCGCGCTTTGGCAGCCCAGGATTCGCGAGTTTGGATCTCCGGTGCCGGCCGGCACACTGCTTGTCAGCCATGCTGTGGCAGTGTCCCATATAAAGTAGAGGAAGATGGGCATGGATGTCAGCCCAGGGCCAGTCTTCCTCAGCAGAAAAAAAGAGGAGGGTTGGCAACGGATGTTAACTCAGGGCTGGTTTTCCTCACACACGCACACAAAATGTTTGTATTTACAATATTCTCGAATACAATATATGTTATAGTTATAAAACATATAACTATGTTTTAAAAAATTTTATTAACAGTGTCTTTAGATGAAGTCCAATGTAATATTTTATCATTTACTGTCAGTTCTTTTTGTGTTCTAAGAAATCTTTGCCTATCCCAAAGTTGCAGATTACTTTTAGTATTTTATCCTATTTGACATACGTTTACACCCACGAAACCATCACCACAATCAAGGTGGTGAACATACCTATTGCCCCCAAAGTTTCCTCATGTCTTTTTGTGTTCTCTTGCTTCTGCCCCTCCTGAAATCCACCTACTATTCCACAGGCAACCAATGATATGCTTGTTTTCACTATAGATTAGTTTGTATTTCTAGAAATTTATGTAAATGGAATTATGCAGCAAGTATTTTTTTGTCTGATTTATTTTACTCAGTGTAATCATTTTGAGATTCATTCATGTTGTATGTATCAAAAGTTTATTCTTGCAGAGTAACTTATTTTATTGCTAAACAGTATTCCATTGTACGGATGAGCCACATTTTGTTTATTCATTCACTGTCGATGATCATTTGGGTTATTTCTCACTTATGCCTGTTACAAACAAAGGGGCACGTGTATATAAATCTTCAATGGACAAATGTTTTGTATTCACTGGGTAGCTATCTAGGAGTAAAATGGCTGGATCATATAATGGTGTATAAAATTTTTTAAGAAACTGCCAACCTGTCTTCCAACGTGCACCATTTTACTTCTGTCCAGCAGTGTATGAGAATTCCAGGTTCTCCACATCTTGGCTACCATTTGCTATGACTAGTTTTTAATTTTAGCTATTATTATAAGTCTGTAGTGGTATCACGTTGTGGTTTTAATTTACAATTCCCTAACAACTTATGACCTAACGCATCTTTTCTTGTGCTTACTTGCCATTTGTATATCTTTGAAGTACCTTTTCTAATTTTTTGCCCAAAGTGCTATGAGCTTCAGGTTTTCTAATCTAGCTGCCTGTGAACAGATACTATGCCTGTTCCCACATGACCACCGGTTCCCTCTAATCCTTTTCAATGATTCTTCTTCTGGCTTCCATTATTTTTCTCACATACATGCTCTGATTAACACTCTTCTGAATTCTCAAGGATGACTTTGTCCAAATTTCCAGAACTCTCTCAATGTGCTATCTCTTCTGTGCTACTGTGTCTTGTTAACTGAAGCTGTCTTGTTCTCTTTGGACTCTCTCAGCAACACTTGCTAAACTCAGTGTCCACTGGGCTCCACTTGTGTTCTCACTCTCTGTGTCATGCCCTGGAAACTCTCAAGTCAGTAAGCTGGTAGGGCTCACTTTGTTTCCCATCCTTAAAAATCACTTTACTTTGTTGCCTGGTGTCTTAAAAAACATTGTTTCCAATATTTTTTGTACATTTGTTGTTTCAAGTAGGAGGGTAAATCCAGTCCCTGTTATGCCATTTTGACTCAAAACAGAAGTCTCCATATCCTTGTTATCAATTTTCTCTCTTTTTCCCTGGCTAGGAACTCTAGTACGAAGTTGAAATGAAGCAGTAATAGTGAAACCTCTTGCAATAGTCTGGTTTTAGACAAAAATCCTTACCTTTTTCCTCATTAAATATTTTCTTAGCTGTAGGATTTTTGTAGATGCTCTTTATCAAGGTAAAAATTTGTTGTTGTTGTTCTTTCGTTGCTGAGGGTTTTTCTTATTAATGAGTATTGACTTTTATTAAATCATCTTCTGCATTTTTAGGGAAATCATATGATTTTCCTCTGCTCTATTAATGTTATGAATAATATTGATTTTCTTTTCAAATGTTAGTCTAAACTTCCAATTCCTAGGTAAACCACATTTTGTCATACTATATCATCTTATTTTTATATGTTAATAGGTTGGTTTTGCTAATATTTTGTTAAGTATTTTTGCATCTCTGTTTATCGGGGACATTGGTTTGTAGTTTCTTATGATCGTGTTCCTGTGTGCTTTCGGTATGAGCATTATGCTGGACTCAAACAAGAGATAAGAAAGGTCTTGTCTTCCTTCATTTGCTGACTTTGTGTGAGATTGATTATTATGTCTCCCTCATATATTTGAAAAGATTTACCTGTGAAGCCATCAGAGTCATGTAGTTTTCTTTATGAGAAAATTTTAAATTATGAATTTAACTTTTTATGAGCTATGTAGCCATTCAGATTTTCTATTTTTCTGGTATCAACTTTGGTAATTTTATAGCTCTTCAGTAGTTTGTCCATTTCACATAAGTCGTCACATTTTGTGGCATAAAATTATCCATTGTATCCCTTTATTTTATTTTTAAAGTTTGTAGAACCTGTAGTGAAACTCCTCTTTTCTACTGGATATTTGGAAATTTGTGTTTTCTGTTTTGTTCTTGATCAGTGTAACTAGTGCGTTTTTTTTTTTTTTCATATTTAACTTTTCAAAAGACAATATATGTTTTATTTACTTTTTCTATTTTTGTCCTTCTGTTTTATTAATTTCCATTTTATCTTTTTTATTCTCTGTCTTGTGTTTACTTTAAATTGAATTAAATTTTTTTTTAAAATATGTACTGCTCTTGTAAGTTACCAAATGCCTGAAGATCAGTTATACATTCATTCAGCAACTTTTTTTTTTTTGAGGAAGATTGGCCCTGAGCTAATAACTGTTGCCAATCTTCCTCTTTTTCTTTTCTCTCCCCAAAGCCCCAGTACATAGTTGTACATCATAGTTGTAGAGTTGTAACTTTTCTATATGGGACGCTGACTCAGCATGTGTTAATAAGCGGTGAGTAGGTCCATGCCCAGGATCCGAACCTGCACACCCCAGACTGCTGAAGCAGAATGCACAAACTTAACTGCTATGCCACCGGGCTGGCCCCTGCATTTGCTTTTTTTTCTAGTTTCTTATGATGGTTACTTAGATGACTTATCCTTCTTTTTTTACTATAAGCATTTAAAGCTATACCTTTTCTTCTAAGCACTGCTTTATCTTCACTCCATGCATTTTTACATGTTATGTTTTGATTTCCATTGAGTTAAAAATACTTTTCTGTTCCCTTTGTGCTTTCTTGTTTGATCATGAGTTCTGTAGAATTATATAGTTAATTGCCAGCTCTTTGGGGGGAATTTTTAGGTATCGTCTTATTACTGATTTCTAATTAATTCTATTATTGTCAGAGAACATACTCTGTATGATTTCAGCCATTTTAAATATATTGAGACTTGTTTAATGAGTCAGTATGGGGTCCGTTTACTTAAATGTTGTATATGTATGTGGAAAAAATGTGTATTTTGTAATTATTGTGTGAAGTTCTGTTATTATATATATTAAATGTACTTCATAAATACATATAAATATATTAAATACATATTTTACTGTTTTTAAACCTATTCCAACAATTGCTGAGAAAGAAATGCTGAAATCTGATCATATAACTGTAGATTTGTTTATTTGTTTTATGTTTTTGTTTATTTCCCCCTTTAGTTCTGTCCATTTTTTGTTTGATGTTTATAGAAGATACTTTTTTTGGAGTGTTCTTATGTTGTCTTAATGAATTGACTCTTTTAGTCTTATGAAATGCCCTCCCTGATATGTGATAATATTCCTTGATCTTCAATCTCTTTTGTCCAATATTGACATATCCACTTCAGTTTCCTTACAATTAGTGTTTGCATGAGATATCTTTTTATGTCATTTTACTTTTAAATTGCCTGTGTATTTTAAGTGTGTTCTTATAGAAAGCATGTAGTTTAGTATTTCTTATCACATCTGATATTGTCAGATTTTTAATTAGTGTTTTAGTCCCTTTACATTTAATGCAATTAATGATATTCCATTTAAGTTCATCATCTTGCTATTTTTTTCTAGATAGCCTATCTGTTCTTTCTTCCCTTTCCTCTATGTTCCTGCCTTTCCTTGTATTGAGTATTTTCTTTAAATTTTTTTATGTTATTAACTTATTTGATATAAATAAGCTAATAAGTAACTTAATGTAGCTCTTCATTTAATTGTTTTCACTGGTTGCTCCAAGGTTTACAATGTGCATTTTTACTTTACCACAATATACTTTCATATAGTGTTATACCAAACAATATATTAGAACTTTAAAACAGTATCCACTTCTTTTCTTTCTTCCTGTCCACAGCTGTTATTTTTATATATTTACCTTTTATATGTGATAAATCATAGGGCCTTATTATTATTATTTTTGCTTTATGTGCTTTTTATCTTTTAACGATATCTAATGGGAAAAAATCATTTTATATTTACCAAAGTATTTATTATATTTGGTACTCTTCATTCTTTTGCTTAAATCTGTTTCCATCTGGTGTCCTTTTCCTTTAGGCTGAAGGAAAACTTTCTTTTACAATTTTTTATACCACAGTTCTGTTGGCAAAACTTCTCTCAGCTTTTGTTTGTCTGAAAATGTCTCCATTTCACCTTCAATTTTGGAAAGTGATATTTTGAAGAATCTTTTTAAAAGCAATAGTTTTAAGATATATTTTGAAGGTATTTTTATCCCTTCAACATTTTAAAGATATTGTTTCATTATCTATAGACTTGCATTGTTCCTAATTAGAATTCTGTTATTAATTTTACTTTTTCTTCCTTAATGTAATACATCATTTTCCTCTGTATTTATTTAATATTTTCTTTTTATTATTAATTTTAGACAATTTGATTATGATGTGCTTGTGTGTGTGTGTTTATCTTACTTGGGCTAAATCGTATTTCATTTTTCTAGTATTGATTTTTTTCATCAAAGGTGCAAAATTTAATCCTTTGTTTCTTCAAATATTTTTATGCACATCTCCATGTAGTACTATAATTAAAATTATCGAAGACTACTTGATATTTACCCATACATCCCTAGAGTATTATTCTCTTGTTTGCAGACATTTTTCTCTCTGAGCTTATATTTGCATAGTTTATCTTACCCTGTAGTCAGTTTCACTGATCTTTTCTTCTTTGGTGTGAAAATATTCTATTAAACCTATCCATTGACATTTTCGTATCAGATCTTATACTTTTCTATTGTAGAATTCCCATTTATATCTCTTGAAGCTTTTCACTTTTCTACTGATATTCCTCATCTCTTTACTCATCATAATCATCTTTTCCCTTAAATCCTTAAACATCTATATAATAGCTGTTTTATGCAGTCCTTGTCTGTAATTTCAACATCTCCCTTATCTCTGGATTTGTTTTTACTGACTGTATTTTTCTTCATTTTAGTGATTGTTTCCTGCTTCTTCACTATCTACTTATTTTTTTTATAGGAAGGACATCATAGATGCTACATTTTTGAGATTTGGGATTTTGTGGTTTTCTTTTAGAGAGTGTTAAGTCTTCTTCTGGCAGGCAGTTAGTTTTCTGAGCTTTATCTTTGAAGCTTGATTATATTCATTGTTTTGGTGGGTCTAAAAAAGTTCTTAGTCTAGGGTTAAATCATTCTTATTTCTCAGCTGTGGCCTTTTGGTGTTTTAATTGAAAATGCAGAATATTCAGTGAGGTTTCTCCACTCTGTTTCCCTGCTCTGTGTGACTTTGAACTTCCGGTCATCTCATAGCTTACCAGTACTCATTCTCTGATGGACCTCACGGAGTCTGACTCTCTGTGTTTATATCTTTGAATTCATGGTTGTCTGAACAAATTTCTGGAGCATCTTCTTGGTGCCATTCTCTTTATCCTGCTATTATTTTCCATAAATTCCAGTCACCTCGGGAGCCTTACACCCTGTTCTTTTCCTTCTGTCATTAGCACATCTGCAACAAACTACTTGTGTTCTATTCACTTGCACCACAATATGGAAATTTTTCAGTACAAAAGCTGGGGCTGTCATGGAGCCCCTTCTCTCATGAATCATAGGCTTGTAAAGCCTGTTAGCAATGTCTGAAAAATATGTCACTTCACATATTTTTTATAGCTTTATAATTGTTTATGGTAAGAGCAATGATTTAGTACCAGTTAGTCCATCAAGGCCTAAAGTGACCACATGAGTTTTTAAAATCTGCCAGCGCTTCCCCAGTTAGAAGTCTACATTCCCAAAAGGTGTTCTTTTGCCTCAAATTCTACTCTTTTGGATATGACAATGGTTGCACATTAGCTTTGATCTGGTGAAATGATCATTGACTTTATGTAAACTAAAAGTAGTACATAAAAATGTAATTAACCCCTGAGTAGCAAATGCTGAAGACAGATGATGAGGAAGAACAAGAAACAGAAAATATTTCTCATGCTTTTCAGATTACATAAATAATTGACTTTAATTATGTGTAGACACATCTAGATTTGTTGCTTTATAGATAATTAAATTTAGAAAGTAACATATATAACTGAGACCACCTACTTTATCTTATGGATGGGGAAACTGAGTGCTAGAATAGATTTACTTTGACATTCATAAAGCTGGTGAGTAACAGTATTTCGTCTCTTTTTAGTATCTTGTGCATCTTGCTCCAATTATTATTATTTTGTTCAATAAGACATTAATTTATAAAAACTTGCAACTACATTTTTTGGTTTCTACAAACAGGCTATAGCAACTTGAAATCATGAGGTTTCAGATCAATTTTGTTCTTTAAACTAAGTGACCATTAAGTGATTGATGATACACAAATTTAACTGATTTGAGCATGTGAGTTGCTAAGAAGTTCAAAAGCTTGCACAAACCTTATCCTGACCTTTTGGTATGTGAATCTTAGCATTAAATCTTATTAGAACAAATTGTCTCTTGAGCTTTCTACTTGATTCAATTCCCATCTACTTAAAAAATATAATAACAACGTTTCTTGATATAATTCAGTTATTCTCATCCTATTAGGAATGTGGAATTAATATCCAGATTTAGAATGAGAAGTGAAATCATATGAAATTCAAGGACTTAATTAACAACTCTCTCTGTCTCTCTCTCTCTCTCACACCCATACCTACACATATACCATGGACTCTCTCATTATTTGCTAATCAAAATTGGGGACATTTTATCTTTTTTAAAGAAAATTAATCTTGTTTTTATTAGTCTTGATAGACTCAACATTGGGTATTAGTTAATGCTGAGGAAAAGTGAAAACATTTCTAATTTTTAACATAACTAGCTAATACTAAGCCTGTTGATATGGAACCTATTAGTTAGATGTAAGCACACTGTCATATACGTTTCCTATATTACATTGTTACCATGCACATTAGGTTATAGAGAAACTTCTTCTTTGGTCCTTCATTCATCTTTCCAGCAATCTTGTGAGTAATTGTATCTATCCTCATCTTACAGGTTAATTATATTAAAGACAATTGGCTAAAATTGTGTCACTAGTGAATGATTGGAACTGAGATGAGGACTGTGTTCTGATGCCAAGGCTATTGACTTTGTAAATATATCATAATATGTTCTTTCAGTTTAAAAAGCTGTGAAACTACATCAGAATTAATGAGTGGAGTTCTTCATGAATAATTTAATAATTTCTTCATCTTGATAAATTTTGCACGTTTAACTGAAATGGGATTGCAGTGGGATTGGGAGGGAGTCTGTTAGATTTTGGTTTTGAATAAGTCATTCTATTTTCACTGATGGTGTTAAAAGTAGGCCTAGATTGCTACTGAATGTGTATGGTTATAAGACCAAGAAACAGTTACATCTTATTTTAGTTAGCCACTATTTGTTCAATGGATCTCCCGAAAGATATACACATAAGAGAGAATGGCAAATAGAAATAAACTACTTTTAATTATTTGCTAAGCTTCTACCTAAAATGCCATAAAAATGATTATAGCAATTTGTACTGTGGCATGTAATTTAAACTAAATGCCTAAAATTTGAAATGTAGCTGACGTAAGGGACTCTTCCTTCCCTTAAGTTAAAATTCAAATTTGTACCTCTGAAAATCCATCAACTGCTGGTGCAGTGGACCAAAGACAAAAGGGTACAAGACATGTACCTGAGATATTAAGAAAAGTAATATAGGACTTGTAAGGAAAAGAAACACCCTGGGACATTTTACATGTTTTGTTGAACACATGGAAAAATAACAAAAAGACTGCCTTCTTGTGAATGACATTTAAATAAAGAGTGACCCTTCTCTTAATTAAATATGGCTAAATTTTGGAATATGACAAAAATATTAACAGTTCTTCCTAGATTAGGGAAGGATGATAAATTAGGTATTTGACTAATGATTGGAAAACTTGAATCTAGTTTCTCTTCTATATGCTTTTAGGGTTGGATTTTAAAAGGACTATTAATGAAAATAATGACATTCCCAAATAGAATTCACAAGCTATCAGTATCTTTTGCTAAATAATCAAGGAAAACTATACAGACTAAATATTCTATTTAGATATGGTAAAATAGTTAATCCAAATATGAACAGATCATCATATGTCAAATATATATTAGATGAAATGTAATCAATAACTCTTATCTTTTATTTCATTTTATTTCTGGGAATACCTACCTTATATGTATTATAATATAAATTATATAATATATATAACATTATATTTATATAATATTGAAATATATAAAATTTATGAATATATATTTATAAATATATAAACATTATAATTTATAACTATGCATAAATGTAGCACTTCATGTATACACATACATACTTTTGTGTGTGTATTGCATATGTATACTTACATATCTGTATATATCACACTGTTGTATTAGGAAAGACAGAGAGTGCCATGGACTGATTGTTGAGACACACTTGGCTGCTTAGAATCTCCGTGAACTACTTTTTTTTATATAAGCAATTAGCTTTCTGATTCTCATATTCCAAATTTCCACAAATAATTCTAAATCCTTAATATGATTATCAAAACACACAATAAATATGGAAGAACTTTAAAAGCTAAATAAAGATACCAAAAGATGTTGACAATATGACGATGTCAAAATAACAATGAAGACGTTGATAATGTTAAGGCAGAAAAAGAACAAAGTGTGATGTAGTGGATACTGTCTGCTCTGCCAAGATCTCCTTGGATCCTTTGTACAGGTTCTGTGTGCTCTGTCCTGGCTTCTGTGTGAATTATTTCTAGCAGAGTGCACCTGTGACTCACTTTGGAGGGTGGCTCTTGGTTATCACAGCACTTGGCTGGAAAGTACAGATACTCAGAAGTGCTTGGGAGTTTCCATCTGCCTTTGATGGCTCTTAGCCAATGACTCGTGCCTCTGTTTCAAAGCCCCACTTCTTGGCCACAAGTACACGAATTCAGATAATAACACTAGAGTTTTCTCTTGTGGGCTCCTTCCGCGGATTCTTGCTTGAAATTGCTCCATCGCATGACATCCTTTCCTGCCCTATCCTAATCTCTCACTCCCTTACTAGCTTTTTCTGGGAGTATTCCCTTAGAAAATCACTTGTGCAGAGATAGTTAGTTCAGGGTCTGCTTCTGGGAACCCCAAACTAAGACAGATGATGACCCCCTCCCATTATATAACACTATGGTTTTCTTTATTATATTACTTTATCTTCAATTCATCTTTTGAGGCCTTCATTTCAGCATTGAAAAAAAGTGAACCTTTGGAGTTTATATAATTAACCTGAAATCATACAGCAATTCAAATGCAAAGTCAGAACTTAATCTTGAATATTTCTCAGGATGTTAGAAGATACAATTTTGAATGACTCTCGTTGAAGTCATATGGGAACACTTTGGTTAGTAAAATTGTTTCCTTTTTTGGGGGGAAAAACTGACTTCATTTTAATCACCTTGGAGATATAAGTTAAAAATCATTTTAAAGAAGTTTATTTTATTTGTCTATAATTTTTGTAGACATAAAACTCTGTGAAATAGTATTTAAAAATCTGATTTATTTGGCCAGCCCAGTGGCATAGCAGTTAAGTTCGAGGGCTCTGCTGTGGTGGCCCAGGGTTCACAGGTTCGGATCCTGGGTGCACACCAACACGCTGCTTGTCAAGCCATGCTGTGGCGGCTGCAGTGGCCGCATCCCATATAAAGTAGAGGAAGACGGGCACAGATGTTATCCCAGGGCCAGTCTTCCTCAGCAAAAAGAGAAGGATTGGCAATGGATGTTAGCTCAGGGCTAATCTTCCTCACACACACACACACACGCACACACACACACAAATCTCATTTATTTGTTACTGATAGTGTTAATTTGAGTAACCCCAAAATAAAAGAAAAAAGTGAATGTATTGATGGTCAAAGTAAAACGAAGAAATTATATTTCTCCTCTCAAGGAGACTACAGAGGAAGTTATCCATTTTAAATATCTATCACTCTATCCAATCTAGTAGATATGTGAAATATCACTCCTGATGGTTGCATTTGAAAGCAAAATATTTGCACACTTTCATCTTTTACAAGCTTTCAAATAATAGACTGAAAAGCTGAAGCCATTGGTTCAATAGACTACGTGGTTGCAAAAGGAAATGTTAAGATAGATATTTTCTAATATTCTGAAAACTGGTGTAAACTAACTGCTTATCATTGAAAAACTCACCAGTTGGGCTTTACAGGTTGGTTTCCTGGAGTATAAGCGGGGAGGCAGAGGACCTTAATATTGGAACATTTCTGTTTTGCTAAATATTCTGAGGCTCTGTAGAACACCATGTGGAAAAGGCATCCAGGCCACTGTACCAATTGTTTAAACCATACATTAACCTGAATAAAATATTCAAGGCAAATACATAATCTTAAAAACAAATACATTGATGACTCTGCTTCTAGCCATGACAGAGTACATGGTCCTGGACTAAGCCTCCAATAGCAAAAAAGTGGAGACCTGGACAAAATGTATTACACAACTGTTTTCAGACACTAGACAACCAGAAATGCAGAATTCTGATCTCTGAGAGAAGAGAAGCTCAAAGTAAGCTAAATGATTTAGTTTTCTATCTAGAGTCATTTACCCAATCCCAGCACAGGAAGAGCAAACCCAGGTATGATATGGTGGTCTTGTTGTGTTGAAAAGACAGGAATCTGAATTTGGGGAAGCTGAGGTGGCTGGAATTCATGGGGTAAAATATCAAAGTGGAGAGGGCTCTAATGTTTACATGAAAGTTCCCTTAAATCTGGCTAAAGACCAAACTGCATGTATAGGATTAGAATCTAGGAGACTGGGCAAAGAACACTTTTTGGTGGTAGAACAACTATCTGTGGGTTAACCACCACCTGGAGTTTACAAACATTTGGAAGGCGTTCAAGTTCCGGTCAGACAAAAATGAGGGACCATTTTGAACTCCAGGAGCATTCTGTACAGTACCCAGAAGGCTAAAACTTAAGAGTAGGGATAACCTATCCTGGAGTAAAAGGCTACTTTAGACATGCCTAACAAAACTCGAAGCCGAGCATCAGAGATCAAGGGCATCTGAAAGTAAATTATGTGCCTACCTATAAAATGAGAATCTGTTAAAAGAATACCACAAAATCTGGCACAAATCCATCTGCAGAACGCAGTGAGAAATATTGGTCATGATGGGATTAATAACAAGGCCTTTAAAGCAGATATTATAATATATTCATGAATAAATATCAATGATTCAATGGTATATTCAATACTCAATATTCTTCAATGAATAATAGATATTCAAGGACTTAAAGGAAAAAATAAACACAGAGGAAAGTGAAACCTATTTTTAAAAGACCAAGGACAGATCTTCTAGAGTTGATAAATATAACTGAAATGAAAAATTCAGTTGATGACCTTAATAGCAGGTGGGACATTGCTGGAGAAAACGTGAGTAAACTTAAAGATATTACAATTAAAACCACACAAATTGAAATATAAAGAGGAAAATGACTAAAATAAATTAACAGACTCTCAGTAACCTCTGAGACAACATCAAGAAATTTAACAAAGGTGTAATTAGAATACCAGAAGGAAATGGGAGCAAAGGAAAAAAATATATAAAAAATATCCAAATATTTTTAAATGTAATGAAAAAGTATAAAGCCACATATTCAACTAGACCAACAGATCTGAAGGAGGAGAAATACAAAGAAAATCACACCAAAGGACATAATAATTAAATTGTGAAGCACTAATAATAAAGAGAAAATCTTAAATAGTCAAGATAGAAAGCTAAAGCCTTATGGGCTTAAAGTGTCAGAAAGCAGAGCTTGAGATGAGTAGGATTCTCTAGAAGCAAGGAAACTACAGAAAGGTTGAGCTCCTCTGAATATAATTTTTTATTTATTTTATTTTTTATTTTTTTTACCATTTTTTTATTGATGTCTTAATAGTTTATAACACTGTGGGGTTTTAGTTGTGCATTTTTGTTTGTCCGTCACCTTGTGGATGTAACCCTTCACCCCTTGTGCCCCCCATCCCCCTTCCCCTTGGTAACCACCAATCAGTTCTCTCTGTCCGTGTGTTCACTTATATTCCATATATGAGTGAGTTCATGCAGTGTCTGTCCTTCTCTCTCTGGCTTATTTCACTTAACATAATACCCTCTAGGTCCTTCCATGTTGTTGCAAATGGGACAATTGTGTCTTTTCTTATGGCTGAGTAGTATTCCATTGTATGTATATACCACATCGTCTTTAACCAATCATCAGTCGAGGGACACTTGGGTTGAATATAATTTTTTTTATTGATATCTTAGTAGTTTATAACACTGTGGGGTTTTAGTTGTACATGTTACCATGTGGATGTAACCCTTCACCCCTTGTGCCCACCCCCCAACCCCCTTCCCCTTGGTAACCACCAATCAGTTCTCTCTGTCCGTGTGTTCATTTATATTCCATATATGAGTGAGTTCATGCAGTGTCTGGCCTTCTCTCTGGCTTATTTCACTTAACATAATAGCCTCTAGGTCCATCCATGTTGTTGCAAACGGGACAATTGTGTCTTTTGTTATGGCTGAGTACTATTCCGTTGTATGTATATACCACATCTTCTTTAACCAATCATCAGTTGAGGGACACTTGGGTTGCTTCCACTTCTTGGCTATTGTGAATAGTGCTGCAATGAACATAGGGGTGCATACGCCTCTTGGGATGGTTGATTTCATGTCCATTGGGTAGATGCCCAAGAGTGGGATTGCCGGATCATACGGTATTTCTATTTTTAATTTTTTGAGGACTCTCCATACTGTTTTCCATAGAGGCTGCACCAGTTTGCATTCCCACCAGCAGTGAATGAGGGTCCCCATTTCTCCACAACCTCTCCAGCATTTGTTGTTATTTGTCTTTGTGATTATAGCCATTCTAACGGGTGTAAGGTGATATCTTAGTGTAGTTTTGATTTGCATTTCCCTGAAGATTAGTGATGTTGAACATCTTTTCATGTGGCTATTGGCCATCTGTATCTCTTCCTTGGAAAAATGTCTGTTCATATCCTCTGCCCATTTTTTGATCGGGTTGTTTGTTTTTTTGTTGCTCAGTTGTATGAGATCTTTGTATATTACTGAGATTAATCCCTTGTTGGACAAACGATTTGCGAATATTTTCTCCCAGCTGGTGGGTTGTTTATTCATTTTGATCCTGGTTTTGTTTTCCTTGTAGAAGCTCTTTAGTCTGATGAGGTCCCACTTGTTTATTTTTCTTTTGTTTCCCTTGTCCGAGTAGACATGGAATCTGAAAGGATCCCTTTATGTCCAATCTCAATTAGTGTACTGCCTATGTTTTCTTCCAGGAGTTTTATAGTTTCAGGTCTCACTTTCAGGTCCTTGATCCATTTTGAGTTGATTTGTGGATATGGCGATGGGAGATGGTCTACTTTCATTCTTTTGCATGTTGCTGACCAATTTTCCCAGCACCATTTATTGAAGAGACTTCTCTCTCTCCATTGTATATTCTTTGCTCCTTTGTCAAAGATTAGCTGTCCACAGGTGTGTGGTTTTATTTCTGGGCTTTCAATTCTGTTCCATTGATCTGTGTGTCTATTCTTGTACCAGTACCATGCTGTTTTGATTACTATAGCTTTATGGTATGTTTTGAAATCAGGGATTGTGATGCCTCCAGCTTTGTTCTTTTTTTTTTGGAATTGCTTTAGCTATTCGGGGTCTTTTGCCCCATACGAATTTCAGTAGTTTTTATTCTATTACCGTGAAGAATGACATTGGGATTCTGATTGGGATTGCATTGAATTTGTAGATTGCTTTAGGTAGAATGGACATTTTAACTATATTTATTCCAATCCATGTGCATGGAATATTTTTCCATTTCTTTATGTCTTCCTCGATTTCTTTCAATAGTGTCTTATAGTTTTCATTGTATAGGTCTTTTACCTCCTTGGTTAAATTTATTCCCAGATATTTTATTCTTTTTGTTGCAATTGTAAATGGGATTGTCTTTTTGAGTTCTCTTTCTGTTGGTTCATCATTAGTGTATAGAAATGCAATTGATTTTTGTAAGTTGATTTTTTTTTTTCCTTGGGGAAGACCGGCCCTGAGCTAACATCTGTTGCCAATCTTCCCCTTTTTGCTGAGGAAGACTGGCCCTGGGCTAACATCCATGCCCATCTTCCTCTACTTTATATGGGACGCCGCCACGGCATGGCTGACAGGCAGTGCATCAGCGGGCGCCCGGGATCCGAACTCGCGAACCCTGGGCTGCCAAGCGCGGACTAAACCGCTGCGCCACCAGGCGGCCCCTGTAAGATGATTTTATACCCTGCCACTTTACTGTAGTTGTTGATTATTTCTAGTAGTTTTCTGATGGAATTTTTGGGGTTTTCTATGTATAAGATCATGTCGTCTGCAAATAGTGAGAGTTTCACTTCTTCATTGCCTATTTGGAGTCCTTTTATTGCTTTTTCTTGCCTAATTGCTCTGGCCAGAACTTCCAGTACTATGTTGAATAAGAGCGGTGAGAGTGGGCACCCTTGTCTTGTTCCTGTCCTCAAAGGAATGGCTTTCAGTTTTTCCCCATTGAGTAGGATGTTTGCTGTAGGTTTGTCATATATGGCCCTTATTATGTTGAGGTACTTTCCTTCTATACCCATTTTGTTGAGAGTTTTTATCATAAATGGATGCTGGATCTTGTCGAATGACTTCTCTGCATTGATTGAGATGATCATGTGGTTTTTATTCTTCATTTTGTTAACGTGGTGTATTACATTGATTGATTTGCAGATGTTGAACCATCCCTGTGTCCCTGGTATAAATCCCACTTCATCATGGTGTATGATCTTTTTGATGTATTGCTGTATTCGGTTTGCCAATATTTTGTTGAGGATTTTTGCGTCTATGTTCATCAGTGATATTGGCCTGTAGTTTTCCTTCTTTGTGTTGTCCTTGTCTGGCTTTGGTATCAGGATGATGTTGGCCTCATAGAATGTGTTTGGAAGTATCCCGTCTTCCTCTATTTTTTGGAATAGTTTGAGAAGGATAGATGCTAAATCTTTGAATGTTTGATAAAATTCTCCAGGGAAGCCATCTGGTCTTGGGCTTTTATTTTGGGGCAGATTTTTGATTACTGTTTCAATCTCTTTACTTGTGATTGGTCTGTTCAGATTCTCTATTTCTTCTTGATTCAGTTTTGGGAGGTTGTATGCATCCAAGAATTTGTCCATTTCCTTTAGGTTGTCCAATTTGTTGGCGTAAAGTTTTTCATAGCATTCCCTAATAATCCCTTGTATTTCTGTGGTATCTGTTGTAATTTCTCCTCTTTCATTTCTAATTTTATTTATTTGAGTCTTCTCCCTTTTCTTCTTAGTGAGTCTAGCTAAGGGTTTGTCAATTTTATTTATCTTCTCAAAGAACTAGCTCTTTGTTTCATTGATCTTTTCTACTGTTTTTTTGGTTTCAATTTCATTTATTTCTGCTCTGGTTTTTATTATTTCCTTCCTTCTGCTGACTTGGGGTTTTGTCTGTTCTTCTTTTTCTAATTCTGTTAGGTGCAATTTAAGGTTATGTATTTGGGATTTTTTCTTGTTTGTTAAGGTGAGCTTGTATTGCTAGGAATTTCCCTCTCAGGACCGCTTTTGCTGCATCCCATATGAGTTGGTATGGTGTATTTTCCTTTTCATTTGTCTCCAGATAGCTTTTGATTTCTCCTTTAATTTCATCAATGACCCATCAGTTGTTCAGTAGCATGTTGTTTTGTCTCCACATCTTTGTCCCTTTCCTAGTTTTTTCCTTGCAGTTGATTTCTAGTTTCACAGCATTATGATCAGAAAAGATGCTTGTAATGATTTCAATCACCTTAAATTTATAGAGGTTTGCCTTGTTTCCTAATATATGGTCTATCCTTGAGAATGTTCCATGTGATCTTGAGAAGAATGTGTACTCTGCTTTTTTTAGGTGGAGTGCTCTGTATATATCTATTAAGTCCATTGCGTCTAGTTTTTCATTTAAGTCCATTATTTCCTTATTGACTTTTTGTCTGGATGATCTATCCATTGATGTAAGGGGGGTGTTAAGATCCCCTACTATTATTGTGTTATTGTTAATATCTCCTTTAAGGTTTTTTAGCAGTTGTTTTATGTACTTTGGTGCTCCTGTGTTGGGTGCATAGATATTTATGATTGTCATGTCTTCTTGGTCAAGTGTCCCTTTCATCACTATACATTGCCCTTCTTTGTCTCTCATTACCTTTTTTATCTTGAAGTCTACTTCATCTGATATAAGTATGGCTACTCCTGCTTTCTTTTGTTTGCCATTAGCTTGGAGTATTGTTTTCCATCCTTTTATTTTGAGTCTGTGTTTGTCTTTAGAGCTGAGATGTGTTTCCTGGAGGCAGCAGATTGTTGGATCTTGGTTTTTAATCCATCCTGCCACTCTGTGTCTTTTGATGGGAGAATTCAATCCATTTACATTTAGAGTGATTCTTGATATATGAGGGTTTAATGTTGCTATTTTATTGTTCATCTTCTGGTTCTTTTGCATTTCCTTCGTTTCTTGTCACTTGTGTTTCAGGCTGCAAATTCAATTTGGTATTTCTGCATGCTCATTCTCTTGGTTTTCTCTTTATTTGTCATGTGTGGTTCTCTTCTGGTTATTTGTTTAGTGGTTACTGTGAGGTTTATATAAGTGATCTCCTGGATAAGATAGTACATTTTCATATGCCTCCTTTATTGAGGCTGGGTCGATTCAATCCCTTACCTCTTCCCCTTCTTATTTATTATGTCTTTATTCCATCTTGTGTCGTGAATGTGTGTTTCCAGTGATGAGCTTGAATTAATTTTTGATGTTATCCAACTGTGGTTTGTTCTGGTTTAGTCTCCTTGCTTTTCTCCTTGCTGAAATCTTTGTATCTCCTTTCTCATTTGTTTTCTTTCAGGCCTAAGGGTCTTCTTGAGCATTTCTTGTAGTGGGGGTCTTGTGGTGATGAACTCTCTTAGCTTTTGTTTATCAGGGAGAGTTATTATTTCTCCATCATATTTGAAGGATATTTTTGCTGGATAAAGTATTCTTGGCTGAAGGTTTTGGTCTTTCATGATTTTGAATATATCATTCCAGTCTCTCCTAGCCTGTAGAGTTTCTGTTGAGAAATCAGCTGACAGCCTGATGGGGTTTCCTTTGTATTTTATTTTGTTTTTTTGTTTAGCTGCCCTTAATATTATTTCCTTGTCACGGGTATTTTTCAAGTTTGCTACTATGTGGTGAGATGATTTTTTATTCCTGTTTATATATTTAGGTGATCTATTGATTTCATTCACTGTTATTTCCCTCTCATTCCCTAGGTTGGGGAAGTTCTCAGCTATTATTTCTTTGAACAAATTCTCTGCTCCTTTTTCTCTTTCTTCTCCTTCTGGAATACATATTACCCTTATGTTGCTTTTCCTCATTGAGTCTGATATTTCTTGAAGAATTTCTTCATTTCTTTTTAGTCTTAGCTCTCTCTCCTCCTCTATCTGGAGCATTTCTGCGTGGCTATCCTCAATAGTGCTAATTCGTTCCTCCATATTGTCAGTTCTGCTCTTTAAAGACTCCATTTTTTCCACTATCTCGTTGATTTTGTTTTTCATCTCCAATAATTCTGATTGGTTTTTCTTTATGGTTTCAATCTCTTTTGTGATGAAATCCCTGAATTCATTGATTTGTTTCTGTGTGTTCTCTTGTATTTCGTTGAGTTTGTTTATGATAGCTATTTTGATTTCTCTGTCATTCAGGTTATCCAATTCTGTGCCTTCAGGGTTGGTTTCTGGGTGTTTGTCATTTTCCTTTTGGTCTGTAGCCATAACAAATTTTCACAAGGATCCAACGGGGACAGCCTTATTTTTTCCCCTCATGATGAAGTTGGTCCTGCAGTTTCCCCCTGCTGCCACTGGATGGAGATGGCGAGCAGTATGCTCCGAGCCCACTGCAGCCCCCAGAGGGATTATGCTGAAATGTGGGGGGTGTGTGGGGAGGGGTCCTCTCTTTCTCCTGCTCGACCCGGGGGTTTCCTTTCTGGCTCTCTTAGGGTGTTTGCTACACCCCCTAAACAGTACATCGTCGCTTCCCAGTGGGGATCTCTCAACAGTCTGTGAGAGCACCTGGATGGCGATAGTTTTCCCCACTATGGGCCAGCCCTCCCCACTCTGTCTGCGAGCCATGCTCTTTGCCGATCGATTGGGGAGGGGGACTACAACTTCATACCTCTCCTCCCATCCTTTGGGGCTTCCTGTGCCTCCACCGTCTGATGTATGGCAGCAGGGGTTTCTTAGAAGTCCTTTGTAGTGTTTGATTGAGCTCTGTTGGAATGCAAATGATGTTTTCATTGTGTCATAGGGGGCAGAGATTCAAAGAGGGAATCTCACTCCCCCATGATGCTGACGTCACTCTCCTCCGAATACAATTTTTTCCCAAACGTGGCCTACCATTAAATAATGCAGGTATAAGTGAGGATCCTAGAGCTCCAGAGGAGAACAAAAAAGTAGCAGTTGGAAGTCCCATGAACTTAAGCATACTACTTAGGCTCTCTGAACCTCAGTTTTCTCATTGGTAAACTGGGACATCCTATATACAGAGCAGGCCATAACGTGTTAAATAAAATAATGCATGTAAAGTGATCAGTGAATTGTAGACATTATACAGCAAATCTCTTCACTTCATTGATTCTCAGGTTTCCTGTGAGCAATGAAATATGGCTAGAGGATATCAAAGTTAATTTTCAGCTCTAGCTCCACAATGAAGATGCTGAGCAAATGGACTTGGATAAGGGAAAAATAGGGAAGTGGACAATTCAGGGATGAAAATAAAAAGATAATTGATAGAAAACATAAACAGAATATTACCTAACACGTTAATACCCAACTCATGATTTTCTTTGGGTATGCATCTGGAATACAGAGATAGAGAATTACAAGAGCAATTCTTGTTTCAAGAAATATTTATTGAATAAGTCCTTTGTTCCATACACTGTTCTAGGCACTGGGGGCTACAGCAGTCAGCACATTGTTCAAAATTCCAAACAACATGGAGATTTTGTGCCAGTGGTGGTAAAGAGGCGCTACCCAGAAATATACCAATCACACACACCAGGTAATAAAACAGTTTTGAATTAATAATAGAGGAGATACGGATTTAGAGCAAGACAGGGGAGGTAAAATAAGTTGAGTGTTAAGTGGAGGCTTCTATAAGGAGGTGACATTTAAACAGAGACCTTTACATAAGAGTCAGCCATATGAAGACTTTTATATTAGAATAATCCTAGTTGCTATAACAAACACACTAAAATGTCAGTGACAATAAAATAGAAACTCATCTCTCTCTTATGTAATAATCCAATACACTTATCCTTGGTTAGCTTTCCTCCGTGTGTTCATTTGGGGATCCAAGCTCCTTCTATCTTTTGGCTACACCACCCCTCAGGGCCTCAGAATCCTCTAACTACAGAAGGTTGAAAGGAAAAAAACAAAAAACATCTTAAATTTTGTGGCAAAACATGACACTTATCACATGACACATCACTTGTGCTCACATTCTGTTGTCAATAACTGGTCATTTGGCTAGTGAAGATTAGATAAGTTAATATTTATGATGTACTTTTGACAGTTCTTGGAACACAGGAATTGTTAGATAAGAGTTTTTGAATAAGTGATTCTCAGAAAAAAGCATCCTGTGCAAAAGCCCTGAGGTGGGAAAGTGCTTGGTGTTCTTGACGAGCAGAAAGAAGGCCAGTGGGGGATGGGACTTGTGACCTAGGGAGAGTGTGGTGTAAGAGGAGCTCAGAGAGGGCAGCCAGGGATGAATCATGCAGGGACTCTCAAACAGGAGGTGGACTTTAGCCCAAGCTCCAGCAGCCTCATATGACTTTTTGTGCTGAAGGATCCAATTCCCATGGCAGAGGCATGTTAAGATCAGGGATAGTTTTCAGAAGGATCTTCTGTAGCAAATTGTCTCTTCTAATCAACAGTAATGAGAATTCAGTGAGGGGTGGGGTGGGCACTGATGTGACTCTGAATTGAGTGCAGTTAGTTCTGTCTCTAATGCAAGACAGATAGTGTTGGAAACCAACGTAATTCTCCAGAGTTGATGATTTCTTCCTTGGAGATGGTTCTTAATTATGAAGACTCATGAGGTTAAGACAATAGCTGAAAGCACTGCTTTGCTCTAATCTTACCCATCAGTTCTCCATACATAAGTAAATATATTTCCAGAGGAACAGAGGCTGTTTTGCCTAACGAAAAAAATTGTGTGTTTAGTTCAGAACAATGGAAAATAGATCAAAAAAGCATATTGGGTCTGAGTTTACCAGTTTAATATTCATTTGGATGTTAGAGTTATGTCATTAGAAGTAACTCTCAATACTTATTAAGAAGACTATTGCAATCCATGACTTCAGAATTACATCATATAAAAAAATATATATTCTCCTAGAGTTCTACTCCACTTCTTGTCCTTTATCCTAAAACTTCCATCACCTCCTGTCCCACCTCACTCTCAAGTGATGATGATCTTGCTTCCTACCTCACAAATTGGAAGAAACTTTCACAAACTCACACACTTCATCTATCCATGTCATTACCCATATATGTAGCCTTCCCTCCTATTACTGTGTAAGAAGGGTCTCTGTTCCTATCTAAGCCTTCTCTAACCACCGTCTTCCCCGTTTGAGTACAAGGTACATCCATTCTTCTAGTTGCTCAGAGCATAAGCCTTAGAGCCATTTTGAATCCACTTTCATATCATATATCCATTTTGTTGGCAACCTTCAAAATAGGTTGGCTACCTTCAAAATATCCAGAATGCTACTATTATGACCCGAATTATTATTATTTCTAGCCAAGATTTACAATGACTTTAAAAGTTTTCTCTTACTTTTTCTTCTGTTCCACTTACAAGAGTGGTTCTCAACCAAGGGTAATTTTTCCTTCTCCAGGGGAAATTTGACAATATTTAGAGACATTTTTGATTGTTACAGGCAGCTAGTGGGTAGAGTGCTACTAAACAGTCTACAACGCATAGGACAGGTTCCTACAACAAAGAATTTTCTGACCCAAAATGTCAATGGTGCTGATGTTGAGAAACCCTGGCCTATAGTCTACTTTCAAGACAGCAGGCTGAGTATGTGGAAGGGTGAGTTAGAGCAGATCATTCTTCTGCTCAGATCTCCCAGTGGCTCTCCAATTCTCTCTGAGTAAAAGCTCAATTCCTTTCAATCACCCTCAAAGACACTGTGTTCCTACTGTGTCACTGGCCACATCTCCATTCTCTCTTGCAACCACACTGGCCATCCTACTGACACTTGGACATTCTGGTCCTTCTTACCTCAGGGCTTTTGGATTGACTTTCCCCTGTGGTGAATGACTCCTACCAGATATGCACAATGCCCACTCTTCCTGCTTCTTCACAGTTTGTGCAGATGTCACTGTCTCAGTCAAGCCTGCTCTGAATATCCCCATCAATGTTGAACCACTGTCCAGTATTTCCTATTATCCTTGCCAACTTTTGTTTTTAAATTATAATTGTTATGGATTGAATTGTGTCCACCCCACCCCCAAAATCTATATGTTGAAGTTCTAATCCCCAGTGCCTCAGAATGTGACTATATTTGGAGACAGTGTCTTTAAAGGGGTAATTAAGTCAAAATGTGTTCAGTAGGGTAGCCCCTAAGCCAACATGACTGTGTCCTTATAAGAAGAGGAGATTAGGACACAGAGAGGTATAGAAGGAAGACCACATGAAGACAGGGCAAAGACAGCCATCTATAAGCAAAGGAGAAAGGCCTTCAGAAGAATCCAGCCCTGCTGATGCTTTGATCTTAGACTTCTAAACTACAGAATTATGAGAAAATACATTTCTATTGTTTAGGCCACCCAATCTGTGGTACTTTGTTACGATAGTCCTAGCAAACTAATACAATAATTGTTACTTCCAATATACAATACAATTTAATTTGGTGTTACATTTATTTCTTAATTGTTGTCTTCCTACTCTTGATTGTAATCTCCATGAAAGCAAGGATTTTGTCCTTTTTTTTGTTTTGTTTCTGATGTGTAATCCTCTTCTTTCCCAAGATCTATACTTTGCAAATGAGGAAAGTATGACACGGAAATTGAAATGGCCTGCCCGAGGTTATAAAGATGGTGAATGAATGGCCGAGGTGGTGCAAACTCCAGGATTCCTAATTCAGATTCTTCTTGGCTATCTTTTGAACCACATAGTTGCCTTGGCATGGAGGATGAAGCAATGCTAGAGCAGAATTCTTGCAATGGAAAATCTCATGTTTATCACCAACCCCCCGCACACCAACACGCCTTACAAATGAGCAATGAGGATGGTCTGCCAAAACCATTCAGCTGTTTAAGAAATGCACCTGTTTATGAAGAATAAAATATAGAGAGCTGTTCAGATTACAGTACTTTCCAGTGAGTGATGAGCAACAGAAAAGAAGAGTAAAAATGAAACTCTCAAAGAAAAGCCACAGTGTGGAAAAACAGAAGCAGCAAGCAAAAGGTATTTTGAATAGGAAGCAATATATGGGTTTTGTGGTTGTTTCTGTGTCTACTATCACGGAAGACAAACCTTCAGTTATGAATAAAATATTCACTCCTTGTCCCTACCCAGGATAAAATTCCCATTTAACACATTAGCCCTTTTCTCTGCCATCCTGCCTATGAGCTTTCCAAACCGACCAGCTTATATACAATTAACAGAGAAGCCTCCAATACAAGGAGAGCTTTGTTCTCATGGAAGAATACCCTTGTGTCCTCATCACTCACAGTGGTTTCCTTTTAACCAGAATCATCTGCCAAAAAATAAAATAAAATAAAATAGAATAAATAAGCAAATAGGAAGAGGTGGGGAGGAAAACGCTCTCTCTGATTGAAATCTATTTTCATCTCATGAAAAATATCTTAATTTTCACTTATATTCCACGCCCGTAGCTGAGGGCCATTAAAACTAATAAAACTAAATCATTTGTGACAGATCTTAGAAAACAGTTTCTACAATCCACTGCGCTCTCAAATGGTCATTAGAATAGTAGTTTTCTTTTCAGAAGAATGCTTGCTGAATGCTTAAAATGTGTTCCCTCCAACTTTTGACAAGTCGAACTGGCAATGGGGTGTTTGAAGTAAAGCCTTGACATAAAAAAGATGTTGTGCAGCTATATCAAATATGACCGGAACAACACATCAAAGCCGAGAACGTTGGGATGCAAGGCAGTTGGAGGAGAGAGAGAATCAACACATTTGTTTCCACTTTTGACATTTTCTGGCATTGGAATAAACAAGGGATTTGCATTTAGTGTAGGCAGAACATTCCACAACAGTTTTAAGAAGTTCTGTCTCATTCCTTAGGAATCAAAGACCCTTGGCCAAATGTGATGTAAGCCCTTGAAGATATTTTTATATTCAACTGTAAAATGGGAACAATAATACCACACATTTTTCATAGGAGTTAGAAAAGCAAATTATGGTAAGAGAATTTTACAGATTTTAATTAGTAAACAGACACTAATGTTTATTTTTTTGTAATAATGATAGCTATCATTATTGAGCACTTATTAGGTGTAGTCTATTTTATATTCATGATTTGTATTTTCACGTTGGGTCCTTGCATAGCTAAAATTATCTCCATGTTACAGAATTGGGTACTAAGATTCAGAGAGATTATTATATTAATAGTAACTAATATTTTAATGTTAGTAAGATATAATATTATTACTATTACCAAGGAAGCATTACACGAGAAACACAGAAACAAAGGGTATGGTTAAAAGTTAATTAGAAGGTCTGTATCAGTTAGGGCTCAATCAGAGAAGCAGAACAAATATCAGAAAATTTGTTTGCAGGAACATGACCGTATGCAATTGAGGGAGCGGCTTAAACAGTCTCTCAAGGCTATTCTCTTCATGTCTGATCCTGGAACTTGAAGTCTGCAAAGCAGGCAGTTAGGAAGGAAGGCTGTAAAGTCAGGGAGAGTAAGGTCTTGCTGGAAGTTGCCAACATGAGCTGGAACCAATAAACTCAAGCTAAAACTCATCAGCATAAACTGGAACCCATGAGGACATATTGGAACCTGTTAGTTCTCACTGCCTCCAACCTTGAAAAAGCGGGTGTTCTGCAGGAAAAACTGCACCCTTTATCACGGTGCTAAAAACTCTCCTGGCCCAGGAGTCAGAGAAACTGGAAAAGTATCCAGGAAAAGTTGAAGCTGTTGTAGACCCACCTGCTGCCCATGCCAATGGGAAGAGCCAGCAGATAAGTGGTGAGGTGTATGAACTACAAAAGCACCTGCCTTCAATCATAAAAAAGGAAATGGCTACTGCTTCAATTCTGCCTTCCAAATCTCTCAAGGAAATGTCTCTTATGGCCGATTCTAACTGGAAATATGCAAAGAAGGAAATTCTGGGGAATAGTTCTGACTAGCCAAGTTGACACGTCACAAAGCTACCACAGTCCACTTTTGTCAAATTCGCAAATTTACAAAGTCTTCTTGCTGTCTAACATTAGATAATTATTCTTTATGTTAACCTTTGCTAATCCTCTTTCTCCAAAAGAGGACATAAAGACCTTCTCTTAGTCTTTGGGTGATGTTCATTGTTCTAGCTGATTCACACTCTCCATTTGATGTCCTGTAACTTAAATAATGAGATACAATATAACTTATGTTACATGAAATGGGAGAAAGGGAAAAAAAGCAAATATTACACACATACACAAATATGTAAATATATTCATACCAAAATAAAGTAATATTCATAAGTATTATAGTCCTCTTTATAACTGGTAATGTGGTCATAGCTGGTATTTATAACTACGTGCTTCTACTCTCCATTCCATATTTTCTTCATCTTTATGGAACACTTCAATTGTTGTAGTCCTTCGCTAGTTGGGCGATTCAAACCTTCACTCCTGAGGTGTCTGGATCACTAAGAGTCCTGCCCAAACTGAGTTGTTATAGATTTTGACTTTAGTCACAGACATGGGACTATTAAGAGGTAACCCAGGGGTTCTCTTGCCTTCCAAGCATATTCCTTCTTACCCCCAATGAATAATAGCAATGCAGTTTCTCCTTGATAGTCAGAACTAATCACCCCAGGTACTACAGTTATCCCATTCTTTGCTTGTTGATTCACTGGCATGAGGAGCCCAGAGTGGTCAGGTGGTAGTCTCAACTTCCAGGTCAACACAGAATTTAAGGGTCCAAAATCCCTAGCTTTATTGGAATATACTTGTATGCCCCATTGCAAATTTCAGGGTCTTATTTCTTCCCAATTAATGTCCAACATTTAATGATAGAGACTTCCAGGCTGTTGGGGACTCAATTTGCATTGTAATTCAACCCACTGCAGGATTAGACTTTGGTTTTGGTTTTCAGAAATCCAGGCCCCATGGTCACAAGAGATAATGGTTTCTTTTAGGGCATATATAGACAATTTCAGATCTATTTTGCAGAACTTAGCTGTTAAGTTAAAGCTCTACATACATCATTTTCTTTTCCCATGTTTCCAGTACAGTTAGAAGCAACCAATCAACCCCATTAGATGCCCTATTTTGACTAAAATATTCTATGCCAGCACATATTTTTTCACTCAGAGGCTTATTTTCTATAGGCATTTGATTACAGGTATCTGCAGGTGATAATTTGCATAACACTTTTGCCACTACATGACATGGACTACTAGTGTCTCCTTAGCACTAGAAATAGAAGTGATTAGGACCTTTAAATCTAATCAGATCAGAAAAAAAACAGATAATCCAGAGAACCCATCTTCAAGATACCATTCCTCTAGAATCTCTCTCAGTGACAGAGTATGTATCAGGTGTGTTTCAGTCATGGGTGCAGAATTATGAGGATACATTTGTTGTAGGAACTTGACTTTGCCCAGTTGTGGCACTGGTTGAACAGTCTATTAGGCTATTGTCTTGGGAAGATAAAATAGATATAATAAAGTGAGGAGAGCAAGGATGAGCTGGAATCCCTAAGATGATCTGAAACCCAGGTCAGTTCTCAATGCCACCAACCGTGATGAGTGGATGTCCTGCAGGAGAAGCTGGTGTCTTTCATCACAGAGCTAGATACACACCTGGCCTTGAAGTAGGAGAAGCTAAAGGAGGATCCAGGAAAAGGTAGAACAGGTGCAGGCCTGATTGCTGCTTCTTGCCAACAAGGTGAAGCAACAGATCAGCAACAGCCTATGAGCTATGAGAGGATCTGCTCAGACTGTTGATGAAGCATAAAACCCCAAATGGCTGTTGCTTTACTTCTCTCCAAATCTCAAGTGACAATGCCTCTTTTGACATGTCCTAACCTGAAACTTAGAGGAAAGAGAATTCTGGGAAAAGTAGTTCAGCGTGATGAAGGTGACACATTACAAAGCCACCACAAATCCGGTTTTTTAGACGACCGCCCCATAACTATATTTGGGGAAACTTCTAATTGTTTCAAATGTTTGCAACATTTTTGCTAAGAACCCATGGGCAGGAGAAATTGTCCACATTTTGGTGGACATTGGTATTAGGAAGAAGAGGTATATTTCATTAAACTTGAGAAGCTCCTGAATAGATGAGGTGGAGAAATGTTAATTTGGCTCCAAATTATGAGGCTTAAATAAGGTAGCACATGTTCAATATTTATCCACAGTTATTTGGCATGAAAAATATACTCATAAAATATTGGTTTCTTTGCACACTGCTAAAATTTGTGCCCTGGCTCTTTCACTTTTAACTTCATGAGTTGTGTCAATCCATTCTTATTTATAGCTTGATTTTCTTACCCATATAATGGGTCGTTGTTGACCTCACTGGATTCATTTGGCTATGAAAAGCAAATCAAAATAATCCATTTGAAAGGACACTGTGAAATGAATAATACTCTGTAAATGGGAAAGTGTTATAATTATCATATTGTACTTAATTCAAAGCTAACTTGATAATCATTTGAAACCTGTCTGCACCCCCCAAAATAGAAAGAAATTCGCTATTTTAATCTGTTGTGATGGCACTGAAAGGATGCAGAAGGGTGTTTTCATTCTTACCTTTGTCAGGGAAATGGGAACACATGAAATAACCACAATAGCTTTACTATGTGAGGTAGTAGATGGAAATGGATGACTAAATGCTTCTTTGATGTTTGAAACAAATGGAGGCCATGAGAACCAACAATTGCATTACGTTTCTATGGAACTCTCTGTTCATTTTATTTTTCAACTTTTCAGTGCATGTGAAGTTCCCATCTGCTAGATGCACTGGAAGCATTGTTTCTTCTTCATGAGCCAAGAGAAGTAGTGCTTAAAGCTACACAGACCTGGCTTGAAATACCTTTCTCACTACTCAAGCAACAGTGTGGTCTGGGTGGGCTTTAGACACAGAGTTTGATTATCTGACCTGTCTATGCCATGAAAATTGATGTTTAAAGAGACACAAGTGTCTATCTGTACACCTGGTAGGATGATTAACTCAGGCAGGTAAACATGATTATGGGAGCATATGGGAAGAGAAACTATGCCCAATGTATATTAAAAAGGAAAATTAAAACAAGCTGTTAAAGAATAATGCCTTAATCAGTACCAAGCTAGCACTAGAGTTGATGAAAATAGAGATGTGTTCTCCTTCCAGGAAGTTTACAATCTGTATTAGAGATGAGTTTTACTCTCCAGGTAAAACAAAAACATGACAAATCAAGAATTCATATTCTAGCTCAAGACTCAATGTGATGGGTACAGACAAAAATTGCTAAATATTCTAAAGTGGACTAGAAATAGTTGTACATTTATGGTCAAGAAAGTGGGGTTTGGTTACTAGCTCTGCTTCTTATTACAATATAATCTTGAATTTTCTTACTTTAAAATGACAATAATAAGCTCTACATCATAAAGTTGTGATTATATCAGGTAATATCTTTGAAAGTTGGCATTTGTAGCCACTTATCAGTTTACAAAACACTTGAAACCTTTAGCTCTGTGATTCCCAAGAGAAGTTGGTACACACAACCCTCTAGAGGAATAGAGTTACACACAAACACACACACATCTTATTTTATGTCATAATGTTTAATGTATTTTAAGTCTTGAAATTACATTTATAAAATGTATGACATGGGGCCTGCCCAGTGGTGCAGCAGTTTAGTTTGCGCTTGGCAGTCCAGGGTTTGCAGGTTTGGATTCCAGGCAGTGCCGACGCACTGCCTGTCAGCCATGCTGTGGCGGCGTCCCATATAAAGTAGAGGAAGATGGGCATGGATGTTAGCCCAGGGCCAGTCTTCCTCAGCAAAAAGAGGAGTATTCGCAATAGATGTTAGCTCAGGGCTGGTCTTCTTCACACACACAAAAGTGTATGACATTCTTATGTTCATCCAACAGGAGAAATAGCTTAACAAAGGGTAAGAAACGTTTCATTGATTCATTCAAAATAGCCCTGTGAATTAGGCTTTGAGAAATTATTCTCCCCATTTCACTGATGAAGCAATTAATGTTCAGAAACATTAAGTGGTTTGTCTGAATTTACGCAGAGCCAAGGCTCTTGGTTCCAAGCCAAATCTCCTACACCTGTGCACAGGCATCACAGACCAAGTTGTAAAGGCTTCGAAAAAGACCTAGACGAGATTTAAGTGTACAGACAGCAACAGATAAAGGCATTTGTGAATGTTAGAAAAGGTGGGAAAGTGAGAATTCATCCAGCTTATTACCTCTTATGCAAAAGTAGAGAAGAGGCATTGATGAATTTAATTTGTGGTTTTGTTGTTCTATTTTATTTTCATCCATTCTTAGTTGGATAGAAGTTGAGAGAGACCTCTGAAAAATGTATGCAAAGCCAGACACTAGGAGAGTTAGAAGTTCCAAATAGGAAAAGAATCCAATCACCATCTTCTCAACCTTTCATAGAAATTCATGGTTCAGCAAAATAACATAACAAATATAAAGAGTCAGGTAATCTTGAAGTGCCTCAATGATCACAGAGCTATGAGCCATAAGCAGATTTATAGAGAATAAATCATTCAAGGGAAACTTGATTACTTTTTTGATGGAATTAGAAGATTTGTTGTCAGAAGGAATGGTGTTGATGCAATATATCTTGATTTTTAAGAAACCATGTCCTCTGAGGAATTTTACATGAAAAATTAAGTTCAGTTGGGTTGAATACAAGCCTTGTTAAGTAGGCAAAAACCACACTGATGAGCTACAAATTATATGTGATAAAAAAGAGGAAGAAAGGAGGGAGAGGAAAAACAGGGAGGGAAAGAGAGAGGGAGAAAATCAGGAATGTGTTAAGAAATGAGAGGATTTTACAGACAAAAGCAATATATCGTGGTGCTAGTCTTTTTAAATCTTTCATCAAGAATGCAATTCCTGAAGATTCTAGGGTTTAAAAATATACATTGAGAATTCGTGTGAGAGAGACAGAGATTTTTAGAGATCATTATGACTAGACCTCTAACTTCAGTTGGGTGTATGGCCATATAGGTTAAGTGGACCAGTGTTCTTTAGGCAATATATATTCAGAATAACTGGTAAAAACGTAGCCAGTGGGGCTAAGAACAGATTTTGAGTCAGGATAACCTGAATTCAAGGAAAGGTTTTAATGCTTCTTTAACTCTTCTCTCATCAAGAGGTTGAGTCTAATTCACTTCCCTTTGAAAATGGGCTGACTTTATTGACTTGCTTCTAACAAATAGAATATGACGGAAATGACACTGTATGACTTCTGAGCCTTGGTCTAGAATGTGATACATCTTCCACTCAAGTCTCTGTCAGGAAATGTATCTATGGTGTTGTGACACTCATGTGGGAAGTATGACTACCCTGAAGCTACCAAGCTGGAGAGATCACATAAAAATAGAGAAAGATGACCTACGGGTCCCATTTGTTCTGGTCCTTAGTTTATTGAGTCTTCCCAGCTCAGGGGCCTGACATGTGCGTAAAGAAGACTTAGAGCTGGTTATAGCCTCAACCAATGTCTGACTTTGCATGCAAAACCCAAGATGAGAATCATCTAGCTGAGCCAAGTCAACCACCAACGTCAGGAGAGATGAAAATCTATGTTCTTCTTATATGCCACTGAATCTGGGATGACTGACTATGCAGCAATAGATAATTGAGTCTGTGTGATTGAGGACGATTTTCATAAGCTTCAAATTTCTTCATAATAATACCTACCCCATGAACTGTTGTAAGTATTAATTTAGATAATCTTCGAACAGTGCCTACCTAATAGTTGTGAACATTTGTAGCTCATAAAAATGTTAGTACTGACCATATTGTTAAAGGTAGTATTGAAGTAAAGTAAAGGGGATACTTTGGTAGTGAATGTCACATTAAGGGATGTAGAAAACCCTTTCAGGGTATGTTAGTCAGAGTTCTCCAGAGAAACAGAACCAGTAGGGGAGAGAGAGAGAGATTAAGAGATTGAGAGAGAGACTAAGAGGTTGAGAGAGAGAATAAGAGGTTGAGAGAGAGACTGAGAGAAATTGATTTATTGTGAGGCATTGGCTCATGCAATTATGGAGGTAGAATGGAGGCACAACCTGCTGTCTAAACGTTGGAAACCCATGAAAGCCAGTGGTGTAATTCAGCCCAAGTCTGAAGGCCTGAGAACCAGGGAACATAATGGTGTGAATCCCAGTGCGAGGGCAGGAGAAGATGAGACGAGATGTCCCAGCTCAGTACTGAGGCAGGAAAAAGGGGGAGAATTCCTTCTTCCTTCAATTTTATTCTCTCTAGGTCTTCAATGGATTGGATGATGCCCATACATACTGGGGAGGGCAATCTACTTTAGGGAGTCCACCTATTCAGATGCTAATTTCATCCAGAAACACCTTCACAGACACACTTAGAGTTAATGTTTAATTTGGGCACTCTGTGGCCAGTCAAGTTGATGCATAAAATTAACCATCACATGGGGGTTTCTCCATGAGGTAAGAAAGCCTCATTAATAGACAAACGCAGTCTGACATGCCTAAAAACTATCTCATCACAGATAATTCCAATTTAAATTAATATATCACCTTCATTTTCCTACAGGATGTTCTTTGTACTCTGTTAGAAGATTTATCACAATGTGCCAACTTTGATCTCTGAGAAAAAATACATGGGTAAGATCCTGTGATGGTGATATTATGATCAGAGATCCAGAAATATCAAGTCATACCCTGTTAAACAACGCTTCCCAAAAGGTTCTGGAAGATATTATAACCAAAGAGATAATACAAAAGTAAATAAAAATTTACACTGTTAATAACTGTATAGATGCCTAATAATCTCTAACTAGTTATGCCCCAAATCAAATAAGGGCCTCCTCAATCATAGGAATGCCATGCTCATTCGTGCCTGTGGGAAGAGAAACCCTCTTAATCCATTTACACAATCAGTTCCTTGCCAGGAAAGGGAAAGATGTAGGTTGAGCAATCTTCCCCGGGACCTGACCTTACCAAAGGCGTGAACAGAAACGCAATAAAAGGAAACTGAGATTCCTCATTTAAAGAAGAATAAACCTGCCTGAAAATAAAGCATATCTTAGTGTATATTCTGGGCTCACACTAAGAGAAAAAAGCAACACCTCTTCCCTAGGAGAGGGCTAAGCTGGGGATGGGAGGGGCTGGGCCTGGCAGAGGAAGAGGAGGCAGAATGTTCACTCTTAGACAATGCAACCAGGTGATTCTCTCTGAAATTGTCCAAGAGGCCTGTGCAGTTTGTGTTGGATAAAATCTACTCTGTTGTCCTGCTCACAACTTAATTGTCCAAGGGAACAATACTCCAATGAAATAGAGCCTGCACACAAAAGAGGGCACACACATCTAAAGTGACTTGTTATGAAACTGTCCCCAGTGGTGGCCCTCCCTGTTAGCTGTAGCAGACGGATCTAATGAGCCCCTCTCTGCAGGAGGCATACATACTAATTATATAGGGGAAAAAGGGGGTCCTTTAAGCCCAGACTCCATCCCCAAACAATAAGTTACTCTTCTGCTTCCCATAAAATTTTCTACAATTGCTAGACTTGGACCCAGGATGAATATAGTATAGTACCAGGAGATGTATCTAGGTTATGTCATGTTTTTTCTTTTGTGTTTCTAAAATAAAACTTAATAAGGTCATAAACAAAGGTCTTTTAGGCCACCCCTACATTGGAGCTTAAAGGTCTAACTAATATATTCACGAGCTTATTTCTCTCTCCAAAGAATGGGTGACTGCAGTTTGGTATCTTGGTTTGGTTTTGTCTTTTTATTTTTTTCAACTTTACTTAGTATATGTTGTATAGATTGGTGTGGAGTCTTCTTGTTCATTCCAAAAAGAGCTAAAGTATACCCCCATCCCATTGGATATGTAGTTTTTTCTCCTTTTGCATATTTTCTTACATGTGAAAATCAGAGACAAATAACTCTTAAGTCTCTCCAACAGGTAGACATCCAAAATTTCTTTAGCTTTTTTTTTTTTTTTGTGGGGAAGACCAGCCCTGAGCTAACATCCGTTGCCAATCCTCCCCTTTTTGCTGAGGAAGACTGGCCCTGGGCTAACACCCGTGCCCATCTTCCACCACTTTATATGGGACGCCGCCATGGCATGGCTGACGAGCAGTGCGTCGGCGGGCGCCCGGGATCCGAACTCGCGAACCACGGGCTGCCAATCGCGGGCTAAACCGCTGCGCCACCCGGCGGCCCCCAGCTTTTTTTTTTTTTAATAAGACTTTGTTCTTGTCCTTCAGGTCACTCATACTCTTCTCTTGACCTTCGCCAGTGAGTCCCCATCCTTCCAAGAATGCAGAGATTAAAAACTAGATGTAATTATATAATAACAATCTGTCATTTATACAAACAAATGTTCAAACAAATGACAAACATTGTTCAAACAAATGACAAGGGTCATTTCCTTATGCTTGAATGCCATGTTTCTTTTTGTATATATTTTAGTATCATTTAAAATACTTTTTTTTTAAATCAAGGGAGCATTACATTGTAATGTCATGTAAGTTTTGTTGTAACTTAACTCTCTAGAAAATGATCAGAGAGCTTTCAATCAATACAGTCCTCTCTGAATAAGTAATCAACCATATCTACTTCTACAGAGGTTAAGTGAATAGATTCTTATTCAAGAGCCCACACATAGTGCCAGAGATAAATTCTCCTTTTTGACCAGGAGTGTCTTAAAAGAGGTCACTCTTCAGGAGATCTTTTCTGGTCATGCTGCTCCAACCTTTGGAAACTTATGAATGAGGTTAGATACCTTCGGAGAATACAAATGCCATGAATCAACTCTATACCAATTCCACATCATGATCTTGAAAATAAATGTCTCCTACTTGAGAAAGAACATCTTAGAGGTTGAAATTTGTAGAATTAGAGTTAACCTATGCATTTGTCATCCTAAAAATTAATTTATATATCCAACAAGCTAGTACTTTAATAGAAAATAGAGAAATGCAAATGTGGAGTTGTATGGGAGATCACAGAGGAGGACTGTGAGATTTCCGAGTTATATAGGACCTTGGATAACTGTTAATGGCAATAACTTCATTTAGGAAATGAGGGAAACACAATTGCAAAGAACTTCACTCTCATTAGAAATTAGTGGCAAAGCAGTGGCCAGAACTAATATTTTATTGTTTCAAGTCTAGAGTTCCTTCTTCCACGTTCCATTGCTTTTGAAATCCCTAGGAAGGCTTCCTATATTCTCAAAACTGAATCCAGGGAGACCTCAGAAAGAATCTGATTGCTCTTTTTTTTGTCTTTGGTGAGGAAGATTGGCACAGATGTTTGTGCCAGTCTTCCTCTATTTTTTGTATGTGGGACACTACGGTGTGTAGGTCCACACCTGGGATCTGAACCCGCAAACCCCAGGCTGCTGAAGCAGAGTGCACCAACTTAACCACTAAGCAACCAGGCTGGCCCCCTGATTGCTCTTTTTGATCCTAATTATAATCTCCAGTTGGACATCGTGTTCCATGGCTTTTCTCTGAGGGAGAAGTCCTCTTACCAGGGCCCAGGAGGGCATCGGGACATCTCACCTCTTCTCCACTGCAACCCCATCTTTGTACCTCAAGAGAATGAGGTTTGCTATCTAGTTGTTTAAGTACAACTATGCTTTCTGAAGCTCTTCTCTAACTCTGGTTCTGTTTTAGGGATAAATTTGTTTAAACAAGTCCTGCTTAAAAAGTGCCTCCTTCCCATTAGCCTTCTTTAATCTCTTTCTCCTCACCTTATCTTTTGGCTTTCAGACCTTATCTCCTTGTATTTTAAAAGACAATGGACACTGTTGTTTATTGAATCTGCATAAGAAGAGTGGGGACTGATGTATCACTTATGCAAACATATGCCATTGATGCAGCCTGTAATATAGCAGGGTTCCCAGGATAACACATTTCCATTTCTGCCACTCTGCATATTTCCCTTGGGACCAGCCGGAAAGCTAGGCTGTCTTTGGATATATGACAGACCTGGATTCTATTTCGGGTGCATAAAAAGAAGAAATACTCTTCTGGGATTTGTTTATGTCATTACTGTGCCAAACTCTAAAAGGGAAATGGCACTTGATATCCATCCCTTACAGAATCAGGGGAATTTATTTTTCAGGGGCAAACATCCTAGCTATAGGAAGTGATTATATCTAGATACAAATGCTGTTAAAAGGACATTTATCTAGTAGATTACATACCAAAACTCTTTCCCAGGCTTCCTATTCCCTCTCCAGAAATGTTTTAACAGGGACTGTGGTCTGTGACTTACAATGCCTCTTGGAGCTGCCATCGCTATACTCCTTCTTCCTATCTTGGCCCATAGACTAGCCCCATGCCTGATCAGTTTTCACGGTCATTCCAGTCAGTGGGGTGATTTGTTCAGATAAAATGGAAAATTGAAATGGAACTGTTGCTGGATACAACATCGTCCACTTTTTCTATTTTGTCAAAATGCCATGGCTGCTCGTTTTTTCATGGCCATGAGTTGAAATAAATTAAACTTCCCAGCGGCAAAACTTCTCTGAGATCAGATTGGAATATATTGATTAGCTCTTTGAAGCCTGATGGATTGGAGGTTCTTGCTTTATAAACGCATTTACAAACACGCCTTAAGAAACAGTTGTTTAGCACTGGGTAGACTGATAGTGTTTATTTAAAACTGCAGAGAAGGGTATACCTGCAACCCCTGATTATAACCTATCAATGTTTTCATCCCAGATCAATGGTGACAAGTGAAGTGTTGCTCCTTTTAGTGACTTTGAAGACCAGCTCAAGGCTGGCATACCCAGTGATGTATCAAGTAATAGATCAAAGTCTCAGGGACATCTTATCTTGCCATAGAATGTAGGAATATTAGAGCTGGGAGGAGCTTAAGATATCATCTCCTTCAGCCTATGAACCAATTCCTCTAATGGTTTAATTTACTCAGTTTACAAGGTGGGTGTCTTTGGAGACAATTTTAGAGTTAGAAAGGAACTTTAGCAATTTTCTATTGCAAGGTCTAATAATTCAATAACTATGGTCATAACTTCAGTCATCAGTGACTGAAGTGGTTCTGGTGGGCAGTGCTGTGAGTGGAGGACCCGGGCTTGCTTTAATGGGCAGCAGTTCCTCTACTCCAGGTGATTATTTTCATGGAAGAATGTGGGCCTACTAACTTAAAAAACAAAAAACCCAAACCCTCTGCAGGCAAATAAAACACAGTTGCAGACTAAATTTAGTCTAACAGCCAGCAGGATATGATCTCTGATTTACTCATGATCTCATGCTGGTGAGAAAAATGAGATTCAGAGAAACGAATGTCACGAGTGAATGGCATCAACAATATAGGAACCAGATTTCCACATTCCCAGTGGGTTGTTTCACATGCTCCCTTGACATAGAGAACATCTGGGAATTATGATCTTCTAGTGCACTCTAAGTGCTGAGATGAAATTGTCAAATCTCAGGACTAGAACGTAATATAACCCAACTCCAAACTCAACTTTCGAGTGCTGAGCGCCCAGTCTCTGAACTGGCTTTTCCAAAATCATACTGAGAGTGACCAGAGCAGAGACTGGTCTCATCTGATGCTATGTCTACTATGTGCCTTTCCAGGAAACTGGGTCTTAGGATTTGTTGAGACTTTCCAGACCCTGTATAAAGCCATGGTATTTAGAATAATGACTGCAAAACCTTGAATGTCCTCAGATATTAGGCAAGATATTTTCAAGTTAGTTCTACTTAGAGGGCATGGTAATTATAACAGAAATACTTTTTATTGTAATTAATAAAACAAATCAAGCAACACTCCTGGCTTAAACAAATTGGACTTTTTATTAATTTTCCTTTACATAAAAAAAATCTGGAAGTGGGCAATTGTTGACATTGGTTCAGTATCTCAACAGTATCAGGGCTGGTGTCTCTGTGATAGCCTTGATCACTCCCTCATGGTCACTGTTGGGCATTGTGGCTCTGGGTATCATAGAAAAAGTCAATTCATAAAGAGTGGTGCCCTCCTAACTGTCCTTTTTCTTTTTATCAGGAAAGTAAAGGCTCTCCAAGAAACTCCAATAACAGATGTCAACTTACGTCTCCTTGGCTTTAACTGTGCAGATCACCATGCCTAGTTGCAAAGGAGGCTGGAGAAAAATGTTCGCTTCTATTGCAGTCTGGAAGTTGGCATGAGGATTGAGAATAGGTGTGAGGTAGATCAAACTGCAGTATCTTCCACAGGAAGGAAACCCAACAATTTGGGAAAATTTACTATCAGGTTTGAAATAAGAGACCTTTGAGGGTTCACTCCACATTATGAACAGAATGCTTCATTCCTGCAAGAATTCTGAGTAATCAAGGTTGATGGTTCAGCCTCCTGATCCTCTGAACTGTGTGCTCTCATGCTGTCATGTAACTACTTGCTAGATCATCTTTGGCTCTGCCCTACTGAGCTGCTTCCACCCTTCATTGAAACCTATCTCTTCTAACGGCTTGGAGATGATTATTGGATTCTCAGAAGGGAGAGTTATGAAGCATGTCGGGAACACTGGGGGAAAGGAGATGTGATTCTGCTCAGATTCTATTAGAGTAGAAAACATGCTGGATATCAAAGGGAAATTTATGTAATGTATTCCAACATTGTTTGAGGTAGAGCATCATGTTTTATGCAGGCAGCGGCAGTCGGGCCATGCAGTGTGAGAACTCTGCTACATGCACTGAAACAAACAATAAAACAGTGAATGGGCAATGGGCAGAAAATAAACCCCAGTTTTTATGGGAAGCATTCACAGTCTTCATTCGATACCACGACTTCCTAGTCTATCTCAGAAAGAGTCTTTTTAAAAGCCTATAAGAAATACTTTCTGTTGTTTACTTAGATGGATGCTAAGTGAATAAGTACCTAGCTCCTTTAAGAATCAAGGCTGTGTAATTTAAGCAAACAGGGGAGCCTTGAATAAATAAATGGGAAGAAATGCAGGAGAGAGATATAGTGCCATTACATTCTTCTCCTTTAGGAGGAAGTTCAGAATGACTGAGAAACAACAAAATGAAAGAGAAGCCTCAGAAGACTAGGATTTCCAACTGAAAGTAGATGGGATTGAGTTAGGGAAACTAAAGGCAGATAGGGAAATGTAATTCTTAGGAGGCTCAAGAAAGTTGTAAATAGGTACTAACACCTGTAGCTGCCAGAGGGCACTCTAATCTCAGGGGAGCTGGCAAAGTCAAGGATTTCTCAAGAGCCTTTCCAGAAGATGGTGAGCAATCTACTGGACTGACACAAGGTTTCAGGATTTTGGTCTTTGCTTGTTTGTATTTTGCTTTCCTTCCCATGAGTGTAGTTTGTGTGAAATCTTAAAGGTAATGTACTTGGCTTTTCAGTTGGATTTTAAGAGGATGCATTAGGGCATCAGTAGTATGTTTTGAGGTAGATATAATCAGATATTAAAGCAAATTAAAACTTGTATATAATTCATGCAACATTACTTATTTGCAAGAGTGATGATGACTTGCCCTCATTTGAATGTGCATCACCAACTTTTGGGCCAACTAAAATTCAGTCAATTAGAAATCAGAGATGCCCTAATCCCCCTGGGTATTATGAAGAATGTTATGTCTACATCACTGATCGGAAATGCCTGACAAACTAGTAATAGCATTTAATGTGGCATATATGGAACAACACAGATCAATTTAAAAATTGAATTGACTGTTTGACTAATAAAAAAATACAGTCTTGTGTAGTATACTCATTAAGTACCACTATAAAGGGAAACAAATATGAAAAGAAATGTGAGTAGCTAACATCTGGGAGTAGGTAACTATGTCCCAAACACTATTCTGGGTAGATAAATGTATAACTCTTTTAATCCTCACAACGACCCTTTATGGTGGATAATTTTATCATCTATATATTATAGATGAGGGATGGGAGAAGAGGAGATTGCATATCTTGCTCAAGTTCATGTAGACTGAAGTTCTGAAGTTGGGTTTAAATCCAGGCTTTGTGACTCCAGACCTTATGCCACTACACTCTACCATAACCAACAAGGATTTAAAAACATTGCATCAGCATACTTCAAAAGAAAAATGTGAATGGCTTTAAAAGAATTAAAATTTCTCTATGTGTAACTTTCACATACAGTTTATCTGTTCTAAACCCACCTCTGCCAACAGATATACACAAGTAAGAACAGGTAGAACCCACAAGCCGTGAAGGAGTTTTCAAGGAGTGTTAATAACATTAGCTACTATTAGCTGTCTGGTGTGTACTCTGCGCTAAACTTCTTTATTGTGTCTCATTTAATCCTCAGTATATATTGCCTATTATTTATCTGCATGGTGCACATGAGAAGAATAAGGGACAGATAAACTAAATAACTCATCCAGAGTCAGGTGGTTCATAATTGGTGGACTAGGAATGTAGTTCATATTTACCTGGTTCCAAAGTCACTAAGTCTTAACCACAGTCTATGTACCAGACACCATGTTGAGTACTTTACATGCATTTACATTTAACACTCTAAATCCCATTATGAAATAAGTATAATAATTCTTCATGTAACAGACAAATGCTTTAAGACATTAGGTGAAAAAAAGAGGAAAAGATATTTTAGAGAAGCCTATAAATCCATTAAGCTAGTAGAAAAGTGCAGAGTTTCTACTTTGTTACAAACTATGCTTTCCTCACTTTTCTAATTGGGAAGTATTTCTGAATTTATAAGTCATGCATTAAATAATAATTTAAAAACAAATTGATATGCTTTCATTTGACTTTTCATTAACAGATATGTTTTTGGACCCTCATCCCATGATTCCTTCCTAGCTTCTACCCAAAGGAGGAAGTGTCACTAATCTTACTAAAATGCCCAAGAATTTGAATGACCAACAGTTAATAGTGGATGGTTATCCTGAACCTATTCAAGTGCACAGTTGTTTGTTTTCTGTTTTCTCAGCCCTGAGCAGAGCTTTGGACCTGACTTGGGCAGGTTTGTTCTTGCCATGCCAGCAGCTGGATTAGGAAGTTAGACAGGCATTAGCTCTGGTAGAACTAAGAGTCTCCCACTCAGTGAGGAGGATGGAGAAAGCCTCACTTAGGCCTTGAGCCTGGGCTGCGTGTTTCAAAGCATCTTTAGTTAGAGAACTCTTCAGTAGGAATGGAGAGTACTTATTCAGCTGTTAACAAATGAGGCATTTTCATCATCATTCTGCTTTGTTTCTTGTTTCTAGCTCCCAGTTCAGAATCCCACTGAGAGGATTCTTCTCATCATAATGATAATCTTGGGGCCCAGGGCAGGATGCCCCCAAATATCCCACAAGGACAGATTGATTATTTTGAATTAAAGTTACTTGTTTTGACTTAAAGTTTCAACCCTCCTTTCTAAGCATCATTTTTATGATCTCCTGTATGTATGTATTAAATTGTTTTCTTTCTCTTGTTAATCTAGTCTCATGCCAATTTTACTATTAGTCCAACCATAAGAACCCAAGAAAGGTAGAGGGGGAAATTTCCCCCTCCTTAACAATACCAAATTTCAAACAATAACTTTAACAGCAAGCATTAAGAAAGGGCTTTCTTCCATTGTTCATAAGGCCAATGAGTCTATCAATGGTGTTTAATCTTGGATCACAGAGTCACCTTGAGGCAGTTTCAAGGGAGGAAGCTAGAGTACTGGTTAAGCAATGGGAACTTTGTCTATGCTTGCAATCTCCAAGCTTACTGAGGTAGAGTACTTTGAAGGAATGGCAATCTTTGCTGAGCTTTTTGTTTCCTTGTTTTTTGTTTTGTTTTGTAAATTCCAATTAGTTTAAGTGTAGAAGTTTTACAGAAAGAGATGAGCCATCCCATGAGGGGATGAATTAAGATTTTTCAGTACATAAATGGATAAAATCAAATGTTGTACACCTTAAACTTACACTGTCATGTGTCAATTATATCTCAATAAAGCAGGGGGAAAAATTCATCACCACTGCCCCCCACAAAGGAAAAGATTCTAGAAGCCGTGCAATCGAGTTGCAAGACCAAGAGAGGTAGCTGAGTTTTGGATGTCAGGAACCTTGCTCTGTTGTGTTAATGATCTGAAAATAGGATGGATATTTGCCCTGGAGGAGCATCTAAGCAGATGCAGCAATCTTTCCTGGGGTGAATGGTAACCAGGAATTAACTCCCTTTGTGGGGACAAGTGTGACTCAGAAACATCTGTCAGAAAAGGTTGCCTTATCTTGCCTCCCTCTTGCTAGCCTCCATATGCCAACTCTCTCTCAATTTTTTTCCAATTTTTACAAACCAAGTAGTTTGAGAGGTGCTTGAATTCCTCTTGACCAAACATTACTTCTCCCTTCATCTGCCTGAAAATAGTCTCAGAAATCTCCATATTTCATACTTCATTTGAGAAGTGTTTGTGGCCCTCCTTAAAATGCAAACAGACTCCCAAGTGGAACACTTATAAAACCATCATTATTCATTCACACCTTGGTGTGAATTAGCTCATCAGATCCATTACCTAGCAACCCTAGGATGGCTTGGTGATTTATGATCTGAGATGAAGGAGAACTTTATATTGATTAATGGTAATGGCCTGGAGAAGGGAAGAATGTTGAGAAGGGCATTGGACCCCTCCCAGAGCAAGGACAAAGCAAAGGAAAGATTTCACAACAGTGGCTACGAACAAGGGTTCTGAAGCCAGTCAATCTGGATATGCATTTTGGTTTCATTGTTTATCTTATGTGATCACTATATGCAATGAAATTTTTTGTGCGTGTGAGGAAGACCAGCCCTGAGCTAACATCCGTTGCCAATCTTCCTCTTTTTGCTGAGGAAGACTGACCCTGAGCTAACATCTGTGCCCATCTTCCTCTACTTTATATGGGATGCTGCCACGGCGTGGCTGACAGGCAGTGCGTCGGCGGGCGCCCGGGATCCGAACTGTCGAACCCCGGGCTGCCAAGTGCAAACTAAACCACTGCGCCACCGGGCCGTCCCCTGTAATGAAATTTTTGTTGGTGCTATTGTGATGGTCATTAACATTGTTATTTTAATATTATGTGAGCAATCCCCCAAATAAGAAGATTCAATTCACATAGTTCAAGAAAGGAAACTAAGCTCTTTGAACAGAGATTTTTCAGGTGGCCAGGCCCCAGTACAACAGTGTCAAGGAAAGATGGTCAGACTCAGATTCAGTGACTTTATTCAAGGAATCAAATTTCTGAATCTCAGTGTCTTTACCTGCAATTTGGAACTGGTGATTCCTACCCCAAAAGCGTGATTGTGAAGATTTTAAGTAAGTGTTTGTGTGAAAATTTGTATGAAACTGCAAAGACTGTGCGTGCTCTTAAATAATTTTATAGAAAAGAAAGAATACTTAAATAGAATCGGTTGACAAGTATTCGTGTTTTTGAGGCTTAGTTGTTAATCAGATTTGAATAAAACTGTACAAACAGAAATACTTTCTCCCTCATCTTCACCCCCAATCACTTATAGTAAGTTGACAGGTAACATGAGACGGAATAGCTTAAACGTCTATATATCTGCCTTTCCTTTTTGTTCCTCCCACTGGTGCAACTAATTGTTTTAGGATAAACCTACTAATCTCATATCTTTTGTGCCTGTGATGTTCATTTTAGACACTAGACTTCTTTCTGATCTATAAAAATTAAATCATTTAGGATTCTCAAGTTTTGAATCCAGGAAATCTGAGGATGTTGGAAGGAGTCCCAAGTCATAGCTTCCTCTGGATGTTTTAAAGCATTTGATACTCCGGAAGCAATAGAGGTAAAACAAACAAACAAACAAAAACCCCAACTCTCCTCCTGTTAATTCTGGAAATCAAAAGAATTCTGTGATTTACATGAACCTGGGTCAAAAAATGTACACCTTTGAGACATGCTTGGGAAGTCAAATCACTATCTTCTATAGAGAACTTAATTTCAGGAGAATATTACTATTCAGTTAGTACAGTCTGCTTTGCTTTGACTTTTTCAAGGTTATCTTCAGGTTCTCCAGAGACTCCAGGACAGGAAAACAAGCAGTCATTAATCAGAAGAGAGAAAAAAATCACATTTATTTTTACTATTCTGTAATTGAACTTTAGCATTATCTTCATTTATTAATGTAGAAAACAAACTACACTAATAGCAGTGATTGCACATTAATAGTAACTTTGCATTAATAGAATCATAGATATTTTCATGTCACATTACAGTCGTTGCAGAGATTTTGAAATAGTATTTGCGTTTATGACTACTTGACAATTATGGTGGTTATTAGTTCTATGCTAGATCTTTTATTTAATACATTAATAAAAGCAATATATTACTATTGTCACAAACTGATTTTAAAATATTTAGATAACTCTATTTTAATAAATGAACTCCCTTTGTAATTCTATATTTTTATGGATTTAAAAATATTACTATGAAAAGGGGTTCATGGGCTTTACCATATGGCCAAAGGTGTCCATGGAATTAACAAAAATGCTTGCCCTAGAGAAAAGAGTCCTGAACTACAAAATTCTGTTAACCTTCCATAATACATATAAACATAAAGCAATTGTTTTTACACAAGTGAATTTATTAGGATAGCAAAATAAAGCCAAAGTAACAAGGGAACCAAATTATTTGTTCCCACATTATGTACACATAGATGATCAAAGGGTAACCAATGGCCCAGGGAAACTAGACTGTGCTTCCTTTGGAATTCTCTAACACTGTGAAGGGTCTGAGATTTCACCCTACTTGCAAGGTAACAAGTTAACCTGACACAATTTCATGGATGATCACAGAAAACATGAAACTCCTGGGTCAGAGATAAAGAATTTTATTCTTCACTGCACAGCAAGCATTATGAGCTTTAGTTTCTATTAACATCAGTTCCTCTTGCACTTCAGTCCCACAAGACTGATGCAGAGCAGCCCAGTCAGACGCTTTAGGCATAGTGCATTTGAATCGTTCTAGAGGAATTCTGAGTTTAGGATACCCTGATAGTTAAAATTTGCTTCAAGCAAACCTACCCAGCCTTTGCTCTGACCAGCTCTGATCTTCATTATACCAGAGAGCAAACAAACTTGCCCTCTTTCCCAGGAGGAGATATTATCTTTATTTGTTAATTATAAAACAGCCCTGAAAAGATATTCTGGACCAAAAGCTGTCAGTGGCTCTGCTCACAAGACATGCAGAAGCATGAACTTCATGGACTGTTGTTTCCCAAGAAGAACTTATACCACCAAAGGTGGAATTTTCTCAATTATGAATAAATGTATGTCATCATTAAACCTTATGTCTTGATGGCATGAGATATATATATATATCTCATATAATGTGTGTATATATATATATATATATATATATATATATATATATATATATATATGGCATGTATATATATAGCATGATGGCATGCTATATATATATACATATTCTTAGAGTGATTTTCATACATGATAAAAGTTAAGAATCACTGCTCCAGAAAAAAAACTAACAAGAATAAAACATTCTCTGAAGTATTACTGTCTGAGTATTCAGTCCTCATAGAATTCAACACTGTCCTTTGGAGTTTTGTCATCAGAAACGTGAAGGAAGCCATAACTGGAAGACCCTGGTAAAATCTACCATCACTGGAAGCAGTCAAGTATAAGGACTGAAATATACAGTGTGTGCTGTCTGAACAGAAAGAAGATTTAAATGAGAAATTAATAACAAAAGTCATAAGGAAATCATAGGAATCTGGAAATCAAGGAATGCACATTTGAATAATTCAAATATCAATCAAGATATCACAGTGGAAATCAATAAAAGCTTTTAAATTGAAAGATAATGAAATTACAATATATCAAAGTTCGCAGCTAAAGTAGTGCATTGCAGCAAAGATACTTAACTTCATGCACCGAAGTGGGTAAATCTCACCATATAACTTTGGAAAAGAAAAGCAAGACACAGATTATAAAATATTGTATTTTAAAGAGTATTTCAAAAACCGGCATAATTAATCTATGGTGATAGAAATCAAGACAGTAGTTATCTTGTTGGGTATGTTGACTGGGAAGAGCCATGGATGAAGTTTCTGGGATGTTGGTAATATTTTATTTCTTGATCTGACTGACAGTTACCTAAATGTGCTTGAAAATTTATTAAACTACCTATCCATGATTTGCATACTTTTCTGTATGTATGCTTGCGTCAACACAAAAATTTACTTAAAATGATTGTGCAATAACATGCAAAATGTTTATGAAAACAAAGGATGATAGAAGCAATAGAACTGTCACTGGCTAGAAGAATATATCAACCATTTGCATATATCCTTGACCCCCATTTCTGTAAAGCTGAATAAAACAGGAATAACCAACTATGAGTTTTGACTTGGGTCCCTGTACCTCATAGGGCTACTGGGCTCCCATTGATTTTATCTCATCTCAAACCTCAGCTTATCTAAATCTTTTTTTTTTTTCACTAAAACATTTGCTTGGCATAGAGGATGAACTCGATGTTCATTGGAACTATGGTCAATGTATAAACTCAGGTTCTAGTGCATAACTAGACAGTTGTAGGTATCGATTTATTTTTCCAAGTTGGCCCCGCCCCATTCCAATTCTTAATTTGTCTACTGTTTGTCCTTACCAACATCTCATTTTCCTTCTATGGATTTTTAAAATATCTGAACTCAGAAAAGCATAAGTGATTGAAACACTCTGGACGTGGACTCTTAACAGACCTCTCCCTTGTGGTCTAGACTTTGCTCCACAATTTACATACCAGGTTGAGGACCTGGACCTATAGAATAATCTCCCTGATCCATAATTACCACTTTTTTACTCATCGATCAGATCTCAGTTTAAAGTCATCTTTCTCTGGGAAGTTTTCCCTTCTAGACTAGGTCCTCTAACTTATACTGAAAAAAAGCTGTGCTTCTCCTATAGCATTTATTACCACTGTTATTAAATACGTAATTGTGCATTTGTTTACTAATATCTTTATTTCTTGCTAGACTAGATGAATGAAGACAGGACCCTCTGTCTTGTTTATTGTTGAATTCTTAGTACCTGGTCTAGTGCCTGAGATTTATTGAAAAAATTATTCCATGAAAGTGTAAATGAAGGAATGAATGGACTGACCTGGCTCCTGGATTCCTCAATGTCTTTCCCTACTTGCATAATTGGAGACCTAACTCTTGACATTTCCAGAATTTGAAATGAGTTTTGGGCCCCTTTACTCTCATTGTATTGATCCGTTTAGATGCACATTCCTAATTCAAACCCTGAAGGAAAATCTGCTTTCCAATGATTGACCCATTGTCCTTGTGTTAGAAGCACCCCCAACTTCTAAGGCAGATTTTCTCAAACTTAGCACTAGTGACATTTTAGGTTGGATTATTCTATGTTATGCGGATCTGTCATGAGCTCTGTAGACTGTTTAGCAGCATCTCTGTCCTCTACCTACTAAATGTCAGTTGTGCAGCATCCCTGCCCTCTATCTTCTTTCTAGTTGTGCCAACCCAAATGTCTCCAGCCATTGTCAGAGTCCCATGGGGATCAAAATTTCCCCTGGTTGAGAATCACTGCTGCAAGGGGAGTTCCAGCTTTAAATAATGACATAAAACTCAACTTTCATCACAATCCTCAAACGCTTGCCCTATATATGGGGAGCTGAGAGTTGCTGGTCAGGTGACATTGTTTCCTCTGGGTTGGATTTCTCTGCCTGGCTAAGGTGCACCATCCCTAGACTTGTGACAATTTTTAATTGGGAAGAAACTGCCATTTGAGGGCCTGCTGTGTGCTCCACAGAGTTTGGAAGTAGTGGGTATTAAGCACAGTGTTCTATTTTCCTCAAATGCCTGTATTTAAAAAAAGATCTAAATGCTAGGATAATCCTTTCTCCAACCCACACATTGACACTCTATTTGATACCTCCCTTAAAAGGCTCAACAATCTCCCCAGGCTAGAAAGCTGTAAGAAGTAGAGAAATAACCAAGAGACTTCAGTTTTTTATTTCACTTTATTTTATTTATTTATTTTTTGACCCAGACTGCTTCTGTGTGAGTGTGAATACCTACACACTACAAAAGAAAGTAACATTAGGAGACAAAAGGAAATTTCCATTTTCAGAAATTATCAAAATGTAAACAAGCTTGAATTGCCATGGAAACAGCCTAGTACATAATATTGAATGGTTATTTTTCCAAGGGAGTCCTTGAGACATCTTTTGTTTCTTTGAAATTGTGTGGGGATGGGTCATGTGTGTCAGAAAAGTGGGGGATGTGGGATTTTCCATCACAGCCACGCAAGGAGCTGGCATCTGCTGAGAAGGATATGTTCAGCTGCTTCTTCCCAAAGAAGTTTTTATCCCAGAATAATTTGAATAGGTGTTTTCTAGGGGAGAATGGCATAAAGTGGAAAAGTGAAGAATGTTTCTAAAAGTGAAGATATTTTGTTTAATGTACATGGTTGCAGTCATGTGTGTAACAGAGGAAGTCAGAGAACCTGAAGACCTGAGAATATATCCACCCTGAGGGGTGCTTTTCATCCAGGCCTGCACACCCATGCACTATGCCTCTGGTGCCCACTTTCATGGCCACATCCAAATCTAGGTCTACATCACCTCTATTTGGATCACTGCAAAGAGCCTCTCAACTTAGATAACCTGGATCCAGACTTACCACTCTCAATTCTTTCTCTAATGAGGCCAGAATGGCCTTTTAAAGATAACTGATCAGTAACTCTGATCATATCACTGTCCAGGTTAAGATCATTCATAGGATAAAGTCCACATGTCCTGGTCCAGCTCACAGTCTGGCACCTTCTAATCTGTTCAGCTTCAGCCTCATCTCTGCACCCCTTATTCTCTAAATTCCAGCAGGACCAAACTTTCCTCATTTTCTTAAACTCGTCATTCTCTCTGACCGTTTACTCTGTATTCATTCCTCTAAACTCTTACTGAAAGACTTTGTGCATTTCTCGGTGGTGGCGTCCATTGCAGAGCAGAGATGTCCTGCATCCGTCTGTTACTTCATCCTGAAGATGCCATTTAATTTCCCACTCTAATTTGTGTTGTTCTGGAATACAACACTTTTGTCTTCTTTTCTGTTCCAAGCCTTTCATTAAGACATTTTCTCACTCTCTTGTGGGATATAGAGTCCTGCCCCTCACTCCATCTCTGTTTTTTCCAGACTCCCAAGTTTTGATTCAGGACACTTTACTCTCTGGTTCCCTGAAAACAAGCCAGTGTAATGGCAAATGAACTGACCCTAGAACCATGGAGCCCAAGTTCTGCCTCTCATTATCTGTGTAGCCCATATGACCTCTCTGATCCACACTATCCTCACCCAAAGAAGAGGATCAATGATAACCACATCCTTGAGTCCCTTAGAGGATTGAGGTGGTCTGTATGAATGCATTCTGTAAACTTTAGAGTTACTTAAAGTTGGAAGTTTTATTAATTAACATTACCATGTTTTCTATTTATGGGTAAGCCATAGCTCCTGCCAAGCCAGGAGGTACTGTATCTTGGGCTCTGGTATCCTTCTCATTTCTACTGTTTCTATCTCACCTGGGTCTTCACCAGCACCAGGCAGGTGAAGTCTGCAAACACAGCTCACTTTAGATTCAGCCAGAGTGTTTTTTCTTGCCAGATAAATCCCAGCATGTCCATACTGCACAGTTCTCTGGATCTTGGATGTACCAATTATGAATACACCAGAGTCACTGTGTAAAGACAAGGAAGCTGGCACCATTAATTACCTCCCTGTAACCCATAGTCTGCTGAACCCAAAGCCTGACGTATTGAAATGGGGGCTGCAGGTAGTTCTTTGGGCACGATTGGTGATCCCAGGGAAGAAGAGTCTCTCTTATGTTTAATCCCATTTGGCTATTCCCAGAGAGAAACAAGAGTTCTTCCACCTCCACACTTCTTTCACTTTGCTCCAATGAAAACATAAGCAATCCTTACTAATAAAGTGTCTTGAGTATGAATAGGACTTGCAAATTCAAGTTGAAGCACTGTAATACCTACCTTTCTTTGCTCTTAGACTAAAATAAAAAATATGTTTTAGGGTATTAGGGAGGACTAAATTGTTGTTCCTGCACTATTCAGTTATGAGACCTGGCTACATTCACACAGTGACTTAGTGATTGTGCTGCAAATATGGTAATGATGGATGCACAGGTTACCTTTAGAGGAAAATAGGTCTGGGTTTGCAACTCAAGCATGTGATTTTAGGCAAGCTAACTGACCCCTCCTAGAAGTTTCTCCTAATCTATAAAATGGGGATAATAACACATACATCACAGGATTGTTGCAAAGATTAAACAGCACACCATATGAGGTCATGGTGCCTTATCAAAACCCAATATTTAGTAAGCATGTAATAAATGATAGTTTTTATTAGAACTTCATATTTCAAATAAATGATCTTGGCTGAACATGGTCATAGCTCTTTGAAGTAGGGAGGGTATGGAATATGATTCATCTCATTTCCAAGGAAAAAATATAGATATGTAAAAATTCATTTAGCTTTACACTTTAGATTTGGGCCGTTAATTATATATAAATTTATTTCAATAAATTTGAAAAAACACACTAAAACTATACAAAGTCCTATAAAAAATAAAGTAAAACTAAAGCCAAAAAAATAAAATTAAAAATGCATTATGTTAATCATCTCAACAGTACTTTGATTTACTCATTGTGCAGATGATAAAACAATCTAAAAGTTGTGAAAAGACTTTCTCAAGATCACTTCACAAATAGCAAATCCAAGTCTGGAACTCAAGTCATCTGATTCTGTCACCAGGAGCTGGGCCCACCGTGAGTCTGGCTAAACTTGGTGACGAGGTAACCTTAGTCAATTTAGTGGGAATTGTTTCAAATGCCGTGTTAACAAATATATTTTCTCTTTGCTGTCTCTTATTCTTGTTCCTTTGACTTAAGAAAAAAAATTCAACTAGATAAAATACCTGGATTGTTAACCCATTAGTCAACATCATCTTGTCATCCAAGTTTGAATCTTGGGAATCACTATGATTTAGGTGTAAGTACATTGGATTGATTCTCAAAAATCATGGATTCTGCTTCTAGTTCTGCCTTTAGCTACCAATTGATCCTGGGGGAAAATCTTTTATGTTGGATGCTGTTTCTTTAGGTATAAAGTTAAGTCATGGGGGAAAACTCCTTAAGTCTTATGTATTATATAATCCATGGAAACAAGGATACAACTACAAGTCATTTCATGGCTTGGAATGAAAACAGAAGGTTGTGCTTCATTAATGAACATAGTTTGATGCTGTTTGAATGAGAATGCGATGGCACTGGGCTAATAAGAGTAATGGTGAAGACCATTTACTTAGAGCTTATGATGTGCCTTTTGCATGGCATGTGCTATCTTGGTTAATCTTCTGAATACCCTATTCATGGATAATAATATCTGATTTTATAGAAAGACAATCTAAATATTGGATATTCTAAATAATCTAACCAAGATTATACAAGTAATAAGTGGTATAGACAGAGTTAGAACACATATTTCATTGTCACCAAAGCTATATTGTCTCTCTAAATGGGATTTCTGGGGCCATGGACTTTTGCTTCATCCTGTCTTCAACCAAACAAAAAGAGAGAAAAAGTTAATCATAATCTTTCTTTTCTGAGACAAGAAAATTTGTTGGGCAGTGTCTATAAAAGAAGCTGTGAGTAACACATTGGAATCTCAATGGTTATAATGAAAACTATAGGAAGAGAGACATTGACTGAAGAGAGTGACCTAAAAGTTCAATAGAAGTCAAAAATTGTTTGAGAATCTATTGAAAAAGTGGGGATATTAAACTGGAGAAGAAACAACTAAGGAGAAATATGTCACTTCATACAAATATCTGTAGTGTTGCCATGGGGAAGATGAAGATCATATATTCAGTGTGATGTAAAAGCAGCACTAGGACCAAAGAGAAGTGATGCATCAGAATGGTTAAGAACACAGAATGAGACAGACCAGAGCTCAACACCAGCTCTGGCACTTATCAGATTATGACCATATGGAAACTTTCTCAAAATTTCCAACCCTAAATTTCCCCATATACAAAACAGGGGTACAAATATTTACCTCACAGTGTCATTATAGGAATTAAAGGACCAAATAAATGTGAAACATGGTACAGTGTCTGGTGTATAGTAAGAATTAATAAAATGTAGTTCCTCTTCCTGCAGTGTTTATGATTCATACCTCCAAGTCTTTTCCCCTATCTTCCTTCCTCATCTCTCTCCTACTTTTCCTCTTCTTCTGGTGAAAATCACATGTAATTTCCAATGTGAAATAACTACTGACTCACAAGCACAAAATTGTTAGAAATTCTGGTAAATAGCAGGGTTCAAATTTGGAATAGACTGCTTCAAGTGGTAGAGCTCCCCGTCATTAACACTAAGATTATCCAAACTCAGTCAGTTGAAACCCACGTGAAGAATGATGTAGATGAATCATACTTGAAAGAGAGTGTTGACCAAAAGAATCAACCAACATAGTTTAAAGTCTAAAACAATTATTGAGTTTTACTACATGCTCAATGGAACTTAAGTTACTGAGGTATAGTAAAGAAGAGTAGAAACTATTCCCAACACTAGAGAAGCTCAAGAACAAATGTCAGAGAGCGAATGCTAAGATTAAGCTCCGAGGATCTCGCTTGTGTGAACTCCTTCTCCTTTCTGAGAGTTAATGACAATTAGTAGAGATTGCTGTATCCTTCTCCTATAATTCCCTCTCCATCACATTTCCCCTTGCCGTAGGTGATTTTGGAGTACCCATGAGAAATTTTGCCTCAGAAGAGGTGAATAGTTTGAGTTTAATGGGATATTTTCATACTGTTCATAAACATTTAAGCTGGACTGTGCTGGATAGGAGTTTGCTAACTTGAAATGTATAAGAGGGAAATGACAAGGGAAAATGGTTAGATGGTATGGATGTATACAGGGCAGAAAGGCAAAGATGATGGGAGATAAAGGCTGGGAAGTTTAGTTAGAGCCACATTGTGAAGGGTCTTGATATCAGGAGAAGAAAATATATTGGAAAGGAATTTTTCAGCTAGGGAATGGCATGAGCACAACACAATATAGTGTAAAGGACATGGGTCAGAGAGATCTAGATTCATATCCTATCTCTGACCTCACTAAATGTGTAGTCTTGTAAAATGTGTTGAAGCTCACATCTCACGGGGAGGAAATTATCATACTTGTTGAAAGCATGGGTTCTTGAATCTGCCTGCTTGGATCTGAAGCTTAGCTTCATGATTTGCCAACTATGTGACCAGGAGAAGATTGCTTAACATCTCTGAGTCTCAGCTTCTTCATCTGTAAAATGGCATAAAGATCAAAACAAAACAAAACAAAAAACAGCCTGCAATTCATAGGGAGGGTTAAATGAGGCAAGGAATGTTAAATCTCTGGGCAAATGGGAGGCTTAGAGATACCAGTTTGATTTCTCCCCCTGTTAAAACTGATTCTTCTTTGGGGCAGAGGATTGGCTGGAAGGAGGCAAGACTGGAGATGGGAACACTTGTTAAGAGAGATGAAAGCCTAGATGAAGACCAGAGCTATGGGAATGTATAAAATGGAGAATGGATTTGAGATGTAGAATAATCAGGACTTGCATGTGGTTGCCTAGGCAGTTTGGGGAAGGAAAGGCCACTGAGAAGTGACTGAGGTTTTATCCTGAATTGCTGGAGTCAATAACATCTTAAAGATGATGTGCTTGGAAAAAGGTAGAGCCTTATCAAACTCTTTTAAATAAATGAAAGAAAAACTTTGGAAGGATAATGGTGTATCCCACATAATCCAAGGAAAACTTTAACAGCCATGCCAGAGGAATAAGGCAGTTCCAGGGCAGAAACAGTTGTTCATAGTCTCTTAGTTTAGTGCTTTGTTACAAATATGGCTCAGTTCCCCAGTCTCCAAGCCTCTCATGTCTTACTTGAAATTTTTAGAAGAGGTAGACTGATAGGCTGTTGGGCATACTATTATGTGTCTTCTTTGAGCCAGGTATTCAGTCCTATGAGATGTGGGAGGAATTCTCAGAGAAGAGAGAAGCATCTTCTAAGGGTGGTAATGTTAATTTTGAATAAACAAATGGTGCCACAGAAGGAGATAAATGGAAATAAAGAAACTTCCATTTCTAAAGTCTTACAAAACCATGAAAGTCTAGATTCAATACTTGATAGACTGCCTTGGCTGTTACCTTTGACACTTCCCTTATTTACAAAAATCCGTATTTGTTTGGTCTTGGTTTACTCAAGGCATTTTCTTCATGAGGACGTTTCAGCACTCCCAGATGAGAAGCTGCAATAACATGGCAGGTGGACATTAAATTGCTCTCATTGAGAGAATCAAGTAGATCTGCACCTCCAGCTCACATTGGTATGGGTTATATCTTGTGTACAAGAACAATCAACAGTATAATTGCTTGCAAACCAATGTGTGACCTGTCAACATAACCCAGACTTATGAAAGAGTCAGTGTAATTACCTATGTTTTTTGGCATTTCAAAAGTTAAAGTCACCAGGATGAAATAACATGGTTAGAATTCCGGTTAAGTTGTCCACCTTCTCATCGTTGGTTTCTAAGCAACCTGCTTAAACAAATGCCCTTGCCCTAAGGTTACGGGTTGACCTGGAAAACATATATATAAGAATTACAGAGGCAAGTATTTGCAAGCAGGACAAGAGGGTCACAACCATTCACTTCTTCTTGCAGTCCATTTCATAGGCTTTCTGAAATCTGAGATCAGATTGGCTGAGGCAGAACTTCATCACAAGCATAGCTGGGATGGGCAATGTTGCATAAGTGAACCTTGACCAATGCAACGGTGGAAGTACCTTGCAAAGAAGGTTCTGTGGTTTGTACTGAGCTCTTCACATAAGGCACTTGGAATCCTAAAAAAAATAACTGAGTGTTTTATCAGAAAAACAGAAACTTCAGTTCCAACACTGCCATTAATATGTTTTGGTGATTATTTGCATATTTCTGAACCTCAGTAGGCACATCTGTTAAATGGTAATAGTCATAAAGAACTTTCTCAGGGAGTTAATCTGAAGCATACACAAGATGATGCATGCTGAGGTGTTTTTGGAACCCTAAAATGCTGCATAAATGCTAAGTGTAATTATTGTTTGTGCTAGAAGCTGTAGCTAAAATGAATATACTGGTTTGCCAGGTAAGGCCCACACTTTCCCACTCTTGTGTCCAAGCACCCCACCACCATCACTGTCTCCACACATTCAAAGCCTTCAAATTCATATCTATTTCTCATTGTGATCAGCAGTGAGAACACTTGTATTGTATGAACACTTTGCTAGTGTTTTCTCACTTAATCCTCACAAAATACTAAATAATAGGCATTATCCCCATTATAAAGATAAAGAAACTGAGGCTCAGAGAGATTAAGTAACTTTTTCAAGATAGGCAGTAGATCTGGGAATCAAAGGTCTATTTAAGTCCTTATCAGAATTCCATACTTCTTTTTGTTCAAATACCACCCTTCCCACAAACTCCTCTTTGATATTACAAACCAAGATAAATTTTTTCTTCTTAGACCTTCTTAAAATTTTACCCTTATGGGCAATAATATTCATTCAAGTAATTTCTTAAATACCTTCTGTTGTCAGACCACTGTTTAAGAGCAGTGACTACAAAGATGATAAGAAATGCAACTCTGTATTACTTAGCACAGGCTGTGTTACACTGTGGTAACAAACACTCCTAAAATTCTCAATGGCTTACCACAATAAAGAAGTTTTTTTTCTTGTTCATGCTCCATATCCAGCCCCATGTGGGTAGATGTGGGGCTCTGCTCTGTATAGTACCTTAGATACTCAGGCTGGTTGGTTTCAAACTGTGATTTCAAGCTTTGCTGACACAGAGAATGAGGAAGAATGGGAAATCATACATACACTCTCCAATTCTTCACTGATTTAACCCAGATGTGACACATTATTTCTGCTATTTCATTGGCCAGGTAGTCACATGACACTCCCTATCTGCAACAAGACTGGAGAATTTAGGGGACCAAATGGAATGTGTTTTCCATATCCTTGCACCTAAGGATGCAATGGCATTTTAAAAAATATAACAGTCACAAGCTAGTGATTTTTGCCTTTTTTGTTCACTGACATATCCCAAGTACTTAGGACAGTGCCTGCTACACAGTCAACACTAGATAAATATTGCTAACTGAATTAATTCATGTAGAGACCCAACCGTAGTTATTTTTGTTATTTATCCATGTATTTTGTCCCTTTCTAGACAGTGAAAGTTTTGAGGTTACTGTCCTCATCTTCTACAACTTCATCTTCCCTGCCTTTCTCATCACAGCACCTAACATAACATTTTACATATTGAAGAAAATAAATCAATGTTTCTTGAGTAATTACATAATGCCTTTCTGAGCTTTGTGGGGTGGTTGTAATCCTTTCCATCTCTTCACAGTGTGCTTGGAAATTTATGCATTATGTATACAAAGATAATGAGTAATCGATACATGTTCACACTCTGCCTTGAAGTGGTTCAGAGATTTGCTAATCCAGCCTTGGAGATGAGGAGGATATGGCTGTTTCTCTTTCTTCCTTCCTTCCTCTATCCCTCCTTCTAGATATTTCGCACCCCCCCTCCCGCCATTGTCTTTCTCTTTTTCCTGTCTTTCCTTCTTTTCTTTCCCTTCCCTCCCTTCCTCTCTCTTTCTCCCTTCCCTCCTTCCCTCTCTTCCTTCTTCCCTTCCTTCCTTCCTTGCTTGCTTGTAAGACATTGGTAGGTTCCTGTTCTTTAGGTAAATAGTCTCAAATATTAGAAAAGTTCCTATTGGCTCATAACCGTTATCACAATCATGTCTCAGCCTTTCTAAAAAGTGAAGGATTGACAAGAAACCTATTTAACCCTTGCTGTCTGTGTGGTCACAGTGTGTAGGACATGATCAATGGATAATGTGGCTTGATGCCTCATTTGCATTTATCTGGAACATAAACTGACCCATCTTCCTTGGTGGCCAATCACTCTTAATCAACGTATAAGAATATCAAGAAAGAGCATATCACAGTGCTTAGGAGCAGAGGTTTTCATTAATGGCTTATTTTTGGTTTGTTTTTCAAGCAATACTTTTTCATTTTAAAAATATATAATGTTGTGTGGAGTCTAAAATGTCAATGGAATTTAGCAGTAAAACAAGTTACATTTGGATGTGGCTAAACGACCCTGGGCAAATCACTTATTATCCTTTGGTTTGTGGTAAATATTGTATTAAATAATACAGAGCTAATGCCGAGTATTTGAAAGGACTGTTTTGAAAATTAAATGAGATATCTATATAAAGAGTTCAGTACAGTACTTTCTCTGTAGGAAGCACAGGATAAATCATAGCAAAGAGAAATAAAAAGAAAGTGCTGACAGTAACTCTTCATGTGATCTTGATTGTCAAGGCTTCCTGTTCAGTTATGGCCAAGAAAGCCATTTTGCCCCTATTTGATTCTATTTCTGCCTCTGCTCCTTTTACAATGAGAGTCTAGTTATGTGTCTACTTTCAAAATCAGATCCAATTAACATCTACAAGGGATCTATGACATTAGTGTGTTCAGCGGCAAGTATCACAATCTTCTCATCACAAATAGTAGCTTAAACAAGTTAAGGGTTCATTTTTTTCTCATGCAAAAGAAATCCAGAGGTTGATAGTCACAGGCTCACAAAGTCCGCAGGGACCTGGACTCCTTTGAACTTTTGACTCTACCATCTTTAGGGTGTGTTCATAACTTAAAAATGACCACTAGAACTTCAACCATTACGTCTATGTTACAGGAAGGAAGAAGGGGAATGGCAAAGGGATAGGGTTCCTTTAAAAATAATATTGGAAGCACTTCCTAATACTGCCCACTTACGTCTCATTGACCACCCTTGGCTATATGGGAGGATAGAAAATGTAGGTTTAATTTAGCTCTTCACTGCTCTCCTCCTACCCCCAGATTAATTTGTTTACTATTAGTAAGAAAGAATGGAAGGGTGAATTTTGTGTAGGTCATAAGTAGTCTTTGCCACACGTGACTATTCTCCTTTCAGTCCTTTAAGTCCATGACTATTTATTGACCACCTCCTATGTGACAGGCACTGTGCTGGGCTGCAGAAATGACTGTGACAGACATTACCTGCCCTTATTAGGTGCCAAGAAGAGAGAATAGAGGATCCAGATTAGGCGTAGCAGGTTCAGGAGACAAGTGGTATGCAGCCGGTACGTAAATACCAGAAGCAAGTTGCCAATAGAGTCAGAAGCCAGTAGCTAAACTACTGTGGGAAGCCTGGTGTCACAGGAAAGAGTGCAGCATCAAATGGGCAATGAAGAGTGTCATACCAGATTTCATACACTCTGCCTAATCTTAAATTCCCTATCCTAAATCCCTAAGTGGTTTTCCAAAGGGTGAATTACAATACTAAATCTAATATTTTTTATTAACAACTGTGGTTTTGTGGTAGATTGAGTTATTGTTCCCAATTCTTTGTTCCTTCTCTGTAGTAGAATTATACATGCACAGCCTCTTCCAAGTGAATTTTCAATGCCTCTCACCAGAGTAGGGAGAATGTATTGCCTACTCCAGTGATGGGCTTGGCCATGTGACTTGATTTGGCCTATGGGATGTCAGGAGATACAATGTGAGTAGAGCCATTAGGTGTGTTTACGTAGTTTGCCTTATCCTCTTATGCTTCTGCCATCTGCCATAAGAAGAACATACCCTGGGTAGCTGTTGGTCACAGAATGAGGAAACATGTTGAGCAGATGTGAACATATGTATAGCCAAGAGCCAAGCACAGTCAATCAGAACAGAATCACAGCCAACCCAGAGAGCTGAGAAATAAACTTGTTGTAAGCCACTGAAATATGAGGTTGTTTATTATACAGGGTTACTACAACAATATACAACGCTCTTCCTTTTCTTTTTATATCTTACTAAATGCATGTTACAAGCATGCTATACTTATTTTAGAGATAAGAAACTGAGATTATTATAATTTATATGGTTTAACTGAAGGCACAGAAACAAATAATTTAGAAAAGTCAAAAATACATTGATATCTGTTGACCTATAGAATTTAGATCTTTCTAGTTTCCCAAGCTATGTCTCCTAGAAATTCTGTTCATGTTTTCTCATGGGGTTGTTATGATAATCACATAAAGGAATATACTGAAAATATCTTTGTATAGCATAGGAAACCTGCTCCAGTTTTCAGTCTGAGTCTCTGGTGTGTCTAATTCTATGCCTGGCCTTAGAAGTGAGGCTGTAACATAGGCCTGGCCAATCAGAACACTGGAAAACTCTGGTTAAAATGATTGCTTCAGAGTTGGGAATATAGCTGTAGCCAGATCGATCAAAAAGCTGAAACCACCCACAGAGCCAGTTCTTCTTTCTGAGATAGTGAGCACTAGGGCCCAGGTAAGACCAAGGCTGCCAATGACCATCTTTGCCGACATGTGAGGAAAATCTGCTTGAGAAGGAAGCTATCCAGAAGAAACCACAGCTTTGAGACTAGCCCCCAAAAAGACAGAAAATTTAAAAAAACCAAGTTGTGACGACTTTAGTTGAATCTCTTGATCTAGACACACCTGGAGTCAGACCTGCCCTGCTAGGGTAGATATCAGTATTGTAAATTTCCTATTCGTATAGGTTGCAGTTGAGAGAAGTCATACAGATAAATAAATGAAAGTATCATATAAGCACAGATTTACAATATACATTGTTCTTATTTGTAATCGATGGAAGAAAACTGGGAGGGGGACATATATATATACTATTAAGTGCATTAGAGGTATAGGGAGTCTAGGACTTTGCATTTGAGTTAAAGAAAGTGTCCTTGGGATCACAGATTTTAGCTACTATTTAATACCTCCTGCCTCTTAAAATTCTTGGTTACAAGCTTAATCAGGTTAATTAAGGGGTTGATATTGCTGGAGTCTGATTAATCAGAGATGCTTTGTAATTTTTCCCAAATTTTACTTACCTTCTGAAGGACAACAAAAGTTATTAGTGGCAAAGTTAACCTCTAGCGCACCATCTCCTCCCTACTACCCAAATAAAAAAAAAAAAAAAAACGTAACCACCCTTGTTTTAGAACTTATAAATATAAATTTTATTTTTGTCTATAGTATTTAAACTTTTCTGCAGTATGCAACCCAATGATCTTGTCTACTCTTGAGTAAACCACAGATGGCTCTGTGTGAGGAAAGCATAGTATATAACTGGTGACACATTTCCTATTCTTTGAATTTCACACATCATAGAGCTGGTTACAAAAGGATGGCTTGATGATTTGATGACCTCTCCTTTCTGATTTGGAACAACCTGCTTCCTCTCAGCTTCTGCCTCTCAGAGCCTGGTGTCCTCTATGAAACCTCTTTATCCAGCTGTCAAGTACTGCCAAGAAGTGGGGGCCATGGTAGAGAAAAGCAGGATGTGTTACTCACCAGAGAGAAGATACCAGCATCCAGCTAACATTATTTACTGGAATTGTTTTGGATTACTGAGAAAATTGGGCAGGAGTATTTCTCTACAACAAGAGAGAGCAGGAGTGCCTGGAAAAGAGCATGGAATCTGAGCAATGTGAGGGATAGTGGTAATTTCAAATATATTTTCACTTTCAAGTCACCATGAGAAAATGAAAAAAATGAGATGAGAAAGATGTGAAGTTTAATATCTTCGGTTTATAACCCAAAGCATATAGCTAGTAAATTGGGCAGCCAAGATTCAAACTTGGGTTTCTCTGACACCAGAACATACATACTTGATAGATGAGTCACGTACATATATCCATTAGTACTAACTACTATGCTTTTGGAATTAAAATAATTACTCAGAACCCTCTTTTTTTAAAAAAACAAAAGGCTTCTAGATATTCATGCTCAATTTTCATGTTCCTAATTGTATTCTCTAGGCTACACCTTTCTAATTACTTGCTAAATATCTTTGAAAATGCAGTTTATGTTGTCACTATTATGAAGAGGTAATGATGATGATGATGATGGTAACTCATACTTCCATCATGTATTTAATAAATAACTGCTTTGCACAAGTTTTGCTGTCTCTGGGTGCTTGGTATACAGAGGTGAACAAAATGGACAGAAACATCTGCCTGCCTGCAACATGCATTCTAGAAAGAGGACACAGACAATAACAAATAAGTAAATTATGGTATGTTAGGATAGAATAATTTTATGCCGAAAAAAATAAACACACAGCATGTTAGCATGGTGTTAGACAAATACTTCTATTTTTCCCTACTCCTAGAGCAAATGATAGGATTTTACTCGCTGCCCCTTGCGATTCAGGCTAATGAATTGTGTGTAGATATAAAGTGTGTAGCTTCCAGTCCAGAACATTCAAGTGCTAGAGTGTGAGTCCCCAGGGCTCCCTTCTTCATCTTGCACAGGAACAAGCAAAGTTGAGGTGATCACTTTTCTATCATCTTGGGTCCCTGAATGACTAGAGTCAACCTTGGTGGACAAGTAGTATGAGGGAGGACTACCTGTTCTTTTAATCCACTAATGCTTGAGAGGATTTTCATTACATTTTTTCATGAGCAAGAATGTCTTGATTGATGCATATTCTATTGCAGACACTATATAAAGCATATTATATACATTACAGAATTTGATCTCTACAACAATCCTGTGTGATATGCATTATTATTTTCATTTTATTGAAGTGTTAAGCATACCACACAGAATTTGGGTTATCTATTGCTATATAACAGACAACCCTAAAGCCGAGTGACTTAAAACAATTTATTATCATCTCTCGATATTCTCATATCTCATTGTCTCACAGGTAACTGGTAGCAGCTGGGAAGTTCTCCATTGTAGTCTCGCACGTTATTGCAGTCAGATGTTGACTGGGGATGCAGTCACCCAAAGGCTTGACTTAGCTGGGTAACCAAGGTGGCTCATGCACACGGCTAGAAATTGATGCTGTGTTGGGACTGGGAGACCAGCAGGGGTTTCAGCTGAAAATTCTACATGTGATTTCTGCATGTGACTTGGACTTTTCAAGTATGGCAACTGGGTTGTTTGGGTGAGCATTCCAAGAGGTATGGGCAGAAGCTTTAGGTTTTATTATAACCTATTCTTGGAGATGTAAGAACACCATTTCCCACCACATTCTATTAGTAAAGCAAGCTACTAAGGCCAGCTCAGGTTCAAGGGGAAGAGAATTAGATATAATTCTTGATGTGGTGCAATATGCCTGTACAAGGAGGGAAGTAATATATAGTGACCCTCTTTGGAGTCTTATGTGTTATATGCAATTTGTGAGATATAATCTTGTTCCTTGGTGATCTTAAAATATGTAAGAGCTTAAAATACCTAATTTAACTCATGAAAATAATCCACTGGTAAGGGTGGGAATTGAAGCTGGCCAGGGCATGGTGTTTGATATACTGTGTGTAGATCAAGATCGGCTATATTATGTGTGAAAGTAAACCAACCCAAAACCACAGAGACTTAAACACACGGATTTACTCCTTGTTCATGCTGCCTGTACAAAATTGGTCAGAGGGGAGTATGCTTATTGCAGTTGTCAGGCATTCAGACTGATAGAGATTCATCTCATTAGTCACTACATCTAGATGCATTTCCAGTATCAATGTAGCAGAAGAGGGATATACAGTACACTGCATTCTGGATCTCAAAGATTTCACCTGGGAGTGATAGGCAACATTTTTCTTACATCCCATTGGCCGAAGTCAGTCATATGGCCCTGTCTAAATTCCTGCCATGTGCCTAGAAGGAGTATCGGAATATTTTGAAGTAGTTCTAACACTTTTCTACCATGTCATCTGAATTCTTATACATTGGGACCAGAATGGATTTAGAGAAAATGGGGAAATTGGAAACTGTCTTTTTCTTCTGGGTGTCACAAGTCATCCAAGCTCATTACTTTTCAATGGCTGTTAACTTTGCTAAGTGTAGTAGGCCAAATAATTGCATTCATATTTGATATCTTATATAACTTGACAGTGTATAGAATGCTTTCACATACGTATATTTTCTGATTTTCTTTTTATTTCAGTTTAGGTAGTGGAGTTATTATTTGCTTTGGTTTGTCAGTCAAAAAGTAAAGGGTCAGAAAATAAAAGAATTGGCTCAAGTTTGCATTGCACAGTTCTTTGGTCCTCAAATGAGGCTCTTCCTTCTACATCAAGGCTTCTGTACCAGGGGTCTTAGTAAGTCTTCATGGTATTCCATGAAGCCTGTAAAACTGCAGCATTGTGTGTGTGTGTTCCTGGGTGGTTTAGAGTTACTAACCACTCCATGTTGTCAACATTCGATCGGTACGTGGACATTTGAGATTGGAATGCGTTGATTCATTTGGTTCCGAGAGATGGGATCTGCCTTAATTTCAGAAAAGGACTTTGTGGGGCTTCCTGGACGTGCTTGCTTACAGGTTTCACATTTGGCCTCCTTGCTGACTCATTTCTCCTGTCTCTTGCCCTGAGCTGTGAAAATTGAGGCTCACAGGAGGCAATAAACAAGAAATTTCATGTTTTTAATGCCATGTCCATCATTTCCGGTGTGACTCACATCTCAGTGGGTGGTAGAACTCCCTGATGGCCTGCAAACACGCAGGCCCTTGCCCACTGATTTCAGATCACTAGCTTGTTTCCATCAAGTAAGCCTCTTTCTTTTAAAATATTTATTCACACTTATCAGGGCCCTTTCAACTCAATTTTCAAAATGATGATTTGTATGTGTCTAAAACCATACATCATGGGGTCCAGGTCACTTTCATTCTACAGTTATTTACTGAATACCTACTTTATGCAATACAGCAATACAGGCATAAGGCATGGGCCATGTGAGTTTTGCATGCAAGCAAGTAATCTAAACATCATCATACGTAAATAAATATGGTACCGAGAAGTCAAGAAGGTGGGGTTTGAATCCTTCTTTTCTTACTAGCTCTGTGATCGAACATTTGTGAAGTTTGGTGACTTCAGCTATAAAGATGAGGAAAGCAAGAACTATTAGACAGTTATTGTGAAGATTTCATAAAATAACGCATGTAAAATATCATTTCAAATTAAGGGTAATGCAGGTAAAAATACACAGATGAGGGGAAGTACATGGCCTGTTCAGGGAATGAATTTTGAGTATAATAAAACAACTACAAGGAAATTGTATGGAAGAGTGAGAGTCGAGGGAGAAACTATGATCTTAAATCTCAGGCTTATCCATTTGGACTTTATCCTGAAGTCAAAGGAAAGCCAATACAAGGTTGAGGGAAGATGAGAAAGAGCATAATTTTTTTTAACATTTTAAATTTTGAAATAATTTAAGACTTGATAAGCATATGCGAAGAGTACAAAGTTTCCATGCCCTCCACCAAGCTTCCCCCACTGGTAACATTTTGCATAACTATAGTATAATATCAAAACCAGGAAACTGAGATTGGTACAATACTATTAAATAAACCACAAACCTTACTCAGGTCTCACTGTTTTTACATGCACTCTTTTTTTTTTTTGGTATATATTAGTATGCAATTTTATCACACACACTGATTGGTGTAACCACCACAAAAATCAGGATACAGAACTGTTCAATCACTAGAAAGAAACTGCATAAGGCCCTTGAGATCTAAGACACTTCAAGTATCAATATTTCCTTTGTTTTATGGCTGAGTAGTATTCCATTGTGTGGATGTGCCATAGTTTATTCATCCATTCACCCACGGAAAGGAAGAACATTTGTGTTGTTTCTAGTTTGGGATTATGACAAATAAAGCTATAATTAACATTAATTTACAGGTTTTTGTCTGGAGGTACTTTAATCTTATTTTAGTAAGATAATAGGGAAAAATGCTTTGACTATTGAAGAAGTAGGTCTTCAAGGATAAGAGAAACAATCCATGTGATTTTACACTAATTATTTCAATGATGGGGTTCTGAATTAGGGCAGCAATAGTGATAATAGAAAGGAGGGGTTTAGGACAAGGCCATTAAGAATTTAGAATAAACTAGTCCTAGAGATTCCTTAGAGATGAGTGGTAGTAGTTTGCATAGGGTGTAGACAATGGTAGTTCTAAAATTTCTGGTTGGGAGATTTGGTGCTGATGATGTCCTGAATTAAAAGATATTAGGACAGGTTTGTATAGATGGAGTAAGGAGTAAATTTTGGTACTATTGGATATGAGAGTAGGGGGCATCCTTGTGGAAATGTCTAGCAGGCATTTGGCGAATTGAATCTAGTGCTAATCTGTGAGATCAGTGTTGACAATATTATATATATATATATATATATATATATATATATATGAGTCATCTCCATGGAGGGGATGGATGCAGCCACGGTTGTAGAGAAGTTTACTGAAGAGAGGCAAACATCACAAGGGGAAGATATGGGATGTGATTTCAGCGTGACTCTTTCTAGCCCAGATTACAGCAAGACTCTAGATTTGATGTACTTCAACTGCCAATTTGTGTTCTGTGGAAGTGCACAACTTTCTCCAAGATTCCCACAAATTCCCAAGGGCATATTTTCTCAGGTCACCTCTGGCCCTATTGGTGTGTTTCCACATGACCTGTTTCTGTTTGACACTGTTTCGTTAGCTCAGTTCTTGCAGTCAACCCTTTTCTTGATCCCACCAACAATGTACCCCAAACAAAAGAAACAAAACAAACAAAAAACAACAATGGCAACAGCAAAACTTTTACAGAAAACACTCAGCATCCATTTCATCCATTTAATACATATTAATTCATCTCTTACTATAATGTCCAAGTAATTCTTTTAATGTTTGAGCAATAAAACCATTCTTCATGTAAGCAAATAGTAAGTGAACAAAATTTTACATTTTCCTCAGCACCTCAATTTTACAGTACTTTTCTCCAATTTGATATTTTTATCAGGTTATTGGAATTTTAGGGAGTGATATCATTTTAGGGTGCTGGGAATGATTTATATCAAATGGTGACTCATAATTAGCTAGATTTGTAACATTTAAGAAAGCCATCGAATTACTAGGAGTTTCACTTTCTTTGAAATATGTTTAATATCTAAATCATTTGCACTCAAAGATACTTTGATAGGATTTTTGATGGGGAAGAGTTGGAGAATCAGAAATGCCCCAAAATGTTAGTGTTTTTTACCAGAAGTAGTAGTAATGTTTTCATTCCTTCATTAATTCATTCCAGAGTTACTTACTGCATATCTATTACATTCTAAAATGCAAAAATGGTCATGTAACTTTCCTGCTTAAAACACTTTTATGACTTTCCATATACCTCAGGATAAAGCAAAACACTTTCATCACGACTTGTAGGATCATTCCTGTTCTGGCCCATGTTGACCAAACCAGTCATGCTTTGGGACCAGCTCACCATGCCATCTTTTTCCATACCACTCCTTCCTGGAGTACTCCTCCCTCTCTCTTTACCTTATCCACCAAGACACTGCTTCATCTTCCGTGCATCCATGAAGCATTCTTCCAAGGGGCTGTGTTCCTGTATTAATCTTTATTTTTCTCTAATATAACATTCATCATTCTTTACTCCACTTTCTTGTTTAGTGGTAGTGTCTACCCTTTGGATAATAAAGTCTTTGAGTACAGAGTCCATACACACCATTCTTGTTCTTCATCATATCTCTAGTACTTAGAACAATGCTTGTAGGACAAGAATTCATAGCTCATTTTTAGGAGGTATGGGAAATGTAGAAATAAAGAGACATAGAGCACTTCTTCAAGACATTTATAGTCTACTGAATAACTTTTTAAAAAGGGAAGTTTTTACTTATTTATTCAATTCTTAGCAGAGTCTCAACTTGAACTTTTGGCTTCCCTTAGAAAGATTTGGGTGTCCTCTTGATGGATTTATGTGGCCACTAGGTCACTAGGAGACTTGCTATTTAACACTCCAAACCTCACAACCAAAATTAACTCTAGGTACAAGGGAGATGGGTGGAATGCCTGTGGTAGAGTCCAGCAACGACAGAGCCCAGATTTATGGGGTGGTGTTTACAATGAAGAGGCACAACCTATTTTTATTTGATCTGAACCAACCGAAAAGAAAATTGGAATTATAATTAAAGCAGGGGGAAATGGTAACTTAAGCATTGATTTTCCCATAAATGCGCCACCCCTCAGAACAGTGGCTGGTCTCTGTGTTCTATATCATGCTGAGTAACTTTAGATGAATGAAACCTTTCTTTCGATAAGTCGACTTACCCCGGAGTGTATAAATTTCAGCTTGTATGCTCTGATGACTCATCTTTATAGCTGAGATGTCTCTCAGGGTTTGGATTAAAGGAAGAGACCCTTAGAAAAATCAGGAAGAGGCATCCTATTGGGACTGGCGGTTTGCTATTAGAGGCTCTTCATAGATCTGCCTCTGATAAGCATTCAGTCCCATCACTATTTTAGATTTCTCCAATCTCTTATGGAGATTAAACACAAAGGAATTACCATTTATGTGTAAAAGTAAAATTTACATCACCTATAATCCTTTCATAAATAGATATATCAACCTCCACATTAATACAAAAGTGCCATCTGAAGGCAGAAGGCCATTATATTTGCTTCCTGTCAGATATAAAGCTGTGGTTGCAAGTCATGCCTGATTTTAATAAGGTTTGATAATATGCTATCAGCTGGTGGGAGCTATAGATTGAACTCTTATAGATTTTTGGCTTAAGCTTCCAAATAATCAATCATGTCAAGATACGAAAATCATTTCATTCCCTTCAATTGAAAAGAAGATGTGATTTAAAATGTCAGCCCTTGGATATATGAGCAGGATTCCTGTAATCAATCATGCAAAATAAACCATCTTATTTAGTAGCTCTTTGGAAGAAGGGAAGCTTTGGGGGAAAAAAATAAAACAAACTTTTTTTTTTTTTGCATAATGTGGATGAAGCTCATGCATCATATGCATATAAATAACAAAGACAAACCTAAACCTGGGTTTTTTCATTTGCTTCTTCTTTCAGCTCCAACCTTAGCAAGGAATTGAAAGGATTTGGAAGACCTCAAACCACAGGGCATGGGAGGACAACACTGTCTAATGTGTCTAGCTATTGGAATTAGGAACTGGATTCAGCTCACTTGACTTGTTTTAGAACCACCTACTGGATTCAGTTCAGCTCCATCACTGCCTGGCTAAGTCACATAGGACAAATCTCTAAACTCGAGTCTCAGTTTCTCTATCTGTTACCAGGTGAATTCTACCAGTTCATACTCATGTAGGGAAACATGCTAGAGAATGGATGTGAGTGCTTTGCTGATGGAAACTCTATGAAGTTCTCTATGAACCTAAGTGGTTATCATCATGTCTAGAGCAAAGAATGTTAAAAGGTACCAGCTTTACTTTTTCTCAAACCATAAGGAAGCAGAGTAATCGCCTTGGAGTAGGTCCAGCCAGACTGAATTCACACTCAGAGCAGAGGAACTTGCCTAAGTAATTGCCCTTACTCTCAATAAGTGAAACATAACTATAGATTTTTGCTAACTTGCTGTGTGACTTTAGGCAAGTCACTTAACCTCTCTGAACTGCAGTTTCCACCTATGTAAAATAAAGAGTTTAGATTATATGATCTCTGCTGTTTTTCTCTAGCTCTAAAAATTGGTGTTTTTTGAGATTTGACATTAACCCCAGTAGAAATGCAGTCCAGAACTTAAACACATTCCTTCTACACATAATACAAATTCGTGACTTGAGCCAAATCTCTTTAGCTTCCATAAAATTTGGAAAAGTGCAATCAGATTTTGGCAATAAGTTTATTATGAGAATAATGACAAGAAACAGTATATGTAGAGTGCTTTTTTGTAAACAAAATTATTTTATTTATGTTAGGGTTAACAAAATTTACTTGCATCACCATAGCCTCTTCCAAATATAACCTTTTGTGGTTCTTGTTTAAATAGCCCTAACCAAGTATAGTGGGATAGAAATCCTTAGGGGACCTATTTTAATAATTCATTGTGAGCACAAATAATTATTTTGTCAACTGTTATGTATTTCTGGATGCTTTTAATGTGCTTTGGAATACTTGAAAATAGTAAATTATCTTGAGCTGTTTAATATTTACACAATTGATTTCTCTATTTATGAAAATAAAAGGGTTTTCTTAAATTAAGGGAAAATTTAGCACAGTCCTTTTCTGACTGCTCTCGGCAAGAAAATTCATGGATCCTGGATACAAAAAAGGTTGATAAAAGGTAACGTCATTTCTTAGAAGCCAAAAGTAGCATGTGAAGGTGCAAACTAAGACAGCCAGTGTAGAAAATGTGTTTGACATTTGCTGAAACATCCAGAATATTATATACACATATATATTATGTGTATATATAATAGTTTACCTTCCCATCTTCAGCAAATCAACCTTGAAGCTCTCGTTTCTCCTAACTCACCCTGTATGAGCGGAGGAGTACGTGTGTGTTTTGCATATTTTCTGTTTCATTTTGACTGGTTGCCAAAAGTTACTCATATTTTATGAGGCACGGAGAGTGGTATGATAAGAGTTTCTTGCTCCATCATTTCTCCTTACCTGAGAGAGATGGGTTTCTCTTTTGCTTCTTGTTCATTAATGATGCACGAAGCCAAGACTTTTAACTCTCTCTCTAGTTTTTTTTCCTTCTCTGTTTCTTAGGAGTTTCTCACATTACTTGACATGCATGATTATATGATAAAGACTCACCAGGGCCGTTTTATCTTGCTGGTGTGCTTCCTAAGCAATCTTAGCTCAGCAACTGGTTGGAAGAGCAGTCATTTTTGCAGAATGATCATTTTATCTTAAAAAAAAAAAAGCGAAAAATTAGTATGCCCTGAACATCCACTAATCCTGACAATGTTGTTATTCTCTCTCACTTCCAGAATGTGGATTCCAACTTTGAACCTTTCTCCATTCTGCCAAATTAATAGAAAATACTCTAGTGGTTCAGTGAGTCTGTGATTGAAGCAAGATGGGGCTGATGACCCTGCTCCAACATTTCCCCCGTATTTGGAGTTAGAATCAGTAGATTTTAAACCTAAAATCAGCCTTAAGTAACTCATGGTGTGATGTCAACTTGCTATTCACTCTTTCCTTCCTGAAACACTTGCTTCACTTGACTTCCAGTCCATCATAACGCTTGTCTTTTCTGCCAGGTGGTCCTTCTCAGACTCCTTTGCTTGCTTCTCTTCATCTCTGACATCTCTTATCACTGGAAATCACCAGCTGTCAGTCTTTGAAATTCTCCTTTCCCTCCTTTTACTCTCCTGGTGATCTCTTCCAGTCCCATGGCTTTAAAAGCCATCTATACTCGGAAGACTGCTCACATTGCTATATCCAGTCCGGGACTCTCTCCTAAATTCAAGACTCATGTATCCACATACGTATTTGACATCTCCACTTACACATCTAAACGACATTTCAAGATTGACCAATCCAAAACCAAACTCTGACCCCCTCACACTGTTTCCCATCCATATGAATCGCAAATCTATCTTTTCAATTGTTCAGTGTATATCCCTTGGAACTAGTCTTGATTCTTTCTCTTATAGTTCACATTCAATCCATTACCCCTGGCTTTCAATCATCAAAAAAGATAGGAACCAGCCCCACTGGTGGCATAGTGGTTAAATTCGCTCTCCACTTCGGTGGCCCGGGGTTTGCAGGTCCAGATCCTGGGCGCGGACATATGCACCGCTTGTCAAGCCATGCTGAGGAAGGTGTCCCACATATAAAGTAGAGGAAGATGGGCACGGATGTTAGACCAGGGCCAATCTTCCTCAGCAAAAAGAGGAGGATTGGCAACAGACGTTAGCTCAGGGCTAGTCTTCCTCACCAAAAAAAAAAAAAAAAAGACTCCACATTTCCCTATGTCTATTTTGAACTTAACAGGTGTCATCCTAGGAGACACACATCATGGCTCTCCTCTGTTCAAAGCCTCCCCAACATATTTGACGCTCATTTGAAGTAAAAGCCAAAGCTTTTCCATGACTTACAGGGTCCTACACAACGGTCCCCTCCCCACTACCTCTCTGAGATTATCTCCTAGTACTCTTCCTCTGCCTCACTCTTCTCCAGCCACACTGGCCTCCTTATTCCTTGAAAGTGCCAGACACAGTCTCTCCTCAGGGCTTTGCTGTTTCTGCTCCCTCTGCCTAGAATGCTTTCCCTGGACATTCACTTGGCCTGGTCTCCTATCTCCTTTAGGTCTTTGTGCCAAGGTCACCTTATCAATGAGGTCTTCCCTGACCATTGTATTTACAACTGCACCAAGTCCAGCATTTCCTAACCCCCCTCGAGTGCTAGATCCAGCTCTCCAAAGAGTTGGTCCCCACTCCAAAGGGTAACTCCATGGGAGCAGGGACTGTTGTCTGTTTTATTTGGGCTGTGTCCTCAGTGCCCAGAACTGTACCCAACAGAAGATAGTTACTCCTTCAGTATTGGCTGAATTAAGGAGAATGAAAGCTAGACAAGCTGTGGTCCCTCTTTTCTCCTACCATTCCTTCTCAACTGTCTGTGATCATTCCAATTCCTCTGAAACTTCTTTTACATCCTAAAATGCATATTTTTATCCTCAACTCCTTTACCTGCACCACTTTATACCTCTCAGCTCCTCTTTGAATTGGAAATGTTTTCAGCCACAGTAAAATGAATCACAACAGTGGCTTAAGCAAATAGAGATTTATTTTTCTCACCTAAAGATCCGTTTGAAAAAGAATGCTTGCTAGCACTGATTCTATAACTCAGTCATATAAGGGCTCTGAGAGGATTGGCTTCATGATTCAGTTGGCCCTTGCCTCATGCTCACAAGATAGTTGCAGCAGCTCCAAACTTACACAACAGCTTTCAGAGGCATGGAGCAGCCTTCTACACAAGGCAGACAGGTTCTTTATATGTACCTTCCTCTAAAGAGCAGGTCCTTTTCAGAATGCCATCATCCTCAGGGTAGACTTACCTTGGTGTCTCCTAGGCCCAACCTCTCTGAACAACAACAAAAAAAAAAATGAGGGGAGGGAGAATGACTTTTTGGAAGGCAAGGGATAGTGTCAGCCTCATCCGTTTCCCCTTACTAACTCCTGTTCCTTCTTAGGTCTTAATTCAGATATCATCTCACACTGGAGGTCTTTGCTGATCAACCTCTTCCAATCACAAGTCTGGGCGAAATACTCTTCTTTTTGGGTTCCAGAAGTGTCTGAAGTTTTGCCACAACAGCACTTCCATGCTGCACTATCAGTCAGTGTTCCTTGTATGCCTCTCCCACTCCAACACCAAGCCCTTCCCCCATACACACACGCAGACACACTCACTAACACATTATAAGCCCCTGGTCAGAGAAGCTGGCATAAGAAAGGATTGAGACCTCGGGACAGAGGCCACATTTTTGTCACTCACATTTGAATGGCATCTAACACCTCTCTGTAGAATGAATGAGTACCTATATGAATGCATTTTTAAGAACAGAGGGGCTTTCTCTTAGTGGCCTTTAAAATCAATTTTGCATTAAGTCAATGTCCCCAGGATTGTTTCAATGTTTTTCTTATGTATCAATAGCCTAAGCCGATGTTTAAACTTTTACTATCCCCAAACTTTCTCTTCTCTTTTTTTAAGGACTTGAAGTCTCATCAGTTAAATAATTTAATGTATGTTACTAAATTCTTAGGTATCATTTGATCATTGCTTGGCACAATTAGGGAAACAAAGTGTGACATAGGCACAACTCTCAAGATGTAGGTAGAAAAGATGAGTATCATTTGTTCTCAAGTTATCACAACAGACATTATAGCCCCATCGTGAATGTGCCAAGACTTTCCCTTGGACTAAGGGTAGGCAGGGGTGAGGATATTACCTCTGCCTGTGTTCAAGGACATGGCAATACCTGTAATGGGGAAAGACACAACATGGTTACGCATAACCCAGAATGATTTTTGCTGGAGCAGAGAGAGGGCACTTTAGAGTGGGTTAAGGGTGCAGGCCCTGGCAACACCCACCAGAGCTCAACTTTCTTCTCTGTTTTACAAACCATGTGATACTGGCCTCATTAGTTAATCAACCCAAGACTCAGTTTCTTCATCTGTGAAATGGGGATCACACTCAATACCTCCACAGGGACTGTCGTGAGCTTCAAATTAGATCCTTTGTGCAAAGTGATGAGTCCACTGTTTGGCACACAGTCTGTTCTCAATAAGTCCTAAAATTTATTATTGCCATCATTATAAACAAGGTGCTATTCAATCATAAATACAGAGTAGTTGACTCTACAAAATTATGTGTTAAAGTCATTATAACAAGTGACTTTGAATTGACATTTGCTTTTATTAATGGTTAGGAACAGTGTTCTATTTCTCCTACTTCTAGACCCAGCTATCCAAAGAGCTGGTCCCCACTACAAAGGGCAAAATCAACACAATTTTCTAATTGGTCCCACTTTCTCTCATTCCTTATGATGTTGTTATTTCACTTGCCTTGCCTCTTCCCGGAGACATACACCATTTTATTTCAGCCTCTCCTTTCTAGTAGCCGTAACATTGATGTGAGCTTTCAGGAACTTTAAATCAGAGTACCTTCAGGTACAGAGGGTGTCTTTGAGTTCAATTGGCACGATCCCTTCATTGCATAGATGAGTACATGAACCCTGCTGTGACTGGTTTGATATCGCAGTGCCGTTTAGTGGGCGAGAGTTGAAACACAGGTCATTGGAATCCATCTTTACTCCATATCTTATGTTGCCTCAGACTGAATTATTCATGGGAGCAGGGAGTAGAAATGAGGAGATAGTGCTTTTTATAAGAGTATTGCAAGACCAGGTCAATTTTAGGTATTTCTGACACATGAGTGGTAAAGACAATATTGGGTGGGGGATGTGTTCTTGTCGTCAACTATTCTGCTTTGCACTTAAGACAGGGTCTGTGCCTTAGCCATCTATTGAGGATGAGCTTATCTTCTAAGAGGAAATAAATAATAAACAATACAGGTAATAAATTTGTCTATTTTATAGTAGGCTAGGAGGTCATAAATATTATAAAAAGAAAGAAAAAATAGAGCAGGGTAAGGGGTGGGGAGGTCACAAGACAGCATTAAATAAGGTGATCATCACAGGCCAAGGGAAGCCCAGGGGGTCTAGTTATGGTCTCTGGTCTCACGAAACTCTCATTTAAACATCTTATTTAGCACTTTTTTTCTGGACAGTGTATTCCTCAAAAATGTGTTTGAATGTGTGTGATTATACATGAATGCATGTGAATGTATCTATATACGAATGTATATCTATATGAATATATAACTCATGGCTAGAAGAAGGACCATAAAGATAATCCATTTAATCCCCCAGCCAGCATTTGAACCTCTTCCATGGCAGCATTATGAGCTCAGATCAAATAATAGGTGAGAACAATTAGAAAGTTCATGAGTCAATGATTTGTTTACATATCTCTTATGAAGGTTAATTACTTGTTAGCTAAAGCATGGGCCTCTGTTTTAGTTAGAGAAGCCAACGCAGGGAAGGATTGGCTGAGAACCTGGAATCTTTCTGTCATAAGAAAACTGTCAAGAAACTAAACATAATGGTTAAAATTCTAACCTTTTACATGTTGCCATGAAAGACTTGAATAAAGGCAAAATCTTGTTGAAAATCCTCGTCTCTGTCTCTCACCCTATCTCACACACAACAAACAGTTAATCAGATCCTTAACCAGCACTGAGTTTTTTCCACCACCACCCCCTGCTATATTTAATAGTTCCTCATTTCCACCACTAGGCTAGAGGGGTCTTGAGAACTGCCACATAAAGCACAGGAGGTCTAGCTGAATTTGAATTTCTGACAGATGACTGTTTTCAGTATAAGTGTGCCCCAATATGGCATGCAGCATATTTATACTAAAAGCCATTTTTTGTTTATCTGAAATTCAAATTTAACCGGACATCTTATATTTTTATTTATGAAATCTGGCAATCCTGGGGGTCTTAAGTTCCCCAGGGAGAATTTTGATGAGATACATTTTTTTCCCCTTCGTTGTGCTCTAAACTGTACGATCATGTAACCCTGAGAGGTAGCGTTATTTGATTGCCCATTTTTCAATCATTAATGTATGCATTCATTCATGCAATATTATTTTTGCATGCCTACTGTGTGTCAGGCAAAATGCTACATAAAAAGATAAATATATCTGAATCTTGCTCTCATTTAACTTACAGCCTAGAAGTAAATAACTACCTGGTGTTAGGAAAAAACCCCAAAGTGTAATAGTGCTATGTGGACAGAGCACACATCACTAACGAGTGAATTTGTCAATACACAGTGTAAGCGGATAATCACCATGCTAACACCCGCTGCGTAAATGAGGGAGGGGAAGTCTTTTAAAACAGTGGTTTCCAAATACTGATGCTACACTAGTGCTGGACATGGTACATGACATGTTTGAGTGCTTTAAGGCTGTCAAACACCATACTGGACTTAGCATTTCATTTAAAACTCAAAGCAGCACTAAGAGATAAATTCAATTATCATTTCCATGTTACTAAGAAGGGAGGTAGGACTTAGAAAGTTAAATAAATTGCTCAAATCTATACAAAAAGGATGTGAGAAAACTGGGATTCCAACAGAGGTCTGACTATTCAGAACAGATGCTCGTAACCCCTGTTCTCTGTTACTTGAGAATGCCTTAGGAAGCCTGCTAAATACTATAGATCCCAGAGTTTCTGAATCAGTAGTCTGGGATAAGGTTTGGAGAATTTATTTAATTATTATTATTTTGTGTGTGTGTGATGAAGACCCGCTCTGAGCTCACATCCGTTGTCAATCCTCCTATTTTTTTGGTGAGGAATACTGGCCCTGGGCTAACATCCATGCCTGTCTTCCTCTACTTTATGTGGGACACCGCCACAGCACGGCTTGACAAGCGTCTGTCCATGCCCGGGATTCGAACCTGCAAACCCTGGGCCACCGTGTGCGAACTTAACTGCTACACCACCGGGCTGGCCCCTGGAGAATTTATTTTTAACAAGCTCCCTAGGTGAATGTGATAGCAGCAAGGTTTGGGTGCCGCTAATTTAGACTATCATAACCTAAATTAGTCAGAACAACTGAGAGCACTATTGTGTAACCCTACCGCTGACAACTGTGTGTTCTTAAGACTTCAGCTCTAGGAGTTTCCCATTAGGAGGTGGCCGGAGGCAGGAGAGAGGAGCTACATAGTGAGTGTTTCCAGCACATATGCAGCCTAGTTCTTTTCCCAGACCCAATTTTTCCCAGTTTGTGAAACCATTCCTCAGATGATCTGGCTCCAGAGTCCCTTCCTCTGGATTATGCATCTCTATGATTTTGCCCATTTAGTCAGGTTATTGACAACTTAGCATTAAGCATATATTCTTTCCCAGGCATGGCTGTTCCACAGATTGGAAGGGAACTAGTTTAAAATACCTGGGCTTGGCCTGGTACATCCTTACCTTTGTCAGATAAAGAGGCTCTGGCTTGAGGAAGGGGCCCAGAGAGGAGACCCATGTGGCAGATACTGACACAGATTTCCCAAGTAAGTGAGAATCAAATGCAGAACTGGGCATCGGTGATGGCGGGGTCTCCACAGTGAGGTAGTGGGAGTTCCAACAGTTTGATGAAAAATAACAGAAGCGAATATTATTTGCTTTCTTTCCTTTCATTGTTTTCTTCTTTTTCTCTTTCCTATTCCTCCCTCCCTCCCCTTCTTTCCTTTCCATATTTCTTCCTTCATCAAGGAAATATTTGCTTATTTAACTTATTTTTTACTGAACTATACTTATATAGAGAAAAGCGCACAAATCCGGAGTGTATATTTTGATGAATTTTCACAAAGACAACACACTCATGTAACCACGACCCAGATTAGGAAGGAGAATACTATCAGCATATTAAAATTCCACACAAATCCCCAGGTCTGAAACTATCCTCTCCTCTAAAGTTAACCATTATCTTGATTCATATCACCAGAAATTGGTCTTATCTGTTTTTGAAATTTAACTGAAGAGAACAATACTTTGTGTACTGTTTACATGTGCCATATTTTGACCATTATTATGCTTGTGGAATTTATCCAAATTGGTATAGCAGTAACTTGTTCTTTTTCATTCCTGAAAACTATTTCATTCTGTGGATATATCAAAATTTATTAATTCTACTGTTTATGGACATTCAGCTTATTTCCAATCTGAGGCTATTACTAATAGTATTAGTGATAGTGCTAATACTACTAGTGATAGTACTAGTGATAGTGGTAATACTACCAGTGATGGTACTAATAGTACTAGTGATTGTGCTAAAAGTACTAGTGATAGTGCTAATACTACTGGTGATAGTACTAATAGTACTAGTGATAGTGCTAATACTACTAGTGATGGTACTACTAATACCATAGTGCTAATAGCTGTTACCAACAGTACTGCAATGAGCATTCTTGGGGAAACCTTCCTGCATATAGCCTCTGGGTGTATAACCATGAAAGGAATTGTGAGGTCACAGAATGAGTATGTTCACTTATAGAAGATACAGCCAAGCAGTTTACCAAGGTGGTTGGGCTAATTTACAGCCCACCAGCAGGAACTGAGAGTTGCATATGCCTCAGACCTTTTTTTTTGGTAGATATCCAATTAATCCCCCTGACACCATTTACTGAAAAGACTCTCTTTTATATACTGAACTTCTATTTCACGGTTTCCTTAGATGAAGTGACAACACATATTCAACCCATTGATCTGATTCTGTCTTGAGTCCTGGTAACAGAAATAAAATGTTTATTGAGTATGCACTTTGATCTAAGTCCTGTACTGCACGTGTGACAGAAACCATCTTTTCTACGCTAGCCTATATTCTAGTTGGGGTAAGAGATAATAATTAAGTGAATCATCAAATAAATAAGGTAATTTTTTATATGATGAGTAGGAAATGAGAAGAAAAGAAATGGGAAAAAGATCAATGTGGAAGAGAATCGAAGGAGGGCCAGTATGGTAGATGAGGTGGAGGAAGGACTCTGAGAAGGTAACAGTTAAACAGAGACCTGAATGAACATGCCAGCACTTCAAGGAAATACTTTTTCTGATATAAGAAAAACCAACTGCACAGGAGCTGAGGCAGCACCTGGCTTGGCTCACTGTGGGAGCCGTCAGCAGGTTAGGTTGGCACAGAAGTGTGAATGAGGCAGAATGGGGCATAACAAAGGATCAAGAGCCAAGCACAGAATCACCTAGGTCCATGCCCATGGTAAAGGGTTCAATGGTAAAAGGGAGCAATGGAAAGACATTGGAGATTTTTAATGGGCAAAATGTCACAATCTGCTTTACATGGCTGTATAGAAAATGCACTGGGCATGAAGAGGTGCCTCAGAGCTAAAGGAGTGGGGATTCTCCTGCAGTGGTCCCTAAGATGTAGAGACAGAGCAGAGGGACCAAGGATGACTCTCTCAGCCTCAATTTGCTCAACTGAGAGTTTTGTTTTCAATTTAGAGAAGAACTTTACTTTTTCCTTGTCTGTAAAGGATCTAAGCGTTTGCAATCTTTTCTAACCAATCTGGTGTGTCATTTCATATGATCCTGTCCTCTTACCTACTTGTTCCCTATGCTTGATTCCTGGCTGTTCAATCAACTTACAGGCTCTGTGAGAGAAAGAACAACTCGTCTCTGCATTCTTCAGACTGGAAGGCAGGAGAAGTCCTGAGGGGAAAAAAATAGTAGAAATATTGATTTTGATTTTGGCATTTGAAAGCCATGAAATCTCTGGAACATTCAGATGATGCCTTTGGGAGGGGAGGGACTTCTGGATTTCATATGTCCGGAGGTTGTCAGAGTATTTTTTAGTGTGGCTGAGAGAACTAGGACTCAGTGTTAAAAAACAGAGCTCTTCGGGGTTGGCATTTTGTCCCTGCCATTTGCTCTATGTGACCTTGGGTCACATCTCTCTCAGCATCAGTTTTCTCATCTACTAAATGGGGAATGGTTCTTCCCTTGGTGCCTGCTTCTCTGGGTTGAATTGAGGATGGAAGGAGCTATTCCATGTGTAAATCATGGAGTGCTTTTCAGTTGAAGGGAATTGTTAATGTTCAGGATTCTTTGATCCACTTTCATCCTCCTGCCCACTTACCTCTGTCATTACCATCAGGGCTGTCACTTTGTGCTAATGCATGGTGGGGAGCTAAGGGTTTACTTAATTCCCTGGGGAATGGCAATTAAACAGCATTAAAGGCTTTCTTTTAAACAAGATGCTTCAGTGCCAGCCATCCTTGGATGTGAGACTGTTAGGACAAGAGACTTGTGTCAGAGACCACTAGATGGCACCAGAATTCCTTTCCGTCTCTCCCTCCTCCCCATCACCACCTCTCCATCTCCCATCCATTCTGCTTTTGCTTCTATGCAGGCTCCACTGGGGTTGTGATGAATTTGTTTGCTGGGAAAATCGCTTCTCCCTCAGGAATCTGTGGGACAGAAAATGCCTGGTGGCCTCAGCTATTGTGGAACTTTCTCTTTCCTTGATCTTGCATTGATTTACTTCCCTATAGCTTCCCAACTCACCTAAAACTTCACTCTTCCTAAAATTTAGAAGAAAAAGTGAGGACAGTGGTTTATGGGAGTTTTCATATCTCTGGAAACCCTATTCCTGGGGCCAAATCACACACCACTTCTGTTTGTATACACGATGCGTGATGCATGCTAAGCTGTTCCTAATGAAGACATTATTCCATCCCTAAGCACCAGGAGAGAGTTCTCCCATATTGTCACTGCTTCTCTTCCAGGTGGCCAGAGAACACTTTCTAGGATTTTCTCCCTGTGGGATTTGTAGTCATTAGTTAGGCCAGGTGACTCTCCTCCGAACAGCAAATTCATTCTTCAAGCAGTTCAATCCAGCCAGCTTTCCCTCCCACTAGTAACACAGGGTGTCTTTTGCTCTCTTTCATTCAAAGACCGGGAGATCACAGCACTTCACAGATGGCAGGGCGAGGGAGCTTTTAATATCCTCTAGTCCAGTGACTCTCAAACTTAGCATCAGAGTCACTGGAAGGCTATTAAAACACATATTATAGCACTCCATCCCAGAGTTTCTGGTGCAGTAAATCTGGAGTGGAACTCGAGAATCTGCGTTTTTTGCAGGTTTCCTGCTGATGCACATGTTATCGTTCTGGGGACCACGCTCTGAGAACCATTGGTCTAGTCCAGTCATACTGTTTCACAGGTTTGGAAACAGTTTCAATGAAGTGAAATGATTACTCAAGGTCACAAAGCAAATCGAAATTAGCCAGGACTAAGAATTCAGGAGTCTTTTAAGCAAAAGCTTTAAAAATCGTCATTCAAATTGGAGCTGGTTAGAAATTTCCCGTTCTACTCTTTACGGAGAAGGGATTTGCTGAGCAAATTTAAAGAGGAAGTCAGATTTTAGGGGAAATGTTTAATCTGTATTTAATCACTTAAAATAGAGTTCTATTATTTTTGAGTTTAAATAAAAGCATGAACTAAGATGAACCTATTTCTAAGTAAAGGGACTGACCTTTTCGTGTTGCCATGACAGTGAAATTCTTTCTAATGGCTGTTGAACTTTGGCAGAATTCCAGGGAAAGTTGCTCCACTGATTGATTCTCTTCCAACTTTTCATCCCAACATTTACTCTTCTCTACTTCCATCCCAAACCAGGATTTCTTCCTTGCAGTAACTTGAACATGTTGCATTTGTTAAGATAGGTAAATGGAAATGGATTAATTTAAGGTCCATTTAAAAAGGTTTATTTTAATAAATTTTTCCAAAAGTGTGGTTCTCCTAGCACTTGTGGTAGGTGGTATGATTTTAGGTATGCATGTGTGTATAGGTATGTATAGTTATATTAATATGTATGTATAGTTTAGGTATGTAAAGTTATATTAATAATAATATTTATTGTTATGCATTTATTTATACTGATACCTTCTATTTGTGGTAATAATATAAAGTTTGATTTTAAATGCGCTGTTTGAAAAATGGGAGTCAATTTAAATAAAAAGTATCAATTGAATAATAGGAGATAGGGTACACAAATGTAGCCAAATTCATTCACATGATATTTGAATGAGGAAACCTTGGTAAATACCATGACAATGACTGAAATAATTCAATCCTACAACTAGAACAAGTATACTTCATGTTTGGAGATGTTCAAAGGAGGCTGAGTAATCTTGTGAGGAGATGATGGGGGTGTCCCTATGGATTAGATGATTTCTAAGTCTCCGCCAGTCCTCTAAGTCTTGATTTTCCTCACCATTCCATTGATCTGTCAAATCATGTCAATCTCTGTGATTTTGGATATGTTATTCCATTTTGGGGATGAGGGGCTATCTTCTATAGGTACAAATCTACCCTCTACTCAAAGTTCAGTCCACATTGCACGAAACCTTCCCCAAGATTCTCATTTCTTCTTGCCCTCATTCTGTTCTGTAGTCTTTTGGTTTCTGTGCTCTGTAACGTTCATAGTCAAATGGATTCAGCCAACATTTATTGAATACCTACCATGTATGTGGTACTGGCCTTTGAGAGTTGATGTTGCCATTAGATGGGTTCACACGCTAGACAGGAGGGCAGACAAGCAAACCATTGGCACTGTTATGGGCTGAATTGTATGCCCCCAAAATTCATATGTTTAAGGCTTAACCCCCAGTACCCCAGAATGTGACTTGAGATAGGACCTTTAAGAGGTCCAATGAGGTCATATAGGGTGCGCTCTAACCCAGTAAGACTAGTGTCCTTATAAGAAGAGGAGATTAGGACACAGATAAAACAGAGATCAAGGGGCAACAATGTGAGGACACAGAGAGAAGGTGGCCATCTACAAGCCAAGGAGAGAGGCCTCAGAAGAAACCAAACTTGCCAACACCTTGATCTTGGACTTCCAGTCTCCAGAGCTCTGCGGAAATAAATTTCCATTGTTTAAGCCACTCAGTTTGTGGTATTTTGTTATGGCAACCCCAGCAAACTAATACAGTGAAGTATGAATGTTCATCAAGGCAAGCGGGTGGAAGATGTCTTCAGAGAGAAAGAGTGTCTGAGGGATTCTCTCAAGGGTGAAGATGGGTTTTTTAGGTGCACACTGGGAAGAGCATTCTTGCATAAGAAATATGCAAAAACAAGTTGTTTATGCATCTGTCAGCTGTTAGTCCACATCAGTGCACAATTAGGTGCAGAAGGTTGTTCATTGAAGCATTGTTTATAAAGGAAACATTAGAGAAATGACAAGTCTATCAATGGGAAAAGATGAAAGAGAATTTAAACATCTATAGAAAATTATTTGGAAAAATCTCAGGATACATTTTCTGTCTACTCTTAAGGAAATGGTGCCCTACATTCTATAGAGAAAAGTACTATCATTCTGCCAAGTGAGTTTGGGCATTTAAAATAAAACAAAAAATATATGCAAATAATATTTACTGGGCATTTATAGTGTAAAAATCACTCTGATGATTGAAGTGATGCTTTGAAGAAGAAATAAGGGAATAATTGCAATAGAAAGTGGTGTGATGAAGAAAGGCGGTACTATAGCTAATTGGCTGAAACTCAGTGAGGTGATGGCCCATTTTTCTCCTATTTATTACGGGATCTCTTGTGCCCGGTATAGTCTTTAGAACCTGGAAGATTATAAATAAATAGTTTTTGAATGAATGGATGTTAGATACCTGAAGTATGAAATACGGAGTCCTGTGCTTCTCTTCTGGTTTGGGTATAATTTTTTGTAGGGTGGTAAGTAGGTTAATTGATATTAGATTGTCATCTGCATGATAAAGATATTTGAGCAGAAACATAACAGTCAAGATAGTATAATGTTAAAGCAATAAATGTGTAATGGTTGAAAGCTTAGCTAGAACTGGGTCCTAAATCTGGCTTCTCCAGGACCTACTCAACCTCTGAGATCTATTCTCTCATCTGCAAAATGAGGTCAATCTGGTGGGTTTTTTAACTATATTTTTTCCTGATTATAAAAATAAACACCCTTACTCTTCATGATTTTAAAAAGACAAGGGATATATAAAGAAGGGAATAAAACAACCCTTTTTCTCACCCATCAAGTAATAAGCACTCATAAAATTTTTGATGTATTTTCTTTCAACCTTTTCTCATATGTATTTGCATATATTACAAATCTGGTGTCATTCCACATTTCCAAATTTGTACACTGTTATGTCACCTCATATTATATAGAGACTGTTTTCTTATGCCATTAAATATTCCTTGTAAATACCATTTAAATGGCTCTATAACATTCCAGAGTTTGTATTTATCACAATTTATTTAATCATTTTCCTAATTCTGGACTTTTGGTTTGCTTCCAGTTTTCAGCATTAAGGCTTATATTGCAATGAAGCTGTTGGCACATAGAGTCATGGGAGAGAATTTGTAAGTCAATAGTATCAACTAATTTTAAGCCTCCTGATACATAGTTGCTAAAATGTTTTAAATAAATGTTGTGCTACTTATACTCCCACTGTATTTATTAGCTTTTGCTAGGTTATGCTGCAGTAAAAACATCAACATTTCAGTGGACTCAACAACTGATTTCTTGCTCACAGTATCCACCATCTGTGAATCAGTTTCGGCTCTTGTCCATGTGTCTCCTTCATTCTGGAATCCAGGCTGAAGCAGCAGCTCTATCTGGGATGTGCTGGGACATCTGGGAAAAGAGCAATGGTACAATCACATGATGCCTCTTAATGTTGCTGTTCAGATAAAGTTCATACCACTTCTTTCATGCCATTGGCTGAAGCAAGTCACATGGTCAAGTCCAATATAATAAGGTGAGAAAGATACTCCTACATCAGAGAAGTGCACAGCCAGGGAACTGGTAGAGAATGGCAGCAAATATTTAGAACAAATAATATAATATACTAAGCCTGCAATAATTCTCATTTTCCCATAGCTTTGCCAATACTAAGTATGACAATTTTTAAATATTTGCAAATTTGATAGGAGAAGATAGTAACATATTTTATTTAATTTCATGCATTTTATTTACTTGTGAGACTCAGAATTTTTTTTTTTTTTTGTGAGGAAGACTAGCCCTGAGCTAACATCTGTTGCCAAACCTCCTCTTTTTGCTGAGGAAGATTGGCCCTGGGCTAACATCTGTGCCCATCTTCCTCCACTTATATGTTGGATGCCTGCCACAGCATGGCCTGATAAGCAGTGTGTAGGCCCACGCCAGGGTTCCAAACCTGCGAACCCTGGGCCACTGAAGCAGAGCACACAAACTTAATCACTATGCCACCAGGCTGGCCCTGAGATTCAGAATATTTTATGGTTTGTATCATTCAGGTTTGGTTTATTCAGGGTCCTTGCCCTTTTTTTCTATCATATTGTGTCTTTTGGAATGAAGTATTTTTTTTTTTTTTAGTAAGAATGTCAAGACCTTATCCATCAAGTTAGTGTGTTTTTTTTTTCTGACTTCACCTTAAATTTGATTATATTATTTGTAATAAATGGCATATTAAAATTCACATGTAGTCAAATTTATCATTTTTCTTTGTAATTTATTCCATGGCTTTCTGCTTAGAAAGTGCTTCCTTTTCCTAAAATGAGACTTATTTGCACCTATTCTTTTTTCATAATGTTTTCCTTTAACCCTTTAATCCATCTGAGATTATTTTGCAGTTAGAGTATGGGATAAGGATAAAACTAGACCTTGCAATAGTGAACCAGCATGTAAGTTATACTTTTCTGTACCTATCATTTTCTTGTTCATCTTCTTAACTGGGAACAGAAGGACACAGCAGAAAGCATACTGAATGGGGGGAGGGGGTTAATTTACTTGAATTCTAGAAATAGCTTTGAGATTAAATTGTTCCATGACTTTAAGAAGTTCAAATAACTTTTTTAGTTCTCTATCACTTCATCCGTAAAATGAAAACAATAGATCTCATAGAGCCCATTTATCCTCAAATCTCTTTGGCTCCTGTCTAGGTCTGGTGTATTCCTATTACACTCCTATCACTGCTCAATCTTCTGGTCATGGAACACTGACTGAGGCAATGGGCCACTTTTTCTTTCTGACTTAAAATGGCCAAAGAATTCTTCTTCTCATAGTAACCTAAGAAGTTGCTGAATCAGCACGCCACCAAAACTTGCCCATAATGCTCTAAGTCAGAGCTGTGGATTCCTAATTCAAATATCTGTTCTTAGGCAATTCTGTATATTCTATTCAGAATTTGCCTTCCTATCATGCACTCTAAGATCTATTCTGAACTTACTAACATCCAGTGTTCTAATCCAACTGCCTTTGATCCCGTACTAATTTTTATATATATTTTAAAGATTTACTCAGATCATTGAGAGGTCAAGAGATGCATATAGTTACACGTATTTTCTATATTTGCAGCCAAGTTGCCAATGGATTTTGCTATAACAGATAGCATAAGTGTTCTCACTTATAAGTTTTATATTATAAGTTATATTATGTATAATATATATTATAAATTAGTTTTATATTATAAATATAAATTATATATATTATAACCAATATTATAATTTTGGTTCAAATTAAAAAGAGTACAAAAGTTAAGAGTCACAGTCTATCAGAGTTGGGAAGAACCTCACATTTTCTATCCCAACCCAATCTATTCACAGAACAGTCTTTCTGTGTAGCTCAGAAATGTCAACCAGCTCTCATGGCTTTCATAATACAAGACAACAACTGAAAGGCAACCAGGTTCTTGAATCAACCAAGTACTAATGGATGGGACGTTTAACATTTCCTATGGTAAAAGGCTTCACTGGCATTGAGAGAGTACTTCTAGCCCACTCTTTAGTATCTGAGGTCTGAAGTCATAGCTGCTAGAATATCAAGCAATATTTCAGCTTTGTGCCATTCTGCACTTAGCAATACTACAATTCTTTAGCCTGTTTCTTCTATATTTATAGCCTATATTTTAGTGACAAGGAAATCCACAATAGTCTCCCTTTCTTCTAGTAGCAGATATGTACAATCTATTTGATTGTGGGCAAAACCCAAAAAACCAACAAAAAAATAACTACTAACCCCTTGGCACTAGATATTGCTGTCCAATTAAGTCCATATCCCTTCGTGATTATGACCGACTTGATGTGTCTAGAGATTACATAGAAAAAGTGGGAAAAGGTCTTCATAGGGAAAAATATTTGAGGGTTAAAAGCTTATTTATCAAATTTATACCAATAATATTTCCTCTATATTTCACTCCTCCCATCCTCTGACACAAAAAGTGCACAATCTTAGTGTTGGGTTGAGAGGAGATACAGGAAGTTGTTGTAATGTCAGTATTTACACATTTTTGTTGTCTATCTTTCATTTCGAGTCAGATTCAGATGTAGACTTTACATTATTCCTATGACTATGGGCTATGCACTCCAAGCTGTGTGTTAATAAAGATCCTGTTACCAGTGGGCTCTGTCATATTGTAAATTACCTTAGAACTGAATGTATTCCCAATTATTCTATGTGTATGGCAGACTAGAACAAGCTATTCCAACACTTTTAGTTGATAGCTTAAAAACAAAACAAAACAAAACAACTAGCCAAAGATTTTGCAGGTTGGTAGCGATAGAGTAGAAACCAGCACCCAGATCTGCAGACTTTAAAACGCAGTGAATCCCTTCTCCTACAAAGTTATCATAAATACTTTCATTCAGATCAAGGCCTGGAGGCATGAGCATTTAGTTGGCCAAGAGGAGGAATGAAACATTTACTTTTTGTTTTCAATTGCTATAGCAAAAGGATATTGATATAGTTGAGATGGAGTATTAAAATCAAAATTATGTAAGGAATAAAAAGGCAGCATAAATTAGAAATATTTGCTTCCATTGTGGTTTAAAAGAGTTAGCATTATGCCAGCCTCATATAACATTCTGGGGGTGGGTTTATGGATGGATTGGACAATATATCAAAAAGAGCACTAAAGACCAATGAGTTAGATATGGCAAAAGGCCACTACAGAGTAAGTGAATGGTCATCAACAGAAGCTGTTCTCAGGAAATATTGTTTTTCCAGATACATCGTAAGGTAGGACATGTACAATTAGAGAGTGTTCAATGTATAAGGATCCATTGTTGTGCTCTGTTTCAGTCCTTTCATTAGTTTAGAAGTTTAAGGTTATGTCATCTACCCAACATTATAGAGTGAGCTAAAGGAATAGCAGATGAATTAGTTATCTATTGTTGTATAACAAATCACCCTAAAACATAATGGCTTACGACAAAAGTAAACCCTTAATATCTATCACCGTTTCTATACATGAGAAATCTTGGAGAATTAGCTGGATATTCTGTCTCAGAATGTCTTATGAAGTTGCAGTCAAGATGATAACCGGAACTACAGTCATCTCAAGTCTTGACAGGGGCTGAAGGGTCATCTTCCAAGGTGGCTCACTCGTATGGCCAACAAGCTGGTAATGGCCATTGGCAGGAGGCATTGGTTTATCCCACATAGTCCTCTCCATAGGCTGCTTGAATGTCCCCTTAATATGGTAGCTGCCTTTCCCCAGAGTGAGCTATCCAAAGGAGATCAAGGCAAAAACCCCAAAGTCTTTTAAGACCTCATCTCAGATGTCACACACCATGATTTCTGTAATATCCTGTTAGTTACAAGGTCAGCCCTATTCAGTGTGTGAGGGGGACTACACAAGTTCATGAATATCAGAAGGTGAGGGACATTGGAAGTTGAAGAGCTTAAAAGAGTATGTACCCAGAATATAGTAATAGTAATAAACTATTTAGTAGTGTATTAATATTAATAATAATAGTAATTAATATTACCATATTAATATTTTATAGCATATCATCGTTCTAAAGATTCATAATTTTAGTTTTTTCTGTTGTTAATTATAGTCTAATTTTTGTAGGTTAAAGAAAGGAGGTACAAAAGATTGGTAAGGAAGTGAGAAGCTGGATTCCTTAATGGTGGTCTTTATAACCAACCTAAGTTGTAAATCTTTCCTTAAAAAATTCAGGAAAAAATGAGTGAGATAGCCATGTTTTATTTATATTTGGACATGAATAAAGAATGGATAAGCAAAATATACAAATAACTATAACATGCTATAGAATAACAAGAAGGGTCACATGAAAAGTTCTGAAAAAATTCTATTAGAGTTTGGGGGTTTTGGAAACTGTGGAATAAACAGAGACTTTGAGTAGGAAAGTCACTGTAGCAAATAATTATTTATAGATAATTAGATTTTTAAAAAGAGTAGAAAAGAGGGAACAGAGTGAGTTAAAATATAGTGATGAGAAATCAGAGTATTCTTGTGACAGAGAGAAAAATATTGTTTCATTTGGCTGGAACATTGGATGGAGACAAGGAGTACAAAGTTTATTCTCTGGGTAATGTGGAAACATTGCAAGTGAAAAATGGCCTGATTCAAGAAAAATTCATCAGACATTTTTTACAAGTCGAACTAAAAGAGTAAGAAAATGGACACAGGGAGATCAGTTAGGAGGCAATTGTACAAGCTACATTCAGAAAGGAAGGAGAGCTACTTGAGATTCAATGAGAATCTAAAAAAAAGATGAGTCAGAGAATGAAAATAGCTCATTTTAAAGATAGAATTTACAGCATGGGGCACTTGAATGAGTGTGGGTGCTGAGGAAAGAGCGTTAACCAAACACTTTCTCCTGGAGCTAAATGGATTGAATTTAGTTTACATGGTCTCTGTTTTCTTTATTCATTCATTCAAAACCATTTTGTTAGTGACTGCATTATTTTAGTTGCTATGAAAATTCTGTGAAGGTGAAAATGAAGAAGACTCAATATATGCTCTATTTCTGTTCCCCTTAGGATAAAATATGCTCAAAAAAGTTGTTTATACTTGTCTTTGATTCCTCTTCTCCTATTTGCTCTTAAACTTACTGCAGTGTGGTCTTTGCTTCCATGATTTTATTAAAGCTGTTTGTGTCAAGTCAGCAATGACTTCCTCCATGTTACTAAAGCCAACGATCAGTTCTCAGCCTACAGATTCTTTCATAGGTGTTTACTCAGTTTATCTCTTTTGCTCCTTGTCACTTGTCATCTGGCTTCCTGTATCCCTCTGCTGATTTTCCTCCTGTTTCACTAGCTACTACTGAATAATTTCTTTTGCTGATTTCTCTTCTTTTCTTAGTGGTTAGAGTGTCTGAGGGCTCAGTCTTAGACCTTCTTTTCTTTATCAACACCATTTCTTGGTGATCTCATGTAGTCACCTGGATTAAAATACTGTCTTCCTGCCGAAGACATCCAAATTTATATTTTTATTTTAGACTTTTCCCCTGACCTCCGAACCATGTGTCTATCCATCTGCCTACTCACTATGTCCATGTAGATGCAGAATTGACATTTCAAACCAACAAATCCAATACTGAACTAATCTTTCCCCCAAATCTGTTACTTCCACAGGCTTTCTTATCTAAGTTGGTGGGATCTCCTTCCTTGGATTGATCCTTGGCTCCCCTTATTGTCTTATACTACATTCAATCAATATATCACAAATCCCATTGGCTCTATCATCACAATATGTCCAAAATCCATTCTACTATTCTAGCCTGAGTCACCAGCATCTCTCACCTGGATTACTGCCCTAGTCTGCTGTAATTGCCCTCCATTGCCACTCCCAACCAATCTAATTTCTCTACAATGCACGAATAATTATTTTAAAATGTAAGTCATAATGTTTCACTTCATTGTTTACAAGGCTGCATTGGTTCCACACTTCACTTACTGTAAAAACCAAAGTCATATAATCACCTACAAAGCCCTATTCCATCTTTCCACCACCAACACCACATTATTGCTCAAGGTAACATTTTATCATGTCCTACTACTTTTATCCTTGCTCATTTTTTCTCTAGGCTATCTGGCCTTTCAGCTGTTCAGCAACACACCAGGCACAGTTATAACTTAGGGTCTTTGTACTTGTTCTCTTTGCCTAGAATTATCTTTCCACTGATACTAGCAAGGGTAATTCTCTTAGCTCCTCACATCCAATGAGATGTCACCTCCTTAAAGATACCTACCCTGCTGCTTTTATTTAAAACAGCCAACTGTCTCCTCCACTGAAGCACTCTTTTGTACATTTACCTTCCTCTCCTTGTCCTTTATTTCCCAGGTTATATAACCTTATGGCATAATATACGTATTTTCATTCATTATGTTTATTGTCTGTCTCTTCACATTAGAATGTAACCTTCATGAGGGCAGGGATCTCTGTCTTTTTGTTCCTGTAGGAATATCTGGCACAAAGTAGACACTCGATAAATGAATTCACAACCCAGTGGGGAGACAGATACATAAATATAGCATGTATACTATGGCCAAGTACTGCTGTAGCAAGGAGGGAAGAGATCTACTCCATTCTTGGGTGAAAAATCTCCTTCAGAAAGAGGCTCATCTGAGTGAGTTGTGAAAGTATCAATTTTGAGACCTCAATTGTTAAATTTTAATAAGGATAGCAAATCTCTGCTCTTCGTATCCTATAATGGAGTTTCTAGTGAAGAATAGAGGAAATGTTGATGATTTTTCACTATCCTATAAAGTATACAACTTGAAGTCCAAATAATCCCACTTGAATTAAACCTTCATTAAATATCCTGTACATAAAGATATTTCCCATACCCACCTGCCAAATCCGACCAATTCATCAAGGCTCAGGTCAAATGTAATCTCCTCCAAGAAGCCCTACTTGCCTCTCACTAATCAGAAATAAGCACTCCCTCGTACAGTTATTGGCTGGAATCCAATTGTCCCTTCTAAATTGAAAATTCATTGTGAGTTCCCTACAGTTCATCGAAAAAGTCCCTTCATGTAGTTGTAGGTAAGAGGTTACACTGAATTATTCCTTAGAACCTTTTCAGACCTAATAATATATTAGGATGTCTCAATCCAGTTTCATCGATACATCTAATTTTGGTGGACTGACATAGGGCATACAGAAATTGAACCTATGAATTTGATTTTATGGGCCCCTTCAACTAAGGAGAAGAAAGAGTAAAATCACTCAATACCTCTTACATTCCAGGAAATGTACTGGGGTTTTTTACATGTGTTATCTCATGTAATATTCAAAATAGCACCATTGAGCAGGTATAATTGTCCTTTTTCATTTTGCAAATGAGAAAACTGAGTCTCATAAATGTTAAATGACATCTTGAAGGTCACACATCCTGTAACTGACAGAGCTAGAATTCTAACCCAGTTGTGTATTACTCCACTAAATCACGATGCACGTGGCAAAGGAAATGAACAAACGAGAAGTGATGGCAAACTCAAAATGTTGAGAAAACAATAGGCTGCAATAAAATAGAGATGATGAGTGTCACATGGGGGCATAGTTTGTGGAACTAATTCCACAGTGCTGTAAACAATTGGTTCTGGGAAGAGTTCACACTAAAGCTTACAAGACAAGGAGCTATTCTTGATTCCATCTTGAGTAAAACACTGATGTCGTCAGAGGCATTAAAAGAGGTTGCAATGCTAAGGCACGATGATGGTTATATAATTAAGTTTGACATCTTCGCTGGAGATCATATCAGGTACTGCTGGCTCGATGGATTTTACAAAAAAAAAAAAAAATAGGATGAGTTAGAAACTGCCTGAAGGGAAAGTAATAAAATTAAAACCCATAGAATCCAAAGGAAATCAGTTTAAGAATAAATTATGAGAATTCCACAAAGTTTTGTTAGCTACAGAACAACCAAAAACTAGGTGGTAAGAGGGTGGTAATGGATCCAGGCTGGCTGGATGCAGGAAGAGAAATTGATTCAGGTCAAAGAATTCTGTTTTAAACAATATAAGACTAGTCTACGTAATTCCAACTGTGAGAAACCTATCTAAAGGACAGTAAAATAGGAAAAGAGAAATAGTAAAGAAAATAAAAAATATTGTCTTGTAGATATCTAAAATAAAGCCCTATACCTTATCAAAACTTTATACAGCCCTACATATCCTACAGTTACATAATATGAGAAGTGAGATGAAACTTTGTAGACAAAGTGCTGGTGGCAGAACACTAGCACTTTACCAAACATTTCTTCTTCTTGAGCACACATTTCCCAGCATTCCTTGCATTATTTGTGTCCATATCACTGAGTACTAGCCAGTGGAACATGAACAGAATTGATGTGTGCTACTCTAGGCTGAGCCCATAAAACTTTCCTAAGGGTGAGCCTCCATGCTCTTTCCCATTCTCTTTCATGAAAATAAGGAGGATATCTTTGGAAGGCATGATTGACAAGGATGGAAGCACAACATGGAAAGATACTGCATCTCTGAGTTGATGTTTTAGTTCATTTGAGTAAGAAGGAAATTTCTATAATGTTTGATCCATCATATATTTTTGGTTTGTATGTTAGTCATTACCTTAAATAGTATAAAAATTATCTAATCCAACCTCATCAACAGACAAATGAAGAAGCAAAGACCCAGAAAAGTTAAGAGTAGGGTTAACAAAAGGGACAGGGCTTTTTAAATACTTCTATATGTGAGGCTAAGAGGCTATAGGAAGAATTGGGACATGGGGGCAGAAAACCATGCTTGTCTGAAATGAGTTAATTGGTAGATATGTTATTTGTTCAAGGAAAACACCCTAAACCTCACTATGAAATATAACTTTAGGGTATTGAAGGTTGTGGTTTCAGTCTGACTTCCAAAGTTAGAAGGAATCAGTGGAAATCACAAGTTAATGCAAAAATTGCCTTTATGTGACAAACCCTCCATAAGAATAACATAGTGTCCTCACAAAACTCAATGTTTTGGAAGGTCTCCAACCAAATTCCAGTTAATACATGCTCATTTAAACATTAAGCATATTTAATGAGTATTTTCTTTGGAAATTTAGTCAGAGATGGTCATTAAGACAAAATTATCAATATGTTTTTAAACTGATAGAAAAAGTAGAAATAACAAATTCAAATAAAATACTAGAATAGTTATCAAATGAACGTAAGGCTACGATTTAAGTGAGATAGATCTTGCTTGATTAACTTGCTTAACATCGAAAAACTCTTTTAAATCTGTTTCATCTTTTTATTCATGAAATGGGAGTTTTAAGTGTTGGTTTCTAGTTTGTGTTGAAGGCAAAATAAATGGGCAATAAATTGGCTATATCAAAACACTGTAAAGAGTACAATGAGGGATCCTACCTAAGGAGGGATCCTACCTAAGCTCTATTATTAGTGAATAGATATTTATCATAGGGGAAAAAAATCTGCTTCAGTCTTACAAATACCAAACTTGGGCATCCTTGCTGGGGAAGGACTTAGATTCTTTGAATGACTTTGATATTGAAAGTTCAAGGCACAACAAAAAGACAGAAAGGAGACCAGTCAAAGGTTCTATTCCCTCTACATTTCCTCATAAATGAGATGGAATGAATACTCAGATATTTTCTAAACAGCATCACCCCTCTGACCAAAAGTAGGAGTCTCTTTTCTATGAATCTATCTGATCCTTTTTCTTTGATATTTGGGTGTGGACAACAAAGGGGAGCCAATTTCCTTGTGGCTAAGTCTCTGCAGACTTTTCAAAAGGGGGAGACATGCTCTGATCTCTTTTACTGTCCTCTCCCAATAAGAATTTCAACTAAAGGTGACATCAAATCATGGCCTTCTTTGCTCATATAGGATACCAGGGGAAAGTTTAAAAAACAAATAGTACCATCTCCAAACAAAAAGTCTTAAGTACAAGACTCATCAGGTTTTACATTTTTATTTTCTTTCCTCAATGTCATCTGTTTTCTTGGACAAAGTTTAAATACAATGAAGTCCAGGCAATAATAGTCACCTAGATAATAGTCAGGATGCCAATGCCACCTGCTTCCAGTGGGAAAGGAAACAATGGGATATGGTGATATCCTAGCATGTCAGGTAAATTTAGGGTATTCATCAGAGTGTCTTAAAGAGAAGCATAGCACTGCGACTTGCTATCATCTCTACCTTCCAACTATTCATTAATAAATAGGAGTCAGATGAGTAGAAAACATACTGGTATTATCTACCCTGGGAGGTAGACATTAGGAGAAGATCTCATCCACTTAGTATGAAACTGATTAGTTCTGATAAAGCCAGAGAAATGTTTAACAGGTCTGAGGGACTCAACAATGCAATAGCAGATGAGATTATGAATTGGTGAGAAGATGTGCTGTCTGGTTGAAATTATGATTTTAATGACTCATTACCTGAGGATGGCTGATGAATTAGTTGAAAGCATTTTATGAAAGAGATGGACGAATCATGGCAGGAAGTATAATAAAGACTTTCAGAGATTGGTGTTCCCTGACAGTTGGCAAAGTGAGTTTTATAAAAAGAGAGAACTGTATTTAGCTGCTACATAAGTCACTCTCATATATTATGTTTTCAGGTTAATAACACTGAAGAGGATAAATAGAAATAGTTTTCGAAAAATGATGTGACAATTTCAGGATACCTAGGACATTTCAGATTTTAAGAATTTTGTCACAAATAACAAAGAAATAAAAGGAATGATGGACAAGTTGATAAGCTAAAATATATCTAAGGGTTATCATTATAGAGAACGGGCTGGAAACCATGTCAAGGAAGAGACAGAGGAAGAACATGGCTATATTTTTCCATAAGAGAAAATATAAGGGCAGCAAGTAGCCATATTCAAATGTTGTGGGACTTCGTTTGAGAAAAAGAGGAAGACTTGGCTGGAAAATGCTTAAACCTGTATTATATGTTGGGTAATGAGCTATAGGCTTTAACTGGATTATCCCTTTCCATCTTCAGAATGTCCGTTGGGAAAAATGTTATTTGTCCTTGTTTTGTAGACGAAGATACAAGATTCAGAGATATAAGTAAATAACTAATGAGTGAAACCATGGATCAATCTTTCCCTTTATATGCCTGAAGATCCCCAAGGCCCTTTACAAAATTCGTCAATTTCATCTTTCTTTAGAAAAATATAAAATTTCCAAATTACAACTATTAAGTGAGTTATAACAAGATCAGTGTGCACCATTCTCACAAAGATAAATTTCCTACATTGCAATAAATAGAATATGTGATGCTTGAAAGTTTCCTAAAGATATCTGTTGAAAAATTGTACCAGCTTGCTCTTCTAAAATTTTATCTTAAACATATTTCCTCTCTCCCTCCTTCTCTCTCTCTCTTAAGTTTATGGTGTGAAAGACACTTCACAAATGGTCAATAAATTCCAATGAAATATTACTGCTTTACTAAAGAGCATTCAGCCTTGAGCATCTCCTAAAGAAACACACACATAACCCTTGTTATAAACCAATGTCATCAATTTCACAAATATATGAGTCATCTTAAAAATTCCAAAACGTTTTGACTCCAGAGCTCTGTCCCTGGAAATCCATCCTAAGGCAATAGTGCTAAACATAGATAAAGCATTATGGAGCCAACCCCATAAAGAATGTAACATTGATTTATTTGTGACACATTCTTTTGAAATATCAGGTACCCATTAAAATATTTACAATGATTTTGTAATAAAATGAAAAAAACATGTACGTGAAATGGATGTTAAGCCAATAAATTAGAGAAAAATTAGTATATATAGCATGACTAAAGTCACTTAAAACATGTTTAAAAGAATTGGATGGAAATTATTAAAATATGGCCAACAGCCAAGATTTTGAGTCACGCAATAATGCAGGAGGTTTTCTCTCTTCTTCATAATCTTGTGTACTTTTCCAAACATTTACTTATTATATTTATAATGCATAAATCCCCAGATAACTTTTAAATTAATTAACTAATTTTAAAAATATTTAAGGCATGCAAAAGTACAAAATCTAAGGAGAACAAAGGGTCTTCAATGAAACTCAAGGCTTTCCATCAGCCCTTAATGACTTCCTTCCCTTCCCCAGGAGGAGGCAATCAAATCACTGGTACATGTTTTGAGTGTATTGTTCCTGAGATATTCTTTGGAAATGCATAATTTATTCAACCCTTCCTCTATTGATGTAGAGCCGGACCACCTTTGCTCCAATGGTGTTACAAGCACAACTACAAAGAATATCTTGAAATTCACTAATTTTAGAAGAATATGTCCGAGCATTGATTATTTTCTATTAATATTTCCTGGTGTGGCCTCTTCTATCAGTGATTTAAATTCTCTTACTTTTATAAATTATCTTTATTGATTGCTCCATAATACAATTAGGGTCTCACTGTCTTCTTCATAGACCATTGTCCTTTCACAACTCCTGGGCACCTCAAAAGTATATTTACCTAGTGTTGCTCTGAAAGCCACAACTAGAGCCAAAGAGCTGAAATCATAGGGAAGCATATTTCAGGTCACTACAAAGAAGTGCTTTCTGATAAAAGCAGTAATGACAGTGGAAGTAGGCTCTATTTCTGTACTTATTTACAATTTCTAATGACCTCTCTCCTGAGCTACCAATGCCAAGTTCTTCAGCATTGGAAATATTCCAAGAGAACCTGGAATGACCCACCAAATATGTTGGGGGAGAAATTGTAAATGTTTGGAGATGAACTAAAATATTTTTAAGATTCTTTCCAATGTTGGACTTTTGTCCATGTTAGGACTTTTCGATTAAGAATTGAGGTGACATCCTAATAACTTGCTGAGAAGGGTTGGTAAAGTCACTTAGCTGTTAGCTTTCCACACTATTAAAAAAGTGAATGAAATAGTCATGCCAGAAGGATACTACACGGTTTAATTAGCTGATGTTTGCACAGTGATAAAGATTATACAGTACCTTGTCTACCTAATAGGAAAGGCTATAGAAAGGACCATTGGACTTTCCCCATTTAACCAGCGCTTTGTAATGGTAAAATGGGGGGCAAAGGGTAAAATGGTCAAAAAGAATAAAAAAAAGAAAAAGAGTGCATAGCATGCAAATGCAAATGCTTAAAAAAATGGATACAACAACAACTTAATTAACCTGTAGAAACCTCTGCCACCCAATGGTCTCAAAGCAGATAGATTAGACAAGATATTTAAAAAGGATTACAGTTTGTAATGAGAAAAGGATCTGCAGTTAACCAGCATATCCTGGTTTGGGCTTTTAAAATGACCTTCTAATTTTGTACTTTTAAAAATAAACTTTATTTTTTAGGACCGTTTTTGATTTACAGAAAAATTGCAAAGATAGTTCACAGAACTCTCATATGCCTCACAGCCAGTTTCCCCTACTATTAACATTTGACATTATTATAGTATATTTGCTATAATTAGTGAACTGATATTTATACATTATTATTAACTACTGTCCATACTTTATTCAGATTTCCTTAGTTTTTACCCAGTTTCTTTTTTTTGTTCCAGGATGCCATCCAGGTCACTGCATTACATTTTGTCATCATATCTCCTTAGGCTCCTCTTGGCTATGATAATTTATCAAATTTTTCTTTTTTTTTTCTTGATGACTACTATGAACTGAATTGTGTCCCTCCCAAAATCCAGATGTTGAAGCCCTAACATCCAATGTGATGGTATTTGGAGATGGGGCTTTCGGGAGGTCATTATGTTTCGATGAGGTCATGAAGGTGGGGCCATCATGATCAGATTAATGTTCTTAAAAGAAAAGACCAGGGAGTTTGCCTTCTCCCCTTCTCTCCATCCTGTGAAGTCACAATGAGAAGGAGGCCGTCTGCAAGCCACTTGACTTATCACTGTTGATGTTGACCTTGATCAACTGGCTGAGTCCAGATTTGTTAGGTTTTTCCATGATAAAGTTACAATTCCTCCCCTTTTCACATCGTGCTCTTTCAAAATAAGTCACTGTGCACAGCCCACACTTAAAGAGAGGGGAGCTATGGGGATGGAGTGTCTACGTAAATTATTTCAATTCTTCTGCATGGGAGACTCATCTCTTTTCCCCTATTAAGCTATTTATTCAATTGTTTATTTGTATCACTATTGGCTCATGAACTTTCATTTTACACTTTGGGTTATAATCCAATACGACTTTATTTATTTTGTTGCTAAAAGTTTTCCATCTTTAACTAGTGGGAACCCTTTCAGTTGGCTCTTGTATCCCTTTGACATACTCTCGTCATTGTTTTGTTTTCTTGAGCAATTTTTTATTTTCTACCACTACAAGGTGCCCCAGACTCATCTTGTATATGTTCTCCCAGAGTTGAAGAATCGGCCATTTCTCCAAAGATGCTTGTTTTGTTCTTCTTGCTGAATGATATTAGGGACTAAGATGTGGGCACTAAGTGTGCTATAGGCTTACACTTTTATTTTTTCTCTTTCCTGCAGTCATTCATGAGAATTTTCTATTGCTAATGAAGACAAAACCACTTCGTTCTCATGTCAGGCAAGATAGTACATGTGATGGATTTTGGTAAGCTATAAGTGCCATAGAAATGCAAAGGACATCTACTATGCATCTATATTATGGATCATAGGCTAAGTGACCCCATTGGTAGTATCTACAAATGGACTAATAGGCTGTGACTAAAGAAATAAGGGAAAATGTTAATACACATGTGTGCACACACACACATATCTGTATATCTTCTCAGTCATTTCACTCACTAAGATTGTTGGTCTCCAACATATTAAAAATAACAGTATCAGGAATACTGTGCCTTTTTCAAAGGAATTTAATTCTCCTGGCTTTCTCTATACTCCTACTCTTCAATGTTTATTTACTAAAGTATGGATGTCTCCATAAATACTTTCTGCTGGGTTTCAAGTTTTCTTGTTTGTTTGTTTTTGCATTATTTTCTTCGCTGAAGGAGTCTTAACAGTATTAGTTTTAATCATCTAATTTTGAACAGTGTAAACTTTAATTGGCTCTGAAAATACTTCAATAGTAGACTAAATTAGATGATGATATTGGCCAAATTTTCATGTGAAAAGACAAAAAACCCAGCCTGTAACTGTAGAACAGTGGATATGATGCACATGGAGGTGGTCTAGATTTTCAGAAGGAAGCTGGCTAAAATCTCTAAGTGTAAGAAAAATTGAAATGCACTGGTGTTCAAGTGGGATTGGCAGGCAACACTATTCTGGGTAAGCCTGTGAAAAAGCAGGGCATGTGGTTTGAAGCTTACTCAGTATTATAATATCATATCTGTACAGGTAAATGTAATTCTTATAAACTCAAAATGTTACCTGCTAAAATTGTTTTGCTTGGCTAGGCCTGAGTTGTAAAATGCAGTTTCATTTTTAGATGGGGGAATGTTTCATTTTTTTCATCTCTGTCACTGTGATATCATACAACTTCCATGATTTTGCCTATACGTATATAAGTAAAACCTCCCCACTACACTTAGAATCAAATTCATCTTCTTACCATGGTTCACAGGATCCTGCACTTCTGACCCCTGTCTTCCCTCCAGCCTTATCTTCTACTTTTTTCTTCTTGTTCTCTGCACATAAGCCACACTGGCCTTCTTTCTATCCATCAAACAATTGAGCTTACTCCCGCCCCCTTAGATTCTCAACAAGCACTCTTCCTCCTACGTGGAAAGTTCTGCTCTCATTTCTTCCCAAGGCTGGCTCCTTATCATCATTTCAGGCCTTATCTCAAATGCTTTAAAAGACCTTTCCTTAGTGCCATGTCTAAATAATGGCCAATTGGTTTTTTTATACCACTGTTCTTTTTTTTATTTCTTTTTTATTTTTTTTAATTGCAGTAACATTGGTTTATAACATTATATAAATTTCAGGTGTACATCATTATATTTTATTTCTGTATAGGTTACATCATGCTCCCCACCCAAAGGCTATTTACAATCCATCACCACACACATGTGACTAATCATCCCTTTCACCCTCCTCTCTCCCCCTTTCCCCTCTGGTAACTGCCAATCCAATCTCTGTCTCTATGTGAATGTTTGTTGTTTTTATCTTCTACTTATGAGTGAGATCATACAGTATTTGACTTTGTCCCTCTGACTTCTTTTGTTTAGCATAATACTCTCAAGGTCCATCCATGTTGTCATAAATAACCAGATTTCATTTTATTTTTGGCTAAGTAGTATTCCATTATGTATATATACCACATATTCTTTATCCATTCATCCCTTGATGGGCACCTAGGTTGCTTCCAAGTCATGGTTATTGTGAATAATGCTGCAGTGAACACAGAGTGCATGGATCTTTATGCATTCATGTTTTCATGTTCTTTGGATAAATACTCAGCAGTGGAATAACTGATCGTATGGTAGTTCTATTCTTAATTTTTTGAGGAATCTCCATACTGTTTTGCATAGTGGCTGCACCAGTTTGCACTCCCACCAGTGTTATATGAGAGTTCCCTTCTCTCCACATCCCCTCCAACACTTGTAGTTTCCTGCGTTGTTGATTATAGCCATTCTGACAGGAGTGAGGTGATATCTCATTGTAGTTTGGTTTGCATTCCCCTGATAGTTAAGGATGCTGAGCATCTTCTCATATGCCTGTTGGCCATCTGTATATCTTCTTTGGAGAAATGTCTGTTCAGATCTTTTGCCCATTTTTTAATTGGGTTGTTAGTTTTTAGTTGTTGAGAAGTGTGAGTTCTTTATATATTTTGGAGATTAACCCCTTATCAGATATATGGTTTGCAAATATCTTCTCCCAATTGTTAGGTTGTCTTTTCATTTTGTTGATGGTTTCCTTTGCTCTGAAGAAGCTTTTTAGTTTGATGTAGTCCCATTAGTTTATTTTTTTCTATTGTTTCCCTTGTCCAGTCAGATTTGGAACTTGAAAATATGTCACTAAGACTGATGTCAAAGAGCATAGTGCCTATGTTTTCTTCTAGAAGTTTCATGATTTCAGGTCTTACGTTCAAGTCTTTAATCCATTTTGAGTTAATTTTTGTGTATGGTGTATGGTAATGGTCTACTTTCATTCTTTTGCATATGGCTGTTCACTTTTCCCAACACCGTTTATTGAAGAGACTTTCCTTTCTCCATTTTGTGTTCTTGGCTCCCTTATCAAAAGTTAGCTGTCCATAGATGTGTAGGTTTATTTGTGGGCTCTTGATTCTGTTCCATTGATCTGTGTGTCTGTTTTTGTGCCAGTACCATGCTGTTTTGGTTACTATAGCTTTGTTGTATATTTTGAAATCAGGGAGTGTGACACCTCCTATTCTACTCTTTTTTTCTCAGGATTCCTTTGGCTATTTGGGGTCTTTTGTTGTTCCACATAAATTTTAGGATTCTTTGTTCTATTTCTGTGAAAAATCTTGTTGGGATTTTGATAGTGATTGCATTGAATCTATAGATTGCTTCAGGAAGTATGGACATTTTAACTATGTTAATTCTTCCAATCCAAGAACACAGAATATCTTACCATTTGTTTGTTTCTTCTTCAGTTTCTTTCAACAGTATTTTATAGTTTTCAGTGTGGGTCTTTCATCTCTTTGGTTAAATTTATTCCTAGGTATTTTGTTCTTTCTGTTGCAATTGTAAATGGGATTGTATTCTTAATTTCTTTTTCTGCTACTTCATTGTTAATGTATAGAAATGCAACTGATATTTGTATGTTGAAATTTTCCTGCAACTTTGCTGTATTCATTTATTATTTCTAAAAGTTTTTCAGTGGATTCTTTAGAGTTTTCTATATATAAAATCATATCATCTGCAGATAGTGACAGTTTCACTTCTTCCTTTCCAATTTGGATCCCTTTTATTGTTTTTTATTGCCTGAATGCTCTGGCTAAGACTTCTAATACTGTGTTAAATAGGAGTGTTGAAAGTGGACATCCTTGTCTGATTCCTGTTCTTAGAGAGATAGCTTTCAGTTTTTCACCACTGAGTATGATATTATCTGTGGGTTTTTCACATATGGCCTTTATTATGTTAAGGTAATTTCCTTCTATATTCATTGTATTCACAGTTTTTATCATAAATGGATGCTGTTATCTTATCAAATGCTTTCTCTGCATCTGTTGAGATGATCATGTGGTTTTTATTCTTCATTTTGTTAATGTGGTGTATCACATTGATTGATTTGCAGATGTTGAACCATTCCTACATCCCTGGATTAAATCCCACTTGATGTTGGTGTATGATCTTTTTAATGTATTGTATTCAATTTGGTAGTATTTTGTTGAGGATTTTTGCATTGATGTTCATCAGTGATATTGGCCTAAAATTTTCTTTTTTTGTGTTGTCCTTGTCTGGTTTTGGTATCAGGGTAATGTCGGCTTTATAGAATGAGTTAGGAAGCTTCCCATCCTCTTCAATTTTTTGGAAGAGTTTGAGAAGTATAGGCATTAAGTCTTCTTTGAATGTTTGGTAGAATTCACCAGGGAGGCATCTGGCCCTAAACTTTTACTTTTTGCTATGTTTCTCATTACTGTTTTGGTCTCTTTACTGGTGATTGGTCTATTCAAATTCTCTATTTCTTCTTGATTCAGTTTTGGAAGGTTGTATCATTCTAAGAATTTATCTATTTCTTCTAGATTATCAAATTTGTTGGCATTTGGCTTTTTGTAGTATTCTCATAATCTTTTGTATTTCTGAGTTGTCTGTTGTAATTTCTTCTCTTTCATTTCTGGTTTTATTTATTTGAGTCTTCTCTCTTTTTTTCTTCGTGAGTCTAGCTAAAGGTTTGTCAAGTTTGTTGACCTTTTCCAGGAACCAGCGCTTGGTTTCATTGATTTTTTAGTCTCTATTTCATTTATTTCTGCTCTGATTTTTATTATTTCCCTCCTCCTACTGATTTTGGGTTTTGCCTTTTCTTCTTTTTCCATTTCCTTTACATGAACTGTTAGATTGCTAATTTGAGATTTTTCTTGTTTGTTGATGTAGGCCTGTATTGCTATGAACTTCCCTCTTAAAACTTCTTTTGCTGTATCTCATAAATTTTGGCATGTTGTATTCTCATTTTCATTTGTGTCCAGGTATTTTTGTGTGTGTGTGAGGAAGATTATCCCTGAGCTAACATCCATTGCCAATCCTCCTGTTTTTGCTGAGGAAGATTGGCCCTGGGCTCACATCCGTGATCATCTTCCTCTACTTTATATGGGATGCTGCCACAGCATGGCTTGATAAGCAGTGCATTGGTCTAGACCCAGGATCTGAACCTGCAAAGCCCTGGCTGCTGAAGCAGAGCATGTGAACTTTACCTCTATGCCACCGGGCTGGCCCCATCCATGTATTTTTTGATTTCTCCTTTGATTTCTTCATTGACCCAATCATTGTTCAGTAGTATTTTGTTTAATCTCCACATATTTGTGGCTTTTCTGATTTTCTTCCCGTAGTTGATTTCTAGTTTCATACCATTGTGGTCAGAAAAGATGCTTGGTATTATTTCAGTCTTTTAAAATTTATTGAGACTTGTTTCATGGCCTAAAATGTGATCAATCCTGGATAATGTTCCATGTGCATGTGAAAGGAATGTGTATTTTTTGGGTTTTGGATGGAATGTTCTGTAAACATCAGCCAAGTCCATCTGGTCTAGTGCATCATTTAAGGCCAATGTTTCTTTATTGATATTCTGTTTGGATGATCTATTCGTTGGTGTAAGTGGAGTATTGAAGTTCCCTACTATTATTGTGCTACTATTTCTCCTTTTATGTCTGTTAATAATTGATTTATATATCTAGATGCTCCTATGTTGGGGTGCATACATGTTTACAAGGGGTACATCCTCTTGTTAGATTGTTCCCTTGATTATTATATAGTGCCCTTCTTTGTCTCTTGTTACAGTTTTTGTTTTAAAGTCTATTTTGTCTGATATAAGTATTGCTACCCCAAATTTCTTTTCATTGCCATTTCCATGGAGTATCTTTTTCCATCCCTTCACTTTCAGTTTGTGAATGTCTTTAGGTCTGAGGTGTGTCTCTTATATGAAGCACATATATGGGTCTTGTTTTTTTTTTATCCAATCAGCCACCTTATGCCTTTTGATTGGAGCATTTAGTCCATTGACATTTAAAGTAGCTATTGATTATTATGTACTTACTTATTGCCATTTTGTGTGTCAGGTAGGTTGCTCATATCTGTTTCATTTAGTTCTTTTTCTGGGGTTTGTCCTGTTGCCTGACTTGGAATGTATTCCTTTGCCTTCTCGTTTGTCTCTTTCTCTGTGCTTGTGTCTATGTATTAGGTGGGTCAACTACATCTCCTGGTCTTGGAGAGGTGGCCTTATGTAAGAGATGCCTTATGAGGCCCCAGAGTGTGCTTCCCTCTCATCACCAGTTCCAAATGTTCCAGAAGTGAACCTGGTGTAGGCTATGTGTGTGCTTCTGTTGTGGCAGGGTTGCTCTTGCTGGAGGTGCCCAGGGAGGCTGGGCCATCCCTCTGGCCAGCTGTTTGTGATGCTCAGCTGCATGTGTCTGCATTTTTTTTTTTTACCCCTTTTGTCCCACAGCTTTTCTGGGGATATTCCTCTTTTTGTTAGTAGCCAGCAAGGCCAGATATTATGACACTTGTCTTAGTTGTGCTGGGTCCAAAAAATGCTTATAGTGGCAATACTCACCCTGCTCAGGTCCCTCCCTCCTCCAGGGAAGGCTGAGTACCTTTGGATTACTGCTGGGCAGCCAGGAAGCTCTGCAGCTTGTGAAGGTGAGTATTTTTCTCTCCAGAAAGGAATTTCTGCCTCTTCCACCTCAGTCAGGATTGTGGCTTATTGCAGGGGTTCCTCTTATCCAGTTTTCAGTTCTTTCTCAGGTGTGTTTGTTCCACGAGTAGTTGTAGATGTACTGTGTCTGTGGGAGGAGGTGAGTTCAGAGTTTGCCTATGCCACCATCTTGACGTCATCTATACCACTGTTTTTTATTTTCTTCAGAGCACGTTTCATCATCTGGACTTATCACACTGGGTTATTTATTTATGCATCATTTAATTCAACAGATATCAAAGAGTATCTACTGTGTGCCAGACACTGACAGAGGCTCTGTGCATATAACAGTTAACAAAACAAACTCTGACTCTGTGATGCCTACCATTATAGTCAGGTACAATGGTCAATAAGCAAATAGCAAAGGTCATATATCATATGTCAGATGGGTATATGTACTCTAGAGTCTAGTAAAACAAAAGAAGGGGAAAGGGAGGGCTGGGGTAGCAGGTGCTGGTGGTGAGGGCACATTTCTTAATAAGGTGACATATGAGCAGACTTGAAAGACTGCTGAAGTTAATAATGGGGATCAGAGCAGGAAAGATCTTGAAGCAGAAATGTACTTGTTTTATATGAGGAGTAACATCAGAATCCAGGTGACTTGAGTGGACTGGGTGAGGCAGAGAGTGGTAATTGATAAAGTCCAAAAGGCAATGACCATGTAGGGGCTTGAGGCCACTGATTTCCCCATAAATATGAAGGCACCTGCCCTGTAGGCACTTGAGATAGTAGACTTTTCCAACCTTCCCTGTCCTTCCACTCTGCACAAGTTGGGGACAAGAAACTCTTTAGTATTACCACCGAAGAACTGAGATCATAATAGGTCCAAGACTGATGATGATAGTAAACTATCAGAGTTGAATTACTGGGATATTGATTGCTATATCTAATCCATCAGGTCTAGTTAAATTATTATTTTAATATGTTACAAGTACTCTTTAGGTTTTAAGAAAACGCACTGGTATATCCCTCCACAGAGCTATGCTTTCTTTTTTCTTTAATATTAGCTCTCACTATTTAAGTTTAGTATTTTAGAGCTCTAAAATACTTTTAAAACCTAAGCTAGCAATTTAATAACTATCATTTAATATTGTTAATGAAAGCTTAAATCACATAAAGTAATCTCATAAAAAATATGTGTGTATGTGTGTATATATATATATATATATACTTACAAAAATTAGCAGAGCTACATTCTCCAAGAAACTCCCTTCCTTGGCCATGTTCTTGCTCTAACCCTCATTCCTGGTTCTTTTTTAAAGCTAGCACCTGCATCAGATAGATGTACTATCCCTGTCCACGGATCATTGTATTTTGTATGGGGACTATGAAACTGGATGATATTTATGAAGAATAGTTTTCTAGAATACTGTTCTAACACATTATTTTGAGTACAAAAAATGATTCCAAAATTGTGTTCTATCCCCTTTCTCCACAAATATGGAGCTTAATCATAATAATTGTACAGCTCTCATTAATCTATAAAGAGTAGTCATATATATGATTGCATTTGATCATCCTACCCACCTTTTGAGGAAATCAGACCCAGTTTTGCTGTCTCAGTTCTACAGATAAGGAAACAGAATTGTCCATGATCATCTGTTAAGTTAAATTAGTAGATTCCAACAGAAACCTTTGAAGTCCAAAAGGCTGTGTATTCCAAGGGATATTTTTACTAAATGTCAATGCTTAATTGAACCTTTGATTTCTATTTATTTTTTCCTTTTTGGATGCCTACAATTGTAGACTGAGGAAGTTATAAGTGGGTTGTTTTTTGGATGTAATACAGAACTGAACTGAAATCTATTAATCCTTTCTCCTTTACTGATGTCCCTATGCCGGGTCACACTGTTTCTTTATTGGGCAAGCGTATCGGATTGGTGTCCCAGGCCAATATAAAAGGCATAATAGTGAGATACAAATATGTATACAGAGGGCAACCCATCATCCACCCCTCCAACTGATTTGTGCATTTTTGAAAATGAAAGCAGAATTTCCAGGAGATATAAAATCATGCTTTGATGACTGTTTTGGACATGGGCATCATTCCCAACTTGGCCATTTGGTCTCCACAACAAACTACTGTCTTTCCTTGTGCAATAATGATGAGATCCGTGCCCAGTTCACAACGGCATTGTGTAGCTTATTAAGTATAGGTAATGTGTTTTGGAACTGTCCTTGGAATGAATGAGATGGGTGCAAAATAAGATTAAACTCTGTTATGTGGTTTTCCTGAGTCTGATCAAATGCATAACACATCTTTTTCAAAATGTACGTGGGAAAATCTACAATATATGCAAATGTTAATAAACTTCCCCTGGCTTTTATGATCCCTGTTAGGACACAACATATTTTAGTTGTATTGTCAAATGTGTTTGAGCCACATTTGGTTGTGCATAATGTACATACGAGAGAAAGGTATTTTCTCCATCAGAGGAATTCATTTTATTACACTGAATGATTGATTTCATGATTGGGGGAAAAGGAAGTACAGTCAGCATGAAATTGATTCAATTTACTACTTAAAACAGATACCAGAGCAACCTACTAACTCCACTAATAGTAATAATAATTGTAATTATGATTGAGGTTATTAAAACACTCTAAAAACTATACAACTGTTTTTTTAATAGCTAAAAAACCCTTAAAATTCCTAATAATTCCAGACAAGTTTTGGTCCTCTTGTTAAAGACCCTATTCATTCATTCATCCATACCTGCATTTGATACATATTCATCAAACATCTACTATGTGCCAGGCCCCATAACAGTATTTGGAGATACAGCAATGGAGGGAAACAGATAAAGACCCATCTCCTCATTGAGCATGCATTTATAATTGTTAGTTTACTGTATTATTGTTTATTATGCTACATAAAGTATGTCATGTGGTGGTAACTGACTTGGGGAAAAATAATACAAGAGATGCGTGGTGTTTATGGAAAGAGTGTTGTGTTTTTAAATAGTGTGGCTGGGGAAAGACATGCTAAAAAAGTGAAATTAGAGCAGAGGCCAGAGGGAGGGCAAAGATGGTGCCATGCAGATTTCTAGGGTGAGAGCATTTCTGGCAGAAGACAAGCAAGTACATTGAATCCAACGCATGCCTAGCTGTATTCAATCATTTTACCAGAGTGTACCCAGTGAACAGAGAGTAATAAGAGGTAAGGTGAGAAATAAAAGGGGCCAGATCCTATAGGACTTTTTGGGCCATTGTAAAGGTCTTCTATGTTTGGAAATAAGAAGAGATCAGTAAGTTAGCGGGAAATGAGAAGGTCATGGTATCCTAGAAGCCAAGAGAGGAGAGAGTTTCAAGGAGAATTTGAATAGTATTCTGTACTATCACATTATAATAAAAATAATCACTACTCATTACCTATGATATACACAAAGCTATGCTATCTATGTGAGTAGCCACCATGTTAGTCTTATTCTCCATTGTCTCTGCTGCAACTACCCCAGTGCCTGAAACATAGAAATAAAACATATTTTTTAAACAGATGAATACATTTTCTAATTTAGTCATTACAGCATAATTGTTTATTAGCCTTTTGTTTTATAGATGAGGGGAAGAAGACCAAGAGAGGGTAATGGATTCCAAGAGGCACCGTCAGGTTTTCTGAGTCTACAACCAGTTGTCTTTCTGGTCTTGATCAAAGAATTCTAAATTTTCAGAGTAAATGATCAGGGACTTCCCTTACCATCTTGAATATTAGAAAAATCTGAACCTTACCTGCTGCTCATTGCTGGCTGTGAACACACCTCTTGGTGCCAATTTTGCCTCTCCACTCTCAGATGTCACGAGCTACCCTGCTGAATTCTCATCTTGCCAGCCACAGCCTAGCTTGGGCATCAAATGGCCAGGGTAAACAAACAAGAAATTATCACTTGGAACAAACATCTGATTATCTCAGCAGCGATTGCAATGAAAACAGAACAAAGGAAGGGCAGCTGCCTACTTCACTGCTTTCATTCCAAGCTCTGATTGTTATGGAATGAGGTGGCCTTTCCACCTGGCAATGGATCATAGGGCCAGGTGGTGCCAGGTGGCATGGACTGTGGGGAAGAAGTTGGAACATCTGTGACCCACCCATTCAGGGTCCAATGAGTCTCTTCAAATCTCTAGGGTGCCCTAATCTGGAAAAAATAAAAATAAAATTAAAAAAAAGGAAAGATCCTAGGGATCTGGTTTGGGATCCTAGCTCTACAACTTATGTACTGGCGATCTTAAGCAAGATGTGTTACGGCTCTGAGATACTACTGCATCAATGGTGAAATGTTAATAATGCCTAACTCACAGTGTTGTGAGACTTAATGAAAGAATATATGGAAAGAACTAGCTATGGTGGAGACCACAAAATGTTCGTTGACTCTGATGCAAAATAGCACTTATAATGTTCAGCTTACTAGACTTCTTCATTGGTGTTTGGAACAAAACTATATTCAATTAATAAAATATTATGTTGCATTTATTGTTAAAAGATGAACTGAGGCATATTAAAAAACTTAAGCGTTTATCTGAGCAAAAATTGATTCAAGTCAGGCAGCATCCAACCTAGTAGATAGAAAGGAGTTCCGAAGAGCTGTACAAAATGAAAGACTTTTATAGGCAAAAGGGAGCAGGAACAAGGAAGTTATATTAGGCAAAAAAGTGGGTTGGTTACTGCAAAGTTACTTTCCTTTAGGGGATCATAGGGATCTATCAGGCAGATTACCTAACTAGCGCTATCAGGCAATTCCTGACTGACAAATTTAAGATTCCTTTTCTGGGAGAGCCAAAAATGTAATTAAGTTAAGTCTCAGTTTGGTGACATGGGGCTTAGCATAAGTGACCCTATTTGGGGCTTGTTCTTGTTTTTAAGGATCTGGACACCATACATGGAGATCTTTCTCTGCCTGAGGGCAGAATTCTGGTATTACTGGGTCCCTGAGTCTTCTGACATTGTCCAATATTTCATCATAACCTCTGTGAGAAAATTAACCTCCTTTTATTATTTCGGTATAATTTCTGTACATTATATGCTCTACTTAATGTAGTTATAGATCTTTTGGCTTTATACTAGAAGTAAATTGAGGAACATCTTTAACATCCTACTTACGGGTGGGTCTTACTTGTTAAGTGAGATTGATCCCATAGTCAACTATGGTTGAGGAGTGTTTATTGAGAACCGAGTGGGAGAAAGTGAGGTGAGTGGTAGAGGTGAAATAGTTAAATTTTGCCTTGATTTGTGAAGAAGACAAGATGGACATTTGACTAATAAAGAGTCTTAGAAACAATGTTTCCTCTGTCTCTGAGGATAAACAAGGAGCTGAGAGAGGAAGACGAGGCAAGATGCTTATGAAGTTGTACAATCCCCCTGGGGATTATACCTAAAGAGTTAGTAAAGGCAGCACCAATGCTAGTCCAAAGGAACCTTCGTGCAAATCAGAAAAAGTTACCTCTTACTCCCCACACTTTACTGCTACCTGCCAGAAAGCTGTGATCAATATATGACTTTGTGGTGACTATGATATGAATGGTGGCTGCTAGACATGTACATAGCTCAGTTTGCACAACCATATGTTGTAGCCCTTAGAACCAGAAACTAAATTTGGTAATATTTGGTTATTAAACGCTTGGAAGGAAGAGGAAATTTTCTGCGAGTAATGCCTTTCCCTTCCCTTTAGTATTTAGTAATTTTTGTTGTGTTTTTTGGCACTTCTGTTTATCTTTAACTTTCACATGACTATAGTAAGAAAAAGGAAGACTATTTTATGAAACTATATACTATGTGCCAGACACTATGCGAATTACTTTGTATGTATTTTCTCATTTAGCACTTATAAAAGCTCGATGAGGTAAAGAGATTATCACATTTCATGAATGAAGAAACTTAGAGATTAAAAACTTGCTAGCATGCAGTAGACTGGTGTTTGTACTTGGACTTGTGTGACTCCAAAGATAGTACTAGTGAGAATAACACAACATACGAGTAAAAACAAACAAAAGCCCACCACTTCTTCGGTCAATTTAGTCCAGCTCTGTCAGAAGTGCACATGGTGATCCTGGACATGTCAACCTCCTTCCTGAAGTCTTCTCACATCCATAAAATGAAGGAAGAATTTCAGGTCCTTGTTCAAAATGGGGTCTGTAGATAAGTAGAATCAACAGCTCCTGGGAGTTTGTTAGAAATGCAGAGTCCCGTCCATATCTACTGAATGTGAATCTGCATTTTTAACCGTGTCCATAGGTAATTTGTTTGTACATAAAGTTTGAGAAATATTAATCCAGGTCTTTGAGGTCTTTTTCAGATTGAATATTCTTTGAACCTCAGGCAACATTCGCCTGTAGTTCATTCCAAATAAGGCAGTGTGTTATCACAGAAAGTGGGAAAATCCTGGTTCATATCTGAGCTACCTATTATTACCAAGTCACCTTGGGTGGTCCCTTATCATCTCTGAGAAACGTGAAAGTGGCCTGAGTCAGCAGCCAAATCCTTATGTCCTACTAATAGGAAGATACAGCCTGCTTTCTTGACTCCAAAGTCAGAATGTAGAGTTTAGAGTTGTATGTGTTCATATTTTAGGAAGATGCAAGCCCCTTTGAGTCATATGCCTCACCACAACCCATCCTGCCCTCTCTTCTAACCCTGAACTCAGTTGTTGTGTGGCACCAGCAAATTTGCTTTAATGTCCCTGCTCTCTGGCTATCACTCAGGGATGCTCTGATTAGCTGCATCCTAAGGGATGACAAATGGATGCATGAGCTATTCCTATTTTTAAGATGCTGCTGCTCTGTGATTAGATTCCGGAAGGAGGGTGAATCTGTGGTGAAGTCTGAGTAACCTCTCCCCAACCCTTTGGCAAATAGAATGAAATTTTAAAAACATCAGTGCTTTGAAGTCATCTATTCTGGGTTTGGGACACCCCTGCTTTTCAAATTCTATTTTAAACTTTTCTCTGTAGCTAGCGAGCTGTGACAAATATATCATTTCCTTGTCATTACTCATCCTTCTATGAGTCCACCTGTCTTCCTGGGTCCATATCTGGAGACCAAAGGTAAACTGAGACACCTGGCCTACTCATAGGGATGCTTCTCTCAGACTCTACCATATGTAATACAGATGGAAATACTGGAACTAGAGCAGAGAGAGAAATAAGAAGCAGAAAGGAAGAAAGTGTAGGAGGAGATAGAGATGAAGATATAGAGAGAGTCAGAGATAGGGGTTGAGGAAGGAAGAAAAAAGGTTAAGAGGGAATGAAGAACAAGAAATGGGGATAGCTATTTGATAGAAAGTGTGAAGGGAATAATGAAGACAAAGAAAAAGAACATTGCTAAGTAAAGGAAAGACTTAAAAGAGGAGTAAAGGAACTGAAATAGAGTGAGATAGAAATGCATGAGTGAAAGAGACATCAAAAGAGGAAGAGAACATAAAGGGAGAGATAAAAAAGTTCAAAGGGTAGGATGGTCATATAGCTTATCATCTGAACTTTGAGAGTGAAAGTGTCAGAAATTAATAATGATACTAAGTCAATAGATGAAAACAGGATTGTCTTGGGCAAATTGGGATATGTGGTCAGTTTACCACAGTATTTCTCAAAATTCTGATCAACTGAGTCTTTCCTTCCCATGTATTACTTGCTGTTAGTTGAGGCTCTGTGTTGATCTGTTTCAAGACAAAAAGACTAGAGGTTGGGGTACACTGTATAGTGTAGGGCCTATATTGGAGGAAAAGGGAAAAGGTGAGCTTGGGGCTGAGAGTTGTTTTCCAGGAAATAGAGCTCATAAGTCTAGTGAAGTTATTTGACAGAAAACCATTTTGTGGTCTCTACTATAGCCAGTTATTTCCACCTGCTCTTTCATTATGTCTTAGAACAACATTGCAAGTTAGGCATTATTATCAAAATTTCATCCCTGATGGGGAAAAATTATGAATGCCCGAGAAGGTGCTCTTAGAATAAGCAAAAGTAGGTCCAATTTGACAATGAATCTTTATTCTGCCACCAAAATATGTCTCTAATACATACACATCTTTATTTCTAATATCACTTTCATCATTTTTCCTGTAGAACACTATTTCTACTCTCCCAGCCCCTTTCTCTACACCCTCCTATCTTGCTCTATACATCCCAGAGAAAGAAAAATTCAAACCTATGCCTCTCTTCTCATTAAAGCTTCCATTGCCCCTCATCACTGAAATTTCACATTCCCCAGAGTCTTCACTCTATAGCCTCTACCTGTGTCATCTTTTATTAGTCATCCCCAGTTACCTATTCATACTAAACTTTAGTCCACTATAAATGACCCAAATATGGATAATTACTTGTTCCATATTTGTCTCTCCAATCGTAAGGGTAGGGTCTATATCTGACTTCTTGTTATCCCAGAGCTTAGCACTTTGATAGGCACATAATAGGCCCTTAATTATTGTTTATAGAATGAGTGAATGAAGAAATGAACTCAGGCAGCCAGGATAAGAAGATCAAAATCATAGTTTAAGCAAAAATAGAATCAGTTCTCAATTACCTAGCAACAAAATAAACATAGTTAAATGCAGTTGAGACAAGCTTATCTCCCAAGAAAGTCTTAATAATTAAGACATTATAATTTCTATGTGAGAGATGAAAAGTGTTAGGGATGAGCTGCAGGGTGGAGTGCATAAGCCTGTTCTGACAACTTGAGAGAAGGGACAAGTCTTTCACATCTTCATCTCCAGAGCCCAGCATACCACTTGGCATATCATAACACCCATGAATAACAAATTTAACAGAGATAGACTAGATATATTGATTTATTCAATCATTTTCTACTACATATCAGTCCCTATACTGAGTTCTGAGTCAGAGGACATAACCATATAATCTTGGCTTAAAATTATTTTATTAATATTATTTTTAGCCTTGAAATACTTTATTTAAATGAAATTTTATTCAAGAACCTCAATATATATAGAAGAGTTAAAATAAGTACTACTCTGTTTGAGATGAGGACTTAGGGCAGAGGTCTAACCATTAGGATTCTTCTTTACTTCTTGAAATTCTTGAGGTAATTTCTTAATTAGACTTGTAAACAGTTGTTAAGAGGGCAGAGGAATAGAACAGAGTTTGAATTTGCAGAGAAGGCCAATAAACTGGGGCCTGGAAGTCATCAATCCTGATACCAACATTGGAATGAAATCAAAATCCATGGGCAAGCCTTTTATCCATCCATCCATCCATTATTCTATTTCATCATCTATAGAATAAGCTTAATAACTCCTGTCTTTTCTTCTTTGCTGAAATAGAAATTTTAAAGTGCTAAATGTGGTCAAAGACAAGGATTAGTGGAGGTATTCCTGATTTGTCCCTGCTTGTGAATTTATCAAAGTGATTCTTCAATCTGTTTGTATGTTTTGTCTGTACCAAATTTCAAAATGTTGGAGCTGTTTAAAAAAGCAGTAAATAAAGAGATGAAGATATCCAAGATGTCAAGAAGTGAATGAATTCAAATGAGCAAACTGAGGTTTAGAACCATGCTGTCCAAACCAGTAGCTACTAGGAACATGTGGTTATTAAGCACTGTAAATGTATCTAATATGACTGAAATTTTAATTAATTTACATTTATGTTTAAACAGCCACATGAGGCTAATAACTACTGTAGTGGCCAAGAAAATATAGAAATTTCCACCATCTTGGAAACTTCTATTCGACAGTGCTACTCTAGGAGATTAAGTTACTTTTTAAATATCATAGAATGGCACAAAGATATAAATTTGGTTTAGTCTCATACCAAATATGAAACTATTTACAATGGATTATTGGCTAGGAATCAGCAGACCTAGTGTTAAGTCCCAGCTCTGCTAATTTCCAGCTATGGTTTATAGGGCAAGTCAGTCTGATCCTCAATTGTTTCATCTATCAAATGGAAATATAATGAATAATATTTACATAAAAAATAATTCTAATAATATATTTGTATCAGCTAGTGCTAGATTATAAATTATTATATTTATATTTTATGATTATATTATATATATTATATCATTATATAATGTAGAATATATAATTATATGTATTATATAATTGAATTGCATTATAATTGAATATATATAATTCATTGAATAATGAATTGAATAATTGAATATATATTGAATTGAATAATTGAATATTTAATCATATATACTATATAATTATATATTATATAATTATAATATATGTTGTATTTTATATATATTATATTTTATAGATTATTATTTGATTTAATGGCTTACGATTGCAATGATCTTGGATTTATCATGAGATGTGGGTTGGCTGGGGGTTCTGCTGATCTGGGCCAAGCAAAGATTAGCCCAGCTGGATTGTTCACATGTCTGGGTGTGTTCACATGTCTGGATCAGTTGTCAGCTGATCTCAAAAGGCTCATAAGACATGATCTCATAAGACAACAGGGGTGACGTGGCTCTGCTCACCATGTGTCATCCTCCAGCAAGCTAGCTCTGGAATTTTTCATGCAGAGGACACAGGAACAAGAGAGGAAAGAGAGAAGTTGAAATATGTAGGTACTTTGTCAAGTCCTTGTGTCAAGTCCTCTAACATCATATTGACCAAAGCAAGTAGGATGGCCAAACCTACTCAAGGGATGACCAAGCCTGTAAAGATGTCCCTTTAGTAAGAGGAACCACAAAGTCAAAGAGCAAAGAGTGAAAATTAGTGTCTTTAATAAATTTTATATAAAACAGTGCTTAATAACAATACTTAATTCTTACTTATATGAGAAATGATACCTAAGTCAAGTAGTTGTTTAAAACATAAAGTTATTTAGTAAGTATTTTAGTTATTTCAGATAAAGCATGTTATATTACTTTGCAAGTTTTAAAGTTGATGTAAGATGGGGGTCATCAGAGTCACAATTCTTAGAAGGGAGCTATGGATGGATGGGGAGAGTGGTTGCCCTAGAGTCAATGAAATCCTGCAAAGTAAACTACATAAAAGGAGCATATGAAACAGGAAAGAGATAAGAGCACTAGCCTCGGCTCAAGTACTGTGAAAGCTGAAATCTCAAAATTCACTTGTTCTTTTTGGTCTCAGTTATTAGCCTGTAAAAATAAGTGTGTGACAGGAAGAACATATTTGGGGGACCCTTGCTGCCACTCATCCTTCCTGTTGCCTTGCTAGCCATAACTCATCGGTCAGGACACACTTACTTTTCCATGCTGTATCCTCAGAATCTTTCTTAACAGAGTGCTTCGGGCAGCCACCACCAACCAAACAGTAACTGGACTTAATCGTCTTGTAGAATTTAGTGGTCTTGACATGTTTTTTTTAATTGTAAAAGTTAATTATTCTTTAATGTCCCTCAGACATGAGTCACCTGTTCTTTTCCATTATCATGGTGAATATCTAGTCCAAGTTTGTATCACTTCATACCTCAACCATTGGAAGGGTTTCCTTAGTGGCTTCGTTGATTCCAGTCTTCCTCCCCCCATAACTACAATGGGAAGTCCCAAAAGTATAACCAACTTGTGGCATGATTCTAGATCATGTTACTATTACCCATTGTAACAGAGTCATGAAGTTACTGACACGACTATCACATGCAGCGGGAATGTACTTCATCTCCCACATAAGCAGTTGGATCATTAACATATTCTATAAACTATGCATAATCTAGCCCGTGCCTACCCAACCATCCTCATTTTACTTACTACCCTCTCTGCCCTCTAACTACAGAAGCCTTCTTTCAGATCCTGAATGATGAGCTGTGCTCCTCCTAGCTGCGAGCCCTTCAGATATCCAGTTCCCTCTGCTTACAACTTCTCTTTTGCTATTGTTTTGCCTGCATTACTCCTACTCATATTTCAGATGTCAGATTCAATGTCACTTCCTTAAAAGGAGCGTTTCCTGACTTTCCAGTCTGAGATAAACGTCCCTGTTACATGCCTTTTTACTTCCCTAGTGTAGATTTATCACAACAATAAAGACATCATTGAATTTTAGATGTTAATATCTCTCTCACAATAAAATTAAAGTCCCATGGGAGCAATTGCTACAAGGCTCTTGTTCACTATTATGTCTTCACCTATCAGTACATAGGAGGGTCTCAAGAAATATTTGTGAAATAAATAAATGAATGAATAAATTATGAAACCACCATCCGGAGTAATGAAATGACTTGTCCCAATTAAATGTGCTTACTAATGGCAGAGATCAGACATTAATCAGTTTTTCTAATTCTATGTCCAGTGTATGTTTTTGAGGAGGCATATTTACCCAACATACAAAACTGTCTCTCTGAATCTCAGTTCATTATTTGAAAGAAGGGAAGGGAGGATAAAAGAAAGAAGGGAAAGGGAAGAAGGAAAGAAAAGAGAAGGAATAAGGAAAGAAAAGAGAAGGAAGGAAGGGAGGAAGGAAGGAAGGAAAGAAGGAAGGATGGACTAGGTGTGGCTAGTCACAGAGGGACCTGTAGAGACAAGGCATTTCTCTTCTAGTTCCCTTTAATGTATCTTTACTCCTTGACCAAAATCAAGAAAACCTGTATTTGATAAGAAACAAATAGACTTGGGATCAGCTGGAATGAGAAGTGTTCATAATCACCAAGAATTTTTAAGGATTCTTAAACAGAAGGTACTTTGGTTTCTGAACTGAAGGTTATTCTTCTTGAAGACTTCAATCATCATCATAATAATAAGGAAAACCCAGCAATTATTTAGCTGTTTTTTATATGTCAGGTACTATTCTAAGTATTTGACATTTATTTGATTCTCACAACAACTTAAAAGGTAAATACTATTGTTCTCTCAATTTTATAGGAGGGAGAAATTAAGGCACAGATAAGTCATAATGAGTGATGAAATACTCCTTTATAGCTTTCATGTGCAAAAATTGGTACTATCCACTGTTAGTGAGAATATACAGAAAAGGCACTCTCATCTACTGATGTGAGAGTGTAAATTTTATATGACCCTTTTATAGGGCAATTTGGCAGTAGATATCAAAAATTTAAATTTACATATCCTTGGCTCAAAAATATATTTCTGGAATCTGTCACAGAAATATCTGTAACATTATATATGCAACAACAATCAAAAACAGTAACAACAACACACTCTAAATGTGTATCAATTTTAAAATGGCTAAAACTATATCCATTGTATTAGCTTTCTAGGGCAGTGGTAAAAAAATTACAACAAACTAGGTAGCTTAAAACAACAGAAATGAATTGCCTCTTGGTTCTGGAAGCTACAAGTCCAAAACCAAGGTGTTGTCAGGGTCCTGCTCCCTCTGAAGGCTCTGGGGGAGAATCCCTCCTTGCCTCTTCCAGCTTTTGGTGGTTCCTGGCAATGCTTGGCTGCAGATGCATCCCTCCAGTCTCTGCCTCTGACACCACATGGCATTCTTCCTGTGTCTTTCTCCTCTGTGTGTGTCTCTGTGTACAAATTTCCCTGTTCTTTTTTTTTTCTGCCTATATTTTCTTCCAGGAGTTTTATTTTTTTATTTCAATCTTTTTATGTTTTTTTATTTTTTATTTTAATTTTTATTGATGTCTTAATAGTTTATAACATTGTGGGGTTTTAGCTGTACACTATTTTTTGTCCATCACCATGTGGATGCATCCCTTCACCCCTTGTGCCCACCCCCCCACACCCCTTCCCCTTGGTAACCACCAACCAGTTCTCTCTGTCCGTGTGTTTGTTTATATTCCACATATGTGTGAAATCATGTGGTGTCTGTCCTTCTCTCTCTGGCTTATTTCACTTAACATAATACCCTCTAGGTCCATCCATGTTGTTGCAAATGGGACAATTCTGTCTTTTTTATGGCTGAGTAGTATTCCATTGTATATACATATACCACATCTTCTCTATCCCATCATCACTCTTGGGACACTTGAGTTGCTTCCACTTCTTGGCTATAGTGAATAATGCTGCAATGAACATAGGGGTGCATAAGCCTCTTGTGATGGTTGATTCCATGTCTATTGGGTAGATGCTCAAGAGTGGGATTGCTGTATTCCTTGTTCTTATAAGGACACCAGTCATTGGATTAGAGCCCATCCTCATCTAGTATGACCTTATCTTAACTAATTACATCTGAAAAATCAACTTAATTTCCAAGTAAGTTGCATTCTGAGGTTTTTGTGAACATTAATTTTGAGGGAATGTTATTCAACCCAGGACAACCATGCTGTAGAATATTTCATTGTATAATAATGATGTTAATTATTATAGTGAACAACTGTAGTTCCTACTGTGCTAAATCCTTTATACAGATTATCTCAAGTATTCTTCACCATAATGTTGTTAGGAAGGTGTATTATTATTGCTTTTGATTGATGGAGAAACTGAAGCTCACAGTTGTGCATAATAAGATGGGTAGTATGTGATCAAACCTGCAACTGCCTGATTGCAGAACCCATGCTCTCAACAACAACGTCATTGAAGACTAACACGATAAATTGTGTTTTTTAAGAAAACAAGCTATTTGTAGTACAATATGTAGTATAATGCCACATCTGCTCATGAGACTTATATCTATTATTATAATCATGTGATAGAAATATAATAAATTATATAATACAAAAATAATAATTGATACATAGAAAAACATGAATGTGTATTTGTCAAATTCCAGTAGTGGACATGAGATCAGGATGAGGTGAGAAGTGACCACCATGTAAAAATTTTATGTACTGCTGAGTGTTTTAATCTTTTTGTTTCTTTTGCAAACAGCATATATTACTTTTATAATTTCAAAAACATAATATAGGGGAAGGAATTCATATTTCACCAGTTTTAACCATGCTTTCTTGTCTTGACATTAAAAGCCTTCAAGTACAAGGGGGCCTGGATAGAATGTAGCCAACTTGTACTCATACAGGAGATTTTGTGTCTGCAGTTCAATAGAAAACATTCAATCCTCTCATTGGATCCTTTGAAGAACAGGCATCTATGTTCTTCCTTTATTCATTCAGCTCCTCATTAACCGAACAAAAATATTTGAGTACCAGCTCTGTATTCCTTTTCATGCCTCTTCCAGATCTAATACGCTATGATTATGTTTGTATATATACATTCAAAAGAAATAAGAGAAGATTATTAATATATTTAGGTAAAAAGAGGGTAGGGGATTGGGAGAAGTTTATGGTGTTTATAAGAAAATAGAATGTACTTAATTTAATATTTATGGAAATATGGAGTTATAAAAGAATTAAATGAAAGGTGGAAAAACTCTCCCATCCTTTTCTTTCTGTAGTTATTTTTTTAATGCTTTCCATGTTTAATCCCCCAAATATAATTTTCTTGTGGATTTTATTCACTTTTGTATCCCCACAACCCAGCAAATTTCTTGGTATGTAGTAAATACTCTACATAAACTAGTTAAATTAATTGCTTTAGTAAAAATGAATAAGATAAATGTGAAACACTTTCAAAAGCGTAGCATGTTCTACAGGAGGCTACACTGTACGGTGAAGAGAGTCATTGGCTTGGAGTCAGCCTCCCCGAGTTTTTTTTGTGAGAAAGACCATCCCTGAGCTAACATCCGTCGCCAATCCTCCTCTTTTTTGCTGAGGAAGACTGGCCCTGGGCTAACATCCGTGCCCATCTTCCTCTACTGTATATGGGACGCCACCACAGCATGGCTGACAGGCAGTGTGTCGGCGGGCACCCGGGATCCGAACCCGCGAACCCCGGGCTGCCAAGCGCGGACTAAACTGCTGCACCACCGGGCGGCCCCAAGCCTCCCTGAGTTCTAAACCATCTTCTGCCTTGTGTTAGTCATCTCACCCCCAGGAAGTCACTCAGCTTCTCTGAGCCTTGCTGTCCCCATCAGTAATCAGCAGATCTTAATATTTTGCTTAAATACTTTACATAGTTGCTTTCAAAATCAAGTGAGATAATGGACATTATGGGTTTTAAGAATCTTCCAGTTTTCTATAAATATTAGCAATTATCAAAGTGACAAATGCAAAGAAAGTCACTCATCCATCACTCCCTCAGCTAGATTCCTGTAGCACAATGTTAGTACTTGCTTATAGTTTATTCATAAGGATCGTATGTTATTGGCCCAAGATGTCGAGATCTTTGAAAGGAAAGAGTCCATTTTAAATTGTGAACCCACAGCACATAGAAAATTGCTAGGTATGTGGTTTAAAGTTCTTAGTGGAAATTAAGTAATTTTTACTTGATTTATAATAATGACTTGTGCTACTAAAGTGATATATGTTAGGTGTATGCTAAAAAATTTTGTTTTAATATTTCTTAATAGAACTTAAGTCAATTTTATTTGACATAATACTGATTTGAGTTACTAAAGTGATATTGTTATAAAAAATATAAAAATTCATATCAGCAAAGGTGAAATGAACAAAACAAAGAAAACAAATACCCACAATACCACCTTTTCAGAGAGAGCGAGTCTCAACATCTCAGGGTCCAGCTTTCATGGTCCTTCTCTGTGGATATTCAGAGGTCTGCGCAGTACAGTGAGAGTCAGTCTGGGCTCTCATCTGTGATGTGATTATAACATTTGGCTGCTTATAGAACACTTCTAACCTTGGTTTTCTCATCTTCAAAATGGGAATAACAGTACCATCCTCATGAAGTGATTGGGGATTAAAGAGCTAGTGGATGTGAGTTGCTTAGTGCGCTGCTGATTTTTTCCACTACCTGAGCATCTTCACATGTCGATGAACATACTTCTCCAACACTGTATTAAATGATTACAGAATATTCCAATGGAGTTTGTACAATGGATGTGCAGACAGTGTGACATTCCTCTTAAATTTACCACTTGCAGATTACTCTGTCTACTTTCCTTCTGCTGGGTGATTTCTCAGCTGGGTTTTGCTGTGGCGCTCCACTTGCACAGCTGCTGCTTCATGATGACTCCCCTCTGGTTCAGATTCCATTTTCCTCAGTGCCTCCTTACAACATATCTATAAAGATAACAAACTCTGGGCCAAGAATGTATGCTCACCAAGCAAAGTCTGTCTGCTGGCATGGCTCCTGAGCTCTCATCCCCCCTGCTCTGTTGAGCCAATAAGATAGACAGCAAAGGGCCAAGACTTTTTTGGGTCCAGCCTTTTCAATTTGCCTAGTGTTCCACTTGGGAAGGGAATAAAGGAGGTAAGAAATTCAATATGCCAGTGGCAACTCTCAGCCTTTAAGTCTTCCAGAATGGTGTATTTCTAAGTCGGGGCAAAGTCCCTTGTTGGACCATGGTGAGACAATTCTATATACATCCACGCATTCTGATTTAAGTCCCAAGAAGCTGTTATTCAAGAGAGTGGTTGCCACTTAAGAGGATGACATGTTCCAATTCTAAAACTAGTGCACTAAATCTGGAGTTGGTATATCTGTGTGCGATGCCTGACTTTGCAGCTTACTAGCTATGTGATCCTGTGAAAGTTCTTTACCTTCTGTAAGGCATAGTTTCTTCAAATATAACACAGTTCTACTAAGAATACCCACTCAATTTACTCTTGCAGATGTTGTGAGGAATAAGAATAGAATCAGATTTGTGATGTGATTATACAGTAACTGCTTATAATAGGCCAGGTTCCTTAATCTTCCAGTAACAACATGTTGATTTTTTTTTTAAGATTTTTTTTTGTCACTGGAGTTGCTCTGGCCAGTAGGGTGTAAGCCTATAGCTGTGATGAATACCATCTACAGGGACCCTACGTAGAGTGAAGTCAACCCAGAGAAAACCCGTGTTGAGAGAGGACATCATTTGAGTCTCTGGTCCCAAACAAATTTTCAGTTCCATAAATCAATATTTTCCCTTTGGTTCTTAAACCAGTGTGTGTTGAGTTTTCTATCACTTGTAACTAAATGAATTCAGACTAATAGAAGTATTATCATGGGTTTCATTTTTACATAAATAAAATGAGCCTAAAAGAAATTGGGTTAGTTGTGCAATGCTTACAGCTAGAAGGTGGAACATCTAAGCGGTTAGGTAGAGTGGTTTCTATAGCCTAGAGCACTGAGTTCCAGGCTAGTTCCATTACTCAGCTGTAGGATCTTTGGAAGTAGCTTACATTTTTTGAGTTGCAGTTTCTTTGTTTATAAAGTGAGGGTTATGGCTCCTATCTTATGGGCTTGTTGTCTGGACTATATATGTGTGTGTGTATATATATATATATATATATATATATATATAATATTATATATATAATGCATTAAATAATTATTAGCTATAGAAACAAGCAATAATACTAATAGCTAACAGTTATTTAGTAATGCTAACAATTATGTAATGACAACTACTATTATTTGGGATCCAAATTCACGTCTCTGATTTCTAATATGGCACTTTTTCCACTGTGATTCTCTTATTAGGATGGGTGATACAAAGAGGATAAAGGGATATGAGTTGTTGAATCCCAGCGGAATGAAGAATGAAGAGATTGAAGCCTGCGTGGCAGGGCTCTCATTGCTGTAACCTGGGCCTGAGGTCCTGGGAATCATAACTAAAGGGTGGCAGTATGAAAGAAGTGAAGCAAGGGAGGAAACTTTCCAAGCCTTTGGAGCTTAACTGGTTTGCTGGTAGCTGGTTGGAAACACTGCCATAAATTTCCCTGTGCCTCAGCACCACTGGCCTGACCACCACCCTTAAGAGCTCATCTACTTCCCACTTATGTGAATTCCTCTGAGGGCAGAGTGGCAGCATGGAATGGCACAGACAGCACCTTAAATCACCAGCTTCACATTCCAGCCCAGCTGCTCGCCTATTTCAGAGGCAGCTTGGAACACTGCATCACTGTCTCTGAGCAGCTTGGGGGACGATGGAATACACTGTCTCAGTCAAGCAGCTGCTGGGACCTGTGTTTGTTTCTCCTCCATGCAGCTGGGTTCTTAAAAAAAAAAAAAAGAGGTGAGTCTGACTGATGAATCTCAAAGTGATCACCAACTCCTGCTCCCACTCCCCAATCTGAAACTAAAACTGGAGATTTTTTGTAATTAATACAACTAGTGGTTAGGAGCATAGGGTCTGTGGTCAGGCAGAACTAAGTTTAAATGCCATCTCTGCTGCTTACTAACTCTGGTGTTCATGGATGAATTTCTTAACCATCTGTGCTACAATCCCCTGCTATCTAATTCTCAAGACTTGTAGCAGCTAACTATTGCCACAATAATTTTGCATAGAGGGCCACCCCAAAATTCAGTGGTTTAAAACAAAATTGCTTCTTAAAATAACAGGGGTTTGGCTGGTGGAGGCTGGGCTGAGACAGGGAGCTATTCTCCAGGCTGCAGCATCGGAGGGAGCTCTGCTTCTCCCTGTTGGTTGTTGGCTTGGGTGACTCTACTCTACTTGTCTCATCTTCTTGGGATCAGCAGGTTAACTGGGACTCATTCTTCCCTTGGAGTAGCAGAGGTAAAAGAGATCATGGAAAACATATGAAGCTTCTTCAAGCTGAGATCTGGAACTGGCACATTGTTACAACTACTCTATATCATTGGCCAAAGAAAATCAGATGGTCGAGTCTTGAAGTCAGGGATGGGGAAAGGAACTTAACCCAGGATGAGGCTATGGCAAGAGTGGGGATGCAGGGGAGGGGTGAAGAATTAGGACAACCTAACTCGGGGTTGTTGAGAGGATTGCATGAGATATTCATGTAAAGTTCTTGACACAGTACTTTGCAAATGGCAAGACACATACTAGATGGCATCTAAATTATTTCTTGTCTATTTTGCTGGTCTATAAACTCTATACTGAAAATTGTGTGCTGGTCCTTTGACTTCTTGCTCTCAAGTCTATTTCTTGTCTTTCTTTTCCTTTGTTCTGAGTCATAGAGAACAACATTATGACATTTTCCGGGAGCTTATGCTCTTTGGCCCCCTGGTAGATTAGCTAATGAGAAGAATGAATGAACAATGGGAGGGCAGAAGGGGAAACTTAAGGGTAGTTCTCCCTCTCTCTCTCTGCCTTGAGTGGCTCCCATAGTGTCTTCATCTCCTCTGTGGCTGCAGCTCCCACTGCCCTGTTCCCACCATCATTCCAACTCTGTCCTTTGGCAACTTCACCACTTCCCTTTGTACCTCCAGCCTAAGGGTGAGAGTGGCTTCCTGTTCTTGGAATCCTTAGGTTGACTCAGACTCCCTTATTTGACATCTTAGCTTTTTATTTGTTTGTTTTTTATCTGCTTGACCCAATAAATTAAATTTGCTCTATTTGTGAAGCTCAGCATTGTTTTCTGACCAGACTCTGACTGTATTTGTTTTCTGTTGCTACAAAACAAATAACCACAAACTTAGAGGCTTAAAACAACATCATTTGCTAATGCACAGTCTCTGCTGGTCAAAAATCCAGCTGGGCTTGGTTGGATTCTCTGCTCCAGGTCTCACAAGACTAAAAGCAAGGTGTTGGCTGGACTTGGCTTTTATCTGAAGGCCTTGGGGAAGAATCTACTTTCTAGCTCATTCAGGTTGCTGAAAGAATTCATTTCCTTTAGGTTGTAGGATTGAAGTTCCCATTTCCTTACTGGCTGTCAGCCAGGGTCTGCTTTCTGCTCCTCGAGGCCACCTACATGCCTTCTCACATAGTCCCTCTTCCATATTCAAAGCAGCAACCACATATTGAGTTCTTCCTACACTTCAAATCTCTCTGAGTCCTCTTCTGCTATCACCAGGAGAAAACTCTCACTTTTAGGGATTTGTGTAATTACAATGGGCCTACACAGATAATCCAGGATAATTTCCCTATTTTAAGGTCAACTGTGCATTATCACATAACATAATCATGGGAGTGATATGTCATCATAATCACAGGTTCCAGGGATTAAGGTAGGACAGGACATCTTTGGATAGCCATTGTAGAAGTTCAGTTTATCCCACTGACTAATTCCAGAAGGGAATAAATTTTTCTAATCCACGATAGTATTGCAGAGAATACATTGCTGTGCATGGCATATGTTAGATTCTAAGTAAATGTTGTAAATTATTCAATAGATAGATGGTATGCTAAAGCATTGTCTGAGGCCTCCCAAAACTCATAAAATTCAGCACATTATATACATTCTTTAATCTTGTCAGAGGCCTTGAAAGATACAACCTGATGATAACATTTGAAACTCACCCGAATCCAGCTAAAAATTAAATTGTAAAACCAGATCTCAAAAGATCTCAGTAAGTTGAAAAAAAGTGCTTTAAACAAATTTAAAAAGGATGAATGTGAAGTCCTGAATTTAGATTCCTAAAACATCTTTACACATAAGGAAATAAGACTTACCAGTCGCACGTATGAAAAATTAGTTGTCAAGTTCAATGTGTATCAGAAGTGTAAAATAGCCTCTCTTGAAATTAAAACAATTTAAGGCTAAATTAAAGAAGTACAATGTCAGGCTCCAGGTAGGTGATAGCTCTGCTGTATGCTTCCTGGTAAAACCAGGCCAGGTTTCAGATAGCGCAGTTTAAAGGGGATTTAGACAGATAGAAACAAATCAAGGGGAGAAAAATCATATGTGTGGTCTCCAAATCATGCCATATGGGTAAGTTCAGTCTGACATGATTAGGCTCAAAGGACAAATAAGAAATATGAACATTACCGAGAGAGAAACTGACTTGGATGGATCAATGCAACAAAAAACTAGCTTAGCGCTGGGGGAGGGGGAAACACTTAATGGATATGAGTTTCCTTTTGGGGTGGTGAAAAAACTCTGGAAGTAGATACTGATAATAGCTGTACAACACTGTGAATGTACTTAATGCTACTGAATCATACATTTTAAAATGCTGTAAAAGTTTGTTATGTAGATTTTGCCACAGTAAAACAATTTTTAAATTAAAATGGTTAAATGGTAAATTTGAAGTTATGTGTATTTTGTCACAATAAATTAATCTAATGACGGCAATGATGCTGCTCAAACCAGATTCTGTGTCGGAATCATCTGGAAGGACTTGTTAAAATATATACTTGACACTTTACACTGCAGATTCCTATTCAGAAAGTCTAGAATGATGCTTAATAATTCATGTATTTAACAGATATTTATTGAACACCTAATTTGCTCCTGGCGTTCTGCTATTGCTGACCTGGAACGTGGACCAGCTTTTGGGAACCACTAACCTTGAAGCCTGAGTTTTCTATTAATGCGGGCATTCGAGCAGTGACATTGGCAATGCAATTCCAGATTAAAAAGTGAGTGAGCCTAGAAGACCTATTATTTCTTGTCCAACTCTCAAAATTATTTGAATTGATAACATTGCAAGAAATCAATCACAGGCTTATTGTGTATCCTGACTCCAATAAGAAAGTGAAAAATTCTTCCATTTCTTCTTTGTGCAAATAATATGATACCCAAATTGATTTCAAATTTCAGGAGAAACAGACATGCTCATTTTCCAAATCCTCCATTTGTGATGCTTAAGTGACTAGTAAGGGGTGCTCAAGAGTCAGTGTACCACAGTGACTCAGAGCCTGGGCTCAGACACTGGGTCTAGCTTTTACTACTTTGGTGAACTGGGACAAGTTTTTTCTCATCTCCTTGTACTAGGTCAGGTTCCCTGAGAAATAGACCCAGACTCTGAGATGATTGGCATGTAGGAGATTTGCTGGGAGTACTCTTGAGAGCAACATTGCAGAGGGATGAGGGAAGCAGGGTTGGGAAAAAGGAGACGTTGAACTGCAGTGTGTTTGCAACAAAGGCCTTGGCCAATCCTGTGGAGACTTCTGGGGCTGGAACTGCACATCAGTATTGGCCTGTCTCTAGGCTAGGGGGTGGGGCATTTATAGCCATAGATTCCAGTCACCGGGTGTGATCTACCCCTGGGAGGGAACATGGCCTTGGCTGGGGTAGTTCTCTTTGGCCAATGACACTTCCTGGAGAGAGACCAGCTAAAAGCCCCTCCCAGCAGCTGGGAAAATAGGGTTTCAATCCTGAAGAGAGACTGAAGGATGGTGCCATATGGCTGGTACCTATAGCATCAACTGTAATCTCTAAGTCTCAGGTTTTTTTCAGTTTTAAGGTAAGGATAGCAACATCTACCTCATGAAATAATTGTGCTGTTTAAATAAGATAATGTATACACAGTGCTTAATACAGTGCCTGCCTTATAGTAACTGTTCAAAAATGATACATGCAGTGGGCAGAATTCTGAAATGACCCTTTTTTTCTGTAATCCCCTTCCCTTTATATGAATGGAGGCTGTGAATATGATGAGATAACACTCTAGTCATTATGTCACATTATATGGCAAAAGGGAGGTTATCCTGAGTGGGTCTGATCTAATCAGATAACCCCTTTAAAAACAGAGATACTTCTATGGTGGCTGTAGAAGAGGAAGCCAGAGAAATGTGCTTGGCTGGGCTGGAAGACAGCAGATATCAATCTTGTGAGCTACCTAAGGAGGAGGCCATATGGCAAGGACCTGAAACCGGGCTTTAGGAGTCGAGTGGTCCTCAGCTGATAGCCAACAGGAAAATGGGGACCCCAGTCCTATAACCACAAAGAAAGGAATTCCACCAACACCCAGCAAGCTTGGAAGAGGAGCAAAAACACCAAATGACAACCACAGTCTTAGTTGACACCTTGAGTTCTAGTGAGATCCCGAGTGAAGATTCCAGTCACCTCATCCCTAGACTTCTGACTAACGGAAACCGTGAGATAGTAAATTTGTTTTGTTCGAAGACACTAAGTTCGTGGTACTTTGGAATGCAGCAATCAAAAACTAATAAAGTATATTATTACGAATTTCACTTCATCTTAGACTCTCTGGTAACTTTTTGTATTCAAGGTTGAAGTCCTCCAAACCTTTCGCAGAATGGATGACCAAGACATTGGAGGAAGCATGAATGATTGCACTCTAAAGAGTTATCTTTACAGATGCTTCATTTGTCTCCTGTGAAATTTTGTATTAAACCAGGATAAGTGCAGTCAATAGTTAAGAGAAGCTGTAGCTTAAAACCCTGGTTTGTCAGGAAAGTTCCATTTGCTCCTTTTGCCACAGTAGGGTCAATAATTGCATCCGCTTTCAGCATTAAGAGTATCCCTGGTGGAATGATAAAGGATATGAGCACCTCACAGCTGAGCCACCCAGTCTTGCTCCAGCCACATTGGGAAAACGACCTTCTCCCTTCTTCTCCAGTCAGTGGATCAGTCAATAATTACTGTATATTCACTACGTGCTAATGATGTGGATGCAGCAATGACTAATACAAGACGAGTACCCTTCCCTACACACACACACTTCAAGGAGTTTAGAGTTTAATGAGAAATAGAGACAATTGGACATTACTATGCAATATTGTAAATTTTCTGGTTGCAAGAGATGGGGGCTGTGGGGACAATGAAGAAGGTGAAGAAGTTTGAACTTGGAGAATATGGGAGGCCTCTCAGAGGAGTAAGTGAAGGACAGTTGGTCAGGTGAAGAAAGCAGAAGAGAGTCTTATCTTCTAAGTCGTGCTAATGCATTTGGACATTTCCCTAAAGGAAATATTGAGATTTTGAAGTGTTCAAAGCAGGGTAATTAAATGTTCCATTGTTTCCTTACATTTATGACTTTATTTGTGGCATATGTGCCAACTCAAATGCCTCATGCCCCTCTCTGCATATCAACACTCCCTTCAGCTTCTTACGTGCCACCTTCTTGTGGTAATTTCATTTTCTGCTAAATGTGAATGAGTCTTATCTGAGCCTTTATTTTGATATAATATATCTTAACTTTTTATATCATTTACCTGGATGCATGTCTTATTTTTCCTAGGTGAGACTTGACAAAGAGCTCATTGAGAACAGTGATCATGCCTAGAAGAGGTTTCTGCTTGTAGTAAATTTCTACCACCACTTAAAAACTCACGTGTGATTTCAGCATATTCATATAAGGTATTTACTCTGTTCCCAGCACATGGAGGCTACAAAGTAGAACAGAATACTCTCCTGCTTCTAGGGGCTCACACCGCACTTGGTGAGAGAGGCAAGACAAATAAGATCAGGGATAGAGGCATGGGCATTTTAAAATGGTTTTATCATTATTCAGGTATTGTGAGACCAACAGATCATGAGTTGACTGCCATCAAAAAGATAGTTTGTTACTCACAGTTCCTAAGAGGAGGGGGCATGCCACCATGCAGGGCCACATGGGGAAGCACCAGTGTTGATCAGGAGGCAGAAACAGTGAGAGGAAAACTCAGGCAAGAGCCTTTATTGTAGTTTCCATGGGAAAGAACAGGTGAGGCAGGGTAAGGAGGTTTAAGATTGGCTTGTCTGAATAATTTGAGCAGGCTCTGGGGTGTAGGGGCTGTCCTGAGTTGTTTGGTGCCTGGACTTGGGGTGATTAAGGCAGAAGAATATTGATATGGAGTGTAAGAGTCAGAGAAGATGTGCGTGCAGGGGGTGGGGGGCAGTATGGGCTTTGAATTCGTTAGTTTGCACATCAAAGGCATGATTACCAATGAGTCCTTTACTCTAGGAATTGGCTAGCCCTGAGAGGGGCAGTTTTCCCAGGGTGAGTATGGCTCCAGATGTCAAAACATCAGAATAGAAAGACACATTTAATACAATGGGCAAGAAATCATTGGAAAACAGAGAGAAAGCATTTTAATTCTAGATGGAATTAATTTATTTAAAAAAAATACAGAATCAAGAGTAGATTTCAGGCATCATTACATCACTGAAAAGCTATGGGGCCTGTATGAGTCACCTCATTTCTCTGAGTTTGAGTTTCCCAGCATGAAAAAAGAGGATGATGGATCAATGGTTTTCTAACTGCACTCCCCACAATCCAACAAAGGCCATTAGGAGGACCTAGCAGGGTCAGCCAAGAAGATTGGACTTTTAGGCTTTTATCCCAGGTTTAATCAGAACAGCAATGCCTTTATCCATTTTATATGCTAGAACCAAGTGTTTCTAAGTGTGAGCATGTGCATGCACCATCACCCTCAATGTAGAACTAAGTCTGAGAACATTTTGGGTAGAGGATAGCTCTTCCTTTTTCTCCTTCCTATTTCTCATTCCATTATTGCTTGGGAAAACATCCTGAGAATCTGGATAGTAAAGGAGAGGTTATCCTGGCCTGAAGCAGATGGCCAGAGGTAAGCAAAACCCTCTATGATGACTGCTCTGAGCTCTAAGAGCATCCTCATGAGTAAACCAATCACATGCTACAATTTGCCATGCTGCAGAGGACTCTCAGTGCTCTTTCCCTACATCTGTCTTTCTTTATAGCTCCCTAACCCCACCCTTTTGCATAATTCATTTCAGCCAGTAGTATTCCCCAGATCACTAGTTCATGTACTGTGAAGTGATAACAGTCTGACTCACCGTGGACTTGAGCACAGGACTGGATTGCAATGAGCCCACAGCAGTGGACTTTTTTTTCTGCAACATCTTTGAAATTTTCACCATTCTCCATTCCTATTTTTGGTGCCCTAGCTCATACCTCATTACCTTTCATCTGGTCTATTTCAGTAGCCTCCTACTGAAGGTCTGTCCACCTCCATTCTTTCTCCTCCCAATTGTCTTGCATATAGGAATAACATAATATTGTCTCTTTAATACTCTCTCCTGGTTCCCCATTTACATCTCTATAAATTCTGTAGGACCTAGATCTTCCACGAGTTGAATTTAATATACCTCTTTAAACCTTGCCTACTTATGCGTTAGTTATACTGGATGATACTCCCACTCCGCTTTCTCTCTTACTTATCTGAGGATCAGTTGTCCCTCTCTTTTCAAGTCTTATAAATATTGACTTTCCTCATAAAACTATTCTTGTTAGTCGAAAACAACATATCCTGTCCTAGAGATTAATCTGTATTCCAGCTACTTGCTTACACATCAGTTGGTCCCCTCTGGACATAAAAAGAGTTTCATACTTTTCTAAAATGTGTGTATTGTTTAAAGTGGAGCTTGGCCTATAATGAGATGATATCAAAATTAATAAAATTTAAGGATCACTACAATTTCTCCATTTCAAAACTATACGGCTGTTATTTACATATACTTTCTTTTACCCATTTCTCTATGACATTTCTAGCCAAGTCAATTACAGTTGAATGGCTCCTGAAAGGCCAACTTCTCTAAAATACATTCTTTCTCTGCCAACATATGGCAGGGAGCAGGGTAGTCATCCACTTTTCCCCTCCATTCTCTACTACACCCATTTCTAGTTAGGCTTTTATCAACAACCCTCTGAAATGGTATGATCATCAATTATCCCCAAGTTGCTACATCAAATGGTCTCTTCTCTTCCTCTTATTCAAACTCTCAGAAACATTCAACACAATAGACCATTTTCACTTTTTCTAAACACTTTTTTATCTCTTGGCTACTTGTGCAACATACTCTCCTGGTATTCATCCTACCTCACTAGCTTCTCTTTCTCAGTCTCCTTTGTTGGTCACTCTTTCTCAGACTGACCTCTAATTGTTGGTGTGGCCACAGGATCAATTCTGGCCGTCTCTGAACTCTGAACTCTTTCCTTTGGTGAGCTCATCCAGCCATACAACCCCATAGCTTTAATTACCATTTGTTTGTGGATGGTCACCATCTATTTTATCTCTGGTACTGAATTCTTTGAATACCACACTCTTGCATGAAAGATCTTTCTAAATATCTTCCTTGAATAAGAAATGCCATGAATTATCAAAAACAGAAATTTTAAGCTTTTGCCCACTTCAGAACCTGCTCTTACCCTAGTCATTCTCATTTTAGTATGTGACCCTCTGACCCCACAATGTACAAGTCAGCCTGGATTTTTCCCCCTTTGGTCTTCATCATTCTATCATTAAGTTCTATCAACTCAACATTCAAAGTAGCATTCCAAATGCATTCACTTCTTTTTGTCTCCATTATGATTTCCCTAGACCATCATTATATCTTGGGATTATTTTGATACTCCTTACTCATTTCACTGTTTACACTCATCCTATAAAATGCATTCTCCACACAGAAGCAAGTGGAATCTTTAAAAAATATACAACAGATTATACAATTTACCTACTTAAATTCTTCCAATTATTTCCATTGTAACTTGAGTAAAATCCAAACTGTTCACCATGAGCTGCAAATAGATTCTGATACCTCTTAAAAAATCAAGCATCTGATTATCATTTCAGCATTTCTTACTCATCCTTTGCTTTTCTCATTGTGTTCCAGCCCCCCCCACCCCGTCCCTCAAATAGTCCAATGTTATTGTAGTCCTGTGGCCTGTGTGTTAACTCTCTCCTCTTACTAGAATCCCTTCCCCTCAGATATCTCATGGCTATTATTTCCTGTCATTTATATCTCAGTGGTATCCATAACCACCCAATGTAAAGTCTGTCTATCATATCATTATATTTATTTTCTTCACAGCACTTATCACTATCTTAAATTATTTAATTGCTTATTTCCCATTTACCCTGAATAGAATATAAACATTATGAAATCAGAGACAATATGAGTCTCACTTACTGTTTCCTCCCTTGGAAGAGTACCTTACTTATTACAGGTACTCATTTATTATTATTGAGTAAGTAAATAGTTAAGGACATGATTATGAGAGTCTTAGAAAGCTAGATTCAAGTCCTGGATCTTCCATTGCCTACTATCATGACCCTGGGAAAATCATTCTGACTTTCTGAGACTTGGTTTCCTCATCTATAAAACGAGAATTGCATTGTTATTGTGATGGTTAAATGAGAGTAAGCTGTTGAAATTCTTAATATAGTACCCCAAACATAGAAAGTAGTCAATAATGAAAGCTTATTTTATTATCATTATAATTACTACCATAGCTATATTATCACTATTATCTTAGCACCTGACATTCTCATTATTTTCACTACTTTGGGTTAAGGGTTATATGCTTTAAGATGTGACTGTTACTTGCACAAGGTGATAACACCACTGTCAATCAACACTTCCTTATAATTTTCTTTTCAGACTCTTATCTTTGAGTGGAAGAAGCCAAAACTCTGTTCGAGTAAGGAGCTTAACCCAGGTTAATCAAGACTTGAGAGATTCCATGCACCTTTTCCTCTGCATTTCACTATGTCCTCAATAAGTTCCATTTTTCCTGGAGGAAAGGTCAAATGCCCCCGACACGTTTTGAATAACCCCCAAATCTGATTTATTTTTGTTGCATCACTCAGTTAGTTAGCTGTTGGTGCATTAAAAAACACTGTAAAACTTAGCGCCTTAAAACAGTGGGCACCTAATTAGCTCATTATTCTATGGGTGGGCAATTTGAGCTGCATTCAGTTGGTGGTTCTTCTGCCGTTCTTGGCTGGGTTTACTCATGCTTCTGTGGTCAGTGCTCGTTAGACAGGCAGTTTTGTTTCCAGGGTTTGACTGGTTGTCAATTGAGGGGGTCAGGGACACTTGGGTTTCATGCCTCTCATTCTCCAGGAGGTTGGCCTGGGTGTATTCACACACCGATAGCAGGTTACAAGAGCAATAAGAGCAGAAGCTGTAAAACGTCTTAAAGCCCAGGCTTCTACCTGGCACACCGTCTCTTTCTCTACACTCTCTTGATCAAAGCCGGTCACAAGGGCAGCCCAGATTCAAAGGATGGAGAAATCACCTTCATTTCTTAGTGGAAGATGATCCAAAGTATTGTGGCTAATTTTGCAGACTACTGCAATCAGATTGCCTGAGGAAAGTATGACAGATATTAGCAAATACAGCAATCAGCTATCTCCATTCGCCAAGTAATGTCAGATAGCCCACACCCTATCTGCTACATCTCCTTAGTTGAAGTCCTTCCATACAGCTTTGGAATAAATTCCTTTCCCCATCTGCCTTTTGCTTCACTGGCTTTTGTTCTGCTCCTTTATCCAATAGCTAATGTCCTTATCTTTCTTTATACTTAACTGTTTTGTTCTATCAGAGAGGTAAAATCTGTCATATTCCTTTATCCAATCCTTTATGATAGTATCACCTATATTCTGTTCTGTTCCTTCAGGAATCAATTAGAAAGCCACTGATTAACTAATAATCAACTCATTCAACTATATTGCTAGCTAATAATGATTTTCCATCTTGGGTCAAATAGGAAATTCTGTTTTGGCCTTCAATTTCCAAAATGTGCAAAAGGATAGAATTTCAGGCAAAGTGACTAGACCAGAGAAAGAAAAATGTAGGACAAAAGCGTAGTGTTTTTAACTTGGAAATTAACACTTTCTTTCTATGTGTAAAGTCAATTCTATTTCCCAGGTTCCAGTCATTGTGGTGGCAGTGTTAAGGCTTTGAAGCAATAATGGCACATGTTACAGAAAGCTTTTGTCATCTTCCCAAAGAGCCCTAGGGAACACCCAATGTTCCCTATATGAACCAAATGCATACTATGTAGCTCCAGAATACCTGGTGAATCCAGTACCCAAATTAGTCAAACTGATGGTTTAGTATCCTATAGACCAAGTACCTAAACAATCAACAAAACAGATTGAAATTATTGGGGTTTAGGATGTAATATGAAGAGACCAACTGGGCTAGGAGATGGTAGGTTGACAGGTTGGAGCTGGCTGGCTGGCTGCCTGAAGCAGATGGGGACCCCACTGATGTATGGCCTTCTTCCCAAAGGCGATAGTGCATGTAGTGGCTGTGGACAGAGGCGTCTTTTACAATGATACAGTCAGTGTCAGCTGGCTGACTTCAAACAGCCAAAGCAACATTCCATGCAAACACAAGCTGTACCCCAAAGAGTTTAGCAGAAGGGTTCCTAGTAAGTGGATAGTCATCTTTCACATGAATATAACACACTATACAAAGCACTTTCGCATTCACTATCTCATTGTAATGGAGCATTATTTTGTTTTATTTCTATCAACACATCATAAATGAGAAAACTGATGAGAATTTACTGATTTGCCCAAGGTCACTTAGAAAATAGCTGAGCCAGGTTTAACGTTTAGACATCATGCATCTGAGATACTCTTTCCTGTGCAGAGATGAAGGAGGCTAGCTGTAGGAGTGACAGTAGTGAGTAAATGAGGAATGTAATTCTTGATATTCAACATGGAAACCATAGGGGAGGGTGATTAGAGAAAACCCCATGACAATAGTCCATGGTCACTTGAAGTGGGGATTATATTATATATAATCTCTTTTCAGAATGAGAGGTTTTTCCCATTTTGATGGTTATAACAACCAAGAAGTGAGGAAGAACAAGTTACAGTCAGCCATGTATAACCTAAGCAAACTCATCAAAAATGATGGAAAAAAGTTGTTTTCTCTGGTTGCCTGAAATATATTGGTCCCATGAAACAGGATAAACTCTTTTTGTCTGGTGGATTAAAGATGTCCAAAAATTCTTTGTCACGCTTCCCTTATGAATTGGAGTTTATTCTCTCTTGCATTTTACCTGTGCCAGCCCTGTGGCTACTTGCCACCAGACTGAGGAAGAAGTGATGTTATACCAGTTACTGCCATACCCCATAAGAGGGCAGGAAATGTTTATTTTTTCCCTCTTAGAGCACTTTTTCTTGGCATGCTTTCTCTTAGAACCCAACGGCTATGGTATGAGAAGCCCAAGCCGCAGAGATTGGTCATGTGTTGCCACAAAAGCCCAACTGAGCTCCTAGCAAATGGCCTGTATCAACCATCTTTGGCATTCTAGTCAAATCAAGCTTCTAGATGACGATACCTTCAACCAACATCACGTGGAACAGAAGAGCACTCAGCTGAGCCCGGGCAAACCAAATAATCATAAAAGATAATAAAATGGTTCTTATTTTAAGCCAATACGCTTTGGGGTGGCTTGTTATTCAAGAACAGATAACCAAAACAGAAATTAGTACCTGGAAGTGTGATGCTGCCTTTAACAAATGTAAATATGTAGCATTGACTTTGGAACTAAGTGGGAGGCAGCACATCCTAGCACTTCAAGGAAACACTTAGGTAAGATAGGAAGGGCAGGGAGAACATTTATATTTGAGTCTGAGAAAATGGTTACTTATGTCATATAGTGGTGAAAGTTTGGCAACACTGTCACCTAAGGTAACGAATAAAGTAGAACATATACCTAATGAATTTATGGGTTTAGTTGAGAATATTTACAGGCAGAATGTTAAGGGGACCCACTAAATTTTTGTGTGTGTGTGAGGAATACCAGCCCTGAGCTAACATCCGTGTGCATCTTCCTCTACTGTATATGGGACACCACCACGGCATGGCTGACAAGCAGTGCATCGGCGGGTGCCCAGGATCCAAACCTGCGAACCCCGGGCTGCCAAGAGCAGGCTAAACCGCTGCGCCACCGGGCGGCCCCAAGGGGCCCACTAATTGTTTTCACTACATGTGATAATGTTCAGATAGAGAGAGATGAATTACAGAAGAGATTACTCAGTTTTTGAGTAGACTCCAGAGAAGCATTTTTAACTAGGACTTGCTGGGTTCAAAAATAAAAAAGTGATTTTCTTCCCTTGTCATTTCCAGAAAAAGACTTCCAAAGTAGGGGGAATATGCCTTTAGGGCAAAGATCAAACCTAGGGCACTATGTGCTCTCAATGTCAAGTCTCAAGGGTGCATGTGTTAGACTCTGTTAGGATCTTAGAAAGACTTAAGGTAGCACCCCTCAGGCAGGCAATGGGACTTCTAATACTCTGAAGGGGATTTCTTAGACCATTTCTGCTAGATATTGTTCCACACCATTCTGACTCTCAGCAAAGGTAAGAAGCAGCCAGCCTTAAAATGATTTCTGGGGCCAGATTTTTGGATAATGGGTTAATGTAGATTTTGGCTCATGGAGTGAATTATAAATTGATACACAGGAAACCCACACAATTTTTAAAGGGGTTTTATAAGCTTAGAATTAAAGGGACAAAGACAGTTTAAAATGAAAAGTGACTTTTGGATCACCAACTTCCTGCATTCAGAAAGAAGGCTGAGGATACCAATTAGATGCAAACATGGGGCATTTCTTATAGAAAGGGAAGGATGATATAGAAGGCTGAGCTAGTAACCCAAAGAGTACAGCCAAGAGCCATGGAGAACCACTGTAGTAAAATAATTGCCAATATGTATTGAACTTGATTTCTGAATTGCTATGAACCATTTATATTGCTTCTTATTTCCCAACTCACTTTTCTTGAATAGGAGACAGTGTTGTAAAATAGCCAATAGTTACATTCTCAAAAATTTTTCAAGCTAGTTGACATCATGTTGATACATTGAAATTTTCCATTGTGGGAATATTTACACCATAGAAATCACCAAACATGACACATCAGCACTCCTCCTGCCCCTGGAGAGTGGTTGGTAAACACTTACTAGCACAGCACTAGATGGGAATGTGAATTGCAGTTTTCCTGTCCCTGCCTCACCATTTCGTGTTGGGTGTGTGGGGGTCAGATTAGTCTCTTTATTGTTTTAATTAATTTATTTATTTTGTGAGGAAGACTAGCCCTGAGTTAACATCCATTGCCAATCCTTCTCTCTCTCTCTCTCTCTCTCTTTTTTTTTTTTTTTTTTTTGCTGAGGAAGACTGGCCCTGAGCTAACATCTGTGCCCATCTTCCTCTACTTTCTATGGGAAGCAGCCACAGCATGGCTGACAAGCAGTGCATCTGTCCATGCCCGGGATCCGAACCTGCAAAACCCCGGGCCACTGAAGCAGAGCATGCGAACTTATCCACTACGCCACCGGGCTGGCCCTAGATTAATCTTTTTAGTTCATTGGGTTTCATATTGAGAGGAACCACATCCAAAAAGCCTGGACCTTATTTAGATGACAAGATCCTGCTCTTGGAGTCATATCAAATTATAGAATGAGATTTATGGAGGTCTGGGGGAGAGAGGGAGTATGTTTTGCAAGTGAAAGGAATATATGTAATTTAGAGCCAGAGAGCAAAATATGGGTGGCTTAACGATGTCCGCAACTTCTTTGTCTCTCTCCCTAGTGAGAGCCGAATCTGGCTAATCTTGTAACTGCTCATCTACTACAATTTGACAGAACTAAAACTGTGCCTTTCAACACCTACCCTTTAAGGTGATTGGCAACTTTTACTTCCTTGCTGTTGAAACACTCATGTTTGAGACACTCCCTCTTAGAACCTAGCTGCATGCTAGATAGGTGAGAAACCCAAGCCATAAGGATAGAACATGTGAAAATGCTCTGGTTGACAGCCCTAGCTGAGCTCCCAGCCAACTGCCAGCATCAAACACCAGTCATGTGAAGAAACCATCTTGGAGTTTGAATCCAGTCAATGCCCTAGATGACTGCAGCACTGGCCAGCATTACATGGAGCAGAAGAACTACCTGGCTGAGCCCAGTCATTCCAAAGAATTGTGGTTATTTTTAGCCACAAAATTTCGGGAGAGTTGTTATGTAGTAGCAGACAACTAAAACAACAAACAACTAGTATATTAAACTATTTAAGCTCATACTGACAGGGGGCAGGAAAAACTCATGCTCCAGGTAGATGTTATGAATTAAACCCCTAGTTTTACAGATAAATACAGTCACGCGTCATCTAATGATGGGTATACATACTGAGAAATGTGTCATTAAGTGATTTTGTTGCTATGTAAACATCACAGAATGTACTTACACAAGCCTACATGGCATAGCCTACTACACACCTAGGCTGTATGGTACTAATCTTATGGGACGACTGTTGTATATGCAGTCTGTCGTTGCCCAAAATGTCATTATGTGGCACATGATTGTACGATTGTACATTGACATCTTAAAGGGGGTGAAGCAGCTTATCCAAGGTTACAAATTTTAGTGATTGAACTCACCCTGTAACTCACGTTTTTTAAATCCCATATAATATTCATTCCTTTTTATCTTTTTGGCCATTCTTTGACTTCTAGTAAAGTTTATAGTCTATCAACAAACTTTACCCTAATTTTGCTTTCCTACCCCAGGCTTGTCCTGTGAATCACGAAAACTCAACCTCACCGGGTCCTACAACCCAGAAAAAGTATTAGGAATCAAACATTTGTATCCATCACCTCTACCCGCAGTGTTGAACATTGCTAGGAACTTAGTAGGTGCTTGATTTGAATTAAATGCTTGCTAAGTCATTCTCTCTTTCCTTGGTATCTCAAGCAACATGTGTCCAGGAAGCCTCATTCATGGCTTAGTGTTCAGCAAGTATTTACTAGCTTTCCTCTGTATGCAAGGCATTTTTGTTAAGCAGAAAGTTGAGGAAGAAATATGAAGTAAATATATGGAAGTTCACTTAAAGCTCTTGGGAAAAAGAACATGTAAGTTTGAATTATATATGAAAATAGAAACATTGTGTATATACAAACACAAATGCAACAACATTAACTACTTTACAGTGACACAACATAAAAGGATCATGTGTGCTTTTTTGTGAAATTTTTTGAAAAGTTTGCCAGCAAAACATACACACAACACCATATAAGCACACACATATGCACACACACAAGCACACACACGTGTACACGTTCTATATACAACTTTTTCTGAATTATGAGAGGGTGACTAAAGAGTCCTTTTTCAAGATGAAAAAGTTAAGAAAATATTTTGCCCATTAATAACTCAAAACTTAAATGGAAAAGAATCATACTTCAGAGCTGACAGCTGACTGGAGCTCCATGAGGGATTGTCGCCTACTAAGCCCCAAGATGGAAAAGAAGGGAAAAAAGAATACAAATTGCACGAGCCAGGAAAAATTGCTTCTGAATTGGGGCTATTAACTCCATCATGTTGTGTGATAGCTGACATCTATGTTCAAGCAGGCTTTTCTAGTTCCATATAATTTAATTTATTGAACAAAAGCTCACCCCTTTGTAAATTTCCAGACAATTCAGTTCAAATTTCCTTTAAAAAGTTTTCCTTGGGGCTGGCCTGGTGGTGTAGCGGTTAAGTTCATGCATTCCTTTTTGGCAGCCTGGAGTTTGCAGGTTTGGATCCCAGGCATGGACCTACACACAGCTCATCAAGCCATGCTGTGGTGGTGTCCCAAATACAAGATAAAGGAAGATGGGCACAGAGGTTAGCACAGGGACTATCTTCCTCATGCAAAAAGAAGAAGATTGGTAACAGATGTTAGCTCAGGGCTAATCTTCCTCACCAAAAGAAAAGGTTTGCTTGACTCACTTCATCCTATTGGATGTACTCCTTATTTTAAACATCAAGGATGCATGCATACATGTGAACTGTACTTATTTTTAATAATAATAAATTATAATAACTGTTATTAAATGTCCACTATGTGCCAGGCCCCATTTTCACGTATTAACTGATTTAATCTTCCCCTAAACACTATAGTTTTACCAAATAAGGAAACTGAGGCAAAGAAAAGTTAATTAACTTTACCAGAGTCTTCTGTCTGAGGAAACTCCAATAAGGATTACAATAATCATCATTTACTGAGAATCTACTTAGTGAAGAATACTTTTGTTACCAAAATCAAATAAGGTAACTAAAGATCTAAGAGGTTAAGTAATTTGTCCAAGATCGTGCTGGTAGGAAGCAATGAAGCCTGGATTTAAGTCCAGGTCTGTCTTTGTAATACACTATGAAAGCTTTGAAGAGCAGTTATTGAATCTTCCACATTATAATATGCACTAGATGATTACTACATATGAACGAATGAATGAATGAGAACGGATTAAGTGGCTTTCCTTGGGAGAAGATTAGAGGTAGATTTACATAACTGCTGTGGTTTGGCCAAATTAATCTTTATGGTCTCTTCTTTTTGTGAGATTCCTTGAGAATAATAAAATTAAGAGATATCAACAGTAGAACTCCTGCTTGATTTTCTGGGAGAAAATGCCTTGAGGCAGGGGTTTAACAAATGTGACAGTGAAGTCAATTTGCAGTCAAGTGAAAATATACTAGGCCTTTGGGACATCTTAGTAGTGGGCTTTTTCAGGACCAATAAAGATCAACTTTTACTCTTTTATTTTTTTGTATGATGCACTTTGAAACAAAAAAAGTAGGTCTACATCAGTGCAATTCACCTTTCTCATGGAAAATCTCTCCTTACCAGGGGTGAGTGAGTATATTGTTGGTGTGAGCTCTTCTCTTTGTTTGTTTCAATGGTGTATTATGTTGGGACATGGAATTAAATTCAGTACGATGTGAGAAAAGATAAAAAAATAACAAACTAGGATTTTCAAATCCTGAAGTCTTGTTTGGGAACTTTCTCTGAAAATGTTCATGGCATCAGATAAGTCGTGCAATCCCTGTGTACCTGCCTTTTTGCAAATATACAAGAAGGGAGTTTACCATGGATCATCCAGAATGTCTATTCTTGCTCTGCATTCTTTGTTGTGGTTAAGCACGTGGGATCTGACGTCAGGAATTTCATGGCTGAAATGTTAACACTGACATTTCCAGCTATCTGACACTGGACAAATCACTTAACTCTCTGGGTATTTGTTTCCTCTTGTCTAAAATGGTGATAATAATGTGTTGGAAGATAAGTTGGGAGAATTGAAAAATGCAATAATGCAGGAAAAATGTTTATCTTAGTATCTGACTCTTAGTAAAGGATTAACAGCTAATATTGCATATATAATACAATTGCTCTTGTCAGTTGAATGTTTAAATTTCTGGTTATTGAAGATGGATGAGGTGGGGGTCTTAAAAACTTAAAAATAAGCCAACTATAGCATTTTCATTATTTCTAGCTAAAACATAATTTACTGATATATATATATAGCATATTTTTATATTAGTATTTGTATTTAGATAAATTTTGTTTAGGTAGATTACATAGATATATTTAGATAGAATTTTAAACCCTCTGAAGATGAAAGGAGCTAAAGAAGAAGGAGGAGCTAAGAAGAAGGAGCTAAAAATTAATGTGCTATAAGAGTTGAAGTCCCCCTGCTAAATGTTACAGTTTTCAGTCGCTGATCACGTACATATGTCACTAGTGCAAGAGAAAATGAGGCTGATTTTTTAAAAATTTATTTAGGTAAACATTCCCAGAAGGTTTCTGATAGCACAGTAGAGTTAATGACTTGAATAAATATAGCTAACTCTTGAGTGTCCACAGTGAAAAGATAAGAAGAGATAAATGGAATGCACACATAATACAGATCTTCAGTTGAGAATATTGTTTTCAATTTATTCTCCATTTGCCATTTTAAGAATAACAAATGAACAACAGAGGTGACTGAAGGGAATTTTAACCTCTCAGTCTCCCTTCCAGTAACGCCTGTATATTTCTCCCATCTTTCCAAGCTGCCTATGTCTTCACAGAGTTACTAATAATATGTTTGCTGAAAGAAGAAGAAGAGGAAAAAGGAGATGGAAGAAACGTAATGCTTTAAAACTCATAAAGCATTTTCCCAGTCAGTGGTTTACTTACTTTGTACTGATTTGCATATATTCCATTTAGATCAGCAATTCTCATAGCTTTCTCCCCCTCTCCTGTCACCCATTACTGATGGCATGCACATATGTTACAAGCTCTCATGGGCATTGGCCAATTACAGAGTACTGTAATCCCATTCTTTCCTCTTATATACAAAAAATATATCAGAATGCAAGTAAGTGTATGATGAGCCACTCTTACCTATATTTAAATCACTTTCAAACTTTAGAAGTTTATTTATATTTAATAAATTACATGCAAATTGAATTCTTACCTTCCTAAATACTTTACATGAATTATCTCATTTAATCCTGCCATAATCCTATGAGGTAGAGATTAATATCTTTGTGGCATAAATAACCATATGTTCTCCTCTTAGATAGAGTATGTATTAGTTTCCTGTAGCTCTTGTAACAAATTGCCTCAAATTTGGTGACTTAAAATAAGAGAATTTTATTTTCTCACATTTCTGGAGGCCAGAAGTCTTAAATCAGTTTCCCTGAATGGAAATCAAGGTGTTGTCAAGGCCATGCTTGCTCTGGAGGCTCTAAGGGAGAATGTGTTTCTTGCCTCTTTTAGCTTCTAGTGTCTTCTGGTGTTTCACTAGAGTGATCAGGCTCTGCTACAGGATAGAACATGACAGGACTGTGGCCAAGGTCAAAAGGCAAGTAAGTACCACCCAGGGAAGATACCACTGCATGATTCGAGGTTGCTGAGAACAGATAACATGCACACCAGGCTCAAGAGGAGAGAGAGACAGCACAGAAGATCCAGCCCTTGTCATGTGTCAGCTCCATGGCTAGCAGATCCATTCTGCAGCCTACACAGGCAGTTAGGCTACACACACCCTGCTTCCTGTTGCAGTAGAAAGACCCCTACCTTTGCCCTATGGAGTCTGCAATAAAGAAAGCTGCTGGTGGCATGCCTCAGGGCCGTTGACAACATGCATAGCTAAGCAGTTTCAAGAAAAGTTTACATATGCCCCACACAGAGGGAGAAGGATTGTACCATCTGCGCTCTGAGCTCTTTGCATGCAAGGTGATTTGTGAGCTTGTCAGAACATTCCATACCAAGCATGAAGTTCTTCTTGGGAACACAGAGGAGGCATGGGGTTGCCCTTAGACCCTTCCCTCACAGCTGGTGTTCCTTGATGTGTGGCCACATCGCTCCAATCTCTTCCTCCTGATTACATTGCCTCCTCCTCTTCTGTTTGGGTCAAATCCCTGTCTGTTCTCTCTTTAGGGCCTAGTAGATAATCCACAATAATCTCCCCATGTCAAAATCCTTATTTTTAAAAGCATCTGCAAAGACTCCTTTTCTTTATAACGTAAAATGGATGGGTTCCAGCGATTAGGATCTTTATCTTTGGGTAGGCATTATTCAGCCTACTACAAAATAGAACCATTGCTAGGATACAATGGTTCAGTCAGATTTTACATTCCTCAGTCCTCCTTAGACCTAGGGGTAATCATGTGACTGGTTATTGCCAAGGAAATGTAAGCAAAAGTAAGGCTTTTCAGAAGAAGGATAACCTCCTCCATGTTCTTTCCCCCTTTCAGCTGGTGATTGTAATAATTACAAGATCCTAGACTGTGGTGGAGCCATGAGTGTAGGGATCCTGGGTTATTGATTCACTATATGGAAGAGGTGTCTGATGACGAGAAACAGCACAATTGATGTGTTATAAAAATGCGAAAAAAGAAGAAAAACTCTCTACTGTGTGTTTGAGCCATTGTCTATTTATTATAGCAGTTGATCCTGTCCTTATTTATATGATCCCCAGAATAGCTATAAAGGAACTGAGCTCCAGAAAGGTTAAATAACTTTCTCATATTCATACAAGTAATAGCTGGCAGTGCTGAGATTTGAAACAGAAAAGCCATATTCCTGTGCACTGAAGTTTTAAGCACAGTGATATCCTTTGTCTTATCCACTCTACTAGAAATTCAACATTCAACACCTATAGTGAAAGGGTGGGCCCTTGGGGGTCTTAGGTCAAAACTTCTCGCCACATACCCTGTCCAGCTGAATGTCATGGACCCGATAACACCTAAGTTGCAAATCATGATAGATCACACACACACCATCAGACCATAGCTAAAGAAATAATGAACATTACATTTTGCAGCGAAGGCTGACTTTGGTTTGTCACTGAGTTTTAATCTCACTCTCCACCTGAGTTCCCCATCAGCATCCTTGCTTGAGCATATATCCCTGCTGCTGCTTCCACTGAATCTGGACCTTGTCACCTCCCTTTCTTTCTCTTTTGGATGACCTTCTTGGACATGACTTCTGGCCCTGCTGACTTACAGAATCTGCCAGTTCACTCTTTCTTATTCAAGTTTCCAGTCTGGCTCATCATGCTTAGCCCAGTCTATTGGTTGAGGAACGCCTGAAACACGGATCCACACAACCCAACCTTTGAAATACTGACTTAAAGTGATTTGGAGAAAATTGGAGGAGAAACCAGGAATTTAGTGTCCAGTGTTGACTAAAAAAAAAAAAACAAACAACCTCAATGCATATTATGTCTCTTGGACAGGGACAAAGCATGAGCTGCACAATTTAAGTCTTGAAAGGAGGTAGATATTCAGATGATATGTCCTGAGAAATAACACCCAATTGTCACCACCCATAATTGGAATTCACCTAATCAATGCATGCAAAATCTTTCCCAAGCATTTACAGGTGCTCCCTTCCAAGTAGTCGAGGTAGGTGCTCTTTGCTATTGGAAATGTTCTGCCCATATCAGAAATAGGCAGTGAAAACCTTTGTCCCCTGGTTGTTCATTAGCTTTCAGAGCCTTTGGGAAATGTGGAAATGTACATCCACTAAGAAAAGAAACAGACTCATGTTCACTTTAAAACCAGGCAACCAAAGTGGAGAGTAAAGATAAAAAAGCCCAAACTCATAAAATAATCTCAATAATTTGCTCCCCAGTTGGTTCCTCAAATCTGGGAGTGCTCCATCAACATTGATTTTTTAAAATTTTATTTTAAAAGTAATATACTGGCATCAATAAAGTTATTTTTATATTAAATAAAGATTATCCCACTATCCTAAGACAACAGCTGTGATCACTTTTATCTGAATTGACTCTTAACCAATGCTATAAAAGTATCAGCTCTAAGAAAACTTGAGAGTTAAAATATAGGTCAACCATATTTCCCTTACACATAGTCACTTGCTTATCATCCCCTTTAATTCCTAGCCACACTCACCATTATATTGGTTCTTTGTTTAAGAGGAATTACATGAGAGAGGACTGTCAGACTTGAATCCAGTTAACCTGTCTTCCAAGCTGGACTGTTTCTCAACTTGTTTTATGACCTTGGATAAATACCTTTCACTCTCTTTCCTCAGTGATTGCTAAGAATCCTTATAACTATAAAATAGTAAAATAAAGCAACAAATACATACACAAATCTGAATAAACCCTATCCTGTATCTGTGACTGAAATACATTAGTCAGTGTATCATCACATATTGTGTGGGTTCTGGCGTGATGGTGAGGAGGATTGAAAAGAGAGCCAGGCAAAGTGAAATATTTTGACTCAAAATCTTCTGTGGTAAGCTACTGACTGCTATATATCTTTTACTCCCAGCTCTGGCCTTACATTTGTACCCTTCAATTCAGATATGGGCACACCTCTTTCTGGCATGTGATATTCTCAACCCATCACCTCAGCCCTGTACTTTGAACTGCATAGTCCCTGGTTGGTCAGCATAATGCCTCTTTGATGCTATTTCGACTATAATTTGTGGCTTTCCATTCTCATTTTGGTGCTCACAGATTAAAAGGGCACTATCTGGCTATCTTGTTCAAGGAAAAACACCTGCTCGTGGGGGCTTCTGGTGACAAGGCCCTCACGACTATTCCTGGCAGTTCACGTATTTTGAATCACTTGGCTGATGATGCGAGGTGAAGGACAAGAGAAGAGACGAGTCTGGTTCGACCTACCTACACTTGTTGGAAGGAGGGAGAGGAACTGATTTACTTCTCCGTAACCCATCCTGGATGTTGCAGGTTATTTCTCCACTGCTGTTCCTGAGCCCAGGCTGAACAGTGAGCGAACATTGTTTAGAGCCAGTTTTTCAACAGGACTAAGTCACGAGGCTGATGGAATATTGCTTTTCGGAGATAAATTATGCTTTTAATTTTGCAAATGCGTCTGGAGCTGCAAAGGCACACACATCTAGAAACAAAATTAAGAGCAATGCCTTAGATTAGGAAGCATCCTGATTTGCATTCTGCTGAGCAGGACCAACGGGCAGGGAACGGTCTGAGTCCCTCATTCTCTGGTGTTTAACATCTATGTCTCAGTGACTATGCTGTTGTGTTTTATTTCCCAAAGTCTCAATAGAAACATATTTATTTGCTTTTAATCTAAAAATATATTCTGATCAATAATATAAAGGAATGTTGCTCAAGAGCTTTTTATTCTGCAAATGTGTGCTGGTGAGAGGAAGCAGGGCTGTGGGGATATTTAAGTGGCAGCACATTTCTCCCAAATTGTGCACTTGATTTTCTTGAAGGTTCACAAACAGCAGGAGATGAAGAATCAATTTTTAAAAATTTTCTTTAGTTTTTGGTTGCTATTAAAAATAAACTAAACTATTTAAAAATGGCAAAGAACTGCCTTGGTATGAATTGGAAATGGATAGACGTTTGTTATCTCCCTATCTGAGCTCTCCTAATTTCTTCCTTTTTAAATGAAAGTCAGGATGAAAAATCAAAATAATAGCCATACTTATCTACACACACTCATGTATTCATGCATAAATTAAACATATTTACACACACACACATATACATACATACATGTGCAACTATGTATTCACATGCATGGAGATATGTACCATATCCATATACCTGTGCATATCTCAAGACCCCACAAACATAGAAATCTTTAGGCGTGTGGTTATATATACACATTCATACATGTGAGTCATGAAACATTCCTCTCCACTCAAATTCCCAAGCCCAAGTCCAGAAAGCCCATTGATGGGAATTCTAAGGCACACCCATTCATTCTTACCATGATGTTAATTACAAAGTCCTCTCTCTCCCCACTTGCTCAACCTCTATTTCTTCCCCCAGGACTGATATATGTCATTTGATATCCAATTTTAAGTGAACATGTGACTGTTGTCAGGAATCCATTTTTCATTAACACAGTGACCAATTGTATAATCATCATCAGATGCATGATGAAAGTCAGTTAAACACTGTCTAGTAAAGCATAAATCATTACTGTGTTAAAGAATTCCTTCTCAGGACAGCAGAGAGCTAATCTCTCTCTGTAGGTTTTTAACTGAATAAAACAGAGGATGATGTAACCCTCTCTACATTTGTTCAAGTCCTTTTGGATGCTCACTTAAAATATTCTAGATACTTCTTGGCTGGTCTGGCATCCTTTGATTTTGCCTGGTTGTTGGGGTTGCATTAAGGGGATTTGTGAACATCCAAAGAATTGAATTTTATGGTGCCTTGAAGTAGAAGAGTTCTAGAAGAAGAAACTGGGAAATTTATTCTCATAATAAAAACTGACCTTATTCATTTCTATCATCCATCAAGTTCATTTACTCAATGAATGCTTATTAGATCATCAATTCTTTGCTAGGCACTGCACAGTTAGGCCCTGGAGATACAATATGAGCAGAGTGGTCATGACTTCTGCCCTTATATGGTATACAGTCTAGGGGAAGAAGAAAAATGAATGAAATAATCATAGAAGTAAATGTAATACTACAACAGGAACAAGTGTTTTGAAAGAACCTCAGTCTAAAGGAATTTGACTAATCTGAGATTTTAAAATGACCTTCCTTGAGGAATTTACATTAAAACTAAAATTGGAAGAATGAATAGGGTATGAGGGGATCTGAAATAAAGAACACAGAGGTTTTCTCATGAAGACTTATTTTGACTGAATGTTATATTTATATTTATAATTTTTTGCTTATATCGTGTGTCCTCCACACAAATGTAAGCTACTTGTGATCAGGGACTTTGTTTTGTTTCCTGCTTGCCCCCAACAGAGTCTGGTCTAGTATACATTGGGTGTTTGATAATATTTGTTATAAGCATGTATTCTTAACACTTGTAACAACACTGAGAGACTGGTACTATTGTAATCTCTATCTTCTCATTAAAAATGCTAAGGCCTAGAATGGATAAGTGACTCTCCCCAAGTTGATAGGAATCAACCCAGATCCATTTCACTCTTAATTACTCTACTTTCCTGTCTTTGAACTGACACGGTATATTCATAATAGGATCCATCATGGGTGGCAGACATTCTCAGCAGTAGAGGCAAGGTCAAGCAAAGTGTCTTGTAAGGATATAAAATACTATATGATATCATATAGTAAAAAAGTATAATTACATACTTTATTAATAAAATCCCTAATGAACATTGCCATATACAGACATATTATATAAAATAATATATTCTTCTATATTAGTGTGTCTTACATGCATGGACCCTGCTAGCTATAATGGAAAATAGGAAAATTATTCTGACATGGATCCAATCTTCAGATTTCTTATCATATGGTTGTAATCACAGCATAAGTTGTGGAACTAAAACTTTCCTCCATTACCGACTAGGGACAGAACTTTGGGCAAGTTAGCAAATTTCTCTGAGACTTAGCTTTCTTCTTCACTAACTATATGGGGACAGTAACTATCTCTAGAGTTTTGTAAGCACTGGAGATAACATTTGGAGAGTGTATGATATATGCTTAATGGTGGTTGCTTAATGAATGCCCTTGATGATGACGATGGCAATAACTATGACAATGATGATGAAAGCAACACTGATGATGAATTAGGGGAAGTGAGACATACATAGATTGCAATAATCATGTAAAGTGGGACATCATGAATATCTTACAAGGAGCTTATGTATTTCACAAGGGACATTCAAAAGAGGGAGATATATATTTATACATAATATTAAAGGAAATGTTATGCTAATTAAGAGAATGAGAGCATAAAATAATAAATGTATGCATTGATTACAAATATGGAAAAGCATACAAATATGTAAAAAAACATCAAAAGTGAGTTGAAGTAATTTCTATATTTTTCCTGTAGAGTAACTTCAGTCTGTAGTGAAACATACACACACACATATGTGTACACACACAAATTCACCCAGTGGGTTTTTTCTGTATCAAAGAGGTCTGTTAATCACACTGACCTTGACCTCTATAGCCCAGAATTCATTACCAGTGAAAGTTCCTTTGGGAACTATGACAAATGAGTCCATGGCTTTGATCCAGTTTCTAATGGACATCTGTTCCAGTGACAAATCTCTCCTTTCACAGTGGGCATACCTGGATCCCTTGGCTGCCAGATCATAACCAAGGCAGAGAATCAGTCAAACTTCCATCCTCTCTTAGAAGGCTGAGAGAGTCTTTGTGGACCTCAATGTCTCACTTCTATCAATCGGCCTCAGAAAGTTTGCATGCCTTGAGGGTGGATGGGCACTCACGCGAGGAGGTTCAGAAATTCCCAGATGGCAGAAAGAAAGTATAGCTATGAAGAAAATTTGATGTAGGTTTGAAATGGCCCAGAATTCCTTGCAGCTCCTTTATCAGAACATGGAGCTCCCTTCCCCACCCTTTGAATCTGGGTTGGCCTTGTGACTCACTTTGACTAACATAAAGTGGCAGATGTGTAATTGTGAAGATTCTAGAGCTTAGGTTTCAAGACACCTTCAATTGCTGTGTTTTTACTCTTAGAAAGTTTTTCTGAGACCGCCATGCCAGAAAGTTAGACTAGCATAATGTAAAATGAAAAGTTACCAGAGGACCAAGGAGCCCTAGCTGAGAGAGAACACCAACTGTCAAACACATAAGTGTGGCCATCTCAGACCTTCCAGCCCAACTAAATATGACTCATGAATAAACCAGGTGAAACCAGTCCAGCCAACCCTTGGAGTTGTGAGAAATAATAAATCACTGTTGTTTTAAGTAACTAAGTCAACCGGTAGTTCGTTACATGGAAATAGACAAATGACGCATTTGGTCATGGGCATCAAGGGAATTCCATAAGTGCCTTTCTTTGTCCCTACAAGGAAATATAGAGGAAAAGATTGAGGTTAGTGTCGTCTTTAAATATGATATCATGAAGAGGAAATGACCAATGGTTGTGGGCCCCACAATTAAAACAGATTTATTCTTTTAATAGCTACATGGGAATACGGCCAGCACTTGCATTCCCTCTGTACCCTGAAGCTTGGTATATCTTATTGGCTTTCTTCTTCCTCACCCCATCTCTCCTCACCTCCTCTCTCTCACATTGACCATGGTGCTGCAAAATTTTGCCCCCTATTATGCAGAGTAATTCACTCTCTTCTGCTCATATTCATTCATTTATTCACCCATCAATTTTCTCTCTCACTCATCAACATTTATTGATTATTTACTTTATACAAGGTAATATGCTAGAAATATAATGGTATATTTTTAAAAAATCCTGCCACAGTTGCATATTCTGACTTTATCAACGTGCTCAGAAAGGAAAATAAATAAATAAAAGAGCTGTCCATTTCAAAGCACTTATCCTACTAGAAAGAAAGCTCTAGTTGCAAAATTGGTATTTTCTTTCACTGCATATGTATATGTCCATGTGTATGTGCACACATATTAAGTGTATGTAGATAGTGTATGTGAATTGTGTGCATTTTTGTATGAGTTTATGCATGCTTTCATGGGAATCCATGAATGTGCGTGGGTGTGAATGTATATTCTTTAGTTGCTGTATGTGAAAATATTCATCTTGGTGAATGGGTACAGTGTATACATTTTAGCTTGTGTACATGTGTGTGTTTGTGCTCATCAGCAGATAAGAGTGCATGCAGAAAATATGGATCTGATATGGATACATTTATGCTTTGAGTATGCATGCGTATGTGCATGTGAACATGTTTGTAGGAAGATGAGAAGAGAAAAACATGTGATAAAGATTGATGAAACAAACATTGGTTTATTCTGTACTTGCTTCTAATGAAGTAGGGATATTCATGTCTTTGATTTAAGTATCCTCACCTTGACATTCCTGATGATGTCAAAAGTGGGAAGAGAAGAGATGATCCTCAAACTTCCCATATCCTCCAAGATTCAGTATTCTATTTATTCGTTGGTAAGCTTCACTCCTGGGTACTAATAGCCCTAAAAGAAGACAGCAGCCATCTTTTAAATAAACATTTTAGTCCCATCAGTATCATTATGAAATAATCAACAAGAAAATATTGGTAAGGAAGATGTGAGTAAGTTAGTATCTAACAAAACGGAGCATTTGATATTTTATTCTGCCTTTATAGAAACAATAAGATCACCAATCAAGGGCCTTGGTTACACAAGTAGACCTCTGAAAGGTCATCAGCTCCACTAATTGAAGACTGGGGAATTTCACTGAAATCCATTGATGACATGGATTGCTGACAGAATACCCTTTCTAGGCTGTTAAATGAGCGAGACCTCACTTAGCAGTCATCACCCGTTTGGAATGAATTACTTACTTCTCTTCCACACTGCACCCTTAGGAAGTCTTAATGGGCAATGTGTTTTATTTTTCTAGGTTTAGCAATCACACAAGATAACGATGCAGCAACCTTCCCATTGTCTTACCTTGGAGACGCTTGCCTGCTCAATACATTCAACAGTTAGCTTTGAGAGGTCCCAGCCTCATCAAGAAATTCCAACCACAAACAAACTGACAAAACTATTACGTAATTTGTTGTTTTACCCTCAAAGCAAACTTTTTAAGCATCTGAGACATCCTCAGAAACACCCCTCTTTATTAATCAGCCTTGGTACAGATAACATGTGATGCACCATTTGAAACAGACCTGTAACAACAAAGCATTTTCTATTTGCCACTAACGTACATACATTATTTCATTTCCCTTTACAGTATCCTGAGAGGTCGTTATTATTGTCCCCATTTCAATGATGATCAAATGGAGGCTCAGGGAGGATTAAGGAACTCACAATGGCGTACAACAAGAAGGTGAGAAAATCTGGGTTAAAACCCAGGTCTGCCTTATATACATTTATTCATTCACTAAGTGTTTGCTGAGCGTTGTCCACGTCTGAGGCCTCACTCTAGCAGCTTGGAATATAGCATCGAACAAGACAGACAAAAATCCCTTCCATGAGAAACGATTATTGAATTTCACTATGTGGATATCATTGCTGACCTTGATAATACAAGCAGTGTTACTGGTCACGAGTCACTGAAATACTTCAAAAGATAATGGGAGAAAGGGATTGGAGACAGAGCGTTAGATAGACTTCTAGGAAACTTTGCAGTAAAAGGCAACAGAGAAATAGAACAGAAGAAGAGGGAAGGGCATAAGAAGTCAAGAGATTTTTTTTTCTTCATTAATTGTTTTAACTAAGCATGTTTGTGTGGTGATAACAACTTAGTAGAGAAGAAAAATGAATGATATTAGAGAAGGGGAAGGAATGATTGCTAGTACAGTACCTGAGTAGGTAAGAAAGAATGGGGAGCTTATGAACAAGTGGAAGGGTTGGCTTTAGAAGTATGACACTTTGGGCTTATTAAACTTAAACCTCAGTTTCCTCTTTTATAGCATGGAGTTAATTTTATAGAGAGTAAAAAAAAAAAAAAAAAAAACCACACCGGGGGATAATGTTAAGGTTTAAATATTAATTTAGATGGGGATCAGAGAATATGGACACATAGCTGACAGGGAGGTGGAAGCTTATGGAAATTCTCATCTAATTGCTGTCATCTTCTCAATGAAATAGGAAGCAAAATCATTGCTTGAGATTGACCAGGGATATGAGGAGGTTGGAGGCTTGAGAAGAACAGGAATGCTAGAAAAAGTCATGTAGAAGAGTAGGAGAAAAGCTGGACAAAGCATTGGTCATGATTCTAGGTGGCTGCAAGGCTGAGCTTCAGTCTGACTCTGCTTTAAACTATTGCACCACACTACATCTTTTAATACTGTTTTCTTCTCCCTTTCAGTTGTCCTATTTATTTATCTCTTTTGCACAGAAGGGAAATATAAATTTGCGACCACCTCTTTTGTCCAAACTTAAAATTACATGATTTTAATAGCAAATTAGCCATTTAATAGCAGTATGACTTTGGGCTTATTAAACTTCAATCTCGGTTTCCTCTTTTATAACATGGGGTTAATTTTATCCATGACACTGTTGTAAAGTTCAAAAAATTACTTTATGTTGAAAAGCTTTGTTTATTCTCAAGTGCCATATTGACATAAGTCTTCGTCTTATGCTTTCATCTTAAATCTATATAATAATATATCTATAATATTTTATGTTTTATAATATATATTTGCATAGATTCACTAAAAATTCTTTTTTTGTCTCTACCATCATCCTGTGTGTAAACCGGGGCAGTTAATATCATCCCCATTTTGTAGAGAAGGAGATGAAGGTTCAGATAGTTTGAGTGATTCACCAAAATCATCCAGTCCATTCTGGCTTCTATAGAAATTCATGGCAGCTGATTTACATTTTAGAGGCTTGGTCACAGGACAAGAACAGATATATTAAAATAAGAAGAAAGAAAATTGACATTCAGAACCTTAACATTATTCCTCAGTGTTTCTATGACAATTTAATGACTTTTGAAGATGCTAGAGTTCAGGGGCCTCTGCTTGAAGAACTGTCAGCAGAAAGAGCTAAAGATAGAGATTTTTTGGCACTCTGAGTTCCCACACAGAGTAGCAAAGAGAAAGAAAGAATTGCATGTAGGGTAATCAACTCCCAGGAATATGAACATTTTTCTGAACCACCTAAGTAATTGCAGGCAAGCAGAGGAAGATATTGAGCCTTTCTTTAGAATATGAGGTATAGAAAAAGGGCTGAGATAATAGGCCTTCTTCAAACCTTGAATCTCATGTTTAAGTATGCACAACACATTTTAATTATCACCACTATTATACCATTCATCACCATGCTGCATTGTAATAAGAGGTAATAGGATGCATTGTCCCTTTCTTACATTAGACGTGTCAAGTACCATAAATAGGACAATCGACATAATTGCTATAAATCCTGGGGTGTGTATGTGTGTGGGTGGTATTGGGGAAAATGATCTCCCAACCCTCACTCACAATATTACAGGATGAATTTACATAATTGGGTCTAAAAATGGTATGTCACCATTAAATACACTCACAACTCTTGCCTCTGGCTCACCATCATTCCCATCTCTCTTTACTGGGGAGGAGGGGGTGCTAGAGTTTTCATTATGTCCTTGTGAGGCCTCCCTTTTATTCTATGGGCCTGTTGGAGACACCAAGTAGGGCTGATGTTATTGGAAATGAGCTCATTAATTTGTTAAAATAAACTTAGTTAATTATCTTTGGGTGAGGAAGGGGAGTAAGAAACTTTACATTTTCATGAGAAATATACAAATTGAAATCAACCTCATCTACAATATATTCCAGAACACATCTTGATATATTGGAGGAAAAAAGAATGGCCAGAATCTGCCATCTGACAGGGATTTCAGGCGGTTTATCTAGAAAAAAACACTGTAAACTTGTTATACTATCTTGACTTCTTTTAGAAAATCACCCTGAAACAACCATAATGGGAGACATAAGCAGTAGAAATACCTTTCCCACCCTTCAAAAAATAAGGTAGAAGATGAAGAAATTTTGGAAATTTTAATAATGGAGAAGGATAACTAAAGCCATTGAGAGCTGAGATCCCTGGTCAATCCTGTTATCCCAGAGAGATAATTATGGTCCCTAACAGACCATTCTAGTCTGCAGAATGGCAGAGACTAGCCATAGACGTTCATATCTCATGTTTTGCCTTTCACTGAAGGATTTCACACTTTATCCTTAATATTGGTACCAGACTGCTTTCCATGAAAATTGTGTTAATACCCCATTAGGCTAATCTTTATTCTAAATTTCACCCTCTCTTATGCGGGTCAGTGTTTCTCAAAGTGTGTCATTTTGAACACATTTGGAATACACAGTCTTATTCTTGTGCTCACTTTAATTCATTTTTCACAAAGCATTTAGAGTGATTCTTCTAAAAGTTTAGTTGAATCCTGCCATTCCCCTACTTAATAAATGTTAATGTGTTTCCATTGCCATTAGGATAAGATCCAAACTTGGTAGCATGTTTTAAAAGACGCTTTTTGATTTTGCTCCTGTCTAATGTACTAACCTCATTGTTCATCTCCCTTCCCATCCTCACCTCAGAATCCTTCCACCCACGTCCTTACTTAATGCTCTAGGGGCCATACTAAGCCTTCTTCATGTTCTCCAAGTTACCATATTCTCTGCCAGCAGGCCAAGATACAGGCTCTTACCACCGTCAGGGGCACCCTCTCCAGACTCATAAATTGGAACATCTCCTGGTTAACTCCTACTCTTTCTTCTGGTGTATCTTAAATATCACTTCCCCTGAGAAGTATTCAATGACAATTGCTCAGCTCATATGCAGGCATTCAGGCAACCCAGCTAAAGGCTGTCATAACTACTATTTCTACTATCTCAGCCTTCTTTCCCATCTCAGTATATAATACTCTCATCTGTGCTCAAGTCAGAAGCCCGGGGGTCATTCTTGATATAAGTATCCCATCTTATTCCCAATACAATCCTTTATCAAGTTATCTTACCAATATTGAAAAATATGTTCTGAATTCATCCACTTTTCTCCACTTCCACCGTAGCCATCCTAGCCCAAGTAGCCATTTTCTTCCCAATGACTATTGCTTTACTTCTCAACTGACCTCCTTTCTCCAGTCTGGCCACTACAGTTCATTCTTCACAGATAAGAATGATTATTTGAAAATGTGAATCAGATTCTTTTACTTTCCCTGCTTAAAATATCTTAGTGGTTTCCTACTGATCACTGAAGAATGCCCAAATTCCTTACCAAAATTTTCAAGATATTATACAAAGTGGACCCTGTCTACCTTCTGGCTCTCTGAACTAGTGTTGGATATAACTAGCTACTTCTCATCACTTAGGAATAAATTTAATTGTCATCTCCTCATCGAAAACTTTGCGACTACTTTCCTCTCATCTACTTACTCCTTATCCTCTATTCCTGCTTCTTTTCACCCCTCTAAAGCATATGTTTTGTAATTTTTTTTTCTGTCTACCCACCAGAATGTAAGCTCCATGAGGGCAGGGGATATCTCTGACTTATTGACCACTCTGTCTGATAGTCTAGTCCAGTGCTTGACACAGAGTAAATGCTCAATGAGTATTCATTGAACGAATAAATGGCACATTTTGCACATAATGGTAATTACTTGTTTAATTGTTTTCCATCCAGATACACTCCTTGGGTGCAGAGTCAGAGTCTCAACACTGTCTTGACACGCTATCTGTCGGATTGTGAATTTTTTACTATTACTTGACTAACTCAACTGTTTTTAATACAAATCTTATCCATATTTTTATCTTTAAATTTAGATTATATAATAGTCATTTGATAAGTATTTTGGGAAGGTTGAATAAATGAATGAACACAAGTGGCTTTAAATCTCTATGAGAATTTTAAAAAGAAGGAGAAAGAGAACACTGTTGAAAAATATGTTACAAGGTTATACATTCTATATTTCCATCTGGGAAACTCTCAATGTGGGTAATCCTAATTAAGACTGTCTAACTTGAATTAACATAGCTTCCCAAACTTATTCTATGTAGCAACTCTTTTCACATAAATTTTAAGTTATAAGAAAGATGCTGTGAAAAAGCTGTTGAAGAAAAAAGAACAAGGGATTTGGAGTAAGAAGGTGTTGATTAAAAATGAGCTCTGACAGTTACCGTTTGTAAGACTAAACACGTTCTTGAACCTCTCTTCTCCTTACCTTTCTCATCTTTGAAATGGGCGTCATCATACTTTTCTTTAAGGCTTATCACGGTAATACAAGGAGGTGTGTTAGCTTATGAAACATGGCAGGCACTTAGTAAAGGTGTTTTCCTCTCAATAGTTCCTATCCCACCTTCTCTCATCCAAGATGTGAGTATGGCTTTGTTTTGTTGTCATTTTTGGTGTTTTCTTCTACTACAATAATGGGAGAGATTTGGCTGTAACTCTAAGTTCCCTTGTTTGAGACAGTTGTCCTTGCTCCATGGAGTCAGAGATCATTTAACAGTCGATTTTGATCATACAGACATCAGCAGCCGTCCAGACACAATCCTTTAATCTTCTTAAGAACTGGAGATGGCCATAGGACCATTCTGTGCCTTGGGATCTGAGTCATTCTTGGAGACAATGTGGAAGGAAATGGCTATTTGGTATCTAATATACATACTTTGTGCTGATGGGAAATACTGAATCTTTTCCAATATTTTTGTTGTTGTTGTTCTTTATGGATATTTGTAGCATTTTTTCAATGTTCTAGAAAGAAGGCCACCTTGATGACGTTTTTCAACTTCATAATAACTTACATTCATATAGCATTTTATACTATTTCTACTACAAAGCTACTTTCACTTATTCTAAATGACATTTATGAACCACCAATTATGCGTCAGTCCCTGGGGATGTAAGAGAGATTTTGATGAGGAATCTGTTCTCAATCATATAAAAGCATGTGGTCACAAAAACAATGAATTCAGATCAGCCCCTGTTCATCTCTGTAAAGCAAATTAGATATATACTATGATCTCCATTTTAAAGCTGAGAAAACGGAGCTACAGAGTAGATAAATAACTTATTCAAAGTGATTCATAATTTGTCTGTCCTCTATAATGATTTCAATAGTCAAACTTCACTGATCCAGACTAATAGAAGAAAATTACTCTAAAGAAATAAAACATCTAAACTTTCAATTTCAAGATGGATAAGTTCTGAGAATCTAATATATAACATGGTGACTATGGTTGAGAACAGTGAATTGCATCATTGAAATTTGCTAAGAGAATAGAACTCAAAGGTTCTCACCAAAAAAAAAAAAAAAATTAATTAAAAAAAATATGTGAGGTGACGGATGTGTTAATTAACTCAATGGGAGGGATCCTTTCACAATGTGTACGCATATCAAATCATCATGTGATACACTGTAAATTTCTTACAATTTTATTTGTCAATTATACCTCAATAAAACAGAAAAATGTGAAAATATTAAAACACAAAGCAATGGTTACACAGGCTGCTCTTTTCTCTTTCAGTTAACATGGTGATATTGTATCCCTAGTCTCATATTGAAAAAAATAAAAACAAAATATCTAAACTGATGAGTCTTTCCAAATAAATATATTTGTTTTTTTTCATGTGGAGACAACAGCATAAATTCATTGCTAGCAGTGCTACTGAGGCTTAAAATAATTTTTAATAAATAGACAAGATATATGATTATCACAGTTCACGGGGTTTTAAAATTATTCTATTAGGGTTTTTAAAAGCATCCTAAATGCTTTGACCCTGGAAAAATAAGTGTTTATTTTGTTAATGTATTCAATAAGCTTTTCCTTTTTCCTATCGTTAGAATTTTATCTTTATGGCAACCCTTGCCTTAATGACACCTGATTGTTATATTTTCCAGAATAATGCGTGCTGTTTACTATTCCTTGAATCGTTTTGTCTCCTTGAATGCAATGGGAAGAATATGCTTTCTCCAAGACTCTGCTTAGATAGCAACTCCTCTCCTGACTTCTTCAGATGGATTTAATTGGAAACTCATTTATGATCCCACAAAACTGTGTAAATATTTCTACCACAGCATTTTATTGTATGATACTGCAGTCATTGTCTTATGTATCTGTGTTAAATATATACTCCCTGACTTATTTATCATCATCATTATTGACAGGATTAATAAAAATAATAACGATGATATGTTGAGTGCTTATCACATGCTTGTTTACAGACTCTACAAGGATCATCTTATAACAAATCGTTATTATTGTATCTGTTTTACAAATTAAAAAATGAAATTTAGCCAAGGTCATACAAACATGAACATGGCACTTACAGGATTTAGTAAGTGCCATTTAAATCCAGGTAAGTCTGACTTTGTAGACTAGAGACTCTTTAATTACATCGGAGCCTAGCTCAGTGTTTGAGACTCAGGCTTTTAGCAAATATTTTTTGAATTGCATCAAAAATTCAACTTAGAGACCATGTCGGGGAGAACTTTGGTCTAACTATTGTAAAAGAAGTACACACTGCAAATTAGCGAGGTCCAGATTAATGAGGCCTAGGCAGAGTTCTGGTGGTGCTGTTAGCAGATGCTATTATGATCTATTATTACAGCCGATAATAATCATAATTACAGTATGAACTATGTCTCTTTGTTACATAATATTCTCCAACTCAGCCCAGAGCACTAAACAACAAAAATATGGTGTTATCTGTTGCTTGTAGTTGCAAATATTTTAGACCAATGGAATAGTTGAGGGAAAACTAAAAATCTTACATCTAACTCTTTCTGGTGACCTAAAATGAAATAAAACCAATTGGTTGAACTATCACTTAGAGTCATGCTATCTAGAGGAAGGCAGATCTATTACATTCATTAAGCATCTACTATGTACTAAATGATTTATCCCTTAATTCTGTAAGAGATTAGGAGGGCTAGTAATTATTATTCTTAAGGTGTAAAATGAGGAAATTTGAACTTAAAAGTAAGCAGATGTAAGGTCAGCTGGGAGAGGACAGAAAATAGGTAAGGAAACTTAACAGGAGAGCACTGCAGTGACCTGGACCAGAGAATCCATCCTTGCCCCTCTTTATGGGAGAGCAGAGTAATAGTATGGGGGCCAATCTCTGGACTCTGAATGATGGAGCCTTGTTTACTAGTGGACGGGATCACTGTGTGTCCAAAAGTGGGCTGCTTTCTTTGCCTTTCTGGGGCCAAGATCCAAGTATTTGACGTTTGTTACCATTTTCCTTTTCTTTTTACTCACACAATCCAAGATACTCTTCTCTTTGGGTGATTGACAGTGGTGGGAAAGATTATACTTGGAGAGAGGGGGAGACCTTATTTTGGACTTGAAGCTAAGTGATATGCTAGTGGTGTTTACAAGAGAGTTCTGCATTGAGAATTACTGTCAACCGAATAACAATGACATTGTTTTCAACTTCCGAAATTCTCATTTTCTATACACACACACAAACACACACACACACACACACACACACACCCCTATGCTTTGTGATTATTTTGGAGAGAGGTTATTGGTTCAAACCCAAATGTGCATGCTCCAGCAAAATAATATTTAATAGTACAGTAAGCCTCACCTCACCCTCTACCATAGTCAATCTTCTTCTCCAACCAGAAATACCACACTCTACCGAGAGGCCAGACTACCTACTCTTCTCTTCTAATAATAGTAATAATAACAATTTATTTGTGTTTAATGTGTTACTCACATGTATACTCATTCTGTTTTCAAAAACCCATTTAGATGAGGATTGGTATTTCTGTCTTAGAAATGAGGAAGTTGCTTTAGAAATGTGTTAGTTGGGATTATTTTGGTTGCAAAAGACAGAAGCCCAACTTGTGCTAACTTAAGCAAAATGGAGAATTTATTGGAAGGATCTCACAGAATTAAACAAAAGTATGGACATCTCATGCACAAGGAAGAAATAGATAAATCTAGGTTTCAGGAGCAACAAAACTCAGGAACTTCACTCCCACTAGGACTCTCTATACCTCGTCTCTTTGCTTCTTTCTATATATTATATTTATTCTCTGTCATTGCAGAACAGCTACTTCAATATTGTAAAAACATAGGTGCTGACAGCTTTCTAGTTTGACATCTTCTAACTAATATCACAAGAGGAAGACAAATGCTCTTTCCTTAATGCAATGTGAATATAAATTCCCCGGAAAGGACTTGTTAAGTCCAGCTTGGGTCAGGTGCTCACTCCTGTGCCAATCAATATGGCCAATGGTTGAAGGGCAGGATAAAACTTACAAGAGTATGGCTGTCTCTATGCAAACATATGGTTTGAATGAGAGGAGAAACAAACCCTACAAGAAGCAAAGGTTGCTAGGCAAATAATGTAATAGGTGTCTATTCCAAGAAGGGGTAGGTGATTTGCCTCCAAGACACACAGTTAGTAAGTGGCAGATAGAAGTTCAAATCTAAAGCTTTTTATTCCAACATAAATGTAGTTTCTTCTACTTCATGCTGATTATTCCCACCCAAAGAATCATTCCACCATTTGACTTGGCCAATCTCTCCAATTTGTCCTTCGCATGGTAGCCTCATCCCCACACACATCCCATCTTTCATTTTCATCTCTCATACTTCTAAACTTTCTCCGACTCCTGCTTATTCTTTTAGGTCTCCATGTTTTTTAAGATGTCATCCATGCAGACTGAGCCCATTAGGGGTATGTCTCTCCTCCAACACTGTACAGCAAATGTATTTTACCCCATCATTTTTTGCTATTTTGATATTAATTTGGATTCCTTGCTTTTGTGTTTTCTGAATGCACCTTTTGTTCTTTTTCTTTCTCCAGGTAGATTATAAGTTTCTTGAAGTCAGGGAACATATCTTAAAGGCCCATACCATAACAGGATTTTTATGATGAGTCTGATATTATAAGATTTGCAGAGTTAGTAAAATTTACCAAATATTCACTTAATATGAGCAATTCACTGTTCTAAGTACTGGATTAACTGCTTATTTTTTGTTTGTTTTTAAATAGCATACAATAATAGCTTATAGAAGAGTAGGTGATCAATTATGATCTACTCATCTCTCTGTAATTCTCCCCTGATTCTGTCATTACTCTCCAACTTGTGCACTATGACCTAGTCACACCAAATTTCTTATTAGTTCATGAATATGTGGTGCTTCTTGAAGCTTTCAAATAATGGGCATTCATTTTCTTCTGTCTGGGATGTTGTTGATATCATCTTAAAGTTAACATTAACCTTAATCAACCCCACAAAATCAGATCAAGGATCTTTCCCCTAGGAAGCTTCACTGATGACCACCTTGACAGAGTAGACTCCCGTTAACTTACATATGTATGTACATATATCCATCCTACACTTTTACTATTACAATTTGGAAAAGAGTGGCAATAGAAACAAGGGCTCATTTTCCTGGCATGTGTAAAGAATCAGGCAAGGCAAGAGCAGCCAGCTGCAGATACGCCCGGAATGCTCTCAGCTACCATCTCATAATTGAAAAGTGTTACTGCAAGGAGAATGGCCACTTACAGTAGCGGCTGTAGCAGACTGGTGTTTGTCAAACTACATCTTGCTATTTTTTAGACTAGTTCATGCTGAACATTTCCCCCTCATTCTGATTGCTTCTCTGCTGCTTACCAGCACCACAGGGAATCAGTGTGGCTACTTTGTTATTGAAATATATTGGCTGGACTTTCTTTCTTTTTGCCTTTTCTTTCTTGGGGGGAGAAAAAATGATCATGAAGTAGACACCAAAGAATTTGACCTAATCGACATGGTCCCAAGATAGCAATAATTTGTTTTTAAGCACGGAGCTGCAGGTAATTTACATTTAATAACAACCTGTAATATAGATTTTTTTTTCTTTATAGCCCCAGTGATAGAAGTTATTATAACTATCTGGCTGAAATGGGTGAGGCAGGCTGGGATGATCAAGCTGAGAGGAAGCCAAGAGCTTTGTGACTTTAGTACCTCAAAGCCCAGACATGGTGTATAAATCTGTCCATATGCTTTTCAATCAGGAAAGATCATTGTCTGATTTGCTTGGAATCAACTTCAACTTTCCCTTTCTCACATCATACCCTGAAATGTAATATTGGTCTTTTGCTTGCTCCTAACTGAAGCCAGCAGACCTGGATTCAGGTCCTGCTCCATTACTTACTGGTTGGATGACCCTAAGTAAATCCTTTAATGTTTCTGATTTCTTGTTTTCTCATTCTTAAAATGACACCTAGCTCACAGGGAAATCAATAATATATATTTCAGAGGATTGCTCAAAGTAGCAGATGAAATAATGAATATTAACATGTTTGGTGAGACCAACTATTAAACAAAGAGTTTTAAGATGCTTTTGCTCATTGTTGATCAGTTTTTCACATGACTGCGGATGCTACTTACTCCATGTTATATCTCAGTTTAGGACCAGGGAGAAAACTTCCAGCCAAAAGCTCATTCTACTCTCAGTTCCTATATTTCATATGCTGTTACTAATTGTTCCTCCATAATAGATACCTGGCCATAGCCAAACTGGTCTCCTTACCAAAAACTGAAAATCTCATGAATTTCTCTACCTCTAATATTTGTTCACATCATTTGTGCCTCCTGCTATGCCTTGTTTATATTCTTTTACCTAAATCATACCAACTCTTGCACATCCAGGAAAATTCCACCCATATTCATCATCTTTTATTTTCGCTCATAGGTCCTCCTGATTATTCTCCTCTCACAGCTCCAACTTAATCCTTTCCCAAACACTTGTAATATATACAGGCGGACGTGGTCCTTGTTCTTTTGTATTGTTGCTTGTCTTTGCATATATCCATGCCTTATATTGTCAACCAAACAGAACTTTGTGGGCCAGGTCAGCATGAGTCATTCAATTCATTGTACATTGTAGAAGCCAAGTGATGATGAGGATGACAGCGACAAAAGTGATGATGATGATAATGGTGTTGATGGTGATGGTGGCAGTGACAACAATGATGATACTGGTGCTGATAGTGATTATGATGATGATTACAAAGCCTGCCAGCTCTAGATCATAGGTGCTAATGGACCAATATAAATCAGAGAAGCCCAGATTATAGTCACAGAAAGGATAGATGGAAAATTGTTCAGTTAATGTAGCAAGAGGGAGTGTGCAGGTACTGAGAATTCGGATAGCGCATTTAAGTTCAGAGTCTGGTGTAAACCAATGGGCTCTGGTGTAAAGGATGCCTAAACCGTTGCAGCATAGACTGGTGGAAAAGAGAAGTCAGAGGCACCAGGAAGAAGACGAGCTAGAGGCATGAGCGTGATTTTCAAAGCAGATCCACGCAATGAATCTGGAATGAGAAGTTATGTAATTCGAGATAGCATCTCTTAGCTTCAAGGTGATACGCATGGATTTGGGAAGTGAACAGGAGTGTGTCAGATCCCAGTTTTGCCTCTTACCAACCACGTGACCTTGGTTAGTTAATGCCTCTCAGCATGTGTTTCTTCTGTTTAATGGGGTAATATGTCTCAGAATTGCCATACGGATTAAAAGAATTAATGTTTGTAAAGTGCTTCTCACAATGCTTGGCACATTGTAAATTTTCAATTATGGTAGACAAATATAATGAGGATAATTCAGTGGATGAGGCAGCATAATGAGATCCTGCAGCTGGTGCTGATAGAGAGACAGGCGGCAGAGCCTCTTTTTAGAGGGATTCATTGGTTTATAGTAGGATGTCAAGGAATTGGGAGGCACAGGACCTATTCCTCTACAAATGTCTAGCGCAGTGTCAGGGCTGAGGCAGAGAGTAGGAATTCAGATGCATCATTGAATTGGAATGCTAGACAGGAAGACTGAGGCAGAATCCCAGGCATACAAATGGGACTGAGACAGCAGGGAAAATTGGGAAAAAAATTACTTTGCACACAGGTTTTGGGAGTATGTCCTAAGCACCAGATACCAGGTGGATACTTAAGGCAGTAGGATTCATTCCACACCACACACTGGTGGGCCTGAGGCTAGCATACCATCTGTCCTAGTCGGGCTGGCTCAGGAACCAGACAAGACCAAGTTTACAAATGAAAGGTAGCCATGACTCCAGTTGCATTGTCCCAATGAAGAGAGGGATGTCCAACCAAATGAGAAGAATCATCCAGGTGTGTAGTTGAAATAGTGAAGTAATTCTGTGTCCTGAGGTTTGGGCCAGATATGAGGCCCTGGAGAAAGGAATACAAACATGTACCATGGAAGATGTACATAAGGATGATATACTTCAGACCCACTAAGTGGGTCGTAGAGTCTTATGTTGAATCCTGATACTTAGCTGTGTGATCTTGAGAGAGAGGCTTTAGCCTTCTAGACCTACTTTGTCTTTATCTATAATATTAACAATGGTAACAGCCATTTACTGACCAGTGACCAGGTGCCAAGTTCATACTGCTAAGCGCCTTATATGTACTGTTTTATTTCAAACCCATAAGAACTTATGAGAAAGAAAACCTTATTCTATCTATACTCAGCTGAGGCCAGGGAGCATCAGAGAAGATATGTAGCTGAAGAAGGGTCACACAGCCTGGACGGGTTGGAGCCTGGATTTCAATCTGAGACTATTTGATTCCAGATCTTAAATACTACACTTTACAGAAGAATCCAACTTTGTATGATTTTTTGCATGAAAAATGCCTAGTGTCATCTTACATGGAGTGGATGTTTAGGGTGTTTTTGTTGAGTGGGCTTTAAAAATTAACATATTTGAGCAAAGAAGCAAGATTGGCATCACAGACTCCAGTAAATGCTGTCAGGTCTGTACACGTGTTCAGTTGTGATGTGAATATTTTCTCTAAGTTAGCTACTCTCTTTCTTCTGTCCCAGGGTTTCTCAACAGCAACACTATTGACATAAAGTCTTTATTGTCGGTGGGCTGTCCTGTGCATTGTAGGCTGTTTAGCAGCATCCTTGACCTCTACTCTCTAGATGACAGTAGGACCCCCCCCCACCTCCAGTTGTGACAATAAAAAAATGTCTCCCAACATTGCCACTGTCCCTCAGGGGCAACATTTGCCCAGGTGGAGAATAACTGTTCCTAATTTATTACTCTCTTTTTGGTATCAGGATGGAAGGCAGGCTAAATGGGCTTCTCTTGAGGTTGGGCACTATAGGGGTGACAGTTTTGTTATCACAGTGTAAAGAGAGTACCAGCTCCTTCAAGGAGTCTCTGCTACTCTAGTGTTAATGTGGCAGTTAGGAGCATGGAACTTGGTCAGCCCACTGTGAGTTCAAATCCCAGCTCCACCATTTTCTAACTGTGAACTTGGCCAAATTTCCTAACTTCTCAGAGCCTCAGTTTCCTCACCTGTAAAATAAGGATAACAACAAGATTTATCTCACGAAGTAATGTGTATAATGGAGATAACGATGGGATTGATTTCACACAGATACCATAATTTAATCTTCATAGAGCACAGTTTTAAAAGAAGAATAAGCTGAATGAATGGGAACTATTATTCTTAACAGTGCTTGCCCTTATTCTATAATCGGTTACATTTTCTTCTTGCCAACTGGGCTGCGAATGTGATTAGACAGGAAGCTCTTTGGAACAGGGGCCATGTCTAGACTGTTTATTGCGGAGTCTCCAACACCTATGGCATTGCCTGGAACATACTAGGTGATCAGTAAATATGTGATGAATTAATAAGTGGATTGAATAACAAAGAGGAAGTTAAAGCAATATCCTAAAAATTCCCCAATGCTGTCAGTATCATTAAGCCTGCATTATTTCAAGAACATTGGCTGTAATGCAAATGATTGCCAGTGAGTGTAATGGGAGGTAAAGTAATACATATTTCAAGGAGTAAGGAAAGATGGAATCCATCTACCAGTTAGCTTTCAAAACTGGCTAAAAGTTAATTTAAATTTAAAATTGATTTATCTGGCCTTCCTCTTACCTGAACACCATGCAAATCTTAATTGGAACATACACCTCCAGGAGCAGAGGAATAACAAGCTGCTTGCTGAAATGTCACTCCTGTGGAAGAGAGCAAACGTGGTCCCATGAGGGACACCTTTCCTCCCTAGACAGAGTGGGCTCAGCTGTGTTGACTAGGACAGAACTGACAAAGTGATGGGAGGCACAGATAGGAAAGGAATGACTCCATTGAAGGGGTTCTCAGCAGCCTTTGTAGGGAAGCTGAGCTTTCACAGGGTTGACAGATGGATCCATCCAGGGAGGCATAGAAAGATAGCCTAGTTATTACATTTATATATTTATAACACACAATGATTATAAATCATACTTCTGCAACCCATTTCCTAGGTATATGGTGTTATTTTTATTTTGCTTTCTCTTCAACCTCTTTTTAAACTCTAGTTTCCTTATCTAACAGATGGGGAAAATAATACCATATCTTTCATAAGATCATTGCAAGCATTATATAAGATAAATGCATAAAATCATTTGGCGTGGTTCCTGGCACACAATACGTACAAAATACAAGCAGCTGTTATTATTGATGTTATTCTTATACTTGAATTTGCCTCTCAGGGGAGAAAGCAGCATAAACTAGGGGTGTAAAGAGGCTATAAAATGCAGAAGTTAGAAGCCAGCTCTGTTTTTTGAGAAAATGCAGAGGGAGGTTTGGATGGAAAAGGAGGTATGAATCAGATTGATGAGGACATGGAATGTGGTTCTGAAGATTTGGAACTTTAAAGACAAGAGTGAGAAAATAGAGATATTTTTTGTTTTCTGTCAGTCAGAGGGCTTATTTAGGCATGAAGTGGCTTTTCAATCCCTGTAAACCAATTCTTATAGGTGACCTGGCCCAAATTCTCTGTCTGAGAAGGAAATGTTGCTCGTGGCAGTATTTATTCCCTAGCCAATCTTCTCCATTTTCCTGCCAAAATGAGGACTTCTTTCATTGTGTGATGGAGAAAGGACGCCACGCGTAATTAGAGGGAATGAGCAGAGAGAAAGAGAAAAGGCGGCGAGAATGCCGCCTCACTGGCAGAAGTCTCCCAGGAACAGAGGGTGATGCTTTGTGACACTTACTTTGTTATGTCGTTTGTTAAACACTGCGTGGTTACATTTCACAACATTTTCGAATATGCCCCTGTGTTCCCTGGGCGTTTTGGCAGCAGGGAATGGAAACGGCGGGGGCTGGGGACAGAGAAGGGGGGGAGGGGAGTGTAGGGCAAGGAAGGTCTAGAAATGTTGACATAGTGAGATTCGTGTTCAAAGTCACCTTTGCCTAAATATACCTGCTTCACACAATCCCTGCACTGGGGTCTGTCTGAGAGTCATTGCTTATGAGGTATATTCATTGTGTTCAATTAAATTCAAATCAAACGAATATTTGAGTACCAGCAATGTGCCTAACGATGTTAGGCTCTGGGGAAAGAAATAGGATAAACAATATCCCTGCTCTCAAGGGATTCACACTCCAGTGGAGGCAATTAGGCAGACACATATCACACATACACACATGCACACACACAGAGACACATACATACACAACACAGAAAGTAAGGTGCAAAGAGGTTTTAAAAGAGCCAGAATTTATTCAAATTTGAAGGAAAAGAGTATAGCATAGTGACCATAGGCTACATTCTCGCACAATAACCTAATTACTTTAGAAATAAATTATTAAGAGTTTGACTAAAATATCTCAACCATTTGAACATAAAGTAAGTTAAATTTACACAACCTTTGGATCAAAGAGGAAATCAAAAGTCAAATTACAAACCATCTAGAAAGCAGTATAAAGCATAGCAGGGAAATTTCTAGTCGCAAGTGCCTTCACAATGAAAGAAGATAGTAAAAAAAACAAAAGAGAGTACTCCTGTAGAGAAGTTAAGAAAAAAAGAAGCAAAAAATAAAATGACATAAACTCTGCACAGGGAATTAATAAATAGCGGAAATTAATGAAATAGACCACAAAAATGGTAGAAAAAGATATAGCAGCATGTAAACCAGTTAATGGAAAAGGCAGGTGAAATAGGTAAACTTCTTGTTAACTTAATTAAGACTAAAACAGAGGGACCAAAATATACTATAATTTAAGAAATATTAAGGTGTATAATTGCACATATAAATGTGATCAAGAGATGGCTGCATACATTTTATGGTAAAATTTTGAAAACCTAGAGCAAAAGGATCTTAGGAATCTGTAAATCATTATAACTGACCTCAAAGAAATAGAAAATTGAATAAACCAAGTCCAATAAAAGAGTTAGGAAATATGATTGAGTAGCTGCAATTAAAATAAGCACCAGAAAAAATAGGTTTGCAACTGAGTCTATCTAACCCTTAAAGAAAATAATTTCGATATTATTTAAAATATACTACTCCCTAGAAAACACATCTCAATCATCTCAATTTATTTTATGAAGCCACTAGAGCTTTAACGCCAAATACACACACACACACACACACACACACACACACACATATAATTAAGCAATGAAGCCAAAAAGAGAATAACAGATTTATTCCTAGAAATACATAGGTGGTTCAAACTACTGGTTAATCTGTCATGTCAACAAATAAAAGAGTAAAAATCATATAATTGCATCACTATGTGCTGAAAAGGCATTTGATAAAAATTAGAAGCTTTACTAGATAAAGTTAGCATAAAATAAAAGAACTTAGATTTTGTAAAGGCGAGCATCAAAACCCTACAGCACGTATGATCCTAAAAGGTAACATACGAAGCCATTTAAGTCAAGAAAAGTCAAGATAATTGGTTAACAGTAAGTGATTAGAGTGGGAAAAACAAACAATAGAATCAATAAAAAGTTGGGTAAGGTAGTTAGATACAAGATAAAATATTCAAGGATCAATATACTTTCTCTAAACCAGCAATAAACACCATTTTGAAAGGAGAAAATTTCCATTAACGTCAGGTACAAAAATGATATATAACAAGATGATTTAACCATTAAAATCACAGTATCTACATAAAACTGTAAAATCAATATAATAATTTAATAAATATTTTAAGTAATATTTTAACTAATTAATATTTTAATTTATATTTTTAAAATTATGCAATGTCACTTGGAAACTCAATAGGGAGTTGGGAATAAAATTGCATAATTTTAAAGTTTATAAAGAAGACATGTCAAAGGAGAGCCAAGAATTTGTGCAAAGGAGTACCAGACAGGGGAAACTTGAATAGATCTCAGGACATAGTATAATGAAATAGATCTGGGGTTTTGTAGGAATAGAGATGGAATGTAAACTCTAGGAAAGCAGGGATCAGTTTAGGTCGGCTTGTACATTCCAAGCACATAGAAAAGTGCCCAAGAAATATTCACTGAATTATTTATTAAAAAGATCAGAGAATTTGTATAAAGAACTTAGAAATGGATCCCAATATCTATGGCTTCTGAAAAATAGAAGGCATTTTATAGAAATATGATATGAATCCAAATCCCAAGTGTACAGCTTAAGAATTTTCATAAATGAAACCACTCATGCTACCACTATATTTGTGTGCATATGTACAGTATGTATGTATATATCTATATCTATAATTACATCACCCTAGAATTCCACACATGCACTTTACTAAGATCTACCCCCTCTTTCTGCTCCAAAAACAACCTTTGTTTGTTTTCCCATAGGAATTCTTCAGATGTCACTAATCTTTGGTTGAAACTATTATTATTATTTTAGCTGCTCAGCTCAAAGAGGCCTTAAGATATAGGCCAAATAATCATCATCTTCATAATAATAGCAACTGGATTTGGGGTGCTTACTATAAGTTAAGTGCTTTATATTCATTTTCTTATTTGAGTCAAACAAAACTATATTGAATAAATACTATTATTTTCTTTAATAAATGTATAATCTGAGGCTTCAAGAGATGAAGTAGGTACCCAAAGACACCCAGCCAGCAGGCAGTAGAGCTTTGGTGTCACCATTTCATAGTCTGATGTTTCTACACACCAGTTGCTATTAGGATTAAATCAGATAATGCTTATAAGGTGTTTAACACACAACCCGCTCCAAAATACGTACTTAATAAATGTATAATCACAATAGTAATGACAAAGTCACTCAGTCTTCACAACGATGTTGCCAGAAAAGTTGATTAACCTCAGGTTTGCAGATGAGAAAAACCAAAGCTCGGGCAGGCTAAATTACCTGCTGAGTTCACACAGTTCGCAGTAAAGGCAGAGTCAGCCTCAGCCATTTCTGTCCAAAGCCTGTGTCCTTAATCGCTGTGCAGACCTGGGTTCACCCACAACTACCATGTGGCCTTAGGCAATCCATCTCACCTCTCTGTGCTTTGGCTGAATAATCAGTACTTTTGAGAGGCATAATCACTGCTCTGTTTATCTCAGGGGGAATGTGTAGGAAAGGTGAAGGAGTTTTGAAATAAGAACATCATCATGCATAAGATGATTGCTTCTGTTTCCCCTAGCAATCCGCACGGTGGCAGATAGAATAGCTGGGTCACCATCACCTCCAACACACAGTCATTTCAGACTAAGAAGAGAACTGTGTGCTTTGACACATCCTCCCATAATGGTTTCATAAAATGTAAAATGTTTAATTTTCCTGAAAATGGGCTTTTATCTGCCTGGTGAGTGGTTCTTGTTTCCTTATTTTCACAACATTAATGACAAAAAAGCAGAGCAAGCTATTTTTAGTCATTTTGGAGGATGGGGGTGGGGTGAATAATTGAGACAGAGAGAGAAAATGGATATCTTCATGATTCCATTGTAAACAGTCACTTAAACAAAGGCAAGAATCTATATTTGCCGACCTCTGGGACTTCCTGAGTCCTTGCATGAAGAAGGGGGAAAAGTCACTTCAGAAGATGTCAAGTCATATCACATTGCTCTGCCAAGGGAGGTTTGTCTGCTAACTACCAGACCACTGGGCTCTCTTAGGGCCATCAGGCCCAGTTCATCCCAAACTCCCTCTAAATGCTTCTCCATGTCTATTTTTTTTTTCTATAATTCTGTTTCCTAATTGTCCCCCTTGACTTCTTCCTCTTATATACTCACTCCATTTGTCGGGCCTGCTTCAAAAGCCACAGCTTCCTCAAAACTTTCTCTACTCTTCTTGATTGAATGTGAGCATTCTCATTTCCTTCAACTGTACTTTATTTTCATTAATGGCATATTTTCTGTTTTCTGTGGCAAAATAACCTGTTCCCATTTTAAAAGTGCAACAGAAAAATATGCCCATTTGAAAATATGTAAGAAATGTATAATTAGATTAAAAAGGAAAGTGCTACTAGTGCGATTCTCATCCCACTCCCCTCTGCCAGAGTACCCCATTTTTATTTTTTCAGTTTATAGTTTTTCAACATTTTTACATGCATTTAAATGTTCCACTTAGTCTGAAGGTACTTTGAAATGAAAACCTCTGTTCTGGCCGTGGATATATTTTTGGGTAATAACAATAGCTATAAAAAACAAGAAAGCAAGGTAAGGGGATTGAGTTGATAAAAACAGACCTACTTGGGGAGGCAACACCCGCATAATGGAAGCAGGAATGTTCCTGGAAGTGAGTTATAGAAGTTCAGAGAAAGAAACATTTGGGGTCTTAAGTTTGGGACAGTCAGCTCTGGAGACTAACATTGCAGAAAAGAGAGATTTACTGAGACGTCAAGTGTGGGTCTTACTGGTGGGAGTACCCTATAAGCAGAGATGAGTGAGAGGGAAGGGACAAGTAAAAGGAGCATAGCAAGAAGATTCTTTCCATCTCTTTTTATCTCATCAGCTGTCAAGCCCTGACTGCCCTAACTTGAAGGTACTTCTTGTTCTCTTTATTTTCTTGGTCACCCCATACCCTAGGCCCAGGGCACTCCCCTCTTGGTGGTTGTTTCCTGGCACCATCTGCATTTTTGAAAAATCAAGATCCATCTGTATGTCCTGCCTGTGTTTACTCCTAAAAATTGCCCAAAGCATGCCACTATCTTAACACACACGTGCGCGCATAAATACAGTCACACATTTGTATACGTATACACATATATGAAATGAATGCACAAATATGTATGCATTGCAACTTTATTTGATATTTACATTAATTTACAAATAATATGCTCTTAGAGCGTCTTATTAATTTTTTATTTTTGGTAAAATCTACTGATTTTCTATGAAGGTGGGTGAAGATTTAACTCTTTTAAAACACTCCCAAAACCGACCTCCCTACTCTCCTGAACAAAAGTACTTCTATATTCATCACAGCATGTAGCTGCCTTACAGTAAGCAGATATGTTATATTATTTGACTATATAGTTTTCACAGCTGTCATATAGTTTACTATAATTACATTTTCTTTCTTTTCTAACTTGTCTCCTCTGGAATTGATAATTGCTTTATTTTCTCCATTTGCTTAGTTTTCTATTATTTCATCCTGAAATTTCCCAATAAATCTAAATATAGAACTTCAGTATACAGTATATAGCTCCCTCTGGAATTCTTTGACCTGCTCAGTACTGGACTTAGTATTCTCCAGCAGCAATTCGTAGAAATGTCTGGACATCTCTTTCATCATGATCTTGAAATTGCGTTATTCTCTCTTCTGAATTGAATCTTCTGTTCAAGATTCTGCATCTTCTCTTTCTTGGCTTATACCCCTTGTATTGGAGCATATCATCTGGTATCTTCTTGAATGGGATGTATATTTTTGAGATCTTGCCAGTCTAAAAATATCTTTATTCTACCCTGATCCATGATGATGGATTATCTGTATTTAAAATGTTTCGTGTTGCTGCAAATAATTTCTCTCAGATTTTTGATGGAATTTTTCTGTAGTCTTCTAATTTTTATGCTGCCAATGCTACTAGGATCCTTGATCATTGTATATGGTATTGGGAATAGATTGGCAGAAGAACGCTGCTTCTCTTTATGGAAGATGTTAGAGACTCTTTTTTTCCTCTGCATCCTAAAAATTTACTTAAAATTGCCTTGGTGTGGAAATTTTTTCATTCTTTCAGATGAGCACTTGTTGGAATCCTTCAATCTCAGATATAATGTCCTTCATTTCTTGGATGTTTTTATAAATGTATATTTTTTATAATTTCCTTCCTCTATATCTTCTATATTCTCTGTCTTTCCATTCTTATTATTCACATATTGGACCTCCTAGATTTATCATCTGATGTTTTTCTCTCTCTCTCTCCTGTTTTCTATACCTTTGTCCTTTTGTTCAATTTTCTAGAGAGTTCCTCAAATTTGTCTTCCAACCCAGCTACTGTTTTTTTAAAAAAATATTTTATAGTAAAAAAATATTCAAGGCTTATTATTTTTGAATTCTCTGAATTTTTTGATGGGACATGCTCCTACCCCACCAAGGATCCTAATCAAATGTGCATGTATGTGCTTGGTCACTTCTGTTTCCTCTGCAGTAGGCTCCTACCTGGTCTCTCTGCATCAACCCTTGCCCACTTAGAGTCAGTTTTCAGTAGAGCAGCCAGAAGGATCCTTTAAAAATTGATCTACATCTTTAGAAGAATGATTTCTTAAGTGATCAAATAATTATTACCAAAAGAGCATGCAATACAGAAATGTGTAGGTAGAAAGAGAGAAATTACCTAAAATCCCACCACCCAGCAAAAACTGTCATTGCTATTTAGTAACTATCAGTCCAGACATCCCCCTAAGGGCTATGAAGATGTATATATCCCTGTCTAAGGACTATATGGAAATATATAGATTAGTAGCGAGACAAATAGGCACAAATGTGATGTTACTTTAAGAGTTATTTTAAAATAAAATGACAAATTTAGTTTTACTTGAATTTAACATTAGGGAAAACATTGAAGTAAACTTGAAAAAAATGATGAATGTCAAATACATATTTTTTCACCACAAGAAGATATTAGCATCTAAAATATCTCTAGAGTTAAGGGGGAAAACGTAAGAAGAAATTTTAAGTTCTTAAAACCTTTTTAAAAAAAAGCTATATATTTCCATTTTAGACCTATCTGTTGGCTCCCTGCTATGGGGAAACTAGTACTCCCATATCCTCTCTCTCTTTTTCTCTGTTTCCAGTTCTCCCTCTCTCATATGCTATTATTAGTAAGGTTTACAACATTTACATATTCTGGCCTGAAACCGTAATTTTCACTGCTATTTCATTTTAATTGTATATTGAGTAGAAATCTGTGTTCACCCCTGATCTTGTTCCCATGGCTTCCTCATTTTCAATTACTTTGTCACCATCTCTAATTTTGTTTACCTGATTTCATCTTCCAGAAGGTTTTTGTTTTTTAAAAATTTAATACTATGTTTTGTTTAACCCAATCTAGCCAACATATTACCATTGCAACATATAATCAATAAAAATTATTAATGAGATTTTTTTTGCAATTTCTTTTTCCTACTAAATCTTTGAAGTCTGGTGTATATCTTACACTTAGAGTGCATTCCGGTCACTCTACATATTTCAGATGTTCAGTAGCTGCATGTGGTTAGTGGCTCTGGTACTTGACAGCACAGCTCCAAACTTCTCATTTCTTTGTCTCTCTTGTCCATTTCCTGTTAAGTTGTGATTCCACCCTAGCAGTTTCTCCTAATTGTGGAGTTCTGTCCTAGGAAGGATCCCTGGAGTGTCAACAATCTATTTATCTGTTGTTAACTTTTTATTTTAAGATAATTGTGATTCACAAGCAGTTGCAAGAAGTAATAAAGGAATTTTTCAAAGGAGTGATTGGGGCTCCTTTATTCCTTGACTTTGTGCCTGCTTCAGAATATATGTATTCTGCTTTTACACTTGAAACTACCTTCCTTTTTAAACATAAGAGAGTTCATGTCAGTGTTAGGTTTAAAAACCTGACATAACTCCCATTTACTCAGTAAAAGCCAGTGAGTGTCCTTATAAGTGCTGTGAACCCATACATATTCTGACCGTTGGACACCAACCTGCTTTCTTCACCTCCTCTACCTCTGATCATTCTCTTCTGGCCACACTGGAGCCATTGCCATCCTTAATTTTAAGGCTTGTGACTCTTCCCTCCATCAGGCACTGTGTTTTAGGAGATATAAACATGGCCCACTCCCTTACCTCCTTCAAGGTTTTGCCCAAACATTGCCTTCTCAATGAGGCCTGTCCTCACCACTCTATTTAAAATTAATTGCCCCTTCCCACCCATTGAACACTCCCATTTCCCTGTTATGATGCTCATTTCATTTTCTTCTTTTCCAGGGAACTTTATTCTTTCTAACCTGCTACATAATTTTCTTATGTTTTTGTTTGTTTTTTGATTTCCATAGTCAGAAAGAAATTTTGCCAATAACTTACTATTGACCATGAGAGTTAGTTAACCTCTCTGTGTCTCAGTTTCCCCAAATGTAAACTTTAAATAAGAATAATTTTTCTCATTTATTGAGTGGCTACTATGTCCAATGCACTGCAATATTCCCTTACATGTAATTTGTCATTTAAGCATTACAATCTCCTTCAGATAGATTGTCTACATCTAACAGATGAGATAACAGATTAGGAAAGCGTTAGGAGACTTTCCCAAGGTCTCATAGCTAATAAGTGGAGTAGACTTGATAGGATTATTGGAGATAACCTAGTTACACTAGTTATCAATAAATGTTTATTTAAAATCATCTTTAATTTTCCATTACACCCAGTTTAATAGTTGTTTATACTATTATTCCCATTTTACAGATGAGGAAACTGAGCTTCCTAGAGTTGAAAAGACTTGGTCTAAGATTGGTAATTAATGAAACTGGATTTTACTTCACTTTCCTCTGGCTCCAAAGCCCATGTTCTTTTGATTCTTCTAGAAAGCATTCAAAGTTTGCTGGATGAAGGAACAAATGGCACTAATGTTCAACTTTTCATTTTCTCCTGCTAAATATCAAATATCTTCTTTAATACTTCTTAACACATATAATTTGTTCTGGATATAATTCTCGTGAATTTAGGCAGTGAGGAATCAACACCATTTTGATAAACTCTAGATATTGATATTTTTTAAATTGCTGTCTACTTTACTCCAATTTACTGGGTAATCACCATTCTATCCCATAATGCTGTGAGGTTTCCCACTGTCATCAATCATTTCTCCTCTGTTCATTGTATTGCAGCCTTTACTTGGGGGCCACAGCTGCCAAATAAAAGGTCATTTAATGGGTCCTTACTCTTTTGAGCACCATCCAAAGCCTCCTCTTCAATCAGCTTCTCAGGGAGAGATCCAGGTGGGGGCAAAGAGGCAGGTCACTTTAGCTCCGTTTCCATGGCGACCCATATATGAATGTGATTTTAGCCCATGACCTTGGACATAATGACCCTTAATCACATCCTCTATGCCCCTCAGGACTCAGTGACTCCTATGGCAATTTCCTATGACCCACTTTAATGGCACAGCTTTCAAAAAGGTAGACTTCTTACCTCAAGCAGGCAGGGCCATCCAGCAATTACTTCAGGGCAGAAACTCAGAACAGAAAGGGTCTTTGTAGGAATGCTACAACAGCAGTAGATAAAATAAGTTACTAGGATCCTACGTGCCAAATAGACCACTCATGTGGAGTGTTTCAGCTCCTAATTAACCTTGACTGAATTCAGTCTGACCTAGCTCATTTCTAAATCCCATACAAAGATAATATGGGTAAAGAAAACCATGTCTAAATGAAATCTTTGAAGGAACAAAGAATGTTGGGATAAGTAGAAAGAGGACATGCTATAAGGTCAAAGTTAACTATCTTAAAATATGTCAGATACTGACATGAGAAAGAAAATTCAGAATTGGACTGATGTCTGGAAGTATAATCACCAGGAGAGAGTTATAGGCAGGCATCTTCTCTTCAGGAGACTTGCATATTATGGTGGTCAAGCTCCCTGACTGTTGAGTCAAGATGAGATTTGGATGACAATGCTGCCTTTTACTAACACATGACTGTGCAAATGTTGGTTTTCTTGACCTTATATTTTTTTCTTTGTAAAGTGAAGGTGATACTGGTATTTCTTCACTCAACATTTATTGAAACTCCATTGTGGATCTTCATAGCGATACTGTATGGATTAAATACACAAGTTCATAGAAAGCATTTAGCTTAGTGCCTGGCACATGGCTTGTATCATAAAGGTGATCATCACTGTTGTATCATTATTGTTATTATCCAATCCATTACCAGCAATAAATTCCTAAAAGAGAGCTTAAGAGGGTTGTGTTAGAAGACATTAAGCTCTCAGTCACTGGCCAAATCCTGATGAGTCCATATGGAAATGAGGGGGTGGTAGTCAGTGGCAGAGATTCAAGTATTAGGAGATTAGTTACATTATAGATTTTGAAGATTCCTTCTAATTGAAAGGTGCCATTATACTGTGATGTCTAAATTTTCCTTATTATTGACAATGGTCAAAGTGGGAGTTTGTTCCCTTTTCCTTGTGGTCAGTAAGTATGGAGTAGAACCATCAGGTGTCACCAAAGCAAACTGGTAGGAATATCACAGGCCTCCTTTTTATGTCATTCCTAAGCTTTTAGCATCTGAGACTCATAAATTCTATCCAGCTCGATTTTTGGTTTATCTTTCTTACATATGTCATTGCCAGTCTACTATATCCCCACATATGCTCTTAATTTCCTTGCTTGATGGTTTTCCTTATCATATATCCAACAATCAAAAGACAAAAAAAAAATATTGTGAATGTTGAAGCTTGAATGCCATCTTCTCTCCCCACTGTTCCTGTATAGAATGAATTTCTTGTTTCCTGATGGACATGTGCATTCATTCAGCACATGGTCACCAAGCTTCTACTCTGTGCCAGGTATTGCGCAGGGGACTGAGAATACAGAGATGAAGATAGCCTACCCTAAGACCATTGTGAAGTTTTGGCTCTAGTGAGAGAAGAAAAGATACAAAAAATGACATAAACAACCAACTTTGCCCACATGGATTACCATGCAGCAGTAAAAATGAATGGACTAAAGTTGTACCTGCAGACATCACTACATCTCAAACACTTACGTCAGTAAACAAAGGAGGTATGATGTTAGTACATTATATTATCTTACTATGGATTCTATAAATATAGACAAGCAGTATTAGAAACCAAATTCAGGATAGTGCTTACCTCAGGGTGGGATTGAGAATGAGAGAGAAGAAGGGAATCTAGCAGGAGTATTGAGGGCTTCAATATTTTTAGGGAAATTTTATTTCTTACTTTGGAAGGTGAGTAAAATATATATATTTCTCAAATAAAATATTCCTACAAAAAGATATTACAAGCTGTAAAAGGAGTTTTAAAGGGCACTATGATATTAAATCAAAATCAGAAGTACTTGATTTGGAAGGGGACATATAACAAGAACGGCTTCTCAGTGTCTCTGTGGAAATATCTTCAATAGAAATTAACCAGGAAAAGTGTGGGAGTGAGGACTAGAAAGGAAAAGTGCTCCACTAAATTTATTGATTATTAAGCTCCTTGTTTGCATTTTGATACAAATTTCCAATTTGAAACCTATTTCATCTCCCCAGTTGCATAGGAAGCCCATTAAGTGATTGAGTCTCATTTGCCTTTGTATTCACTAAAGTGTTGAGTGAGATCTCTGTTATGTTAAATTAAACACTAATAAAAGTAGAGGTCTAGGACCTCATGTAACTTGAGTGTCAAACTTGCTAAATATTGAATGTATGTTTAATTTTTATTTATATTTCATTGGCAACTAGTCCAAGCTTATAAGCTTTTAAAAGGGATTCTTATTTGGCAATTCACCACCCTATCTGTGCCACCTAATATTTGATCTGGGTTTCTAACAAAGATGTCTTTGGATCATGCCCGTCTCTCTGTGCAAAATATACTTTCTTCTTCATTCTTTGCCTATCAGATTCACTGTACTCTATTCTTTAAGATCTTGCTCAAATGCTTCTGCCTCTGTGAAATCTTTACTGATCAGTTCAGGACAAAGATGGAGATCTCTCTTATAAACTCCTTTGCAGCTATTGGCATCCCCCACCATGAGCTTCCTGGATACAAATTGGTTAGCATAATTCCTGGACCATTGTAGAGAACTGATACATTATAGCCTTTGTCACTGCTAAAGGATGTTCCCTGCCCTCAAAAATGTACACCCTATCAGGAGAAATAGCAACGACACAGGTACAACACAATACAGTTTAATCCAAGTCTATGTGTCCCGTAGCCTAACACGTCAGTTTTTTGGCACACAACAGCTGCTCAAATATGAAAGAATGGAATGAATAAATAGTCTATGAAATCACCAATGTACGAATTGTGTTGTCTAGCCCATCAGAGATCTCAGCCTTGCAAACATCCACCTTATACCCCAAGGGGCGGAGTTATTTATTGTTTGCCTAGGATAGCTCTTTGACAAATGAACAAATGTCTGAGCTGGCTTCATTAAGAAGGATGGATAGAAAGCGGCAACATGTCTGTGCCGAGCCATTGAAAGTGAAATGGGATAATTGCCGTGGTTACAATGAGGCTGATCAAGCTGAGAGAAACAAGTTTCAAATTGTTCCAATCAGTCCTAATCCAGCAGAGTTATTAACAGTGCTCTACCCTGGTGCGACTGCATCTGCTAACTCAAGATAATGATTTATATCACAGTTTATGAAAGTTCCAATTTGTCCTAATTCAATAAGTGAAACCCAGCAAGGCAGGCAGGAGACATACATTGTGCTATGACTGGAAACCCTGTTTCATTCTCCTCTCCCTACCACCCTCAGACTGTGGTGGCTAGATGTGCATCTCCTGGCCAAACACTTTCCTTTGTGGATCTAAGCTGAAGGAGACGGAGTAGCAGGTTGAAGTAAAAGTTCTCAATCACACCCTGTGGCTGGAAGATCCAGCAGGAAAGAATGTTTTGAACAAAACCTACAAGGTAGAATTATACAATTAGAACTCCATGGAGACCCCTGAGTCTAGGAGTTCTCAATCTGGAAAACACGGGCCCCTAGGTTAGAAAGCAGTGATCCCGTGAATACTGCAAAAGTGTGTATTTATATGTGTGTGTGCGTTGCATGGATGCAATGTTCCCTCCTGGGGAGAAAGTCTACAGCTTTCATTAGGTCTCAAATTGTTCTTGTGACCTAACAAAGTTATGAACACTTGGCTAGTCTAGTCCACTATGAAAATGAGACAGGAGAAAGTGGAATGCTAAGATAATTTCTCACTACTAGTGAGAAAGAACTGGGAATAGATTACAAGAATCCCCAAGCCAGCGAGGAAGTAATTTGCGTGTTTGACTCCAGAACAAAATGTGACTTCAGCCAAGTCTGATTTCTTGAACACCATTTCTCCTCATTCAGTTCTCCCTTTCTATGGCAATGCTGCCCCCATTCAGGCAGCCAAGTGGCTCCTTCATATCCAAATGTACTCTCTGGAAAAGCTCTACTGATAGGCCTGGAGACAACATGGTACCATGGGAAAAAAAAACCTACAATAGCTCCAGGTTCTGGTAGAGTCAAGCACAATGTACACACTTATTGAATGAATGAAGGAGCTAAAAGTCATGAAATTTTGTCAGTGTACTTCATTGACATGCATTTTGATAATCTGAAAAATGAAGAGATTGGTTTTTATAATGTCTCAGATTCTTTTGGTTGAATATTTGATGATCATGACAGCCATTTACTTGGGACATCATTTCCCACTATTAAAGGAAAGACATACCCCTTTTCAAGGGATTTCTTTTGGGTCCTCCAATGAGGCCGGATTCTAGGCTCTGAAGATACAGAGGTAAATTAAAAATGGTTCCTTCCTTAAAGGATCTCACAGTCTACAGAAAAAGACCGATATGTAGGCAAAAGTCAAGAAGCCAGCTTATAACTACTGAAGTTATGGATTGAGTAGAGTGTTAGATGGTATGAGGAAAGAAGCTATGAGTAGTTGTGAGGGCAACAGGGGAGTTGGGAGAAAGCATTAACTCAGTTATAAGAGTAAATAAATATGAATTTCCAGACATTTCAGACAGAGAAGTGGGAAAGACAATTCATAAAACTAAAATGGCTCAAGCAAAGGTATGACACTGTGAAAGTGCATAATATATTTCTGGAATGGTGAAGATCATAGTATCAGCCTAGGATAGTGCCTGGCATTTAATGAGAGCTCAATAAATATTGATTGAATTAACGAAGAAATAAATGGCTAAATAATTATAATAATTAACAATGTTAGCTAATATTTATTGAATTATTCTCAGAGTCAGATGCAATATTAAATGTTTTTCATGTATTCTATCACTTAGTTTCCCACAATAGCCATAGGATATAAGCATTGTTATCATTCCCATTTATAAATGAGTTTACCAAAGCTCAGAGAGGCAGAGGAATTTGTTCAAGATCACATAGCCAGGATCAGAGCCAGAATTTGGTTATGGTATGGCTTCATGACTTTAAATTCTGTGCAATTAATTTTTTCACTATAAAGTATAGGATGTGTTCGAAAAGAGGAGTGGGATGACGAATACTTGGAATGATATATTATGGACAAATTGTGAAGGAACTTGAATGCCATACAATGGAATTTGGATTCCACTCTTTTAGCAAAAACACCATCTACAGTTATCCAAGCCTGGGTGAGGCAGAATCTAAACTGTTTTAAAAAGACAGCTGGAGGGTCATGAGACAGACTAAAATGTCAAGAGTCTATATGGTGCAGAACCATTTGGGAGACACATAAATAAATCATCTTCTGCAAATTATTCTGTAGCCTGCTCTTATTTTAGTAAACAATGCAGCATGCATATAGTTCCACATCAACACAGCTACATCTGCCTCAATCATCATTTTTTTTGATAAAATTATTTTTTATTATAAGCAATTTTAAATGTGAAAAGTATAGAAAATAAAATCCTATCCCCGTGTGCCCATCATGTACTTTCCACAGTTACCAAGTCATGGGCAACTTTTTTCATTTACACCATCCCCACTCTCCACCTTATTTTGAACCAAACTCTATTCCTGACTTTATATAATTTACTCAATAAATATTTCGAATATGTTTCTAAAAAACAGGAACCCATTTTTTAAAAAAAAGACAACATTATTACAATTGGTAAACATAACTTTAATTCTTTAATATAATCTAGCATCCAGTTCAATGTTCAAATGTCCCTATCCCTAGCTCAATCATTTTTAATGAGTAGGGATGGTTAAACCCTATTTCATGTCATCAACCCTTCTTACTGGATATTTATGGTGTTTACAATGCCCCAATGCTCAAAAGAGACCACTCTGAAACTGAGGCTATGAAATTCACATTTTCTTCAGCAACAGGAGACTGGAAGTTTATTTGTATTCTTGGGACATTTGATATTGACTAATGGAAGTCTCACATTGTCTGCCTCTGTCCTCATCTTCCCTCACCCAATCTAGATTCTCTAAAACTAAAAGCCCAGGACGAAGACTGTCTGCCTATTTTTGTGCTCGTTAGACCTAGCAATGGTTTTGACTTTTAAAATTCTGACATAAGTAAATCAAAAGAAGAGCAGTATTTTGTGACAAGTGAAAATGATATGAAATTCAGATTTCAGTGTCCATTAATAAAGTTCTATTGCAACACAACCACATTCATTCTTTTATGTATTGTTTATGGCTGCTTACGTGCGACAACAGCTGAGTCAAGTAGTTGTGACACAGACCTTCTCATATACAAGTACCTACACGATATCCTTGACTTTGTTTCTGGGCGCATAATGCTTAAAATCTTTCACGATGATGAGAATCACCTAGAAAATTTCTGAAACCACAAATTCTTGGAACCCACCCCAAAGATTCTGATTCAGTAAGTCTGGGGTGGGACTATGGATTGGAACTACTTACAAGCTCCCAGATACTCAGATACTACTGGTCACGGGCCACACTTTCTGTGACCCAAAAAGAAAATGAACAGTGGTTCAAGGCAAGGGAAGGGATGGGACTGTGCTGGTCCATGCCTCACTGAATCCCCTTTATGGTACTTTGCCTGAGAATCTCAGCCTCACCCCATATCTGCCCTGCAGCCTGACCCTGACTAATACTTGACCTGTCACTGCTTCTTGGAGAAAATGAGGAAGACAACCTGACACAGCGGATCACATTAACCAGGCAGATATTTATTCATTAGATGCATATCACACCTTTACAGAGTCTGGATCCTAAGCTTAAAATATAGATAATTATCCAGTCACAAAAATAACCACTCTGCATCGAGGCTTTAAACAAAACGAGGGAGGAGGGCCCGCTGAACATCAGGGTACAAGAGAAAAAGACTAAAAAAAAAGTTAATAATGAAAATCTCTATTTTAGAAAATTTGAATGTCGATTTTCCAAAATAGAACATTTTACCCCCCGTCCCCTCCCAGATCTGAATCAATGTGCTTTTTTCCTCTGCGTTGCTGTTCTGGGTAACGCCATCATTTTTCCCGTGAGAGTCAGTGCGGCCTGGGTAGAAAAGTGTGGGTGGTGGAGTGAGAGAGAGAGAGAGAGAGAGAGAGAGAGTCTCAGTTTTGCTCCCCCCAGGCATGTAAACTTAGCCAAGTGATCTAAACACTCTAAGTTCAGGTGCTGGAGTGATCAACTTGTTCCCATTTACCCAGGACTTTCTTCATGTTAGCACTGAAAGCCCCATGGCTCTTGGAAATCCCTTAGTCCTGAGTGAACTGGAATGTTTGGTCACTCTGATTATCACATCTATTAAAAAACAAAAACAGGAGCCAGCTCAGTGGAATAGCAGTTAAGTTGGCACTCTGCTTCAGTAGCCTGCGGCCCAGGGTTTGCAAGTTCCGATCCTGGGTGCTGACCAACGCACTGCTTGTCAAGCCATGCTGTGGTGGCGTCCTATATAAAGTAGAGGAGGATGGGCACGGATGTTAGCTCAGGGCCAATCTTCCTCACCAAAAAAAAAAAAAAGACAGCAAGGGTTATATTAGATAGTTGAGGGTTGTTGTGAGGATTACACGACATAGCAAGCCCTTTGCAAGTTAGAAGTCATCTCCTTTAATGTCCTAAACTCCTGCTAGAAGCCTCTATTCCAGTCTTAGTGACGTATTCACTGTTGTCCCACATAGCTTCAGCATTTAAATAAATGAAACTACGTATGTGTGTATATGTGCTTATTTCTAAATTGGCAAAGCTTGGACTTACCAGCATCTTCAGACCAAAAGGATGAGTAAATAAAGATTTACCAGTCTTCTCCAATCCTCCTTTATATTCTGTCTTTGTGTGTTTTCCCTTGACCTTGTTTATCCAAGCCTGGTCCTCTTTTACCTGGATCCTCGATCTTTGCTTAGCTTGCAAGGCTATATTGCTGTGTTAGCCAATTACACAGTCACATTTGCTTTTCTCTCTATCTCGTCTCTTCTAATCAGCTGCTCCACTAGCTAGTGGTTGACATAAAGAAGTCATGCTAAGTGCACATCTGTTCACATCTGGCACATAAAGGGCTGCAGGTCACATTTGTAGAGGCAGCACAGCTGACTTCACAGCAGTCTGGGAAAAGAAAAAAAAACAAAACTTTCGCCTAAAAGTTTTCTGTATTTGATCGGCCACAGTAATTGGGGCATGTCCAGCTGGCATTCAGCTTGGCACAGGGTACAAAGAACAAGGCAGGTTAGGATCAGGGAGCTGGCTGTTGCCAAGATTATTTCCTTTCAATTCCTTTTGGACTTCAGCATCAGCTAGTGAGAGAGGCTAGTCCATCCCATCATCTTACAGTGAGCCCTCTCTCAGTTTGCTGAGAACAGTCAATGTCAGGCCATTGTTTCTAAACTGCAACCTTATCTGTCCCCAGCTTGCAAGCATTAACAAAAGTGGGCAATGCTTTTACAAATGACAGGCATTTTGATTGGCTTTCCACACACTAGTCCCAGATCTGAAGTAACAGATTGGAGAATGGAAGCCAAGGTTTTGAGTCCTGTTGGGAAGGTCACAGCCTCCCTCTGATTTATTGGGGGCTGGCTGCTGGGACCAAGAGGCAAGTTGACACCTTGGGAAATAGCCAGGAAAACACAGGCTGGTGTAGATGGTGTCCAAAATATGAGATTGTATCCTCTCACTCTACGAGATTTTTGCATACAAAAATGGAAATGAAAGTTGTTTGTAAGTGCTGTTCTGGGACAACTTGTTGAACGGAACAAATAAGCATCCATGGGAGTGGGATCAACTGGATGTTTTCTAAGGCACGTTTTAATGTTGACAATTCCATAATTTAATTTCTCTCTATCAACCTAAATATGTCTACTCCTCAAATTCTATTGTTGTTTAATTTGTATCTGGTAGTATTTTCTACCCATTCTTCCCTCTGCCCTTCTCCCAGCTGGACTTTTCAAAGACAGAGGCAGCTGAACTTGATAGAATATGATATAAGTGATAGCAAGCAGGACCCCAGATACCTTGCTCAGATAGTCATAGTGTCTGACATTTCACCATTAAGGATTTTTTTTTCACTTAGAAAGTTTTGGTCCTTGAGTGTTCCTGTCACCTAGTAGGCTTCACACATCAAATCCAGTGAGCTTTTCCTCCATTTTATATTTCAACTACAGCAATTATTGAGTACTCAAGATTATTCAGAAACCATGAATCTAGACTAGGAGGTTGTGACCTCAATGGACAAGGATGCCACACTCCAACCTCTTGTTTGCTTGGATGTGGTGAAAAATGCTACTTGAACTACAGCCGTGGAAGAAACAAATCAGTGAAAGACATGACCTCTGTTCTCAAGGTCTACATGGGGAGATAGGGTGTTCATGCACTAAAAACTAACCAATAATTTAAATTGAATGGATGACATAAGTAAACCATTATATAGAATTCCAGAGGAGAATGGGGAGAGGTCAAAAAATACTTCTTGGAAAAGGTGGAGTTAGAAGTGAGTCTTGATCACATTTAAATAGTAGGCGAGAAGCTTCAGAGAGGCTATCATATACCCAGGAATTCACCAAGGAGCACATAAGGAGATCACCTATGTTGTATGACATCAAGAACAAGCAACAAAAGCAAAAATAGACAAGTGGGGCTACATCAAACTAAAAACCTTCTGCACAGCAAAGGAAACAGTCAACAGAATAAAAAGGCAACCCAAGGAATGAGAGAAAATATTTGCAAACCACATACCTGATAAGGGATTAATATCCAAAATATGTAAGGGACTCCTACAACTCAGTAGCAAAAAAAAAAATCCCAAATAACCTGATTTAAAAATAAGTAAAAGACTTGAATAGACATTTCTCTAAAGAAAACATATAAATGGCCAACAGGTTTATGAAAAAGTTCTCAACATCACTAATCATCAGGGAAATGCAAATCAAAACCACAACGAGATATCACCTCACACCTATAAAGATGGCTATTAAAAAACAAACAAGTCCTGGAAGGGATATGGAAGAACCACAACCCTTGTACACTGTTGGTGCGAATGTGAAATGGTTCAGCTGCTATGGAAAACAGTGTGGAGATTCCGCAAAAAATTAAAATTAGAACTATCATATGATCCAGCAATCCACTTCTGGGGATATATCCAAAAGAATTGAAATCAGGGTCTCCAAGAGACGTTAACACTCTCATTCATTTCAGCATTATTCACAATAGACAAGATATGGAAACGACAAAATGTCCCTCAACAGATTAATGGATAAAGAAAACGTGGTATATGCATACAATGGAAGATTATTCAGTCTTAAAAAAGAAGGGAATCCTGCCATATGTGACAACATAGATGAACCTAGAGGACATTGTACTTGGGAAATTAGCCAGTCACAGAAGGGCAAATACTGTTTGATTGCACTTATATAAGATATTTAAAATAGTCAAATTCATAGAAACAGAGAGTAGAATGGTGTTGCCAGGGGCAAGGAGTGGAGGAGTGGATGGAGAGTTGTTGCTGAAGAGTATGAAGTTTCTGTTATACAAGATGCAGAACTTCTAGAGATCTTTGTATAACATTATGCCTATAATTAACAATACTGTGTGGTGCCCTTAAAAGTTTGTTAAGAGGGTAGATCTCATGTTAAGTGTTATAACCACAATTAAAAATAAATATCAATGTTATTATGAGAGTAGATCTTAGAAGTCACAAGAAATGTGATGTCGTAAGAAAACAATCGTAACTATGTGAGGTGATTGATGTTAATTAAGCTTGTGGTAATGATGTTGCAATACATACAATTGTTATGTTGCACACCTTGGAGGGATACAATGTTATATGTCAATTATATCTCAATAAAACTGGAGAAAATCTCAATGAAATGTAAATACTAAAGTTAGAGGAAGTGGTTTCTAGGACCAATGCCAACACTTTACTGTCTCTGAGAACTTAGCTCACTAAATTTTATTTTTTCATCATGAAAATGAGAATAATAATGCAACTTATTTGCCAAATATTTTAGGGAGACATCAAACAGAATGGAGTTCGAATATAAATAATAATTGTAAAGCACTCTACAAATGTGAACTTAGTGGCTAAATATTTAATCCTTGGGATCTGATTGTTTTATTTGCTAAATTATTTTTTAGTTGAAATATAACTGATGTAGAAAAATGCACAATGCACAATCTTACATGTGCAAATAGATGAATAAAGATCTTCTACATATCAAGAAGAAAAATACAGAGAGCTCATTAGATAAATGTGGAAACTTCATTACTTATTAGTGAAGTACATATTAAACCCATAAAGTGATACCACTACACAAGCACCAGTATAGCTAAACTAAAAAGAATACACAGTAGTGATATTAGCAAAGATGTAGAGAAATTGGAACTTGCCTCCATTACTGATAAGGCTGTATGTTGTTACAACTACTTTGAAAAACTGTTTAACAATGTTAAACAGTTAAACATTGTTTACCAAATGATCCAGCAATTCCACTCCTAGGAAATGCATACATTTGCGCACTCCCAAAAGACACAGAAAATAATATTTATAGCAGTAGAAATATTTCAAACTTCAATGCATCAAAAATGTCCAACAGTAGAATGGATAAAGTGTGATATATTCATACAACGAGATGCTATTATGTAGCAATGAAAAAACTATTGCTAAATGCAACAGCAGAGAAGAATCTCAAATAAATAAAATTGACACTGAAAAAGAAGAAGCCAGACATGATGATTGCTTATGATAACCATTTATGTAAACTTCAAAAACAGGCAAAATGAACTGACGGTGAAAGAAGTCAAGATAGTGTTTACCTTTGGGTAGGGGGAGGACATGACCAGGAGAGGGTATGAGCGATTTTCTGGAATGCTGGTTGTGTTCAATTTCCTGATCTGTTACATGCTGGTTATAAGTTTTATAGGTTGGTTTGCTTTGTGAAGATTCAAACTGGCTTTTAAATCCCAGCTCCAGTTCCTATTAGCTGTGTAAACCTAGACATGTTGTTAACTGAGCCTGTTTTCTAAACTTTCATGAGACGGTTCCATTTAGATGGTATTTGTAAGGCATGATATGCTATATCGTTGTCAATGGTATAGTCAGTGCTCAATAGTCACTATCCTCATAATCAATATTATTACCTATAAAGTGGGTTTATAAGAGTACTTACTTTATAGGGTTGTTATAGACAGTCTATCGGATGGTCAAAACTTAACACAATTACTGGCACATAATACATTCTCAAAAATGGTAAACTTTTATTATTATTAATGAAACTTGAGTTTGCACAATTCCTGGGGATTTCCAACGGCAGAAGCTCAATGTGTCCCAACAAACCTTGACATGTTGAGAAACACATGCAAAGTGAAGGCTGAGACATAGGGGAGGTACCACCCTTGAAGATACCAGCTCTCACATGGGCCAGCATCCTCACCCCTGGCTCCTCTCCTTTCACTCTGCTTGTGAGCATATGTACAATCACTTTTAACTCTGCTTGTGGAGTGCTGCCCAGGTGTGAAACATCCAATCTCTAGCCATAATGGAGCTGTGCAAACAAAGGATATTAAATATGTATCAGGATCATTTATTTTGACTTCTATTTTTCTTACGAATTATTTGCAGGCCAGCAAGGGAATGCAGAGGGTGATGCTACTCAAGTGGCTGCAGAACAGCACGCTGACTTTGAAGTCAGAATTGGCTTTATTCCCTGCCACAACCACTGACCAAATTACATTGGTCAAGTCATTTAAACTCTCCAAGTTGCCTGTAAAATGAGGGTAGTAATAACAGTACCTACTTAGGGTTGTCATGAGAATTAAATGAGACGGTATGTTTAAAGCATTGCACCATTCCTGGTACGTATATTCAGTAAATGGTAATTCTTAGTTCTATTTCCTTTTACTCTCAGTCTTGACTATATTTTTTTCTTAAATTGAGATTTAATTCATGTACATAAAAGTTGCCATTTTAAAGAGTGTAGTTCAGTGGTTTTTTCATATATATTCACAGGATTGTGCAATCATAATTAGTATCTAGTTCCAGAACACTTCCAACACTCACCCCTTAAAAAAAAATCTCATACCTTTTAGCAGACACTCCCCCATTCCTCCTCCCTCTAGCCCCTGGCGATCATGAATCTAGTTTCTGTCTCTGTGAATTTGCCTATTCTGGGTATTTCATAAAAACGGACTCACAAAATATGTGACCTTTTGTGTCTGGCTTCTTTCACATAGCATATTGTTTTCAAGGTTCATCCATGTTGTAGTATGTATCACTATTTCATTCCATGTTGATGGTTGAATAATATTCCACAGTATGGGTATACCATATTTTCCATATTCCTGACTATATTCTTAAGGTAGATTTATAATTAGCTTAGAAGTATGCTTAAGAAATTACAGATAACCACTTATATTCAGATTCCCAAAGTAGAGGATTACATTAGGCCTAACCCTGAGAGATGCTACTGCATATTACTTAAGGTCACAGACTCCAAAGGCAGGTGCCTGACTAAAAGCCAGCTTCATCACTTCTAATCTGCGTGATTTTAGACAAGTAATACAATTTCCTTCTGCCTTCATTTCCTCATCTATAAAATGGGGATAATAACACCTCTTATGTAGGTTTATTATGGGGACAATATTAGACCTTGTTCTCCTAGTGCAGGAACGTTGCTTTTCCTTCGTTCTTCTTTGTGTGAGAAATGGTGGCCTGTCCAGATTTTCTGGGAATCGTTCCCTTCAACATCAATGAAAATAGACCTCTCCATTGACCCCAATCATCAATTTTTACCATTTGACAAGCACAGATAAATATCAGTGCCAGATATCATCTGCCACCCTCTAAACATAGCTGTGAGATAAAAGAAAATAGTTCTTTTTTGAGGATGACTGTATACCTAGGAACATGGTGACCAATTCAGATGGACTGGGATTTTAAATATTGACTAACACGGCTTTATTGGCCCAATTTTGGCCTAAAGCAATGAAAAAAATAAAGCTCTTTTAAAGTAATCCAAGAGGGCACCCATTAATGATATAAAAATAAGATAGGGTAATGACTGAATATATTTACATCTGTATCTATATCTATCCACCCACCCTATTTTTCTGCCTCTACAGCTTCTATTGGAACCAGTCATCAAAATCTGCTGAAATCATTGGAAAAAGTCATTATGCAGGGGTGCAAGAGTTGTGTAGAAGCCCTTGTGCGTGATGGATTCTAAAGTGGGCCTCATTCATCCCCTTCTTCTGAGCAGCTTGTTCTATTGGTCCAGAACACCAGACTGCAAGCAGGTATCCTGAAGATCCATTGACTGCAATCAGCCGTGGAGGAAGCAGTCACCTGTTAAATTTAGATTTCTTGAATCTGCCAAGAGCCTGACACAGTGATAAACAGCCACCATTTCTAGTAAAGGTTGGGAAAGCTCTCTCATTCACCATTAATTGCTTTGTGGTGCTGAACCATAAAAATGGCAGCAAATCAGTCCACAGCAACACCCAATCATGTAGGGATGGCCACCCATCTTGGTGACATTAAGGTCATTTCATCCATCTCCAGAGTGTTGGCTAATTGGCTACTACAAGTTTTAGGATACAGCTTTTTGAGTAGCTGAGGGTCTGTGGGAACTTCTTGGAAAATCACTTACAAGGAGAAATTATTTTCTTCTTCACTATGGCTAGAGTCTTATTGCTAGAGGGAAGGGAGTCACTCAGCGTTCTTTCTTTTCACCTCCAGATTCTTTATTTTCACCCTATCTATGCTCTTCCCAAGGAGAAGAAATACCAGTGTAATTGATAGGCTGTCAAGTCACTGATTGGGCCATACTGGCTAGTGGGTGTGAAGACTCACTGTCATTAAAATATCCAAAAATGCTTTCTTCTCTCTGTCTCCCTTTCTTGCCTCCATATCTCTGTCTCTGTCTGTCACTCTCTCCTCCCTACCTTGCAAGGCCTGTAATCATATTGGTAAGACAAAAGACTTAAGATTGGATTTTGGTGGGCAAAATAGAAGAATAGTAAGTTTTGGCCTGAAAACAGTACCTCATATTTTCAAGTTCTGTTTATTAGAATTTTTGTGGTTAGAGCTCCAGCTAACAATAAAGCATTATATTACTTACCATTTGAAAATGTTTAATACATAGATATTTTCTTTAAGAACGCCATTATAAAGAATTTCTGTTGTACTGGAAAATATTGAATTATTTCCAAGATCTTTGGCATAATACCATGAAATGACACCACCACCACCTCACATCCCTACCATTTTACTTAACCTTACTTCTAAAACTAGCCTCTTGGGAAGTGTCACTAGAACATTCTTCATTAAGAGATTTTGTAATTTTCTTTGACACAGATTGAAAAAGCTTTTACCAGAAGAAAATGTGAAAGTAGTAAAAAATGGTTAAATAATAATAATATGACTTTAAAAATATATTGAGCACCTGCTTTTTGCAAGTCATGGTTCTAGAAATTGGGATGATAGTCATGAACAAAACTAATAATCTCTGCCTGATGGAGCTTCAATTTTGGTAGGTATATAGATAAGTAATTAAATAAGCAAAATATTTAGCATGTGAGATCATAAGGGCTATAGAGAAAAATGAAGTGGAGAAAAAGGCTAGGATATTTTGGGTTGAGGAGGGAATTGGATATTTTAAATAGGGTTTTCCGGGAAGCCTCAGTCAGAAGATAACGTTTGAATAAAGTTCTAAAGGAAGTAAAAAGAGAGCCATAAGATATCCATGGCAGAAGTAACGGCAAGTAAAAAGGCTTTGAGTAAGGAGCACCCCTGGCATGTTTGAGAAATTTAAGTTGGTGTGGCCAGAATAGAGTCTGGAGGAGAGCAGAGGATGGAGTTAGAGAGAAACAGAAGATTAGGTTGTAAAGGGGATCATGGGTACAATCTAGTTCAGATGTTTCTCATTCATCTTCATTGAAGTCTACTTTACACACAACAAAATGCACCTATTTCAGATTCACAATTCTATGAGTTTTGACAAATGTATGCATTCATGTAACCTCCAGCATAATCATGACGTGAAACATTTCCACCATCCCCCAAATGTCCATTGTGTCCTGTCCTCCAATAGCAGCACATTTGATCTGCTTTCCATCACAATAGCTTTGCCTTTTCTAGAATGTATCCTATAAATTATAGTCTTTTGGGTCAGGCTCTTTTCACTTAGAATACAAAGCAATGATCACACAACAATGTGGATGAATCTCAAATGTGTCATGCTGAGCAGTATTTTATGGGAAGAATATGCCAAAATTTGCATATCTCTTCACTGGTGGATGGACCTTTGGATTGTTTCCCCTTTGGGGCTATTAGAAACAAAGATGCCTTGAACATTTGCATAAAAGTTTTGTGGAGACATATATTTTAATTTTTCTCAGGTAAATACCTAGAAGTGGAATTGCTGGGCTATGTGCTGTGTATGTGTTTAACTATATAGGAAACTATCCATCTGTTTTCTAAAACAGATGTATCATTTTGCATTCCCACTAGCTATGAATGAAACTTCCACATCTTTAAGAATGTTTGATATTGTCAATGTTTTATAATTTAGCCATTCTAGTGTCTGGTGGTGTCTCACTGTGTTGTCAATGCGCATTTCTATGATGACTAATGATGTTAAAAATCATTTCATATGCTTACTGGTAATTTGTGAAGAATATGTTCAGATTCTTTTTTTAGTCTTTAATGGGTTTTCTTAAATTATAAAACTGTAATTGTTCTATATATATTCTGGATATTAGTCCTTTGTCAGTGTGTGTACCACCTTTTTATTTTCTTAATGGTATCTTTTGAAGAAGAGAAGTTTTTAATTTTGATGAAGTCTGATTCATCAATGTTTTTCATGGTTTGTGCATTTTTGTTTTAGCCACAATTTTTTTTGCTACCATAAGTTTGGAAAGATTTTCTTCTAGAAGTTTATAATTTTAGCTTTTATATTTAGATCTATGAACTACTCCAAGTTTTTTTGTGGGTTTTTTTTTTTTTTGTATATGATGTGAGGTAAGGATCAAAATTTATTTTTCCATATAAATATCCAATAATTTGAGCAGTAGTCATTGAAAATAATTTACTGTCTTTATTTAAATGTGTTGATAATTTTCTGAAAACCACTCAACTATGTATGTAGGTTTCTATTCTGCTCCAATCTATATATCTATGGTTATGGGAATGTCACATCATTTTATTTATTATAATTTAAGAATAAGTCTTGAAATCAGGAAGTGTTGTCTTGAAATTTTGTTTTTAATTTTTAGAATTATTTTAGCTATTTTTGTCTTTAATTTCCAATATAAATTTTACAATCAGTTTGTCAACTTCTGCAAAAAAGGGCTACTGAGATTTTATCAGGATTGCATGAAAACAACAGACAAATTTGGGATTATTAACATATTAGCCGTACCGAATCTCCCCTCCTATGAACATTGTATATCTCTCCATTTATTTGGATCTTCTTTACATTCTCTCAGAAATGTACTGTAATTGTTATTGTATGGATCTTGTACATGTTTAATTCAATGAGTCCCAAATTATTTAAAATTTTATATGTTATTACAATATGGTATTCTTTTTTCAATTTCATTTTTTTTACTAGCATACAGAAATAGTTCTACTGTTAGATGCTGACTTTGTGTCCTTAGTTGTTTGCTAAAATCTTTTGATAGTTCTAGTACCTTTTAAAATGTTTTTTTTCTTTTAGTGCGCTGGTTAAGACCACTGACACGATGTTGAATAGAAGTGGTAAAAACACACAGTTTATGTGTTATAAACCTCATAAGACATTATTAACTTTGCTTTGAAATTTAGTTAAGGGCCCGGGCCAGTGGTGTAGCGGTTAAGTTCCTGTGCTCTGCTTGGCGACCCTGGGGTTAGCAGGTTTGGATCCCAGGCGCAGACCCACACGCAGCTTGTCAGCCATGCCGTGGTGGCATCCCATATAAAGTAGAGGAAGACGGCACGGATGTTAGCCCAGGGCCAGTCTTCCTCAGCAAAAATAGGAGGATTGGCAATCGATGTTAGCTCAGGGCTAATCTTCCTCACACAAAAAAATAAAAATAAAATTAAGTTAATAATAAATGTCCTTTTTCATTTGCCATTTTTGTGCTCTTCACTCCTTTTTATAGTTCATTTTCCTGTTTGACATCCTTTCTCTTCTGTCTGAGGAACTACCTTTAATAATTCTTACAGAGCATGTTTGCTCATGGCAAATTTTCTCAGTCTTTGTTTCCCATAAGATATGCAATTCTAGGTTAATTTTTGTCTTCTTTCAGGACTTTAAAGATACCATTGCACTGTCCTCTGGCTACCATAATTTTGCAGTCACTCTTATTTTTATTCTCCTGTAGATCAGGTGTCTTTTTGCCTTTATTGTTTTTAAGATTTTTCTTTTTATCACTGGTTTTCAACAATTTGATTATGATATGCTTTGGTGTGGGTCTCTTTGTTTTCCTCCTTTGAGGGGTTTGTTGAGATTCACGGATCTCTGCATTTATTATTTTCACCACATTTGAAAAATATTAAGTAATTATTTCTTCCATCATTTTTCTCGTCCTTCCTCTTTCTTTCCTTCTTCGTGTTGAATTCTAATTACTAATTGTTGTTCTGGTGGGATACTGAGGCTCTATTTTTTTCAACTTTTTTACTCTTTGTGCTTTAGTTTGGATAGTTTCTCTTGCTATGTCTTTTAATTTACTGACTTGTCTTCTGGTGTTAAGCCAAATTGATGAATATTTCATTTTAGGTAATGATTCTCTCTTTATTATGTCTATATATTCTTTTAATTCCTTCAGCACATTTATAAAATTTATGCTAGCTACTTAACAGTTCTTATCTTTGAATTCCATCATCTCTTGCCATTGTGAGATTTTGCTGTTGTTGACCATTTTCTTCTCCTAGGTATGTGTCACTTTTTCCTGCTTATTTTCATATCTAATAAGTTTTGATTGCCCATCAAACATTGTGGATATTATGTTGCTGAGGGCTGAATCCTGGTGTCTTCCTTTAAGAATGTTGCATGAAGTTTGGTCCAGCAGTTAATTTCTTTGTGGATCAACTTGATAATTTTGAAGCTCATTTAAAACCTTTTTAATTTTTTGCAGATCTAGAGTAGTCTACTCTAGAGCTAGGTGTGACCTTCTTGGCGCCTTTAGTGAATGGTCTTTGTATTCATTGAAGTCTCTCCAAGCTGGTGGGATGTTAAATAATCCATGGCCTTGTATAACCTTAGGGAATTTTTAAACTTATAGCATAGGTTCCTTCTCTAGCAGTTGTTCTTTTCCCATGACTTTATGGAATTTCATCCTTCACTTGTGCAGAATAATATTCAGCCAAGAGCCCAAGAGTCCTCTATATTGATTTTTGTAGTTTTTGCTTTATTTAGCTCTCTCCTCTCCAAATTCTTCCCTGAAAATTCTAGCCATCTTAGTCTCTCTGAACTCTGATCTCCGTTTCTTCAAGTTAGTGAATCCACTGGACTTAGCTTGCATTTTGGCCTGAAAACTTCCTCCAGACAGAAAGTCTGGATGATCATAGATCACACCTTGTTGGTTTCTACTCTCAGGTGTCATAATCTGTACTGCTTGTTCGTCCAATATCTGAAAAAAGTTGTTTCATATATTTTGTCCAGTTTTTTGGTTGTTTAGAGTGGGAGGAAAAATCCTGTAGCAATTACTCCCTCATAGGTGAAAATAGGAGTCCCTCAATCTAGTTCAGATTTAACTGCAGGGAAAGTCATTTGAACCCACTAGGATTTAGCATCGACATTTGTAGGATATGATTGATGGTTTTAATGCTCCCATCCTGTCCTGACATTCTATCTTTATAACTCCCTCCCATGGCTCAATGCACACAGAGAACAGAAATGTGATGAGCAATGTAGTAGAGTTGCTACCAGATTGGTTGATTTTAGAGTAGAGATATTCCACATTCTGTGGGGGGAACTGCTGCTAAGGAAAGTAGGAGACCATGAGGCAGTTAGTCCATGCATATGAATAAGTAAGGCAGTGCTGACGTTTTTGACAATATAGAGAAGAATTCGTTATGATTCATATGTATAAACTTAATAACCTTCAAATGCCTAGGTGTGTTTGCCAAAAAAATTACTCTAAGACTTCCCAAAGGATGTTAAGTAAGTAAGTCTTATAGGCTATGCTATTGCTATGTTCCATCCTCAATTGGATAGCCAACATCACATCACGTTAAGCATCAGTAATACCTCAGCATATACAATAGTGATCAGAATATAGACAAAGTATGAGAAAGTGTGAAAGCTACTCTTAGTTTTGCTCAAAACTAGCTGTTACCATGGGCAAGCCAGTTCACTTTCTAACTCTCCGTTTCTCCATCTGTGTAAGGTATATAAAATTACTTTCCGTAACTAACTTCAAAATTGTTTAATTGGGGCCGCCCGGTGGCGCAGCGGTTTAGTCCGCACTTGGCAGCCCGGGGTTCGCGAGTTCGGATCCTGGGCGCCCGCCGACGCACTGCCTGTCAGCCATGCCGTGGCGGCGTCCCATATAAAGTGGTGGAAGATGGGCACGATGTTAGCCCAGGGCCAGTCTTCCTCAGCAAAAAGGGGAAGATTGGCAACAGATGTTAGCTCAGGGCTGGTCTTCCCCACAAAAAAACAAACAAAAAAAATTGTTTAATTAAAAATAATGACAAGAATACCTAATTCTTATAAGCTATAAAGAGATGTACAAAATGCAATATTAGAAATATGGTAATATAACTACATAGTGCTTTAAAATATATATTTCATCTGTTAATAAATCTATTCTATTTTGGAATGTTTCTCTTGCTCTCCAAATGTTTCTACAAACTCAAAGTAGCTAACTGTTGTTCTTGAAGTTTTCACATTGAGATGTTGAGTCTAAAACTTGACAGTATAACTGGAACACATATATGTATATGTGTGTGTGTTTGTGTGTATGTGTATGTGTGTACTTCTTGACTCAGACTAGCTGAACCTCCAATAAAAGAAATATCTACAACAATCAGCAAATTCTCTAAAAATCGTAAAATTATTAGGTTAAAGATAAGGTCAAAATATATTTACAGCTAATCTAAAATTAGAGCTACTTGCATAGAAAGAAACTTGTTCCAACAGAGAAATATCCTGGGGGAATGAGTTGATGATTTTTAACTATCTTGATTCCCTGTGTGTTTTATAGAGAAAAAAATAAAATGATAACAGTATTCACTTCTTAGGATTTGGGGCACAAATATAGTTATTTTTCTAATATATGTATGTAATATTAATGAGGATGAGGTAGAATTCCTTCCCATTGGGATCCTTTCTGTATGGCCACTGAATTGTGAAGAGTGATGGTTGGCACAATGTGATAGGGAAAGGATAATGTAGAGATCAGAAGAACTGAGTCAGATGCTGAGTCTGCCACTTATTAATCTTACGACTGTGGTCAGGATAGCCCCTGCTTCTGGATTAATTTCCTTGTCTGCAAATTGGAAGGGATGTTCTAGATGGTTCAGGCTCTCATCCTATTTAAGATTCTGCTTGTACCCAAGCCAACATTATGAGGGGAGTCCTTGGAAAACATTCACCCAAAAGAATCTACCCCATGATACCTAATAACAATCTGAGATTTTGGAATTATTCCTCTGGATTTAGCACTGATGATGCAAACAGACATCTTTGAAGTTTAAATATACCAGGAATGCCCAAAAAGTACTTCCACACCTTAGTGTGTATTTATTAATCAGACCCCTTTACTTTAAAGAATACAGAATGGCACAAATACCGTGTGAGCTCCAGTTAATTAGATATTTGCCGTATTCTGCCTCTTTCTAATATGGTACCTATAGACCCTAAAATGCTGGGTTTATAGATCACTGGAATTTCATTTTCACAGAATTGGTTCTGATTCGCTCCCATGCAATTCCTGAGTGGATATTCTCATTGGATAAAATGTGGTTTGGTTATGAAGGACTTCTGATAGAACAGCTGTCAGAGAACAGCGGTGCTAGGTAGGACAATGGTCAAGATGGGACCAGGTGAAGCTGCTTCTGGGGTCATATGAGGTAGGGTTCTGCATGGCTTATCATAAGTTTCTTACCATTAGACTGTGACTCTGATTCATATGTCTGAACCATGGTAGGTTATTTAAAAATATGACTGTGGAATGAAAGAAAACACAGCAGGTCTGCTGGAAGGCTAAAAGCCATAATCAGTAGGTATACCTCACCTAAGGCAAGGGGAATATCCTGTTAATTTTCGCATCTTGATTACTGAATAGTTTGTAACATCCAGCATAGTGGAGTGACTCTGAAGGAAGTCAAGTTCTGTCATTAATATCAAGTAAATGTAAAATCATCAAAATCTGACCATCTCTCCTCATCTCCACAGCTACCTCCCTGGTCTATGACCTAATCAAGTCTAGCCTGGATTATGACAATATATTACAGTGGCCCCCAAATGGTCTCTCTGCTCTTTTCACAGCAGCCGGAGTGATCCCACTAAATTAAAATCAGATCAAGCGACACCCCTTCCCAAAGCCCTCCAGTCACTTCCCTTTCCACTCCAAGAGAAAGCTAACAGCCTACAAAGCCATGCATAATCAGGCTGCTGGTTTCTCCTCTGACCTCATCTACAACTTCTCTCTGCTTGCTCACTCTGTTGAAGCAACAAGTCTGCCCTGCATGCTGTCCCTCAAGCATACCAGACACACCTCATGACTATCACCTGCTCTTACCTCTGCTTGGGTCACTCTTCCCTAGATTTCTCATGTTTCACTCACCTCCATGGGGTCTATTCACCCCACTGAGGCTTTCTCTGACCATCCGTTTAGAATTGCCATGTTCCCAATACTCCTGATCCCCTTTTCCTCCTAGCACCTATTGCCTTCTAAAACATATGTTTTACTTATTCTTTAAAATTGTTTTCTCCCAGTAGACTGTAAATTGCATCAGAACATGGATTTATGTCTATTTTTACTCAGCGGCAGCCCTCATGTTCAGAAAAATGACTAACACACGAATGATACATGATAAATATATTTGGAATAAATAGATCAATGGAAGGAAAAAAAAAAAAGAAGGAGCAGAAAGAAGGTAGAAATCAAGGACAACTAGTGCTTGGGGCTAGCACTTTGAACTACTCTAAGAGGAGCAGGCTTTGTCTGGGAATATAAATTGAGAGTCTTATTGGGCCAGTGCCCTGCTAGGGCATGGCCAGTTCACTCAAGTTAGAGGTTAAGCAACATGCTGGAGATGTCTCAGTGATTTGGTGTCAGGGCTGGGCCTTGAGCCAACACGCATGCTCATTGACCACCACGCCCATCCACCCCCACAGGCACACTCACTTAATAATGAACAATCATTTACCAGTTACTGGGTTCTTGTTATCCTGATCATGGGTTTACATTTTAGATGCAGAAAGTTATAGAAATTCAGTTTACAGAGGTTTATGAGTATAAAGTAATAATTAAAACAAAATCTTCTATGTACACATTTAATTCTTTGTTCCTTTGATCAAAGGGGCCTTTCTTTGCCCTCTTCCTGTTAGTAACCACATTCAATGGCGAGTTGACAGAACTATTCAGCTACTACAGACAAGTGTGCCCACAACTCTGAGGCACTATGCTTCTTGGTTTTATCATTTCACTGATGAGGTAAAAATAATAAAAAATGAAAAACTTGGAAAAATATATTAAAACTTCATTTCTTATAACTCTCTTGTAAAATACTTCTAGCATACAATGTTTTCCCAAAAATACTTTTAGGATGAATACTACCGTGTTCTGTAGGGTTGGGTGGTGGGAAAGAACTCTATTTTCATGTTCTCTAGAGAGGGAGTAGGGGTGGGGAAGAAAGTGAAGATGAAATAAAATCTTTTTAGAACCATCAATTATTAATCATGAAAGGGAACATGGAGTCCCCCTCTCCTCCCACCAGCACTCTGTTTTAGAAATGCCGAAATAGAAACTAGAACAACGACTCATCTTATTATCACACACTCTACGACCAAATTGGGGTAGGAACCCAAATCACATGTTTCTCAATTTGGAACAATTCCCCTGCTTTGTGCTATTTCTGTACACTAAGCTGCATTTATTGAAAAATCAAAATTCAATGTTATATTCAAATAAAATCCAGAAGTGCCACAGAGAAGAGCTAAATATGTATTTTCAGTGGTATAATGGTATATACCCAAGCTAAAGAAGTCAAGCTGTAAAAAGAGGATACATTAGTCAAGAGAATATATCTAGGTTGCTTGAGTCCAGAAACTCTCCTTTTCTCATTATCCATATTGCCTCCAAACCTAGAATTTACAATAATCATGGACATTGACATTTCATTAGGGATAATTGGATTGAAAAGCCTTAATGCAGGTGATGTTGAGCGGGTTTGAAATCACGTGGGGCATTTGGTCCTTCCAAGAAGTAACAGTGCATCACTGACATTTTGCTGGTGAGGAAATTGAGTCTCCAACTACAAAGGGGTGGACCTGGATTTGAATCAAGATCTGTCTGACTCCAAAGCCTAGCTTCTATGAAGAAGGGTACTGGCTACCTTAGAGAGGATACACTGGGGAGTGCGGAGACCTGTATAAAGGGCATGGAGTCTGGAATCACCAAGAGCACACTTCACAATCTGGATGAGATTCTACTTTATGCTGCCTAAGTCTTAATGGGGGTAGTGCCTTCCACAGGCAGAGAGATAAAATGGAGTACCCAGCGTATACTAAGTTCTCAATGAATGTTTGTTAAATTAAATTATAACAATGGTATAATATTATAACAATCATCATAATAATTAGTTACAATAATAAATTATATTAAATAACTTTTACAAGATTTCAGAATATTACTCGAGAACTTAAAATGTCTTACTAATGTTAATTATTTGCATATTTGTCTCTCTTACTAAACTTGAAGACCCTTGAAGGGAGACAGAATGTCTTATTCCTCTCAAAATCTGGTACTAGTATAATTACTCATATAGCAAACATTTGAAGGACAAATGAGTTCATATCTCCAAGAGATATTCAGGACAAATATTTTTAGAAAACTAAGGCTCTGAGTGATTTAGTTTCCTGCCAAGCTAGCAATTGGTGAAGTTGGTATTTGAATTAGAGTTTTCATCAATTAATTCAATCTTATTTATATTTCATGTTCCAGTGTACCTTACATTACATCTCTGATAGAAATGAGACCGCTTCTCTTTCTTTTTCTTACCTGGCCATTCCAAATTCCAATCACTTAGATAAGTTTTAAAATATGCCTGGACATTGAATAGCATTTAATTCCTTCTCTGTCCCCTTTCCAGATCTCTCAGGTCAAAGATTTTGCAAAGCCCCTCTAATGGTCAGATAAATAAAATCACATTGCTCATTATTACCGAGGACAATTCTGTGTAATTAGATGTTAACTGTAGTGTCCCCTCTCCTTTACGACTCTGAATAAATACCTGTTCCTGTCTCAGTCTGGGAAAAAGCTTGGTTAGAAATGTAACTGCTTTGTTGCTCTCTATGTAATTAACTACCATTAAAAGCCACTAATTAGATCGTAAGTTTTAAATAAGTTGCCCTAATTACCTTTGGTACATGGTGCATTGAGTCGGGAGGGCAAGTCCTTCAGAGCCAAGAAAACTTGGCTCTGTCACTAAGAGAATTAACGGGGCTATTGGGTTTCTTTTTTTTTTTTCCCATTCATAAGTGGGAAAATGAGAACATGGGGAATGGGATGGATAGAGGCAGGGGTAAGGATTGTGAGTGAAATATATGTACCTGGGCTAAGCCAACCAGGGGATATTTCATACTGTCTCTCCGAAAATTGTTCACTTGTGCACAAGATGGAATGACACCAAAATTTGTCTTAGGACAGATCCTGACACATACTAATTGCTTATGAGGTGTTGAATGAATGAATGGCTGAATAAATGGGTGAATGGAAAAATAGATAACAGACAACATGGCATGATAGTTAAGAACCTCAATTTTGAAATAAAAAACAATTTATAAGTTTGAATTCTAGCTAAGATAATTACTAGCTTAGTTAGAGGACAAACTCTGATACTATGTTTTCTCATACGTAGTAGGAGGATAATGATTCCTAAGATCAAAGATGTGGTGAATTGATGATAAAGTGAACTTAGTATTTCCACGTACTAAGCTCTCAATAAATCTTAGCAGTGACAAGGATGATGTGGATAGGGATGATGATGATATACAATCTTCAGTTTAGAAGTTCTCAAATGAACCCCATTACTGAAACTATCATGTGCTCCCTTTTAATTTTTAGTTTTAGTTCCAACACACCATTAGGCCACTCCTAACACAATTACAATGTTAGCCTCCATTTCATAAGCAGACCAAACTGATTTCAGACCATTTGTCAGCCCTTGGTTAGTGCTGGAGTAATTAAAGAAGCAAACATAGTTCTTACTCTAAGGAGCGCACAATCCGATGAGGCTATAGGTGTGTAAAAATAACACTGTTTGTGCTATAACAAAGGTCTTGACAAAGTACTATCTGGAAGGAAGCCCAGGAGAACTTCATAGAATAAATAATATCAATAAGCCATTTATCAAATCATTCCCATTTTAATCAAAGTATTTAATATATGGCAATGGTCACAAGGAGCTATAACAACAATAATGGCAATAATAGTAAGCACAAAAGCTAACGTTAATTGAGCAAATATTATGTGCCAGCATCTAAATGCTTTATGGATATTAATTAATTAATCATTGTAACAAACTTGCAAGTAGAGACAAGAAAATGGAGATTGATAGAGATTTCATAATGTGCCCGTGTTTCCATACGAAAGTTTGCAAATGGCAGAGTCAACATTCAAACCTGATATTCTGCTTACAAAACTGGAGTTCTTAAACCCTGCACAATACTGCCATGGTTAGTTATGGAAAGAATTGGGGTTTCTTTTATTTTTGCCCTGAAAATCAGGAGAAGCAGATGTCCCTGTGGGTATTTTCCCCTCACTTTTTCTCTCTGAGCATCAGCTTCTTCATCCTGTGAAAGTCGGTCAGGGACTAGATGGCCTCTCAGGAGCCTTCCAAGGGCACATTTTTCTACTTGATTTTCCTACTGCGCTAAGAATTGTGTGAGTAAGCTAAGCCTTCCCATGCATACTGAAGTTTCCCTGAAGCCAAGGCAAACATTCTTACACCTTCCAAAACACCTGGCATAGAGCCAAATGAAAAAGGGTGTCTGTTTCTGTCTCTCTCTCTCTACACACATACATATGTACACATATATACACATACATATGTGTACATATATATGCACATACATACACATATGTATACACACATAAACATATACATATATGTACACATGCATGTGTATATGTAAGGCAGTTTTAATATATAATGTAGGCAAATTATATATATGTGTATATATAAAAATTATGTTAGAAAACGGAATCACCATCAATATCAAAATCAATCACAGCACACAACATATAGGATTTTTCTTCCTAAACTCTCAAACTAAATGTTATCTTCCTGTGAGCATTTAGAATATCCTCTGCTTACTATGCAGATTTTTTTTCCATAAATGCCATACGATTGTTTTAAGTTTACTCAGCATTGACAGGGGCATATCTATTGAGCCCCAGTTCTTTTTCAAGATGTGTGTGCCCTTGAGGCTGTTCTCTGTCCACTTGGATTTTGGATATGCCGTATCTCAGACCTATAGGTGAAGGTCAGGTTTATGTGCACAACCCCTAGACCATTGCCCACGATCAGGTTTGCATCTACTTTGGCTGTTTGGAGGTGAAAGGGCACCTTCTCCTACCTCCATTGTCTGGCACTCTAACATTCTAAACAGATGGAGAACATTGAAAATCTGCAATCATCAGAATTGGCTGTTAGCAGAAATCCTGCCCACTGGTCCTTCCAAAGAGAAGTATCACCCTGTTCCATTTATACGTGCTGTGACAATGGCTGTCTCAGCTTGGGCTCCATATGACTCCTCAACGCAAATATTCAATAGGGACTACGTAGGATCTCTGAGACTATATTTGCATTTCCCAAGGGATATAATGTAACTGCCTCAGATGGGATCATATATCCATTCCTAGCCTAGTGGTATTCATGCACTTGTGTAATTCCCTCCCCTTGAGTGTATGCCAGACCTACTCCCTTGCTTCTAATAAATAGCCCAATGGCCAGATATTATAGTACACTTGTACCTGGCCAATTTGGCAGGTATTGGCTCTTTGTGAAGGGATCCTAGGAAAGACAAGGGAATTTTCTAGCATATCAGTTTCAAAACCTAGTTATATATCTAATTTTTGTTCACACATTTATTCAACAAATATGTAATAAGCATATATTATGAGTAAGGCAATAAGCTAAGTGCCAATAATTTACTGATAAAAGGTACAGCTTCTATTTTCAGTATATAATTAGAGCACACTGGACTCTAGAGGGATGGCTTCAAGAGAGAGCAAGAAGTGTTTGGTCACTCTGATTGCCACATCTATTGAAAAATAAAAACCAAAAAAGCAAAGTGTCACATTAGCTACTTTATAGGGTTGTTGCGAGGATTACACAACATAGCACCAAGCTCAGAGCAGGCCGTTATTAAAGGTTGGTTTACTCCTCCCTCAGTCCCCAGTATCCACACCACAAATTCTGCCATCTTGCTTGATCCCTCGCCCCAGGTAAACCCACACCCCTCATACTCTAATGTCTGTAGAGTTTTCCATTTAGCTTCTACCACCCTTGGTTCCCACCTCTCCTGCCTCAGTTCAGTCTCCCATCACTTTGGCTTAGGGACTTATCAGAGGTTTTCAGCTGGTCTTCTTGCTACATACATGCTCTACCTCTCCAATACATCTTAGAGAGAGCTCTTTCTGAACTGTCCATCAAACTACATTACTGTGTTCTGATTGGGCTCTGCCCAGGTTTCCAGTATAGGAGGTTCAGGAAAGTCAATCTAATCAAGGCTGGGGCATGGGCAAGAAAGGTTTTGTGAAAGAAAAGGATACTATGCTAGTCCTTACATGATAAAAATAACAGCTGTCTAGGCAGAGAAAGCTGTAGGGAAGAAATTTCAGACGGTGGGAGAAGCATTTGCAGAAGATATTAACTGATGGTTGGTTTTGAAAATATTGGCATAAACTGGTAAGAATGTAGAAAACTTTTTGAAATCGAGTCCAACATCAGCCTTTATTATACAAACACCTATTAAATTCTTATTCTTCTACTTAAAACTATGAGTGGGCAGGAAATTAGCTTTGTCCTTGGTATGTAGTCATCTAATGATAGGGGAGGAATTCTGAAACGAGATGGATGGAGGTTTTGGATGACTCTATTTCTTTTTGGTTTGTGGCAAACATGCAAAATTGCTTAAAACTTTAAATGTAAGGAGATGTAGATGATTTTTAATCATGCAGTGTTAGAATTAACTAAAAGGTTACTTGTTGAAAAAGTAATAAGGCTGTTTTGGGGGAAACACCCATTCCTGTCCAAAAATCACTCTATTATTTCTGTCTGGAGTGAGGCAGTGGTTTCTGTGTGGTTTCTATTTCCCAGTTTTTCCCTTCCCTTAGGGACATGGAGCAAAACCATGGGGATATTCGCAATGGTCTCTCTGTCTCTCTATTCTTTTCAAGGTCTGAATGACAAGTCAAGTGGAGAAATTGAATTTTTCACTTCTCTAAACACTTTTGGCCCCTAGGAACACTGGAAAAGGTCAAGAATTTTGAAGCACATTCTTCCCCAGGCCAGAGGATCAAAAATTATTTTTTTGAAAGGTTGTTACAGGCCCAATGAGACAGTCAGTCGTGATGGAGAATATAAACAGCAGTTTGGGTCCTCTGTGATGACATGTGCTCCTCCTGGGAGGTTTACTCTGAAGATAGCTTCTCTAGAGAGAGTTTTTCTCTCATTAGGACATCTGCAGGAGAAAAAAAAATGTTTGACATAAACTGGGGAGTATGTGAGTGGAAGACTCTTGCTTTCATATACCCCTCCCCATTTTTTCTATTTTTACTTTGCTAACGTGTCTTCCTTTTTCTTTTTTTTTAAGTTGTTTCTCTTTACCAGCTCCTTTTCTCTCTCTGTCTTAATTTTTCTAGCCAACCTCATAATCAGCTTTTTCATTTTCCTCTGTTGACCTCTCTGATAAGCATCCTCTAAAATAGCACATAAGGATCCCTCACTTCTGATACTCATGCTCTTGTATATTTCCCTCCCCTTGAGTATAAGCTGGGCCTAATGTCTCACTTCTAATAAATAGATTATGATAAAAGTTATGAGATTTCACTTCTATGATAAGGTTATGAAAAGAATATGACTTCCATCCTGCTTGTCCTCCGTGTTGCTCTTTCTCTCAGAGCCATCTCTCTGCCTATGAAGAGGCCCACATGACAAGGAACTGGTATCTCCAGCCAATAGCCAGAGACCTGAGACCTTCCAATAGCCATGTGAGTGAGCTTGGAAGAAGATCCTTCCCCACTTGAGTCTTGAGATAACTGAACCCTTATTTCTGCATTTTGATTGCAGCCCCATGAGAAACCTTATGCCAGAGGACTTAGCTAAGCCCATCTCGATTCGTGACCCACAGAAACTCTAAGATACTGCTTATTATTTTAAGCCACTGAGTTCTGAAATAATTTATTATACAGCAATAGATAATTAATGCAACCCATATCCTTTCACGTTCCTCGTCTTCATTGATTCCTTTCATTGAACTTTTTTTTCTATTTTTTCTTCTTTTTTTCTCCGTCTTAGTTCTAAAGTACACAGATTTCAAATCTGTATGTGACACTGAAAGCTATAGGAAAAGGAATGCTTTGCTCTCAGAAACCATCAAGCAGAATCACGTATCTGCAAACATAATCTGCACAATGGAAAGGTCAGCATCCCTGGCCTCCCTTGAATTGTAATCTTTGGTAAATATTCATTCATTTTTCATTTCAGTAAAACTATTTAATGGGCAGCTACTATCTTTAATACATTGTATCAACTGTCATATGGAACAGAAAAATGCATGAAATATGCCTCTTGCCACCAAAGATAGTGTCATTTGGAATAAAATACAACTGTAGAAAATGAAGCATCCCACAAAAGGGGTATTCTTAGGGTCGTTGTGTGTTAAGAGGAGGGAGACATTGCTTCCTATTTGGAGGATCAGGTAAGGCTCTATAAAGGGAGCATTTTGTACTAAATGTTGAAGCATAAACTGGATTTGTGTATACCCATTCTGTCTTCTGTGAACTTCTCCTCCTCTTGAGAGCCCAGTTTTCCTACTCATACTGCACATAGAATCAACTCCTACCTAACATGCAGGAACCAATCTGAATTCTACTTTTTCTGGACCACCCTCCACAACCTTTCTAGGTAGTTGATGGTTAACCTTTTCAATGCTTCCTCAGCCCTCACTAACTTTGTCTACTCCAGCATTTCTCAAATCACAACTTATTTGACTATTCCATTAATCAAGGGAAAAAGTATAGTTCAAGAGGAAAAGGACAATTCACTATGTTCCAGGCTAAGATGGTGGAGGTCAGAATAGGGTAGGAAGACAGGATAATACAATGTTAGACTGTCAAAGTTATTTGTTGCCAAAATAAAAAAAGAAGAAGAAGAAAAACCGTTGTAGAGAAAAAGTGATTTAAGCCATTCCATAAACCACTCCGTTATTGATTTCCAACATGGGGTAGCAGGGTGGTTTCCATTTCCCATGCTTTTCCTCTTCCTTGAGGATTTGGAGCAAAATTATGGGGTTATTTCTCAAGTGTCCCTCAACTGAAGATTGGTTAAAGAAGATGTGGTATATACATACAATGGAATACTACTCAGCCATAAGAAAAGACACAATTGTTCCATTTGCAACAACATGGAGGGACCTAGAGGGTATTATGTTAAGTGAAATAAGCCAGAGAGAGAAGGACAGACACTGCACGAACTCACTCATATATGGAATATAAGTGAACACACGGACAGAGAGAACTGATTGGTGGTTTCCAAGGGGAAGGGGGGTGGGGGGGCACAAGGGGTGAAGGGTTACATCCACAAGGTGACGGACAAACAAAAATGTACAACTAAAACCCCACAGTGTTATAAACTAAGACATCAATAAAAAAAAAATTATGGGGTTATTTGAAATGTGTCACGCATTATTGTGCTCAGTCCTGACCCTTCACTGAACTTTGTAATATATATGTTTCTTTGGAAAATTATGGAGGTGGGAAGGAGGACTTGGAGTTACTCTCTCTTTTTGTCTGGGAAATAAACATATTTCTAGTAATTAGAAAAAGTAAATTATCATGTTTTTTGGCTTTGTTCTTCCAAATTGTGTTATTAATGAGAAACACAAGAGTTAAATAACTAAATTTGAGTCACACTATTGCCATGTACTTCTTTTTTAACACAGGATACCTAGGGATCTTTATTTTTTAATTTTTCCCAGCTTTATTGAGATATAATTGACATATAACATTGTGTAATTTTAAGTTGTACAACATGCTGATTTGATACACATATATATTGTAAATATCTTTAAGTGACCTTGGTCAAGTCACTTAAAAGCTACCACAGATTTCAATATTAACTGTGAAAAATCTTTGGAACACAGAAGCCTTAAAAATACTCATATTGCTGACACAGTAATGTACATCCCTGAAAATTTATCATAACAAATCATTTTCAGTAAGGGGATATGTTAGAAACAGCCTAAATGATCAACAATAGGAGAATGATATTGTATACTGTGGTCCATCAACTCAATGGATTCTTACGCAGCCATTAAAATGGTAATTAGGAAGACATAAACATAAATGTGAAAATGTTTATAATGTGATGTTAATAAAAAAGAAGAGAATGCTAAATTATATGTAAACCATGATTATAACTATGTAATTCTTATTCACTTATGAAGGAAAACAAAAGAATCATAGAAAATAAAATCAACTGCTGTGTGAAAATATATATTTAATTGTAATGCAGAGTTTTTCAACTCTAAATATTGAGCCTGATAATTCCTTGGGAGGGGGTGTCTTGTGCATTGCAGAATGTAGTAGCATCCCTGACTTCTTCTACTTCCTAGATGCAAGTAGAATTTTCCCAGTCGTGACAACCAAAACTGTCTCTGGATGTTGCCAAATGTCCCCTACTGGTGGAGGGAGTAAAGCAAAATCATCCCTGGTTGAGAACCACTGTTTTAATAAAATATTTCATTATTTTTCTAATATTTTTTAAAGAAATAATATCCGTGAATAGAAAAGGAGAACACTCTTTACCCTTGACCTAGTGTTCTCTTCAGCAACTTACCCAAAGAATAGTTGAGATCAGCAATGTTCTGGCTTGTCAGACAAGGGAGTAAAGCATTAATGCCTGATGGACCTGCCTGGGGATGTCAGCAAACCCCACCATTCTATTCCTCTGAGTTCTTGCAAAATGCAGGAATGAAATCAGTGCGTGTTATATAAGAGTATCTTCTACTGACAGTGCAGAGTATTTTTATCCTGGTGGAAGTTGCCTCTGGGCTCTGAAACCTTCTGTCAGGGAGTAAAGAAAACTAATTGCAGTGAAATGTCTTTTCAGGCAACCTGCCCATCACCAAATTCTATATGTAGGGGAAATGCACACTTCCTTTAGAAGATGTTTCAACGGAACTCAAACCCCATAGGAATTCTTTTCAGGGCCAGGGAAACTTCTACACAGCGTGGGAACTTTAGTTCAGTTCAGAAAATGTGAAAATTCCAAGGCATTATTAAAGAGTGCTCGATCACCTGGCTTGACCCCTTGTTTTATATCAGGATAACTGGAAACCAGAGAAGTTAAGTCACTTGCCAGTTCAACATACCTAATTAGTTGCACGGCATAAAATGAAGTCTGAGTCTGCCTGAATTTTCTTATCCTTCAGGCAAACTTTCTTTTTTTAAAAGAACATTTCCCATCTCTGCAATTGTATTTCATTGGAAAAGAATTATTCCTAAATGATGATGTCTTTCACAGTATTTGACATATGGGTGGATCTTCAAGTAGAATGTAAAATACAAACATTTAGTGAATAAACATTTGAATGCTATGTGCCCAGTTCTGTGCCACACAGTGGGTTTGGAAGATTATAATAAGCATGCATTATACTTTTTCTGCTATTGTCATAGCCCCACACATTCGGCTATACACACAGAAGGCATTCTATGTGTCTAACTCTATTCTAGGGCTCTAGAATAGAGTTCTATGTGTCTAACTCTGTACTAGGGATCTAGAAAAGAATTAGCTTGGATCTAGATTCTCGAGTCTCTCCATCTGCACTCCTTGGAACATTCCCCCCATTCCTCCCCCTCAGCTGAACTTTCCAGATTCCCAAATCATCGTTCGTAAATGTGTGTTAATGTATGTGTAATAATCCTGTTACAAAAAACAACACCAGAAGCATTTCTATTTAGGACAAAGGAAACTCCAGCAGCCTTTCTAAGAATTGTAACAAATCACAACAATCCCAACGCTGTGCAACAGAGAAAAGTGTGGGCCTAACAGTGGGTAGATACCAGAAATTCTTGAGTCTTCTGGGAGTTTCTATTAGATGCAGGTTTGATCACAGGATCCTCATGGGATTTTTTTCTACTTTAGGGAGCCATTTGCATTGTGATAACTGCTCATAGAAAGCAGGCTTTTAAAGCTGTCTTGCCACCTGTGTTTTTCCATAATGCCTCTGGGGTGGACAGATCCTAAGTATCTGATTTGCTGGGATAACCAAGTAGGAGTCAAAATTCCTTCCTATTGGGAAGATATGACAGCAAAAAATGAAAACAGACAAATGAACCGGCGGCATCCATGGTCACTGGGCATCTTCTTCTATGCTGTAATGGAAGCTGAATGGGGCTGTAATGGAAGACTCTGATTCTGGCTCTATGATTCTGTGTTGCAAGACTCAACTGCTAAGTACTCCCATTTCCTCTTTGTTTAGTAGGAATGGGAGCACTGTGCTCAGTGTTTAATATGCAAGAGGAAAGGTACTGACTGTAAATTAATATGATATGCTACTGGTTGGAATGTGTAGCCATAAGAACTTTGCAAGTCATTAATGCATGGTTTCAGCTGGAATCTAACTTCATCCTGATCCCAGGAGATTTCTGGAGTATGAATTGCATCACAGAGCTGGTTTCAGCTTGTGGCAAGGGTGCTGGCCTTTTTCTCTCAATATCTATCAACTAGTCCCTGTCTTCAGGCCACCCTTGGGGTTGGGAGGGTGTAACTTCCTAGGCTTCTTCAGGCAAAGTGAAGGAGGTACTGGCTGAAGGAAGTAAACCAGTGAGTCATTGGCAACCAATACTCACAGCATCTGGGGAACAGGTTCACCCGCCAGGTAACAGGGATCTGGGTTTGACACCAATAGCATCTATTACATATAATAAAACAGGCTTTCTAAGGCTATTAATTGAGTTAAAACTAACTCTGATATTATCCATAATAATATAAGTTCTGGAAGGCCAGGAGACTTCTCTGTCTTGCTCCCCGTTTTATCCCCAGTACTTAGAAAATTGCCTGACTTGTAGCAAATGCTCGGTAAATGTGTGTTGAATGAATGAAGGAATTCCTGAGAAATATTTCCCTCTTTTTCCAGCCTCTGTATTTTAGTGCACACGTTGCCTGCTTTTTCTACTTCCTGCAATGCTTTCCTTTCTCCTCTCAATCTTTATTATGTTCTTCAAAGTTTATCTGATAATCAAAGTTGATTTATGAAGCATTCTTTGACTACTCTAGCCCATAGGAAGCCGTGTGTGTGTGTGTGTGTGTGTGTGTGTGTGTATGCGCGCGCACACGTGTGTGATATTGCATGTGTGTGGGTGCGTGCCTCCTTGTGTCCTGGCTAGTTATCAACTCTGTAACTAAACATTTTTTCTAGGCTCTACAACAATCAACTAATCTCGATCTTCTGAGGTATCTCCATAATTACGCACATGTTTCTCAGATCAGCAGTCAATGCCCAGTTCACCATCACCCACACTGAATGATGATGATGATATTCACTGAGTACTTACTACATGCCAGCACTGTACTCAGCACATGACAAACCTTGTCTCATTTGTTTTGATAATGATATCATAATGCAGGCACTTTTATTGTCTCTATTTTCTGGATGAAGGGACATGAGCTTAGCAAGTTTAAGTAGCTTGTCCAAAGTCACACAGCTAGTAAGAGAAAGAACTAGGATTTAAACACAAATCAGTGGACTCTAGAACCTTGCTTTTAGCCTCAAAGCTACAATATCTTACCACCTAGAACATTTCAACAGCTTGCTAAAGAATCTCCCTTCTTCAATTCATTCTACACACTGCAACTAGGGTGATCTTTACAAAACATCAGTCTTTTTACTGATTTTACTCCTCTGCTGAAACCCCATCAGTGACTCTCCACTAATCTCAACGTAAAGCCCAACCCCCTTAATACAGTTTTGTAAAACACACCAGGATTCATCCCCTGAGTACTTTTCCATCCTCATCCCTTGTCCTTCCTTACCTCGCCCAGATTCTGAATATCCTTCAGATTCTTAAAGACACTAGAACCCTCTCTCCCTTTTGAACCACAATATGGGCTGAATGTGAAAATGTCCTCTTCTACTCCTATTCTCCTTAATTGAATATATATCTTTCAAGAAACAGTTCTTGATCTCCCAAACTTGGTGTAGCTGTCCTTCCTCTTTGAGATCAATGCCTGAGTTTATTCACTGTTTTATTCCCATAGATTAAAAGAGAGCTTGGAATATAATTGCTAAAAAATGATGTTTACTTTAAGAGGGAAAGAAAGAATGAATAGTCTAATGATATAAAAATACTCTCTCCACCCAACCACACTGTAAGCTCTGAGGACAGTGACTATGCTTAATTCAACTCTCTGTCCTCCATGACACCTATGACATTGTCTACTATGCAGTAGGTTCCTAGGAACTATTTATTTGTTAGTTATGATTGTTACTATTTTTGCCTCAACACCAGCCACAATCTTTACATTTTTCAGCCAGGAAAGCTAGTGTTTGATTAACCGCTCTCAATTCAACCCAAATATAAAATGATGGCCTTGTTGGGTTGAGGTCATCAAAATAGCCCTTCTCCTTAATGAACAAATTCCCACTCAGTTTATCATGAGCGTACCTGCGCAGCCACTCAGTTTATCATGAGCGTACCTGTGCAGTGTATTTGAACTCTCCAGCTTTGGAAAACTCACTACTTCCTGGGAAAGGCTACTCTGACATTGAAGAGTCATGAATTTTAGCATATTGTTTCCCATATTGAATCAACATTTTTCCCCTTATCATATGGGGCTTTTTGTACAGGAAATCCAGAGTGCCATTAGTCATTCAGTAGACAGCAAGCTGGCCTTTTCCTTCTTTTACCAGTCTGTGCCCTCCTCTCTTGAATTCTAACTCAGGGACCATTTGAAAAACCCTGAACTAGAGAGTTGGGTGGGGGGCATGGAAAGAGTCTTAACTCCTGGCTTGAAATTTTCCCTCAGATCATTGCCCAGTGTTCTTGGCTTTAGCCCAACCTGCTTAGGTGACAGTCCATTCTCCCTGACTCAGCCTTCTGTGTTCAGACAAATGATTCACTCCCAGTGCATTTTTCTGCTCTTACTAAATAGGCCCTCTAACCATCACTGTATCTTTCAATTCCAGCTAACAGCTTGGACAGCAGTTTTTTAAAAATGTTACTAAGCAAGCATGCTCGGCCAGAGAAATCACGCAGAATCCTCTGCAAATGCTTGGGCTTACAGGGATTGTTGTCTAACTTAGGGCAAAGTCTATTCTACACACTGTACTTATTTATCCATTGACAAATTGTTTACCAGTCTCTGCCATTTCTTGAAACTTATTAAGCACTAACAGTAAGCCAAACACTGTACTAAATGCTTTGCACAAATGATCTCATTTAATTTTCATCAAAAACTCTTTGAGATTAGTACTATTAGTATACTGTTAGTATTCTCCATCTTACAGAGGAGAAAAGTGAGGTATGAAGAACATAAATGGCTTGCCCAAAAGCACATAGCATGTAAGTGGAAGAGAAGGATTTGACCCAAGAAATATGACTTCAAGCTCAAAAAGCTGTCTTAACTCTACATTCCTATGCTGGAGGGTAATGGATGGTCTAGGCTGATATCTGTCTTTAATTTATCTTGTGACATTTGACATATTACCTCAACTCTCTGGGCCTCATTGACTTCATATTAGAAACAGCTTGGATGAATTGAATGTTTCTACAATTAATTACATATAACAACTGTATTTTTTACCATAATCATGTTAGGTAGGAAGAGAAAGAGATAGGGTGGGAACAAACAATTCTCTCCAATGCAGGAAATGAGGGAATCAAAGGCCCATTGATGGCACTGGCTGTACCCTTTCTCTACTTCTACAATTGGAAAGCCAAGGAATAACTCAGAAAATGGATTCTCACCTATGTGTAGGTATTCCTTATCTCGGAGATGGCATGTATTTCAGTTCTTAGACTCTCCCATACTCTGGATTTAGAAATGAAGTGAGCACATGTCAAATTCTTAAATGTGTTTGGGAAACAAGAGAAAGGGGGAAGAAAGCAAATAGTGTCATATTAGTGGGTACATGTGTTATAACTTAAAAGACAACTCCAAAAACTGACCATGACAGAGCCTTGTGATTGTCTCCCCAGCATCCATTTCACACATCTCTGTTACTGTCACCTGAAACACAGATGTGATGTATTAGAACTCTAGCAGTCCTCTTGGCCCATGAGAAAGTGGGCTCACCTTACCACAGGCCAGGCACAGCAGAGTGTGAGCTGCAGGAAGCAGAGTTCTTGACAACTTTGTGTACCTCCCATGGCAGTGCTGGACAGCCTACCTTCTGACATCTTATACATGAGAGAATGAACCCAATCCAAATGAATACATTTTCTTTTTTAAATGAAAAATATTAACTAGAGATTGTATGAGAACCACAAAAAAGAATTCCAATAATCAATGATGCCCAAACATGTAATCCTGTTTTCATCACCAGAGACTTTCACACTTACGTGCAATGACTGCATGCTGGGTCACACAGGAAAATGAGTTGTGGGGAAAGGAAGCTTGCTTACCCCTAAAATCTCTCAGAACACTACCTTTGTTTGAGTTATGATTTGTCTCAGGAGCTAACATTTGACTCTCCCATGACAGGCAAGACCACACTTTAGAGCTGCAAGGACACTTAGAGATGATCTGAATTATATCCCACACTTAAAAGTGCAGAAATTGAGGCCTGGAAAAGGGAAGAAACAGGTTCTAGGAATTACATAAATTAGGTAAAGAGTCAAAATTAGGAGTCAGGTCTCCAGAATCCTAACTTTGAAAGGGCTAGTATAAAAGGGTCTTCATATGATATAGTTAAGTTTTTTCTTCCTACCACACGACCTAATGATCTTCACTGGATTTCATTCTAGATTTCACATTGATTTGATCTTCTCTTCTTGTAAAGTTTGGGAAATGTCAATGAAGTGAATATTTCCCCTTGGTGATCACACTAGAAGATATGGAGGTGGTTCAGTTCCACAGGCAGTCATGGACATTGCCACCCTTAAGAGGAAATGGCACTCCCTTTAAGGAAATGGGATACGTGAAATTAACATAGCATCATGGTTTAGAGCAGGGGCTCTGGAATTAACAGACCTAAATTTAAATTCTGGTTTTCCTATTTTTTACTTAATAACTAAAGTATCTTGGTCATATTACTGAATTTCTTTGAGCCTCAGTTCCCTAATACATTAAAAAAAGGGATAAAAAAAATCTCCCAAATGAGATTTCTTAGAAGACCTATTGATTATCCCCAACAAAAGCTTATGTTTCTTAAAATACAGCACATTTTTAACATTCCCAGGTAACTGATACATGAGTTAGATTAAACTTGGCATTGATTAATCTTTTTTACCTCAGCCAAGGCCACTTTCTATAGGCCTTTTACCCTCCATTACTGTACCCATTGTAAAATGTTTATCCAATTGACTATTTCTCTACCAGCACCCTCTACATTAACCTTATGGATTAGCCTTTGATGTGAATTGTATCAAAAGCCTACTAGAAGTCCAAGTGAATTATGTCTGCGGTGACTGTCACCTCCTTTGGAAAATTAATCAACTTCGTTAAGCATGAGCTCCTTTTGGACATCTGTTGTTACAGGTCTCTGCAAACTGAGGGAGAGAGGAAGCAGACAGCTATTGTGAGAAGATCTCTCGCCTGATAATCCAGATTTCTGTATTCTAGCTTCAGCTCAGTCCTAGCCAGTGCTGTGACCTTGAGCTACCTGCTCATAATCTCCTTAAGGTTAAAGAATAGAATGTAGTAAAAGTGCATCACAAAGAACATGAACCACTTACTAGATGTGCGACTTTGAGTGGGACATTTAATTTGTCAAGACTTCAGGATTTGCGTCAACAAAATGGGGATGATGATAGTAACTGTCTATATTACTTTTAGGATATTGCTATATATGTGTGTATATATATGAGTGTGCTATATATGTGTGTATATATACACACACACATGAAAACACACACACACCTCTTTGCATTATTTTTTAATAGTTACTTGTTACATATTGAATTGTGTCCTTCAAAAAGATGTTGAAGTCCTAACCCCAAGTACCTGTAAATGTGACCTTATTTTGTAATAGGGTCTTTGCAGATGATCAAGTTTAAATGAAGTCATTAGGGTGGGCTCTGATCAGTATGACTGGTGTCCTTATGAAAAAGGGAAATTGGGGTGCAGAAAGAGACATTTAAGGAGGGAAGATGGTGTGAAGACACAGGGAAAATGCCATCTATAAGCCAAGGAATGCCAGAGGGTATCCAAAGCTGGAAGAGGCAAGAAAGGATCCTCCCCCTACCTTGATTTCTGTCTTCTAGCCTCCAAAACTGGGACAATAAATTTCTGTTATTTTAAGCCAACCAGTTTGTGGAACTTTGTTGCAGCAGCCCTAGAAAGCTAAAGCATTATGCTAGAAATTATGACATACATTCATAAATGTTCACTTAGTTTTCACTTTTATAGTTAACTTTTAAAGTTATCATGGTACTACTATAAGTAAAAAAATAAGAAACTTAAAACAGTATAAGTCCATTTAACCCATTCCCATCCTTATAGTATAGTTCCTACGTATGTTATATTTACACACGTTATAAATCACTCATTACAATGCTATAATTTTTGCTTTAAATAGACATATATTTTTAAGAAATTGAGAAAACATAGTATTTTGTAATTACCCCTAAAATTTCCATTTTGACACCATTTCCACTGCTATTCCTTCCTCCTGAGGATTCAGCTTTCCATCTGCTATTATTTCCTTTCAGCCTGAAGAACTTCCTTTAGTGTTCCTTGTAGTGCAGATTTACTGGCATCAAATTCTCTTAGCTTTCTTCTATCTTAAAAAGTCTTTGTTTTGGACAGTTTTTGGTTATAGAATTCTAGGTTTTAGGGGTTTTTTTTCTTTTGGTATTTTTTAAAAAAAACACCACTTCATTTTTTCTGATGAGAAGTTAGTGGTCATTCAAATTGTTGTTCCTCTATATGTATGTGTCTTCTTTATCTTTTTCTTTTTTTTTCAGTTTTAATCACAATCACGATGTTGTGCTTAGGCATGGTTTCCTTTCTATTTATCCTGCTTGGCATTCACTGGAATTCTTAACTCTGTAAATATATGTCTTGAATTAATTTGGGGAAAAAATTAAACTGTTATTTTTTCAGATATATTTGCTGCCCCAATTTCTCTCCTTTTTGTGGTACTCCAATTATATGTATGTTGGACCATTAGAGATTCCCCAAGAGGACCCAAACAGTCTATTTTCTTAATCTTTTTTTCCATCGGATGACTTCTATTAATCTTCTATTCTGTTGACTTCTTCTGCTATCTCTAATCTGTTCTTTTGCCTATCTTTTTATTTTAAATTTTATTTCAGATTTTGCCATTTTTAGCTGTACAATTTTCACTTGGAACTATTTATAGTTTCTACTTCTCTGTTGAAATGTCCTATTTTTTTCATTCATTATAAGAATATTTCCACTTATGCCCTTAGGTAGAGTTATAGTAACTGCTCAAGGGTAGTCGCCACTAATTGCCTTTTTACTTTAATATGTCACATTTTCCTGTTTCTGCACAACTGATAATTTTAGATTGGACCCTGAACATTTTCAATAATATGTTTTAATGACTCTGAGTTATCTTGCATTTATTTAAAAGCTATTGGTTTTTGCTATTGGCATTCTTGCGTTTAGCAGGCAGTTGATTTGTCTGAACTCAAACTCCAGACTCCAAAATCGCAGTTTATATTTTTTATCTTTAATTGGACTGCTAGAATTCTGCCAACACATTCACAGTTCAGGAGTCAGCTAGCTGTTTTGGAAGATTTCCTACACAGAATCTACAGATTCCCCTCACTAGTTCTTTCCTGCCTAAGGCTTCTTTCCAAGCTTCCCAACTGCATGGTTGCCCCAAACTCTTGCTCTATGATTCTTCAAGCCAGTAAACCTGTGGGTTTCTATGCAAATCTTAGCCTCCCCATGGGGTGACATCTGGGAACAGTCTCTAAGCTAAAAGTCATAACAACATGAAACTCACCTACTCAGTGTCATTTCTTTTTCTCGAGGCTCGACACCCCTCTAATATCATCTGCTTTGTTTCACTCAACAGTGTCTTCATGTAGTTGATTTTTATAATTTCTCTAGAGTTTACAGTTGTTATCTGCGGGAGAGTTGGTCTGATGGGAATGACATAGTGTTTGCCAGAACTAACTCCTGTCTTTTCCCAATGGTTAAGTCAGATAAGATTTATTTCTAACTTAATAGTTCATAGATTGACAGGTAGTTCTTCCCTATAAGGTTACTCAGAATCTAGACTGGTTTATTGAGTTTGTTTTTCTCAAAATATGGGTTTAATCTCTGGATCCATGGATCAAATCCTTGTCATTTTTCAACCAGCAGAAAGGTAGGGGGAGTCAGGACAAATAGCTTTATTTTTAAGGAGATGAATTATACCAATCACTTCAAATGGCATTCCGTTAGTCCAAACTTATTCACACAGTGACACCTAGCTCTAAGTGAGCTTAGGAAATAAAATTTTTTGAAGGACAACCAGGTACCCAGCTAAACCATGGCAAGAAAAGAAAATCTAGTATTAACAGTAAGAAAATTGAATGTATTCTGAGGGAAAATTTGTATTCTACGTCACAGTCCTCTCCTTTAGCCACTCAGGTACCCATGTATACTCTACACAATCACTGTCTGCCTATGGGAGAACTTACTTAAGTTGTATTCAGCCCAAGGTGCAAGGTCACTCTACATCCTATTTTGGTGGCTACTGAGAGTCTAGGAACTCATCGATAAGTATACAATATCTTCCATACCCTGTTTCTACTCCCTCACATGTCCAAAATACAATGAGGGAGTAGGAACAGGGTACTGGTGCTAGAATTAAAGCCAAATTCTGAAAATGGAAAAATATAAAATATACACCAGTCATTATTCTGTATCAATAATGAAATAATACTTGTCAGGAATTGCAAATTCACTCTCCCCCAACAGTGAAGTAACTTTCTTTTTTGGACCCCAGTTTTGCTGAGAAGCACCAACTTGTCCAGTATCCACCATGGCCCATGGCTTTACCTTCTGGATCATTCTTCCTTTCTAAAATTCCTTGTTGTGATACATGAAAATAAAATTGGAGAATATGTCCTTGATTACTAGTGGTTGTTGCCACTTTCTTTACCCTGGTACAAGTTTAGGGCCTCAGAGGTTGATTTAGGGGTTAAACAGTTACTGTTTTTTGCATGCCATCTTTTAGTTTCTTTGGTAATAAAATATTTTAAAAAGGCTGGAAAGGATCCCAACTATAAAGTAGACATCCCATTGATGCTTTACAGTTAGTTGCATGTTTGTATTTCCAGAACAAAATAGTCCTTATGTTCATATTTCTTAATCCTGTGCATGGTCTTCCATTATTTACCAGGTTCTGTGATTATGTTATGCCTATCTCCCTCAATTTAATGGAATCCTATCTTGAAGTCACTGAAACAGGTGAGTGAACAGGGGTATACGGGCATCACCTTTAATCTGATTTTTGCTAATGAAAAGATTTCTAGTGAAAATCTTAATAGATTATTTAGGACACAGATGCAGTTCACTTTCTGACACTGAGGTCTCCAAGTTTCTAGACTGTCAATTTAGGCTGCAGATTGTAGATAATTTAGGTGGACCTTATTCAATCAGTTGAAAGGCTTTAAGAGCAGAGTGGAGGCTTTTCTGAAGAAGAAAATCCTCCTCAGGACAGCAGCTTCAGCTCATTTTCATGGGTGCCAGCCTCCCTTTCCTGAATTCTTTGACCTTCCTAATGGCCTGCCCTACAGATTTTGGACTTTCCTAACTAGCCCCACAGTGGTGTAAGCTGATTCCTCACAATGGATCTCTTAATATATATCTTTGTCTGGTTTTCTTTCTCTGGTTGAACCCTAACTAACACACTCCCAAGATTGTAAACAAGGCAAGATAATAAATATTAATGAACAAAGTAAAGAAAGCCTAAATTAATGGAGAAATACTGTGTTCATGGATTAGAATACTAAATATTGTTAACATCTTCTTGAAATTGATATTTAGTTTCAATACAAACCCAATATAAACTGCAGCAAAACTTTTGGTAGAAATTGACAAACTGAATCCAGTTTTGCATAGATAAGAAATGAATCTAAAATAGTTTTATTTTTTGAAAGAACGTAGTTGGTAGACTAATAGTACCTGATTTTTAGACTTACCTGATTTTAATACTTAAGATTTAGCTATATTAATCAGGAGAGTATGGTATTGATGAAAGGATAGACACGTGGGCCAATGGAAGACAATTAGGAACTCCAGAAACAACCAAACATGCAAGTTTAATTTATTTTCAACAAATTTGCAAAGGCAATTTAAGGTAAAAATAGTAGTATTTTCCTTGATTTAAGCTATTAAGATTGAATATCTGTATGCTAAAAAAAATTAACGTAAACTCATACCTCACATCATTTAAAAAATAACTCAAAATTGATCATAGACCTAAATATAAAATCTAAAAGTAAAAAACTTCAGAAGAAATATAAGAGAAAATCTTGGGTTAGGCAAAGATTTTTTTAGATAGGATACAAAAGTTATAAACCATAAAGAGAAAAAGAATAACAAATTGGACTTCAGCAAAATTTAAAACTTTAGCTCTTCCAAAGACTGTTAAGAAAATGAAAATTGAAGCCACAGATTGACAAAAGATATTTTCAATATACATGTCTAATAAAGATCTGTTGTTCCAAATATGTAACCCAATAAAATTAGCAACCCATTTGCACAAAAATCAACAGAGGATTTAAAGAGTTACTTTACCAAAGATGAGACACAGGTGACAACAAAACACATGAAATGACACTAAATATCTTCAGTCACTAGGGAAATTTATTCAGAGCACAGCAAGCTACTACTACTTACTTATTAAAATGGCTAAAATTAATACAAATTGACAACAGCAGGCACTGGGAAGGTGAGAAGCAATGGAGTTCTCATACATTGCTGATAGGAAAGCAAAATAGTACAACTATGTTGGAAATATTTTGGCAATTTGTAAAATTAAATATACACTCACAATATGACCTAGCCATTTATTGAAGAGAAATGAAAAGATATGTCCACAGAAAAAATTTTACATAGATATTTATAGCAGTTTATTTATTATCACCAAAAACTGGAAACAACTCAAATGTCCATCAGTGAAAATATTCTTTACCTTTGGTTGTGATGGTAGTTATAAGACCATGTGTATTTGTTAAAGTACACACAACTATACCCATTATACATATAAACATTTTACTGTACTAAATTATACATCAGTAGACCTGATTTTGGAAAATCAATCCCAGATGAATCAAAGCTTTAATATGAAAGCCAAAACTAATTCTTTTAGAAGAAATCATACATGAGTATCTTTATGACTTTGTCTAAGGCATAGGATCTTAAACAAGATGTAATCAGCATTCCTTAAAAGACTGGTTCTTTGATCATATTAAAATTAAGAATTCCTATTTATCAGAAGAAACCATAAAGTTAAGAGACAAATCACAAATTGGAGGAAAATATCTGCTGAGGGAAATATTTTGAATACATAAATTATCTCATAAATCGTTACAAAAAAAGGCAACTCAATAAAATAATTGGCAAAAACTTGAGCAAGCATTTCACAAAAGAGGAAAAAATAATGTGAAATAAACTTATGTAAAGATATCCATCCTCAGTAATCATGAATTGCAAAATAATAGCTACAATGAGACAATTTATACCCATATTTTAGTACTAGAAATAATGTAGATCAATGGGAATACTTACACACTTTTGGTGGGAATGCAAATTGGCATAAGCTCTTTGAGAAACAATCAGGCATTGTGTTAAAAAGTTGAACCTGCAAGAATCCAACTATCCAGACACTTCAGTCCCAGATATATAACTAAAATTAACTGTTTTTTAATACAGCTATTCATAAGAACACATCTGTATATTAGAAACATGATGTTGAATGGGAAAAACGTTGCAGAAAATGATATAGAGTATAATACCACTATTCAGACATGCATATATTACAAAAATGTAAAAACGAAAGCCACAAAAGGTACACATACAATTCAGGGTAATGATTACTTTAGGGTGAAGGGAAGAGGGAGGAAGATGGATTTAAGAAGGAACACAGAATTGACTTCAGTGATTCTGGAAATCTTTTATTTTTTTAAGCCAGATGGAATGTTCCTGGAGTATTGTTTTAATAATTCTTCATAAATTTAGGTATTACATATATTCTTTTGTAGTTACCAAGTGCTACATAATTTAAAAAACTTAAATGGTATGGTGAATGGATTGGATGTCTTGATGAGGTCTGAGAACTGCTGGAGTGGAACAAATGAACTGAAATGATAGAGGTGAGGGCCGTGAAGTGGGGTGTTTACCTTTTAGATATCAAAACTGGAGTGGTTTTTGTTAGTGATAAGGTCTAGGGTACATTCTTGTTGCCAGGTCATTTAAGAGTGACAGAGAAGATTGTGGGAGCTGAGGAAGTTAAAAAACGAAGAGGCTAGAATACTAGATAGATCTACCTAGATGCTGAAGTTACCCAAAGTAATGAAAGTAATAATAGCATGGGGAAAGCAGTGAGCTAGGGGCTAAGATATAAATGAATAAGGTGGAGTGGCAATATATGATAGCAAAAAGTAGGACCAGTTATGTAATTTTCAGTCCTTAGTAAAAGACGAAAATGTGGGGTCTCTTGTTAAAAAAAGTATTAAAAATTTCAAGAAGGTAACAAGCAGAGCAATAAATGAAGCACTGGGTTCTTCTAAGCACAAAACCCTGTGTGACTGTACAGTTTGTACATCCATGAAGCCAACTCTGGCAACAAGGAATAATAATGAGTATTGAGGTGTCTGATAATATGCTTTAAAAGAACTATTTTGGAAAGAGAAAGGAAAAGCGGGGCTTGGAATTGAAGTGGGGGACAGGAGGACACTTACCCACACCCAAGAACTCCCTGAATTACCTGCGGGAGAAAGAAGGGACTATACGTGAGTGGAAGAGATTGTGCCAATGATCAGTTACAAAAGAAGAAGAAATGAACATTTAAGAGGAATTTGGGGTTGAAAAGGAATCTGCTCATGACACACCATGAAGTCCAGAGGCATGTTGAAAGGATTTGGAAGGGTGGAGAGCAATGGAAAATGGATGAGATTAGTGATGCACAGAACACAGAATATCCATATAATAATCAATATGTGCTTGCACTTCTGATGGTGAAGAAACAGGATAGAAAGTGCAAAGAGATTGGACCTTGAGGCCTTTAGAAGAAAGGTAGTTGTTACAGACTGAATGGATGTGCCTCCCCCCGACCCAAAATGCATTTATTGAAGCCCTAATTCCCACAGTAAGGTCATAAGGGTGGACCCTGACCCTATAGGATTAGTGTCCTTATGAGAAGGGACACCAGAGCTCTTGCTTTCCACCCCCCAACCCAGCATACGCACATAACAAGGAACTTGCAAGAATGTGGCCGTCTGCAAGCTGGGAGGAAAGCCAAGCCATCTTCAGAAAGCAAATCAGCAAGCACCTTGATGTTGAACTTTTGGCCTCCAGAACTGAAAGAAAATAAATTTTTATTGTTTAAGTCACTCAGCCTGTGGTATTTTGCTGTGGCAGAATGAGGAGACTAAGACAGTAGGTAATCATTTTATGTTAAAGCCCATATTAATTACCAAAGACCCTGGACAAATTTTCAGTCTTGAAGGAGAAGATAGTGTGAAGACCTGGAGAGTGGGCTGGGAGGGCTCTTTCAAACGTGACTTTCTTAAATAGCTTAGCAAGCTGTGATGGCTTTGGGGAGAGACACCTGAAGTGTTCGTTGCCTTTCACAGCTGGAGGTGTTGGTCATCTTGGACATGCAGGGAAGAGGAGATTTCTGGCCCCTCCCTGTTCACTCTTGATGGAAGGGGCTGCTTTCTTTACTACCATGTTGAAAACTGAGGACAGCCATTTGTGCCTCTGTTAGACATGCTCTTGCTGCCATAGGGCTAGTGAAGACCTGGGATATCTGGTTCTTTTGCATGGAGTTGTTATGACAGTTGGGAACAATGGCAAGGCAGAGATGCAGGTTGGCCATTAGAAGAGCCAGATGATGACCTGAAGGGATCCACTACTTTGATCAAGAGAAAGTTTCCTGTTAGACTGAGCTTTCCTTTGATTTCTGTCCAGTGGTCCTGATTGTGTTCCTTGGGTCCAGCAGAAATACCCTCATCTCTCAGCCAGAGACAGCATCACAGACATTGAAAGAGGGCCTTCAAGACCCCTTGAGATTTCTACTTTTCCAAATGAAAGTTTCTTAATCCTCTTAGGGAGACATCTTCGAAATAGTATCATGTATCTTTTATATCTCACCAGAGACCTTTGATCACTTGATCCAGTCCTGCTCTGCAGTAGATCTTCCATCCTCCTCCACTTGTAGCCACATGGATAATTTTCATACCAAATACAGTCACATCCCTCTCTCTACAGCCCTTCAATGGTCTCTTATTGCCTTCTGAATAAATTAGAGGCCACTTACTTTGGCCTGCTCTGAATCCTGCTTACCTCTTTAGCCTTGTTCCAGGACTTGACCCTGCCTGTCCCATACTAAACATACCATGCTCAGCCTTACTGTACATTTTTAAAATTATCTTGGAACTTTTCTCTCCTTTTTCCTCTTTCACTTCCAAGCCTTTGCACATGTTTTTCTATCTAGAAATATATCCTTATACTCCCACATCCCATCCACACCCAGATACACACACATAGCATTTACTTTATCCGCTATTTCCTATTTATTCTTTAGGTCTCAGCTTACTTTCAGTCATACTTAAGTGCTTTTTAATAAACAACACGTAATATCACATGTATTGTAATTTGTTGCTTAACTGGCCATCTTCCTAATAGACCATAAGCTCAGTAAAGGTAGCATTCGTGTCTTTCTTATGGATCATTGAATGGTTCAAAAGACTTAATACAGTGTTCAGTACAGGTTAGGTGCTTAAGAAATAACTGGAGAAGGAAGGGAAGGGATGAAGGAATGATGGAAAGAAGGAAAGAAATTATTCAGAATTTTACACTTTGTGCCAGATTAGTCGGAAAAAAATTCTGGGACCTGTAAATCGTACCATACAGGTTTGAATGGGCGATTGACGATAACCCTATGTTTAGGGCTGAAATTGCTTGATTTCCTGTGAATACTGTTGTCTCTGCCATTTTAAAGTCCTGGGGTGGGGCCAGCAGCATCCTTTTTTACCTTGGATGCTTGTGTTTATTCTTTCTCTTTTCTTGGCTTAGGGATCTGGAGCATGGGGCCAGTCCAATCTTGTTAAGCTGGTATTCCCTGGCAGGAGAAAAAATGTGCCTGCTGTTGTTTAGATGGTTTAAAATTAATAATTTGCATATTTTCATTATGCTAATGGAGTGTTATGCAGAAGGGCATGTTTAATAATATTTTTAATCCATTAAACTCGTAATCATTTTACACAATATAGGCAAAAACCTAGAGAGTGAGGCCATGATGTATGCTGGTTATCTGGATTCACCTCTGAGCTCCATCTCCGAGAGGGGGCCCCGACCAAGTGACTTGACCTTGCTAAATCTCAGGTTCCTAATCTCTGGATGGAGATCATACTTAACATAAAGTATATAAAATAATTAAGAATAATAAAAGCATAGCATTTAGATCATAATAGACAATCAATAAAAGAAGATATGATGATGATGTTTATATTAATTAAGCTCTTCCTCTGTGTTAGTCAGTCTACAGCCAGAAAACACTGCAATATGTAATCAAATGATCTAATCCAGTCAGTATTTGGTGAAATTACAGCAGAAATCAATGTGAAGTAGGCTCATTTTTCATAATTTTCTATACTTTTCATCACACCTAGTCTTATCCATCTATTAGAACCCAGTTCATATCCAAGATTCCCATAGATTCTTTTCTAATCACTTTATCCAGGAGATTTTATTTTCTTCTGTGCCTTCCTATATAGCCTGGAGTTTGTACCTCCTATTCATTCTTTTACTGAGGATGATGTTTGCCTTTTCCAGCCTGCAAATTCTGGACCATATGCATGTTATTGGCATCTGAGAGTTGAAAATATTAAAATGTCACTTAGACCCGCCGTTTGGAGAAAGGTCAGTTTTATAATTCTAATTTAATAAATGAGGCTAACTGAGTGCCAACGCAGTTAAGGCAATTTTTCAAGGTGGTGAGGGAAGAGGAAGGAAGTGTTTTCTGAGGACCTACTGTGTGCCGGGCACTATGCCAATTATACATATATAACGATGTGAGCTAACATTTATTTGGAACTCTTTATCTAATAGGCATTGTTCTAAGGAATTTGTATTTAGGAAACCATGTAAAACTTCTAGGCCCATTATGGAGGTATTAGTATGCAAACTGTCCATATTTGGAAACCTAAGGCACAGAGATATTAAATAACTTGCCTAGTGTCCTACAGGTCAGAGCTGACATCTAAACCTTCATGCCCTACAGCCTACATTTTTAACATACAGTTCTATACTGTTTCTTGGAAGTTTTCCTACTATAGAATAGAGTGAAGTTATTATAGATGAAGATACTGAGAACCAGAACAGTCAATAACTTTGTTCCAGGTCATACTAATGCAAAGTGTCGGAGCTCAGATAGTAGGGCCCTCAGTCTCCACACTCAGTGCTTTATTTTTATACATGTAATGATTTTATAACCACGCTGTCTGCAAAGTAAGAAGACAACAGGAGATTTACACAGTTCCTCAGGGATTTGTTTATTGATTCAGTCAACAAATATGGAGCCCTGCCCATGCACCAGGCACCACTCTAGGCACCCACGAAACATACACCAAACAGACAAACTATTGCCTCTTTGATACTTCCTTTTTCGTATCCTTGAATAACTGATTCAACGCTGCTGAGACTCAGTTTCCTCAGCTGTAACATTGGGGTAGCAATGGTGATATACTGTCTAATTAAAACAACGTAAGTTGACATCTGACACAGGCCTGACATACAATCAGTGCTTCATAAGTGGTAGCTAGTGGAATACAATGAGTGCTGTAGATAATTAACATCACAAGTGTTCTGAGAAAGAGCGAGCCATGTCTGGCTTGGAAAGGCAGGGAAGGCTTCACTCAGTGTGATGTATTTATTAAAAGAAGATTCCAGGGGCCTGCCCAGTGGCCGAGTGTTTAAAATTCCACATGCTCCACTTTGGTCGCCCAGGTTCACAGGTTCGGATCCTGGGCACGGATCTGCTCCACTCATCAGCCATGCTGTGGAGGCATCCCAAATGCAAAATAGAGGAAGACTGGCACAGATGTTAGCTCAGGGCGAATCTTCCTCACCAAAAAAGAAGAAGAAGAAGAAGAAAAGGAGGAGGAGGAGGAGGAGGAGGAGGAGGAGGAGGAGGAGGAGGAGAAGGAGAAGGAGATTCCAGATAGGCAGAGGAGAAATCAAAGAGTGTTTCTAAGAAGGAAACAGTATAAGACCAGAATTCTGACTATCTGCTTATGGAACAATTTTTCCCAGATCTACTTGAAGAAAACAGTAAATGATGACTTGAAAGCAACTGACACTGCTACAACATTGGGATGGGGTGGAGGTGTCTTGGCTGTTAGACTTAGGAGTTCATAATTTAGCTTACAATGATGACAAATTACAGTTAATTTGGAGGGGACTATTTGGGAGCAAGTTGATATAGGACCTGAACAAATTAAGCATTTTTCCCCCAATACACATGTCTCTCCCATCCCAATGTATGTGCATTTTTTAGGTCCTAATGTCACTTTTGCAAAGTTGCTGGTGGCTGCCCTGGTTTCATTGTCAGATGACTTAGTTCCAGTTGAGTTCCTCCGCTTAAGCTTGTTACACAAACGAAAAGCAAAATTGTCACTTTTAGATAGAGTCTGCACACAATCACATTTTGAAACGGTCCCCCTCTGGCTGAGAAGAAGTTGTGTGCATTATAATATTGAATTTTAAATAATATATCACACAAAATAACTTCCAATTTGATTTGGGGGGATATATTTTCATGAATTATTGAGTATCTGATTATTGTAGAAAGCTTTAGCCATTATGCACTGAAACTGTCATTCTCTCAGCTGTGTGATATACGAGCTTGGTTATCAATATTTAAAGTTACAGTGAGCTCGGTGTGAAGCAGCTGAAAGCTGAGACATGGATTAATCAGCAGTGACGCAGGCAGAACTCCTTCCATGCCTCCAACAAGATGGAAAGGAAGATTCACTAGGGGGATCATCTGCAGGTGCATTTCAAGGTTCAGCTCATCTTACAGAAACTCACTCAGCAGGAAGTGGTTCTTACTGAGCAGTAAGGAGCTGATTTAATGTAAAGAAAAATTTGCACATATTTTAGCTTTTCTTCATCTTCAGGAAATAACATTTTTGTATCAGACCATAGTTACTTGCAGCTCAACTAAATGATGGTGTGTGAAATATACTTTAATTTGGCTCATTTGTTTCTGCAACTATTATGTAAGTTCCCTGAAAGGAGGGATAGTGCTCACCTTAAACTATTGTCCCAGAACTATCTAAGTGTTTGGTACAGAGTGGGTGCTCAGTAAGTGTTTTATTATATTTTATTGACTCTCTGAATGAATGAATAAATGAATGAATGAATGAAAATTTAAAGGTTGGTGATCACTTTACATAGAGTAGAAAACACTGTTTCTCTGCATTATATAAAATGGCATACATATTGTGTCTGTGCAAGAAAACGATGTGCTATGAGTAGGTTTCCCTTCTGATTTAATATAGTTCAATAAAGACCAGCATCCCTGACATACGGCCTTGAACATAGCAGACACAGTTCTAGCTCTCATGGAGGAATTTTCACTTTCTTAGAGAATTGACACACAGAACAATTATTTACTCATATGTAAGAAAAAAAAAAAAACCCAAAACAGAAACACAGGATGCTTTGGAAAATGTGTAACCCCTTGTGGAAAACATCTGCTTAGGGGAATAACATCAAAGAGGATACCTGGAAAGGTGAGTAAATGTCAACCAGGTAAAGTGGAATGGGGTAAGGAAGAGGATGAAGAATGTAATGCATAGCTAGAAGTGAGGGAGCCGGTAGCGCATTTGAGGAGCTCAAAACATTCCAGGAGGTGGGAGCAAAGGGGCTTCTCTCTTCTCCATCTCTTATTTTGATGGAACTGGTGTCTTACTTTTCAACAGAATTGTCTCTGAGTCTCAACTGAAAGCATGTAATGAAGAGAAGGAAAAGGTTTTTGTCATTTAGAATTTCACGAGACCCTTAGAACTTCTGAGTCTCTGTGCCCCTCTCTCTTTCACTCACTCACACATGCACAGATACAGACACACATACACATAAGTTGCTTACTATTTCAGGGATGAGGAGTCTATTGAGTCTGAATCTCAAGCTCATTTCACTCTCCTTGCCTACATCCCTGAGTCCTAACAGTGTTTTCCATGTGGATACCTACCATAATTTTTTTTGGACAAAAATCAGTATATCTCAAGGCATGTTTGAATAGCATCTCATTTGTAATCAATTTTCATTAACCAATGTATTTTTAACTTTTTAAAGTAAATGAAAATATATTCTTTTTGTTAGACATATATATATACTTGATCTGTGCTCAAAATCCTGGAAATTCCCCATCACATGGCCTGTTTTCTTTTATCTGACTTGATTCCCTTCATGCCTTGGCTCCAAGGAAGCTCAGGTATAAATCTAGTTTTCGAGATATATAATCTTTGCATGTTTCCTTTTCATTTTTTAGGAATTTTAGATGCATGCATAGTTTCAAAAATGGTCTTCAGCCTCACCTCTCCTCATTCAAGCCAACTTTCTATCACTTTCAAATCTTCCATATTTCTAAATAATGTGTGCTATTTCTTGATTTGTGCGTTTACATCTGTTGTCTTCAGAGATCTTTGAATCATATTCTACTGGAAAATTCATTTTTTTAATTTAATTGATATTTATGTCAATATCTAATTGATATTTAATTGATAATTTGTCTGGGTTTAGAGTCTAGTTTGGAAATCATTTTCCTTCAGATATTTGAAGGAAATATCCTTCAGCATTTGTCCATTGTTTTCCAGTAAGAAGCCTGATGCCTTTCTGGTTCCTGATCCTTTAAATGTAATTTCTTGGAATTTTTTCCCCCACTTAGGAAGCTTTTAAGATCTTATCATTATCCTTAGAATTCTGAAATTTTATGTTGATATTGTAGAGTGTGGAGCTTTTAGTTTATTGGGCTGGGTAATTGTTTGGTTCTTTCAATCTGGATAGCTAAATCTTTTATTTCTGGAAAATGTTCTTGAATTATACCTTTGGTAATTTTGTATCTCCATGTCCTAATTTCTATTTCTGAAAAACTGTCTTTAGGATCTGCAGTATGCAAATTTTCTTTTCTGCAATTTAGCTGGTAAATTTTCAATTTTCGTTGCATAAGCTCTATTTATAGAAAAAGAACATATGTTCACTATGAAGGGATATATATTCCCATTTAAAAAATAAACAAACGGCTTCTGCGGTTTTCAGCTGTTCTCCCATGCTATGAACCTGAGGAAATTGACATACTTCTCTTAATAACTGAGGCTGTACCCGTAGCCACATCAACTTTTTAGACAACAGCATTCAGGACAAAGATGAGGGATGAGCTCTAAGAATGCCTGGACTGAGGCCAAAGTCTATTTAATTGGAAAAATAATCTTTTTTTGAGGACTGTGATATGTCCCACCTACCCCTTAAGAATAACTTCTCTAAGTATTTTTTTCCTACTGTAACTGTCACACAGTGATAATAATGATCTGAATCTGATAACTCTAACTATGTTTCTGGCATTCTCCATAGGTTTTGAGCAGTTTTTGCTTTATGTATTATGATGATGCTTTATTTCATCCTTCTGAGATTATCAATAATGCATAATTATCACCACTGTCCCTGTTATCATAGTACAATTGCCATCTTTATATTTTATCAATTTTGAGTGTATTTTTTCACTACCCTCTTGTTTTGTAAGAATTTATTTGCCTATATGTTTATGGTTATCATTTCTATGACTTTGGATCAGATGAATTCCTGGTTATAAACTATTATTGAATTTTCTGTTCAAATCAATCATATCCATTGCATCTTTCATGGGTGAACTTAGGACAGCTTTGTAGAATATTGTAACAATATGTCAGCCTCATCCTTCTCATTGAGTTAAAAATGCATTTGATTTTTGCCTGTATTCTTATTTGCCTTTCAAAGTATAGATTTTTGTTTCTTTTATATTCTAGTATGATTTAGAGGGTAAACACTCCATTTCGGAATTACTCATCATTATCTTCAAATGGTTGACAAACATTCTTAATATGACATAAACATAATGATGACATATGCCTGTTAATGACTTTTAAAATATTTTATGCTTTTGTCTCTTTCTTTTTCCACATTTCCATAACTTATTAGTATAATTTGATAGCATATAATTCTATATTTTCAAAAAATTATTTAGTTGGAATTAAAAGAACTCCCATTTATTGTGTTTCATTAATATTTCCTTTTTACCCCATTGTAGCTATTATTTTCTTATCTTTCAAAAATGCATGGTATATTTAGATAGGAATACACTAATGGTTCAATTTAAGAGAACACTCTAATATAATAAACCACAGAAATAGGGAGAATAAAAAAATGCATAGGCATGTATTAATGTATCCCCAAAGGCAATTAACAAACTTGAATAGAAATTTCTTTTTAAAACACAGCTTTAAAAATAGGAATATAAGTGTTAGAAAATTTTCAGAGAGCAATTTATCAATATTTGTCAAATAAAAATGTGCATATCCATTGTCCCATCAGTTAAACCTCTAGATTTTTCTCCAACTTGAGTCATTTACATATGCAAACAAATGACATATACAAGGGTGTTTGCTACCGCACTATTTGTAACAGTGAAAAAATTGAAATCGCCAAATAGCCACAAAAAGATACGGTTAAATAAGTTGTCATATATTGCTGTGGGTTACTATGCAGCTACCATGGAGCATTACGCAGCAACTAAACAGAATGTATAGATCAGTTTGTACAAAAATTGGAAGGTTAGAAAAAATAAATTGTCAGAAATAACAAAACCTTCAAATTATATTTGTATGTATATACACACACAGATATATGTATGTATATATAAATACATACACAGATAAACACTTAAAAGATACACATTGAATTCTTAATAGGGAAATTTTATGGACTGGAAGAAAGATACAGTCAGTTGAAGGAAACTTTCAACTTTTATTGTTTACCTTTTGTTATTGTTTGAAGATTTCATGTGAAAATACTTATTTATGTACCTGTTGGGAAGTAAGGAAGAAGAAAGACAGAAATGAAAGAAGAAAGGGGGAGGGGGAGAAAGAACACACTCTTCCAAAATAATAAAGAGAGTCACTCTGAAACTAAATGTCATGAACATGACCATAATCAACCAAGAAAGTCCATAGACCTCCTCTTTAATTTTATAAATAAACTACCATGTCCACTAACATTATTATTACCATTTTTAATTTTATACATTCTCACAAATGCATTAACATAGAAAAGGTTAAGGGGGGAATAGGTGTTATATATTTGTGTGTGTGTGTGTGTGTGTGTGTGTGTGTGTGTAGGGAGAGAAAGAGAGAGATTTGAAAATGCCAGTCCAAGTTAAGCTTTAAAAAAGCAATTAAAAGTAATAAGGTGGATAATGTCAATAATAACAAGAATGACAACAATAAATGATGAGAGCTAAGATTTATAGAGGGCTTCCTATGTGTCAGGTACTATCCTAAGTGTTTTCCACGTATTAACTCTTTCAATATTCACAACATTCCTATGAAGAATGTCCCATTTTACAAATGGGGGTCCTAAGGCACACAGGGGTAAGTAAGTACATTGCCCAAAGACGTTAGTGGTAGTTAGTGGCGAACCCGTGATTAGATTCAGGTGATCTGCTTCCAAGATCCTGTGTCTCTGAAAACTACTGTAAATTGCCGAGAAGGATATTAGTATAATAACAGTTACCATTTGGAAAAAACATACTTAAACACCCTTTCATAATAGCAAGAAAATGTGAAATAGTGAGGCATAAATTGAATTGGCAATATGTAATCATAAATAAATCTATAAAATCAAATTGGAGAGAATTTGAAAGAAGATTTGATTAAATGGTTGGATAAACTAGGTTTCTGGATGGGAAGAGAAAATATTGGAAAATTGTCTATTAACCTTGTTTTTAGATTTAATTTAATTCAAGTCAGAATCTAAACTGCCTTATCTTTGGAACTTAATTAAATTATTTTATATTTATTCAGAAATGTAAGTAGGTGAAAGGTCCAATATTCAATAAAAGAATATCAATAACAGTAGCCTAGTCTTATCAGATAATAAAAAAATAATGATATAGTTGCAAATATAGAAACATAAAACAATAAAGTTGAATGGAAAGTATATTATCACAAAGGTGATGAGGGTATTATCTAGCTTCCTTTCTGTAAGTTGTTACTATAGCCACTTGTGATTAGCTTCAGTGATAAAGAGGGACTGATTACTTCACATAATTGAAAAAGCCAGAAATATATGGGCTTAGGCACAGTTTGGTCAAGAATTTAATCTTTATTTCTTTGATCTCTTGGCTTTGCCTTCTTCCTAGTGTCAGACTGGTTTTCCTCATGCTTGCAAGATGGCCACCATCAGTAATTTGGGCTTTGTGCTTCCTTATTCATATCAAGGGACTAGGCCAGGTGGGTTTCCACAACTATCAAGCAAATTATCCTATTTTTGCTCTAATTGGGCCTTTTATGAACCAACATTATGGCCAGAAGAATGTACCACATTGGATTAACCTGCACCAGATTAAGGCTAAAGTCAATCCTACTACTTATCTGGCAATTATGCAATAAGAGAGGGTGGCTTCCCAAGGGAAAAATCTCTATATAATCAGAAAGGTGTATATAAAAAATATATATATATGTGCATGTATGTGTATGCATGTACATGTATAAAATTTGTTTTATATACATCATGTTTAAATGTTATATGTTTTATATATTACTATGTAATACATGTTTTATACATATTAATATATAATGTATATTTTATATATATAAAACATAACATATATAACATATAACACACACATATATATAACTTGTTTTATATATATAAAACATGTAAGATATACATAAAACTTTTTTCTTTAAAGACAATACAAGTGTGGGGGATCAGAATTGGCCACCCCAAAATGTGTCTCTTTGCCTTGGCTTGATTATTTTTAAGAACAAAAGACTCTGAAAGAAACTTTGGCCTTCCCCCTAACTGCCTAAAAGAATTTAAGATAAAAGCCCTGTCCCCATGAGGGGCCATCACGATAGATAACTCTGGGTATCCGTAGACTGTAAGGGTCCTTGCTAAACCCATCCTTACCAAAGTTCTGTTTACCAAACATTTGCTTTTCCATTTCCATGTGAATTGCCTTCCTCCCCTTTGAAGTCCCAAACCACTCCCCCCAACATCCTCCTTTGTCTTTAGCTGAAGGGGTTATTTAAGATGACAACCTCAGCCAGAATGCTGAGCTACCCAGTTTCCTGAGTTTCTCCCACGTATACATGTTATAAAGCTTTGTTTGATTTTCTCCTGTTATTCTGTCTCATGCCAATTTAATTCCTAGCCAGCCAGAAGGACATAGAGTGGGCAGCGGATTTATCTTCCTCCTCTACACAAGAGAAAGATAAGATAATTATAAAACACAATTGCTGTGCTATGGTAGTATTTTACTAATATTTTTAAAAGTAAAATAATAATCAGTTTTATTTTACTTTAATCATTATTGTTACTTGCTGAGGATTTACTTAAGTTCCAAGCTGTGGTATTTTGGCAAATATAGAAACATAGATCAAGGAACTCAGAAGATGGTGCTGAAATAGAGAAAGCCATATATTAATACATGAGCTAATAATAGTGGGTTATTTATCAAGCTTCTGATGGCAAGCAAAAAACAAGTCATTTCAAATTGGCTTAAACAATGAAGTGACTTATTATTTCATGTTACTAAAAAACCCAGAAGGATTATTATTCTCATTTTATGCACAGGGAAATGGAATATTAAAGAGTTTAAATGACTTACCTGCAGTCCTATAGGTTGTAGATTCAAGGAGTGTTTAATAAGATGAAAACAATAAACACCATCTTACCATCTGACAATGAGATTCTTTGCGGGAAGGAAACTATTCTTGTTTGGAGAAATAACCCAAAATACTACTCGAAGTGGGTCAGATTCATTTTTTGCAATATGACAAGGCATTAAAAGAGGGGGCAAACTTATCTGTTGAAGGAGAGTATTTTCTTTGGAATACCTGAGATCAAGCAGGAGACATGGATGAGGAGAAAAGAGTGTTTAGGAAAAAAAAAAAACATTATGGAAGGCTGGGAGAAGATGAAGGAAAGGGCTAGAAAGCATACATGTGGTGGAGAAATTGCAAGGTAGTGGGGGACCCATATGGCGAAGGAGATGGTAGCTGGAGACTTTGAAGGTTGTTTGTACTGCTGTGATGTAAATGCTTTTTCTGCCTCCTTCTGCCCTTGAAATCTTCAGTAGCATTGTTCATATTCAGAAGTGGTTTAAATAAGTCCACATATTTATAAAGTAAAAGACAGAAGTGAGTTGTACATCTAAATTTTCAGCATAGTACAAAGGAGAGAAGCAGGTCTGGAAGCTGGAAATGAAGGCTAATATTCCCAAGGGGAAAAAAAATTCTAAAAATGTGTAGAAAAATTTTCAGGAATAATTGCATTCAGACATCCAAGGCCTTTGGAATTAGGGCCTCTTGCCAATTCTACCTAGAGTTTCAAGATCAGAGAGGCTTCCTGCTGTTCTACTGATTTATGCACATTTGCAAATGTAGACCAAAGGACACCAATACAGAGGCTTTAAGCATAAACGTTCTTCCCTTCCATTTGCTATTATTTCAAAAAATGTTTATTGGGCTCCTGACATCCTACTAAACTCTAGGGATGCTAAACACAAGAACAGTTCCCTATCCTCATGGAGTTGACATTCTACTAGAAAATTTAACACTAATAATTAAGTGACTAATTCCATAACTGTTATTATTTTAATTATAATTGTGATAAGTGACATTAAGGAGAAACACGGGAGCTAAGAGACCATTAACTTCCCAGAGACAGCCTGCACTACTCTGGGACAGCTTCTTGGGGAAAAAGAATTTTGGCTGAGTCTTGACTAGAGAGTAAGATATAAGAGAAGACTGTGAGTGAGTGGGAGATGAGCAAGCAATGGAGGGTGATGGGCCAGCAATGGAGGGTGATGGGCAAGCTTCAACCCTTGTAGAGGCCTGATTGTAAACATCCTTGCAGGCTCCTTAGTAATTTTAGTCTTCATTAGAAAAGCATTGGAAGTCATTAAAAATGTTAAATCCATCAGAGGTGGGAGAAGAGGGCATCCAGTGGTGTACATACGGACATAGATGTATTTTCAAAAGGATCATTCAGGTTGATCATCCACCCTTCAGTTCTTTTCCCTTGCCCGGAGACAACTCCTAAATTGTCTCCATAGGGAAGAGGCAGCAAACTAGACCATTTTTAATTTGGATCTAAAGAGAAAGGAGTCAAAATGAACACTCAGACTTGGTTCCTGTTCTCCCATGCTTCAGAAGACTCTAAGAAAGGGAGAGGGTAAACTAGGTTCATCAGAGGAGCAAAAGTGGAGAGCTTCCAGGGAGGGGAGCATGGCTGAAGGCTGCCTGAAATTCCACCAACTGTCTCAGGTAACAAACCTTGAAGGTCTCTTCATGCTGAAGGACTCCCATTGACGGAGCAGTATAAACATGCTGGTGGTCGTTATCCTCATCCATCACCATCTTCTGCCCACCCACCCCCAAGAAAACCCCTCTGTTGTGGACTTAATCCATTCACTTTAAGGCATATTTTCCTTGACTGATGATTATGGCTGAGTTGGGGAAAGTTACACGCAGGCAATTGGGAGGCTTAATGATTCAGAAAAGTCTAGTGTGGGCTGGATTCTGTCTTAGCCAGTTCAGGCTGCTATAACAGAATACCATAGACTGGGTAGCTTAAATAACATTTATTTATCACAGTTCTGGAGGCTAGGAAGTCAAAGATCAAGGCTCTGGCAGATTTGTTGTCTGGTGAGGATTCTCTTCTTGACTCGCAGATGATCATCTTCTCCCTGTGTCCTTACATAGTAGAGAGAGAGAGAGAAAATCTCTAGCATTTCTTCTTATAAGGGCACGAATCCCATTCATGCGGGCTCCACCATCAAGTTCTAATTACCTCCCAAAGACCCAACTTCAAATACAACCACACTGGGGATTTAGCTTCATCATATGAATTTGGGTGGAGGGAGGTTACAGAAACATTCAGTCCATAACAGATTGGATCTGGGGAAGCATTATAGTTTGCCGGGATAAATGATTTACTTTCTTTCCACCTGCCCCTTTCTTTAGTTCATTTTTTGTTTTCCTTTTCCCATGCCACACTTTAGAGGAAGGATCATATATTCCTCAGAGTTAAAATCTTTATAATAAATGTGACTTGAGAAGCCCTGAAGAATACCTTGGGATTACATAAACATCTATCCTTCCCATTCTAAGAAGCCAGGAATTTCTGTAGTGGTGCACAGGTGTCTTACACTGCTAGAGAATAGGCTTATACTGTATTCATTTGCCCCAAAAACATGTGGGAGAGATACATCACATTTGGATTTTCTGACTTCAGGGTGTTTTGACATCCATATCCATTTCTGGCACTTAAACTTTAAATATTTGTTTCCTTTTTTCCTTCCTTCCTTTCTTCCTTCCTTCCTGTCTTTCCTTTCCTTTCTAATTTTCTCCAAACTCTACACTTTCCCCTCCAGTATCTAGTTAATAAGAATCTAAGCCAAAAGAAAGAAAAAGAAAAAGAATCCAAGTCATAGAATGGAATGATTTCAGAAATTCCATATATCTTCCAAAATATTTTAAGTAACTCTAGGGCAGTGGAGGAAAGTACAGAAATTCCAGGACCTTGTGCAGGAAGTGGAATTCAAATTGATAGTAGACTGTGGAGAAAAGTACACGAAGGTGAAAGTTCAAAGAGTGCAGGAGGTAGTGATTCATTTCATTGTAGACTAGTGCTTTCTTATATTTGAATAATGGACCAGAGACAACAGCTGGGGAGAGGAGGCAAAGCTCGTTAAAATGTAACTCCTAGATTCCACCCCAAACACACTACATTAGAAATTTATTGAAGATAGTTGCAAGGAATTTCTTTTTTCATAAATTCTCCAGGTGCTACCTATGTTCACATATGTCTGGGGACAAATGACCTACAGTACATCTACAAATAAGACAATTACAAGAGTCACCTGTACTGCTTATTAAATGTACACAGATTCCCTGGCTCAAGATTCAGATTCAGTAAGTCAGGAATTGTGTCTTGGAATCTGGATATTTATCAAGTCTCCATGAGCCTCTGGATATTCTTAAAATACTGAAAGTTTGGGAAACAATGATAGACGTTGTGACAACAATAGGAGAAGAGAAATGTGGTGGTGAGGCTGGGTGGTGTGTTCCTCATCCTGGAGGCAACTGAGAGGTAACTATGGTTTATCAGCAGGTTTGTGATCAGAGCTGTTTTCCAGAATCCAACTTGGAAACTCTTCTGGAAGAGGTTTAACCTGTTAGGTTAACATCACGTTGAATGACAGACATGGATCACATTTTCCTATAGGAAGTTTTTGCTGTTTTCAGTGATCTCTTATATTCGTGTAGCACCTTCTAAAACATCTTCACATACGCTGCCCCATTGATCCTCAGAGCAACACTGTAAGTTTAACAAGGTAGATCTGAAAGCTGAAGCTCAGAAAGCTGAAATGAATTTCTGAAAGATACCAGCCAGTAAGGGTCACAAAAAGGTCTTAAAATTTGGCTCTTCTGTCTTGGGGTCTAATACTAAGATTCCTAACTTTTTAACCTTAGGAAAAAGGGGAATGTATCAACTCCTCTGCAGAAAAGCACAAAGGTTCTTCATGGAGGAATACTGAGGCTTAAATTGTATCCTCAGAACTTTGTCTCCATGTCCGCCTTTTGGACAGATGGCTACTTTTCATCTTTCAGTTTCTGATTCAGTACACTTCCTCATCCACCCACGTGGATTTTTACCACTCCTTCTGTGAAGTCCCTTCAAGGAACTTAAATCTGTGTTTATTTGCGTGTTTGTTGTCTGCTCCCCCACCAAGATTTTTCCATCCCATGTTGTGAGTGGCTATGTAGTGAATTTCCTTTGTAGAACTAAAATTCTCTATTAGCTTGTTTATTTTTTATGGTCTGCTCCCCCACCAAGATTGCAAGTTTCATGTTGTATTCTCCAGCATGTACTCAGGAATTAGCAAAGAGAAAGTACTCAGTTAATAGTTTGTTAAATGAGTGAATGAAAAGTCCCTGTCCTCTCTAAGCTTCAATTCACTTAAATTCAAAATAGAGTTATTATCCCCTACCTTAAAGGCTTGGTGTGTGTGTTACATGAGATAATGCATGTATGTGCAATGTCTAGCATATTTCCCAGGACATATGGATGCTCTGTAGGTATGGATTCCTGATCCTATGGACATCCAGTGAGAGTTTCAGGCTTCACATATATGCCTAACCTCAGCTCCAGGTACCTTGGTGTTGGCTTCTTGGCATGAGCTAGTAGAAGTGAAGGAGGTGGTGGAGGAATTGAGTTCTTAGTAGCAGCAAGTATTAATTTAGCTGATAGCTGATGCTGGCTGTTTTGGATGGCAGTCTTCCAGCTGATGAATGGCAAATACATGATTCCTGATGTTTAAAAATACCCTGAGAGGGATTAATTGTCGGTTGCTGACAGGCGGAGGGGCGTATGTGCCACTTTACACCCTGACCCTGCACTCAAAACAAAATAACACACCAATTGATTTCCTTTCCCTCCCATTAACAGTTTTGTAGATGTTGTGATTTTATTAATGAGCATTTTTATAACACTTTGGGATTTAGAAAGCACTTTCACATAGATTCTCTCATTTAAGACTCGAAATCCTTCAGAGGTTGGAGTGAGACTCATGTGAACAAATAAATGGTTGCACATTGATTTAAATCCCACTGTAATGAAGTGGGACCACCACAATTTCCCCATTAGTATTCCCACTTTATACATGTGGAAATTGTTTTGGAAAACCGAAGTCACTTTCCCAAGGTCACACAGCTAGTAAGGGTTAAAGCCAGTCCCTAGTAAAAGATGTGGGATTCCAGAGCCAGTGGTCACCAAGCTTCCTATATGTTGCGGGATGTTGGAATGGCCCATTTCCTGCCTAAGTTTGCGCTGAGGGCGTGTCTTAGCTCAGGCTGCTTTAACAAAATACCACAGACTGGGTGACTTAAGCAACAGAAATTTATTTGATCACATTTTTGGAGGCTGGAAATCCAAGATCAAGGTGTCAGCAGGTTGGTTTCCTCTGGGGCCTCTCTCCTTGGCTTGCAGAGGGTCGCCCTCTTGCTGCCTCTTCACACAGTCGTCCCTCTGTGTACATGGGCCCCTGGTGTCTTTTTGTGTGTCCAATTTCCTCTTCTTATAAGGACACTATTTGGATTGGATTAGGACCCACCCTAAGGACCTCGTTTTAACTTAATCACCTCTTTAAAGACCGTATCTCCAAATACAGTCACATTCTGAGCAACTGGGGGTTAGAATTTCAACGTATTAAATTTGAGGGAACACAATTGAGCCCATAACAGAGGCCAATAATAAAGTGAACATGCAGCACATCCTCCTTATGTTCATTTGTAGAATTTATAAAGTAAATGTAAGGCAACAGCTTCCACAACTCTTAATCCTGCACACAGAAGAAGTCTATCAAAAAGATAGTGTGGGGAAGAGAGGGATCTCTAAAGAGATGTCTCTAGAGAGAGTCTTCAAATAACTGGAAGGCCCAATCTCTTCCAGACCCCACTGCTGGGGGAGAGAGAGATGGGGATGGGGGGCAGGGTGGAGGGGTAACCTACTTTACCCAAAGCCTAAAGAGAGGAAGTTTCCTTAGGATTATCCAGTGAATTTGATCTGTGTGTCCTTGTGGTTGATGGACACTACAACCTGAAGTAAATCTCCTGCCCAGGAGAACTACAGGGTGAGCATGGGCTGGCCAATAGCTTTGACAGCAAAGCACTGTGAATGCTGCTACGGTGAGCTCCACTAGCACAAGAGATTATCGGGGAAAGGACACAGTGTTTTCCATGGGCCAAATGGAGAAAGCTGAGATGGATATGCCTTGGCTCCCATTTAATAGGGCTACCAAGTAGGGCAGAAGAACACTGCCTCAAGCTAGAGGTGAGTGCCTGAAGGCTGAGGAAGGAATCCCAAGCATCACCCAGAGAGAGGGGGTCTTCTGAGAAATAGGAGGCAAAATGCTAGATAGAGAAACAGAAAAGATGCCAAAAACCCAGCCATACTCCACTTTCCGGATGCAGCTTATAGGTAGATCAGGTCTGAACTGGGGGAAAGAAGAGGTTTGATATTAAATCAAGTTCAGTGTTTTGATTAAGATCTTGGATGCAGCCTTTAGTCATTAGGGAAATGATTATCAAAATCACAAAGAGATATCACTTCACATTCACTAGAATATTAAAAAAATGGTAATTAATAAGTGTTGGTGATGAGGTGGAGAAATTGGAAAAATGGACCATTGCTAGTGGGAATGTAAAATGGTTCAACCACTGTGGAAAACAGTTTGGTGTTTCCTAAGATGTTAAATATAGAATATCCATATGCCCCAGCAATTCCACTCCTAGATATATAAGAAAAATAATTGAAAACAAGTGTTCAGAAAAAAAGTGTGCAAGAGTGTTCATAGCAGGACTATTTGCAATAGCCAAAGGTAGAAACAGCTTAAATGTTTATCAAATGCTGAATGGATAAACAAAATGTGATATATCTGTACGATGGAATATTATTCAGCAATAAAAAAAGAATGAAGTACTGATATATGCTACAACACAGAGGAACCTTGAAAACATTATGCTAAGTGAAATAAGCCAGATACGAAAGGCCATATAATATATGATTCTGTTTCTATGAAATAACCAAGATAGACAAATTTATAGAAACAGAAAGCATATGAGTCATTGCCAGGGCTGAGGGGAGTGGAAAATGGGGAATGACTGCTCAACGGGTGTGAAGTTCCCTTTTGAGGTGATGGAAATATTCTGGAATTAGTGGTGATGGTTGCACAACACTGTAAACATACTAAATGCCCCTGAACTGTGCACTTTAAAATGGTAAAACGTGTTATGTGTATTTTACCACAAGAAAAACAAAACAAAAAAAGATCTTGGATGTGTCAGGATAAATTCTCAATTGGGCTTTTGTGTACAACATAAAATGATGCTTGACTATTATCTAAGAATGAGCAGAAAAGGCAGAACCTGCTGGAGTTTTCTTTGAGGTAGCTGTGCTGTTTTCACTGAAGAATGCTGGGATACAAACTCTCCTCTTTTCTGATGCCAGATATACATGTATAAATAGATAGATAGATACAGATGCATCTTCAAACCAAGGTGAGACCTTCATACAGGCAGAGAGCTACCAGAGATGACCTTCAATAAATATTTAATTGAATGAATGAATAAAGTACTTTATCTCTAAATATAGAGCTAGCATTAAGAACACCTGAAACATTTATCTGCCACAATCTAAATGCATAGACCTGAATATGTATTTTTCAAGAATCGTGATGCAGAGACATGAGATAGCTTGTCTTTTTTATTATCAGACTTTCCTACTTATTAACTGTGTGACTTGGGATAAATTATTGAACACCCAGAAGTCTCAGTTTCCTTCTCTGAAAAACAAGGGGGGAATAGCACCTGTGCAATGGGTTGGTATGAGGATTTGGTCCTTGCTACTACAGGTGTGGTACATGAACCAGCATCATCCCCTGGAAGCTTGATAGAAATGCAAAATCACAGTCTCCACCCCAAGGCTGAACAGAATCTGCATTTTAACAAGATCTCAGGAAATGCAAATGCACATTAAAGTTTGAGATACACCTGATAAATGGCATAATATGTATTAAATTGTTTAGCACAATACCTGACATATTTCAAAAAGCTCAATGAAAGGTTGTTTATTTATCTAACAAATATTTATTGGTCACCTACTAGGGGCCAAGAATCATTCTAAGCATTGGGAATACTTCCATAAATAAAACTGTTAAGGACCCTAAACTCACAAAGTATGTATTCTAGGGGAGGAGACAGATATAAACAGAGAAGCAAAAAATATATATAATTTAATAACAAATATTGTTATTATTAATAGAGCCATTTAGAGTCACAGCCAGTTGAGTTCAATCCAATTAGATAAATATGTATTAAGTAAGTATTATGTCCATGACACCTCACAGGTATCTGTAGGGGATGGAAAGAGGCCAGATCTCCTCCCTCTTAGAACAGAGCTCTTTTCAAAGCACCATGCTGATTTCTTACTTAAAACGAGAAGTAAATAGTTCATTAGGGCCAGAAACAACAGGAAATCACCAAGCCACTTTATAAGCAACATTACTATAAGGACACAACTGGGGTCCCTGATAAAGAACCACGGGCTTACATTCCAGCTGTCTGTGTGCACGCTGCGACTATTGATTAAACATATTCATTTCTTCACAATGTATGGGGATCGCAGAGTCTTCCAAGCAGGAGGGAGCTTGGCCGAATTAGTGAGTAAGGTCCATTTCCTGAGAGTTAATGACTGGCAGGGAGAATTCATTGCCCAAGAGTCTTGCTTGCACCACTGACCTTAGCGGACCACTAGTCCCTTTTGACCGGGTCCAAGGTCATTGTAGAGACTGGAAACTGATTGATGAGAACCTGTGCACCTATATGTATACATATTAATGCACACACACGGACACTCTGTAAATGTGCAAAAGCAAACACATGCTTTAGGTTAGATTGTTTAGGGTGAATGCACAATGTAATAGATTAAAGAGAACAATGAAGATCCTTGAGGAGTGCCGGCTTACAGCACATGTTCAGGGTACGTGTGTTGATCTGGGAGATGGGAATCTGTCTGCTTTACCCATTTTCTGATCTCATGGCATGGGAATCTCTGATGTCTTTACTCCCTTTCTGATCCTGCAGTATGAAACTTACTGCCTTTTTTACCCACTTTCTGATCCTGTAGCATAGGAAATCTTTTGCTCTAGCCTTTTTCAACCACGTTTCTGAAAGAAATTTAAGCTCTAAATGCCCCCAAGGAATCCTTATAATGTAACAAAATAACTTCTCTCCTATGTATCTAGAATGCTCTACTTACGTACCATCCTTAGAAGAATTTGGTAAATCGCTACTCAAATCATTTGTGTGATAAGTGGTTCAGCTGAAGAACCCAGACTGGGAAAGACTGCATGGCAGAAAGTTCTAACAAGGTCATTGATGGTCCCCACTCTCCGTTTGTGATCCTGAGTACAGATCTCACTCATTGCAATGGCTCTCACTGGATAGCAAATCTAGACTGAAGTAGGCCCATACCTGCCTTGACACCTTGAATTGTAATTGACCATGAACCTCCCTCCTATCCCACCAAGGTGAGATCACACGGTTAATTCTCCTAGAGCTTCGTTTTTCTAATTCAGGTTCTTAGAGCCACATGGACCAGGATTATCAGGTACATATATATTTTTAAGAAGGTTCCCAGTGAGAACCTTTAAAGTAAGGCCCGTGAGTCTGCACTTTAGAAGCCCACAAGTGACTTTTAGTCAGGCAATTTGAGTCCCAGCTATTTTAATTTACTTTTTTCTTCTGTCTCCCACTCAAGGTTAAACTTTTCTCACGGAGTTGCACTACCTACGGTTATAATGGAGGTGAACACTGGAGGGATATGCAGTCAGAATGGGGAAAATAAATCCCCAGGTACGTACTATCAATTACAGCCAAGCTGACTTGGTATAGTCATCTCCACTTAGCCTCTGCCTGTCCATACTCCAGCCAGTTTGGCAGAATGCTGCAATCATCCCCCAAAACTCCCTCATGCCCCTTTATTGTCAATCCCTCCCTTCCCCAGTAGCCCCTAACAACAACTAATCTATACTTTTTCTTTTTCCCTGGAGGTCATAAAAATGGAATCATATATAGCCTATTGTATCTAGCACTTTTCATGAAGCATCGTGCTATTTTTTGTTTTTGGTGAAGAAGATTGGCCCTGAGATAACATCTACACCAGTCTTCCTCTATTTTGTATGTGCATATGTATGTATTGTATGTCACTACCACAGCATGGCTTGATGAGTGGTGTAGGTCTGCACCCAGGACCCAAACCTGTGAACCCCGGGCCACCAACATGGAGTGCACAAACTTAACCACTATGCCGCCGTGCCAGCCCCAGCATCATGCTGTTGAAATCCATCCATATTTTTGCATGTATCAGTAGTTTCTTCCTTTTTGTTCCCAATTACTTCCATTGTATGGATCTATCAAATTTGTTTATCCATTCATCAGTTGATGGAAATTTGGGTTGTTTTCAGGGTTTTGGCTATTATAAATAAAGCTGCATAAAACATGTTTTATGTAAAACATGCATTTTCATTTTTCTTGGGTAAATATTCGGGAATAGATCATAGAATAAGTGTATGTCTAACTTAAAAAAAAAACTATCTTCCAAAGTGATTGTACCATTTTACATTCTTATCAGCAGTTCCAGTCACTCTGCACCATCAGCAACAATCTGTATCACCTGTTGTTTTCCCCATCTTAGTAGGTGTGTGTTGCTATCTCATTCAAGTTTTAATTTGCATTTCCCTGATGATTAACGATATTGAACATGTTTCCATGTTCTTATTAAGGACAGGAAATTCTGTTTGCTTTGTTCATCTGTGAACTTAGAAGAGTGTCTGTGCATGGCAAGTGCTCAATAAAATATTTGTTAAATGAATGAATGACCTGTAATTCCCCAGCCTCAAGGAATTTACAGCCTGATCCAGGAGATAAAACATGAGGTGTTAATAGATTAAGACTTTGGAGTCGGATCTGGGTTCATATACAGGCTCTATGCAAATTACTATTTATAGGACTTGGATAAATAACTTAAACCTCTCAACTCCATTTTTTTCTGTGTCTGTACACTGGGGGAAAATAACTATTTTGATGGGTTATAGTGGGAGTTTGAAAAAATAAATATAAATCATCTTATACCATGTATGTAGTACATGATTAATGTAGCTGCTATGATTATTTTGTTAATGACAATGAGGATGATGATAAAAATAATACTAATTGCAGATAACCAAATGGTAAAGGTTGTACTGACTAAAAGTACAATATGATTTAAAGAAGAGATAACTTTGTGTTGCTGAAGTATTAATAAAGATTTTCAGAGAATGCAAAATCCATGCTGAATTTAGTGGTAGAGAGAAAAATAACATGGATTGAGAGCTTGCCATGTGCCAAGTACCGAACTGCTTAACTCATTAAGTTCCCTACATTCCTGATAGGTTTCATTATTGCCATTTTGAGAATGAAGAAACTGAGGCTCAGAAAGTTTGAGCAGCTCGCCTAGTATTTCTTGGATACTATTTGGCTAAGCCAGTCCAAGGAGATTCTCATGCTGTGTTTTTTGATCTCTTGGGTTTCACCGGGGTGCCTCGGGGCAACTATAGGGGCCAGGAAATGAGGAATGGGGTCTGGATCTGAGCCTCCAGTTTTCTTTGAACATAGTAGATCTATTTTAATGTGTTTTATGTTTTGGACTTTCAGACAAATTTTCACAGATAAATAGCTTCTGATATTTTATAAAATGTGACAAACCTTGAACTACATTACTCTGTTTTGCTACATGGAGACTGAAGAATAATACTTAATATATCTAAAATATCTCTCCCTTTCCTTTACAAACAATGCCATTTGTAATCAACAGATTCATCTCTTTTCTTGGTGCTATTTCTGTTTGCTGTGTGTAATGAGTTTTGGATGTTTACTGCCCTTCTTTGAATGCAGATGAAATTTTCCACAAGTATCCTAATCAAGCCTCGAGGGAGACCCCATTCTCCTGTGACAGGATGGGCTGTGTGCTCCTACACCCCCTCTCCTCCCCTCTCTATCCCCTTTGTGACTTTATAGAAGCTAAAATGGGTCTTGCCAAGCATCTGGCTTGCCTTCCCTGGGCTTTGCATTTTCCTATCAGTGAAAGGCAGCCGGCGGGAGAAAGACCTTCCTGCCTCATCAAACTGCCTTCTTCAGCATTCAGCCATAACAGCCACCCCCTCCCCAACTCCGGTAGCACTTTTCTCAGAATGTTTAGGGCTATTATAATAGACTGCCACCGAAGAGTCTGAATGGGGAACTCATTAGCTTTGTGAGCCTGCATATGTCCAAAGAGAGTTTATGTGTAATCCCAACAATTTTCTTTTGTTTGTTGTTTATGTTGCATTCTCTTTGGCTGGGGTGATTACACTGGAATCATTAACTCACGCAGAACTGGAAATAGCCCTCTGGGGAATCATCCCAGTTCAGATCCCCAGAGAGGAGCAACATAATAGTTTCTCTCCATCTCCAATGGTGCTGTTTCTAATTAATGATAGTCTTGACGCTGTTCTTAGAGGCTCTTCTTACTTCAGGACATCAGCTCCTCAAGGGAAAAAGAGCTACTTAAAAATCTTCCTCATGAGTTTAAGTTCCTGTTATCCCCTTTGCAGCTTCCTACCAAATTTTAGACTAGCTCATACTCTCTGAGTTGCCATCAGAAAGTCTAAGAGTGCCACACCTTTTGTATTCACCTTGGCTGCTTTTGAAATATTTCTTCACACATGCAATAGTTTACAAAATGTAAGTGTTCAGAATGTCACATGGAAGATTTTCTTACTCAATCTCAGATTTTGTTTTTCCTGAGAGTGGAGAATTTAAATTGTGTTTTAAAATCCCATAGTGCAAAAGCCATGGCAATTGGCTGGCACACAGTAAGTGCTCAATAAATGGAAACATCCCTTCTCCTTCTGTTGAAGCTCTAAGATGTCATTATTCTGTTATTTGAATTAAATGATTAGGGTGAAGCACTATAGACATTTAAATGACCCGAATACAGTGAGGAAAACCATGTCAGGGTGACTCAGACATAAAACTAGAAGACTTGGATCCAGGAAGAAAAAAATGATTCGAATGGTAACTTGCAGTCTCAGTCTGGTGCAAATGCTATTACTTCTATTATTTCTACTACTGTTTCTGTGATCACTGACAATAATTAAATGCTTACTATGAGACATGCACACTGCCAAGCTCTTAATGTGCATCATTTCATTTGTTTCTCCAACAGTCCTCATTAACTCCACTTTAAAAATGAAGAAAATTAGACTTGGTGAGGTTAAGTAAATTGACTAAGATCACAAGAAAGGAGGTAATGAAGCCAGGATTTGAACCAAGATAGTCTAACCCCAGAATCCATGAATGTAGTCGGTCTGCCTCATCCCCCCTGTCCATCCAATGCTCTCCCTTTTCCCACCCTTCCCACTGCTCCCCACTCTTGCCTTAAATGCCAGTGAGAGTCCATTATGCCAGGCTTCAAAATTTGAATAGGTTGTGGAAGTAAAAAGAAGATGATGGCAAAAGAAAAATATTGGAGATTTTCATTGATCAGAAGTAGAAGGGTTAAGTGGTTGTGTAAGATGAGGCAAGATCCTGGGGACTTGGATGCTAGTTCTGATGGTCACTTGTCATCTTCTAGGCACTGTGATGAGTTATGGGGATTAACAGTGAGCAAAGCTATACCTCTATCCTCAAAGATCTTATAGTTTAGCTGAGAAAATGGTCAGTAAAATATTGATAATTCAGAAATACTTGCTATGACTTGGTACATGGTGCATTGGGGACCCACAGGGACCCACCTAATTAAATCACAGAGATCATGGAAAACTTTCCAGGGGAAATTAAATCTAAGCTGATTACCTGAGGGACGAGTGTGATACAGGCAGGCTAAAGAGGATGGTGAACGTTAAGACATCAATCCAGGAAAAGGGAACACTATAGGTGTGTCTCTGAGCATTCTTCCACGCTTAGAGTAAATGTGTCATCTCTAAAATGAGGTCCAGAATGGAAATGTCTAATGTCCCTAAAGTAAAGCACATAGTACACTCTAGCAAATTGTAGGAGCTCTGTAAATGTCACTGTCCCCTTCTCATGGTAACGGCTAATAAACTGGTCCTTGAGGAATGTGGACTTTTGTTATAACTAACAGTAGGATTAGGGGAGGCCTATTCTAGTTAGCTATTGTGACATAATAAACCACCCCAAACATTGTAGTGTAAAAAAACAACTACTTTATTATGCTCATGGATTCTATAAGTCAAGAATTCGGCAAGATACTCATACAGATTGATAAATTAAGTTGATTGTTGGTTAAAGTAAATTATAGTGTCAGCATAGAGACAGGTGACCATATTTGGGTTTTAGTCTCAGCCCAGCTGTTTACCAGTTATGTCACCTTGGACAAGTCACATTCTCTATAAGCCTCTGTTTTATCACCTGTAAAATGAGAATAGGAAGGGTAACCAACTTTACTTGGTTATTTTAAGGATTAAATGAGCAATGAGCTAGTTATGTAAATCCCTTCCACAGTGCCTGACAGTAATAAGATGGCCTGACAGTAGTAAGAGTTCAATAAGTGCTAGCTATTACAATTTAAAAAAAAATTCAGCCAGAATATAGTGGGAATAGCTATTCTCTGCCCTGCAAGGTTTCGGCTCTTATCTGGAAAGACTTGAATGGTTGGGGGCTAGCAGTACCTAGAGGCTTTTTTTCTTGCTTGTCTGCAAGCTGGTCAGGGATGTCTTCAACTTCTGGCTCGACTGGAATTGTGGACCAGACGATGTGTATGTGGGCTTTACACTGGGACTTGGGTTATTCAGAAATGGCAGTTGAATTCCAGGAGAGAGTGTTCCAAAGGGAGCATGCAAGGAGCAAATGAGATGGAAAATATTTTGTGGCCACCTTTGGAAATTAAAATCTGTTACAAGATCATCTCAGAAAGAAAGTTTCCTTCTTTTAAACAAAGTCACAGTCTCTGAATAGACTTATATCACCTAGTCTAGTATATTTATACAAGCACAGTACCTGGCCACCATACTAGCTGGGATTTCCTTGAGAGCAGGATTTGTGTTTTAATCACCATTGCACTTTTAGAGTCTATTACAGTGGCTGGTACATCATGGGTACTCTATAGACATATGTTGAACAAACAAATAAATTCATTCAAGCTCTATTAAAAGAATGCCAAATAGTGAATACATGTGTAAAATACTTAACTATATTATCTTGTCCAGGAATTCTAAAAGAACGTGGCCTGGTATGAATATAGTTTTCCTCTCCATAAAGTCACTGATGGTGGCATTTCAAATCTTATGACATCAGAGTAGAAAAAGCAAAGTATTTATGAACAAAAGACTTTTCCAATACTCCTCTCCCTTCAGATTCTATCATTTCTCCTAGGAGGGCTTACTCCAGGACAGAAAAGCAATATAATTTCCATCTAAACTATTAAATTCTTCCATTCTGTTGGTTTGTGCTATTGCTTTGTCTTGGGAGACTAATAATATAATTAACACTGGAGAGCCCATGACTGAAAACCATTCGGGGCAATGATTCATTGTGTGACCTTGAACCCATGGTATGCCTTTGACATCAGCTTCCTCATCATTTAGCACAACTTATAGCTAGAAGACACAGCTGCAAATGAGCAAAATTTTCTTCCAAAGTGACAACATAGGGAGTTTTACAAAAATAATGTATGATGATTCTAAATACCTTCTTCCTGTGCCTAAACACTCCCTTGACCATTACTCATGTCTCCCTGGAAGATGCATTTTCTCTCTCAGACACTCAGAATATATATAGTAATTTGTGCCTTCAATGCATAGCAGCTGGGAGAATTTGGTGCCAATAACTTTTTTTTTTTTTTTTTTTTTGCTAATATCATTTGGCTTTCTCCTCAAATGAAATTTAAAATGAAACAGTTTGGCAATCCACATTAGCACCATCTAGCAACAATCCCATGTTGGTTCCACTGCAGTTTGATAATTTACAGACTCATTGGGCTGAAAGGGAATTGGCAAGCTTATCTTATTCAGTGGTTCCTAAACCTGGCTGAACATCAACATTTAATGGGGACCTTTAAAAAATACAGATTCCCGGTCATAAAGCCCTACTGATCAATAGGTTAGAAGATGCACAGGTGGGGCCTAGAACTTTTAATCTTTATAAAGCTTCCCAAATGATTCTAATGATAAGCTAGGATTTGAAATTGCTACTTTAATCCGTATATCATCTTTATCTGAAACCCTGAGAGCAGTTTTGTTTGCTTGTCTGTTTGTTTATATGTTCATTCATTCATTCATCTGAGTAAAGAATATGCTGCAATAAAACCCTCTAACTCCACAGTGGTAATTTTCAGACCTCTCATGGGTGAGTGTCCAGGATGTGCTGTGATGAATTTCAGAGAAAAGAGGCTAGATAGAAGAGGTTCTTTAAAACACGGATGCTTCCAAGAGCTTACCGTCAGCAACATTCCCTCTTCAGTAAATCCCTGACAGTGAGGTCACTCTCCGTCCCTTCTAAACTCTGATCCAGTTCTAAATTTGCTGATTCCCACTGGACTTTGGTGCTTCCCTTTAAAGCAAGACTTTCATCAAACTTTGCTATTGTCCATCTCTTTAAAAATCATCACTCTTTCAATCTGAACATCATAGATTAAAAGAAAATGCATGAGATTATAATATTTCCCTATCTAAAAATCTTCAGTGATTTCTCATTTAATGAAGAAAAACCAGACTTCTTGTCATGTTCCCGTGCCCCTGGATGATCTTGCTCCTGCTGGCCTTTTTGACTGCATCACATCTCGTTTTCCTTCTTCTTCTCCAGCTTCAAAACCTCCTTTCTGTTTTGTGAACATAAAGCTCCCTGACTCTGGACTTTGACCCTTATTATTTCAGTCTGCCTTGGATGTTTTTCTAATATATCTCTTAGCCTGGTCTTCAGATCTAGCTTAACCATCACTTTCTCAGAGAGGACTTTCCTGATCAATCTATTTCATATCTTGCTCATGCTTTGTCACTCTACAGTTTATCACCCAATATATTTCCTTTGCAGCAGCCATCAGAAGCTGTTATGTTCTGTTTATTAGTATATTCATTGCCTATGATCTGTCACCCTATTAGAATACATGCTTCCTGAGGGCAGAGATTTTGCCACTTTTCTCTACTACAGAATCCCTGGCTCTCAGTGGAGGGCCTGGTACAAAGCAGGCATTCAGCATATGTTTGTTGAATGAGTAAATTAGTTTTGTGGGTTTCCCCAATGGATAGGCTCTGCTGAAATCAAAAGTAGCTTCTTGTCCAGTGTGAAGTGCCATAAGAAACTGTACTCTCTTGGTATATCTGGTCACCTTAAGAGTAACAATTGCACTTAGTCATAGTCGCTCCCAACTTAATGTAATCATCTTGCTAACTAACCTGAATCCTTCTTTCTCCAACATAAGGCCACATTCTTTTCATACCGACTTCAGAAAAAAAGAAATCCAATGGCACACTTACAGTGTATCCTCAATAAATTACTAATAGTAAATAACACCCTTGGCTTTGAACATCGCAGTCACCACAGCAATTGGATGAACCACCTAATGAAGATGCATTACCATTTCACTATTTGTACACAGCAGAAATATTTTTATGAACTACCAAGTCTGGCAGCATTTAGAAAGTTTTTAACCTTTTCATGTTGAAGTTTATATGATTCTAAACTTGAAGCATGACATCGTGGAAAAAGCACTGGGTGAAATTGTGGCTTGGAGTAATTATTTCACTCTTTGTGTGATCTTGCAAATGTCATGTCACATATCTGAGCCTAAATTTCCTCCTCAATAAAATGGAGATAAAACCTAACCCAGGGAGTTATTGTGACCTTCAACATCCAAACAAAATTCTTTATGTGGATATGTTTTATGAATACCAAAACTTTATTCAAACTTGCAAATATTATACAAATGGTAGCCACTAGTCATTCATGTATAATAATTTATTGGACAAGTATGTATAATCTTTGTCCACAGTGAACAAAACAGACGTAGTCCATGTCCTCATGGAGCTTTTGGCCTAAGAAAGAGACAAATGTTAAATATTCATAAATAAGTATATTATCATTACTTTTGATAAACATTATGAAGGAATACTATATAAGATTATCAAGAGATGTAACATTCATCGATGAATAATAACATACTTATGAAATTGATATTGTCCTAGGACAATCCTCTATTATGCCAACATTACTTTATTAATTTTCTCATTCTCTAAGGAGAGGAAAAAGAAGTATAGTTGACATCCAAAAAATGGAAGAGCAGTGTGCATTGAGTATAGTCTAATATGTTAGCATTGTTTCCACGTCCAGATTAATGCAGTTCATGGAAGACTGGAAAACAAAGGAATTTCCTTGGAGAAAATGTATGTATCAACTCCCAGTTCCATCTACATAGTAATCCTGGAATTTTACCCTTCTTAATTTTCATTCACCTTTCATTCTTCCTTAACAACATCTGTTTTCTGAAGAAACTCACACTCATTTCCTTCTCTATTTCTTTACCTTTATCATAGTCTTGACCACTTATTAAAGTCATTGTAATAGTCTTCTAATTCATGTCTGTGTTTCTAGAATTTCCTTTTCCAATCCAAGTGGTATCTCCTCATAGGGATCATTTTGTCAGCGACAGTTCAATGTATATAAGTCATAAAAGCAATTGGAAATTTGACTACATGATACTTGACAAAAAGAAAAAAAGGCCTGAACATAATCAAAACAAAAATAATAAATGGAAAAGTTATTCACAGCACATAGTACAGAGAAATGGGTGACTTTATTAATATGCAAAGAGCTCTTAAAAATCAATAAGAGAGGGGCCGGCCCTGTAACATAGCCGTTAAGTTCGTGCTCCACTTTGGCAGCCCAGGATTCACAGGTTTGGATCCCAGGAATGGATCGAGACACTGCTTGTCGAACCATGCTGTGGCGACGTCCCATATAAAGTAGAGGGAGTTGGGCACCGATGTTAGCTTAGGGCCAATCTTCCTCACACACACACACACACACACACACACACACAAATCAATAAGAGAAAGACAAATGACTTAAAAGAAAAATGGGCAAAGAAGATGAACAGGCAGTCCACAAAAAGAATCATGTGAATGGCCAATAAACATGAAAAAGATCACAATCTCACACATAATTAGGGAATTGCAAATTAAAATTTTAATGAAATGTCATCTGTCACCTATCAGGACAGTACAGGTCAGAGTTTGAGAATACTGCATACTGGCAATAGTTGAGAAAACCAAATCTTGAATTAACTGTTGATGAGGTGGTAAATTTGTAAAAAATAATTATGTGTAAAAAACAAATAGAGGTCAATTTGGTTTTACCAAAACTGAAAAAATGCATACTCTTTCACAGACTAATTCCATCTGTTAGATTATACCTTACAGCTATACTCACATTTGCTTATTCATGAAAGTATGTTGCAGTATACCTTACAGATGTACTCACATTTACTTATTCATGAAAGTGTGTTATGGTATTGCGTATGATTAAAAAAAAAGTCTGTAAACAACATAAATGCCCATCAACGGAAGACTATTTAACTTTCTATATTAATATGCATTGGGTTCTTTGAGAGAGCGCCCAGCAAACAGAACACCTTTCTCCTGCCTGAGTTCAGAATCAACTGAAGAATAAGACAAGAAATAGAATATATGGAGACCAAAATATCTCCTTTAAAAAACCAGTAGAGGCTGTGCTAGTGAATGTGGCTTATATCTATAGGCAGATTGACTTCCTAGAACACCTGCTGTAGCCCTGGGCCATTACAGGGCTTTCCACAGGGCAGAGCTTGCTCCTGTAGAGACATTTCCCAGTGCATGTTCCCTGGGGCAAAGCTCTCTAAAGAGAAGAAAGGAAGAAGCTGAGACAAGTGTGTGCAATTCATTTTTTCAAGTTGACCAATCAGAAAAGTAATCACATTTTGGTAAAAAAAAAAATCTAAGCTGACAAAGCACACTTGAGTAACTCAAATTCTTCTGGAAAGATGACAAACTACTATTTATTGGCTACATTTGTGGAAGACAACTGAATTAAGGACTTGGGGCAACTATTACTGTTCATTTTATATCCTCTGTATTCTTCAGATTTGTTTTTATTATGTGCATGTGTTATTTATAAAAATAGTAAAACTAATTTAAAATATTTGTCTATGCCTGATTTTTGCTACTGAATAAAAAAGGGAAATTCGTTTTCACTTGCTCCAAACCTCTTTTCCAACCTTGTCTCCAGCTAACACCTAGAAGTGAAGCCTGAATACCACCAAATATTTACATTACCGCTGCCAAAGTTATTTGATCAGTCGACAAAATACTCCCTATCAACTCTACCTGTCAAAAAACTGTCTAAGAAGTCACACTCCCCCGTGCTACTGTTGGGCAAGAAGATTGATAGACCATATCTCAAGGATGACATAGCTGTATCTATCAACAAATTTAAAAATGCCTTTTAACCTGGCAATGCCAGCTTTAGGAATTTATCCTAAAGCAATCATCATGGATGTCAGTTACGACTCCGTTCCTAGGATGTTCATTGGAATATTGTTTTTAATCCCAATGACGTTGTTAATATCAAATGTCCAAAATTAGGAAATTGGTTAAATAAGGTATAAGACATTCCTGCAAAATAAACCTTGAAGTCATTCGAATGATGGAGAAGAATGTACTATGACCTGGAAAGATGTTCACAATACAACTGTAAGTGGAAAACACATAGGTACCAAACATATAAGATATACATTGAGTTTTGTATATAAAATCTAAATAAGAAAAGAAGAACACACACTAAACTATCAATAGTGGTTATCTCTGTATGATGAGATGACCTAGTTTTCTTTTCTTTTCTTTTCCTACGGAGCTATATTCTCGCAAATTTCTCTAATAAATATATATTACTCTTTTACTAAGAGAAATTAAACATTTTTTTTTTACAAAAACAATATAGCAAAAGAATACTATCAATTTCAAGACCCAGCTAAGGAGTCATCTATTACAGAAAGTCTTCCCATGTCTCTCAGTAGCAGTTATTTCTTGCTTCCCTAGACTCTCCCTCTCCATGTGTTTAGACCTTCTTGCTATGTGTGACTCCTGCCCTAAGCTAAAAGTTCCCTGATGGCAGGGACCATGTCTTTTCTAACTGGGAACCTATCATAGCTCCCAAGACCAGTGCAAGGAACATGCATGCCTTATGACTTGTTGACCTGGATGGAATTACCTGTATTGGGTTTGCCTTAAAAAGGAGATTACAAAAGAACTGATGGCAAAACAATATATATAGGCCATGTTAGCTACTGAAGTAACCTATTTGGGTGGAGGGGGGAACCCTTTGCTTTGAAGAATTGTTCACTTTCTGTAAAATGTGATTCCACTTGAATGGACACTCAAATGGATGTTTGAGGATTGCCTAACACAAGTACAAAAAGGCACCCAAAAAGGCTCTCCAAACCTTGAACAGAGGCAGTGGCATGGCCCAGTAAAAATCAGGGATCAATAAGGAAAAGTTCACTATGGAGAAAGTTCTGAGAGCTCCATCAGTACAACCCTCGTACAAGTCTGGAGTTATTAATAACGAGACCAGTCATCTAGTACTGCTCTCATCCTTGCTTTTTGAGGGAATAAAAGCTGCCAGATGAACCTTGGCAGTGTTGTGCCACTCTAGGACTTGTTAAATTTCTCTCTCCCTCTTCTCCTACCTCTTGAAACCTTAAGCGCTGATGCTTTATGTTCTGGCTTGTAAATGAAGCCTGTTATTATCATTGAGATAGTGTTTTTATGGCATAAATAATGAGCTCAAACAGGGGAAGCAGCGTTGGGTGGAATTACTGCCTGAGCTGAGATGCAAATAATCAATATGTCCTCACTTACAAATCTCATCTGCATGTCAACTCCATCCTGCTGGCTGTCTCCCTACAGATTCATTTCACAGGAGGCCCAATAAAACATGCGGGTGGCATTGATCTGTTTTATTCATAGCCAGAGATAGAAATGCATCATTTGAAATTAATAGAAGAGCTTGTGTTTATAACCCAATCCAGAATGAGTAGCCTGCAATGCAGACCATTAAGAAAGGACTCATCCACCCAGAGGAAGAGATGACCCCAGAGACTAGGGATCAGGGACCCATGTTTGAAATCCTCTGTGATGTCACGCCTCTTATCACTCATCACGCTTCAGGATTTTGCAACCTGAATGCTACGATTACTCATTAGAACAGTTCCTTAAATCAACCCGAGATGCTATGATTAGTTTCCAGATATTTTCCGCAATTCTGCCTGCCTTATTTTTCTTTAATCCTGTGCAAAATGAACACTAAGACATAATCACATAGAAAAGGAAAGGAAACATAGAAATCATCTATTTCAATATTGTTCCTAATCATTATATATGTCCAACATTATAATGGTCAACCACCCTGATAGAATATTTTCAGATAAGGGAAATTCACTACTATATAACACAGCCCCATATGAAAAAACAGTTTAGAAAGCTTTGGTTTTTAGAAAGTTGCAATAAAATCATCTCCTTGATAATTCCAGGGGAGATAGTCTATTCTCTGGAGTCACCCAGAAGAGAACCTATCGCATTTCTTGTGTAATAGTATTTTAAGAATACACAGAATAAAGGACCAATTATTAAAATGGCTTATACTTGCCTGAATGAAAGGCAATCTTGCTTACCTCTTGCCTCTTTGATTCATCACGTACTATTCTATATCCCTACTTTCAGTTCTCAGAACACATCATACCGCCTCCTGTCTAGATCCCCTTGGCTATTTGCTCAGATAACACATACTCATCCTTCAGACCTCAGATCAAATGTTCTCTCTTTGGAAGAGATTTTAATGGTTCCCCCAGGCTAGATCAAATCCCTCTCTTGTATATCTTAATCCTATCAAATATATTCCTTTATAGCTCACATTGCACTTTTAATTAAACATTTTACATTGAGATAATTATAAATTCCTACACAGTTATAAGAAATAATGCAGTGAGGTCCTATCCACCCTTTACCAAAGTTCCCCCAGAAGGAACCTCTGGCAAAACCACAGTACAACATAACAACAAAGATATTGATACTAATACACTCCACCAATCTTATTTATATTTCCCCAATTTTACTTACGTGTGTGTGTGTTCAGTTCTATGTAATTTTATCACACATGTAGGTTCATATATCCACCACCACAGTCAAGACACAGAATAGTCCCCCACTCCAAGAATCCCAGATGTTGCCCTTTTAAAGTCACATCCACCTCCCTCTCTTATACACAACCTTGAGCCAGCCCCAACCCCTAGCAACTGCTACTTTGTTCTCCATTTCTATCATTTTGTCATTTCAAAATGCTATATAAATGGAATCATACATTATGTAACTTTTGAGATTGGCTTTTTTACTCAGAACAAATCCCCTGAGATTAAACCTAGTATTTTCATATATCAATTGTTCATTCCCTTTGCTGAGTAGTGTTCCATGGTATGGACATACCACAGTTTGTTTAACCATTCGCCCCCATTTAACAACAGGTGGAGTTTTTTTCCCACTTTTTGGTGATTACAAATAACACTTCTATGAACATTCGTGTGTGAAAAATGTTTTCATTTTTCTGGGAAAAAAATGTACAAGAAGACAATTGCTGAGTTGTATTCTTATTGCACTTTGTAATTATATATTTGGACCATTTAATCCACTTACAATTGTGTTAGTCATTTGGCTGTGGGCTCCATAACATCAAAGGACTAAATCTTTTTGTTTCTCTGACACCTAGCACAATGCCTGGTACTTAATCATTATTAAATAAATGAATGTAAATACAGTGTAATACAGATTTTATTTTTAACATTCTCCTGACTGGTGTAAGGGATAGATCTTAAGCCTATGCTTTTCAGTACCACAAGCCCCACTTGGTTTCTTGGATTGAACCTTTCTTTCTGGGGTCTCTGAATGTCCCAAGATTTTGCAGCTAAGAATTCAGAAGGAGGAAGGCTTGTCTGGATGATTGTTACAATCATCTTCTTCCAGGTTTCTTATCTTCTCTCCCTGGTCTTCTGCTGAAATAATGTCTGTTGGATCCTCTTGACTCTAGGGAGTCCACTTTGTTGAACTTAAAGAGGAAGGGAAAATAATAAATAAAAAGAAACACCAGAAACCAAATTTTGTTAATAGTATCTTTTTATCTGCAAGTTAGTAGAAAATGCCCTGAAAGATCTGACAGGGAACTAAAGACAAGAAAAATACTTTAAAAACAAAAAACATATATCCTCATTTTTTTCTATGTTTTCCTGTCAAGCATAACATTTTCATATTTTTTTTTTTGAGGACGATTGGCCCTGTGCTAACATCTGTTGCCAATCTTCTTTTTTCTACCCAAAGCCCCAGGATGTAGTTGTAGAATTATAGTTCTTCTATATGGGACTCTGCCTAGGCATGACTTGATGACTGGTAAGTAGGTCCATGTCCAGGATCTGAACCAGTGAACCCCCAGCTGCCAAAGTGGAATGCATGAACTTAACCACTATGCCACCTGGCCAGCCCCCAAAGTAACATTCCTACAGGTAGGCTTTCTAGAGAAGTTCACTACTTGGGGAGACCTGGGTTTCTTCCCTAATTTTGTATTACCTTGGTTGGGTAAATCCATATCCCAGAGCCTCAGTTTCACAATAAAATAAATGGTGATAATAATTCCTAGGAAGGTCATATGAAATAAGGCATGGAAAGGTAGTTTTGGAATCATAAATCACTGTAGAAATGTATATGTCCATTTTTGTCCATTAGAGACTGAAATCACACTCCTACAGCACCTCTGTTTCAATTTAGTTCAACAGACTAGAACTGGGCATCTACTATGTTCTGGACACTAAGGGTAACTCTGTGTGGAGGTTGGGGGTGGTGCTTGGTATGAAGGTAGAAGCCCTGCACTATTCTGTCACCATAAAAAGAAATATTTATTATATTGTAGTGGTAGATGGAAACAGAAAGTGCAACAGAAAACCAGAGGAGGGGCACCTAATTCAACTTGAGAAGAATGAGGGAGCATTCTGGGCATAAAGAAAGACTCCTTGAAGAAGGTGATATTTGAGGGGCGTGTTGAGGAGGGGTAGGATATGGACCTTTAGAGGTGGAGGAAGGAGATTCAAGGAGAGTGGCATCTGCAGACCAAAGGCATGGAAAATGAAAGGGTATTAAGAATAATTGGATTTCACTGAAGAGTATGATGGGCGAACAGGAGTAATTAGGTAATGAATGGAAAGGTAGATTTCGGCCACATTATGAAGGGCCAGTAAATTTAGATGTAAAATGTTGGCCTTTAACCTGTTGGCAAAAAGAACCACTGAAGATTTTTGAGAAAGAAAACACTGCATGATTAGTTGCACTGAGGAAGATGATTATGGCAGCAGAAAGGGTTGGAGAAAAAAAGACTAGATGAATACATGCTGGCCAAGGAGTGAAAAAGAGAATGAGTGAGCAGCATCAGAAGTCTGGGCTCTACAAGCAGGGTAGAATTTTCAGGAGCAGTGTGGAGGGGGTGAGGCAGGAAAGGTAGGCAGGAACACTCCATGAAGCATCTAATAGGTAAAATTAGGTTACAAGCATGAACTCCACAGAGAGATCTACCTCAGCTTAAATTCTCTTTCTTCCACCTGCATGCTGTGTAACCTTAGCAAGTGAGTTATCCTCTGTGTCTTAGTGTCCTCATCTGTAAAGTGCAATCAATGATACAGATGCCAAAACAGATTCCTATTTTTATGATGAAATAAAATAAGTATAAATGTAGTCACTAGTGTATAATAAAAGCTCAATGAATGTTAGCTATGTTATTATTATTATTTTATTATTTTTTTATTATTATCCAGGAACTTAAATTCTATCTTGTGCGCCAGGAAGGACATGAAGGGTTTTATACTTTAGGAAGATTTCCTTACCAATAATGTGGAGAGTGGATTTGAAGCAGGTAAGACCAACAACAAAGAGAGCAGTTAAGAGGCTGTTTCAATAACCCAAGAAAGAGATAATGAAAACCTGGACTAGAGAGAAGTCTTATAGTAAACCTCATAGATTGCTCACACTAACAACCCCATTGCTTAGAAATGCATCCAGCACATGATGGATTCTCAAAATAACTGATGAATGAATGAATGGAGTGGAAAAATCTGAAAAACATCCAGAGAGTAAACTTTTAAAATTGAAATATAATATGCAGCCAGAATTGATCATATAGCATAAATATTTAGCTTCATGAATTTTCACAAACTAAACATCTTCCAGATCAAGATACAGAAAATTGTGTCCATCCCTCAATCTCTCTTTTCTGTTCTCTGTCACCACCACCCCATGAAGAAACCATTGTCCTCACTTCTAACAGTGTGCTTTAGATGTGCCTTTATTTTTTTTTATTTTTTTTTTTGTGGGGAAGACCAGCCCTGAGCTAACATCCGTCGCTGATCCTCCCCTTTTTGCTGAGGAAGACTGGCCCTGGGCTAACATCCGTGCCCATCTTCCTCCACTTTATATGGGACGCCGCCACAGCGTGGCTGACAGGCAGTGCGTCGGCGGGCGCCCGGGATCCGAACTCGCGAACCCCGGGCTGCCAAGCGCGGACTAAACCGCTGCGCCACTGGGCGGCCCCTAGATGTGCCTTTAAAAAAAAAAATATATATATATATATATATATATATAAATGAAGGCATGTAAGAACATACTCATTTGTGTCTTTTCTGTTTCTTTTGCTTAATATTATCTTCATGAGGTTGATTCAAACTTCTGTGTGGAACACTAGATCTTTCATTTGCACGGCTGTATAATATTCCTTTGTGTTAATATACTGGAATTATTCTGATGATGGTCTCTTGGATAGTTTCCAGTTTGAGGCTGTGATTGATACTATTTATATGAGCATTCTAGGATGTATTTTGTAGGGAATAGATGAATGCATTTCTGATGAGTGTGTACCTAAGAGTTCAGTTACTGGGTCACAGGTTCGGCATACATTTGGCTTTGGTAGACACTGTGTCCTAAAATCGCTGGTCTAATTTATACTCCTCCTGGCAGTGCATGAGTATTTTAATTGCTCCAACACTTGACGTTTTGGGTTTTATTGTTTGTTTCTTTTTGGGTTTTTTTAAGTCATTACGATGGTTGTAATACACTAAGCTTTTGATTTGTATTTCCCCAATTACTAATGAAATTGATCAACTTTTCTTGTCCATTGGTCATATAGATATCTTCTTTTGTAAAGTGCCAATTCAAATCTTTTGCACATTTATATATTGCCTGATCTGTCCCTTTTTTCTCTTATTTATTTTTAGATGGTCTTATGTTATTTGTAGACACTGTAGGAAATCCTATATTGGATATCCACATACCAAATACCTTCTCCCACATGGATATTGAATTCATACTTTTTTATTGCTATCTTTTGGTGAACAGAAATACTTAATTCTACTACAGATCAGTCTATATTTTTTCTTTGATAGTTGCTTTATTTTTCTGTTTAAAAAATCATTGTTTATTCCAAAGTTTGAAAAATGTTCTATTATGATTTGCTCAAAAATCCTTGTCGTTTCCTTTTCACTTTTAGGTCAGTAATCTATGTGGAATTTAATTTTGTGTAAGGTATGAGGTAGAAGTTCTAGAATTATTTTTTCCATGATGATATCCAATTGATCCTCCGCCTTTATTGACAAGATCATATTTCCCCCAACACTTTAATGTCACTAATATCGTGAATTACATAATTGTATTCTTGAAAATATATTCTCTTCTACTGGTCAATTTATCTAAAAATCACCATTATTTTGCATGTTTGGGGAAATCAAGTCTTTGGAAAAGGGCTTTGGTTATTTGTGAGTTTCTCCCAGAAAGTCCTCAGTTTGCAACAAGCCCTAAAGTTTGGCTTTGAACATAGTTACAGACAGTTGTACCTTCTGTTATTTTAATATTCTTGGAATGAGATCTGTTTGAAAGCTCCATGCAAATGGCTGCAATTTCATTTGCCAAACGTGTGAAAAATATGTATCTTCACATTTTTCTGAGAACACAGAGGTTAGGCTCATTTTTTTCCATGCATCATTAGGTATACTGTATTTGTTCTGATGCTTCTTGGAAACCAAAGCTCAGCCTGGTCACAGAGAACAGTGGTCAAGGCTGTGGTTCTTCCAGAGAGCAGGGTTCTAATCTCCCTGCTGTCCTGGTTCTGTGTGAGATAAGCGGCAGAGGCATCTAAGAGCTTGATGTCTCATTTTCCTCGGAGTAAAGTGAAGCTAATAAAAATTAATTATATATATATTATATGTACATAATTTTATGTATGTATATATATATATCTCAAGCTAATTAAAGAACTAGTCAATAATTCCCTCAAGTAATTATTATAATTGTAAAAATGGGAGAATATGTGTGACAGCACATTAAAATGTTGAAAACTCCTTGGCATAAAGATATTACTCTGGTGTACTACTTCCCTCCTAAGTTATATTTAGTCCTGGGTCCGTAAAACCTTTAACTAAAGGTGTCATGCTATTAAAGAGTAATAAAGATTGTGCTGCAGAGAAATTGACAATTGCCTTCACTTCATCCACAAATCTCAAAGGAATTTATTCTAAATTTTTCAAGCACAGCTTTCTCGGCATATACAGATTCCTCCTGGCTTCAGACTGCTTTCTTGTGGGGTGTACCCAACTTGAAGATGTGACTAAAATAATTATTTTTACATTTGAATCATTTTTTATGTCTGTGATATGTTTACTTCTCTTAGCCCAGAGTCAAATTTTTGAATTAGGAAAATGGAATTTTGCTAACATATTAATGTAGGAAAGAAGGCATATGATTCCATGTGGACACTTAGCCTCCAGTCTTTCCCCACGTGACCCATCTTAATGCAGGAAGTCTCAGCTTCCTAAAGCATTAGCATTTAATTGAGGTGGGAAGGGGTGACTTCTCTTTCTCTCTCTCTCAACTTTTTAACTTGACATAATTAGAGATTCAAAAGGAGTTATAGAATAGTATATAGAATCCTGAGGATCCTTCACCCAGCTGCCCCAATGACAACCACATCTTATGTAACCAGTACCGTAACAAACCAGGAAATCACAGTTGGTATAATCCTATTCACTAGTCTATGGACCTCACTCAGTTTTTGCCAGTTACTAGGCACTCGTGTGTGTAGTTCTACGTGATTTAATCCCATGTCTAGATGCATATAACCATCACTACATAACAATACACTACTGTCCCTCATCATGAAGGAATTCCTTTGTGCTGCCCCTTCATATGGTTGCTATGCGGGTGTGATAGCTCTCTTCTTCCTGCAGAATGAAGTTCAAACTTCTTAGCCTATCGGTCAAAGCCCTTCAAAAGGGAGTTACTTTAAACTGGCAGTGCCTAAGGTATTCTTTGGGACCTGGTTTGCCTGTGGGCAGAGCCACTGTGAGTTCAAAGATTAAGGCTCAGGTATTACTCTCTCCCTAAACTTGCTCTAGTGATGTAGGTAAACTTTGGCAGGGTTCTTATGGACATCCTCACCTTCTCTAGCCCTATTCCTCTCCATGCACATGGTATAGCAAAAATATTTTATGAGGACTTGAAAAATTGGGGCATTTCTCCCACTTTCAGATTTCTTTATTTCTGCTTTGTTACCTGCACTTGGGTAAGTAAGGTAGGCTGGAATTTTCCCCACAGAAGCCATCTTAAATTCAGAGTAAGGAAGTGAAACTCATGTTCTCCCACACAGCCTATTTCAAAGCTTTGCATCGAATACTGTTGGATGCTTTTCTGAGTATTAATCAAGAAATACTCTGTAAAAATTCAACTATTTTTCTTCATGTGTGTTGCTTGTTCAGATGAGATCATGAAAAGCTTTTATCTTGCCTCCACCAAAGGAAAGACAAGTGGTGGGATTACCAAATCCCATCTAAATTCCTAATATCCAACCATGTTCCAGACATGTCGCTAGACTCTGGAGACTTAATAGTGGCCAAAATAGACACAGTCCCCACCTTCAGAGAACTTACAGTTCAGAGGAGCAATTCTTAAGGGCGGCATTCACATTTAATTATATTGCAATATAGTAGTATCTATTTAAATGTATTATACATAGTAAATATTCACTATAAATTGCGTGGATGGATTCAGCAGCAAATGAGTGATTGAAGGAACAAATGCCAAATTGAGATATATTTACAAAAAGTGTTAGTCTCTTCTTTCCCCCCTAAATTCTATTTTGTAAGATTTGAAAATGAGGTGGGTTTCATAAGAAAACGCCCTCTTTGGGTTTTAAAATGGAACCTTGAAGCCAAAGTCTGAAATTTCTCAACAGTTTTTCGAAGCCACCTTACAAACTTCCTTCTTTTTGAAGGTTGCGTCCAGCTGCAGGTCTTCGGCACTGCTCTTTCTTGTTCTAATTTACGGTGCAACCAATTCAAACAACATGCAAAAAGAAGCATTACTGAAAAATAAGTATTATCAATTAGCATACAAAAATGGAACTGCAGAGGCTGTTTCTGGATAAGAGGTCCTGAGAGAACTCAACAGCCCATAGGTGGAAACAGCACAAAACATCCAAGTTTACAACCCCTTTGGGGTGCTTGAGCAAAGAAAACCAACTCCCTATTAGAGGTCCTAAAGCAAACCAATTTTATTTCCCTGTAAACTCATTTGGAAAACAGCATGATTTTGGGGGGAAATGCTATGAGTACTCTTAAGAGAAAACTGTCACCCTTCTAAGACGCTGCATGTTGACCTATAGAGTTGACCCTGACAAAATGTTAATGGTGGGCAGGTCATTTGTTCAAAGTTCGGACTGAATGCCCTGTTTAAAGCAAATGAAATTTAGTTATCTTAAGAGAAAGACTTGTATAATTAAACCTCCTAAGTGTGCACTTTCAGCCAAAGGGCATTTGAGCAACTAAGAATGGATATATTATTATAACTGTTCCTTTTTGGTTTTTTTCATGTCATGTCAAGTTCAGAATGCTGTGTGCTCTGCGCAATTCATAGATCTTCATGGTTATCTTGAATTCTGTTCTTCTGGGCTTCCTCAGTGTATTTTGTACATTAGATAGCCCCCTTAGCATGGTCTATAAGGCCCTCTGAGATCAGAACCCTGCGTACAGTGCCAGCTTCATCTGTCACTCTGCTCCTTTTACTCACTGTATTTCAACCAACTCAAATGTATTGTAATTTTCTAAACATACTATGCCAAGTCATGCCACCTGTCTTTGCTCATGCTGCTTCTCTCTGCCTGGAATGTCTTACCTCACTATGTCCAACCAATAAACTTTCCATTTTCAAAACTCACCTTCTTTTTTTACTGCTCCTGTAGAATCAGCCACTGCTCCTTTTGTGGCCTCCACATTCCCTTGGATATCCTCTGATTATTGCACCTAGGTCATCTCTGCTTTTTCAAAACGTCTTCTCTACTCTCAGTTCCTACAACAATGCATGCCTAACAGCAGGGAGCATTGAATATTTATGGAATAAAGGAATGAATGTTGGTAAGGCAGCCAGTGGTTTGAAACTTTTGTTAGCTTTCAAACCTTGGGAAAGGAACATAAATGTGCCAACCCTTAATTTCTTCACTGGAGAACACTGAGGAATAAATTAGAGGAGTGAGATAAAAAGGAGCTGGCATATGTAGGTATTCAAAACTTGCTAGTTCCCTTGCTTTCCCCCTCACCTCGAGCTGTGATGACTAAGGCAGAAACTGCACTAAGTAGGGCTAAGTGGCATTAATCACTAGAGGGAAACAGAGAGCAGTATCTAAGGGGTATGTAGCTGAACACTGCTTGTGTGTGTGTGTGTGTGTATTGTCAAGAGACAATCATCCACCTATGGGATGGGAGGGAAAAGCCAATATCTGCTTTTAGAAAAAGCATTTTTGACATAGGAGTGTCTTGACTTCATTGTTGAAGAATGAAAATATCCAGTTACTTAAACAAAAAGGTGTCTTCTTAGGCTGTACAAATAATCGGTCTATGCCTTTTGAAAATAATGATACAGATGTATTTGGGGGTGTCTGCAAAGGCCAGAATGAGCTTCTGTTGTTGAGCACCCCTCAACTCAAAGGATCTGTTCAAGCAGCCATGTTTCAACGATGTGATCCTACCCCTGTGGACATACTGAATTAGACCAAACCCAAGACAAGCTTAACCACAATCCTTGTCCCATTATTAGACCTGGACTGAGACATTCAACACATTCTATACTGGGAGCTTGAAAGAAGGAGACATAAACTCTAGAGTACTGGAGTGGTCCTCTTTTCAAGTATGCTTAGGGGAGCAGAGAAATCTAATCTGAATTTCACAGGCCATTACTTCCATGGGATGCATATGGGTGTTATGAAAAAGAAAAAAGTGTTCTGCAGTAATATGTGCAATAAATTCTAGTTTAAACAAAATTGAGTTTAACCAGTTACCTCACTACAGAATTTCTCAAAACCTATAAATTGGTAATGTGTTTTGTGATTCCCCAAGGTATTTATAGTAAATATAGTTATTTCCATCATTTAGACCATGGCAAACCCATCGAGCTAGTGGTCCATGGAACACAACTGGGGATTATATAAGACACAGATTCTGAAGAAGATGGGTTTTAATCCTAGTTTCACCAATGATTCTCTTTGTGACCTTGAGTAAAACATTTGACCTTCCTATGCCTCCATACCACATATGTAAAACAAAATATACCCATGTATGACAGCATACCTTTAGTGTCTTCATATGACTGAATGGCTAGTCCCTAGCTTGTGTTTATTGGTCAGGGTACTGATAGGAAAGAAGTGTTATTCAAGGCATATTTAAGGACAGCTCAATATAGGACTGTTGACAATCAGGTGGTTGGGGTTAAGGGACACTAAAGAGGATTAAGAAAATATCCCAGTACTGAAAAGAACAGGTCACTCTGGACTATCAGTCCCTGGGTCTGAAAAGATAAGGTGATGAAGCAGTTATAGGAACTACAGAGATTAGTTATTAGTAATAGGAGAGGGCTACCTAACAGGAGTAGTAGCCTCTGTAAAGGGATACAGCTAAGCCACAGTGACACAAAAGGAAGAGACCTGAGGAACAAATACTCTAACCTCATTCTTCTCCTGCTTTCCAGATCTGTTTCCAATACCTCCCATGGGCTGAGCCCACCAGAAGCCATAGGGCAAAGGAGCCCATTGATAAGTGACAATAGTCAGGTTCCTGGATCATAGAGCAGGGTAGAAAATGATAGGGACTAGGTCTGTAGGTATAAACAGTTTACAAGTTGGCAACCAAACTGATTCATGGGTAAATCAAAAGAAAAGGAGTCAAGATGATGACACAAATCATTGGAGAAATTCTGAAATCATCCACCGCAAATGACATCAAAGTGAGCCTCCCTGTGTCTCTCAAAGTATGGCCCACACAGCTAAATGTTTCAGAGGGTTTTCCCTAATTTGGGGAAATCAAATATTTAAAAGCAGACCCACTTTGGAGTCTCCCAGCAAGCGGCAAATCTGGGACTTGATAGATCTAGTTATTAAGAGTCAGTCCATCTGAGCACTCTGTTTGCCTGCCTTTCTTGCTGTGTTGGTAATTTTGCAAAAACTGCTGAATTGGCTCTTCTCTTCACTGCAGACTGTAGACAGAGTAAAGGATGTCTGTTGGTTATCTATCACCTTTTAGAAAGAATCCCTGCTCCCTTCTTTCAAGTATCCCAACCTTCTCACTCTGGACATTTAGAAAGGGGAATATAGGGAGACTTATCATTACATAGGTGGTTGTGTGTGTTTGCATTTCATGTTGATGCAAGCAGAAAATAATCTCATTCTTCCCAACTCCATTATCATACACTGAGACATGCCATAGCTACAGTCTTTGGTTTGCTGTTCCAGACTGAGAAACCTTCAGTCAGAGACAGCTCAGTGGCCTATGGAAGATGAAAAAAGAGACTGGGGAGGTGAAGGGGAATCTTAAAGATTGATTAAAAAGAAAAAAAGAGAAGAGAGAGATATATAGAGAGATAGAGAGTTAGAAGCCAAGGGAGGAGCAGGGACAAAGAGAGGAGGAAAAAAATACAGCACAGTTCCCAAAAGTGAAACTTAATTTCTGGCTATTTTTTCCAAGAACACAGCCCCAGGAACTAAGAATCCTTTTGCATTTCTCTTTCCGTCTGAATTATTATTGAACTGTTGGGCACAATTAATTGTGAATTACACCCAACAAGCGCCTATCATCACCAGTACTGAAGAGAATGTTCGCCATATGCCAGATCATAAATGCCTCTTTCCCACAGGAGTGACTTACCTCCTCAGCAAGAATCTATTCATCCCATTCTTAATGATGCTTGCTCCATTTTTTTTTTTTTTTTAATAAAGCACTACTTGAAGCAGAGAATGTGGAAAACTACTGCTGCAGTCTTGGGAAGACATATGAGAATTGCAAGCAACCTTGACCAATTTGAAAGACAAATTTGTTCTGATCTAAAAACATTTAATAATAAGGAAAATCACAGAGCATTTCGTACCGGTTGACCTACAAAACTCCCCAAATTCCATGCTGGATGAGCCTGGCCATATGCAAAACTCTAAATGAGAAAAATCTAAGACTCTAAGTAAATATCACAGTATTTAACAATCAGAAAGACAGAATTGGCACTATGAATGTAAACAGAATACAGATATGTTAAAAAAAGGAAGGAGAAAGCTAATACCTTTCAACACCCGATTCGTATATTATATTAAAGACTATGTCTAATTCAGAGCCAAAGATCTTACACATGTGATTAAGAATTTTGAACAATTTCAGATTTATTTAGAAAGGTGTGAACCCCAAATAAATCATCAAGTGAATTGTTTCCACCCAAGAATCAAAGATACCCAACCCTGTTCACTCCTCATCTCACTGACTCTCTGACTTCTAGCACACAGACTCTGCCTGTTTTCCTCTTTCTAAACTGACCTCCCTGACACAATGTCATCATCTGCTTAAACTTGTGGCATCTGCAAGGCACATCCTGCTGAACTGCCCTTGTCCCATCCACAAGCTTGAGTGTCAATCAATCTCAATAATTATATATAGAAAAGAAAGATGGAATTCTACCACCTGATTAATTCAATCACAGTGGACCTTGGAGCCTAAGATGGGTAAGGCCATAGCTTGAACTAATACAAACAAACAGAGTAGTATGAAGAGACATAGAGGATTAGGGGACAATAGCTCCTAATAACAACCTTTCTCCCAAATACCAAGGGAGATGTTGTGACAAACTCATTTGTCTCAATTGATGGGAGAATTTTAAAACAATTGTCTTAAGAAAATACAGAAAAGAATGAAGTTAGTTGATCCATTGCCTAACACTCCTACATGTGTCCCTAAGATGTGTGCAGAAATTCCTGGCCAAAAATGGGTTCTTCTTTAGTGACTGTGCTCCTCTTAGCCGCAGTCCTGTTTCCTCTTGAAGTATTCCATATTCAAAAGTCCTCAGCTGCCTCTGCAGCTAGCACAGTGCCTGGTGCATCAGATGTGCTCAATAAATGCTTGATCATTGAAGTCATATCTTCTACCAAAGACAAATATTTCAATGGAGAATAATTATGACAGTTTTTACCCTTTTTCAGTATATCATCATCATCATTATCTCATAGCATTATTGCAAGTCTTAACTGAGATAATGCTCATAAAATTGCTTATAACAATGATTACATGTTTTAAATTATTTTATTTCAAGGATTCACTTTCTGTTCAACCCTTTCTAAACCTCCACCATTCAAGACCACTACTTCTTTTATGAGAGTTGACATTGTCCTTTGTTTGGGGTCACAGATGATGCATTTTTTAAAATATGGGGATATTTGCAATAACTGGAACATTTCCTTTGACAGACTATGGTGGCCATAGACTGATAAAAGTTAAGGGTCCTGTGTTTTGGGCTGATTATGCCCACCTCCCCCCAATTCATATGTGAAAGTCCTACCCCCAGTACTTCAGAATGTGACTGTATTTGGAAATAGGGTCTATAAAAACGTAATTCAGCTAAAATGAGGTCATTAAAGTGGGCCCTAATCCAATAGGACTTATGTCTTGTAAAAAGAAGAGACTAGAACACAGACACACACAGAGGGAAGACCATCTACAAGCCAAGAAGCTTGCAAGAAACCAATGTGGCTGACACCTTGATGTCAGACTTCCAGCCTCCAGAATTGTGAGAAAAGAAATTTCTGGTTTTTAAGCCACCACATCTGTGGTAGTTTATTATGGCAACTCTAGCAAACTAATATACTCCAAGACTGCCTGGATGTCTAAGCAGAAAGAGCCGGAAAACCTAGATTCAAACCATGGCATTGCCACTGGGTCCCTGAGTAACTTGGAGAAAGATTTCTCAGGACTGGGAAGCTAGAAGTCCACACAGACGTACAACTGGATTCCAGCTTCACCCTTATCATCAGCAAAGTGACTAGTTTCTGGGAACTTCAGTTTCATCTTCTGTAGGGGAAACAAGCAACCAACTTCACAGAGTTTATGTGAGAATTCATTGCAAAAATACCTTTTAAGTAAATTCTGCCATACTGAACATACAGTAAATACTATTAAACAGTAGCTATTCTTATTATTAATGTTATCATTACTTTATCTCTCAATGCCTCCATTTTAATATTTATAAAATAGGATACCCCTGTCTAACTAGCACATTTGGTGTGAAAAGCAAATGCTTTAATGTTAATGAAAGAATATTCCTGTGATGTGCCAAGTGTGGTGGGGGGAGTGGTCTGTCCCAAGTACAGGGGATAGTTGGCATGTCCTTTGTAGAGAATTTAAAGACAATAATACAGCTGAATAAATTTGTTCTCCTTCGACAATGTCAGTGATGAAATACACTTGGGGTGCCTCTCTCCTACCACCGCCAGTGAGATTGTAAACTAAAATGAGCCAAATCAAAATGAGATTAAAAATGATTGTTATAATTATATGCTCTTCACATATTCTAAACACTCTATTAAGTGCTAAGCTAAGCACTTTACAAATTATCTCGTTCAGTCTGTAGGCTCACCCTATAAAGTGTTTTTTAAAAGGGGAAGTAAGATGCCCAAGGTCACAAAGTACACCATAAGGCATGCATTTGAAGCTAGGGAGTCCGACTCCAGAGCCAAACTGGTTTTATAATAGTCTTCATCACGACTTAGGGAAGAACTGTCTTCCTCCCTCTTCCTTCCTGGACAACGTGCAAACAAGGAGGAAGCATCTCACATGCTTATCTGGATCCCATATGTAGCCTGCAAATCTCCAACCTGATCTTGGTGGCTGTCATTCTTGATGCATCCTATTCACACTGGCCCACGGTCTGGATCTCATTCATTTGGTGATTTATGGACCATGTCAGTGTAATTTAGTGTCTTAATGCTCCTAGGCAAGGACCATCAAATGTCTTCTAAAGCCTCCGATGTCCTTCAGAGAGAAAGAAGTAGAACTCAAGTGTTAGCAGCTTTTGTGATCTTTAGATGAAAGGAAAAGGCATATTGGGCAAAGACTCAACAGACCTGGGCCCCTGGCTCTGCAACTTATTAACAGTGTGACTCTGCATACGTCAGTTTCCTCCTCTGACCTCAATATCACAATAGCTGCCACTCTGTTTTGCTTTTGCCTTGTTTACAGATTTGTCTTTTTCTCTGGGTCATGAGAACCTACAAAAATAAAATACAATCCTATGTAAAAATCGTCTCTGTTTATTTGAGATCCTTAGAATCTAGAGAGGTGTATGGCCATTAATTGATAGTCCATGAATATTTGATGAACAAATGCATTAATGAATGGAGTTAGACAAAGTTCTTTTAAGACAAGCGCATGAATGGGCTTACTAGGGTCTGAAGATGCATGGAAACCTGAGTGTATATATGGATAGTCCTGGGAAACAGGCTCAGAATTTCATTTTATTTTAAGAACTCCTGACTAAAAGTATGAATGTGATTCTATATTTTAGAATAAGGAGAATGATATCATGAGGTAAAGGCAGACCCTGTGGGATTGAAATAAGCTTAACACAAAAGGATGTTTCAGAAGTAAAGAATAAGATCAAAATGTCTCCTGGCAGAAATACTCTAGAAAGGAAGTAGGTATGCTTTTATTTTGCATTCCTACAGCTTTCAATATATATATCAGAATCTTGAATCTAAAACGAACCCTAGAGTTTACCAACTTTGTTTCGTTCAGTTGATTTTCCCCCAAATAGTGGAACTGTTTCTTTAATTACATATATTACCTGTAGAACCCCAATATGAAAACTGAAATAATGGAAATTTTCTCATTGAAGCAGGTCTTGGGGCTCCAGAAATGAAATATATTCCCTAAAGCCTGGGATCTGAAAATCCTAGTTTGAAATCTACTAGGCTAATACATGCTACCTTTCACAATATTTTCAATGCAAATTAAAAATGCAAATCAGTTAGGAAATCTCTGGCATGATTATTAAATGAATGGATTCTTGCAAAAGAGAAATTGAAACATGTTCCCAAACTAAAGCTCACCTTTAAGGACAGAGGCACAGAATGTACTCCCCTCGTCCCCCCAGCAAAGATTTCCAGCAATATGTCCTTGGTCCCTGCACAAACTGTCAGAGCAGACAATTGCCTGGATGGATGATGGATGACATTTCTTAGATTTTTACTTACCCTCAGCAGTCTTTGGCATGATATATAAAATGTCTGTTTTTTTTTTTGGATCCTGTCTCAGTCTTTTCTTGCCTGCTTACGTAAGGGATGGTGTAACTCATGGGGATTATTATTGTTCAGAGATGTCACTTACTTGGTCTTCCCAGTCTTGTCAACACAATGGTGATGGGAAAGCCATGCTGGGTCCAGATTCACTCTTCTTCAGTAGTACCCAAGAAGGACACTGAGTGGGCCAGGCTTAAACGTAGACCAGTCCCTTCCACAGCAATATTTGTCTGAACCTGTTTCAATATTGCTTGTTGCAGGAGAGGAGAAAAGGAAGTCTTTATTCTTGTATACTACAAGAATGATTTTTCAAATGATTTTTCTCACCGTCTTACCTGACACTGCTAAAAACCCTTTAACAGGCCCTCCTTGCCCTCGGAATAAAGTACAAATTTCTTAGCATGGATTTCAAGGCCCTTCCAGGTCTATTTCCTGCCCACACCTTTAGCATCCTTCTCAGCCAATTCTCTAGTTGAACCTTTTCCCAAGCCACACACAGTTTCATTCTCTGCCTTTAAGACACTGGCTCCTTTTCACCTCCAGGCCTGAAAATGTGTTGTTTTCTCTACTTGAACACTTATTTCTGCTTCCCTACCTCCTTCTGTCTTCTAGTCTTAGATTAAACTTCGTCTCCCTTGGAACCCTTCTCTGACCCCAGTAGAGCATGTCAGGGTTGCCTCCTTTGCACCCTTCCCACTACATTGTTTAACATACTCATGGGAATGTGTTGCTTCATTTTCTATCTTTCCTTTTAGACTCTAAATTTCATGCGGGCAGACAATATAGTAATTTTGCTCATAGGTATCCCCAGAGGGCCCTCCCAAGACCCTGAAGAGTCAATAAATGTGTATATTTTAAATAGCTCATTAGTGAGTTATTGAGTATGAAGATTAAGCAAAATGGAGGCAGGGACATTCAGAATCAAGACCAGAAATAAAAGTCTAGAAGGTGGCTGCAGAGCATGAGCTGAAAAACCAGGTGTTAGTAGCAGATCAAAAGAAGAAATCACGAACAATTCAGACCCGGATGTAACAAAGGTTCCCTGTGGAAATGAGACCCTAGGCTAAGGAGCCAGGGTAGATAATGAAGCTATGGAGGACAAGAACTACAACCAACAGCCTCACCTAACATCTGGCTAATTCTACCACACTGCATCTTTGTTATCTGGAATTGGTTTTGTTGGTTCATGCAAGTCGACTGTTTTCTAGGATGGCTTAAAAGCCCCTCCCAATATCTGATAATAACTTTTAGGCCTTTGTTTAGGGACTGTGTGATGAAGATAAATCAAGGGCTATATTGGTAGAATCCAACTGGGCTCAACGACTGACTTATCTCTGCCCTTGTGTGGTCTACCTTTCTAAATTTAGTAGCCTGGGAGTGACTGGGAACAATGTGCTATTCCTGAATTATAATAAAATTCAGGTTCCCCTTCACCTGCCAGAAGTCTGATGGCCACCAAATTCATATCAAAGATTGTTTTGAATTTGAAATAAATCTTTGAGAGTATCATCATTTAACCTCAATTATTAATCACAATATTAAACTTGCATTTGCATTATGGAGACAGAGAAAAAGAAAAGATTATATATATATATAATTATATATGTATTGCATATGTCATATATAATTGTATTATATTACATCTTTATTGTATATCCCACTGAAATATATTTCCATAAAATGGAAATTTTAGGAAAATAATCTGATTAATTTTGCCTTCATGTGTCTAGGATACACTGAGGATTTTGTTTTAGTAATCATGATATTTCACATAATAAGTTTCTTCCACACTTTATACTCAATGCTTCCATGATTCTGAACTATAAGCTTTCCCTGCTAATAGAACGTTTATCAAATGACTGATTTCCTTAGTATTGTGTCTGCAAAACCCTTAGTAGCTATTAATCCAAGCCTTTTTCCTTTTCATTTTAAAAACTCACGTTTCTCCAAGGAAAATTCAATGCCCTTAATCGTCATTGATTGGCATTTAGTGTAGCAAGATGACGTTTTGTGAGAACCCTGGGTGTCTAACCAGCAGTTTGATCAATTTGTTATGCTTCTTGTCATGCTAATCATATTTTGCACCTGGAAACCATGTTTCCCCTGAAGTCTTCTAACTTCATTTAGACCCAATGTCATTTCTAATTTGACAGCAGAGAAACTGAGGCATGAGCTATTGACTATCCTGGTTTAGTAAGTGTTATTCACAGCTCTGGGCTGCTGGAATTCCTTCACAACTAAATTTCATCCTTTCCTTTTAAAATAAAAAGTATTTTTAACCTTTATAATTCCCATACTCTTTGTGACCTTAGAACAGTTATTTGAATTTCAAGATCCCTAAGCCTTATTTCCCTCTCTTGTAAAAAGGAAGAAATGATATTTACCATAAGGGGTTTTCATAAAAATGTATTAAATTGACTTGTGAGAAGGGACCAAGGGTAGTGCCATGAATATAATAAATGGTCAGGAAATATGGCCTGAGGGTGAGAATAAGAAAGGGGAAGGAGTGAGGGTAGTGAAGACACATTCTGAGAACTTCCTGAGACAGTGTGCACCACGGCTAATACAGGTTCCACCTGAATCAGTGTTGTCTGGGGAGTTTTTAAAAATATAGATTCTTATGGACCATTTAAGACCAACTAAATCAAGTTAATGGAAGTGTGATCCAGAAATCTACATTTTAACTTTCTGTCCCATGCATGATGCCTAAGCATACTTGGATGACTAGTGTTCAGAAGTCTATAGGCAATACTGTAACCTTTTCATTGAGAATACTAAAAGTCCAGGAGGTCCTAAGCAGAGGAAGTTAAATGAGTAGCCGGGAAATTTTAAGAGAGCTGGAATTGACTAAGTGGTGAGGTCCTCAGCTAATGGAACAGAGAGTATGAGCTGAAATTCTACCTAGAGTGGCCTTGGGAGGCAGTCCCAGGAGATGGGAAATGCCCTAGTGTAGCAGGCACTTGTGAATGAGTAGGTTTCAGGACTTGCTTGGATCCCTGCTCCCAAATCCATGGACTTCTCAATGATGGAGAAGGGTGATGGTTCTGGAAAACGTTGGATCAGTCCTTTCCATGGAAAAGGAGGTGATTTAAAGAGGTTGCAGCCCTCTTTTGGCTCTTTAGTTTGATTCAGTATAACCCTCCTTTCTGCTGTTCTGGCCTGATATTATGTCTCATCCATTGTATTTGGTTTTCTCCATGTTTTTTTGAGCATGTTCCCAAATTCATTGCCTCTTCTTAACAAGAACGAAGGAAGAAATTCTTGTCTGCTTTTTATACCAAGAACATTTGTATTTCTAGATAATTTGCTTTTTGTCACATGCAAATTCAGTTGGTTGACTAGACTAGCTGCCCGTTTCTATTTGACTCCCAGGAAACTTAGAAAAAAAATTCCTGAACACTATTAACAGATACCTGATTTACTAGAGATTAATGTTTATCCCCATTTCCTGCTCATCCAATTATATGAGCTATATTAGAATGTTTTATATGTCTTGAAATGCAACTTTAAGGGTTTTTTTTTTCTGAAACAATAGAGTTTAACCGAATACTTGAATGTATAGTTAAATCCCCATGTTGTACACTAGTTTATACCATTGAACCTCTGTCTAGTCCCCAGTGATGATAATTCCCAGATCTCAACTTAGAGTCTTCTTTTGGTTTTATTTTAAGTAAAAGAAGTAAATTCAGAGAGCATAAGCAAAAGTCAGAGAATTTATTATAAGCATATTGGAATGGCTTGTGTAACCCATGGTCAGTTTGATAGAAGGACTCTCAGGAAAGATAGAGTGAGAAAGAAACAAGAGTGGTTCCAAACATATCTGTCCATTGGAATCACTCAGAGAGATTTAACAATACTAATATCCGTGTCCCATCTCCACGGATTATGATTTAATTGGTCTATAGTGTGATCCAGGCTTCAGAGTTTTTGAAAGATCCTCGGCTGATTCTATTGGGTAGACAGATTTAGAAACCACTGAATTAGAAGTAGAACTTGGAAAGTCTTCAGGACTTGTTTTCTTATTTTCTCACTGGATTTCTGCTTAATTTTTTCTCTAGACAGAAGCCTTTTCAGTCTCTTGACCCATATAGTGAAAAATATGGCCATACCTCAGCTCTCAACTTTTCATGTTCTTGGACTGACCACTAAGAGAGCCTCAGTCCCAATTCCACATTCCAATGACAAAAGATTGGATTGGCCCATCATAGATCTAATTGTTATCCCATAGACAAATAAATGCTGGGATTGTGAGCAGAGTAACTCTTCAAACATGGATTCTAGTTGCCTAGCGCCATAGATTAGAGAAGGTGAGGTTCCTGTGAGCTGGGAAAACACTCATGAAAGTGCACATTTTTATATAAGGGCCTAAGAAATCATCCTGTGGTTGACTACATTCCTGATTCTCTAAATGTGGACTTCCCTGGGCTCCATCCATCTGCTGGGGTGTCTCTAGATTACAGTCACGGTCAATGAGAATTGAAATGATCATAACAAACACTTACTCAGTGCTTATTAAGGACCAGGCAATGCACTAAACATTTTATGTAGCTATTACTCTAAATCCTCACAAACCTCCTATGGGGTAGCAATATTATCTCCATTTTATGGATGAGGAAACTGAGTCATAGAGAGGTTAAGACCTGACCAAAGACCTTCAAACTAAAAAGGGTGGTGCCAAGTTTTGAAAGAGTCTGACTGATACCAGAGCTGCAGTTGTTAACTGCTTATAGTATTGTGGAAACAACTGCTCCCTCCTCAGAGATAGTTCCAGGAAAACCCAACCACACACCAGTGGTAAGTGAGTTCCCCTAGTCATCACAGTCTGAAATGCCCGTGAGAGCCCAGACCAGAGTTTCCACAGCACTGTGTTGGACCACATCTTTGGACCAGTCTTTGATAGTCAATTGACTTATTCAGTTGGAAACATTCAAGGTTGAAGAAATTATAGACCCAATATATTAGGGGCTTGATCTATTTGAAAGCAATGGGGTCAGTTTCCACCCCCACTACCTACACTATCTCTTCTATAATCATTTTACAGAATGAAAGCCCAGAGACTCAGTAAAGCTAAGTGTCTTACTCACAGTCATGGAGTAAGTGGAAAATTCCTAAACTTTAGCAAAAAGACTCTATGAGATAAAGTTAGTTCTAGTTGATAAATTATGTTGAGTACAGCTTTGTCACTGAGCCGAAAAGAGATATTTTTATTTGCCTGCAAATTAACACAAATAGGATCTCCCCCCTTGTTATTTGTGGGAACAAATCCCCAATCACCCCCATGTGGCTAATGCCCATCCCTGGAAGAGTTCACACTCGACTCTGCCTCCATTGGCTTGTTCAGTGCAGCTCTGGGTTGAGCTGCCTCTTGCAATGTTTGATAATTAAATGCTAATTTGTTAGTGTGCTCCTTCATTTACTTTACAGTTGTTTTCTTATAAATATTGCTGTTACTTTCACTAATAATTAAAATTTACCAAGCAGTTTCCAAAAAGTGTGTCTTCACTGGAAATAAAAAAGAAATAACAAGTAATTGTTACCACTGTAGGACGTAGAGATGCTCTTATCTCTCTATCTCATTGTGTTTCTAAGTCTATATGAAGAGCTCCTCATGTCTGCATCATATTGACACCATATCTCTGCTCACCGTTTTAAAGCCTTGTAATATATGAGGTGAGCATGAGGTAGTCCCATCAATCCTCCTGCCTCTAACCAGAGGAGGATATTGTGTACCTTCCAACAAGGAAGGGTTAGTATCCCTCAGTATCTTGAATTAGGGAGCTCTTCTTGGTGTCTAACTGAAGTGCTACTAATATTTTTTTTCTCCAGTAATGAATGCCATGTGAGTAATAGCTGTACTGGTCACTGAAGGATGCAATCAGGCCACATGGGAAGTTTCTCATCTGCTGCATATTACTAAAGGTATTGAAAACTGTGTGGTACCATCTGCATTGATTGTATACAATAAGCCACAGCTGCGCTTCCTCACTGAGAGTTTAACTAAGATCTGTTTGTGGATACCCACAATTAGCATATCCAAATGGCCTGATCATGTCTCCAAGCCATTTAACCTCATTATGCATATTGAACTGTACTGAAAGGTTTGCTACATTCTTCTGCCTATGTAAAACCTGTGTGTTGGGTCTACAACAAGTCTTCACGCCTTAATGATTATTGGTGCTTACAATACCATCTCACATTTTTCTTGCTTTCTATGGCAGAAACTGCTCATTTTAACCCAAATCTAGTCCTTCCATCTTTATAATAATTTAATTCAAGTTGAGCCCAGGACTGCCCAGCTAGAGGCTCCATTTTACAGCTGACTGTGGCCATGGAAACTAAGTAATTGACAATGGAATGTAGGCAAAAGTGACGTGTGTGCCTTCTGCCTCATTTGGCTTAAATGAAAATAATTGATCTTGACTTCACAGCTTCCCTTTCCTGTCAGCTGGAACATGGATGGACCTGTGACCCAGCTCCAAATGTACACATGAGGATAGCAATAATGAAGGAACAAGAAGGTGCAAGGAATCTGCGGCCCTGTATAACTGCTTGGAATAGAGTCACTCCCAACCTTCGATGCTTGTCTGATGATGTTTCATGAGAGCTTCCATGTTCTTAATGCCTTTTTATTGTGGGGTCCCTTTCTTGCAGCAGCCAAACATTTATCTTAAATAATGTACTCTTTCAAACCTGATTAAAAAAACAGTATTTTCACCTATTTAACTAACTCGATGCTCACACTAATGATGAGACCAAGACATTTGTTGTTTATTACCTGTGTTATAGGAATTAGGGAAATAAGGCTCATAGATGTGAATTGATTTGCAGGCTGCTGGGTAATGTGGTAGATCTGGAACTTACAGTACCTCTGACACAAAGGCCAACAGTCTTGTTCACACACTGTATAATCTCTGCTCTGTGTAAGTTGCAGTTTAAGATAGAGTGAGATTTGGAAAGCAAAAGAAAGAGTTTTCTGTCTCAGATAAGAGAATGACATTTATATAATTAGCTGTGGTAATGAGACTGAAGTGAGACAATTGTAAGAAATGTAGATATTAAATTGCCTGAGGATTCAAAGGTAGAAGGAACTAGTAATTGGGGACATTTGAATAAAGCTCTATGGAGAAGATGGACTCTGAACCAAGTGTCAAAGGATGGGCCATTGTTGAGTAAGTACAATGTGGTAGGGAAATGTATTTCAGGCAGAGGGGAAACTATAAGCAAAGGCAAAAAGACAGTCCAATAAACGTAGATGTCGTAATGTTGGGAGATAGCCACATGTCATTGGAGGTACTTGGGTTTTGTAGACACATGCAGTTTTAAATTCTACCTCTGTGGGGTACTAGCCATGTGACTTTGGATAAGTTGTTTAACTTCTCTTGGTGTCTCCATTCCTTCTTCTGTAAAATAGAGGCAATACAATCTAGCTAGAAAAGAAATCTATATTAATACGCTTTTTGCCCATTGGAAAAAACCTATATTAATATGCCTTTTGCTGATTATTACTCCATTAGCATGGCTTGGCTATCTTAAGGCCTTTCTTTCTCCAGTCTCTGGCATGAGTGTTTGTTTGCCCATGCACTGACTTAGTATTGCCTATAAAGATAACATATGCACAGAATCTACTTGATACAAGGTAAGGATTCTAGAATTTCTTTTGTTAAATAAGGAAATGAATTAATACTAATAAATAAATACATCTGGTGGTACCTCAAACTCAGCTTCTTATATCATCATTCTCATTTTCATATGTAAATCCTCAATTTCTTGCTTCATTCCTTTACATCTTCACAGGTTCTCTGCTTGCATATGTTTTATTCTTATTTATTATTATTATTATTATTATTATTATTATATCTGTTCTCTGGGTAAACCCTAGAAAATGTTTTCCCCATTCCTATATTTTGCATAACATTCCCAAGTGAAAGGAGATTATGTCCTTCTTTCTGCACGGTGGGTTTGAAGAGAATGCAGCAATCCTGTTTATTTGCACAGTCAATGTTATAACCATTGTTTTTCCAGCTGCTATTTTCTCCTGGGCTCCTGTTGGAATCATTTAAAAGAGCGACAACCCAGGTAAAGCCTTTGTTTCCTGTAACACACACAGACAGAGTGATGCCGTACAGTGGAGAGTTTGTAGGGGGTCTGATACCAGATGGCCCAGGTGCTTAATCATTCAGATGGAGATGTGGGAGAGTGGAATCATTTGCAATTAACTGCAGCATCAGCAACAATCCCCCTTTTTTAAAATCTACATTATTTTTAGTATTCCTGCATTAGTCCTAGAAAATATATCTTTCCCAGTCAGTAGACTGAAGGAACTAGAGGAGGGTTATTTATTTTATTTTTGTTCGTTTCCTTTCCAGATTTCTTCTCCCACTATGGCTTTTAAATGAGTCAATGAAAACAATGATGTCTAAATGCAATTTACTTTCACCTCTTGAGCTCTTCTTGGAAAAACTCATAACAGTGGTTCTTAAAATATTTGATTCATAGATTTCATTGAGAAAAATCAAGCGAGTTCCTAAAATACAGTACAAACAATTTCAAGGTGTTCCCCTTTCCTAAAAGAACCCGACCCCGTTTGTTGCCCTGGTCTGCCCCTAGTGAGCTATGTGACCTTGGTTAACATTCTCATTTTCTATCTTTAAACTAAATTGTATTTACTGGTAAAATGGAGAATTTAGACTAGCTGATTTCTAAGGCTTGTTTTAGAGCTGTTATTCTGTGAAGCAAAACAAGATAAGCTGTAAATATACAGGGACTGGGCAGGTGGCAAATAAATGCACTGTGGATCTTAGGAACAGGGTCGTTCAATGACATGCCAGGTTAGACTAGAACCTGAGTAGTCAGGCCTTTTCCCCCCTCAGTGATGGTAATCTAGGTAACATCTTGTGTTTTAGAGAGCAACGTTTGAATATTCCTGCCGTCTTTAGCATGGTGTTCAAAAATCCCACAATGCATGAATCTCACATTCCATATTCTGCGTCATCTTTCACCACTATTGCCCCAACTGCTTACATCATGCCCCATCAGAACAACACGGTCATGCCTCAGTTCTGTTTTGAACTCTTCTGTCCTCAGGCCCCTGTCCCTGTCATTTCTTTTGCCTGTAACATCTTACCTGTCAGACACCAAGGGTGGACATTTTATTCATTTCCTCTCTCCTCTGATTTTGCAGATTTCTCACTCCCGTTGTTTTTTGCATACGTTGATCAGCAAGGAAGGCATGACTTGGGTTGGCGAGCTGGTCACGCTTGTGACAATAGAAAAGTCTTACGCAGCTCTAGACATTTGTTGGGGTAGTTGCACAGAGAACAATAGCAGGAGAGTTAATGTGGCCAAAAGTCAGTTAGGAAGTTAGAAGTCAAAGACAGTGGTTGGTGTGGAAAGTCAGTATCGATAAGAGCACAGTTGGAATTTACTATTTTTAGTAATAATGATACTACCATTTTTTGAGTTTTTCTTATAAACAAACTAGCTAGCTTAATATTTTACATAAATCATTAACTCTTTGAAGTCAATGGGACTTTTTGTATCCTGGTCCTGCTATTGCTAGCTGTGTGACCTTTGACAAGTTACTTAACCTTTCTGTGCCTCAGATTTTTATTTTTTATTGTTTTTGTAAATGGAAATAATAAAACATATTCCATAGGGTTGTTTTAAACAAAAAAGGAAGCAAGGCTAGAGCAACCCTTTGTCCTGGACTTTGTGGTTCTTCAAAAATGTTAGAGTGAGCCCATAGAAAGCGCTCAATTAATCATTATCATCATCCTATTATTATTATCATTATTATTTTGTATGTCAACCTGAGATAAGAATAGTTACTATTGTTAAAAGATAAAGTGAGGCATAGTAAAAATTTTAAGAGTTTATTTTATCAAAAATCGATTGGAACTGGGCAGCACCAAACTGGTAGTGGTTAGGAGTGGTTTTATAGAGAAAAGGTGGAAACAAAGTTAAGAAATTATTGATTGACTATAGCTTAGAGCCTGGTTGGCTATTTGTGATTGGTTGTCTTTAGGTGTCAATTTCGTAACCTTCAGGCAGTGACAGGCTTAGATTTTGGTTTGCTTCCATAGACCCCCATGAGGTTAGAGCCACCTCAGTCTAATGGCCTTCTTCTTTAATTAACTTAACACTGTCCACATGTTACAAATAAAAAAATGTAACTAGTAATTACGCTAATTTTTTCAGTGAATAGATGATGTGTTTGAGCTTGGTGAAGATGAGCAGCTTTAGACACACAATTTTCTAGGAAAGTTGGAGGATCCGTGCTTGAGCTTTTGTTTCCTGCTCTTTTCCAGCAGATGCTGGAAGGGAGCAGGAGGCTGTAGCATAGCATCCTAGAAAATAAGACCCCAAGACACCCCACCCAGTCCAGCCCTGGCTATCATTCCTGGAACGAGCCTATGAGACTCACTTCTCCTAGGCTTCAAGCTGAAACCAACTTCCCAGGTCGGAAGCTTGGAACTTAACCCAGACACTTAGCACTGAGGTTCTTTTCCCGCTGATCAATTCTGACCTTCTGTTTTGAAGTTTAAAAGCCTCCAAAGCCTCCTTGGACATCAAATAGCTCTTACCAAATGCCATTTGGGCAATTTAAATGCAAATGAACTGGCAATACTTGGGCTGTTTCCAGTTAACTTGCTTGTGCTTTCCCGAACAAAAGAGGAAGCTGGGCTGGAGCAACCCTTTGTCCTGGACTGTATGGTGTCAAAGTAAAATTGCACCGGACATTTGTTAAAAATAGGGCTACTGTAGTAGGTGAAAGGGACTTCAGTACAGGACTGAGCTCAACTCCACTGAAACAGAAGGCAGGACCGTTTATTTTAGCACTGGGTGAGTTAGTGGAAAATTACTGGAGGACATTGGAGGGAAGCTGGTCAAGGTGATTAGGCCATTTCTCTGAATGTTGTTTGTCCCTTTTTGAAGGTAGGTCCCTACCCTCCCACAGATACTGGGAGATGGGGTGCTGTCTTCCTAGATGATTACATTTCAAAGCGATGGCTCCCAGGTCCTTGAGGGATAACATTTCTGGACTGTAAAATGGCAAGAGGCTGGGAGAAGATTCACATCTCAAAGGGGCACAGAAAGAATTTACAATTGCAAGTTTTCTAAAGAAAATGCTCTAAGAAAACGGAGGTCAGGGGCCTGTAGTCACAAAGAAACCTGTCTAAATTTAGTCAGGCTGAGGGGAATGTTAAAGCTATTTTGGTCAGTGGTCTTCAAAAGCCTTAAAAAAATACTTCAAGACATTGGACACTCAGGCTCTGAATCTAGCCTGCTTTAGTTTCAAAACAAGTAGAAGTGAGTATTTTAATCCTAGAAAAGGGTATAACATAGGCACATAGCCAGAAAGAGACATAAGTCTGGAGGAAGGGGGAAGAAATCAGAATTCTAGTTTTGTCCTTGCTATTAATTATGTGGGTGACCTTGGCAAATGACATTCCTGTCTCTGGGCCTCAGTTTCCTCATCTGTAAAATGAAGCATCCGACCTCTATGGATCTCTAGGGGACATTTTAGACCTCATATTTTATTTTCTATGACTGTATGACTCTATGGAACTCTGGTGAGAGAAAAACACTTCCTGAAGAAAGCTGCATCTTTTTTAGGAATAAAACTCTTTCTCTTCAAAAACTCTTAAGTGGACCTTATGAAAGTTTATGAAAGGAAGGACTGGTGTCACCTGACTGGAAGAGGTTAAAACTGTAGTAGCCAAATTCCTCTGGGTACAAAGATTCCTTTATCAGGGAGTTTCAGTTCCTTTTCATTTCCTAGGAAAGTTATAAGGGCCCGGAAATTTGGTGAAGGCAATAATAATGTTAATAGCTAATAGTCTTCTGGGATTTTTGGAAATATTCTAGGTACTCAGGGTTTTACCTATATAAACACATTTAATCCTTAGCGCAGTCCCTTGCAGTAGGTCCTATTACCCCCATTTTACAGATGAAGAAACTTGCTCAAGTTCACAACTAGAAAGGGATGACCCTAAGATACAACCCCAGGTAGCCTGACTCCAGGCAGTGGGGCAAAGCCTATGAGTGTCACAGACCATAAGTATCAGTTCCAGGTCAGGAATTACTAGGCCAGAAACCAATCAGAGATTCCTGTGGAGAGGGTGGGGAATGAGCTGTTCACGAATTTTAGCTGCAATGATTTCTAGTGTCCAGTTTTAAGTTTCTTTTTCTTGGTGCTTTTTTTCCCCTCCAATATCTCTAAACTTTCAGGGGAAAAGTAGACTGCCTCAGAGGCATTGAGTTAGAGGTGCTAGAAGCCTGCAGCATTGGAGGCCAAGCTTATGGATGGACTGAAGCTGAGTCAGGAGAGAAGAGAGATGAAGTTGAGTGAGGAGAGAGAGAGAGAAAGGCCATGAAGATGATGCCAGAAGGTAGGGCAGTCAGTGTGATGAAGTGGGGAATAGAGGCCATCCAGAGCAGATGAAGGAAAAATAAAAAAAAAGAGTTGGAATTGGAAGGTGACAAGCAGTCCACAGGATCATTCAAGCACCACCACCACCACTGCTCAGGAAATACTTAGAATTATGAGAAGAATCCTATGTTCCCCAAAATTATGTGATATGGAGTCCACCCCTCCCCACCTGTGGACAGAATGGGTGAATTCACGACGCTCTGGATTTTGGAAAATTTAGGTTATAGGCAACCTCTTCATCCCTGGAACTATACTGCAAAATATACTTTCTGAATCCTCCCTGCCCTTCAAAAATCAGTGCAAATCTATTGCTCTTCATAAAGATTTTCTTATCCTTCCAATAGACATTGATCTCTGCCTTCTTTGAACTCTAAGAAACTCTTGGAGGTTAAACCTCCCAATCTAGCCCTTGCTCTAATTTTGCATTGTACATTAACTGCTTGATGTAAGGCAATCATTTCTCCCAGCCTGAAACAGAAACGTCTTGATCTCATTTCCTTTTACAAATCTTCTAGCACCAGACTGGGCACATGCTGGGAGCATCAAATCCATTTGCTCATGCAGTTTGCTCTAGCATTTGAACAGAATTCACATAACACTTTATGAGATTTTCATAAACTGCTGTTAAATTAGATGGCTTCTACAATCTTATCCTTAATCCAGTGAAGGATATGAGGTACATTTTTGCCTACATGTGCCAAACTCCTCTCTCTCTCTGTCTCGCCTTGTCTCTGTCTGTCTGTCTGTCTGTCTGTCTGTCTCTCTCTCCCTGCAAGATAGATATATGACAACTAGGATGATTTTAACATCAACAGCGTGGATATAAGATACATGTCCTGATGGCAGATCTGCCAGCATTTGGAAGTTGAGCACAAGGGAAACACTGAAGCACAATCTTTTCTGTATGCAAAGTGTGCTTTGGTTTTGCATAATGCATTGTGCTTCAGGTGCCAAGTTCCAGACACAAGGAGAATTAATGGAATAACATCGGTAAAGGGCTTTAGACTCCTCAGAGGAAGTTCCCCAGCCTCATTAAAGGTAATATTATTCAAGTTATAGAGTTTAGTTAAAAACAACAAAATAATATTTTCCTGTCTTTATTGCTAATTTCTACAGGCTTGGCAAAGCAAGCTGTGCTCTGCACTCACAGGCTCTATCACCCTTGTGGGTCACAGAATTGTACCACAGAATTGTACCTGTACCAGGGTACCAGGGTACCAGGGGGAATTGTGGGGATATAGAGGAGCATGCATTTTCTGAATATTTTTGTGCATATAGCTCTTATCAGTCTTAGCACTTTATTACCTATGAATATGTTTGTATTTCCTATTGAATTGTCAATGTTTTGGAGGCAAGGGACCTTATTGTCTTGTCACTGATTTATTCCCAGGGACTAGCACAATGTCTGCAACATAGTAGGAGAGTCATAAATAAGGAATGAATAGATGCACATTTTCGAATAAAAATCAAGACTGAGAGACAGAGACACTGAAGGAATCCAGAGAGACCAACCAAACTCTACATTTTGATAGGAAGATCCTATGCGCTTATAGGAAAGTTTTCCAGAATGTTAATTGATATCTTCCACCTTCCACTCTAAGCAGACTGAATTCACCATAATGCACACATTTCGATGGTGGGCACCAAAGACCATATATTGGCCTATTAAGCTCTTAATGATCTGGCTTCTGACTACTTCTTTGGTCTTACCTTCTACCATTCTCCCCTTCTAGGCTTATTCTGCTCCAGCTACTATGATCTCCTTGCACTTCTCAAACATACCAAGCACTCTCTCACCTCAGGCCCTTTGTACTTGCCATGCCGTCTGTATGGAGTGTTCTTCCCAAGATGTTCTTTCTCTTCATGGAGTCACTTGAACAGCCTCCACAGAAAGACCTTCAGGGAATTCCCTACCTAGAACACCATCCCTCTTCACTCTCTCCTTTGCAGAGGAAATTTATTATTCTTCACAGCACTTATCACCATTCAACATTTATTATATATTTAGTTATTCTTTTTAATGTGCTAATTCTGGCATTCACTACTACAATGTTTGCTCCATGAGGGCAAAGGTAATTTTTGGTTTATTGCTGCTTCTCCATAACAACACATGCATATAGTAGGTGTCTAATACATACTTGTTGAGTGGATGGGTGGATAAATAAATAAATGAATATGCATTATGAACATAACACTGCACCAGAGTCAAAAGAACTAGTTTTAGATCACTCTTCTGTTATTTCTAATCTAGGTCTGAGTGACTTTATTTCAATTCTCTGAGTCCTAAGTTCATCATTAATGAAATGCAGTTAATACTACCTACCATATCTAGGTTGCAGGATTGTTTTGATACTAAAATAATTGTTTCTGATAAAACCTTTGACTGCATGGATCATGAAAAGCTATAGGCTGCCCTGAAAGAAAAGGGCATGCCCCAGCACTTGATTGTCCTGGTGCATAACCTGCATTGTGGACAAGAAGCCACTGTCGGGACAGAATATGGAAAGACAGAATGGATTTCTATAGGCAAAGGTGCATTTTATCTCCCTATCTGTTTAGTCTGCATGTAGAACAGATCATATGAAAAACTGGGTTAGACTCAGATGAAGGAGGAGTGAAAGTTGGTGGAACAAATGTCAATAATCTAAAATATGCAGATGACAGTATCTTACTGGCAGAAAGCCGCAATGACTTGAAATGACTTCTGATGAAAGTGAAAGAAGAAAGTGCCAAAGCAGGACTGCATTTGAACATCAAGAAGACAAAGATCATGAGAACAGAAGAACCACACAACTTTAATGTAGACAGTGAAGACATTGAAATTGTGAAAGATTTTGTTTACCTTGGTTCAGTCATCGATTTAAATGGAGACTGCAGCCAAGAAATCAAGAAATGACAGACTAAGAAGGGCAGCAATGAAAGAATTAAGAAAGATCATAGAGTGTAAGGAACTCTCATTAGAGACTAAGGCCTAGATTATCCTCACCCGCCTATTCCCAATTACTACAGATGAGTGTGAAAGCTGCACAGTGAAGAAGGCTGACAGGAAAAAAAATTGATTCATTTGAAATACGGTGTTGGAGGAGAGCTCTATGGATACCCTGGACTGCCAGAAAGACAAACAAGTGGGTCCTAGAACAAATTAAGTCTGAACTGTCGCTGGAGGCAAAAACGGTAAAACTTAGTCTGTCCTACTTTGGGCACATCATGAGCAGGCAGGAGTCTTTGACAAAGACAATAGTGCTGGGAAAGGTACAAGGCAGCAGGAAAAGAGGAAGACCAAATATGAGATAGACTGACTCCATAAAGAAAGTCATAAGCATGAGTCTACAGAAGCTGAGTGGGGCTGTTAAGGACAGTACGTTGTGGACATCACTCATTCATAGGGTTCTCAGGAGTCAGAGTTGACTTGATGGCATTTAATGACAACAAACAATAACAACAATAATAGCTAAAATTTACTGAGCACTTAATATGTGCCCAGCATTCTGTTTAGTGTTTGCATGAATGTTCTCATTCAATCTTTTCAAAAATTATATTAAAATATATTTATATTAAATATATTTATATTTACATTAAATATATTTAATATATTAAAATAAAAAATATATATTATATCTCCATTAAGCTTTTCTTTGTTTGTAAAATAAGAATAGCAATTATCTTCATTTTACAAAAGAAGGTAAATAGAAGATAAATGTCAAAGTAACTTGCAAGTGGTGAAGCCCTTTATGAGTGATAGGTGTTCTCATCAACAAAACTATCTCCCGATGTTCAGCTTCTATAGTGAAGCTCCTCTGAATTAGGCTTTTATATTGGTGCCTGCATTCATACTGTGCATAGACACAAAATATTTGCTTGACATGAACGTAGTGTGCCAATAAATGTTTAAAGGCTGGCTCTCTGAGGAGAAAAGCCTTTTGTAGCATTTGCCAATTTCCATGGTGTAAATGCTCTCACCATGCCAATTACATGCTACCAACTTGAAGTCACTGAACTCGTAACTGGACATAGAGGTTGACAGTCATCTCTGTTCAGCTGGAAGCATGGCCCCAATGCACGACTGCTACATAGTCTTCTAATGGGTATATGGCCCTCTAGTCTTGGCTCCTCTCCTTTCTCCACAATGCAGCCCGAGTTGTATTTCTAAATACAAAATACATATTTGGTTTGAAATCCTTCACAGCTTGCCACTCCACTCACCCCCAAGTTAAAAATCAGAAGCTTAAATATGTCTTGCATTACAAGACTCTACATGAATTCACCTTTGCCTTCTCCCTACCTTTAACTCTTGTTTCCAAACATAGTACTATGTTTCCAGCACTCTTTTAGAAGGACCCAAAGTGCAGGGACTATGTCTGTTGTGCTCACCATTGTTTCCTCAGTTCTAATCACAGTGCCTGATGCTTGTTGGATGAGTCTATGAATTTCAGTTGTTATATTCTGAGTACAAAGTCTTCAGCCTGTTTATATTATGTGACTCTGCATTTGTCCAGTATGTGCACACATTTCCAACTTAAGGGGATTTAACTTGGCAGAGAGCATTACTGAAGTTGCTTTATGTATGGTGCATTATTATTCAATTGCATTTCCCCTGGTGGAAAGCTGGCAGGCTGCTCCTGTGTGACAGATGTGCCGGCTTTGGTTGAGTCACCACCACAAGGCGTATTATCAGTTTTACTAATGTTTGCTCTTTTATACTCTAACAGGTAGTGTGATTCATCCAGTCAGCATAAGTCAGGAGACTGATGCACACATAAATCTGTATTGTGGGATGGTGTGAACACAAAATTTCATCCATGGGAGAAGAGCATGGAGAACGTGACTACTGCAAGCATGGGTACTACATGCACATATAAACAAAGGTAAAATTAGCTGATGTATTCATGGGCACACACATGCTTTTGTTCTTGATCATTTGATTTCATAAGAGTCACAGATCTGCAGGATTGGGATGGATCTTTTATTACTTGCTATATACCAAATTTGCCAGTCCTTGCTAGACTCAGCACATCTGAGTTAGTTAAAGATAGTTTTCATATACAGATTTCCAGGTTTAGAACTTAGACATTCTTTTTTAGGACAGCTGGGGTAGAGCCTGGGAATCTGCAGTTTTTAAAAGCTCCTAAAGCTCCACAGCCAATTCTGATGGGCAGCCAGGCTTTAGAACCCCTGTTTTACACTATATATACCTAATATGGGCAGAGTAACAGTGCTTCCATTTCACATGCCAACTCTGCTCAGTTGGAAGTAGTTGCCTAAAGCTCTGTGTTTGGAAAGAATCTGAGGAAGCATCGTGAAAAATGCCATGATTGATTAGTAACGCCTTTAATGAGCTTACACAGGAGGGTAGCAGTATGTGCGCATGTAGCTGATGACCGCAATGCAGACCAATCACATAAGTTCAATCCCCTTTACAATGATTTAAACTATGGCCTCTCGGTGTCTCCTGGGACATGCCCAGGGAAAAGAAAGTTATAATGCTCTACAGGCAGCATATTCCATCTTCCTGTGGCTCTTTTTCATTTGAACTAAAGCTCTCTTTCTGAAGACTCCATTCTGATCAAAATTTTATTCCTTAGCACCAGGCAAAACAAGGCTACATCTTCTGCCCGTGATGGCCCTTCAGCTGTAACGTGGCTGTGATCATAATACCTCAGTTCACGTCTGCTCTACTTCAGGATAAACAGTCCCATTCTTTTTATGACAAGACATTGACCCCTTCCCAATGATGGCCAATTTCTTCTGGACGTGCTTCAATTTGATAATGTCCCATTACACGTGTGCTGCCCAGAACCAGACATTATTCTCCAGCTCTGGTCTAAGTATCTTTAAAAAGAACGGGATTACCATCACCATCAGTTTATTAATTAGTTAATATGATTTAATTACTGCAGATTTTTGGCAGTTATATTGTATTGCTGACTCAAATTCTGCCTACTTTTGACAAAATTTATTTTATTTTTTTCCATATGATTTTCTGTCAGTCCTCTTTCTTACTTCTGCGTTGGAGTTTTGTAGTATCAAAACATAAAGGCAGGGCCGCCCGGTGGCGCAGCGGTTTAGTCCGCGCTTGGCAGCCCAGGGTTCGCGAGTTCGGATCCCAGGCGCCCGCCGACGCACTGCCTGTCAGCCGTGCTGTGGCGGCGTCCCATATAAAGTGGAGGAAGATGGGCACGGATGTTAGCCCAGGGCCAGTCTTCCTCAGCAAAAAGGGGAGGATTGGCAACGGATGTTAGCTCAGGGTTGGTCTTCCCCACACACACACACAAAAAAAACATAAAGGCTACATTTTTTTCTCTTTAAATTTCATCTTGTTACAATATGCCATTCTATATAGCTCAAGAATATTCAGTATGCTATTGATAAAGCTCTCAGAATTTGAAATTAAACAGAATCAAGTTTGAATCTTGACTTTGCTGCTAAGTAGTTGTATGACCAGGGAAAATTCCTCACAATCTTTGTGTTTTAGTTTCTTTTTCTTTTTAATCTGTAAAATGTGAAAAAAAAAAAACTTCCCTCTAGGTTTATTGGGATACAACATTCCCAGTTTACTACATTCTGGAATTTGTAAAAATTCAAGCAGTGGTTGTTATTATTTTCATGTCATCCAATTCATTTGCTGGTTCTCAAAGCTTCCTACTACATGTAAGAAAATGTCTTCCTATTACAATCAAGAAAATGTTTTCATTTACACTTTCATTGATTCAACAGTACAACCAAAATTTATTAATTGTCTACTTTATTCCAGACACTCTCTGCTAGACACAGGGGGTACATTAGTGAATGGGATAGACAAAATTCCTACAATCACAGAACTCACAGTCCGGAGGGGAAGAATATGATGATATAAATCATTATAATCGAGTGTGCTAAAGGCTAAAATAAAAGACACATTGGGTTTTATGAGAGACTTGTATGTCTCCACCTAAGATTTGTTAAAATAAACACGCACTGGAGTAGGATAGACAATTTCTCCTATCTCTGCCCTCCATATTGTGCTAAGTCTCAGATCTAGGAGGCTGATGTCTACATTCATTTTTGAAAGACTAGCACAAAAATCTGCTGTATAGGAAATACTTATGGATTTTATGGATTGAAAGCCCCATCAAGATAGGATGTCTCCTTTTTTCTCCTTGGTATCTCTAGTGCTAACCACAGCAACTGGCATGTAACAGGTCCTCAATAAATATTTGTTGAATGAATAAATACATCCAGCTATGTGTTTCAAGTTCATGAAAGCATGCAAATGGACGTTCACTGACCTAAAGGTTATCTCAAAGGGATATATTGAGTAAGAAAGAAAAGGGATTAACTGTCAGCCTAGTTCTCCTTGCCTGACCCATTCAGTTCCACTTCAATATCCTTTAGTCTCATGTGAATAATAATGAGAGAGTGAACAGCTGAGATGTAACAGTTTAAATTTTATAGTTTGGAGCAGTTTTCACTCTGGATTTTTAATGTGAAATGAGAAAGTTTGTGTGTGTATGTGTGTGTGTGTTTAATCAGACTCTCTTATCAGCCTCTCCATTTGGGCAGTGGTGACAGATACCCTCTGCAGGTCTCTTAGGCCATAACACCTTTCTGGTAAATGAGGCCATCACAGACAGGAAGCACAGTATAAATGCTGGGCTGCTAACTGAACTGCAGTGAGGTGCAATGAAAAGTAGTTTTGTTCATTACAATCTATTCTCCATCTGTCTGGGGTGGTCCTTTATATCTCTCCATCACTGCACTTACTTTGCTGGCTCTGATGGAGAGGTAAGTAGATTAAATTCCTGGACACAGACAAATACACAGCCTGCCTTGTTTTTCTCCTGAGCTTACCACCTAGGCTAGTCCAGAAACTAAAAGAAATTAAAGGACTTAGGAGCAGGAGTGAAACCCTGTAAAATTACTAAGGGAGCTCACCTATGAATATCATATTATTCAGAAATTGAGGGCTAATTATTAAATGGGCATTGGCCTGTCTGGAGCAATGAGGACAGGTGTTTAGGATATGGCCACTGCCCTTAGAATTTCTGAACATCTCAGTTGTGGCTTGGTCAAGTTATATCTAGGGGTGGGAGGGTGTGGATATCAGCAGGCAAAGCATCTGAATCTGAGATTGGATTCAGCTAATGTGGAAGGCGGTCAGTGAGACTTCAAGGAGCAGTAAGAACCTACTGTATCTGGTTAAAACAATATCTAAGGAGGAAAGTATACCAAACATCTTACGTGGTCACTCCAATATGTGTTTTTTTTCCCAACACCATCAAGCAGTTCTCCACCACCAGCTGGATGTCCTACAATTCAACTCAATTCCGACACTATCTACCAGGAGATAGCATCAGATCCCACGTGTTAAGGGCTCGGTCCTATAAGACTGGCCCCTACTCCCAAATTCAGATACCAATCACAAGTCCAGGATGTCAGCTGTGTTTCTGACCTACTGGCTATAGAGGTTCCCATGTTCCCCTCCTTGGTTTGGATTAATTTGCTAGAGCAGCTCCCAGAACTCAGAGAAACATTTTACTTACTAGATTAATGGCTTATTATAAAAAGATACAACTCAGGAACAACCAAATGGAAGAGATGCATAGGCAACGTATGGGGAAAGGATACAGAACTTCCATGCCCTCTCCAAGCACGCCACTCTCCCAGCACCTCATGTTCACCAACCCCAAATCTCTCTGAATCTCTTCCTTTTGGAATTTTATGGAGGCTTCATTCCATAGGCATGACTGATTAAATCATTGGCCACTGGCAATTGATTCAACCTCCAGCCCCTCTTCCCTCCTTGGAGGTCAGCAGGGCAGGACTGAAATTTCAACTATCTAATCACAGCAGGTCCCCCTAGCAAGCATGCCCCATCCTTAGGTGTTTTCCAAATGTCACCTCATTAACATAAACTCATGTGTGGTTGAAAGGGGTTTGTTATGAATATCAAGAAACCTTTATCACTCTTATCATTTAGGAAGTTACAAGGGTTTTAGGACTCTGTGCCAGAAACAGAGATGAAGGCAAAATATATATTTCTTATTATAAATCACAATATCACATTCACCAAACACAATTGTGACGCTAGGTCAACTACAGGAGATACCACATGCTGATAGAATACAAAGAAGAGATGTCTCTGAGAAGGAAAGTCCATATAATCTAGAAGATAGCTAGACTGTTTTAATGACATAAATCAGCAGATTACAGGGCCCATGAAGACCTGTAGTCTTGGGCAGAGGAAACTGATATGAGTCAGACAGGGTGCTAATTCAATAAGATTATTAGAAAAATGAATGAGATTTAGAAATATAATTTTCTGTGCAAATATCTGAGATAATTCAGTGTTGTCATGAGCTTATTTTTAATTTCAAAGAAAAACTTAAGTAGTACTCTTATAAACCTGACAAGTGGTTAATCATTAAGAGTGCTTAAAACTCCTAATATGAACCATTATTTCTAACATTCTATAAAAAGTTGATGTTTAAAACACATTTGGGTATAATAGGGTTAAATTGTAAACCATGATTTTTGATTGTTTCTTCATTTTTGTAGGTCTTGCTCTGGTGTAAGACTTCACTTTTCCATTTACAGCACCAAATTTCTCAGTGGAACAATTGAAGTTGTCTTGCTTATTTTCCAGCTAGAAAGACCCGTGAAAGGTTCATGGAAGGTCCCAAAAATTTATCCCAAGGGGTAAAGGTGAAACTCATTGGAATAAAACTCCTGGTCCTTTAATTCCACTTAGAGTAGGATGGTTCAACTTTTATATGTTTAATATGTAGATTCAGTATAAAATCTTATTAAAATGTTTTGATACTTTTGGAAATTCATAAAACATTGAACATCAATGACCCCATTCCTACTCCGTTTGCAACTGCTACTTTTTAAACAATGGAAATATGCACATTCAAGTTTGCAAAGAATGATTTGAGAGGTCGCCTATTAGGTATCCTCACATAAAGTTAATGTGATATCATGTTTCGGAAGAAGAGTTGAGAAATAGATCCAGCCTCAAATGGTAGTTCTAGAATTTCTATATAATAGTACCTAATGTTCATGTGGAGTTTACTGTGTGTCAAACACTATTCAAAGCACCTAAAACAAACTCATATTATCATCACAACAGATATTATAGTAGATAGTAGTATTTTCTATTTTACAAATATGAGAAGAGAGACAGAGAGTGGGTAAATATTTTGCGTAAAGTCACATGGTTAATAAGATGCAGAGCTGTGATTTCAACCCCTGCAAGCAGTCTTCAGAATCTATGCTTTTAATCACTGTATTATTCTGTCTTGAGTCTCTACTTCAGAAGTGGAAAATTTGTCCCATACCAGCAGAAGCATAAATTCTCATTCACTTTTCTCTCTATTGTGGGCATCCATTTATTTATTTGGCAACTATTTATTGAAGATTTACTATGTGTTACAACACCACTTAGGCACCTTTCCTCACTCCTTGATATTTATTTAAATATATTTTACAAAAACCATTTAATTTCAGTGAAAACCATTGTCTCTTACAATTTTAATTTCCTAAGAGAGATACAAAGCATCAAGTAGTCTAAATCACTAAGAACCCACATCTTCCATGGCTTTACTTACTGACAAACAAATGGGAACCAGCTTTTGTGAAACCCAAATATATATTGTAACCCAAGACTACTCTTCTAGAGTCTTCCGCTCATAGCTCCCACAACTTCATCTACTGATGTGAATTGCCTTGGAAATCACATAGACTTAATGAAAAAACATATAATCCTTTCAGTTTCTTGGGGAAAAAAGACTATTTTTTATTTGTAACAATAAAACTGTATTCAGAGAATGGACACCTCAAAATATGATTACTCAAACAATCCTCTTTCTCAAAGTTAAATTCAAAAAAATGGTAGTTTATGTCCTCAGAGAAATCAATTAATCCACCTTCTTCAATATGGGTGTCCTTCTGGCTCTTGTATTGTGTACAATCTCATTTTATTATTATAGTAAACCAATAAAAGCATTCCAAGCATTCGCTTGGCAGGGAGAAATAAAGAAAGGCATCATCCTGTGTTAAATAAAATTTTTCATTATATACAACCAAAATGCCATGTATTTTGCAACAGAGAAATGTATTTGTGCATTTTGCACATGTGATGTGAATCATTTTAAAAGCTGTAATCATAGCACAGCAGATGCTTATAAATTTTCAGTCTGTTAGGCTTTGTTTTCTGGAGAATGAATTTGATTTGTGATACAAACGTTACATGGGTGATTGTGTTTAGCCATGGAGATTATAGGAGGTCTGGTATGCTAACCTTTGGAGTATTTTTTACTATCTGATAATATTTGCAGAAAATCCACTTCCTAGGATATCATGCTTCACTGCAGTGGGCTTATTCACCTGTCTTAAGCCCTTTTAGGACTCTCTTTCCAGCTTTCTAATATGTGTTAGGACCTATGTATCAGGAATCTGAATCTTCTGGAGAATACCAAAGAATCCAAGTCTTAGTCCTGAGCTATCTGCTTTCTTCTACATTGTTTTATTCCTAACAGTGGACTCTTGGCTAATCCCTACATCACCTCCTCTTTTAGCAACTTCAGATCTGGTAGCTACGCAGCTGATTCCTGCTACTCAATTTTCACTCTGATCCCAGAATCTTGACCCTGGTTCACATGCTGGTAATGGCCCCATAATTCAGCAAATCCCAATACAATCTTCTTTAGAGGGCTGAATACAGCCTGGGTTTGAAACAGCATCAATGGCAACAGTCCTTCAGAACTGAGGGCTATGACTAGAAGTAGTTGACCAGAGGTATGTAAGGAGGTATGATTCCAGGGAGATCAAGCCCAAGACAGAAGCTGAAAAAAATCTGTGGACAAATGCAGAATCCAAGATCTAGATTCTTACCGCAGTATAGAGAGGGACCCAGAAGCTACAAGTGAAAGTCATATGGGCCAAATTGGAACAGAATACACTGAAACAAAAATCAGAAAATTGGAAAAGCAAAATGATACATCAAGATACCATCCCAAATTGCCCCCAAAGAACTTTGCTTGAAGACTTATTGTAGTACCAATAAACCTGTACCTCCTCTCCTCCAAATGTCATAATTTTCATGCTAAGATCTTAAATGCACTAATTGATTTTCAAAAGTGAGTTCCACCTAATGGTGAGAAAACATGTTTGAAAATGGAAGATAGAAGAGACTCTTTTTTATGTAAGGTATTATTAAGGGTCATTAACATATTTCCCATCTATATAGATTCTTAGAAAGTCTGAGAAAACATATTTGAATTTTATGTTCCCACTTCCAAAATTTATATACAAGCATACATATTTTTATCAATTTATAATTTATATACTTATGATATTATGCCCTAAACATATTCCAGATTGCAAGGCAGATTTTAAAACATAATTCTTCAAGTCTATATCACATTTTATTAATTTTTGTAAGTTAACTAACAGTTCCCCATTAAGGAAACATTTATGTCATATTCATATTTCCCTTATTATAAACAATGACACAATGAACATCTTCCAACAAATGTAGATTTAAATAATTTAAAAATAATGTTTGGATACAGTGCCCAAAAGTGTATTCCTAACAATCCATAGCAATAGTTTTATAGTTTGGGATTCATTGTACAAAATTTTTTTCCAAAGAGATATAAAAATTTATACAAGTGTCAGAATTGTGTTTGTCCCAATTTCACTGTAACCTCTCCAGCATTGGCTGGCTATATATGTATATTATTTAATTTGATAGGTGAAACACAGAACATCCCACATCTAAGTTTTAAAACATAAAAACTTTACAGCATAATGTGGTGTTAGAGTTGAAAAGATTTTTAGAGATAAATTAGTCCAAGTCTCTTATTTTAAAGTTCAAGAAACAATCCTAGAGAAAGCCAGTGATTTATTCAGGGTTATAGAATACATTATTATTGGAGCAGAGAATTGAATCCAGGTTACCTGACTCCTTCTTCAGTGGTCCATTACATCACCACCAAGTCCCTTGGGCTTCCCCTGGGTTAAATCACTTTGCATGCCAATCCAAGAATAATACTTATTAGTGTACTTTTTATTACCGTTGTAAAACATGTATCTACACGTTTATGTTTCTACACATCAATCAAAATCATATTGCCCTTTTAAAAATGAAGTTTAGAGACTGCAGTAGGTATTAATGTCTTTAATTGCTTGTTGTTTGGAAATTCAGGAAATCTTCCTTCCAAATAGAACCTTAATATTATTTGACAGCATTTTCTCTTCACCACTATATCTATTTTGGGTAGAAGGGTGTGGTAGGCAGAATTCTAGATGGCCTCCTGGTGCTATTATCAGGATTATGTTACCTTACATGGCAATAGGGCTTTTTGCTGATATAATTAAGGTACTAATCTACTGACTTTAAAATAGGGAGATTATCTACCTGGGTCTAATCAAATCACATGATTCCTTTAAATGCTACTTTCTGCTACCTCCTGCAGTGGGTCAATGAGTCAAAGAGATTGAAAGTGTGAGAAGGACTGGATGCACCATTGCTGGCCTGAAAATGGAGGAAAGCCTATGTAAGAATTGGAGAGTGGTTTCTCAGAGCTGAAAGTGATCCCTATCTGAAAGCCAGTAAGAAAATGGTAACCCTGTCCTCCAACTTTAAGGAACAGAAGTTGGCCAACAACCTGAATGAGCTCAGAAGCAGATTCTTCCCCAGAGTTTCTAAGTAAGAGCCCAGCCTGGCAACAGCTTGATTTTGACCTTGAGAGACCCTAAGTGGAAAACCCAGTGAGCCTTCTGAATGTTCTGATCTATAGAACTGGGAACGAATAAGTGGGTGTTGTTTTAAGCTGCTGAGTTGTAGTAACTATTTACACAGCAATAGAAAATTAATACTGGAGATAATTCAGGATAACCGTCTTCTACAGAAGTTAAAGAGGTCAGATACCATTTCCCCCACCCCAGTACACCCAGGAGTGGGCGTACAATTGAAACCAAACCTATCAGACATTCTCTGTTAGGATTTTGTATTTGAACACATGACTCCAGGATAGTAGGAAGATTCAAAAGTCAAGAATTATAGATGCAAAATTCTCATGAGACTATTCCTGACGCTAGACCACTGCTATATTCCTGCTGGCCAGCCATCTGCAGCAGGCTTTATTCCTGAATTTTAAACCTGGACCTCCAGACATCCACGAGAATGGTAAATTCCTTGATACACTTCCCAGTAATTCTATTTGCTTACATTATCAAGAGTTCTTTCCTGTTGCCTACAGAAATAAGCCAACTGATAGAAATGCTAAATAAAATATAAACCAATTATTTTCTAAATTTCTCAGTCACATTCAGCAACCAAACCAATTTCTTTTCAACCTCATTTGCTTAATGGAATATTTCATGGCCTCATAGTGCCAGGACAAATCTCCGTCAGCTCCATCTGCTTAATTTCTACCCGCTAATTTCTGGGGCCAATATCTGATGGTCCAAGGCCTAGAGAAATGAGAGTCAGGTATAATGGTAATGTTGGGAATTTAGGGATGATGATTTAGTCAATATTTCTCATTTTGTTCATTAGGTAGAGTCTGAGAAGAGTATCCCTATTATTTTAAGAAATTGTCTCCTATCTCAATAACGTAGTTCTATTTAAGTACCTCTCTATCCTAGTCACACAGTAGGCATATGACCAAGGCTGAACCAATCATATAAGTCAATTCTCTAATCATAGGATTTGAGTCAAGAGATAGACTGACGGTTTAGTGGGGAAAGGAGAATGATATTAGAAGATATGATGTAGATAGAGGCCATGAGAAAGTTTGCAGTCTTGGGCACAGCACATTCATATGGCTCTGAAGGATTTTTGGAGGCATTGACACTTATATTGAGTTTTAAACATCAGTGTGATCTAGCCAGAAAAAAAGGATGGGAGGAAGATGGCAGGAAGCAGTGGAAGGTATTTTACACATACACAACTGGCTTCAAGCCTTGCAGAACTAAGATTCAGATTTGAAAAGGGGCATGAAAATGTCTAGCTTGCAGTAAAAATAGGTTAAAGTAAAAATGAGGAAATGCTTGATGACAAAGGATATTCAATAATGAAATCTTGCTATTATTGGAGTCAAAATTAAATAGATTCTGGAGACCTTTAAAAAGAAACAAGATACTGTTTGACTGCTTTAAGTCTAGACCTCACTGAAAGCAGAGACAGAAATACAATGATACAGTTAGTATTTTAAACAGCTCAAAGCATTTTCATGGACATTATTAGATTGGAGACATCCAAAATTACTGAGCTTTACCCAGTCTTTACACTTCCTCTCTCCAAATTCCCACCTTACCATAATTATGAACTCATTCTCAAGAGAAACAAAAATGTCTTTAGGCAGCAGGTAAGCAACTTGAAAGATTACATTCAGCTAAGGTGAATGAGAGGAGACGACATTTTCCATAAAGTGGTGTGACTCAACCTACTGGGAGCTATTTGGCCATTAGTCCTTAAGTTATTGGAATTATTTCCTCAACCTAAATATAGGCATATAGAAAAGGATTTTTTTAAACTCAGTAATTACTGGCAATAAACAGAGAAAAGAATAAAGCCCACAATGCCAAACCTAATTTGGGTAATTCTACTGAAGATAATCTTCAAAATAGCAAGTAAATATGAGACCATAAAAAAGCATTATTATTTGGCTAATAAACTAATTGATTGTCTACCGTGTGGCAGCCACCATGTTGAGGACTGTAGGGAGTACAGATGAAGCTGACCCTATCCACTTCCCCCGAGAAATGTGTGGTGAGAAGATGGTATTATGTACGAAATGCCCAGGTGCAATACTAGTAAAGAGAGAAAGACAGAGAGAGGTGAAAAGTATTTTATCAGGAAGTGAGAAGACGATTGAGGGCTAATTTATTGCAGAGCAAAGAAACTTGGTTAAATGCATGGTCGGGCAAACGAAATATGCTTAGAGAATTCAGTTTGACTGGAATGTAATGTTTAAGAGATGAGTAGGGAGAGAAATATTTTTAGTGCTATAATTGAAATACACATGTATTACTATGATGCTATAGAGGACTTGGTATTCTGTCAATCAAGCTTCAAAAGGCAGGCTATTCTCCTGCCTTACCCCTGAAGGATTCAAGTCTTCAATCTCTTGCCTTGGTTATTCCTTATGCAGATGTCTGCTTGTCCAATTGATGACTGGTAAAGTTCTTTTTTATATTATAGTGCAAATACTTTGAAAAATATATGGTTTATAAGACCAATTTTACTTTGCAGTGCTAACAACCCATATTATATCCAGGGTCTTTAATTTAGGTGGGTTGAAATTCCAATAATTGGAAGTGTCTTGACTGACCTTCAAGGTCATTTTCCATTGTGTTGAGATGGAGATGTTTAGCAGGCATCTTGGTGGAATGTCCTCTATCATTCTACTAGCTCCTTTTAGCATTTTAATACATATACCAAACAATATATCATCATTTTCTTAGTGAGTCACTCATTTTGTACTTTCTCCTTTGTTCACAATTAATTTATCAGCCTAGGTTTAAGGAATAACTCAATGTCATTCTTATATTTAAATCATAAATATGTATTTCTTAGATTTGTTCAGAGACAGTGGGAGACTGAGATAAGTGAACCAATTAGATTTCCTCCCAGATATTTTAAAATATGTGACCCATGGAGAGTTAAGCATTCTGGGAAAAGGCTGAACAAAGATATCATGAGGTAGTAAAAGCCTTAAAAAAGCAAAAGCCAGGAGTGAGTCAGCGCCATGTGGGACTAAATAGGGCTGATGATGTGTCTGCCCATCTTCCAATACCTAAACTATGTTTCCTTGTTCGTAAGAACCTTCACTTACTGGTTATTTCCTCGTTTAGAAAATTATTCCCATGAAACATTGTTCCTTGAGGTAAAATTAATGATACCCCAAACTTAGCTAACACAATTAGACTTCGTGTCACAGGGTATGGGGATGTGAACTTGGATCCTGGGGATGAGAGAATTTTGTCCTCTCATCCAAGGGAAGGCCTTGGAGCAGGCTGGGATGGAGATCATGGTGTTCCAGGAAGAGGAACTAGCTTATGCAAAACATGAAGATGCCCTGAATAGAGCAATTCAAGGCTGTGAGGGCAGCAGAAGGGAATCACTGTTGGTGGTTGGTTCTTGACCTAGAAGGTCATGGAGCTCCAGGCTCAGAGTGGACCTCATTCTTAGTAGCAAAAGGAGTCTAAGGAGAATAATGAGTAAGCAGATGAAGGCAGAGGACAGGGAGAGAAATGAGTCAAAAGCAAAATAAATAAATAAATCTGAGAAGGGCAAGGATGACTCAGGTCCTGAAAGAGAAGAGACTGGATCCTCAGTTCCAAAAGTTTGTCTGCACTGTACAATATATCCTATCTTTGATGACTATCACTATGCTTGAAACTCCCCCACCCCACCTCCATTCCTCCATCCCCATCACCATGCACACATACATACAAGTTACTTGTGTTACTTCGAATGAATGGTTGTTTCTTCCAACAACAGCAGCCCTACCACCTGAATAAACCTGGATCGAATCCATATTAGCTCATTTAGGGTTACACATCACACTAAGCAGTTTGAACTTTACCCTGCAAGCAGGCTTCTACACTAGTGCTAATTTTTTCAACATTTTATCATGAAAAATTTTAAGCATACAGTAAATGTGAAAGAATTTAAAGTAAATACCCATGCACCTAGTATCTAGAGTGGGTCATTAAAGTTTTATCATACTTGCTCTATCATATATCTATCCATCCCTCTACCTGTCCATGAATCTGTCTTATTTTTGGTGCATTTCAAATTAAAATTGCAGATATCCATGTGCTTCCTCCTACATGTTTTAGCACGCATATCATAATCTAGAGTTTGATTTTTTTTTAGCTTTTTACATAAAATTTACATACAAGGAAGTATACAAATTCATATATTTCTGTAATCTAACCCCTTATCAAGACTAAAGTGTTGTATTATTATCTCCCCAGAAAGTTCCCTCATGCCCATTATAAGGCAATCCCAACCCCCATCCTGCAGAAGCAACCAATGTCCTCATTATTTTTCACTCCTTTTCCAGAATTTTGTATAAGTAAACTCATACAGTATATGCTCTTTTGGGTAAAGCTTTTTCACTCAGAAAGATGTCTTTGAGAGTCATCCATGTTGGTGCATCACAACTCATTCCATTTTGCTGCTGAGTGAATACACCACAGTTTGTTTATCCATTCTCCTACTGATAGGCATTTGAACTGTTTCCATTTTTTGGGTATTAAGACTAAAGGTTTTAGGAACATGTTTGTACAAGTCGTTTTGTGAATATATGTTTTCATTTCTCTTGGGCAAATACCTAGAAATGGAATTGCTGAGTCAGAGGGTAGGTATAGGGATTAGTATATTTTTATAAGGAAATGCTAGACTTTTTTTTTTTTTTCCAGAGTCACGGTACTCCTTACATTCCCACAAAAATATCTGAGTTCCACTTGTTCTACAACATCCAACCAACCTTTGGTGTTGTCATTCTTTCTAATTTTGCCATCTCTGTGGGTGTATAACAGTATCCACTGTGTTTCTAATTTGCAGTCTCTGATTACTAATAATGTTGAAAACTTTTTCCTGTGCTTATTGGCCAGTTGTATGTTTTCTTTCATGAAATTGTTTATAACTTGGCCATTTTTTTACTGGATTGCCTATTCATTTTTATAATGGAGTCTCGGGATGTATGGAAGTTTTAAATTTTGATGAAGACTAATTTATCATTTTCTACTTTTACAGTTACTTCTCTCTGTGGCTCTTCTAAAAATATCTTTGCTTACCTGAAAGTTGTGAAATATTCCTTCATGTTTCCCTGTAAAAGCTTCATGGCATTTTTCCTCTTATGTTAGGTCTATGATCCTTCATGAGTTAATTTCTTTGTATGGTGTGAAGTAGGAGTTGAGATTCTTTCCTTTTTTTCTTTTTCTTTCTTTCTTCTTCCTCTTCTTTTTAAATAATATCTCATTATGCCAGCACCATTTCTTGAAAAGATTTTTTTTTTTTTTTTGGTCTACATTGGATTTCTCTGTTGCCTTCTTTGAAAGGGTTCTGGGTTCTTTATTCTGTTCCACCGACCCATTTATTGATCCTTATTCTAGTACTGCACTATCTTGATGATGATAGCATTTTAGTAAATTTTGAAATCAGATAGCATCAAAAGTCTTCCAACTTTACTCTCTTTTCAAAATTGTTTTGTATATTCCTCATCCTTTGCTCTTCCATATAAATTTTAGAATCAGCTTGTCAATTTCTACAAAACAATCTGCTGGAATTATTTGGGGAGAATTGGCATCTTAAAAATACTGAATTTTCCAATCTATGAACATGTTATATCTTTCCACTTTTTCAGGTGTTCTTTAATTCCCCTCAGCAATGTTGGGAAGCTTTCAATTTACAAGTCTTATGTAACTTTTATTAAAAATGTTCCTAATTTTCCTTTAAATTGTGCTATTACAAATGTAACAGCTTTATTTTAATTTCCAAATTTTTGCTGCTGGCATGTAAAAATACAATTGATTTTTGGATTATTCTTTTATCTTGAAACCTTACTAAATTCACTTATTAATTCTAATAGTTATTTTTCAATTCCTTGGGATTTTCTATGTAAATAATCACATCATCTGCCAGTGCTCATTTGATCCAGTGAAGCACCATCTTGCTCTGCCCTTAATTGAAATCCATTGCTGGAAAAAGATGAAAGTAGAGAGAAATGTAAGAATATGGTAAGAAATAGAGTTCAGAATCATTGGATAGATATTCAAGTTCAATCTTTTTCTCTTTAATTTAATTCTGGATTGGATAACAGTGGAGAAAATCCAAAATTAGATGGGGGGGGATTCAATTATCTATTTCCTTTTTATCTAAAGAATCAAACAGACTTCTTATTCACATTTTATAATTTAATAAAGAAAGAGACACAGCATCTTTCAAAGCTCCTTTTTCTTTTTCATTTCTGAACTCCTGAAAGCCAGTCATGTTCCTAGATTTCCCTTTCCAGAGCAGAGTTTCCGGCTATATAAATCTTGAGTAAATAGCTTTGTTTCCCATTGAATGAAGTTTCTCCCTAATATGACAGCAAGAAAAAGTGAGCTACAGACATGGAAAGTATAACAACTATCCATTAGGTGCTTGGAGTTTACAAGTAAAGACATCAGAGGAGCTCAGTTGGCAAAGGCCAGTTGCCCGGTCACACAGGTCCCCATGGGGTGCCACTACCTTTGTAGCTCCAAATCCATTCAAGGACTGTCCCTTGGCTTGCCTGTCTCAAAGTCTCATTGTTAAAAGTGTTTCAGAATTTATCAGATTCAGGAATGCTCATTCACACTAACGATGCTCAAAAGAGGCTGATGAATAAAACGAGAAAAACAAAGTACTAATTTACACCGAGAAATATAAATCTAACGTAGATTGAGTTTTATGTCAGCCTGGTCAGTGCATCCTCTCCCTATAGACTATATAAGTGGAAAGATAAATTAGCAGAAAGTATGCCTGATCAGCACAGGATTGAAACAAGGCAGATGAGTTTATATGATGCAAATACTTAACCACTTCAGTTTAATAGACCCTGACGTATCCATCTCCACAATAGGGTTACTCCAGCAACTAGAACCAGAAACAGAAGATATTTTTAGGCTAGAGAATGTTCTTTCCTGGGCAGAGAGTCTGATGACTGTTTTGTGCTTCCACTGAAGAGCACTTCCAACCTATTTTTACACACCCTTTCTGTAGTTAGGTTTTTACCTTCCGTTAGATTACTGAACTGATTTGGAACAATTTTGTATTTTTAAAGTTACTTGGTATTTTCTTCCTTATACACATAATGGGTTACTTTCATGGCCTGTACATTAGTAAACAGTTTGATCTACCTTATTTTAAAGTTCTTATTTTCTTTGGAGTGTTCTGATTTGTGTCCAATTGAAAGGAAGGCACAGTTCTTGGAATGTCCTATAAATTCTTATTGAATCTCAGAATGATCCTGAGAGATACACATTGTTATTATATTTTCTTTTTACAGACGTGAAACGTGAGGCTCAGAGAATATGGGTGATTTTTCCATTGTCAGTTGACAAATATATATTGAGCATCTACATGTGCCGGTCATGGTAGGAGATGATAGGGTAATAAACGATCTATCCACATTGTCTATCTTACAATAACGTTGTGAGACAAACAATCACATTGTGAAATTTAAACATGTGAGACATTTTGCAAACCCCATTATGCTATGTCAGTGCAAGGCTCATTTTATTTAATGACTTAATGAATGAGCAAATAGATGAATAAATATGCACTATTTCTAGCATTGCTTCTTTCTATAAATGAAAAGCAAAGTTGAATAAGTATGTTCAAATTTTTAGAGATTTCAAATGACGAGGGTTCAATTGTTGCAACTTTTAATAAACTCCAGCAGTGTTTCTAGCATTGTGCAGAATACAGAGAAGACATGACCCAGACTAACAGACATGCCGTCAAAGTGGGACAAAGGCCATCAAGATAACAGAAGGAGAAGGTGAATAACTTGCTCCAAGAGGAAACAGCTGGAGCTGGTTTTTGAATGCTAAACAGTTTTGAGTCTCTCTTTGATTCAAGAAAGCCAGATCCTCAAAACTTAAACTTTGAGATGTGTTCTGAACATCCACAAGACCCCCAAACTGAGTCGGGGATCTCCTGTGGAGAGGTTTCCTTGGGTTATTTTCTTAACTCCTCTCTTCTGCATTGGTTTGGCTGTGTCAGAGAAATAGCCTTTGTCTGATGTTTTCTTCTCTGATCCCAGAACAGTGCTGGAGGGGCAAAGGTCTTACAACATATAAAGAAGAAATAGAAGATAAACTGACTGGTAAGATGTTTCAGTTTAGAACAACATCAATGGGTTCCATTATTTGGTCCTTAATATATGCTAGATACTGTGATCAGCACTTAATATAGTGTCTTATTTGAACATTAAGTCAACCATATGTGGGTGGGGCTATCATAATCTACATGTTATAGGTGAGGACACTGAGGTCCAGAGAGGAATAGTGACTTACCCAAATCGAGTAACCTCCAAGCAAGAATTTAAATCCAGTCACGGAAAGTTCTAAACGTCCAAAGGCTCAACCACTCCCCAAAATGCCCTTCAGTTAAGGGCCTGCAGGCTGCAGTGGCCACAAAAGCTTCCTTTCTGGCTCTGGCCTAATTTAATTGTCCCTTTTTTCTATCTCTCCTAGAACATCTCTTTTGACTCTCTTAGAGCATTAAACATTTAGTGTTGTTTCAGGTGTCAAACAAATGTATTTCTGCACTACATTCTCCTCTCCTGGACAGCAAGAATAAATGTTTAAATTTGTTCTTCCCACCAATATTGCATAAGAACTTACTCAAAACAATCTTTAACAAGCATTCGTTGAATTGGAGCTCATTTGACCGCCTGAAGAGGGATGAGCAAAACATAAGCTAATGTGAAAATGTCATAGGTTACCTGTTTCATGAATTTTGCTGAGATCGTGGACGAATGAGGGACATGTCCTAATTGATAAGCAGGAAAACCTTGCCAATCTCTGTTATGAACGAAGAGCAGGAGCAATTTATTGAGCATCTGCTATACTCTCATTATTTTGTTATACACTATGGGAAGATGAAATTCTTATTCTGAAATTTATAGTCGTATGGAGAAGAGCAAAAAACTACATCTCTTGATAAACAGTAATGTTTGCTTTTATGTCTTCAGGGCCTATTGAATGGTCTGTCCCAGACAAATGCTCATTACAAGTTTGTTGAATGAAATTAAAAACAGCAGAATGACATCAGCAAGATGGCTGAATATGTTTTTCACTTGTACCCCATGCCTTGACAGTAACGATTTGGCATCCATCAGCAGACAGAAGTGCCTCTGTGGGAGCTTTGGGATTCAGGTAGGAGACTGTGAATCTTCAGTGCAGTATAAGAGCGAAGAGAGCCATTTTGAGAAGGCAGACTCGCACCCAGGTGGCTGACTCAATGACCATGATCCCAGCTACAGATCTAGAAACAGCTCCATACCCCTGAAGACTCAGGTACAGCCCCATTTGGCTTCAGTTCTGTCATCAGCACCACACATCAAGGGACTCAGGAGGAATCACTCCACCTGTGCATCAGGTAGTAGGCGTACAGACCCCCATCCTGGCTGTGGACCCTTAAGTGGTCTGTGAACTGCTCCAGCCTCTCTCGGCCATCGTCCAGGAGTCCCTGGAGAGAAGCCAGCCAAACTTGGTCACAGTAGATACTGAAAGGGCCCTGTAACTTGGCTCTAGACTGCTCCAGCCACAGTCGGTGAGCAGTCCTGCTGGCCCAGGGACCTGGTAGAGGAAACTTCTCTCTGCTCCCCTGGAGATCCTGAAAGGGCCCTGTATGCTCCTCCAGCCCCCTGACAGCCACAGTCTGTCAGCAGTCCTGAGAGTCCACTGTCCCACCAGGAGACGCTCCCATCTGTACCTGGTAATAGGCCCACTGTATGCGGACCCAACTGTGATCCCTAAGCAAACACTTGTCGCAGTGCCACCCTCCTAAAGAAGGTACTGGAGGCAGTCTCATCCACCCTGGGGCCAGACAGGATCCACACCCACCCAAGCCCCTGGTAACAAGCCTGCCATCTGTGGATCCCACTGCAGACCCCATGACAGCCTTGTAACCAGTTCCAAGCCAGCATGACCACAATTCTGGGTGTCATCCCATCAGCCCTGGGAACAGACAGGAAAAGGTCTTTACCTGCTGAAACCAGTCTGTAAAGACTGGAACAAGTGTTTAAATACAGATGCAAAAAAAAAAAAAAAATCCTGGGGCTGGAGAATACAATGACAGAACTGAAAAAAAAATGTGTGTGTGTGTGTGTGTGTGTGTGTGTATCAAATCATCACAATGTACAACTTAAAAACAAATTTACACAATGTTATATTTCAATAAACCTAGAAAAAAAAGAGTGTGAGTTATAAACTGTATATCACCAAAGTCTGATCCCAGATCTTTAAAAGAGCCTTTATAAGCCAGACTGTCTTAGGGTGCAACAGACAGAAAACCCAGCTCAATCTTTTCTGTTTGAAGCTGTCCTTATCTCCCTCCCAATCCCATCTAAATTAATCTACTTCACGTCTTTCTAAATCTAGAGAGTTCATTTCCTTTGACTTGGAAGATCCTAGTTTCCTAGAATCAGTTTTTGTTTCAGAAGACCAGCGCCTTCTAAGGAACCAATATGTAAGAAACAGGACTATAAGAGAAAGTCAACTGACATAAAAATGTCACTCCACAAAATGGGCTGATTAAATAGTAAAAGGTCATTAATTCAGATTTTGTTAGAATTCAATCTAAGCTAGAGTGAAATTTACTTTCCCGTACCTATGAAGATGTGATTTAGTAAGAGAAATAATGTGGTAATATTAGAGGAATATATATTTTAAAAATTGACCACAAGATGTTTTCAGTTATAATTTACCCGCAATTCATTCATATATTTTTACTGAATCAGATTACCTAAAAACCTCTAATAGCCAGCCCCTTATTTATCTATTTATTTATACGCTGTCTAGTTCCAAAAGGAATTTGTTTGGCTAACATAATGTTTTTTAGCCCAGTTCAAAGGAACACCATATATTTGTAGTTTTCTCTACAAAAACCATTTGTATCTTGATTAATTTACACAACAAAGTTACCTGAAATAGGTAGGAAAGAGTTTATAGAACCCGTTTCAGAAATGAAGACATTGAGGCTCATATAATACTCTTGATGACTTGTGTAAGCTAACCATATAGATGGCAAACAGGAGACACAGGGCAAGGGCCTCAAAAGGATAACAGTGTGGAATCATCTCCATTGCACTGGATGCCTCCTGTAATTATTATACATGCTTGAAAATAAATAAAGGTCTGCCTTCCAAAACAAAAACAAAATTGCATCTCTGATTCAGATGCTTTGCTAATCAGAGGAATTTCTGTGAACCTTAAGACCCCAGCCTTGGGTGTGAGTGGCACTGAATCACAGAGACGGGGCAGGGAATGTCAGCTCAGGATGTTGAGGCATGGGCATCAATGAGAGGTCAGGCCCGGACATGGAAATGTCACAAACATCTCTCAATGTAATTCCTTCTCTCCCCACTAGCCCTGACACTGCTGTTGTCCAGGCTCTTCTTATCTCTGAAGGGGGCTACTGCAACAGCCCACAAACTGGACCCTCCCTGGATCCGGTGCTTATCCACTGGAGTTAACACTCAAATTTCCAAGGGAGGTTCCCCTCCCCCCTCCAAGTAGAAAGTTAATCAAATCACCTACTGCATTAATACCTCTACTATATCTTTGTATGGGGCTTATAGAACATAATAAAAGTTCCTTAGCTTGGAATGTAAAATCCTTGAGGGTCAGGTTCCAACTAACTTGCTTTCCCATGTTGTGCTGTCCTCCGGAGTCCATGCCATTCTTTAACGTAGGTATTCACAGTGAGGGCATTTTACATTCCTTCTTCATTCAATATTTGTTCATATTATGTTCCTTCTGTACTTTGAATGTGCTTTCCCCTATACCACTTTTCAAGTGCAAAATTTCTTTGAAGGCTTTTGGATGCACTTTAAATGGCATCTCCTTCTAGAAAACTTCACAGACTCTCCAGGCAACATAAACTACTTGTTGTGTTCACAAAACAAAAATATACTCCCATCGATGAAGCATCATTCACTACGTTTACTTTAATCTGTTTACAGGTGTTTCTTATCAAGGAATTATGCATGAAGAAGATTGACCTAAGAAAACAATCAGACGTATGCAAAACAACAGTTTTCCATTCTTTATATAAGTGGAAAAATGAAACAACGATATGTCAATATGTCCAAAAATTGGATGGTGATTTAATAAAATCTTTCTTTTAACCATAACTCCATCCTTAAGATTCTTATCTAGGCTCCTACCTTTTAAATCTATTTAAGTGTTGATGACTCTTAAATGTATGCCTCTATCTTGGATCTTTCCTCTCAAACCAACTGCTAATTTGAAATCTCTACTTGGATGCGCTACATGTATCTCAAACTTAACACGGTCAAAAGTGAATTCCTGATGTTACCTCCCAAACCAATTCCTCCAGCATTCTTTCTATCTCAGTTGATGGCAACTCTGTTCTCCCAATGGCTCTGGCCAAACACCTTGGACCCTTGACACCTCTCATTCTCTTAAGCACCATATCCAAGCCATTGGCAAATCCTGTCACTGGCACCTTCAAAATACATGCATAACTTGATCCTTTCTCACCCCTTCCATGGCTATCACACTCATCCAAGACAATTCTTGCCTAGATAATCGCAATAGCCTCTTGAAATGGTCTTCCAAATTCTGCTCTTGCACCCTTCTATCTACTCTCAACACACTGAGACATCCTTTAAAATAAAATCCAGATCTTTCCCTTCTCAGCCCCAAACGCTGTAAAAACTTCCTACCTCATTTACAGTAAAATCTGAAGTCCTTCTGCTGGCCTACCAGGCCGACATAATCTGACCATTCATTCCATGTGTGATATATCCCTCTATCATTGCCTCTCTTTAACTGGCTTCAGTCGTGCTGGCTTCCTTTTTGTTTCTGAAGCATGCCAGGCCTGTTCTTGCACTATTTCTGCACTTGATATTTCCTCTGCTTGGACTATTCTTCCCCTAGATATCTGCATGGCTCACTCCCTCACTTACTCTTTATCTCAAGACTTGACTCAAATTTACCTTCTAAGTGGCGGCCGTCCCGCATTCCTGACCATCCTATCTAAATATGCAGTCTCAGCTTGATGCTTCCTATCCCTTTACATGACTCAATTTCATCTTACTATCAATATACTATAAATTGTACTTTTTATCTTGTTCATTCTTTTCTCCACTAGAAACTGTGTTTTCTAAATTCAAGGATTTTTGGCTCATTTCTCTCTTAGCACTTAGAACAGTGCTGAAAACATTACATATTTATCAAAAGAAGAAAGGAAGAAGAAGGGAAGGAAGGGAGGGAGGGAAATCCATCCAATACATTTATTGTTATGAGGTCATTCATAAGAATAAAGTTGATCTATAATAATGATATGGAAATATTTGCAAAATACATTACAGGAAGAAACCAGATTTCAGAATGGTATGCACAATATTATTCCAGTTTTTTAAAATAAATAACTTTACAGGAGGTAGTATATGTATTAAATGAGGGCTGAGAAGGGTATATACCAGTTAATAGCAGTTGTCTCTGGAGGTAGTATGAAATGGCACTTAGCATCTTTGTTTTGCATTTCTGTATAATTTGCATTTAAAAATATGTATGTATTAAAATTTTAACAGTGAAAATTTGATATTCAATGATGGTGTCGATTTTTGCACATTGAAAGCTGTTTATAATATATTCCTCATGTCGAAGAGCAATTCAGAGAATAGTAATAATGCTAGTGTTAGTGTTCAATTTGGAAGTCCAAACACTGCAAATTAAACGTATTTTTTTCATATTTGTTGCCAAAACACATTTGGCCACAAAACCTAACCTGAACTGACATGAGTTTATTTATAGACTTTAGCACCACATAATGTGAATATTCATAATTTTTACGAATTCTGCCCCAGAACCTGCTGTGGGTGACATATCATGTAATAAATATGCTCCAAATTAACTTTCTAAAATCTAAACAAATTCTGAAACACATCCAACCCTAAGGTTTTTTACATAAGGCATTTCGGATATATTTTATCTATCTTCAACCCAAAACTATTATCATTGGTTGGAACGTTTTTGACTAAATTATTTTTTCTCTTTTTGCTCAGTTGAATCTTGTACGTTTTTGCTTTCTATACCGAGCTTCTTGTGCAATGTCTACAATAGACTTCTTCTGTAATAAATAAAATAACATATAAATTAAATTAAAACTTTAGTTAGGATCTTCAGGCATGAAAACAAAAATGTTTGAAAATTGAGAGCGATTCCCTTAGCCAGGTGTGGCTTTGTATGTTGCCTCTTGAAACTAACAAACCCTAAGATTTTGTTGACTCAGAGTCTCCAGGTAAGAAAAGGTAACCTATTAGATTAAAATGGGTAAATTTGGATGAGATAGGGATATGGAAGGGGGCAGATTCCAAGAACACTCCGGGCCACATTCTGCCCCAGGGACAATTTCAATACTGCAGCGTTGACAGAAAGCACAATCATGGCTGGATTTGTACCACTTCAGCATTGAACAGCTGCTTTTCCCCCATCCCAACCTCTCAGGCTGGTTTCCTCTAAAGACAGGAGGGAGTGCTGATGATATTAATAGAAGAAGCATGTTCTTTTCCTGTTCAGCTATTTAAAGAAATGTTCAGCTGCAAGGTGTGCTGATTTATGCAGCTTATCTTCTTCAACCCAGATAGAGCACACCACTCCTCCCTCCCCTTACAACCCCTACTTAATGGATCTGTAACTGACTTTCATTTTGTGATATAAAATTTACAAGGAAAAGGGTGTGTGTGGGGGAGGAAGCACTGTTATTGTTTCCAGGTCCTGCTGATCACATTTGTGTGGGGCATGAACACTTTTAATTGGATTCTTGGCTGTAAATGCATCGTAAACAAATTTAGAAGAAAATCAGGCAATGTTAAAGGAGACGTGGGAAATTATTGTCACCAACTAGGTGACTTTAAAGTGCAATACTAATAATTCTTCATGGGGATTAGAAACGCAACCAGCTCTTCACAAATGGCTTAGAGATGTGGCAAGCTAAAATGAAACAGAATGAGACCCCAGAATAAATGCAGCATGTAGTTTGGATGTTGGATTTTTAGAGAATGGTCTTACATTTGTTTCTTGATGTCCTTTCCAGCCTTCGAGGCCTAGTTCAGTAATTGTTTCCTCCTTAAAACCTTCCCAAATTCCCACCAGTTAGAATTAATTTCCCCTTTCTCTCAATAACTGCTGTTCATGTTTCTTGCATCTATTGGACTATTATAATTTCCCACTGTTTGACTTTAAAATGATAGCACTTATGGAGCTTCCCAAGCTCCAGTTATCTGTATATTTGTTTGAGATATTTTGCCAAATCTTTGTGCTGTCCATATTTACTTATTATTCTGTTTACATTTACTAACTTTGAAAAACATTTCTTCTTTAACTTCATTCTAAGTGGTAACGTCTATGAAATTAAAATTTTAATGTATTTATATACATGCATATATGTACATATATTTGAAAGCTTCTCAAAATAAATACATAACTATCAAAATTTTTAAATACTTTTTATGTATCATCTCAAATCATTTGGAATGTCACCAGCAGTTTGTATATTACATATTAATTCATACCAATCTTTGCAAAACATTGCCCCATTTTACGCTGTTAGGTCCTTGGGTACAAGAACTTTTGCTGAGCCCCTGCTCTACAGAAGATAGTATGCTAGGACACCAAAATCTCAGTAATCAACATAAATAATACTTTAATATTGTAATATTTTCATATCATTTTAAAATATAAAATATTAAAAATCAAAATGGATGCCAAGATTCCACAATGACCAAACATCAGCATTTTAAATAAAGACAGCATCGGTTATTTTTAAACAGAAACGATGATTCCTGGCCTAGGGACCTATTTAGGAAATTGTAGAAGGTGACACATGAAGTGCCTGGTCTGTTTTCCTTTAAAACTCAGGCTTTTAAACTTGGCAGTGCAATGGCGGAAACCTTATTTTTATATCTTCACGTTTCCTGAGGGAACTTTCCTAGAGGAACACTTCAGGTCACTTCCCGCAGCCAGCCCATCCCCCACGGTGTAGGAGTCACACTTGAGCGATGGGATGGGGTTAGGGTCTTGAGGTAGGAGCTCCTTGGAACATTGTGCCTCTGGGTACCCCTGAGAGTAACTGTCCAGTCCCCTGCCCCTCTGCCTGTACCTAGGTGGGTAAAGGTAAATCTAGGGGGAAAGTACTTAATAGGGAAGCTTGATAATGGCCTCAGGCCCAAAACATGTTCTACAATACTGCTTTAGCAACAATGAACTTATATTTTGATTCCCGCTTGTCTAACTTTTGGGACTATTTCTCAGTTACTTCTGAACTTAAGGGAAAGAAAGGTGTTACTAATTGCCTTTCCTAAACCATAACACAATAGCACTTTCCTATTTCAAAGCATTTTGCAAACTCCAAAACATTAGAATAAGCATATTTATTGTTATGTTTTTATCAGTTATTTGTAGCATAAATTCACTGGGATCCTTACTAGTTATTTTGTATAAAATATGTACAAATACAAAGCTTTCTTCCTGGGACAGAAAAGACACATTTTTTTTTTATACCCTCCCCCCACATAATAACTCATAATATTGTGGAGTGTTCATTTCTTGGCCCATAGCTGCTGCCTCCATCCCTCTCCTTTTGTCCTCTGGCCCTCAAGGAAAACATCAAGGTTAGCATGATAATGTAATTAAGGTCATATTCTGCCTTCGTCATCAATGTGCAAATGCTGTATGACTAAGGAGACATTAATAGAGTCTCCTGAACTGTCTCCTCCAACAGGGCTAAATAGGCATGGTTTTCTCAGCCCCTTTTTGACACGAATGAAATTTGTCATCCCCTCCAGGCTTCTGGCAGAGTCAGAAAAGTAAATAGAATCAGTATTACAATCATGGGGATTTTCATAAAATGGGTTGTAAGAAAAATGAACTTCATCTCTCCTGTCTCTCTCTTTAGCTACATTGTCACTTCTTTTCTGGAAGCTGAACTGGGGTATCGGGATGGGAATGCAGGCAGGTAAGCAGACACTGTGGATGCAGAGGATATCCACATTCACAAAGAGCAGAAGATGCACTGCAGTGTCTGAGTGGAGAGGAGCCAGCCAGAGTCAGGAGACCAGAACAGGCTTGCTGTTTAGCTGTGGTTTTAGGTTTAATTCCCTCCATCTCCTGAAGCATAGGCTGGTCTTATTTGCATTCCACAGGGCATTTTTTAACCTTTTGTGTTTTTTTCTTTCATAAACTGGAGATTATAGTAATGACTACTTGATAGGGCTCGTATAAGAATAAAGTGAGACCACGCATTTGGACAGTTCACAGCATAGCATAATGCAATGCCCAGAGTAGGTAGTAAATAAATATTAGCTCCTTTCAACATTTTAAAACCATAGACTGGTCCTTTGGTGACTAATCCTGGGCGTTAATTTTCCTACTAATTTTTATCCTTAAGCCACATCATTGGTCTAATCATAACGACAATTATAACCTTGTTATTTCTCCCTTGTTATACTACTGGAGAAAAACAAAAACCAAACAAACTTAAAACAGTTTTCTGCTACTTGCTCTCTTGCCCTTCCCCAATATCATCTCCATAATACTGTGAGAGTGATCTATTGAAAAATGTATCCCTGACCATAGCTCTCTGCTGCTTACAATCCTTTAATGCTCTTCCACTGTTAGAATGAAAAGCAAAATCCTCAACACGGTATGCCATATATCCAGCTCCTCACCTCATGCCACCTTTATTTTTCTTCTTCTTTGGCCTCTAGCCGTGCCAGTCTTTCTTTCTTACAAAAGTCACTCTCCTTTCTGTCTCAGGGCCTTTGCACATGCTGTTCACAAAGCTGCTTTTCCTGATGTCTATGTGAGCTTCACATCCATTTAAACATCAGTTGCTCCAGGAAAACTTTCTGACACTCCACCCCTGTCCCACCCCAGATAATAATGAGTCTCTTTTTTTGTATGACTTCTTTATTACATGTGTTTTTAGTTTGCAGCATTTACCTATGTTAGAAATTATATATTGGTGTGATTATTTTGACTATGATCAGTCCCTCTTCATGAGGATGTGGACCTTGTCTATTGGACCCGTTCCTATTTCCCTGGACCTGAAATTGTTTGGAAGGCACTGGATAACTGTTGAGCACTGCACTTTAGCTCCATTTTAAATATTCTGAAAATTAAAATTAAAATTTGTTAAATCCTCTGTTCAAGGTCCTCCAGCTGTCAAATGCTGGGATGTTCAATTGGTAGTAGGGTGGGAAAAAAAAGATTTAAAATGAGGAGGACTGAACATGGAACTGCAATCAGGTCAGAGATGGTGAAACGTTGGCAGGAGTGCCCACGCCCTTCTTTCTTCCCCCTGCAGACATTTTCAGTCAGTCCTAACACTCTTTCCCACTAATACTGGTCCTACTCAACACAACTCTTCAACAAGTAGTTGAAACCTGTTTGCCAATCCTAGCAAATATTGGAACTAAAAGATTGTTTTAATGGTGAGCGATGATGAATATCATAGTGTCTTGGTGGCAGTGGTACCAGGAAGTGATGGTTTAGCTTTTTGGGGTGTGTTTTGGACTCCTCTGTATTTTCTGAAAACCCCTCAAACTCATATTATCTAGTACACCCATGAATATATAACCAAAAATGAATGAGTAATTAAATAAATTAATTTAACAGTGAATGAATGAATGACTATCATTGAGTCATATTGAAATTACAGCAATTTCACCCTTAATTTTGACATGAAGTCCAAAATGCCAAGTGGTGTCAGCATCTCTGTCCCCTGGTTAATTCCGTAGTCAGTTGAGGGTCTGACCACACTTGGACGGCCATATGAAACAAGACAGGGAAATAGAACATTCCAGCTTCCCCTTGCCTAGTTGGAGTTGTCTTCCAGGATTGTGTTCCAGGTCAGATTCCCTGAGTGTTTTCAATGTCCTGGTTTAACACTGAAACATGAGGGAAATTAAATATAATGTATGTTACCTGGCCTTCCTGGACTGCCCAAGCCATTCTGACTCTGGGCAAACTGGACTATCCCAGCCATTGGACTTTATTCCTATTCTGTTAGGATTTGCCTCCTCCCATCAAACAGAAACACTCGTGATCCACAGCTGAGCTCCTGCAATCTTTTTGACAGCTTATCCACTACTTGGGTTTAATCTGCCTCAGGTAGATCAAAAAGAATTGACATGAATTTTTTGATTGGGTGCCTGTCTTTTTTCCCTCCATCTCTTTACCTTTCGGCAGCTGAAGGGGATCCATCATGATAATTTCCTGTTATTAGGTTTGAAGTGTTTTGAATGTGAAATGCCTTTTCACTTAGAAAGAATTGATGCCTATAACTTGTAATGTGTTAGCAGTTTGGTAGAGTGCTTGACAGCCCAAACTGCATTACAGGTAGCTAATCCCCATGGCTGAGCTCCATTAAAGAATAGATCATATCTGTTAAAACAGCCATAGAGTGTGGGTCATTGTGCTGAAAGGCAGTCTAGCTGCTGGGAGAAAGATTATTATGTGACTTTATTCTATTTTAAACTTGGAGAATGTATGGTAGATATACTAGTCATGATTGATTAAAGATACCAGAGGGGATTTTATGACTCTCCTGGTATGTGCCATGTTTGTAATTCCGACCAGGAAGAAAAATGTCCCCAATGGTTTAAATGAGACCAATAGCAAATATCAAGTTATGGACAGCTACCTAACTCCTGTACATTCTTCACTGTGACTTCCCTCATATTTCATACTGTTCTTTGGAAGACATGAGAGCCCAATGCTCTCTGATTCTTAATGCTTATTAAAAGTGCCCCTTACGAGAAAAGAGCTTCTGGTCCAATATTTTGGCCATGTTCCAATGTGGTTATTAATATTTTTTCCCACTACACTAGGAAAGGCAAGTATGTTTCAATTCTGTTCCATTTCTAATCAATAGGTAGTAAGAATTTTTACTGAGGTTCGCGAACTGTGTTAATGTGTCTGTGCCCTGATTCATTAAAAATGACCACCATAAACACAGATGGAGGAGTGAAGACCAGTACATCACATGTATTTGTCATCCCTGATACAGACAAACTAAGTGCAGTTTGGTAACCACAATCTTTGGAGTAATTAAGAATATACGCAAGCTTGTGACACTTGCTGATTCATAGGTTCTATAGACTGAATGTTTGCACCCCCAGCCCCCAAGTTCATATGTTGAAACCTAATCCCCACTGTAACGATATTTGGAGGTCTGGCCTATGGGAGGTGACTAGGTCCTGAGGATGGAGCCCTCATGCATGGGATTAGTGATCTTATGAAAGAGATCTCAGAGAACTACCTTACCCCTTCCACCATATGAGGACACAGTGAGAAGATGGCTGTCTATGAACCAGGAAACAGGTTTTCCCCAGACATTGACTCTGCTGGCACCTTGATCTAGAACTTCTCAGCTCCAGAACTGTGAGAAATAAATGTTTGTTGTTTAAGACACCCAGTCTATGGTATTTTTGTTATAGTAGCTCAAACAGGCTAAAACAGAAGGCCGATTAGAATATCTAAAGTCTGGATTGTGAGATAGCACTCATTTTATTATGCTAAGTGTAGATTTTAGTACACAAAGCATTATTAATGGAACTCCATAAAAACGGCCCATTCTGCAATCAAGATTTCATTGAACAGACATTTGTGTATTAACTCTGAAATTCCATAAGAGACAAGATAATTGCCAAAAGATGCCTAGCCTTAAAGAATGTGCACGTTGTGGTAGGACACTAAACGCTGTTGTATGGAATAGTTCAATAACCAGTCAAATGGGATTCAAGCACCAGAATGTGAGTAATCTATGGTTTTATAAGTTGCTTTATTATATGACCCACACAAAATGGCTTCAAAGTCGACTCAGAGTTATTTCAGGTGGAAAGGATGTCTCTCAAGTTTTATAAAGTACCTATTTCTTGTGAACCAGATGTTGTACCTTAGAATTTATCTAGCCCACATCTTCATTTGTACGGAAACTGTGTGGTCGGTGGAGATTATTATAGTTATCAAAGGTGTTCAGTTTAGGCGGCAAATCACATATCTGAATTCCCAGTCTAGTGCTAGTACTGGAAAATTCTAATATTTTTATTAAATAGTTTTTTTGAACAAAAAATATCCAATTGTAGGGCTGTTCAGTTATTTAATAATCTCACTTATTTAGTAATTTCTCATTTCAGATAGCATTTAGTACTAGATAAGAGCAAAGGATTGAGATTAACATAAATTTTGTACTTCCATTTACTAACCAAGCAACTTTTGGCTAATTTTCTGTGCTTCTGTTTTCCCATCTGTAAAATGGAGGAAATAATACCTACTAAAGAAAGGAATAGTGAAGATAAAATGGAATAATGTATGTGAAGCCAATGTATTGGACACATACTAAATGTCTTATCCTCTACATGTCCAAATTTCTTGTCAATCACAGAAGAGATGTAAAATTTCAATGGTTCATCTATCTTCTCCTATGTGGAGTTTCAACTGCTGAAATGATTGAAATGGCAATTAAGATACAGATTAGGAAGTGTTATGTCCATTAAGTCTAAAGAGCAGGCTGATACTAAAAATCATTCACTTTCCATTCATTATTAATTAGCAAGTATTGAGTGAGTATATTTTAAATAAAGTTTAGGTATATTAGCTACAAGTTTTCTCAGAAAACCTTGCCCGTTAGCAATAGCTCAAGATAATTGTGGTCTTGATCTTAAATGCAAACACGACTCAAATGCTTATTTCTAAACCAACTTTAAGCCTTACAGTGATACCCAGCTTATTTTTTTTAAGTTTATCCATTATATTCAGTGCTTCAGTTTATTGTGATATTAGAACCCAGTAACTTCCACATCTTCTGGCTAAAATCCCTCTCGTAGGAATATTTGGACTTGTGACAGAGTTCTTCCTGCTTCTCAGTGATATTTCTGGGTCATTCTCTCTCCCTATCCTCCCTACACAAATATCAACAAGCCAATAATTAAGATCCTCTCTGGAACCGCATGTCTTGTCCTGGAGGAAAACAACCCAAGTGAACGTAACACAAATGAAAGCAAAGCACCTTATACTCAAACCATGCAATGAAGATGCAAACATGGGCTTCTAAGATCCATCTTTGACATGCTCAAAGTGATAGTCATTGATTTGTAATCCCCACGGAGAGGCAAATATGAACCCTCCAATTTGCTACAAAACAAACACAAGAATTATGTTGTTGAATAAATACAGCCTAACAAAGGATAAAGGAGAATCCTAGGGAAAATAACCCAAATAGAACTTGGTGTTCTGAAGATTGAGTTTGCCATTACTTTGCAGATGTACCTAGAAATGACCTAGCAAATGGAGCAACTGCTACCTAAAATCTCTCTGAAGACAACAGGACCCTCCTCTCAGCCTTTGCACCTCTGCCTGGTTTGAACCTTTCATGTCTATCTTCAAATAGTCTTTTTCTTTGTCTCCTCTTAACAATATCTGTGGCCAGAGGCCTAGCTCTAATCTACATCTGGTTAGGATTTTTGCATTGACCTATACCTTCTGTTTGCTCCAGCCATGCTGCACACATCCCGTTTTGATGACTTAGGCCAAAGAACAACTTTCTACTAAGGAGAAGGAAGCTAGTATCTTTTCTCTAGGACCTGCCTCCTTACTTTCCTGTTCTTTTGAAAGTGAAGGAAGTAGGAGCAAGAAAATCAGGTCGTGGGGCCGCCCGGTGGCACAGCGGTTTAGTTCGCGCTTGGCAGTCCTGGGTTCGTGAGTTCGGATCCCGGGCGCCCGCGGACGCACTGCTTGTCTGCCATGCCGTGACGGCGTCCCATATAAAGTAGAGGAAGATGGGCACGGATGTTAGCCCAGGGCCGGTCTTCCTCAGCAAAAAGGGGAGGATTGGGAACGGATGTTAGCTCAGGGCTGGTCTTCCCCACAAAAAAAAAAAAGAAAATCAGGTCGTTGCCTTCATGGTGACATTTTCCAAGGGTTATCTGCTATTTCTTTTGTTCTGAATCACTTATGTATCCATGACTGAAGGCTTGGGAATCCCAAGCAAAGATCAAAGACCATCATGAGGGGGCACTGGTGGGACGGAGAGGAAAGAGGGAGAGGAAGACCATCTGGCTGAAAATTCACACAATAAATTTGTTCATATGGTTGCAGAGTTTCACTGTTAGTATTGAAAAATTTTGTTCATAAAAAAAATAAACTTTAATTACATACATATCTATCTCGTGGCTTATCAATTTTATTACATTTCACACTTTGGTTATTAAAGGGTTTAATTTATGAAATCTTATATAAACAATTTTTTAAGGAAATGGTTGTATTGGTACAAATGGTCATTTGGTATAAAACCCATGTTTATAGAAGTGAGTTTCAAAGAAAATTGTATAAATACTTTTAAGTGTAAACACTTGAAATATAACATTTCAAAAAATTTCTGCCTTGGTGTTTCTTCAACTTCTACTATGATATACCAGGAATCTCAAAATATGCCTGTGACTGCAGGCTTTGGACTCAATACTGCCCTCTGTTGGAAGATATTAAAGAATGTAAGTCCAGCATGCAGGAAATCAATACCAAGCCAGTCTTTCTTGTTCACACCTGACTTCTTGCCTCAAGGGCAGCTTTGGCCTCATTGTTCAGATAAAATCCCCCTTCTGTACTTTTAAGTGCAAGTGACCATACCATTTTATTTGAGTCCCATATAATTTGAACCCAAGTCTTTATATCTTACTAGCCTAATAATAAGAGATGTGTGACAAACATTACTAGGAGTCCCACCATACTTGGATGCGGTAGATAAATATTAAAACAGTGCAACTACTATACTCATAGTTTTTCTGTTTTTGTTTTCTACTGTGATTATCTTTTATGTATTCACAATCATATAAAAATAGAACTATGACTTTTATTTCATCGGTTATGCACCTGATCAAATGTATTTTCAACATTTCTGGAATATTTCCAACAGTGAGACATCTCTATCCCCTTTTAGAATTTGGTGTGATGTGCCTTTCCCCTGTACTCACGTTCCAGCACTGGACTCATATTTGTCACTCTTGGAGAGGAGTCATGTCTTCCTTTTGTAACTTCTGTATCCAGGTTCTAGCAACTTGCTCTGAACTCTGCTCTGAACTTGCTCGGAAACTTGCCTGCAGACAGATTGCCCTGTGGTCAAATATCTGCCCTGATATCTGGATTTCTAAGGAAGCCTTCTGGATTCTTCACGGTTGTGCTCCATCTATTTTCTTACCTGGACATCCTCCTGGGACTCCTTGATGTTAGTATCTTTTCTAGGTTGCCCTCTTGTCTCCTGTCACTATCCGAGCTGGAGATTATTTTCCTTCGCCATCCTGGACTGCCTTACCTCGTCTGTACCTGACTCACCACTCCTGGGGCATTTCGACTTTAGGGATCAGTCCCCAGACAGTTTCAGTTAGTCATATATGACATGTTAAAAAAATCTCTTTTTAACCTTTTTTTCCTTTTCACTCCTTTTCCCATTAATCACATGAGGCTTAATTTTCACTCTCTTTAAAAAGAGACAGAAAATAAACACGCACACCCCTTAAACATCATACTAGAAGTTAACTGACAGTAACCTTAATAACTAAAATTTATTGAGTGATTATCAGATGACAAACACTGTCCCAAAGTGCTTTATGACCCTTTTCTCCTTTAATACTCACAACAGCCTTATGAGGTAAGCACTTTTTGTTTACACAATTTTTCAGATTAAAACAAAACAAGACAAACAAACAAATAAAACCCGAGGCTTAGAGATACCGGATCAACTGCTCAAATTCATATTATGAATAAACAGCAGAAGCAGAACCAGAGATCAGGTCTGCTGATAGTAAAGCCAGATGCCTACTCACCAAAGCATCCTGCTTCTTGACCAACGTAGGTGGAAAACTTATTTAAACACATGTTCACGTTGAGTCATTGGACCACAATAGTTTGCAGAGCTGAAGAATGGAAAAAAGAAAGAAAGGAGAGAGGAAAGAGATCTCTTGTCCTTTTCAGGCAACCTCAATGATATAATGATGTTAAGGTATTAGGACTTTTTTACATTGCTGGAAGTTGCCAAATTTCAGAAATTCTTTTAAAAATAAACTTATAACTTTACATGGCATCCTTCCTTTCATGCATGTGACTTAACTGACAGATGTGTACATCTGGCATCTAATGTTCTGTCTCGCATGGCTGATTAGATCTGGACACTTCACAGCAGTTGTGGAGGAGAAGGTTGTGAGGATGCTCCGATGGGGAAGCGCCATGATTTCTTGGACCATTCTGCTCCTGCTCTGTTTCCTTGTCTCCTCTCGTGTCTTTTGGCTTTGTGGGGCCTTGCTTTCAGGAGTTCCCTGACTGTACAGTTTGCAAACTTGCAATTTCACACCACATTTGTCACCATAGCAACAAAAAAATCCTACAAAGTGGAAAATTTGTTGAATCAGCCACCAGATTTGTGTCTTGCTGGTGTCTAGTCAAACGCATGGCTGCGTCTTGGGTAATCTGTGCAATGGACTGGCATTTTTCCTAAGAGCTTTAGAGCCTCAACTTCAATTCCCAATTGTCGCAATTCCTCCTTAGATGACCTTGTTTTCTTCCGACCCCGGCTTGGTGGTTGCCAAGAACACTTTTTCCCCTTCCACATTTCAAGTCCTGTTTTCAGTAGGTCTTCGTCTAGTACACAAAATGAATCCAGACTGAATTAATCAATGTTTAAGAAGTAGTGTTTATCATATCTTCTGTGTTTGTCAAACCACATGGAGATAATGGCATCTACATCTGAATGCTATAATTTAAGAGATTTACATTTACATTTACTCTTTCCTCTTACATTTACAGGACCTGAGTTTGGGTGTTAGGAGCCAACTAGTTAAACTATGCTTGAAGGCCAAAGTCTAGTGCAGAGCTGAAGTGAAGCTGAGTGACTGTGGTCTGAGAGAGAAGGCCAGTCAGACAGATAGATTGTTCAAAATGCCAGGCTTAAGTGGGGAGGCCAAATGCTCATGTCAGTACAAGGTGGCAAACTTGAAGGATAGAGAGAGCAGGCACCTATACATGAGTAAAGGTCTCCTCTACTTCCTGGCTAGCTTCACTATTACAGGCCAACTTCAGGCCAGGGACTGAGACGGCAAGAGAAAGTAAAGGCTTTTCTCTGCAAGCATCCTTTACATCCACAAAAGTAGATGATGCACTGCTCCCAGATTCTGCAACAGTTTTCCCTCTTGCTCTACCTCTAAACTGCTCTTTCTACATATAGCCACATGTACAAATCCTACTATCCTCCAAAAAACCAGGCTAATGGGACAGCTACTCCTCAACCTCTTTCCTTTACCCCACTCCCAAGATTAAACAGGTCTTCCCCTTCTGAACACCTCTAATAGTCTCTATTTCTCTTATGTTGCTTGCTTTATTCTTTGTATTCGAATCGGTAGTCTAGTTGGTGTGTGTGGGTACACAAACTAGATCAGAAAGTGTGTGAGGGCAGGGATTATATTCCGTTCACTCTCATTCCAAGAACTAGCACAGTTCTAGTTGATTTTATTTGTGGATGCACAAATGAGAACACGCAGGTTTGTACCAATGTGTATGGTGACATCTATCTGGTGTAAACTGTTGGTGAGCAGGATTTGTGTCTAATTTGCCTTTCTTCGGTGACTTGTACCATGCATTGAACACAGTATGCTTTTTACAGGTCTTTGTTAAATGAATGCTCTCAAAAACATGAACTGAAGAGATTTCCCAGTGCATCTGAAGAGGCCAGACCAGTTTCCTGCTTGTACAGGTCAATGCAAAGAATTATGTAAATCTAACTAAAAGGATTTAGGGAAGATGGAACACTACTAATAGAAATGACTCACCAATGTCACTTTCTCCACACTACAATTATTTCTCAGAATCCCTCAGCCTGCACACAGCTGATTGAAGCCCCATTGCTCTTTCCAGGAACAAATATGAGGGAATGGTCTGCTACCTCTGGAGCTCTCTAAGTCCCTATTCCTAACTCCCCACAGTGGCCATGACTGGAGGAACCTGTGCAGCCCCTAAATGAGAACTTTACAGCCAAGCATTGCTGACACTACTTCATTATGAAGATGCATGGGTTGGCTGCTAGCTAATGAATGCCAGTGCTTGGAAGGATAAACTCAGCTTCTCCCTGATACAATTTAACATCGTATTTCCCTAATTTGAGCCTGATTTAGTCGCTGGGGTATTTGGACGCCTCTTCTATGGTGCCTATAGTTAATTAAACAGATGTTGCAGAGGGAATCATTAATTTTAGTGCTGCAGATGGGAGCGGAATGACTTTGTGAAGTTAATGTTTCAGCAAAACAATGGGCTTCTGTCATCAGTTGATATAAACCAAGTAAATTAAGAGAACAAGTAGAATAGGGTAGGTCGCTCTGAAGAAATATCAATTATTCATTTTAGGAATTACACTTCTTTTTTGTCTCTGCATTCCCATAAGGGAAGAAAAGTGGACGTCTGAAGGGAGGGGAAGTGGAAACAGGAGGAAAGCAGATTGAAAGAGTCTGAAGCTTTAGCTATTCAAAGATTTTTAACTTTGGCAGGGTTTGTTTTGTATATGGGAGTGAATGGTTTGGGAGCATAGACTGAGCCGGATGAACCAGGAAAATTTGTGACAAGATATATAGTTAGGAGAACATACCACTGGAAGACAGAGAAACATTTCTACCTATTTCACTAAGAATTATTCATTAGTTCAGCAAATATTTATTATTGAGAGGTACATAGGGACTGGGAACACGGCAATGATTGTAAAAGACAGTCTCTGCATTCGCAGAGCTTGCAGTCATTCAGGAGAAATATATAGGTGACAAGTGTTTGTTCTAGAGTAATCCCTCACGCAAAAATATGCAAGTTTATCACACGCATATGTGGGGAAGAGAAATAACATTCACTGAGCAGCCCTACGTGCCAGGAATGTGCTTATGCTTAACGTTTGTTATGAGGAAATTTGATAAATATATGGGGAAACTGAAGCCCCAAGAAGTAGAAAGTCTTCCCAAAGTCATATAGACATTATGAAGAAATTGCACATTAATATTGGCTTAGAAGTGAATTTTGTCCTCAAGAAGCTTACATTCAAAGAGAAAAGATACATTATGCAGGCATATCTATCCATTATACAAGATTTAAAGAGACTCGTTATATAAATAAAATTTGATGGAAATTCAAGGAGGAGGACATGGATGCCCACAGGACAATCACAGAAAGAATCATGGAAGAGGTTTTACTTCAACATGCCAAGATGGGAAGAAGGCTTACGGAGGACACCAATTTAATCAAGCCTTTTCATGATCAGGGTAATTTCTTCTCATATGACAGGCTGGGATTTGTGGTTATCAGTCTGGTCTGCTGTGGAAGTAAGAATAAGGGCCCTGCAAAGATGTTCCTGCCCTAATCTCCAGAATGTGTGAGTGTGTTATGTCGCATGGCAAGAGGGAATTACAATGACAGTTGAAATTAAGGTTGCTCATCAGGTGAACCTAAGGTAAAAAGATTATCCTGGATTATTCAGATGGACCCAGTGTAATCACAAGTGTGCTTAAATAGGGAAGAGGAAGTCAGAAGGGTCACAACCAGAGAGATGGTGGCACAAGAAAGACTTGATCGGCCACTGCTGGCTTTGAAGATGGAAGAGTGCCACGAGCCAAAGAATGTGAGCAGCCTCTAGAAGCTGGAGAGCAAAACACATTATCCTGTAGAGTCTCCAGAAAGGCAGCCCTGCCAACACTTTGAATTTAGCTCACTAAAATTCATTTCAGACTTCTGATCTCCAGAACTATGAGATAATAAATACATCGTGTTGTTTTAGGCCATTAAGTTTGTTGTAATTTGTTATAGCAGCAGTAGAAAACTAATACATTGAGAGAGGAGACTTATTTCTTCTTTGATCTGAGTAATTTCTGTCAGATAAAACCTAGATGCTTGTCTTCTCTGACTCTACTGTTTTATCTTTATAAAATTACATCTTGCGTGCATCAGACCCTTGCAGTCCATTAAATATATTCTGTATCCTGATTGTTCATTCATTCCACAAATATTTTCTTAGATTTCCTGAGATAAGACAGTGAATATATTTTATTCCTATTCTTCCTGAAGCTTACATAGTGAAGAAAAAGGTAGAGTTTAGACTTGAAACAAGGTGGATGAGTCTGTCGCTTGCTGTGCCAGGGAATGCAGGAGCAAAAACCAGGTATGGAGCAGAATATTATTAGTTTAATTTTATTTATCTTGAATATGAGGTTCCAGGAGGCTGTTGTAAATGCAGGTTTGTAAGTCAAAAGTGAGAAACGGGCTAGAAATACTGATCGTCTCAGTTATTCAGCATCCATTCCAGCTGCGTTTCTACCCCAGGTTGGGCCACCAGAATGTTGCCATACATGGCATCTGATGACCCCCCTCTAGGATTTCCTAAAGGCAGTTGGCACAGGCTCCCTCCCTGTGTGTCTCACACATGATTCCTGATTCTCTGAGCCTCACTGGCCAGGATGAGCATTATGGGGAAATGATGATGGGAAGAGCCAAGTGGTATACAAAATGATTACTTTGCTCCATCTCAGCTTGGTGCTGAGCACACCAGCTGTGCAGGGCCCATTCATGTGCCATGTCTCCAAGTGTGCTGATTAAACTGTGTGTTCATTGATCTCCAGGGGCTCTGTTCTGTTATGGCACTGACTCAGCTGGGTAAACAGGTTTTATTGCTGTTCAGCGTCTTGTGATGGCCCCACCCTGTTTTTCTTAATCCACTCTCAGTAATAATTGGCTTCAGAAATGTACTCCAATCCCAACCTAGATTATGTTTTCTTTCTGCCTTGGATGCGTACACAACCTCCACTGTCAATAGGCACTTAATGGCAAATGTGACCAAAACCATCCAGTATTCCATAATGGCTCAAAAGTTAGACCATGTGCCTATCTGACTATCTCAAGCTTTCCTGTTGAACTATTTGGTCCAACTGGGCCAACATACAAAATCAGTCATCTACATGTGCACAAATATGGAGATATATATTTAGAGTCTAATCAATACTGGGAATCAAAAAATTTAAGAATTCCAGTCTTGAAAAATGAAAATTGAGCCTGGCACACTGTTATAATCATTGCTAGCTATTTTTGTTTGTTTGTGTGTTTGTTTTCCTTTTTATATGGTAATTGTAGGATTAATTCACAGACAAGCTGCTACACATAAACTCAAATTGAGAAGAGAGCTTAGAGAAGTCAAATCACACATGGCAAAACATGCTAAAGTCCTTTAACTAATTAGAGCAATGCCAGAAAAACAATGACAGAGAATGAGACACAGGCAATCTCCCATTCCCTGAAGCAACTTCTAAATTATCAAAATTTACTTTATCATAATTAACAAACTACTTTTCACCATCACTTCTTTTATTACTATTATTCAAATAATCTCAGAAATATGAGACACTAGTTAAATTCTATAATTTTCCTCTTGGGGTTACTGTGACCTTAAAAGGGCAAGTCATTTGCCCAAGATTGAGTATTCAGTAGTAACATTGAAACTAGATGGTCTAAATTCCCATATTGGCTCTTGTCTTCCAACATGGTAGAATAGGTGCTCTAGAATAGGATCTCCTGCTTCAGGAAAAAGAAAAAAGAAAGCTAGATTATAGAAAGGACAAAATTTGGATGCAGTATTAGTTTCTTTAAAGGTAGGTAATATTTCTACAAACACCCTGTCCCCAGAACATATATATTGACAAGCTGTTGGAAGCTCGGAAAAAGTGGCCAGTGTGAGAAGTGGCAAGTACTCGAAGGTAGGTATCTAGAGAAATTCTGTGTTAGGATTACTGAATCTTGGGCCAGCAGAGTAGTGGAAAGCTGACTGTGTGGCTCCACATCAGCCATGGCTCTCAGCGGGAGAACAAATGTCCCCAATTTGGGGCACACATAGGGTCAAGGAGAGGCAGATTCAGACCTCCATATAAAAGTCTTTCCAACACAACACACAAGCGGTAACCTAATACTATGGCAGTAGAGACAGGTTGTTTATGACACACATTGCTGTGGGTCTTTTAGAGGCATTTTGTGATGAGACGCTAACCACAAGTGAGGACATTTCTAGGTCAGGATGAACTTTTGCCCAAGAGAAAGTCAGACCACACGAAAGAAGCTCTTTCCTTCTGTACCCCAAAGAATCACTCTCTCGTGAAGAAGAGAATAGGCTAATGATTATTGTTTCTAATAGTTGTAGCAATCTGTCTTATTATAATGCTTGACTTCTGGAAGTTTCTGACATGTGCTAATGAGGACAAGGTTGCATGTTTGATGGACATAGGGGTAAGTTCATCTCAGTCCTGTCACCAATACGGTCAGTGAGTACTACTGATCATAAGAGCCAAAAATATTAGAAGTGTTGCTGACTCTGGTAGACCCATCACTCTGATAGTAATGCTCCATAGTATTGAAATTAGCAAGAAAGAGTTCAGCATCAACCTAGACAGTCCATTTGCTTCAACCTTGCCTAGTCATTGTCCCAGTTACTGGTCTCCAAGTTCTGAGAGGGCAAAGGTAAGTCTGTCTCATTCATTACTGTATCCCGCATGCTGAATGAGAACTTGGCACATAGGAGGTAATCCTTCACTTTTGGATGAATGAATTATTTTCATCAATTTACAAAATATTTGATGTAATATCTTGGAGGGAGTCCTGGCATTGGAGCAACAAGGGCTGGGCTATGTTAGAGTTTACCATAAATGTTGTGGTCTGTGGGAGTTATTTAACCTTTTAGGATCTCATCACCTCTTTCATTTGTAAAATGAGGCTTGGATACCTATTTCACCAGATTGCTTTAAGAGTTTATGAACTGCAAAGTTCTCTACAGATATTAGGTACTAGTATAAGCTTAGTACTTATGCAACACTGAGTGCAGAAATGTAAATGAGAAAAGAAATAAAGAAAAAGTGGACAATTATTGAGTAGCTACCAGTGATACACTAGGCACTTTTACATATGCTTCACTTTTTAAGCAATAGCATTACAAAATAAGTGTTAATATCCCTGATTATCAGTAGGAAAACATAAGGCTTAGGTAGAGACTGCATTTGACCTGGTTCTAAATGACTACAATGATTTCCTTCTCTCCACCATATCCCGCTGCCTCCTGGCACATGTGAAAGAACAGAGAAAAATAATACATCAAAATAGAATTAATTGCTTAATTGTATAGTACCAAACATAATATTGGAATTTGGAAAAGAGGAGGAAGAGTGATGCCAGGAAATGCTTGACAGACGAAGTGGGATTTTAACAAAGCTTTGAAGGATGGGGGGAATTTTTTCATCTGATTTAAAATGGAAGGCTGGATTACCTCCTTTAGCATAAGTGAAGCCATCAGCACCCATGAAGGAGCAGAGAGAGACATAAGTACTGGGGGAAATTCCATTTGCAGACTTGGGTAAAGCCAGTATATGAGAGTAAGGGAAATAGAGTTTGATTACTTTTTTTCATCTAGAATACACACAAAAAGATTGAGCCCGTTGCACACCAAGTGTGATTACTTATCCAAGTTCCCTGACCTTGACCTTGAACAGGCAGGAGCTAAGAGTGAAGGTCAACTTATCATTGAAGAAGGTGGTAGTAGCATAGCTCACCACAAACTTCCTCACCACCACTCCCCAACATAGTATACAAATACTGTTGGGAGTGATGGAAGAGATGTTGGAATTCGAACAGTTTGAGTTATTTTATATAGCTATGGAATAAAAATGTTTCCACAGAAACCTAGAGAATTTGGGATATTCAGGAAACATAAATGTGAGTTATACTTTGCACAATTTCTAGTTACAGCTGCTGATGCACTTAAACTCATAGACGTTGCTCTTAACTATAGTACTTGATTGCCTGAACCTTCTTTTTATCCCTTAACTGAAAGTTGCATTTTAGTAACTTTTGATTCTGGTTGTACAATAGAATTACTTATAGATACTTAAAAAAAAAAAACTATATAGACCAGGGTCCCACCCCCTGGGATTCTGATTTACTAGATTCAGGGAGTTACGGCATCTGGAGTTTGAAAATTCTCCCCTGATGATTCTAATGCAAGGCCAAGGTTGACATTCACTTGCATAGACAATACAAACACCCTGATCCATGTGGCTCATAAATTAAAGCATTTTTTAGAGTTAGGAGGGCTCCTCTATCTCTTATCCACGAGTTCTACCTCTGGCTGCATGTTATAGTTATATGAAAGTTTTTCTCCAGAATAGGTTCTTAGGCTTCATGCCCATTTTCATATAGGAACATGGATTCTATATTTTTAAATAATCTTGTTTTTTAATGATTTTTGATTTATAAAAAAGTTGTATAGACAGTTTAGAATTTCCCCCATACCCTTTACCTCAGCTTCCCCTAATCTTAACATCTTACATAACCATGGTATATTTGACAAAATTAAGAAATTAAGACAGATAAATTACTATTAACTAAACTATAGACTTTTTGCAGATTTCACCAGTTTTTCCATTAATTTTTTTTCTGTTCCAGGGTTCAATCCAGGATACTGTACTTCATTTATGTTAAAGACAATTTTAAAGGTGATTTTGGTATAGTCAGTCCTCATAGCAATGTTTGTAACTTCCAACCTTATTCAGGCTACTCAATTTTGAGATAACAAAGCACATTCAGAAAGGATTCAGTCTTGCCTTCGTTAACTCAGCTATATGACAAAAAATGGCAGGGCTTAAGAACTTCTGCTTATCTCATCATTCCACACTGGATCATGACTAGGCTCCAGATGATTTCAAGGAATCAAATAAACCTCATGGAAATAAAACCAGTCACAACTCTCAACAGGAGTGAAGAGACTCAAAGATCTACTAGAGCTTGAAGAGTCCTCATCTCCTTGGAATCCATCTGAGGAAAATTGCTTACCCTAGTTCTTGTATTAAATTAGTGTATGAATTAATGTTCTAAGACTACATCTGTGATCAAAGACTTAACCACACAAACACCAGACGTGCTTTTTACTCAACATTGCCACAATCTATTTTCCTCTGATTTACAGAAATAATCAATGGTATAGCCTTCTATAAGAGCAACCAGTTTCAATGCCTGGGAAGGTTAAAAAAAGACAGAATAAGGACAGAAATCTCAATTCTGAATAAATTTCTCAGAAGTGAATTTTCCTTTCGGGATAAACAGCATTTTTATTTCAAAGAGCTATAAAAACAATGTATGGAGTTGGAAAATTTAAACACACACACACACACATGCGCAAGCATGCACGGATGCACGCACAAACATATGGGTATACATCCTCTCAACCCTGAATAAAAGACCATTTGAGGTAACTTCTCATGCTCTCTGCTTATGGTGTTTTGATTCACCCCCTGGCAGTCCTTGGGTAGATTTCACACTTGGATTTCCATCTTTAATGCTCAGCTGGTCTAAACCATTGCACCTTGATGGAAATTTGCTTAATTTTCTTCTTCCAGGGTATTGAGCTTCTAATATTCAGTTGTTCAGCATTGCAACCAACATTTCCAGCTATTTTTAGGTACTAAATTCCAACCATTGTCAAGCAAGGGTAATACAGCAAGGTAAAGAAGAAAATGAGAACATTCTCAGGGGAAAACATATATTAACACATCTCATAAACTTTATTTATCCAGGGTGTTATAGTTTGCAAAACATAATCTCCTTATTTGAGTTCCAACAAGCCTGAGAGAGTCTATGGATACTTCGACTCTACCCATGCCTCTCCTTTTGATTCCAGGTATTATATAGTCCTTGGAGTAGTAAAATTAACAACCAAGAAATGTTCATTCATTGCATTTACAAAAATCCACAGACTGCTTACTATGTTCCAGTCATTGTACTAGGTTCTATTAATAAAGACACTTTTCTTAACCTTTTGAAAGCCTTGAGAGATGTATATAACACCAAAAAAAAAAAAATCTAGAGATTTCTTTTAATGGCTTTCATTGTGAAATAAGAGGAGTCCTTGGGGTGCTGAATCATACACTGAAAGTCACCTCTCATGACTTCTCAATTAACATTTTACTCATGCAAACAAGAAGGTATCTTGTTACAGGACTCAGGGTAGAGATGATTCTTAAGACCAAATACTCTCTTTGAACAGAAAAGTTAGTGACTATTAAGCTAGGGCCAGATCTAAGATTAGCTAGAGTACAGGGTTGTCAGTATGCTATGATTTGTTGTGCTTGAAACATCTCCCCTAACCCATGCTCTGCCAGAATATTTTTCACCTTGACATTGAAAAAGTGTCTAACATCCTGATATTAATCACTCGGTAGTTAAAGTGTTTAGGGGTAGATGGTAGATTAAAGACCATCTAACCCAACTTGTTGATTTTACAAATGGGGAAATTGAAACCCAGAGAAAGGAAATGGCTTATCCAAGATCATGAACTATTTGATTGTGAGTGCAAACATAGTTTTCCTAACTCTCAGCCCATTATCAATTTGTACTTACTACTCCCAACTTTATGCTTATTGCTTCTGTATAGCTGTTTCACACTAATAATGGGAAATGGCCATATAAATTTTCTAAGTTGAGTCTTGTAGTGCACCACAGAATCTGTATTTTAATAAGTTATCCCAGGTGATTCTAATCCCCGTGCCCTGACCCAGGCCCACAACCAATGATGGGAAATCCCAACTCCAGTCTCCCTTATCAGAGACCAGGTGTTATGATCCCCTGAGGAAGTTCTTTTTTCATTTATAAATGTTTCACTACATACCATAACTTAAATATGATTACTCTAGTGTGTCATTTTTAGGACTCAAGACAGCCTAGAATATTTGTGTTAGATGCCCAACACTCCCTAAAAAGACTATAACTAGAAAAGACAAGTGGCAACCCTAGAAACACGGGATCATGGAAATTAAATCAAGAAGGCATCTTATAAATATTTCAGTTCAATCCTTTCTTTGACATGTGTCTCAGAGGAAATAAGAGACTTGTTCGAGATCACATAGTGATATTGTCAGATGTTGTATCTGTCTGCTAGAGCTGCCATAACAAAATACCATAGACTGGGTGGCTTAAACAACAGACATTTATTTTTTCACAGTTCTGGAGGCTAGAAGTCTATGATCAAGGTGCTGGTAAATTCTATTCCTGGTGAGAGTTCTCTTCCTGGTTTGTAGACAGCTGCCTTCTTGCTGTGTCCTCACATGGCCTTTCCTTGGTGCATGTGCATGGAGAGAAGGGGAGGAGGAGGGAGAGACAGAGAGAGAGAGCTCTCTCTGGTTTCTCTTCTTATAAGGACACTAATCCTATCAAATCAGGGATCCATCTTTATGGCCTCATTTAACCTTAATTACTTCCTTAGAGACTCCATCTCCAAATACAGCCCCACTGGGTGTTAGGGCTTCAACATAGGAGCTTTAGGGAGATACTAACATTCAATCCATAACAAATGTAAAAACCAGTTTTCATATTGATATTAAAAAGTTACAGCATCTAGGAAATGGGAAAATGTACTGGAAGTACTCCTTTATAATATACATAATAGTATATTTCACATTGTTGTCTTCATTTCACTGTAGGCTTGGGATATTTTCAAACCTACATTTGAAGATTCTTACATTCTAAGAATATAGGTGCATAGTAGAAATGAGAGTAGATGTCAGGGAGGAGGATGATACGTTCTGCATATATCGACTTGAGCAAGTCTATCGTTAGCACTTCTTTGTGGCTCTGTGTTCAGATAATGTCACATCAATAGCTTGAAATCAGCTGTAGAGGGAGTATTTCCAACATGGAAATTGGCAAATGAGAAAAATAGGGCCCACTCCACCCTATGGCCATCCTAAAGAGCCAGTTATTAAATATTTACCAGCACACTGTTAAACACATTTGGTCAGTGATTTGGGGCATGTATTGGGGTGAGTAACAATTTATGGTGAGATCTTTGATCAAAGGATAGGCATTCTGATGTATATGGTGAGTATGTTAGATTCATCATCTTTGATGGATCTAAATTCTCCCATCTGTAAAATGGGATGAGTTATCTACTCTTCAGATTAGAATATGGTATTAGAAATGACTTCCTTTATGTATAGACTTCTGAGAAGATATTGCAGAATGATTAAGAAAAGAAGCTTCAGAATCTGACAAAATTTAACATAGAATCAGGCCCAGTGATTTAATAGCAATGTGACCTTGGGACAGTCATTTAATCAGTCTTAGCTCCCATTTTTCTATTTATAAAATAGGGTTGTATATTACTTCCTCATAGAATTATTGTGAAGGGTAATTAGATCATGGTATAACATGCTTAGCACACTTCCTGGCATCTAAGTAGTCAATCAGTATTACTACTACAGTACTATTACTAATATTACTACCACTTCTAATACTACACTATCACTACTAATGAACTTCCTCACCTTCCCTGATGCAAGGCAGGAGATGGGAGACCCGAGAGCAGGGAGGTTACAGCTATTCCTGGCTCTGAGCTGTCGATATTCTTTTTATTACAGAGCAACCAAATTGATGTTCCCTGCCACTAGGTTGGCACCTTTCCTATGCCAACAAGCTTGAAGTTACAAAATCCAAACTTACAAGAGCTTCTATCTGAGCCGAGAATTAACAGCAATTAAACAGGTTTCATTGTGAACACCTCAGTGGAAATCAGTCTCTCCAACTGATTCCTTCTGACAGCTGGCCATGGTCTGGAGACTAAATGAGAATTTCCAGGGAAGGAGACAAGGATAATTTCAGAATCCAGAGCAATATTTCAAGGTGGCAAAATATGAAACAAGGCATATTTAAAACATGTTTAGGAAGGTGAGGTGGAAGACTCTGGCAGGCAAAAATCTATGCATGTTTCATTTTAAACAGGAGTGGATAGATCTTTTCGGATACATTTAGATGTGGAAGGAGAAAGCTACATAGGTCAAGAACTAAGTCTTTGGAGGCACACAGATCTGAATTTAGGTTCTAGATATGTCCTTTTATACAGAATTTAGCCTAAGATAAGATATGGATTCCTCATCTGAAATATTGGAATATTAATGTGCCTTCCTCAAAGGGCTCTTGTAAGGATTAAATTACACAATCTACAGAAACCACAGATCACAGTACCTAGAACATAGTACAAGCTCAATAAATTATGCTTATTGAGTTTATTTTTACCAACATTATCATTTTCTCTTTCTCCTCTTCTGTTTCCTTCCTTTAGTCCTCTACCTGCTCCTTCTTTTTTCGCCATAGTTAATATCGTCATCATCATTATCTCTATCATCTTCTTCATCATCATCTAACATATGTGGAGCCCTCACTATGAACTGCACACTCTTTATATTTAATATTCATTATAATACTCTAATGTAGATATTCCATTAACATTATTTTACAGATTAGTAAATAGAGACACAGAGAAGTGAAGTAACTAGCACAAGGCTATATGACCAGTGAGTGGTAGAACTGAGTTTGAAATCTAATCATCTTGCCTTCAGAACTGGTGTGCTCTCAAACATTTCTACATTTATGTATTTTCTAATCATTGCAAAAATATAAGTTCCCTAAAGTTATTTCTCAGAGTCATTGTCTTTAAGACTCTAGCTTCAATTTTGTCATTGGGCTATTTGGGTGGTCAATTGAATACAATCATCACTGAGGTTCTAATAATCTATTTAAAAAATCATGACTATGTGATAGCCTAAAAAGGATGCTGACAATTCAAGATTGGGGTTTATTTATTCACAAATATTTAGAGATTGCTTACTATATGCTAGCTACTAATCTTAATGAGGAGGATACAGCAGTAAAAATACAGAGGTGGTTCAAGTTATCCATGGGACTTACATTCTAGTGGAGGAAACAAACAATGAACTAGCAAGAAGCTTGGAAAACATTCTCCTGTGGATGACCAGACATTAAATATTTTATGCTTTGTGGGCCATATGGTCTCTTATGCAACTACTCACCTCTCCCATTAGAGTGCAAAAGCAGTCATAGATAATACTCAAATAAATGGCTGGTTTCCAAGAAAAGTTTATTTATCAAAACAGGTGGCCAGTCAGATTTGGCTTTCAGACTATAGTTTGCTGACTCCTGAGTTGACACATAAATGAATAAAAAAGTACAACAATATTAGTTAGTGGTAAGTACTAAGTAAATAATTAATAGAGGTAAAGCAGTATACAGTGACTTGGTGGTGTCTTCTTTAGTTTGTAAGGATTGAGAGGACCCCGTGGAAATTTAAGTTGAAATTTTGATAAAATGAGGGAGACAAACATGGAAATCAGAAGGAAGAACATACTGGGAGAATGCAGAGTCTAGAAGAGAAGTCCTAGGATCTACTAAGGAAGAAGGAGAATGAACTAGATAAGGTTAGAGGGATAAATAGTGGATGTATAATAAAGGAATTTATAAGCAAATTTAAAATGTTATAATTTTATTATAAATGAATTGAGAAGTCATGGGAGGGTATTAGACAAGAAAGTGACATAATTTGTTTTGCACAAAAAGATTACTTTGGGGGATTCTAGGGAACATGGCAGTAGTGGCATAGTCTTTTATCCTCTCTTAATCTCTGTCTAAGAAAAGGAACTAGATAGCAAAACCAAAACCACTGGGTTATATTTAAACAAAACTAGGTGACAAGATATTCCCAGAAAAAACAAACTAAACAAATTGCCAGAATCCATAGGACCTGCATAATATCAGCATTTGTGTGGCAGAAAACAGAGGGAAGCAGCAGAGAATCAAAACCCAAAATAGTCAACAGATATTCATTAGACACACAGCAGGTCAATTTGAGAGCAGCAGCTGAAGGGATTCTGGCCAGATGGAGACAAGGAGTCTATGACAGTCGTAGCAGAGCTGGAGCAGGTAATCCACATTTAACTATTCACTAGTACATCCTTCCAGGACAGGGCTCACACACAGGAGAAATTTCTGAGAATGAAGTAAAAATGGTGCAGGACAGTGACAATAGAGACAAAGGAAAGATAATTTTCAGATGAAAGTTGGAAAGGAGAACAAAGCCAGGAAATCTCAGAGAATAAGCCATCATATTTTCATACATTACATGATAACAACAGCTGAGAGAGCTTGGAAAAGTTAGAGCCAGCCCTAGTGGTCTAGCGGTGATTCGGTGCTCTCACCACTGTGGCCTGGGATCGTCTCCTGGTCGTGGAACTACACCACCCATCTGTCAGCTGTCATACTGTGGTGGTGGCTCACATAGAGAACTAAACAACCAACAAGTGGCATACGCAACTATGTACTGTAGCTTAAAAAAAGTTTGAAAAGCTAACAAATCAAACTCCCACTTAAAAGTTCAAGAAAATGAATTTCACATAAAAATAAATAATGTAAAAGTATTGAGGTTAAATCCCATTCCAAGTCATTATAAGACAAAAGAGAATAAGGGACAGTAACATTTCTTTGGATCATGAAAGCCTTCCAGAAAGATATGCAGATAGAACCCAGAAAAACTTATCTCACAACAAAGTAAAAGAAATTCATAAATGATACAACTCAAACACGAGGAAAAGTCAGAATTACAAAAACTCAAAAAGGATTTAATAAAACTGAGAGAAATTAAAAGAAATAATTTGATATATAAAGTCTTAACTAGAAGAAAAACAAAAATGAATAAACACAACAGACAATGTTTTAGGAAAAATTGATAGGATAAAAAAGGAAAAAGAAAGAAATGAAGAAAAATAAAAAGAATTTGAGAAAAAGTGACAGACGTTGAAGATAAGTAAAGAAGATCTATTACACAAGAATAGTCACTAACAAGAAAAAAAATCACAGGAACAAAATAAATACAAGTTGTAATATAAGAAAACTTTCTTGAAATAAAAAAAAGACTTAAAATGATGTATTGAAAAAGCATATTACATACTTGAGAATATTGACCCAGGAAGACCATACCAAGACATATTCTTGAACATTACTAGACTTTAAAGAAGAAAAATCCTTTGAACATCTAAGCAAAGATATCAAGTGTCTTATAAGGGAAAGAAAAATCATCTTCAGACTTTTCAACAGTAATACTTTATGTCAGAAGAAAATGGAGTAGTATATTTAATACTCAAAGATAGAAAAAGTGAGCTGAGAATCGTTATCCAGAAAATCGACTCATCTATAAAGAGTTATCAACTTTTATCACTGTTATCAACATTCAAGAACTAAGCAAATGTTCTAATGAGCTCTTCTTAAAGAATCTGCTAGAGAATGAACTTCTGACAACCAAAATAATTGGAAACACATTGACATAAGGACTGGCGTAGAGTATAAAACATATAGTTACTTGTAGACTTAAAATTATATGAGGCTTAGAACAATGGGATATAGTATGCAATAGCTTTATGCTTAGTGAGAGCACAACAGTAAAAATTGGGGGAGAGGAATGGAGAGAGCAAACAGGATTTTTCTTACTGCTCTTAGTGGTAGTAGTATTAGTATTATTATTCTGAGAACACTGTGTAGACAATGCGGGATAAAATAAATGAAAACACAGGGACTATTTTAATTACATTATTTCATGTATCCTCAAGGACCAAGATTCTTGTTGTGCAAGAGTGATGCAGAGGTTATGTAGAAGAAGCTAAGCTTCTAAAAAGAAGCAAGCAAGCAAACAAACAAACAAAAACCCCTATAGTTCTAAATTTGAATTGGAAGTATCAATAGGATAGTTTTTTTCCTATACCTATATCTAAATATCAGTATCTTTATTTCCATAACTATAGATTTTTTTCTTTAAGTTCTGTCCAAAGAAGAAGCATTACCAATGCCCAGACAAGTAGTGATGAGCACAGAAAAGGTGCTGATTATGCTTTTGAAATGTCATTTTCCACTTAAACAAAAAAACAATAGCAAGACTTCTTGGAAAAATGGCTGCAGCCAGGTCTGGGGCAGGAAATGTTCAAGAGGAGCCTAGAGCATCTTGTCATTCCTGATGTCGAGGAGGCAATCAGAAACCATGAAAGTCATGTCATGTAGGCTCAAGAGTCATCATAAGGAGGCTCTCACTGCCAAAGATGAGACATGGAGCGTCAAAATGAATACAATTGCCATTGATTGAAACCTATCAAATATGTTTAATCTATGAGTTCCTAGTGATACTTAAAACAAAACAACAGCAAAAACTAATTGGTCATATTTGGAGGATGATAGAGAACCAATTCTTATCTAGAAAACTGGTAATTAAAGGGAAAAAGTTCAAATGTTTATCCTGCCTCTCTCTATAGTTTCCATATGAACTGTACCACTGGCTAACCAAACAGTACATGAGGGAAGCATCTCTTTACAAAAGTACTCCAACTATTAAATACAGATAGAAATGAAACAATTTGAATATCAACATTTGGCAACTCCTAATGAATTAATTGATCCAGGCAGTGATCTGCAACAACTGAGAACTTCTCGAAAAGAGAGACAAGCAGACATAATGTGCCTCCTGATGAGAGCACACAGCACCACCTCTAGTCTTGCCAAAGGGATTGACCATGAGTGTCAACAGGTCTCTGGGTCCAGCTGCCAGTATGAAGGGTGAAGGAACGTGTTGACCTGGACCGTGAACATTGTGTAATCAACAAAAGCCAGACTGCGGGAAACTCTACATCTCAAATTCTTTAGGCTATTCAACAGGTAACTGTAAGAAAAAGAAGGAAAAGGGGTAACTGTGGTGGTTATAGATTAAAAGAGATTTAATAAATATAAGTTAAAATATAGGCAAGACTAATCAAGGAAATTTGGTGACAAAACATTTTTTAAGAGAAAAAATATAAGGAAGGGCTTACTATAAAAGTCAGGATAGTGGTTGCTTTTGCTTGAGTGAGGGGTTTGAGTTAGAAACAGCCAGACACATAGAGAGACTTCTGAGGTGGATGGTCAATTTCTATTTTTGTCCTTGGTAGTGATTTCAAGTGTGTTTGCTTTATAATAATCCATTAACCTCTATATTTGTTTTGTGGTTTTTGCATCTTTTTTGTTTTACAATAAAAATACATATAATATTTGGTCTTCTGTAAGAAGGTTAGCTTTAAGAGGAACAGGATGAAAAAATGGAGTCAGGTTAGGGAGCTATTAAGGTAGCCTAGACATGATGATGGAGAAGGAGTTTAGCAGGGCTCCCTGTTGTGCTTGAGAGGAAGAGAGAAATCATTTGGGCTGCATTCTTCTTCCTTGTAGAAAAACACTCAAGATGTTGAAAGGGATGTGAAGACAGATGTGCCAATAGGAGTGTTCTAACTTAAAGCTAAACACTTTCCTACTTGATTGATGCATCAAACTTGGCACCATTGGGAATTCTACACATGTTAGCAAGATAGCTACTTTTTTTTAAATGGATAAGCACAATCTGATAGAAATCTTATAATATATACCCAATTTCACTCGTGGGCACTACATCAGTAAGACCTTCAAGAGTCATACTGGCCAACTTAAATTTAAGATTTTTGTATTACTTTATTTGTTTTATATGAATATATATATTAGTTCACATTGAGGGAGACCATTTCAATTTGGGGGAAAAGTGTTTGACAAGGTGTTGCCTACAGGGGTTCCACAAATCCATCAGTATAACACATGTCATAGGTTGTTAGCTCCTAGAGAAGGGCCTTGTCTTACTTACCGGTGTCACTGGCTAAGTACTTGGTAAAATGAATCCAAAATTAAATGCAAAAATAAATTTAATTATTACAAAAATAATTAATACCTACAAATAAATGACATCATTGATTTACACGCCAAGCTCACACATTTTTTTCTCTGTAAGTTACACTGTATCTTTCTGATTACTATAAAGCCAGAAAGGATAGAATGTATAGGAGTTGGGATGGGGATCCAAGAGGACAGGAAATAAAATATGGATCTGGGAATGGGACAGAACTGAGTTTGATGCCTGGCTTTAGTAATTACTAGCTGTGTAAACTTGGGGAAAGTCACTTGATACTACGCAACCTGAGTTTCCACAGTTCCAAAAGGGTATAAAGCAGGAGGGATGAGTATGAGTGTCAAAAGAAAAGAACTTTAAACTATGGCTCCATGCTCCCATGCTTCATAAAAGTTGCTCAATAAATGTTATTTTTTTCTTCCCTAGGGATGATTTTATTCACAACTGTCTTCTAACGTTCTGAGCCTAGCTGCCTTTTACATGTTGGCTAAGTCCTGATGGATCACATCTTGCTGAGTGCTTTTGATCTTGAATGGGTCACCACTGACATCAGGGCTGGCATTTCCCAGTATAGCTTCTGTAACTGCTATGTTGATGCCAACGTGACCTGAGCGGCTTCCATAATAGTCCTTTTCCTCTACACAGTCTCCTGCTGTCAGTAGCAGCTTGTGCAGAAGTAAGAGTCCAAGTCTCATTAGAGCCCTAATTAAAAGTGCACCAAATTAAACTTGAATGCATGGAAAACAATTAGCTCTCTCTTTTGTCTTTCGATTCGAATCCATAATGCAGAGCAGCCAGGTGTCATGTTCAACAAATCTCCATCACTTGATGGCTAGGGAAAGGAATGAAGCTGGAAAAGCTCCAGAATCTTCCTCTGGAGGCCTATTCTGGCCTTCCCAACTTTGCAGTGACTCAGTTGTCATAATTCTGTTTGAATCTCCCTTTCTCAACATCTCCTTCTTCTCTCATCTTTCTCTTTCTTGTTCCAAGAAAACAAACCTCGATAGGTCTCTTTATCACCACTTTCTTTTTATAGAGGTTTGCAAAATGTTTTCAATAAAATGACAAACATACTTGTTTGGCATTTTTGTTACAGGATTGAAGGATCAAACACAGACCCCAGTTCATCCTACTGTTGTCCTAGTATTACATACAAGCCTTAGTAGGAGGCATCCCTGCATGGTAAACATAGTTACTCAACCTTGTGTCAGCTGTGATATTATTTCTCCAAATACGTGCATCAATTATTCTACCTAGAATTCTTTCTTGCAACTGACTGACCTTAACCTCATACTAATTCGAGTAACTAGGCCTCGGCCTTATGCCCTCAAACGTACAGGGAAACTGAATAAACTGCTCAATTTCCCAGTCCCTTTTAGGTCAGGGTTCTCACTCAGTCACTTAGCCTCCTCCATCGTCAAGACCTGGAAAATGAATATCTCCCATTAACTCCAGAAGGAAGTGGTTAGGAATCCAAAATCAAATCAAAATATGCAGACAAACCTAGTATCTTTTTGAAAACAAGATGTTAGGGAAGAGAGATTTAAGAGATCATGAAAAGGAGAAACTGCAGGCTTCAGACTGCATAGTTTTGATTTCAAATACATGTTTTGCTACTTATCATCCATGTGAACTTTGTCATATTATAAAACCTGTCTGTGTCTCAGTTTCTCCACTTATAAAATTGTGATAATAAGATAATACCCATATTATGTGGCTGTTTTGAGGATTAGAGGTAATTTATATAACGTCTTAGCACAGTGCCTCAAGTATATGAAAGATGGTATTGTCAATGTCAAGGGGGTCAGTCTGGGTAGAACCGAAAATTCATGCTGAGCTGTTGTCTGGAAACAAGATTGAGGGGAGGACATACTACTAAATGAGGTGGAGTAAAAGTCGCAGTTTCTCATGGTAATGCAATGAATATAAAAATCGAATTTAGCAACCATCTGGTTATATAAGTTGTGGGAAGGTCATAGAATTATGGGAATAAATGGAAGTTCTCCTGGCAGTGTTTAGTCCATGGTAAGCACATGGCACAATTGCCACCACTCCTATCTTGTCACAAAAGTAGGCTCTGCCATTTGGTCCTAGGACTCTTTCCCAGTGATTCAGAGTATGTTCTCAGAATTCTTTTCAATTGTTAGTTTATGTAAAGGATGTATTAGAGCCTTTAGTCCACAAACCTCTAGTCCACAATAAGTAATAATAACAAACTCAGCTCTCCAGAGTTCCTGGTCAGAAAATGTCATTTGCAGATGCTCACCCATGCACACACCCTCCAGCATATCTAAATAACAGTTATAGTGAACGGACAACTCTGGTCAAATCCATACAGCAGCGATGAGAAACATTTGTGGTTTGCAGCACACATTCAAATACTAGAATTTCCGTTGTCCTACTTGAAGGTACAAAAAGACTCAAAACAATACTACACAAGTCACTAACAATTATAATCACTACCATGGTATAACAATGCCTCCACAGAGTCTATAAGAGCATCCACAGTTATTACACCATTCACTTGGTCACCCTTTGGCACTCTTTTGCTATTTGAGGAGAACTGTCTTCTGCTCTGTAGAATGTTCTTACAATCTCATGAGACTAAGTACTCAAATGTTTTAGTAAATGTCAAATTGTTCTTTTTGTTGGTCTGATGTTTTACTGCACTTCTTACCTCTCACTGGTAGCAAGAGGTCAGCATTGCACAAACCTCTCAGCTCACTGCTCCACCAGATAAGCGTCACCTTCATGATACTTCTTTGCAATTGTAGCCAAAAAAGGTTAGAAATCAACATCTGGTGATTCACCTGGGATGGACTTTCAGTACACCAGTGTGCTATTGAGTACCACTTTTATAGAAAAACAAAGCTCCCACCATAAATCCTAAAGGGAGGTTAGATTGATTAAAAGAGGCCAGTGCTTCAGGTAGAGAGTTTGGGACCTAACAGACAAGAACAAAGTCTCAAGGAAATCATCAGAAAACTGTAGCCATATGGAATCGAGGGGAAATTTCCACTCTTTTCAGTATTCTATGAGAAAGAGGTAAGACAAGCTTCCAGAATAGAATTATATGTCTATCTATCAAGAAAAATATTCCCTAGAAATGTGTGAAAGGGAGTTCTACAAGTAAAAATAAAATAAGTCCCTGGAAGATCTAACATAGGGTGGGAGGCCTTTCTAGCCATTGCCTTCTAATTACTATTAACCTTTTTCTCTCATCAGCTTCATAATTCCAACCACTCTGCCTATTTTCTATGAAAAGTTCCTGTTTCTTATTCTGTTAATGTGGCACACACTTCCTGTCTTAGATTTTTATGTAACAAGAGTTAGCAAGCAAAGAGTATAATACCCTATTTATTCCATCTATGTTCACTCATCCTCCACATCACTGGAATACTCTTCATTGTTATGAACTCTGCATGCATTTTAGAGATACTGCATAAGCGATATCTTGTTATTGATGACCTGTTGCCCTATCCTTTACTTGGAATTTTGAGAGTCTGTTTAGCTATATATGTTTCTCAGTTAGTTGCTATCTGGTAATTTTCTTGTGTGCATGGCATTTTTATCCCATTTACTCCCTTCTTGCTCTCTTATGTCTTTTTGTTTACTAATTTACATGTGTTTTAATTTTCTTATTTAATTATTATCACATAACCTTCTAAAATGTCTGATTGTTATTGTAATCACAACTTCTCTATAGCATATCATATACTAGAACATTTAAAGGACTTGTGTTAAAAGACAAGAATCTCATTCTTGATTCTGCAGCTTAGTGATTTCATATATTTCTAAAAACTTGAGATCTCATCCCTGGTGTGAACTGGTTCCCTGGATCTCTGTACATTACTTCTTAACTGAGCCCTGAATTTGATTCTCTGCTTGCATCTTCTCAACATACTCTTCATACTTTGCCTGCCTGCCTTCAGAGTTTTCATTGTGTCCTTGGATTTTGTTCCCTTCCCATTGTAATGTAAATTACTGGTGCCAGAACCTACCCTCTCCCCTCTTGTACTTGTAGTCCCTTAAAGATCATTCATAAAAGACAAAACTATTCTGGTTGTCAGTATATTAGGTCATTTTATTCATGACTTTATGATCATTGCATATGAAGCAAGACTCTGAACAACTTGCAGCTTGGTCAAAAAGTACACTTGAGTAATCCTTATATACATAATAAAGCACTTCTCCCAGTACAGCTCCCTCTCCCTGACCTCTTACCACCATTACCAAGACAACCCTCATCTGAAGAAAACCAGAGAGATTGTTAGGAGATATTAAAGAATGCTTGTCAATGCAATCTTGACTTTCTTTTTAGCTTGGAGACTATATTATGTCATGTAGCCTCTACCTTTAAATTCTAGTGGTTGTCTAGATTTCGGCATTGCCCACCTATGAGTACCTACATGTCTTTGAGGTCTTCTCCTACATTGAGCATCAGTCTATCAGCCAGCTATTACAGTTGCCTAATCCCCATGTGCCAATTGAGGGAGAGACTAAAGAAGATTTAAAATCTTACCTGAGTTCACTTGTTGCAAAATAAGGGAATGTAGGCTAAAAGAGGTTGTAGGGGAACATGCTAGAGATGAGAGTACAAGAAATGTTCAGCAGAATTTTACTCCAATGCTCATGTGCTTAAGCAGCATATTCACTTTCAATATTTTAGGGAAGTTGACCTTAATAAAGCCAATTTCCAGCACCTGAGTCTTTCACTGATTTCTGAGCTTAAGACTCTATTGGGAGCCTCTGACCTCTGCCTGGTTCCTAAGTATAGGCTGTCTGATTCTGGATTTTACTTCTTAGTTTCTTGGTCCCACAGTCATTCTTCCCTGGTGCTTTCATTCTTTCCATCTAAATGCATATTACTATTCACCTGGACATGTTACACTGACTCCGACTTTTGGAAGTTCTGCAATCTTTAACACTTATCTTGTCTTTTTCCAGTTTGGTTCTCCCAAGGTAGGGTTTCTATTGAGTAACTCCTGCTCATAGTTGTGTTTGTTTGGGTCCACTGAGAAGTAGGAGGCTAGAAGGGATAAGATATACAATAGACTTATCAGGGGAGGGAGCAGAAGACAGAGCCTTCAGACTGTGTACGGATCTGACACCTGTGGAAGGAGAAAGAGAAGGAAGGAAGATTGAAGTAGGAGGAGTTTCAGATTGTAGCAAAGTTCCAGGAAAGATTCAGCCAGGCCAAGAGGAAGACCTTGAGCCCAAGTCATTCATTCAATTAGTTCCTCATTTCACTAGAGTGGGCCTTCTTTAATACCTTTATTGTTCTCAGCCGTTGGCTGGGATCAGCCCATGGGAAGCAGGGTGAATCCTTGGGGACAGTATGTGGGAACATCCATCAGCTATGTCTCCTGCAGTAGGAGATCTGAAAATTACATTTCCTGTCTGCCACACCAGGTCAGTGAACAATAGTGGATTTAAGACTTCATCGTAGGAGATATTTTTGGCCCAAGATCTTTTCTCATGGCTTTTCCTATGTGACATTCAATCTTATGCTGGCTCCTTTTTCTCATTTAAATCTTAACTCAAATGTCAATTCTTCACATGATCTTCTCTGACTACATCAAAGTTGCTCTCTCTCCCGAGCAACTCAATATTACACTACCCTGCTGTAATTTCCTCATAGCCTGAATTACTATCTGACATGATCTTGTATATTTGACTATTTGTTTATTATGTGTCTTCCCCACCCCGTTAGAGTAGTAGTCTAGTTTGATTTGTTCACAACTCTATTGGCAATGCCTGGAGAGTGCTCAACAGCAATGCCTAGAAAGTGCACTATAAATATTGTTATTAAAGTTTATTTTTTTCCTAATTCTGTTACTCATTGTGGATTCTCCTTCTTTAGATCATCCAAAACACTGCACTGATCTCCCATATTGTATATCATGATGCCAGAATGCATTGTAGCCGGTGTTATCACGTCTCCTTCTCTATTAGTATGTGAGCTCCTTGAAGGTAGAGGTTGGGTTTTTTGTTTTTTTTTTTTTGTGGGGAAGACCAGCCCTGAGCTAACATCTGTTGCCAATCCTCCCCCTTTTTTTTTTTTTTTTTGATGAGGAAGACCAGCCCTGAGCTAACATCCGTTGCTAATCCTCCTCTTTTTGCTGAGGAAGACTGGCCCTGGGCTAACATCGTGCCCATCTTCCTCTACTTTATATGGGATGCCGCCACGGCATGGCTGACAGGCAGTGCGTCGGCGGGCGCCCGGGATCCGAACCCGCGAACCCCAGGCTGCCAAGCACAGACGAAACCGCTGCGCCACCGGGCCGGACCCTAGAGGTTGGGTTTTATATTGCATATAATAGTGCATCAGGGATCCAACAGCACTGAAGAATGAACATTGATACATGGTGGAAGGAACGAAGGGAAGATTCCCAATGTATCTAACTTCCTCGATATGCACTGTCTCTTATATGTACAATGGTCTATGGGTGAGGCAGTACAACATTGCTTTTGAGTGTACATACAGCTATGGAAGAAACACAGCAGGAAAAGATAGGAGAAGGGCCTGAGAATGGGCAGCCATAAGAACAACCGTGAGCAAAGTCTACAAGATGCCTTTTCTCATTGCAGGAGGTACATCCATTTCGTGATCAAATAGGAGCTACACAGTCAGGTTTGGAGAGGAAACCTGGTGTTTGCCTTTGTACTGGAGACAGGCCCTGAGGCTGCTGCCTGATCCTGGGGCCAGGGGCAGGGGCTGATTGTTCCAGTATCCTTTCTGGTGAGAGCAACTGCTTTGTTCAGTGATCAAAGTCCCCTTCTATTCCACATTCCACACTTCACTGCCACTTTTGTCACATCCCCCTGGAGAGAGGGTTTTCTCCCCGCTTCTTTAAGCTGATACTATTTCCTAGCATAGAAGGAGCAGTTGCATTTGGTTATTGAGCATCCATCCTGTCATGATTTGTTTTTGACGTTGTTCTCAGTTTTAAATCCCTGAACTAATAACTGTTGGGTTTCATTTTTTTTTACAGAAGGAATGTGCTGTGGCTCTGTGTTGACAAGATTGGAGGCAATGTGGTAAGAGCATGGTATAAGGTGTTAGAAAACTCTAACGCGTTAGAACTTTAGCACCACCATTTCCTAACTGTGCTATCTGAGGCCAGTTACTTAACCTCTCAGTGCATCAGCTTCTGTATCCCCAGAGTTTGAACTGCAATATCTATCTCATAAGATTTTGATGAGATAAACACAATACTGTGTGCTTTTACAAATACAGTTTCCGGTTCATACTATGCTCAGTACATAGTGATCCCCTGCATTGTCTCTGGAATAGCTTTCCCATAACCTTTATAATCACCCAATAAAGTGAGTGTACCTTTCCTTTAGTACCTTTCATTGTTCCACCCCTGGAGATTTTTATCACTGGAGAATACTTAGGATTCTCTGTCCTCATTGAGCTATTGCTTACAGAGGTAGTTATGAAGCAAAGAAAGCCTTTCAATCTATTTATCAAAGTCCTTGCAAGCTTCTGCTTCAAGGTAGGTGAATCAATTAGGCAGTATTGAGCTGGGAAAGTTAATCTGCATCCAAAGCATTTTACTGCACAAACAAGCTAAATAAAAAATCAAGAGCAGGCCAATTCACTGTCCTCCACTCTGTGTGGAATTGAAGGAAGAGGAATCGTTCCTTCTCAACCTCTTCTAATCCTTTCTTACCTGTGCCTTAGAGAAGGAGCAGAAGTCGTGTGGGAATAAGAGACTGGGGGGTTCTGATAAGTGGTAAGCATTGAGGCTGGTGCTTGGAGAATTTAAGACTCTTGTGGGTCTTATTGCTCTTTTGGTGACTTGGAAGGACTTTTATCCGAAGAAATTTTCAGCCAATGGGTTTGTGTTACAGGGAAACCATTGCTTCCAAAGAGATTTTCTTCTGTCTGCATATACTCTCATTTACGAGGGTTGAATCTTAGCGTTATCTCTGACAGCTCTCTCTCTTCCCACCCTGCACCCAAGCAGTCAATAATCCTTAAAGGGTCTATCTTAACACACTGGTCACTTTTCCCCATTCTAACTGCCACCTCCTTGTCTATATTCTCATTAACTTGTACTCAGAATACTACAGGATTGTTTAACTATATAGTCCTTTTTTAGTCCTACTCCTGTCTCTAGTTCACTCTATACCCTAAAACTAAATTAGTATTCAGCATGACATGGTGGAAGGAATACACACTTGGATGCTGGAAAAACTCCATTTTGCCTCTCTGCTTAGCTGTTTACTGACTTTGGCCAAGTTACTCAGCCTTTCTGAGCTTCTACTCATCTGTAAAGTCAGAATAATTACAGTCCCTAACTCATAAAATATTTGTGACAAATAAAAGTGGTAGTACATGGAAAGCATTTAGTACATCTAGTAAACACTCCATAAATGGAAGCTATTAAGACAGCATAAGAATTTATTGGAAAATGACTTTTTCTGATTATCTCATTGTTCTTTGAAGACTCTAGTTTACTTGTGAGCAGAAAACATTTCTGATTCTTCTGTGTTTCAACACAAGCACATGCAGTGCAGTGCATCAGCCAGCACTCATACAATTCTATCTGTTATAATTAAGGCAAAATCCCAATTTTACTATTTATCTTGTAGCTAAATATAAGGGGTGGAGGGATTGTTTCCAGATGGGGAAATAGTGTAAACAAGGATATGGAAAGAAGGATCCATGAGTAAAACATAGTGAATGTCTAGTCTGTGCAAAAAACAGCCTGATGCACCCCAAATGGTAATTTATGTAAGGAAGCAATGAGATATACCGTGGAAAGAGATTGCAGAGAGGGTCCTGGAGGTCCTAGAACGCTAGGTTATGAAGGCATGAGCACTGGGGTGCTACTGAGGGTTTTTGAGCAAGGGGAGTGGCAGAATGCATTGGGCAAGAAAAACAATGTCCACCCATTTAAGTCAGGGATGGGCAAGGTGCAATGGCTTCAGAGCTCAGAACAAATCACCCAGTTCTGTTTCCCGAATTGTTCATCTTCTATGAGACATGATGAATGCTGACTTTAGACTCCTTCCTTTGGTTCTGCCAGCAATTCAGTAGCTTAATCTTTTTCCAATCTCAGCTGTTGCCTAATAATCTGTTCCAGGCACAGAAATTTCATTAACTCCTCAATGATGTCCACAGGCTTTGACCATGGATTTCATCTGTTAAGCTGCTTTTATTTCAGCTACTATACAAATTACCCTCTGCCTGGGAAAAAAAAAAAAAAAAGGAGGGGAAGAGATAGAGGAAAAAAGAATGGCTGAAGCCTTTCTGTATTTCTCAAACAGCTTTCCTCTCAGTGAAAATAGATGTCCAGAGGAGAAATTGAATTCCAAAAACAATGACTCAATAATGGAGTGACCCCAAATTTTCTCACTGGTAGCTTAAGAGGAGGTCCCTGTCACAACCAGCATGATATGTGATTGTCTTATCATCCTTAGAAAACTATATTATACTTGGTAGAAATGGAAGTGTGACTAGTGCTAGAAATGTGGTGAGTGTATACTGGTTTCTGCTAAGTCTGAGAAGTGGTGAGATGGGGAGTTGGGGATATGGGGACGTGGGAAGGTAGGGAGAGTGAGAGGAGATTTCCTCTAAAGATCCGCTTAAAACTCCTATCATGTTGCTGTGCACAGCTTAGTGAATGATGCTGGGCTTTCAGGCATCATTGGAGAAGATATTTCTGGACAGAAATCGTTCTTCATAATCTTTCCTCTGTGAAGCTTCTTCTAACTTGTAAAGTGAGTTGAGACTTCTCCTGTGTTGCCATGACACATTGAATCTTCTCCTTTTATATTCCTTATCACAATGCACCACACCATTTGACTTATGTACCTGTTTTTTCTTCATTTTTGAGTTCTTTGAGGGCAAAGGCCAAGTTATATGAGGCTAACACCAGTGCTAGGGGACCAGAAACTCTTGAGGTATCATTAGTACCACAGCTGAGGACAGAAATTACAATCGGTAGCCAAGGAAATCAGAAAAACAGCAAGATACAGATTCAATTTTGGATTAAATAGAATAATGTATGTAAAGTGACTACTACAGGACCTAGGTGCTCAGTACCTGGTGGGGATGTCTGTGGAGCAGGGTCTTTGCCCTGTCACTTCAATGGGCACATTTGTGGATACTGGTTTCTGCTATTCAGCAACATAGAAATTTAGCTAGACACTCAGAAGCTTCTGAGGAGAGAGGTAGTGATTTAGGATGGAGTAGGTACACTTAATGATTGTTTGCTTGTTTGTTTTGAGAATCTGGGTTGGAACTCTATCTGCCTCCAGGACCTGACTTCATTATAATACATAAGAAGAGATATAGGTTTAATGGTGTTAAGAAAAGACCATATGAGGTCCTCTCTCATTCTGAGTGACGCTGCCACAAAGATATTTAGAAGAGGTTGACCAAGCATGAGCTAATTTCAGCATTGCTGACATGCTTTCAAAACATTTCTCATAACCAATTTTTGGATCAATGTTTTATCTTGAAATGAAATGGCAGCCTATGAACATTTTCAAATAGTTTGTAAGTTTTATATATAGTGTCTTATATAAAAAAGACCCTGCCCTTTGATTATATTGCACTTAAAACATTTCTCATGTTTTGAAAGATAACATTTATTTATAAATTGCAAGAATGTTTTATTATTTACATGAAATTATCAATTCAGAGATGCTCTAGTCCAGTAGGATTATGAATTGATGGGATTCTATCTTGGGTGGTTTAAATTCTGTTTTATTTGAAAAACATGTAGTCAGTTTCCCATCTCCTGTCTCTCCGTATTCCTCTATGAGGTATATAGGCTGGCATTCTTATTTCATAAATGGAAAAGTTTAAGGACCAGAAATATCAATCAACATACTCAATATCATGAGGTACCTGTGATGAAATCAGAATTCAAGGTCTGTGATAATATTATTTGCTTGAGAATTACTATAGCCAAAAAAAAAAATAACATTGGGGATCTATTACTCCTCTCTTTCTTTAAAACTTTATTGAAGAATAATTGACAAATATAATTGTATATATTTAAAGTATATGACATGATAATTTGATACGCATATACGTTGGATAATTAACACATCCATCACCTCACATAGTTAACATTTAACTCTTTGTGCGTGTGTGTGTGTGTGTGTGTGTTGAGAATGCTTAAGATCTACTCTCAGCAATTTTCAAGTATACAATACCATATTATTAACTATAGTCACTGTACTGTACATTAGATCCTCAAAGCATATTCTTCTTATAACAGAACATTTGCACCCTTTGACCTACATTACCGCATTCATAATGCCCTCCAGATTCATGTTGTTGCAAATGGCAGAATTCTCTTGTTTTTATGGCTGAATAATATTCCACTGGACATATACCACATTTTCTTTATGCATTTGTCATGTAAGCTCTAGCATTTTTTTTCGTTTTTTGTAATGCAATTGCCTGATTTAAGCTTTGATTGCTGAAGCTTCCATTTCCAAAGTGCAATCTTGAATAAACACAGACCAGACACATGACTAGATAAGGAGCCAGGGGTCCTCCCCACATTGAGGCTCCTTTCTTTTAAAGATCTTGGTTGATTTTAATAATTGGCCATTTGGGGTCACTATTATTTCTCTTCTCACGCTTTAATTTCCCACTCTTATGTTTTAAATTCACCAATAAAGAAATAAAGAGTGAGCCCATGAAACCCTAGGCCCCACCCTCAACTCCAATAAAAACTGAACCCCAGGCCTGTGGACGCTCTCTCTGTCTCTACCGATGACATTGCTGTGTTATGTGATTTCCAGGTCCTGTGAGTAATAAACCTTTATTTTTTCAAAATTTCCTTGGTTATTACTGAAGGGTGTCTTGCAATGGTAATAAGAACCACAAGGGCTTGTCCAACCACAACATTGGCTACTGATAGGCTGGTACTGGCACAAAACACCATTTACCTGTCGAAGGACATTTAGGTTGTTTTCATATCTTGGCAATTGTGAACAATGCTGCAATGAACATGGGAGTGCAGGTATCTCTTCAAGACACTGATTTCAATACCTTCAGATATATACCCAGGAATGGAATGGATCATATGGTAGTTCAATTTTTAATTATTTGAGGAAACTCCATACTGTTTTCTATAATGGATGTATCATTTTACATTCCCACCAACAGTGTATAAGGATTCCCTTTTCTCCACATCCTTGCCAACACTTGTTATCTTTTATCTTTTTGATAATTGCCATCTTAACAGGCATGAGGTGATATCTCATTGTGTTCTTGATTTTCATTTTGCTGATGATCAGTGATGTTGAGCACCTTTTCATGTACCCATTGGCCATTCATGTGTCTTCTTTGGAAAAAAGTCTATTCAGGTCCTTTGCCCATTTTTAAATTGGATTATTTGCTTTTTTGCTATTGAGTTGTGTGAGTTCTTTATATACTTTGGATATTAACTCCTTATCAGATATATGGCTTACAAATATTTTCTCCCATGTTATAGGTTGCCTTTTCAATTGATTGATGGTTTCCTTTGCTATGTAGAAGCTCTTTAGTTTGATATAGTCCCACTTGTTTATTTTAGCTTTTGTTGTCTGTACTTTTGGTATCTTATTCAAGACTCTCTATTTTTGTAATTGCTTATCTTTTTTCCTGTAAGATCAGTCCTTACACCATCTCTACTTCCACTCACCTCGGAGGCTAAGACTGATCCCAGTTAGGATTTCTGCAAAACTCTACAGTCCCAAACTTTTTAGACTTGTGTTACCATCCGTTCTGCTATTACCTCCATACCTTCTGCTCTCAAAGAGGTAGCATATAGTGTAGTCGTGAAACTCTCAGTTTCTATAATCAGGCAGAATCCCAACTTCTTCCACTTACTGAGGTAATGACAAACAATTTACACCACAGTTTCTTCCTAGACTTGAGAGGAAATTTTAATGACACAATGCATAGAAAGTGTACAGCAAAGGATGCATTTTTTATGCTAGATATGATCAACATTAGGATAGATAATATTAGCCAGGCCAGTGGTCGAGTTCATATCTGAACCTGAATTCTGTCCTTTGGATTCTTATTTTCTTTTCAGCACCTGAAACTGACTAGGTAACTGCCATCATTTTTCTCCAGTACAATGGTTTCTCAAAGTATGGTGGTTAGACCACCTACATCTGAATCTCCTTAGAAAATTGTTTAAAATCAGATCTCCAGGACTTACCCGTTTTATTGAATTTCTGTGGTGGAGCTCAAGAATCTTCAATGCAACAAGCTCTCAGCTTATCCTGATGCATACTACGATCTGAGAATCCTCTCCTGTTCCAGGACTATAGTCTGTTTGAATCTTCCATCCCAAGATCACATTCCATCACCTCCATGAGATTAGTTGGAGTGTTTGGAGTTGTCTGGATTTCTAAAAGTCTCCTGCCTTTCTTTTCATTTTGTGTTCAATCTAATTATGAAGCCTCTCCCGTACTCAAAGTTAGAACCTCCAAAGCTGACTGTTCTCCTAAATTCCATCCTTTGTTTGTTGTTATTCATTTAAAATAGTGTGTGTTGCCTCCTGCACCAGACTTCATTTCATCCCTGCCCCTGAATGTGCACATTTTCTGGCTTGATGTGTCAATCTCTTTCCCTTCTAATCTGTGAATATATTTCTTCATTTCCCCTCTTTTCCTAAACAGTATTAGTCATAATTTGGGGGGTGATCTTTACTTCATTAGCACCATAACTTTGACCCCACCTTTGGCTTCTGAGATAAGTCTGCATAGCTTAATATGTGCCATCTCCCTGGCCACACCAATAGCTCAGGTATGGCCACTGATCTAACCTGGTCAACAAGAAATAAAGAGACATTGGGAATTGGCAAGAGGCTGACTTTAAGAAATAAGCATATTCTTTTTTGTGAAAATTATTGGAAGATATATTATTTCTTTCCTTCAGTATGGTTATGCTATCCATTTGAAATTCAGTACAGGGCATTTGTTTCTGTTTTCATTCTACTTTATCTTTCTTCCCGATCCTAGTTAATATTTTTTGGATTATGTGATATGTTCATCCAGTACCAAAGGAGAAAATATACACAAAGCTTTCCCTGGTGAAGTGCTGTTACACCCACACTCTCCTCACTGAACTCCCACTCAAGCCCATTGGTAACCCATCTCATCAGTCTCTGAGTTCTCCTTCCTCTGATTCTTTGTGCACAACTGAGCAGAAACATGTATTTTCTTGTTTCCTTTTCGTTTTTACACAAAAGGTAGCTTCTATAGATGAGTTTTTGCATCTTGCTTTTTTTAAATGGCAATATATCTTGGAAATGTCTTCATATCAGTCCATAGAGATCTTCCTCATTCTTTTCCAGCTGCACACTGTAGCACTTCACTTGGAGACATACCAACATTTAATCAACTACTCTACTGTACGGTCTTTTATGTTGTTTGCAATATCTTTAATTATAAACAGTGCTTAAATGAATAAACATCTCACACATATTTTTGTGTTTCTGGAGGATAAGAATCAGGATAAATTTCTATATGTGGGATTACTGGGTCAAAAGGTAAATGCATTTTTATTAGATACTGCCAAATACTCATACAGAATTATCGTACCAATCTGCACTTCGATCAGCAATGTATGAGAGTATCAGCTTGCCCTCAGCTTGGCCAATAGAATGTGTTATACTTTATGTCAGTCTGATGGGTAAAAAATGGTTCTAATTTGCATACCTCTAATTATGGGTGAAGGTGAATACCTTTACACAGGTTTTTGGTTTTTTTCTTTTTCTTTGTCAGTGGTTCTAAACTGTGAATGTGCATTAGAATTTGCTGTGTGTGTGTGTGTGCACATGCATGCACGTGTGCACGTGTATCTTCTAACTCAGGAGATTTTTATTTTAAAAGATCCACAGGTGATTCTAACGCACAGCTAATAGTGTAAACTACTACTTTGGGTCATTCATAGTGAGGATGTGGGTCTGGAATCGCAGTTATCATAGGAAGAATCACTTGAAGAAGAAACTAACAGGTAAAGAAGAAAATGCTGATCCCCTGGAGTAATCTACAGTAGAAACAATTCTCTCTCTGTAGTCTTCTTTTATATAATTAAGTGGATTTTTCCCGATAAGTCAATATATTGATTTTTATGCTTGGTCAGTAGCTGCATCTCCTTGCTTCAGCAATATTTTCTTGCCTAGAATGTTCTCTGCCTTCCCCACCATCCCCCCAACCCCATTTTTTCTTTTAGTATAGTTTATGGTGAATAATCCCTAAAGACTTCAATTTAGACATCCCTGCCCTTAGAAACCCTTCTCTTATATCCTCATCACCCACTTTATCACCCATTTGGACCGTTTTTATTTCTTCTTTGCTCTCTAGCAACTTGTGCGTATAGCCATCATTGCACAGAGACACATTGTTTTGTTGCTGTGTCCTCCTCTGCATGATGAGTCCCTTGTGTGCTTGGATTATTTCTTATCCATCTGCATAAGGAGGGAAGGAGGGACTCAAGCTCCCTTAAATTAGAACCTATGAATAAGTTGATTTAAGAATAAGTCATAATCCCTCTTTACAAAAATTACTGTTTTGGAGAGGAAAAAATTAACACTGCAATGGGTATGTCTAAATGTGTAATGCTTAAGGAAGTGACGTGAATGGTGGTAGAGATACTTAAGGGTATAATTTATCAGAGAAAGTATAGAAAGTGCCGTAGAAACATGCCAGCCGGTGTGGTCTGGGTAAGAATTATCCAGTGATATATTTCCTGTGGTAAACTGGAAAAGAAACTTCAGCAAAGTAATGTTCAATATTTAGATTTTAGTCATGTTATACTATGATGGATCCACCACCCTCCGAGTCCTGCCACACAAAACTTTCAGAAAAATCTCTACACAGCAACCCTATGGTGCTGCTGCTTTGGAGGAATAAAGTAAATTGGGTGATATACAGAAGAAGCAAATCAGGGCAGAACAATGGTAACAGCTATGGCAGCTAAAGGAAATAGTGAAGAGTCAGGGAATTTGGTGAAGCCAGGTGGTACACAGATTGAGTCAGGAGAAAGGTAAAACCTTCTTTCTTTCCCAAACTCATCAGTGATCTTGAAAAAAACTCTGGACACCCAAGAGAGATGTTCTAGACCCTTATTTTTTAAATCAATTTTATTTAGATTCAATTAAATACACCCATTTTAAGTATACAGTTGATGATTCTTAATAAATGGATATATCCATGTAACCACCACCACTTTCAAAGTATGAAATATTTTCCTTAGTTCAGAAGGTTCCCTTGTGCCCTTTCTTTGTCAATTATCCCACCCTCCACCCCTCTGGCTGCACGCAATCACTGGTCTGCTTTGTGTTACTATTGGTTAGATGTGACTTTTTTGTTTAAATTTCTAAGAACATGGCAAACTGTTTTCTAAGGAGATTGTGCCATTTTACATTCCATCCAGCACTTATGAGAGTTCTAGTTGCTCCAAAAATTTGTCAACACTTGCCATTGTCAGTCTTTTTAGATTTTAGCCATTTTAGCTGGTGTATTGCTTTGTGCCTTTAATTCTAGTACTTTATGCAAATTAAAGGGACTAGCTCAGGTGATAAAAAAATTAGTCGAGTCTCTTTAGATGTCCCCAACCATCCTTCCTCTCACTGTATGTGCATGCTGATCTTTCTATCAAAAGATATAGTTTATTTCACCTCCTCTTTAATCTGGGCTGGCATTTTGATTGGTTTTGACTAATAAAATGTAGCAGAAGTGAAGTTCTGGGACTTCTGAAGCCAAGATTTAGGAGGATTGACAGCTTCCACTTCCTGGATGAATCTAGAAATTCCTGTACTACTGTTAGAGGCCCAAACCACATGGAAGTCATATTGCAGAGGACTGAGACACTGGTTGACCACCCTAACTGAACTCTCAGCCAGCCAACAGCCAGCACTGTGTAAGTGAGCCACTGTAGACATTCCAGCCCTGCTAAGTCTCCAGATGACCAGATCCTGTTGACAGAAGAACCATCCAGCTGAATCCATTCAACCCACATTGTGAGAGATAATAAAACGGTTGTTTTAAGCCACTGAGTTTTGGGATGGTTTGTTAAGTAGCAATAGATGACCAAAATATTGGTATACAAAATTCCTAGCTTAGAGCTCAGTAAATATCTGCTAGATTAATACATTTATCCATTCAACATACACTTTTTGTGTACTTAACATTGTGCTAAATATTGCAGCACTGCTCTGTGTCTCGAGAAAAATAAAAGGAGATCGATTACTCAAATTGCAGATGATGATAGCATTTAGTTATAACATTTAAGAATTTTTTGACTATAAATCACTGACCCTCATTTGGCCTAGATCAAGAGTCTCTTTATCCCAATCAGGCCCCACTGGGAGCCTGGAACAATTTCCCTAGACACCAACTACCATGAATCACCCACACCCCCTCTTCTAGTGCAGCCCTTGTAGTGCCTGGGAATCCAACAACACCCGCTGTTTGAGTAACAGTGGAGACATGACCTACTTCAGTCACATCAGCAGAGATTTTGTCTTGCAACAGTTCCTTCTTTGAGTAAATGAGGTGCAATCTTGAATAGCTGTAGGATAGTAAATTGATCGCTGATGGAGCTCATTCGAGCAGCCCTCATCACCCACCACTCAGACGCAGTTTACAGGCAGCTGTGACAGATTAAGTCCAAAAAGAGCACAGCAATTGCAGCTGCCTTGATGCCCGGAGCACAGGATGCCCTTTTTACCTCTTCTAAGAATGAAAGAGACAGAATGAACCACCAGAGTGCCCTCTGCCCTTGACTCTGTTCCTATGCTTCCTGTTCCCACAACAAGGGACATTGGAGGCTCTTTGATGGCTTGAATGGAATGAGACCTACTGCAGCCCAAGCTCATCATTTACCAGATGAGCAAAGGAGGCCCCATGAGGTTAAGTGATGCTCTGCTAGTCATATAGGGAATTAGAAGCACAGCTAAGACTGCATGTCGGGTCACTAGAATCTTAATCATATGTCCTTTCCATTTCAACACCCTGTCTCTCTGCTTCCTTGGTACTTGGGACTTTTTTTTCCCAATAACTTCTTATGCTTTGGAAGAGATCTGCCATTTCCTTCAGAAGATAGATCATAGAGACCGGGATATCCGCCAGGATCATCTCTAAAACCCCATCACCTTCCTGGCACTAACAACCTCTTACCTACTGAATTTCATATTTTATTCATTCAGCAAAGTATCCTGGATGATTATTATATAGAAAATCCTCTGCAAGATATTTTGGGGGATGCAAAATTGTAGAACACTGTTTTCTGGGTTCAATAAACTTATATTCAGGGAGTGATCATTAATATTCAAATATCTACAATAAAAATCAGTGTGTGATAACTGTCCCGTATTTATGATAATTAATTGTTTAATTAAACATTCCAATTAAATGAACCATGACTCTTTCCATAAAACAGTGGAAGTCATACAAAGTTTACAGAAATGGAACAAAGCGAACTCTGCGTGGAGACTTGTTACTCAAAGTGTGTTCACCCTGAGAGCAACAGCAGGAGCAGCACCTGGGAGGTTGTTGGAAATGCAGATTCTCAGGCTGCACCACAGGCCTACTGAATCAGAATCTATGCTTTAATAAGATCTTCAGGAGGTTTGTACGCATATTAACATGTGGGAAATCTGAATCAGAGGAAAGAGGAGCAGAGGAAGGAGGGATTGATTTTCCCTAGTGTGATTAAGGAAGATCCCACAGCAGAGGGCACCAGACTGATGTGTTTGCCAAGGTACTTGGATCAGAACTGGATTAAGCTGGAAGAAATTGGGTAAGTTATTTAAATTATTTCTTCATAAAACAGGCATTGTGTTAGTGCCTAACTCCCAGGGTGCAAGAAAATATTTAGTATGGGGAAGTTAGGTGGGCGTTAGGAATGAAAAAGTGGGCTGGGAAGGAAGGGGATCACAAGAAAATAATCCACAGTGTTGTTGCAACTGAAGCCATGGTGGGGATGGGGTTGAGTTTATGGTTAGCCAGGTGGTTGCCTGGAGTGATAATGCCCTTAGCAAAAATAGGGGAGCTGAGGGAAAAGAGGTTTCATAGAGTGGAAGATGATGATGATGAGGGGGAGGAGGAGGAGGAGGAGGAGGAGGAGGAGAAGGAGGATGGTGGCACTTCTAGTCTTACCCTACGAATTTTGACCCTTGAGCCTCACTCCAACTTGTCAATCTCTTGACTCCAGAGAATGTGCAAAATTGAATACAGTAGAATTAGAGGTAGATTCTTCCACTCAATTCCATCCCTCCACTGTGCTCCCCTGGGGCCCCTGAATATTTCCCTGAAATAGATACGAAGCAGCCCTTTAACTCCACTGTAAAAATGCTTCCTAAATGCAGCTCGATTTTTCACGCCACACAGCATTTTGCTTTATGCTCATAGTCATGTAATGTAAAAGGTAATTCGGGGTTGATAAATTAGCAGCCGGGAAAGAGGCCTACAAGGAGCTTCAGTAAGCCATTTAGCATTTGGTGAGTTCTGTAGAGCTTTGGTCTCTTCCCACACCCAGAGGTAGTAAATATCCCCCTCTGGATGGTACTTGTGGAGAGTGTCTCTGCATTTTGATACTCTGTGAAGTGCATTCCTATGAGCAACAGTCATTTCACGTTCTAGATTAGAAATCAGAGCCATACTTCTGAGGCCCCTTTCAGTTCAATGGGGAAACTATAGTCTAGGGAGGTGTCATGACTTCCCAGGTCCTTACGCAGCTAGTTATTTAAGGCGACCTCTTTAGAGCAAATGATTTATTTATTTTCTTCCTTCTTTCTTGCATCCCTCTTTCTCCACTCCTTTCTGTGTCTCTGTCTCTGTCTCTGTCTTTCTCTCTCATCTTTCCTGACTTCACTGTTGGTGAAAGATTACTGATGTTAGGTGAATACAACTGTAAAATCAAATTAAGTCAGGCCTAAAAAGGGAGCATGCATTGAGATGAGAATTCTTTCTCTGTGACCGAGATGCGATAGTCTAATTGTGACCTTGCGTAATACCTCTTCAGGTTTAAGAACCAAGAGCCCTACTCAATGTAAGTGTAAAATGAATCTATAGTGCGATGTATATGGCCAAAAAATAAATAAAATAAATAAAAACCATCTGATGTAAACATTGTCTCAGAGGAAGGGCTGAGCTGATGAAGGTAAAGATTATATGCATTCAAGAAAGGCTGGGTATTATGATTTTAACGTTTTTTCTGACCCCAAGAGTTCTGACTCTGGGAAAGTTGTTTCATTAAACTTAGCAGCTCCACACTGGTAAGTTAAGGAGAAATGGAAGATAAGGTGAGCTTTTTTAAAACTTGAAAATTGCATGCATGAGCTCTGAATTCAGCGTCTTCATTCCTTTGGAAGGAATTGGCTCTTCCATGAGGGATTGCTGTGGGCCAGAACTGTGTAGAAGGAAGTGGTTACATTTGAGGCTGTGAGGGATAATTTACAAATGAAACTCACTTGCCTTGCAGGCCCCATCCTAATGGACTCTGTATTGAGCTTATTATCTTACTGATAACACACACAATCACATTGCTACTAATTTCCTCTTGTTTCAGGCCTACTGCTCAGATCTTTGTGGAAAAACACAGTGATCCTGTGAGGATGCTACACTAAATACCAACCAACCTGACTGTATTTCTATCTCAACCAACAAATTGCTAATTATGAGTTGCTTACACTCTTTTTACCTCTACTTTACCACTCAAAAATAGAATAATTCCAATCCCTGGCATTTGAGTAGAAATGTACAGTTTCAAATCATTTTCATATCTTTTTTTGTTGTCAGAATCTCAGAATTGACATATGAGGAAAGCAGTGTGATAGAGATTTTTAAAAAATCATTTTACTGAAGAGGAAACCCACAGGATGATAAGTTAAATGATTGCTTAAGGTTATACTGCAGTAAATGATGAAGTATGTCCTTGAACTCATAGTGTTTTACTCTTCTTAAAATACTTATTTTTTAAAAAAACTAAAATTATGCCTCTCATACAAACATAAAATGAACCCATTATTTATTGTATTTAACTCATCAATTAATAAGGGGGCCAGAAGATGTTACAGCTAGTTCAAAGGAAAACTCAAAGTTTCACACATTATAGTCAGATAAGGAATGCTGAAATAAATTTACAAGTGAATTTGTAAATTTCAAATTTGCAAAAACTGTTTAAAGGGTGATAATTCATTGCATTCCATGGATATAATTTGCATTTCTATAAACAAAAATTATTTGTATTTCTATCAGTTTTCTACAACTTGAAGGGTTGTAAAATAACTCAAAGACAGCAAAAGTCAGAGATAAGCCTGATGGATGAGCATCTTACAAAATATTTCACAACATTCTCTTAAACTCGAAATGTAATGTTCTCATTGTGAAACACTACACCCTAAAGAATCAGTATGATCCTTTTCCTCTCCCTGACTCCATAACTGATCATCTCTGATGTTTGTTAGATGTGTATCAATATTTTAGAGTTGCTAGCATTCAGGAATAGATGCTAAAATACTCAGGTAATAACAATATTGGTAATAATAAAAATAATAATAATAGCTAACATTTGTTGGGCACCTACTATGTGCCAATTGCCAATAGCATTTGTTATTGTGTATTAGTTTTTCTTTTCTCATTTAATCATGAAAGCAATCTTATGACATATGGGCTACTATAATAAAAAAGTCCTGTTTATAGTTATTATCTTGCCCCAAAACACTCATCAAATATTCAGTGGAATAAGGTCCTAGGTTTTAATTTTTTGTAGTAGTGAAATGAATTAGATCATAGATCAGATACTTAATTGTACTTGAATTTGGCCATCTAAAAATGGGGTACTGATATAAAAATATAATATTATTAATGCTACCGGGAATTTAAAAACTTTAGGAAGGAAAATGTTACATCAAATTAAGGATATATCACTAAGTTGTCCGTGAAATCTCAGTGTGAAGTGAATGGTTTTCATCAATGTCCCTCATTAGATGCCTACTGAGAGATTGCTCTGGAGGAGAGAGATGGGAGCATAGGTCCCTGTTTATAGCTAAAGGAGCACTCTTTTGATTAAATCATGGTCTTTAGAATTGGATTAAGCTAACACTTCTGCTGAGCAATTCCCAAGATTTATTTAACCTATCTAAGCCTTGGTTTCTTCATCTTAAAATGGATAAAGTACCATTACTGACCTTAGAAACCATTATGGGTTAAATGAGAAAATGTAGGTAAAGCACTTTGAATTGTGTTTGGCACATGGTAACATTCAATAAGCAGAAGTTTACATTATTTATTAGTATTATTAGATCACCTGCATTCAAATGCAACATCCTCCTTTAATGTTCCCTTACATTTTAAAGTAACGTTTGTGTCTGAAAACAATTTGGGGTAATAGACATTTTAGGAGGCATGTCTAGTTACTTTACACCCTTTTTGGGGATTCTCTTACATGCCCTCAGGGAAACTGTGTTTATTCAGTTGAGAACATGGACTAGCTCTCCGATGTCCCTTTTAATTTGTGTTGCATTCTAAAGCAGGCCACTTATCTGCCCTCTGACATCAGAATGTAGAAAGGGATGGGGCACAGTTTAATCGAAATTTCAGTAAGGGTAATTGTTACCCTTTTTTTTGGGGATGAACAACCTGAGACAATGACTTCTTTAATTTGGAAAAGATTATTTTTAAATTGCTTAAATCAAATTTTTAACTTCCTAAAGTCTACTATTCATAAGGGATTATTAATTTAATCCAGTTCAGCCCTTCATTCTGCTTTGTTTCAAGTTTGCCATTAAACTATGGGGGGGTGCATAGAAATAGAAGGATAAAGTCCCTCTTCTCCAGGGACTGGAGGGAAGCCCAGCATTTGCAAGACACTATTCATGCTAGATATAGAAGATTAACAATAAAAATGAAATCCATAGGTTACAAACTAGTGGTCAATAAGTCTACTTGGCTGGCAGATATGTGTATTTGATTTGTACTCTGTTGCAACCTTCCTAAGTTAAAAGAAAAAAATTGAGTGTCCTATATTAAAATAAAAATAGATCTCATAAGAAATTCAGGATTTCTGGTATCTACCTTACATGTCCTTAATATCCTACCTAGCAATCGACCTTCAGCTAGGTGTAAGCAGAAGTTGTCCCTTGTAAAAGACTCTAGGGCTCTCTAGTTCAATATCCAGTTTAAATTACTGATTTATCATAACTACCTTGTCCCTGTGTGCATTTGATCCCGTGACCTCTGAAATAGTGACCCCTGACAAGAGTGTAACATGTCCAGGGGAAGAGAGAGCTTCACTTCAATAGAGTGATGGAGCTGGGGATATAGCAAATCAAAATTTGAGTATCTACTATGTTTTATCTACTTCATATATTTTCTCAATCAATTCTTGCAAGTCTTAAGTACACTATAACTCTTTCACATTTGAGAAAATTGAGGCTCAGAGATTATTTAGAAGTAGCCTATTTGGCAGAGCTAAAATGTAATTCCAATATAACAGAAAAAAAAAAGTGACCCAAGAAGATTTTGTTACTAAACTGATATACTTACTTTGTAGTTTATATTAATCACAATAGAACAAGCCATGCTGTAATAAATAAGCCTTATATATCAATGGCTCAACAAATAGCAGTGGGTCCAGCAACCCTCCAGGGCAGCTCCCTTACGAGAAGTGACTGGTGATCCCATCAGAGTCTGTCTTCTGGCTTTGTCATTGTGAAAAGAAGTTTCCACAATCACGGTTGCAAGAGGAAGCGAGAGCTCCAAGGTCCTACATGGATTTTCACTGTCTCAGCCTAGGCATGTCACTACTGTTCACAGTTTGTTGTTCAAAATTAATGGAATGACCCTGCTAAAGAGCAAAGAGGGTGACAAGTCTTCCCTGTGCCCAGGAAGCAGAGGGGGCTGCACATACATGAGCACCAATAATGTCCACCACGATCCTTGGCAAGTTGTACAAACTATTTGTCTCACTTTTCTTATTGGCAAAGGAGAACGATACCTTTCTCGCAAGATTTTAATGTTGGTTTGAGATGATATTTGTAAAGCTTTGGGTGCAATAAATTCATCTGTTTAATTTGTTATATCTGATAAAGATAGCATGAGATCACGATGCTTTTTCTGTGCCAAATCAGGTGACTGAGTTTTAGCCTCAGATCTAATACTGATGATTATGTAGCTGTGGAAAAATCTCTGAGGTTTCATCTAAAGGGTAAGAGGGTTGAACTCCCGTGATCTCTGGGTCCCCTCTGCTCCCGATAGTCTGCGTCTACCAATAATTTCCTTCAGAACAACTGTAAATGCTGTCAGCCAGCACCTAGCACAGTTCTTTAATCCAGAAATTATCCCATTGGGAGAAATCTAGAAAACTGTCTTCCCATTTGAGGATTCCACCATGCAGGGTGCCCAGCAACTATGTTAGACAAAGAATAAATACTTGAGCAAATTAATGACCACCTGTATTAGACAGCTCAGGCAGCCATGACAAAATACCACAGACTGGGTGGCTTAAAAAATAGACTATTCTCTCAAAGTTCTGGAGGCCAGAAGTCCAAGATCAAGGTACTGTCAGGGTTGGTTTCTGATGAGAGCTTTCTTCCTGGCTTGCAGATGGCCACCTATGTGCTGTGTCCTCACATGGCCTTTTCTCTGTGTGCACACGTGTGTGGTATCTCTTCTTCTTATAAAGACACCAGTCCTATTGGATTAGGACTTCTTCCTTATGATGCTGATTAACCTTTATGACCTCTTTAGAGGTCCTGTCTTCAAATACAGTCATATTAGGAGTAGTCTTCAACATATGGATTTTGGGGGAACACTGTTCAGTCCATAACATCACCACAGGCCAAGATAGTTGCAAATAGGACCTTAGAATCTGGGCCATAAAAAAATACCATGAAAGGATCCCCTTTTCTAAATGATACAGTGATTTTCAGTAGAAAAAGGTCTATCCTGGGAGCATTTTCTTATCAAATTCTTATTGCTTCTCTTGGTCTCTGCTTCTTATCTGTAAAATTAAGGTAGAAACTAAACAATAGGTTTTATCTCTGATCCAATCCAAAAGATTAATGATGAAAACAAAAGAACTGAGACCATGTCTGGGATCAGTGGGAAAGTATAGCATGATTTATTAGACATGCCTTCTATGGGCACAGAAAGTGACAAAGATGCTATACACAAAAGTTATATATTTGAAATTTTTGGACTAGATAAACTTTAAGGAAACCCCTAATGGGTAACATTTTCTCCTTTTATGAATGAATATAATCCCTCTTACATAAAGGGTCCCTTAGACCAGAAAATCAGAAAGGAAATAGTATTTGGCCGGTTTTTAAGTCAAGACCTAAAAGCAAACTGGAAATAAATAATGTGATCCTGATGTCAGAGGGGAGACATCAGGCTGTGTAGGAGAACTGAAGGGGAAATGTTAGGGTTTTAGGGCCTGAGTGGAGAGCCTGCAGTGTGTGTTCACCAAAAGGGGGCAGTAGAGGCCAGGCTCAGCAAAGTGGGTCACAAGAACTGAGCTGAGTCCCACAGCTGCTGCTCCCTGTTGTAGATGCCTGTTACCAAGCCAGTGCGTGAGGGAGAAAGCCTGACACTTAAATGACAGGGCAGGAGTGGTTTTGGCTAAGGTGCATTTGTACCATGTGGAGAGAAAACTATGGCTTTTCATTTGCTTTTAAATCATCCCCCTCACCACCTTGAACTTGCTGACCTGGACCAGCACATTCACCCTAAGCAAGAACAGCAAATTGCAAGTCTCTTGCTGACCTGGGAGGGCTGGAGCAGAGCACCTGGCTATTTTCCTGCAACCCCCTGCCAGTGTTTATTTCTGCCTGTTGGAGTAAGGCTTGTTCGGAGGACAATTAACTCATCAGCTACTATTAGCAGGGGCTAATGACTGCCAGGTTTTTCTGGGAAATGGCTAAACCTCTCACTGCCCTTCCCAGAAAGGACTTCCTCCTGCCAGGAGGCTGTTTAATCAGAACCACAAACAATTGTGAATAGAGGAAAGGTAGTTGTATTTGGCACTGTCTCTCCTGTAGGGAACCCAGTGATTACAGAGGAAAAATGCAGAGCAAAACCTGTCTGCATCTCCCTGGGGTGTAGAGACTGACTTTCCCCTACAGTCTGGAACAAGCTGCTCTCCCAGCCTTCCTGATGACCTCTCCGTGATGTTAATCTTGACCCTGTTGCCCATCCTCTTAGTGGTTCTATGTTCAGCCTGCATTATAGAATTACGCTCTTATACATTTCTTTAGAATTGAGCCTGTATTTGTTCTCTACATATATATTAAAGATTTTCCCCTCCCCTCACACTACACTCTCCAAGGCTACTTCAGTAACTTTCTGATGTCACTTTTTCAATTCTTACCTCTTTCAATCCATTCACCACAAAAGTAGCCAGAGTGATTTTAAAAAACATCATTTTGTCCGATGGTGATAATCAACTCTCAGAAGTTTTCAGTGGTTTCCCACTGCATTTACAATATATTCTCAACTTCTCACCATGAACTACCATGACCTTCTTGACCTGTGTCCTGCGCACTCTTGAACCCCACCTCATGACACTATTCTCCATACTCATTTTGCTCCCTGTGTCTTTCAAATCCTAGAAAATAGAAAATGTCTTCCTTTCTCAGTGCCTTTGTACATCTTCTCTGCTTGATTTGGAATGTTCTTCTGCCCTTCTCAGCTAAATTCTACTCATTCCTCAAATCTCGCTTCAATATCTCTTTTTCATAAATGTCTTTTCCAGTCTTCATAGAGGTTGTATTAGTCAGCTAGGGCTGCCATAACAAATACCACAGACTGAGTGCCTTCAACAATAGAAATTTATTTTCTCACAGTTCTGGAGTCCTGAAGTTCAAGGTCAAGGTGCTGACAGGGCAGGTTTCTCCTCAGGCTTCTCTCCTCACCTTATAGGTGGTTGCCTTCTCACAGTGTCCTCATATAGCCTTTTCTCTGTGTGTACATCCCTGATATTTCTTCCTCTCCTTATACGGACACCAGTTATACTGGATTAGGGCCCTGACTTATCACCTTATTTAAATTTAATTACCTCTTTAAAGGTCCTATCTCCAAATATAGTCACACTTGGAGTTAGGGCTTCAACATGTGAATTTTGGGAGACACAATTCAGTCCATAACAGAGGTCTTTCCTCATCTACATTCTCCATGATATTATCTGTTACAGTACCCAAATCTTTCATTTCATAATTTTCTTTTTTCATATTTTTAAAAATTTTATTATTTTAATGCATATATTTAGTTGTCTGTTTTTTATAAGTTTCACTAGATTCGTAAACTTGACTGCCCTTTTCACCACTTTATCTCCAGCACCTACAACAGTTCTTGGTACACACAGGCACTCCGATATTGACTGAGTGGAAGAATAATTTCCAGTGGGCAGAAACTATGTCTGCTTGTTCATCTCTTACTCACCAACATCCAGTAAAGTGCTCATGGGTCAGCATTTACCTCTATTACTTGAGCAACCTACTATACATCAAGCATAGTGTTAGGAATTAGGCACAAATCATTTCTAGCATCGTGTATTGTTCAGGGTCCAGTCAGGAGACAAAATACATCCTTAATTTGAAAAGGGGACTATTGATGTAAAGTGTTATTGACTAATAAATAGGGATTAACTACTAAGACTGGTAAAGAGAACTCTAAAATATACAGGAATAGCAGAAGGAGGAATGTTTACAGAGCCCAGCTCCAGCATCACAAAGCCAGGTGAAGAAGGATGGATTTGGAGGTGAAAGGAAATAGTTTGGTGAATGTAATACTTAGTGCTTAAGAACACAGACCAGGGTACAGGAATATCTGGGTATAAATTCAGTATAGGCGGATAGGTTTTAATTTCTAAATTTGGAGGGGCAAGGAACTCTTTAAAGGGGAGGTAGAATTAGAACTAGACTTTGATAATTACATCAATCTGTGGGACGAATACAGCTGGTATCTGAATACATATGATATATATGATCTGAATATGATATAATATGATATGAATACATACGATATTTGGCAGGTGATCATTTGATATTTCCTCCATGAAGGGTTGCCAGTCAGCTAAATACTTTTATGCCAGTGGGGATAGCAACAATTATAGTGGCTGATGTGAAATATGCTCATGTGTCAACATCTATTCCTACTGTAAACATATGGTGAGCTCACACAATAAAACCTAAGAAGCTGATATAATACATAATATCACGTATAGAAATATATGATGTAGATTTTAAGTAACTAAAGACCTAATTCAAAGTAACTTGCTAGGACTTTTTTTGCCACTTAGAAAGTGTTTAAGATAGAGCTTAGGTTAGTTAATTCAATGACTTAATACATTTATCAAGGACTCAGGTTTTTAACATCTTTCTACTTGGCCACATTCAGCATGTAAACTTGTCCCCTTAAAAAAATCTCCCTCGTGGATACATGTTGTTTGCAGTTGTTCCAGTGGTTGTATTAATGGACTACTTCCAAATGCAGAAAATGAGTTGTTCTTTTCGTGTGGTTCTTTTTAAGGGAAATGACATATTTTTCCTAGAAGCTTTTCCAACAGAACTTTCCTTATGGTCTTGGCCAGAACCAAGTAAAAGGCTATATTTAAACCAATAACTATCAAGGGTAACGGAACAACCATAGCTTAGACCCATTGTGATTCAATCCTCATGGTGAAGATGAGTATGGCATTTACTGAACCACAAACAGGGGTTATTTTAGGAATATAAAAGTTACAGAATGACTGTTAACTAGGAAACCAATATGATCTGGGCAATAAACAAAAAAAAGATTTAACCAGGGAATAGAACTTGGTGAGGGTAATTGTACCCAAAAGGAACAGTTTGTGAAAAGGCACAGATATTGGAAAATGTCAGGCTTAATTAGAGTATTTCAAATCATCCCATATAACTAGAGTAGAGACTTTGATAGGGAAGACTGAAGCAGAAGACTGGAAATGTCGGTTGGAACATGACACAGTGATTTTGATGCCAAACAATTGTTTGGGATGAATTAGAAAACTTTGGAAAATAGATGTCTAATTTGAAGTTATAAGTATGATACATGTTCAAAGTCTGATTCCTCAATTCTTGAGCCCCTTAAGAACAAATATAATCATTTCTACTAAAATTGTAAGCTTACAGAACCTTATAGAGGTGTATGTAGAAATAAATAATAAAATAAAATAATAGAAAAATAACAGAAGAAAATTAAAAAGTAGAACAATATGAAAAGACCATAATTATAATTTCACAACATTATAAAACTTGGGCCTAACAGAATGGAAGAATTTGTTTCCAAGCCATTAAAAGAGGATTTTAATCAATAAATCATTATTTGATGAACATCCACCTACAGTTAATTCAAAACTATACCCCATAGAATTTTAGCATCTCTGTATATTTCCTGATAAATTATACCATTTATAATTTAAATTTATCAGGAAATATACAGAGATGTTAAATGGTATAATTTATCAGGAAATATATACCACCCCACTAGAAGATATATCCACCCAGAACCAGTGAATGTGGCCTTATTTGGAAAAAAGGTCTTTGCAGATATGATTAAGTTAAGATTTTGGGATGAGATTATGCTGTCCTAAAATCCAATGACAAGTGTCCTTATAAGAGAAAGGCAGAAGGTGATTTGAGACATGGAGACACAGGCAGAGGAGACACAGGTATCCTCTGCGTGAGGATGGAGGCAGAGAATAGAGTGATGCGTCCATAAGCCAAGGAACTCCACCAGAAGCTAGGAAAGAGGCATGGACTGGATTCTCCCTCAGAGCTTCCGGAGAAACCAACCATGTTGACACCTTGATTTCAGACTTCTGGCCTCCAGAACTGTAAGAGAATAAATTTCTGTTGTTTCAAGCCACTGAGTTTTTGGGAATTTGTTATGGAAGACTTGAAAACTAATACAAATGTTTCATAATCAAAAGAGTGTGGGAAAGGCGGCATATTCTCTGAGAGTCACCATCAATTAGGAACTGCTATATCCTGCAGCAGTTTCTTAATGTTTTGGTGGTAACCAATATTTTTAAAGTCTGAAAACGACTATGGATACTTTATCTGGAAAAGTGCACATGTCTAATACATTCATAGTTTTATAAAAAATTATGAGATTGGGAACTATTAAGCTCAACCAGAACCTAGATTAAGAGCACATATCTAAAATCTTTCTCATTCTCACCTTCAATAATATGTGATCTGAGACCAGAGAGATGGGTAGGGTTAGATAGAAAAGAGAAGGACTGGAAACATGGCATTGGGCACTAGGGAAACAGAAATATTGAGTTGTGTAAGGACCAAATATTTGGGACACTTTGAGTCATGTGCTAAAGGCTGTGGACTTTGTCTTTTAGTTACTCGAGACCCATCAAAACTTTTATCTAGAAGGAATCACAGTAGGTACCTAGTATGTGTCTGAATGAACAATAGCAATTACATTTCAGGAAGTTCAATTTGGCACCATGAACAGGATATATTATTTTTCACAACAAAATTGTAATGCATGAACCATTTGCTCTAAGCTGGGACATATATTGCCCTAGTATTCCAGCATCAAAGTTGTCCAAGGGAGCATACGTGGGGACATATGGAGCATTATGAATCAGTCTTTCTGTGCAGCTCCAAATATGCTATTATATATTTTCCAATTGTTTCTTCCAGAGTAGAGTTAGTTTGTCCCATATGTGCCACTACATATAACAACAACCTAACGAATGGGCCTCTGTGGCAAACATTATTAGATGTAAAAAAAGAAAAAAAAAAATGAAATGGAGTTGTTGGAAGAAAAGGACCAGGCTCTCTCTCTCTGGCTAGTTGTCAATTCTCCGGGGTTTCTTTCTCCTCTCTACAAGATTAAAATGTGACATAGCTAAGAACCCCGGTAGAGAGAGAAAAAAATAAGAGTGCATTTGGCCTTGGAAAGCAGGTACCATGGAAATTTCCAGCACGCTCTATAGTGTGAAGGAGATAATGAAGCAGAAAAGGCATGAATCTTAGAGAGATAGAATCCGGGCTCTGAAAATTATTTACTGTATAATCTTGGTCAAAGACTTTCATATATCTGGGCCTAGCTTTCTCTATCCTTAAAATGGGGAGAATACCCAGCTCACAATGGTGCTTTGGGAATTAAATGATATAATACATATGATTCTCTTGGCATAGATTGGTTGTTCAGAAAATATTGTCTTTTTCATATGCGTAGAGGGTGAGGGTAGGAAAGAGAATTAGAAAAGACTTGTTAAATGCAAGTGTCTCAAAATTTGGCTGTCCTTATATAGATTCACATATCCCTGTGCTTAGGGGACTTCTCATCTTTTTAAGGCCCACAAAATCTTCACCAGTCACACTTATACCAAATGGGAAGCAAGCAGAACAGAATTGAAATCCCTAAAGTCACTAGTTTGCAATAAAAAGATTAAGCATGTCGTTGTCTCTATTTGAGTTCTGGTTTCCTCATCTAAAGAGGGGGTAGAATAGCTACCTTAGAGCATCCTTTGAGAGCTAAAATGTTGGAATCATATTCAAGCTCATCATGAGACATTCCTCCTCTTAGGCCTCAGAATTAAAAGTATGTGGTAGTTCATATCAACTTTTTAATATATATGTGGATTGAATGACTATATGGACATATGTGGATTATCTTTCCAGATATGAGAGTAATGATCAATTCCATTTTGAACACTTATTGTGTTATTATCCTTATAATTTCAGATGAGGAAACTGAGACTTGAAGACTAGAAGTGGTTTTCTGAAGGTTTTATAGATAATAAATTGGAGCTAGGATTGGAGCCCAGACTGTTGTCTGACTTAAAAGCCTGCACTCTTTGGGTCTGGAGCTACCATCTTTGACCCTTGAGGCCACCCAGCCTGCCTCATCTGTATACCTTTGAGTAGGTAGATTGTGTCACCCCACGAGGAGAGGTGGAGGACACAGAAGTCAATAAATAGTCTCATCCTACTGTTTATTACTGTCCAATGGTGGAAATATTTGTCAGACCAGAAGACTACAGTTTGTGTTCTGTATCTGACCTTGAATAACTGACTCACCTACCCAGAGCTTCTGTAAAATTAAGATGGTACCACCACTGAGAGCTTTGGAGTCCTCATCTGTTAAATAGGGATGATGACAGTGCCTACCTTACAGGCTTGTCCTAGGGATCATATGCGATCATTGATATAAAAGTCTTAGAAGGTGGAGAGTGCTCAATAAATAAGTCCCGGCTATTGTTACTACTGATTATGAGTCATACTCTGAAACTTCCAGACCAGAAGAGTCTTGGAGTTTATGTCTTTTGATGTGTTTCAAAGCACTGGCAGTACTTGCATTGTCTAGAGATTTCCAGCACAGAAAGGAGGACTATCAATCTAAGCCTGAAGAAACTGAGCTTGTAGCAAGAAGCACAAATGCTGTCATCATCAGAGCAGGCGCTAACAGTAACAAATTGTCAGAGTGGAGGAAGCCCAGCCACGTGGGGAAGTGTGTATTGTTCACTGGTGTTGATCACAGAGGATTCTACAGTGGGTGAAATAATCACAAGGAATCAGAGTACATTGGCCCAGAATTTGTTTCGGGTGCTAACCAATTCCCTGACCTTGAGCAAGTCACTTCCACTCTTGGAGCTTTGGTCTTCTCATGAGTGAAATACAGGCATGCATACTAATTTCATAGGGCTTTTGTAAGGCTAAATGAGAATATAGTTAATGCAGATCATGGCATACATTAGTAATTTAAGAAGTATTTATGGGGAGTCAGTTTTCAATCTTTTATTTGTATTTAAGCAACTTGTGACATATTTCTGAAAAGTCAGGCAGTAGGCTTATAGAAAGAGAATTTTCAATTTAAGCAGCACTTTCAAGATAATGTTATCTAAACTTCCTCCATAGCTTCTTCCAATGTTATCTATGCTTTCATTTATCCATGTTTGTTCATTCAATTATTTATTCAACAAACACAGAATGCCTCTTCTGTACAAAGAGTAGGGAAGGGGAAACCAGAGAAGGGAGTAGTAACAATGTCTTTGTCTACCTGTTTTTCATTCTTTCTCAAGGGAAGGCAGTACAAATCCTTCAGATTGCAAGAGACACATAGGACCATATTTATGGCTGGACAGAATTACTGTGTATTAAACTGTTTTGTTCCTTTTCAGGCTTGTATCCTCTGCTGCCCTTCCAAATCTGTGCTATTGGTGTAATTAAAAACGACAGAGAACACCTTGAGGAGGCCCAGACAGGCAGGTTGTACCTGCTTTTAGCAAGACTACATAAGTGGACTGACCCTAGCCATGTGTCCTATACCATGTACTTATCATATCATGGTAAGATTTCAAGATCCAGCAATTGGCTTACAGTGCAGTGGAACCCTGTAGCCTTCAACCTGGCTCTACAGAAGCTCCATGTTGGCATGAATATGGCATGGACACTTGCTTTAAAACATATTCTCTTATTCTTATTTGATTTTTACCTTTGTGTATATAACTCTCTTGGGATGAAAACTAATTGGCAACAAAAAGAATCAGGTATTTCTGTATCTTCTAATCCAGTGGTTCTCAATGGGGGGAAGGGTGGTATTTGAAAATGTGTGATGATATTTTGTTTATCACAACTGGAGGGGGGTGCTACTGGCATCTACTAGGTAGAGACCTGGGATCTTGCTAAACTGTCTATAATTCATAGGACAGGCCCCCCAAATAGAGAATTATGTAGCTCGAAATGCCAATTGTGCTATCAACTAAAGTTGAAATCTTACTAACAGATGAGATTTGGGCCCTACTTACCAGGCATTTACAGTTGAGACCAGTCTAGATTCTCCAAGTGTGGTCTCCAAAACAGCAACCTCAGCATCCATAGGAAACTCACTAGAAGTGCAAGTTCTAGTCCCCACCCCAGACCTGCTGAATCAGAAACTCTAGGATGTACTCCAGAAATTTGTGTTTTAATAAGCCCTCCCTGTGATTCTGATGCTTGCTTAAATGTGAGAACCATTGGTTTGGGCTCTGGTAAGAAATGTGGAAAAACACACACACACATACAATTACTCCAAAATTAGGTGAGGTAAGTACCGGGTAAGAATAGAGAACCAAGAGTCACTGATGTTTCAAAGAGAGGGTGGATTTTGAGCAGAGATTTGGAGATGGATAATGTGTTGACAGGTGGAATTGGATGATGGAGGAAATAGCATAAACAGAGGCAAGACTCTGGGTGATTTTTGAGGAATGACAACTTCAAGGAGTGGGTACATCAAGAGGGGTCATGGCAGTACAGTACAAAAAACTGGGGTCAGACGGGTTATGCATTTCAACAGTTTTGAGTAGCCAACGTAACTGATGCAAGTTCGTTGCAGAATGATCAATCTTACAGTAAAGATGATACTTTTATGAATGAAGAAATTGATAATGGATAACAGAATGGTGTACATTAGAAAGAAAATAAGTATGAAGGTAAAACCTTTATAGAATAAATATAATAATATCCAATAATTATTTTCATATCTGTGTATCAACCACTATACTAAGATTTGCATAATTTTGAGGGGGAACAGAGACATTTTACTGAAGAATTCAAGACACATATGCACATGATCATGTAGATAAATGCATACAACCATGGGAGAAAACAGAACCGGTTATCACAGACCAAAGAGCCCAAAAGAGGGATCTGAAGCATCACTGCTCTTAAGAGGTCAGAAGTCAGTCTCAAAGCAATGGCATGTAGCCAGAAATCCAAGAATCTGGAGGAAGAGAGCAAGGACAAATGGGCTAATGTAAACGAGGATGTAGCAACAGGCCCGGCGGAGTATATGTCTACATCAATGTGCAGGGTAGGAGCAACATCTGGTATGCTCGTCCTAATCCTACTGCTTCCCATTTCAAATCTAGAGTCCACTCTTGAGAGATGATTATTTAGTTCAAATTTCTCCTATAGCACACAGATGACTACCTCCAGGAAAGGGAATTTCATTTTATGAGAATTACAATTGCAAGAAAGGTTATTCTTACATCAAACTAAAATCTCATAGCTAACTTGTCTGAGTGTATTCTGTGTCTGCCATCTGGATCTATATGGAACAAGCTTCTTTTTCTGTGTACCAGCTTTTGATTATTTAAGGTTGTGTTTCAACCGATGGAATATCCAACTTCTTCAAATATCCCTCATTTCTCGAAATATTTTACTCTCCTTATCACTTGCGTTTCTTTCCTTTGGATAGGCTTCAATTCAATTAGATGACTCTAAGACCAGGTTCCCAGAACTGAACCCAATATACCACATAGGATCTTGCAGGTATGGAAAGCGCTGCAATTAGGGGCCCTATTATCCTGACACTATATTTCTATTAATGAGCCCAGGCTAGATACTTGGATGGTGACCAGAGTGTGATCTTTATTACCTAAACTGGGGTAGTATTTTCTCAAAGGCAATCGAAAATCTTCAGAAATGTTGGAGACCTTTCCTGGGGCTGCATAATTATATTTTTAAAATGCTTTCAATTTCCCATGACAAGTTTGGAGTGTCTAAAGATGGCAAAGTGAAGGAGATAAATAGATTATTGATCGGACAGGCTTGTAATTCCTTAGCGAATTGGATTTAGTTTCTTCATTGAGATCAGGTCAACGCCATAAATCTCCTAGAAAATCAATGCAACAGAGAGTGCTATAGGCTAGGCTTAAAGACATTTCCCTGGCTGCTTCAGAGCTGGGAGTTTGGCACCTACTCCAAAAATAGAGAATGGGAAGAATTAGAAAATGATTATAGGAGCAATTCAAATACTGGGTATGTGGGTGAAGTGCCTGAATGGAGTCAAGAGACGTGGAAACTCTTGACTTGGCCACTGTCGTATATATGACCTTGGACAAATCACTTCACTTTGATCATCCTATATGTTACAATGACAAAGTTAGATCATACAAACAATCCTCTACACCTTTTTTCCCCATCTGTATAGGGAAGAGCAGGACAATTGCTAAAATGAACAACTCCAAAATTTGGGAACTTGACGCAGTGAAAATTTAGTTCTCACTCTCACAAATATTCAAATGTGGGTTCTGCATCAAGTAGCTCATCTACAAGCATTTCCTCAAGGACTCAGGTGTCCCCAGTTCTTCACATCTTGCAACTCTGCTGTTACACAGAGCCTTTGCTGTGTATTGCTTCCAACCTACCTTGATTAGCACAGATACCTACAGAAGGTAAGGTAAAAATAGGGCTTGAAAGGTGGGCAGGAACAATTTGTAAAGCCTTTTGAAAATGCATCCTGTCTTCTGCAGAAGTGAGCCCATCTATCTCCATACTCATAAAGAACCAGAGAACCTTAGAAAGATGATATTGGCATATAAACAATTTCAATTGTCTTGCCTGAAACTCCAACCCAGTCTCCAATGAAACCTATTCAAAAGCCTGATAAAATTGGGCCACCAGAAGGAAAAGTCAAAATTTAGAGAGAAAAATGGTAGTGAGGGTGTTTGAACAGATGTACTGCAGATAATTGCATTTTAAAATTGTCTTTTTTGGTAACTCCTAATTGAGATGCTCCATTTGTTTCACCATATTTATCCACTTTATTTATTTTGCATGAAAGAATGCATAACTGTTTAAAGACTTTGGGAAAACTTATAATTCTGAGTCTGACACAGTCACAAAAGGCAATGAAAGGGAACATGAAAGTAAATTAAATTTGAGACTGTGATAAAGTGAGAAGAAAATAGAGGATCAGGTAAAGAGGGATGGAAACAGATTGAGTAATATGTGGTTCAACATAGCGACCACATAACTTCTCAGGATATCACGAAGCGTAATGTCTAGAGCCTATAATATTTACAATGACACTTCCCACTTTTAAAAGCATACATCAACATTCCAGTGGCTTAACACAAGTTTATTTCTTACTCACATAATGGTCCTATATGAATGTTCCTGGCCAATGGGACTGTATTAGTTTCCTATTGCCACTGTAACAAATTACAACAAACTTAGTGTCTTAAGACAACACACATTTGTTATCTTACAGATTTGGAGGTCAAAAGTCTAAAATGGGTCAACAGGGCTGCATTCCTTCTGGGGGCTATAGCGGAAAATCTGTTTCCTTACCTTTGCTTGTTTCTAGAGGCTGTCTGCATTCCTTGGCTCATGGACCTGCATTGCTCTCACTCTAACCTCTGTTTCTGTTGTCATATCTCCTTCTCTTACTCTGACTCTCCTCCTTCCTGTAAGGAATGTGATTACATTCAGCTCACTCAGATAATCCAGGATCATCTCTCCACCTCAAGATCCTTAATCTAATCACATCTGTGCAGTCCTTTTGCCATGGAAGTAACAAACATATTCACCGCCTCCAGAGATTAGGACATGAATGTCTTTGATGGGGTATAAAAGAAGTGCCATTATTCCATCTACCATAGGGACCATGACTAAGGAAGTTTTCCAACTTCAGTAGAAGGTTTCTAAGGTAGCCTTCGGTATCAACATCCAGATGGCAAATGGAGAAAAGGAGAAATGATCGCACCTGGGAGGATTTTATGCCACTGGACTGACAAAAACATACAATATGTGCACTAAGTTGTATTATTCTCTTCTTTCTGGGTATACAGGAAATCTCCAAGTTGCATGCTTTGATCACAGACTTAAGAGAGAGAAAAATGATGACGTTGCCTAAGAAAGGAGCAAAGAGAGGAGAGAGTGGGAATGGGGAATGGAGAAGAAAGATAGACAATGTGAATCATAACAAGGGGAAAATGTGCTTGGACTTAAGGTTTTATTTTGCTATATTTTCAAGGATGGCTGAAATTTCCTTACCATGGCACCAGCAGGCTTTCACTGCTTGTGGCCTCCCCAAAATAGATCCTGAGTACCCTGGAGCCCATCTGCAGTGAGAATTGGTTAGTGACACATGACAGCTATTCCTTGAAATGTGCTCAGTGATTCACACAGCTCACAGCGGCTGTGCAATTGGGATTATTGGCCTGAAAATGACTTTCTCCCCTCCCTTCAACCCCCATCATCAGCTTAGAAAATTACCTTGGGACACATTTTTTTATACCCTCTCCTCTGGAAGCATTATTTCAGTTGTACCCCTGATACTCAAGGCCTTATACCTCCCTAGAGAGGAGTGGTGACTTCTGGAACTGGCTGATCATATCACAGAGATCCAGGGAACCCCCAATGTCTGCTGAGCATGCGGCCTTCCAAGACTGTCTGGTATATATGTGCTCAGTCATCTCTATGTGACTCACTTTTTGTTTTTCCCTCCCAGAAATGGTTTATTATACTTTCTACTATTATTTAAAAATATTCAGTCTCCACAGTTTTCTTATTTGGGAATGCAGGCAGATACATCAAGCATGTCTAGGTCCCGTTCAAGGAATGGGTGATTTTCATTCTTTCCTTCCCCATTCCTTCAACCAGTGTTTCCAAACTTCTTTGATAACAAAAGCAATCTGGAAGTGCTTATTCACTGAATAGGTGACAAGAATTCTGAATCACTAGGTCCAAGTCAAGAATTTATGTTTCTAACTAATAACACCCAGGTTTATTCTAACGTTCACGCAACTTTTATAAACAGTACAAACACACTCTAAAAAGCAGAATGGATTTTTGTACCAGACATCTGGATTTAAATCCAAGCTCTGGAATTTACCAGTTAGGTGACATGGATCAATTCCTTAAGATTTATATACCTTAGTTGATAAATATGTAACTCTACCCAAATCCAATTCTTGGGTTCTACCTATTCTTCACTAGAGAAGGCATTTGCACAAAAGACAAGGGCAATACATTGTCCTTTGTACTGAATTTTATTCTACTTGGTGTGCTTTGAAATTTTAAAAAGAAAAAAAAGATTCATATTGTCTGAAGTAGTCAGAAGTTTGCATAACAGAGAAGAGGAACTTAGAAAGTGATCTAGGTGGAGATATAGACTCTGAGTAGGCAGAACATTTTAAGTTAGGGCAGAAAAGCATAACTCAAGCTAAGCTTTGAAGGACTCTTAGATCATCCAGCCATTGTTGATCTTCAGGTTCCAGCCATGCTCCACTGGTAGTGGCTGTGTGGACTGGTGGAGCAAAATGGAAAACTGCATACAGCCAATTTTCTTTTGAATTGAAATTATGACTTTATTTAATCATATTTCAGTCCTCATCTTTAAATTCTTTTTATTTATTTTATCCAATCTCCACCATCCTCAAGAATCACCTTTCAAACTCCTAGTTTGATCAGCAACAATTTTATCTCCCAGTATACATCCCCATTACTGACCACCTCTCTCCACCATGCACCTCAAGCTAGTTACATGGCACTGGCACATTCTAAAATACTCGCCCTGTTGGAATTTTATGCTTTTGGATGATAGCTATGATAGCAAACAATTATATAGTGTCAAATATGTGGCAAGCACTGTTCTGGACATTTTTCAGAAATTAAGCCGTTCGATCTTCACAACAAATACTATTATTGACTCCACTTTACAAATGAAAAAACTGAGGCACAGAGTTATGAAGCCAGGAATCCTTACACTCTACCACACTAATCATAAGAAAACTTAATGAAATGAGAATAGCTAATGCACCCCCATGACTCCAAAGATATATACATTTTAAAAGAAGAGTTTATTAATACAAAGTAGGGATAAGAGTAATTTTAACCTAGATAACCAGGTAGTGACTTCTTAAGTGTCTTTTGGAGAGAAGGATCTTCCTGTTTAATCAATGGCTTGGGAATTTTCAATCCTATTTGGCAAGGGGGTCTAATCACATGGCATAGAACTCTCAGATTATTCTTATGCGTGAGCTCAGAGCTGCTTTACAGATAATCCAGCCTCCTCCCTTAATTTACCTACAGAGAAGTGGCTTGCTAGGATCCTATAGCTGAAAGCATATAGGGCTCCTGAAACCCAATCTGCCCCACACCCAGGTGATAATGAGTCGCCACCATTTTAGTTTTTTTCCATCCCAAAACCTCTCGGCAAGGAAGAATCAGAATTTGCTGAAAGTGCAGAAGCTCTCATTTCACATACCCAGTTCTCATTTCCCTAAAGATTTCTTATGAAGCAAAGAAGTGGCAAGGAAGACGCTGCAAAGACAGGGATCTGAGACACATGTCTGGTAAACAAACAAGAAAATACAGGTCAAAAAGTGATTACTGATGAAAAATTAAAACTTTATTTTCTCTTCTTTCTTTACTCTCCTATACATTGCCTGCCTACAAGCGGTAAAAGTTCTAAAAGCACAGCAAGGCACTGCTCTCAGAGCTAAGGCAGTTTTTGAAAAACACTGCATTACTGTAAGACTAGAATGAAATACAACATAAAAGCAAAATTATCATGAAATTCATATATATATATCACATTCACATGCCTTTCTATCTGGAGCTAAAAATCGGAAGCAAGGAAAATTGTAGCAGAAAAAAGTTCTGGGACCAATCACAGGGCATATTTGAGATTGCATTTCCAGTCAAGTCTTGGGACCATTAAACCAAACATGCAGTATTTCATTAATTTTATGTTAGACTTCAATTGGGAGAACAATGGAGTTAGAGAGAGGTATTGTTTTAGCGTGCTGAGAAGGACCTCATAGTATTTAAACTTAAAAAATAAACTTCTTGGGGCTGGTTCAGTGATGTAGTGGTTGGGTTCACATGCTCCACTTTGGTGGCCTGGGGTTTGTGGGTTCAGATCCTGGGAGCAGACCTACACATTGCTCTTTGTGCCATGCTATAGTGGTACCCTGCATACAAAAAATGGAGGAGGACTGGAACGGATGTTAGCTCAGTGACGATCTTCCTCAAGCTAAAAGAGGAAAATTGGCAACAGATGTTAGCTCAGGGCCAATCTTCCTTACACAAAAATAATAATAATAAAAAAATTTTTAGGAAATAAACTATTTACCTTTCTCATTTCTTAGTCTCAGCTATTCCCATTGATTCCATTCAGTTTCATACTAGAGTTGCAGCAACATAATGTTGGCTATGGTACAAATCTTGTTCAGAATTCTAGTACCAGTATCCACCATAATTCCTGACACATATGATATGATTAATAAATGTTTATTGAATTGATTAATATTAAATTGAATTAATTTAATGTTAAATTAATTGAGAAATGACTAAGTCTGTGTTCTCTGTCTTCATCATTACTAACCCTGGTAGAAGTCATGATTACTTCTCACCTCCTTCATCTCTCATTTCCAAGCAGCAAATCCTTCCAGTACATCATTTAAATCAACTAAGTCCCCCCCAAATCCTTTCAATGGCTACCACTACTTATAAAATAACGTCTAAATGACTTAGTATGACCTTTAAGGACCTTTGATGTCTTTGTTTCATCTCCATTTATTGACTCATTTATCACAACTCCTTCCCCTCAATTTTCACTTAATGTTATAGCCACATTCAATTACCATTTCCTTCTCAACATGCTATATTTTTTCATTCCTATCTATACTATCTATGCTATGTATTTTCCTACAATACTATATACTTTTATTCATGTCTTGTGTTTGCTATTTTCTCCCTGCAATGTCTTTCAAATCTACAACTTGTAAACCCCTGTTCCTTCTTTGAAATTAGTTCACATCCTATTGATACTGCTGAATATTTTCCTTTTTCCACCAAAGAAAAACTAATTTTTCTCTTCTTTGTGTTTCCGTAGCACTTTCCACCAACTCTTATTGAGCATTTTCATATTTGTTATTCTTTTCTTAAATCATTCAATGTATCCTGCTGGACTCTGAGTTCCTTGAGAGAATCATACATCTTAATCATCTTTACCTCCCCTATTCAATATCTATCACAGGCTGTGATGCACAGGTGTTCAAAAATCCAAATTCCTTAAAGGTAGATTTCAAAGCCAATGGTTACAAATTCAGACTCTTCTAGGAAGCACGTGAGTAATATGCAAGATTATCCAGATTGAGTACAAATATTAACAAACATCCATGCACCATCTAAAGGGGACAGAAATATTCTTATCCAGGCAATTGTTACCACATTGGAATGTGAGTCTGATATTGTTAGGTCTTTAAGAAAACCCAGCAATTCAAGTTTTACTTGAAACATCTAAACTTTTAGAGTAGTATGCAGGTCATAGTGGTCTGGATTCAGCTAGTGGACAACCAATTTGCAATCCATGCTCTAATTTATACAAAATTGATTTTTGTCTGCCATGCTATTCGTGTAGTTAAGGAATGGAGCTTTGAAATATGCTTCAGATTCCTTAATTATTGGAATCTTCTCTTACAGCTATCTATATTCTATTTTGCAGCAATACGCATCCTGGTGCCTATTTGCATGAGAAATTTTGTTTTCAATATCCTCCTTTTTTGAGTTTCTTTTCCTTTCCAAACCCTAGCACGTTATTTCTCAGCTTCCCATTTTCCGTCAGCTTATCCTTGCCGCTTCCCCCAGCCCCTAAAGGAAACTTGCCTTTATTTGTCCTTCCTTCTGTAAAACAGGAAGAATAAAATAATTTCATAAAGTATAAACAGAAGAGATATGCAGGGGCCAGCCTGGCAGCATAGTGGTTAAGTTTGCACACTCCGCTTCAGTGGCCTGGGGTTCGCGGGTTCGGATGGGCGCGGACCAAAGCACCGCTTGTCAGGCCGTGCTGTGGTGGTGTCCCATATAAAGTAGAGGAAGATGGGCACAGATATTAGCCCAGGGCCAGTCTTCCTCAGCAAAAAGAGGAGGATTGGCAACAGATGTTAGCTCAGGGCTAACCTTCCTCAAAAAAAAAAAGAAAGAAAGAAGAGCTATGGAAACCACCCCAAAGTGTAACAGTTTATATTATTATCTCAGTAAGTATTAATTTCTTTCTTTCTTGCCTCCCTCATTTTTCTTTGCTCTCTCCCATTCCAATTAAATATTATTTGCCTTGGGCCTCACTCCAACATGACTCTGAAGGGGTAAAACAAAGTAATTATTCAATTATCAATAAACAATTTTAGAATGTAAATTGCTCCATTACTCATCCTTTTTCATTTGTGCATTTGAACCTTAATGAAGGCTATCCACGCCTTGACTCACTAGTGGTGTAATGTCAGGTGTGTGACAACCTGGTGTAGAGCAGATTCTTAGCACCAAGGCTAGAGTTCAATGCTCATTGTTATTTACCTCACACTTCATTTCTTCACCAATATTTATCCCTTTCCTCATCCCACTGGAAGAAAATATTTGGTTGTATAATTTCATTCATTCATTCATATGCTAATACATGATTCTCTCTCAACAAAATGAAAAGGAAACCTACAGAATGGGAGAAAATATTTGCAAGTTATACATGTGATAAGTGGTTAATATGCAAAATATATAAGGAACTCATACAACTCAATAGCAACAATAATAATAATCTGATTTTAAAATGGACAAAGGACCCGAATAGGGATTTTTCCAAAAAAGATGTTCAAATGGTCAGTTGGTGCATGAAAAGTTACTCAACATCACTAGTCATCAAGGAAATGCAAATCAAAATCACAATGAGATGTCACCTCATACCTATTGGAATGGCTATTATCAAAAAGATGAGAGATAACAAGTGTTGGCAAGGATTTGTTAAAAGGGAACCCTTGCACACTATTGGTGGGAATATAAATGGTACAACCACTACGGGCAACAGTATGGAGGTTCCTCAAAAAGTCAAAAATAAATCTACCGTATGATCCAGAAATTCCATTTCTGGGTATATGGCTAAAGGAAATGAAATCACGGTCTCAAAGAGATATCTGCACCCCCATGTCTACAGCAGCATTATTTACAGCAGCCAACACAGGGAAACAACCTAAGTGTCTATCAACAGATGAATGGATAAATAAAATGTGATATACATATATATGATATGTGTATATATACATATATATATATATATATATATATATATATATACGCACATATTTCAGCCATAAAAAAGAAGGAAATCCTGTCATTTGCCACATCGATGGACCTTGAGGGAATTATGCTAAGTGAAATAAGTCAGACAGAGAAAGACAAATAGTATCTGATCTCAATTATGTGTGGAATCTAAGAAAAAACAAACTCCTAGAAACAGAGAGCAGATTGGTGGTTGCTAGGGGTGAGGGGAGTGGAGGAAATGGGAAGATGTTCGTCAAAGGGTACAAACTTCCAGTCATAAGATAAATAAGTTCTGGGGATCTAATGTACAACCTGGTGACCATAGTTAACAATACTGTATTGTATATTTGAAAGTTAATAAGATCTTAAAAGTTCTTACCACACATTCAAAAAATAGTAACTAGATAAGATGACAGATGTGTTAACTTATTGTAGTAATCACTTCACAATATATAAGTATATTAAATAATTACATTGTACAATTTAAACTTACACAATGTTCTATGTCAATCATACCTCAACAAAGCTGGGGGAAAAAGATAGCTGACCAATTTTATTAGGAAAAATAATCCTCATGTTAAAACCGAGATGGTTGAGTCTGAGTTCTCCCTTTTTCTTGATCAAACTTTCTTGAATATATTTTGACAATAACACAAGACAGGTAATTACATTCCACCAACAAATGATAACACAAAGATGAAAAGCCATATACAGCAAACAATTGAAGAATAAAAAGGGGGATGATCTGATTATCCTGGTGAAAATCTATTTCTATGAGAATTGTGAAGAGAAATATAGAAAATCAGACCCATAAACATAAATTCACTAACGTTTATTTCAGCTTTAAGACTCAAGGTTCATGTGTTAAATGGATGTTCATATAAAAGGAGAAATGTAACACCATTTTGCTGTGTTAATATGAGAGTATGTTCTGGGAAAAATGAAGAAAAAAAAAGAGACGTGCCTTCCTTTCTGAAACAGCTTTGTCAAGTTAAAAAAAACTATAATGCCTAATAATTTTTTTTTTTTTTTTTTTTGTGGGGAAGACCAGCCCTGAGCTAACATCTGTTGCCAATCCTCCCCTTTTTGCTGAGGGAGACTGGCCCTGGGCTAACATCGTGCCCATCTTCCTCCACTTTATATGGGACGCCGCCACAGCATGGCTGACAGGCAGTGCGTCGGCGGGCGTCCGGGATCCGAACCTGCGAACCCCGGGCTGCCAAGCGCGGACTAAACCGCTGCGCCACCGGGCGGCCCCCATGCCTAATAATTTTTATATGTTGTTTTTCTTAGTCACATGAGACATGATCCTCGAATGTGGCGAATAATTTCACAACATTAACTGATTCATTCATTTTGGATGTAGCAACTAGTCAGGCAAAAAAGGAGAGGAAAAGTCATTCCAAGAGGTAAAATATGACACAGTTGAGAGAAAGGATCATTCATGGTAGGTTTCAAACAAGACACAAAGACCACATTGCCAAGATCTTGGTCTCACTCTGAAAGTCAAATTACTTCTCCTTCTCATTCTCTCTGTTTCTCTTATTTATTTGGAAAGGAGAAAGTTTTCCAGAAACTCTCAAGATGATCCTCCAGATATACATGTATTCCAACCCCCAACATGCAGAAAAAAATCTTCCGAGTCACAAATCCTTTGTAGTAGCAAAGGTTGTCATGAAAGAAGGTGGGTGGATAGAGCTCGGCCCTGTTCCCTGAAAATGCTATTATACAATATTTCAGCATATGAATACCTATCTGTGCACCTATCTATGCACCTGTCTAACATGTATCTATCTTCTATTTATCTATCTATCTATCTACACTTTATAAATATATATATAGTATATATATATGAATGCATATGGTGTGGGGATATAAGCTTGGGGCTGTATGTCATGAACCCACATGCATTTAAATAAATACTTCCTTTCTTATTCTGTAGAAGGTAAGCACACACACAAAAAAAAACAACACTTTTTTTTTTAACATTCTACACTGCCATGATGTCTTCCTTTCCTCTTCTCTTCCAGAACATGGTTCCAATCTTGTTTAGTTCTTCTCCCTAAGGACTGCTCTCAGAATGAGTAAATACACCTATGACTCAAAGAGACAGACTAGCTATCAGGCTCTTGGGGAATTAGAATAGAAACACACACTCAGGACAGGAGGCATTTGAATTTTAAAACCTTCTTTTTTCCCTTTCTTCTTTCTGTGCTCTCAACTCTCTGGGCATGGGCCACAGAGGGATTCAGTTCCAGACCTGAGTTTGTCTCTGTCCTGACAACTTGACAGTTTAATAATTTAAACTGTTTCCTTTCTCCCAAAGCACATGAGCCCATATTATTATGATTTTCTTTATTTCTTTCCCTCTTCTTTTAAACCTACTATAAGTCTTGATGTCATATCAATGTCCAGTGATAATGGGAGGGGTTTTTTTTCCAGTTCTTGGGCATTGTCACTCTTCATAATAATGAGGAGGGCACAGGGCTGGGTGTTTTTCTCATACAATGTATCGATATTAACTAAAGGGAATTCTAGTCAATTTTGAGGGAGATGAGGATGCATTCTAATTCTTAGAGTCTGGAAACATCCTCTGAAACCTTAGAGAAATGACTAAAGTTGTCTACACTTGCCTAGTTTCAAGTGATTAAAGACTGATGGTCTCAGGAAGTAGTCTGAGAAATCCCTAACAGAAGACATTATCTCATATAATATACAGAAAACCAAAGAATAGGGAGGAAATGCATTCTTAAATGGACAACAAAGGCTTAAATTATATGAATAAAAACCTTATTTTACTCAAACTACTTAAATAAAACTTAAGGATCTACTTTTTTAAACTGATTGTCTACCAAGACATTTCTGGGATAATTGCCAACTTATGTTTCACACTGACAGATACAGACCCAACCCGAAAGTGAGACTTCAGGGTAACTCTCCGGGTTTAAGGATGTGGTGAGGAAGGCCAAGCCAAGAATGTGGCCCAGAGTGGGACTGTACCAGACTTGTTCAGAAAGGTGAAAAGCAATGACACATGTATCACCAGGTGACTGAAACTAGCGCATAAGCATGAACAGCTTAGTAAGGCATAATGGGTAGAAAAGGAAAGGATCTCACTCTACACCACTGAATTCTTCCAGTTTATAAGTACTATCTGCCCCAGTTTCCAAGTCAAAAACTCCTTGTAGACTTTTCCCTCTCCCTCATTTGCGCATATTCAATCAACCACAAAGTTCTATTCAATCATCTGTATGCTCTATATCTCACCTCTCTTCCAGTCCCACTACCGTATCTGCCCTGAAGATCATTAACTCATGCCCTCCCTTTATTATTAAGAAAGTCTCCTTTGTGGTTTTCCACTATCACTTTCCTATAACCTTCACAGGAAAGTTAGCTCAGGAAAAATTATTTAGGAAATCAATCTGTATAGTGTAAGATACAGTTCTCTAAATGTTTCTCTATGACCTCAGCTATTTTCGGATGCAGGTTCATATATCTTTCACTACAGACTTCCTGATCGCATGCCTGAAGTAGCCAGTGGTCTAGAAGATCCAGAGCATTTCCTAATGGGTACAGAACAATAAGAGAGGACAAAGCCCCTGGAGGTAGTCCTTGCCTAGTTCTGGAAATAGCTATGGATTTATTTAATGGCATATACATTGGCGTTTCAGCTTTATCACAAGCTTAATTCCTTAGCATTTCACATATTCGTGTATAAAGTGAGGATATTAGTACTTATGTTTCAGGATTACATGCAATAAGGACTTTGCATATTGTCTTGTATTGGATGTTCCATAAATGAGGGGGAGTGTGGAAAATACAGTTTACAAATCTGATCAATGTCTTGAGGGATAATTGGAACTCCAGAGGGAAAAGCAGAATGACAATATCTTTAAGATTCTCCTTTCCAGTTGGTTCTTCCTCCAGAAACTCCATCCATCCTCATATTCTTTTGACCCTTTTGACTTTCTCATTCGTCTTCTTTCTCCCCATATTAATGGGAAATATACTTATGTATTCTTTTTCACTTCTTCCAATTTCCCTTTAGCCAACTACATTCATAGCTCCCAAACCCTCCTATCATTTTCTCAATGATCTTTATTAAATCATAGATCTGGGAAAGGGTTCCAGAGACATATTTTTTTATTAGCTCCATTTTACAGTTGCAAAAACTGAAGTCTAAAAAGACAAAATAGTTTTCCCCAAAATACGTTGCTATTTAGGAGCAGGAGTAGACTTAAAACTTAGGTATTCTAAATTCAACTCAGCAAATGCTCTTTCCTTTACATGATGCTGCTTTGGAGTACTTCAGATTATTTGTTATATTATCGTTTCATCTTTTATGTATTCTTAATCCCTGTTTAAATTCCATTTGCTTTTGTTCACTCACAGCCTATGAAATATATTAATCTTTTTGTACTGTCTGACCTAGTTACCTTGGACCCCATATGGTCATTATCTACCGACACTAAATGACCACAAGTCTCCCTAAAAATATAGGCTGATGTCTGATGCTACTGGGCTTGTTATTACAGTACACTCAGTCAAAGACATTAGTCTGATACTGACATAAATACAAAAGAAATTGGTGTATCTTTTCTCAGCTTCAAAAATATCTTCAATGCAACCTACATTATTGTGACATTCCCTGCAGGTTTGGAGACCACAAGATTGATGACATGAAATAAAGAAGAGGGGCCCTTTGGACCCTTCATTTTCTCAGTTGCTGGCATTATTTTGACAAACATTTTGTCATTATTGTTTAACAGAGGAATTGGTCCTTGTTTTATATGTATATATGTATATCAAAATTATTACCTTTGCTCAATAATAAAAATCAATAAAGTCTCTTCTTGTATGAAGCCTCGAGACAACCTTCTCTCAACGAATAATTAAACATTTGAATCAATTCCAGCACTAGCCTATCGTTCACAGCTTTATGAAAATTTGCCACCTGATCATCTTTGCCTGGAATTCTGTTATTATTTCAAAGAGAAATAGCTTCTAATATGAATTCTTGTGAAATTGAAACTATCAACTCTATTTCATCTAAAGAGCAGATCTAGGCAAGACTGATATTACCTAGGGAAGAGAAACTGGTTCGGGCAAATCAAGACCTGACTTGAACTATAGTCGAAACTTTAAACTGAACTATGATTGAACTAATTTTTTTAAACTCAAACACTAGGAGAGTTTTCTGGAAAACAGTGACAGGGAAATCTCTTTAAGCTGTGATTCTGTAAAAGGAAAAGAACGCATAAGTTAAGATATGTGCATATGTGGTGGCAATGCTAACAAATACCAAGGTGTGTAAGACTTGGAATGGCATCTGAGGAAATTTTGAATTAGATAAAATTAGTGTTCAAAACAGTTTCTCATTTTAGGTACTAACAACGCATCCTGTTTACAAGTCTTTCTATCTGAAAATCTAAAAGACTGAAATCCTCATGTACATTGTTGAATCTTGGGGGACTCAGTCTTTCCCATCTCAAAACCTCCCCATTAACTCTTAAAGACCAAAAATCTAGACTCTATTACATATTGAGCCTTGTATTCTTTTTATTCTCTTTACTCCAGCAAAATTGGTACATTTTTTGGTTACACAGTGAGCCAAGCTGTCACTTCCCCGCTACCCACCCTTAGAATATTTGTTCGGGTTTTCATCTCTGCCAGAAGAATCTCCCTTTCCCAAAAACTTCCTAGATAATGTTCTTTATCCCACATGTCTTAGCTCAATTGTAGCTTTTTCATCACCCACTCCACCCCAAGACTAGTTGTATATGCTCATGGCAACGTGTAATTTTCATTAATTCACTTACTACAGTTTAAAATTAGTTACATGCTTGTGTAATTATTTTATTAATTTCTGCCCCTCACTGGACTGTAAACTTTGTGAGGACAACGCTGTCCATCATGCTCAACATGATCACAGAAAGACTATTAGATATTTAAAAATGTATACAATGGAAGATTAAAAGAGTTTCTTAGTCTTTGCATTAAAAAAAAATCTAGAGAGAGCTGGCCCAGTGGTATAGTGGTCAAGTTTGCGTGCTCTGCTTCGGCAGCCCATGGTTCACAGGATCAGATCCTGGACGCGGACCTACACTGCTCGTCAAGCCATACTGTGGCAGCATCCCATACGAAACAGAGGAATATGGGCACAGATGGGCTCAGGGACCATCTTCCTCAAGCAAAAAGAGGAAGATTGGCAACAGATGTTAGCTCAGGGCCAATCTTCCTCACCAAACAACAATAAAAAATACCGAGAGAAGAAGAGAATGTGATAATTTGTCAAAGATGGGATTTCAGGAATTAAAATATTCCTGGTAAATATGAGTTAACCTAAATCCCTTTGAAACTCACTCCAGTTCCCATCAATAACTTTGTCTGTACCCAAACCAGCCCTGCTGTGGTCACCAAATCATGCCAACCACGGCCAATAATCTGGTCCAGGTAACTAGGGATGCATAATTTTCATATTTTATTCAGAAGTTATTTCATATTTCAAAAAGAGATTTTTTTGTACTCTTTTTTGAGGGAGGAGGTAGGAAGTTTTAGACAACCACTGGAAAATGAGTGAGGGAAAGTATGGGGAAGAAAAGAAAATATGATTGTATAACAACTAGCAAGATATTTAGAGTGCCTGTACAATAGAAATTTATGGTAAAATAAACCTTGGAAGTAATCTATTGTACCAATCCACCTCCCATAGCTCCATCTAATTACAAGTTAAGCCTGCCCATTTGGTAGGGTGGGAAGAACAGTGGACACATTCTTTCCAAAGGAGCACTTGCTCCAAGCCAAGCATTGTACTTGGCTCTGTGGACACAGCAAGAAAAATGGTAGTCTGAACTATGTACTAAGAGACCTGTGTTCCTGCTCCAGATGAGTATCCAGTATTCCCACACCAGATCAGTTTATTTCCCCAAAGTTCAGATTCTTTACCTGTAAAAATAAGTGAATTGCGTTAGATGATTGCTAAGATTACTTCTGGCTCTAGCATACTCTATATCTATAACTTTCAGGTCTATTATTAATTCAAAAAACACTTATTGAGCTCTTACTATAGATGTTATAAGCACAGTTTTAAACACTGGAAATAAAACAGTACAAAAACCAAAGTCTTTCCTCTCATGGAATTTGCATGTTATTGGGGAGGCCCATAATAAAAATAATAAACTAAAGTGTATATTATATTAGAAGGTAATAAATGCAATAGAAAAAATAAAGTAGGGAATAAGAATGAAGAGTTCAGGGAGTAAGGAACACAATTTATAATATGGTGGCCAAGGTAGGCACCAAAGAGAAGGTGAGATATAAGCAAATGCATGAAAGAAGTAAATGTGACATATTTAGGGAAAGAGTATTCCAGGCAAAGGGAACAGATTCAAAGGATCAGGATACTCATGTGCCTGGATGTTTAATGAACATCAAGATAGCCATTGCAGTTGGTGAGGAAAGTGAGTTGAGATCAAAGAGTTTTGACTCTCAGTCTACATGAAGTCTCATAGGCCTTGGGCTCTTAGCAACATGGGCACTCAATTGTTGGACGGATTTGAGCAGAGGAGCTGCATTATCTGAATTGCATTTTAATAGGATCAATCTGGATTCTGTGTTTAGAATTGATGGGGAGAAGGGCGATAAGGGTTGAGGGAGGGAGAGTAGTTAGGAGGTTATAATAGTCCAGATAAGAGATAATGGTGACTTGGATTAAGCAGTAGCAGTGGAGGTGGTGAGAAATGATCAAATTCTGGATATACTTCAAAAGTAAGACCAACAGAGGAGCTGGTCTGGTCACGTAGTGGTTAAGTTCATGCACTCCACTTCAGTGGCCCAGGGTTTGCTTGTTCAGATCCTGGGCACAGAGCTATGTATCACTCATCAAGCCATACTTAGGCGGCGTCCCATATACAAAATAGAGGAAGATTGGCACAGGTGTTAGCTCAGAGTCAACCTTCCTCACCAAAAAAAAAAAAAAAAAAAGTAAGACCAACAGATTTGGCTAGCAAATTGGAAATGGGATTTGAAAGAAAGAGTCAGAATGACTCCGTGATTTTTGAACTGAGAAAGTAGGGATAGAGTTACCATTAACTGAAATAGAATAGCCTCTAAGTGGAATAGTTTTGAAGGTAGAGCAGGAGTAGATCAAGAGTTCAATTTTAGAATTTTATGTTTGTGGTGACTATTAGTTAAGGAAAATGTTCCATAGGCCTTAGTATACACGAATCTGATATTCAGGAATAAATGGGAAATTTTGACAATCTTGAGGTATAGATGATATTAAAACCATGGAGTGAGATTATCAAGGTAGTGAGAAGATACCAAGAGGTTCAATATTAACCCTGGATGGACACTGAAGTTAAGTAGTCAGTGAGATGAAGAGAAGTTAGCAAAGGAGACTAAGAAGGAGTAAGTAGTCAGGGAATGTGGAAGAAACCAGAAGAGTATAATGTTCTGGAAGAGAAGTGAAGAGAGTGTATCAAGGAAGGAGGAGTGATCACCTGTGTCAAATCTTGCTGATAGTTCAAGCATGGCAGGGTAAACAATTTTGCTCCAGTCTTGATCATCAGATTTATCAAAGTGGAAGTCAGAGTGACACTAAAAGACCAACATAAGAGAAATGGTAAGGATGAAAGCTGTATTATTTTTTTAAAGACTCCTCTTCTTAGAATAGATTCTTACAGACTTCATACTTTGCATCCAAGCATTGTTCAATGTTAGATCAAATACTTGAAGTATGTTAATAAAATTCAATGCTCAAAGGTTATAGTCTAGCATGGTGATCAAAATTCACATTAGGAGCCATAAGTGACTAGTTCTTCCAAGACTGAATGAAGACCAACCTACATAATGTGATGACATCCAATCTTTCTATAATCTTCCAGACATTATCCACAAGGCACACTGAGAAATAATTTGTAAAATGGTATGTTTATCTTTTTTGATGCATACTCCAAAAGATTAGATCATCCTCCAAAATACACCGGCTTTGTCTTAATAATCTATGGATTTTTCCCCCTGACATTTATTAAGGCAATTTATATTTTCAACCTATACCACATGTTGGATGGCTTCCATAGCATTGACCTAAAAGTTGGTTTCATATAGTTTGAATAAAGCTCTAGTAACAATAAAGCCTTTTGGACATTAATGAACATTGGACTTATATTTTTTTGTTTTATTATCTTGGCTGAAGTTTCCTTTATTCTTAAAATTGTTCTCTTTTCTTAGAGTATCCTCTCACCATCTTATGAAGACTATTATTGACCATTTATTGTCTTCCTTCAGGGACGTCTACCCTCTCTCAAATGTTACCCCATGTGCCCAGATATGTTTCCTCCTCTTTACTACCAGTGCACATTTCTCTCACCTCTATGATTTCTCTACATTCACTCATACTTCATTTGACTTTTTGTCTCCCTCATTAGACTGTGGACTTTCTGGAGATGAATCCAAATAGACACCCCTTTTCATACTTCTGGCACTCAGTCTTCTTTTGAAGATTGATACCTTCATGGTATGATATTGTCCTTAATCACATATACAAATTTTGTCTCCTCATCATAGCCTTCTGGGTTAAAATCTTGAGCCAGTCTTCTTTCATGCGTCCTGTCATTGATTAATAATTATCTTTTACATTCTACCATTCCTCAAATCCCATTGGTATGAGAGTGAAGAGACTTCCTTTTACCATTTCTTTTTTATCTTGACTAAATCATTCAGATTGCATTTGAAAGTAACCTCTTTCCTTCAAAATGGCAATGCTCTAATTTGCGATCCTCAGATTAACTACTTCCACACTGAGAAGCCCACATGAGAGCCCTCATGAATGAGATTAGTGCCCATATAAAAGGGATCCCAGAGACATCTCTTCCCCCATCTGTCATGTAAGGTTACAGCAAAAAGACAACCCTCTATGAAGCCGGTCCTCACCAGACACTGCATCTGCTCTGATCTTGGACTTCCCAGCCTCACATATTTTGCCTGTTTACTGCTTGTTTCAAAGACTTGCAGAAGTGACTTGTATAATGTCTGCTTCCAGATCCCATTATAGGAGAAACTTCCAAATAATTTAATCACTGAGAAACTTTAACAGAAGACATAAATTGCCTGATTTAAATATATAACTGAAAATGGATCACAGATAACATAAACATTACATTTATCAATTCTATTTTCTTAAAATCTTGGTACACGTATCATAAGACTACCAATTTCTATATTCTCAGACAATGGCATATGGTTTGTGTGGTACATATCCAACATCAAGACTAAGAATGGGAGCCAAGTGCTTGATAGAGAGACCAGACTGGAAGATTTTAAGATTTGAAAATTACACATATTCAGTGGAGTCAACAGACACAGACTCATCCCACTGAAAGGAAGTTGAAGGCGAATCTCAACAAGTATAGAAATAAATATATCCATTTCCAGAGAATCTGTGGCCCTTTGGTACCCGGGAGATTCAGGTGGAGGTGGTAGACAGGTGTACCAAAGACTAGGAGAATATGACGATGAGAAACAAGAATAATAAAAGAATAAACTAATATCCAGTTTGAAAGACCTAGAATAGTACTAAAATGAGTAATGATCATTTTTAAATATATGTAGAACACCAGGTGCTTTATACACAACATCTATTTTGAGTTTCTCCAAGGTAAAAATAATCAGCCCCACTTTTCAAAAAAGAAGACTTGAGTCTAGGTTAGGTTAGGTAACTTGCCCAAGGTTACAAAGCTAGCAGGGATTAATATGAGATTCAAATCTAGGTGTCTGATTCTAATGCCAGAACCACACCACTACCTGGCATGTTGTACAAGCTGGGACTCAGGCATATAAGAGCAAAAATGTAATTGAATTACTGAACCTTAAGTATAAGGTGAATACCCAATCAGAAAAATACAGCAGAAACCCATTTACTAAAAGCTAGATATATTAGAGCTAGAACTTTACGTTTATTAAAATCAACTTTGTGTTTAGTCTTCCAAATGACTGAACAAACATTCCAGAGCCCTCTACACCGAGGCAGGATTGGTCCCAGTTCTCTGCATGTGGCCAAACTTGTATCTTTGAGAGCCAAATCACTCAATGGAGTAAAGAAAAGCTGAAGGTAGCGGGAGCCAGGCAAAGCATCACATGAGGTAACTGAGCATGGAAAGATTAGTTTCTTTGTTATCTTAATCTTATACTCAAAATGTCCCCTGCTAAACAGCTACATCCTGCAAAATAGCTATACTTTGGCTGCAAATGAAATGTCTAATTGCCTTTTATTGGCTGATCTTGGAGCACATTTATTCAAAGATTTATTATCAAAACTCACAACAAAGTTAAGAAGCTAGGATATTGAATTGTTTATATGTGGGAGTGGGTTGGTTGGGAGAAGGAGGTGGTTTGGATAGTGAGTTCAGCCTCATTCTACTACTTCTCATTTGCCCATCACTGAATCCACCCAAGAAAAGGTCACTGGTGATTGATTATTGCTACCAACTTGTCTCACAGAAGTTAGAAATCTTTTAATGAATAGAGTAGCTGAAGGACTTCGCAGTCCGGGAAGAGTATCACACTGGTTCATTCTCCAGGCATCCTTCACTTTATAGAATAGCTGTGTCCCAGCCAAGTGAATTAAATGTGATTTTTTCATTGACTCCATTTAAAAATCCAATCTCAATATGCCAATCCCTGAGGGTTTAATGGGTTAGGGGTTCAGGTGGTAGCAAATTTCATAGATTATCTAGTAATACCTCAACAATGGCAGCTTCCTGGAAATCAGCAGGGTGTGAAAGAACAGTACTAAACTAGGAATTCAGAGAATTGGGTACTAGTTTGCCACCACCTAGCTATGTGACCTTGGATATTTTCATTTCTCTGAGTCTCAGTTCTCCTCGCTTGTGAAATGGGACTATGTAGAAACACTGATCATTACAGTCTGTCTGTATTTAAGGTTTCCATGCCTCTCCCTTTGGCTCCAAAATCCCGCATGTCCTGTGAATCACATACAGCTCCTGATGTTAATAAAAGGCTCTGGGTAAAATCAAGTTTCATATAAGCTGTGTTAAAGCTGAACAGATTACTTTTCTTTGTGGATGTTTTTAAGGTCTTTAATATACAAACAGGTATAATGACTTACTGAAAACTCAGAGCAAACTTTTTTTTTCAGAGATGTGACTCTGTCCTGAGAGCTTTTCCGTATGCCCGCCACTCTCTGTTTGTTAGACCATGCAAGTTTCCTGCTTCATGCTGGGAGGATCAGGTTCTCTGCCCTAAAGGTTGGAAATTGGGACTCAATTAAACTGGGACTCTTTCTTGAATGGTGCTGGTAAATGTTAGGGATTTACGATCACTTCCAAGACAAAGTGGGATAATTCAGTCCACTTGCATTTAGAGGCAGAGAAGTCTGGTGTGTATAAAGAAAAGCAGACATGAGAGGCTGTGCCCACCCAGAGAGAAGCCTGCTTTGTCTGGAGGCCCCCTTTAGTGTCTGGTTCTGGACCAGTGAGAGACCCAGCAGTCGTTTTTGAAGTTAAGTTCTCTGCCCAACCCTCTATGATACCCATAATCCCCTTGGCCAGGGCTAGTTGGGATGCTTTTCTGTTTCTTGAAACCACTACTCAGATTTAGATAAAGATGACATAATCAGTGAGCCTCTTCATGAGCAACCAACAGAATTAACATTCTACAGAACATTATAGGCACAGGCATAAGGCATAAGATTATCTTTATCTGAAATAATTGATGATGACACTACTACTGCTACAAATAATAGTATAAGCTAATATATATGCCTAGAACTCATCATGCCAAGGATATTGATTTTCTGCACTTTTTGCCTAGATATTTATGTTACTAAATATTTTAAAAGTGACTATGCTTGAATGCTACCAATATATCAGGCTTGGTACTAGACCCTTCATGAACATTATTTAATTTAAACAATAAAATGACTCAGAAAAGTAGATAGTCCTATCCTCATCTCAAAAAATGAGAACAATGTTCAGAGAATTTATATATTTGTTTAAGGTCTACAGCTGCTACATGGCAGAGGTGGATTCCTAGCCCAGGTCAGTCTGACTCCCAGGGTCTTTGTGGTTTTATTAAGCTGCATCTTATTAATTTGCAATGATACACACTTGTGCCTTCCTCTCTAACTTATGTTCTTTCCAAATTTTTTCCTCTCTATTCATCTTCCTCTTTTTGTTTTTCTTCCTTCTCTTACCTTCCCTTGATTCCTCCTTCCTATCTTCTTCCTTCCCCCGCTCCCTTCCTTGCTTTGCTAGAACTGAGTATTTTACATGCTACCCCAGATATCCCTAAATGTTCTCTCTTCTGCTTTTGCAAAGTGTGTCTTTTTTGGTCTCTCTCCTTCTCTCACCCTGACCCTGTTCTGACTCTGTGTTCTTTGCCACCTCTGCCCAGCCTCTAGGAGCACCTCTAAAAACCTGGATTTGTCCCAACACATTCAGAGGAAATGTACATTTCCCACAAGTCCCCCATTTAATTTTTATCACCAGTGCCACTAAAATAACTGCTCTCAATACTTTCATCCAAGACTTTCACAGCCAGTAACCCCCCTTCCTTTGCTTCTTTTGCTTTTTTAAACCTGTCAGGAAAAGGTGTTCAGAAATATTTCATTTTGTTGCTACTCAGAGCAGTGATTTTCCATCCTCACCATTTCAGGGACCGTGAGTCAGTGCTGAGAACTGACTTGTGATTTCTTCAGCTTTGTTCAGACTGGAAAGTGCACAGAGCCTTGTGCACATCTTTGTCCTCCAGTAAAACATTCCTAGTTTTTGATGCAGGTACCAAGACTGTGCCTTACCTGCACACCCAATCCTTCAGCTCAGTTGTTTTTATCATTGTCTGAAATCTTCCAATCTTTGGGCAAAGGTATGCTATCAAAAGCCTATATTAGATTCTCAAGAACATGACAAATATTTCAGAGCAGAGTTGTCACAGGACCAAACCTCTGAACCTCTGAGGCATCTTCTGTCTAGTTCTATGGAATCTCACAGTTTGAAGATACCTTCTGGAGACATCTCTGCCTACAGACACTTAGTATTCAAAAGACCCAGAACAGATAGCACTTTAGCCCTGTGATTCTTAGTTTATTTTTGTGCAACAATTATTTTGGAGGAATGCTAATTCTTCTTATGCAAAAAGAAGAACAACAAGAAGAGGAGGCATCTGTGGTCAAATATTTTTGGAAAACCCTTTGTTAAACAAAATTTTTTTAATTTCTATAATTTGTGAGTTTTTGGAGTCTGTTTTGAGAATATCCTGGAGGAGATTTTTTAAATTTCACAATCTTATTGGACCCAAGAGCTTTTTGTTTTCCATAGATTATCTCATTAAACTAGAGTTTTATAAAACACACTTCAGGAAGTGGTGTACTCTTCCCCCCTTTAAATAACTATAGAACCATCTACACTATTCATTTTATTTCATTCATTCATGCATTCCTTTATGTAGTCATTCAAAGTTTTAACTAGCATTCACTCTGATCTGGTCACCAGAGATATAAAGATGAATGAGATAAGATCCCCATCCGTAAAGAGTTCGTACTCTAGTTTAGAAGATGGACATTTGGATGGATAGATCATAAAACAATGTAATAAGAGCAATAATATGGAAACAAAATACTGTGGGAGCACACTGCAGGCAGAATAAATTTTCCCCTTTAGTTTAAAAATTCATGAATGAAACCCTCATTCATAAAATGGGGATGATAATGCCTACTCCATAGGATTGTTGGAAGATACAATCGGCTACACTGGAAAGTGGCATGAGTCACGTAACCTAGTGGTTTGTGTTTTGTGGATTTGGGAGGAAGGAGAGCACTAAAAGAACCAGTGAAATATTTCAGGGGAGATACTGAAGGTATGAATAAGAGAATTAACTGTAGGATCAGTGAGGGGTGACCAATGAGAGGAACATGAAGTCAAATCTAAGTGAGAAATGGTCGTGACTAAATGTTTCGGAACAGGGAAAGAGCTCAGCAAGTGTTTATGATGAATTAACTGCATTGTTTGGGTCACAGCTGGATCTGAAGAGCTGATCAATTCTGTCCTACCCATGCAGAGCAACAGCGGAAACCTCAGAGATGAGTCAGTTCACTTTGCTACTTTTAGCATATTTTCCATTTCTCATCTCCACAATGTTTTCCTCTAGTCTCTGGCTGATTTAATCTCAAAACCCTGCTTCTCACTACTCACACCTCCTGTGCACTGACTGCCCCCTTTGGGCCCTCTCTATAGTCTGAACCATAGCAAGACATGTCATTGCCACCTTGTAAAAGAAAGTCAGCTGATCAGAGCTCAGCATGACCCTTCACTGGATTCACAAAGGCTCTTGAATCTGGCTGCACTTCCCACAAGGCAAGGATCTAACATGTTGCTCTGTGATGCTCTTTTGGAAACTCAGAGTATAAAGTATACTATATAAAACCAAATTCTCTTCTCTTGTAAACTGCATTTTAAAAACCTTTATGTCTCAGAGGGAGGTGGATTTGAATCAAACCCCAAAATAGCTCTGGCAACTTTCATGAAAATGGCAACACACATTTATTATATTTAATATATTTTAACAAAATTCAGGTACATTCACTGCTTGTTCAGATGGATTTTTGGTGTTTATTTTTTTTCTTTAGGATTTATTTTTTTTATATAATCTGTCAGTAGAACGAGCAAAAAAAGGGGAGAAATGAAGAAGAGAACTTTGACTTCGGCAGTATCTGTACTTTTTCAGGTATTTGTTCTGAATTTTATTATCTGAGATATACTCTCTAGTGAGTGGCTAACTGGGAGTGCAGGAAATGACTAGGCTTGTCCTTGAACTCTGCAGGTTGGTGAAGGGTGCAGACAGAGAAGGGTAAAGCTCAAAAGGAACTTCAGAGATCACAATTAAATGGGTAGGATTGCATTAGTATTTTCTTGTTGGGAAAATGCTCTTCACATATTTTCACATATCTCAGTGAGGCTAATTTTACATATGAGGAAACTGAGGTCTGAAATGATAAATATCTTTCCAAAGTTCATGCAGACGGTAATTTTGGAAACCAGGATGAACAATTCATGTCTTTTAGTTGCTTTAATTACTTGAGCTCTTTCCATCATACCACATGACTTTCAAACGTCTCATTCATTCATCCTTTCACTTAAGAATTATGTTCCTATTATGTGCTATGTATTAGAAGTGTGGTTTTGAATAATATAGATACACTTCCAATGATCTTGCAGCTTTAAGTCTGGTTTTACAGATGAGGAAACTAAGGCTTAGAATAACTGAGTTGTTTTCTTTCACAAAGCTAATTTGTGGTAGAGCTGGGAATAGACCTCAGGTCTTTGGATAATACAAAAAGAAAGTTTAAAAAGTTGCCTATAAATCAAAATTGAATAAGTGAAATCCTATTTCCCACCAACTTCCATTATAGTGGTAGAAATGCTTTGTCTTCACTTCTGATTGATTTCCAATGGGCAGTGGCCCTGAACACTTTTAACTGTTTCTCATTCCAGAACAGACCCTCTTCTCAGCCAGATTCCTCTCGCTAGTAGATGATCTTTAAACAAACTTATTTGTTAAAAGGAAATCAATATTGGGGAAAAAACACAGAATTGAATGAACATTTTCTGGTATAAGTCACAGCCTACTTCATTTTTTATCAACTTGCTTGTGTAGATGTGGAAAGTGTGGAAAGCTTTCTTACATTTGAATTAATCTGTACTGTAGTTTGCTTGTACTTTAAAAATATTTTTGTGGCAATTCATGTTTATAGGTAAAAGGAAATCACAATACATATTTCTATTTACACATAGATCTATCTTATCAAAATTGCAGAGGAAATGATAGAAACACAAAATAAGAAAATTGGAAGAGATTTTAATCATTATGTCTAGTGATTCTTAATTTTTGGAGGTCAAAGCTTGTTTTAAGAATTTGATTAATTATATTTCAATAAAAAGTTCATTTTTTGCTTTTGTTTTTACAAAAATATTCTAAGGAAAACAGCACATCCTCTCTCTAGGAAAATCAAACATACATACATGCTTACAAAATATTGCATATAATATCAAAGAGGCCATGGATCTCTGAAAAAATGTATAACTCTCTAGGGCTCCATGGACCTCCCAGGTAAGAACACAGTCCTACACTATAAACTGGCCCTGTGAAGGCAGAGGCTCTGCCAGTTGGGTTCAATACTGTGTTTGAAACACCCAGAACTGTACCTGGCTCATCAGGGTGCTCGATAAACTTTTATTGAGTGACCCAATGGGCATTATGTTAGAAAAGACTGTACGTATTATTTAATCAAGTAATTTCTCATCCATATTTACCCACAAAACCCTTTCCTCTCATGAAAGCTTACATAGATAATAAATATATAGACTGATAAAAATAGAACTGTTCTGGATGAAACTGGAATGGATCATAGTCCAGAATCTTGTTCATGTCTGCTTGCCCCTACTGGTAAAACCTGTGTGGAGCTTTCGGGGAATTCCTCATTTTACAGATGAAGAAGTAGAGGCACTAGCATATTAGTTAAGGTCAGACAGCAAATAAATTGCAGAGTTGAGATTCAGTTTGGGCAGCCTTAATCCCAAATGATGATTCTTGTTGACTATGCTGTAATCAAGCCTTCTGAAAAGTTTATAACCTTAAACTGAAAATCGTTGGCAAAACCAATGATCTAAGCAGACTTCTTCAAAATACAAATAAAGAAACTGTAATACATTATGTGAAGTGACATAAACAAGATTTCTCAGTTTGGTGTTCTTTATGCTACATAGCATTAAAAGAAGATGAGCATTTGATTCAACAAATTTACATTTATCGATCTAATAATGTATTCCAGGCATTTCTAAATGCTGTACATATAGTGATTAATATTTGTTTTTAAGGGATTTGTGATCTAGAAACAAGACAGAGAAAAAAATAGTTGCAACGGAACATATAAAATGACACATCTCTTTGTCTCACATCCCTACTCATTGGCCGATCCTATTGACTATACCCTCAAAATCTGATCATTTTTTCCTATCTCCAGTGCTGCCACCCTAGTCCAAACTATTATTACTTCTCACTTGGATTATAGCAATAGCCTATTAACTGGTCTTTTTGCTTTCGTCCTTACTTCTCTACAGTCTATATTCAACACAGTACCCAGAAGAATTATTTTAAAACATAAGAGATCCTCCTACTTCTCTGCTCAAAACCCTCCAATAGCTTCTGACTTTCGTCAGAGCAAAAAGAGCTTACAATTACAATAACACCAGTTAGAATATGTGCTCTGATTATATCTCCTTTCTCAACCCTTATTGCTCCCTCATTCCACTCAGCTAAGGTGAACTCATGACTATTGTTCCTCAGACATACCACCCATCCCACCCCTGGTAATTGCCCTTGCTCTATCCTCTGCCTGATATGCACTTTCCCAGATTTTTATGGAGCTCACTCCCTCATGTCAATCAGTTCTCTGCTTAAATATTACTTTCTTAATATGCCTTCAAGGACCTCCAAATTTAAACTCGCTAATCACAGCCCCCATCCTAGTCCATCTCTTTATTCTGTGTGTGTGTGTTTAAGATTTTTTGAAAACAATTTTAAGTTCACAGCAAAATTAAGAGGTAGCTACAAATTTCCCATTTACCCCTATCCAGCATAGGCTCCCTCATTATCAACATCCTTCACCAGAGTGGTACATTTGTTACAACAGATGAACCTACACTGACACTTCCTAGTCACCCAAAGTCCGCAGTTTACGTTACGGTTGATTCTTGGCGTTGTCTTTTCTTTGGGTTTGGACAAATGTATAATGACATGTATCCATCATTATAGTATTGTACAGAGTATTTTCACCGCCCTAAAAATCTGTGCTTCTCCTATGCATTCCTCCCCGCTGCCTCCCCAGCCCCTGGCAACCACTGATCTTTTCACTTTCTCTGTAACTTTGCCATTTCTAGAATGTCATATACTTGGAATTATACAGCATGTAGCCATTTCAGATTGCTTCTTCCATTTAGTAATACGCGTTTAAGTTTCCTCTATGTCTTTTCATGGCCTAATAGCTCATTTCTTTTTAGCACTGAAGGATATTCCGTTGTCCACAGTTTATTTATACATTCACCTACTGAAGGATAAAAAACTTGGTAGCTTCCAAGTTTTGGCAATTATAAATAAAGCTGCTGTAAACAACCATGTCCAGATGTTTGTGTGGAAATAAATCTCCAATTCCTTTGGGTAAATACCAAGGAGCACGCAAGATTGCTGTATCATAAGATAAAGGTATGCTTAGTTCTGTAAGAAACTGCGCAACCATCTTTCAAAGTGGTTGTCTGATTTTGCATTCCCACCAGCAATGAATGAGAGTTCTTGTTGGTCCACATCCTCACCAGCACTTGGTGTTGTCAGTGTTCCAAATTTTGGCCATTCTAATAGTTGCATAGTGGTATCTTGTTGTTTTAACTTGTATTTCTTTGATGACGTGCGATATGGAGCATCTTTTCATATGCTTATTTGCCATTTATATATCATCTTTGATGAGACGTCTATTAAGGTCTTTGGCTCATTTTTAAATCAGATTTTTTTCATTGTTGTTGTTGAGTTTTAAGTGTTCTTTGTATATTTTGGATAACACTCCTTTATCAATCCTTTTGCAAATATTTTCTCCCAGTCTTTGACTTGTATTCTATTCTCCTCATTCTATTTTATCTTTCTTAATTGTGTCTATCACTACCTGTCATTTCCTTAAATCTCTATATCTCCATTATCTTTCTCCCCAAATAAAATATAAGCTTCTTGAAGGCAGTGACTTTGATTTGTCCACAGCTGTGTCCTCATGCAATGTGCAATGCATACATAACACTCAATATATACTTAATGGACAAGCAAATGAATTAAGAACAAATTAATGAGTCAAAGTAGAGATAAAGTTTTGTGACAGCTTGCAATTTCACGATATGAGAGTGTATGAGGCAACACCCATTGCTCAGAATAATTTTTGAAGCTTAATAACTACTTTGAAAATATATTTGTGTCCTGAAATCCAGCTAGTACCTAAGGTAGTCTTGTGTCAGATGAGTATTCTCTTGGGTAAGTCAGACAGTGATCCACCTAGCTCTTTTCTGACCAAAAAGTATTGGCAATATATTCAGAATGGCCAAAGCAAGACTTGCTTGCATCTATCCATTCACGGAAAAGATATACCCTTTGAAATTCTAAAAACTGGAATGGACTCCTGGCTTTGTATCTTAACATCTGCAAGATTTGTAAAACTTCTCTGAAACTGAGCATCCCTGATTTGTAAAGGAGGTGAAATATCTCCCACAAAGAATCGCTGTATTAAATATGAAAGTATTTGAAGCACTGCAAATAGCTTTACTATTATCCTTAATATACTTAAAGAGGTAGGGAGAATTCCTCCATAAAATCACATTTTTCTGCTTCTAGATCCCAGAGTATTTAGGATGTTGTTAGTCTGTGTCAGGCCTGATTGTCAATGGCTTGGACAACTGGATTTCTACTTGTCCTCTGGGAAGTTCCCTCAAAATCTAATTGACCTCATTGTCAGTGCATGTTTTCTAATATTTGGACAACATTTTTATTTCTGTGTTCCATACTCTAATTTCTGTTTATTCCTCCATGGGGCAACATTAACAGTCTTTCTCCCTCTGTGTGTATGCCCTTCAAATATTTATGTTGTTAGTATATCCCTCCTTAGTTATGCTGCATCTATGCAGACAGTATTTAGTTCTTTTAATCTTTTCTCATAAATCAATCCCTCCAGTCCTTTAATCATGCTCCCTGATGCTCTTTGAATCTCTTCCAATTTCTTGACAGCTCTCTCGTGTTGAGATGCCCAGAACTGTTTACAGTATTCTAGGTGCTGTCTTATCAGCCTCACACTGAGCAGCTTTCTCCCCCTTGATGGTTCTTGACAGCCAGACTCCCTGCCTGCAGCTCAAGGATGCTGTTTGGAGCCTCCAGTCAACATTTAAACTTATGATGTCTTTCCCCACCATTCATTGCAGGCATCTTTCAGTGTTCATTACCATTCCAAACAACCATTATATGAGGGTAACTTTTCAGAAATGGCAGGCAACGACTGTGAACTTGACCTTTCTGAGATGAGTGTCAATATTTAAGGCTGTAGACTTTGGGGAGCCCTTGGTTACAACATAGACATTAAGAGTCCTTGCTGTGGTTTAAAGCTGCCTGGAATTGACTCTCGTCTCTACGATGCCTTTGCTGTCTGACCTTGACTGGTTTACCAGTGCCTCAGCTTCTTCTTCTGTAAAATGAGAAACAGTACCTATAAGATTGCTCTGAGATACAGTAACGCAATTCATATAAGTGCTTAGAATAATGACCGACACACTGGAAGCACTCAACAAACAAATAATAGCTACATCATTAAAGATTTTAATTGAGGTAAATTTAGATAGAATACACATATTTTGAGTCTACAGTTTGACGAGTTTTGAAAACGTATATCCTTGTGTAACCAACACTCGAATCAAGATATTTGCATATCCTCAGAATGTTCTCTCATGCTCCTTTTCAGTAGGTCCACCCCTCCTCCCAGGGAACAACTTATCTGATTTCCTTTAGCATAGCCTAGTTTTGTCAGTTCCAGAAAATCATTTGAATGGAGTCATAAGCTATGTGTTTTTCTGTATCTGTCTTCTTTTACTCAACAATGTCTTTGAGATTCATTCATATCTTTGCATGTATCAGAAGTTTCTTTTTACTTCTGAATGATATTCCTTTGTATGAATAGTACACAATTGTTTTATCCAGTCACCCATTGATGAATTTGAATTGTTTCCAGTTTCCTGCTATTATGAATAGTGCTACTGTGAACATTCTTAAAACGTTTTTGCTGATATATGTTTTCATTTCATTACTACGGTGTGAGTCTACATACCCAACAAAGCCATTGTGATCAGGACTACATACCCAACAAAGCCATTAGATCAGGACTCAATTTATCACTAATTCACCATATGCCCTATTTTTACCAGGGCGATTTCTTGGATCCCTTGGTATCAGTGTCAACTCATAGACTATATCCATCTATACATCTCTAGAAAAATCTGAATATTCTCTATTTCCCAATATACAGTTAGTCTAGTGCATGGTCATAGGCAGTGATGACCTGTTAAGGATTTAATAACCAGATTTTTGAGGGAAAAGAAAACAAAAATAAAAACAATAAAACCTTGATGTGTAACATTTGCCAATTTCCATGGTGTAAAAAGTCCCCCTCGTGGCTAATTAAAGCTATCAACATCTTGTCATTGAACACAGAGTTAGGAGATACAGACAATTTTCTCTTGATGATATTCAAGCCGGATCCAACAAAGCACTGGTTATAAGTTCCTTTGAAGAAAAAGTGGGGAAATATTTATTGCATATATTTGTAGGGTGTTATGGGTTTCCTGATCAAGATGATCCTGTCTTCCCTTCTCCTGTTGGCCTCAGACCAGAAACTGAATAACTGATCATGACTTTCTATTGCAAGAGCTGACATAGCTTTCTGATGACTAACTCTTAAAGTTTTTTGGTTATATAATCAAGAAATATGCTTGCAAGCTTCCCATTTATAGGAATCCTAGAGACATCACGATTTATTGGCCGTTTCCACAAATCCAAGGCCGTTAAAGGCCTTCTGAATGTCAACTTGACCTTGCTTCCCATTATGGTAAGACTACCTTGTGTCTGGTGATGCTGAAACTTGGTCTTTTCTATCCTAAAATTCTATCACCTATTGTGACTATGGATCTTAGTTCCATGATAGTGTCTCCTAATCAACCATGACCAACAGAGTACAGCCAACCAAACACAAACTAACCATATATTGAGTTTCTCCATGACACAAATACACCATGTCCCTTAGCACCTTTCTTATTTCTTTCTTGAAGGGCGTGTCCCCTGACTCCGTGGAAACACTTGGTAGTTCACTTGGTAGCTTTTCTGTTCTTACCTAATATATCCTTGCTAATATGTTCACTTACCTGGGCTGCCTGACTCCTTTATCAATACTTTGCTTGGGCAACTCTGGCATATCCACCTTATTTATCATAACCTGTAATCATATCTAAGCTTCAATGATGCATCCTTATAGTTTAGTAAGACTGACTCTAATCCTGAGTCATGGGAAAGTGCCCATATCAATAAACTCAAACTCTCCCTTACCCAGCCTTATATCCCACATTCAGGATTCACTCCCATATTTTCCCTTCACATCCACTCAGTATCTATTAGCCAGGTTCTGATGCTTTTCTTGTTTAACAAGCTAACCCCTCCCATGTGCCCATTTGGGCTATGCTAAGATACGACTCTAGTTACTGGTGTAGAGGCAATGAAAGGAGGTGGGAAAAATCTTGAGGGGGAGCATTATTCTGACAGGTGTCTGTTTTAGTTGATATCTTTGCATGGTCTCTTGGCAATGAGAGTCTACTCTTCTTTAGCAAGGAGAATGAGGCTATTTTTTCCAGTTTGGTGATTGCAGGGTAATCTAGGGACTTCACTTTCTTAGGAGCATTTAACCAGATATCCTCTTTCCAAGTCTCTGAGTTTCACTCCTTATCAGAGTGCTGAATTAGCCTAAGAGATCTAATGGGACTAAATATTCTGTCTTCTTTGTAGTTCCTTAGAGTAGTTGTATATCTAATATTGTCCCTGATTTTCATGATGGTCTGCCCTCTGGCTGCTGGAGATGAGCACATCATGTTAGCTTCCTTCCTGATTACTCTCTTTTAAGAGAGTTTTGATTTTTGAGAAAAGCATCAGCCCAACTTCTGTGTTGATAATGAATAAGCCTGTCCTAGATTACAAATATTGCCATGGAGGTTTCCTGGCTTTCACAGGATACCCTGAGTCAATAGTGATTAAACTAAACCTATATTTTTTTTAATCTTCTAGACCTCTAGGGCATTACCAAAGTATATCCAATTCCATTACACTTATAATTACCATTGTCCCCATATCTTTTAAGTGCTAGAACTGTTGCATAGCCAGTCCTTCCCCTTCCATTTGTATCTCATTTCAATTCACCATAGGTGGAAGTCTTAGTAACTCTGATGCTATTCCATGGCATGGAAAATCACCACCCTAAAAAGCAGCAATCAGCCCCTTATTTTTATCTGACCAGTGACTGTTCCAATTCCAGAATACCATCCTGAGTGTAATTTTCTAAAACCACTTCCATCTTCTAAAGCAGATACTGAGACAGCAACTTGGGAACAGATAATTCATTTGGGAGACAATTCCAGAAGCACTGGCAAGAGGGGTGGGGAAGTGAGATAGAGAAAAGAGAAACAAAATATTCATTAATGATTAAGTTACCACTGTGGGCTAGTGGAACCTTCTGAGTAACTTTGTGGAATGTGTCTAGAGTTGTCCCACCAAAGGATGGGGAAGCTACAGTATTCATCTACCAAACTCTGTCCTTCATTGGTTAAGGGCTGCCCCTTGGGGCATTAACTCCCTGACATTTCCTGAATGCTCTGGCTGCTGCCTGAGAAAACTCCTGTGGCTTTGGATAGAGGAAGGTGAAAAGCAGAGAAATGTAAGCACTTGAGGAAGGAAGCTCTTAGCATCATGGAAATCATCTACTTCAATTGCAGATGAATTTAGGTGGGCTAAAGACATATCAAGTGGGACATCAACAGCTATCTGCAATAAGGTTTAAATGAGATAATGCATGTTGAATCTCAGAAGAGTGTCTGATGTATAGTAAACACTGTTACCACCATCATCAACATGATTTTTACTACTGTCTGTGTTTTTACACTTCATCATTTTTACTTAGGCTTCACAGACTCTAGAAGAGAATCTACATTTCCTTGATCTCTGTGTCCATGAAAATGCTTAGCCCAATTTTTGGTTCAGAGTAACTGCTTAGCAAACATCATTTGAGTGTTTTCAAGAAGGTAGAATGAGGCAAGGGCAGCTAGTTTCTAGGACAATGATAATTAAGCTTACAAATGTGTCAAATATGGTTGAACAAAAAAAAAGCAGTGGTAGTGGAGCTGAACTCCAATCTTGCTTCAGATCCTGACCATAAAATTCGTTAGCCAAGTGACTGTGGGCGGCTCCATGCTAAAGCTTCCTTATCTGTCCAACAAGAAGCATAGTGTTCTCTTCACAGATTGGCTATAAGGACTTTAGTACAAAGCACCTGGGAAAGTGCACAGCTTCTTCATCCAAGTTTCTGTCCTTTATTTCTCTCTTTTAAGAGTTATAACAAAAGCATCCCCACACTTTGGATTCTGTGCTGCTAATGGACCAGTGTCTTCAGAATCAGTCTCTTCAGAGCATGGGTTTTGGAAACAGAAAATCCAGAATTCCCAACACAGTCTTGCCACTTATCAGCTATGTGACATGAACCTCATTTTCCTCACCTGGAAAACAAGCCCTGATATTATCATGTGAAGATCCAGTGAGATGCAGTATATAGTGTTCCTCTTAGTGCTTGGTACATTGTAAATACTCAATAAATATTTGCTGTTGTTTTGTGTCAGTTATCTCTTTGGGTGCACAATCATTCCACAGACGTTCAGCATGGCCAAGTCTTCCCAGTGACTTTGTTCGTCAGTTCCCCCTAGTAATTCAGGAAACACTGTGGTTCCATCATTAGTTTTGCTCAGTTTGATTCTATTTTGTAAGAATACTTCTGTTAGTCCTTAGGATGGCACTTGACAGCAGCAACTTTGAACTTCTTGATACTTGTCAACAGGTAAAGATTGAGAGGTTGGAAAAAAGGAGAACTTCTAAAAGTAAATAAATAAAGGAAAATAAGGAAACTGTCTGTATGGAAATGTTAAGTGAGTAGAATTTATTTATTTCTGAGTTACTATCTGTGTCTCAGACTGCATCCAGTAAGGATTTAATGTCGCTTACAATAAAAGTTCCACATGGAATAAAATTGTTAAAATAGAAAAAGGAAAAAAATGAATCAAAAAGAAAGAATACATGAACATACCAAAAATCCTAGACTAATGTAAGTACTGTAATGGGCTTCTTGCACTGGTTATCCAGTAACCAAGAAAACTAAAAATCGGCTAGAAGGAATTGCGAGCTATTATCAAAAAGATTAGGGGATCTTGGCTTGAGACCTAAATCTCTACTGGTAAGAAGTGAGTTTTGGGGCAAGTCACTGTGTTCCACCCAGCGTTGTTCTTCCATATGTAATGAGATTGATGGAGTTAGTATTTGTCAACATTTTCTTGATAACCTATCACTTCTATGTTTTTAATAAAATATTACCTAGACTCCAATTTATTAATAGATAAAAATGGAGCTGGCAGGTTGAAGAGAACACAATGTTCTTATTTCTCTTTTATACATTGTGGTAACTGCAAAGTCATATTCAGAGACCCTCAGTTAGAAAAGCATCGGTCAATATGATATATCATTCCTTCACTAATTGTGATAAACAAGATATACCTACGTATTATTGAGAAATATATTTACAATATGTAATATATTCACTCATATGATTAGGAAGTCAATAGAGTATTACATAGTGCCCAAAACCAATGTCCTAGGTCCCATGCCAGGTGGTAAGGGTCTAGTCGTGAAAGAAATAGATATGCTCCCCATATTCCTGTAGCTCACAGTAAAGATAAAATATTGGCCAAGTAGTTTAAAATGTAGTAAAAGCTATAAAGAAATATCATGGATGCTGTGTGATAGGCATCATACTATCTAATATAGGCTATGAAAGGAAGATACGTACAACTTTAACCAAAAGAATTTGTAGACTTTTTTCTCCATGAGAAAAAGCATAGCACTTTATCACTAAGGAACACTTGACCACCGCTATTCCTGGAAGTACTCAGGATGAAAATCAATTCAGGTTAATGCCTACTCTAATAAGTCAAGGTGTTCACTCCCTGGAGACAGGGGTCAAGTATGAAGACAAATTTCTGCCTTAATAATCTTCGATCTCTCCAAATCCAGGCAACCCTGTCTTCATTGGTTTAGCTCCAATAAACAGCACTGTGCCTGGCGCGTGGTACTTAGTAGGTTACTTCTGTTTGTGTCTATTTTTGGTTTTCTCTAAATGAGTAAAAGAAGTTATTTTGAGAATTTAAAACTTGTGAAAAGCAGCATTGATGGAATCAAAAAAATTATGTGAGACTAGGAAAAGGAGATAAGCATGTTTACACAAACGAGCCTAAAAGAATTCTGAATCCTCTGTGTAAGAAATGTATGGAGTCAGCAATATGTGGACATGTGATTTTGAGTAACCATATTGTCAAAGGTTTGAGTAACCAGAAATGGAGGTATATACAGAAACTCAAAGTTGGCTACACACCCTATACATGAACATCTAAAACTACTTTTTAATATACAGACTTGAAATATAAAAAAAGAAGAAAGAAGGGGAAAAAAGATATGCACTCTTACATACCTAGATATACGAATGCACACAGCAATGCTAGGTATGTGTATATTCATGATGGAAACACTTAAGGAGTTTTACCTCACTAATTTGCCCATTATTCCACATTCATTAGCGCCTTCTCCATGTCATGCACTGGAGAGCAGTGGGGGTTAAAATAGCAAGCAGCACCATCACCCAATTCTTGGCTGCTGCTCTGCTGCTCTATGGAACCTTTATCAGTGTCAGCAAGGGAACCTGGCATTTATCAGGGTGGGTACTGCACTCTGCTCTGCTGACAGGGTAGATTCAATACATGTCATCCCCACTGTGCTAAGATGTTTTAATGGCTTGCTTTTTCTTCTCTCTCATCACCCAAGCAACTTTGTCTTTCTGTTCTCTTCAGTCCATTTTCCCATCCCCCAATTCTTCTCCTTTCACATTTTGTTCTTTCCTTCACGCTAAGCTGCCTAGGTGTGTGACTTGGAAGAAGTTACTGACTTGGTTTCTGCATACTCATCCGTAAAATGTTGGAAACGATTAGATTATCCCTGAAGTCTTACCTAGCTCTTTTGTGCTAAAATTGTGAAATTCTTGCTACTGCTTCTCAGTCTGATGTAGCTTGTATTCCCCCTGGAAACCAGAGCCTGGGACAAGGGTTTTTGTGGAGGTTGTTTACTTTGGATCATTTGATCCTATAATACACGAGTGGAGGGTCTGGAAAAATGAAACAGGAAAGGAGGAAAAACCAAAGGATTGGAGGGTTAGGGAATTGTGAAGTGGAGAAAGAGGGAAAGCAGTCAATCCAAAGGTTATTGAGCTGGTTACTATTATTGGAAACTCTTCATTTCCCTGCTCAACCCTGTTGGTGATGTTCTAAAGAACTGTGTGAAATGTGCCTCTCAAATGTCTGATACTTAGAAAAAGGGAACATTTACCCACTGGCTCCTGCCTCATTGGTCAATGGTTACCCCAGGAAGTATTAACATCTTCATACTTCCCAGTTTGTGCAGGCACCGGAGTGGCTGATCAGGCTCCTACATGGGATGTATGTAACGGAGGCAAATAAGCCTTGGGAGAAAAAGAAGAGATACACAGTGCAGCTGAGATCAGGTGCTGTTAGGCTACACCTCAGTACAGCTGGTTGCTATAGCAAAGACCAGAGGAAAAAATATGGAGTAAGAGAATACAAGAAGGAAAAATAAATAGATGTCTAACACACAAGCCATTGCATTCCTCAATATTGTCCAAATGTCAATGTCAATAAATTTTATTTTGTCAAATCACCTTTCCAGGTCAATGAATATATTGGAGCTAGGTAAAAAAATTTGGATATTCACCATTTCCATATTTCCATGTTGTTGGAATGAGCTCCATTGACCATTCCCTTCCCAATTCCCACTTAGGTTCATTATAATGTTGACAGTTTTGTTAAAGAACATCTACAATGTGCAAGGAGCTGTATTAGGCACTTTACATACAATATCTCTTCTACTCCTCAGATCAATATCGTCCTATCAGGTTCATACAGATATCCCCCTTTTACGAGAGAGAAAACTGAGGTTTGGGAAAGAGAATTGACTTCCCTCAATGCATGTAACTGATAAGGGATTAAACTAGGATTCAAATCCAGATATATCTCTAAAGCACAGCCCGTTCCCAGTAGTTGAAACTGTCTAAGTGGGCACTCAGGTTTAGGATCAGGTTTATGTCTCAGTCGCAGGTTTGCATTCCTGCTTGGTCTGAAGACTAGCCTGAACTACAGCTTGCCTGGCTTGAGCCTTGATATCCTGCTTAGTTACTGCCAGAGAATCCAGCTGCTTGACCTCATCCACCAGTTAAGATATATTTGATACCAATACTAACCAAGCTTAGAACCTGAAGCCTCATAACTTTTTATTTCTACTTTTTGTCATTGGAGGCCAACCTACAATGGAACCAGAACTCCAAACTAACCTTTCCATGTTCCATGGTCTTTCCACTGCATCTTTTCTTCTGTAGTTTCAGTTTTCTCTTTACACTCTTTCCATTATCCATAACCCATTAGCAGAACAAGAAAAGGCATAGCAGAGAATAACAAGAATAAACTGGGAGATACATTCAACACGAGTTAGAATCAAAGAATCAGAGAACCTGATATTTGAAGGGAAAATGGAAGTCTCATAGCCTTTCTCTGCACCCGTTCCCTCCCTCAACATACTTGTCTATTCTAAACTTCTTGACAGTAGATCATTCAGTGCCTTGGAAAATCGTAGTTTACCTGCCCCAATCATTCCCTAGGAGGGTAAATTTGTACAATGTAATTCTCTCCTCCCTGGTCATAGTTGACTGCACCAGGAGTCACAGCCTGATCCTGGGTAGGCATTCCTTGGGAAAGAAACAATGAGGGAAAGGGAAGCTGGAAGAGGGAAGTAAGGCAGGAATGGGAAGTATTCTTTCTTTCTGTGGCAGTCATGAGAACATAGGTAGAGGGAGCAAGCATCTTCTACCCACTATGTAGAATGAGAAACAAAGAATGCTGGTCTGATGAGAATGAGGAAGGAAACATTTTAATCAGAAAAAATAGTGATAGTTGGAAAAAGATTTCAATCAGCCTGCTATACCCTATTCCCAATTATGTCCCTGTACTCTTGACTGCCTACATTGCTGTCCTTTTACTTATTAAAGTTGCTCAAGTAAAGTAATATTCTGTATCCACTTTCCTCTTGCTTTTGTTTTTTCAACTGGAATTATCATAACAGATATATCTGGGCTATATTTTTCATGACATGAAATTCTCTGCCTCACGAAATTCTTTCATTTCCCAGTAGATCCATTTGTTATAAAGTGTTTCCTTATCTTGAGCTGAAAGCAGTTTCCCCGAAACTTTCACTCCTTGGTTCTATTTCTGCCCTTTGGGACCAAATAAAACTAGTATAATCTCTTCTTCCTATGCTTGCTCATCCAGCAGGGAAGAAAACCATCCCTACTCTTCTCTCTACTCCATGAAGTTTTGTTTCCTAAGCTAAATTCCCCAGTTTCTCTTAGTATTCATACTCCATGGTTTGAATCCCATAGCTATGCTGATCACTTCCCCCTGGTTACACAAATTGTTCATCTCTCTCATCTCCAGATTTGGCTGGCCCAATATATAATGATGTGGGTCTATCACACCCCTGTCTCTAGGGTCTTATTTCCATTATTAAAGTCTAAATCTCCATGAGCACAAACGTGTGTGTGTGTGTGTGTGTGTGTGTGTGTTTCAAAATGACAGAAAATAAGGGCCCATGAAATTTGGACAAAAGGTGTAAAGGAGAGAATCACTTCTATGTGACTCCAAATTCGAGCAGGTATAACACTGTGTGGTGGCATTATGTTTGACATCAGACATGGCCCATCGGGGAAGAGGAATATGCTTCAACAGTTAGATGATTATGTTAATGCAAACTGGGATTTATTATTATGTTTGTCTTATTCAGGACTGAATTTGATGTGATTGCTGCTGCTGCTTCAGTGCTAGGTAATGGAGGCTGAAATGTATTCCCTCAAAGATCCTCTGGGAACAGCCACCTGGGATTGACAGAGAGAGTCACTGGGTGTCACTGTTGAGTCATACGAATGCAGCTATCTGCTTGCTTATAGAAATCTGGTTCCTTAAAGAAGCTGGGAGCTGGAGGTTTGGGGTGGCTGCCTGTCCCCTTCTTGTGGGCATCTTTTTATTAGGGTCAAGATAGATCATCTCTCTCCCTGCTTCCCCCTGAGAAGTATCGGGTCAGATGTGCCCACATCAGTGTGGTCCTTAGCTGCCTCAGCTACTGCTTAATGAGCTGATCTGTCCTTGATCTGCCTGCTGGTGCTATGATAGGGGTCTACTTTTATGCGCCAATCCAGCAAGTGATCTCCCCCACCAGCAGCCAAGGGAGGTCTCCCCCTCACACCCGGGAACTCGCGGAGCCTTGCAGTTCTCTTCACAGCAGACAAACTCTTTCATTCCACAGTTAGAGTTTGTTCCAGATTCAGACACGGTGATTTCAGTCTCAGCAAAGGATCAGTGGCACATTTCAGTTTTTTATGGGAGTGTTGATTTTGATAGAAATAAAGACAGGTGGTGTTGTAGGCACCTAGTGTGTTGAAGGACAAGCACAGAAACTGCGTGAAAGGGAAAAAAGCCAAGGATGAGAAGGATGGGAGACAGCAGCCTTCTGTCCAACCCTGTTACTGACCTGGACTGATCTACACATTGGTCATGAATTTTTGTTGCCTCAATCACTGAATATCCTTTGTAAGATGGTTACTCAAGTCCTTTGGCAGGTGTCCTCAATCTTTTTAGGAGAACTTAATAAAAGCACAAATGCCAAAGTCCCATATCCCAAGAATTTCTTCTGGATGTCTGAGGGGAGCCTCCGGAATCACTACATTTATAAACTCCACATGTTATTAGAGAATATCTAGAGAACACTCTTCCAAGACTAATCCATAGATTATATGCTTTCCGAAGATTGTGCATCATTTTTTTTTTCATTTTTGCTTCCCCTGAAATTCAGTACTGAGATGTATCCCAAGAGATCTTTCCAAAATGCAAATATGACCACTCTGTTCTCCCCTCTTACATTCCTCACTGGTTAACCACCACATAAGAGTCAAGTCCAAACTCATTGTCCTATTATTTAGGTCCAACCTCAGTGGCCCCTGCTTTTTCCAGGTCAGTATGTTTTCCATCCACATGCTAATTATGCTGCCATACTTTATGCCAGTGGTTCCCCACTTCGCTGCACATTGGGGAGCTTTAGAAACACTGATGACTTGGTCCCACTTCTAGGAATTGTTTTAATTGGTGTGGGAAGGGATCCAGGCATAGATGGCCTTCAAAGCTCTCTCAGGGTGATTCTAACAGGGCACAAAATTTGAGAATCACTGTTCTGTAATATTCACTTTCCTAGAACACACATCTTTTCTCATCCTCCTTTGACCTACCCGTAGTTGTTAATCCTTCTTGGCTCAACCCACTCATCATCCCCTTGATGAAATCATCTCTGAACATAGTCCCGAATCAAATTAAAGATTTTTTTCTCTGGGATTCCATAGCATTTTGTGCATACTATTGGACACTGGATTGGAAATATCTATACATCTAATTTTTTTATCTCTAGTCTATAAGCTCACACCGGGGAATCAAATGGAACAAATTTGTCATTATGTGTCCAGCACACAGCATAGAGCCCAGCACCTAGCAGGTGCTCAGGAAGTATTTGTAGGACAGAACTATTGATGACAGAGAATGAATAAGTTAATGAATTAATAATCAATGTCAATGATACTGTCTAACATTCATCAAGTATTTACCATGAATATGGCCATATACAAAGTGTTATATAGGCATTACCTCATGTCACACCCACAACAGCCCCAATAGAGAAAGTCATCTACATTTTACAGATGAGGGAACTCAGATGTAGAGGTGTTCAGTAGATGCCACAGCAATGATTTGAAGCCTGGTCTATCTGACGCCACTTTTAGTTACTCTACTGATTGCCTCCAAAGATAGAAAGAGGAAGATGTTTAACCAGATTTTCTCATTGTAGCTTTTATTGGACTCTTTTTTCCAGGCACTATTTTAGCTCTTTAAATACTTCATCCTATTTAACCCACACAACAATTCTATAAATAGTTATTATTAGTACCATTTAATTGATAAGAAAACCAAATCTCAGAGGCAAAATGGTTCAAGCAAGGCCATATGGAAGTATGGCAAATGCTGGATGGAATCCAATGGTTCCATGGTGGTCTGGCTTCAACATCCAGAATTGTTCACTACGTTACAATAGCCTCATAGTCGATGAAGAAGAAAGGAGAGAGAGAGAAAGAGAATATGAGAGAGAGAGACCAGATACAGGAATGACCTTTTGGATTTACATTGATGAGGACAAAATACCTCAAAGACAGCTTTCTTTGTCTCTGTTCCCCAAACTCCTAGCAGTTTTCTCCAAAGGGTCATTGACACTAAAAGGTAAAATGACCTTCCTTTTGAAGAGAATGGTCAGTTATTCTGAGCCTACCAACGATATCTGATGTGTAACCAAATTTTTGTATTGATGCCTTTCTTTAGACAATTAACACTCAATACTAAATACCAGGGTCTTTGGTGCATTTTTCTTTTCTTTTTTAAAGATGGGCACCTGAGGCCTGTAGAGGAAGGGTTTGGCAATGGTCCCATTGCAGAATTGTGGCCAGAACCCAGTTCTCCGTACCCCCCAGTTGAGTGTTGTTACCCACAGGCTGACTCAGTGATTGAAGGAGCCATTGTTAAACATGATGAATATTTTAAAAACGACTTGGAGGTTTTTAGTTGTAAAGTACTCTAAGTGCCAAACGCAAGGTATTTTTAATGCCTATTGCTACCACATAACAAGGCCATTTGCTCTGTGGGATCTTGGTAATAGGGATAAGCAGGAGCAAACTGAGGTTTACAGATTCTTTTCCCTCACTAATGTGAACAGATGGTTTAAAATGGGAAGTGGATACTAGATGCAAAGAAATTTGAACTGCTGTCTCCCTGCTGAGGGAAGACAATATCCTTTGAGAAAGAGTGGAGGAGACATCTGGAAATTCAGTGGATCACACTGAATGAAGACAGGTCAGGCTTTTTAGGACTTGGTCAAAGTTGTGGGAAGAACATCAGATTGAGAATCAAATTACTTCTAGTGCTTCCACGGGCTACACCTTTAGGAATGCTGATAAAATCCTTCTGTGCCCATGTTGCCCCATGCACAAAATGAGAGGTACATTTGCTGATATGCAAACATATGAGCTACTTGCATAAATTTGCTCATGGCTGTTCCTTCAGTCTGTTCTCTCTCATTTCTTTGACCACCAACATTTTTCTTATCCTCAAACCATAACAATATTGTTGCTTTATAACTCTTTCACCAATGTCCCAATAGGAGGTCATTTTTCTTCCCACTCTTCATTCTAGTGTTTTCTGTATGCATTTTCTGTAGCTCTTATTTCAGCATAGTTTCACGTGTGATTAGCTGTTGGTATATCTACATCTTCCACTAGAGAGTCAAGTGGTCTTGGGCAAGATCTATGTTTTGACCATTCCTATTTCTCCCAGCAGAATCTCACAATTCATTTTGCATAGAGTAAGTTCCTATTCAACACTGGTTGAATTGAGTTCAATTGTGAGCATTGAGGCCACCTGTGTTCTCCCAGACTTCAAGTCTAAAAAATGTGGTCATCCATTTGTAGATTATTTGAAGGAATGGCTGGGGAACTGTTTGGAAATCTACCATAATAACACAGAGTACATGGAACCAGAAGTCCTGGTTATGAGACTCAGCTCAGGGATGTGTGGCATTAGGCAATCAATTCATTTTTCTGGCCTCAATTTTCTTACCTGTAAACTGGAGATCATAGTACCTGTCTTGTCTATTTCACAACATTATTGTGAAGATTGAACAAGATTACATTTAAAGCATTTTGCAAAATGTGTAGCGCTATAGATAGGTCAAGGTTGAGGATTATTTTTATTTATAATACAATTATTATTACCACATAATAACTATATCCTATGCTCTAAATAACCATAATGCTTAACTCTGTGGATTTCTTAGTGACAATGGTAAATGAGAGATACTTACATTAAAAGAAAATGGCCATGGTCTCCTGGACTCCCTGGAAAGTTCCTAATGGAACAAGAACTCAAGTCTGAAATCCCTAGGATGTTACCAAAGACAAAACAACATATATTGAAAGCTTCAGGTGACCTGTTGGCTGCTCAGGAATAACAGCAGAGACAAGAATAGGACTGGGAATAGCAGAGCATGTTGCTTAAGCTGATATTAATCCCCACAAAAGCATGACATAGCCCTGTCTCTGTGCCAAACCATCATAAGCCCTAGGCACTGTGCCTGTTGTGTCTGGCTCCTCACAGCCACCCGAAATCTTCTGATGTACCTGCTGGTGGTCCTCTCTTCAAAGAAGCCTTTGTCATTTCAGTGACTTTGAATCATACTGTGAGAACTTGGGTGTGGTCACAAAGAAAAGCCAGAGAATCCGTTCTGTAATGATATTTGAACTCTGCTTCTCTTTTAATACGGCCTTGAGTAATTTATTTCCGCTATGTGAACCTGTTTTCTCATCTGTAAAAGGCAGTTACAAATAAAGGCAGTAGCTGCCATCTACTGAATAACTATTAATGTGTCCTAACTCTGAGGTGGTGACTCTATCTCGTCCATAGCTGTGGACACTGAGGCCTAGGGAGCTTAAGTAACTTTTTTGCCTTTGTGCACCGTTCTCTCCATTTAAAAAAAAAAAAAAAAGAGGAAGTATATTTTAAGAGTGCATTGGCATAAAGGCAAATATAATCTAGTCTGTGAATCAGCTGGAAGAGGGTGGGGCTAGGATTTGGACAAAGGTTTTTTAGAATCGAAAGCCTGTAATTTTCAACATTCAGAACGTCTCTGTATTCAAAAGAGAAAAGTTCATCCACTGTGGTTCCAGAAGCCTAAACAGAAATGAGACATTTCTGATCATTTTCGAAGCAAATTGGTGAGAGCCCCACATGCGCCTATGTGAGAATCAGGGCAGATAGAAATTGCTCTGCTGTGTTCCTCAGGACACTGAGACAACACAGTTTTAGCAAGGGAAACACACAGCATGCGTTAGCCTCTGCAGCGCCGTCTGCTCTGCACAACACCCCTTTTATTCTTCATTGATCTACCCCAATATATGGCTCGCTGCTCCAGTCTTTTTCTCTGATGCCCACTCATCCCCCATCAAACATATACTTCCTCTTCTACCTTGCATGGTGCAAGGGAAGTAGGCAAAACAGGGTTGGCACAGAGACAGGGCTGTGTTATCCATTTGTGGGCCCTACGCACTTTTGCCATTATGGGCCCTTTCCCCATAAAAATAATTTAAAATATATTTGATGACTACATTGGTATAAAGGTGAATAAAATCCAGGCTGAATTCATTAGTACATTCATTATCATTCTATCTATTTTTTCTTCTGGTTTTAAAATAAATCAAAATTTTTTTCTTAGTCCCCTAAAAGCATCATAGGCCCTAGGCACTGTGCCTATTGTGTCTGATGGAAACATGGACCCTGAATGAAGAGCTTAGGAAGCAAAATGTCACAGGATATGAATCCATTTTCAGAAACTTTAAATCTGTGACATTAAGTGTAAAGTGTAAAGAATTCTCTGCTCCCCACCCGGGGTTTCTTTCTCTTTAAACTAAAGGAGAATAATGCCTGACTTTGCTGGATTAAGAGGCCAGCAAGTACTGTAGAACAGACTTTGGAACACAGTCTAGGCTCTCACTAATTCCTGGGTCCAGGGATTCCAGATTCTTCTAATTGGCCAGCCTGGATCATATGCCTACAAAAAAAAAAAGTTCTTTTGTGGTCAGACTAAAACAAACAAACAAACAAAAAACACAATGAATATCCATTAAAATTATTGTACCATTTGGCGCTTGAGACTGAAAAGAGAAGGAGAAATTCACTCGCTCTTCCCTGAGAAGGCACACCCTTAGAGATTACACTCCAGATTCATATGAATTCATTTGGTTAAAATCATTCAACCAGTCATTAGTTCTTCTAATTATACTAGCCTCCACATGGGTGTAGGGAGAGACGTTTGACAAATGTCTTGCTCAAGTCCAGACACATCTTATCTACTAACTTTCTCTGGTCTAGTAAACTTAATACAGGAGAAAATGAGGTTAGTTTAACACAGTGGCAGCACCAAAATTTCTATATGGAAGGCAGCAATTAATCTGGATGAGCTGGGTGCTAGAGATTTCTCCTAGAGCTGTTTGCAAAGCAAGTGGCCTATATTTTCTCATGTAAATAATAACTAAAGGAGATTGATGAAAATTATGAGAAAGCCGAGAAGCTAAGGGCCTTTCAGGGTATCTCCAAGACACAGCTCACCCCCAGGAGTTTTGCCTAGTGAAACTATGCTCAGCTCTAGGGATCATTGCTTTCCCTTTCATCACTGCCAAGCCCAGCCCCAGATAACTGAAGATAACAAGATGGATAAGGCATCCCAGCTCTCTCAGGGACCTCTCAACCTTTCAATCAACTCCTTGTTCTAGAACTGTGCTTAGGATGGGTGTCCAAACCGCAGTCCGTATTTTGTTAAACCCAGCTTATTTCCATGTTTTGAAAACAAGAAGTCTCTAATCTTCCATCCCCTCTCTGTATCTTCCGGTGCATTCTCCCTGATTCCGCAAATATCAGGGTGAATAGTTCATGGATAATGAAGGCCTACATAAATAGCGTCCTCCTTCAAAAATATGTTTTGTGGTGCTGTGGGGAAGAGGAAAAATTTGAGTTTCGATTTACAAAATCTAGACCAAATTCGGCCTCCAGTACTAAGTACCTGGGCCATTTTGAGCCAGCAAACTCCTCTCTGTTTGGTCATCTGCAACATGGCTTGGTAATAACTGACTTGCCTACCACACAGGGCTGTGGTGAGACCTAAATGAGATTTTGTTTATGGATGCACTTTAAAGCCAGCGAAGTGGTATATTTCATACAAAGTAGGAAACTATAATTATTGCTATTATCACTACATACCTTCTATCTCCATAGCACCAAATATCTGGCTACTAAGCAGGTTTTCGTTCTCTTCTGTTCAACAACCTCACAGCCTGAACACTGACACTATTTGTACCTCCTGGAGAAGCATTTCAATGATTTCACTGAATGATCTTTATTTACATGTGACTGCTACTGCCCTGGAAAGAAGTTGTCTACTATTTATCCTTAAGATGCAATTGTCTTTCTTTCTTCTTCTTCTTTTGAATCAATATTCTTTGAATGGATCTTTTAAATCAAAGAATTGTTTTATTCTACACATTTGTCCCTACAGAATAGCTGCCAATGTTAACTGCAATAATGGACTTCCATCGTCAGAAAGAATGGCGTTTCCGAGTTGGATATCCAGTTGTGAGGAGGAAGTGGGAGGAGAATAAGAGAAGGAAGCATTTCAGATCTGCACAGTCCCATCGCCTGTATTTCTCTTTCACTGGTATATCAGAAAAGATGGCAAGCTAAGATCCCATAAAATTAAAGGGACACAAGCATGAAGAAGAAGCACCAAATTGAGCTTTTGTTGGAAATGGTTGAGGAGGAGGGAAAATAGCCTTTCAAAGCTTCAAATGCTTTCATAACTTTTCTTTCAGACATTTTCACTGACTTTCTTTACTTCTCTCCCTTTAAAAATGTAAATCACATTTTAAAGTTATTTTTTAATATCATTCTGAAAAATCATTCACAAGTTTATTCAACGAGAACTAGAGGGAAAAACAGACAAATGAAAACACAGTCCTAGATTGACAAGATCTGTTAGTCATAAATGAAATCATGCAAATGAAAACACTAAAATAAACTATAGCCTTTTATACATGCAAAGTTTATCAGTCAAGTATTGATTTGTCAAGGCTCTTATATGTGTGATAAATGAAAGAGCAAATGTAAAGTAGTATTTGATACATAGTAAACACCAAATAAATAAATACTAACTTTCCTCCCCTTTTGTTGAAAAGATAGCTTCACTTGGATCTCATCTGTAGGATAAGCTTATATTAGGAAAAAAACGTCTATTTGTTGTTGCCAGCCTTTTTTATTGAATATATTTTGCATCAAGGTCACAATGATTGATTGTGTTCTGGAAGTTGGCAACCCTTTAGAATGGACTTGTAAACTTGTTCATCTCATTTAGTTTGGCAATAGGTATCAAAGGTCTTAAAAATTTTTATTTTCCTTTGACCCAATAATTTTACTTCTGGGAATCTATCCTGAGATAGATTTTATTTACTAAAATATTTACCACACACTTGTTTACAATGAAAACTTGTGAACAAATTTAATACATAACAATAGAGGAATGATTAATTCAAGGTGCAGGCCAATGGTGACTATGCTGACTCATGCATTCATGTATCACCAGCCCCTGGCACCATGTTAATAGACATGCAATACATACTGGTGAAATTGAATAATTTTACAATGCAATCAATTGTGAAATTATGCTAAGTGAAAAGAGCCAGTCACAGAAGGACAAATACTGCATGACTCCATTTATATGAGGTATTAAAAACAGTCAAACTCACAAAAGCAAAGCGTAGAATGGTGGTGGCCAGGGGCTGGGGGAACAGGAGAATGGGGACATATTGTTCAATGGGTATAAAGTTTCAGTTATGCAAGATAAATAAGTTCTAGAGATCCGCCATACATCATGGTGCCTGTAATTAACAATACATTTATTGGTGCCTTTATTAACAATAAAGTGTCGTGCACTTAAAATTTTAAGAGAGTAGATGTCAAGCTCAGAGTTCTTACCACAAAGAAAGGCAGGAAGCTGGAAACTTTTGGAGATGATGGATATGTTTATTATCTTGATCGTGGTGATGGTTTCACAGGTGCATTCATATGTTCAAACCCATCAAATTGTATACGTTAAATATGTACAGTTTTGTGTATCTCAATTATACCTCAGTAAAGTTGTGTCTGTGTGTCTGTAGTTGAATGCAATTTTATCACATGCACAGATTCACGGAATCAGGACCTTAATCAAGACATAGTACTGTTGCATCACTACAAAGTTTCCTCAGCTACCCTTGTATAGTCATGCCCATCCCTCCTCCCTCTCTCTAATCCTGCTGACTGTAAATCTGTTACCCATCTCTAAAATTTTGTCATTTTGAGAATGTTACGTAAGTAGAATCATATAATATGTATGTTTGTTAATTTTTAACGAATGGACTCATATTACTTACATTAACCTGCATCTCTGTATGTTTTTCTCTTTTTTCACCACTTAAAAATAAATCATAGGCAGTTCTGCAGGGCAACGCACATGTTTATCATTCTTTACCCTTTAATTTTTAAAACATATACATATGTATATATAAATATAAAATTTTACATCATCAGAATCATATCATACAGTTTCTTTTTTTAAGTATGGTTTTCTATTTTCTCCTCCTTTCTTCTTTTCCCACAAATCAACTCTTCATCAGTGCCTGCCCCTACTAAGTAACCATGGCAATGCCTTGATGTGTATTATTGTGTATTTTTTGCCATATTCATCATATATGTACACACACACATAGGTCAGAAAGAATATTTATGATTATATACACATCACACACATATATCAAAAGAAAAAATGCAGAGATGCAAAGTAATGTAAATAATAACATAATTTTATTTGTTAAAAATCAACACCACCACTCTTGGGGCTGGCCTGGTGGCATAGTGGTTAAATTCAGTGCACTCTGCTTTGGCAGCCTGGGGTTCGTGAGTTCGGATCCTGGGTGTGGACTTACACCACTCATCAAGCCATGCTGTCGTGATGTCCCACGTATAAAAATGGAGGAAGATTGCCACAGGTGTTAGCTCAGCGTCAGTCTTCCTAAAACAAAAAGAGGAGGATTGGCAGCAGATATTAGCTCAGGGCTAATCTTCCTCACCAAGAAATAAGAAAGAAAGAAAGAAATGAATACCCCCACTCTTGTTGATTATAAAAATAGAATCATAATTTATACATTTTTGTGTGTGTGTGAGGAAGACTAGTCCTGAGCTAACATCCATTGCCAATCCTCCTCTTTTTGCTGAGGAAGACTGGCCCTGGGCTAACATCCGTGCCCATCTTCCTCTACTTTATATGGGACGCCACCACAGCATCTTGAGAAGAGGTGCATCAGTCCACACCCGGGATCTGAACCTGCAGACCCCGGGCTACTGAAGTGGAGCATGTGAACTTAATCACTAGGCCACCAGGGCGGCCCCATAATGTATACATTTTTAGCATCCTTTTTTTTCAACAATACCACTCAGAATATTCTCCAAGTCAGCTATTATACTTATAATTCATGTTTCAATTGCTAGATAATATTCTAAGTTTCGGACATATTCTATAGTGTGGGATGATGTTCACCCTCTCTAATAATGAATGGGATTTACTTCATTTCTAATTTTTGACATTATCAACAATGTTGTAATAAGCACACTGTGTGTGTGTGTGTGTGTGTGTGTGTGTGTGTGTGTGTTATATATAGAGAGAGAATTAGTTTCCTATTGCCACTGTAACAATTTGCCACAAACTTAGTGGCTTAAAAAATTCTTTATCTTACAGTTCTAGAGATCAGAAGTTGTAAAATGGGTTAGCATTTCCTTCTGGATGCTCTAGAAGAGAAACCATTCCCTCATCTTTTTCACCTTCTAGAGGCTGTCTCCATTCCTTGGCTTGCAGCTGCTCCCTCACATCACTCCTCAGCAAATATTCACTCTCTTCTTCACCACTTGGTTTGAGTGTATTTTTCCACCTCATCGACTTTGAACTTGCTATAATTAAAGAAATGTGACATTAAGGGGTAAAATGTGATACTTTCTTGAGCTTTACCCTACGTTATGAGACTAGATCCTCAATACTGGTTGCTTCTTGAGCCTTTTCTCAGAAAGAGAAAACGCTAACCAAATCCAGCAGAGTTACAGGTGATCCACAGACCTAGTAAATATGTGTTTGTTGTTCTAAGTAACTGTGATTTGAGGAATTCTTTGTTATTACAGCAAAAAACGACTAATACATGGAATATAAATATATTCAATTTTAGGAGTTATTGCCAAATTGCTCTACAATACCCCTGTAGCAATTCAAATTTATACAAACAATGAGTCAGAGCATTTTTATCCTGCATCTCAACTAGAAAAAGATATTATCTCCTCATTAAGCTTTGCCAATATGGTGGATGTAAAAGTATACCTGGAAGTTTTATTTCCTTGACTATAGGAAATATGAGTATCTTTTCATATTTTCATTCACTATTTTTATTTGATGTCTATGACTATTTACATTTTTCTTTTGGGATTTTTTTGTTTAAATTTGTAATGGTTAACAAAAATGTCAAACTTTTTTTCTGTCATCAGGTTGGTAAATATTTTATATTTCCCTATTTCATTGTTGGGCTACTTACTATGTTTTATATAAAATAATATATTATTATATTTATATATTTTATATATAATTTATTTAATTAATTAATATTTAACATATAATTTAATATATAATTTATATATATTATATATTATATATAATTTATATTATATATAAATATGTAAAATTTACATTAAATTATGTAAAATATAAATATTAAAGTATATTAAATTATGTAAAATATATATTAAATACATATTATTTATTATATATTTATATATAATATATATAAATTAAGATATATATTCCAGTTTTTAATACAGATGAATATGTTTCTTTTTGTCTCAATGTTTCTTTTTTATCTCTTCTCTTTCCTTTCTTGTTTTGAGGGTTACTCCTATGCCTAGAATGTCTTGTGATACTTTTGTTTTATTTACTTAATCATTTATTTTTGTATTTAAGCTTCTGAACCATCTGGAATTTATTTTTCTATGATGTGAGACAGACTCCAACTTAATTTTCTTCCAGATGGGTAGCCAGTTGTGCCAACTCTATTTAGTTTAATCATCCTTTCCCCCAAACTGAAATGCTGCTTTTGTTACTTTTTAAGTTCTCATATAAATATTGTGACCTCCTTTTGGATTGTAAATATATACTTTCTGCTATGCAATTTTCTAAGTCCTGGAGTTATAGTTGGAACAAAACAAATAAGTCCCCGTTTTCCTGGAGTTTATATTTTAGTAGAGGAAAGGAGAAAATAACTGACTGTGAACTAACTAAATCAATCAATCGATTATTGATAATAATAAAATGAAGCAGGGGATAGAGAGTAGAGAAGGATGCTCTTTTAGATAGAGGGCCCAGAGATTTCTTCCTTTATAAAATGACATTTGAACAGAAATCTGAATGATGCTACAGAGAAATCTTTCTGTATATCTAACAGCAGAGCATCTGAAGCTGAGGAAACAGCACATGTAAAGACCTTTATATAGAAGTGTGCTTGGCATGTTCTATCTGAAAAGTAGCAAAGCTAATGTGGCTGGATAATGTGCCAGAATGGTTAAACTATTGTCAGCCTCCTCAGAGACTGCTTTACTTTATATTCTTATTCCAAAACTACATTGAGTTGAACGTAGTACACATGTACTAATATCAGCAAGACAAGTCAACCTTCACTATTCTCCTTTTGACACTTTTCTTGGATATTATTTAGGACTTTCTGTGATCTTTAAGATAATTTTATTGAATTATCTTCTTTCCCCAACAAATATGGATAGATATATAGAAGTTCAGATACATAAAACTTAAATGGGGTTATTTTAATTGGAATTGACCTGATTTTCATACTAATTACTGGAAAATTGACCCTTATGGTATTAAATCTTCCCATCCACAGGTATGCCACTTTCTTTGGCAGGTTTTATTTTATGTCTTTCAATAATATTGTATAAAGATTGTATGGATCCTGTCTCCTTAATGTTAAATTTATTTCTAATAATTTTTAATTTTGTGCCTACTTTGATTATATCTCTATTTCTTTTTTCAATTGCTTATTTCTAGAAAAAGAAAACATATCATTTTGTACATTTATTTTGTATCAAGCCACCTTCCAAATTATCTTATTATTTCTATAAATATCTTCTACCAGAAACATTGGGTTCTGTCTATATATAACCTTGTTAAAGAAAAGATAGTTTTAAATCTCTTCTCCTCAAATATTTAACAAAAGTTATGTAATTCTCCTGCTTTTGGATATTTGCTAGAACATCTAAGACATTTTTGAATACTAATGTGAATAGCAGTCATTTCTTCCAATTTTCTAATATTTACTGTATTAAATTGTTTCATTCAATTATTTATATTTTCTTAAGAAATTTTTTAATTTATTAAATGCCTTTTTTACAATCTTTTGATAGAGTCAGTTGATTTTCTGCTTAATATGGTGATGTAGAGAATTATGTTGATATGTTCAAATGAACTTTATAATAAAAAAAATAAGTCCTGGGCCGCCCGGTGGTGCAGCGGTTTAGTCCGCGCTTGGCAGCCCAGGGTTTGCGAGTTCAGATCCCTGGCGCCCGCTGACGCACTGCTTGTCAGCCATGCCGTGGTGGCGTCCCATATAAAGTGGAGGAAGATGGGCACGGATGTTAGCCCAGGGCCAGTCTTCCTCAGCAAAAAGGGGAGGATTGGCAACAGATGTTAGCTCAGGGCTGGTCTTCCCCACGAAAAAAAAAAAAAAAAAAGTCCTACTTGGTAATGGTTTCCCAAATTTTCTTCCTTTATTTGTTTAATTGCTTTTCTTCTCTACACATTCCTTTTTCTCTTTTTGAGACTTTCACTATTTGTGTGCTTAGTATTTTTTGTCTGTCACTTGATATTCTTTACTTCACTTATTATTTTTGTGCTTTGAGATTTTTTTTCTACTTGATCTCTCTCTCTCTCTCACTTCTCTTTCTCTCCTTCTCTCTTTTATAATAAATACTGAAAAAGTGATCCTTTATAATATTAAATCTTCCCATTCAAGGGCATGTCTTTCTCTCTGGCAGATTTTATCTTATATCTTTCAATAAAATTTTAAATGATTTACAACAGTAAAGATTATAATCTTAGAAGATTATATATAGAGAGAGTTGGCCCTCCATATCTGCAGGCTCCACCTTCACAGATTCAACCAACTACAGGTGGAAAGGCCTATGGTGGTTGCATCTGTATTGAACACGTACAGAATTTTATTTCTTGTCATTATTCCCTAAACAATACAGTATAACAACTATTTGCATATTGTATCAGGTATTATAAGTAATCTAGATATGATTTAAAGTGTAGGGGAGGTTTGGGGCCGCCCGGTGGCTCAGCGGTTTAGTCCGCGCTTGGCAGCCCGGGGTTCGCGAGTTCGGATCCCGGGCGCCCACCGACGTACTGCCTGTCAGCCATGCCGAGGCGGCGTCCCATATAAAGTGGAGGAAGATGGGCACGGATGTTAGCCCAGGGCCAGTCTTCCTCAGCAAAAAGGGGAGGAGTGGCAACAGATGTTAGCTCAGGGCTGGTCTTCCCCACAAAAAAAATAAATAAATAAAGTGTAGGGGAGGTTATATGCAAATACTATACCATTTCATATAAGGGACTTAAGCATTTGCGAGTTTTGATATCTGTGGGGGGCCCTGGAACAAATCCCCAGCAGATACTGAGGAACATATATATACATACACACATATACTCTTTAATGATGTTTTAGTTGTTTAGACTGATTTCTTTCTCCTTCAACTCTCTATTTTGTTCTCTGTTCTTCCTTCTAATCTAGTTGCAAGCCCCATTGGACATCTTATGTTCCTTTGACTGCTCCCTAGGGCTTTCATTCAAGCTTTCAGGAAAATCTTGAGTATGGCAGTCTCCTGAACGATGGGAAGTACAGAAATACCTAGTGCATAGTTGCAGCTTGTAGTCCATGCCCTGATGAGGCAGTAGGGCACAACCCCTCTGTTTCCTGGTCTCGTACTGTCTTCCCACTTCAAGTCCTCCCTCCCACGCATGTCAGGAGATAGGGCACACTTGCTGTAATCCAAGTGAACCCTCTTCTGTGAAAGTCCACATGTTTTGATGAGTCAGTCATTCACCAGTAATTCCTAAGCTTCCTTTTGACTTAAAGGGGAAGCTATTCTCCACATTCCATTCATTAGGTTTGTGATGGAAGCTGAAGCTTAACAACATCTCTAGATCCTGCATATCTGCTTGGCCCAGCTCTGCTCAGCACAGTAGCACGGTCAAGACACCGTTTTCCTAGAATCCTCTCAAGGCTTAGCTTGGAGTCAACAAGGCATGATGGAAACCAGATCAGTTCTGGAAATAGAGCACCTGTGATCTCATCTTTGCCTAGTTATGAGACATCGATCAAATTTATTACTGTTAAATGCTCATATGCATCTCATCATTATATTGTTATTCAAATTTTGAAGCATCTTTCTCTCTTTCCCAAAGTTATGATATCCTTATGGACATTTTCCAACCCATTCATGAGACAGAGAAAGAGATTTTCTTTTAAGAGAAATAAAATGGTGAATTTCTTCCTGCATGTATATATGTCATTAACAATCCTCCCTTGTTGTTGCATTCTATAAAATGTTTGTCAGTTCTAAGATGCCTGACATAAATTATCTTGTTTGATCCCCATCATGATCCAGTAATGTAAAGATATACAATTTTTAATAGTTATTCATGGAATGCTTATTACCTGCTAGACATTTTATAAAATTTATCATATTTAGACTTTACACTAACTCTTTGGATAAGGCACTATTGTTATCCACATCTTATAGATGGGAAAAATAAAATATAGAATTATATTTTACTCTAAAATCTCAGAATGAGTACAGTAGTCCTCCCTTATTCACAGTTTCACATTCCACAGTTTCAGTTACCTGTGGTCAAACTGCAGTCTGAAAATATTAAATGAAAACTTGCAGAAATAAAGAATTCATAAGTTTTAAATTGCATGCTGTTCTGAGTAGCATGATAAAATCTTGCACTGTCCTGCTCCATCCTGCCTAGGATGTGAATCATCTCTTGGTCCAGTGCATCCACGCTGCATATGCTACCTGCCTGTTAGTCACCTAGTAGGTGTCTTGGTTATCAGGCCGACTGTTGCAGTGGTGCTTGCTTTCATGTAGTCCCTATTTTACTTACTAATGGCCCCAAAGTACAAAAGCAGTGATGCTGGCAATTCGGATATGCCAGAGAGAAGTTATTGTTGTTAATCTCTTACTGTGCCTAATTTATAAATTATACTTTATCATAGGTATGCATGTATAGGAAAAAACATAGTTTATATAGGGTTTGATACTCTCCACAATATCAGGCATCCACTGGGCGTCTTGGAACACATCCCCTGCAGATAAGGGGGGACTGCTGTAGTCCAGTTGTAAAGGTGCATCTAAAGTGTGGTGAAACTAGGAATTTGTGCCCTTAAAATCTAATTGTAGAGTGTGTATCCTTAAGTATCGTGTAACCAAACAGGAGAGATGTAGCCGTTCATATTTACTGATCAGGAAACTAGTGGAATATATTGACTTGCATGCTCATGATCACTCAGCAGGAAAAGGGTGAAACAAAGACCAGAAGTTATGTCTTCTCACTTTAAGTATGTTTCTTTTCAGAATATGATATATAACTAATATAACCTGTCCCATTGTTGACCCTGGTCAGTTTGGAATCCTATGGACCCATCTGAACATGGCCATCACCTTTTGATTTCATTTTGAAATTTTGTTCGAATTTTTATACAGATTCTAACCACTAAACAAAGGTAAATTCAATGGCAAAGCTTTTACAAAACACTTGCTGATTTCTGCTGTCGTAAAGAATAGGTTAACAGAAAAGCAATTAAAATGATTTCCAAAATTTAAATCCAGACAAATTTCAGCACTGTGAGTTCATTCCAGCCAATGAATATTCACTGAGTTCTTATGACGTGCTGGGCGCAATGCTAGGCACTGCGGGAGAGAAAGAAATCTTAAGAGCAGTCCCTGCCTTTAGGGGCTCTAATTCAATGGGAAAGGCAGGCATGTACACAACCTTAATATTAGCCAGACTGGGACTGAGAAAGTGTAATAGGAATATAAAGGAAAGAGATATTAACTCCAACTGGGTGAACTTGAGCAAACAAATAAACTCCACAGCTGGTGCAATAAAATGTGATTTCAAGAAAAAAAATAGTTTAGTTTTAATTGCCTTCAACATTATTAGGCAAGTTGCCAAGAAATGCTTTCTTCAATATCAAGTTATATCTCAAGGATATCACTTTAAGAAGGAAAGAATGTACCTTTACATTTGAATACTCTTTTTGAGATTTTAAAACAAAATGTCCACCCTGAAAGTTACCTGAATGGTCAGTTCTAATAACCTGTTTGTTTTTCAATGGTGCAAACTAAGTTTCTAGACAGAGCAAGTAAATTCCCAAGGTCACATGGGATAAATCACTAAGTAGTTAAGATTAAGACACAAGTTACATGACTTCCAGTTGAGCTGGTTTCCTGTGTCACTGGCGTCCTCCTCTCTATCTTTTATACCTTCATTCATATATCCTTCCTTTCAAAACATATTCATAAGCTTTATCTCTGTGTCACACAGTAGATTCCTGCACTAAGATCAGGTTGGGCTCTCTTTTCTGAAATCATGAAGATCCACGTGAAAATGCAATCATGGAGAGTGACTTCAGCCACATGGCTGAGTAAGACGTCCCTAGTTATATCCTCCTCAACAACAACAATTCAGCATCCATCCAAGGATGAAAGTGCCTTAATGGGAGCTGTGGGATCCACTTGCCAAGGGACCCGAGAGGAGTCTCACTGACCCAGGTGTTAGGTCATAGGCATACAGACCTCAACCTGACCTTAGGCCCTGCATGGCCAGGACACCAGCTCCAGTCCCTCTCAACTGTGGTCTTGGAGCACTTGGAGGACACTGCTTTAGACAATCACCCACAAACCCACAAGCCTTTGTGGAGACCAGGTTTCCAGCGGAGAAGTTCTAGCACACCATTGGAGCAAAAATATATGAGTTTGGATTCATTGAAGAGGACAAGAGAAACAGTTGGACTTAACTCACTTCATCCCTCCCTCAAGACAGCACAGACCAGTGTCAAGTGAGACCATCTCGCCCCTGTGATTTCTCCCACCAGGGAAAGTGAGAGTGTGTGAGTGAGCACCTGGCTTGCCCCGCTGTGTGGAAAATTGCCAGAAAGGCCCATTTCTCTCTCCTCTCATTTAGAGTACTGAGTTGTGAGCTGCATGACTAGGAGGCAGGAAGAGGCTAGGAAAGTGCAGAGAAGACTCTGGGGAAGGAAATTAAAAGGACGTGGATCCTACTAAGTGTGTCGCAGATTCCATCAAGAAGCCTGACCACGAGCCACTGAGGATGCCTCATTCATGGATCCCCTCCTCTGGCCCAAAGTCACCCCCAGCCCTCCATGCCCCTCACCCACACTCCCCAACATCCATTGTGGGCTCTCTCTGTACCATCTCAGTGGCAGCGAGGGCGACCATTGGCAGACAGCTAGTGAGCATGAGCAGAAAGCCAGCCCCCAACCTGCAGACCAGGGAGACACCCCGAGCTTCAGCTTTAGCTCCATCTTTGGGATAATAAAAGGGAGGCTAAAATTCACGTGGAACCATGGAAGTCCCTAATAGTCAAAGCAATCCTGAGAAAGAAGAAGAGAGCTGGAGGCATCGTACTTCCTGATTTCAAACTGTATGTATCACAAAGCAACAAACATCAAATCAAAACAGTTTGATACTGGCATAAACATAGACACATAGACCAATGGAGCAGCGTTGAAAGACCAGAAATAAACCCTCACATGTACGGGCAACTAAGATTTGACAAGGAAGCCAAGAATATTCAATGGAGAAAAGATAGTCTCTCCAAATAAATGGTGTTGGGAAAACTGAATAATCACAGGCAGAGAATGAAATTGGGTCCCTACCTTATACCTCTCACAAAAGTTAGCTTGAAATGGATTAAAGACTTAAATACATGAGACTTGAAACCCTAAAACTCCTAGAAGAAAACATAGGGAAAAGCCTCCTTGACAGTGGTCTTGGCAATGATTTTTTGGATATGACAACAAAAGCATAAGCAAAAATTAATAAGTGGAACTATATCAAACTAAAAAGCTCTGCACAGCAAAAGAAACCATCAAAAAAAGTGAAAAGTTAACTTATAGAATGGGAGAAAATGTTAGTGAATTGTATATCTGATAAGGGTTAACTTCTAAAATATATAAGGAATAATTCAATAGCAAAAAAACCTAAACAAACAATCTAATTAAAAAATGGACAGAGGGCTGACCCAGGAGTGCAGTGGTTAAGTTCACACATTTTGCTTTGGTGGCACAGGGTTCACCAGTCTGGATTGGATCCTGGTTTGGACCTACTCACCTCTCATCAAGCCATGCTGAGGCAGTGTCCCACATAGAAGAGCTACAACTCTACAGCTATGATATTCAACTATGTACTGGGGCTTTGGAGAGAAGAAAAAAAGAAAAAGAGGAAAATTGGCAACAGATGTTAGTGCAGGGCCAATCTTCCTCAAAAAAAAAAAAAAGATTACTTAAAAAAATGGACTCAGGAATTGGATAGACACTTTTCCAAAGAAACATACAATGGCCAACAAGTTCATGAAATAATGCTCAACATCACTGATCATCGGGGAAATACAAATCAAAACCACAATGAGATATCACCTCACACCTGTTAGAATGGCTACTATCAAAAAGACAGGAGATAAGAAGTGTTGGCCAGGATGTGGAGACAAGGAAATCCTTGTGCACTGTTGGTAGGAATCTAAAGTGGTACAGTCACTATGGAAAATAGTATGGAGGTTCCTCAAAAAATTAAAAATAGAACTACCATATGATCCAGGAATCCTACTTCTGGGTATATATCCAAAGGAAACAAATACGGGATCTCAAAGAGATATTTGCATTCCCATGTTCACTGAAGCATTATTCACAATATCCAAGACACAGAAACAACCTTAGTGTCCACCAACAAATGAATGGATAAAGACGTTATGGTATATACAATATATATATACACACAATGGAATATTAATCATCCACAAGAAAGAAGGAAACCCTGCCATCTGTGACAACATGGGTGGAACTTGAGGGAATTATACTAAATGAAATAAGTCAGACAGAGAAAGGCAAATACTGTGTGATATCACTTATATGTGAAATCTAAAAAAAGCCAAACTTATAGAAACAAGAATAGAACCATGGTTGCCAGGGCCTGGGGATGTAGGAAATGGGGAGATGTTGTTCAAAGGGTACAAACTTCTGGTTATAAGACGAATGAGTTCTGGGTATCTGATGTATAGCACGGTGACTATAGTTAATAATACTGTACTGTATACTTGAAAGTTGCTAAGATAGTAGATCTTAAATGTTCTTACCATAAAACAGAAATGGTAATTACATGAGATGATAGAGATGTTAACTAACCTTACTATGATAATCATTTTGCAATATGTAAGTATATCAAATCATCACATTGTACACCTTAAGTTTACACAATGCCATATGTCAATTGTCTCAGGAGAGCTGGAAAAATATGCAATCACTGTCCATTCAGCATAGACCATGAAGTACTGTCTTTTGCATATTTCTTCTGCTCCAATGAGATGTATTCTGTGGTCTTTAAGCAGGGGTGCTGCAGGCCCAAACAGCCTGGGTTCAAATTACCTACACTCTGCTAATTTTAGTCAAATTACTTAAAACTCTCCATGCCTCCATTCCTCATCTGTAAAATGGTGAGAATAATAGTGCCTGCCTCATAGTTTATTGTAAAGTTTAAGTGATCTGATAGATATAAATCATTAAGGACAGTGCTTCAGGCACGTTCAAGCATAGTAAGGATAATCTATTATTCATTCCATGCTCTGCCTTCCTCCACTTCAGAGGTAAATTGGTAGAAGATGGTAGAAGATGGCAGTGAACATGTGTTTGGGAAGTTAGATGTCCCATTTGAACTTTAAGGTCCAAATTTAATAACCTTGCTAACTGACTATTCACAGGGTACTAGTACCATTACCTGCGCTCTTAAACAGATGAGGAAACCAAAGCTCAGAGAAGTTACAAAGCTTGCACAGGACACACAGATAGGAAGATTTAGAGGTTTTATTTATTTATTTTTTCAGATTTTCTGCTGCTGAATATACACACATATAATCTGCTTGATTATATATGTGTCACCAGATAATTAAAAATTACTAATTCTAGATTCTAGCATTCAGTCTAGTGATCTTTAATGGTAAATTTTGCCTCCTGAATGACAGGTCAGATTAAATGAACATTCTAATGTGTAAGAGATGTAAACCTATGGCTATCAATTGCTTACTCTATGGCCCCATTTCTTGCTTCTCCTCACTCTCCACATTTTAGCCATACTGAATTTTTTCTTTTCCAGTCCTTGAATAGGCTATGCTTTATCTGACCTCCAGTCTGTACACAGGCTTGCCTTCTGCCCACTGTTTCCCACATACACACAGATACACAGGTGTAGTGCTTTCCCCCATCATTTGCCCAAGTGACTCCTGGAGCTGATTCTCAACTTTAACATCAAGTTCTCTAGGACACCTTCCCTATTCCTGCCCCCCTCAGTCTGTTTACATACCCTTCCTTTGTCTTCCCATGTTGTTTTGTTTCCCTTCGTCATAGCACTTATCAAGCTGTATTTAATTATCTAAGTATCTGTATCTTCTACTAAGTTATGAGTTCTTTGAGACTTTGGACTGAGAACATTGCATTTACCATTTTAATTCTATGCCTAACTCAGTTGACACTGAGTCATTCCTCAATAAATATTTGTTGAATGAATGAGTGAGTGAGTGAGTGAATGAATGAATGGAAAGCTGTTGGTACTCATTAGACTTGCATAAAAACAGCTACATCAAAACCTCCATCATATGCAACAACAACAAATAAAATAGATAAAAAAGAGTTAAGGAATTATAGATTTAAAGATGATTTGAAAAAATAATAACTGGCACAGAGAATTACCCTTCAAAAGCCTAGTCTCAAATATAACCCTATTTGTAAATTGCGACATTCATTTCACTCACATTTCTTACCTTGAACTAGAAAGGCACCAAGTTGCCATGATTAGGACAGAGCTTACATCCAGAGATTTGTACATAATTCATAGTTTAAGTTCTGCAAGTTTGCATAATAAATAGTTTAAATACTGCAGCAACAGAGCTGGAGAGGAAATTAGGATTCTGAATGAAAAAGTTAATTATACCTCCAAGGATTTTTTTTTTGCAATACATTAAAAACAAGCTTAGAAGAGGATAATTTAGGCTAAAAAGAGAAGGAAATGCAGGAGATTATGGGAGTGGTGATAACTGACAAGTTATCTTATTAAGTGGGGGTAATTAGACTAAATTAATTTTAAAATTGGAGCAGTGGATTCTAGATCAACAAAAACGTAAATAATTTATGGGCCTGATGATCTTGCAGCTGGAGCCATTTCTGTTAGATGAACTCGGTTCTTAACACTATTGACCATTTTCTCTGCTTCAACCACTCTATTCAGATAACCCAGGGGGTATAGTTTAAAACTGGAATCCCCACCCATTTAGCTAGGCTGCCAAAGCAGATCAAAGAACAAGAAATCCTCATCAAAGGAGGAAGTGGCTTTTCATAAAAAGATGTCATAGGATATTCTTCCATCCATTCATATGTCTATTTGTCTACCCATCCAAGATATAGACATTACAAATACTACTATTAAAAATAAATAGTATTAATAAATTTTTTTTAGGACTTAATATGGGTTTGGGTACTGCACTGAGCATTTCCCAAGCATTATTTTGTTTATTTTAAATAATAGCCCTGTGAAATGTGAACAAATATTAATCCCAATCTAAGGGCTCAGAACAACGAAGCAACTTGCTAAGGACACATGGTCAATAAGATCTTTGGTCTGAAATCCAGCAAGTTGACACCAGAGCCACACTCAAAACTACTGCATGGTACAATGCATGTGGCCCATGCTGGCGTCAAGAACAGAGTTTCACTTGGAGGCTTTGTGATTTGGGAAGTAAACACAAGGGGAAAAAAAATCCACCTTTAAAGATGAATATTGGAGCACAATGAAGAAAGAAAAAATAAAGAGACAGAGGGCTTGGGCTCTTGTCTTATTTAAACTGTGACATAGCTGTGTAAACTTGATTTTACTATGTAACCACTGTAATTGTCATATCCCAGTCTGTAAAATGAGGCAGATGAGAAGACTTGTAACAAGGCATGCCAATAATGGTACAATTCATCCCATTCCAAGGGGTGCTCCCGGTCCTTTCTGTGCAAAACGTTCCCTGTCTACACCCCCTGCTGAAAGGACAGCCCCAGGTAGTCCTGGAGCCAGTTCACACACCCCAGCCCCATCCTTGACTGCCACAGTTGCTCTGGATGGAGTGGCCAATTCATACACTATCCAATGACATGCGAGGTAGCTTGGCAGGAAAAGCTCTACTCGGAATATCAGACCCCCACTCTTGGAAATGGGTACTGGGAATTCAGATTAAACAAGGCAGTTGAAGGTTTTTTTTTTTTCTCTCTTTTTCAGCCTACAGCCAACTCATCACCAAAAACTGGCAGTTCTTATTCAAAGTAGACTCCAAATCTGCCCACTTTTTACCACCTCTTCTGCTACTACCCTCATTGTAGCCATCAGCATCTCTCATTTGAGGTATTCCATTGCCTTTGGCCCTTGACTCGTATAGGTCTGTTTTCAACATAGTAGCGAGAATATCACTCCTCTGTTCAATAGATTTCCATCTCGCTTAAAGTAAACCAAAGTTTTTCTAATAGTCTGCAAGGCGCTGTACAACTAATGTCTCTGTCTTATCTCTTTAACTTCATTCCCTACTTCTACTGCCTTCCCTGTTCATCTCACTCCAACCACTCAGCCTCCTTTTTGTTCCTTGATATCCCCAACCCCTACTTCCATGCAACAGCCTTCACGCTAGCTCTTCTCTCCATAATGTCCTTCTTGCAGATATCCGCATGATTCACTTCCTCACCTCTTAAAGGTCTTTGATCAAATTTTACTTTCTCAATGAGACCTGCTCTGACCACTCTGTTAAAGATTGCGCACACCCACTCCCACTTCTCATCCCCTGTTTCTGCTTGATTTTTCTCCATTGCATGGATCATCGTCGGATCTAATAAATTATTTACTCTCTGCCTCTCCTAACTAGAGTGCAAAGTCTCTGTAGGCAGGAGTTATTGTCTGTCTATGACAGCACTGTGTCACCAGCATGGCAGACATTGTAACATGATAAATGTGTTGAGTATCAGTTGAATACGTGAGTGAATAAATGAATGAAAAGTGCAACTGGAAGCAAAAAGATCAGCCATAAGAGGCCATTATCAAGCTACAGGTTGAGTAAATAGAATCTAGCAGGTAGGAGCTCTGGATGTAGAGATGAAGTCTAAAGAATAAGGAAGTAGGTGAAAAACCTGAAGCAACCAGGTGTCCTGGAGGGAGGAACCACAGATTCTTGCTCTAAGATTCGGAGAAACACCTTACACTCAAATTTCAATGAGATTCTCCTCTTCTGGGATGCTATTAAGACTTAACTCACTCATAGTTATTCTTAAAATCTATTGTTCGCCTCAATGATCTGCCTTAAATTTAATCTTTGTTCCTTATACTCAAAGAACTCAAGTTCTTCAACACTACTGATTCCTTTTTATATGCCAAATGCTTTATCTAGCATCTTCACATATATTATCTCATTGACTCTTCCTAGAAATTTTGCATCATAAACATGCATTGGCCAATTGTAAAATTTGACCATTTTACAAATAGCAGAATCTCCATGAAGATAATTCATTTATCAGAGTCACACATGACATTGGAGCAGGCCTGGGACCCAAATGCAGGTCTTCTGACACCAATACCATGGCTCTTTTCCTACACCACACTGCCTCTGCAGGGTTTTCTAGGTGGCCTCTTGTTTTCAGGGGCACGGTCAGATAATTGCTTATGTGCATCCTGCCTATGGTTCTGACACCTTTACAGTTCATGTGCCCTCATCCAACATTACCTCCCAAGGACACTTAATTTGTTCCCTTAATTTTTGATGGAATCACAGAGCTGGGGAGGGATAAATATCTTTGTTTCTCCTTTTCTCTTCTGAAGGTGCCATTTTGCTTGTCCCCTTCACTCCTCTTCTTCCTGTAAGTTACTAGCTGGGTCATGGCTGCCAATATATTGAAACACTCAGGAGCCAATTACACAGAGATGACACAGACACCTGACAGACAAGAGCATCCTTCTGGCCTTGATAGACAGCTGATCAGCAATTAAAGGGATGATTTATGGCCTAAAGGAAAGAGTAGCTACCTATTTCATGAGTACATACACATCTGTGCTTATAAAAAACGTCTTTCCAAAAACCTTTGAATCAAATAAAAATTGACCTGGACTTTTTCATTCTTCCTATATATCAGAGAATGTGAATGGCTTGCCCAAAGACACACAGATATTCAGGATTCTAGGTTTCCTGACCTGCTCAGTTGTTCTTTCCCGGGCAATATGCTGCCTCTCTGCCTCGGAGGATAATTCAAAGTTATTGGCCTCATTTTGAAGCCTCTTGGTATATCTTCCTAAGATCTTGGTATATCTTAGCTTAAAAGCCACTTTTTCCAGGAAGGCTTCCACTCTCTCCAGTTTAGGTTAATTCCTCTCTTTTATTAGCTCTGTTTTATTTATTTGTTTATTAGTTATTGAATTGCAATAACTCATTACAGCAATTATCACAGTCTAGAGGATTGTAATTATGATAATGCTTCTCTGACTTCCTGACGCCTAGTGGAAGGAGCCAAAGCTATACAACAAGGGCATTAAATAGGAAGGTCCAGGATCTAGGACTTTCCCTCTCTGAGAAGTATTCTATCTATTATCCCAATTCTCCAGGTGCCCTGATCCTTTCAGGATATACTGAATGTGGACCCAAGTAATAAGATTTATACTAACAATAATTTACCCTAACTTGCCTAATAACATTGAACCAAGGCTAATCGGTAGAGTTAAATGGAAATATAATCTCCCCTCATAAACTTTTAAGTATTCAATCCACCAAGCCCCAGGAGGTGTTTCTACCAGATTTGTCCACTGGAAGAGATTAAACAAACAACAACTGCGAAAACAAAAAACTACAATCACAATTCAGGCTTGAGAACAGCCTTTCCAGTTGACTTTATTCCAGCCCATATTGTGTTTTCTCTAGTGAAACCTTCCAATTTTGTCCTCTGTTTGTCCCTGCCTTCATCAGCCTCATCCTGGAGTAAGGACCTGATGAGATTTCAACCGATGGTTTTGCCCCATTGGAGCCAAGGAGGACAGGATAAGCCCTAAACAACTAAAGCCACAGAGTGTGGACCTCAAACTCTGCCCCAAGCAAATGGGCTTAAAAATAATGACATTTCCCAAAGTCTGGAATCTTTTCTGAGTCCAGACATTCATACTTTCTTTCTTTTTCTTTAACCTACAGTATAGTAAACACTTACTATGTGCCAGTAACACTGTGAGGCTTTGATCTACATTGTTTCATTTAGCACTTATGCCAGTGAGGTAGGCATTGACTAGAGAGTGGTTGAGTCCAACTTGTGAACAAGGCTGTCTGGCCCTGGATTCGTCCATGCTCTTGATCACCAGGATTGGACATTAACCATGAACTCCAGCTGGATTGGCTGAATCAATGACTTCTATCTTTGCTCTTAGTGAACCGGGTTTTCCTTTGGTAAGCTCTGCTCCCAATACAAGGAGTCACAGCTGAGTTTGTATCCCACAAGGATAAGATTACTCAGAATTTGGATTCTTCCATCCTCTCTTGCCAGGACTCTTCATAATTTACCTCTTCAGAGATGCATGCCAGTTCCAACAGAGACCTAGATTACAGTGTTCTTGTGACCACTATCATTTGGTCTGCTCCCCTTCTGCTCTCCCATGCTCACTTAAGTCTGTAACCCACATCATGGCCCAGGCCATATTTTAGTTCCCTTTCCCAGTCTCTTTGCTATTGTATATCATCATGGATGTTTAAACCCATTTACAACATACGTTTGAAAATTTGGAATAGGTCAGTTAACAATACTGTCTTATTTTTTTGGCTGATGTTATCTGAACCTTCTCCTCCTCCCATGAGAATCTAGATTTGTCAGCTGGCTGGTGGATAGCATGGCTGTCCTTAAAAATGACAAGGGCCCACCAAACCCAAGGAGAGGGGGTGTTTCAAAGCTAATCAGAGAAAGACCTTAATCAAAGTGGTTACAATCATGGGCTCTGGACTCAGATAACCTTGGTTCAAACCTAGGCCCCACCACTTACCACTTGCCTAACCTAGGCAAGTTATTTTATAATTATAAGCCCTAGATCTCTTATCTGAAAATTCAAGATTGTAATGTCGCATAGGGTTGTTACAAGAATGCAGTGAGTCATATATTACCAAATTCTTCATATGCTTGCCTGGCACATACAAGCCCTTCAGCATCATTACTGTACATGTTATAGGAGCAGATGTGACAAGCCAAGGTCCAGGACCAGAGATCAGAAGTCAAAAGATCTGAGAATGGGAAACAATGATTTGAGTATTTAAGTGGAGCCTGGGAACCCTTTATTAATTATAGTTGTATTCTCTGTGCAATTCTTCACAACAAGATGTATGGAAGAATTGACTTCATTCAAAGGGCCAGAGGCAAGGTGGTAGCCACCTTAAATACTTTGCATCTCCAAATTATGTTGATTAAAAAAAAAACAAGCAGAAACACTTCTTTTGAATAATCTGGAATATTGAGATAACAAGAGGTCAATGAAGAGAATGATATTTTGCTCAATCACTCGCCTGCTTGCTTATTGCTTAGGGGAAATTGATTTCCTAAAATTAATGTTTGCAGGAAAACAGGGTGCCTTTTTTCTTTTTTTACTAATATAATATTTGAAGCATACAAAGGGATGAAATGTATACGTCAGTTAAGAAGTACAATCATAAAAGAGATACTCGTTAACCTACTACCTAACAGGCAAAGACTCAGACAGCATTTGCAATATCTTTGAAAAACGTAAATGTGTCCCATTCAGATTCTTACTCCCTGCCTCCTCCCCAGAGGTAACTTCTGTCCTGAATGGTGTATTTATGATTTTCTTGCATTCTTAAAGTTTACCACATGTGTATATACCCCATATCTGTTATTTAGTTTATTTTTAAGCTTTTAAAAAAGATATCATAGTGTAGGTAGTCTTCTGAAACTTCCTTTTATTTTGATTCAATATGTTATGTTTAGAATGTGCCTATATCACTGAGTATAGCTAAATTCATTCATTTTTGCTACTATATAATATTCCACTGTGGGGACCATGTAAAAAATTTCACAGCAACATGTATTCTAACAGCACAGATTTGGCTTCTTCATCTCACCCACATTTTTCCAATGACTCAAAATCCACTTGCTTTTTTGTTTTCAGACCCTCCACCTCTAAACCAACTTTCATAACTGGCATCAGAGTTCTCTTCCTGAATACAAATATGATAACTGTATTCATATTTCCCCACTTTAAAGCCTCAGTGGTTTCCTTTGTGCTCCCAAGATAAAATTCCAGTTGCTGATCCTGCCATCTTGGCCCATCACAGTCCCACAGCAATATTCTTTTAGTCTCATCTCCAGAGATAAATTCTCCTCACCCCACCTTCTTCTAGCCTCTTCTTTCTTTGCTCAGACCAAACAGGAACACCACCACTCCCCAAAACCACCTGCACTTTTTCTGTGCCCCTGTTCACGCAATTTCCTTTGCCAAGAATGCCTTCTATTTTCTTTGCTGGAACAATGAAATACTAGGTATCATTCAAGACATAGCTTTCAAGTCACCTCTCCTGTGAAGTCTTCCTAGATCCCTAAAAAAAGAAATGATTTCTTACACTGTGCACCCATAATAATTAGTGAATTGTCTTATACTTCTTAGTTTCTGGGGGTTTTTTTGATAGTAGTGAATAGGTATATCACTTTTTGTGGACAGAAAGCTCCATCGAATCAATGACCATAAACTTTTTATTATTATATCCTCCTACAACCCACTCCCCTCCCACACACACGGCCCTCACCTCAGTAGCAAATTTGGGCTTTGTATAGAAGAAAGGCCTAGTAGATGTTTGCCAAATTGACTGGAGCAAAGAGCACTGAAACTCCTTCCCAAGGGCTGTGTTTAGAAATCACTACGCTCTTTTCTGATGCCTGCATAGCAAATTGGATTTACCTTTTCAATTTTGTGTTATTCTTGTGTTATTGGGATTATGATGAATAATAAGATAATAACAGCAATTAGCCTCTGGATGACTAATGGTCCCTTAAATTGATTTTGAACAATCAATTTGAACATCTTCCCGTGGCCAAATTAGAATAGGGCGGGCCACAGAGATGTTCCATAAACATTCCTGAGAATGCAAATGGTAAGATTATGTCCAGTGAACACTGAGGTGGTGTGGAAACTCCCTAGGGTTTGGGAATGGGAGGGAGAAGCAATTTAACAATTTTAGCTCTTTTTTTGAAAAGCTGCAATGTGAAGGATCAATGGAGCTTCTTCCAAAGTTTATTTGTAAATTGGTTATTTAAAACTTGGCGATTATTTTCGACATGGAAATAGTGTTGTACATTGTATTTTGGCTTCCCCCAAATCCATCAAAACCTATTAAACTTGTAGAGGTCCTGAAGTATACTCGATCTTGGTCATGATTTATTAGACAGAATCATTGAGGAGAAATGCCTTCATGGTCCCATCTGGTCCCACTATTAGCCACTGGAGTGGCATATGGAATCCCATACTATTTCATCACCATAGAAGTGAGCCTCACCTAACTTCAGGCTACTAAGGATGAAGCATTTGGCTTTTGCCCAAGTTTCAGTAGGATGAGGTAGGAGGAGGAAAGGGGTAGAAACAAGGGAAGGGAAGATGCTAACATTTGGGTGCAGAGAGCTGTTATGTAGCGCCTCAGTTCATCTTTGGGGTTCACCACTTTTTGGTTAGTCTTTTACTTTGTTCTACAGACTTTGGAGATTTCTGCACATACTTTCAGTTTCTACCATTCGGTGCTGCTTCTGGCTGGATTTACTCATTTTCCCAGTCCTGAACTAACTCAGACGTATGTAGACTTTTATTAGGAAGCAAGGGAAAAGTAATACAGTTTTAATTCCATGAATAAAACATGGGAGTAAGTTCTGAAGAAATATTAACAAATAGGCAAAGCATCTGGGAGCAGATTGGTGTGAGAGACAGGCACAGACATCAAAATCCATAATGACAAGTTTTGTATAAGCAAAGTTATGTAAGAGCCTTGAGCAGTAATTGATTTTCCTTGGATGGTATTTGAACAGGACTGTGCAGAGAAGAAGGCATTGGTCTGGGTTACGGGGAGTGTCAAACCCAAATGTTCACTGAGCCCTCCTGATCCTTGAGATGAAGACACAAGTAGTTTGGGTCTAAAATTTTATGCCATTTGGGAGTCAAAAACTCATGATGTTTCTGCAAGTTTTTGAGCAGGGCTGTACTTGTATAGTTTAAACTCCTGGCTTCACCCTTTATGAGTCATCTAAGCACATGCATGGTGCCCCACACCTGGAGAATGCTCTGAGCTGTGTCAACCTAGACATTCACCTTGCCCTTCTTTCATTCACACACACCCACACATAATCTCACATAACTCACATATACCCACTTTTATGTACAGGATATTTTAGTGAAAAATTTAAAGAGCTAAGAGAAGTTTTATGTCACAATAATGCAAACCACCCCAAACTGAGTATTAGATGTTCTTGGTTATAAAAGTCCCTTTGCCACTCAGCTGAGGATTATTCATGGCTGCTTCATCCTATAAAGTATGCAAGCCTTGCACCACTTCTTCCCTTTTTACTTCTTCCCTTTTCTATGTCTTCTCCAGACCTCATCCCTCCCAAATGCCTTCAGGAACTGCCAAATCACATTTATTCTATTTTGCAAGATCATTCAGCTCTTCCCAGCCTCTACTCCTAGATTCATCTCCATGCCCACATTTGGCTATCTAAATTCATCTAATGATATCTGTCCTGCTTAGAATATATTCATGACTTATAGAGTAATTATTATGTCATTGGTTATACTAGAGCAAAAGACGTTCTAGTAAAAATGGTGACTGGAAAATATTTAAAAGCATTAATTAATATGCTTTTTACCTACCTAGTAACTCCCTGAATTTCTTCCCATGGACCCCGAACCAGTCCTTTACCCAGCATACACTCCTAGACATAAGCCCACTCCTGCATCTGGGTGACGCTATATTTACAGAATACAAAGATATTCTAAGAAAAAAAGATAAGATGCATGTATGCATGCATGAGTACCCCCCCCCACACACACACAATCACCCCAAAATAGAGAAGATCCTATAGATTGGGGGAAGAGGAGAGAGGAAGTGCAATTCAAGTGCTGTCATTAAAAATAGATTTCTCTGTTTTGCCTGAGCATGGAGCACCTGCCACCAGTGCTGAGTGGTGTGTGGAATAAAGACCATCCCAACTCTATTCCAGTAGTGAGCACCACACCTCACCTGTGCTGAGGAGCACTTGTAATTGCAATCAATAAATCTGACAATGACCAACTGACAAGGTCGAATGCTGCTTGTGCTCTGATATTTTAACACCCCCTCTATAATTATCTCGTGTGGACAACCATCTTTCAACAGCAGAATGATTATGAACTTCAGAAACAGAGACTGAGGCCCTAGGCAGCTAGGGTTGTGCTGGTGATGTGGAAGGAAAAAAGTCCCTAGCATCACCCCTGACCTCAGGCTACCCTTCCTCTGAACACACACAATTAAGGTTGACTATAGATGAACCAAGTCAAAGCACCCCATGGAGTTAAGATCCTGGTGGAATATCGATTCCCTTGTGTGTGGGGAGGGAGGACAGAGGAGAGAAAAAAGCTGAGAGGGATCAGATAGATACTAGACGTTCTTGGATGTGTCATTCAGAAATTGATTTGTGAACCAGATATATCTAGAGCTCAAGAGGAAGAGCCAGCCTCTTGACTGGGGTGAGGACATGAGATATGGGCTGCAGATAATAAGACCAGGACTAGGACTGTAGGACCCATCAGCAGCAGCGGTGGAAAAAACAAAGAGTTGAAATATCTAGGGAGGAATGACACTCTCTTCCTCTTTCACTTCCCTTTTGGCTTCGAGCATTCTTAACAATTTCATCACATATGCACTTGTCTCACCAGATGTCGCCTTTAAAATATTTATTTTAATGGGTGATTAAATGTCGACGATGTGCCAGGATATGCTATAATCTTTTGGGTACGTTCTCATATATCTCACTTGATCTTCACTTTGACCATAGGACATTGATATTTCATTCCCATTTTGCAGATTAAAAAAAAAAAAACAGATCAAAGACATGAATTGATTTGCTTAAGGTCACAGAAGTAATAAATGTCAGAGCCAGAATTTAAACCTGGTCTTCTGATCCCAAGTTCATGATTCTTTTCACAGCAACAATATATTCCTAAAATATTAGATCCAAAATAGATGTTAGAGATTATTTCATCCAGAAATGACAGATATATTCTAAATGATATGCCAACTCTAATTGTTTTAGGCTACGTGGAATGTGTGCTGAGAAGAACATGGGGACTTCATGGTAGCTCGGTGGGAAAAAGTGCTATGATTGATTCCTGATATCTGCCACAGGCATCGATGCCAGATACTTTCCAACCTCAGCTACATTCTCTGCCCTCATTTTTACAGATGAGAAAATTGATGCTGGGAGATTTTTTAAAAATTGCCCAAGGGCACGCAGCATGGTATTGGTAGAGCCATAGGAAGTCTCCACCTTTCCTGACTCCATACCTGGTGCTCTTGGCCTAGCCCTGGCCTTTCCCTTGGAGCTTTCACAGGAAAACTGCCAAATCACTCATTCTCTCTGAATCTCTTACTGACCTTGTTTTGCTGTCTCATATCAGATATGTGCATCATCCGAGTAAAATGCTTTGAAGAGGAATCCAATGTGAAATAGTAGCTTGCTATTGTCAGTAAGATTCCTCAGTCAAGGTTTCTATTGAGGAATTGCTGAGAGGGACATGTTACAAGTGATTGATGGGCATCAAGTTCCGGCGTTGGGACTGGATGAGCAAATGCAGAGCAGTCAAGAAATAGTCAGAGCCATCTCAGCATTTAGGAACTGGCTGGTGCTAAATTTTCCTGAACAATTTTGATCTGATCAGCTCAAAGCACTATGGAATGGTTCATTGGTGCAAGGAAAATGACTGAAGTACTATGTCTAAATCTAGGAGAAACAATCTGAAGACCATAGTCATTCACTGAAATGGCATCCATTTAATGGTGACGAGAAAGTGCATCTATACAAAATGAAGTGGAAATTTGAAAAATCTATCCTAGGTAATTCAAATACAAAACTATTCTGTAGTAGTACCTAACTCTTGGGTTATTGTGAAATTAAATGAAGACAGTGCTCATAAATTATTTAACTAGTGCCTGGCAAATGATAATTACTCAAAGAACAATAAACAAGAGTATTTTATTTTAATGAGAAAGCATCGTAGGGATGTGTGTGTGACTGTGTGCGTGCACATGCGCCCGTAGTAATGCTTGTGTCTGTGTATGTGTGTTGCCCGTTTGGAATCATCTGCTTGACTAACTCAATTATCTTTGCGTTGTGGATCTACTCCTTCCAATTCTCTCTGTATCAGTAAATGGAAAGAAACCCACTTTGAACTGGAATGTCACGTATTGCTTTCTTTTCACTGAACACAGGCATTTTATTATATCTTCTACTGTTCATGAAATGTGACTAACGAGCATTATTAAACTAGAGTTGCTGTTCATGAAACTGAGTCACAGAAAAGTTAAGTAATTAGCCCAAGTCACACAGCCATTGAACAGCTGGGCAGTGAGGCGGACCAAGTCTTTTTACTTTCAATTCAGTGTTGTGCAGTAGCTCTTCTTTATATTAAGATCAAAATTCTTCTACTTCTCCCACCTTCTTTTCCTCCTCTTCTCTATTCCTGGTAGTTTTTTTTCTATTCCTAACTCAAATTCAAATCAATAACTACTTATGAAATTTCTTTTATGTGTCCACTGTTGATCACTAGACCAGGAACAAGGCTTGATCCATATTAATGACAAATGCTGGCGGTTTCCCACTCCCCACTTTTCCTGTTGACAGATTTTCTTTAAATCACCATTGCTCCCTTGCATAACACAGGGCAGGATAAATCTATTCGACTCCCGGAATAAATCCAGAGCACTGAGGGTATTCATGGCCTTACTAGGAATGTGCTTAGTGGGGATCATGTGATCATGCTCTGGACGATGAGGGGAAGTCTACTCAGGCCTTCTGGGGAAGGTTTCTTTGCCAAGAAGATGTTCACTTTCTTCTCTTGGGCGTTGGAGTATCTGGATGGGAAGCAAAAATTACAGCTTCCCTGTTCCCAGAGGGAAGACAGTTTCTGGCATTCCAGGGCTGGAATTTCTGGGTTTCTTGGTATTTGAAGCAATTTCCCATTTGAATTAAGGATTCCTCCAACTAGCTGCTTAATGAAGCTTAACTGATAAAGTGCCCTAAAGAAGCTCTGAAGTTCTTGTTATGATATCATGTATGGTTAGTAGCATACTAGTATATATGGGATCAGACTCTTATCTCTGCCCCTTGATGGCTGTGCAATGCTAGGCAATTAGTTAATTTATCTGTGCTTGGGGTGCCTCCTTTCTCCTTCCCTGCTCCATTGTCCTGACCGCATACATCACCCTCTGACATACAATACATTTTACTGTATATTCATATATATTTATTATCTTTCTCTTCTTCGATATAAGCTCCATGAAGGCAAGGGTTTTTATCTGTGTTATTTGCTTCTGAATTCACAGAATCTGTAATATCATAGAAGGTTAATAAATAGTTGTTTAATAAATACATGTTAATTAATTAATAAGAGAGTGACAGCTATGTCATAGGACGGTTATGATGCTAAAGTTAGGTAGCATATGAAAATATTTCTAAACTGACTGGCATATTATTTGTAAAATAAATAAACACAACCACTTCTCTTAAGTCTTGGCATGATTTCTCTAGTTAGTTGTTTTTTTTTTTTGTGGGGAAGACCAGCCCTGAGCTAACATCTGTTGCCACTCCTCCCCTTTTTGCTGAGGAAGACTGGCCCTGGGCTAACATCGTGCCCATCTTCCTCTAGTTTATATGGGACGCCGCCACGGCATGGCTGACAGGCAGTGCGTCGGCGGGCACCCGGGATCCGAACTCGTGAACCCCGGGCTGCCAAGCGTGGACTAAACCACTGCGCCACCAGGCGGCCCCCTCTAGTTAGTTTTAATATAAATATTTATTGACAGTCATCTGTCATGTCAGCTACCCTCTAGAGATGATAAATGTTTGTTGTTTTAAGCTGCTAAATTTGGGGGTAAATTGTTATGTAGCATTAGGTGACTAATACACTTCCTATACCCCCTACCTTTCTCACACTTTTCTCCATGCACTGTGCTCTTTCATCATGTCCAGTTTTTATTTACCCAAATATTTGTTTTCATTCAACAAACATTCTTAGATGCCACCTACATATAGGCATGGTGTTAGATGTTGGCCAAACTGTCAGGACCTGTAAGATGTAAGTCATGTCAAATTCCACATGCTTCAAGATGCTTCTCTGGACTTTTCTGAGGTACACTGACCTCTTGGATTTCCACAGCACTCTCAGTCTGAACTCTGCAGCTTGGTATTACGTCTTCAGTTTTCCTTGACCGTATTCTGGTTGTTTCAACAATCAAGACTAGAAGACAAAGCTTCTACTGTCCATGCATTCCTTCAAATAGTATGCAATTTGCAAATTCATGTGGGTCACGCCTCCACATGAATCTATCTGGTTATCTCCAAATTCATATTTCTATTGTTACAAACAGCCTCATATGCTAATAATTACATGTTTTGGAATGCTTACGTTGTGCTACAATTTCACGTGTGTTATCTCACTTAACACATTATGACCCATTATGGAAGACACTATGATTATAACTCTTTTATAGGAGGTAACACAGAGGCTTAAATAACTTAACCAGTGTAGGAGTAGGTAGAACCAGAAACTGAACCCAAATGGTCAGATACCAAGGTCTGTATGCTAAGCCTTTCTCCCTACTGTCATGTATACCCACACTACCTGTGACAGAAATCCTTAGATACTGAAAGAGGAGCAGCGTGGGATGTGACAATTGAGAGTTTAGTCCTGGCTTCTTCCTCTAGAACCTTAGTGAATCTGGCTACATCGTTTAATTCACTGAGTCTCAGTTGTTTCATTTTTAAAATGGGAAAATGTCTACCTTGTTTACTTCCCAGGATTGCTTTGAAGCTCAACATGGGATAATGCATATGAAAGGACTTTGAAACTATCGTTCATGAGATCAGAGTGAAGTATTTATTCACGCAATCAAAAATCTGTTTTCTGCACTATGTGGTAGATACTATTGCAAAAAGTGGGGACACAGAGCTTAGACATTATCTGCCCTGGTGAAGCTTATATTCTGAAAGGGAGGAGGTAGACTGTAAGCAAATGAATAAAAGATAGATAGCATAGTGTTAGAAAGTGATTTGTACCATAACATTATCAATGATGATGACAAAAAAATATATGGGGAATCATCTTCTATGTTTTTAAAAAATAAAGCAAAACAGCATGGTCAAATGTCCTGAGGTGAGAGTGGGCCTAGTGTATTCTAGAACAGTAAAGTTAGTGTGGCTGAATTAGAGTAAACCAGAGGGAGAGTTGGAAGTAAAAGAAGAGTTGGAGAAAAAGACAGAGTAAGACCCTGTAAGTCACTGTAAAGACTTGGCTTTCACTCTAAGCACAATGGGCATCGTTGGAGCGATATGATCTGAATCACCTTTTGAAAAGAGTTCTCTGGATTCTCTGTCAAAAGATGATGGTATTGAGGGAGAGGGTGGAAGGAGTGCATAGGAGAGGAGTGGTTAGTTTCTGGGCATAACTGAAGAGAGAGTGATCAGGATTTGCTGACAGAGGAGGTGTAGACTATACAAGAGGGCTCAAGCTAGCCCAGGCATTGGGACTGAGCAGCTGAAAGGACAGAGTTTGTATTCACAAATATGAGTGAGACTGTAGGGTGCAGGTCTAGTGGGATCAAGATTGGGATATTGGTTATATTTGATATGCCTGTTAGACAACCCAGTGGAGATGCCTGGAAGAGTTGGATATAGGGATCTGAGCTCAGGAGGGACATCTTGACTGAAGACGTAAATTTAGAAGTCCTTATTGTAAGATGGCACTTGAAACCACGGACTGGATAAGATCACTAAGGGCGTGAGTTTAGACAGAGGAGAGAAGGAGCACTGGGACATCCACTGTCTAGAAATGAGAAAATAAAGATGCCCCAGAAAAAGATACTAAGTGTGTTGGGTGATATAGGAAGAAAAATAAAGGGTATGCATCTTGAAATTAAGTGAAAAAAATATGTTTTAACAATGAGGAAGTGATAACTAAGTAAAATGTTGCTATTGAGTCAATTAAGATGAAAATTACAAATGGAATAGTGGATTAAGCTACAGAGAGGTTGCAGGAAACTTGAAAAGACAGGTAGTGTTATCTTTATTATTAAACATAACACGTGGAAAGAATGCTGAATTTGGAGTCAGGGTGCTTGAGTTCAAGTAAAAAAAATAAAGGAAGGGGATAAAAACGTAGATACTTTCCTAACAGGATGATTATGATGATGAAATGATATTATGAAGGTAAACATACTCTGTGGAACATGAAGGAAGATGCAAAGGTCAACTCAAAAACATCAAGGTCATGGGAGGTGCATGATCATTTAGTACCTGTACCTGCTGTCATGCTCTCAAAGGCTGCTCAGCCACACACCAGCCCCCACCCCTACGACACATACACACACACACACACACACACACACACACACACACACACACACGCATGGGGTACAAAGACTCTCAATAATACGACGAACTGAATAGGTATCATGAAGCTCTAGAAGGTTTAGGAGTTAAGCCAGCCTGTTGCAGCTCTGGTGCTGCTGACATTACCAGACGGCATTAATTTAATTCCACTCAGTTATGCTTTTAAATTTGATTTGAGAAATGTGTCATAAAATGCTATCGAGCAGTGCCGTGCCGCATTCCTAAGCAGGCTGGGAGCCTGTGTCTGTTCTGGGAATCCTTGAGGGAAACGGATTGAGTTCAGGTTGAGCCTGTGGTTAGAGAGTTGAGTCTTTGCTGGGATCCAGTGACAGAGGTTTGCTGATCTGGGATTGCTCACTCTCATGAGGAGATCAGAAGCCAAGCATAAATCTCTCGGAACTAAGGAAGGGGCTTGCAAAGACTAAATGAAAGCATATGAAAAATTATAATTTTAACAAATAACAGGGGTAGTTTAAAAGACTTTGCATACCCATGATACTGAGTTTATTTTAAAGCACTTTAGCTCACTTATTATGTTGGGTCATCAGTATTATTTTCTCATTTCTCATCTCTGGCCTCAGTTTCTCTGTGCTTAAACTGGAAGTGATGGACTAGATCAGTTGTCTTCAAAGAGAGACAAAGCTTCCTCAAAGTGCATACAGAATGATCCACTGGAGTGAGGAAGGAAAATTCTGGAACTTTCATTTTCATTTATTTCTAATGAATCTTTTAAAATTTGTATGCCTTATGTATGTTTGGTAATGCACATCATATAAAGTACCAAGTAAGTAAAGGAACAAGTCTATATTGTATATGTAGCCTCCTTTTCTTTAAACAGTCATGTGTCACATAGCAATGTTTCGGTCAACGACAGACCACATATAAGATGGTGGCCCCATAAGATTAGTACCATATAGCCCAGAGGTCTAGTAGGTTATTCTATCTAGGTTTGTGTAAGTACACTCTATGATGTTCGCACAACGACAAAATTGCCTAATGGATCATTTCTCAGAATGTACTCCTGTTGTTAAGTAACACATGCTCTCTATGTCTTTTTTATTAGTTGATTGACTAATTGGTTGATTTATGTATTTCAATAGAGACATGTAATCAAAATTATCTAGAGAATATTTGGCTGATTGATCTCTCAGAGCTATTATAGCTTTTTTTAAAAAATGATTTTATGGTCCTAAAATGGGTTATTCTAATCATTGTGATTATCTTTAAACAGTGAAATGGCTGTTTGACTATTGAACTGACTGCTCAGTTTTTGGCTTTTTGGTGATTAAAAAGAAAATTAACTCCCTTTACCAGGAACTTAGTAAAGGCACTAAGTGCTGTCTTAGTGTCCACATGTTAAGAATATCTAATGTGAAGTCTTACACGAAATCCCTGAGGAGCAAGGGATTTTATTTGGCTCAGGATGTCTCTGACACTGATGTGCTGTGGGAACTTGGACTAGTCACTCCCCCATTCTGGGCCTCATGGTCCAGGCTGCAGATTTGGAAGTCTGGATTTCTCCTGATGCAGATCTCAGCACAAAGTTGACTTCCTCAGCCAGGTCTTCTGACCCCTCCCTTTAAGGGATGCTTCTTCTCTTGCCTGCAGTAACTCTTTATCATATGTACTATTTTACTTTCTTCATAGAATATTATCTGCAATGGTCTATTTATTACTTTGTTCATGTGTTTATTGTCTATTTCCTCTAACTAGAATGTGAGCTCCATGGAAACCACAGGGAGCAGAGGCAGATGTACCAGGAGGCAAAAGAAGTTTAAGCTTCAGGACCCTTGGGGGTTGTGTTAGCAATGTGATCACATGGTTATAGGGTTTTTTTCCCCCATAATTTTTAAAGGGAAAATATTTCATTATGTCGTTGGTCAAGACCATTTTCTCTTTTTACTCTGACTCTCCCTCCATTACCCTTTGTTTTGTGCCCAGTGGTATGGGCCTTTTGCATTCAGCTGAAAGGATTTTTAATTGGGTATATAATTTGTGGAGTTTGGTGGGGTCTGTTTTTGTAGTTTGCCATCCCTTCTGTGACTAGCTAAGTTATTGTTAGCAAGATTCACAGATTAGTAAGAGGCAGAGCTAAGATCAAATAGGTATTTGTCAGCTTCTAGTATAGATTTTAGCATTGCACATCATTGCCTTTTTGCAAGTTCAGTGATAAATCAACAGGTATCTCTTTCCGAAATTTAGAATTATGGTAATATGTCTCCAGACACTTGCCAGTATTTAACAGTCATTGCAGATCTACATTCCCAGCTGCAAGACATGTTTCCAGTGTCATTACCCATTGCTGTCCAGCTTGCTCACTGCCCTCTTTCTGAACTAAGTTCTTGACTCTGTTAGACTGTGAATTTGTCTGTCTCTTTCATTGGTCAGAATTTCTTGGCCCAATCAAATCTCTGTGTGTTCTCATTCAGTTCTTGCTGATTTGACATGAAGTACACACATCATAAAAGTTATCATAAAAGTCAGAATACACCAATCCCACATGGACATTGAACGCAAACTGGTGAATGAGTATTATCAATGCCAAGAATATTTCAGATATATCATTGCACAAGAAAATTTGAAATTTTCTGAAATCTTAATACTCATGTATTAAAGAAATTTGATACTACTTTTCCCAGAATGACATCAATGCTAAATATTTACACTAAATTTCAATAGTGAGTTGTGAAGATGAATGGAACTTTTTCAAAGTGTCAATTAAGAAAAAATAACTCTGGAGGAAAAAAAAAACCTGAATTAATTTTCTAGTCTCTCTATAGAGAATAATATAAAAACATCACCATATGAAAATATCAAAAGTATACAGGGAAAATGTAGGCAATATCATAGAAGTATGGTATGCAGCTTATAAAGAAAAAATATGTCATTTCTCTAGCTTTTGTGAAATATGTGTCAGCATTTCAGCTTTGTCAGCAGATTAGCATTATAATTTGTTACAACTTCTTTTCTAATTATAAATATTTACTTTCATATCTAAATTTTTATTCATTATTTTTGTATTCTTTTCTTAAGGGGGCCCCAAGATTTTATAGGCTAGAAACCCCACCTGTTAGATCCACCCTGGCAGAGAACTTCTGTTTCTCCCTAAAGCCTTAATTCTCAACTTTTAGAACTAGAAGAGAGTCAGCAAATGTTTGGAAGAATCACAAGATGTTCTCTAAGAAAACCTTTTCAACTTGATTTGCTGTTTCTCTTAAGAACCACGTGATAGAAAGTTTGACCTTTTTTGTTTTAGAGGCCACTGAGAATTGCTCCAAGGACATCTGTTCCTGGAGAGGGTTATAGAATCCACTTTTAACAAGCATCCCAGTGCATTCATAGGCCACACTACCACCCTGTTGAGTAAGCTGTGCAGCCTCCACAGCCACTCCATGCGTACACAGAAACAATCTCTTGCCTGTCTGAGCTTACGGGCTGAAGCACAGTTAGGGATTCCCTCGGGGTAGCACATCCCTAAGGTTCTGGCTCCCAACAGTGAAGCAGGTCACATATAGATTATCTGTAGTCATGGCACTGCCCCCTACCACTACTGTTGCCCACCCCCCAGACCCCCAGAGTTGGCTTGCCTCCTTTGCCCCATAAAACATAGATCCACAAACTTCTTGTGCTGGGTTGATGATCTTCATACACTACACACATATATTCTGCTCCATTATTTGGCAATTCACTTGGGAGATCCTTAAGGATAGATTATGTCATTCATCTGTAGGAACAAAAAGGACAAAAGTGAAACAAACCAAAATACTTTTTTCTTTTTCTCTTCATTCCTTGCAGAATAAGGTTTATATTCCTAGCACGAAAGTCAAGTTTCTTCCTTATTTGGCTTCAACTCCCTGTCCTGCTGGACTTGAACTTACTAAGATGTAATGCTGAGGATGCTAGAGCCATCTTGCAACCATCATAGTCATGTTTGGGACTGCTGGGCCTGAGAAATGTCCAGTCCACATGCATGGTAAGAATGACAGTCTTGTCTGATCATTCTCTGAATTCCATGTAATGGAGGTTATATGTATTTTTTTTCCTTCCTCAGCATTCATGGTTATCTAAATATGTCTAATAGTTTCCTTAACAGCAAAAACCAAATAGCCTTGATTTTTGTGTTAACTGCAGGGATTAAAGAAAGGACACTGTACACAGTAGATATCCACTGAGAGCCTATTGAATTGAATCTATTGTCATTTAGGCACAGACTAGTGTTAATCTGTCCAGACTTACAAAATAATTTCTGTGCCTAACATGGTGCCTGACATATGGTAGAAGATCATGGAAAAGAGTGAATGGGTATTAATGATATATTAAGGAAAGTTGTCATTATCTTCATCCTTGCAGTTCAAAAATCTCCCAATCAACTTCATCATCATAAATCTATAGAGTATTTTCTTTGACGCAGGAACTATGCTAAACACTTTTAAGGGTGTTATCTTAAAATAGTAGGTTATCTTATTGCCCCCATTTTACAGATGATGAAACTGATGTTTAAAGAGGATAAATAAATCACTCCAAGTCATACAATTAATAAGGGGTAGAGCCGGGATTTGAACCCAATTTTGACTGATTCTAGATCCAGTATGCCTTATCACTAATTTAATTCAGAAAGTCAGAGCAATAAGTTAATTATCTGATTTGCACTTATGCCTTTCTTTCTCCTTTCAAAAAAAATCATCATCTTTGACTTTATATGCACCACATATTGCCCCCATCATATCATCTAAGAACTAGTTGAGAATTCTTTGCAGTTAATTTTTATTTTCTCTCTTTTTCTCTCCATTTTCATCCTCTGACACCAGTGGAGTTACATCTTCCTTGCAGTTTCCAATCTCAACTAGCACAGAATAAGGCTCTTGGCTCTGCAGGCCAAGAACTAACCTTGGCATAATGAATGACCCGCAGCTTCAGAATGCCTCTGGAATGCCAAATGACCACAGCTCCATGCCTCTGGAATGTGGAATGGCCCCAGCATTAGCCAGGTGACCCACAGCTGCATGCTGCTGGAATGAGAAACAGATTCCAGCTCCTAGAATACCAACTACCTGCTCAAAGAAAAGGGAATGGATAAGCCCCCCTGCTGAGGAAGGAGAAATGGGAGTGATTGACTTTGCTACTGTGAGATAACTGTCTGTTAATACCAGTAACTCCTGAGTCTGAGTCAGTGCAACTTCTTTGAACTGCCTGCTGAAAAATTTCTGACCCTCCTCAAATCAGAGAAGCAGATTTCTTCCCCTAGGTAGAAATGTGCTCCCTTCATTTTGTGCTTCCTATGCTTTACCTAAAAGAAGAAACAGAAACATTGTTTCCAAAATCATTTTCCTAGCGCATTAATTTGGACTTAGAAAACTTTGTAATCCCTTTAGACAGCATTGGCATCTACAAAGTCCTATTCGGAAAACGCAGTTCCCCAGTGAGGGCACCTGAACCCTTCCTGGAAGTTCCCTGCAAAGGAGAAAAGAGGTAAGGATATTTGCATCAATCATGCTCCGTAACTGGGATTTTAATGAATCTCTCTCTCCCTTTTTTTCTTCATTGTTCTGTTTTTTTCTTTGCAGTGCCATTCCTCAGTGACTATTTCTTTTTTCCTCTCTCTTTCCCATTGCATTTCAATGCATCGGTTTTCAAAGGAGGATTTGCAAACTGAGTATTAAAACTCCGGGGCACTACATCTCCAAAATCTATAAGACGATAAGAAGATAAGAGGCCAAACCCACTGAAAGCTTCCCTCCTGCTGTCTATGGAACTTGCAGGCTGGTCTACAATACCCCTAAGCCAAAGCAATCTGCTCCCCCAACCCCCACCCCACCTCGCCTGCCTAATGCAGGCAGATAAACTTAGCATTAAAATTCTCCACACTTTGGCAAATGAGCACCCAGGAGGCTGCTGACTCAATCAGGGCTTGTTTTACTTACAGTGTAGTACTGAGAAAAGGCCATAAACTGCAGCCTGACAGATCTGTAATGCGCATTTCAATATGCTTTCCCTGTGTGCGGGCTTGCTGATGCTCTTTCATATTCCGCCAACAAAATATAACAAACATATTAACGACGTGTGGTAAATTGCCATTGGATATACTAGGTCCTGATGATGGAAATGGTTGTGAGTAAATGAGATTGTCTGGCTGCCTGATACCACTTTGGGGATCCAAGATGATGCACTGTCCTGGAGGGATGCAGGCAGAGGAGGGGGCAAGTCAGCAATAGAGAGACACGGGTGCCTTACACAGGGCAGATGGGGCATTGGAAACCTAAGACAACAGAATGTCAGAGCTAGAAAAGACCATAGAGAGTCTAGTTAAACTCATTAATCTGATGTGTATTAAAATCAAGACCCAGAGAGGGGATATGAGAAGCCCAAAGCTGCACAGCAAGTATGTGATTCCTGAATGAATCCAGTGCTCTTCTGGTTGGTGGATTTGGTTTGTACCTGAAGTTGTCTTAAGAGAGTAACTGGACAGAAAAAATGTGAGAAACGTCACTGTGACTCAAGTCAGCCCTGTATCTCTGCATTTATCAGTAGCAAAATGTACTGCTGGGCTTGGCTTTCTCTTTATCTGTAGTGCTCAACCTTTCTTTTGGGTGCGTTAAGCGACACTAAGGGCTGATTTAGGTGAGTATGTGGTAGTTTTTCTCTAGTGCAACCCCAAAGAGCAAGTATAATACCCTTATGTTTGTCAAAGATTCCTCATGACCCATTAATATTCTGGCTCCAATTCCAATATGTGGGTTTTTTTCCCCCACATCACCAAGCAATTCTCTGCCACACCAGCTTGGCGTCCTACAATTCAACTCAATTCAGAGACTATCTACCTGAAGAAGGCATCAGATTGCACAGGTTAAGGGCTCAGTCCCACAAGACCACCCTCCTCTTCAGATGTCATTAGTCAAGTCCAGGTTGTTACCTGGGCTTCTGACTGGCTGGTCACTTATTTCAGTATAACTTTAAGGTTCCAAGTTACCAAAAAGATTGTGAACACTATGCTTCAGTAGACATATCATAAAGCATAATTATTGTTGAAAAGTTTGTCAACCTAAATATAGAGGTGAACCAAGGCAAGCTCAAATTACCTGAAATTGAATTTATTCCAGAAGAGCACAGGAATTGCAATTCAGCAAACACGTGCTGTAGCAAGCTACAGAAAAGTCCATTTGGGGTGGCCTGTATTTACGGGCAGGGAGTGCAAAGTGGGGGAAGTCCAGCCATAGTCCAAGCAGTAAGTTCATTGGCTTGAGGGTGGAAAGAGATTCTTAGCAGATGTTCCTTGGTCAAGAGGTAAGTCTCAATCTTCTGTAAATCAGGCATTTACGGGGAAATCGATCTCTTGGTTCTTCAGTTCCATTCTCCATTCCACATCCTCCAGTTCCACTGTAGATTGAAATCCTTTCAGAAGTTCATTTATAAACTTTTATCTTACTTACATCTATTTAATTCACTTGTTCTTAACAATTATGTTTAGATTAGTCATGAAAATTTCACGAGACATTAAACAGCTAACCATCATCTTACATTATCTTCTTTGCTGACAAATTTTGTAACAGAGATAACATGAGTTTATTTGACTTTTAGTAAACCTAGGTAGGATAAAAGTATTATATTTAATGCGGATAACTCTAAATCATGCCTGTTTCTATTAAACCAACAAACAAACTAGTGTTTATTTACCGAAGATTATCCTAGATTCCCATGACCTTGGAAAACATTTGAGTTAGTTTCTATATTTCCGAAAGTATACTTAATTTAAATAAACACTTATTCGTTGTTAAGCCAATTAAATAGAGATCTTTACAAATTATTTTCCCTCTACCCTTTATAGTGAGTGCTGGCTGAGGACTCCTTTTTCTCTAGGGTACCTCTAAATGGATAAGCTTATCCAAGATGGTTAAAAGTTCTCCACTGTGGCCACTGTAATTCAAGATTTTCTTTGGTAAAGTTAACCTGTCTGTTCAGCCTTAAAACAAAATTTTATTCACCCAAGGCCTCACCCTGGACCCAGTCCAACTGGGACCCAGTCCAGTTTTAAAGTCAGACCCAGTGAACTCTGCTGGTTTCAAGAAACACTCCAAGTCTGAAAGCTCATAACACAAAAGTTGAGGAGCTAGGATCCAAGAGGGACTTACCCAGCACCTCCAGAAGCAGGGAGAAAGCAGCCAGCTCAACCTGTGCCTTGTTTCCTAAAATTGCATGGCATCCAATCTAGCAGATAAAAAGGAGCTCCAAGGAGCTGTACAGAATGGAAAGACTTTTATAGGCAGAAGGGAGCAGGGACAAGGAAGTTAAACTAGGAAAAAGAGAAGGTTGGTTATTACAAAGTTACTTTCTTTTAGGAGATGGCAGGTGTCTATTAGACAGATTACCTAACTGGTGCTAATCAGGCAATTCCTGACTGACTGTTTTAAGATTCAATTTCTGGGAGAGCAGAAACTGTAAGTTCAGTCTCGGTTTGGTGATGTGAAGCTTAGCATAAGCAATTCTATTTGGGCCTGTTGTCTTGTTTTTAACCCACCCTTTCTTTCTTTCTCCCCTCTCTCCTTTCTTCAACAAATATCTAACTTACTCTCAGGCACTCTGCAGGCCCCAAGAGTACAACCAGAAACAGATGTGATACTTATCCTCTTGTGCAATATACTCAATTAACTGTAACACAGTGTAAAATATCCAATGATGGGAAAGTAAAGGTTATTATGGGAGCCCAGAAGAGGGGCACATGGTATAGCCTGGGGGGAGGGGAGACCAGAGGCATCTTGCCCACGTTGGTGATTTCTAAGCTGAAACCTGAAGCATTGACAGGAGTAAACCAGATTGAGGGTGGGAGTGGGGATGGGAGAGGTTCCATGATGGAAGAGCTAGAGATGAAATAGAGATTCAGTGTGGGGAACATCAATCGTGTGCTGTGAAATAAATTAAGATAAACAAGTTCAGAGAGGGAGAAGGGAGCTATAAGATGAAGTTATATAATGGGTCTGGAATTTATTCTAAGGGCAAAGGCAACTGAGAGTCATTGAAGGGAGTGACATGGCTGAATTTGTCTTTGGGCTAAAAGTGATATGGCTACAGCAAATACAAGGGCAACTGATAGTCACAATATTTTATTGATCTCATTTTACTCTTAAAATAAATAAATCCATCAATAAATCAAACAGTGGCAAATGAAATAGCTTCAAGGATACTTTTTAAGTATCAAAAACCCCAAATTAATCATCTCAGTGGCAACATAAGGAGACTTGCATATGTATAACGAAACAGAAGAAGGAGGATTTTGATGGAAATTTAAAGCTTTGCGTGTGGTAGTTGTACAATGTATATTTGGGATCATCGACATTCACTTTACACCAATTCAGCATTCTGGAAATGTAGAACTTAGTGCTAGCCCCAGTCTCTTACTTCATAAAGTTTTTATCTTAAGGGAAAGAAATAATTAATAAGAACTGGAGAGAAAGATGTGTAAGTGATATAGACTTTCTCCACAGCCAAAATGGCTTAGAAACCTGCAGAGACAAAGAGTACCCTGTTAATGTCTAAATTGTGAGTAATGTCAATCTTTAAAATAGCCAGAAAGGTTTGGATGGATGTGAAATCTCAGGACAAAATGAAAGAAATGGATCATTAACTGGGCTAGAAAATATCCACTACACACTTAAGCACTAAGAATGAATGATCTATAATGCTATTCATTTAGAAGTAAGCATTTTATAAATGTTACAATTCTTCCAAAGTTTATCATTAGACTGGCTTCAGTGGCTGGTATTAGTTGAGGTTTGAGTTTAGCTATAATATATGAACAGGGCTAATTAAAGATCTTAGAGTTCGTATTGGATTGGAAGGTGGGTAAAAAGGAACAGACATAGCTGTTAAGGGATGAGACTACAATGTCATAATAAGTGAGAAGGGATTTCTAGAAGGAACTCATAGAAGGTCAATTAGGAACATATTTTATGGTTATGGGTTCAGTGATGATCTATTTATCAATCATTGACTCAGTCATTTAATGAGTCAAATATATTTACTGACTACCTACTCTGTGCCTGATACACGATTTTTGGCATGAAGATAAACAATGTTCCTGCTTTCATGGAATTTTCAGCCTAGTGAGGGAGACAAATGATAAAAGAATAAATAATAAGGAATATAATTGCAGAATGCTCTAGGAAGAAAATAAAATAGAGGAATAGAATGAAGGTGGAAAGTGGAAGGAGGGGGTATATGGCAGCCATGAGAATGCACAACTCAGATCTCCAAATGGGTGGCATTGCCACCTTCTGATATCCATCACCCTATGTGCACCTAGGCCATGCTTCCCAAGGGCTATTCCTAGTCAGTGACTGAGCTTGGTAGGGATTCCAAGACTTGGGAGATGTTTGAATCCTCTAACATACGGCTTTGGCACAAGGACTCCCCTATGGCCATGCCAAAATTCCCTTAGAATTGAATGCAGCTTAAGATGCTTTTACCCAATCTTCTTTCCTTCCTTCTCTCCTTCATTCAGAATCAGAACTGCATTACTGGGAAAGCTCTCCCAGCCTCTCCTGGGAGGATTCTTCCCCATTTTCTCTCACAAGCATGTGCCCTGATAAATTTCTTGCACATTTATTCTATCTTGGCTTCTGCTTCTTAGAGGGCTCAGTCTAACACAGAGTCCATTAGTTAAGGTGGAAAGCAAGATCTCTAAGAAGAAGTAATTCAAAAAATTTTATAATGATAAGGAAGTTGCCTTCCTTATCATTAGGTATGAAGGTCCAGGGGGAAAATATTCCAAGAAGAGGAAAGAGCTACTGCAAATGCCCTGAAAAAACCGTGCTCAAGTGATGGAAAGGAGGCCAGTGTATCTGGAGCTTACTGGGAGTGGGGGATGGTGAATTTGGATGAAAGTGGTTCTAGGAGGTGTATACCAACAGATGGCTGCAGCATCTTCTGCTCTCTGAAAGGAAACACCAGTTTGGAGTTAGATACCTGTTCTTATATTATTTAGCTTTAGAATTCTAAAATTTTAGGAAGGACGAATCTGAGCCAGAGGGAAGAGACATGACTGACAAATCGTGAGAATAACTGCAGTTCAGATTCTTGGTCAAGCTTGACCTTGGAGCTCCTGACAGCCTCTGAAAGGAGTCCCAGGGTATTTTACATTCATTGGCTGTCCTCTGATTATCCTCATCCCTCTGTTCATTAATTGTAGTCTCACCTCTGGGTTGCAATTCTGGGGCTATAACCTGAGCGTGGCTGTTCCTCTCTATCCACTGCAGTCTATCATTTAACCAGCCTTTGATTAATACCAGGAATTGGAGGCTGGCACAATCATAAGATGAAGCTATAATTTCAGGACTCGGTGTACTTCACCAGGTAGATAAATAAGCAGGATCTGCTTCCTCCTTTCCATGTTCTGGACCTTAATTGATTGAGCATCAAATGCAGGTGCTGGAGGATCAGTCAGGGAAATGAAACATAACGGGGTGTGTGTCTGTAAATCTATATTTGCATATATTCTGGTCTTTATATTTTTGCAATAGGAGGACATCCTCCACTTATTACATTCAAGACTTGGTTTCCTCTTCTGTAAAATGAAGCAGTAATAATGCCAGACACACTTGTCTCAGACAAAGTTATTGGGATATTTGATGGAGCTTAAATAAGAGGTTAGATTACAAATGCTTACCAACTCCCTTTCCCTAACTCCAAAAGAAAAATACCTTTCCCCACTCGTTTTCTTAGATATTTTCACTCCCTAAGGTGAATTCTCTCTTTATCAGCCCTTTTCCTGGTATATAATCCTGGTATGTTTCCTGGTATTATGATGAATTTAGATTGGAGGGAGCTAAAATTTTACTCAGGTCAGGGGTAAAATAATGGAAGGGAAAAGGATAAGAAAGATAAGACCTGTGCAGGCTGGGAGAAAGAATATTCCCTTTGATCTTCTTTGAGGTCCTCCAGGAAATCTTTTAAATTGTGTAATTATTATTGCTACACTATATTTCTTTGAATGCAACGCTATGTCAAGATTGCATTATGTAAATTCAAGTATTATGAGTTACAAATAAAATTGTAAAACAGATGGAAAATTATTTTAGTATTCTAAGAATAAGAGCCATTGTTATCTTGAGGAGCTAGTAAGTTCAATGGTAAATTTTAGACTTTGGATCAGATAACAAGTTCAAATCCTCCACTTAATCATTTTGGAGACTTGACCATCATGAAGAGTTTCCATGAGGAAAATTAGTCACCATGTTTCCTCATGAAAGAGCAAATAATATAAAATTTGCCTAATCCCCAAGTTTGTTATGAAGATCATAACTTAATATAAGAGTCGCTCTGAAATTATAAATCATTGTGGGGATGTGTGCTATACCTATAGACACAAACATAAAACCCTCTAAATATTCTTACTCTTGACATATTTCTTGAAGAGTTAAATAATGTTTGGTGGTTTTCTGTGCTAATTTTATTTATTTATTATTTCCTTATATTTGTTATATACTCAAAACTGTAGCTACTATTCACATGTCTTTTAGTTTGTAGTTAGGAAAGGAGAAAGATCAATTAAGAAAGGAGTTGAAGAGATCTATGGGAAAAAAAGCATGGAAAGTGGTGGAAAAATGGACGTCCTCCAGGCTTTGAGCTATACTGAGCACAAAGCATTAATGCTTTGGACACCAGGTACTATAGTTTGTGTCCCCTCAAAATTCATGTGTTGAAATCCTAATGTCCAACGTCATGGTATTAGGAGATGGGGCCTTTGGGAGGTATTTAGATCATAAGAGTGGAGCTCTCATGAATGAGATTAGTGCTCTTATAAAAGAGACTGTAGATCTCTCTAGCCCCTTCTGCTATGTTAGGATACAATAAAAATTCCCTGAACAGGGAACCCTGATCTTGGACTTCCAGACTCCAGAACTACAAAGAAAATAAACTTCTGTTGTTTATAAGCCGTCCAGTCTGTATTTTCTTATAGCAGCCCAAACAGACTAAGACAACAGGAGCCAAACTTTGATGCAGAACTCGGAAAGAAGGCTCCATCCTTCCATCCCTGTCCTTCAATACCTGTTCCCTACTCATTGCTATAAAGAACCACCATTCTGTCAGAAATGCATGGATTGCTAGGTTTGGGAGAATGTGGAGACATGAGCCTTGGCAAGAACACTGGCACTCTTTTGGTGGAAAATGGCAGCAGAAAGCAAGACTTCTCCTAGTGCGGGTAGCGGTAGAGACACTCAAGAATCTGAGCAGGAAAGAAAGACCATGAAAGTGAATGCATCTGGGGATGAATGTATCTTGTGGGCTACTCTGTGTGCACATGTGAGGTGCCCCTTTGAGGACCCATTTTGAGAGTGAGATCTTAATACTAATGCTATTTGGGTGATATTTATCAATTCCATAGAATTCAAGGCTACATTACACTATAATGTATATGAGAAGCAATGCACATGAGAGATGGAAAGAGACAGAGGGAGGGAGAGAGGGGGAGAGAGAGAGAGAGATCAAGAAAACTATGGAAATTCAAAGGAGTAAGAAGTGAAAGGGCAACGATAATAGCAAACACTCAGCATTTACTAAGTGTCGGGTACTGTCCTGTGTGTGTGTGTGTGTGTTTGTGTGTTTGTGTGTATACACAGACATACATAAACACACAACAATCATTTATTTTTCACAACACCCTGAGGTAAGTAAATTAGTATCCACATGATACCTTGTCCCTAGAAAACCGAAACAAAGAGAGGTTAAGTGACTTGCCTAAGGTCACACTGCTAGTGAGTAAGGAAGCTGGAATATGAATCCCAGAAGTCTGTCTCTTAGGTTCACACTAGAAATCATTATATTCTGCTGCCTGGGTTCAAAGAAGAGAGTCTTTTTAAAGCTGGATCTAAAAAATGAGAGATGGAGTTGTGAGAGGTTCATCAAGCAGAAAAAAGTCTACGAGCAGAAAAGCATGGAGGTGGGCAGCTCAGTACGTAGAATACCAGAAGATAATAAGTGGTTACATGTAGACTATACAGGACAAATGGCCGAAAACTCAAGATCTTTTTTCTTAGACTGTCATCTAAGGCTCAAGGGGTTATGTCACTTGACCATAGGGTAGTTCAAATTCCAACAATGAAAAATTTCATCAGCTCCTACTTTAATTACAAATGATGAGTTCAGGAGCTAAGGGACTCACAGCAGACATAGTCATCTGTGACAGCTGTTGCTCTGAAGTTGTATCTTCTCACATTTGAATTCCCCATGGCAATGGCTCTGGGCACAGTTGGAGTGGCCACACAGTGAGGATACCTTCCAATATCTGAGATTTCCTGGGAGATTAAAGTCCTGTCTAGCATCACCTCTTTTCTGCCTGCTGCTCTGAGGATTCCCTGCAATCATTTGTCCTTGATCAGAGGTTGGATTGTCTTTTCCCTCATTCCCTAAGCACAAGGCACAGGACTCTGAGGCAATATGACATGTGAGTTGCCAAGGTTCCAAATGGCCCCTCTCTGTGGACTCCTTATTCTCACACTTTCTGGGCTGGAAATCTCTCTCCTTTGCAAGGGCAGATGCCAAAGACTCAATTTCCTGCCAACTTACTTAACAAGCACTTATTAATCACTTCCTGAGTACAGAATGCTAAGTAAGTTGCATTGGAAGATGCAAAAGAAGTAGCAAACATGGTGCCTGTAGAAGTATAGACACTAACAGGAGTAGAAATCACTCTCGGAACCAAAGTAGGATGGTTATAATTTAACAAGATGCAAATGCAAAATGATTTATTATATTTCATTATAATTCTGCACCATTTGTAATGATGGGACTAAAGGGAATTGTGATAACTAATGGTTTCTAAATGTTGCTCTTGGGGTAGTAAACATCCAACACAGTGCCGCTAAAGCCAAGAGCATAATATGACCTGTAGTAACACCAATGTAGGCTTGATCAGAGCAAACACATGTGTGCCTTTCTGAACTGTGGGGAGAGGTAATCATTCCCATATCATCCACAGCTTGGACTTTAAGTTTAATGACTCCTGATTCAAGTCTCCTAGGAGGAAAATCCATAGTTTTATTTTACAAATTCAGGATTAGAGGAATTTTTAGAAAAAGTCTAAAGTGTTCAGTGAAGTGCTTGTGTAGAATGCATATGTGTGGAGCAATGCAGTATATAAATGATCAGGGCAGCATTGATCAAGGACCATTTCTTGGAAGAAGTGTGTTTTGAGTTCCTTCTTGTTAGTAGTGAAGGGTGTACAATAACCCAAATATGGGAGGACATTCCAGGAAATATTCCAGAAAATCTTGGATTCCCTACAGGCTGATTTGGCTATGAGGCAGGATTAGCAGGTTTAAATATGGAGGCAATAAAAATTATCTATAAAATATGTGTAATTGGCAGATGAAGGAAGACCTTGAATGTTTGGATGATATTTCCCAATTAATCATATTTACAAGAGTAGATAGTTGTTCAGAAATTAACAGTGGTTCCAAAGTAGTTTAGCATGACAAAGTGAGGTTTGTTTAATGAATAGATATGAAATTGTTCTGATCTCTTCTGAGAGAACAGAAGGGAGAGAGAGAAAGAGTTAGAGAATAAGGCTGTTTTTAAATAATCACAGAAAAAATGATACCTTTTATGTTGAAACAGAGGAATTAGACTTCCAAGTTAAAGAAGGAGAAATAAGTAAGACAAAATGGTGAGGGAGAGAAATGGAAAATGGAAAGAGAAAGAGAGGAGGGTTTAAAAGAAGATATAGGGGCTGGCCTGGTGGCGTAGTGCTTTAGCTCATGCTTGGCAGCCCAGGGTTCCCAGGTTCGGATCCCGGGCATGAACAGACACACCGCTTGTCAGCCATGCTGTGGCGGCATCCCATATAAAGTAGAGGAAGATGGGCACGGATGTTAGCCCAGGGTCAGTCTTCCTCAGCAAAAAAGAGGAGGATTAACAATGGATGTCAGCTCAGGGCTGGCTCTTCCTCACAAAAAAATAAAAGAAAAGAAGATATAAATCTTAGACAAGAAAATGAGGGTGAAATAGGGCAGAGGGAATGATATGTTTAGAAATAAGTTTTGAAAAAGACCCTTGCTTCAAGGAGTTGTGAGCTAATCTGAGCTATCTCATCCAGAGAATTCACATGTGGCATTTTGGAGATGTTGGCGACATTCTTGGAAAGTAGCACAGAAGCTAGGAATTGAGAGGCATGTCTTGGCCATACACACTGTTTCTCCTTTCAAATTCACTGTTCAAATAATCCATTTTTCCTTCTGTTGGGAGAATGAGTCAGGGGCTGAGCGAGAGGTCATGAAGTGGTACTTGTGGAAGCTGCTCCATGAAAAGATCCAAGACCAAGAAAATGGAGACTCTGCTAACAACTCTGTCTTCCAAAGCCATCCTGATGATGGGTTGATCACCTTCACTCACCATTTGCTCTACTGGTTTGAGCTGGAAGGGAATGGGAACCAGCATCAAACACTAAGTTCAGGCATTATGGACTTAGGTGCAATAAGAATTTAAAATAAAAGCTGAGACATAAGAAAATTTAATTTTGTCACCTTTCCAGTCCTAGGTTCATGCTGTTCTTTGCTCTTCGTTCTTCTAGAAATTAGTTAGGTGAAGTGCCTGCTGCAGAATGCTCATCACAAACACAGGGAGCATGGAGTCTACATTCTATGATACATCAGGAGATTGATATTGAGATCTAGGCATCATCCTTGACTCTCCCCTTCCACATTCAAACAGTCCCTAGGTTTCCCCTACTTTCAAAATATTTGAATTTGTTCAGTTATCTCCATCTTTAATATCTACGTTCTTGTCCACACCATCATTATCAGTCACCTGGATCACTGTGAATGCCTCCTAAGTGGTCTTTTTACCTCTACTATCAATTCCTAACTCCAATCCCATCTTTATAATCTCTGATCTTTCTGCAGCCAGAATCTTCCAAAATACAAATCGGATCAGGTCATGGTCATCCCTCTGCTTTGCTAACCATCGTTGGATGGTTCTCCATTGCCCTTAGATGTAAACTTCAAGTACCTTATAACAGGCCTGCAAAACCTAGCCCCTGTTCAGTTCTTTAACTAAGAATTTTTTAACTCCAATGGCTTACCCTCCCCCTTGCAATCTGTACTCCAGCCACATTCAACTTCTCTCATTTCCTTGAATACACAAGGTCTTGTTTCCCCTCTAGGCTTTTGCACATTCTGTTCCTTCCTCTTGGAACAGACTCCTCCATCTTCCTCTGCCCTTGTCTCGCTCCTATTTATCTCCATCATTTCCTTCCAAAAATCTCCCTTGCCCCAGGGCTGGGTTAAGTGTCCCTGTAATGTTTTCACATTTTTCCCCTGTCACTTCTTCTCTATTTGGTTTGTCTCTATCTTTTCTACAGGCTTAAATCCTTCAGTTAGTTCTGAAGTAACAGACTATGTTTGGCCTATTTATCATTATGTGTCAGAATTTAGCACAGTGTCTAGCACAAAGTAAGAAATTAACACTTATGCATGGATTTAATACATTTCAACTAGGCATTTCACAAATTCTCTAATGTCTTGAAGATAAGTGAGGATTTTACGTCTAGATTAATAGCTAGTTAAGTTGCTATCCCTTAAGAAAAAAACTGTCTGGAAAAAAAATGTATATTTTTTTAAATATACATATTTTAAAAATATGTTTATGTATTTTAAAAATATGTATATGTTAGCTATGGGGGAGAGATGGAATAATCATATAACAATATAGAAACAAGTTTCCACTGATTCATTTATCTCATTACCACTACGTCAACCAGAATAAATAGAAAAAAGGGGGGCTTTGATTTTGGAGTCACTCAGACCCAGGTTCAAACCCTGTGTTTGATACGTACACCTTGACAAAACCTCAGCTGAGTCATTTAAACTTGCAGCCTCAGTTTCCTCATACGTAAAGAGGAATGAGAGCACTTCCTCAAAGAACTAGAGGAAATATGTCTGCATCACCTAAAACAGTACTTGGCACACAGAATTTTTAAAGTAAATAAATATTCTCAATTAAACCAGAGGGAAGTGATGGAACACAGCTTATTTTTTATTCAACACATTTTTATCAAGTTTATCTTTTGTGAGAGGCACTTGACTAGTGGGGAATACAAAAATAACTCTGTAATTCCACCCGTACGAAGCACAAGCTAAAAGGAATGACAGAAGTGGTGACCTGATAATATGAAGTACTGTGTGACGTATGTGCCATAATGTGGAAAGGGCACTGAAAAAAAGTGAAAGCTCCATAATGGCAAATATTCCCAAGGATATGGGGATGTGGAGTCACTATGCACTGCTGGCTGTAGAATAGATGGGTATAGGCATTCTGGGAACATTCTAGTTATACCTAGTGAAGTGTTGGAATAGTCTTGTTCCACAAGTCTTCTCTGGGTATATATTCAAAAGAAATTTTCATATATATATGTAAACGGATGAGTAAGAGGATGTTCATTGCAGGGACAGGTACAAGGAGTATAGGAGCCCCTCCTTGGAGCCGTGGGCAGGTAAAATGTGGCAGCTGCATGTCATGGGGTACCAGAAGGTTGTGCAACACAGCACACTCAATGTGCAACAGCAAAATGGGTGGGTCTGGAAGACAGAAGAAACAGAATGAGAAACATAACAAATTTTCGCTTATATAAATTAAAAATATATTAACCACAAAAATGACAACATACATACAAGAACTCAGATAAACAAAAGGGCACCGGTTAAACACATTAGACTAATTGCCTATGATATGGGGAAGAAAATGGGGATACAAGGGAATAAAATAAATAAAACAAGAGCCAGTCCCTGTAAGGACAAATCATAAGAATTTGTCATGAACTGAGGAGTATGAGTTAGCCAACCCTTTCCACTGAGGGGGAAAAGAGATAGAGAACACATAATGTTATTTAGGATGAAGGGAACGATGCCCCAGAACAGCATTCATTCTTTTAACAAATTTTTATTTTTGGGCCTAGCATTATTTGCTGAGAAAAACCAAAATAATCCAAATCCCTGAACCTAATGGAGCTTAGGTGTTTTTAGCGGGGAGGCAGAATATAAAGAAGTACACACATTAATACACGCTGAGATTTCATGTGGCAGAAATGCTATGAAGGAGAAGCCAAGGTAAGGAGTTAGTGAATGTAAGAAAGGGCAGGGGATACTCAAACTAGGAGGCCAAGGAAGGTCTGTCTGAAAAGGTGACATTTGAGTAGAGATGCAAATAAAATCAGGGAGACAGCCATCTGAAAATCCAGGTGGGAGAATAAAGAGATTCTGGTACCAATTCTAACGTGGGGGAGGGGGTTCCCCCACACCAACAAGCAATGCCCAGACACCAGCTGGGTGTCCTACAACTCAACTCAATTCTGACACTGTCTACCCAGAAATAGCATCAGATTCCACAGGTTAAGGAGTCAGTCCTATAAGACTGCCCCCTTCCTGATGCCAGCCCTAGTATCAGTTCCCCTACATTAAACCCAGCATATATGGGGTTAAAATCCAAAGCACTCATCCCCTTTTCCTGCTTCTCTAAGTTACATTCATATGTGAATATTGGTTTTTTTAAACCTTTGTATCCCTGAACTTCACAAGGCAAATAAAAGTTACAAATTGTTAAAAGCCCAGGTGGCTTCAAACTGGGCTCACACCGAAGTTTTGGCTAGTTATGGGTCTTTTGAAGTTTTATTACCGGGAAACTGATATCCGGAGAACATCAAGAAGCTGAAACTTCCCAGACCCCAACTCCTTGGCTTCCTGGAACAAGAACCCACCCTCCACCACAGAAGCAGACAACCAAGGACACCCACCTGAGGATTCACTTATCTCACCATGCTCCTCCCTGCAAGCAGCCTCACAAGGCCAAACATAGGCTGGTGGGAAAGTGCCAACCAGCAAGGCCAAAGGCTCCCTCTCCCTACAAGCAGCCACATTCCTCACAACCTTTAAAATCCCTTGCCTCCCTTCTTTCAGGGAGACAGGACAAATGTGAGGGCTCACTCTCATCTCCCAGCTGATGTCACCCAAATTAAAAACACTTTCCTTGCCATAAGCCTGGCGTTCCAGTTTTATTTGGCTCCTCTTGTGTGGAGGGTAAAGAATCTGTGTTTGTGTCCAGTAACACTCCCACTACAAATGCCAGTCGCAACCCCAGGTTGTCACCTATGCTTCTGATGAACCGGGTGTAGGTATAACTGGCTATAGATGGGAGGTTGCCATAACCTCACCTCCCTTGGGTTTCAGACATGAGTCACAAGTCCAAGTTGTCATTTGTGCTTCTAATCGATTGGCTATAAATCAGAGGTTCCCATGACCCCCTCCTTGGGTTCAATAAATTTGCTAGAGTGGCTCACAGAACTCAAAGAAACATTTTACTTGCTAGATTATACCAGTTTACTATAAAAGGATACAACTCAGGAACAGCCAGATGGAAGAGATCCATAGAGCAAGGTGTGGGGAAGGGCAGAGCTTCCCTCCCCCCTCCAGGTGCACCATTCTCCCCAATCTCCACGTGTTCATCAACATGGGAGCTCTCCAAACTTGGTCCTTTTGAGTTCTTATTTGGGGAAACTGTATTATTTTATTATTAAGAAACCCACTTGTATGACTCTCACAAAGCCCAGGCTGGATTAACAGTGATGAGTTCTGGAGGTACTACACCCCACCCTGGACTCTGTGGTTATTATCACTGTCCTCTCTCAAATAAAAATGCAGATTTATGAGGGTTCAATCCCTGCTCTCCTATTCCTGGAAGGTGCCAAACCCAACTATATAGGAGGTTTTTCAGAGGAGAAGACAACTTTGTCTTCCCAAAAGACAAACCCTTCACTTTGCTTTATGAGGCAGATAGCTACCTCAAACCATGGACAAGTTGGGACCTATGCAGGCCTCAATCTTTTGAGTTTTTATGGAGGCTTCATTACATAGGCATGGTTGATTAAATCATTGCCCATTGGTGACTGAGTCCACCTCCAGCCCTTCTCCCCTCCCTGGAGACTGAGGGGTGGGACTGAAATTCCAACCCTCTAATCACATTGTTGGTTCCCATGGAAACCAGCCCCCAGCCTTAGGTGCTTCCCAAAAGTCAAAATCACCTCATTAACATAAAAAAGACACCTTTATCATTCTCTTCATTTAGGAAATTCCAAGGGTTTTAGGACCTCTGTGCCAGAAACAGGATGAAGACCAAGTATATATTTCTTATTATAAATAACACTATCACAGGGAGTAAATACAAGACTGCCAAGCCAATGATGGTTGAAGAATGAGTGAGCTCATGGTCTTGACACAGAAAGAAGACCAGCATGGTTGAAGTGAAGGAACAAAGAGAAGTGTGCGGAAGGGGTGGTCAAACAGATGGCATGAACCAGACCATGTAGGATCTCAGAGGGCAAGGTAATGGGTTTTGATGTTGTTCTGAGTAAGATGAGAACATTCTATTCACAGAGTTTGAGCTGGGCAGTGAGGTGATTTGACTTCCCTTTTAAAAAAGTTCCCTTGGGCTGCTGTTGGGGACCCTTAGGAGAGGGCAGAGTCAAGAGTAGAAGAAACATCAGGCAAGAGACTATTTCAATCATCCAAGCAGGGAATGATGGTCCCTTGGTTTGGGTATGATCAAGGCTTCGATGGAATATTTACTCTTTTTCAGCAGACAAGCTCAGGAAAGGACATTTTAAGATGAGGAACATAATTAGAACTGGTTCAGAGATGTGGACTTTCCCGGTGATTTAGGGCATACGGTAAATGAGGAGGAGAGGAAAATACAGATGCAGGAAAGACTGAGGACAGATTAGGAAGAGCTGGATTGATTAACTAAGGGGTTTGGACTCTTTCCTGCAGAAAATGGGACCACCAGGAGAATGGGCTGATATAATCTCAGCTTTTATAAGATAATTTTAGGAGGCTTGTAAATGATGGTTTAGAAGAGGCAGAAGGCAAGAGGTGAGCAAAACTTAGACTAAAATCATAGCAGTTTGCAAGGATAAGAAAAGATATGTTCATGTAATTAAGTATATAAGGTACTTAAATGTTCTGCATAATGGATACGGTAATTATTCCTACCACATTGGTTTCCTGTAATACTACATGAATTAGTGCAAGAAAGGTGCCTAGAATAGGATCGACACACAGCAATCCCTCAATAAATATTACCTATTGTTTATATATAATAAGTGGTAAAAACAGTATTTCTATGTACTAGTACTATTTCTATGTACTTGTTCTGTAGGAGCTATGCAGAAGAATATATAAATATCTATCATTTGGTTGGAGCAGAAATTATTGAAGAAACTAGTATCCCAACAATTGTAGCTCACAGCAGACCTAAATGCCACAATGATGGTATATACATATAAACGGGGCTTTGGGAGGGTCTGAAGAGGAGACCCTAATTTAGAATAGGTTATGTAGAATGTTTTTTCATGAGGAGGAGGAGGATTTGAGAAGGAACTGGAGGAACGTGAATAGGCAGGCACTTTGAGAAAGCAAGATGTGATGGGATTTCAAGTTGAAAACATGGACTTTGAAATCTACTGGCTGTGATTGAATCATGGCTTGCCGTGTCCAATCTTTGTGATTTTTGGCTACATCCTCCCTTTAAACCTCAGTATCCCCATCTTAAACATTGTATTGGAAATCTTGTGTGTCTCATGAGAAATCTTACATATTTCATCCATGATGAAAGAATAAGACAACGCAGGTAAAATGGTTAGCATGGTGCGTGGTATACCTTAAGAGAACAACAAATATTGATATTATATTTTGCTTATTATTATGATTCAGCAACTCATATGCAGAGTATTGCCAGCTTCCACCCACTGATTTCTGTCTTCCTACAATGCTAAGTCTCTCCCCCTGTGTGAAGGACAAATTCTGGCCAGACACTGCATTTTATTGTCTTGGTTTCCTCCCCGCCTTTGCCTGGATATCACGGAAATCTCCCTTTCAAATTAAAGGGAGATTTAATGTTCTTAAGCATAGCTGTCCCCTCTCGCCTTAAGAGTGTGCCATTTTGATGTGATCTGCAGACTTTCAGAATGAAAGATACTCTGTAGTTTTAGTGCAATATACACCATTCATGTGGCAATGAATTGGTGTCAATATCCCAAACCACTAATGAGTCAGAACATCTGCATGATATGTCGAGATGTTCAGAAATTCTACTGTGCTGGTGTTTATGAGTGACATATGGTGAAATGGAGGTTTGCTTTTGAGGCAACAAAATCAGCTTCCCTTCCCCACCCCTCTGTCTTCTCACATTAAGATGGAGTCAGAGCACATCTCTGTCAAAAGGAACATTCTCATGCAGCCATTTAGTGGGAAATTAAGAACTATAGTCACAGAGAGTTGGAGGGAGCTTTAAAATATTTAGGTCAACTCCTACACATTATTGTGCAGTGTAAGCTTAAACAACCCCTTGATTGAAAAGCTTACCACCTTCTGGGGCCTCCCATTCCGTTTTTGGACAGCTATGACTGCTCAAATATTCTCTTATTTTTGTACTGGTCTTAAAACGTGTCTCCCTGTAGCCTATACCTATTTGGTGAGACCCCGAGTTCTAAGCCCCTCAAATATTCTTGAACATTGAGCACATTGTTTTGAGTCTGTCTTGTCTTAGGTTTCTTGCTTGGCTTCTCTTACTCAACCATCTTGTTATTCTCCTCTGAAATTCTCACTCACTGTGTGTTTGGGCACTTACTGTGGGCACTGAACTGAGTGATTCTCAGGTGACACTCATTTGCTTCTTTCAATTACTCAGAATAGATAAGGAGGTAAAGGCAAACACAGGTTAAGTAGCCTGTGTAAGCTCATACAACTGGTAAGAGTGTACACGGGATTCCAGTTCAGGTCTACCTGACCCCAGAGTGCACACTGCTGACAAATATTCTAGACTGCCTTCTCATGCTCCCTATGATTGAAACTTCTTGTGCAAAATTCAAAACAGAAATACTGGAACAGTGATAATACCAATCTTACTACTGTGACTAATAATCATTGCCAGGATTTATTGAGAGCTAACTGATCTAGCACCTTGACTCTATTAACTCTTTCAATCTTCATAGCAACTTTGAGGTAAGTTCCCATTTTACAGATGAGGCACAGAAAGACTGAGTAACTGCCCCAAAGTTATGCAGCTGCTAAGTGGCCAAACTAAAATTCCAAGCCTAAAAGTCGCCTCAAGAGCCTACACTCCAAAGCATCATGTTGTAACCCTGTATTCCTAAATCTTGATGTTTTACCTCTTAAGGGGGTCCAAGTCAACATACATTTGTGTCAGCAATATAATATTTCACTCATGATGCCTTTGAACTATCAATGAAATTTGTTTGTGTGTGCACACTTTGTTTTATAGGAAAATGTCTCATGATGTTAAGCCCTGTCTTCCCCGTGCTGTAATTGTTCAGTGGGATTTTTTTGTAGGCCTACCATTTATCCCTATTAAAGGCCAGATTTAGGGATTCAGTCCATTGACTCAGCCTGATGAGACTTGTTTTATTCCCTCATTGATCATTCCATACCCACTTTTCAAACTTTGTGCCAATTCCTAAAATGATAAACACATCTTCGAGCCTTCCTCTAAGTCATTAACAAAATCTTTTCCACAAGATTGAACTTACACATTCAGAGAGGAGCGATCCTTAAACTTCTAGGAGGATCTTCATTCTTTAAATACATGACAGATGTTTATTAAGCAACCACTATGCAGCAGGCATCATAGCAGCCATGGTAAATGCAACATTCAGAAAAAATAAACTATTTCTTCATGGCATTGTCAGCTTCAAGTGGGAGAAATAAATTAATCAGATAATCATAGAAATTAGTGATAAGTATCTTGAAAGAGCTAGACAGGGTCAATGGGTTGAAAATTGTTCCTCTGAAGAAGTAATAGTTGCACCAAGATCTAAACAATGAGCTGGACTAACTAAGTAAAGAGAAGGGAGAAATGCTGACCAGCCTTTGTAACAGATTCTCTTTGGCTGTAGGTGACTTTATATTGGTTGAGCCATTACCTTAATAGATGTGAAACTGATGAAGACAAAGCGTTAGTGTTAGGCTAAACCTTACCAATATTCTAGTTCACAGTTGTCCAAACATGGTACTTTGTGTGAGGCAGGGATATGTCATAAATCAATAGCTCCCTGTTTTTAAAAATCTCTTGAAACTAAACAACTTGGAAAATCCCAAATGAATGAATGTTAAACTAGTTTCTTAACTGTAGAATTTTTCAGATCCTTTATTAGGTTTAAATATGTTGTGAATCTCTAAGAGGGACTTATGGAATATTGTGTTTCCTAAACTTATTTGAATAGTATACATTTTTTTCTGTGCCACAGCTCTTAATTTTTTCCCCATTTCCAGAATATATTTTGGGAAACAATGACCTAGTTTAACCCAACCCCTCAACCCCCAATGCTTGAAGTTTCTCTAAAACATTCCTATCAAATTACTCTTTAGTCCTTTCTTGAATAGCCTCAATGAATGAGAAATATACCCAATGATTTTTTCAAATATATGAAATTCTTAGGACTCTGCCTAATTATCTTAGCCATGTGAATTTATATCAGTTGCCTTTGCTTAGTGTCTTGGTTTCCAGAAGCACAGAATGGGTAATTGTACTTTATGATGCAGGAGAATAACTGTATATTCCAAAGGTGAACGCTAGGTTGAGACAAAACAATTGGAGCCTGAGTTAGTCATATTTTAGTTTTATAAGAAAGCCACTTGATGCTCTACAAGAACTATATTCTAAACTTCATTAATAAATAAAAAATAAAGAGCCTGCATATGAATAAATGATGAAAGTGCCTCCCTTGGTAATTTTTTTAAGTTTCTGAAAATAGTACCAATCTTCATCTACAAACTTAATGCAGTTAGAAGAGCCACTGAGAATGTCATTATGTTGCATGTTTGTCAGTAGAAGTGGAGAGACAGGGACCCTCATCACTTGAGATATAAGACATCTTTGAATGTGTAGGTCACTTATTCAATGCAAATTATTTACAGTATTTTTCTTGATTGCTGTGAATTGTGTAATGTCAAAAAGGGGCAAAATTTACAGATGAAAAGTACTGAAGAATCAGATGGCCTTCTGGAGTGGAGCTGATCACTTTAATATGCTAATATATCATCACTGTTCCTAGGATATGCTTCTATTATTACTCATCTATCACATTAAATTGTTTACATGCCTTTCTCACTGCTGGCCTGAGAGGTTTTTTTCTAGGTCAGGCCATGTCTGATTTAACTTTGTTTTTCTAGTCCTTAGCATGCCTCCTGATATAAAGTAAAGGTTCAAGAACTGTTTGTTCATTGTTCATTGTCATGAATATCACATTCCAAGAATTGGACCTCTAAAACCCAGTAGAATTTCAATCATGGAAGTTTAACAAAATCATCCGTGACGGTGTCAGAAACTCAGTCAGTAGGGTGAAATCAGCCTCTGTGTAGGAGTATTTACACCAAGGGGATTGGTAAACACTACAAATGTCAACCTCCCCCCTTCCCACACACACCCAGTGGGAAGCTGGTTGTTAAATGGTTACCAGCACAACACTGCCCGTGCCCCATAGATTGGCTCCCTTTCCTTTTCTCTTGCTCTCTGAAGTAAGCAGTTGGGAGATCTTGTGGGTTAAGAGCTTGCCTCTAACCTTGGCTGATTCTGTGCCTGACCTTAAAAAGAAATTCTCCCTGACTCTTTACACACTCACACATCTCTCTCTTTCTTTATTTCTCTGTCTCAAATTTAGTGAAAGCAAAGCTGATTCAGACATTGGCTTTAACTGAAGGGAATCAATTTTGGTTGGAGTCTTGTAATTAAGGACCACAGGATGGTGCATAGGGAAAAGCTTGGGTTTCACAATTAGAGTTGGAATCCTCGTTCCATCTCTTCGCTCTGTGTCTGTGAGGGAGTTACTTAACCTCACTAATCCTCTGTCCTGTAATCTGTAAGGGAGACAATAAAACCACAGTTTGCTGTGAGGATTATATGAGATCATGTATCTAAAATAATCTAACAAATTTCCTAGTACAGGATAGGTAGACAATAAACACAGCTATCTTATTATACCATGTTTTTCTTTTAGGATTAGAACTGAGTCTTTACTCTGTCAGCAGCACATCTGTGTTTAAATATGAATTGGAGACAAATGACTTGTAATAGATGCCAGGCTTTGCCACTTAAGGGTTGTATGATCTGGGCAGAACTCTCTGAATCTTGTCTTCCCACTTGTGAAAGAGGATAATGATGTCTCACTTGCCTTCCTCACAGCACAACTGAGAGAATCAAATGATGTAATAAATCTGAAAGAACTTTGAAAACAAATATGAAAACATGTACCAAGAGGTGGCTTAAAAATGCACGTATCATTAACAAACAATTCCACTTTTTAGGAATTTAACTGGAAAAACATCTTAGAAAAAGAATACACACAGAATATGAATAAAGCAAATAATTGCACTCGTGTTATTGATAAGAAAACTGAAAATAAACTAAATACTCAATGAGAGGGAATTATTAAGTAGATTAAAATATATTCATGTAGAGGAATGGTCTTCAAACACTGAAGTCATTTTAGAATAAGTCTGAAAGAATGTATGCCACATCGTTTTTAAAGAAGTCATCACTGGGTGGTAGGATTCTTGGTGATTTTCTTTTTGCTTCTTGGTATATTCTAATTACTTTATGATTAATATACACCACTTGTATAAAAATAATAATAATAATGAATGTTTTAGAAGAATATTATTATCATTGTATGGGATCCACAATATATCGTTAAGTGAAAATAATAATAAAGGTTGCAAAACAATACACAAAGTATGAAGAACATAATGGCAATACCAATGTGGGAACAGAGTAGGTCATGAGTAAATGTTTTCATATTTTGTGCATTTTAGTCTCTTAACGTTTCTCCGTTGAGTATATATTACTTTTACAATTAGTGGAAAAGCACTAAAATACATCAATGAAATAAGGGATCAATATTTGATATTATCATTGTAATCATTTAAGCAGTAATATTCACCATTCAGGCGAATTTTTCTGATTGCCTCTAAAACAGCTGATATTCTAAAAGGATACTCTGAAAGGATCATCCCTTGATCTTCAGAGTCTCATAGTAGTAAGACCTTACCCAACAGCTTGAAAATTATCTGATACATGTTAATGTTTCTCTTTCTTCTTATATTAATTATGGAAAATGGGATAAAAGTAAGAAATTAGACTTTTCAAGTCAAATCAACTCTTATTTCCCAATTCCAGAAAAAAACAAACGAACTTTCTTCCTTTCGACTCTGCTATTCTTTTACACTATATAGTGATGAAGAAAATCTGGCCATGGGGTTGGGGAGAGGTGTGGGGCTTAGCTGAAGTGTGGACCTTATATGGCTACTGAAAGGAAGCATTCCATACATGCTTCCAGAATGGGAATGCATGTAGTAGACTGTCCTACTCATATTTTTCTCTGGAAAAGTCCTCAATCCAGAGGGAGTAGCCCCCAGATTCTTTGTTTCTACTGAGTGATCCTACTGTCTTGGCCATAGCTTGTTGTTCAAGGTGGAGCTATATGTCCTGGAATGACTTGTATGCAAGTCAGATTCTCAAGACCACAGGTTCTAGCATCTCAGAAATATAGTCATAGTATTGTCAGTGTCCTAAGAGAAGATCCAGGAGCTACAACTGCTGAGATTTGGGATCTGCCCTGACTCCTAAATCCTAAGGCTTGATTATTCAATCTCCTCTTCCATTTTGTGAACTACCCCATTTCACTTCTAATAACTTAGCCCCCTTTCATTCTAATGAACTAGGCAGAGTCAGTTTCTGTTGCTTACAACCAAAAGAATGTCAACTAATGAAGTATGTGTCTATACAAAAAAAAATAAAATAAAAAACATCAATTGGATGAAAAGTCTGAGATTCCTCAGCTTACCATTAACTATGTCCTTGATAATGGACATGAACATGTTTGTCCTGAAACCGGCAAACAGCCATTTGATGCTTAAGCAGCTAGTAACTATGGGGGATCAGAATTGGTCACCCAAAAATATGTCTTTGCTGGAAAGATGCTTTGACCCCCACTGTCACTAACTGATCAAAGAGTTTGGGATAGGAGGCCTGCCCTCAGAACAGGCCATCACCATAGACATCTCCGGGTATTGGGTGTCGAGGAGGGTCCTTGCTAAGCCATTCTTAGTTCTGGTTACCCTTTGAAAGAGACATTTATATTCATAAAGGAAATCTTCATTCATAAATGTACCTTCTTCCCTGTACCAGGAAGAAGGGTGGGGATGGCCTAACCTAGAAATTTGTCAGAATGGAAGGTTTAGGACTTAAATCTGCATGATACACTTACCCATTGTTAATCATACTGTTCAGGCAATATGCTGTCTGACTCCCACTAGGTTCCTATAGACAACATCTCCTTGGGGCCTGGGTCACCATGGTAATGGTTTTTTTGAGCTATTTTTTTAGGAGCCGCCATTCTGTGGACATGCATCCTACGAGGAGGCATGAAGCCTGACTACACTTGTGCAGATCATCAATTACCTCATCTCTCCTGACCTCCAATCATTTCAGACCAACCCGCCCCCTACCCAATAAATATCCCTGAGTCCCTGTTTTCAGGGAAGTGGATTTGAGTTTCATTCTCCTGTTTCCTCACTTGGCTGCCTTGTGATTAAAGCCTCTCTCTGCTGCCATGTCATTGTCTCAGTGTTTGGCTTTCTGGGTGGCAGGTAAAAAGGGACCTGGCACAGTAACAGTCCCAAATTTACTTATGGGAACCTCGATAGCTGAATAGAATGGACTTATACTGAATCTGAAAGTGAACTACCCAGAGTTCCCTGAAAGGGAATTGTTGGGATGAGGGGCTATGTCATAAAAGAGGAACCAGCAAGCAATAAGTGTGAATCATGAATTGAAATGGGCTTGGAAGACAATGGGCAAATATTGTGGCTAGGGAGAGGCATAGATTAGAGCCTGAAGTTTTGTGATTCTAGCTGAGCAGGTAGGGAAAATTTTTATGGTCTGTGGGGTAGGATATATATATAAACATATCTTCTTAAAGAAGCCATGCAGAGCCAAGCAATGCTTTTTAAAGTGTAAAAGAAATATTAGTTAACATTGTTATAATGTTTCCATGTCCTGCACAGATGTTATTTCTATGGCTAATCTAATGTCTATACTATTGCTCTCCATCCCTTATTTTTGAATAGGCCATGACATCTTCAATTATCTCAAGATACACTGAAAATTTATCAAAGATTCTTGAAACAGAATTAAATGTCATACCTGCTAATTATTAAAATAAATGCAAGTAAGAGATAGTTCATGTCATGGAATTAAACTGATGGCTTTTAAATGCTGCTTGTTCCTGGAGGTTTGGAACTGCTGATTTGGGAACTGCAGAATAAGGCAAATATATCAAAAGATTCAGGCAGAGAAAGCTGCGCTTGTGATGGGGAGAGATTGAGAGCTGGTGACAAAAGCTGTTGAGTTGAGAACACCTTGCCACTTATTATAGTTAAGATAGCTTCCCTTGCCTTGGGCTCTTTATTTTAATGTAGATGTCTGAGAGTGAGTGGGTGATTGAGGGAAATGGAGAGAGGTTATGTGTCTTCACAGAGCAAGATGGCAATTGAATGACTACCAAGCCCATCCCCTATGATGTTAATATATGCACTCATTGTTCCACCCTCTTTTCTAGTAACAGTAAACAACATTTCTCACTTGCAATAGACTACTTCTCACTTCCAAACTGATGGTGAACCAACATTTGTATTTCAAGTACCAAAGCTCAGGCTGCAGAAGCAGGAGGCCCAGAAAAGATGTATGTGGTGGGTGGAAAGAGACAAAACAGGACAAGGTTCGCATGTGCAATTCGGCAGATCATTCATAAGTCTGGTCTCCATCACAGGAGATGGCCTAATGCCTCATTAATTCCTGTAGAGATGACAATGATGTATCACCCCCTTTCAATCTGAAACTAAGTAATGCATTCAAAAAAAACCTAATTTGCACGTTTAATGCGTTCATTAAGCTATTAGTCTTTCAACAAGAGATTTAATAGCAAATTAACATTTCTTTTAAATAAAAAAATATCATCTCCCAAAAGTCCCCAGTTAATACAATTATTTTGTGTTTTGAGCACAATGGGCTACAGGAAAAAACACTTGGCACTAGATTGGGAGTGGAAAGACCATGTTGGATTCTTCTCATTTATTACACAATTAGTCACCCCGGGACATTATTTTCCCTGAATAACATGTATTTCTGGGGGAACAAAAGGCCTCTTGGAAGTAGATGTGAGAAGGTCAAAGACAAAAAAGACTCCAAAAGGGCTAATTTTGTGAACTGAATTGTGATAAATTGAAAAATGGCTTACCCTAACCATAAGGTTTGTGCAACAATGGAAATCTACTTTGTATGGTTAATATTCAAATGTCAATATTTACCTAACATCCATTTAGCTCCTGTTATGTGTTAGGCACTGGGCTAGATTATGTAAAAGGCTTAATATAAAGAAAAAAATGTGACAAGAGATTGCCGATGCAAATAATCCATAGCCAGTCTATAAATCAAAATTGGGGTGAGTTTATTATGAGCCATATTTGAAGACCATATAGCCTGAGGCCTTCCTTCCCCAAGGAAGGAAGGGCGCCAAAGAAGTGGGGTGTACAAAGTGGTTATATACCATCAAAGAGCATGTATCACATATGATTCGAATGTCCCTCTTACAACAGTCGCGAGATTTCCCAGTCTGCCTAACAGGCACAGGGATTGATGGGCACAGCAAGTATCAGGTCTGCTGTCTCGAGTTGGGTGGTCACAGAATGAGCACAGCAATCAAATCCTAGCCTAGGGAGAGATACTTATCCTTAAGAAAGTGCCAATGTGGAGGAAGTTGCATCCTTATCTTAAGGGCATTTGTTCTTGTCTTTGGAACATGGTAAATACTCAAAGCAGATATACAACACATGTTCAAAGGCCAAGTCAGGCCTTTTTGGAAAAACAAGGTCAGACTGAATTAGTTTTACACTAAATGGCTTCCTCATATACTCCAATATATCCTATTGCTTGCCATTTATTTATCAAGATTTTCACATATTGAGGTAAAAAAGTATTCGGGTTCAAAACTGATTCAGCTTGAACTAACAAGCCTGACTTATGGCCTATCAAACATACTTTATACATCTGCTTAACCATTAAAGTAAAGAATCAGTCTCTTAAGATAAGAATGCATACTTTCCCTCCTACACCCTATTGGTAATGCCCAAATTAGTCCCTTTCCTGACAGCAGTATCATGTAGACCTACTAATTTGCAACTAAATACCTCTTTGAAACTTTGCTGAAAATGTATTCTGGGTGTGTTTAATGTATGTTCTGTGTTCTAAAAAGATATAAGACTGTACTGAAAACTATGCTTCTCCAGAATGCTTTCTAAGGCCTTCCTGGGTTATAATCCTCACTCTGGCTCAAGTAAAACTCACCTTATATCTCTTATCTATGGAATGGTCATTGGTTATTTTGTGTCGACACATGAATTCTTTCTCTCAATGAGGTTTCATTGAATATCTACTATGTGATGTATGTCATGTTGAGCAAGATGAATAAATCATGGCCTTTTCTCTTGAGGAAGTTACAGATAAATTTGAAAGGTAAGCATGTAAGCAAAAAACTCATATTCAACTTACTAAGTGTTAAAAATATAGGAATAGACAAAGTGTTTTGAGAGCAAAGATGAAGGAAGTCCTAACTCAAATGGGAGATTTTGAGAAAGCTCCATGGGTAGAGTGCAATTAGGTTCAAACTTTAAGACTGGCACACATTAGAGATGCAGAAATGAGTGGAAAATGTACTCCAAATTGAGTGACAGCATGAGAAAACATACAAAGGAAAATATGTAATGCATAATGGGAAAAAAATTACTTTGGTTTGGCTTCTGTCTTAGTCAGTTTGGGCTGCTATTACATAGCATATACCATAGGACAGAACACCATAGAGTTGGGGGCTTAAACAACAAATATTTATTTCTTACAGTTCTCGAGTCTGGGAAATCCAAGATCAAAGGCTGGCAGATTCAGTGTCTGGTGAGCCCTCTTGCTGGTTTGCAGATGGTTGTCTTCCAGCTGTACCTTCACATGGTGGAAAGAGAGCAAGAGAGCTCTCTTTTTTAAGGGCACTATTCCCATTCATTAAGTCTCCAACTATTTATATTCCCAGAGTCCTACCTCCTAATGTCATCACATTGGGGGTTACGATTTTAACACATGAATTTTTGGGTGACATAAACATTCAGTCCATAACAGCTAACTCTACTGGACATTACCCATATTCTTTCCTCCCTGGCTTACAAAGCATTTTACTGTATGAGTTAGGATTCATTTCTTCTCTGTAGAAGCAGAGAAGACGGGAAGAACACACTCATTGATTAGCATCCGCAAGGAAACGTATATGATATTTTGAAAATGGGCTCTAGCAAGCAATATGACTATTATGTTCCTCTTGAGAGGAAAACCTTTTCCACTTTCAGTAGTTAACTATCTCAGGGTAAAACAAATACCAGTGTTTTCCATTAAATAACAATGGATTTTATAGTAGTCTAAACAGATAAAGCTCAAGGACATTGCTTCATGTTCTTCTATTCCCACCTTCACCAAATTTCCTATTTGTTTGTGTCATCCATGGCACATTATGTGCTTTCTTTAATCACAGATTATTGCATTGTATGCTTTCTCTCCCTTAAGTATATGTCTTTAAAATGAACCCAATTCAATTTTTTTATTTTAATAAATTATATTTAAAATAAAGTAAAATTTGTTATATTTGTCAATCTATTAATAACAGTGTGCATTATTCTTTTGTTGTCATACACATACTACTTTGGTTTGAAGGATATCCTTAAATTATTTCTGAGAAAAAACTCTATGCTGATTGACAGCTGCACAATACTAGTTATTAATATTATTCCACACCTGACGGATTTCTCCCCCCATGATATACTTTGCAAGTTCCTGGGGTGAACTTTGATTTGTCACCTTGGGAACCAAAGAAAGAAGAAATAAATCTTGAGAAAGCTCAAAATCCATCTTTTTGGAAAAGAGTAAAGAATCAAATGAGTAAATAACATCAACATCAATATTCGATGTCTACATGCACACTCGAACTTTGAAGAACATCTGTCTTCCTGCCACTAATGATTTTGTTCCAGATGTAATCCAAATATGTTTGCAAATGGGGAGCAGAGGGGTTAGCGCAATTTACTTTGCAAGCAGTTGGTGGTTATTATAGCTATTTTTTTTTAAATATATACATTTCAAAAGTGATATGGCACCCTGCATTGATGTGTTTGAAATGACGGTAAAACAAATCTAAAACTGCCTTTGGCTTTGCTCTGCTGTTCATCTTCTTAAAAAGAGACAATATGGTGTAACGACGTGAATTTGAAGCCTAGTTGATCAATAGCATTTTATGTAGTAATATGAACAAACTCCCCATTTATGCTTCTGATTTCCTATATGACCTTGAAAAAAGCCATTGTTGTTAATAATGGTGATACTAGTAAGAATAATTGAATATTCTCTATTGTATATTAGGGGTTCTGCTAAGTGACTTACATGGAACAACTCTTTTATAGTCTTCTGATCTGCCCTATAAAACTGTGTGTTATTAATGTTCCAATTTTAGAAGTGAGAAAACCAAGACATAGCGAGGTGAAGTGATTCGCCCAAAGAACCAGAGCTAGGGAGTGAAAAAGTCAGGTTGTTCAATACAAATTCAGAACCTCAACTCAAAGCAGCCACATTTTTGTCTTTTCTTGAATACTATGTCTGAGACATTGCAAAGTGTAGCAGCTACTAAATAGCAACAATTATCAATAACAGTAAGAACACTAACACTTGTTAGGCTCTTACTAGGTGACTACCACAGTCCTGAAAACTTCATGGTTTTAATCTCATAAATTCTCACTAGAATAACCCTATGAGGTAGATCCTCTTATAGAAAAGAAAGGAGAGGTCCAAGAAATTAAACTCTAGGTCAGATAGTTATTGATGATTAGGACAAGAATTTGAATCGAGGCTTCTGACTCCAGATGTCACATTTTTTTAACTGTCAAGGTTCACCTTAAATATGTGTCAAATGAATAAATAAATTTCTCCTTTCTTAGTCTTAATTCTCCATTGCAAAATGGTTGTGATTAATAATAGCTCCCAATATAATGAGATTTTATGTATCACAATTTGGGGAAGGTAGGCATCATTATCCTTCCATTTTAGGAGGATACTAAGGCTGGAAAATGTTTGGCAGCTTCACCAAATTTACTTATTTAGGAAAGGGTGGAGCAGAAACTCAGACTTGGCCTTCAAAGGCCAAATCCTCTGCTCCTCACCTTCTCCACATTGCCTCATCTAAAGTGCGAATGGTTTTGTTGAAGTGTTCTTATTTATTGGCTATTTTGTCATTGCAAACTCGTGCTCTTTCCTTAACCACCTATTCCTTCATTTGTTACAACCTGGAAAAAAACATATCCAATTTAGTGTTAGGCATTGGTAGAAGGTAGAAAGCTGAGTCACTGGGATGTTCAAAAGATTTCTAAAAGCCATTTTCAGTCTGCAACATGGAAAGTACAGCAAGAGAGACTTGATGCATTGAAATTCAAATGTATCTTTCTGGCAGCCAACTATCACTGGGTGCTGGGAAGCCTGAGTCTGGGTGAGTTGAGGAGTAATGAAGCCCTGCGTCTCATGTCATTGACTCTGGCATTTCAAGCACCACATTCATAACAGAAGATGCAAACGGCTGGGTCCCTCTCTACTTCACTAAATTGAAATGGTTCCGCAGGGGAATATGGCAAGAGGGATGAAAGAAAAATAACATTCCTTTTCCGCTGTACAAAGAGAAGGTGCTGACAATGTTTATTCAAACGAGTAACATCTGGAAATGGTGCTAGGACATGGTGACATTATGCCTAGCCATGCTTCAGTAAAGACATCCACCAACATCTTGGAGGTGGAGAAACAGTGCTATTATTATGGCCTTTTGTTTGTTTGTTTTGAGTGTAAGCAATGAAGAAATTCAGGACTAAGGAGATTCTCCCATCCCACCTCAATTCCCTCTGTGTAGTAGCTTGAAATTTTTGCCATTAATGGAAACACAGATGCAAATTAGCTTAGGTTAAAAAGATTTAATGGATTCTGTGATAGAAAATCCAAGGTTGCTAGCCTCAAACAATGCTGGATAAATGGGCATAAATAACACATTGAGGATCCATTATTTCCCTCCAAGTCATGTTATCTTTGCTTCCTCTATTTTGACTCTATTCTCTTAACAGTATTTCTTCCCCCATGGTTCCAATATTATTTCCAGCATCTTCTGGGGCTACTGCTTTCTTTGTTCCTGTCTAGCAGAGAAAAGAGTGGCTCCCTTTCCTGATAGCTTTAAAAAACTCCCAGAATTTAGTCTCTTAGTTTCTGCTTGGCTTGGCTTGGGCCATGTGTCTGTGCCTAAAACAATCTTGCCATTGGAATACGGCATTGATTTCCTTAAGCCACCCTTAGAGCTAAGGATAGACTCAACTTCAATGGAGCACATAGATTCAGAGAGGAGGAAAGATGTCCATTTCTTAATAAAATCTGGGATTTTTATAAAAGAAGAGTGAATGGATGCTGGGTAATAAAAACAAACTGTCTAACACAACTGCCCTTCTAATAGACCTCAAAGAAACAAAGACCAATTAATTTCTGATCAATCATAGACCTGAAAGGGCCTTCACATCTCATATAATCAAGAGATTGCAAACGCATAGTCCAAGGACTGGATTTATCCCAAAGATGTGTTTCTAAGACTTGTAAAGGTTGTTTTGCATTGTAGTAATTTGAGTTACTATATAACATCTAAAAAAATGAAAGAAATCCAGATTTTCCCAATTTCTTCTAAGAAATTGGAAGACTGAGCACTTCTGAGCCAACATTCTGGCTTGGCAATTATCAGCTGGAGATAAGCAATTGCTTTCTCTTTTAGCCAAAGACACACACTCCAGTTCACCATAGTCTCAACTAGCTATTCTATATCATCTCCTCAACACTGAAGCCCAGTTTAAGTAATCAGAATTCAGTATACTTGCCCTGCTGATATCCTTGAAGCAAAAATATGTTTCCCTATGAAAAGGAAGAGGATAGAATGAATGGTTCATGTGTATCAAGAACACGGAAGCAGACCTATTCTTTGGGGGAAGTACAGAATAGTGCAAAAAGTTTGGTAAGCGAACACTTGATGCAGATTATTTAAATTTGGAAAAGTAGGCTTTGCATTTGGAACTCAGATCAACTTCACTCACCATTATTTTACAGATGGTGAGACTGAGACTAATGACAGAATCTTGCTAAGATGCCATAATTAGTAGTGGAGTTGAGACACTGGGTCCACATCTTCTGCCTCCCCCTCTCATGTGCCATATACACACACACAGAAAATTGGGAAAAAAGTTTTGTTTACTTCAACTGTAAAAGTAATGTAAGTATTTACAGAAGAAAAAATATCTCACCCATAATCCTACTACACCAAAACTGAGAGATTATTTTTCTTTTTTGCCCGTTTTAAGTTAATACCCATTATTTTACATTGTAATTATGGTATATATGCAACACTATGCCCTGCTTTGATAAAATATCTCATAAGCATTTCTTTTGCTTTTATATAGTGCTCATCACTATTAAATACATAGATAATATCTTAAGAACAAATGTGCTATAACGTTTGTAACCATTTGTAGTTTTTTGCACATTCCCTAAACTTTTCTTGCTCTTTTATACTGTCTTCCATTCCAAGCTCTCTTCCAATCAAATGCACAATGCTTCATGGAGCCTCCCCCCTTCCTGAGCATTCTGAGAAACAGTGAATGGGCAAGCTTGAAGAAGATTTCACACTAGGGGTGGGGGATCTTAACCTAGGTTTGGGAAATTGGTAAATCAAGAAGGAAACGAAAGGGAACATTTTAGATTGGCAGCAGGCAGAGAAGTATAAGGGAATAACATCTCTTATTAGGAATAGTTCCATAGTATGTAGAGGAATTCAACCATAAAGCCAGTATCTGAGATTCTCATAAATGAAAGTACAGAGGAAAAACGGGGAGCAGGCATGTCTTGATCTAGGCCTCAAATGATTTGTCCAATATGCTTATTTTCACATTTGCTCTTTCTTTATGTATTGATTCTTCTACATTTTTCAGCAAGTTCCATCCATGGAGTCCCGGAGAATGCAACTGACAGCCTGATTTTCATTCTTCTGGTACCATGACAACCAAGAAAAAGACAGTATTTTCAACCCAAAAGTCGCAGGGGGGCGAGACTAAGTTTGATTCAGGTATCCACTCCCAAAATAAATAAGGTGGTCAGAAAGGTAGAATATTTATTCATTCACTTATTCACCTGTTTGCTTCTTTTATTCAGACTTGTGTCATGTGATCACCCTTAGGATTGAGAACATGCGTTCCATTAGCATAGAAGAAACAGAGGGAGAAACATGCTAGTATCTGAAAATACTAGCTACCACAATAGCTCAGAGCTGAAGTGACAAGAAAGAGTTAACATTTGAGGGGATGGGTAAAGGCAGAGGATCAGAAACGGGTGCACCATTCAACAAATGTTTATTGAGTCCTGAATGTGTTCTAAACTCCTTCCTATGAACTGAAATAATATGCAGATGAACTAAATGTTATCCTAGCACAGAAGGAATTGTTTGCTTTTGAAGACAAAGAGAGGGAAAATGCAAGTGCCACAAAACTGGATCCTAAAGGGAATGGTATCAGCTCTGAGTGCTACTAGAGGCAGTAATGGAGGAACTCAGCTTGGGCTGGGGACAGTAAGGAAAGCTTTACGGGGGAGACAATTCCCTGAAGGTAAATAAGTGAATATCAAAAGCTCTGATGAGCACATTGTGTGGTGAAGATGGGGAGGAGCTTTAAAGCTGGAATAGTTAGAAAAAGTAGGAAGTACATTTGAAAAAGTGAGTGGGACCCATTTCAAGGGATCCTGAAATGTGAGACTGAGGATACTGAACTTGATTCTTTTTCATTATGAAGTGCCTTAAAAAAATTTGGCCCCAATGCCTCTGATTTTTTAAAATTGTATTATGTTTGGAAGTTAGAATGCATCAGGATGAGGAAACCTAAAGGCATTCCATATTCATCCAGAGTACACTACAAATAATGACCAAAATATGAAAATATATTGAGCCATGATAATAAGAGAGAGAGAGGGAAAGAGAGGGGAAAGGAATGAAGGAAGGAAAGATGGAAAGAAGAAAGTTGAGTTTCTGCTACTCACATAGCTGACTGTGATAGAGCATTGTCTAATACATACGTAAAAAACCATCTATCTATCTGATTCCAACTACATATAGATAATAAGAATTTGCATTATACAAAGGTGGTCACAAGGGTATCTCTCATTCCACATGCTCTTCTGCAACATAACCTTGTGATGATTCCATTGAGGTGGAGCTTCTTTCTTCACGCACTTGAATATGGGTGTTTTGACAAATAGAATACGGTGGGGATGATGCTGTGCCAGTTCTAGGCAGAGCCATAACTGTTTAGGCAGCTTCCTCTTTCTGTCTCTAGGAGAACAGTCACCATGTAAAACGTTTGACTACCCTGAGGACCACTTTGCTGTGAGGAATCCAAGCCAGTGGAGTCATCTTATATTAGAATGATAAGATGCCATGTGCAGAGAGAGACAGAGACAGAGACACAGAGAGAGAAGAGAGAGAAATGCCAGGTAGCAATGAGGTATCAGACATGTGTCAAGAAGCCATCATCTTGGAAGTAGACCTTCCAGCCTCAGCTGTCCCAGTGGATGCCACGTGGATCACAGACAAGCTCCCCAATGAAGCACTTCCAAATTTCTGCCCCCCAAAATGTTGAGAAAAGTCAAATGGCTGTTTTATAAGCATAAAAAGTTAGGCGGTAGTTTGCTACATAGAAATAGATAACCCGGACAAATAATGTGGACAAAATCACATAAGTAGGAAACCTCAGAAAATGTTCAGAATCCAAGTGAGAGGTCCTTTCATTTCAGTAGGGAATGTGAAAGAACGTTATAGGAACAAATAATGTGATAGGAATAAATATAGGATGGGTTGATTTGAGAGCCCTCATAAAAAATAAAGTGGTATTGACTTTACTGAACATAACCTGGATCCCCTGAATATCTTGATTATGGAAGTGATGAGCATAGTCTGAGCTGTGAGAGTTAAGCGTCCTGACTCTGGGGCCAGACGCTTCTCTTACCCTGCTCGGCCACATACAAGAGGTCGATCTTAGGAAAATCGCTTTGCCTCCCTGTGTTTCAGTGTATTCATTCAAAAAAATAGGTATAATAATATTACCTACAGGATAAGGTTCTGTGAAGATTAAATGAGTTAATATTTGCATAGTGCTTAGGGCAGTGATCAGCACATAGATGCATTACCTATGTGTTGGTTAAATGTTTAAAAAAATGAATTATGCAGATACTTTTGGATGCATAGGTAGAATTCGTTCACTTATATCTGTTTTGTTTCATTTTTTTGCAGTGAGAGGTGAGGGGTAGTTTTTATTTTTTACTGTGGTAAAATATATATATAATATACAATTTACCATTTTAACTATATTAAGTGTATAATTCAGTGGTACTATGTGCATTGGCATTGTTCTCCACCACCCATTTAAAGGACAATTTCATCATTACAAACTGAAACTCTGTAATTTAATCAGTAACTCCTCATTCTCCCCACCCTTCACCCCAGTCCCTGGTAACTGCTTTTCTACTTTCTGTCTCTATGAATTTGACATTCTAAGTAACTCATATAAGTGGAATCAAACAACATTTGTCCTTTTGTGTCTGTCTTACTTCACTTAGTATAATGTTTTAAGGTTCATCCATGTTGTAGCATGTATCAGAATTTCATTCCTTTTCAAATCTGAATACGATTCCAGTGTATGTATGTGCGTATATGTGTATATTCATATATGTGTGTGTGTGTGTGTGTGGTGTGTATGAATGGATAAACCACATTTGGTTTATCCATTTATCGATCAATGGATATGTGTATTGTTTCCACCTTTTGGCTATTTATGAACAATGCCACTATGTACATTGTTGTATAAATGTCTGTTTCATTCCCTGTTCCCAATTCTTTTGGATATATACCCAAAGTGGAATAATTAGATCATAAGATAATTCTATGTTTAATTTTTTGCTGTCATCCATAGTGGCTGCATCATTTTACATTTCTACCAGCAGTGCAAAAAGGTTTTAATTTCTCCTTGCCAACATCCTCACTACTTGTTATTTTCTTCTGTCTTTCTTTCTTTTTGATAATAGCCATCTTAATGGGTGTGAAGTGAACTTTGGTGAGGGTTCATGTAATAATGTGATGACCAAGTTGATATTTTAGCAATAAGTAAACCATAGCTAGAAAAAAACTAAGGGAGGGCATCAGGAATGTTCTGGCCAAAGCTCACAGCCTGAGGCAGCAGTGAGGGCATCATATAATCAACTCATTAAAAAAGTTTCTATGGCCAGAAGGGATAGTATGGAGAGTGGTGAGAGATAGGGACTGAGATATAAATGGAGGCAGATCCTGAAGAGGCATGCATTATGGGTTGAATTGTGTCCCCCTTAAAAAAAGTTATGTTAGAGTCTTAACCTCTGGTACCTCAGAATGTGACCCTATATGAAATTAGGATTATTGCAGATGTAAGCAGTTAATATGAAGTCATGCTAGAATAGGGTGGGTTCCTAATCCAATATGTCTGATATCCTTATAAGAAGACAACTATGTGAAGACAGAGACATAGCAAGAATCCCATGTGATGACAGTGTATTGGAGTGATGCAGCTACAAACCTAAGATCACCCAAGATTGCTGGAAAATTACCAGAAGCTAGGAAGAGGCAAGGAATTATTCCTCTACAGATTTCAGAGGGAGTATGGCCACCCTGCCAATTTCTTGATTTCAGATGTCTAGCTTCCAGAAGTATGAGAAAATAAATTTATGTTGTTTAAGCCACTCAGTTTGCAGTATTTTGCTCTGGCAGCCCTAGGAAATTAATATGCCATGTTACAAAGAATGAGAGTTATCCTGGGAGAAATGGTGGTCCAGTGGAAAGTATTAGAGAAAAGAGAGAAAAGCTGATGAGGCTAGTAGAGAGGCTACTAGGGTGGTTTATATGGGGAGTACTAAGAGGGTAGATTCAGAGAGATGAGCAGAATAGATGTGAGATATTTAGTCAGACAAATACCGGGACTCAGTCAGGATAATAATAAAAACAACCCCCCAAAATGATGATGATGATAGAATAGGAACAAGTGTTCACTTAGTCCTTGCTCTTTGTCAAACACTGAGGTAAATAATGGTGAATTATTTCATTTATTTTATAAGACATACCTATAATGTAGCTACTATTCTTTAAATGTATTATCATTATAACGAAAATGAGTCTTGAAGAAGACAATTGTCCAAGGACAAATAGAGATTAAATGTTCAAAACGGGATTCTAACCAAAGCAGTTTTTTCTCAGAGCCTGTGGTCTGAGTCATACTTATCTCCATCAGAAAGAACAGTGTGAGGGTGAGAAAGTGGAAAAAGGCAGACATTTCTATGGAGAAATAAAAATAAAGCTTGGACGATCAGGTGAGGGACAAATGGATGGTGTCATTCACACAAACAGGCATGTTGAAGTTTGGAGCAGGTGCAGGCCAATGAAGAAGGAAACTGAATTCTTTCTTGTCAGGGACAGAAAATTGCATCATGTCCCCAGCCTGAATGAGCTTGGTCATTTCCTCTGAGTGCTGCCCCCCATCCTGTTGCAGCTACTCCACGAATGACGTGCAGCTGCACTCCCTCCCCTGTGTTCCAGGAAAGCATCTGGAAGTAAACAGCACTTAGCCCTGTTGCGGAAACAAAGGCATTGTTTCTTTAATAACACGTCTCTTTGGAAACCGTCTCCAGACCTACTTCAGAAGCCAGGCTGAGCTGACCCTGACATGATGCAGCTTGCTCAGTTCTGCTGAGCAAAGGAGTATGAGGGAGCTATGGTGAGCACCTAAAGAGAAAAGAAAATGGGATTTGGAGGTGACTTTGGTGAGAGCCCCTTAGACTGCAACAGGCAGGTACTCATTTAAGAATGCAGTTGGTGATACCCACAGTTTAATTAATTGCATGTGTGTATGTGTGTGTATGTGTGTCTGGTGGCATGCTGTCTGGAAACCCAGCAGAAGTGAAACACAACCCCAACCAGTATAATAAAGAGAGCATACTCTGAATTGACACCTGCTGATATTTACATCACACAGGTGGCAGTGGTGGGGGGAAGGGCTACCATTTATTGAGTACTGAATATATGCTTGGCACACTGTTATCCCACTTACTGTATATGCATTAGTTAGTTGCTGCTACAAAAACTGTTGTGAAACAATCAACTACAAAACCTCAGAGATAAACAAGATAAACATTAAATTTTGTTCATTAGTCTAGAGTGTTCTCAACTAGACTTGGTGGGGCTCACTCAAGTGTCCACGGTCAACAACGTGTTGGCTAGGCAACTCTACAGATCTAAGGGGGACTGTCTCACATAGCTGGCACCTTGGCTGGGATAACTGGGCTGACTCAACTCTTCCACTTGCCTCATTCTCTAGCAGACTATCCCAGCCATGTTCTCATGGGGAAGGCTTAGAGGTAAGAGAGGAGGCTGAGTGAGTGCATTTTGGAGTCTTAACTTGTGTTGCATTTGTTATCCCTTTGTTGACCAAAGAAAGTCACAAGGTCAAGTCAGAAGTCAGAGTGGGACAAAAAAACTCCAGAGTGAGAGGGGACAGCAAAGGGTGTGCATATAGGGATCCCTTTAGCAGAGTCTATCGATGCAATTGATCTACCACAGCACACTTTTCCATTTATCCTCACAAGAATTCTGTGATCATTTTAGAAATGAAGAAGCTTAGGAGTCATTTCATGTCACATCTTATTTACATCACACAGATATGAAGTTAGTAAGCCAGGACTTGAAGTCAAGGTAACTCTTGTCAGTCTATTTGTCTGTGTTGGTTTGTCTTTTTCCTTTACACGATCAGAACTAGACTCCAATAGAATGAGGGCAGAGACTTATGAAAGTGAGGAATGCCATGGCATTCCAATGACCTGTAACCCAGTGAATGGCCAAATAAGAGTCCATATCAGGAAGTCTGAGTTAGCTGTGGGTACAAGAAGATAGCTAAAATACAGAAAGGATGTGAGATTCATTTAGAAAGTCAGCAAGAACCTATCTAGAGTATTGTTATCAAGAAAGCAACATCAAGGGTTCTGCAAGAAGAGTTTGCAGGATCTACGCAGATATAGGAGCCAAGTGATTGGGCATCAGGACAGAGTTTCAAATCAAGGAGATAATCAAGCACTGGGCAGGGAAACCCAGTTTAAAACTAGTCATTGCCTTCCAATTGCCTTTTGTATAGAATTCAACACTCTTTTTTTTTCTTTTTGAGAAAGATTGGCCCTGCACTAACATCTGTTGCCAATCTTCCTCTTTTTCTTTTTTCTCCTCAAAGCTCCAGTACATAGTTTTGGTCATAGTTGTAGCTCTTCTATATGGGATACCACCTCAGCATGACTTGATGACCAATCAGTAGGTCCACTCCCAGGATCCCAATCAACAAACCCCGGGCTGCTGAAGCAAAATGCGAGAACTTAACCCCTAGTCCACCAGGCTGGCCCTGAATCCAACACTCTTAACCTGGCCTCTGTTATGTTTATGGGTTGGCATCATTTGGAGCTATTCTTCCACTTATTCTTCTCTCCCCAGCTTAATGTCAAATATACCATGTCCTTTCTCATCTTATGGCATTTACACATGATCTCCCTTATATCTTGGATACTTTTTCATAACCTCTCACACTTTCTTTATTTAGCTAACTCTTATATATCCTTTAGTTTTTGGTTATGCTAGATTAGTTAAACGTTATCCCCTCACTCTAAGACACTTCCAGGGAACTCTGTTATACTTCTTCTTCATAATACTCTTCATATTTGCACATATTTATTTCAATGTCTGTCTTCCCTCTAGAGTAAGGGTTGGCAAACCTTTTCTGTAAAGAACCAGATGATACATACTATAGGCTTCATGGGCTATACAGTCTCCAATGTCACTACTTTACTCTGTTATTACAATGTGAAATTACCATTAGCAATGCAAATGAATGGGCACTTCTATGTTCCAATAAAACTTTATTTATAAAAACAGGTAGTAGACTCAACTTGATCCCTGGGCCATGGTTTGCTGACTCTTGCTGTGGAGTATAAACTCCATGAGAGCTGGGAGTTTGTCCATTTGTTCATCACTGGATTCCAGTAACCAGCACAGAAATGGAACACAATAGGTATAAAAAATTTGTTGAATGAATCAAAAAGTATTGTCTTACAGATTGGGCTCTTCTTGGAGAATGGATGTATCTGGTGTCTGTGACGTAAAGAGCTCAATACTTGATTTCAAGACTAGAACCACAACCTTACCAGACTGTATAGCTAAGTCTGGAGGATTATTCTCCAGACATGTTTTGGTTCAGAAACTGGAGCATATCCAGTCCTCGAGGTAATGCCCATCAAAATGTAAAGATAAAGACATCGGGGTGGGGGGTGTCTGGATGGGGGAAATCAAGTATAGGCCTTGACTTGTCCGAATGTCTGACTAGCATTTATTAGATTTGTATAACTGCCATAAAAAATTATCTCAAACTCAGTTGTTTAAACAAGACAAATGTATTATTTTACAGTCTGCAGGTCAGAAGTCTGACATGGGGTCTCAGTGCATTAAAATCAAGGTGTTAGCAAGGCTGCATTCCTTTCTAGATGCTCTAGGGGACCATCTGTTTTGAGATCACCTACATTCCTTGGTATATGACTCCCTTCTTCCATCTTCTAAGTCAACAATGTTGCAACTCTGTGACCATTTTTCCATAGTCACATCTCTCTCTTACTACAGTCAGAAAATATTTTTACTTTTAAGGACACATATGATTCGATTAGACCCAGATAAGAATTGGCTATTCAATATAAGGGCATGATTTAAAAGTTTCCATAAGTATCCAATTACTAAAAAGAAAATCTTACTTTTCAAGTAGGCAATTTTACAAAATTAGCTGAAAAGAACAAAAATTATTGAATGAGGACCTACTACATTCTTAATGCATTAAACATGGTCCTAATTTTTTTCTAGCTTTATTGAGATATAATTGACACAGAACACATAATTTTATGGTGTAGAACCTGTCAATTTGATATGCTTATATATTGCAAAATAATTCCACTGAAGCCTTAGATAACACCTCCATCCCATCATAAATTACCATTTTTTCGTGATGGGAACATTTAAGATCTGCTCTCTTAGCAACTTTCAAGTATATGGCACATATAACTTTAATCACTATGCTGTACATTAGATCCCCAGAACTTATTCATTTTATAACTCGAAGTTTGGGTTTTGACCAACATCTTCCCATTTTTCCCACCCCCCCAGCCTCTAATAACCACCATTCTACTCTGTTTTTATGAGTTTGGCTTTTTAAGATTCCATATATAAATGATATCATACAATATTTGTCTTTGTCTGACTTGTTTCACTTAGCATTAATGCTCTCAAGGACCATCCGTGTTGTCACAAACGGCAGGATTTCCTTCTTTCTCACGTCTGAATAATATTCCTCTGTGTGTTTGTGTGTGTGTGTATCTCACATCTTCTTTTTCCCTTCATGCATTGACAGACATTTAGGTTGTTTCCATATCCTGACTATTGTGAATAATTCTACTATGAACATGGGAGTGCAGATATCTCTTTGAGATCCTATTTTTAATTTCCTTTGGATGTATAGCCAGAAGTGGGATTGCTGGATCATATGGTAGTTGTATTTTTAACTTTTTGAGGAACCCTCATACTGTTTTCCATAGTGGCTGCATCAATTTACCTTCCCACCAATAGTGGATAAGGGTTCTGTTTTCTCCACATCTTCACCAACACTTGTTATGGCTTGTCTTTTTGATAACAGCCATTCTAACAGGTGTGAGGTGATATCTCATTGTGGTTTTCATTTGCATTTCCCTAATGATTAATGATGTCAGGTACCTGTTCATGTACCTGTTGGCCATTCATATGTCTTCTTTGTAAAACTGTCTATTCAGTTCCTGTGCCCATCTATTAATCAGATTGTCTGTTTTTTTACTATTGAGTTGCATGAGTTTTTGTATATTTTGAATATTAAACCCTTATCAGATATATGATTTGCAAACATTTTCTCTCATTCTATAGAATACTTTATCACTCTGTTGACTGTTTCTTTTGCTGTGCAGAAGCTTTTTAAGTTGATGTAGTCCCACTTGTTAATTTTTTCTTTGTTGCTTGTGTTTTAATATAATATAGAAATCCATGGGCAATGTAGGAGTAAGAGAAGAGAGAGACCACTAAGAACTTAATTCCTAAGCAACGTGGAATATTTTTAACCAGGAAAAACTGAGTTCGAATATCAGTTTCTACCTTTATTATGACTGAGGCTTTATTATCATTACTGACTTCTATGGATCTCAGTTACTTCAACTGTAAAATGAGAATAATACTAATATTTATCTCACAGCCTTGTGATAAAATTAAGTAAGGTCATGTCTGTTAAGAATTTAGTATCAAACAGTTGTTGCATAAATATTGGTTATTCCAACTACACACTAATTGAAGGGCATAGGGCACAAAGTTAGCAAAGGAGGCACCAAATTCAGACATTCAGATTTCTCAGGGGTGGCTTGAAGGTATTTGCATTACAAAAGTAAGCCACAGAGGGAAAGTGCTGAGAAAGTGGAGTGAGCACATTGATAAATAGTTCTAAGCAAAAGCAATTTCAGCCTGAGACCCTTAGGCTGTCTTCTCTCTCTTTGGGTGACTGTCAAACCCCAGAGATATGGCTTCGTATAGCAACAGACATAGAGACAAATTATACTCTGGTTAAGGTAGGGTTTTCTTTAACTACACTTGAAGTCCAGGTGGGTCAACTTACTGTCAAAATAAAGCACAAGAAATCTTGATAAATTTAAAGCAAACGACAGATTAACGTGTGAGTATGTGTGTGAGTGTGCACAAATGCGTGCATATATTTGTACACAGTTCAATCAAAACAGATTTATTCTTGGAAGATAAATCCTGCCCTATCTTTCCCTTCTAGTATTTATGAAGTCAGCCAGGCACTTTTCCAATTCACTTCATTCTCCATTGCCCATTTATTCCATTTATTGAATCCTTGGGGGATCTCCAGAGAGCACCCACCAGTTGTGCCGATCATGCCTAGGGCTGCCCAACTGTCTATTAAGAACTTGATAGCATAAGCTCCTTTCAGGTCCATTATAAAATAGTCCTTTCTTCCCAATGGCTTCTGGTGGCAACTGGCTTGAAGAAACAGCTTAGGAGAGGTATTAGCCAATTTGTTAGATTTAAATTTTAAACAATAAACGAAGTGAAAGAAAGCAAAAAAAAAAAAAATCCAAAACAAAAAAACTATTCCTAAGATAAAATATTATGCTTTTAGCATACACTCTAACAATGTATCAAATCAATTAACACATTTTTATTTGTAATAGTTCTTTGAATTTCACAATGTTTCCCTCACATGCATAAACCAAATTAAAGAGCACAATAACCTGGACTCTAGGTAAAACAGATTCTATTATACACATTTAATGAATGAAAAAAATATATAGCCACATCTATCTAAATATCCAGACAATACTTTCTACTGACTTTCTTTCCTTCTAAACTCACTTCCACTGACCATCACTTTCTTGAGACCAACACAACCTAAGAATTGAATACAGGATACTTGGGTTTTGACGACAGTCCTAGCAGTTACTTGATTAGTTAATTTGAATAAATCACTGCAAGAAGGTGTTAGCAATGATTCTCACTTTAGGGCATTAAAGCTCCCTGAAGTGTATATGAAAATGTGTAGGAGTGTACATTTCTATATGAAGGCATAGTATTTAACAGGAAATTCATGCCTGGGGGCCAGGGTCGCTAAATTCTGTGCAGTCTATGGATGATACAGTACAACCAGGAGCTACCCTGCCAAATTTGCCAAAATCTCACTTGTTGAGAGTCACTAGGGCAGATTATGAAAAAGGTGTTTTGGAATACTGATATGTGGTTCTGTGACTTGAGCACTCACTCTCAATAACAGAGGAGGGTCATTTAGATGAAAGTGAGCCCAGAAGATAAAAGAAAAGGTCAGGCTGTGAAGTCCAAAGGAAATATATATTCAGAGTACTTCCTTGCTAGAGATATTTACTGTAAAGTTCACAGGGGTGAACCCCCACATATTAACACAAGTAGATGTTAATTAGCACATTCTGACTTTAATAAGATTGTTACTGGCAATGTTACTTTGGGCTTTGTTAGTTTGGTGCAGTGTGTGTGTGTGTGTGTATCCAGAAATTAAAGGTTAGAGGAATAGCTAGGGAGAAGGAGAGCTTATTCAAATCCTTACAAATGCACCTATGGAAACATATCATGGGAGCCTTCTGTGACTATGGCATCATGAAGGAACAAAGTGCTGTGGTCTCCATGGTGGGAGGCAGTGAATTGAAAGAGTGATTTAGGGCCTGTTAACATAAATGAGAGGAGACAAGCCTGACCTATGTGCAACAGCCCTTCCACAAAGTTTAGACAAGACAAAGATGTTTCTTTTCTCTCTGTCATTCTCTCTCTGCAGCCAGCAGATGAGTATTTCATAGTGGAATAATTCAAAGTGAAAGAACCCATGGGTAATGCAGTAACAGTCATCAAACATTCCTTAAGCCATTTGATCTCACTGGAGCATCCACATGCCATATCTGCCTTTTTGCAGACAAATTCCATGCATTCAATTGGATTTAAATCTTTCTCTCCATTCTGCCTGTCTCATGTCCCTAGATACTGATAGGATTACCTAGCATTGGGCAAAGCACTAGCATAAGTTATAAAATAGACCCTTTCATAGTCTGCATCAGTGTCTCAAGTCAGAACCTGCTTAGTCCTACACTCGGAATTCCATATCCCTTTATTTATCAATGCCTAAATAGTTTTATATAGAGTTAAGGATCTTGTAGTCATATGTCTTTTCCAAAAATTGTTTTTTAAAGAAATTAACATTGGAATTTATTGTAACTTTTAAATATGTGTCCCCAAAATATACAGTATATAGTGTTACATATATTAGGTCCTCAACAAATGCCTTTGCCATGAATAAAATCTCTTTGAATGTATGCTTTATTTGACCAGGAAATCTCACAAGCTCAGGAACTAACCTTGGAGCTGAAGTAATGGAGAAAAGTTTGAACATTCAACACTCATGAAGAAACATTTAGTCCAAATGATGGAAATCAAATATTATATCTGTTTGCATTACCTGAAACATTTCCAATTATGGAGGGAAAAAACAATGAATAAAACTGTCACATACATCCTAATGCTGTAAATGACACATGCTCTACTTTTAATCTTTATAGGCGTTCAATTTCCAGCCTGTTTCATGTGGTTTGTAGAAACCAAATTCTGTTTGGATTCTTGGACAAGTGATTAATGCTTTGCCATACCCATAGAAAATCACATTCAGCACCACGGACAGAGCAGAATTGTTCCTTTCTGAACTACAGCTGTTTCCTGAATTATTTTTTTCCTCTACTAAAATATCCAGACACACGTCTGTCTCTTAATTGCAGGAGGCGTTGTTACAAGACATCTTGAATTTTAATGACGTATTTTAAAAGGAAAGAAATAGACTAAAAGCAGACTAGGGGAAACCTTAAGTACTTTTGCAGGATTCAAAACTTAACACCGCTGACAGTATATAAAGATCTTCAGAGGCAAACATTGATAATATACAGATGAACAAATGGGCAGGCGAGTAGTAATCAACGATCAACAAATAGAGGATATTGGATATTAACAAATAACAATAGAAGATATTAACAGATAATTATTAGACAAAAGGAAGATGAGACTGACAGTGCTGTCATTGCAAATGCATCAGTCCTATGGGAGAAAGTGAAATTTACATTTGGGGTACTAAAATGTTTTGAGAATTTGGTATTATGGATGGAAAAGGAATTCCCAATATCTCCTAATACAAAAATGATCAATAAGACTGGAATTGTGATCAGCTCTTCACCTTTTTTGAAGAGACAGGGAGTTTAAGACAACCACATAGCGTGGTTTTCATAATGCCTTCGAATTACAAGTTATAAAATATTTCAGACTAGTCTGTGACCAACATATGAACTTGATTTAAAAATGTATAATTTTGGGGCCGCCCGGTGGCGCAGCGGTTTAGTCCGCGCTTGGCAGCCCGGGGTTCACGGGTTCGTGATCCCCGGCGCCCGCCGACGCACCGCCTGTCAGCCATGCCGTGGCGGCGTCCCATATAAAGTGGAGGAAGATGGACATTGATGTTAGCCCAGGGCCAGTCTTCCTCAGCAAAAAGGGGAGGATTGGCGACGGGTGTTAGCTCAGGGCTGGTCTTCCCCCCCACCAAAAAAAAAAAAAAAGTATAATCTTGCCTATGCTCTGCATTTCTAACAGAGAAGGCAGCCACTTAGTGTTAGACTTGTGCTCATTTTTTTATGAACACTTGCATTTGTCAAATATTCATTACCTACTCTGTTTTGAGAATAGAAAATATTGTTTGACCACTATGTGCAGGATATAGTACTATGTGCTTTCCTTGGTTTATCTCATTTAATTTTTATTTAGTCATCACATTTTGCGGGGCATATTTTCTATTTTTCCATATGTCATAAATATGAGAACTGAGACTTGGGGGAATTATATAATTTGTCCAAAGTGAAGCAGTTGTTATGTGTGTGTATGTTTTTGTGTACTTGGGCAGACACTTTTGTCATATTTACTATGTACCAAGAATTGTTGTAAACAGTTTATAAGGATAAAGTGAATTATTTTATTAGTATTGTTATTATATCCATTTTACAGATGTGAAAAAGGAGGTATCATAAGGTTAAATTACCTAAGATCACACATTTACAAAGTGATGAAATCAAGATTGGAGCCCAGGCAATCTGAATTCAAAATCCATGCTCTTAACCAATATCCTAAGCCTTTTGGAGACGTTACTTTAACAAATCCCTTAAACTGTACTTCTTAACTATTTCCTACTTACATTCACCCTGAATATCCCTTGTAATGCAAGGGACTTTGAACCATCATTTTATCATTATGTATAATCATTTTTTTGCCACATCAACTTTTCATTTCTTTAGAGGCTTGGGAAGCCACTTCATTGCTTCCAAAAGCACTTGGAATCTCAGCTCAGGTGTCCTGAAATCTATAGGACAATCAATGCAGTTTTGCTGTAATCATGGGCGTCCTTATCCACCATCAAAATTCAAGTCCTCTAAACTGCTCTTCCCCCCACATACACACATACAGTTACATAGCTTACTGTGCACTTTTGTTTATAATAATCTATGCTTCCTGCTTTCTGAAATTTCTCTTGACTCCCATTTCTGTGCCAGTTATAACCTCAACTCTGTTCTAAATGCCTCCTTTATATCAGAGACCTTCTCACAGAATGTTCCCTCATCTTCCTTTGTTTCTGAAACCAGCTCTCCCCTGACAACACTTCTTCTCTGACACCTGTTTATTATTTCTCACCTTATGTCCTCCCAGGTGATGTCACCATTCTCTACCTTGTCTTTGCTTTTATTACAAATCTTTCTTATTCTCTCTTATAAAAAGCTCTTCTTCGTGTCTCACAATCTCTGTGAATTTTGTTGATTTATGGGTCCCTTTTAGTGTTTTATATAAATAACTGACCCACCCCTTTCCAAAATGCACACATGTATTTAAAACAACATTTGAGTTCCTAGTTATAAATACATGAGTCTCACAGTATATGCATGGACACTTTGACCAGAATTCCTGGTTTCTAATCACCCTTTACTACTCATGAATGTCATATATTGGACACTGTTTCATTGCACACACCGTTTAGGACCTGGATTCTTATCTTCCCCTGAACTCCACCACTCACCTTCAACCTGAGCTGGATCATCAATGCAACCATACTACACTCAACATTTCTCAATGTCTTTGAATCAAACAGCCTTCAAAGTAACTCCCTTACACATGCCACATTAGAGAATACCATTATACAGCAATATCAGTATCAAATATTTATTGATCTCCAATTAGATTTGGGAGATACAAAAATAGTTAGCATTTATCAATGCAATATGATGGATACTGTACTAAGCAGCTTACATCTATTAACTCTTAACCCTCACCATGATCTCTATTAATATTTCTATTTTTTTAACGAAGAAAGTAAGCAAAGATTGGTTAAATCACGTGTCCAAGTTTATATACCTATAACTAGAATGGAAGCTTGACTTAAACCAAGAAACATGTGGCTGTGGGGCCCACATTCTCAACTGTATCACTGTTGTGTAAGCTTTGTTGTCCCATGAGAAATTCACATAAGTAGAGAAGTCAATTGTGCTAAATAAATAAACAATCTAATTGCCATTTGGTATGGTCGTAGAATTCCTACACAGAACCTAAAATATAGAAAGCAATCATAAATATTAGTTACTTTTCTTTCCACATTCTTCAGGGCAACTTCACATAAAGATTATTCAGAAAAAAAGGAGCTAACAGCAACTATATAGACACTGAAGAATAGATGTTAAGTGTTTGAAGATTTTAGATGTGCATATTTTAGATCTTCAGCTCTACATGCAGAGATTTATACACACTATCTCATATCTATGCCAGATTGAAATTTCTCATCCAAGCTCCACTTGTTTGAGAACCTGAAACCCTGAGAATGTTTCCTTTGACAAAATCCCAACAGCTCTTAAATCATCTATCCTCATGTGAAAGTGAGAGAGAAGAAACACACTGGAGGTATGAAGGGGAAATATCATTCTGAGAGACAGAATCCCCAGAGAAATTGGACCATTCTGCTGAAATGAATTTATTGGCCCCTCATGATGCCACCCTTGCTAACACCATGTATTGTTTACTCTGTTCTTTTATTCCTTGTCCCTGGGAGGAAATATGGTGTTGTGCTTGCCTTTTAAATGATTTCAAAACTTCTATTCACTTTCTTAACTGTTCTACATACTACTGCCTGAACTGCCATCTCTAAGCACCACTTTATGCTGGCACTTTTTTTTTCACAATGACTCTCAAATATCCCAGAATATCTACAGAAAGCAAAGTTACTCACCCTGGCATTCAAAGCCCTGAAAATCAGATTTTCTATATTTTCCAATTGTCCTAATAGTGTAAAATATAAATTTACTATAGACACTAGTCTTGCTTATTCATTTGTTTCCATCTTTTTTTTTACCTTACTTAATTAATCAAGTTACCAAAGCTTAAAGGTTTTTCTTTTTCTGCTTATATTCTCTTTCTACATAGCCATAAAATCTCCTGACCATCTAAAGCCTGATGGCTTACAAATTGACATCTCCAGCCTAGAACTGTACTCTGAATTACATATCCATTTATATAACTGCCTGATTTGTATATACACTTCCATGAAACTTGCTGTTTATTCTAAGATAGGTTACTTCAACTCTCTTTACTTTGGTTCCCTCGTTTGTCAAATGAGGAGACTTGTCACATCTCACACACAGTGCTGTTCTGAAGATTAAAATAGTCAAGGTTTGTAACATGCACAGAAGAGTGTCTGACACACAATGAGTGTTATCTAAGTGTTACTGCTATTGCTATTTTCATGTTTAATGTTGCAATCATATTATATCCAACCTACAGTACTTGGTCATCACTAACAACACACACTAGTGTCTTTTCTTCCCCAATCTTTCCTGCTTAAACAATATTTCCTACACTCAGTTGTTCTGACCCACACTTGGACATTATCTTGATTTTTCATTTTGCCTCACACCACTCACATTTAATTTATCACAAACTCCTGTCTATTGTAACTCAGAAAAACATCTCAAGTCCATTTACTTCTCTTGTTTTCCACTTCTACCACCATACGAAAGTCATCATCACCTCGCACATGGCCCACCACACTGGCTTACTAACAGATTTCTCTGCTTCCCTTCTTTCCACTTTTGCTCATGAAACAGCCAGAGTGACCGTTTAAAATATAAGTTCAAATTTAGAAAATTCATTTATTGTTTCTAGAATACATTTTACCATGGCCTAGAGAATATTCATAATTTGCTTCTGTGTTATCTCCAACTTCACTTGATAACCGTTTTCCCCAAATCTCACTGGATACTAGGCTCATTAGCCTTCTTTCTCTCCCTCCAATATGCAAAGGTCTCTCCTACATCTGAGATATTGCATATGATGTGTCATTTGTTTGGAAAGTGATTTTATACACTTTTTTGTACATCTGCCCAATTTTCATAATGGTTTAGGATTATGTGAGCTCACAATTGTACTCAAACCTCATACAAAATGCCACCTCCTCAGAGAGGATTTATCTGATCATTCTGTTTAAAGTGAATCCTCCCTGTTATGCTGTATCTCGTTATCTTACTTATTGTTTTCATAGCACATAGTTCAGTTGTAATGATCTTGTTGATTTACAGTATACCTTCTAATGCATGTCTTCCCCTCTAGAACATAAGTTCCATTAGGGCGGGAGTCTTGTCTGTGTTAATTCGTTGCTACATCTCCATCATCTTGTCCTCAATGATACTTCTTGAGTGAATGAAAGACGCATGTTATCTTTTCCTTTGAACATCCTCTATGCCATACAACTGGTAAAATAATTTGTTATAATGTGTGATGCATTAAAATTTCCCTCAATTTTAACTTACTGTTTGCTTTCTTATTCCTCTTCTAGATTCTAAGGCTCCTGATAACGTGGGCTCTTCGTTTTTACCATTGTATTCCCAGTGAAAAAGACATGGCTTGATAGATCATGATGCTCAGTAATGATTAATCAGTGAGTGAATGGCCTGTGTTTCGAATACAGTGTATGTGATCATCCAATCACTCATTTAATCAACATCTATTAAACACACTCTATGTTAAGCAAACTCCAAGCCCTGGAGAAACAGGAATGTTTAAGACAGGCATGGTTTCTGCCTATACCCTGCAGGTTATAGTCTATGCTGGGGTTTCTCAATTATTGACACTACTATCATTTGGAGCTGGAAAATTCTTTGTGTGTATGGGGTGGGGGGACTGTCTTGTGCATTGTAGGATATTTGGCAGTATCCCTGGCCTCTACCCACTAGATTCCTATAATATGCCTCCCCCCTCCCAGTTTTGACAACCAAAAGTATCTTCAGACATTGCCCAATTCCCCTGAAGAACAAAATCACCTCTGGTTGATAACTGCTGGTCTAGTGAGAGAGACAGACGTTGCTATGTATGTAGATACACATGTAACTATAAATTGTGATCAATGCTACAGAAAAAGTGAAAGCTGAAATGTTAGAATATAACTGGGGAGACTGATTTAAATTGGTGTGTGCAGATTGTCAATGGATTAAATATTACTGATGATAAAGTGATATTTAGATTTTGGCCCATAGGATGACTAACATGACAGGTAAAAAGCTGGAGGAAGAAGGTTTCAGGCAGAATGAAGAACATGTGTGGAGGCCCTGAAGCATGATCAAGTTTGGTTTATGCAGAGAACTGGTGCATAGAGGCTGCGGTTCAAGGTGGTGTGAAAGGGAGTTGGGAAGTTAGGCAGAGGCAAGGTCATGCAGGGGACTGTGAGCCATTATGAATTTGGGAGTTTATCCTAGGATTAGTGGGAATAAGTTAGAGTTTTAAACAACAGGGGTGGAAAAGGGGAATCCAAAACAGAATTAGATTTCTATAAATAAATGTTGTGGCAGGAATTAGGGTGAGAATAATGGTGATTTAATCTGGAGGGATGGTGTTGGACACAGAGAAATGTGGATGGCTGATAAAATCATCCTGCTTATATGGATGAAGAATTGGGTGGATTCATAAATTTCCCAAGGGAAACCATCCTCTAATGTGAAGATTATTCTGAGTTGGGAATACCAAGGTGATATTTCCTTTAGTAAACTATTTATTGACTTTCCTGCTTTGTCTCTTTCACACTCAGTCCAGCTCCTGAGTCACTCTAAAAGTTTCTCTCTTGCAGACATCACAGATGGTTCCCATCCTTTCTCCCCTCTGGAGAAACCTCTCCTCCGTGTCCCCCCAGGTGTGAGCATGTGTGTGTGTGCTCAGTGTGGAGATTGGGGAGCAAGTCAAGCAGAATGAGTCCCAGAGTCCAGGGACCTGAAGCAAGAAGGATCACAGGGAAAATTGAGGGTTGTTTCCGTTAGCCTTCCACCTGCTTTGAGTTGTGCTGTTAATTAGCAATGCGAGATGAAGCTGACAGCTTTGGCAGGGAACAGTAATGCAGTGGGAGGTGAGGGAAGGCAGTCTTGCTAGGGAAGTTGTTCATGATTTATAAATACACCTGATTATTATGGTGGTGCCCATTTGTGATTTCATGGTTAAAGGTCTGTCAGTTGTCCTCATGCAAACCCCTTGTTTTCATAGATTTCTAACACAATGAAAGAAATTCACTCCAGCTCCAGACTCAGCATACAAACCCAGTTTTGTTTTCAAACATTAAAAAAAAATCTATTATTTTCACATTCGTAAGGAAATAAAGACAGGTTACTGAGTTAGTTCAACTAAAGATTATTTATCATGTTTTTGTTTGTTGGTTTTTAATTAGACCACATAGTGCCTTAACTGGAATGGACAACAGCAGTCAAGTGCTTCAGCCCTCTTGTTAAAAAGATGGGTACGGTGAGGCTTACTACTGAGATTTTAGAAAATGCTTTCATTCATTTGTATATCCATCCAATGGTCACTGATTGGACAGTTATTTAACACTGGGCACTGGGCAAGGAAAGGGGCAGACAGAATGAAGAGTAAGGTAATGTTGTCTTGCAGTAACTTAAAATTTGGAGGGACACAAATTTAATCATTACATCCGTGGTAAAAAACAAAAGCAAGCAAACAAAACTCAAACACAAAAATGTGTATAAAGTATTGTGAGAGCCAGAGAGAAAAGTGCCTGTGCTGATGGGCATCCAGGAAAGAGGAAAAAGTAAAAAAAAAAAAAAAAGTATATAGAAGAAAGAGATATAGAATATAAAAGAATATAGAATATAGAAGAAAGTATATAAAAGCATACAGAAGACGAAAGGAAAGATGAGAGTAATCCACTTCTGTTTCTACATTATTGAACCAGAGTAATAATAGCAAGGAACCATTTGGATTTTCAGCCTGTTTTGATAAAGAAACTTACCTGTTTCCTTACTGCTGTGAAAAGAGGTCATGGGGATGGGCAGGAAACTTACCCAGAACATATTTCAGCTCTCCCTCCTTCATGCTCCCCAAGAAGCAGAGATCAGACCTTTTTTTTTTTTTTTCCTTAAGTATAGCCTTGCCAATCCCTGGAAGAAGGGGAAATCACTTTAGCTGTTACTAATTATTTGAACTTGGTTTATACCCAAGACCTTTCTAATATGCCACCAAAAGCAATTTTGAGAAAAATTTAAAAAGTAAAAATAAGTTTTTTTAATTAATAAAAGTGGTGTAGCCAAGAAGCCTGGTAAGGCTAGGGAGGGATATTTTAAAAACCTGAATACCAGCAAGTGTTCGGAACTGAGGAACCAGACTCCAGCTGGGATGGCTGTCCATGAAGAAATGAGCATAGAGGCTGAGACAAGGATCTCCGTGCATCCATGATTTGAGCTGAGCATCTCTAGCTGGCTCAACATCCTTGTCAGCTGGTGGCTCCCTTCTCATGAGACTGGGATGTTTGCCACTCAAAAACCTGCTTCTTTTTCTAGTTAGATATTTAGACTTCCCATATGAACACCTAATTCAATTAGCATCAATCATCCTTACTATCCAACAGCCAAGAGGGAAAATGATAGCCAGTGGATGACCTTTATTTTGTCACCCATGGAAGGATGTCTCCCTACAGTGCCTCCCAAAGATGACAATAGATTAAAGGGAAACCCTAGACATGATGTGGGGAAAAGCTCCCACACTTGAACTTGGGGACAGGAGGCTGAGCTGAGCATGTCAGAGTACTTGAGACAGTGGGGAAGGTGAGAATTATCACAACTATTAACATCAATCAATCTCTTATTATGTACAAGGCACTGTATTCATCATTGCATGCATTATCTTATTTAATAGGCTTAAATTCCTTTTTTATCCTAATCATATACTTAAGAAAACTGAGACACACAGAGAAGAAATTTTCTCAAGGTCATATACCTACTTAATGGTAGATAATTCAAATTGACTGTTCAACTTCAGCGTCAATATTTCCTTCATTTTCTTTGCTGTAACTTATCCTTCCAGTATCATTACATCTTCTTTGTAAAATGAAAAAACCGAGTATCCTTGTGTCTTGTTTCTTAGTCTTTGTTATAAGGGCTTCTCTTTTTCTACAGCAGTGTTTTCCCAAAGTGTATTCCTTAGAACATTTACTCAAAGGGCTATTAATAACCATTCTCTTTGAGGTTGGAGTAGGTAAAAAGGTATGTGTGATCAAAAAAGCTTAAAACACGGTGGAGTAAGGAGTCACATTTTTCTAACTGCAGGATTCCTCAGAACCTTTAAAATTCTAATGTGAACTGAACATCTATAGAAGAGGCAGAGGCTGAGAATTTAAAATATAGCTTTAGCAAACATAGTTGAGGTCACAGAATCCTTTCTTTTTCTCATTTTCTTGTGTACTTATGACATTTATTTGCTATGGAATACATTGTGGGACAGACTGGCAGAAAGGATTCAAGTTCACATTTATTAAAACAGCCTATAAATATTCTTCCCTCCAACTCCAGCCCCTACCAACCTCTCTTGCCTGGTTCTTTACTGCACACACAAATACACACATCTACACAGCCCTCCTTCATTTGTCCCCAACTCTCTCAATACAGACACACATAGGACCTCTGAGTTCCCCGGAGACACTGGTCTGTTTGTCATACCCAAATGTTTTCGCAGAATGCAACCTCTTCCTAGATTGTCTTTTCAACCTTAACCCCTGTCACAAGTGTGTATTCAACTTTCTCTGGCTCTGCTCAAATGCTATCCCCTCTTGAACCCCCTCCTGAGGAAATTTTACAACACTACCTGAGCCATTCCCTTCCCCTAGTGTGCCTTTCTTTATGTCTTGGTAACACACCAATGAAGACCTGAACTCTGCTGGGAATTAAGGGCTTTGTTTTGTATCTGAGCTTTCTGGGGGGATCTTGGTTCAGATCCCACATCAATTCTGGAAAGCAATTTCTTCTGAGTATTAGAAGTGCTAAGGATGCAAGTGAAGTCTGGTTAGATTCTCATTTTCTCATTGCCATCAAGCACAGGACAATGTTTATAAACCTATAACCCACCTAACATGACCATAGTTGGCCTATTCCCCAAATTTAATCCTATCCACGTAACCTTGTCCCCAGCCTTTGCTATCCTAGACATTATATCACCAAACCAATCCCAGCCTTGTAACCCATTGGCCCATTAATATACTTCTAATCATTCCTTTATAAAACATAACCCACCCAAACAACCCTCTAACCTTTCTAATGGATTCAGAACCAGCCAATTACCAAACTTGATCTCATCTGCATACTTTCCATCACCTCTTAATGAGCTCTAACTGGCCCTGCAAGTTTCAGCATTAACAAAAGCTATTCCACTCAATTTGTGGCCTTTTATTTGATTTTTTTAAACATCAAATACTGTACAGTTTTTTTAACGTCCACTATTTCCAACCCATCCCTTTCTCTTTCTTCCTGAGAAAACTGGAATATTCCTTAACATTATAGTTCATTATCTTTCCCAAAAGAATTTGAGAGGAGTTGTTTAAAATACATATATTTCCAGGTTCTGCCACTACATTTACATTCTCCATTGGATTTAAAGGAGACTTTCTCACGCGTGGCTGAGGACAGGCCCTGAATTATTTTTTCAGTGGATACTTGTAAGAAACCCACTTTAGGATTGCACGTAGACCCAGGGGCCTTTCCTTATGGGGTTAGATGGAACTGAGCTCAGAACATTCTATGAGAAATGTTCTTTCCACTAAGTTACCACAACAAACCAGATAGAGCTAAGAAAATGAAAAAGCAAGATAAATATGAGGCGGATGACAAGTTAGTATCTTTGTTGAAAATTCTATTTCCTCAGAATTTGCATGAAAACTATGGATCTCCGCCTATGAGGATGGGGGTTCTATGTGTTCCTTTTGTTCATTTATTCGTGTGACAAACATTTACTAAGTGCCTGCCTTATGGTGAAGGGGCTGTGTGAGCCTGGAGCAGAGAATTCTCACTCATCTAAATCCATGGCACATCTTTATTACTTGACCGTGTTTTCTATCTTCTCTCGATTTTGTGAGGGTATATGTGCATATATGTAAATATTTGATTATTTGAACGTACACATATTGGTGTGTAGTTATCTAACATATATAAAATTCAGCCATGCAGCATTTTGTTTTATTTTATTTTTTTTGCTGAGGAAGATTTGCCCTGAGCTCACATCTGTTGCCAATCCTCTTTTTTTGCTTGAGGAAGATTTGCCATGAGCTAACATCTATGCCAATCTTCCCCTCTTTTGTATGTGGGTTGCTGTCACAGCATGGCTGGTTAGTGGAGTAAGTCTGTGCCTGGGATCCGAACCTGTGAACCTGGGTCACTGAAGTGAAGCACACAGAACTTTAACAACTTGGCCACGGGGCTGGGCCCCATGCAGCAAATATTTATCAAGGAATATGTGCCAACTAACATACTCAAATCTGAAAAGAAGGTGTTATTATCCTCACTTGTTTTCAGTTGAGAGCAGTAATGCTCAGACAGCTTAACAAGCTTGCTCAAGACCTCACAAGCAGCTGAGGCAGGATTTGAACCCAGGTGTCCCTGACTTAAAAGCCCAAGTTCTTTCTGTCATGTCACAGACCTGTCAAGCAGGGTCATTTCAGAGACATTAGCCTTTCCATTCCAAATTCCTTATATAAAAAGTGATGAAACTAAGGCCAGGGGAGAGTAGTATTTCCTCCAGGCTTCATATATATAACTGTACACAATCCAGAGAAAGATGGTTTCTCTGGGGAAGAAGACAGTTGCCCTTATAATCACTGCATGCTGGCAATTCGGATTGGCTCTGTCCATGAGCACAAGAAGAGAGAATGATACTGCAGCGCCCAACCCCAGCAAATGGCCCTCTTGTCATTGATTCTCTGAGGCGTAGGCCTCCTGGCGAAGACTGCACTGTTCATCATGCCATCCCAGCCAAATTATGTTTACAGATATGAAGAACCACATATCAAAATTAGCATTTGTGCAAATGATCACACAATTCCTTCAGGCCTGCTGTGTACCTTTAATAGGCCCATCTTTCAATTATGAAGTGATGATCAGTCAGTGTTCTTCTATAATCTCATTATTTTTGTTATGTTGACAGTACAGAGGTTTTATTTCTCCTTCCACTTAAATGAGAGCCATCAACACGAGATGGTTATTGAACTATAGAGGGAAAAATGGACATTTTTAATTCTTACTTATATCTTAGAATTGGGACATCTTTGACACATTCATGAGTAAGAATAAAAACATCCATACTTTAGACTCTACCTACTTGAGTACACCAGATTGACGTAATTAATTTACCTTCCATTGCTCAAGGAATCATCAATGTTAAGTATTTCAGTTTGAGGATAATCTAAAAATGAGGCAGCTTACCTTTTCCTTATGTCACTTACCTGTCCTGCCACATCCTTAACAGGTCATCACACAGACTTGGCTTGATCAGATCTCACTATGGGGAGCTCACTACATCACAAGGCAGTGCCTTCCTCCAGCAGTATTCATCATAAGGGTCTCTCTTCTTGAATCAAAATCAGAAGCCTCAATCTTCCATCAGTTGGTTTCTCTTCTGTGTCTACAGAAACAAATACAACTGCTCTTCCATCAAAAAGTACGTAAAATATTTGAAGATGTAACCATAACTTCATTTCCAACACATATTAGGCAACCTTAATGATTCGTTTTTCTCTTTATTAAGTGTCCTGCACACTCATGCACCTATGGTATGGCTCACTAATATCTATTTATAAAATCAAACAAATTACCAAAGTATCTTGTGCTGATGTGAAAGTGAATTAGCTGATGCGTATGGATAGTCTAGAAGAGCTGATCAACTGCCTGCTGCCACCATTCTGTAACTGGATACCAAGCAATGTCTAGTTGACTTGGGACAATATATAATCGATATTACTAGAGAAAGTATCTGTGTAACTTTTCCTCTATTTTTCTTTTAATTTGAAGTAATTTCAAACTTACAGAAATTTGCAAAAGTAGTACAAAGATTTTTTTTACCCGTGAAACACTTGAGAGTGAATTGTGGACATGATGTCGCATCACCCTGAACGCTTTAGTGTACGAGTCCTATGAACATGGACATCCACCAAAGTAACCACAATTCAATCTTCAAAATTAGGAAATTAACACTGATGGATTACTAATGTCTAATTTTGTAAGCCCCTGCCAAGTATCTTTCATTTCCATAAATGTCCCTTATAGCAAGAGTCCAAACCAGAATCATGTGTCACATTTAATTGTCATATATTTTTAGTGTCTTTCAGTCAGGAGCAGTTCCTCAGCCTCTCTTTGTCTTTAAAGACTCTCATGCTTTTGAATATCACAGGCTAATTATTTTGTAGGCTGTTACTCAATGTGAATGTTTGATATTTCCTTGTGATCATATTTAGAGTATAGATATTTGACAAAAAATAAAAGTGGAGATTCTGTGCTCTTCTCATTGTATCCTATCAAGTGGTACACAACTTCAATTTGTCCCACTACTGGTGAGGTTAAATTTGATTTTCTGATTTAGGTTGTGTCTACAATGTTTCTCCACTGTAAAGATACTTTTGTAATTAATAATATTTGAGGAGTTATTTTGAGACCAGGCAAATATTCCATTCCTTATCAAACTTTCACCTACTAGTTTCAACATCCATTAATGTTAGTTGGCAAAATTATTATGGTTGCTAAATGGTGATTTTCTATCACCACCATTCCTTTTCCATTTATTAGTTGGCATTCTAGTATAAGGAAAAGTGTTTTATTCTCCCCATTTATTTCTTTACATATATCAAAATGGGCTCATGGATGCCTATTTTATTCAATGGGTTATAATTCATTACCATCACATTTAATTTGATGCCTAGCTTCTTTCAGTGGGAGGTCCTTCTGGCTGGTTTCTTTGCCCTTTTAACAGGTCCATATTATTCTTTGTATTTATATTCTTTCTGGTGCACCAAGTTATATCAAGCTCATCTTGACCTAAGGATCTCCGGTTCCTTATAGTGGAGAACATTTTTAGAGAACAAGATCTGGGTAGTGGTTGTGTTCATTGCTGTGGGGTGTCACTGTTCCCAGGCCTTCCTAGTGGAAAGACATAGGTTATGTATGTATACAACTACTTATGCATACATACATGCTGCCACCAGACACCTTCCTCACCAATTCAGACCCCAATACGACTATTAGGCATTGACCTTCTTCCCTGAGGGATGCAAATCTTGATCCATTTCACCTTCTATCTTTTGTAATAAGTGATTTAGCAGAGAATGGGTGAAGGAAAGTAGAAGGAAGGAAGGAAGGAAGGAAGGATGGGAAGAATGAAGTCAGGGAGGAAGGAAAGAAGGAAGGCAATTTCTCCTATTCAAGTTTAATTTTACTAAAATTTCTTCATGAAACTGAGACACTTTGAATAGTTTCTAACAAAAAAAAGTAGGGCCAAATCACTCAATATTCATGTGCGGAACATAGAAGTTTTAAAGTAACCATTATTACAGTTTATAACAAACTTTGACTGCCATTATGTTTGTTTCATATTGTGTGACCTAATTTCAGAGGAACAATTTTCTTTCTGTGGAGTCTCGCGGATGACTGCGAGGACACGTCAGAGGAACAAATTTGATATCTCTATGAATTTTGCTCTTGCTGAACTTCCTCTTGGGAATAATTCTGTTTGCCAACAGCACTCTTAAAATGTGCAATCATAAACTACACATTTATGTGTGTGTTTCTCTACGAAGTGAGTAATATGATGCAATTATAACAATTTCAACTTTACTGTGAACACTTCCCTTTCCAACAACGTGACTAAGTACTGTACAGTTGGCTCTCCGTTTCCACGGTTCCCGCATCTGCGGATTCAACCAATCGCGAATTGTGCGTGGTTGGTTGAATCCGCAGATGTGGAACCGGCAGATACAGAGGGCCAGCTAAGGGACTTGACCATCTGTGGATTTTGGTATCTATGGGGGTGTCCTGGAACCAACCCCCAACCCCGTAGAAAGGGAGGGATGACTGTATTATCAGCTTTATATATGTAACAGAATGTTAGAATGAAAATTTTGAAGCATCTTCTGAAATGAGATTCTAGATCAAGAAGCAAACATTTCAAAATAGTGGATGATAACCTGAAACCTTTTCAACTCTTCTCTCTCGTTATGAGTATAACACAGTCATCAATTGGAGAGTGAAGAAAGAGTTTCAGAAACAGCTCTACATATGCTTCAAGTCTCACACCCCTCTCAGGATACAGTTAGGGAGGGCTTACCTGTTCACTCACACCAAGACATGGGACTTGTGTGTGTGAAGAGCTCATTGAATATTCCTCTTGTTGTCTAATGTCTGAGTCATATCTGAGAAACGTGAAAGTTGAAAGCCTGGATAAAGTGACCTATATTCTCAGAGTAGACATTTGTGGTCTGGGAAATAGCCATCCTCCCTATTTGGTAGAATAAAGGATGTATGGCCTTTCCCCTAAACCAGATATGGGACATGCAATAAACACCACCAGTTTGGAGTCGTCTAGAATTGTCTAAGAGGCAGCATGAGGACTACAGTGGAGCGGAAGGTTGTAGAGTGAGTAGCAAGAGGTGAGTTGGCATAGAGATGCATCGTGAAAATTCAAGTGAGAGATTCTCAGAGTGGGGGGAGGTAGTGCCTGAAGAACCAATGATGGGCATGGATGGCATTAAACATCTTTCCAAGTGCACAAAGAGCACTGATGCTAGATCACCAGCCAGTGCCAGTCAAGGAGGGACTTTCCTGCTTGCTCCCTTACCTCTCCCCCAGCCCTTGCTTCAACTGGGGGGTGTTTAGAAGCCAAAATGAAGGGAGAGGAGCAGACGCTATCCACATGCCCTTTTGTCCCTACAAGGTGATAGATTGAAGCAGGCCTAGAAGAAGGGAGGGGAGAAGCTTAACTTTATATCAGGTTCCAAGTTGTGAGAGTTTATATGGGGTGAGGCACATTAATTATTAAACTGGCCAGAGCTTTATAACTTAGTTACTGTAGAACTTTTTCTCTGGTGACCAAAATTGATAAGGTGTCTGTCTGAGGGCAGGGAAGCAACTAATGTACTAGAATAGATTGGAAGTTGCTTTATAATTACATCTCATAAGACATACTTAATCAATAAAAGATTATATATGCATTGTTTTATTAAATCCTCACAAAAACAACCTAATTTTATAGATGAGGCAAATGACTCTTAGAAAGGTAAATAACTTTTATTCAGAGTCACACAGCTCTTCAGGCAGAACAAGAATTTGAATTTATGTTTAACTGGTAGTTAAGTCCAAGCTCTTAACTACCGGGAGTCTTGTGAATTTGTATCATTCACACACAGATAAATATGATTTGATCACTTCAAGTGTTTGAATGAGGACTTGAGACAGAAATCCATGAGACCCAAGCCCTTTAGAAGTAAAGAAAGCCCTCTCTTCCTATGAACAGAAAACAAACAACAAAAACCATTTATGAACCCTGCTTAATAAGGAAATGTTCAACTGCTGAAGAATTCCAAAGCTACTATACTAATATATATTCCAATTTTTAAATCCAGAGGTTCTTTTTTTTAAAAAAAAAAAGCATCATTGAATCCATAAGCACCACCTCCTTGAACTCCCTAATTAGTAAAAATCACTTATACTAGCAAACAAACATAAAAAAAACTAAGAATTTATTCTCTACTCAAACTAGACTCAAATTTCAGTACCCATTACGCTCCATTTAATTTCCACCTCAGTAGCTTGCTTTCTCTTTCTCTCCCTTCCTTCCTTCCTTTCTCTTTTTTTCTTTGCTTCCTTCCTTCCTTCCTTTCTTTCTTTCTTTCTCTCTTCTCTCTCTTTCTCTTTCTTTCCTTCCTTCCTCCCTTCCTTCCTCCTTTCCCTCGTTCTTCACCTTTCGTTCCCATGCCATGAAAACATAAGAATTTTTTTTTTTTTTGGAAAAAGACAAAATAACCTCTATCCCTCCACTTGGAAAATGATGTAATAGTGATTATTCAATCATTCAATCAGGTAATATTTATAAAGTTTCTATCTAAGTGACTAGTATATGATAAAATCCGCTAAAAATTGTCCCTACTTTCACAACACAAGTTTTTACAGATATCAACTGATGTTCTGTGTGTAGCTGGTACACAGTAGTATTGAAAAAATGTGGAGAGGTCCCCCTACATATGCATATGCATATATCTTTCTATCATATCCATCCTTCAATGCCAAGTTTAAATCTCCCATTCTCCCCGAGGCCTTCTCTAGTAAGTACTGTCCACATGAATTGGTCTCCCTCTTGACATCCACTCTCAGACTCTTTAATTAGCATTTAGTTATTTTTTTAAATAGGCTTTATTCTGTATTGTAATATTTTAAAGATTAACAAGAACTTATAGAACCATTTTATTCATCTCCTCAATTTAACAGTTTAGGACCTCAGGCCAAAGGAATTAAGAAACTTTCCCTAAATCATACTACATTAAAGGCAAAACAGTTGCCCTAATTCATCATTAGTCTTTAATTACTGTACTGAAAGCTCAGCAAGGACTAAAATTATACTACATTCTTTTATTATCATTATTCTCTGAGGCTAACAGCAGTGGCAGGATCACCAAATGGGCACGCAATACATTCTTGCTGTGTTAAATTTTACTGATTCTACATACACAAAGATTTTCCAAATGCGGCTGTGTGCAAGACTCACCTGGGGCCTTGTTAAAATACATCGACCCCTGTCCCTATCCACACGGATTGTGACTCTGAGGGTATGAAGTGGGTCCCAGGAATCTGTATTTGTAAGAAATGCTTCAAGTGAGTTGATCTTAATGTTCCAGGAAGTAGTGCTTGGGAGCTACTGCTAGCTTATATACCCTATTCTGGAATATTTCCAGGGAGAAAAGTCCACAGTTTTGCTTAGTAGCATGTTTTGGTGTCTAATAGATCTTACAACTAAAGAAAAAAAAAGTTCATCATAATGCTGTAACTGAATTCTCACTTCTGCAATTTCCCCCCTACTACCTCGGGTGGAAATGAGTAACAGCTAGTCTTTTAATAACCCTTGAAGATTATTATTAAGTTACTCATCCACCTTCTCTTCTCCCAGCTCAATAGTCCCAATCTTTCTAAGCTATCCTACAGGCCCTATTTCCCAAACCCTTCTCACTCCCATAGTTGTCTAATTTTTGAAGTAAGACTAACAGCTTAGTATTGTGCTGTGTTACATGAGGTGTAATGAAAAGCCATTTAATAATTTTGAGAAGAATCTCTATGCAAGCGGTAGGATTTGGGTTTGAGAATAATATCTTTGTATGTCTTGTCTGCACACACTTTATTGGATTTTGACATCTCTAGGCAGATAGAGAAGAAGTGCTGTACCAGGGATAGAACTTCATCTAGCCACGCAGGGCACCGTGGAGTTCCAGACCAGTGCTTCTACTAACTGGGTATGTGATGTGGAGCAAGCCATTTTCTTGTTTATTTCCTTCCAAGGAAGACAATAATAAATTCTACCTAAATTCCTGCAGTTGTTATGAAGCTCCAATCAGTGCAGCATAAGGGACTTTGGAAAGTACAAAATTCAGTCTATATCTAGATGTCAGGCATTGACACACAGGAGGCAGGTTTGATGGAAGGTGATAGAGAATCAGAGAGTCAGTAGCTTGGGGATAAAAATTGCAAGATTCCTCAACAAAGTCCAGTATCTCCAACACAGTTAGGACAAACCAGCAGGGAAATACATGGCTAGTTGAATCAAACTTCAGATAGAAGTGATCCTGCTCCAGCAAACTAACCAGTCATTTTTTTGGAAGGCAGATGCTTCTCTGAGCTCTATTTTCTGTCTCTGACCATCCTGGACCTGATTTCTCAGTGTGATCTCCCTCCTGATGTTCCAGCTGCTCTATCAATCCTGCTGTGATATCTCCACTGCAGTCCTGCCACAGCCATTATATTTTATTCCATGATGGTGTAGACACAGATGTATGGCAGGGCAATACCCATTGTCAGAGAAGAAATCAGTTGTAGGAGAAAGACTGATAAAGCATCATCATCACCAACTACCTAGCTCCATCAGTTATTCAGTAATAAGTACAACATTTACTAAGCATAATTGGTTAACCTTGGTACTAGGTGGCGATGGTGCCAGGCTCTGTCCTAAATGATATATTACCTCATTTTATCATCATGTACTACCACTACAAGTTAGAGATCACATTTTTCTCGTCTTACTAATAAAGAAATTGAAGTAGAATAAAGTAAGATCCTTCAGTAACCTGAGCCTTGAAAGCACAACATTGGACATCAGGACCAATGCTCTTGAACACCATGCTGCCATGCAAATTTAAGGTTAAAGATGGACTACACCCTGATGAAAAGAATGGTGGCATTTCCATCCTGTTCAAGGAAACTTTCAATGGCAACTTTATTACTAGAGATTGAAGTCCTAATTTACTAGCTTAGCATCAAAGACTTAAAAGGTGTAGATTCAAATTTTTCTCATGGTCTTATCTTCAATGACCCCCATCTCCACACCCCATATTCAGAGACAAATGAGACAGCCCCTATTTGTCATTTGTGCATCAAGCTTTCCAACCTCCCCACTTTTGTTTTCACTGTTCTGCCTGCCTACAACATTCTTTACAAAATTAGCATGGCCAAATATTAACCTTTTCTCAACAAACAATTTAAATGTTCCCACTTCGCTTCCTAATTCCTGATACAAGCAAACAGACATTATTTTTGAACTCCAAGCCCAATTCAAAAGCTATTTTCTTACTCCTAGAATTTTCTCTCTTACAATGTTATGTGATAATATCTTATCATTCTTAAAGATCAGTGATGTTGAGGGCACGTACAACCTGCTAGAGATGATGTCACATGCTTTCCTAACCTTCACATCAGTCTTACAGTGTTGGCATTATAATTTCCATTTTACAAGGAGGGAATTGAGATATAGGGAACTCAAGGTCATACAACTGGATTTTACACCCAGATTTTTCTAAATGCAAAAACTGTGTTCTCAACAACCACACTATACTTCTTTATTAGTCTATAGACTTCTTGAAAACAATGTTTGCCTCTTACTCATGTTTGATTCCTATATGCATTGCACATGGTAGTCATCGGCGTTCTTTCTTCCTTTTTTAAAAAATTTCTTTGCAAACTGATTTAAATTGAACTCTGTCTTAGAGCATGAGCTTTCATGAAGTTGCACATTTGCTCCAAACAACCCAATCTGAAACTTTCTTTGCCTTTGTTCATTGTTAATGAGTGTTTTCTTGTTCTTCTAGTTATGTTACTCTTTTATTCAATCTTTGCTTTAAACTGGCTTTCATGTTTTTGCTGCTGAACTGACAGTCCCTCATTTCAGCTGTTTGACAGCTTGCACGCCCTGCCTGCCGGCATCAATATTTACTAATGGACCCTTTCTCTTACAAGAGGTGTTTGCAATAAGGAAAGATAATGAAGAAATTACTTGACCCCAGACACACAGCTAGCAGTAACGATGGCCTGTGTCACTGGGCCTTTCTGCCATCTGTGCCCAAAGAAAGGGGCAGAGCAGGAGAAGGATGGAGGAGCTGAGACAGTGGAGGAGAACTCCAAGGAGAGAGAAGGTTGATGATTGTAACCCTGCTTCTATGGCCCAGGCATTTTATATGCATGATCCCATTTACTTTTCAAAACAATGTGCTGAGATAACTGTGGCTGATCCTTTTGATTTGGTCTTAAATGAAAAAACTGGGAGTCAAAGAAGGTAAGTAAATGGGTCAAAGGAACAGAGCCAGAAAGTAAGGGACACTATGTGTCATACTGGTTTAAATCCCTGAAAGTTGGAATTGTCCAAGAATGGATTTGAATCCAGGCTTCTGCCAGAGAATTGTTGCGTGACTTTGAACAAGTTTTGTGTGTGTGTGTGTGTGTGTGTGTGTGTGTGTGTGTGTGTGTATGTGTATACGGATCCATGCACACTTGCCTGGTAAATTCTCAATATTCATTTTCTGTGTGTAAAATGAGAATAACAAGAGGATCATCTTTGATGTATTATTCTGCAAATTAAATGAGATAATGGACACAAAATTCTCAGCCCAATCTCAGGCACAAAACAACTACTGCATATACAATAAACATTCTATTTTTGTTCTTATTAGTACCACATTTAAACGATATGTCTAGCATTCACATGCGAGCCTTCTGAATTCCAACCTATTCCATGGAATTTCTTCTGAATTCCATGCTATTTCCACTCCAGGACAAAGTCTCAGCAAGTCAATAAATAAAAGGAAATAGAAGAGGCAAGAATAAAATATCGAATAGTTCTCTTTGTCATTATAACACCCCTCCTTATGTTGGTTGGGATACAGAGAGAGCCCCCACAGGCCCAGAGTTGTCCTTTCAAATTTTCAGAGCCTACCAAGCTTAGCCATCTTTCTGGGTGGCATAATGATAACTTATTGTCATGCTCATGTTGATACCTTTGTATTCATGCCATAGTTTTGTAGTAAAATTAACTCTTCGTCAATACATAGAATGTAATCCCCAAAGTGGCAGAATACAGCACACCTGAGTGAGAGAAAAGAAGTTGTTTATTCACACTACTATGAATTCACAGATTCCTTCATTTTTATAATGTCTGTTTTTCTCAAAAAATGTTTTTCTTCCTAAATTTAATTGTTTTAAGATGAAAGAATGTAAGACAGCTAAAAAATATAATCCTAAAATCCCAGAGGATCTGGATTCTAGTTCTAATTCTGCTGTATTCTGTGCGACCTTGATCAAATTGTTCAGCCTCTCTGTCAGTGTCTCCAAAGTTGTAGAAATGGGGAAAATGAGCTCCTATATATTATTTATAGTCAACTGTCATAATATAAAGTATTCTGCATAGCTCTAATTCGTATATTTGATGAACATAAATTCTCTTTTCTTTCTGCTTGTTTACGAACTTGACCAGATTTATTAGTCAAACTTGGTCTTAGTTTATAAAAGGTGGAAGCTGTGTGATCTGTATTTAATTACTAGGCATGTTATTGTCATTGATCCCTTGAAAATTTGACAAAAAACACAAATCCGCCCTTTCTACAAAGATGCACATGGGCACATGCTCATGTAATCAGGCCTGAATTTCAGTGGAATCATGCAGCCCCTGAAGCCCACCTGTATATGGAACCAGATGACTAAGACTGTCTCTCTCCACCTTTCTAGACCAGACGCCCACCGCGAGCATAATATGGCAGTGCTATTCCACAATAAGTATGCCCGCCCCTTTTTCTGACATCAGCTTTATCAAGAGCTGGTCCTTGTGAGTCTTTGAAAGAGTGGGTGTGATTTGTCTGAGAAGCTGGAAGAAAGCAAATGAGGTAGGAGAGCCTCAGTGGGTTGGTCATGAGAGGTTGCAATACAATGGAAAGCTCTCCGCACCACTCTTGTTAATGGCAGAGTTCTCTGACCTCGCTAGTCACTAACTGTGCCGAGTTCTGCCTACAGGAACCAAGTGTACTATTCTCAGTCTTCTGACTGGCAATTTCCTCTGAAACACCACCTCCTCGCCCTCCCTCTGTGTCATGTACTTTCATGGAGCAGAGAGACTGTGAAGCTGGGAGACTCTCCAGCCCTTTCTTTGACTGTGCTGAATTTCAGGATCTTTTTCACAACCTCTCCCAGATGACATGGTTTCGCAGATGAGCTGTCATCTCTGAATTGCCATAGAGGCTGGGTAAGAGTCGTAGTGTCATTGGTGAACAAAATGCTAGTTTCCTTCTGGGTCTTTTCCTGACCATCCCCCAGGAATAATTTTCCACCCTCTTATGTATTGCTTCATGACTCCCATCAGACTTCCTGACCTTTATTCCTTTAGACACCTGCCTCCCCTGCTCTACAAGGAGTCCCTTGATCAAATGGACAGCCTTGTAACAGTGTATGCAAAGCATGATGCTGAAGGTCTGGAGTATAGTTGCTACAAAATAAATAAAGAATGAAGAAAAGGATGAGAAACTAAATGAATAAATATACAATGTTATGCTAATATGCCTTGTACAATGCTTAGGTTATAGAAAACTCTTGGTAAATGTCCTTCCATAGGAAGGTCTACCATGACCATATAATGCAGCATTTACAACAGGTTATAATTGTACTTTTGTATTTATTCATTTATTTAATGTTTTTCTCTCTTATAAACTACATGAAGGGGGTTCGTTGCTGGAACACAGTACCCGGGACAAATATCAGTCTTCGATATAGATGAATAGAACAAATGAGTCAGCCATCTCTCCTTCTTTTCTTCTCTCCCTCCTTTTTATCCCTCTCCACCTTTTCTTTTGTGGTTTTTGTTCCTCTCACTTGGGTTCACATACTTATTCTTCTCCTTTCTTTCTTCTTTACTCATTCTTTTGTTTTTCTTTTTTAATGCTTCCCTTCTTCTTTCCTGAAAAAAAAATCCACTTGATGATGATGATGATGATATTAATAATAATCACTTATTTGGGGTGCACTATTTGCCAAACACTGATCTAAGCATTTTACATAAATTGACTTACTTAATGGTCCCCCAAATCCTATGAAATAGGTGCTACTCTAATCCTCTAATCTATTTCTGCAAACTGAATCTTGGAGGGGTTAACTTACTATCCCAGGTTATGGAGCCTGTAAGTGGCAGAGATGGCTGCAAACCAGGGCATCTGACTCCAGAAGTGACGATCTTTAACCACTGAAATGCACTGCCTCTCAAAAGCCTCAACAGCCTCAAGTAATATATCATAGGAATCTTTAGAGAGCTTTGGATTTAAAGATTGAAGTCAGATCAGATGGTTTTTGAATTTTTCTTTTTTATTCTTTCACCAGTTTCTTAGAAAATTCACTTCAAATTACCAACCTGAAAATGGATCTGACTGGATTGAGAGTCTGAACCACTCTGGCCTCCCCTGCTGTCACAGACAACCTGACAGCCTCCATGGTTCTTGATCTGGGGAATTATGGGAGAATCTTAAGTCTATCAGGATGCTTGAGCAGGCCCTTGTCCTGTGGGTGAATGACAGCAACATGGTTTCTCTCTCCACTTGATTTTCTGTCTGGGAGCAGCCAATTCTCAGAGCTCTATGCAGAATATCTGAAAGCGAGGCCCTATTAAAAAATTTACATTGTGAAGGAAAGTGGGCATAGGGTCAGAAAGAGGGCACTGGCTGGGAGTCAGCATACCTGAATTTCAGTCCTTCCTCAAGATCCCCAGCTGATATGGGGCAAGTCACTAAATGTTTCTAGATCTCCATTTTCCTAATTATTATCTAAAGAGCTTTCCATCCTTCAAGGTCCCATCTAGCTATAAAATTCTCTGAAACTCATTTAAAACAATACACAAAGGATGAAAGCAAAAGAATGAATTGCCTGTTCGGGCACTTTGACCGCAGACTGGAGAGCTGCCACCCTGAAACTTAAATCAGAGCCTATATAGGACTATCTCCTCGCCTTCTCCAAAGGATGTTCCTAGTGAATATTAGAATATGAACAAGACTAATAAGCTATGGCTTATTCAGGGCAGTAAAACAAATGAAAATCAGCTGTGAAGAGGGTGAGTCAGGTGCTGCGTGGTGGTGGCGTTCTGTAGGGAGTGGGCATTTAAGTAAGGACAATGAAGAAGAAAAAATGGGCCTGATGTGGTCTGAGAGCTGGAACCAGTCTTCATGTGGAGAGCTGGTAGTGAGTCAAGCAGATCTGCCTCCAGTCTGAGGCTGGATGTGCTGTTGCATTTGGCTTTTCATAACAGAAAATTCTCAAACTTATTCAAACGACAAAGGGGATTTATGAGCTCGTAAAATGGAAATCTGGAAGTAGGAAGCTCTTCAGGTGGGTTTGATTCAGTGACTCAGAGATTTCTAAACGCAAGTTCTTCCATCGGTCTGCTCTGCCTTCTTTTGTGGCAGTTTCGGCTTCTTCATAAGGCTGGCTTCGCTCCTGTGGTCAAAATTATTAAGCTGTTTCTCATATCACATTGCCCAGCAAGAGCTAGAAGGATGGTTTTGGGTAGCTCTCCCAAAAGAACAAGGGAACTATTTCTCAAATGCTCTTAGAAAATCTCCTTTCATGACTACTGACCAAACTTTAGTCACATGTCCATTCCTAAATCAATGTCACAGCCATGGGCATGGAATGCCTGTGTTACCCAAACAAGTCATTATAGTAATGAGGTGGTGGGCCCTTATTGAGTTAGATAAATTATGAACAGCAAAAAAGTTAGGGTGCTTAATCTCCTCTAAACTCACTGCTTCTCAACAACGGAGGAAAGGAAACATGGATGTTGAGAGGCAACAACTATGTCCATACTGTCAAAATAAAAACACTTAGAAGAGATGGCAACACATTTTTAAACTGAGATGTAATCAACATATAACATTTTCTCAGTTTCAGGTGTACAACCTAATGATTCAATATTTGTATTTATTGCAAAATGATCACAATAACTCTAGTTAACATCTGTTACCATACATAGTTACAAAAATTGTTTTTTTCCTTGTGATAAGAACTTTTAAGATCTACTCTCTTAGTAACTTTCAAATATGCAATACAGTATTACTAACTATAGTCACCATGCTGTACATCCCCATGACTCATTTATTTTAGAACTGGAAGATTGTACCTTTTGACCACTTTCATCCATTTTGCCCACCCCGCCATTCCTTGCCTCTGGCAATCACCAAACTGTTCTTTGTACCTATAAGCTCAGTTTTTGTTTGTTTTTAGGTTCCATATATAAGTGAGATCACACAGTATTTGTCTTTCTCTGTCTGACTTATTTCACTTAGCCTAATGCCCTCAAGGTCCATCCATGTTGTTGCAAATGGCAAGATTTCCTTCTTTTTTATGGATGTGTAATATCCCAATTTATATATATATATAAATTTTATATAATATATATAAATAAATATATAAAATATATAAATAAATATATAAATAATATATTTATTTGTTTAAATATATATATCACATTTTCTTTATTCATCCATTGATGAACACTTGGCTGCTTCTATATCTTGTCTATTGTAAATAATGCTGCAATGAACATGGAGGTGCATATATCTTTTCAAGTTAGTGTTTTTATTTACTTCAGATAAATACCCAGAAGTGGAATTGCTGGATCATATGATAGTTCTATTTTTAATTTTTTGAGAAACCTCCATACTCTTTTCCATAGTGGCTGCACCAATTTACATTTCCACCAACAATACACAAGGGATCCCTTTTCTTACATCCTTGCCAACACTTGTTATTTCTTCTCTTTTTGATAATAGCCATTCTAACAGGTGTGAGGTGATATCTCATTGTGGTTTTGATTTGCATTTCCCTGATGATTAGCGAGGCAGCACATTTTATTTTGAGAACCAACTCCAGTTGATTGGTGGTGGGCTCCTGGAAAGGTGTATTCGGAAGTCTTTTAAGACCTCATGAGAATGGGCTATATTGGGTTGTAAATATCTGCTTTGGGCACTGAAAGAGGCAGTCTGCATGATATCGTTTTACCATTCTTGACTTATCAGGAAACTATTTAAAAGAAGAAACACTGTTGCCAAAATTCTGAAGTCTAGTTCATTCAGAATCTAGAAGATATGAAGGTATTTCCAGGTAGCATTTAGTCCTGTATCTTGTGCCGTGGACCCTGGCACCACTAAAAGTTAGGCTCCCTGAATAAGCTTTTCAAATTCTGAACACTTTTGCCTGTAGGCACACTAGAATGAATGAAATGAAATATATTTAACACAGCAAATGAAGTGAGACAGAACTAAATTTGATGCATAAAATCTTTATTACATCTAGGAAGTAACAATATTACAAGCAAGCTGTTTAGAAGATGAGCTACAGCCCATGATCAGCACAACTCTTTATCCTGGTCATTGATACTTTGGTGTCTATACAACATCAGAGGGTAGATGCGGACATTGCCTACCCAGCTTCTAGGCTTAGACCTAACCCCTAAAGTGGGATGAGGCAATTGATAGAATGAACAGGCAGAAGTTAGTAAATCACTGTATTCAAAATATTGAATTTGATAAACATGTTTCTAGTACTAACTGAATACATAATTTTCTATAAGGAAATCTGGAAGATATAGACATAACCTCTATTTGCAATAAATTTACAGTCTACATGGGATGTGGGTTGGGTGAGATGTACCAATCAGAGTCTAACCAGGAAAACAGAAACCACTCTGAGAGGAAATGTGATGCAGGGAATTTATTACACAGGTGATGGAAGAGTCTAGAAGTCAAAGAGGGACAGTGAGGCAACTCAACATTAGCAACAGCTGAAATTCACCACCATCCCTAAGCTTTTGAGGGAAAAGGGAAGAAGTTGTGCTGCTGGAACCCTGGGCCAAAATCACATGGAACCACAGCAACTCTTTCCAGAAGACAGGGGAACACAGAAGGAACTAGAGGAATATAGGAGACCCAGTCACTAATGTAGACACCACTCGAGGTGGAGGTGGAGGTAGAGGTTGAGAGGAAAATAGCTTGCTTTCTTCTTTCCTCTCACTTTCCAGTCTCATTGTAATATTCCTATTGACTGTACATATCTGGGTATCAGTTCATATGGGAATCTGGATTAAGCAGCATTCAGGGCTCTGTCATACAGAGGAGGGACAAAAATGGATCTCAGGGAAAACAGGACAGGACCAGCACAAGGACCATTATAATAGCTAATAAGTAGTAATGATTTATGTTGACTACCATAAAGCAGGATGTTAGATGCGTTATGAAGTGCCCATGCTATCCAGGGCAGGTGGCAAGAGTTCTCATTGGGCATATCTAAAAAATAATCTTGGAGGCTGGGGTACTGGAGTTATTCCTTCAAAGATGAGAGCACAGAAATGACATGGGTCAAAGGAGATATGGTGATTATGGGGGTGGGAGGGTACTGGAGATATAGTGCAGAAGGGAGGGACACCGTAAAAACAAATGACAGAAAAATGCAGGGTATTTTAAAGAATGGGTGTTTGTGTAATCTAGCTTAGCCGTTGTACAGAACAACATCCAAAATATAATTTAGAACCTGAAGTTGGAGGGCCTCTGATTTAGACTAGAGATTCATTTTAGAAGAAATAATTTAAACACACATCTTTTATAATAATATTCTACATTTGCATAATTCATAAAACTCTTCTAAATCCATTATTCTCAGCCAGGCTCTGAGATAGCTCGGGTTATTTTTGGTGATTATGAGTGAGGAAATTGAGGCTCAGGAAAGGTAAGCAACTTGCCAACAATCACATCGTAAGTATTACGAGAGAGTGCAGGATAAGAATTCATGTTACTTAGCTCCTAATCTCAGATCTCCTCTCATGTAATCCATGTGAATTTCTGAAGAAAGTATGTAGTTGGTTTTAAACCATAGCAACTACTTCTAGGTAACTTAAAATGATAAGAAACATTATTACAAGCATAAGAGAGAGATTTGTGGACCCTTGAGGTGAAGATGCAACTGAGACTTGGCATAATACTGGGACTCAGATGGAGGAAATCATCTCAGTTCTGTCTTGGTCTGTTTTATGTTCTCCCAGCCCAATAGTTTCCTTTACTTTTCCAGTCCACCCAGAAAGAGAAAGACAACAACATCATAGAAGAAGCTGGGCTTACATGTCTAATGACTCAGAGATCCCCTCTCTGTCTCTCCCAGACTCTCGGGCAGGAATTATGATTGGGTCCATTTTGATCAGGTGCTTCTGTTGGCCCAATCAGCAGTGAGAAATACATGCATAAGGTCACACTGTCCAAGATAGTTGGCAGGAACTCCTACTGTGAGTGACAGCAGAGGTACAGGACAGCATTACTTCAAATGGTATTTACCACAGTGCAACTGTGTTAATGTGAGAACTGCTGTACTGCGGGGCAGAAGAAAAGGCCATGCTTCCATTTGTCAGTAAAGGCTCAAGATGACACAGAAAAGAGAAGCAGGATGGTCAATTGCTCTGTTTACCTGTAGAACAAACCATGCCTCTCCTGAGCAAGACTCTTTAAGCAGTAAACAGAGGGAGTGCTGTAGGTCTCCCATTAGCTCACATCCTATCCTGGAGACTTTTAACCCTCCAGAATCTTTGCTCAGGGAAAAAAAAAAATGGGCTACCACACAAAGAGATTTAAGAAGACTCATTTATGGGTTGTAATTTCATTCAGAGACATGAGATCCTGGCTGTCTGGGATGTAATGCTCTATAATAAATTCAGGATTACCACCGTTTCCATCATTCAGGAATAACATAACAAAAATATCCCTTACGTGTGTACAGTTAACAAGGCACCTGATCACCCTCAAATCGCTTGAGTCTCACAGTAATATTTTATAATAGGAAGGGTAGGAAAGGCTATATGTTTCCCTGTTTTAACACCTGAGTCTACTGAGGTTTGTAGAGACTCACAGCATCACAAGGTAGTCTGCTACCATTTTGATTAGATGCCAGGTCTCTTTATTCCCAATCGGATGTTCCTTCCTATTATACCACGGTTTTGACTATACAACATCTCTCTTCTGTTTCCTTCTTTTCCTAAATTTCATCAGCTGTTCTTCTTTGGTTTCCCATTATCTGAATGTCTTTTTCCTTCTAGAATTTAAAATTATGTGCTATCATCAAGTCTCTCCATTTGCTACCATGTTCTCCCTTTCATTGCTCACTGTTTCCCTCCCACAGATACATCTGGGGATGTGGAGTCAGCTTTACAACAGGTATCTACTTTCCAGTATGTGAGAAGAAGCTCACTTGATGAAATCACAATTTCTAGCTTAAACAAGAAACCGGAATAAAATGTACACTAAGTAGAGACAAACTTCTACCCTCTTACAACATTGGATTATTTTAGCTCCTTGTTAGAGTATTATTTCCAAAACTCTTTGTTTCCTTCTCTTTCCTCTTCATCCCTAATTTTATCACTTTATAAACATTTTTTAGAATTTTTTTAAAAGTTGAGATCTGAGGGAGAGGTACTCAATATTTTTCTTTTCAAAATTCGATGGCTTGGCATTGGAGAGAGGAATCCCTAATTCGCAGACACACAACCTGTTACTATGTCCCGTCTTCAGGAAGGTGGCTCTTCTCCAAAGCCCTCTTTAGACATGTATACTTTTGGAATTTGCATGTCATGATCTGAGGAAACAGAACAGGAGTGGTGGTAATTTTCCAAAAGGTATATTACTATCCACATAACGGAGACATGAAGCAGAAATAAAGGCTCTGCAGATATCTGTCTTAACCAGAATAGAGTTTGGAATTCTGAACACTAGAGTCAGAAGCAATTGCAGGGATCCCTTGACATTGTGCCATCGAGGAAACTGAGGTAAAGTATAGCAGAGAGACCTGCCAGGAGTCAACCTGCAGATAAACAACTTCAGCATCCCGCGTTGGCAGGGTATCCGGTAAACCTCACTGTCTCCTTTTTGGTTCGCAGGCTGGCTGCCCCGTTGTGTTGAAATGAAGCACTCAGGAGGACTCCATGAAATCGTCTTTGGAAATTTCCAACTGGGTTGCACCCTCATAATACCAGGGTTAAAAGCATGGGGTGGGTGTAAAAAGCATTTCCAAAGGGCAGGCTCCGGGGGTGGTAAAGTTGGGGGTGGAGAGGAAAGAGATGGAAAGAAAAGGTTTTTGTGATGAGACTCTCACTGGGAGCCATAATCATCCACTGGGGGCAGTTTGTTTGATGTATATTTAATTATGGATATCTATTTAAGCTGGGAGTGGTGAATTCATGGGGTGGGCTGCTTCTCCTGGGAGATGGTTCAACCTTTTCCTTCTTCTTCCCCCAGCAGGAACCAAGAGGAAGGGAGGGTGTGGGGATGGGTGGGTGTGGTTGAATGCAATTGTGAAGTCTGCCAGGATACAGATCTTGCTGCTGAGCAAATCGTGGCCTTTCCCAGGCACCAATCTAGGAAGGTTGGCCTGTATAAGGATGGGAAGAGTATAGGGCAAGGACCACTTGTCTATGAAGAAAGACTGGGCAGAGACTGAGTAATTCAAGAAGGCTGATCTCAACTTACGATGAGAGAGTGGTAGACAAGTCTATCTGTTAAAATATTAATAATAACCCAACAAACATTGTCAGAGCCTGACTGTGCACCAGGCACTGCACCTGGCACTTGACCTCAATGATGCCATTTAATTCTCACATCAACCTTGTCTATGAGAGGGAGTAGCATTATCCCTGTGATAAACATAAATGGGACCAGAACAGTTAATAAAATGTCAGGGTCACAAAACTAGTAAGATGAGAAATGGGCTTGTGGCCCAAGTCAATCTGTTCCAAGGCCTGTGCTTGGTAATTGGAACAGGTAATTTTACAGTGTTCTTGCATAACAGAAACAATTTGATTTTTAGAACCAAATTCCGAGTCTCTCTGACTCCCAAATCTGCACTTCTAACCACCGTGCCACATGCTTTCTTTCTAAACCCTCGGCTAAGTCGAAGTGCCCGAGAAAATAAATCAGCAAATGGGAATCAGACAGGGTTGGGTAAATAGCAAACTCTGGTGAGAAGAGAAGAATCAAACAAAATGGTTAGAAAAGAACAAAACAGCGTTGAGAAGCAAGCAGGCAAGTTGAGAATAAAAAGCTCATGGTTATGACAAGAATTCACTCTAAAAGGCTTGTTTTTCCATTTTCTCCCCCCAGCTGATCTGATGACAATCTCATTCCAACTAAATTCTCTTGTGTCGTACATCTCTGTTTTTCCATCTCATTTTCTCTCACCTATTTTATTTCCATTCCATTAAACACCGCCTCCTGTTCCTTCCTGACCACTCCATTTTCTGCCTGGCCTCTAGATGCTCCCCAAGCACCAGACTCCCTCAGACAGCTCGTCTTCTTCCTCTGCTGGGTGACTAATAGCTTTTTGCTGATCTGCTGGTCATCAAAGGGGCAGGGCAGCCTCTACCTGACACAGGACCCTGGGAGAGGACCCAGGACAGGTGGTAAGAGAGGGCAGAAAGAAGGAAGAAGAGGAAAAAGGCAGAAAGACCAAGGGATATAACAGAGATGACAGAAAGAAAGCAAAATGAGAGGAAAATAGGATGGAAGGAAAGAAAAGAATAAAGATAGAAAAGCTTTCATTCCAAGAAATGAAAGAGGGAATATAAGACCAAAAAAAAAAAAAAAAAGAAAAAAAGAAAAGAAAAGAACAACAGGGAGAAAGTAAGAAGAGACAGGTGATAAACTGAAATAGAAAGGGAGAGATAAAAAAAAAAATACAGACAAGACAAGGTAGAGGAGAGAGAGGAAGAAATACTGAGAAAATAGTAAAGGTGAGGAGCCAGGGGTGGAGAGGAGTGGAGGGAGGCTGAAGGGGATGAAAAAGCAACATGAAGTAAACAAGCAAGTTGGGAAGGCCGTGAGAGACATAGATAGCCAGCAGAAAGAAATATGGAGAGAAAAGGAAAACAAACCCAGCGGGAAGAAGATAGATGTAAGCGAAACAAGATTGAGAGAGCTTCTTAGATAAAACGAAAAGATTATTTTTTTCCAGCCTATCTTTTCCCTTGCCTGAACAAACACACCATTTTATTTAACAACAAATGAGCACATTAAAATAGCTAAAAAGAAAACAAGTCGTGCCATGGAGCTGCGTATGTAGGGGATATTGTTTGGTCAATGATGGCTCCCGGGAGACCCCAGGACTTCATTTAAGCTTTAGGAAATATGCAACCGTCATCATAATAGCTAATATTAACTGAAAATGTACTATGTGCCCATCCTGTGCTTGCACTTGGCATATATTGTTGCATGTAATTCTCACAACAAGCCTATGATGCAGTTACTATTGTTATCTTTGGTTCTTAGATGAGTATAAGGAGGCTTAGAGGAGTAAAAGGAACTTCCCCAAGGTTGCACAGCTTTACATGCTGGACCAGCATCAAACTCAGGCGAGCACACTCCAGAGCCCATGCTCTTAACCACCAAGTTCCAGAAAAGGCAGCATGGTATCCGGAAGCAGGGCTCAGAACCGGACAAATTCAAACAATGTTGACTGAGCCCCTGCTGTATACCTGGCACCATCCTGGTGGCCAGGGGATAATCAGAGATAAATAAGATATAAACTTGGCTCCCAAGAAGGTAATAGGATAGCAGTGGGGAGAAGATAAGTCAATGCATGGTTCACATCATTTAGGAATAGCGGTTTTTTGGAGGCAAAACTAAACATTATAGGGACAGAGATGTGGAATAGCCCTTCATGGGCAGGGTTTGGAGGAAGTGTAGAAGTTATCGGCAAATGTTTTCTGTGAAAAGACAGATAACAAGTATTTTAGGCTTTGTGGGCCACAGGTCTCTGTGACAACTACTGAGCTCGGCTAGGTAGCCCCAAAGCAGCCGTCAACAACATGTAAATGAATAAGCAAGCATGGATGTGTTCCAAAAAGACCTGTATTAATGGCAATGAGATTTTAATTTTGTGTAATTTTAATGTGTCACAAAATATTATCTTAAAATTTTTTTCTTAATTATTTGAAAAAGTGAAACAAACTTCTTAGTTCACAGGCAGTAGGATGGATTTGACCTAAGGGCTGTAGTTGGCCAACTCCTGCTCTAGATAAAAACGAGGGAAAGTCTTCCCAGTGGAGAAAGGCATGTACAAAATCAGAGTGGCAGGAAAGGATTTAGGGTTTCCTGAGTGTTTCTATTGTCTGCCTCAAGTGCCAGGTGTAGCCTCGTTCATGACGGAGGTGGGGCTAGAGATGTGTGTTGGGGCTGGATTATGAAGCATGTGGAATCCATGAGCTTGGATTTTACAACAACAGGGAGCCCCTAAAATAAATTTTAAGCAGAATTTTACCACAAGCCAATTTAATTTTAGATATAAACAACAAATGGGGGAGATTGGAGGCTCTAACAATATTCAAGTCCTGTGCTGATAAAGGCCCAAGTTAAAGCAGGGGCAACAGAAGTGGAAGCCGGGGCAATTCTGAATATTGTGTTGGAGGTGGAATTGACTAGCTTTGATGGTTGAATAGCTGAGAAAGAAATGAAGTAAGACTCTGAGATGCCTTGCATGTCTCACTTGGTGGTTGTGCTTCCAATGTGAATCAAAACGGTTGTGTCATAAGGATACTGAGCTATTTTATAGAACCAAACAAAAAAGTGTGTGTGTGAAGTTTTCTGATTACAAGCATAATATATGCTTATTCTAGTTAAAGTAAGGTTAGATACTGTAATAATTCAGTCACATGTTTTCGGTGACTAACAAACACCTCTTGTGCACCACTTCAAATCCTTTGGAGCTCACCTCTTATTCCAACCATGTCAGTGGTGAACTGCCTAATTCAGGTGTAACCTAGCAGTACCTTGCTTCAGACATGCATTGGGCACCTTTAGCTTTTTTCCCCAGGGCTTCTCTGACCACACATCAAGAGACACCTACATGAAATATTTTGCATGCAAACATGTACAACCTGGAAGTCAGAGAGTCAGTGCCCCAGGGATCAGCTCTGGACCAGCGCGAGCTGGGAGCAGATGTATGAATGCGTCCTGCTCCTCTACCATAGGTAAATAGTTCTGAGATTGAGATGAATGTATAAGCCTCCTAGGAAATCTTGGTAGGATCAAGCACCAACTGTCTACAGTAATGGTCAACTCAATAATGCGTCCTGGCATTTCCTTTTCCTCCTGCTCTATCTCACTTCACTGACCTCTCACTCTTGCTCCCTAAAGGAATTCCCTTAAAATTACCTGTCTAAAAATCTTTTTTAAAGGTTCTTTTCTTAAGAGAACTCAGGAAAAGGAAGTTGATTAACAATAGAAGCTTGTTTTTTCCCAGATCCTCTGCCTATTGAAATGTTCTTGTTTAGCAGGCAGCTTCCAAGTGGTAATTCAGAGACATGACATCTTTTAGGACCCCGGAGTCCACTCCCAGGGAAACAGTGAAAAGGTTCACGTACTTCTTTAACTACCTTGGGCCTCAGGTGACATGTGTCCCATCCTGTTGGACTCCATAGGCAAGCATAGAGTCACGTGGCCCTACCCAGATGCAGGGGGTGTCTGGGAAATGTAGTTCCTGCTCAGTAGCCTCTTCTTGGCAAAACTCTACACTATGAAGAGAAGCATATATTTTGGTGAACAGTTAGCTATTTTTACCTCAATGTTCAATCTATAAAATTTGGAAAGTAAAGTGTAAAAGATAAGTTGAAATCATTATGACTCCACCATCCAGAGATAGCCACGATTTCATTTTGAAGTATTTCAATGTGACCTTTTTCCTATACAGTTAATCATATTTTAGAAATATATATACAGTATATATATATATACACACACACACAGTGATTACCATATATAGAGTAACTATATATACAGTAATGTATATGTACAGTAATTACAGGTTTACACCCTGGTTAATTCACTTAATATTTTGTTCTAATATTATAATATTAATTAATTAATATTATAATACTAATATCAATGTTATAGTATTTAATGAAAATTTTCCTCATTTCTTTTATATTCTTGAGTTGTCAGGAAGGCTGAATTAGAGTTGACTGATGATGTACAAAGTAGAGACAAACCTCAACAGGCACAGAAGCAGTTCACAGTCTGCAAGAAGATATGACCCAGACACAAATAAATATGTTCTTTTATGTTCAGAGTCAACTCATGAATTGTGGGCTGCTGAAACAAGGCCACCAAAGACTTTATGTGTCCTAACTTTGGCCACTTAATCTTTTTATTTTTCCTTTGAGATCTTAGTGAAAATATTCTTCCTTTGTTGATATTGGATGTTACAGAAATTAAAGTCCAATTTTTAAATTAATAAACATGTAAACTATTATTGCTACCAGCCCAAAGTCTATAATGTAGCCCCACAGAGAATACAGAAGGGGAATGGGAGGCAAGAGTAGTGGTCCCATTTGGACACAATGGTGTCATCTGAAGTCAAACATTCAGGCAGTCACGGGATTTTGGAGGGTGAGGGGTTGTCCTCCACGGGTTAGGGATGGGATACAGAGAAGCATATCTATAACTAGTAATGACCAAATTCCTAAAGATGAATAAACTATTTTGCTTGGAGCAAACATTTCTTTTTCCTTCACATACTCTTACCATCCATGCAATTTAAACGTTAATGCTCATCCCACTGAATTACATATCAAACTCAAGCAGAGCCAACCCAGCTCTAGGGGGTTATGTTTCTATCCAATTTGTGCCAAAGCTGTCATGCAAGTAAATATTCCAGATCTTCATGTGTGGACACGTGATCCCAAAGAGATTTTCCACTTTTACTCCACCAGAGAGCAGTGTAGATCAAGAGTCATGGGAGTTCCAAGGAGAAACCTATGACTTCCATTAGGGATGAAAGAGGATGGAAGTGTTGATGACTGGCTTCCTGCAGGAAATGGAACCTACTCTACAGGGTTTCAAGGTCCAATTAATGTTTAATTACCTGAAAAGCAATATGTGGCTAAGAACATGCTTTAAAGTCAAACAGACTGGGTTGAATCCCAAATGTGATGCTTTCTAAGAAAGTGACTTGTCAAAGCCTTTTAACTTTTCTGCATGTTCTTTATAAAACAGGGCTAATAACATATAGTCATCATGAAGTTTCTGTGAGACATACATCAAGTAGTAAAGCATTTTGCACAGTGTCTGGCCCATGGCAAGTGCCCTCTACATGCTATCTAATTTTGCCAAGCATTAAAGAGATGCTGAATGGCATTTTCAAAATTGTCTTTAATCCTGAAACAACTGGAAATTTTAACATTTATTTTAACATTTTTGAAGACTTTGACAAATTTTCTAAAATGTACGTAGAAAAACAAAGTTTTCACAAAGAACTAAGTGAATTTTGCAAAAGAAGAGCAAAGAGGGAAGATTGTTCCTATCAGACATGCAGAGTAAATAGTAGTCATAAAAAGTGATGGATTGAAATAGTAACAGTCAAACAGACTAGGGAAGGGAAAGAATTTAAAGATTCTTGATAAAAAGTGTGAAGAACTTGAAACCTGACCCATTTATACAAAGCAACTTAGTATATGATGGAGATGGTGCTACAAACCAATAGGGAAAGGACAAATAATGGAATAGATGGTGCTCTGAAAACCGTGTCACTAGATGGGGAAAACTAATGCTAAGGCTCTGCCTTACCCAGGATGGATCAAGGGCTTACATATAAAAGAAAAAATATTATATAGCCAATAGGTCACAATATAAGAGAATTATGACCTTGTGGTAGAGAGGTCCTTGTTAAATATGACCCCAAATGTATGAAATAAGGTTTTAGAAATAGTATGGAATTTTACATCAAAATTATAGATTTTCATTCAAAAATTGATATTACAGACAAGGCTAATGGATGATCTATATTTTGGGATGAGGTATTTGTAATGAGAAAAGGTGACAACATCCTTGCCTTTTTGTGATCTTAGGGGAAAGTGCCCAGTTTCTGATCATTTAGTATGATTTGAGCTATAGCTATTTTTTGCTTTTGTTGTTTTTTCTGTAGATATTCTTTATCAAGTTGAAGAATCTCCCTTCTGTTCTTAGTTTACTGAGAGTTTTTATCATGATGAAGGACTCAATTTTGTCAAATGCTTTTCCTTCCATCAATTGATATGATCATGTGATTTTTTTCTTCTTTGGCTTGCTAATTAGTGGATTACATTGATTGGTTTTGGGACCAGCCTTACATTCCTGGGACAAATTCCACTTGGTGATATTGTTTAATTCTTCATCTACATTGCTAGAATTGATTTGGTAATGTTTTGTTGAGGACTTTTTCATCTATTTTTATGAGAGATATTGGTCTGTAGTTTTTTTTTTTCTTGTAATGTATTTACCTGGCTTTCTTATTAGGATAATAGAAATCTCATAGAATGGGTTAGGAAATATTCCCTCTGCATCTATTTTCTGGAAGAGATTGTGTAGAATTGGTATTATTGGTTTTTTAAATGTTTGATAGTATTCACCCATAAAACCAGCTTGGCCTGGTGATGTTTTTTGGAAGTGTATTAATTATTGACTCAGTTTTTAAAATACATGTAGTTCTATTCAGATTATCTGTTTTTCTTTGTGTGATTTTTGGTATTTTGAGCTTTTCAAGGACTTGGTCAATTTCATCCAGGTTATCAGATTTGTGGGCATATAGTTTTTCATTCTTCCTTTATTATTCTTTTAATGTCCAAGGTATCAGTAGGGGTGACTCTGCATTCTAATGTCTATAATTTGTGCCTTCTTTTTCTTAGAGTTAGCCTGGCTAGATATTTATCAATTTTATTGATCTTTCCAAATAAACAGTTTTTGGTTGTGTTGACTTTCTCTACTGTTTTCCTATTTTCAAATTCATAGATTTCTGCTCTGGTTTTTATTAATTACTTTGTTCTTCTTGTTTTGTACTTAATTTACTCTTCTCTTTCCCTGAGGTGGAAACATATGCTAGTGATTTCACATCTTTCTTTTCTAAAATATTATTTAGTGCTATAAATGTCACTTTTAACACTACTTTCATTGCATCTCACAAATTTGAATCAGTTGTATTTTCATTTTTATTTAGTTAAAAATATGTTTTAAAATTTCTCTGGGGACTTTGTCTTTGACCAAGGTGCTATGTAGAAGGATGCTGTTTAATCTCAAAATATTTGGGAATTTCCCACTCATCTTTTAGTTATTGATTTCTTGTTTAATTCCACTGTAGTCTGAGAGTATGCCTTGTATAATTTCTATTCTTTTAACTTTTTAGTGTGTGTTATGGCCCAGAATATGATCTATCTTGGTGAATGTTCCTCGTGGGCTATGATTCTATGTATTCTGCTGTTGTTAGTGGAATATTCTATAAATATCAGTTAGATGAAGTTTATTGATAGTGCTGTCCAGATCAACTACATCTTTACTGATTTTTTACCTACTTGATCTACCAATTACTGAAAAATATCAGTTTTGAATTTTTCAATTGTAATAGTGGATACATCTCTTATTCCTTTCGATTCTATCAGTTTTTGCCTTATATATTTTGACTCAATAATACTTGGCTCTGTTGTTAGGTTCATACATGTTTAGGATTGTTATTTCTCCTTGGGGAATTGATCTTTTTATCATTATGTAATATCACTCTTTATCCATGATAATTTTCCTTGTTTTGAAATCCATAAATCTGTATTTTCTTTAATGATCAGAATGTTTTGAAATTACCATAAGGTCTCTGGTATTTTCTTCCTTGAATCTGACCTCTGTTTCTTGTATCCTGTTGCCCTACCCTTTTCTGCTGAACTCCAAAGTTCTCCATCTGAGTTTCCACTGAAGAACTTTGAGGTGCCTCTATCTTTCTCCAGTAACCACAGCCAGCTGCCAGCCACGCTTCACTTCCTACAGAAACTCAGCTGCTTGGGTACTTATCAGGAGCAGCTGTTAGGCAATCTAGAGGGGAAGCCAATGACGCTTTATTTAGTGGAGGGCTGCTGATGGAAGGAGAAAGGAGAGGCACTGAAGGCATCCAGAGGCCTTGGATGGAAGGTATTGAGGGGGATATCAGAAAGGAAAATGACCAGAAGTCTCGCTGCCTGGTGCCTCCACCCCTTGGGGTGAGGGCTTCTGTGGGCTGTCCAGGCCTAAGGGCCCAGAGGCAGTAAGGGTCAGTGAGTTGGCCATAGACACCAGTCCTTGGAGTCACCCCTGTGAAAGTTACTTGCCTCCAAGAAGAGATAAGTCACTTCCTACTGACCTGAGCCACATTCCCCCTCCCTGAATCCACTCCTTTTCTCACATTGAGAATGACTTTTGGGTCTTAGAGGTGAGATGAAAGCAGAAGAATTTAAAGCTGTTAAAGCAATCCCTATGAAACTGCAGTGTGAGAAACAGCACACTTGGTTGAAAGAAGCAGTGGTCTGGGGAGTTGGCAGACTTGCCTTCTGGGCCTGAAACCTTGGCCCAACCTTGGCATGACCTTGGACAAGTAACAGAATCTCTCTTGGCTTTTGTTTCTTCATCCTGTTGGATTTGATGAAATGTGTTTTAGTAACAAAAGTTAAAGAACAAATAAAAGAAAAGCCCTGGGTAATTAGTGGACTGTAAACTCAATATTAATCTGGGCATGAAGTAACTGATGAAAGTAAGGTGAGGTTAGACTGGTTAAGGAGGGAGATGTCTGTTCTCTTTTGTTCTGCACTGGTCAGATTGTCTGAAATACAAAGATTAACTCTGAATCATACTTTTGGAGGGTATATTCAGGGAAAAGAATCTGGAAGAGTGAATGAGAAAACTAAAAATCAAGGAGATAAGAAATCTGGAGCAAAGGAGCTTGGGGAGAAGATTAGATTTATTTTATTATAACAATGGTTAAAACATGGCTACAACTTCTTAAACACACTTGTTTTGTGCTAGGGACTGTCCTAGGAACTTTGAGTGTACCATCTTATTTAATTCTCAGCTTGCTCTGGGGGGAACTGTGTGTGTGTGAGATTAGATGAGATGAGAGATGATCTGGCAAAATTGATGAAACTGAGATTTAATGAGTAACATAACTATTTTTAACATCATGTATAGAGTAGAGGGTGCCTTGGTTTTAAACCATGTCTGTCTGACCAAAATTCTAGCCCCTACTCATAATTGCCATGGAATAGGGCAACAGTCTTCAAGTCTTTACATAGTGTTCAGAGGTGCTAGGTTGTATCCAGCAGCAGAACCAGGACTTACAGGTGAAAGTCATATGGCGACAGAATTCACCTGCTATAATTATGAACTTCTTAACAAAGGAAGCCTCGAGACAATTGGGTAGGCTGCCTCACTAGAGTTAGTGTTGTTCAGATTGATTGGAGGCATTGAAACAGAAGCAAGGCAAAAATTTGTTTGGGATTTCATTATGGCCATTCACACACAATACAGAGTGGGCTAGATGATCTCCAAGGTCCTTTTCAACCCTAAGGATTTATGATTCTTTGGCTGCCAAGTGTTAGCATGTTTTAACAGTTGGTGCTCTTAAGACTCCACAAAGCACGCAGTATTTCTCTTCATTAAGACCGGTTGGTATCAACACTCCTCAAACTCTAAGAGAAACATAATAAATTAAATAAATAAATAAATAGAACAAAACCCACCATTTATTGATCCCTTACATAGTTCCAGGCACTAAGTGCTTTACATACTTGAACCCTCATGACCTCTTGGGACGTCTGTTTTATAATCATTTTATAAAGAGGAGGGGGAGCCTGAGATTCACAGAGGTTATATAGTTTCCTCAAGTTTGCAAGGAGAGTAGGTGGCAGAAGAGGAATTGGAACCCAAGCCTGTCTGATTCTAAAGTCTTGTTCCTTATTGTTCTATTATATGAATTCCTTCCAAATGGTAAGATTTCCCTATGTCAATGGTAAATCTGAGGTGTAGATTAAAAGGAGTCTTTCGTGGACTAACAGTTTTCTAGGTACCCTGTGCTCTCACTGCACCTAAAAAGCCTCATTTAATACTCACAATGGTCCTCTTAAGTAATTATTACTCTTATTTTACAAATGCAAAACTGAGAAGCAGAGAGACTGAAGACATTTCCCTTGTCACTCTGCGATAACCGGCAGGACCAGAATACCTTAATAAACCTGGATGTCTTTGCAGTGAACCACTCTGACTTGGCACATAGGACTGGACAAGTCCACAGTTACAAGGCTAAATGACTTGCTTGGACTCTCAATGCTTGACAACTCTGAACTAGAATCCATTTTTTTTAATCTAAATTATGTTGATCATAAAAAGTCAATAAGCTTGTGTGGCTATGTTTATTGTGACTAGTACTTCAAATCTCATCTTCCCATTCATTCATACTATCTATATAAATGAAATGTGTTTGCTATGTGTATTATGCAAGTTGCTAACATAGAACAGTTTGGGGCAAATCTGCCTAAAAGAAAGGAGAATCTGTGCCTGGGTTCTGATACAAGAAGCAAGTTCGGAGAAGGTCCATTCCCACCAAGAGGGAAATTGATAGCAAAAGATGACTTTCTTCTGCTGAATTCAGACTCAGCTCTTGAACTCAGCAGAAGAAAATAAGGGAATGAAATGATTTCTGAAGTACATTTTGAAATGGGAGAATATTTCTGTCTCTGGATTTTTTGAAGCACTGAAATGATTCTTAGACGTATAGGAGAGACGGGGTCGACCAGCTGAACTCCACTAATTTCCTTCAGTCTTCTGCATGTCTCGTAAGTAAAGGGTTTCTCTCAGAAACTAGACTAGAACACAAATCAAGCTCAGCAGTCCAATGAGCTGTCATCATAGATGAGTTATCTTCATCCTCTTGGGCCAGAGAGACTGGGGAGGCTGTTGTCCCCACCACAATGTCGAGGGAAACCCGAGGGTCAGGACAACTGGTAATTTTCATATTCTAGCATAGTGCTTCTCAAAAGGTGAATTTGTACACTTGGTGTCCTCCAAATATTCATCCATAATACTCATGGTGATTGAATATATTCTCAGAATGATTGCAGGTGGTACATAAATCCAACATGAAGCAAAAATGAATCACATGATGAGAAAATTATTTTCATTCTAATTTTCTTCCAATCCTTCAGATTAAGTGAAGGAGAAACTCCCAGTTTGGGGCTAATAGGTCTTTAACACCTAATTTCACCCTCCTCTTTTTTTTGAGGAAGACCAGCCCTGAGCTAATATCCATTGCTAATCCTCCTCTTTTTGCTGAGGAAGACTGACCCTGGGCTAACATCCGTGCCCATCTTCCTCTACTTTATATGGGACGCCCCCACAGCATGGCTGACAAGCAGTGCGTCTGCAGGCGCCCGGGATCTGAACCCACAAACCCCGGGCTGCCAAGCGTGAACTAAACTGCTGCACCACTTGGCCCGGCCCCTCACCCTCCTTTTTTAACAACGACAAAAATAAGCCTCATACTTAGAGTCTTGGACCAACAAGAATATCTAGCTTGGATTCAATCAAGTTTAATTGTTTGCACTGGATTTAATTTCAAAGATCTAGTCAATACTCATTATTGGCAGATTTCATACTTGCTAATTTACCCACTTGCTAAAATTTGTTTGCAACCCCAGAATCAATACTTGCAGTGTTGTGCAATCATTGGTGGACATGTGCAGAGTGGTGAAAAAGATTGAGTCACCCCACATGTATGTTCCCATATGAGGTTGAACAAGGCGACACTCTGCCTTCTTGTTTCCGACCTCAAATTGTAAACGTGTCCATTTCACAGTCTATTTAGTGCCACACTTTTCGCATTTTTGTGGAGTTTTTATTAGTGATTTTGCTGTTTAAAATGGCCCCTAAGCATAGTGCTAAAGTGCTACCTTGTGTTTCTAAGCACAAGAATGTACCTTACAGAGAAAATACATATGTTATATAAGCTTCGTTCAGCCATGAGTTGCTGTTGGCTGTGAATTGCATGTCCCTGAATCAACGATATATATTAAATCAACAGTATATATTAAATAAGGTGGGTTTTTTTGTTTTGTTTTGTTTTGTTTTTGTTTTTGTTTTTGTTTTTTGTGGGGAAGACCAGCACTGAGCTAACATCCGTCGCCAATCTTCCCCTTTTTGCTGAGGAAGACTGGCCCTGGGCTAACATCCGTGCCCATCTTCCTCCAAACACACATAAAAAAGGTTATGTATTGATTGGTTGATGAAAACATGTGACCAGAGGCTCGCAGGAACCTCTCCGTGTATTTCTCCTAGGTGCAGTGGTTCAGTATTTGCTAATTCTGTGTTTGCAGAAACTTTATAGAACATAACTACTGTGAATAATGAGAATCTGCTATACTTCTATTTTAGGCAAATGATTTGAAACTTCCATTTATGATGGTGCTGTTTAAAGTATCCTTTAAAATAATTTAAGTAAACAAAGCAAGTTTATTTAAATACAAAGAACAGTAAGTTAAAAATAAATAGTACAGGTTGTTTGCTGTTATGGCCAAAATTTGAAAGCAATAAGGGGAATTCTGAAGTTTTCTTTTCACTGCTCTGCTTTTTGGGTAACTTGCCAATATATCTTACCAATCATTGAACCTCAGAGCCCTTATTTCTAAAATGACTAAACCTTTTCACGTAGTGGAGTGCGTCTGAGGAAACAAATGGAGGAACACTTTGAAACCTATAAACAACCTTAGCAATATGAATGAGAAATCGCCACAATCATTGTTATTGCCTCTTGCTGATAAATTGTGAGGATTACCAGCTACTCTGAGCTCCTCTGCTACTGCAGTTCCATCTGTCAGAGAAAAAAAAAAAAGAATGTTTGATATGCCCCCCCACCTTCATTACCCACTAATAATGAAAAAATAATGACCCTTTTTCCCATGTTGGTGAATATTTTCCCTGTCAACTCTGATATGCCCATAATGTGGGCAGACAGATTATTTATGACCAGGGAAATTAAATATTATTTCATTTCTCCTAATACAATCTGTGGCGTCTCCCAGCTCCCAATTCCTTCCCATTAAGGTTATTGTCTTTTATGCTCCAATTGGCCGCGTGCTGTTGGGTTGTAACAGCACTGGCAGAATGCTCGGAGCATAATGGAGGTGGGAGAAATGGTGTAATTTGCAAGGCTGCCTTTCCCATCTCTTCTAAATGAAGACATTTGGTCCCTGCGAGTCAAAACCCATTTTGATGAGTCTAGATGCATTTGGACTAATGGAAAAGGACAGCGACAGCTGTAATGGGTTTCTTGAACTGGATTTTCTTACTCATAATCACAGAATTTCAGAATCAGGAGGGTCATTTAAGGCCATTTGTTTCAAGTCTCTAATTTACCATGGGGAAACTGAGGAGCAGATAAGGGGACTCATTTAATGAAGTTTCTGGTGAGAGAGCACTTTTCCACTCTGCCAAGCCCCATTCTAATAATCATTCTAGTTTTTGACTTAAATCCTTTTCAGGGGCCTATGCCTTTTCTAAGCACTCAGATATGACCACACTTTATAAGGTCCAGAGACAGAAATCTTACCCAAACATGGAATGTCTTTCATGACTCTGCGCCTTTGCTTATTCTCTTCGTTCAGGTAATTTAGGTGGCAGTGCTCCTCAAGGGGTGGGCTGGGGTTTTGTTGGATGTGCATGGCAGCAATTTTTTCCTCTGCCCAATCCTGCTTTCCTCCCCTCCTTTCCACAGGTGTTGGTTCCTAATATCAAACTTCTGCATGTCAAACCCCATCTCCGTGCCTGCTTCAGAAGAACTCACCCTGTGGCACAGAGGAGACGAAATGTGAAGTGAGTGTCTTCCTTCCCTATTCTTATATTTATTTCTCAGATCCAATGTGTCCAAACTGATCAAAGCCCAGTGTGTGAAATATAGTCCCTGTCAACTTAGAGTTTCTAGCCTGGTAGTAGAGAGGGACAAGTAGAAACAGTTAAGTTAAACCACTACTTAACCCAGACCACGGTTACCTCTTGACTAGGCTACTGCAATGTGGCCCGGGTTAGATCCCTCTTTCTATCTTGCTCCCATTTATTCACTCAAGTAAAAACCTAAATCTGATTATGTCAGTCCTTGGCTTAAAATCTCTCAGGGAAGTGCCATTGCAGTTTGAATAAAGCCCCAGTTTTTTGTTTAGCCTCTGCCCATTTTCCCAATATCATTTCTTTCTGATTTATTATGCCTTAGTAATACTGACCTGTCTTCAGTTTTTCACACCCGTATGTTCTACCCCATACATTCCTGGGGGAGCTTATTCCTCCACCCAAAACATTCTTCCTCTGCCTTCTCTGAGTGGCTGACACATTCTCATCCCTGATGACTTATTTTATTTGTCATCTTCTCAAGCCCTCCTCATAGAGCTTTGTAGATTCTATACTACGTATCCTGTGGGGTGCTGTCCACATTGCTAGTCAGCATTGATTTGTGTATTTATTATAATTATTTGATGATAGTTGTCAGTAAAGGACCATGAGAAAGGGATATTTTTTTCTAATTTGCACAAAGATCCAAGTAGGCATAAGTGCAGAGGGAGTTCACCTCCTTTGCCACCTACTTTGACCACTGGATATAGTTTATTCTCTGCATAGTATGTATTGTCATCTTAATCATATATTAATTTGCTTGTTTACTTTATTATTTGTCTACTGCATTATGTTATAAACACCACATGGTTAGGAATATAATTTTTTTTTCACCTACAAGTATACTCTCTGCCTTGCACAGTGCCTGACATATACAAAGTGCTCAATAAATATCTGCTGAAAATATTATTGTTGAGTAAATTTAGGGAAGGCAGGTGGGTGGTATTTGAATTGAACTGTGAAGTAAGCATAGGATTTAAGTACTACTCTGTGAAGGAGAGGCATTGTTAGTGGTGATGGGGGCAACTCCTTATCTGTGAAAGGGGACAAAAAACACCTATCTTAAGGTAATGTGCTCACAAATGTAGAGTGCCAGCACAACACCTGACATGGCAACACTCAAAAAACATTTCTATTAGCACTATCATCACCTCTTACCATTATCAATCGGCATTAGCATCTATCATGCATATAGTAAATGTATTAGCATTTTACTATAGTTAATATATAACAGAAACATTACTCTCATCCATTGATTAAAAAGTACAGTATTATAAAAAATGCAACATCAATGTTTACCATTAGCTTGTATGGTTTGGAGAATTCTCCAGAGGAATTTGGATTTTATGACTTTTGAAGTACCATCCAGCCTTGCAATTTACATTGAGACAGTGGAAAAATAGACTTTATAGAAAATTAAGCACATCACACAGCCTAGGATGCTGGGACGGGGATTGAAAATAGCAGCTGTCTTTCTCTTTCTTATGGAATTTTTCTCTCCCCACCATTGCCATGATCTGCTGAACAAATGCACCTGGGAAACAGGAAGTCAGACAAAGTCTACATCACCAACTTTAGTGGCTCTCTTTAAACTGCCCATACCAAAGGAAGAATGTTCAATAGCAAGTTTTCACCATTGCCCTGTTATATCTCTAGAGCTAAGAAGTCATTAGTACCTCAAAAACACTTTTGAAACATCCTCTGCTATAAGAAGAAAAACATCACTAACTTCAAAATTCCCAAGTCGCTGTCGAGGACTCAAAGCTGAGGTCACTTGCTATTTTCTTCCAAGTAGCTAATCACTCTCCCATTTCTCAATTTTTTTAGGTCAGTGGATTTTTTTCATATCAAATATATTCTGTTAATCCATTGTGCTTTCCAAAAAAGAAAAAAACAACAAAAGCAACCGAGGTCTTAACAACTTCCATCTTTCTACAGGAAAATAAAATGCCATTGGCAAAGCTTTGGGTTGCTAAATGATTTGGGTATTAGAGAATATGTGGGTGGCAGAATGAAAAACAAACAAAAATTTAAAAGTTATTAAATCACCTCTGCCTTGCATCAGATTGTGTTGAGCTATTTATTTTCTTATGATTAGACTAAGTCATTTAAAATGATTACAACATGAGAATTTTACTTTTTCACTAAGGAAAAATTCTGTAACATGGTTGAATAAGTCTTTGCCCATAGGTAGCTTTCTATCTTTGTTTCCTGGCAGTTCTTCAGGATCCTAACAAGAAATCGTTCTACCTGGAAGCACAATGCGATCTATGGTAGCACTGGTTCTGCTAGGTTCTAAGTGCCAGTTAGGATGCTATTATCGTTATGGTCCAAATCATCCTTCTATTCTTCCAGAGGACACACAAAGTGAACCTAATTCACCTAGTAAATGAGTCAGAGAAGCATGCGTAAGAGCAGTCTATTTTTTACTTCAAAATCCTGAGAGGTCGATGAGGCATCCTGTCTTTTCTGGGGTATAAAGCACAAGGAACCCTAATCAGATCTTTACTCTGTTGGCAATATCCCCAGAACTCCAGAAACTACACTGAGGTCTGTGTATTTCTTAGAGTTTGTTGTTCATGCTCTGACATACATGTCTTTTATCATGACAAAGTGGTATCTGCCACTCCCTCCTCTGCACATCATATCAGCGTAATGTCATCACTGTGATAACAATAGTCATGGCCGTTGCAGCTCTAGCTACTATCTATTGAGTGGTTACAATGTTCCCAATACTGTTCTGATAACCTCGCATATATTAACTAATTTAAAATTCACAATAACGCTATGAGGTAGATACTATTACTATTCGCACTTTATAGATGAGGAAATTGAAGCAACAGGATACTAAGTTACTTGCTCAGATTCACACTACCCTCCCATAGTAGAGTTGAGATATCAAAGCAGGTAGTCTGGCGCTAAAGCTTGTACCTTATTTTTAGATTTTGTGTGTGTGTGTGTGTGTGTGTGTGTGTGTGTGTGAGGAAGACTGGCCCTAAGCTAACATCCATTGCCAGTCCTCCTCTTTTTCTGCTGAGGAAGACTGGCCCTGGGCTAACATCCGTGCCCATCTTCCTCTACTTTATATGGGACCCTGCCACAGCATGGTTTGACAAGCGGTGCATCTGTCTGCACCCGGGATCTGAACCTGCAAACCCCAGGCCGCCAAAGGGGAGCACACAAACTTAACTGCTATGCCACCTGGCTGGCCCCAAAGCTTGTACTCTTTAACCACCATGCTATGTGACTAGCCCAAGGTAAGAGAGCAAATAAGAACAGAGACCTTTTTTTTGTTTGTTTTTGGTGAGGAAGATTGACCATGAGCTAACATCCATTGCCAATCTTCCTCTTTTGGCTTGAGGAAGAGTGGCGCTGAGCTGACATTTGTGCCCATCTTCCTCTATTTTGTATATGGAATGCCACCACAGCATGGCTTGATGAGTGGTGTAAGTCCGCACCCGGGATTCGAAACTGAGAACCCCAGGACACCGAAGCAGAGTGCACGAACTTAACCACTATGCCACTGGGCTGGCCTGGAACAAGAGACCATTTGAAACAAACCAATGCCTAGTTTTCACATAAGAGAACTGTAAAGATATTAAGTCTACTGATGTTGTAGTTTGACATATAACATCGGCTATTTGATTGTCATCGACTTTAGTTTCTTGGCTACAGAAGAGAAAAGTTTCTTTGTTTTTGTTTTCTTAATTCATAGAAAGTCCCTAGATTTCAGTACATGTTTTGAGCTAAGAATGTAGGGATTTGTGCTCTTCATTATTTTTCTTTATGGTTTTAAAGTGCTATTAGGGGTAGACCCCTCACCCTGCTGCTCCTGTCCTTCATATTATTTTATGGCCATGACAGTGCAGTTCCCAAAGCTTTGACTTTGATGGGTACTTCATTCTAGGCACACACAGAGATGATGCTTTAATTAGCTATTCCACTGCTTCCTGCTATGGGCATCCAAATTCCCTTCCCTGAATTCCAACAGAATTACTGCTGCCTTTAGCTCCAACTGGGTCAGGAAGTCTATCACAAATTTCTCCTTGCTTTTTGGGGACCATTGCCTTTAACCTACTCCCTGGTACTAATCTCTGTATCCATCATGGTTTTTGGTGGCAAACAACAGACAGAGAATAGATACTTTGGTGATAAAAGCAATTTATTGGAAAGATATTGGTTAGTTTACAAAATCAATGGTAGATTAATCAATTAGGCTCATAAAATATGCAGAAACCAAGAGAGGCTAGGAGCAGGAAATGCATCTGTGGGCTGCACACACTGGAAACTCAGACCTGCAGCCAGTGGAGGGACTCATATTGCCTTTTGCCTCTGGACTCTCACCACCCCTGTTATCACAGGATTCTTGGTGCTGCTGCCAACATGAATGATCCCTTTACGATCTCTTCATCTCTGCATCAATCTCTCAAGATTCAAAGTGATGAGTGGGGCCATCTGATTGGCCTATCCTAGGCTAAGCATCTGTACCTACACTCTAGCTTCCAGCAAAACTTACCCAGCAGGTGGCAAGAGGCTTCCCCCATTTTTTAAAAAAAAATGAGAACAAAGTTTTAACATGGAAAACTTAAATAAATGGCAATTTTCAGTGGCAGAAAGTAAGTAATAATTAAGTTTCAAAACTTGTCCATTAATGTTTTAATCAAGTCCTGTATTATAGGGACAAATGAGAGTTGAGCAAAGGGAGAGGTTCTTCTAAGAGATGAAGTAAATGAAGACAATAAGGCAACCATCCCATCAAACCTCACACAATAATCTCTCACAATCCATCATAAACCACAGTTGTATTGAAGACAGAACTTTTATTCATTTATTACAAAAGGACTTGCAAAGAGCCTATTATCTAAGCAATGCAGTGTTAGGCACTGTGGATTGAGTCCCTATCCTCAGGGAATTTACCATATAGTTCATTGCCTTTACTGACTCAACAGAATGAAATCATTGATGGCTTTCAGTTTTATATACATGAAATTGAAACTCACTGTCTTTTTTTACTATTGTGCTGGCAAGGGAAATTTATCCATTCTGTGCACTTAAAACCAATAGGAAAGGTTGTGAGCAAGAAAGGCAGACCAAAAAAAAAATGGTTACAAGACTGGAACTTGGTGTAAAGGTGGAGATTTGGGTGTTAAGTCTGTTATTAGATCACCAAGAGTCCTTCAGTAGATCAGCGAATCGCAGCTTCAGAATCTTGACGTGTCAAATGGGGTAACACTTGAATCTGCTTCTCTTACCTCTTTGCCAAAGTAAGGTGGGACTGTCTACCTGGGCTGGGCTTCATCTTGATTCTTCCTAATAGACAATGACATAAACTTTTAAAGGCATCAACTGACAGATATTGACTGACAGTGTTTTACAATCACACATCGTTCTCTACTCCAAGTTATCTGATAACATGTAGATATCACAAAGCTTCAGCCCATTTCTTCAAGTGCTTTCCTCTTTCTACCAAAATTTCTTTTTTATTAAAAACCCAAGTCTTACAGTCGTTCTCACTATCCATACACACAATTTCTTTTTTAAGTGTTAAGTGATCAGTCACAAAGCGTTCTGTTGCAATTGGATAATTACTTGAAAGTTGAGAAGTCTTCCCTCCTATTTGACTATCTCTTCTGTAGACAATGAACAGTGAGTTCTGACTGGGGTTAATTTTAAATTTCTTTGCTAAGGAAGAATACAAATTCCGCATTCCTGACATTCCCATATGGGAGAAAATTTTCTTAAGGAATAAAATTTGTAAATGTTTCTGATTTCTCTGGATCCTTCCTCTTTCATTATCAAGAGAGAAGTGAATTCCCCAACTGGTAGAATTAAGAGACAGAATTCAGCACGATCAGCTCAGGACCTTTGTGGAGCTCTCCTTCAGAGTATCAGGATGTAAACTTCTTTGTTCATTTGTGTCCTGAACTTATAGGAGACTGGGTGACAGAGTAAATCTTGAACTTCCAAGGAGCTGCTATACAATTTAGAGAATGAATTCTCAGACAATCCAATTGTGGTTGCAGGTGAGGTTACCTAGTCTAATAAAACTTTTCTCTAATAACACTGACACTGTGACGTCTGTTTGATTCCTTTGTCTATTTCTTAATGTGGCCACACTCAGGAAAATAACAGGATGTTACTCATGGGATCCCTAAAAACTCCAACTTATTCCCTCTATGGCAGCAGCTTCATTGAGCAAGTCCCTGTCTACTCTCTAACAGCCACATTATCAGCACATGCTAAGCCTAATTTCTAGAAAGACAGTTCTCACAGGAACATGGTAAGCACTACATATCCTTTTTAAAAATATATATATACAATTTTTTTAGGCTAGAACACACAGATCTTTCTGCTTTCTTAATAAATACACTTTGCTTGTCTCATCTTATTTTCTTTCCTCCAAAGAGAGGAAACCAGCTTTAATTATACAACAAGTATCAGCAAGCTCTTTTAGAAGAGACATAAACAAAATTTAACTTAAATTCCCCCAGTACCCTATGTTTGGGATTGTTTGAGGGATAAATGAGTCATAGTAAAATATCACATTGCGTCAATAGGGGTCCCCAGGATAATCCCCCTTCTGTGATCTCGAGCCTCCAATCAAATGATACCTTGAAATGAGGCTCTCTCCCTGTGGTTCTTAGACCATTCCCTGAAATATATTTGGCCTGTAGACACTAGATTATACACAATATAATGTGATTTTGCTATAGAGTTGTAGTTTTGATTTCACTGCATATGCTATGCTTATATAATAAGAGGGAAATTGGCTTTTAGGAATGTTACTTAAGAAGATTGATACATTATTTGTGCATGGGCAGACTAGTCCTTTAATCCCAGGTTGTTCTTGTTAAGAGCCCAAACCACCTTAAATTAACCTCGTTCATTCATTCATTTGTTTATCATCCATCCATCCATCCATTTATTCAATGCAAAAAAAAAAAAAATTTGACAGTCGACTGGTTTCAGACATTTTTCTAAGTACTGGGAATACACAAGTCAACAAACCAGAAAGGAATCTTAAATTCTAGTGGGAGAGACTGGCAATAAACAATATTAATAGGTAGATGATATAGTACTTTAAAAGCAGTAAGTTCCAGAGGGGGGAAATATAAAACAAGAAAGAAGCATGTGGATTATCAGAGGCAGAAAAAGGGGTTTAAATTTTTAAAGAGTGTTCGGGCAAGGCCACATTGAGAAGAAAACATCTAAACAAAGCTTTGAGAAGGAAAGGAGGGAGGCATGCACATATGCAGGAAAGGGCATTCCAAGAAGAGGGAACAGCAAGCTCAAAGGTTCATTCAGGAGCCTGCCTGGAGTGTTCAAGGAAAACTCAGAGGCAGCCATGATTGGAGTTGAGTGAGTAGAGAGAAGATTATTAGGAAATAAAATCAGAGAGAGAATAAGAGGCCAGATTATGTGTGACTTTAGGGCCATTGTCTTTGGGATTACAAAGACTGGGATGGAAGCCAGTGTAGTAATCTGTATTTTAGCTCTAGTTGATGTGAGAAAAGAGATGGCGGGGGTGGTTCAATCAAGGATAGAAGTAGGGAGACCACTTAAGAGGATAATATAATAATGCAAAGATGGTGGCTCGGATTAGGTTGGTACCTGTGAATATGGTGAAACACCATATATTTGGAAGATTATATATTTGGAATATATTTGGATATATTTGGAATATATTTGGATATGTTTGGAAGATTAAGACAACAAAGTTTGCTAGAAAGAGTAAAATAGGAGCATGTTTGTACTGAAGATTAGGAGTTTTGTTTTAGACTTGATAAATTAGAGATATCAGATATACAGATGACTATAGAAAGCTTGATTTTAGGAAAAAGGTAAAAACTGTCAATAGGAGTATCCAGCCAATAGGTGGGACCTAAACTCAGATACTCAATGTGATCACCAAATGAATGAGTTCAGAAAGAGAGAAGAAAGCCATTGATATTTCCCTGGGGCACTGGAAGATTATGAGGTCAGGGAGATAGGGAAGAGCTCACGAAAGAAACTAAGGAGAAGAAAAAAAAAAAAAAACCATCTTATAACAGAAAAAACCGAAGAGTGGGCTCTCCTGGAATTAAAGTAAATATGGAGTTTGGAGAGAGAATGTCATACAGTGCTCATGGATCAACAAAGATGAGTGCTGAGACTGGCCAGTGGATTTAGAGATGCAGAAGTTGCTGGTAGCCTTGAGGAGAGTGGTTTTGCTGGAGTTGGAGAAGCCTTATCAGAGTTTGCACAACAAACAGTGGTAGATAAATTGGAGACCACGACTATAGAGCTCTCTCTGGCCCCCTTTTCTTGAAAGCCTGATGTCTCAGGTATGGTAGACATCAGTGCCACTCACAAATAATTCTGGTGGGATCCACCTTCAAGCACCCAAGAGGACTACCTCTCCTCTATATCTCGAAATTGAAATTTGTCTTGCTTTGACAAATGAATTGTCAGCAGAAGCGACATGTATCAATTCCTAGCAGAAGCATTCAGATCCAGTGGATGATCATCCATCTCTTCTTTATGCTGCTGATAGCAATGTTCAATAAAGTGGGAACTTTGTCAGCCTTGGTCCAGTATAAACAGAAATCCTCCACAAATGTGTGACGTTCATATGATGTAAGTAAAGAATAAATTTTGTTGTTTCAACCACTGGACTTTTGGGGTCATTGGTTACTGCAGCCTGATCTAGCCTAAACTGACAAATAAAACAGCATGTGCCCTGCTGTCTTTGTTCATGCCTACCAGAACTGTTGTACCTTTACTGACCAACTGACCATAACTGGCTCAACACTTACGGGGAACTCACAAGCTCCCTGGAAGGTGAATGGTATCTGCTTTCCTCAGCACAATTGGAATGGTAAGAATTAGCCCTTATTGGGGCCGGCCTGGTGGCGCAGCGGTTTAGTTTGCTCTTTGGCAGCCCGGGGTTCGCAAGTTCAGATCCCGGGCGCCGGCTGACGTACTGCTTGTCAGCCATGCCGTGGCAGTATCCCATATAAAGTAGAGGAAGATGGGCACAGATGTCAGCCCAGGGCCAGTCTTCCTCAGCAAAAAGAGGAAGGATTGGCAATGGATGTTAGCTCAGGGCTGATCTTCCTCACACACAAAAAAGAATTAGCCCTTATTCTATCTCCTCTAGACATGGTGCCTTCCTCATTCTCCCCAGTGAAGTGGTGGGAGATGGCAGTAAAGTTTGCTTTAGGTCAACACACCTGTGGGAAGGATAGGGTCTGTGTATTCAATGTAAGAGTCCCCTGGATTAGAAGAAAAGAACCTGCTCCCATTTCACATTGGAATTAGGAAATGAATTTTATGCAGGAAAAAAGCACCCATAAATAATGTGTCTGATAATTAGCTATTATTTTTGTTGCAATCGTTGTGCTATTGTTACCATTATTGTTGTTGCTTTTATTATTATTGCATCTAGGTGCTTATGATGACATGGAATGTCAAAGTATAATTTTATTTAGCACAAAATTTATTTTCCACCATTCTCTATATACCAGGGTATAAATGAAAGAGAAAACCTGAATTCATTCAAGGTTTGTTAGGTGTTTGCTGCATAATGGATTTGTACTCAGAACACTGATGTTGGCCAAGCTAAGTTCAGGTTTATTCTTCCACTTCAGCTCCTTGGAGCATGAATTCATTCATATAGGAAAGGAAAGCTTTCCATCAAGCCCATTTATCTTGAGGGGGGAACAGAATAAAAGACCATATTTTCCAATGTCAACACACTGATTGCACTTTTTCCGAAAGTTTATGGCCCCCTAACCACCAATCTGCACATTGGGAAATTGGACTCTATTGGTTTGGGTGATTTGTAAAGGTCCAAACATTAAAAGACACACACACACAGAGAGAAAGCGAGACAGAGAGATACAGAGACAGTGAAAGTTGAGAAAAAAGACAAAGATAAGTACCTATGTTTTAAAAAATGAATCTATTTCCTAGTGAGTATCTCTTCATTGTCCAAGTGAATGTATGTTGCTTATAATACATCGAATTTTAACAATGGCAATAATACAAAGAAATTGTAGCTGGTGGAAACCCTGAACAGTATGCCAAATGAGTCTGCAATCATTCTTGTCCTTCTTTTTCTTCCATAAACTGCACCCAGACAGACCATTCAACTCCACAAGCCATCGAGGACTGTGAGATATTGCATCATTATAATGCTATATATATAATTCATTTACCATGCCAATGAAATGGTGATAAATGCTGGACTTACTCACAAGGACCATATCACATATTTCATCTCAACCCTTTTTTAATCATTTTTATTTTTTAAATTTCCATTATAACTTCCATCAGCTGATCAGCCTCATGATCATCAAAAAAATACTAAGCTCCCAAAATTGATGTGGCACAGTGAAATCTGGGTGAAACTTGGTATTCAGCCTCTGGCCTCTCAGGCTTGTTAATCTACTGGGAGCAAAAGGGTAAGTGGAAGTAACATTTATGCAGCCCTAGTTTCTTCATCTAAATATTGGGAATAGCAATCTTACCTTACAAGATGTCTAAAGGACAAACTCATTAAAAAAATAGAATATTTTATTTCCAAAGTTAATTCTCACTAGATACATGAGGCTGGAAAAAGTTTTATTCCTTTTTTTTTTTAATTCAACAAGTATACATTGAAGAACTAAATGCCATAATCCCTGCCCTCTAAGAGTTTTCAGCCCAGTAGAGGAGACTCCCAAGAAAACAATGGATGAACAATTCACTATAAGTCCTGTAAGAGAGATCAGAAAATTGCTCTGAGAAAATCAGGAAAAGAGAACTTGGTTGGAGGCTCTCCTAGAAGGTTTCTCTGAAGATGTGGCTTAGCTACTGGATCCTGAAATTTGTTTAGAGGATTTCTATTACTGGGCAAAGGGAGTAGCTTGTTCAGAGTCATGGATCATTGAAAGGGGTTGGCCTAACCATTGTATTAATTTCCTAGAGCTGCCATAACAAAGAGTCGTAGCTTAAAACAACAGAAATTCATTGTGTCATAGTTCTGGAGGCTAGAAGTCCAAAATTAGGGTGTTGTCAGGGCCATGCTCCCTCCAAAACCTCTAGGAGAGGATCCTTCTGGCTTCTTCCAGCTTCTGGTAGCCCCAGGCATTCTTGACTTCTGACAATGTAGCTCCAGTCTTTGCCTCCATCTTCAAACAGCTGTCTTCTCCCTGTGTGTCTCTGTCTTCACATGACATTCTCCTCTCTGTATGTGTCTGTGTCTAAATTTTCCTCTTCTTGTAAGGACCCCAGGCCTATTGGATTAGGGTTTATGCTAGTGACCTCATCTTAACTTGATTTTATCTACAAAGACCATATTTCCAAATAAGGTCACATTCACAGTTACCAGGGATCGGGATTTCAACATGTCTTCTTTTGGGAGAGGACACGATTCAACCCATCACATTCATGGAATGTTAAGTGTGGCGTATAGATAACACGTTGGGAAAGGAAAGAGGAGTGGAGTCAGATTGAGAAAAATACAACACGCCACGTGGTGGAGCCCTTAGGCATTTTTCAGCAGGAGCCAGGATAAAGCAGCTTTCTGTTTATAAAGATAACTATGACAATGAAAAAATGGACCACATGGAAGTCACTGTCTTGCATGAAGCCTGTAGCTGTTGTCCAGTTGAATAGCAAGGAAGCACACGAGAAGCCAGAGCTAAGGAAGTTTCTCAAATGAGATAACAATTGATCCTATGTGGGAGAATCAAGAGAGGAGGGAATAGAGAACGACCCCGAGGTTTCTTGCTTTGGGCGCTAGTTTGCTGGTGTGGCTGTTAACCAAGAGATGAACCATAGGTCGTGAAGCTCACTGGGAATTCTGAGAAGGAGGAGGCAGCTGAAAAGCTTAATTTAGTACATGTTAAGTTGATCTGGCAGAAAAAAAAAAGAATTTAAGCAAAATTTTGAGGAATACAATGATGAGTATACTTTGCATTGGGCTAGTTCTTACACATTTCAAAACTTTAGAAGAGGTTGTATTCTTGACTCTTTTTATAGTGAGGTCACCATGGTAACAAGTTATCTAAGGTGTATGAGTTTTCTATTGTTGTATAACAAATTACTACAAATTTAGTAGCTTATAACAACACACACTTGTTATCTCACAGCCTCTGTCAGTCAGGAGTCTGGGGGTGGGTTAGCTGGTTCTCTGATCAGAGTCCACCAGGCTAAAATCAAGTCAGGACTGTGATCTCATCTGAAGCTCAGGATACCCTTCCACCTTTGGAAGAGGTCTGTCGTGGTTGTTGGCAGAATTCAGTTGCTTGTGGTTGCAGGACTGTGGCTCTCAGCTCCTAGAGATTGTCCATGATTTCCTGCCATGTGGCCCTCTCTGCAACAGGGTACTTTGCTACTTCAAGGCCAGCAGGAGAACATTTATGCTTCTTTGAGTCTCTCTGACTTCTAGACCATCATTTAAAGTCCTCCGCTGATTAGGTCATGCCCACCTAGAATAATCTCCTTTTTCATAATCAAAAGTTCCACCAACATATATATAGAGAGGGAATTATGTAGGGTGTGTATACCATGGGGTGAAAATCTTGAGAGCCAGCTTAGAATGCTGCCTACCACACAAGGTAACACAGTGCGTATTGGTAGAGCAAGGATTGCACTTCATCTTCTGGCTTCAATTTTCATGTTATTTTCTAAAAGGCTCTTTCACCCCCACTGATGCCATACATCTGATTCTCTTTGGGTAATGAAATGTGCATGTAGGTCTGTAATCCTGGACTCAGCAACTATCATCTGTAGTCTTGTACAAAATGTAGGGACATTCTTAACTATGGCCATGAGATTTTGTGACACACTTTACTAGAGATAAAGATTCATTTTGCACCAACCAGAATAAACTATCAAAACAAGAAAGTTGGCACATGTTTTAAAAATTTTAAAGGAATTTGAATTTTCTAGGTATTCCAGATTTCTCTCAGTTAACAGTAAGAGTTAACCCCAACACCATAGCAATTAATAACAGAGATGATGAGGATAATTCTCATAATTTGTACTCATAGAATTTTCTCAAGTCAGCCTCACAACAACCCTGTGAATTCGATTCAATAAACACTAATTTATCCTTAACTATTTATACTGTAGTAGGCTCTGTGTATACAAAAATCAGTAAACTATACTCTTTATCCTTACCTAGCGCAAAGTCTAGTTGGGTGAAACATATAGATGTTATTTCATTTAAGAAAAGAAACAAGGGTCAAGAGGGGATTGCTGAGTAGAAACCACACAGTTAATTAAATAGAAGAGATCACTTGTTCTAACCGATAGCCAGCAGTGTTCTTATTGCTTCATATTGTTGTTTGTTTTAGTGACATAATATTCAAATAATTCACATATATCCATTTATACTTTAGAATAACACTTTAAGGTGAAGATAAGTAGTGGAAGGAGAGAAAACACTGAATGCAAAAATGCACTGGATTTCTTCATGGATGCTGCTTTTCCTAAGTACCTGAAACAACACATCTGAGCAAGGAAGCATCCCACACTGGCCAATGTGTTGTGTGGCTGTCTTTGCCATTTCAAACAGTCTGGAGCAATCTCTGAAAATGAGACAAGTGTAAACTTCTCTCTGGTGCCATGGACTGGATTGTTCCTGAAAGTCAGAAGAAATTTCCCAGAGAATCTCAGTTGGAAAGAGGGCAAGGTTACCTAATTGCTTTGCTGATTCAGAGGGAAAAGAATCCTCTGAAATGAGGGAAAGAGAAGTGATTTTGAGTCCAGGGCACTCAAAGTAGGAATCCAGATTCTTCAAGGAGACCTCCCCAAGAGGCCTCCCAAATACTATGTGAGCACATGTCACAGAAATGGCTAAATAGTTTTGAAAAATGCTTACCTAGTATTTAGAGAAGAGAATAGTATTCAAAAATGAATAGGACAGCTTTGTACCACAAATAACTGTATTACTCTAGATGAGCTCCTTGGGATTCTTTATTTAGAGCTACTTTAAAAATTCTCATTGAATTCCATTGTATCTTTACACCTGACTTCTGATTGGCTTGGGCTTCCGTCACCTGTGTCCCCTATCACACTAAGCTGGAGAGGTTTAAAAAAAAGAAAAGGGCAAAGTTTCTATTCTGTACACAGCATTTGAGAAAGTTTCTTCTTTTCCCTTTTCATCAAGTTATTCAACTTCATTAATGATTAGGCAAAGGGAATAAATTGCAGGCTAATTAAATTTGCAGATGGTATTCAATAGTGAGGGTATGTGAGGATAAGGGAATAATGTAAGAGGCCTCAAAAGCTTTGCATTCTATGCATAAGAGAATGGAAGGGCATGAGTCAGTGTGTGCAATTACAACTGGCAGATAGAAGAGAGGCAGAAGGGAGGCTATTGGAAAAAAAGAGCTATTGGATAGCAGGGAGAGGACATTTGTATGAGGAGCAAGGGATGGACTATTAGTGACCAATCATTCCTGTCTGGATTAGGTCCTGCGTTAGTTGGTAGGAGATCCCCCCACCCCCACCATGTGTATAATTCCAGAGAGAAATCCCCAAAACCTCATCTCCAAATGAATTTTTGATATTTGGCAGACTACCAGGTCTACATCATCTCTCTGGCCACAACATGGTTTCTGAGTTAGCCACTGGGGTTTCATTGGTTCTCAAAGTAAAATAAGCGTGTTGGCAATGGTATGTGGCCATATGCCAGAAAGTGTGCAAAGCCAGATGATATGCATGGCGTGTATTTCTCAATGATGAGTTTTGCTCATAGCAACTAAGGTAAACTTATTTTTATATTAAAACAGACGCATTGTGATATAGAATAGAGAATTTGCATGGATTTTGAGCTATAACTCAAGACTTGAAAGAGATTTCTTCCTTACAATGAACCATCTCGGCTTATATCTCTAGATCTTCTAGGGGTACATATTCACTCTTCCTTGACGTTATGGATATTTCAGTGGAAAAAGCTAAGATATTCAATATATTCCAAATGTGTGCAGAGCATGATACAAAATAATTATTTATTGTAAAGATTCATTAATTTATTAACTATTAATGGAGAGCCTAGCCTGTCCAAGACACTTTTATCAGGGTGGAGAGTGGTACATTGGTGTACAAAACAAGTCCCTACTCTCAGGACTTTGCATTCAAGGTCTATATTGTATTTATGAAGTCCTTCGCGTACAGTAATTTAATATAATGTTATCTAAAGTATTATTCATTGATATTCATTTATTAGTTTACTCTGCACACATTTATAGGGCATTTTCCATGTCCTAAGCTCTGTGCTAGGCAATAGAGCTACAGAAGTGAATATTTCAGACCTGCCCTCTGCCCTAAAACAGCATGAATTTTAATAAGGAAGACTATCAATTAAGCAATCAGTTCTAATGCTCTGTGATGAGTTTTATGCAAGTGAAGTAGAATTTGGAACGGGCTAATTTGGCAAGGGTGTTTCATCTGCATTGGGATACATAAAAGTCTTCTCCAAGGAAATATATTTAAGCCTAAACTGGACGGATGTGCAGGAGCTGGTCAGATGCACAGAGGGGAAAACTGTTTATTTCAGTAGAGGCATAGTATGAAAGAGGCTGAGAAGTGGGACATGAAAGAAGTTAATAATGATGGGAATGTGCCATGAGGAGCAGAATGTGACAAGATGAGGCTGAGGACAGAGATCTGATCATGAAAGTCCTCATAGGCCATGCTAATGGATTTGTGCATTATCCCAAGGATGGTGGAAAGATCATGAAGTGTTCTAAGTGAGGGCGAGACGTGATCAATGTTGTGATTTTAAATGGTCACTCTGGCTTCAGTGTGGAGAATGGGTTTGAAAGGGGCAGAGAGGAAGCAGGGAGACCATTTAGGAGGTCATCATAAAATCCAGGTAAAAGAAGATACTTGTCAGGCTGGACTCAGGTGGTGGCAGTGAAGATGGACTAAAGTGACACCAAGGAGGCAAGTCCAGACGATTTGTTGTTTGGTTAGAGATGGATCAAAGGCAAGGAGATGACAGGTGACTCTTGGGTGTGAGATGGGTAACAGTTTGTATGTGGTTGCTATAATAGTTTGAGGAAGAGAAGGATGCAGTTGGTTTTGGATATCTTGAATGTGAAATAACTTGAAATATCCAAGTGGAGATCATCAGTGATTACAACAGGAGCCTGGAAAGCAGGAAGAGGCTAGACTTTGATCTTTTCAAAAGGGTCTTGTTGATTTTGACTTGTCACTTCTGTGGTTGGCAAAGCAACCATACATATTCTGCCTATTGGACTAGATTTCTTCCCAGGAACCTACACTGAGACTTTTCTCATTATACCAGAGTAGGGCCATACCCCACTCTGTCTTGTCATGATTTGGGGACTAAATCCAACCTGGTCCTCAGATTTGTCTAAAGTGCCTTGTACAATGTCTTGCAGCCCTCTAGTGGAAGACAGGGACCTGAGCCTAGGTCTCCATACTACCAATCTAGTATGATTTTATTTACCTGAACTCCCCTCCTCCACCCCAATGAACATGAATCCCCATTTTATTATCAGTGTCTGTGGTGAGTCTATATGTCTTACTCTACCTTCAACAGATAAGAGTGCTCACTTTTTTGTTTTCCTGGGTGATGACACAAATCCGCATGTCGGAACTCCTTCTCCTTGCCAAAGGAAGCCAAAAAGACCTATTGGAACACAAGCCCAATTTCTCCCCTACCAACCATCACTGTCACAAACTGACCACTCTGGCTGTGCTGCCAGCTATAAGCAGGCAGGTTGACTGACAGGAAGCACAGTTCTGCCACTCACATGAGTCTAGGCAAGCAACGGATGGAAAATAGGTGTGCTGGGCCTGTCTGGCACTGACAGTTTCTGCCATACCGACATTTCAATCAGCACCATGTTAAGCCAACCCTTGTGTCACTCAAAAATAGTCCAGCACTAGCTCCAGGGGTAGGTTCTAAGGAGCCACCTGAGTCCCTGGGCTGCTGCAGAGAGAGGGGTTACCAGGTCCATCAGCAGCGTCTGCCACACCTTCTTCTCATGCCAGACAATTAGGATACAGTCCACTTGGGTGACTTTATCCTGCCTGAGGAAATGACAGCTAATACTGGGCTGGCAGTGGAGGGCACTCTATGGTTCATAATGACTGTCCAAATTGGCAGGAGCTGTCCAGTACATCCAAGAAAAGTTGAGTTTTGTTTACTCTTTCCTTGGAGAGAAGGGGGAATAGCAAGGCTAGGTGTGCTTTGAAACACCAATCTAACTACATAGACACTTACATACACATATTTATATGGATGAACACACTTGCACCAGCACCTAGACAAAAACCTACTTGTTCCTATTTAAGGTAAATTATGCAGAGACCACAAGCACACAAACAGACACAGATGTATGCAAAACACTCATATGCTAATATGCATGCTTATAAACATGCATATTCAAATTTGCATTAAGATGCACACATAGGGAAAACACACATGCACAAATAAATGCATTTGCTGCATACATGGGTGCACACAAATGCAGACTGATAAACAAAAGCACATGTACAGCGCACACAGATTGGTGAACTCATAAACTCAGGCAAATACAGATATGAATATATGTGAAAGGACACTTGTACAAACACATGCACTTGCACACACACCCACATCCACTCTTTTCTAAGGGACAAATTTAAAGAGAAAGGGAGAAAGGATGCAGAACATTTATGGATTGGAGTTTCTACCTGTCATCACTCAAATCACTTTCAAGTGTGTAAAACAAAAGAGAGAAAAAAAATCAATTCCTGATAGGAGAGGTTCAAGGAGCTGTGAAATCAATTATATTTTATTTTCAAATATCATTCAGAGAAGTTTACACTCTTTCAGAAAAGTCTGGTCTCGCCAGGGGGCAAAGAACCAGCTGGAAATGGTAATGTGAAAGGCACTGCAAAGTTCAAGGCAAAGGCCAGTGCTGAGGTCAGAAATGACACTTTCATCTTCTCTGGCAGGAGAAGGGGGTTGGGAGAGTTTCAAGTGCCCCGATTCAAATAATGGCCATGAGGGCTATCTGATGTGACACCGGTCACTTCATTGATTGCTAAGTTTGACTTGGTCAATTGACATTAAAAAAATAAATGTCCGTGAGATCTGGAGGGAGCCTTAGAAAGCTCCATTTTTTTTTTAAACAAAGAGACAAAGAGGCTGGAAGAAGAGGCGTGACTTTCTCAACATTATCCGGGAAGAGGGTGCAGAGCCTGGGACCGAGCCCAGCCAGCTGGTTTCCCAGCCCCAAACTTCCTGCTTCTCCTATTAGACATCTGCTGTCAGAGCACCCTCCCTATCAGGCAGAATTTTGATTTCTCAAAGACCTTTATAAACATGCAACTAATTAACTCATATAGTACTGGGGGCGTATAATTACAGACACGAGGCTGAGGTCTGGTGACCGGCCAGAGGTATCACGAGTGTCAGCCCCAGGTGGTATGTGCTGACGACTAGAACAGCCCAGTTAGTTTTCCATATGATCATCCTCCCTGCGTGTAGGACTGCTTTATTCCCAATGTTTGATAAAGTTGCCTGGTCTTTGATGACCAGGGCTGGGCTCTAGAGTACACAGCAGGATGCTGTGGGAAAAACAAAAACCCCAGGAAAAACACCAACCAACCTTTTGTAAAACTTGCCATGTTTTTATGATACTCGAACACTAGATTTAAAAAAAAAACAAAACTCAGCACACTCGGAAATGCAGAAACCTTAATAAGCAAATAAACTTAGCACAAAGCGAAGGGATCAGGGTAGAGGGGACGGAAGAGGTGACATTGAGAAAGTCAGATGCTGCCACTGTAAGCTTTGGTTTTCTCACTGAAAAAAAATAAAAGTGGAGAACAAAAAGCTACATCTAGGTTGCTGGAGGGGGGGTTAAGTTAGTGCATATCTGAAAAGGTGGTGTAAATTTGCTGGACAGAAATTAAGGTATGTTCACTACAGTCTTAGTGAAAGAAAACATTATCCCAGAGCTTTTCTTTGTGTTATTATCCCCACTGCAAATGTCCTTGCTGTTCACTGAATTGAACTTGAGTCTCCTTTAAAGACCGGCCAAGTGAGCTACCATCTCTCAGAATCATGTTGCTGGAAGAGTCCTCAGACATATTTTCTGGCATTTTCCACACTGATTCTGGGACATATTAAGGGATGTTACTCAGTGTCATATAATAGTAGGTTTTGTAATAAAAATAATTTTATGAAATGCTACAAATAAGATTTTCCTCTTATAGATTCACAAAACACAGAAGCATCTTCAAGGTTCTGAGAGGTCTTTCAGGAAACAACCTGCTTAATTTTGTTGAACATGTTTCTAAATGTTTTCGTCTTGTGCCACTTCTCCCAACCTTTTATTTTTTTAATGTTACATATCTATTAATATCCTAAAGAGGAATTTTCCACAGAACCTAATTTGGGGATGTACTCACTTGGTTCAATGCCCTCATGTTAGATAGGAAACATCTGATGAGGGAAATGAGTTGGCCAAGATCACGTAGTAAATTAATGATAGAACTACAATTCCTGTATGCCTTTCTCTTCTCAGAATCCATATTGGACACAGTTTAGTGCCTGGTTATACTCTGTTATTTCGTGTTATCCTCTATTTGTCAATTTGTGTATATTTTTAAATGAAATATGTGTAAAATCACACAACATAGTTTCTGGAACATTTCAAGCACTCAATAAATGTTAAATCTGACTATGTCTATCTGTGTGGCTTTCCCACCTAGGTCATGAGCTCCTGGGAGGGGCCATGTCTCACACACTTCTGTATATCCCTATGGCTCATCCTGTCCCTCTAGACACACCCGAGGCACTCAGGAACTGCTTTCTCACTTACTGATTGAAAATCAACAGCGAGCCCCAGTTTTATGCCCATTGGAGGAAAGGAGAAAGCTTGACATTAAAGCAATAAAATGAACCATTTCCCCTACAGAGTTAGTCTAACATTAATAAAAGCTTCATGTTGCACTATTATCCTCTCCTCTTATTATTTTCGTGTATTTCATGCTGGATATAAATGTCAGAACACTTTATCTATCTGCATTTTCATGGGATTTATTGCCACTGAAGGAACACATGCTGCGACTTCTGACGGGGGAAGCCTTGTCCTCGGTGGCCTTCCCTCTCCAACGCTGCCCAAGATCCCTCAGTGACCACAGAGCTATAGAAACTGGGTAAGGATCACTGTGTCTATTGGTATAAGCCAGGGTTCAAAACCCACTTTTCCTGTTTTGCAGTTCTAAGATTTGGGGCAACTTGCTCTACTCTTTGGACTTCCCTAAAGGGAAGCAGAAATGGTGGTTTTGAAGCAGCTATTGTCCCACCTCACCACATCTATCTCTCCTTAACAGAAACATGATTTTCTTCATATATCTACCCATCCTCTTCATGATCAAATGATTCATGGGAGGAGAGTCTTCCCTCAGAACCAGGGATGTATTCTGATTAATCTAAACCAGTGATTTTTAAACCTGGTAAACACCAAAATCATCTGGAGGGCTTGTTAAAACACAGATTGCTGGGATCCAGCCCCAGAGAGTCTGGTCCCATAGGCTGGGGAGGGACCCTGGAATTTGCATTTCAAACAAGTTCCCAGGTGAGGCTGATGCTGCTAGTCTGGGGTCCCCTTGTTTTAGCTCCTTCCCCCAAGAACCAAACACAAGACAAGGATATGAGCTCAAGTCATTTATTGGGACATGATCCTAGGAATCACTGTAAAAGAATCATGGTATGAGAAGGAGAATCAAAGAAAGCCACCAAGGGTGAATCGATGGTCAGTCTCCTCTGTGTGCCACTGGGAGTTAATGCTGCTGGAGACCTTCTGCAGGACTCAGAGTTTACCCCCTAAGAAACGAGGAGGACAGGATTTAGTTTCTGTCCCTCACTTGTTTAAGATTGCTCCTTAGGACTTCAGCTCTGGCATTTCCAGCCCTCAGGCTCAGAGATGCAGTTTCCTGAGGAAGAAATCAGGGGCATATATGGAATTTGCCCGAGAAATTGCAGGTGATCTGTTCATGGGCTGAGGGCATAAGGTGGAGCACGGACAGTGTCTACTACTGATAAACATGCAATGCAGATCTTGCCAATAAAATGTGAGTGATGTCTGCCGGGGAACTCTGGTCAAGATTTCTGTCTTCTTAAGAACAAAACTGTAGAAGAGAAATATTTTCCCCTGGATGTTGTCATATCTGAATAGGGCGTTGAAATTGCTATATCCATATCATGAACAGGAGAAGTAGCCTTAGAGCAAAAGCACTGCTGTGGAAAGCAGAGTAGGGAGACTGCAGCAACCTGCATCTTTGATGAAATTATTGAGATACTGACATATCATGCCTGGAGCCGCCCTAGCACTGGATTTCTTGTGTGAGAGATAACAAAGAGTGTCGTTAAGACTGTTGGAATTGGGATTTTCTATTACTGGTTGCTGAATTCTGAAATGTAAAGCTGAAATAGTGCTTAACACCCTTGCTACTCAAAGTGTGGTCTGAAGTCTAGAAGCATGACTGGGGAACAGAAATTCAGACCTACTGAATCCGAATCTGCAATCAGCCAGGTCTCCAGGTAATGCATGTGCACATTAAAATATCAGATGCCCTGCCTTACAGAGCTGCGATGATTAAAAGAGCTGATGTATGGAAATCACACTACTCATATTGAATTTGATTATTATTTTAAATTGACTTCTTGGTGCCTCCTTCTAGTCCTCTTATTCTTAAATAAGATTGCATCAGCCTATGGAAATGTATCCAAATGTGAAATCATTGCTGTTAATTAATCTGGAAGGTATTTTTTAATGTAGGAGTTAGTTTTCCTAAATATTAATGAGCAATTAGAATTCTATTCTGAAAACAGACGGCATTGTGAGTTGAGGGTGAAGAGAGGGAGGTGAGAAATAAAAAGATACACAAGTAAACATGGTGATATATTGGGATTACTTCGTGGGCTTGTATTTTTCTAAGCCTGACACCTGGAAATTCGAATGAAAGTAAACCAGCTAGCACCAGGGTGACCCTCATAAACAAAGAATCATCTACTGGAATGAAGAAAAGAAAAGAAACAAAAAAAGCTCTCCAAATCCAGCAAATGGCAAGGTCTGTTATCATTTTCCAAGGGCCTGGAATGTGACTTTAACCTGAGATCCCAAAGCAGTATTTCTTAAAATGTACTCTTCAAAATTTCATGGAGTAAAACAGGCATTACTTAAATAATGATTCCATGGTCAAATGAATTTGGGAAATGTTGGGAAACAATGATAAAGAGTTAGTGTTTTGTTTACTAGATTGTTCTTTTATAATAGGTCAATATTCAAGAGGCTATTTTGCCTGTTCTAGAACTTTGTCAAAATTTTCCTAACAGGTTCCTGTGTTTGTGCTCTTAACCGCCCCCCCCCCACCACAATTCTGTCTTTACAGAGCAGCCAATGTAATATTTTCAAAGTGCTAATGATGTTGGGTTGTTCTCCTGCTCAAAGTGCATCAAAGCCATTTATATTCATATTTCTATTTTTTTCTCTAACATCGCCAAAAAATCCCTTCTTTAGCTCTGATATGTTCTTCTCAGGGCCGTGGCTAACAATCTCCCTCATTCTTCCATTTTATTGAATATGCCAAGATATCTCTTATCTGAGCTTTCTTACATACGTAAATGTCATTTTCTCATATAGGCCATTTCTTCTACTCCTCCTGTCTCTTAGAACACCCTATAATTTTTTTTTTCAGAGCAAGTTATAATTCATAGTAATCTTTCTATTTGAGTAATTAGTTATTTAATGTTTGTCTCTCCCCCTAGAAGAAAATTTATGAGCTTTTATTCACTGTCATATCCCTGTGCCCAGCACAGTGTCTGATATATTGGGGACAATCAGTAAATATTTATTTAATGACTAAATAAATTGTGAATCACTAACACAGCAGGGCATGTGGTTTTTCAAATGCATTTGAACATGAGGACATTTTTCAGCCTAGAAGCAATATTCTATGGAATATATTTTGAGCAATGCTTTTCTAAAGTCAATTCCACTCCTCCTAAGTGTGAAAAGGAGAATATAAGTTATAACTACATTTCAAGCTCTGACTAGCTGTGTGACCATGGGCAGAGTTATTTCAAGCTTGAGACTCACTTGTGGAATGGTGAGGCTGGATGAGATAATCTCTACAATCCTTTACAGCTCCCAGATTCTGAAGTTCTAATCGTACAGAAAGGGTACCGCTTTCCCTTTGGTCATGGTATGAGCTCTCCAAGAGTAAGTCAAATCAGACTGACCGCATTTCACTCGAGAGTATTTATAGCCTGGGATGGTAGATCAAGGAAAGGAAGTTGATACAGCATATCTAGGTTTCCACGAGCCATTTCACAAAAACTTTCTTGATGATATCTTTGTAGAAAGTAGTGAAGAATGGGGGCTTGATAGAGGTATGATGGACTGGTTTTGTAACTGGTTGAAAGATGGTCCCCAGGAGTGCTAATTAATGGATCAATGCCAAGCTTGAGGACAAGGACTGGTGACAGCCTGCAGGCTCTGTCCTTTGTCCTGCCCTGTTCAACATTTCCATCAATGGAAGAAGAGTGAGAGCTCACAATCACGAAATATGTAAGTGACATGATGGTAGGAATATGTTGGATGACAGAATCAGAATTCAAAGTGATCTGAACAGCCCAGAGAAATGAACAGTATCTAAAATGGAGAAATGCAGTAATAGAAAAAGAAAGTCCTCGAAATAGAAGCAATTGAAAAAATTAATAATTACAAAAGTGTGTGTGTATGTGTCTATTTGTGTGTGTGTGTGTTATGTATGTGTGCCTGGGTAAACTTTGGGGGTTTTAGTTGATGGTAAAATCAAAATAACTAGGCTTATTGTGGTGATCATTTCACAATATATGCAAATACTGAATCATTATGTTGTACACATGAAACTAAGGTAAAATTATATGTCAATTATACCTCAATAAAAAATAATTTTAAAAATCAAACTAGTGAAAGATGACCACCCAATATGAATGTTCGCTACCAATTAAAATTTCATAACTAGAAGTGTAACATGTAAAAACAGCCAGATGATAAATACCTCCTATTCAGATAGGGCTCATAGTTTTATTTCCAATTTTTAAGAAGAGCAGACAGATTAGAAAATGATCACAGAAGAATGAACCAGATGGGGAAGGAAAGAATTGAAGGACTTGAGATTTAGTCCAAATAAGAGACAATGTAATTTTGGAGACCAGGATTATGCCACTTTCACTAAACAGATGCCTCTCTGATGTAATTCCTCAGTACCTGAAACTCTCTTATCATGCACCCCTCACAATGTGTTTCCATTGCTTGTGTGTGTCCTTCACGAGGCCAAAGTTTATATAAGGGCAGGTTTGGATTTGTTTGATCATTACCAACCACCCAGTGATTAGTTCAGAATCTGGAGCACAGAATCAATGAGTCGATGAATAAATAAATAAATAATTATTTTCCTTGAATGTCTATACTAATACAAGGAAAATCCATTTATGTTTGTTCTTTGTGATTCAATGTATTAGCAAAAGTATCAACTGCAGGTGAAAATTTATTCCATGTAATAATCATAGGTTTTCAAACATGTCGTGGTCTATTGGGACAAATAGTGGGTTTCCCATCACTGGTGGCAATCAAGCCAAATTTGGAGGACCATTTGGCTGGAGCTTCTGTAGACAGGTCTCAAACCACACATTGGCCTGAGTGATTTTTATGTCCCTTAAAACTTGATTTTGATTCAGAGGCTTGTTCCACAAAGTTTGTTCCAATCTGACAAGTTATTTCCTGACTATTGTCTTCCACTTTGAGCCTCTGGGCTTTTAGTCTCGCTATTTTGCCAATCCATAGCTCACCCAAATTTTGTGTATAAAAATCCTACCCATCCTCTCATACTTGGCTTTTATAAAACCTCTCACATTGGATTTTGCTTAAAACATTTAATGAACAAATCCACCAAAACGAACCCCTTCCTCTTCTGCATTTCTATAGAATAATCATCCCTCTCTCATACCCTCACCTTCTTCTGCCTTATATTATAGAGTTAGTTGCCAATCTGACTTACCATCAATTCAAAATAGAGAGGACATTTACATGTGCAGGTGAATGTATATATCCATCCATTAAGGGGTTCCCTTTTGTGCCACATTTCTGCTAAAACCTCCTACTGAAAATGGCAAGATTGGATTGGTTATTCAGATCTTTTAAATGTGAAATTATCTGCCTCCAAACACCAGAACTCCTCCTGGTATTTTTTTTCTTCCTCTACAAATATGTGTAGAAACAAGTGTCAGACCTATTTCTCTTTGCTGCACAATTGGAGAACAAAATCTACTTACCCCGAAGGTGTTGTTGAAATAGAGGTGAGAAAATGAAACACAGACCAAAGGAAGGGAAAGAAAAACTGAGTGAAAGTGATTGAAATGCACATTAAGACACGAAGGTGGAGGAGAGAAATCAGGATGATAATATCCGTCACTTCATTTTGGTTGACAAGTTTGTTTACCAATATGCAGCTTCTTGTCTGGCAGAAAAAAGCTTTTTAAGGAATCGTGTTGTGATTCTTTCATATTTCTCTTTGGGCATCAAATAGCTTCATCCAACAATATTTGGATGATTTAAGAGTAAATGAGTAAACAAGAAGCGTATGGATTAAATTACCCTTGGAATGTGCCCTGGTTTTAGAAGAGAAAGCAAAAGTTGTTAAAGGAGGGTTCTGCCAGGCGTGTGCTTGATTTGGGGAATATTGGACATCATCTAAGAATTTCTCTTACTGTGGGTCCATCTCCCCCATATTCCCAACACTGGCTCCTTTTTTATTTAACAGCGTTTGGTAGCAATTGCTTTCCCCAGAGCTGGGGAAAACTGGGCTTCATGACACAGAGAACCAGATGAGTTTCCTATCCTTAGAAAACTATTATTCATTAAATATCAATAATAAAAATCTGTGCCAGTCAGGGTTCTAAGCTCTTTGTAGATATCACTGTATTTAATATTTACAATGACCTGATGAGAAAGGTACCATGGTATTTTCATTTTCGCTATGATAGTCTCATTTTGCAGATAGGGAAACGAAGGCAGAGAAAGATTAAGGAATTCACTCAACATTAAAGAGCTAGCAAGTGTGTCAACCGGGATTTGAACCCAGGCAGTAGGGCCCCAGTATTCTTACACTTAACTTCCACACATCTCAGCTTCACTACCCCACTGCGACAAACCACTTCCTTTCAGCCAAGAATTAATATACTGCCTCATTTTATTCTCACGGCTACACCGAGAGGGAGATATTCTTCAGTAGTTTTATAGGTGATGTAACTGGGTCTCAGAGGCAGTTTGCAAAAATGTATTAAACTCATAGAAATAGGGAATGGTCTGACCCAGGATTTGAGTTCAGATTTCATCTAACACTGGCCTCAGGCTATTCTGTGCTCTTAGAGTGGCCCCTGAATTAACTGTATCAGAATTGCCTGCAGTGGGGTGGTGGGGCTGTGTTGGTTAAAAAAAAGTCCAGATTCTGGCCCATCTTTGTAACCCCTAAATCAGCATCTCTGAAGCAGGGCCTTGGGATCTTCATTTCTAGAAAGTGACCAGGTGAAGCTAGACTCACAAAACTGAGTGCTTCGTGCTGCCATCGAAAACCTCTTGTGAAGAAGGGGCACCCACCCACCCATGTTATTAGGGAATTTAAGAGGAGACAGAAGATGCAAATGCATTGAGGGTGGACTGACAAGGGAATGAGACAGACTTCAAAAATACAAACTGGAAAATTAGGTGATTCAATAGTCTTTTATTTATTTATTTATTTTTTTGTCTGCTTATGATGCTTCCCAACCAGTCTTTTTTTTTTTTTTTGGTGAGGAAGATCGGCCCTTTGCTAACATCTGTTGCCAATCCTCCTCCTTTTGCCTGAGAAAGAGTGGCCCTGAGCTATCATATGTGCCAATCTTCCTCTACTTTACAGATGGAATGCCATCACAGCATGACTTGATGAGAGGTGTGTTGGTTCATGCCCAGATCAGAACCAGTGAACCCCAGGCCGCCAAAGCAGAGTGCATGAACTTAACCACTACGCCACTGGGCTGGCCCCACAACCAGTCATGTTTCTGAGGTAGATTCAGTTGCCAACTCTCTCCTTCCCCAAGCCTGCATTACACTAGCAGCCATTACAAATTTCAAGCTTGTCGATCATTTCCTTTCCCTCAGACCATAAAACTGTCTCCTTAGGAAAGTATTTTCCTGTTAACGATGTTCATTGTTAGTGGTAGGTGATGACTTATCATCCACTTAATTTTCATCAGAGAAGGATGGAGACATGCAGGATTACACCAAAGGAATGAATGTCTATTGGGAAAAAGAATTAGAGACTATTATAGATTGGTAATAGGAATATTTGGGGCAGAAGTCCTTCAGGAATATCATTTAAATTCCAAGTTCCATTACCTTCTCTATCTATTTGAAATACTAATTCAGAAATCATATTTTTATTTATTTATTTATTTATTTTGTGTGGAAACATAAAATTGTCAAGTTGCAAAGGATTTAGAGGTCATTTATAGCAACTTAGTGCTTCTCCTTAGAGGAGAGGCAGCATCTTGTATGTAGTGTAATACAGTTTACATTTGTTACTTACTAAACCCAGTGAGATAGAAAGTCAGGCACCATTTTGCAGATGGAAAAAGAAAGGCTCAGAGAGATGAAGATGCTTGCCAACGTGACTTGAGTCACCCAAGACCAGGCCTTGAACCCAAATGCCAGACTCCCTGTCCTTCCCTCCCTCCCCTAAGCCATAGTACTTCCCGATTCCAGGCAGGCAAAATATTACGCATGAATTCTTTTCTCTATCTCTTTCCATCTCTCTTTTTAGAAACGTTTAATTAGTCCCAGACTCTCTGCCATTATTAGTATTTGTTATTAAGTATTAAGAGCCACCCCTGTTCCCTTCTCCTCCCCTGTGCGCCCCCCCAAGCTTCCCCCTCAGAAGCTTCTGGTTTTAATTGTTATATTTTTTCACCAGTGATCAGTGGAGCTTCCCTAATGATCTCAACTCATTTGGAGGGTTTATAGCTCCAGCACAGAACTCCAATAAAAGGAAAAGAGAAGCTTTGCTGGAATCCCCTGAGGGCATTGCCTCTGCCAAGAACAAAATCCTTTGCTGCTCACTACCCAACCCCTACCTTAAAGCACCATCTTGGGTGGAAAGACCCCCATCCCCAGCTTCCCATGGGGGAGCTGTTCTCCTTTGCACCCTCCCATCACTGACCCCTCCTCCTCCTCCTCACTTTCCCAGGATATCATCTGAGATTCCCACACACAGTATGCAGGCATATGATACTATTTGTTGAAAGGTGCAATAAACAAATGCATTAATGAAGGAAGAGAGGAGGATAAAAGGAAGATTTATGGGCCACTGGCTTTGCCAGGGAATGTGCAAAGTTCTTAGATGAGTCAAGTGCTCCCAACCATGTGGAAGTAGTTTTACATGTAAGGAGACAGCACAGAGCATTATCAAAAACTCCACATAGTCAGACACACAGTGGGACTCATCAGCTAACATCACTGAGCATTCACTGTGTGCCAGGCCTGGGTCCAAGTGCTTTACATATATTGACTCCTTTAAGCCTCCCCACAACCCCGTCATGCACTTGCTCTTAGTTTCCTCATTTAGCAGGTGGGGAAATAAGGGGGCGAGCCAGGATTCTGACCGAGGTGGTCTGGCTCAAGTGTGGGTCTTTTTTTTTTTTTTATGAGAAGGATTAGCCCTGAGCTAACATCTGTGGCCAATCCTCCTCTTTTTTGCTGAGGAAGACTGGCCCTGGGCTAACATCCGTGCCCCTCTTCCTCTACTTTATATGTGGGACACCTGCCATAGCATGGCTTGATGAGCAGTGCATAGGTCCGCGTCCAGGATCCAAACCCGCGAACCCCGCTGTGGAAGCAGAGTGTACAAACCCAACCACTACGCCACCGGGTCGACCCTCAAGTGTGGGTCTTTAATCTGTACTGCATAGTGGTTCTGTGATCCTAGGACACATCTCCTTAGGACTAAGCTTGATTCCTATGCATTTAAACCTTTAAAGATTTTATCCATCTATTATTTAAATTAATCACTATAAAAACAATGATGTGGGAAAACATAATACTCTGATTTGTCTTTGATTTGGGGGAGAACTGAGGACAAGAGGGGATTATGGCCTTTCCCCACACCTAGCATCCTGCAAGGATAGATGCAGGACCAAAACTGAAGTCCACGAGCAGTGAAAGGTGATAGACATAATATGACTGTAGAGGTTAGATGAGTCACTCCACACCTGACAGTGCTACGTGCTTATCATTTCATGAGGTTTAGGTTGTTTAGCTTCTTGGAGTCCTGGTTTTTGTCATCTGCAAAATAAAGATGAGAATGCCTATCTCACAGGGTTTGGGCAAGAATGTTATGAGATATTTTATCTGCTAGAATATGGCAGGCATATTATGCATTTGATTTTCCTTCCCAGGCTCATGAGAGATATTTTGTGACCAGGTGAGCCCCTCAAACAATCTAGCAGGGATGTCCTCAGAACATATATATGAGGCTGGACCTTATTATCTCACTGTTCCATGTTGCTCATGCACCAAGGAGAGAAATGAGGAAAGTCATCATGTATACGTATGAATTGAATGATTTCTCTTTGCTGACTCATGGCAATCCTTCCTCTCTTGCTCCTGGATAAAAACCAAAATGTGGTTCGTATCAGGACAGTGACTACAATCACTCAAACATTTCAGACTCCTAGAAGCTCTAGGTTGGGAAGGCTAAGATTTAAATCCCTCAGCTTAAAGAGAGGGAAAAACAGATGCATACAGAGGAGAAGAATCACCCATGATCACTTGGTTTGAAGTGGCAGAACTGGGACTAAAACTCAAGTCTGGCCAAAACCATACCTTGTTATGTTATACCGCCATAGAGAGAGATTACCTGAAGAATACAGCCTGGCATGGTTTCTACGTCAAGGAGACCCAAACAAGAAACTTCCAAGGTGTATCTCCTGGTGAAATTGTTCACACCAGAAGCAAGGGCTTCTAAGGCTGTCCAGGGAGTCACACCAGCCAACAGTGATGGAGCTCTTCTGTACCATGTCTCCTTAATGAAGAACATCTAATAAACACAAGGAGAAAAGCCAAGAATCCTAATACTTAATTATCTGCCCAATGATTGAAAGTTTAATTTCATTTGCTTGTGCTTGTTTGTGAAGGCGACTATATTTCCCAGCAAGGAAAGAACTTCAGAGTTCAGGGATTTAATGTGGATGAATTCATTAAGATGCTTATTAATCTACACATCTTAGTAGCTTAATATTCAATCAGTTGTCAACTCCTCTCAATTCTAGACATGGGCCAGAAAACTGAGAAAACAATATTATGAGTTTGTCACTTCAATCCAAACTTAATATTGTATTCATTGACCATCAATTGTAATCCCAAGAGTTAATTTATTTTACTTTGTTTAATTATATTTTGTTTTATTTGGAATTGGATACAATGATCTTGTAGTTCTCGTGGAAGAGTAAAAGGCCGGGGACATATATTTTTGGCAACATGGCAGACTAGATGTCCACAGAACCCTCAGTCAGTACACAAAATTTAGTACACTGAATTAAAATTTAAACTCTCTTACTTTTAATGCATCTTAAAAACATCAAAAAATCAGAAGCCAGGGACAATATGAAAGTGTGAACACAAAGGAATAAATGAGAGCATTCCAGACAATTTTCTGGTGAGAACATGTGTCAGTTATTGGGGGCCTAAATCCAGAGTTTAAGGAGATTTTGAGCCAAAGAAAAGGAGAAAGGCTGGAGCCTATAATGTGTTAAGCCAAGACTCCAAAGGGCAACAGTACCCCTGGATGAGTGAGAAGGAAAAATGCCCATAAAGAGTGAGGTTTGAAAGATAAGACCAGTATTGATGTCTGAACCATATCCATCAAAAATCAGAAGGGATATGACCAAAATTAAAGTTTATCAACATGCTTCAGGGATTTTTTTTTTTTTTTATGGAGAGGTGAATATACTGATTAACTTTATATTTTATTCACTTAAACATGTATGTAATAATTCCTTACGTAACCATTAAAAGAAAAGTAGAGTGTATAAGTTCCAAATTAGTAAAGATTAGGAGAGAAGAAACATTAACTCACTCCAAAAGAAAGGAGAAAAGAAGAAATAAAAGTAAAATATAGAAAACTGGAATAAATAGAAAATAAAAATATATAAAAGAGGTACAAATCCAACTATATCAGTAATCATAATCAGTGCAAATAGATTACTCTTTGCATTTAAAATATTAAAATGTATAAAAAAATAAAATCTACCTATAGACTATTTACCAGAGAAAACCTAAAACACAAATCTACCCACAGACTGAAAAACCACAATGGAAAAATATAACAGGAAAATACATATAGCCATACAGCCAACATGGCTGTTCAAATTTCAGATAACCTGGATACCAAGGTTTAAAAAAAATCTTTATTTGTTTATTTTGTGAGGAAGATTAACCCTGAGCTAACATCAGCTGCCAATCCTCCTCTTTTTGCTGAGGAAGATTGGCCCTGGGCTAATATCTGTGCCCATCTTTCTCTACTTCATACATGTGACGCCTACTACAGCATAGCTTGATGAGCAGTGCATAGGTCCGTGCCCGGGATCTGAACCCACGAACTCCAGGCTGCCGCAGTGGAGCAAACAAAGTTAACCACTACGTCACCAGGCCAGCCTCCAAAAAATATCTTTAGAAGAGGTAAAGAGGGTGATTCTATAAAGAAAACAGATTCAATTTACTAAGAAAATATTATAATTTTAAACATAATCACATAATAATATAGTTTCTAATTACACGAAGCAAAAAATTATGGACTTTCAAGGAAAAAATGATAAATCCACATCATAGCAAGAAATTGTAATACATTTCTTAGTAATTGACAGAAAATATAGATGATTCAAACAACATAAATAACAAGCTTGATTAGTGGAATACTAACAATTATCTTCTGGGCAATTTTAAATAATTGATCATTTTCTATGTCAAAAACATTTCTCAATAAGTTACACAAAATTAATATTATATCACTAAATTTTCTGACCAAAATGAAATTGTTAGATATCAAAATAAAAAAGATAACAAAACTAAATATAAATGTGTACCCATGCACGCACACACACACATCAGATAAAAAAATCACATTTATACATATATTCAGAAATTTCATAAAATGACGTTCTAAATTACCCAGGGATAAAGCAAGAAATAACAATGGACATTATAAAATATTTAGTTTCAATAACTATGGAAATCCTATCTATCAATAATTTGTGTTGTAGCTAAAATGATACCTAAAAAGATAGTTATAGTTCCAAAATCTTTATTTTCAAAAGCAAAAGGAGTAAATTAATTTAAAAAATTAATAAAAGAGTGGCAGCAAAAATCTAAAGAAATGAGGATTTAATAATAAAGACAAAGATGTGTGTGAGAGAGAGAGAGAGAAAAAAAATAGGCATAGACAACAACATTAAGAAAGGAAAGGAAACAGGTATAGTTTCAACAATGACTAATAGAAATAAGAGGCAATATATATAATAAACAAATATCCTAAGTGGAAAATCACTTACGTATATCAAATCCACAAAAATATTGTTTACCAAACCTGACACAATAAGAGGTATAAAATAGAAAATCTGAATGATCTTTACAAACATTAGTGATATTGAAACAATGTTTTAATCTATTCCCAGAAACAAAACAACTGGCCCAGGTGATTTTACAGGTAAGTTCTATAAAACATCTAAAAGACCAGTAATTCCGATTTTACAAAATGTCTTTCAGGGAATAAAATAAATGAGGAATTTGCTTCCCAGTTTTTTCTTTTTTTTGCAGGATAGTACAATCTTACAACCGAAACCACACAGAAAGAGTATACAATAGAAACATGACAGACCACTACCACTCATAAGCATGCAGAACTTCTAAATAAAATATTAGCAGATTGCATTAAACAATGAATAATAAAATACATCATGATTAATATGAGATTGTTCTAGGAATGATTGATATTAGAAAATCTATAAATTTATTCAATCATATTGACGGACCAAATAAGAGAAATAAATCTCAATGGATGCAATAAAAGCTTTCAATAAAACTTGGCAATCATTCATAATGAAAACTCCTACTGAACTGTGGATAAAAGAGAACTTCCTTAACTGGATAAAGGAGAGCTAAAAAAAAATCTTCTGCAGAAACAGAATAGAAAGAGACCTACACATATAAGGAAACCTACTACATAACAAAAATGGCAAACCAGATTAGTAGGAAAATTATAGTCTGTTTAATAAGCAGTGCTGCTGTGAAATGCACTCTCCACATGGGAAAAATGACAAGGAATGTTCATCCTGCATCATAAACAAAAATTATTTCCTGGTAATTTAAAGGCTTAAGTATGAAACTAAATCAATAAAACTTAAAAATATATATAATATTTTTATGTTTTCAGTGTAGGGAAAGCTTCCTTAAACAAAATCCAAAAGAACACAGCATAAATAAAAACATACATTTGATGTCTTTAGTATTAGGGGCATCTGTTCATTGCGAGACCCCAAAAAGAGACTGAAGAGATAAGCCAAAAAGTGAGAGAAGATATTTGCAACCGCAGAAATAACAAAGGTTTACCTTGCAGAATGTATAAATAGCTCTCACAAATCAATAAGAAAAAGATAAACCACAAATTAAAAAGGGGAAAAAATTGGGAAAGACGCAATCCTGCTTTTCACTACAAAAGGAACGTAGATGGCCCATGACATTTGAAAAGATAGACACCCTATCAGGAATAGGGTACACTTGCAATGAACTACTTTTCACACCCACGAGATTAACAAAATCTAAGTCTATCAATACCAAATCTTAGCAGGGATGCTGAAGAGAAAGAGTTGTCATTCACTGATAGTAGGTGTGTAAATCAGTCCTTCTGTTTTGGAAAACAATTTGGCCTTACCCAGCAAAATCAAATATATGCACACCCTAATATCTAGCAATTCTACTAAAACTATAAAAAAGCAAGTGGCCAATTAACAAGAAATTTAGTATAGTGGTTATTGTGCTGGGAATAGGACAGGAATTTCAGCTAGAGAAGGAAACATAGGAAGCTTCAAAACCATGGGTAATACTCTATGTCTTAAATTCTTGTGGGTATCAAGGGCTAATTCCTTACATTTGTTGCACTGCATTTATGTATTTCACACTGTTGCTTATATAAAATATACTTCATAATATAAATTGTATATATATAATATAAATATGTTGAAAAGAAAAAATGGTCTGGAAGAGCCAAAAAATGTGTCAACAAAGAACAGATCAGAGTGATGTGCTTTACCTGACAGCAGAAAATACCACAGAGTCAGTGTTAAAAATCAATATAGTAGGGGCCAGCTCTGTTGTGTAGTGGTTAAGTTCAGTGTGCTCCACTTTGGCGACCTGGGTTCACAGATTTGGATCCTGGGCGCAGACCTACACCACTCATCAGCCATGCTATGGTGGCGACCCACATATAAAATAAAGGAAGATTGGCACAGATGTTAGCTCACGGTGAATCTTCCTCAGCAGAAAAAAAAAAATCAATATAGTGGTGGCATAGTTACGAATAAGTAGCTCAGTAGACCAGAATATACATGTTTAAGGAGAACTTTCTATAGAATAAATGTGGCAATTTAATTCATTGATACAATGGTGGGTTATTTAATAAATGGTTCTGGCACAATTTAATCCATATAGAGGAGAAAAAAAGTTTGATCCTTATCTCACACCACATAAAATTAATTTTATATAATTAAAGAATAAAATGTAAAAAATGTACATCTTATAAGAGAATCTAGAAGATATTTTATGTATTTCTTGAGGTCAGTGAAAATCTTAGTGATAATGGATTCAGTGATCAAATGCCATGACTGAAGTCAAAGACAAACAATTGAATTTTTAAAAATGTAACAGAAATGATAGATGGCTAATAATTATTCCATAGAAAGATTTCTTTCCAACTGAAAAAAAAAGGTCAAAGTATCCAATATACACAAGTGTTTCTCATAAGACCAATGTAAATGGTTAAAAGCATATAAAAAGATGCACAAACTCCCTGGAAGTCAGAGTAATAAAAATTAATATATAATAATGAGATATTTAAGGTTCATTAGATGCCTGTGCATCTAATGCTATAAGTTCTTACAGTTTTTTTGTGTGTGAAAACAATATAGAAACAGCTATTAAAATTTAAAATACATTTAATCTTCGGCCCAGCATTCCTTGCTTGGGGTCTATCTCACAGAAATAAAGACTCAGGATATAGAGATCTATGGATACAGGTGTCTCTTGCAGCATTATTCATAGAGGAAGAAAGTGGTAACAAAGTGAAACAAATAAATTACAGCACAATCACACCAAGGGACTATTTTACACCTATTAAAATTAATGAATTAGAACTATGCTACCTGACAAAGAAAATCCCATAAGGTACTATTGATTAGAAAACTTAGAAGGAGGAAGTATGTGTAATAAGAAAAATAATGTGTAAGATAAGGTCCCATTTTGGAAAGTAAAATTGGCAAAATTTCCTATCTGGTTTGCATATATGCAGACACAGACATATACTAGTACATGTATATTGGTACATGATACTTAGGCATGGATAAAGTATGGAAGGATACCCACCATGTTGTTGTATAAGCTATCTTGTGAGAGGGAATGGGGTTGCAGTCAAATAAAGACAGACAAAGGAAAAAAGACTGCACAAAAATATCTGTTATAATCCTACTTGGTAAAATAATATCTATATGTGTATATAGATAAGTAATTACAAAAAAAACCCACAAATAGTATAAATTTATGTTGACTAACTTGTACTTTTGTGATGGATTACCAAGTGAAAAAAAAAATCAAGCTGCAGACTAACATATATAATTGCATTCTGTGCATGAAGCCAAGTTCCATATTTATTTTTAAATGCATATGTGTAAAACAGAAAGGCAGATAAGGATATACACCAGGCTGTAACTGTTGGTTACTGGGGGTGGCAGAGGTGAAATTGGGGGTGCTGAAAAGTAGGAGTAGGTAAGAGGGAGATGGTATTTGTCTTTCTACATCTTTGCACTGTATTGTTTCACTTTTTACAACAAGCATGTACGTATGCATCACCTTCTGCTGTGTAACAAACTACCCCAAAACTAAGAGGTTCAAGACAAGAAACATTTATTCTTTTCATGGTTTTGTGGGTTTGCTGGTGGCTCTTCTGATCCGGACTGGCTCAGCTGGAGCTGGCTCTGTTGGGGCTGGCTCAGGTGGAGCCTTGCTCAGGTGTCTGGTAGTTGACTTGGTGTCACTGATGTGATGGAGGTCAATTGGCCTTGTTTCGCTCATCATTTAGCAGGCTAGCTTAGGTAAGCATCATGGTCGTCACAGGGCTCCCAAGAGCAACAACAAGGCCAGCTCCAATGTGAAAGCACTTTATAAGCCTCTGCTTGTGAAACATATGTCAAAGTCATAATGCCCAAAGTGAGTCATAAGGTCCAATGAAGAGTCCTAACAAAGGTCATGGTCAGAGAAAAAAGAATAACTTGTAGACATTTTTACAACCTATCACAACGTATTGCCAAACTTATTTTCCTCATTATTTTTCTCATTTCTGTTGTTTTCCATTGAGAGCATCCTAATCCAGGCACTCATTGTCTTTTAAGGATGGACCTTCTTAGAGAGATCCCCCATGAATTATTTTTTATTCTCTTTTATGCCACACTGCATCTCCCGTCTTCTATACCCCCTATTTTCCACTGGAGTATGATTAAGGAATCTATAATGCCCATGGGATAGTCATGGTTTATGCCCGTTGCCTTGTTTTCCCATCAGATTTAGAATTTGTTCTGGACTTTCATTTATAACAAAATGTTATTACTCATTTTTGCATTAAAACAAGCCAGGCTGGGTTTGAGGAACATCCATTTTGCACTTATAGTTTCTGTCATGGTCTCATCTAATAGCATGTGAGATGCACATACAATGAACCGAATTTTCACTTTAACAAATGGAGAAAATGAACAGCAATAACCTCCCTCTCTTTTTCAGATTATTTCCAAATAATTTATTACAATAGCTCTTTTCAGGGACTGGAACCAACGCACTTAGATTTAGTGTTAGGTGGTCATGGAAGTACTACTGCTGCCCCTGCTGGCCATTTGGTGTACTAGCAACTTGTGTGGTACCCCATACAGTGACCTGAAGAGAGGCATGAAATTGCCCAGGCCCAGCAGCTGGAGTCAGTAGACAATTTGGGAATTTACAAGTTACATATACATGAAATATGGTCAGGAAATAGCGACTAAACATCTATTTGTTTGACCACAATCACTACAGTGATCCTTTTCAAATATTTATTGATTTTAATGTCTGGTAATCTTTTTATTTGTTTCTTTTTAATAAATCCTTTTGGATGCAATGAGCTTTAAAAAGTGAATGCTTCATTAAAAATTAGTACTGAATTCCAATTACTAAAGAAGATTGATGATGAATGTTATCTTCAAGAAATATTCACCAACATTTACCATCCACCATGAAAAGCATAGCAAATCACTGACCACGGAAAAACAGAATACATAAATGTTGTGAAGAAAAATCAGATTTGCTTCGAGCTCGCAGTTAACTTATCAAGATTATTCCCCCAAGCAACTATTTAGCCCAGGAGACTGTGGCAGTAAATGTTTCCATATCCTTCTGCAAAACATGACTTTTTATTTAGATCAAATCCTTGTTCTATTTTCTCTCATTTTTATTTCAACTTTTCTCCTGCAAATATGAAAAGTGAAGTGATAGTTGTTAATGTGTTGGTTCCATTAATACAAGAAAAATTCAGACATAAATTAAGCAAGTTTTGTATTGGTATCGCCAGATGCTAAAAATAGAAAATTAGTTAATTGTAACAATGATTTTATTTTTTATTTGTTCTTAAAATCAAAGGAAAGCTTTGGAAGTTCATTAGTCAAATGTGAAACATGTGACGTTTTGGGGAATGATGTAAATTCAGGTGAAAGTACAACACTGAAAATAAAATTAGTTGTGTTCACAGTGGTAATACGAATACAAACTGTGGTGGAGTCCATCATGATAAAACTATGTTTTTACTAAACTTATAGAGAAGAAATGTGCATGGAATTGCTCTTGGTGCCCTTTATAATTCATAATTATGTCCAGTGAAGCAGTTAAAAAATTCATTAGACTGGGAATGCCCACTTTCTTCTTGCTGCCCATCATAAATCAGATTTTAGAAATATCCAGGCTTTGGAGGAACTATTTCACCAATCAATCTAAGTGTTTTAAAATGATAATAAACTATTTTATTTTTCAGATATGTCTTCTACATTTTGGCTACACATTGTTCAAAATCTATAACAATGTATTAAATGGTATCAGTGCCAGAATGTCTTCAGATTTTTAACTTTCAGAAAATTGAATATATATTCTGTACTGAATGCAACATCACCAACATCCTCGATTTTGCAGCAATTCAACTTAGTGAAATATTTAAAATAATCATATATAGAGCAATATCTTTGACAAGTTTTGTCTTATAAACATACTTATCACAGGATGATTCTCTCAATGGAAGGAAAAAGACAATAGCTGTGAAAATATTTGGGCTGAAATATTTATTCATTTTAATACACAAAACATAAGAAGATACACCATTAGCAGAAATTGCCCTTAGCTTAGACTTATCTCACACCCACAGAGAGAACATTTCCTCAATTAAATTTATAAAGTGTAGAGTTCAGAGGCCATAGATGATGCCAATAACTTTAAAACAAATTTTGTTTTTCTCTGAAGAATGTACTCTTTTCATTTTGGCCTATTTTTTTCATAAAATTATCTGCAATCCTTTTCAAAGTTGCTTGTTATGGTTAATTTAACCATATATATGGTTTAACCAATATACATGGGTATACGGTATTTTAAAGTATTTTATATTTTTGAAAATAGTTTTAGATATAATTAAATTATATGTACACTAATATAATTAAACTGGTCAGTCAATCGATGTTTACATTTCTAAACTCCATATGATTTTTTAAATTAATAAACTTTATTTTTTTAAGTAGTTTTAGGTTCACAGAAAAATTGTGTGGGAAGAAACAAACAGTTCTCATATACTCCTCCATCCCCACACGTACACAACCTCCGCCACTATTGACATCCCACACTGGAGTAGTACATTTGTTATAATCGATGAACCTACACTGACAGATCATTATCACCCAAAGTCTATAGTTTACATTAGGATGCACTAGTGGTATTGTACATTCTATGGGTTTGGACAAATCTATAATGACATATATCCACTATTGTAGAATCATACAGAATAGTTGCACTGCCCAAAAAATCCTATGTGTTCTGCCTATTCCCCTACCTCCAACCCCTGGCAACCATTGATCTTTTTGCTGAATTCATAGTCATGCCTTTTCCAGAATGTCACATAGTTGGAATCATATAGTATGTAGACCTTTCAGATGGACTTTTTTCACTTACTAATAAGCATCTAAGGTTCCTCCGTGTCTTTTCATAGCTTGATAGCTCATTTCTTTATAATGCTGATTAATATTCCACTGTCTGGATGTACCTCAGTTTATTTATCCACTCACATACTGAAGGACAGCTTGATTGCTCCTAATTTTTGGCAATTATAAGTGAAGCTGCTATAAATATCTGTGTGCCAGTTTTTGTGTGGACATAAGTTTTCAATTCTTTTGGATAGATACCAAAAAATGTTTACTGGATTGTATGGTAACAGTATGTTTAGTTTTGTAAGAAACCGCCAAGTTGTCTTCCACAGTGGCTATATTATGTTGTAGGCCTACCAGCAATGAATGAGAGTTTCTATTGTTCAACATCCTCATCAGCATTTCGTGTTGTCAGTGTTTTGGATTTGGGCCATTTTAATAGGTATGTAGTAGTATCTCACCGTTGTTTTAGTTTGCATGTCTCTGATGGCATATGGGTGGAACATCTTTTCTTATGCTTATTTGCCATCTATGTATCTTTTTTGATAATGTGTTTGTTTAGGTCTTTTGCCCATTTTTAAATTGAGTTGTTCACTTTCTCATTGTTGAGTTTTAAGAGTTCATTGTATATTTTGGATAACAGGCCTTCATCAAATATGTTGTTTGCAAATATTTTCTCCCAGCCTCTGGTTTGTCATCTCATTATCTTGTCCTTGTCGTTTGCAGGGAAGACATTTTTAGTTTTAATGATGTCTGGCTTATCAATATTTCTTTCACAGATCATGCCTTTGGTGTTGTATCTAAAAAGTCATCACCATACACAAGGTCATCTAGGTTTTCTTCTATGTTATCATCTAGAAGTTTTTCTAGCTTTTCATTTTAGATCTATGATCCATTCTGAGTTAATTTTTGTGAAGGATGTAAGATTTGTATCTAGATTCATTTTTTGCCTGTGGGTGTCCGGTTGTTCCAGACCATTTGTGGAAAAGATTCTCTTTGCTCCATTGGATCGTCTTGCTCCTTTGTCAAAGATCAGTTGACTGTATTTATGTGTCTATTTCTGGACTCTTTATTCTGTTCCATTGATCCTGTTGTCTATTCTTTTACCAATACCACACTGTCTTGATTACTGTAGCTTTATCATAAGAGTCGAAGTCAGTTTGTTTCAGTCCTTTGACTTTGCTCTTCTCCTTCAATATTGAGTTGGCTATTCTGGGTCTTTTGCCTCTCCACATATACTTTCGAATCACTTTGTCAATATCCACAAAATAACTTTCTGGGATTTTGATTGGGACTGTGTTGAATCTATACATCAAGTTGGGAAGAACTGACATCTTGACAATATTGAGACTTCCTACTCAGGAACGTGGAATATCTTTTCATTTATTTAGTTATTCTTTTATTTTTCATCAGAGTTTTGTAGTTTTCTTCATATGGATCTGGTCCATATTTTGTTAGATTTATACCTAAGTATTTCATTTTTTTGGTGCTAATGTGTTTTAATTTCAAACTCCACTTGTTCATTGCTGGTATATAGAAAAACGATTGACCTTCGTATGTTAACCTTGCATTCTGCAACTTTGCTATAATTTCTTATTAGTTCCGGAAGGTTTTCTTTCTGTTACTTCTTTTGGATTTTCTATTTAGACATACACACAAGACAATTTTATTTCATATGCAAACAAAAACAATTGTATTGCTCCCTTTCCCATCTGTATACCTTTGATTTTCCTTTCTTGTCTTATTGCATTATCTAGGACTTACAGTATGATGATGAAAAGCAATATTGAGAGGGAATATCCTTGCCTTGTTCCTATTTTTGCAGGAAAACGTCAAGTTTCTCACCATGAAGTTTGATGTTAGCTGTAGGTTTTTTGTAGGTGTTCTTTATCAAGTTGAGGAAGTATCCTTCTATTCCTAGTTTGCTGAGAATTTTTATCATGAATGAGTGTTAGATTTTGTTAAATGCTTTTTCTGCATCACTTGATATGACCATGTGGTTTTTCTTCTTTAGCCTATTAATATGATAGATTATATCATTTTTTGAATGTTGAAGTTGCCTTGCATACCTGGGATAAATCAACCTAGCCCTGGTGTGTATTTCTTCTTATGTATTGTTGGATTCTATCTGCTAATATTTTGTTGAGAACTTCATATGATTTTAATTGTTTTAATTCCTCTTTATTTCTCAAAAGTTTTCGCAGTTTGGACGTTAAGTTTTATTGTCACCCTAAGCATAGTAGAACGAGAGTGGGCTTTGGAAATAGCAAACCTGGATGTCTATCCCTGTTATGACGCTTGCTTTATAACCTCAAGAAATTATATTTTTGCTCTTGAAGGCTTATTTTTTTCACTGGCAAACTTTAGTCATTTAATAATCACTCACTTTTTGCCTATTAGTGGCAGATGCAGTTCTAGATGGTGAAGATAAATAATAATTAAGACAGACAAAAATCCCTGTACTTGTGAAACTAAAATTCTAGAAGGGTGAGGACAAACAATAAACATATTAGTAAAAATAAAATATGTACGTCATAGCATTAATTGTCAAATCAAACAAATTAATCAGTGAAAAGGAATAGGAAATTTGGGGATAAGGAATACTGCAATTTTAGGTGAGGTAACAAGGAAAAGACTCAATTCTTCAGAATACAATTTGAGTAAAAATGCAAAGATGTGAAGGAGCAATGCATGTGAATGTCTGGGACACTCAAGCATTTCCAGGGGAGGAGGGACAAGGCACAGGCTCAGAGGCAGGAACTTGTCCATTCTCTTTGAGGAAGAGAAAGAGAGCCAGTGTGACTGGAGCTGAGTGAGGGGGAGGACAGGAACATGAGATCAGAAAGGAAGGGAGAAGGAATGATCTTGTAGAGTCTTGGAGGTTATGGAAAACCATATTTTGGTTTTTACTCTTTGTGAGATGAATACAGAAGTGACATGATCTGACATATTTTCAAAGGATCAGTCCTGCCATTTTATTACAAACAGATTGAAGAAAGGCAAGCATGGAACTGAGAGACCATTTATTATCTTTAAAAGAGATGATGGTGACTTGAGCCATGTTGGCAAGAATGTAGGTGGAGAGAAGGGGATGGATTCTAGGTAATTTTGAAGATAGCACCAAAACGATTTGCTGTTCAACTTAATGTGACTTAGAGAGAAAGAGAAGAGTCAAGGATAACTCCAAGTTTTTAATCTGAGCAAATCAAAGAACACAATTAGTAGCACTTATTGCACAGGGTTATGGAGATTCAGTGAGAAGATGTACACAAAGGGCTTGATTTATACTTCTTCCCTTATTCCAAAGTGCTTAAGATGAGTGTATTATTTGTGCTATTTTTGACTATGTAGGGAAATTTAAAAGATTACACCACTAGTCTTGATTTATTTTAATGCCTTTGTCAAAAAAGGGAGGGAGCACCAGGTGGATAGAGTTTGATGAGAGCTGAAGTTGAGGAAAGAGCTCAAGTTCAAGATACAGATTTAGGGGGCCAGCCTGGTGGTGTAGTGGTTAAATTCAGTGTGCTCTGCTTTGGCAGCCCAGGTTCATGGGTTTGCTGTGGTGGTGACCCACATACAAATTAGAGGAAGCTAGGCACAGATGTTAGCTCAGGGCCACTCTTCCTCAAGCAAAAAGAGGAAGATTGGCAACAGGTGTTAGCTCAAGGCCAATCTTCCTTAAGAAAAAAAGAAAAAAAGGTACAGATTTAGCCAATGTATGCTGAGTACCTGCTTGAGTCTGGAATTGTGTTAGATGTATCAACATATTATCTCATCGAATCCTCATAAAATTCCGTTTGAGTCTGGTGTTTTAATCCTCACTTCATAGGTAAAGAAACTGAGATTTAAGGAGGTTACATGGCTTATCCAATGTCACAGAAAAGCAAAACTATGATTTAAACAAACTAAATCTTTACCCAAATCTGTTCATCTCTCATAGTCCATTTTAAGAAACATAGATTGATTGGTGAGAGGAGACACTTTTGCTCTATATTTTCCATCTGGGCTTACTTATTTACCATTTTTATATCATAACAAAGCTGAACCATCTATGTGGTTTCCCAAATTTTATGCCATCTCTGGTCTTTTACATATCCTGTTTCTTCTCTATGGAATGCCCTCTTTTTATACATCAGGAAAATTTCTGTACCTCCTTCAAATTTTGGCTTAAGGAATATATTTTTCAGTAAGTTTCTCCGATTTCCCCAAGTGGAATTAAGATTGTGTATACCTAGTTTCCTGTTTCATCCTACGCAGGAGCAACAATAGTAATTGCCATATTACACTATGAGGGAGTTGCACCTGAGAAGGATATGAGCTTGTTGAGAGCTGGGATTTTGTCTTATTTCTCTCTGAATTTCCAGGCCTGAGTCAATTCCAAGTGCACAGTCTCACAGTAAGGGCATATTAATGTATAAATGGAAGAACTCCTCAAAATTCACATGGCGTGCATAAAACTACATCACAAAAGCTTTCCTTGAACCTTAAGTCTAGGCAGGAAAATGAAACTGAGGGTCCAATGTTGCCTGACTCCGCCAAGTAGAGTCACTCTGAAATAGTTGAGTCTAGACTTCAAGGTCTTCCTTGAGGGCAACATTGCTCTCTCCCTGGGATTAGGAAATTTTAGAATGGATTAAGGAAAATGACTCTGAATCCCCCACCTTCACCCACACTTAGTCCACTTGGAGATCTTCCCTCTGCACCATGGGGTGGCATCGTGAGAAGCCTGGTGCTGTCTGCTTTGAGAACTCACTCTGTGCTGAGGCAGTCCACCATCGGGTGCTGCACTTTGCTATTTTATCCTAGGGTTGCATCTGACAGTAAATACTTCTGATATTTCAAAACCCACTCACTGAGGTGACAGATTTGCTATGGGGAACTTCACTGTAAAGAGCCACTGCTTTTTTTTTTTTTTGACAAATGTATAGAGTATATTAGCTTTTCCTGTTCTAATTTATGGTGTAATAAAATCTACTATGCCCCAGCCCTGTTAGGAGAATAGAAGTAAAGGGCTCTTCTTGCTGGCTCTTGATAAATCCTACCAAATTCTTGCCATGAGCAGACGTGATGATGAAATTTAAAAGAGCAGAGTGGAAGAAAGGACACTGAGTTCAGGATGGTGAGAGATGAGAGGGACTACTCCTGAGATTTGATGCAAAGACTTGGCAGGCCCCATATTTCTCCAGTTGCAATTTATGCCTTCAGGATGTCACTTCATCATGGCTAATGTTTCTTCTGTCACACACACATGCAAACCTGCAGGTGACAGAGGCCCTAGTCTGAGGCCTAAAGGCAATGCAAAGGACCTAATTATGCCTCTGTCTTTGCATTTACATCTGCATTGAAAATTTGCATGTTGAAAATGGAGAATGAGATTCTCCCAGTTTGGAATTTTAAGGAAAGAAAATCAATATTGGGCAAGTTTCATCTGTGGGCTTATGAACTAAGGACGTAGTTGCATAGATATGTTAAATGAAATCTCCTAGCACCTGAAGAAAAATCTTGCATAGAATCAAAAACAGATTTCTTCATCACTGCAAACACAGAATCCACTCAGATGCTTAATAAATATTTTTGAATGAATTAGAAAATAATATAATTGTTACTTTAACAAACAAAAATAATAACTAACATTTGTGAAGCAATGGAGTGCTTATCAATTGCCAAGCACTTCATGTTTGTTAAGTACTTGGATGCACTCAGACTGATTATATCTTACCTTATATCTTACCTTAATCAGTCCTCACCATAAGGCTATGTGGTAGTGTTTAGTCCTTAATTTACAAATGAGAAAACTAAAACTTAGAGAGGTAAAATTATTTACTAAAAGCCACATAGTGGGTTAAAGGATGGGCAAACAGATTACCCTAATTCCAAGTCAATTTCAGTCATTGACTGCTTGTTCTAATTCAGAAATATTGTTATGGCCTTGTGAGTTATCTAAAATAGCTTTTAAAATTTTAAAATACCTTTATTGTTTTAAAAAACAATTAATCTATGGTTATTATAAATAGTCAAGTCACTTAAATGTAAAGAGAAAGAAATTAACATCATCTGAAATCCACCATCCACAGATAATATTTGGGTGAGCATGCCATTAAACATTCTCTCTGGATAAATATAGAAATAGGCAAAAGATAATATATAAATGGAATAATATTGAACATACTGTTCTAAAACCTGTTTTATTTTTCACTCAGTAATATGCTATGGGCATCTTTCCATGTCAATAGATATAGATTTGCATCATCATTTTTAATTGCAGCACAATTAGAAATCACAATATTTTAGAGAGGAAAAATGTCAGAAACTGTCTACTCCAACCTCCAGGCCAGTGTAGAACTACTCTCTATAACTTTCCTGACTGAAAATCATGCAGAGTTTGTTGCATATTGTCATTCAAAGATGATAGTTTTAATGGAAAGAGAATCAAGCCAAACTTCCCATCTCTGTATCTTTCACATGCTAAAGTATACATCTATATTATTAAACCTAGCTAGAATCCCCCTTCTTTTCCCCTTCTCATTCAAGCCTTCCCCAAGCTAAACATCTCTAACTCTATCTTTATTCCTCATGAGCAAGAATTTCTAAACCTTTATCAACCTGGATATCTTCCCCCAAATAACTTTAATGAGTTAATGAACTGAGCACAGTTCTTCATTTGTGGTATAACCAGCATAGAATATAGTGAGGTTTTACGGTCTAGTGATTTGGACACCTTCCTTCTTCCAGTACAGTCTAATAATGAATGCTTTAAAGAGATGAACAAATAGATCAGAGTTATGTAGGATGGGAATCAGTACTAAGGATGTGCATGGTATCTTGGTTTCATGAGGCCTTCAGAGAATGAATAAAACGTCATCTTTTTGTAAATTCTTCAGACATGTAAAGGCAGCAAAGTGGAACAAGGAACGTTTAAATGTTCTTACTTATTGAAAAATCAGTGCTCTGAAGTAAAGAAAAAGCTCAAGATACCATGGAAACCTCCACAGAATTTGACCAGAAGGCATTCAATACTACCTCGCCCAACATTTTTATTTTTTCACATGATTAGCTGTAGGCCCAAATGTTTGTAGTTTTGCCCAGTGGCATATGGTAAGGAAGAGAGAAGATCACGTTTCCTGGAAATTGTATGCAAAATAGTGCTACAAGCAAATTAATGTGGCAATGAAAACTTTCACTGAGCACTTGATCAGGTAGTTTATATGGAGGGAGATAGACTAAACTTGAGTGACTGTGCTTCAAAATCAGGGGCCAGGTTCCTTTCTCAGAACTAATATGAAGACTTGCTGTTGCGTTTTGTTGTTATCTTGAAGACAGCTGAGAGTCTGGCTTGAGTAATTAAAATGCTAATTGGAAATTCACCATTCATCAGAGGAAATCGCAATGAGTCAATTTTCTTTTCTTTCTTTTTTTTTTCTTCTTCTAAGTGTTTTCTCTGCTGATGGCAGATGTTGAGGTTGTGAATTCATTGTGTGCCCTAGATATAGAGAAATCTTCTATTCAAGCTGAATATTTTTTCTCCTGTATTTTTGTTGATTGTCTACTTAAATTAACCTTCCCTAATGAGACAGAGATTCGTTGGCTAAGTCTGTAATTTACTGTCTGTGAAATTAGTTAGTTTGGATAATTTATCCCATGGGTGACAAGAGAGAGATCACGGAGTGAACTACCAGGTGAGAAAGGAGAACATAAAGAATGGCTCTCCTGCTATTGCAACCACAGTCTGCATGTGGAAGCTGCGAGGAGAATGCATTTGATAAGCCCAGCCTCTAGGTAACCCCAATTTATCACCAGCCCACCTTCATGACCAAACATCCCATTGGGAGCTTAGCTGGGTCAGATCTGCCACTTAGAGTATGAAACCACCAGATGTCAGTATTGCTGCACAGTAACTGTAATAAAACTTCCTTCTTGGCCAAACCCTAAAACTTAGCTTTGAGAAAGACCTAGACAAATAGTGGGAAAGTAAAGTATTTGAGTTGTTAAACATTTCTTTTGGCTGAGCAGAAGCTGACTTACTCTAAAAGATCAACATCTTAACTCCTTCCCTTGAATCTCTGTATAAGACTTTTGGGATTGCATTATTACTGAATTAGCCATGTTTTGTTCCAAGAAATTCTAAATAAATATTCCTTGAGTCATGAGAAGGAAGGGATGTCATCCTGTAAGTAAATGAATTTGTAAAATGCTACCTTTAATTATATATCTACCACAGGAATTCTTAAGAATTTATAATACATTCATGTCTTCAAGTCTTCAAGATGGGATAAAGGTATGCATTGCTCTCAACATTAGTTGGCCATGTTATTAAAGGAAATAATTTCCCAAGAGTACTCTTTGTGAATATTGACTGCTAGAGTCTTCTTGTATTACAAATGGTGAGCTCAAGGTACACAATTGTTATGTGACCAAAAGACAAGCTCAATACTGCTTTCAATTTAATGGCAGAGTTTACCCAATTCCTCCACCCATGCTCTGGTGAAACTTATGTGGAACAGCTGTATGCAACATTCAAAAAGCTAAGGCCATGAATAGAAATGGGAACTGTGTTAAAAGGCAATGCCTGGGGGCTACTGAAGAACTAATACTAAAACTAAGGTGCTTACCTTTGTTTTACCCAACTTAGAACTCAGGCAAGAAAAGTTGTGAGCAGTGCCAGAAAATGCTGCAAGGTGAACTAACAACCCACAGGTGCTTGGGGCAAAAGATTATGGTAAAGACATACAGTAGACTGCCTAAGGCGCAGAGAGAAAAGCTGGAGGAGGTTCTTTGGGAAATTAAGACATTCAACAACACCCATCTATATCTATATATAGAAAGCCACATGCAGGACTCTAAGGTTTCACCTTGGACTGATCCCCAGGCCAAGTGCAAGCCACTGGCTCAGTGTTAGATTGCATCATCAGAGCCAATCAGCAAAGACTGGAACAGGTATTTGGTTTTGTTTAGTGTGTGTGTGTGTGTGTGTGTGTGTGTGTGTGTGTGTGTGTGTGTGTTTAAGCTCCTGGCTTTCAAGAAAATCTCTGTCAAATTATTTGCTGAACATGAACTAATGGAACAGAGACTTCAATGACCATACATGACAAGGAATACAGTCTTTGCAAAAATAACATGAAAACTCACTAAATAATGGATTGCTATAGCCTTTTACAATAAAAACAGAAAATCAAAAAACTCAGGGAAAGGGTATCTAATTTTCAGAATTAGCACACTGTAATGTTCAGTTTTCAAAAAATAATCATAAGGCCTTAAAAAAGACAGGGAAGTATGGCCCATTGAAAGGAACAATAAATTGACTGAAACCATTGCTGATGAACTCAAACATAGGACTTACTAGACAAAGAAACAACTGTCATAAATATGGTCAAAGATCTGAAAGAAAACAGACAAGGAACTAAAGTAAATCAAGAAAATTATGTATAAAAAATATAAACATCAGTAAACAGATATCAACCTATAGGATTCAGCAAAGGCAGTGCTCAGAGAAAAATGTATACCTATAAATGCTTATATTAAAAAGGAAGAAAGATCTCAAAATCAATAAGCTAAATTTACACCTTGAGGAACTAGAAAAAGAAGAGCAAACTGAAGCCAAAGCTAGTAGAAAGAAGAAAATAATAAATGTTAGAGCAAAGGTAAACAAAATAGACAATGGAAAAACAATAGAATCAATGAAACCAAAATTTGGTTCTTTGAAAAAAATCAACAAAATTGGCAAGCTTTTAGCTAGAATGACCAAGGGAAAAAAGGGAAAAACAAATAACTAAAATCAGAAATAAAAGTGGGATATTATTACCCACTTTACATAAATAAAAAAGATTATAACAAAATACTATGAGCAATTGTATGGCAACAAATCAGATATCTTAGGTGTATGCATCCCTAGAAATATGCAAATGACCTAAACTGACTCAAGAAAAGATAGAAAATCTCAACAGCCTAAAACAACCAAAGAGATTGAATCAGTATTCAAAACCTCGAAACAAAGAAAAATCTAGGAACAGAGGGCTTCAAAGGTGAATTCTACCAAACTTTTAAATAATACCAAACCTTCACAAACTCTTCCAAAAGTGAAAAAAATAAAAATAAAACAAGAAGAAGAGGAGAAAACACTTCCTGACTCATTATAAGCCCAACATTACTCTGATACCAAAGCTAGATAAAAATATCACAGGAAAAGGAAAGTACAGACAAATATCCCTTACTAATATAGATGCAAAAATTCTCAAAAAAAAATGCTAGCAAATGAATCCAACAGGTTATCAAAAGGATTAATCTACATGACCAAATTGGATTTATTCCAGGAATGCAAAGGTGATTCAATGTAAGAAAATAAATCAATGTAATACATCACAATAACAGAAAGAGGGGAAAAAATATGATCATCTCAATCAATGCAGAAAAGGCATTTGACAAAATCCAACATTCTTTCATGATAAAAACACTCTGAAAACTAGGAATATAAGGGAACTTCCCAACTTGACAAATGGAATTTTTTTTTTTTTTTTTTTTTTTTACAAACCTGTAGCTAACGTTATACTCAATGATGAAAGGTTGAAAACATTCACCCTAAGATCAGGAACAAGACTAGGATGCCTACTTTGCCACTGCTATGTAACATTGTACTGGAAGTTCTAGTCAGAGAAGTTAGGCAAGAAAAAGAAAGAAAATGCAACCAAATTGGAAATAAAGAAATAAAATTATCTCTATTTACAGATGACATGATCCTATATTTGGAAAATCCCAAAGAATTCACAAGGAAACTACTAGAACTAATAAACAAATTCAACAATGTTGCAGGGTATAAGATTAACATGCAAAAATCAATTGTGTTTTTGTGTACCAGTAATGAACAATTCAAAAAAGAATTAACAATTCCATTTGTAATAGCATCTAAGTGAATAAAATGCCCAGGAATAAATTAACCAAAAAGATGAGAGACTTCTCAACTGAAAACTATAAAACATTGCTGAAGGAAATTAAAGAAGACATAAATGAATGCAAATACACTTGTATTCATGTGTAGAAAGACTTAATATTGTTAACATGTCAGTACTACCCAAAGTGATCTACAGATTTGATGCAATGCATGTTGAAATTCCAACAACCTTTTCTCAGAAATGAAAAAGCTGGTCTTCAAATTTACTTAAACTGCAAGGGGCCACAAAGAGCCACCACAATCTCGAAAAAGAAGAAAAATATTGAAGAACTCAAACGTCCCAATTTCAAACGTATTACAAAGTTACAGTAATCAAAACAGTGTGGTACTAACATAAGGATAAACATATGAACTGTGATGGATAATTTTATGTGTCAACTTGACTGGGCTATGTTGAGCCCAGATATTATTCTGAGTGGTTCTGTAAGGAAGTTATTGCATGACATTGACATTTAAATCCATAGATTGTCCTCCCTAATGTAGGTGGGCTCATCCAATCAGCTGAAGGCTGAATAGAAGAAAAAGGCTGACCCTCCCCCAAACAAGAGGTGATTTTTCCTACCTGACTGCCTGCAAACTCAGACATTGTTTTCTTCTTGCCTTTGGACTCGAATTGAAACATCAGTTTTTCCTGGGTGTTAAGCCTGACAGCCTTCAGACTGGGATGACATCATTGGCTCTTCTGGTTCTCAGGTCTTTGGATTTGGATTAGAATTACACCATCAAGTGTCCTGGGTTCTCCAGCTTGCTGACTGCATATCTTGGTACTTGTCAGCCTTCATAATCACATGAGTCAATTCCTATTGATCCTATTTCTCCAGAAAAATCTGATTTTGCTACGGAGAGAGGAACAGAATTTTAAGAATTGAGTTTCTGAACTGGTTCTGGGGTTTCTGGAATTTATTGTTTACTGATTAGATTTAAAGATTCTAATGATTCTATTTCCCATAGTAAAGAGAGCACTGATAGTCCATGGTGTGATTTGGCAATAGACATATGCAAAACATCACCACTGGATATTCCTAATCAACCACTTACAAGAAACAAGGATCTGGGTGACTGTGTATATGATACTTTCAAAGATTTTTGTCAAACTAACAAGTATGATGACATCCGTTGCTTGTTCCTAATGTCACTGGACAAAGTGGGGAAAGAAAGTGGGGATGAACATGAGGATTCAAATACCAGCTCAAGCAGCACATAAAGGACCTGAAAGCTTCTGTGTGTGCCCTGCGGGAGACCCTTATCTCCTGTAGCTGCAGGGCTGAGACTGGTGATGATCAAACACAGAATCTCATCCTGCAACTGGCTTAATTACAACAAAAGCCCAGCCTCACGGGTTGTTTACTGTTAAGGTGAGGGCATTGATTGAGAAGGAATGGGATTGTGAAAGTTTCAATGGGGACATGTGGGAAGGCCATGATGAGCTGGGGACATTGAGCTCCTAAATTTTGATGAGTCTTCTTTGTCAGTGGAAGCAGCAGCCTCTCCACTCCTGGTGGAAGTGGCCTCTCCAACTCCACCTGAGGAGATTAACCCTATATTGCTTGAGAAAGCTGTAAAGACCTCCTCTGAGGCGGTTACTGTATAAGACAATGCTGATTCTCCTCAGGACCCACCCCACCCTCCTTCTTTTCCTCTAGACCTATAAATAAACTCAAGTCCTAGCAGTTCCCTAAAAGTGAGGTTCTGATGAAGAGGTACATTCCAAAAAAACTACCTTAGTTTTCTAATTTACTCAGATAGAAATCCAGAGATTGTGTATAGAAATGGGTACTAAGGGTGTGGGATAATGGTGGAAGGTATATAAAGTTGGATCAAGCTAAATTTATTGATATGGGCTCTCTAAGCATTGACTAATACAGCTTGAGGACTTAGAAAGGGCTCTCACCATTGGTTTCTTTGGTTGGCTGGCTGAAACATGAACCAAAAGGTGGCCCATAGTGACTGAACTGGAAATGACAGACTTTCCTTGGCTTAATGCAGAGGAAGGGATGCAAAGATTTGGAGGGATTGAAGTGTTACAGTGGATTTGTCATTTAAGACCTACTCACCCACCATGGGATGGTGCAGAAGACAAACCTTTCCCTTTGACTGTGAGAAATAAATTTGTGAGGGGAGTTGCAGCACCCTTGAAGAGCTCTGCTATTGCTCTTCTTTGTATAAGATCTTACAGTGGGAAATGTGGTCATTAAATTGGCAAACCCAAATGCAATGGGAATAACTGGATCCCAAGGTGACTCAACCACCCAAAGCACGGTGGATGTGTTACCATAATGGACAGCAGAGTCAAAGCAGTAATCAGAATAGTTTGCTCTGCTTGATCTGTGGTGCTGGCTTGTTGATCATGGTGTTCCTAGAAGTAAAATAGATAGGAAGCCTACCAAATTCTTACTTGATATATATAAGCAGAAGAGTTCTAGGTCAAGTGAACCAAAGTATAACCTAAATCATAAAAACAGAGAGTCATGGTCCCTCAATCAATGCCCAGACTTGAGCCAATTTAAAGATCTAGAATCCCTTGAATAAAGAGGAGGCTGGATCTCCTTGAGGAAGGACCCCAATACACTGCCAAAGATTTATACTGTTTCTTCTAGTTTTCCCCAGAGAAACCTGTGGTCTTTTCCCAGGGCAGCTGCATTGGGGAAAAGGAAATAATCAGAACTCTCAGAGACTACTGGACATTGGCTCTGAATTGGCACTAGTTTTAGGTCCACCATTGTAGTCACTTTGGCCCATACATCAGGGTATAGGTTTATGGAGGTCAGGTGTTCAATGGAGTTTTAGCTGAGGTTCATCTCACAATGGGCCCGGCACGTCCCCAAACCCATCGTGTGGTCATTCCCCAAGTTCTGGAATGCATAATTGAGATAGACATATTCATCAGGCAGCAGAATTTCCACATTGGTTCCCTGATCTGTGGAATGAGAGCTATTATGGTGGGAAAGGCCAGTGGAAGCCACTAGAACTGATTCTACCTAGGAAAATAGTAAACCAAAAGCAACACCACATTCTTGGAGGGATTGCAGAGATCAAGTGCCACCATCAAGGACTTGAATGATGCAGAGATGGTGATTCCCACCACATCCCCATTCAACTTGCCTATTTGGCCAGTGCAGAAGACAGATGGATCTTGGAGAATGACAATGGATTATCATAAGCTTAACCAGGGGTGACTCCAATCGCAGGTCCTGCAGGTGTGGTTTCTTGCATTACACAAAAGCTATTACACTGCTCCATTACATTAACATTATGCTAATTGGACCTAGTGAGCAAGAAGTAGCAACTACAATAGGCTTATTGGTAAGTCATTTGTGTGTCAGAGGGTGGGAAGTAAATTTGGCAAACGTTCTGGAGCCTTTTACCTCAGTGAAATTTCTAGTGTCTAGTGGTGTGGGGCATGACAAGATATCCCTTCTGAGGTGAATGATAAGTTGTTGCATCTGGCCCCTTCTATAACCAAAAAAAGAGGCCCAACATCTAGTGAGCCTCTTTGGATTTTGGAGGGAACATATTCCTCATTTGGGTGTGTTACTCTGGCCCACTTACCAAATAACCTGAAAAGATGCTAGTTTTGAGTGGAGCCCAGAACAAGCAATAAGACCAGGCTATTGTGCAAACTTATCTGCCAGTTGGCTCATAAGATTCAGCATATCTAATTCTGTTTGACGTGTCAGTGACAGAAAGGTTGCTGTTTGTAGCCTTTGGCAGGCCCCTATTGGTGAATCACAGTGCAGGCCCTTAGGATTTTTGAGCAAAACTCTGCCATCCTTTGCAGATAACTACTCTTCTTTTGAGAAACAGCTCTTGGCTTGCTACTGGGCCATAGTTTAAACTAAATGCTTGACCATAGTCCACCAAGTTATCAAACGAACTGAGCTGCCCATCACTTGGTGGGTGTTACCTGACCTACCGAGTCATAAAGTTGGATGTGTATAGCAGCACTCCATCATCAAATGGAATACTCGATTGGGCTCAAGCAGGCCCTGAAGTCACAAGTAAGTTATATGAATAAGTGGCCCAAATGTTCATAATCTCTCCATCTTCTGTTACACTCTCTCTCTCCCCCAGCCTGAACCTGTGCCCTCAAGGGGAGTTCCCTATGATCAGTGTACAGAGGAAGAGAAGACTCGGGCCTGGTTTGTAGATGTCGCTGCACAATATGTAGGCAACACCTGAAAGTGGACATCTGTAGCACTATAGCCCCTCTCTAGGACATCACTGAAGAACAGTGGTGAAAGGAAATCCTCCCAGTGGGCAGAACTTTGAGCAGTGTGCATTGGTTGGAAGGAGAAATGGCCAGATGTGTGATTATATGCTGATTTATGGGATGTGGTCAATGGTTTGGCTGGATGGTCAGAGACTTGGATGATTGAAAAACTAGTGACAAGGAAATCTGGTAAAGAGGTATGTGGATAGACCTCTCTGAATGGCTAAAAATCATGAAGATATCTGTATCTTATGTGAATGCTCATCAAAGGGTGACCTTAGCAGAGGAGGATTTTTAATAATCAATTAGATAGGACAACCCATTATATGGATACCAGTCAGCCCCCTTTCACCACCAGGCCTGTCATCATCACCCAATGGGCTTGTGAATGAAGTGGCCATGGTGACAGGAATGGAGGTTATGCATGAACTCCTCAACATAGACTTCCACTCATCAAAGTCTTCCTGGCCGTGGCCATTGCTGAGTGCCCAATCTGACAGCAGCAGGGAACAAAACTGAGTTCTCAATATGGCTCCTTTCCCCAGGGTGATCATTCAGCTACCTGGTGGTAGATTGATTACATTGGAGCCCTCCCATTATGGAAGGGTCAACATTTTGTCCTTATTGGAATAGACACCTAATCTGGATGTGGATTTGCCTGCCTGGAACTCGATGCTTCTAAACTACCATCTGTGGACTTACGGAATGCCTTACCCATCATCATGGTTTTCTACACAGCATTGCTTCTAATCAAGAAATTCACTTGACAGCAAATGAAGTGTGGCAATGGGCTCATGCTCATGCTCATGTGGTCTTACCACATTTCCCACAATCCAAACAGAAGGGTAGAATGGCCTTTTGAACACTTAGTTACAATGCCAGTTAGGTGGCAATACCTTGTAGGGCTGGGGCAAGCTTCTCCAGAAGACTGTGAATGCTCTGAATCAGTGTCTCATTTTGTGCATAAAATGACACAATCAAGAGAGTTAAAATACAACCCACAGAATGGGAGAAAGATTTTGAAAATCTGTTAAGAGTCTAGTATCCGGAATATCTATATAAAGAACACTTATAATTCAACAACAATAAAATAAACAGCTCCATTCAAAAATAGGCAAAGAACTTGAATAGACATTTCTCCAAAGAAGATATAGTAGTCCCCCTTATCTGTGGAGGATATGTTCCAAGACCCCCAGGGGATGCCTGAAACCACCGATAGCACCTAAACCTATATATACTATGTTTTTTCCTATACATACATACCTATGATAAAGTTTAATTTATAAATTTGTCACAGTAAGAGATTAACAATAGTAACTAATAATAAAATAGAACATTTATAACAATATACTGCAATAAAAGTTATGTGAATGTGGTCTCTTTCTCTCTCTCTAAATATCTTATGGTACTGTAATCACCCTTCTTCTTGTTATTATGTGAGATGATACAATGTCTATGTGATGACATGAAGTAAGGTGAATGATGTAGCCATTGTGATGTAGCATTAGGCTACCATTGATCTTCTGACAATGCTTCAGAAGAAGGATCATTTGCTTCTGGACTACAGCTGACCATGGGTAACTGAAACCATGAAAGCAAAACCACAGATAAGGGGAAACTACTGTATACAAATGACCAATAAGCATATGAAAAGATGCTCAATATCCCTACTCATTAGGAAGATGCAAATTGAAAGCGCAATGAGGTACTACTTTATACCTACTAGAATGGATAGAATTTATAAAAAGAAGAAATAGTGTGAAAATGTGGAGAAACTGGATCCTTTGCACATTGCTGTGAAAATGTAAATGATGTAGCCACTTTGGAAAACAGTTTTGTAGTTCCTCAAAAAGCTAAGTATAGAATTTCCATATGACCTGCCATTCCACTCCTAGGTGTATATCAAAAAGAATCGAAAACAGGGACACAAACAGATACTAGTATGCCAGTGTTAATTACAGCCTTATTTGCGACAGCCAGAAGGTGGAAACAACCCACTGTCCATCAACAGATGAATGGATAAACAAAATGTGGTGTATCCATTCAATGGAATATTATTCAGCCATATAAATGAATGAATTTCTGATACATGCTGCAACATGAATGAACCTTGAAAATATTATGCTAAGGGAAGTAGCCAGAAACAAAAGGACAAATTATTGTGCGATTCCATTCATATGAAATATTTAGAATAGCTAAATTCACAAAGGTAGAAAGTATGCTAAAGGTTACCAGGAAGGGGAGAATGGGAAGTTATTGCTTACAGGATACAGAGTTTATCCGTTTGGGGTAATGGAAAATTTTTAGAAATACATAGTGGTGATGGTTGCACATTGTAAATGTAGTAAGTGTCACAGAATCGTACACTTAAAAATGGTTAAAATGGCAAATTTTATGTTATATGTATTTTACCATAATAAAATGTAAAATCATAATGATAATAATAATGTATCTATATTAGTTAATTAACTGTGACAAGTGCACTACACCAATGCAAGATGTTAATAATAGGGGAAACGGAGGCCAAGGGGAAAGGGAGCATATGTGAGCTCTCTGTGCTTTCTGCTCATTTTTCCTGTAAACTTAAAACTCTAAAAAATAAAGTCTATTAATGAACTATTCAGTTAGATTCAGCTCTTTTTTAATCAACTGGATTCTTAGGTATTCTTGTCCTGAGTCTCAACCAAATGGAATCAAATTCGGCAAAGTAACAATTTTATCCAAAATATGCTTAGCTAATGGTATGGAGATCATTACAATATATCCAATGTTTACATTAAATACAAGATTAGATCTGATATGTTCCTCCCTCTTATCCTAGTCTCAGACCCAGGTATCTGTTATGCCTCTTTCTAAGTCAATTTACAAACAAAAGTAAAACCAACTGATTAGACACTATGTTTCATGCTTGAGATTTAAGTGAATTGTTTCAAAGCTAAATCTATCAGAATGCCTATGACAAAGGGTTTAAAAATAAAGAAGAAATCTCTATGCTTTCAAGCACTCATAACTATATTCCAGATTCGCTTGCTTTTCAGGCCATGTCCCGCACTGCCCAGCCCCTTTTCCCCATATGTATATACACACCTTATTAATAATAAATATGCTTGTGCGCTGGAGTGTAGCTGGGTGATTTACCCTGAGGGGTGTTTTTAGAAAACAACTTTGGTGAGATGTGATCAGTATTTTAATGGAGTGTGTGGGTAGTGGTTGACTCTTGGTGGACCCAGGAGGAGGTTGGGATGATTAAGCTCAGTTAATGAATTGATATGGAATATGTAGCGTTTCTTCCATAACATCCACAGATATATGTGTGCATTAATTAATTTATTTAACAAATATTAAATTAGTTAAAATAATGGTGTTAATCCTTTCAGGGATTATAGAATCTTAAAGGTAAAATTCTAAAACCTACAATATACATATACATGAAGTAGTTTGTATTTATATGTACACATACACACATATATAAAGAGAGATATAGGCTTTATATATATTCAACATATTTAAATTATTTAATCCATGAAAAGAGCTTGGTACATAGTAAGTACACTATAAATGTTAGCTATTTTTATCAGCTATTTTATAACAGGGTCTGGTTCAAGGCCACTAAATATTTTTGCTCAGTGTTCTATAGTCAGATTCTAGATTGTTTCTCTCTAAACTAAGTTGTACAAAAATAAATTCAAGTGTCCAGCTGTGGTCTGAGGAGTGAGAATAGAGCAAGCGTATCCCTTTCTCATTCTGGAGTATACATACACATACACTCACATTTATTTTATAACTTTATGTATCTATGTTTTTATCTATATATTTTCTTCTATTTATCCTATATACATATGTATACATACACATACATATATACATATATGCATATATCATATAAGTATATATGTATAATGTAGCTTGTAGTATTTGATTAAAAGGTCTAGGGGGGTCTATGGTACTCAGATTAAGTGTCCTTGACTAATGGAGAATGGGTTCATCCTTTGAAAGGTGATGAACCTCCAGTCATTGAAGGTGTTCAAGTATCAATGTGACAAGTAATTGATAAGGATACTGTAAAGAAATTCACCATCCTGGACTTACTGAAACTGCAATGTCCTATGAGGTATTTTTGGAGTTTCTGGGCTATTTCCAACATTCAAGCACACAAACAAACAATAGTAATGGAAATCCTTCATTTACTCAGCTTAAGAGTATACAGGTTCAACACATAGTTGTTTTGAGATTTGCAGGACCTATAGGACCTCAAAAGTCATCCTTGATGGAGAAAGTTGTAGGTAATATTTCTGTATGGAAATTCAAATGCCAGACTGAAAATTAGAAAAAAACCATGACCAAAATTCCTTCCAATTCTGAGACTCTATGATTCCATGATGCAGAATTTATTGAGATATTAAAAAGGGTTTAAGCAAAATTTTATTGATCATGCCTGTAAGAGTCATGCTTTATCTGAGACAAAGACATAAAAATATAGACTGTGCACTATTGGGCCAGAACTACTTTTATAATATATGCATGAAAAAGGCTATTGATGATTGCAATGACGATGATTAACACAACTGAACGTTTGCTCTCTCCCACATAGTATGACTAGCACTTTGCTTATATCATTTTTCATTTGAACCCTAAATGTAGATTTCACTATTATTCTCTTTTTAGAAATTAACAAAAAATTATGGCTTTAGATATTTTTAAGTCATTTGACCAAGATAAAGTGAACAAGTTATAGAGAAGAGATTTGAATCCGGACAGTCTGCCCCAGAATGTGCATTCAAAAATATCATGTTGACCACATTTCAAAAATCTATAAGATTTCTAGAGAAGAGATTGAGGAGTGTGAGCACTTAGAGAACACTTGAGTCAAATCAAACGGCATAAGGCATTTTTAAGCCATAAATATATTATATGACAATAATGTAACAGCAACAAATTAGTTTGAAATAATATTCTAAAGCTTTCCATTGATTTTCACTTTCATTGTCTTGATAAATTATTAAAATAATTATAAATAAGGAGGTATGATTATTCCCATTTCATAGAGGGGGAAACTGAGGTTAAGACAGATAAAGCAACTATCAGTAAACATCATACTCAATGGCAGAACCAAGATTTAAATTCATGTCTAAGGCTTTTTATAAAATCATGCCACAGTGCTACCCATAAATGGTATTGTGAATATAATTTGATAGGACTATAGTAAAGAGCTTAATATTAGAGAACGCTCTATCATTCTCTTCATCTCCACTGAACTCTGTGACCTGCGTAATGTTCAGAGATCTCATCTATAAAATGGGGAAAATAATACAGTATCATTATTCAAGGGGTTATTGTAATCAATTGCACAATGCATAAACAATTCCTTCTCATATATTGAATATATATTAAGATTTAATAAAGATTAACTTTCATTGTTATAATTATTCTATTTTCAAAGATGAAATCGGAACCAAGCACACAGAATTTAGGCAACTACTAAAAAAATCCACTTTAATGTTCCTTAATCAAGGATTGGGGAAAACAAAACAACACATAACGCCATGAAAACTGAAGTGGTTTGGGCACACACTCCATGGGATACCAGCACATAGAGCCATAGTATTGAACCAGAGGATCATGGATTTATGGAATCATATATAATTTGGAATCAAAGACTCAGACTCATAAACCATTAAGTAACACCTTCCTCAATAGGACTAGGAATCAACTCTTGAAATCACCAAGTTCCTGTGGAATATATCTGATAAATGTTCTACCTGAACATTTCCTTGACAAGGAATGGCTGGTATCTTGGGGCATCCAATTTTTGCCCTGAATAACTGTGAAAACTAGAAAAGTCATGCATATGTTAACCTAAAATATGTCCCCCTTTAACCAACTCACCCTGACCCTAGTTCTATCTCTCAGGGCTATGTAAGAGAAGACTAATCCATCTTTAAATGATGAAGAATGCACAGGGACAAATGCCTACTCTCTTTCACCACACTTTAACCTGTTGATGTGAAATTATGTCTTTCAGAATTATGTCTTTCCTTCTCCTTCCTGTCTCCTTCACCAACCCTCCCCAACTTTTCTTTCTTCTCCTATTCTTCCTTTAAGCACTTCAGTTCTTAGTTAGCACATGCAGTTGTAAGTTATTTGAGCATAAGGAAGGTTAGAAAATATCAAGTCATTGCTCCACAGTGTACAGATGAGAATACTAATGTCCAGAGAGGTGAAGTGATTTGTTCAAGGTCAAACAGCCAGCTCAGCATGAGAACACACAATCTAATAGGTGTAGGTGCAAACATGGTGAATTTGGAGTCCTGGAGACTTTTTGGTTGTTTTTAACTCTGATTTCATATAATGAGGCTACATTTAAAATTATTAGACAGAAGGGACCCTAAAGAACTCTGTCTACATTGTGAATTTCATTCCCAGGGGATGCAAGGATGATTTTTCATTTTGTTTCTGAAAAGGCATGCATGGTAGAAGTGCCTTTCTTTTTTTTCCTGCTTGTCATTCTGTCCAGATAGTTCCCACTTTCTGTTCTAAATTCAGAGCATGATGCTGACTTGTGCCTTTGGAAGGATAAAGTTAAAGGATGCAGTGGAGCAATGAGGCAGAGAGAGACTCTGGAGCCAGTTGGAATGGTCTGCTCATGGGGGACCAGCAGCAAGATGTTGGGCAAGGAAAGAAGTGAGTCTTGTTAAAAGGAGAGATACTTATTAAAATTCTATCCACAAGATACCTAAGGAGCTTCACTCTAGGGGAAAATGGAGAACTCAGTTATGGAAGTCAATTCAACTTCATTACTGGTCCCAGTGGAGGCAGATGGAAGAATAAGATGGTGGAGGCAGACGGATAAAATTTATAATGAAAAATCTTGGAGGCAATGGTTGAAGTCATGAGAAACAGGTTCTTATCCTGCCTGTTGCTCTGAAATATCTGAACGACCTTGGGCAAGTTACTCTCCCTTTCTGTATACTTTTTTTTTTCCTGCATATTAAATGACAGGACAATTTCAAATGCCACGGTCAATTTTAACATTTCCTAATTATACATTTCCTAAACATTAATATACGTGAAAGGAAGCCTGAAATGGTAGAATTTGTTCTCAGTTTTACAGCAAACTTTTGGAAAGTATTTGATATATTTGGGACATGCCACTCTCTCAATTACCTGAGTGCAGAGATGCATGTGTTGCCTTTAGTCACTGACTGACATTAATCATGTCAGCTCCCTTTTCTACAAGAATGACTGCTTTAACGGGAACTCCAGCCACTGTCAACATGCCAGGGAGGTGTGAAGAAGGAAGGGTAGATGAATGGGAGGGTGTTATTAAAAGGAAAATGATGGATGAGGAAATCAAGCTCCCATACATTGAGAGGAGGATGGGATTGGTAGGGAAGTTGGAGCATGGCTTGAAATAGGCTGACCCATTGTCTCTGGAGAATCCCACTTAAAAATGTTCAGCAGAAAACTGAGGCTCCTTTGTTCTACTTACCTGCATGCATATCACGCCACGCAATGGGGGCTGTGCAGTATAATGGTTAAGAGTGCTGGCTATGCCCTCAGCCCAGTTTTGAATTTATCTTTACTACTTTCTAACTGTATAACTCAATTTTTTTCATTGGAGATATAATAAGGCCTATTCGATAAGATCATTGGGATGATTTAACAAGATAATGCCCAGAAAGTGATTCACATAGGGCCTGGTAATATTAACCCTTCATAAAGTAACTTGTTATTGCCACACTTTAATTGTTATTTACAAGTTTCACTTACATCATCTTATTTAATCCTCACAAAACTCTCCGATGTAGGGTACGAATTATCGCCAGGTTGCACATGAGGAAACAACAGTTCAGTGGTTATTTAGAGTCAGACAAGTTCTGAAGCCAGGGCAAGCATAAAAGATCATCTGTCTCACAGTCAGCAGATGAGTACACATATGCTGAGCACCAGCAATGTGCTGTACAGTCTGTTTTGTGCTCTAGCACAGACTCTCTACCCTCAAAGCAGCTCGATGACATAGTCTTACATGTATGAAGGTAATTGAGGTTTAGAGAAAGCAAGCGATATACTTAACAATGCATGGCCAGTTAGGGAAAGAACCAGGGTTTGAATCAGATTCTGGGAGACTAAGTCCAGTTTTCTTTCCATCTTAATCCGAGTGCTTCCCCAACCACATAATGAATCCGTTACATGGTTTTTGGTGACAATATGGACAACCTTAAAGGATACATTGGAGGGTAAGCCCCTTATAGTTTTAATAATGCATCAAAATCACATAGCTAGTACCTCCAGCAGGGATTCTCAAAGGTAGTTTTCTCCAAAGTTATTTAAAGACCAAGAATTGGTTAAACTAGTTGGCTTATAGGGTATCCTACTAGACAAGACAGTGTGATGGCTTTGAAGACAGACACACAGACCTGAAATCACATTCCACTTTTGTGTCTTGGAAAAAATTACCTTTTAAATTTTAATTTTCTTGTCTGTAAAAAGAAAACAATATTACCTTTTAGGGTCACTGTGATGATTAATCATGTAATTGGAGGTATCAGTGTTTTCTCACTAAATTGTAGCTTTAACAAAGGAAAGTGAGGATTTGAACTTACTCAGAAATTCCTATGTGTGTGTCCTTATACATGAAAATATTTCCAATACAGATGGTTATGATCAATATTGAAATCAATGAATAAAAATTTATTCAATAAATATGTGTTATTCTCATACCCCAAGTTACATACTGGTTGGCATTTTCCTTACACTGTGGAATTCTAAGGAAGGTTTCACCTCGGACTCTAACAATATGTGTCTTCAGTAGAAAGACACAGGATGTGTTACATGACGTATGGTCCACGTGAATTTGAAAACTAGCTTTTATCTCTATGTACTTTCAAAAGGCAAAATGTTAACCTTGGACAGAAATTGTCCCATGGGATATATAACTTTGACGCAGCCTATGCGTAAGCTAAAGAACATTTAGATTTCTCTTAACATCAATTATCACCCTCAATTAATTTTTGTTGAGTATTCACTAAGTCATGGGAATATATGAGCACAAGAATAATTGTAGAGGCTCGTTGGTATTGTAGTGCTGTCCAATAGACTTTTACTGAGGATGGAAATGTTCTCTGTGCTGTCCCATACTGAATATAGTCTATATGACTGAAGAACTCAATTTTAAAATTTAATTTAATTTAAATTAAATTAAATTTAAATAGCTATATGTGGCTAGTAGACATTGTATTGAACAGCACAGGTAGCAAGGAAAGAACATGGTTCTCAGACTAAGGTACTTGGATTCTAGTCTTGATCCCACCACTGTGGATATTAATATATTTACAAAACACTCTTCCGCAATGTCTACTCTGTCTGGGGTTAAGTACCCTTATTCATAAAATAATAGGTTTCACTAAGTCTAGGTCTACAGACACACGGCAGTGAAGCTACCAGTACTGATTCCTGTGCTCATGACAGACATCACTAATCAATCACCACACTTCTTTCCACTGAGCCAGATGTGGTACTAGTATCTTTCTCCACATGATGCTCTAGAAAGAACTTTCCAATAGAGTGTAGTTGGCATGTGAGAAAGAGTTTATGTGCTTTTTCTGTACTAAACAGCCTCTATAGTCCCTTCCGATTCCAAATTGTTTGGTTGAGTCCAAATTTTCTTACATCTTAAGAGGAATAGAATCTTATATAAAAAGGATATCATTGTTCTTCTTAAAGTTAAGCTAGAAATAATGATTATGATTCTATCATCTATGAATTTACCTAAACAGTTTTGACCCTGTATGTCCACCACGTGGTGGAATGAACTGTGGAGTTAATATCAGAGCAACTAGTCCCAGCTCTTTCAGTTATTCACTGTGCAAAATCAGAAGCCATTAGAGGTATTTGAGCCTCAGTTTCTCCACCCATAAAATATGGACAGTTAAATGATCTATCATGTGAATTGCACTTGCAATGAGTTAGTGGCAGCAAAGTACCTAGCTAAGGGAAAAAATATTATTAATATGCTAGTAGTGAAGTATGGCTGATCAGTATTTTTAGGTAGTATAGATGATCTTTCACCAAGGAGTACAGCAAACATTTATTTGGATTAAACTTATGATTTTTTATTTGCAAAAGGCAGTAGGGCCAAGAAGGGTTGTCTGTGATGATTGTCTGTGCACACACACACACTCAAGCAAGTACTTGCTATTGGAGACTTTACATTAAGACCAGAGATAAAGGTGTGGGATTATAAAATGTGATAGACGGAAGAGAACTTAGAGGTCATCTGTTACAGGTTGAGTTCCTCAGGAAGTAGACTCTGAGATGGAGGTTACCATGGACATGGTAAATTAGAAAGTGCTCTGGATTTCAGCAAGTGTGGAAGGGAAGAAAAATAAGTAGGATAGGGACTGAGCAGGGGGAAAAGTCAACCTGTGGTTCTGTCTCAGTGGAACACCGTTGCCAACAGTATGGGACATTCTGATCCTCATATCCTCATGTCCTAGTATGATCCTCGTATCTGTCCTGAGTTGGATCAAGAGAGCCAGGCCTCCCATGAGTCAGTCAGTCGTTGGATAGAGGCCACTCTGGGAAGGGAATACAGCCTTCAGGGAGAAGCTTTCTTCGGCTGAGGCAATTCCCATAAGTGGCCAGGAGCTGAGGGCTGTCTTCTGTCCCCCAGAAGCTGGAAGAATCAGTCCTTTATTCCTGAAGGGGGAGGGATCTAGATAGCTCTTTCCAGCACCCATCAAATCATCCAATTCGCCACTCTCACTTAAAGTATTAAAATGAAAACTGAGCTATAATTGACCTGTCTATTAACAAGCAGAAATTTTGGGTATATTCTAAGACTAGAATCCAAGTCTTCATGCTCCCAAATAAGTGCTTACCCATCTACCCACCCTTCTTAATTTCACTCTACAAAGTATTTAAAGTCAGTATTAATTCAAATCATGTGTGCTGAGTCTTCAGAGTTAATTGTACACTTACTATGGTTAATTAATCATGACTTTACACAATTAGGTGGACCCAGATGACAAGACTGAGCTGGCTGGAACCTCTGCCCACTGCTTGTCGCCTCATCTCCTTACCTCTTATTGGCTCTGTGGTTCATTTTCTTTAGCAGCTATTCCAAACAGTTTCTCTGCTCCATATCCACCAATCCCTCTTATCCTACCCAGTTCAGCAAGCCCTGCCCAAAAGTAAATAATAAATAACAGCCTCATACAAAAAGGGCAGAATCCTCCTCCAGTTGTTTCATCCATAATGGTTACCACTGAAAAAATTTAGAGCAGATTTTTTTAAACGTTGGCATGATTTGGGGCTGGGCAATTCTTTTCTATGTGGAACTGGCCTTTGCATTGTGGGATGTTTATCAGCATCCATGGCCTCTATCAATGAGGTGACAATAACACCTCCCTCCATTCATGACAACAAAAGATGTCTCCAGATATTAGTAAAATGTCTCCAGATATTACTAAATCACTTCTGGTTGAGAACCACTCCTACGGAGATCTTAATACTTCTCATGCAAGGAAAGACTCCTCTCTCCTTTTCTGAAGATCTCTTCCTCATTCTCTCCCACCACCATTACCTGCTTTTACCTGTTTTCCTCACATATTCTAAAGAAAATATTTAAGAATATGTTTTTAAGAAAATATCTTGCATTCAGCTTAAAGTTTTATTTATTACCTTCTTCCATCTCATTTTCTTCTTTTCTTCAGAGTTCAATCTTACCTTGAATGTGTATATTTGCTGCCCATACATTTTTCATATTTTTATTTTATATATATATATATATATATATATATATATATGTAACAATGTACATTATGAGAGAGATCATGCATCTTCAACTTTACTATGCAACTGCCAACCAAAGTGACTGAACAAAATCACACTTCTATTCATAGCGAATTAAAATTACCATTTCCCCAAATCTTTGGCAACATAAGTCAATGTCAACTGAAGAAAATTGCCTGATTGATCACTGATATTTTTTAACATGCATAGGGTATAGACATTAAGATCACTATTCATACTTGTACAGCTAAAGGATTCTTTACATTAATGTAGATCTGTATAACCACCAGAGATCAAAATAGCATTTGTGACACCCCATGAGGTTCCTTTGTGACCCTTTCTAGTCTATTTGGTATTCTATTGCTGCCATAACCAATTAACTCAAACTTAGTGACAAACAGCACAAACAAAAGTATTATTTTACAGTCAGAAGCTCAACACGAGTCTCACCAGACTAAGATCAAGGTGTTGGCAGAACTTCACTCCATTCTGAAGGCCTTAGTGGAAAATCTGTGCCCTTGCTTTTTCTAGAGTCTTGGGGCTGCCCTGTTCATGGGTCACAGCCTCCTTCTTCCATCTTAAAAGCTGGCAACATCTCATCTCTTTGACAATGTTTCCTTTGTCTCATCTCTTTCTTTTACTCTTTTCTGCCTCCCTCTTCCATTTATAAAGACCCTTGTGATTACATTGGTCCCACCCAGATAATCCAGGACAATCTCCCTGTTTTAAGGTCAATTGATTAGTGACCTTAATTCCATCTGCAACTCTAATTCCCCTTTGTCCTGTTACCTGACATATTCACAGGTTCAGGGATTAGTATATGAACATTGCTGGAGGGCCATTATTCTGCCTATCACAGGAGGCAGGAACGATTTTGACTTCTAGCTTCATAAATTACTTCTGTCTTCAATTTGCTTTGTTTTTAAGGCATATGAAATTTACCTTATGTGCTATTCTACAGTCTGTGTTCTTTCACTAAACATGTTTTTGCGTTTTATCTCTATGACCAACAGTTTGTTTTATTGTTCTATATTTCTTTGTATAAGTATATAATACTTCATTTATTCATTCTGCTGTCAAAGAGCATTTGGTTTGTTTAGAGATTTCATTTATTGTGAATAAACCTACAAACATTTTTGCACATGGTTTTGTGGACACCTGCATTTGTTTCTATATGGTATATACCAAAGAGTGGGAGTACTTAGGTATAAGGTAGACATTTCTGTTTTATTTTATTAGAAACTGCCATCCAGTTTTCCAAAGTGACTTTACCATTTTATACTTCCACCAGCAATAGAAGAGAGTTCCAGGTATTTCTCATCCTAACCCACATTTCATATTGCCCATCTTTTTCAAATTAGTCATCACACCTGATAAGAGGTATCTTTCTGATTATAAAGAGACATCTGATTATGGTTTAATTTGCATTTTCTTGTTAGCTAATAACAATAATAATGTCTCTTTTCATGTTTATTTGCCTTTCCTGTATCTTCTTTTCTGTAGTGCCTGTTTGAGTCACTTGTTTATTTTTTTAATTGAATTTTTATTGTCATTTTTGATTTGTAAGAATTTGTTGTATAACCTAGATAGGTATGAATCTTTTGTCAGATATATGTATCGCAAATATTTACTTCTAGTCTGTGACTTGTCTTTTTACTTTCTTAATGATGTTGTTTGATAAGCAGAAGTTTTTAATCTTGAAAAGGTCATTTTTTTTCCTTTTTATTTTGTGGCCAGTGCTTTTTGAGTTCTATTTAAGACATTTTGCCTACTCAATTTTGATTTAAAAAAATATCCTACACCTTCTTGTAGAAGCTTATGCCTTTCACATTTAGATCCATGGTCTACCTCAAATTAATTTTTATGTATTATGTGAGGTAGAAGTCAAGGTTCCTTTATTTCTCTATAGACATCAAATTTTTTAAAAGCTTTTTTGAAAGTGCCACTTTTTGAAAAGACTACATTATCCAAATTGAGTTGCAGTGTGCTATATATGTATATATTTATATATATATATATATATTTTTTTTAAATCAAGTGACCATACACTTGCGAGCAAAAGAGTTGTTGAATATATACTTTCCAGATAACATAATTGATCAACTTATAACATCAACTGTCTTAGTCTTTCTGTTTTGTTGGGGTTCTGGCTCTAATCCTGGAATGATTAATAATTCTAATAAGATGTTTCTTCCATTGATGGTATGAATTCAAATCCAATCATTCTTATATTCATGGAGACCATGGAAAGATGACTTTGGGTTGCTTTCTGTCAATCTATTCCTATACATTTTAATAAATTTATTTTGTACTTTCTCATTCTTATGATATAAATTTCCTAATAATAAAAAGTGACAAACACTAGCATCTACTGAGTTTTCATTGTGTGGAAGCACATGGTGTCCATGGTGAACCGGGGCTCCCTCCAGCACAAGCATATAATATAAATCACATGAACACTTAACAGTCATTGTCCCATTTATTCATTCAAACAATCCTAGAGTCAGTTACCAATATTATCCCCATTTTACAGATGATTGATCAGTCTTAAGAAGATAAAGTTGCTTTTGTAAGTTCATATAGCATTAAATGATACTAAGCTATGTGTTTTATTCATAATACCTTAAGATTTTAGGTTTGGATGGAGCCTTAATATATCTATTTTCTTTAACTCACTTCCAGTCATCCACACCATCCCAGGTGGTCAAGAAAGCTTTCAAAACTATACTCAAAAACCTGAGTGGCATGTTGCTCATCTTCCCAATGAGAATGCATAAATTGGAAATTAGGAACTTGATCTCTTTGCTTGAGAGAGGTATGAATACTGGCTCTGTTACAATTAGCACTGTGTCATTGAGAAAGCTACACAACAGTTCTGAATCTCAGTTTTCTTATTGGTTTTAATGAGAAAAATAATACCTATCTCACAGGGTTATTTTGAGGATCAAATGACATAATGCCAACTTCTTACCAAGTAGAGATCTTGGCATGTAGTAAATCTAGGTGTATACTAGCATTATTGTTATTTCATCTTTGGACAGTTCTAACTTTTAAATTTTTCTAAATTAAAATTCATAGACTTTCATGCTTATGGGACATTCAGAACATAGCATTGTCTTTCCTTGAATTATTTGAAACCAACCACTTGCTCCCTCTAAGTCTTCTTGTACCTAGGCTTAACTTCTGCTTTTTTCAACTTCACTTTAAGTGCTATAATTTTAAGATTATTAGTTATTTGTGTCAAATATTTAATGTTTTTTTCTACATAACCCTAAAAGTGAATAACACAGGGTAGGTAACCAAAGAATGTTTGTTGAATGAATGAATGAGTGAAGTCCACATGTTCTCTTGATCATTATCATGCTGTCTCTCCATTTAATTTTAAGGCCACAATATGTCCTTTAGAGAATAATTGAATCTTTATGGATAGATTATAAAGATAACACCTACAACTCCACTCCTTTAAAGATCATATAGTATTTCTATATATGTTTTAAATGCGTATGTTATCTCAGGTAATTCTCACAGCCCCTCAATTATATTAGATATCATTATTTCCACCTTAAAAAAAAGAAACTGATGCTTAGAAATGCTAAGTAAATTAAGTGGTATCTGAACCCAGGTATATGCGATTTTATCGTTCAGCTCCCTAAATACAGGACATTATTAACTATAAGATGAATTGCTAGTGAGAAAGTAATTCTAGTCACTTCTCTTATGATTATAATGGAGAATTGTTCTGTTCCCTTGGCTATTGTCTCAGTTCTTTTCTAGTATTCCTTTTCTCTTCTCATTTCTCTCTCTTGATATGTCCCTCTACACTCTTGACAGGTTGTTATTAGAAACATTTCTGCATAATAACTTGAATTAACTTACTTCTACCTCATAAACCCACGTGTGAGTGACAGGTCCTTCAATACACCTGGACACATGAGATGCTTCTCATCTCCACCAGTTTATATGGGTCTGTCATACTCCATCTCGCCATAATCCCAGAGCCTTCTTTTTGTCTCTCTAGAGGCTGAATATCAACTCAGCCAGCACTTTCAAGAGTGTCTTTGCCCCACCTCTGAAAAAAATCATTGGCATAATCTCAAAGGAACTCAAATGCATTATTACAATTTCTAGTTGGATAATGCCGGGATAAATCTTCAAAGGGGGCAGACATCTGATGAGGAACACTGGAGTGCGTTAGAAAGGGCACTGAGTCTGGAGTTAAGAGACCTTGATATGAATCCAACTCAGCCTTTCTGTCACTGTGGGCTACTGGGTAAGTTCTATCACCTCTCTGAGTCTCAGATTTCATATCTCTGAAATGAAATTAAAGATCAAGTGGGATAAATGATGTGAAAGTATTCTATTTAAAAAATTGTGCCAACAAGCAATTGTTGTCATGAGAGGCAAGAGAATACACTGTTCTTATTTGGGTAGATCATCATTCAATTCCTTCAATAGTGTTCAAGATGATTCTCTTATTACTTAATTCAGATTCATTCATTAATTCATTCAAAAATATTAATAAACTGATAAACTATAGAAATTAAAATTAATATATAAAATGAATCACTCTCACATATAAAAATAATAAAGAGAAAATATAATTGATGAAAGGATAGCATTTATAATTGTGATGTAAGCATTGGAAAATACAAGAATAAATATAAAAGAAAAAAGCAGAAACTCTAAAATAATACTAATTAGCCAAAACATAACTCAAAAGAAAAAACAAAGGGAAAAAATTTGTTTCTTGAATAGAAAGAAACTATTTTAAATCTGTCAAATCTTTCTTAAATTTTAGAAACAGACATTTCTGCTATACGTTCCAAAGGAAATTGGGGGAGACCACAATAAAATTATTCTAAAATTCATCTAGAAGATTAATTATGCAATACTGATACTGTTATTCTTAAAAAGAATAACTAGAAAGTAGTTACATCACATAGATATTAAAAACATGTCAGAGCTGCGGCTGGCCCAGGGGCATAGTGCTTTAGTTCTCATGCTCCACTTCGGCAGTTTTCAGGTTCAGATCCCAGGCACGGACTTAAGCATGACTCATCAAGCCACACTATAGCGGCATCCCATATATAAAATAGAGAAGATAGGCACAGATGTTAGCTCAGGGCTAATCTTCCTCAGCAAAAAAAAGGAGGATTGGCAATGGATGTCAGCTCAGGGCTGGTCTTCCTCACACACACACACAGACACACACACACACAAATATGTCAAAGCTACAATAAGTAAAATAATGTGTTTTTACTATCACAATATAGACAGAGAAAGAGACAGGAATTTAAAAATTACAAAATCAGACCCTAGTGTGTACTGTGATTTAGAAAATACAAAAAGTATTTGCATTAATGGTCAAAAAAAAAAAAGACAGAAATGTATTATTCAATGGATGGTGATGGAGCCATGTTTTCCATTTGGGAGAAAAAAAATATTTGCATAGGTGCATCATTAAGTCTTTTGCTGAATAGTAAGGCATGCATGCAAAGGGTGAGACTCCATAAATCTAAGCAAAGAATGAATGGGTGCTGTAAAGTGAAAAGTTCCTAGAGCTGACAAAAGGATGTGAGACATTCAAGTTCTAATCAGCCAGAATGAAGAATACATATTGAACATATGAGCCTTTAGTGGATAATCCAGACAGAAAACACATTAGTAGTGGAGTTAAACTTGCACTAGAGTAGAAAGTTACTCTATCACCAAATTCAAAATTATTTCTTTAAAAAATGCCTCATTCAAAAAGATCAGTCTATTTCACAAGTAACTTAACTGCTTGGAAGAACAAAGTCCAACACTCTTTAAAAGAACCCTATAAAATCCACTTTGTGATATAAGGTTCACAGTGTCCAGCATCCATTGAAAAATTACTATCATGTCAAGAAGCAAGAAAATGTGACACCAGAACTGGAGGGAAATCAGTAAATAGAAACAAATCCAGAAATGAGTGAGATGATTGAATTAGCAGACAAGGATAACTATTATAGATCCATTCAGTGTGCTTATAGGAGAATATGGACCCAATATTGAGGGAAATGGAAATATAAAAAAAGAACCAAATAGGAATTCTATAGATAAAAAATAAAGTATCATAAATATTAAAACAAAAACATTCCCTAATGGGATTAATAATAGATTAATGGTGGGGGAGCACAAATGATCAAAGAACTTGAATTCAAGGAATCAAAACCATCAAAACTTAAGCATAGAGGGGCCAGCCCAGTGGCGTAGTGGTTAAGTTCATGCACTCCACCTCAGCAGCCTAGAGTTTACAGCTTCAGATCCCAGCACTTGTTAAGTCATGTGGTGCCAGCATCCCATATAAAGTAGAGGAAGATGGGCATGGATGTTAGCCCAGGGCAAACCTTCCTCAGCAAAAAGAGGAGGATTGGCAACAGATGTTAGCTCAGAGCTAGTCAGACACACACACACACACACACACACACACACACACACACACAAACTTAAGCACAGAGAGGGAACAAACAAAAATACACAGTGACAAAGTGATCTATTGGACTACATCAAGCAGTCTAACACACATCTTCAAATGAGTAGAGAGAAAGGTGCATAAAAAATATTTGAAGCAATAATGGCTGAAGGTTTTCAAAATTTTAGGAAAACTATAAACTGACATATTCAAGATGCTCTAAAAACTTAAGAAGGTTAAATACAAAAGAAATTACACTAAGGCATATCATAATCAAATTCCTGAAAGCCGATGATGAAGAGAAAATTCTTGAAATCAACCAGAGAAAAAGACACATTACATAGAGAAGAACAAACATCGGAACGCCTGCAGACTTCTTGTCTGAAAATGTGCAATCCAGACCATAATGAAACAACGTCCTTGAAGTGCTGAAAGAAAATATATATGTTGACTAAGAATTCAATACCCAGTGAAGACATCTTTGAAAATGAAGGTGAAATACTTTTTCAAACAAGGAAAGCTGAGTGCATTTTGTGATCAACTAACCTGCTTTAAAGGCAACATTAAAGATGTTTTTTAGGCAGAAGGAAAATGATATGACAAAAACATGGGCCCACACAAAAGAATGAAGCTTACCAGAAATAGCAAATAAATGGGTAAATATTAAAAACAAACTTGGGTTCTGTTTTCTGGTGATGACAGAGTACTTTGTATGAGACTCAATGTCCAGATGATAACAGTGATAAAAACTGGAAAATAATAACTATTTCGAGACACTAGAAAGCAGTCAAAAGCAGGAAGAAACTGGACAGGATGTGTTTCTCAAAAAAAGGAAAAAAATTGAGGCTGGCCTAGTGGCATAGTGGTTAAGTTTCCTCGCTCTGCTTTGGCTGCCCAGGGTTTGTGGGTTCAGATTCTGGGTGCGGACCTACACACTGCTTGTCAAGCCATGCTGTGGCAGGCGTCCCACGTACAAAATATAGGAAGACTGGCACAGATGATAGCTCGGGGATAATCTTCCTCACCAAAACAATAAATCATAAAATAAAATGAAGGGGAAAAAAGCAGAAAAAAATCTTAAAAGCCCGAGAGAAAATGAGGCATTATATACAAGAGAACAATAATAAGAATGAAGGCTGGCATTTCATCATACAAAAAGAAGGCTAAAAGATAATGAAATGATGTCGTAAACATTTTGAGAGATGAAAAATAACCAAAATAAAATGCTGTCAACCTAGCATTCCATACATATAAAAATATATTTCAAAAATGAAGACAAAATAAAGACATTTTCAGATAAACAACAACAAAAAACTCTTGGATCAGATACACACTACAAAAAGTGCTGAAATTCTTCAGACTTCAGAGATATAATGCAATATGGTAATTTGGATCTACAGGAAAAAATGCAGATCTCTAGAAATAACAAATATGTAAGTCAATATAAAAGTGTTTCTTAATTTATTTTAAAGTCAATTGACTCAAGTGAAAATAATGTAGGACAATAATAATAAATGACTGGAAGAAGTAATAAATGAAATTAAATTGCTATAAGGTTATTATATTATATGCACGGTACTTGGTATGATTTGGGATACAATTTTGAATACACCAGCTATATTACTTTTGGGAACAATGATTGAATCTGAATACAGGTGTGAGATTTAATGGTAATTAAGAATTATTTTTTCGTTTATTGGGTGTGATAATGGTATTCAGGTTTTGTAGAAAAATGTTTCTTTTTTAGAAATATATTCTGAAATATTAGGGGTAAAATGACAATGCTATATTTATTATAGTTTAATATATTTAAGCAAAAATCAGACAAATGAAATATGACAAAATGTTAACTATCAAATCTGGATGATGGTTATATAGATGCTGGTTGTACTTTCCTCTCTGATTTTCTATAGGTAGAGTGAAAAACAAAATAAAATTCTCTCTAGGACTCTGTTCTATTAATTATGAATGTCCTTTAGATGCTTAGAAAAATGCTTGGGTAATCAATTTCTTTCAAAATTCAAAGCAGCACAAATGAAATTTTAAAATTCCCATTATTATATATTGTATTGAGTTTCCCTTTTTACTGTTACCTCTAGGAAGCTCAAAGTTAAACATTATATATAATTTCAGCACCGTTCTTCATGGAGACAAATATTGGAATTATTCTGGAATTGTTCTCTTCCCCAATGATACTATTATAATTCTCAGCAAAGGAATGTTCTTTCCTTTACAGAGTAACATGCATCTTTAGAAAATTACTTCCCAGGTGATTCTAGCATGCCAGCTGCATTTCCTCCCCAGCTCCTGGTCAAGAACTTTGTAAGTCTTGTATATATTTTCTGGGCCTATATCCTTTATTTACTGGCTCTTATATTTGTTTCCTTTTGAATTCTGATTTTATTAAGTGTATATTTCTATTGCAAGCTGCCCCAGTTCTCTTTAGAAATGAGTGATATCATGAGGGAATACACGAATGAGTAATTCAATGAATTAATGATTGAGTGAACAGTTCTATGATTCTTCTATCTCCTGTTGGGTTCCACAAGAAAAGTTATCACTTTTATCTTTGCAAATGAAAAATTTTGACCAGTATAGTTACAGGTCCTCAAACATGAAAAAACAATCACTATTCTAATTTAGCTTTATTTTATACCACATATGTCGGTATCAGAAAATCATTTCTCCCAAATAATTTAATACTTCTGCCCTGGTTTTCTTTTTCATTAGTTTCCCTGTGTTCCTGGTGAAACATTTTCCTGTTTTCTGCTGCAAGAGGAGCTCTTTTCCTCACCAGGGTTTCTGGGCTCATCTGAAGGGTACATCCGATGATTCTTTTTTCTCCTTGGGGGGGTTAAATAACTGTGAGAATGTGTCAGTCAGGCTGATGACGGACAGCACTTTCCTTTGTAATCAATGTTGGAACCAGGAAGCTTCAGTCTGACCACGGCCATGTGCTCCACTGCACTGACCATCCTCTTCAAAGCCAGTGATCAGAAGCAGTGACGTTTCTCAACCAAGATATCCAGGGGTTGCTTTATTTTTGGATGTGTTTGAAATTGTGCCAGAGATAGGGCTCTTGGCAGAAGAATAAGAATTTTGATCTACTGCGATCTTCTCTGTAGCAGAAGGGATACATTTACTTTTTGCATCTCTTCCTCAGTAATAAACCTTCAGACGGGGCATATGGCAGATGATGATGGTCTGAGAATCACCTTGTGGAGTGCAAAGGGCAAATGTGATTTGGGGGTGTCACGAGGCAGACATCACTCTGTGTAGTAGTGAAGAAAACAGTATTTTAATAAGACTCCCAGATGGATAAATTTGGACCATGATCATTCCATTAGATAAAGATGGCCCAACATTCTACTCAGATCCTCCCAAAAGAGGCAGTGAAGGGTGGCGATTGAAAGCACTGGTTTTGAAAGTCAGACAGACTTGGAGCTAAATCCCGATTCTGTCACTAGTGACTTTATAAAAGTAGCTTTCCCTCTTTGAGTCCCAGGCTCCTCATGTATACAAAGAGGATGATCAAGCCTAACTGAGATAACACATGAAAAATGCTAGCATAGTGTCTGATATATTAATGTTATAAGACCTTAAAAAATAGTAATAGTGGTAATAGTAATAATTGTTAATATTATGTAATGATATATTAATAATTAGTCATAAATAACTAATAGTAACAATAGCAATAGCAATTCCAGTAATATATTTATTGAGTCCTATTTTGGTCATGTTGAAGATATAAACATGAATTGTACATCCAGCCTGTATTCACGGAACCGCAGTCAACTAAAGAGAGAAAGCATGTGATATCTGCCTTCTAAGGCAGTTGAGGTTTAAATGAGACAATGCATGTAAAACACAGCACAGTGGTTGACAGCTATTCTTATGATGCATAACTATGACACATGTTGGAAAATGTTAATTTCAAGAAGACATTCAAATAATGTGGTTTGGGAAATCAGAGGGCAAACAATAACTTCCCACTTAAAGGATTAAGGCGATGAGTTGAATATGATAGGCCCAGTGGAGGGAGACATGGGGAGACGTTATATTTAGAGATACAGATTAAAGAGAGTTAGTGTCGCAGTGACAAGCAACAGGAGTATGTGGGAGGTGTTTTCATGGCAAAGACTAGTAGTTTAAAGGACATAGCCCTCTAGGCTTAAGGACATCTTTCTTTTATACATGAATAGGTATTTGAAGTTCACAAGGACCTTTCATTCTTTCATTGCTTATCAAATACAAGTTGAACAAGTTCATTGTCCCCATTTTCAGATGAAGAAACTAGGACCTGTGATTTGAGGGCTTTGTCCAAGTTTACTAGACTCAAACACGACGGAGCCACACTTTTCTCTCCCAGTGCAGTGCTGGTCCAGTGTGTGTCCTCACAGCAGGCTGCCTTCCTCAAGCACGCTAACTAGAAATGACAGCCAGCGTTGACGTTAATCTTTCAGTGATGGTGGGACACCGGCACATGATGGCATCTCCAAAATGAAATATTAGCTGAGCCGTAGGCTTTCTGTTTAAGGGCTGCCTGGAACCACAGGCAATACAGAGAATGAAAGCAGCAAACTGAAAACAAATTCCATGGCTCTTTCCACGAGTTTGCAGAAGTCAACCACACGTGAGAAGTAATAAGTTTTCTGCTGACTGTTACCAATGACAAGCCAGAGCACTGAGTGGCAGACACTCCATTTCACTTTGAAATCAACTTTAATTTGTATTTAGAGCCAAATTTTATACTTTTCATGCTTGGAGTTAACATGTAGACACACATCTGTAGGGACTTTTTGCTTTATATCCTTATGGGAACCTCAGTTTCTCCCTTACTAACCATAAGGTTGGATTACACGTTCTTTAAAGACTCTGCCTTCTGTGCTGGTTACATTTTAAGTCTTCATCCTTAAAATATAGTTAAATTTTATAACCCAGAGTACTATTTTATAACTACTGAGTTGAGCTCTCTTTGCCCTTTGAAAAATTGGTTCAAAACACCATGCCATATACCATGGAAATCGAACATCCTCACCAGGTTTTCTGCAAATTCCTAAGGAAGATGGAGCGTCAGACAGGGAAGAGCTTTGTTCTCATGGTCACTAGGACATCTGATTAAGTTTATGACTCGCCTTGTCATCATGCACTTGGGGACTGTGGTCCATCCTGCATTGCTGCAGACTGAAAATAATATAGCCGCCTTTTTCAAACTCCAAGGCCACTGGCCCCGGGTCTTTATATTTCCCAACATTTCTATTTCTACTGCAGAGTTTAGTTAATGTTTTCTGTTAACCTTGCATCTTGACAGTCTTCAGCCCTGATGTCTTCAGGGCCTCACTTTCACCCCAAGAAATTTGCCAGGCATATTTTGTAAAAAAGAGGAGTCCCCTCCCTTAGAGAAATTCTGCAGCAGATTTTAAAGATATTAACATTTCCCTTCACTACAAATCCATTTGGTACTTAACAAGAAGCATGGACACTGACAGCTGGTTGTCGAACAGATAAAACTTTCCGTGAACATTTTCCATGCCATTAAGTGTTCTTCCACAACATCATTTTTAATGGCCATGGAGCATTTAAACATATGCATGCCCTATAATTTATTTAACTGATCCTAGATTGTTGGACAATTAGGTTGGTTTTCAAAGCTCATGCAGTTTCAGGATTTTACCATTTTTTAGAAGCATTTGTCAATTTGATAGGAGGAAAATGCCATTTCAGTGTTAGTTTATTTATATGCATTTCTTTTTGTTTACCAGTAAATGTAAACACTTTTCTCATTAATTGATAATTTAAATTTTATTCCTCCAGCCCATCAGACAATCTTGTTGGCTCTGATTCCAAAATATGTACTATATCGTTCCACTTCTTTCCTGCTTCACTGCTATCAGCTTCATCTGAACCACTGCTTCACATGAACTGCTGAAATCACCTTCCAACTGGGCTTCTTGCATCCACTTGTCTTCCGCAACGGATTCTCATCTTAAAAGACAGATTGAATAATGCTCACTCCTGATTAATAGGACGGAATGACTTCTCATTCCACTTACAGCACAATCCAAGCTCCTTACCACAGCCTTCAAGGTTCTAACTGACCTGGCCTCTGCCTCACTCTCTCTTCTAGGACCTTGACTTATATTGCTCTCCCCCTTCATTCATAATCCTTCTGCCATAGCAGCTGTCTAAAAAATCAAGCTCACTTATGATTTGGTGCCTTTATACTTGCCTTCCTCTCGAAATGAATTGTGCTTCCCACTCCCACTTCCAGCTCTTCAGGTGGCTGGCCTCGTCTTGTCCTTTGGATCTCTGCTCAAATATTGTCTTCTCAGAGAGGAATTTCTCTAACCACCTCATCAAAATCAGCCTTTTCTATCTCCTGGGAGCTAGAGCAGTGCTGGCAATGATGCTAACACTTACAAGTTTCTTTGTGGTGCACAAGGGAAGAGGGAAGAATAATGAGAGATTGGACTGGAGTAGTCAGAGGCCAGATAATATAGCTTTAAAGATCAGCTAAATAGCTTGTATTTTATTCTTGAGGAGTCTAGGTTGTAGTTTCATTCAACCATCGTTTACTCATTTATCAATCATTTGTATAAGGCCTACCATCTACCAGTCTCTGACAGACACTAGGGATGCAAAATTACCTTTGCCTTTAAGGGGCTTTCAGTTATAATTGAACACCTAAAATACTCAACATCCCCAGAGCACACATAAGAATCCTGAGCCATGTGTTCCCCCAAACCCCTGTAGACAGTGATCCATGAAGGATCTAAATGAAACAGTTAAGAAATAACAGATTCTTATGCCTATAAATCTGCTAACCTAAGGAGTTCTGCTTCTCTCACATATTAATAACTTCTTTAGCTATCTTTTATCTAGAGGCTGTAAATGAATATGCCAAAGCCCTTGGCTGAAGACCTAGATAAAAATCCCACCCAAAGATCCTGTAGATAAAAACTTCAAGTATTTCTCACCCAAAGGCATCTTCCACCTCCAGCCAGTGGTGAAAAGAGGTGAGGAATTAGTGATGGGAGTGCTGTCGGGTTTCATCTTTCTCCTTCTGATACAGGAAGACGGCATCAGTGAACATGCCATCTTATTGACTGTATTTCTACTCTGGGTGTCCCGGAGATGGAAGGTGTCAGTTCTCATCTCTTTGATCCATCACTGCAGTGTCTTTGAGAAGGGATACATAGCCTCTTCATGTTTCTTTCCCATCTCTTTTAATTATATTCAACAGAGGAAGACAAGTCTCATCTCCCCATAAGCAAGATGCTTTCACCATTATGAAACTGTTTGCTTACTCGTCTGGTTTGGGGACAAAACTCAGTTCTGTCATTTTTGACCCATTAAGGTTAAGCAGATTTTTTTTCCTTTTTTTTTTTTTTTTTTCCTAACAGACAGTGGAGCAATACAATTTGGAAAATCTATACATAATGGCTCAGTAGCTGGCTACTGGCTACCTTGGACACCCACTAAAGGTAACACTAATTAGGGACACTTTTCTTCTTTATTGTATATGCTCTTTACGTACGCCCATATTCTAAAGCAGAAGTTCTTAATGTTTTTTATGCCATAAACATCTTACAGTCTAGTGAAGCCTCTGGAATCCTTCTGTAGCAGATTAAAGATGGCCACAATTTTTGATACTTTTTCCAATAAGATCAGGGAAATATTTTGCCTTCCCTCATAATTAGGTTGGCCTTACTGGTTCATGACCCGTAACCAAGAGAAAGGAGTGGAGGTGATGCTGCATGACATGTGAAGCAAGTCATAAGTCTTATTTCTTCTGCCTTGATCTCTTGGAACACTCTCTTCCTGAAGACTACCTCCAGAGATGCTCCCTCTCAGAACTCAACCACTGTGACGTGAGAAGCCCATGTTACAAGGTGGAGTAGATGGGTCAACAGTCCCATCTGCACTGCCAACCAGCCTGGATGTCTAGCCCAGTCGAGCCTTCTGATGACTGCAACCCTAGCCAACAGTGAACTGCAATTGCATGAGAAATAACATATGACAACTGCCTTCCTGGACCCTTCTCCAATTCCTGATCTACAAAATCATGAGGAAATAAAACGATTATTGTAAGTTAATAAATCTTAGGATAATTTGTTACCCTGCAGTAGCTAACCAGAACACCTTCTCAGAATAATCTTTTTAAATGCATGAGATGGAACTTATAAAATTACAAAGAAAACTAATTATATTAAAATAGTTATCAAACACTTTTAAAAAATGATTTTAACTCATTAAGTTTATTTATTGTTAACTCATTAAATAACAAGAGCTAGTAGTAGATCTACAGCTACTATAATTTTGAATCAGTGATGGGCCAAAAAATGAGACTGCAAAAGATGGGCTACAACTTAATCAAATATAAAAATATCTAATTTTTAATGGTGACAAATTTGCAAAAATCCACTGCAAATTTAGTGGATACTAAATCCACCATTGTTTGTTGTCACATTGAAGGACTTACTAAATTTCCATTGGATGTTGGTAAAAATAAAGAAATGTTTTTCCACACAAACTTACTGACCCCTTTGGGGTATCATTGGACACAGATTAAGAAACCTTACTCTAGATTTTCCTCTTTCAGGTATTTTTTTATGCTCTTCTTTCCACCTGGAATAAACTTCCTCCTCTGAATGTTCAAAATCAATCCATCATTTAAGAACTTTGTTCAATCAAGCCTTTGCCAACTCCACAGCACCTCCAATTCTAACCATCCCTCTAAACACCCAAACGATTTTTGATCATTTATGGATATTTACGTATAAGCTATATGTTCCCTAATAGAGTCATATTTCTTGAGGAAAGGATAAATGTCTTGTGAACAGTTGTCTTAGAAACTAGCAAATTCTGTCTTTCAGAAACTAGAAAAAATATTATATTTAATAGGTGAACAATAAAGTTATACCAGATTAATAATTGACT